>BSBM01000180.1:4910000-9893780 GCA_027924585.1 Larix kaempferi
TGCTATAGTTGAGACAATGTTCTCTAATGACCCTTTCCACCATTTCAAGGGTCAATTCAAATAAAAATAGTAAAATTAAGCATCAAGAGATTGTTCTATCTGTTGGTTGAATAATTCGACTAAATATTGAGTGGGATACATTTGAATGCAGGGAGATAGGTTTCATGATTCCAGAAAAATGACATAGATTTTGTCTTTGTTTGAAATATGTGTATGATATCTAAATATATATTAGATTATTTCATAGCTTAAGGCAATTCCTAAGTTTTACATGGAGTTGTGCTTCTTTTGGGGCCTGGGAGGTTCAAAGGACTACACATGTAAGAAGACTATTGGAGCTTGAGTGTGAATAGGTAAAACTACTCAACATGCATTTTGAGAGTCTAGAAATTTCCATTACAGACTGTAGCCCTAAGAAATTTGTATGCATTGGAATTGACATCTAGACATAAAATATATCCTTGACTTTGAGCCCTAATTTTAATTTTTCCTCTCGATTACTATTTCTTTGTATGAGTAAGAATAGAATCCATATATTAAAGGGTAAAGTCAAAGAGTACAATATTTATCAAAAAATATTATCTTCATCCTACCTCTAGGAGAGATCAAGTTGTAGGCAAAAGTCTCAGATATGTCTATATCTATGGTGGCCTTGAAGCCAATGCCAAAAAACTGTTTTAACTGATTTTCAACGAAATCCTTCTTCGCTGAGTCTAGAGTGTCTAAATCTAGAGAACTAATTGCAATTATTACAAATAGCCCATTAATTGTATAATAGAAAAAAAATTGGACAAACAAAGATTGGATTTTCAACAATTATTGTTCCATTATTGGAACTTCGACATTTTTTGTCTCAACAATGCATTTTTTAATAAATCTGTGCATAAACTAGTTCGGAAATTTTGAGATCTTAAATGGGTCTCCTAAGAGATATAATAAAATATTATGAATTAGGCATTTTGCTGTGGAAGAATATTTACAACTCACCTTTTACACTGCAACCAATGTAACTATGGTTAAGTTAAATTGAAAATATGTCTAAAATAAAATTAGTAAAAAAATATTCTTTGATGTGACTAAAAGTATGAATACTTTCGAATACATAAATTGGTTTTTGATATGTTATGATGAATGTACTTAAAAGGTAATGTACTAATCAAATAAAGTAAAGTATATTAGCTTTGAATTTTTAAATATAACTTACTTATTCAATATTCAAAATATGCTTATAAAACCATATATTTAGAATTTTAAATTTTAGAGATAAATTAAATTTATATGAATAAATTTTCATTTCTTTTGAAGTATATAATCCGTCTCTATTAGATTAAATGAATCTGACTCTATTTCTCCATATGTAAATGTGACCTCCATTGTTCAGGCTCTTAGAGATAATATGTCCGCCCCACAGTTTCTTAATGTCTATTCTTTCCTTGAATACGCGTGGGATGGGTAGGGATGTGAAGGCTACGTCCCTATCCAAGATTCTTAAGGAAACTAACCCAGACATTGTTTGTATTCAAGAGACTATGTGTTCAAAGGTACGTTCTATTGAAGTTTTTTCAAATATGTTCCCAGGATGGGAGATGAGTGCTATCAACTCCATCGGTCTCTCAAGTGGGCTATTAGCCTATTGGAATCCTAGGACTACCAATTTCATTCCTTATAGAAACCCCGGGGGAATTCTTCTTGAAGGTAAATTCTTGAAATTGGATAAAACCCTTGCTATTCTAAATTGCTTTGGACCATACAGAGAGCAAGAATTTTTCTAGAAACCCTTGGATGATTCTGGATTGCTAGATGTAGAAAACCGTATTATTGTAGGAAATTGAAATTTTGCTCTATCACCTACAGAAGTTTGGGGCTCCTCTTCTAGGCCTGATCTGTTGGCATATTTCTTTGAAAATTTGATTCATAGGAAGAATCTTATTGATGCAACTCCTATGAAGGTAGTTCCAACTTGGTCAAATAGAAGGAGTGGCAATGTGGGTATTTGCGAAAGGTTGGAAAGATTCTTGATTAAATCCTCTATTATTCAGGAGGTACAAAGGTATAGATCTTAGGTTGAAAATTCTGTTTTTTATGATCACTATCCTATCTTTCTTCAATTGGATGGTACAAAGACTTCCTTAAAGTATCCCTTTAAATTCAATATCTCATGGCTATTGGATGAGGATTTTTGTGCACTAGTTCGTGAGAAGTGGCAGAGTTTCACTCTACATGCAGATATCTCTCCGATGGATAGTTTGGTATTAAAGTTAAAAGAGTTGAAAAAAGGAGTTACTATATGGGATAAAGAGAATAAAATGCAGGAGGAAGAATCCTACAATCAGATTGAAGAACAAATGAACATGATCCTATCCATGAATGAATATTTTATCCTAAATGAATCGAAGATGTTGACCCTAAAAGACTTGGAGGATAGGAAAGCGAAAATTCTCAAACAAGAAGAAATGGATTGGCGGCTTAAGAGTCACACCCTCTGGATTAGTTTGGGTAACAATAACACCATATTCTTCCATAATTTTTCCTCACATTGAAGGAATATCAACTCTATTTGGGAAATGCCAGATGGGAATGGTAACATGGTCAATGATCAGAAAGGGCTTCAAAATCTTGCCAAGCAACATTTTAATGGGATTTTCCAGGATCCTAGGACTTGCACCATTGAAGTACAATTAAATGTTCTTAGACATATTCCAATTTTCTTTAGCAGCAAGATTCAAGATTCAAGATTGATTCAAAAAGGAACTAAACATAACTATTGCCGGCCGTAACATCGACGACATAATTGTTTATAAAGATAGAATTAATGACCTAGTTGAGCAATAACAGTGAGTAAATGAAACAGCACGTTGACAGCCACCAAACCGGCCCATTTGCCGCAACCCATTTTTGCAATTTTTGTGATGGTTGCAACCATTTTTTAAGATGCCCAATATTCTAACATCGGATGCAGGACATCGCACAGAGGACTCCAAAGGTTGCATATGACAAGTTAGAATTTGAAATAATACTGAATACTGAATTGTTTATAACATGCCGGAAATAGATCCGAACGAATAGTCCGGCCAGACGGTGCAATCATGCGATGTATCTTTTTTGTTTTAACGTGGTTTGTTACGAGGCACGGCTACTTCGGAACGAAGAAACTGTCAAATAAGTAGAGTACACGTCTCATCTTTTTTGACAGTGGTCAGTAAAATTGACCGCATGCTTACGTCTCATCTTCGGGATTGTGCATTTGACCGAATTGTGTGTTTCGTGGACAAATTAAAAATTAAAAGTAAAATTGTACTTTTCCCAAACAAATAAAAATTCGGCGTGTAGCTCGCAAATCATGTTATGAATTTGGGCGTCGCCATTAACTATAGCCAATAAAAAATTAATAAAAATTCGGCCTGTAGCTCTCAAATCATGTTATGAATTTGGGCGTCGCCATTAACTAATGCATACAAGTTTTGGGTAGATGTCATATGCTACATTCTAAACCATGCTTCATCTCTAGGAAAAGGAAAGGAGTGTACATAAGTTTTAAACCATGCTTCATCTCGAGGAAAAGGAAAGGAGAGGACATAAGTTTTAGGTACCATGGATATATTGGTCACTTAGAGTGAAAATGAAAGGAGTGGACAAGTTTTTAGGTAACATATATTAAATTAATTGGTGAATATATTTAATGACTAATTTTTTTTGTTAAGTAAAGTTTTGTTTTGATTTATTCATTTTAATTATATGGATTATTTGAAAATTAACATATATTTATTTTAAATTTAGATTTTTCAAACATTGAGAGGGATCTAAGTTTTTGAAATGTAATTTTTTTTTAATCTTAATTTTTTTACATGTTTAAAAAAAGATTACATCTTTTAAAATTTGATACATGAATTTTTTTATTGGATTTGATTTTTTGGTACATAACCCTACATGAAGTCACATCTCTCCCCATAATATTTTATAATTAAAGTTTTTATCAATTAAATTAGATTATATTTTTTTACCAAAATTCTTATTAAATTAAAAAAAATTCTTTACCATAAAATAATTGAATTTATCCACTTATTAATTTAATTTGTCAATATATACTCCATCCAAAAAATATACCACATAAATTATATATATATATAAACTTCCACATACATATACTATTATCAGTCAAATTGACACTTCTTCGTCCATGACGACACTGAATTGTCGCTCACACAAAATGACATTATGGATGGAAGAGCATGGATTTGCTATAGATGCTTCTGGCTTAGTCATTTTCTAATTCTTCACATCACCTTTTTTTTGTGTATTGAACTTAGGACAAACACGATGCTTTAGACTTGACAACCAGCAAGTCACTCACTTGTGTTGCCTTTATCACTCCCAAGTTTCTCTAAAAAGTTGCACTCGCTTGTTGTCTAAAACTTCCTAGCAAGTCACTTTCTAGTTGCACAGCTTTCACCTATATGTGTTCCTCATTAAAAATGAAAAATAAAAATAAAATTTGAAATATGAGCAGTTGGAGTTGGTTTTCTAACTTCCACAACCACCCTAACTCACCCTCTCTCCAACTTACTCTCCTTGCTTTGTTATAAATACAAAGGGAGGGCCATGAGAGAAGGGGTTCACTCAAGTTACAAAGAAATGCTGAAAGAATTTTGGTATAAAAGAGAAACAAGAGAGTCCAGATTAGGTTTCAATAGGTGTTGTTGCAGACTAAGTTGAATGTATCTTGTTGCTATTTAATGCAATCAATAAAGAGATCTTTCCTTTCTCACATTACTAGCATTTGATGTATGCATTAGATATTTGAGAGCATTTTATATTTCTATGATTATATGCTTTCTATGTGATTATATATCTATATGTAGTCAAAATTTTTGAGGAAGGTGACATTTGTTTTGCAGGTCTTTGTGCAAGATTGTGGAAGAAAGCTTAGGGGATCAAGTGCTTGGATCAGCCTTCTTTGATATAAGGTACCAATTGCTTAACTTCGAAACCCTAGTTTATTTTATGAATAATTCCTTGTTGTTTGTCTGCAATTTCCCTTGGTTTCTGCATGTTTAAGTCAGGTTGATGGTGACCTCTTATCACCCTAGTCATTAGGAACATTTACCGTACAACATAATTGGCAACTCCGCTGGGAAAGCCTTGTTGCTTTGGGGGTCTTTTGCTTAAAATTTCTTCAGTTTGAGTGTGTTTTTAGGTTTTAGGAGGAGTTTGCAGAGGTTTGGTACCCCTGTTCTTGACCCGGAACTATGCCTTACTGAGCATTTCTTCTTAATTTTTTTAATTTTAAGGCATACTTGTGAGTTGCTTGTAGTTACAGTGGTGAGTTCTCTTGATACCCGCGTGTTGAAGGTTTTACACCTGCAAGTTACTCACATGTTTTTGTCTACACAGTTGCGGGTATCCCTATAGGTTAAGGTTTTCCTACTAGGGTTCAGTTTTTGGAGTTTTTCCTTGAATATTTGTGAAGTCACTGCTCTTCAAAGGGTCTGTACACTCACTTTATTATCCGTGTTTAATTTTTTACTTCTCCTTTAGCCTCCTTTTTTTATCTTAAAGCTTGTTAAGGTTTGTGCCTTGGTCTTGCAGGCTTGAGTGTTTGGCTTGGTTGTACTTTGGTTGACCTATGTTGGTGTTGCTAAGACTGTATGAGGGTTGTATGTAACCCTAAAGGGTTCTTCTTTGTATATCTTCCTTGTCTTTCAGTTATTTAATCAAAGTAACTTATGCCAAAGTTAGTCAATTTGAATTCTCATTTGAATTGACTTGTTGAGCATGTGTTGTTTTCAAAGTTCCGAGAGGGTTAGAATTCTATTCTTATAAGATTAGGTGCAAAGTTGTATACACTTTGTGGTCAAATTAGTGTCATGTGCTTATTTATAGATAGTTTTTTTTTTTATATTTAAGAGAAAATTCAAAAAACAAGTAGTTTCCTTCACAAGCATTCTAGTTTGATTTTCAAAAAATAGTTGCATTTGCATATCTCTATTTTTGAAAAGAAAAAAAGTAAACTTGTACATCATTAGGGTTGCATTATCATTTCTTTGATTTCGAAAAGCAAAGTGTCATGTCCCCTCCCATCAGTCTAACTCAAGGAAGGGAACTTAACACTTAATCGAAGCTTTTCAAAACTCAACCCCATTCCTCATGAGAAAATTCATAGAAAATAAAACACATGTGTATATGTATAATTCAAATAATCACAATAGAATAAAAACTCTACTACATCTAGCATGCATTCAACATATTTATAACATTCATCAAATAAAGACATTGCATAATTAACACAAGAGAATACTCATATTGATTGGAAGTAGTCTCGAGCAACTGGCTATGCAACTACAACGTTCTAGCCAACCATAGGCCAGTTGTGCTCATCAATCTCTCAACAAAAATACCACCCCTAAGATGGGCATGATTTCCACAAGGAAAGGAAACAAAAACTAACACATAGCCAAGTCTATACACATCTCATCCAAGCCAGTCTACATTTGGGTTTATCAAGATGTTAAGGCAGTAGAAAGGAATGAATCGCTAATCTAGTGAGCTCAAACACAGAGCTATTGGCACCTCTACAAGATCGCTTAGCACCCACAATACCTACACACCTAACACAAGGAAGTATTCCCTTCACGGCCACACAGTCCCTCAGGCCATACATTCCCTTCTAGTGCTCTTTAGTGTGTGCATAGAAAAGTAACCAACAACCCTTTGATATTTGGTGAGGTTACACTCTTCGATAGGTTTACCAAGCCAATTCTAATCCTCTTCTACTCCTGGTTTTTACACATAGCTCAATCCAAAACCAGGATGTACATAACAACAAGGCACCAATATTGGGCATGGGAAAACGTTTTAGCTATGGGAGGCGCAAAACAATATTTCCATGGGTTCCTCCAATTTGTGGCACACCAAAAACATATTTGGAGATGGAAAAACGACCACTGAAAGTTACAGGTCGAATTGCCAACATGTACAAGGGAAACCGAACAACAAAAATGGATCTCATATACCCCCAACTTGTTTTTCCTTCTTTTCTCCTTTCCTTCATTTTTCATGTACAAGGGAACTGAGCAACAAAGACTTGATTTTCTCCTTTCCTTTCTTGACTCTGTCAGCGTGTACATTGTCCCACCACAATGAGACATGACCCTTTAACCTCAGACATGCAGTCTTAACCCGTTTAGGATCCTCGATCTTGTCTATGTCGAAGTATTTCTCCATTTCTCTGAACCAGTTGATCAAGTCTTCTGGATCCAGACTTCCTGCGTAGGTATGTACATCTATCTTTGTCCATCCCCTCATTTCTGACAGCAGCTTGATCACTTTGTCTTCTGGTTCTTCTCCTGCTGCTTCTCATGCTTCCACCTCTTCGACCTCTTCGTCCCTGTGGTCTAACGCATCAGGAACAAAACTATGCCTTTGGCTTTCTTTGATAGCTGCAAATTCATTAGTCAGACTTCACATCGTTCGGACACATTCATCGAAAAGCTCACGATCAACTGTGACTATTGCGCCACGCGCTCTTCCGTCAACACCTTGGACATTAACGCCTTTATGAGCCATTTTCAACCTCAGTTGAAAGTCTCACTCGTCCAATCGCAACTGGACATTCACAACGTGCACAACTCTACCCAACCACAGTTGGAGCTATTAACACACTCGACACTGGATTCAATTCCAGTAGTGATACAAACTGGCGCTCTCATGCTCACAGGATGATTCAACTGAACCTGACTCACCTTCAGGCTCTGATACCAACTAGCGCAAGGAAGGTCGATCGGGACCCTCTTGCTTAATGAAATACACACAACACACATGTTTAGATAAACTAGATGTAAATAGGATGCCAGAAGTTGGCTTCTATTATTTCAATCGAATACAGTTACAATGCGAAATGCAAGGAATGTAAACAACTAACTATGTCGACCTTAGCCTATTACAATGTACAAAAGTAACTGTGTTCTCTCTTAGTGTGTCGATCTTCACCCTCTCTTGGTTCGCTGCAGAAATCTGAGCTATGGTTCGATCTTCTCTGCACTCAGTAGATGTGTGACTGTTCTCTCCAATATAATAATATTCCTCCGAGTGACTCATGTCTGATCCAAGTGATCCAGAATGACCCTTTCCTCCGTGCCTCGCACTGGTCTTCAAACCACTGTTGCTCTTCCTGAGACATGCTTCCTTTGTTCGTCGATCTTCTCCGATCCTGCAAACCTGCAGTTCTTAGCGCCGCTACCGTGTTGCACAACCGCCACCTGTGGCGACATCCAGCATGTCTTCAACCACCTTCAATAACTGCTCATAACTTCCTTAGCAACCTCGAATGGATACCAAGTACTCTGCTTGACTTTCTGCGCATCCTTCGGACACTGCTACAGTAGTTAGCCCTGTCACTGACCTCAACCATATTGTCTTCCTTTCTGCTTGTGTGATTTCTAGTCCACCCCTTCCTACTCGCTTGGCTTTCGCCTTAACCTATTGGTGTCGCGGTTCGACAACCTGTTGACCCTCGACGCCTCAGTTGCGACTCTGTCATCTATCGACCTGAACATGTCAACTCTCAACTTACTCATCCTGTCGACGCACCTCTGTTAGGATATTTAGACACTTAGGAGTTAGTTAAGATCAACTTGTGTAATATATCCATTAGGTAAAGTGTGTTTCTTTAGTATGCATTTGTAAAAATTTAATCCGACGGTCACGATATGTTCTAGACATAGAGTGATCCGACAGCTCAACTTCTCTTAGATCATACTTAACCTTGATCCATGGCTTAACACCCGATTGGTCCATGATCTCTATTTAAAGAGCATGGAGGGTCATTGTCTAGTTGATCGATTATGAGAAGATCATTTGTAACTTTCTTTCTTTTGCATAATAAATTGCTCCGTAGAAGTTATTTGGCCAGGGCCGTGGAGTGTTTCCCTCAAGAGGGTTTAAACCATGTCAAAACATCGGTGTGTTGATATGTGATCTATTTGTGTGAAGCGGTTGCTCTAGGTGTTTGATCTTTTGGGAGTACACTATGTACCTGAACATGGTATCAGAGCTTTTATGAAGAGCCGCTTCCGGTTATGATCTAGATCTTGAACTGTTGTTGCCGAAACTTGAAAGGATTTTTGGTTCTGGTATTTTTGTGCATTTCTAGGCTGTTGGAGGTGTTCCATTGCGTCCGGAGCGTCGTTTCCATTGGGAAATAGTTTTCATTTGATTGAAAACGGTTCCCGGTTTCTTCAGAAACGCGTATTTCATCAGATCTGAAGGTATAACGTTACAGTGATGTTTTTTATTTTTATTTTTAAAAATATCTAATATTTTATCAGTTTTTTATTATTAGATTTTTTTAGTTTTGGATTGTTGCTTTCCTTGTCTTCGTATGCTCTTTGCCGTGCACCTTGTGCAATCTCGGTGAATCAGAAACAGAAAGGGAAAGGGTTTTTCTCGGATGTGTATGCTCTTTGCCGTGCACCTTGTGCGATCTCGACAAATAAAAAACAGAGAGAAAACTTAGACTTTTCGGGCAAGCTAATGAGATCTAACTCCACAAGTGTGGAAAGTTTTTTTTGTTTCGGTTTGTGGTGTGATTTGCAGGAAAAAAAGGCAAGCACGGAAACCGAGAGAAAAAAAAAGAAAAAAGAAAAAAAAGAACCCCCTTCCTCCTTCCCATATTTTATATACCTTTTAATCTAGCTCACTTGGTTCAAAGTTGTTTTATTCCTTAATAGGTCTTGAGTTCAAGTCTTAGGAAGTTACTTTTAAAAGAAAAAGTTCATGCAATTTTTGTTTTCAAGTTACTTTATTGTAAAAGTGCATCTCACTTAAATAATAAAAAAAAATTAAAAAAATGAGTCACTTAAGTTCATTTTTATTGCTGCACTATTTAAAGTAACATCATTGTAAAAGTGAAATCACTTATTTTACAAAAGTGATTCACTTAAAGCAACTTTCTTGTCAAGTGATTGTCAAAGGTTCATCTTGGGAAGAGAGGGGTCCTTTTTTTTTAGCTGGTCATTCTCTATCTGCCACGTCACTATTGAGGACACCTTCAGCATTTTCTTTGTTCAAGCATAACTACATCATACGGAGTTCGTTTTCAATACCGTTTTTTTTTACACCACCTATTTTTTTAAGCTCTTCGCATCCAGACTATTGGTTTCTACTTTTACAACCATTAACTTACAAATATGGCTGCCCCTTGTGATATTCTACTTAACAGTTCCAACTATTTCTCATAGAAATTTCGTATGGAGGATGTTCTACCAGGTAGAGGATTTTTCAGAATTACCTCAGGGAAAGAAACAAAACCTACTGATGATGATAAGAAAATCAAATGGGCAAATAGATGTGACGAAGCTCGTGGATTGATTGGGATGTCAATCTCTACTGATTTGCGATTCCACATATCTGGAATTGATGAACCTGATGCTGCTTGGGACAAGTTGGAATCTGTGTTTGGTAAACACAATGAAATTCAAGGTCACCAACTCGAAAATGAGTTGATTTCTTTAAATCCAAGTGATTTTTCATGCATACAAGATTATTTATCTAAGTACAAAACTCTTAAACTCTTATGTGAAGAATGCAAGATTAAGAGGGAAGACACACAATGCATTTATCATATTTTTTCCAAACTTGGACCTGTATATTCTATTTTTGTATCTACATTTTACTCCATAAAAGAATCCTTGAATGCAACTAGCTATCAAGAGCCTACTCTTGAATCCTTTTTTGATTCCTTGATTAGAGAGCAATATAAGCTCATTCATCTTGGAATAATTAACAATGCAGATACACTTGGGAAATCCTTATTGTCCGAACAGAAAGAAAAGTCCAAGCTTCCCAAGAAACAAAATTTTCACAATAATAAGTCAAACAAGGGTCCAAAACCCTCTCAGTTAGCTCCTTCTTTAAAAAATGACAAAGGATCCAAGCCAAAAGGAAAGAAGACTGAGCGTCATTGCAACTATTGCGGGAAAGATAATCATGATGAATCTAAGTGTTTCAAGAAGATGGTAGCCTTGGAAGCAGCAATGAAGAAGCACCACATCAACCTAGATTCGCCTTCAGAATTTACCTCTCATGGACATGCACTTTGTGATTCTGGTTATTCTTATAGTGCATCTTCTTCTTCTACTTGAAATGAATGGCTCATTGATTCTGGAGCATCTTATCATATGGCTAAGGATCAAGCCATATTTTTTACTATGCATGAATGTAACATCAAATAAATATTTGTTGGTTATGATAGATCTCTAAGTGTTGTAGGAGATGGAACAATTCCAGTAGATAATGGTCATTTCAGTGATGTACTATGTGTTTTAAGAATTTCCTGCAATTTGTTATCAGTCTATCAAATCACTCATTCTGGTGAAGGTAAAACTGTGACGTTTACACTTCACCAAGTTGTAATCAAGGATTTTAAAGATCCTCAACAGGTCCTAGCTACCGAAATTGCCGATGATATTACCAGGTTGTACAAATTTAACGACTTTGGGTCATCACCTTTTCCTTCAGTTTTTGTTGCCCATGGTGATAACTTGAACAAACTTTGGCATGAGCGATTTGGTCACTTAAATTATCGCTTATTGCAACAACTATGTAAAGACAATATGGTGACAGGTCTTCTGATGGTAACTTGCAGGGATGGTGTTTGTTCCGGTTGTGTACTCGAAAAACATCATCGGGATAGTTTTGACAAACGTGCCTCTTCGCACGCCTCGGTTCCCTTGGAGCTTGTGCATAGTACTTGTGTGGTCCTCTTCCATCTGCTTCCTTTTCTGGTTTCAAATATTTCTTAACTTTCATTGATGATTACTCCAGACACACTTGGGTTTATTTAACATGTTCTTGGCCTACAAGGCCCTTGTTGAAAAACAATCTGGTCATCAAATTCTTAAGTTATGATTTGACAATGGAGGAGAATATGTTAACAAAAAGTTCACTACTTTCTGCACTAAACAAGGAATCCAACAACAACTCACTGTTCCATATACACCACAACAAAATGGTGTAGCTGAACGGAAGAACCGCACTTTAAAAGAAATGGCTAATTGTATGATCCAATCTAAGGGACTAAGTCTTCAATTTTGGGCTGAAGCCGTAAATTGTGCAAATTACATAGTTAATCGCAGCCCCACCAAAGCTTTACAAGGTATTACGCTGGAAGAAGCATGGAGTAAAATTAAACCAGATGTAAGTCACTTCCGTGTGTTTGGTAGTGAAGCATGGGCTCACATTCCGGATGAAAAATGGAAAGCATTGCAGCCTAAAAGTGAAAAGTGCATATTTGTTGGATATTCTAAAGATGTAAAAGGTTATAGACTTCTTCAACCACATTCTCATGATGTAATCATTAGAAAAGATGTTAAATTTGATGAAAATCTCTTGGCCTGCGGGCTTAACTTGGCGATTGTGTCATCTTTGGCCCGCGAGCCTGATTCGGCGATTGTGCCTTCTTCTTCTTCTTCCAAATTCCTTGACAGGTTTCCAACTCCAGTTTCTAATGATGACAGTGAGGATGAAAATCCACCTCTCTCCGCTCATGTTCCTCTAGTTGCACCAGCACAAGTGCTTCCTCGATGGGTTCGTTCAACATGTGAAGCAGCTGGTGATCTTTCCGGTGATCCTAGAGATCAACGTCGCACACGTTCTTAGTTTCAGCGAGCCTCTTATCTTTTGGCTCAAGTTTCCAAGAATCATGATCCAGAAACTTTTGCAGAAGCTTCAGGAAATCTAGATTGGGATGCAACTATGGATGAAGAATATCGTTCCTTAATGGCGAACGATACTTGGGATCTTGTACCTCTTCCAAAAGGAAGAAAACTTGTCAGATGTAAATGGTTCTACAGAACTAAGTATGCATCAGATGGAAGTGTTGAAAGACTTAAGGCAAGGTTAGTTTCCAAAGGTTTTTCCCAAGTTGAAGGGATTGACTAAAATGAAACCTTTGCTCCTATTGCAAAAATGAACTCCATCCACCTTGTTCTTTCCCTTGCAGCCTTACATAACTGGGAAGTCCATCAAATGGATGTCAAGTTGGCCTTCTTACATGGTGATTTACAGGAGGAAATTTACATGGAACAACCTCCTAGATATGTTCAGAATAACTCTAGCCTTGTTTGTCACCTTAAGAAATCCTTATATTTCCTTAAGCAAGCTCCTAGAGCTTGGTATGCCAAAATGGATAGCTTTCTCCTTGACACTGGTTTTTCTAGATGCCATTTTGACCCCAATGTATATACCAAGAAAGTAGGAAACCATCTCATCATACTTTTTCTATATGTTGATGACCTTATTCTTACTGGTAGTGACCCTAAGCTTATAACCCATGTGAAATCCAATCTTAAGCAAAATTTTGAAATGTCAGACTTAGGACATTTGCATTATTTTCTTGGTCTCCAAGTCCTGCAAACCAAAGAATGAATCTTTCTTTCTCAGTCTAAGTATGCTTGTGACCTTCTTTGTCGCTTTCACATGGAAGATTATACACCAGCCCCTTCTCCCTTCCAGTCTAGAGTCAAACTTTCTGCCAGTTGTACTTCACCTGAAGTAGATGCCACCTTGTATCGTCATCTTGTTGGTAGTCTCTTATACTTGACTCATTCCCGTCTTGACCTTTCCTTTGCCGTTGGTTGTGTTTCCCGTTATATGCAAACACCTCATGAAAGTCACTAAAAAGCAGCTAAAAGAATACATCGATATATTCGAGGTACAATTCAGTTTGGGATTCATTATAGTACAGGGGGAAACCTTTGTTGGTTGGTTTCACTAATTTCGATTGGGTCGGCGATCCCGATGATCGAAAGTCTACTGAAGGTTATGTTTTCAGTCTGGGATTTGGACCTGTCACTTGGGCTTGTAAGAAACAACAAGCTCTTGCTCTTTCTTCAACAGAGGCAAAATATTGAGCCGCAGTTAATGCCAGTCAGGAAGCTTTATGGCTTCGACAGATCCTTTCAGAGTTTGGATTCAAGCAGTAGCATCCTACTCCACTTTGGTGCGACAATCAAAGTGCCATCAAGCTTGCCAAAGATCCAGTCCTACATCAACGCAGCAAACACATTGAGCTACATATGCACTTCATCATAAATCTTGTTCATGATCGTGTTCTTGAAGTGCTCTTTTGTCCTACAAATGATCAAGTTGCAGACATCTTCACCAAGTCTCTTACAGAAGCGAAGTTTTCTAAACTTCGATCTATGTTAGGAGTTCATGAATTTGTCATTAAGGGGGGATAGGCTCTAATGCCTCCTTCCTTCTCCTAATAGTGTCACGTTTGTAAATCCTTCAATCCTAGCCCAAGTTGTTCTTAAGGGGGGATGTTAGGATATTTAGACACTTAGGAGTTAGTTAAGATCAACTTGTGTAATATATCCGTTAGGTAAAGTGTGTTTCTTTAGTATGCATTAGTATGCATTTGTAAATATTTAATCCGACGGTCACGATATGTTCTAGACATAGAGTGATATGACGGCTCAACTTCTCTTAGATCATACCTAACCTTGATCCGTGGCTTAACACCCGATTGGTCCATGATCTCTATTTAAAGAGCATGGAGGGTTATTGTCTAGTTGATCGATTATGAGAAGCTCATTTGTAACTTTATTTCTTTTGCATAATAAATTGCTCCGTAGAAGCTATTTGGTCGGGGCCGTGGAGTGTTTCCCTCAAGAGGGTTTAAACCACGTCAAAACATCGGTGTGTTGATCTGTGATCTATTTGTGTGAAGTGGTTTCTCTAGGTGTTCAATCTTTTGGGAGTACCCTGTGTACCCAAACAACCTCGACAACTCCTGTTCTACTGCTTTGATTCCGCACCACTGGTCGTCAGCACTCTCTCTGGTCGGCCTCTTCATGTCGATCATTTTCGACTTCTTTTGCTAGGCCCTGATGCTCTTGCATCAATTACTAGTGGATCACCCTCTAGCCTAAGTGATTTTATGTGGCTTTCCCATTAGGTTAATGCATGGCCCTCTAACTTTAGTTGGGAAAATGAGATATTTTTCTCCTAGGATATTTCATGGATGATAAAACAAACTTCTAATTAATGCAACCAATGATTTATTTTTAGAGAATTGATCTCACCTTGATACGGTTTGATGTCAACTTTCACTTCCATCTTGAATAGAAACTAAACAGGGGTACTGGAACTAGAACTCAAATTCTCTTTCTTGTGCTTTTTTGTTGGCTCCTTTTTTGGGTATCTTTTATCTTTTGATTTCCCCTCAAATCTAAAATCTAAGGTAGAGCCTCCAAAGTCCCTGAATGGTCCAATCTTTCTCTCTAGGCCCACCATGAAGATTGACATGTTGTGTGAGGTATCAATGACTTTCATTTCTAGTTTTGTAAATCATTGCTCATAATCATCCCTCACTCCTTGAACAAACTCGTCCGCCAGGGAAAGGGTTTGAATACTTTTTATTTATTCAACCACTAGATACTGCGATTTCCCACAAAATATCAAAGAATTGCTATGATACCAATATGGTCTGTAAACTATCGTGGATATTCCAGTAGAATAGCTCATCACAACATATCTTACAACTTAGTTCTTTTATTAGTTTATTAAATCACTGGAACTAAAAGGAAAATAACTATAGAAAAGAAATCAACAATCCACACACATGAACACAAGATATACGCTAGGAAAACCCACTATTGGGAAAAGCTAAACCAGAAATAAGGACTATGCCTTGCTCTTTTTTGTCCAATACGGGGTACAAATACAAAGAAAGTGGTACTCTCTATGGAGTTGCCTATGACTTTGCGGCCAGAATGGCTATTACAAGATCTCCTACTTCCTCTACTCTACTTTACTATCTACTCCCTTGCTATTGCTCAAGTATGGAACAATACTTAACATCAAAGGAATGTCCCTACTTATTCTCGTTATGGTCCAGTATTTAACATAGCTTGATCACCATCTAGGGTTAAGTTTAGGGTCTCTGCATACCTCAAATCCTATTTAGGGTTAGTTTTTTGGACCTTCTAGAATTTTCTTGAAAGTCGACACATGACTAGCACCACAAGTGTGAGAAATGAGAGTTGACTTGGAATCCACTTGATACCATGGTGGTCAAATGGATAGGTCAACTTGCAGGAGGCATAAATTTTGCATGCATACTCTATTTGAGGTGGTCTTTGGACCATTGGAAATGTTTCAGAGTGTAGAATCATGTCATGTCCTGTGGCACTAGTGATGGGTTGTTTTACCCCAGAAATGTCATTTAGACCCTCAAATAGGACTTGGCAGGTTCTTGACCCCAAATCTGCAAAATGAGACTTGCCCATGAAATGGCCCTAAAAGCCAACTCATCCAATCTTCCATCCTTGAAAGCTCCAAATGGGTGAAAAATCATATATTGATCCATTTCGGATTGTTGTGACATTCGTGAAGCGTTATGTTGCATTCCTAGGTTCTTAAAGGCTTATCATTCATTACAATGTCCCTGAATGGGTATATATATATATATATATAAGCACAAAGGAGTCAAGTTTCATTTCAACAATGTCGAGAGTAATAATTTAAAAGGTTCTATTTAAGGTGGATGTCAATATTATGTCACATTGTACAACATTGATAGGATGAAATCAATATGATGTCACATTGCAACATTATGAGGTTGATATTATTGATATTTTTCCTTACTTTATATATGTATTTGGCTTAAAGGTGATTGGCATTGACTTGCAAGTTTTTTCTTTTGCATGTCGAAGAGTAATAATTTAAGGTTAGTGTCAATATTACATCACATTTCAACATTGAGAGATGAATTCAATCCTGATTTATTTATTTTGTATTGGCATTGATTGAAATATTATCTCTATGTTGTTTGATTGAACTTAGGCTTTACATTCAATAAACATTTAACTCCAATAATGAGCAATGTTAAAGCGAGCTAAGTACTCAATAGACCTACCATCAAACATTGCATTTGCTGCATTATTTACAATAGTACCTAGAATATCCTAGAGGTGCTCTCTCGTGTTGTCTATATCAATTCCAAGTTCTTGATCTACTGCAACATCTCCAACTATAGGAGCACATTTTTTGAATACAAAGTTTTCGAAGTTATCAGCATGTTGTTCCCTCAAAGTCTTAAACAACTCCACTATCATAGGCTTCCAATCATAATGCAACAAATGACTTCTTTAGTGAATGAGATTTGTAGGCATGGGTTTAATTTATGTTTGAGTAGGAGAACAACTCCACTATCATAGCCTGCCAATCATAATGCAAGAAATGACTTCTTTAGTGAATGAGATTCATAGGAAAGGGTTTAATTTATGTTTGAGTAGGAATAGTGTTGATCCAAACCTAGGATCTAAATCGGTTCTTTAGAGAGTTTTAATTCAATCCCTTATCAAGAAAGAATACAAAATGTCCAATAAAATTAAATAACAATAAAGTTAAAATTAGAGTTAGAGTTAGAGTTATATATATATATATATATATAGATATATATATATATATTATAATATAATATGCATGAATAAAAAAATAGATACATTAAAACATTCCAAATATCTTTTTTGAATGGAATTAATTTAATTGAAAATTCCATCCATGAATATCTGTAAAATGATTTCATACATTGCATGTTCCATGAACTTAGAAAATGATTTCATACAAATTTCAAACACACGTGTAATTAAATAATTGCATTATTATATGGATACCTTCATTTACCTGAAGATGATTTTATGTGGCATTAAATTAATTTCATGTCGAATCTCAAACACATCTATCCATGAAATACATTCTGCATGAATATCCATGAATACAAACATTCCCGCAAACAACAGGAGCAAATGAAAACAACAACGCCTCCATGATACGTGGCAAACTTACTTGCTCAGTCATGGAGGTTGTGACTGAGCTCAAAGGGGTTACCAAACTTGAGAAGGATAATGGTTCTCTAATTTCGGAGATTGGTATAAATATGAAAAATTATGTGCCAGCCATTCCTAGTTATACGTAGATTACAGGCATGCCAGCCACATTGGGAATTTCATTGGGAATGTTAATGTAGTTTATTTTATTTATAGTTATTTGGAAATATGAAAATCTAACATGATTGCATTTATGGTTATTTATTTAAATTAAAATGTAAATGGAATTCACTGAGATTTATATAAATAAAAGATAAAATAAATTATTGATGAACATAAGCTTATTATTCTTAATAAAATTTAATAACATAATAACAACAATGATGTTAGGTTCTTAATAGCTTTCGGAATATAATCCTACCCAAACATTAAAATTGTTGTTCGAAGTATTCAAGATACATCTTATGGATGATACGTTGGATGAGGCACATGAAAAAAGAGATATGGGATACTTTTAAAAGATTTAAGAGGGAAAAGTATCATGAAAGAAATGTAGATAAAATTATCAAAATAACGTTAAAAAGTCTTAATATAAAGATACATACAATCAAGTTAAAATGGAATTTAAAAAATAAGAAATTAAAGATTTGAATAACAAAATCTATTTTATGTTAATTTATATCTAAACTTAATTAAACAATTATATATTAATTTTTTTCATAAAGTTTTTACCATAAATTAAATCATTCAAAAAAGAATTATGTGAATCAAATGAAAATCTATCGTGAACATAAAAAAAAATGAAATTAAAAAAAATAAAGGGTCAACAATTCCATCAAATAACTTTTAGAATGACAAACATATCCATTTAATGGTAGAATTAGATAAGTTAAACTATGTAATAAAATTAATATTGAATAACTATAAAGTTTACCATTAAAAAAAACAAAGTGAAAGAAAATTAAAATGATTCGTCTTTATAAAAAAAAAACGAAAATAAAAAAAATGATAAACTGAGAAGACCAAATGATTTATTATCTTATTGGAATACCAAAATTCACTTAATTAAAATGATAATCGAAACTCGTTTGAATCTTCCTTGGGATAGGGTTGTCTCTCATGCCACTTTTACGTAACTCCTTTGTGGAAGATTCATATTATTCCCTTGGGATAGGGGTATCTCATACATGACAAACCTATCCATGTCAATTCGTATTCTATGGTCAATTGAACAGTTCCCTTCTCTAGAGGCGTCAATTTCAAGCAGTGCATCATAACCGATGTATTCCAAAAATTGTGTTTGAAAATTGCCGTGGCTGTCACAATCCACATTAAAACCAAATAGATTCACGGACCGACTAGCCAACCCTTGAATAGGAAGTGTCCTATTTTTCGACGATATTGGATGGACTAAAAATTTCGAAGAGCAGAAACAAGATTGGTGAATTTACACCTTTCCAACTTTTATATATATGTATATATGTGATCAGAATTTGTTAAATAATTATATGAATCCAAATCATGATAAACAGAAAGTTAAAATCCTAGCAAAACATAAGATCAATTCCATTCCAATATCACACATTATATGATCAGAATTTGTCAAATCTTGATTTGAAAAAGAAAGGAAGTTAATATACTACCAATGAATCCGAAACATAAAATAAAGTTAAGATGCTACCAAATTGACTCCAAAACATAAAATAGTTAGACAATTCCATTCCAAAATTTATGGTTGAATATTTTGCTTATCACACGATAAAACAGAAGAGTTAAACGGGCCGACCACCGAAAGTTATGCAGGCCCATATTTGTTCCGTTGAATATTATATGATCAGAACTTGTCAAATCATGATTTGGAATAGATCAAATAACGAGAAAAAGAAAGTTAATATGCTGCAAAAATGATACCAAAATGAATCCAAAACATAAAACAAGTCATTCCAAAATTATGGTTTAATATCGTCTGTCACATATAAAATGGAAAAGGTAAACAGGCCCACCACCGAAACTCATGCGCAAACCCGTATACCCGTATCTGTTCGGTTGAATAGGAAGTGTCTTATTTTCGGGATATACTTATTTTACAGAACCGATATTGGACCGTTTAAAAAAAAGGATGACGGAAACAATCAAGGGTCTGCACTTTTCCGAATCTTGTTCGATGTTAGAAGAGCGTGATAATTTTAAAAATTTGTTCAACTATGGTAGAAATCGGTTCGTGGAAAAATCAGCTGATAGGGTGGCTGTAATGCTCCCGCGTCGCGTTTCTTTACCGTCATTGCTCAAGTGGGTAATTATTTCTATCTTTATGACCAAATCATGTGGACACTGTTGCCAGGAAATGTTGAGTTTTGCTTAATTTTAAATAAGTTAGGGTTTTGTTTACATTTTAATAAGTTAGGGTTTTGTTTACATTTGTATGTTCTCCATTAACGATTGTCACCTTTATAAATCATATTTTATTATATCTAATTGTATTTGGGACATGTTTTATGTTTTTGGGGATTGAACACATAGAAGGCTGATAATAAAGGATGTGAAGTATGGGGTTGCAGATAATAAAGGATGTGAAGTATGGGGCTACAGAATCTTGGAGAAAGATTGAGCAAATCTATAAGCCGTTTATAACTTATAACATCAAAATTAAAAGCAACACACCTTATCATATTCTCCTCTTAGAAGTGGGTCTTTCCCCTATCGAGAGCATGGCTATGACTAGGTACATGATGTACAAGCACAAGATAAATAACATGAAAAATTAGAGACTTCCTAAAATTGCTTTAAATTCAAGTCAAAACCAATTATGCCTAAGCGGAGTTGGTGTAAAGATACAATGGCTCGGTTAGACCATTGGGGCATTGATGAAAATGACACTTTGCAGAATATCGATAATGTACATAATATTATTTCCTCTAAGTTTAAAGAGAAATTGGGGCATGGAAAATTTAGCGATTAAGAGAAAACTAAGATACTATAAGGGGGTCATTAAACCTAATTTGGAAGATCAGAATTATCTCTAGATAGTAACTAGTTCAAAGAAGAAAATGAATATAGACAAGATTAGAGTGAACTCTCATGAGCTCCATAGTGAAAACAAAGCATTGGTCTATTCCCAAAACAACGTGGGTGGAAAGGGTTTGCCATATTTGTGAGTCTATGAGCGTTGAAGATGAAAATCACTTTCTCTTAGAGTGTCTTGCTTACACCCACATTAGATATGAGTTTCATAGTATTTGCTACAATACAAACGTTTCTAACATCCTGATTTGCCAAAACTATAGTGAGCTTGGAAAGCTTCTTTTTAAGCTTTTTGAGCATAGGAACACAAGTTTAAAGCAAATCAAGTAATAACCTTCTTAAGGTCCGATAGACCAAAGTTGGTCTCAATGGACGTTAATCATCATCATCATAATGTTTTTTAACATGAAGATATAATTGCTAATAGTATCCTAAGTAAATATTGTATAAATAAAATTGTTAAATGTTACAATGTTAAAAAATAGTTCATTATTAAAGGTGGTAGCTAGGGTCTTTTTTCACCTTAATAGAAAAGAAGTCAGTTACTTTCTCTTGGGGTCTAAGATGCGATACTAATAACTTTCCTAAGATATATGTCTTATAATATAGAGAAAATATTCTTAATTAAATATAGACAATTTCAAAGTGTTAACAATTACAACATGAAATTTATGACCTAATAGTTATTTTAGTGGACACTCATATAAGACATAATTTTTTTGGTGTATCTATATGATGGTGAAGGACTCAAGCACTAATCTTGAATTTGTATCTCAAGCATATAAGAAAGAACATTCAGCCATAGAATGTAATTTCTCTTTAAAATTCCAATTAACACATTTGATGCACTAGCTATAGCTATAGATATCATTGGGAAATAAGAAATCGTAGATGATCTCGAGGCCTTTACCATATGGTTAGAAGTATATCAAAACCCTATAAGCACATGCGACTAAGACTACTTTGTTTTGTAACCCTCTAGGAATATGAAAATCTAACATTCAATTACATTCATGGTTGACTATTTAGGCCAATATGTCTATGATTTGGAGCTACATGAGATCCATACAAATATGAGTTAAAGGAAATTCTTGAGGAAAGACCACAAAGTCTATTTATTCATATTGATGATTAATTTTTTATTGTATCTGTCAAACAATATAAAAATGTATACTAGAGTGCAAATTAGAACATATCCATAATGCATAGATATGATGATACCAACAAATTTGTTACTTTCTCTATGGATCTTCTTAAGAGCCCTCCCTAGGCATGAAAACCATTTCTCCAAATATTCTAGGCTACACTGAATATATCTCATGGATCTTGGGTTTGGGATGAGGAATAAAAAAGAGAACTCCATGAATATTCTAAAATATTTTCTTGAAGTAAAGTATTTTTACAAACATGTTAGTCTTGTTAGAAACATTATGAATAAAGTAAAAGAGTGTGATTGATAAATACACGTAGAACTAAGAAAAATATAATAATCAATTTAGAGAACAAAGAAATAGGGATTTGATAATAAAATCAATTGAATGAACATATCATAATTCGCACCTTTGTAATCACAATTTTATGTTTTAATATGTTGACATAGTCCATTTATGCATTTTCATATCTAAATTGAATTAAGGAGCTACATGCTAGAAATTTTCACCTCATCTAATAGAGTTTCTAAATATCACACACCATACTTAATAGAATTTTGTGTGAATATAAGAAAAGCTACTCTGTTTTTAAATATCAACACCATACTTAATAGAATTTTGTGTGAATATAAGAAAAGCTACTGTTTATGGTAAAAATAGGGAGAACGCAATAAGTATGGGAAATAAATGGCATCTTAATTGTCAAATTCATGAGGATAAGGCATCTAAGATTTTATTAAATGGTTGTTAATGTTAGAATTCTACCCAAACCTACTTTATTTTAGGAATTAGTCATGCATTTATATGACCTTCTTTTTGTAATAAGGATAGGTAATTAGTAGTCAGCAATCAACATCAACATGGTCTTTCTATTAATTAAGACTTAAAAGAAAATTATTACTTATTAATTATTTGACAATGTCAAGTAGTTAAGGTTTTCCATTTACGAAACCTATTTAAAAGAGTTATAAAGATTTCAAGGGTTTTTCCCATTGTATCAGATATCTCCCAATTGAAAGATCACCCAACCTTGAGATCCATGTGAACATTGTTCTCAAAATCTATTCTTATAATATAAGACTTTTTTCTAGCAATATTTATCTTTCTACTATATAATGTTTCTCCATAATGTAAATTAAAGTTTATTTCTTCTTAAATATTTGTGTATCATATAATTTTTTAAGGATAAATAACACAACAAGTGGTATCCAAAGCCACTTTCATGATCCAACATCCCTCCTATACTTTTAGATATTATTTTAAGCTAGAGAGATGTTTCAACAGTTTTAAATAACCAAAGAAATATGTCATCAATGGGTAAAACTAAACTGGGAATTGGGAAACATACATACAGATCACACAACCCGGAAGTTCTGTTGTTGTAATGAGTTGAAATTTTTTTATATAAACAAATACAAGTAATGACTTGAAAAGCTTTAGAAATGATTTTTAATCAAATGATTCATATCTAATTGGAATAGCAAAATTCACTTATAATAAATGGAACTTCTTTGTGGAAGATTCCTATCATTCAGTTGGGATGGGGTAATTCATACATGACAACTTGCAAAGAGAAAAATGCAGACCTTAATTTCGTTTTGACAAGATAATAGGCTTTTACTCTTCCCGCGTCATTATTTGAAATCGTAGTATACGGTCAATTGAACACTCCCCTTCTCCAGAGGCGTCTATTTCACGCAGTGCATCATAACCGTTGTATTCCAAGACCGTGGCAGTGACAATCCACGTTAAAACCAAATAGTAGGTTCACGGACCGACTACCCAACCCTTGATTAGGAAGTGTCTTATTTTCGGGCGATATTTATTTTACAGGACCGATATTTGTTCAACTATGGCAGAAATGGCAAATCAGCGTTGGGTGGCTGTAACATGCTCCCTCGTCGCGTTTAAATTTTATCTGCCTCTATTGTTCAACTAATTAATTCTCTCTTTATGAACCAATGATGTGGATACAGTTCCGAGGAGACGTTGAATTTTGCTTCTCTTTTAATAATTGAGGGTATATTTTACATTTGTATGTATGTTTTATGTTTCCGAGTGATAATGGTTTGGAGACTGAACAAATAGAAGGCTGAAAATGGAGGACGTAAGTCAGGCTTATAAATTAAGTACAAAATTGTTAAATATTATTATGTTAAAAATTAATTCATGTGATTGTAATTTTAATACAAATTAATCATAATTATTAATATTTTTTATTAAATATAGATTTTTTTCCAAAATTTTAAAGTTTTAAAAATTACAATACAAATATTGTGATTTAATGGTTATTTCGATGGATAAGGGATGTTTTGTGTACCTTATGATGGTTAAGGAATGAAGTAGCTACCTTGAATTTGTATCTCAAGCATACCACAAAGAATACTTAACCATGTTTAACCATGTTCTTTAAATTCTAAATCAACATATTTGATACATTACTTATAGATCTTATTAACAAATAAGAATTTCAGGATGAGTCATTTTGAAAGCTGTCAAACTCTCATACCAAATGTTATGCATCATATTCCCAAAAGAGCATAAAATAAGAAAGGAACTATAATCCAACATCTTACTTGAATTAATAAAAGATATGAATAATAAGACTCTTCAAGAGCCAAAAATCTTATATAATGTACCAAATACACAAGGCATGATGAGATGATCCTAAAGATAGGTCTCCTTGGTATATATATAGGAGACATAGGGTACAATTACTATTCTAGTAAGCCATACAATTACAATCAATGTCCTAGTTGACCAATAAAGATACTATAAATATAACAATATAAATTTAATATTACAATATTTAAGGATTAACAATTGCATAAGAAGTTTTTGAATCTTTCGAACAAGAAAAAAAAATACATTACAAGATATTTCTCTTGCTAGGATAGAATGACCCAAGGGGGCACATGAAGAAGGCCGAGTTTGAATAAAAAAAAGGGGCTAAGAGGCTATAAGCATCAAAGGGACCATAGGTTGTAGAGTCAAAGAAAAAATAACTAATAGATAAGGTTGTTATTTATCACAACCCACATCACTATGAGAAACAATACTCCTCAATGCATAGTTGGGAGAATCAACAAACATGGAACAGAAAAAGAAAAAAATATGGAGGAACATGGAGGAATAAATGAAATTCACGAAGATATAATAGTAGCACAATGACAACATGGCACTAAAGGTGAAATTAAAATCAAGATCAGTGTGGGAACGACGTAGTTGAACCCCATGTCCACATTTCACTAGGATTGATGGATGCTTGTGCTTAGTACCAATTAGATACATTGATTAATAATCATATTGTATGTCTTCCTCCCATGTTTCAAGAATGAAACATGTGAAGGGGGATGGGATGTAATGTACCTACAGAGGATAATATGGGGTAGCTAAGGAGCTACCCAAGGGGATAATGAATGTAATGTGAATAGGCCCACTTTGTAGTTAGTGGGTATTAAATATGCACACTAATTAGTTGAAAGAAATATTATAATAATAAATGGTAGATGTCATAGGAATACTTATGATATAGTATAAATACACATAACCATGATTGTTGAGCTATTTAATAACTTCTTTAAAAATCATAGGAATACTCATAATAGAATATAAATACACATAGCCATGATTGTTGAGCTATTTGATAACTTCTTTAAAAATCATTAAATATATTGTTGATTAAGTTATTAACCTAGGTTTTGAATTTCTCTTACGAGTTATCATGCAATATCTCTACAAGATGCAAGTTCATACTTGGTATCAATTTTCCTATCATTCATTGCAGTGAAACAAAAAGAACTACAAATTTGATAAACTAAGAATCAAAGCATCAATTATCATTCTCATAGAATATTTAAATAGAAAAATACATACTTAGTTGAGCTATAAAACTTAAGCAAACACAAGATTTCATCAATCAATTGACTAGAAAAAAAATGTTAATATAATTTGAACAAAAATTAATAAGAATAATGAATCAACAAAATACACCAAATAAACTTAAATAATCAACAACTACTCTTAAGAATGGTACGTGTCTCTTTATAATAAAGTGATATGAGTGATATGAGAATACGTCCAAATTTTATGAAATTAGCTTCCTCAACACAGATACATAAAATTATAATTTTGAAACAACTCTCCTCTTAGCAATTACATAAATATATATCATAAGATATTCTTCTCTCCTTTCACAAAACATACCATGTCTTTATAATCTTCGAAATACCCATACCCATATTAATAAAATGTCTTATTAATAAAGCAATTACATAGATATATATCATAACATATTCTTCTCTCCTTTCACAAAAACATACCATATCTTTATAATCTTCGAAATACCCATACCCATCTTAATAAAATGTGTTAAGAAGAGGCTTAAGAATCTTATCGATCCTCGAGTTGTTCTAATCGACATCTATTCCAAGAGTCTATCATTAACAAACATACTAAAAATGAGCAAACAACATATTGCTTTAATTTCCATTTACGTCCTCATTCTTGTTCAAATATTATATTTGAATACCCGTATAGTCAATTGGCCTCATCTCCGCGACATCACAAAAAAAGATTTATCGAATCTTATATCATTGCTCAAAATCTACAACGACAACCATGAACTCAAGATCAACAACATGCCTACAGGTAATGAAACCTATAGTAGGCCTGTAGGTAATGGAATCCATAGAAAACCTATAGATGAAAATATCTATAGTAGCCTATAGATAAAGGAATCTCCATCATCATGTAGCCAAAGGGACTTGTAGCTTGTAGATGGTAGATTTTGCAACATTTTTACATCACTTCAAGAAGGTAGTTACAAACCTGGAATATTCCACACATTATTAAAATGACGAATAAAATGTAAAGACATGTAAGTTAAAGAATACGTTATGCTAGTAGCCCTTCCAAATCATAAAAAAATATTAATGTGGAAATAAAAGGTAAAAAAAGGAGGTAGATTGGGCAAAAAGGGTAGCTAAAAAAGATGCCATTTTTTAGACTCAAGATATCTCCCAATCTAGTTTCATTGCATGTCCCCATGCAACCAATTCATTCATATAAGTTTAAGGGATCAAGTGAAAAAGAGTTGGAATAGAACTTTCTCCCGTTGTAGGAAGGATTCCCCAGTCCTTGCTCTGAGTAATATCCCTATAGTTCAATTGTAGTAGCCTAGAAATACTCTTTCAATTTGTTAATTAATTGGGTGCCATAAAATAGGAAAGTGAAATATGAAACTAATCCATTGTATCCTATGCACTTTAAGCAATGATTATATATTTGGGAAAGATTATGTCATGTCCCCAATTTTTACCTAAGGAAAATTGGCCAAGGTCACCTATGCAAAATTCATAAAATGGTGCCCAAGTAAAATTATACTAAGGTTATAAAAAATAATTATTATGGGATAATTTGGCCACATGAAACCCCTAATTCGAATGGGGGATAAATTGAAGAATGTTTTCCCACTTAATTAAGTCAAAGAGGCAATTATTAAAGTAGTTGGGCATTTAATGATTAATATGGCTCAAATGGGCACATTAGTTAGATGTGGATAAGCTTGGTTGGGAAAATTGAACAAGTGGTAAAATATTAAATATTTGCAACTAGCAAATTGGTTGGGTTCCTTAAAAAGGGGAATGTGGTATTAGGAAAATTACACCACTTCTAGAGCATTTATGACCACCTTTTGGTGGATTGGGACCTTATCTAGATGTCCACAAGAGAAAAATGAAAATGGACCTTCCTAGTGAAAGTTATTTAAGAATAATGGTCCATATCATGTTCACTTTGACACAGTTAAAAAGGATAAATGGTTAAGGACGTTAGAGGACGCATTTATGAAGGTACAAGTAGTTAGGGGGAACATTTATGAAGTTAGTGGAGCAATAATTACTCAGTGCATGGTTTTTGGTGATCCATGGTATTGGCTAAAGGTGATTTTGGAACATGGTTTTCATTGAACCATGGTATTTTCCCATGATATTGAAGACATCTCAAGCTATACAAGAGATAGAGGTGCAAGGAGAAAGCATAATGTATTTGGATATTGTGTGTGAGGAGTGCTTTGAGCTTCCTAGTCTTTGGTGATGCTCCCCTTGACGACATTTGGGTGATGGCCCCATTCTGTATCTAGTAGCCAAGTCATTGGTGAAGTGGAGTTGAGCACCCTCCTCTTCTCATAGTGTTGCAGAGATATTTTTATTTTATTTTTATTTCATGTAGGTGTATTCAGGTTCGAGCTTCATCATGGTTCCATTGTGTTGAGCAGAGGAATTTGGTCCATTGTTCTCTTCTATCTATTCTCTCTCTCTCTCTCTCCTTCTCTATATTATATGTTGTGCTATCATTGCTACTATTAGCACAACCCTACTGATATACATGGCCCATTGTAACCCCTTATAATAATAACAAGCTTCATTTGGTTCCTCTTGTCTCTCTGTATTGCCTATTGTGTCCAAAAGATAATAAAAGGATCTAGGTTGCATATGCTAGTGTACCCAGGTGGCCTTGGAGTAGACTTCAGCAGTAATTAATTTCGAAACATAAATGGTCCCAGTACGTCGTGTAGTGGATTCTTGAGCTAGTGAAGCTCCAAGTGTTCTCTTCCATCTCTCTCTATTTTAATGTGCCCAATTTCATGTCTAAAAATGCGAATTCTCGGAAATAAGTTAATTAAATGACAAATGTGTTTCCATATCCCCATCTAATGCCTGCATCTAATCATTGACATCTGTATTTACCTATACATGCCACTCTTACAAAAAATCGTGATCCTCCTGTGCCATTTGGAAGGCTAGCAACACACACTCTCTCTCCTCACCCTTGCTACCCTATCTCACTGCCAAATCACCCAAACACACCCCTGTCACTTATTGAGCATGCTTATACCTTTACACATTCCACCTACAACCATACCCTATAGAAAACCGTTGGAGTCATTTTTGAACAACACATCATTTATTTGGAATTAATAGCCTAATTTACCACTTACCTTAAGTATTTTGACTCAATTATGTGCTTACATCATCTGCAAATCATTAGTTTCACTCAACTAGGCCTCCTCATTCATTCGAGGAACCAACTGGGTCATCAAATTCAATTAGCTCAACCTCCTCCATCATTGAGGGATCCAACTAGGGTGATTTGCATGATAAATGCACCCTACTCAGTCCAACTAGGTGTGTTTCACCTAACAAACAACTAACTGGAGTCAGAAAGGCACCCTCCTACTCAGTTTGACCTAGTTTTGGGTAATTTCACCTAAAAATCAGTTAATTGAAGTTAGAAAGGCGCCCTCCTCTAATTTTGGGAAATTAGTTGAGTTATAACTCAATTAAACTCAGTTTGACAGTTTCAGAGTCTGTTAGAGTCAATTACTTGGTAGTTAAGTGGTTAATTGATGTGTCGAGTGGTGTTAACTGACCAATAAACCACTCTCTTGCATTCAATTCGACTGACCTCTCTAGGATTCGAATTGGTTGGCTATTATGGCCATTGCTACACATTGTAATTTATCTTCTGAGTTAATGATAATGCATGAACTGCTACAAACCTTTTGCACCAGTGTTTTGGCACACAATTTGCTGCATGCATCTTTATTAACTGTTGTTCTTGTGTCATAGATCTACTGTGGTTGAATTTTACATGGTATCAGAGCCATGGAAACTCTTCTACATAGTTTTTCAGATGAATATTGAGCAAGTTTGGTCAAAATTATTCCAACACTGCACCAGAAGTTGAAATTTTTCCACATAAATCCTGGATAATTGTGCACCCGACTTATCAAGCTTGCTTGACAGGATATGCCAGGTGTGATGCAACCTGAAAAAGTGTAGGTTATTGACCTAAATATTGTTTGTTTGTTTATGACTACAGGATTCTCAAAACCTCCTATTGCATTTGCTATAGCTAAGATGGACTCTTCTTCAAACCATCTTCTTACTCCTTTCACTATCATCAATGGAAGGATGATATAGAGATAGTAATGTGCTCCAAGGGACTCTACAAAGTTACCATGGGAAAAGAAACAGATCTTAATGCAACTATAGAGATGTCCAAGTTCTTTAATAAGCTTTATGAAGCTTATGGTTTTTTATGTCTCAATATTTCAAAAGACCTTCTTTTCCATGTCAGTAGATTGAAGACTCCAAAATAAGTATGGGAAAAACTTGCCAAACTCTTTAGCAAGCAGGATGAGATGAGGGATTATCAGTTAGAGAATGACCTGATTTCCCTAAATCCCAAAATTTTTGAAACCATCAATGTGTTTTTCACCATGTTCAAGCATTTGGTGCTTCAGTTGAAGCAATGTGGTGTTGCGAAGAAGGATGATTAGTTGATCCTTTCAATCCTTTCAAAACTAGGAGCATATTATTCAGTGTTTGTCTCTAGATTTCATTTGGGAAAACTCGCCATTCCAAATTGGAAGATGCCATCCTTGAATGCGTTCATTGAGTCCTTAACAAAAGAGCATGACAAGCTTGTTGAGATGGGGTTGATGAGATTCTCCAAAGATCAAGCCTTGTTTGCTGGAGCACCCAAGGCTACGAATGCTAAAGGAAAGCAAAAGAAGAAGGAGAAGAGCATGTTTGATCATCCCAAGAAGAAGGAGAAGCCCAAGTAGTAAGATGAGCCCTCACGCTCAAGAAATGACAAGCAAAAGGGAAAGGATAAGACAAAGTGTTCTTACTGCTGTAGGGGATTTAATCCTGAAAGGTCATGCATGAAGAAGACTATTGATCAGATGGTCCTTCTCTTGGAGAAGAACAATATCAGTCTTCCAGATGGTGCAAGGAAGAAGGACAATGGAGACCAGAATGATCATCCAGAAAGAGGTCATGCACTCATGGAAAGTGTTTCGAATCCAAAATATCTTCTGATAGATTCAAGAGCTTTGAATCACATGGTTGCAAGCAAAGACTCTTTATCATCATTGGAATCCGATAGCTACATCTCCATCCACATTGGATATGATTAAAAAATTTTATCGAAAGGAAAGGGTACTATTCATTAAGAACATGGCAGTTTTCAAAATGTTCTCTATGTCCCTTCTCTAGCTTTGAACTTGTTTTTTGTATATCAAATGAAACATACTAGTTTATGTTGAAATTTATGAGATTAGCACTGGAAAAATAATTGTAGCAAGCAAGGAAAATCATGTTACAAAAACATATGAGTTTTCCCACTTTATGTCGTCTTCAAAGCCAAGTTCCCTTCTGACTCATGGAAATGAGGTAGCAGGCTATGGCACAGAGGTTTGGACATGTTAATTACAAGTATTTGTAGTTGCTACAAAATAATTCAATGCTTGAAGGCCTTTCGAGCATCAAATCCTCGAAAGGGATATGCAAAGGCTGCATCATTATCAAGCATCTTGAGCACAAGTTCGATCGAGGAAAAGCTAGTAAGGCTTCTTGTATTTTGGGACTGATTCACAGTGATATCAGTGGTCCATTACCAAATCCCTTCATGAATGGTCAAGGTATGTTCTCACATTCATTGATGACTTTTCCAAATTCACATGGCTCTACTTTCTCAAAAACAAATCAGAAGTGTTTGAAAGGTTTAAGAATTTCAAGGCTTCTGTTGAGACTGCTACTAGGAGAAAGATACAAGCTCTTAGATCTGGTAATGGTGGATAATATATCAAAACTGATATGCTGCAAATTTGTGTGAAAAATGGAATCCAAATCCATCACATAGTCCCCTACACACCTCAACAGCATGGTGTAGCAGACACGAAAAACCTAGCATTGAAAGAGATGGTCACTTGTATGCTTGAGTCGAAAGATTTGGATTCAAATATTTGGGTTGAGGCCATGAATGTTTATGCATACATTCATAACAAAATTCCACACTCATCTGTCAAAGGAACAACTCCTTTCCAAGCATACACTAGTCACAAGCCTGATGTGTCTCATCTCAGGGTTTTCGAGTCCACTGCATTGGCTAGAATTCCGATTGAGAAGAGAAGATATTTGGAACCGCAAAGTAATGAGTGCATCATAATTGGATATGATGAAGAATGTAAAGGACACAAAATCAAGGATATTAGATCCAAAAGAATATTCATCGATAGAAGTGTCCGATTTGAAGAATTGCTTCATGATCTACAACTAGTGGAGGAAGAAACTACCAAATTGCTTCCTCTTTTAGAAGAAGATTTGAGAGATGATACTGAAAGTTTATGTTTTGATATTTCTGATATTATTTCTAATATTAATGAACATGAATAATCATGTTTGGATTCAAATCCATATGAGCCCCATCATGTAATGTCCCCATCTTGACCCTATTGCATTAAGATTGTAAATGATGTAAATATTGTTATTTAATCATGGTGAAGAGCTCAAGGTCAAGGCCCCACCATTGATTTAGCATTTTATGTATTGGAAATTAAAAATAGATGCCTATGGTTCTTGTGCTAGATATGCACAATGTAAATGAAGACATCATGTAAATACAAATTTTAATGAAAAACCCACAACCATCTATGCAATGCAACAAAGAGATGGGGGCATGATTCTACAAGGAATATGGAGGGAAATTATTCAAATCCTTGAACCTATAGATTTAATCCATATGTCATTGAGTGAACCCATAAACCCTCAACTACCCATTTTGGCTTATGCACCCAATCATTAAATTCTTCCAAGAGTTGGTTGAGGCAGTTAATACCTTGGGAATGAAGAGGTATGGCAGCCAATTTTGTGCATGGGCAAGCCATCAACCTGGGAATTCGTATTTTTGCTTCTTGGGCAAGAAAACAGCCATAAAATTGTGCCCAAATCCATTCTGAACCCATGGCCTTTTCTCTCTCATGTAGGATGAGCTAGTTGGGACTTTTTCCATCCCGTTTTTTACCATTCCCTGCATTTTTCCATGTCTGGGAACTCGTTTTTGGTTAGCACAGTGGCTGGGATAAGAGAACCATGAATTGGGGGTTTCATGGAGGCTGACTTTGCTCCTGGGTTGTCCCTAAACGTTTTCTGAAAATGAATTTTCCTTCCCAGGGTTTATTACCCATTTTCCATTTTGTTTTTGGTTGCCCATGTTTTTTTGAAACTCAGGGAAACCCCATTTTGTGCATTCCACTATAAAAACGTTTCTCTTCATGCCCAACACTTGTGTTTTTTGCTGTTATGTGCATCCCTGTTTTGGTTTGAACCTGTGAGCAAGAGATTTGGAGTGGTAGTGGATAGAATTGGCTTGATAAACCTAGTGGGGAAAAATAACTTCTCAAGAAGATCAAGAGGGCTAGCTACTCTTCTATGCACACCTTGGACACTCTAGATTGGAAGGTATGGCTTGAGGGACTGTGCATTGGTCAAGGGAATACTTCCTTGAGTGGGGTGTGTAGGCATTGTGGGTGCCAAGCTAGATAGATCTTGTAGAGGTATCCATGGCTCTGTGCTTGAGCTCACTAACTTAGCAGTTCTTCCTTTCCATTTCCTAGCAGCCCGATAAACCCAATTGTAGATTGGCTTTGCTCATTTTGGTGTATGTTTGGCTATGTGCGAGTCTGCTATTCCCTGGTTCCTTGTGGAAATCATGCCTAGCTCGGGGGTGGCAGTTGCATCAAGAGATTGATAAGCACAACTGGCCTATGGTTGGGTGGAATGTTGCAATTGCATAGCTGGTTGCTCAGGGACTACTTTGTTTCAAGATAAGTACTCTCATGTGCTAATTCTGTATTGTTTCAATGGATGAATGACATGAATATCTTGAATATATGATGGATGTGTAATAGAACTTAATTTTGCTATGTTTTTCAAATATTTATGCATTTTCATATGTCCACCTTCATTTTACTTAATGAGAATGTTTACCTAGTAAGCATGGGGCCAATTGCCCAGTTTTAGCATCATGTTCCCTCCATCGCCTTTATAGGATAGGAGGGACATTACATTTTGGTATCAGATCCATAGGCTACAACATTGGGCCTCTATGGACCAAACCTAATCGCAATTACAATGGAAGACCCCTTCCTGATCACCACAGGTTACAACATCAGGACTAAGCGGGCTAAGCTGGATAGTTGAAGAGGTAAGATCACCTCCTGGTGAGCAATTATCATCATAGAAAGAAGGAAAGATTTCAAATTTTCCTAACTGTTTTTGAAAGTTTTCTCCAAGTATTAATCGGCTAGAACTGGCGAGTTTGTGCCGAAACAGTCAGCTCAAGTTAGTGATTTCGGCCGAAGTAGCCGACAGAAAGTTAACAAAATCCAGCGAAACTTGTGGAGCGGAGCCGAAATGGGCCGGCAAAACTCGCAGAGTGGAGCCGAAAGGGGCCGGAGAAACTCGCGGAGTGGAGCCGACACGGTCGGCGAATTTGGTTCAGTTGCGCCGACGAAGTTGCGGAAATGCCTAGGAAGGGAAGAAAAATTTTAAAAAAATTTCTAAGTGTTTTTCGATGTCAAAGAGGAAGTTTCAGAAGAACTCAGCGAGTTGGTCTGAATGGCAGAAGGAAATTGTGATATTTTTACCGAAGTTGGTGGAAGAACTTGGCGAGTTGCTCCGCAATGATTCGACAGAAAATCAATAAGTTCGCCGAAAAAGGAAGGAAAATTTCGGCGGAAAGTTACGAGTTTTGGGCTGAAACGGCGGAAAGAGTTGACAAGTTTTCGCTGAAGCGGTGGAAGAACTGTCGAGTTTGCACCGAAGTTGTCAGAAGGAAAAACTAAGTTTTCAGCATAGAAACTCGGCGAGTTCATCCGCAATGACGAAGAAACTTGACGAGTTCGTCCACCAGTCCCCCTCATATGTCGTTGATTGTGAGACAATTCTATAAGTTGACAAATTGTCAATATAATATTTTCCCAAGTGCATGAAAGTAATTTATGAATTTCTGAGAATAAAATGCAGCTAACAATTGTGTTGATGAACACATTTTGCAGAATCACAGTTACATCAGGGAAGCCTTCTTGATAGTGCAGCTGGAAATTTTGATCTTGGTTGGGCCAAGAAAATCAACATCATGGATGATGCACAGGATCCCTATGAGCCTGAGACAGATGCCATGGGGGAAAACATACATGTTGAAAATGCTGAAATAGAATCTAATGGGAGAAGAAATGAAGAGACTCCCCTAGGTATTGTAGCCACCATGAGGAGCCTAAGGGTGGAGTTGCAAAGCTGTAGAGAAGATAATGAAAGGATGATTAAAGCTCAGGAAGAACAAAATCAGTTGAACACAGCCATGCTGCAGAGTTTGACAGACATCCAAAGGCAAATAAACTTTGGGCATCAGACATCAAATCCAGAAAGGGGTGGGAGTATTTCTAGGAGGAACTCCCGCAAGAGGGCCAGTAGCTCAAGAAGAGTTTCTACAGACAAAAAATATACTCCAGAAATCTCTTCTAATGAATCATTTGACTTTGAAATCCATTGAAGGTTCAATCTCTTCATCTCGCAAAAGTAAGAGGAAGAGGCACTACAAGAACACTTCGCATGGGGAATTTAAGAAGGAAAAACCTCCTACATTTGATGGAGAGGTAAAGTCTGGTCAAGAAGCTGAAGCTTGGCTTCTTGGGATGAGAAAGTATTTTCAATTACAAGCCTACTCTGGAAATATGAAGGCAAGGGTAGCCATCTTCAACTTGAATGGAAGAGCATCTATACGGTGGGATCATATTAGGAAAGTGAGGAAGATAAATGAACGAAATATTGTGTGGAAGCAGTTCAAGAAATACTCCAAGCAAAAGTACCTCTCTGATAGGTACTATGATGATAAGATCAAAGAATTCCATGAGCTGAGATTGGGACAATTGACCATGGAAGAATATGCAAACAAGTTCTTGGAGCTGCTGAGGTATGTCAGGTATATTCAAAATGATAAGGTGAAAATTCAACGCTTTCTAAGTGGGCTACCTCAGTCATATAAAGACAAGATTGAGTTTGATGAACCTCGAACTCTAGAGGAGGCAATAAGGAAGGCCAAGTATTGCTATGATCAAAACAAAAGCAAACCTGATTTCCATAAGGCATGGAAGGACAAGAAAAATAAGAAGTTTGACCAAAGGAAGAAAGGTTTCAAACCTCCTCATATCAGAAATCAACAAAGGCAGCCATCACAGGTTGTGACTAAGCCAACTAGGATGATGGGAGACAAGCCAAGAGATCCAAAGGAGCCAAGAGAACCACTTCAATGTTGGGGTTGTGGAGGAGACCACATGTGTAGGAACTGTCCACATCGGAATGGGAATGAAAATCAAGTCCACAACATCCAGGGAGCTGAAACTGTGGGTCAAGTGGCGAGGACAATCCCTAGAATCTATGCAGCACTAGACAACTGCCAGGTAGATCATCAGTCAACTGTGGTTGAAGTTGAAGGTAAGATTGCTAAGCAATCTGTTTCTATTTTGATTGATCCTGGATCTAATCACAGTTATGTCACTTCTACAATTGTTGAGATTTGTGCTTTAAAGAAATTAAAGCATAGTAAATCATGGTTAGTTCAACTAGCCACTGGAACCAAGAGAAAAGTTAGTGAAATTGTAGAGAAATGTCCATTAGAGATGGATGGGCTATTCACTTATGCAAATCTAAATATTTTTCCACTTGGTTCCTATGATATTCTCATTGGGATGGATTGGTTAGAAGCACACAGGGTTAAACTTGACTGCTACAATAAGACATTTGAATGCATGGACGAAGAAGGAAACCCAAGGGTTGTAAAAGGAATTCCAAGGGTGACTTCTGTTAGGAAGGTTTCAGCGATGCAACTGAAGAAGTTCGGTAGAAAGGGTTGTCAATTGTATGCAGCCCATGTTTTGGAGGCAACGAAAAATGAAACTCCTATGTTAGAGGACTATCATGTATTGCAGGAATTCAGGGATGTTTTTCCTGATGAGATTCCTGGACTTCCTCCAAAGAGAGACATTGATTTTAGAATCAAACTTGTGTCAAGAGTAGCACCAATGTCCAAGACACCCTATAGGATGAGTACACTGGAATTGCTAGAATTGAAAATGCAATTACAAGAGTTGCTAGAAAAGAAATATATCAGGCCAAGTGTGTCCCCATGGGGAGCACATGTTCTATTTGTGAAAAAGAAAGATGGAACACTCAGGTTATGAATTGACTGTAGACAGTTGAACAAAGTCACTGTGAAGAATAAATACCCATTTCCTCGAATTGATGACCTTTTTGATCAAATGAGAGGAGCAAAGGTATTTTCAAAGATCGACTTAAGGTCTGGTTACCATCAGGTAAGAATCAAAGAGGAAGATATTCATAAGACAACCTTTAGAACGAGGTATGGACACTATGAGTGTGTAGTGGTACCATTTGTTCGGATATCCACATCATCTTTTTCAGGATCTTGCATGCAAATTAGGGTTTGCATGCAGAATCTAGGGTTTGAATGCACCTGCATGCACTGGCATGCATCCCAGTCACGAGTTTGATGCCTCCAGCACCTTATCCACCTTATTCTAGCACCCGGGAGCCACTTACCACAGAGTTTTATCCCTCCTAGGCTGAAAGGCGCCCACTTCTCACCTACTGCCAGAGAAGGGCGCACTTGTTCACCTACCACTACAGTTCCACTTCAGTTACATTCAGTTAGCTCCGATTCTCCCTGATTTGAGGCTAGTTTCACTCCCGACTGACTGTTTCACTTCCGTTGGACCTCCAGTTTGATTAGGTGACTTGTTCTGACTTCAGTTAGCCTCCCATGCGCCCCCACTGAGCCTCCTTCTCCTTAATAAGTGCTACACACTTCAGTTACACTTATTACACTCAGTTAGACTCAGATTGACACCTGGATGACTGGTTCTTGTGCATTGATGACCACTACTGATTGATGATGAGGACTCCTAGATAGAGTCAAGATACTCCATTCAGTGATTCGAATGACCTCCTTAGGCAATTCGAATTGCTCAGTCATTTGTGACAGTTTGTATTGTAATTCATTCACCCTTTCTGGGATATTGAGCACTGCTGCATGTTTTGCACAGTTTTGCACCATATTTTCTATATTCATCTGTTGTGATTGATTTACTTGTTCATTAGATCTGCTGTGACTAATTTTACATGGTATCAGAGCCATTGCAGGGACAAGATCTCTTTTCTACAGGTGTTTCTACAAGAAGATTTGACTGAATTGCTAAAAATTGCAAAAAGTTTTGGCATGACATATCTCAAGGGCATTCGCTCTGGTGCATGCAAAGCTTGAAAACTATTCCAATACCACTCCAGAAGCTTGAGTTACCACATAATTCCTGGAACTGATACATTGGACCTATTCAACATTGCTTGAAATCCAATCCCAGGTGTGATGCAACTCTCAAAGGGTGGATTGTTCGACCTTATTGTGGTTGTTTTATTGTGATTTGCAGGTTTATTGTCTCCTTCAATTGCACTCGCTACATTGTGCATGCAAGCTTCCCTACAGCAATTGCATTCGCTATCTTGTGCATGCAAGCTTATTCTACATCAGTTTGACTCGCTCCTAGCAATGGAATACTCTTCTTCAAAGCCTATCCTCACCCCATTCAATTATTTTGATTGGAAAGATGATATGGAGATCATATTACGTTCAAAAGGTTACTACCGAGTCACTCTTGGTCTTGAATTGGAGCCAAACAATGTGTCACATCAAACCAAACACTACAACAAGCTTGATGAAGCTTATGGTCTTCTTTGTCTCTCCATATCCAAGGATCTTCACTTCCATCTCAGCGGATTGAAGACTCCAAAAGCCATATGGGAGCAACTTGAAACACTATTCGGCAAGCAGGATGAGCTTAGGGCTTTTCAATTAGAGAATGAATTGATTGGCCTTAATCCTGAGAATTTCGAGACCATCAATGAATTCTTCACAAAATTCAAGAACTTGAACTTGCAATTGAAGAATAGTGGAGTTATCAAAGAGGATAAACAATTGATCCTCTCCATTCTAAGCAAGCTTGGGAAAGATTATTCGGTATTTGTCTCTACTTTCAATTCCGGTCGGCTAACTACCCCGAATTGGAAGATGCCTACCTTGAATGCCTTCATTGAGTCCGTCACAAAAGAGCATGACAAGATGATTCAAATGGGGTCCATAAGCTCAAAATATTCAGCCCTATATGTTCAAGGACCCAATATCTCGAATGGTAAAGGAAAGCAAAAGAAGGAGAAGCCCAAATTCGAGCCTCACAAGCAAAAAGACAAAGGCAAGCAAATGGATGCACCATCCAGTTCGAAATCCAAGCAAAAGGGCAAAGAAGGTAACCAAAAATCTAAATGTACTTATTGTAACCGTGGCTTTCATCCTGAAAGTTCATGTATGAAGAAGACTATAGATCAAATGGCCCTCCTTTTGGAAAAGAACAACATAACCCTTCCTGACGGTGCAAGGAAGAAGGATAGGAATGATGATCATGAAAGAGGACAAGCACTCATGGCAACGGTTTCGAAGCCCACTACTCTCTTGATAGATTCGGGTGCATCAAATCATATGGCTGCAAATATTGATTCTTTTTCCTCATTCGATCCAAACAGCTCCATCCCCATCCATTTGGGAGATGACTCAAAAATTTCTTCAAAGGGCAAAGGTACGATTCATGTAGAACATGGAAGCTTTCAGAATGTTCTCTATGTGCCTTCCTTGGCTTCAAATCTCCTTTCTGTGTATCAAATGACACATACTGGTGAACCAAAGCAAGTCACATTCAGCCCTAATATAGTTGAAATTTCTGATATCAAAAGTGGAAGACTAGTTGCAGTTGGAAAGGCAAACCACACTGCAAAATGCTATGAGTTTTCGCACTTTATTCCGCTTGCAAAGCCCACTGCTCTTCTCACACATGGTAATGAGGTTAGTAGGATTTGGCATGAAAGATTTGGACATCTAAATTATAAGTATTTGCTGCTGCTATTAAATAAATCCATGGTAGATTGGCTTCCACAACTCCGTTCCTCGAAGGGAATATGCACTGGTTGCATTATTGGGAAGCACCCCGAGCACAGATTCGACCGCGGCAAAGCTAGCAGAGCTTCTACTATTTTGGGATTGATCCATTCTGATATCAGTGGTCCGCTGCCCCATAAGTCATTAAATGGTTCAAGGTATGTTTTGACATTTATTGATGATTTTTCCTGCTTTACATGGGTATTCTTTCTCAAAAACAAGTCAGAAGTGCTTGGAAAATTCAAGGATTTTAAGGCTTCTGTTGAGACCACCACTGAGAGCAAGATCAAAGCTCTTAGATCTGATAATGGTTGGGAATATATCAAGTCCGAGTTGCTGAAACTTTGTTCCCAAAGCGGAATTAAGATCCAACATACAGTTCCCTACACACCCCAGCAGAACGGTGTAGCGGAAAGGAAAAATCGGTCATTGAAAGAGATGGCTACATGCATGATTGAATCAAAAGGTTTGGCTGCAAATATTTGGGCTGAAGCAATCAATGTTGCTGCATATATACAGAACCATGTTCCACATTCATCCGTGAAAGGTATGACTCATTTCGAAGCATTCTTTGGTTACAAACTGGATGTGTCAAATTTGAGAGTTTTTGGCTCTACTGCATGGGCTAGAATTCCTTCTGAGAAGAGACGAGCTTTGGATCCACAAAGTATCGAGTGCATATTGATAGGATATGGGGAAGAATCAAAAGCATATAAACTCATGGATATCAGATCTAAAAAGATATTCATAGAGCGCAGTGTGCAATTTGAAGAACCGCTTCAAGAATTGCAACTAGTCGAGGAGAAGACTGCCGATTCACCGCCTTCACCAGAAGAAGATCCGAGCAGCGATAATGAAGGTATGAGTTCTGATATTGCGGATATTGTAGCAGAATATGATGATCATGACATATCAGGTTCGGAATCCGACCATTATGATCCTCCTCAGTTACCAAAGTGGGCCCAAAACACTCTACAATCTGCTGGTTCTAGTCTTGGAAATCCTGCTGATCCGAGACGAACAAGAGGAGACTTTCAAAGAGCAGGTATGGATCTTTATATTGATGATCCATTTCTTCCTGAGATTTGTTATTTGATGGCTGGTTCAGATCCTACATCATACTATTCTGCTCATCGAGATCCGAGATGGAAAAGTGCCATGGATGAAGAGTACAGCTCTCTTCAAAAGAACAATACATGGGAGCTAGTTTCTCTTCCACCTGGAAGAAAATTAGTGAAGTGTAAATGGGTCTACCGTACTAAAGTTGCTGCTGATGGCACTATCAACAAATATAAATCAAGGTTGGTGGCAAAAGGTTTTTCCCAAGTCCAAGGAGTGGACTACACTGAGACCTTTGCACCGGTTGCAAAGATGGATTCCATCCGCCTTGTTTTAGCTATTGCCGCATCCAAGCACTGGGAAGTGCATCACATGGATGTGAAGAGTGCATTTTTACATGGAGACCTTGCTGAAGAGTTCTATATGCAGCAGCCAGAGGGTTATACATCAGATCCATCATTGGTTTGTAGATTGAAGAAATCTTTGTACGGGTTAAAACAGGCCCCAAGAGCTTGGTACGCAAAGATGGACTCCTTCCTTCTTTCTCAGAATTTCCAAAGATGCAAATCTGATCTGAATGTGTATCTTCAGTGAGTTAAAGGTAATTTGTTGGTTATTGTACTTTATGTTGATGATCTGCTTATTACTAGTAGCACACTTACTTCAATAAACAAGCTAAAATCTGCCTTAAATCTAGCTTTTGACATGAGCGATTTGGGCTTGCTGAGTCACTTTTTGGGCTTGGAGATAGCTCAAAATTTTGATGGGATCACTATATCTCAGCAAAAATATGCTTCCGACCTGTTATTGAAGTTTAATATGGCTGAATGTAAGGCAGCCTCATTCCCATTCCTCTCAGGAATCAGTCTTGAGGAGGGAGATTCCACACCGCTTGCAGATTGCAGTATGTATCGACAGTTGATTGGTTCACTACTTTATTTGACACACTCACGGTATGATATCTCATATGCCATGAGTGCCGTGTCAAGATATATGCATCATCCACATTAGCTTCATTGGCGAGCAGCCAAGCGGATCTTGCAGTATGTGCAAGGTACAAGACAGTTTGGCATACATTATGCTGCAGATTCTGAGCTAGATTTTATTGGTTTTACTGATTCAGATTGGGCAGGTGATAGCATTGATCGGAAGTCCACTTCCGGTTATGTTTTCATGATTGGTCATGGTGCTATTTGCTGGTCCAGCAAAAAGCAAGCAGCCATTGCACTTTCTTCAGCAGAGGCAGAGTATCGAGGGGCAGTCAATGCCTGCATTCAGGCAGTTTGGTTGCAGGGTATTCTTTCCGAGTTTGGTTTTGGTGGCACTACTTCGACTGTCCTATTTTGTGACAATCAAAGTGCTATCAAGATCTCCATAGATCCAGTTCAGCGGCAGAGGACCAAACACATTGAGATTCATATGCATTACATTTGACAGTTGGTGCATGACCGCACCATCATTCTGCAATATTGCCCTACTGATGAGCAAATTGCAGACATCTTCACCAAGAGCTTCACTGAGAAGAAGTTCTCTTACCTCCGTTCACTGTTGGGGGTGAGTTCCATCATGGTGGAGACAGATTGATTCATTATTATGCTTTAGCTTGAGGGGGGGCTTTCTTCCCACTAGGTTTTCCCTCTTTCCTCACTTAGTTTATTTTCAGCATTTTTTTGGATTATTGTATTGGGGTGACCTTTGGTCTTAGTTACCAGGGCCCCACATTATTTTTGTTGGCACATCATAGTCTAGCTTGAGGGGGGGTGTTCGGATATCCACATCATCTTTTTCAGGATCTTGCATGCAAATTAGGGTTTGCATGCAGAATCTAGGGTTTGCATGCACCTGCATACACTGGCATGCATCCCAGTCACCAGTTTGATGCCTCCAGCACCTTATCCACCTTATTCTAGCACTCGAGAGCCACTTACCACAGAGTTTTAGCCCTCCTAGGCTGAAAGGCTCCCACTTCTCACCTACTGCCAGAGAAGGGCGCACTTGTTCACCTACCACTGCAGTTCCACTTCAGTTACATTCAGTTAGCTCCGATTCTCCCTGATTCGAGGCTAGTTTCACTCCGGAATGACTGTTTCACTTCCGTTGGACCTCCAGTTTGATTAGGTGACTTGTTCTGACTTCAGTTAGCCTCCCATGCGCCCCCACTGAGCCTCCTTCTCCTTAATCAGTGCTACACACTTCAGTTACACTTATTACACTCAGTTAGACTCAGATTGACACCTGGATGACTGGTTCTTGTGCATTGATGACCACTACTGATTGATGATGAGGACTCCTAGATAGAGTCAAGCTACTCCATTCAGTGATTCGAATGACCTCCTTAGGTAATTCAAATTGCTCTGTCATTTGTGACAGTTTGTATTGTAATTCATTCACCCTTTCTGGGATATTGAGCACTGCTGCATGTTTTGCACAGTTTTGCACCATATTTTCTATATTCATCTGTTGTGATTGATTTACTTGTTCATTAGATCTGCTGTGACTAATTTTACACCATTTGGTCTCACAAATGCAGCAGCTACATTCATGTGTCTCATGAATAATGTTCTTAGCAAGTATTTGGACAAGTTTGTTCTCGTATTTCTAGATGACATTCTCATCTATTCTAAGAATGAAGAAGAGCATGAAGAACATTTGAGAATGACATTGCAATTCCTAAGGGAGCATAAGATGTATGCAAAGTTGAGCAAATGTGACTTCTATAAAGATAGAATTCATTATTTGGGTCACATCATCTCCGATGAAGGAATATCCATAGACCCTGAGAAGATTGAAGCCATCATGAATTGGCCAACTCCAAGAAATGTGACAGATGTCAGATCTTTTATGGGCCTTGATGGTTACTATAAAAGGTTTATCGAAGGATTCTCCAAGGTCGCAAACCCGATCACTTCTTTGCAAAAGAAGGGGATAAAGTTTGAATGGTCACCAAGATGTGAGGAAAGTTTCCAGCGGTTGAAGAATCTTCTTACGAGTGCACCAATTTTGAAAATTGCAGATTCGGAAAAAGACTTTGTGGTGTGTACTGATGCATGCAATCAAGGACTTGGAGGATTTCTTATGCAAGACAACCACATGATAAGCTATGAGTCAAGAAAGTTGAATGAGCACGAGAAGAACTATGCTACTCATGATTTAGAATTTGCAGCCATAGTACATGCTTTAAAGATGTGGAGGCATTACTTAATGGGAAGGAGATTTGAGCTAAGGACAGACCATTGTGGTCTGAAGTACTTATTCGATCAGCCAAATTTGAATGCTAGGAAAACTAGATGGTTGGAATTTTTGTGTGAATTAGATTTTGAAATCAAACACATAGAAGAGAAAGAAAATAAGGTGGCTGATGCACTCAGCAGGAATGCACATGAAATGCATGTGGCGACGCTTAGTACTTGCCAACAAGATTTGAGGCAGCAGATTGCTAACCATATTGTTGAGGATGAAGTGTATGTAAAGATAAAGGGAAAATTGCAGCAGCAAGACCTTGAAAAGAAGTATGAAGGATACCATTTGGAAGAAGACAGAATTCTTACTTATAAGAATAGAGTCTATATTCCAAACGTGGCAGATTTGAGGAGGATTGTCATGGATGAAATCCATAAAGCTCCATACTCTGGTCACCCAAGATATCAGAAAACAATTGCTACGGCAAGAAAATATCATTTCTGGCCAGGGATGAAGAAGGACGTCGCTGAATACATTTCTAAGTGCATGGAATGTCAGCAGGTAAAGAGTGAACACTAACACCCAACAAGTTTATTGCTTCTAGTGCCAATTCCAGAATGGAAATGGGAAGTAATATCCATGAAATTTATTACAGGATTGCCAATGATGGTGAGACAACATGATTCCATCATGGTTGTGGTGGACAAGTTAACAAAGGAAACACATTTTATACCAGTTAAGTCCACACATAAAGTCGATGCCATTGCAGATATTTTCAGGAAGGAAATTTTCAGATTACATGGGTTGCCTAAAGCAATAATTTCTGACAGGGATACCAAGTTCACTTCCAATTTTTGGAAAGGCCTCTTTGCAAATTTGGGTACACAATTGAGCTTTAGTATCGCGTACCATCCTCAAACAGATGGGAAAATGGAAAGAGTAAACCGAGTTCTTGAATACATGCTCCGCATGTATGTAATGGACAAACCATCCAAGTGGGAGGATTATCTACACTTGGTAGAATTTGCATATAACAATGGGCAACAAGCATCATTGGGAATGAGTCCATATGAGGATTTGTACGGCAGAAGGTGTAGGACACCAGTGACTTGGGACAATCCAGCGAACAGAATTGCACTTGGGCCAGAACTGCTTAAGAAAATGGAACAAGAGGTTTCCAACATTAGATAGAATTTAAAAGCAGCCCATAGACAGAAAAGCTATGCAAATAAGCATAGAGTGCATAGGGAATTCAATGTTGGGGATCATGTGTATCTTAGAGTGAGGTCAAGGAATAGTTCCTTGAAGCTTGGGAGTTGTGCCAAGCTATCACCTAGATATTGTGGGCCATTTGAAGTGCTTGAAAGAATAGGCCCAGTTCCATATAGACTTGCATTGCTTGCTAGCACTAGAGATCATAATTTTTTTCATGTCTCTTTGCTTAAGAAAGATGTACATGATCCTAACCATGTTATTAATTGGGATGTGATCCAGGTGGAACCCGAGGGAGAGTTCCAAACCGATCCATTGTGCATCCTAGACAAGAAGGTAACCTTGCTCCGGAACCGAGCCATCGGTCAGGTAAAGGTGCAATGGAAGCATTACGGTCCCGATGAGGCTACATGGGAGCTGGAGGATGCCATGAGGGTGGCATATCCATTTTTGTTCAATTTTGTTGAGCACTGAGGACAGTGCTAATGTAAGGGGAGGGGAATGTAATGTCCCCATCTTGACCCTATTTCATTAAGATTGTAAATGATGTAAATACTGTTATTTAATCATGGTGAAGAGCTCAAGGCCAAGGCCCCACCATTGATTTAGCATTTTATGTATTGGCAATTAAAAATATATGCCTATGGTTCTTGTGCTAGATAGGCACAATGTAAATGAAGACATCATGTAAATACAAATTTTAATGAAAAACCCACAACCAGGTATGCAATGCAACAAAGAGATGGGGGCATGATTCCTACAAAGAATATGGAGGGAAATTATTCAAACCCTTGAACCTATAGATTTAATGCATATGTCATTGAGTGAACCCATAAACCCTCAACTACCCATTTTGGCTTATGCACCCAATCATTAAATTCTTCCAAGAGTTGGTTGAGGCAGTTAATACCTTGGAAATGAAGAGGTATGGCATCCAATTTCGTGCATGGGCAAGCCATCAACCTGGGAATTTGTATTTTTGCTTCTTAGGCAAGAAAACAACCAGAAAATTGTGCCCAAAGCCATTCCGAACCCATGGCCTTTTCTCTCTCACGCAAGCTGAGCTAGCTAGGACTTTTTCCATCCCATTTTTCACCATTCCCTGCATTTTTCCATACCTGGGAACTCATTTTTGGTTAGCACAATGTCTAGAAGAAGAGAACCACGAATTAGGGGTTTGATGGAGGCCACTTTTGCTCTTGAGTTATCCCTAAACGTTTTCTGAAAACGAATTTGCCTTCCCAGGGTTTATTCCCCATTTTCCATTTCGTTTATGGTTGCCCACGTTTTTCTAAAACTCTGGGAAACCCCATTTTGTGCATTGCACTATAAAAACGTTTCTCTTCAAGCCCAACACTTGTGTTTTTTGCTGTTATGTGCATCCCTGTTTTGGTTTGAAACTGTGAGCAAGAGATTTGGAGTGGTAGTGGACAGAATTGGCTTGATAAACCTAGTGTGGAAAAATAACCTCTCAAGAAGATCAAGAGGGATGGATACTCTTCTATGCACACCTTGGACACTCTAGATTGGAAGGTATGGCTTGAGGGACTGTGCATTGGTGAAGGGAATACTTCCTTGAGTGGGGTGTGTAGGTATTGTGGGTGCCAAGCTAGATAGATCTTGTAGAGGTATCCATGGCTTTGTGCTTGAGCTCACTAGCTTAGCAATTCTTCCTTTCCATTTCCTAGCAGCCTGATAAACCCAATTGTAGATTGGCTTGGCTCATTTTGGTGTATGTTTGGCTATGTGTGAGTTTGTTGTTCCCTGGTTCCTTGTGGAAATCATGCCCAGCTTGGGGGTGGTAGTTGCATCAAGAGATTGATAAGCACAACTAGCCTATGGTTGGTAGGAACATTGCAGTTGCATAGATGGTTGCTCTGGGACTACATTGTTTCAAGATAAGTACTCTCATGTGCTAATGACATATCTTGAATGTATGATGGATGTGTAATAGAACTTAATTCTGCTGTGTTTTTCAAATATTTATGCATTTTCATATGTCCACCTTCATTTTACTTAATGAGAATGTTTACGTAGTAGGCATGGGGCCAATTGCGCAGTTTTAGCATCATGTTCCCTCCATCACCTTTGTAGGATGGGAGGGACATTACACCTCAGTTTCCAAAGTGGGTAGAAAAGACTCTCACATCTATCGGTTCTAACATTGGAAATTCTGTTGATCCAAGAAGAACCCGAGTAGAGTTTCAAAGGTAGGTATGGCTCTTTCATATGCTGATCCATTGCTGTCCAAAAAGTGTTTTTTGATAATTGGTTCAGATCGCAAATCATACTACCATGCCCACCGTGATCCGAGATGGAAAACTGCCATGGATGAAGAGTACAATTCTCTTTAGAAAAATGCAACATGGGAGCTAGTTTCACTTCCACCTAGGAGGAAATAGGTTCAATGCAAATGGTTGTACCGAACCAATATTTCTGCTGATCATTCAACCTACAAATACAAAGCTATTTTAGTGTAAAAAGGTTCCTCACAAGTCCAAGGTGTGGAATACATAGAAACTTTTGCACTGGTTGCAAAAATGTACTCAATACGGCTAGTTTCGACAATTTCCACATCCAAGCATTGGGAGATGCACCACATGGATGTGAAGAGTATTTTTGTTCATGGGGATTTTTAGCAAGAGATTTACATATCAGATGTATCACCACCATTTTTTACCCTTAGGGTTTATTGGCTTGCCCTAGTGTGGAGCTCGATGCCAAGGCCCTAGTAGTGGATGTTCAGGTTTTATTTAAAAGGAAAGTATTTGAAATTTTGTTATCCACGTGCTATGAAGCCATTGGACCTTATAAATGATGTAAATATTAATATTGCAATCAAATACCAAGGAAACCAATAAGAGGGGGCCATGTGTATCCACTAGGGAGAGGTGAGGGGGTTGTGGAAATGGAACCCATGCTGCCACATGTCAATTTTTGAACCCATTAAATCCATTGCTGACATTTAATTCTGGTGTAAGGAGGTGGTTGAAAAAACATGCTCATGAGGCCGATGGAGTATGGAGCATCCCCAAAGTCCATATGGCAGGGTATGGCTCTGTTTTACTTGTTCCTTAAGACACTCTTCCTCCTGGGAATTCGCTCACCCTAATACCTAAACCATTGTTGACCAAAAAATCAAGTTATCACTCATCACATAGCCTAGCATTGGAAAAAGGAAGAAAATTGTGATTATGTGGAAGCCACGAATTGGAGAACCGAGAATGCACAAGAAATCTTGGATAGGAAGTAAAACTGGTTGGGACATCCATGGATCAAACCCTGGATAAATTCTAGAACGTGAAAATAGAAGAAAACCCATGAGAACACCTTGATCTAATATCAGAGAATCGAGTTGTAGGACAAAGTGCTAGCTGCAACCCTGAGAAGATTCCAGCTAGCATAATAGAGGAGAAGATCAGATAGAGGGTCGGATTTGCTTGATAAACCCAATGAAGGCTAAAGTGTCATGAGAGCAGTAGCTTGGAACATTTTATTCCCACCCTGAATAACACTGGAGGGAAGGGGCCATGAGGTACTGTGCAACAGAGAAGGGGGAATTCCTTGTGTTGGGTGTGGTAGGTATTCTGGGTGTCATGAATGCTGAATGGTTTGAGATGCCTGTAGCTCCATCATTGAGCTCACTGGCTTAGAATCATCCTCCATGTTTTCCTATGCATGCTTGATAAACCCAATTGTATGTTGGCTTAGCATTAATCTGAAGCCTTGACTATGAAGATATCCTATTTATCCCTCCTTAGTGGATACACAACCCAGCTCAAGCGTGGTCTCTCAGCTGAAAGAGTATAGGCTGGAAAGAGACCTATGGTTACATGGAATGTTGCTCTCACTTAGCCAGTTGCTTGGACAACTTCAGTTTAAAGAAAGCGCTCCTTGTGGTGTTAAATCATGTTAATTTCATATGTTATGTCTACTTGTTATGTTCAATTTATTTGAATGGATGATTACATGAAATTGACCAGTAGGAAGTTTGTGTATAAGTCTAAGTATGAGGCTGAGTTCATGTTTGAATGCTTCAACATTTACTTGAGCTTAATGTGTTGCTAACCCTGCATGTTGTAGATGCATTGATTAGATTTAGTTTTATTATATGTGTTTTGTTATGCATTGCGTACACTTTTAGATGGAATACATGGCATCACCTTGACTTGCGGAAATAATTAGATAGCCCTTGTTGTATCTCATGACCCTCTGTCAGTCAGGTGAAAGAAAAAGCTATGGTAGAGGGAAAGTAGAGATCCTTGCAAAAGGGTAAAGAAGCATTGAGGGAGTTTGAGCTGTTCTTTAGTTGGGAAAATGACCAAGTCAGAGTCCTCAGATGTAGTAGGGGATTATATCAATGCATAGATCTCTCCAAGTTATTTCCAACGGTACCAGATTTTCCAAATTTGGATTTAGGATGAAGAAGTTATCACCCTGGAAAGTTTGCAGGAGCAGGGGTAGGTGGTCCCGACCTTCTGAACTCACAATACGGATTGCAGAGTTCAGAGGACCCAACTTGGGAATTGTGTGTTTAGACCTCTGACTTTTTGAATCCGCAAAGCAGATTGTGGATTGCAGAATTTAGAAGGGAAATTTCATGGGGTTGCGTATCCTACTTTCTGACTTTCTGAATCCGCAAGGTGGATTGCGGATTGTTGAAGTCGAAAGGTTATTTTTCTCGGGTCATGAAATGAGGTTTCCGATTTCATACTTCCACAATGCAGGTTGTGGATTGCGGAAGTAGGATGAGTAAATTTTCTGGGACAACAATTGAGGTTCCAAATTCTGAGTTACACATGTGGATTGCAGATTGCAGATGTTAGAGAAGTAATTATTCGAATCTGATATTTTGGTGTTCTGACTTTCAAGTTCCGCATTGCGGAAGTCAAAAGCATGATTCGATGCTCGGTGTATTTTTGGTGTTCTGACTTCCGAATCCCACATTGCGGATTGTGGATTGTGGAATTAGGAAGTGAAGTTTCCCAGAGTGGTGGGTTTTGGTGTACCGACTTCTGAATTCCACATTGCGGATTGTGGATTGCGGAAGTTGGAGGCATGATTTGACGAGGTGGATTTTTGGTGTTCCAAATTCCGAATCCTGCATTGCAGATTGCAGATTGTGGAAGTCGGAAGTGAGGTTTTTTGGAGTGGTGGAATTTGGTGTTCCAACTTCTGAGTTCTGCATTACGGATTGAGGATTGGGGATTGCGGAACGAAGATCATTGCAGCTATGTGTAAGAGCAAAGAGAATTTAAAACAAATAAAAAAATAATTAGTAGTAGTTTCATAGGTTGTATCTCATCGCCTCTAAAGGGAATGGAGGTGATCGGGGATGTGACAAAATGGTATCAGATCCCAAGGTTGCAGCACTCAGGCTGCTTGGGATAAAGTGTGAATGCACTTGTAGATAGAAAATTGCCAATGGTGTGGTTTTGATAAATTATTATTATTGTTGTTGTCCATATGAGTAATTTCCAGATTTGTATGGATTTTTTGTGTCTTATATGCATTCTTATAATGTCTAATAAACATGTCTATAATGTAAAGTGTTGGCAGATAATAGTAGTTGAATCGTTACAACAGAGACAACATATAGGGAAAGTAAGGGAAATGGTGACCATAAATGATGCCCAAGATCCTTATGAGCATGAGGAAGATATGTTGGGAGAGAATGTGCAAGAAGCACATACTAAAACTGAATCCAATGGAAGAAGGAAGCAAATAACTGCCCAGAACTTGGTTGAAACCATGGCGAGCTTTAATGAAAGATTGATGAAGGCTCAGCAAGAACAGAACTAGCTCAATGTGTCATGTCCCAAAATTTTCATTGGGTCACAATGGCCTAAGCCTATTGGCCATATTCATGAGAGTTTGTCAAATTGATGCTAAGGGTGAAATAATTGTCGGGGAGGAAAATTACTAGTTTCCTAGGTTAGGGGTGGAAGCTTTGGGATTTTAAATAAGGAGGATAATAAATGATGTTGGGACATTTTGATGGCATAAATATTTAATAAAAGGATCTAAATAAATAAATACAAGGGAAAATCAAAGGGGCAATTGATCATGAAGACACATGGAGGATGTGGGACGCACACAAGCTAGATTTTCCATGCCACATGGCATCCCCCTCTTGTCAATTCGAATCCATGAGAATTCCAATGTTCTTTGATGAATTGGAGTGGAATAATACTTGGCATGAATCAATGCGGCCGAAATGTAGAGGAAGAGTAACTCCCATGGAAGAGGAAGAGGCAATTTGGAGCTAGTGGGACACTTGGGCTAGATTCCCTAGCTCTATGACAACAATGATGAAGATGCTATGACACCTATGAGAAAAATCAGATCTGAAGGCTGACATATGACATATATGACATGTCAGGGCTAAAAATATCCTCCAAGAGAGCACTCAAGTGAGTTAGGGAAACCAAAGAGACACCAAATCGAATTTGGAGAAGGAGTGGGATAGAATTAGAAGGAATCTCTTCTCAAGTTGAGTTGGAATGAAGCTCTTGGGAGGAATTCTACCCATGGAGGACCTTATAAGTTTATAAAATACAATAACAAAGAATAATGGTATCTTTTCATTATTTTAGAATTGGAATTTTTCATTTGGAGAGGAGAGCTAGTGGAGTGCTACTCTACTTGCCTTAGCACGAATTTCGAGGGTGAAAGATTCCCATCCTAGTTCGTAATTGGAAAGGACATTTAGACCTTTCATTTGGATATTTAATGGAGTCTTTTGTTACAGGTTGAAGCTACAAGGAACCTCATGGTCACATCTCTTTTAGCTTGCTTCTACAACCATTCTTCTAGTTCTTGGCATATTCATGATCCTTGAGGAATTGTGCACTTGGTGAGCTATTGTACTCTTTGGGGGAGATTATAATGCCCCATTTATTTTGTAATAATATGCATATACTATTTTATTCACACTCAGAAATGTATCAGGTCTAAAATCCAATTGGAATGATGTAAATCTGTCTTTTAATGAACAAATGATGCCATTTCCCCACTATCTGGATGTATAGCAATGAAATATTGATGAATTCGAATGGAAGATCATTTATCTGATGTATTAATGATTAATGGAATTTCATTAATGATATTCAAAATTTTGATGTTAATTACTTAAGCATTTGGAGTCATCTTGCTCAGTTTTATACAATTTGAAGAAGATTTAATGCCATTTCCACCCAGGTCGAAACTAGTGATTTTGTAGCTGTTGGGAGAGGGTTATAACAGATTTCACAAACTAAATAATGATGAAAATGAGACCTTAATATTTTCCATTATACATCCCATTCCTCTATTCATAAATTTGAGTGAGTTTGGAAGTATTTGGAGAGCCATATTCAGCATTACCCTTGGGGGATTTGAACCCCAAATTGCTAGTAAAATTCCATACATTGGCCAGAATAATAAAGTGGTTTGCAGAAGTATTTTGATGGTCCTAAACCATGCCTAAACATCATAATAATTTCCTAATATCAGTCATAGACCTCCACTGAATATTTGGGAGCAATTGGAGCAATTTGGAGACCTAGACCTCAAAACTAGTCAAAGGTCGAACTAGGGAAAAAAGTTGAAAATTTCACCATTTTAATAAATTTCAAAAATGGGACATTACATAATGCTTCCATTTTGAAGATCCTCACTGATATTCATTAGAGGATAAAAATTGTTTCCAATGCAAGAAATGTAGGAAAAGAAGGAAAAGATGCAAAGAGTCTCTCTTGAGGTCGTTCTAGGAAGAGGACTCCAAGCCCTAGAAAGAGTTCTGTGAGAAAAAAGAAAAGAACAAACTCCTCAAGGTTTCATTCCAGTAGGTCATGTGACTCCATAGATTGTCAAATAGGTCCAAGGCATAAGAATTGAGAGAAGAAATAATTTCATAGGGATCCCATAGGGAGAATTTAGGAAGGCAAGGCCTCCCACATTTGAGAGAGAAGGTAGGACTGGCCAAGACGCAGAGGCATGGCTTCTTGGAATGAAGAAGTATTTTAGAATGCATGATTATTCAGGTAATGAAAATGCTAGAATTTCCATTTACAATCTAAATGGTATAGCTTCAATTTGGTGGGAGCACCTCATGCAAGTAAAGAGGATCAGTGAAAAGAGGATCAGCTGGGAGTAGTTTAAAAGGTACTTCAAGAAAATATACCTATCAACTAGTTATTATGATAACAAGAGAAAAGAGTTCAATGAACTCAAGTTGGGACATAATTCCATGGAACAACATGTCCACAAGTTTTTGGAGTTGTTGAGGTATGTATATTACATCAATGATGAAAGAGTAAAGGTCCAATGTTTCGTTGGTAGTCTACCCAAAATTTCAGAGATAGGATTGAGTTTGTCAATCCACCATGCCTTGATGAATCCATTAGGATGGAAATGCATTGCTATGAGAAAATCAAGGGAAGGTCAGAGGTTTAACTAGCATGGAGAGGAAATGCAAGAGGGAGGTTTGAACATAGGAAAAGTGGATTCAAGCCACCATTAAGAAATCAGCCCATAAATTTTCCACAGGGACAATAAGCAAGAAGTGGGTTCAAGGCAATAGTAGCAGCATAAAAAACATCAAAAGGACCACATCAATTTTGGGGTGTGGAGGAAACCACATGTTTATAGATTGTCCACATTGGAGGGAGAATCCATGGAGCTTGCAAAACTTAGAAGAAGCAACTACAGTGGAATATATGGAAAGGGAAGCACCTCGAATTTATGCAACGTTGGATGACCATCAGGCTGATGAATAATCAACAGTGGTGGAAGTTGAAGGTAAGATTGCTAAGCAATCTATTTATGTTTTGATTGACCCAGGATCTACTCATATTAATGTTTCTCCAAAGGTGGTTGGAGGTTGTTCTCTTAGTAAAGTAAAGCATAGTAATTATTGGCTAGTTCAACTAGCCATATTAGGGACCAAGAGAAAGGTGAGTGAAGTAGTGATGGAGTGCCCCATGGAGTTGAATGGACTCCTCACGAAGGTAAACTTGAATGCCCTACCATTAGGATTTTATGATTCCCTAATAGGTATGGATTGGTTGGAAAGACATAGGGACAAGATAGATTTCTATGAGAAGGTACTTGAATGCATTGATGGAGAGGGAATACGAAGGTTGGTAAAAGGAATTCCCAAATAATTTTCAGTAAGGCATATTTCATCCTTACAGCTGAAAAAGTTTTATAAGAAGGGCTGCCAATTATATGCAGTTCACATATCAAATTCAATAGAAGATAAGGGACCAAGGATAGGAGTCTTTCAGCTGTTGCATGATTTCCAAGATGTGTTTCGAGATGAAGTACCAGGACTTCCACCAAAGAGAGATATTGATTTTTCCATCAATCTTGTTCCATGGGAAACACCAATTTCCAAATCTCCTTAGAGAATGAGAACACCAGAATTGATAGAGTTGAATATGCAACTGCAAGAATTAATGGGCAAGGAGTATAGTAGGCTGAGTGTATCTCCTTGGGGAGTACTAGTGTTATTTGTCAAGAAAAAGGATGGTACTTTAAGGTTGTGTATTGATTACAGGTAGCTAAATAAAGTGACAGTCAAGAATAAGTACCCATTGCCAAGGATTTTTGATTAGTTTGATCAAATGAAGGATGCTAAGGTGTTTTCCAAGATTGACTTGAGTTCTGGCTACCATCAAGTGAGGATAAAGGAAGAATACATTCACAATATAGCTTTCAGGACAAGCTATGCCCATTATGAGTTCATAGTGGTGCCATTTGGTCTTACAAATGCACCTGCTACATTCATGTGTCTCATGAATAGTGTGTTCAACAAGTATTTGGATAAGTTTGTGATTGTGTTCTTGGATGACATTCTTGTTTATTCATAAAATGAAGAAGAACATGATGAACATCTAAAAATGGTGTTGCAATTTCTCAAAGAAAACCAATTGTATGAAAATATGAGCAAGTGTGAATTGTGTCAAAAGAAGGTACGATATTTGGGTCATGCCATCTTAGAAGAAGGAATTGCAGTGGATCCAAAAAAGATTGAATCCCTAATGGATTGGCCTAATCCAAAGAATGTTATAGATGTTAGATCTTCTATGGGTCTTCCAGGTTATTATAGAAGGTTCATTGAAGGATTCTCCAAAATAGCTCACCCAATCACAACATTGTAGAGGAAAAATATCAACTTTGTATGGTTTGAAAAATGTGAGAAAAGCTTTCAGCATCTAAAGGAATTTCTTACCAACACTCTTGTTTTGAAGATTGTAGATCCAAAGAAGGATTTTGTAGTGTGCACAGATGCTTGCATTGAAGAGTTAGTCAGAGTGTGCATGCAAGAAGGATTTGTAATTTTATATGAGTTAAGAAAGTTAAAGGAACATGAGAAGAACTATGCGACACGTGATTAAGAGCTAGCAACCATAGTTCATGATTCTCAAAAGATGGAGACATTATCTCTTGGGAAGAAAATTTGAACTCAGGATAGACTTCATGAGCTTGAAATATTTGTTTGACTAGCCAAACCTGAATGCTAGGAAAACTAGGTGGATGGAATTTGTTGGTCACCCTATATGCTAATTAATTACAACTAACACATAGGATGCTCAATATAAATTGTCAACCCAGGGAAGTCTTTTATTTCAATGGCAATAAGCACAATCTATGCATAAACATTTCAAGTAGTTGATTAAATAAGTGGAGATGAATGATCCTACATATCTGTTTAGCCAAACTCATTTCATGACTAAAACTAATCTAACTTATCCATCTAGGAATTCAAAGTACAATTTCCTTCCTACATAAATCAATCCAACAGTTACTGATCTAAGAATAAAAGTGAACTAGATTACTTTTGCAAGAAGTTAAATCCTATAATTATCAAACTACAGTATTCAATCGTTACCAAAATGATTCATCTAGCAGCTACTGTAACTCAATCACCATCTTCCTAATCTAATGAATTCAAGAAAGATACAACAATAACCAGAATTAGAAAATAAGCTTGAACTCTAAATTGATAAATATTGGAAATCCTAGGAAGCATAAATGACTGAAAGGAATTGAATCTGAGCTTGTCTGTAACATCTAATTCGAACACACATGCATTAATTAAACTAACCTACATAGTCGACTATCACACCACACAGTTGCAGCTATTCATGATGCAAATCATAAACTACCAAGAAAGAATGCAGTTGTAAATTCTCTATTGCAGCTACTGGTAATATGCCTAATACGATTCCACACCAGACAAAAGGAAATAAATATAACTACCTACTTAACTCGGCAATCTCTATGAGAAGGCGGGCCTTGGCCTTCTAACAGTGATGTCGTGAACTACCAAAAATTAAGACACAGAAATACGAAGAACTTTGCTATTGATTAAATATGGTAATCCATAGGCTCAGCTCTTTGTTATAGCCCGTACAAAATGATAATTAACCAACCCCCGACTCTGAAAGCCTTCCCATATTTATACATGCAAAGTACAGTTCGTGATCCACTAATTTCATGTAGCAATGAAGATCTCTGATCTTCATGCTGTGGAGTTACAACTAAAATGTTACAACCATATTGAATGAGGCCATTAAACATGAAGGATGTTTTTACTTTGGAAGTCAATAAATCAATGGATTATCTAATTGGGAAGCGTCCTGTCTGTTGTAGCAATGCTCTGTTTCAGCAAAGTCTTGTTACAGCTTCACATGGAAAGGTGCGCTATCCCTTTGAATATGAGGAATTAAATTTGAAGAGTAACAGCTGGCACCATGTGTGATTATTTCCCAAGGCATTGTGGCTCATACACCTATGCTTTGATCTTGACTTAATGAAATCAACACAAGTTAGCATAAATCGAAGGATAGAATTCATAACCATAACAATCTTAGGCATTAAATAAATGAAGCAATAATGAATTATATCTTGTCAGGATTGCTGATTGATCTAGAAGAAAGACATGTATATGGTTTATGAAAGTAGGGTGTAATAGGGAAAAATGATGAAATAGGTGTGGTAAAAAAGGGGCATTTCGAGGGCCCAACATCTCCCCCCAACTATCCATTTGCATGTCCTCATGCAACAACTGATCAGTTCGATTCCGAATTTGATCCTCATTCATATTATGCAGATAAGTTGAAGGATTCATCTTTAACAATTAATCATTGGAAACGCTGGTTCTTGTGTAATAACATCCCCCTACCTTTAGCAGCTTTAGCCTATGTTGGAACTCAACAGATTTTCAATAGTGTTGGTTCTTATGTAACCACATCTTTCCCTTATATCTCAATCTCAACATCTTCTATCTTAGTTGTTTTTCTAATTTTTTTTTTTGAGGACGTTGGTTCTTGTGTAGAAGTGCCTTGTTTCCTGATTATTTTAGCTTGTTGAGTCGATTTAATGTCCCGAAAACGATGACACTGATCCTAGGAATAGTTTTTCTTATTGTTTTGCCCTTGCATATCTTTGTATTGTTAAGTCTAGCACTATAACTTTATACCCTGCCAAAATAAATATATCTCCACATTCTAAACATATCATTTCTTTTCATCCTTCATTTCCCAGAATGGAAGATAAATTCTTCAATCTGTCTGTAGCTTCCACCATTGTATTCACATACTTATTTTCCTGCTTCCTACATGTCTCCTTCCATTTCTCTAATTCTACGCGAAGCACTTGCACCTACTCCTTTAATAGCTCAATTTCAAAAAGAAGATTCTCTATTTGAGGTTCTTCTACAACAGGCTCTTGTGTATCGGCAGGTTGTCGAGGTTTTAAGATGGGAATTCCAATATCTACCTCGATCAAATGACCCACTTCTGCTGCAGTAACAGTTTTGATTCTTCTCTTTTTAACTAGGCTGGACATCTAACCCTTGGTCATTGGCCCTTTCTTCCTCCTCCGAGGCAGGGAAACTCTTATCACTTTAGAAACATGGTCGAATCCCTCCTTGTGAATTAAAGTTCTTCTTATTTCAGAGGGGAATTCCACATTTAGGGCTTTAGGACTGCTTCCTGCTACTTCTTTTGCTTGATGTTCTTCTTCTACTATTTTAATTTTGACTGCTCCAGTTTCATCCTCCTCTATATCTATGTCCTTTCGATCCTCCAATTGAACTTCTGGTGTTTCAACCCTTCTCCTCCCAACTATGTTTGAGTGTGAAGAACCTGCAATATTTAATTAATGAAAACACACAAGATAGCATAAATAACAAAACTCAGAATCACTTTTATATTGATCGCAGGCCAATTCGAGGGGGCAACCTCCTTTGAGCAAGCTCAATACAAATAACTTCATGGTGCCTTCAATGACCTCAACACACACTTATATACTAAGTCTATGCCCAATACTATGAGTCAAAACCATGGGAGATATAATACTACGGGACGACTTACAAAGCATATGCATCCAATACTATGGGCTAATATAAACTATGGATCAAGAAATACTACGGGACGACTTACAAAGCATATGCATCCAACAACAATATACTAACATAGTAAAGAGAAGGGTTGACATGGGTTCCTAACATCCTCTCTCCCTTAGAAAAAGCTTTGTACTCAAAGCTTTGGTTGGGGAAATTGCCGCAGAATCTGAAGGAGTGGTTCCCCAGTAGCATCCTCGGGTGGCATTTCAGGCCACTAACGCCTTTGGAGTGTTAGAGAGGATTGCTTGGAAGGATGTAGATGAAGAAGAACCCTATCAGCTGCGTGGAAAGTAAGCTCAGAACGATGTTGTTCAGCTTGTTGTTTTCAGTCGAATTCTGGCCATGTGAAGATTGTCCTGCAGAATGAGAAGAATTTGATTGCGGTTTCGAAGAACCGAGTCAATTTCCTGAACTGGGGAGTTGCTAAGGGTGTATGGAAGAAGAACTGGCAGTGTCTGTCTGATAGACTGATTCATATTGTGTCCTTTGAGATGTGGTATTGTACCACCAGAGCGCTTCTAGGAAATCCATAGAAATAGTTGGACAAAGCTGTGTAGGGATGGGAAAGGGTTTGAGTAATCCCGAAAGGAGTGTCGTTTCACCCTTGTTGACCTAGAAAGTATCACAGTCAACCACCATCTGTTGAATTGTCATTTTCAGTCCCTGCCAAAAGAAGTTACATTGTTCCTAGTCATACATTTTAAAGAACCCAGAGTTCCCTACTGATGAAGAAGCATGGAGTTCATAGAAGAGATAGCCCTGTTGAACATATTGCAACCAATTTGGAACAAGCAGAGAAAGACCTATAAGAGAAACTAGGTCATCAATTGTGCGAGAAGGAGCATCTGCCACCATATTGTCCTTACCCTTCTTGTAAGTGATCACATAGGGATAACCCATGAGTTCGATAACCCATTTCAGGTGTGTTGGGGAGGAGACCCATTGTTTGAGAAAAAATTTCAGACTTTGGAGATCAGTCTTGATGTAGAAATAATTCCCTAATAGGTATGCATGCCACTTCTGTTCTGCATGCAAAAAAGCCATCATTTCCTGCTGAGAGGTAGATGCGACTAAATTCTTATCGGAAAGGTCTCTTGAAGGCGGCAAGCTCATTGGTTTTGCAATGACACCTGCATATCTATCCAAGGAAGTAGTGGATACCGTTGATGGGTGCATCTGAATGGAATGGAGCTGAGTGATGACACCATGTGAATTCTTCTTAAGGATTTTTTCCAAGGTATGTGAACTGATGATGCGGAGAGACCATGGTTGTAAGCACATTAATTTGCGTTGTGCCCCATTGGCTGAAAACTGCATCCAAAGTTCAACAAAATGCCATAAAATGGGGCCAAGTGTGCGTAACCATTGAATGCCCAAAATCACATCACATCCGCCTAAGGACAAGGAAAACATGTCAGAGTGCAGGTTATATTCTTCCATAGAGATACACACATTGTGACACTTCCCCTTGCAAGGTAAGGTTCCCCCATTGGCAACCATGACTTCAAAGTTGGAGCAAGGATGGACAAAACAATTAGCCTGTTTGGCAATCCGAGGGTCAATGAAGTTATGAGTGCTACCAGAATCAATGAGTATGGTAAGAGGGAACTTCTTGAAGTATCCCCTGACCTGCATTGTTTGTGGGGTTGTGACATCAGTTACAACATGGAGAGAGATCGCGGGTGGATTGTCCTGAGATGGGGTGTCAACAGGCGGGTACTGAATGTCGACCTGATCATCTACTGTATCTGGAGCTTCTTCACCAAGTTCAGAGGCAAGTCGAGAATCCACATCCAAGAGATAGAGCTTTTGTTGAACACATCTATGTCCCCGAGTGAATTTCTCATCACAATTATAACAAATCCCTTTTTCTCAGCGTTCCTGCATCTCGGTTTCAGACAAATGCTTGATAGGAGTTGGTCAAGGAGCTGGCGGGATGGGAGGTCGTTGAGAACCCATGTTTCGGAAGGGAAAAAAAGTGGGTTTAGAGTGCTGTTGGGATGCAAGCTTGTCTTCTGCCAACTTAGCCAAACCTAAGACTTCCATCATTGTGTTGGGACATAACATTTTAACCTCTGACCGGATTTCATCCTTAAGACCACTGATAAAAAAACTACTGTAAAATTCATCAGACAATCCTTCTGTGTAATTGGCGAGTTTCTCAAATTCTGTCTGATACTCTCTGACTGTGCCAGTTTGGTGAATTTTAGTGAGTGCTCCTGTGAAGTCGTCAAAAGCACTAGGACCAAATCGTGGCAAAAGGAGTTGGAAAAAATCTGTCCAGTTTGGCTCGGGATGAGCTTTGAGGTATCAACGGTACCATTGAAGGGCTTCCTATTCCAAATGAAAGGATGCAAGTGGAACTTTCTGGACATCAAAAGTATTATGCAGACTGAAATATTGTTATGCGTGGTATATCCATCCAGTCGGATCAGTACCATTGAAGCGAGGAAATTCAAGCTTCGGCCCACGAAAATTGCTGGAAGAAGAGAACCCAGTGGCTGTAAAAGATTCTGGCTGTCGGTTATTGTTCATGGCTGAATGCTGAAGATGGAGGCTGAGAAAATTTTCATCAAGATCTTGGAGTTTGGTTTGGATGGTGGCAATTGCTTCCTCCATGGTTTTTGCTCCTGCGCGGGTGACAACCACAACCAAGAGTTCTTTTTTTTTTTGGGGGGGGGGGGGGAGATGGATAGAAAAACACAAAAAAAAACTTATTTAGTAAAGGAAGATTTGGATTTGGGAAAAAATCGGATGGGTAATTGGGTATTGACTAGGTTTTGGACACTTTCTGATAGACAGGGAAGCAAAAAATGGGGATTTCAGAAGTGGGGTGAAAGAATGAGAAAATTTGGTAGAGAGGGACAAAGAAGCAGAATTAGGAAAGGAACACGGTGGAAAAATTTGAAGGCGTTTGGGTGAAAATTGAAGGAGTTACAGTAAACCCTAAAAATAAACAAATGTGGGATTTATGGTCTTGGGAAGTGGAATTTTGGATAGGGTCTTCAGGAATGAAATATGCAGAATGGGATTGCAAGGATGCCAGTGAAGTTTCAGGGAAAACAGAGCTGAAACAAGGGAGATATGGCCGAAAAACAGAATTTTATACTTTTTTTTTTTCCAGAAATGGATCAGCAACAACGGCATGGAAGGGATCTGCAACAGATGGATCTGCAACGGATCGAAAACAGCTGGATCTGAAACGACGACTGGATCTGGAATGACTTTCAGAATAGATTTGAAACGGTTGGATCTGGAGCGGAAGTGATCGGCAACAGTTCAGCTAAAAATAGATATGGACCCCAGGTATGTGCGGCTTCCTATCGATTCATAGGATTCACTTGTCCACCAATGCTGTCTGATGGCTTGCGTATTGGGGCAGTACCCCTCACTCCACAGCTCAGGTAAAACTGATAACTACTTTTCCACAAACGTCAGCTCTTGGTTTACCTCATGGGTGGGAACTAGTTAATCAGGTAGGGGTTGTTGCCCTTTTCGCTAGCAGGTCCTCTCAATGGTCCAGCTACTTTGGGGTTCCTATGGTAATCCTCACAATGATTTTTAGGGCTTATGCCCAAGTACTTCCCACAGTTAAGCGGATAAAGGTTATTCCCAGATCTGAACTTGCAACAGATGCGAAAACAATAAAAAATTGGCAGAAATTCCACCCAACGAGCCCAAGAAAGTGCTCCGATACCAGATGTGAAGAACCTGCAATATTTAATTAATGAAAACACACAAGATAGCAGAAATAACAGAACTCAAAATCACTTTTATATTGATCGCAGACCACTTCGAGGGGGAAACCTCCTTTGAGCAAGCTCAATACAAATAACTTCACGATGCCTTCAATGACCTCAACACACACTTGTATACTAAGTCTATGCCCAATACTATGAGTCAAAACCATTGGACATATAATACTATGGGACGACTTACAAAGCATATGCATCCAATACTATGGGTCAATACTATGGGCTAATATAAACTATGGATCAACAAATACTATGGGATGACTTACAAAGCATATGCGTCCAACAAAAATATACTAAAATAGTAAAGAGAAGGGTTGACACGGTCCTAACATTGAGGAACTCCAATCCTCATCCATTATTTTTGCAAAAAATTCACGGGCTACCCCTAGGCGAGACATAAATTGTTCCCATGTCAAATTGTGGTGTGTAAGGGCCCGTAACACTAATAGTTTAATTAGCCCATGATTTAAGAGGGATGAAAAGGGGTGTTGAGCACCTTTAGCATAGTAAGCCATGCGTTGCATAGATTTAAAAATATAATATGGAATATTTAGCAGCTTGCGATGTCGTAAATGTGATAGGAGGAAGAATTCATAAATGTAAACGACACTGTACCTCCCTTCACATGTGATGTATTTCTTCAAAAAGATTGCAACTTGGTCCCAAGGACTTGGAAGGCTCTCCAGCGTTGTTCCTTGACCCCATGGTCGAACACTTTCTCCTACTGCCAGAAAATCTTCAGCTGCAGTTAAATGATGGCACTTTCGACTAAAAGAACGCTGCCCAGTTCTGGGCAGTCCTGTTACCTCTACTAGGATTTCCTTTGAAACATCTATCCTGATACCTCGAACCTATGAATGGGTGCAAGTCATATTTTGAGCAAATTCAAGAGTTGTTTCCTCATGAAAACCATTCAAATGTTGAAAGTAATATGTCCACCTAGCTTCTTGGAAGATAACAACGACTTCACTGTTATTATACAGATTTTCTATTGTTAGTGGCTCATACCTCACAAGGATACCCATACCGCTGAGCTTTTGCAAAATATTCTAGCGAATGCACTAGTTCCAGTTCCAAACGTCGAGTTGACTACATGCAGACATGGTTGATGGATAGTCGAAGTTTGAATTCAACATTTTTGGAAAGGTGGCACAGTTAGTTTTGGAATAAAATCTATGGCAGGATTATCACACAAGTCAGGTAGAATGACGGTCACATTCATAAGTACGGGTAACAACTTAAACGTGGTTTCTGTACAGTTGATTGGCTACGAGTAGATGACAGGGATGAATGAAAAATATAACCATTATTTCTTGCAATGTCAATAGATTCCTAATCATGATTATAGTTAGAACCCGTACCTTCAATATTAGTACTCGAGTCGCCATTCTTCCATACCATTATATTTCACAGTCTCATCGCTGGTAAAATACACATGTGCTGAGATGAGTTGGCTATCACTGATTGGAAATTTGATTCCAAATAAGAGCACATGGTGATTGTAGAGTAGGCTTAACATGAGATTGGTGAAGATAAGTCGCAGTTGTAGGAACTAGCAGAGTCTGAAGAAATATGGCGGAGTCATAGTTGTGTAAAAAAGGAAAAATGGCGAAATTTGGAGGAGTCACAGCTGTGAAAGTTGGCAGAACAGGAAAAAAATAGCGGAGTCACAGCTACTGGAAAAAGGTGAGATGGATGAAAATAGCAGAGTCGCAGCCTTTAAACTTGGCAGAATGGACAAAAGTAGCGGATTCACAGCTACAAAAATAAGCAGAATAGGCAAAAAGTAGCGGAGTCGCAGCTGCGAAATTTGGGAAAATGAGCAAAGTAAGGAGTCATAGCTGCGCAGAATGGAGCAACAAGAAAATTTTTCAGTTGGCTGCTGAAGGCTGACGAATCATCCATCTTCTTCAAAGAGCTTTATTAAATTAGGAAAACAATGTAAGGTATCTGCAATCGTCTGGTCCAGACACGATTATTGTTCCTCAAATTAATTCCTGCACACAGTTCTTCAAAACAAACCTGATCAAGTGTAAAGGAAAAAGAAATAAAATATAGAAAGAAAACAAATTATTGATGTACAAATTATGTGTGGAAATTGCAGTTCTTAAAAATTCATAGTGGTTGAGGAAAATCCCTGCCCTGGTGTTAACTGATAATATGGATCAGTTGCAACATGCGAAATGAAGGCATTCTTTGAGATCGGTTTGTGATATAGTCGCAGTAGATGACCATTTGCAAATAATGGCGTCTTGTTTTCATCAATAGTGATCAACCAGACTGTTCCATTGTCAAATACTCTATCTATCTGATAAAGTCCCAACCAACGAGTGCGCAATTTGCCTTTGAAATCCCTCTTAAACCATGAATCATATAACAGAGCCCAATCTCCTTCTCAGAAGACTTTCTTCTTTATAAATATATCATGCCATTTAGAGCAATGGTGTTGGACTAAAGTTGTATGAACCACTACGGCTGTGTGTTTTTCATCCAATTCATTAAGCTGATTCAGTCGGTTCCTCTGTGCTTCTGATAAATCAAGGTTTGCTTCTACAACTGTCTTCAAAGTTTTGATTTCAAATTCAATTGGGAAAAAAACATTCTTACCATACACCAATTCATATGGGGAAAAACCAGTGGTGTTATGCCATGTGGTGCGATAGGCCCATAGTGCCTCTCGAAGTCTCTCAGCCCAATCTTTATAATGGCTTTTCACTGTTTTTGTCAAAATAGCCTCAATGACCTTGTTTGTACTTTCCACTTGGCCTTGACATGTGGATGATATGGCGAGATTATTTTGTGCTGAATGTGAAATTTCTGTAACAACACTTCCAATTTGTAAGACACGAACTATGGTCCACCATTTGTAACAATTTCCTTAGGTACTCCAAACCGAGTAAAAAATTCTTCATATAGGAAATCAATTACAGCCTGATCATTAGCCTTGACCAAGGCTACAGATTCTACCCATTTGGTCATGTAATCTGTGCAAACCAAGTTATGAAATTTTTGTTTTGAGGGAGGGTTGATAGGCCCTACTAAATCTAGAGCCCATATATCAAATAGTTCAACCACGAGCTGTGGCTGAAGAGGCATTTCATCTAGTCTGTTGGGCTAGCCCATCCTCTGGTAGCTATCACACACCTGAACATACTTCTTCGCATCCCTGAACAATGTAGGCCAAAAATAATCTATCCTTAAAACCTTATTGTATGTTGTGGAGCTAGATCTTCCGGTCTCATATATGATATTGTCTCAGCCGTGCACCCCAGAGGACTGTACACTGATTCCCTAACCTTTGAGTAACCCGTGGTATTTTCCCATTGTATTTCCCTTATAAAAGAAAGACATTGTAATATGGCTAGGGTTGATGTATTAGGTATTATGCATTGTCAAGATCTCTGAGATTAGAAGAGAGACTGTGAGATAATAAAGAGGAAGTGCAGCAACTGTGCTGCAGGTTGTATCCCTTCACTTTGCTGGATGGTATAATAATAAGGACTGACAACTTCAGTGTGGACGTAGCCCATCTTGGGTGAACCACGATATATATGTGTCTCACCTGTGATGTGTATGTGTGATTATATTTGCATTTCTCTCTATTGCTATTTCTCTGCGATCCTATTTTTCTAACAATTGGTATCAGAGCCAAAGGTCTATTTGGCAGATAAACCCACAAGAAGCTAGGGTTTTTGGTTCGAGTGGGAGCAATGGCAGAAGGATGAAAGTTTAAGGTCGAGAAGTTTAATGGCCAAAACTTCCAGTTATGGAAAATGCAAATGGAGGACTATCTGTACAAGAAGGATCTATTCCTACCATTGGGAGGAAGAGAAAAGTATGCGGCAACCATGAAAGATGAAGAATGGCAGGTTCTTGATAGAAAGGCTCTGGGAACAATACGGCTAAGCCTGGCTTCGTCGGTGGCTTTCAATATCTCAAAAGAAACAACAACAGAGAGTTTGATGAGCTCACTGGGTAAGTTGTATGAAAAAACCTCGGCCTCCAACAAGGTATTTCTAATGAAGCGTTTATTTAATATGAAGATGTCTGAAGGTGGATCTGTTACTGATCATTTAAATGAGTTTAACACGGTTACAAATCAGCTAAGTTTTGTAAGTGTGAACTTTGATGATGAGGTTAGGGCTCTTCTAATCTTGTGTTCATTGCTAGAAAGCTAGAATAGCTTGGTCATGGCTGTAAGTAACTCTGTCTCTGGTTCAAACACCCTGAAATTTGATGATGTTATTGGTGTTATTCTTAGTGAGGAAATGCGAAGAAAAAGCACAGGTGAGACATCAGGTAATGCATTGACCATGGAGAGTAGGGGAAGACAAAAGGAGAGAGGAAAGAGCCAAGGTAATCGTGGAAAGTCTAAAACGAGAAGATCCTAAGTCTAGACTAGGAAAGATAGAGTGTTGGAACTGTGGAAAGAAAGGACATCTGAAGAAAGATTGCAGATCTCTAAAGAAGAAAGGAGATGCACAACAGGAAATTACCCAGGAAGCAAATGTAGCAGGTGATGTGTTACAAGATGCTTTGATTCTTGCATTAGATAATACTAGTGATTATTGGGTAGTAGATTCAAGGGCTTCATGTCATGCTACACCCCATACAAAATACTTTCATGATTATGTTCCAGGCGATTTTGGACATGTTCTATTGGGTGATGACGAGGCATGTAAAATTGTTGGAATGGGTAAGGTATGGATAAAATTAAGAATGGAACTGATTGGCCGTTGAAAGATGTACGGAATATTATTGCTATGAAAAGAAATCTGATCTTAATAGGGCAGTTGGGAGATGGCGGCTGCCTATCTATATTTGGAGAAAAGTGGTGGAAGATCACTAAAGGATCAATGGTGATAGAAAAATGAGACAGGGTAGGTACGTTGTATTTATGTCCTCATAATACTGACCATTCTATCTCTTTAGCTTCCACGGAAACAAATACAGTATTGTGGCACCATAAGCTTGGCCACACGAGTGAGAAGGGGATGCAGATTCTCCACTCAAGGAAGTTGCTTCCAGATTTGAAGCAGGTAAGTTTGGAATTTTGTGAGAACTGTGTTTATGGAAAATAGAAGAGAGTCACATTTCTCAGTGTTGGGAAACATAAGAAGAATGAAAAGTTAGAGCTTATGCATACAGATGTATGGGGACCAACTCAAGTGCAATCTCTTGGTTGCTCTCATTATTATGTTACATTTATTGATGATGCAACTAGGAAAACTTGGGTTTATTGCATTAGACAGAAATATGATGTGTTTGCTACTTTTAAGAAGTGGAAATCTTTGGTTGAGAATGAGACAGGAAAAAGGTTGAAGTGTCTCAGATCTGATAATCGAGGTGAGTATTGCGGAAAGGAGTTTGATAGTTACTTTTCATACCATGGGATTCGTAGAGAGAAGATAGTCCTAGGAACACCACAAGAAAATGGTGTGTCAGAAAGGATGAACAGAACGATCATGGAGCATGCAAGGTGTATGAGATTGCATGCAGGGTTTCCCTTACAGTTTTGGTTGGATGCTATAAATACTGTTGTTTATTTACTAAACAGAGGGACTTCAAGTGCTTTGGATGGTGGTATTCTAGAGGAGGCATGGATAGGTAAAAAGTTAAACTACTCATTTCTGAGAACGTTTGGTTGTGAAGCATTTTTCCATATTGATAAAGATAATAGAACAAAGCTTGAAGCTAAATCCAAGAAATGTACCTTTATTGGATATGGGGTTGATGAATTTGGTTATCGCTTATGGGATTATGAAAATAAAAAAAATCATCAGGAGTAGAGATGTGATATTCACTGAAAAGGTCATGTATAAAGATCAATTGCAGGGAAAGAAACAGGAAAAGGAAAACACAGAGTACACAATACATGATTAAATTAAAGAAAATGAAGTTCCAAAGGTGCCAGAAAATAAAGAACATCAGCAAGTACCTGAAACTCCTGTAACTACAAGAAGATCTACGAGGTTAAGTAGACTCCGTGAACGATACTCTCCTTCAATGTATTATTTATTGATGACTGATGATGGTGAACCAGAGTGTTATGAAGAAGCAATGCAGGTGGAAACTAGAAAGAAGTGGGAGGAAGGCATGAATGAGGAGATGGATTCATTGGTAGGAAACTAGACTTGGGATTTGGTTCATTTGCGTGCTGGTAAAAGAGCATTGTAGAACAAATGGATTTACAGGTTGAAGGAATAAGAAGGAGGTAAGAAGCAGTACAAGGCGAGACTTTTTGTAAAGGGGTTTGCATAGAAGAAAGGTATAGATTTTGCTGAAATATTTTCTCCTGTTGTTAAGATGAATTCAATTAGGACTATCTTAAGTCTAGTGGCGATAGAATATTTGCATCTTGAACAGTTAGATGTAAAAACAACCTTTCTCCATGGGGATTTTGAGGAAGAGATATATATGCAGTAGTCACAAGGGTATGAGGTCAAAGGTAAGGATAACTTGGTATGCAGGTTGAAAAAGAGCTTGTATGGCTTGAAGCAAGCTCCAAGGCAGTGGTATTTAAAATTTGACAGGTTTATGACAGAACAAGGTTACAGTAGATGTCATTTTGACAGCTGTGTTTATTTCAAGAGGCTAGATAATGGAAGTTATATTATCTTGTTATTATAGGTGGATGACATGCTTGTCGCAGAGTCTAACATGCAGGATATAAATGTGCTCAAAAGGAAGTTAGCTAATTCATTTGCGATGAAGGATTTGGTTGCTGCAAAGAAAATCCTTGGTATAAGAATAACAAGAGATAAGAAAAATCACAAATTGACATTGTCTGAGGGTGAGTACATACAAAAGGTGTTGGAGAGTTTCAGAATGCAGAATGCAAAACCAGTTAGTACACCTTTGGCCAGCCATTTCAATCTAAGTAAGGAAATGTGTCCCAAGACACAAGAAGAAACAGATAACATGTCCAAGATTCTCTATCAATCAGCAGTTGACATTTTGATGTATGCCATCGTGTGCACAAGACTAGATATTACACATGCAGTGGGAGTTGTGAGCATATATATGAACAATCCAGGAAAAGAACATTGGAAAGAAGTACAGTGGATTCTCAAGTATTTGAGAGGTACTACAACCGAGGCATTATGTTTTGGAGGTTCAGACACTGTTCTACAGGGATATGTTGATGCAGATATGGTAGGTGATAAGGATAATAGGAGGAGCACCACAGGGTATGTGTTTACTGTAGGTGGAACAACAATAAGTTGGATTTCGAAACTGCAGAAGGTTTTTGCAATTTCAACAACGAAAGAAGAGTATTTTGCTGTTACATAGGCTAGTAAAGAGATGATTTGGTTGTAGTGGTTTATGGAGGAATTGGGTAAGAAGCAAAAGGATAGCAGGTTGTATAGTGACAACCAGACTACCATTCATCTTCCCAGGACTAAACATATACAGCTCAAGTACCATTTCATATGCTCTATTCTGGAAGATGAAATGTTGAAGCTGGAAAAGATACATACTAGCCAGAATCCTGCAGACATGTTCACGAAGGTAGTGACTAGAGAGAAACTGAGTTCTTGCTTGGTTTTAGTTGGCCTTCTAGCATGAAGGTGGAGAGGAGAAATTTTTTAAGTCCAAGTCCAGCAAGTGCAGCAGCGGAGGAGTTGTTGTGATCAGTATCCAAGTGGGAGATTGTTGGTTGTGGAGCCAGATATTCTAGTCTCATAAATGATATTTTCTCAGCCTTGCACCCCAGAGGATTGTACACTCATTCCCAAACCTTTGGGTAACCCATGGTATTTTCCCATTATATTTCCCTTATAAAGAAAGACATTGTAATACGGCTAGGGTTGATGTATTAGGTATTATGCATTGTAAATATATCTTTGATCATAAGAGAGACTGTGAGACAGTGAAGAGGAAGTGCAGTGGTTGTGCTGTAGGTTGTATCCCTTCACTTTGCTGGATGGTATAACAATAAGGACTGGAAACTTCAGTGTGGACGTAGCCCATCTTGGGTGAACCATGATATATCTGTGTTTCTCTTGTAATGTGTATGTGCGATTATATTTGCATTTCTGTTTATTGTTATCATGTGTTACTTCTCGAGTTTCAGCTACTGTTTCAGTAGGAATATCAGCATCCTCAATGATGGGGGTCGCTGAGCTAACCATATTCTAAAAGTGCCGATTCACTCCAGTTTTAGTCATTGGGGATGGAACATCCTTAGTGATGATGGGTTCCACTACCCTCCCTGATCGTAATTGTATGTCATTGTAGGGAATTTGGGTGATGGAATACGTAGGCATGTTGGCAGTCTCAAATTGATGAACTACTTTATTATTCGGGTTTGGGTTAGGTTGTGCAGGTAGTTGTGGTCGAAGTGGTGCATTCATAGGTGTGGCGTTGTTATGAGATGGAAGTTGTGGTTGTTGATACGGTTGGTGAGGATACCATTAAGGATGGTATTGTTGATATTGAATTTGGTGATGAGGAAAGTTATTTCCTTGGTAAGAATTTATCCAGTTGGAGTTCTAGGGAGCTTGATGGTTCGATTGTTGTGACTATGGTGTCCAAGAGTTAGAATTTTGCGTTGGGTTTTGAGATGGATGCCACTGGTTATTAGAATAAGGTGAAGGGAATTGTGTATTCATATTATTCATTCCATTCATATTATTCAAAAGAAATGATGGGTCTTGATTCATACCTTGATTGCGAGGCTGCCAAGGTTTCTTCTATGCAATAAAGTAAGCTTGTTCCACATTTGAAGTGGATGCCTATAGGACTGCTTTGACTTCAGGTAATGAAGGAAATTCCTTGGTATCATGCTCCAGTTCACATATTCTACATATTTATGCCTTGTCCAATGGGCATTCTTTCAGTGGGTGCTTTTTTCTACATTTAGGACAAAACACACCGAGTGTAAGATCTTCTACTGCTTGCCTCTATTTATCTCTCAAGACATCTAACTCTGAAGAAATGGAGCTCATCATATCTGTTTTGAAATTCTCTAGTAAGTTGCCTATTTCTGCTCGAGTGGATCCTCCACTAGCTGACTTCTGTGTCCTAGTGAAGACATCTTGATCTTGATCCTTGTCCCGTTTGTTAGTTCTAGAGGATCCCGTTGAGTACCTTCGTCATAATTCAATGATATTATCAAAAGGTTAATTCGAGATATCCCCTTTCCCTAACAAATTCAACATATCAAGGAAATCTTCTCTAATTACTCATAGCAAGATAATATTGAGTACATCTTTTCCAATCGCAGTGTGACTAGACCTTTGTAAATTATACAACAATCTTTCCACAACATCTTCCAAGCTCTCCTCTTCCTTCTGAACCATTTTAAACAACTCTTCCTTTCTATCTCTGGTTCTAAAATATTCCTGATATTTAGAAAGAAAGGTCTGCTTCATTTGATCCCAAGTAGTAATGGTCTCACGACCTAGACTCATGAACCAGTGCAGAGAATTTCCTTTCAAGGTGGTTGGGAACAGTTTCAGCTTCTGAGCACTGGAGGTGTAGTCATAACTGCTGTAGCTAGGGATTTCACCCTCGCTTGTGCAAATGAGGACCTGCTCAGGATTATGGTATCCTTAGTAGTAGTATAGAAGTAAATAACTTTAAACTAAATGCAAATGACTGAATCAAATGATAGTGAACAGTAAATCTGAACTAAACATGTGCATAAAATACCAAACTTTCTCTGATATCAACAGTAAAAATAAAGAGCTTGACAAATGGTAAACGATTCCTTTTAATAACAATGGTAAAATGATTTACATCCAAATATTACCTCAAGGGTAAGGCTGGTGGAGAGCTTTGCAACCGTGTGGTGGAGTATGCTCCAAGGCTTCAGTATCTCCTCTTCTCCAAAATGCTAGCAAGGGGAGGCCAATGGTTCACTCTTGGTGGAGAACGCAAACTCAAGTGGTTGAGAAAGGGTTATAGAGTGATTTGGGAAGCATAAGGGTAGGATGGATTGTGGATGTGAAATGGGGAGCCTCCACCTTCTATTTATAGATTTTTAGGTGGAGGAGTGCTTGGACCATGGTTTTGAGAAAATAGTGGTTTAGGTTAATGGTTTCGGGGTTTCCTCCTCATTTTCTATCCATTTTAGATTTATCTTCAATAGGTATTCACTTTTTATTTTATTTTGGGAATTTTAGACCCCTTTTGAGGGTTTTTGGTATGTTTTGGGAGTTTTTGGATTATTTTTTGAGGAGGAAAACATTAACCTTTGCCTTTTGGGCAATTATTTGGGGATTTTGTAGGAAATATGGTTAACAAAGTTAGGTGGCTAGGGGAGATGAGATGGTGAGAATTTTTTGAGTGTTAACAGATTTCCCCCTAATGTGTGAGGGACGGATCTCATCGTATGGTCGATAGACATCATAGGTTCTGTCATTTTCCTGGGATGTGATAATTTTGGCAAAGAAGAGTGGAGACTATAACCTGGACTCCGTATGGACTACAAAAACTGAAACAATACATGGCTTCATTTGATGAATGAGGAAATCATCTCAATGTGTGGACGAGGTGGGCATACGGTCCCATGCTCGTATGTAATATATACAAATAATAGTGAGGCCCAAGAGGTTACCTAAACAATACATGGAGAACTAATGTGTACATCATAACTGGTCCAAGGGGGACACAAATTTGGGACATACTCATGGTCTGACGATGACTGATTTGGAGAACTGATGTATGGACATAAGGGCATCCATGCTGCATGTGGTACCATAGCAACTGATGCTCTACTGGATTTGAGTGTGTCCAACAGCTGGATGGATTCAATGACCAAGAGTCAAAATCTCAAGGGTATTCGAGGAAGCATATGACTGAGCTACTTCTGAATACTGTTGCCGAGCACATCCCGGATATCCACGGGAACATATAACTGGGGGGTTCTGAACTAGAATCACCAATGTGCTAAAGTTAGGCGACATCCAGGGTCTTCGACTAGTAACTGAAGGGGTTGATACCCTGTACGAATATCAACGGTGCGATCAAGGTGTTGAAGTCGAGGATGTGAGAAACAACCATTTAGAGAGGCACTAAGGACTCCTCTCAAAATGTTCCATAGGCACTCACCACTGATGGTGATGATTCCAAGGCACAGGGACATCTAGGTCTATCCTATGGAATATATTGGATGGCGTCGATAGAGGGAGACCTACAACTACCAAGGAAATGATGTTTCCTTGATAGGAGCATGAGGTATAGGACCAAGATCTAATAGAATTGGACTTGAGACTGAGACATTGTGGAGGGGAATGAGGGTCGTGAAGTGATGGGACTCATACTTTCTTTGTTCAGAGTATGATGGCAGGGTTGACTAGGCATCATATGAAACCAATCTCGGGGGCACAGGACCATAGCTTAGGGGATCAAGAACTTATGACTACATTGGAGGAGACTCTGGTGGGGAAGGGGAGACTGATTGATGATATCAGGAGACTCCATGGGTGATTCATTGCAGAATACTCTAAACAAAGGCGACCATACTTAGGGTGCTTCCATAATGCGGGGACTAGATATGATCTATCATGGTGCCAAGAGGCACCGTTGGGTCCTTCTTCATGGTTTAAGGAGTTCAAAGAAGGGATAGAAGGGTGCTCGAAATGGTACTGTCATGTGGATTTGTACGACCCTAGGACGGTGAATGCTCATGGTCGCTTTCAATTTTAGAGTCTGAGAGCAATAAGAATAATCCAAGGGGGTTCTTTTTCGTGTGTTAGTCTCCAAGGCTAGAAATAGCATAAAAGGATGCAATGAAGATCTCTTCTAGCCAGTGTGACTAGAGTATTCATTTTTCGTAATTAGTTCATTCGGTCTAGAAAAGGGGTAAACTTATACTGAATAACTGCCCTTTCAGATACTTTAAAGAGCATGAAAGGAAGCAAGATTGCTCATCGATCTTTTCATTCTTTAAGGATTCGTAAAAGGGCTTAATAGAAACTCCATAAGTGCCTTTTTCGTAAAGGGATTGTTCAGCTCGAAAAAGGGATAAATTTATATTGAACACAATGATGGTTTGGTTGTAAATTGGGCTGGCATGCAAATTGATGTGGTAAGGGGCCTGAAAAAAGTGCCCTAAAAAGGTTTCGTGAGAGCGAGAAATGATCTCAAGCATCATCACAAGCACGGAAATGTGATTCTGACAGTGCAGAAAATGGAGTTCGTATGAGCCTTCCGTGGGGTTGGCACACAAATCGAGGCGGTAAGGGGCCTCGAAAAAAGTGCCCTAAAAAGGTTTCGTGAGAGCGAGAAATGATCTCAAGCATCATCACGGGCACAGAAATGTGATTCCGGCTATACGAATGGTACAAAAAACAAAGTTCATATGAGCCTTCAGTGGGGTTGGCACACAAATCGAGGCAGTAATGGGATGGAAAAAAGTGCCCTAAAAAGGTTTCATGAGAGCAAGAAATGATCTCAAGCATCATCACGAGTACGGAAATGTGATTCCAATAGTGAAAACGGTGTGAAAAATGGAGTTCGTACGAGTTGATAATTTTGGAAAACTTGTTATAAATAGTGTAGCGGGGCCTTGTGACATGTGTCATTGTCATTGCTAAAGCTGACAGGAGATTGATGGGGCCCAGAGATGAAAACCTTGTTTTCTTGCATTCCGACTGGTGGATGTTGATTCCGTGATTTGCAGGTAAGAGTGCTTGTACCCCTTCGTGTTTTTTGTACAGTTGGGTGGGTGGTCGGGGCCCTGGGCATGCCTATGGAAGGAAAATACCCCCAAAGAAGCCATAGTGCGGGTTTCGAGAGAAACCCCGTGCTTTAGGGCACAGTGCTAGGTGCTGTAGATGCACTTCAAAGCACAACTGTGGGGGTCACAGTTGCACTTCAAAGCGCAATTGTTGGATTAATAGTTGCGCTTTGAAGCGCAAGTGAGGGGCCAGAAAGTGCGTTTTGGAGTGCACGCTCTGCCTGTATATGTGGTGATTTTTTTTTTTTGAGGCTTAATGAGTTTTGGTTTGCTTCTTGGCAGGATTCCGGTGACTTGGAGAGAGCGTGAGGTGGTGGATGATCTCATGGAGGATATTGCAGACGATGTAGATGTTTAGCTTTTCCTGGCTCATTGCAGATTGATGAAGTTCTGCCAGGTCTCTCTGATGCGTGCGACTAACTTGGTGTTGAACAAGGTAGTCGGATTTTGGGACATAGATGTGGAGGATTTCAACATCTAGGGTGAGCACCTAGAGATTACCTTGACGGATGTTTATTTTCTGACAGGTTTGTTGCTGTTGGGTCGGGTAGCTGATACCCAGCCGAGGAGACGGAACGACATAGACATGGAGGATTTTCTGGAGCACCACTATTATCCAGGTGCTAACGTGCATGAGAATGCACTACTGATTGTTGACCTGATGAGTTTGGAGAAGTGAGCTATCGCATCATTGGTGGTACGCATGCTAGGATCCCATTCTCCACACTGAGTTTTCAGGGGTCAGATGATGTTAGTAGAGCGGGTCCTGGCGGGGACCTACTTTGCCTGGGGGCAGATGTACTTGTCTGCGGTTAAACGGTAGTTGAATGAGGTGCGTGGCCGAGGGAGGGAGGGATTTTGTTTCCCCTCATTTTTATGTTCTTTCTTCTTCGAGCGGGTCCCTACCTTGCGGCCACACCTAGCGGTACAGGACGGGGGACAGCGCGAGCCACAGATGTGGAGGTGGGGAGAGATGATGACCCATGCAGGTGGTGGACTCATGGCCAAGTTTTTTACCGAGGAGCTATTTGAGCAGTGGATGCAACTCCCTATTGTGAGCCACGATTATCCGTATGCGGGGATGGACTTTCATTGAGATCCAGTGATGATCTTACCTCCGGGGCAGGCCCGGGGGCCTGATGGTATGTTTATTTTGTGCTTTTGGCAATGTATTGTATATATATAATAGCATATATGATATCTTATATGATTTATATGATGTCAAGACTGATGGGATCTCATTTCTTGTGCAGATATTAGACCAGTCGCCCCCAGATGGATATCATGTGCGGAGAAGCCATGTGGCGGGTTTGGTCCCTCCTCTTTCGAGGTCAGGGCCGACGTTGAAGTTCCAGGGATACACTGGATACTTTACGCGTGGGGATGGACCATTTTCTAGATGAGGTCATTGATGAGGGTTGGCAGCACCTGATCCAGGAGCTGATTGACATTTGTTATGACGCTCCACAGGAGTGGACGCCTCTAATGAGGCATATTGCGATGGCTGCGGAGACTATACAGGCTATGGAACGGGGGACGTTCCCTATCTTGGCGATGAGGATGTTGACACTAGGTCTGATGAGCTAGCTGAGGAGAAGGCAGAGGATGACCGAGTGGATTCATATTGATCTAGAAGCTGATGGGGCTACCCCCATGTTCAGGGCATGTTGATTTTGTATTTTGCATCGGGATGTATTTATATGACGAGGATGCTGTTGGGGCTCCTTACTGTATTGATGTATCGAGGTGCTTTGGACATGATGACACTTGTATTTACGACACATATATATATCTTATATGCACATGGATGCATTTTTATAGTGATGTCTTCCATTTTATGTTTATGCACGTGGATGCATATTATGGTGATTATGTACATGCACGTGGATGCACATTGTCATGAGTATCTATATGCACATGGATGCAAATTATGATGGTGATTTCTTTTTTTGTTTTTCTGTGATGTTTATGTATGCCTATTTGATGGATATATGCATGGTTTATGGCTTGCTTCGTATAGGTTGTGGTTTATGTGCCAGTGTAGAATGTTGTTAGCCATTTGGTCTGTGACACTATTTTGACATCGTGGGACATGGGTAAATGTGATGGATCCAAATTGTCTAATCATTTGTTTGGTGTGCAGGAATTTTCTAAAGAGGCAGGGGTCCCGTACCTGGTAGTAGTTGTTGAGTTGGGCGATGAGTAACTAGGAGTCGAGGAACACATGAAGGTGATTTATGCCCATCTGGAGAGCAACGGTCAGGAGACCGTTCCCAGCATCGTACTTGGCCTGGTTGTTGGTGGCCGCACCTATGCACACTCTGCCAAGGTGGATCACCTCATGTGAGGGGCCATATAATACCCAAGATGGGGAGGCAAGGTTCAGGGATCAGCGACTTTCACCGTCGACGAAATTGAGATAGAGTGGTGGAGGAGGCTCCATCTGTAATCATGCAGGGACACAATGTGTGAGGTTCTATATGAAAAAAGAAAGATATAAAAATAAATGTAACTATATTACATGACTAGCGGATCCAAGAAGTGCTCATGGGTAAAAGCGCTTGATGTACAACCCATTACGGGGGTTGCGCAGGGGGTTTCCCTCACAATCGGTGAGGATATATGCCCCATGTCCGAGGGATGTATGGACGATGTATGGGCCTTTCCACATTGACTCGAAATTTCCTTTTCTAGTTTTGTCATGCACTTAGTCATAGACAAGGACGAGGTCACCTTCTTAGAAATTGTGGGGGCAAATGTGTTTCTCGTAACCAGCTTTGGAGCGATTTTTGGTGGCCTCAACTGTCTGAAGGTTTGTCCGATAGTCCTCGTTGGATTGTTCTAGGAGGATGAGACATTTTTCGAGTGGTGAGGTATTGGGGAAGAGTTCTACTGCGAGGTGTAGTGCGGGGATCTGGAATTCGATGGGGAGGACACACTCAACCCATGGATGAAGTGGAAGGGGTAAACTCGTTGGTAGTTTTGGTGGACATGCGGTAGGCCCACAATGCGGAGAACAACATATGGTGCTAATAGGACTTGTGTTTGTCCACTGTGCGTTAGAGAATGGTTTTTAGAATCTTGTTGACGGGCTCAACTTGGCCGTTCCCTTGGGGGTAATAGGCCGAGGCGTATTATTGTTCGAATTTCAGCATGGTGGATAACTCCTTCCAGTTGGAGTCCTCAAAATGGGAGCAGTGGTCGGACATGAGCTGTTTGGGTATCCCGAACCGAGCGATGACGTGGTTAAAGAAGAAAAGGGTTTCCGTTTCTGCTTTGTAGTTGAAGGTGAGCATGGCCTTGGCCCATTTGGTAAAATAATCGACAACCACTATGATGTATTTATGGCCTCTTACTGATGGAGGGTTGCATTCCATGAAATCTATGGCCCATTTGCAAAAAGGGTCGATGGTGGTCATAGGATGGAGAGGGGCGAGTGGGGTTCTTGCTTTGGGGGCGAAGAGTTGGAAGTTATTGCAATGTTTGACGGCTATGATGTAGTTGGTAAAAATAGTGGGCCAAAAATAACCAGCGCAGATAAATTTTTGGGTGGTGGCCATCCCAGAGAAGTGGTCGCCGCAGGCTCCGCTATGGCAGTCGTTAAGAACTTGTTCAGCCTCATCTCTGGCGAGGAAATGACGGAGGATGGTGTCAATGCCACGTCGGTATAAAACATTGCTGAGGAGGAGATAATGGGAGCCGTGGTGGCGTATGCGACGACAGTCATCGCAGTTGAGGTTGGGCCAAAATTTCAGGGTCCGTAGGTATAGTAGGATGTCACTGTACCAGGGGTCGTTCGACGAGATGATGAATAAGTGGTCATCAGGTAGGTTGGGGTTAATGGATGGTGACATAGACAGGGATGGTAAGTCCGTCATGAGTTGTGCTAGTGCGAGGGATTTGACGCTTTTTGGTGTTGTAAAAGTGAGATCATACTCCTGGAGTATGGTTACCCACTTAGCGATGTGGCCCTGAAGGAGGTGACGACTCAAGAGATAAACCATGGGGTTAGAGTCAGCCACGACTTTGGTTTGTCTTAATAGGATGTAATGGCAGACTTTTTGGACCGAGAAGATGATGGCAAGGACCAAATTCTCCTCAAAAGGATAATGCAGCTGGGCGCCGGATAAGGTCTGACTGACATAATATATTACATGTTCTTTTCGAGTGCTATCTTCTTGAATAGGGACCCCCGAGATGGCATGGTCGGATGCCGAAACATAAAGGATAAAATCCTTTGAGAAATTGGGTGGTGATATTAGTGGGGCATTGGTCAAGGCTACTTTGAGGGCATCGAAAGTCACTTGTGCTTGCTTGTCCCACATGAAGGGGATGCGGGTACGAAGTAGGCGAAGAAAATCGTGGACAGTTGTGGCGTATTCTGGGACAAAGTGGTGGAGAAAGTTGGCTCTCCCTTGCAAATTCTGCAATTGTCTGACTGTGCGGGGGGTTGATAGGTGCAAGATGGCTTGTACCTTTAAAGGATCTACGGTGATCCCTTTTTGAGAAACGATGAATCTTAATAATCGACCTGCAGGAACGCAAAACACGCACTTAAGGGGGTTTAAGCAGACTTGGTATTTGCGACAAGGCATAAAAACTTGTCGGAGGTCATTCAGGTGATTGAACCATTCCTTTGATCGCATAGTGAGATCATCAAGGTATACCAAGATAATGTGTGCTAGGTCATGGAAAGAGTAAGTCATGGCTCACTGGAAAGTGGCACCAGCATTTTTTAGACCGAATGGCATGACACAGTAGGAAAAGGTGCCCCATGGTGTTGTAAATGTAGTCTTATATTGGTCCTCTTTTCGAATGTGGATTTGGTTATATTCGAAGAAACTATCCATAAATGAGATAACTTCGTGTCCCGCATAGGCATATATTAGTTGGTCGATGAATGGTGTGGGGAAATTGTCCTTTGGACACACGTGAATGAGATTGCAAAAATCAGTGCAAGTGTGGATGGTGCCTTGTTTTTTGTTTACAGGTGCCGGGTTGGACACCCATGTGGTGTAAGCGATGGGGTAAATGAAGCTTTCTTTTCACAGTTTCTCGATTTTGGCTTTGAAAACTGGGAGCTTGGACGGGTGAATTGGTCTCTGTTTCTATAGGAAAGGAGGGACATCTAGTTAGGCATCGATGTGATGTTCGACGATGGTGGGGTCTAATCCGGGCATCTCAGTGTAGGACGAGGCGAAGATGTCACGAAACTCTTGGAAGAGTTTCTTGTATTCCCCAATCTCGTATTCTATACAAGAGGCACCTAGGGTGATGATCTCGGGTTGGCCACCTGGGTGAGAAAGGTCCACTTGTGTAATGGGAGAAATATTTTCCATGTTTCTATCTTCGAAGGCAACCGATGCTAGGATGGGGTTCTTGAACCAGTCCACCTTATCGAGGAGGAAATCCTTGGTTTCGATTGCCAATTGGTTTCTTGTGGTAGGGGTGGACTCACCAGGGATGAAATATAATCGATGGTGCATGTCATCCCATGGGTAGTCGGGTTCTGTAAGGGATTCAAGGATTTCCTTGTCACTACGGAAGTACTGAGTTGTCAAGTCAGATGAGGGGAGGGTAGATGTTGGAGGTGCGTCGTGCCTATCGACCGTAGAGATCATGTATATGGTATTGATTTCTTCTGAGGAAGAAGATGTTGGGGGATGGATTTCTTCAATGGTAGGAGGGGATGTCTCTACATCGACGTTATTTAGGTCGTAGAGAGATGATCTATAATCCGGAAGATCAGGGAAGTGATGTGAGTAATGGCTGTAGATTCCACAGATGGCACAAGCATGGTTAGTGTGTAATGCTTTGTTGTGCTGGTGAGCAGGGGGATTTAATTTGACTACAGGGATGTTGGGGTCATTGTCCAAGGTCTGCATGTGTTTTTGGAGGTCCGTTAACTGAGGACAGTTGTGGCTGGCATGGCCCAGATCATCGCATAGGGAGCACTTCTGGGGTGCACGGGGTGGTGGTCAGGGTATCATAGATTTACTTGTTGGAGGGGCTGCATATGTTTGTGGGCCTCTGCCCTCAGTATTTCTAGGTGGTGGGGGGCGTGGGGTTTTTTTTTCGATGTGGTGGTCACTCCTGGGGGTGGGCGATTAGGTTTGTTCACCACACTAGGGTGTGGGCGATTATAAGTGTTGATGGGTTGGAGAGGTTGGAGAACAACCTATGGTGTCAGCGAAGGATTGGGAGTGGGGAGGTACCACACAGGTAGTCCCAATGTTAATCCCATAAGATTTAGCGTAGCCATGACTGGCGTGCTTATTACTCTGAATAGAGGGAAAAGGAACGGGATGGTGTGGATGGGAGTGGCTTCGACGTGACTTGGTACCGTTGGTGGTTGTGGCAGCAAGGGTGTTTGTGGGTTTGGCATCGCTTGGTTAGTTGATATTGTGCATAAGTCAGATATCTCGACTGCCAGTGGTGGGGGTGGTATGTTCCTGAAAGTAGATGTCGTGGGGGTTTTAGAGTACATTCCGGGTCCTACTGTGGATACCAAAGTTGTGGGAGTGCCCGAGACGGGTTGTTCAACCATGGGAAGAACATTATCTGGGGGCGGCGGGGGCATTAGGGTAATAGTAGGTGAGTCGGTCGATCTTGACAACCCGTCCCTCGTGGGGGGACATCATAATGCAGAAGACTGATGAGGCAACTTCCTTCATAGCGTACCTATAGTTGCGTCCGAGTAGGAAATTGTGATCAAGTTGGGCATTGATAACCTCAATGTATATGAGGATGGTTTTCCCAGCTAGCTTGACTGGTACGTTGGCCAAGAGGCCCTACGGTTGAGCCGAGCGACCATCTTAAGCTCGTAAGGCAGTGGTGGATGGATGTAACATAGGTGATCCAAGCTTCTGCCATACGAATGTCGACATAACGCATGTGGAGGCCCCTTCATCGATGATACATTGATGGATGATGAGATTTCAGATAGATACAGAGACTTGGAAAGATAAGGTGGAAGGGATGCGTGGTTCAGATTGGTCGAGGTCAAATGCCATCATTCACGAGTCAGAAGGGTCAATGGCACCAATGGCGGATAATAGAGTCTTACGTTGGGTAGGAAAATTCTTTAGAACCTCTAAGGTTGACATAGCAACAGGAGATTGGGCTAAGTCATCCAGAATGTTGTAGTTGGGGGCCGCACAGCCATTAGGGTTGTTGTTTATACGTCGTAGCAAGAAACGAGGGGCTTTGAGGGCCCCATCGCCTAGTAGTCCATTTTGGGGTATGCATAGAAAATGATCATTAGGAATAGTGTTCGCAACCCTATCGGCTGAAATGGCTTCAACAGTGGGCCCGTATTGGTTTCGGCGTGTTTGGAGGTTGACATCGGCTGAAGACATCATAAGAAAGTGATGGGTACCCAAATCCATGGGTTTATTGGCGGGTGCAGCATATGTGATTTTCTATTGTTGTGCCGGGGGTCCTTGAGGGGGACCCATTGGTTGGGTGTTCACGACTCCTTGTGTGGGAAAGGGGTTCTGTAATACCAAGGGTTGGTTTTGGGGTGGCGGGGGGTTTGTTTGTGTTTGTGGGGCCGCATGACCCTAGTGTTGGGCGTCGTTGGTCCATAGTTGGCATGCCCGCTCTAAATGAGGACAAGTGTGTGTGTAATGGCCGAACACCCCGCAAATTGAACATGGGTGGCTAGTTCATATATTGGGGTTCTTCCCCTGATGGGGAGGTCGGTTAGGGTTCTGTTTGGGTGGGGTAGCATTGTTATTGTTCGGAGGATTGGGTTGCTAGCCGCCTTGATCTTGTGGTTGGTTGTTACCGAAGTTACTCCCTTGACCCCGTTGTTGTTGGGCCAACTAGTTTTGTTGTGGGTTCTATTGGGAGTATACCTACCCTTGGGGGCTAGGAAGATTCTACAGTTGGGAAGGTGTTGGGGATACCTGCTGAGGGTGGTAAGTGTGAGGGGCTTGGGGTTGCACGGGAGATGGTGCTTCCTACTGTGGATAGTAAATAGGAGGTGCCTACTGTTGTGCAGGTGCTTCCTGCGAGGGATAATGAATCTATGGTGCCTGCTGTTGTGAAGGTGCTTCCTGCAGGGGGTAATAAGCCGGGGGAGTTTGGGTTGCAGAAGGGGCCTGTTGGTGGTAATAGGCATTGGGTGCCGCGGGAGGATTGTAGGGTTGTGGTGTATGACCAAAAAATTTTGGTGGACATGATGGTCCATGGATATGGGGATGGCAAGCCATGGTAACACACGATGTTGTTGCTCCAGACTGGGATGTGGCCTGTGAGAGATCAAGGCCGCGGGTGGGAGGCATAGAATTATAAGGTTGGCCATGGGATGCCATGTGTCCAATGATGCCGTCGGTGGCATGGGATATCCCTGGTGCATTGTTCTGGGAGGAGTTTCTACGGGGAGTGACTGGTAAGATGGAGTATAAGTAGCCAGATTGGGCATAGATTAGGTCAAAATGTTGTGCTTTGAGGATGGCCTCTTCTTCCGTTTGAGGCCATTCAGATGCCACATATTTGGCAATTGCTGGTATCAGGGACTTGAGGAACCAATCTAAGAATATTCATTCATCCAGTTTGATCTTGAACAAACTGTGTCATTTGCACCATTCATGGATGTGGTCCGTGATATGGGTGGCAGTGTTCTTCCTGCAAGATAGAAGAATTTCGACACCAGCATCATAACGAACTGGTAACTGAAAAAACTACAAAAAGGTCGAGGTTAGGGATGTGATTGTGATGTGGGTCCCATGTGGCTAGTCGATATACCATTTGGCTGCAGCGCCAGTGAAGGATCGTTGTAACTGTCCTAATCAAATAGAATTGTCCACTATGGAGTTAGAGGAACACCATAAGTGGAAAGACATGATATGGTTATGGGGGTATTCACCTCCCTTTCCTTCGAACTTAGGGATGTCCAATGGGAGTTTGATGGGCATGGGAGGCCATGCTAGATCATGTCAAATTGGGTCATTTTTCAGTCTGGCAAGGTCAGGGAGGTTGAGGATGGCCATGAATAGCAAGCTGGCAGCATGATGTGATGTGAGTGCCAGGGCATTTGTGCTGGTGGTAGTAGGGGTGGAAGGGGCACTGCCTCCAAAGTGTAAAGAGGGAATTTCAGTCATGTCTGGGATCGTGGGACCCCCAGTTGGATGTGGGGGAAATGTGAAGGAGGGGCCTACACCGCCAAGTGTACCATGAGTTGCTGATAGGGAGGTGTTGTGTCCAGTGGCAGCCGGGGTTTGAAGGGTGGCAGGGATATCAGGTGTGGGTCCTCCCCATGGTATACCGGTGACGGGTGCCATCGTGGTGACTATCATGGAATCTAGGGAAATGGTGGACCCTCCAAAGAATGGGTTGGAAGTCATTCCTAGCATGGGGCTAGATGGAGTGGTGTATACGGGGTTTTCTGATTCTACCTCGGATTCAGATGTGGTGTGGGGGGTGTCATAGTCAGGTGACAAAGCTCTATGCCTATGACAGGAGGTGTCAAGTGATGAGGCTGCGTCGGTAGCGAATGGTGTCAAGTGACGAGGCTCTATGCCTATGATGGGTGGTTTCAAGTCGGTCGTGCTGCGGGGGCTTTCCCTGGAAGCGCCAAGATCGTCTCGGGGACTCAATGGTGATGATAAAAATAGCGTGGGTGGGTTATGGAGAGTAAAAAACACAAAAATCCTAATGCAACCTTGTGTGCAAGAGGAGAGGGAGAAAGTATGTCACTTAGGCCAACAACAAAATCAAAACACTTGCTGTAACAATTGTGCTACAACAAGTGGAGCAGCAAAAAGGGTGGTCAGAATACCAACCAAGCAGAGCTCCTAAAAAATAAAAAGGTGTACTCGATATTCCAAGGGGGGTATAGGAACATGAAAATGCCTGACTAAAAGATCTGGAAGCTCCTGCAAATCGTATCCTCTGCAGGGTGATGAAATCCACAGTCAGATGATACGAAATGTGGAACCAAGTAGCTGGGGGATATCCCTCTACCAAGAGGGATCCTGGGTAAAAGAGCCCTAGGAGAATGGCAACTAGGATACCCCGTTCATGGTACATCCAGAAAAAGAGTTCATCATGTCAGTCCTTTGGTCGCTGCACCCCAAATATGGAAGTGCAATGAGGACATTGAGTAGGTGTCCTTTGGTACTAGGTGGAGTGCACCAGTCCACGTAGTCCTCTGGAACCAGTCTCACCACTTTCCCTCCTAAGGGAGAGGCCTTTTCTGACAAATTGGTCTGTAAACATACCAACAAGTACTAGGGGATTTTAGTACCCTAATGGACAACAACTATGTATCAAGTGAATATGACCAAGGGGTGTTATTTGGATGCCTATCCCCCCTGTCCTACCTAACTACAATATTCTTTTGTGTTCCCCAAGTGGGGTTAATTGTTGGTCCAGTTAGGTGAATTTTAAGTCTCGCTTGAGTTAATTGTGTCAGGTTGTGTGCAAAGTGATGTTGTGTCTTATGCTATAAATTTAAATGTTGAAATTAAACTTGTTGAAAATGGGAACAATTGTTTAAATAACACTGCTTATGTGAAATAATTTGCTGAAATGTGGATGTTTGAAAAAACATACTTTTCCTAATAAATCAACAAGCAGAAACAAAGAAATACAACTAATTAATCAATGTGTGCAGTTTGGACAGGTGGTTGCCAAGGTGGAGGAAAAAGTGCAAAAAAAACTGGGCCAAAACTAGGGGTTGGAGCTCGCTTTTCTGGACAAAACCTGTAGCCGGAGATCGACTTTTTTGGTCGAAACTGGGGCTTGGAGCTGGGATTTCTGACCAAAACCTGCGACCAGAGCTTGGCTTTCTGGACTAAACTAGGGGTTGGGAGCATGGATTTTTGAATAAAATCTACGGCCGGAGCTCGGCTTTTTGGCCAAAACGTTAGGCTTGGATCTCGGCTTTCAAAAAATAAAAATGCATCTCTTTTATATTTTCAATGCACAAGTAGATCTTGGATGAAAGCACAAGCACTCAGATGCAAAATGCAGTACATAAAAGTAATTTTGTTTTGTACTTTCACTTATAAACAAAAGGAAAATGCAAAACTATGTTTTTGTATTTTTCAATATAATGAAATGAAAAATGCAAGCGAAATATACCTATTTGGTTAAAGAAATGCAGAGCAGATCAGTAAGACAACCCAACACATCCCAAACAGTGAGACTCAGCCAATGTAATGAGCTAGAAAATAAAAAAAGATGATAAACTAACAAAACTCAAAACAAAGAGAAAGAAGAGTTTATGGTCACGAACAAGGCATGGAACAGTTAGGAACAAGGCCAAATAAGACTCAGGAACACTAAACACCAACCCAGCAACAACCCAAGGCCCTAAACCAATCAAAGCCGGAGTTGTACTCTACTGTCAAAGGAATAACTGTGGGTACCAGCGGGCTATAGTGCAGACAGAGGCGGGTAGATGCGGGAAAAACAAACTTGACCCACGTACAGGGAATGTCAAATGAGCAGAAAAAGAGCCCAATGACTTAGAAAAGTGTGTTTTCTATAATGGATCCTAAGGACCAATCAATGACATAGAGACTGGACACACAACAACTCTAAATAAGGACTAATGCCTAAAAATCCCCAACAATGGACGTTCTCCCCAGTGGAGTCTCCATTTCTGTTATGGAGAAAACTTCCTATGGATTGGGGCAGACCACAACAGACAGCTAACTACCAGAAAATGACTCAATTCCCAATGCAATGCTATATAAATGACAATGCTAATATAACGAAGAATATAACCAACCTTGAACTGAATGTTCGATGTAGATCCTCGTTGAAGCTTTCAATTGATGCACTTGAACCTGCAAATTAGTCTTGACAGCCAATACACAACAAGAGCATATAATATATGAAAGAAATTAACATCATCAATAACAATGGTCCATGATATCATAAGTAAATGCAACCCAATGTAACATCAACAACATTCACAAGATTAATGGATGAGAATATGAGTATTTCTATTAATGAATAACAAGAAGTACAATGTGATACAACCTCTTGCTGGCAACCAATCTGAACAAAGAACTAGGTCTCTCCACATGTGCTTCCACCACTTCAATCCTCCATGCAATGGCAAACTCAAACCATAGAAGGAGTTTGGAAGGTGAACATAAGGGGTTCACAACAACAAGGATCAATGAGTGTAGACTCAAGATATGGAAAAAATCCACTAGAGTTATCTTGCTCTCCCTTTCTCCTCCCTTCCATATGCCATAAGAGCTCAATATATAGCCTTCCAAAGGTAAGTGAAAGGACACATCGAGGCGTTACGGGGAAAATGGAGGGCCAAAGGTCACCCTAAGACCACTTGTTGGGAGTAAAAAGTAATTTACTAGTGACTTTTACCATTTTACTTGTTACCTGCGGGATATAGTGAGACAGCTCGCGGGTACACCCACTAAAGTGGAACAGCTAGCATATAGGAAGAAAAATAGGGAAAAAGTGTTTCTGAAGGACATAAAGTGCATCTGAGTCAGTGAAATGGATCCTAAAGGCCAAAGAGTGTTGATGCTCACAAAGTGGAAAATTACGTTGTAACAGATGCCCCCTAATGTTTGAGGTCAGAGAATGGTGCTATGATGGCCGAAATACATTATAAATCTCAGAAGTGGTGTGATGGAGACACAAGTGGAAGGAGCAGCTCACTCATCACAGTATAATAATGTCTCTGAATACATGTCAGTATAGTACAACAATCTGATACAATGGCCATGAATAGGTAGTACATAGTGAATATATGTCATAAGTGATCATAGCCATGATCCCTCTACAGTAAGATATGGTTCCCTACTGAAAAGGAAACAACTGGTGCAAACTGGATGTACAAGCTGCTGATATCTAAGGGATGATATCTCAAATGTAAAGTCACGATCATAAGTAGAATATTGAATACCACTATCACCTGGGGTCTTCTACACAAATCATATACGGTGCAAGTCCCATCAAGTGAATAAAGGTGTTGAGGTTGAACCTGATGTGACATCATCTGATTACCGGTCAATGATATATACCATTAACAGACGCGAGATAACCCACCAATAATGAAAATGGGAATCAAGGCACATTGTACAATCATCAAAGTGTGAATATATGTGTTGAACTCGAACACTAAGATGAATCCATCGATCAAAGGACATTGATGTATTCCCAAAATTGTCAATGGCGAGAGAACCTACCACTAAGGACTGCAAGCGTCAAGGTACTCAGCCGAAGTCTAAGTCTCAAGTTCTAGAATAAATGGGTTGAATTCGATGGAACGAGACTCGCTAGAAGGAGGGCATTGAGGCATCCCCCATCAACCAGTACGAGGTAACAGCTACGCTGAAATATTTGGAAGAACTCAGGTGAAATAGATTGACTCAATAAAAATGGACGACATGCAATAGTCAAGAGATCTGAGGAGTGGCCGACTCTGGTTTCAGGACTTCCTTTGAACAATACCATGAGCAGATGGATAGACTCAGGCAGCATAGACTCGACATAGACTGTGCGATGCAGGAGGCATCAACAAAGGGCTCCATAGTGACTAGAAGCTTAAACAATCGGTGGAGTAAAATTGAGAAACGAGTATAGCTCCCAAGGTCCTACTATAGTCCCAACTCATAATGTACGGAGTGGAATGAATGCTCTGTTCAAAGGAGACACAACAGCTGCCAACTAGAAGTAGTAACCATAATCCCGTCTAGCTTTTTGGAATATTTGAGTTTTTTGGTCTTTTCCATTTTTGGAAGGCTTGAAAAAGAATTAAATTGCTTATAGTACAACAATGGAGGGAACGAGTGTCAAAAAGCGACCAGACTAGTCCCAAGCAGTGGAACATACCTATGATCAATGCAAGGAAGAATGTGCAGGATAAGGACACTCGGGGGGGTATTCCCTCAGGGTCAAAAGGTCGTCAAATTGTGAAGGACAAATGAAATCTCTGCGGGGCTCGATAGGGAGAGTGATCAGACACCAGGTTAATCAATTGAGTAAGCGGGAGCTGGCACAAGGCTCAAGCGGAAAGCATTATGATGCAATGCAATCACAACTTGATACAAAATTTGAGGAGTCCTTAAGGGATATGGCCAGCATAAGACAAAGTAGAGTATGAGTCTTTATCACAAAGTCATGGCAGACCTATGAAGGACTCCTAATCCTAAAGAGAGACAACGTCATGGGTGCTGAAAGGAAAAAAAAGGCTCTAACTAGGGCACCCATGTTCGGAAAGCCCCTACCGCCAAATAATGACACTTCTATAGCAGTGTGAAGGTTCCGTATCGGTTAAGAAGCAGGGTTTCACCTAGGGTTAACGAAAATGGTCAAAAGGTCAAATGCATAATGTATGTGAAAATGACATCTAACCTATATGCCAGGTGTGAAATATACCTTTTGTAGGTACGAAATGATCAAAAACAACTCTTGCCGAAGAAATCTGGTCAAAAAATGCTACTCCAAGACATTACATTAGTCCAAAACAACTTAAAATGGCGAAAACTATAGACAAGTGGGTTTCAAAAACTATAAATAGTAATAAAAAATTACAATTTACAATTCATTTTCACTATTCACCCAATTTGGAGTTTTGTGGCTAGTTTTCACCTTGAAGTTCAATTGTTGATTCTGGGACCTACAGGCATTCGTTCGTCAAGCCGTCTGGAGCAGGTTAGTAGTCTCATCCATATCTTGCATTTGATAGTTTTTATTTTGATTTTCAGTGGTTAAAGTTTTTAAATGGCCAAGCCCTATATGGTCATGGCAGTACCCGCGAGCTACAAGCATACGGGTAGTAGGTAGGGCTAGGTACCCGTGGTCAACACATGCGTTGACCACGGGTACCCGCCTCTGTGAGAAAAATAGACCGCGAGTACGACCGTGGAGTTTGTTTTTTAAATAAAAATCACTAAAGCTTTGGTTTCTCTTCCTCTAGGATGGTTCTAGAATGGAAAGAAAGGGAGCATGACCTTGTGGATGAAGCCGTTCGCAATGATTTTCCTACACAACAAGCTTTACAAGCGTGTGGGATTTTTAAATTTTGGAGCATAGGGGGTTTGAGGGACCAAAACCTATTGCTCGAACGCTTGATCAGCTACTTGGACATAGATGCACAAAAATTCAACTTGGACGAGCAAATACTCTCCTTGGAGGTGGATGATATCTACTTCATTACTAGGCTGTTCCGTCGAGGTGAAGTGTCAAGCCTTCGATCTTGTTGTATGGGTGGTGGGATCACCATTGCCAACTACATAGAGTGGTATTGTCTTCCCAGCACTCGGACAGTGGGGAGTCAGGTGCCCATCAGAGCCATAGTTAGTCTGAGCATGAAGGTTATAGTGGCTACCCTTGTGCAGATTATAGGTTCGGCAACTGTTCACCAGGCTTCAAGGCCGGTGATGTTCTATGCCTCACAGTGCATGCGGCCCATGGTATATGACTGGTGCACAACATTACTAGGGTCCACGAAGGCCCAGTTAATGGAGTGCAAGCAAGGGGAGGAAAAACCTTTGGATACAACAGTATCTTATGCAGTTTATTCTTTGAGCGAGTTCTGGGGCTCAGTCTAGGGGTTGAAGTCCCTCCTCATAGTGTCCGTGACCCAGCCTTGACCCGGTGGGAAGAGGTCTTGACGCGACATGGTGGTGGCCGACAAGCATCACCATACACAGAGGATTTCTTTCACTGGTGGGACCGACAGGTCATAGCTATAGATGAGTACCCCTATGGAGGGATAGAATTTTGTCAGGATCGTGATATGCCGATTCCACTAGGAGCAGTGTTTGGAGACTTCGGTGAGTTACTCTTTTTATTTTTTTGGTGTATTACATTTTTAGGGATTTTTATTATATGTGTGAATGCAAAAAATATTTTTGGGGGTAGTATCATCTAATGACATTTCACTATTTTCTTCCAAACAAGGGTCCAGTAAGACCACAGGGCTTCTCGAGACATCATCGACGAGGCAGGGGTGGTGAAGTGGTAGGTGCTGCAGCAGAGCGTACATTAGAGACTGTGTGGGTCAATCTATCATGGATGACCAACAGGGTGCCATGGATAGAAGTGGTGCAGTTACCAGAGGATATGTAGCTCCATGTTGTGGGGGTACCGAGCACCTTGGTACGACTACTGCAACGTATAGAAAATGCAGTACACTATTATTATCAGACTCATCTTTTCGAGGTGGTAGCGAGGCCTCCTCGTAGGGCTTAGACATATAAGAGTCCCATTTTGTATCGATATGTATATTTTTGAGAGCTACGGGCTCCAGTTTTGTATTATGACACTACCATTTTAGACATATTATTTATAAAAAACTATGGTTCTCCGGTTCTACTATGTGTGTATGTACAAATAAATGAATGTATATTTATTTGTGTGGTTCATTATGAATGTGACAAATGCCAATCTAGGACATAGTTAGCATATGCATCAGACATATGATTAAAACTTCTCGGAACATGAATGTATGTAATGGAAACAAAGTAGCGTTCCAAGAATTTTACCCTTAAGAATCTCCATAGTAACGTAGGATCCCTCACACAGTAGTAACCATTCAACTGAGACACCACTAGTTGTGAATCCAGTGGACTTCTAAAACCTAGATACCATGTGAAATAGCATCCCGAAGTAGCTCAACTACGACACTGTACTCATCCACTTGTTAGATGTAGGACCAAGACAAGCACCTCCCGAGGACACAACTAGGTGGTTAGGTGAATAAATAACCCAGGAAGCAGAAGCAAGCTGCTGCGTATGACAACTAGCACCATCCGCAAACCCTAAGAACATAGGATATTCCATTGACATCTGTCAATCAAACCGAAGCGAATCAACAGACCTGAAAACCAAAAGAAATCTAAACTATGTACATAAGCAACTATACAATAGTATACAGAAGTATTAGCTCGAGTTGGAAGCTCAAGCATAATACCACTTGAGGTAGAGCCCATTTCTAGGATCCTTCAAGACATTCACCTCATAATCTTCTAATTCATAGGCTCCTTTTTCTAGGACACACCTCGCGATGTAAGGACCGTTCCACATGGGATTAAACTTGCCTGCTCCCAGGGGTTCTTTAGCTTGGTCATATAAGAGGACCAAGTCACCTTCAGCATATTGTCGGGGATGGATAGACCTATCATACTGAACCTTGATATGATGCTTATTGGCATCTATAGCCATGGTGGAATCTCGACGTTGCTCGTCAAGCTGATCAAGGTGGATTAAACGTTGCTCAATAGTTGAAGTATCAGGGAGGAGCTCTATATCTAGTGTTAGCACTCCATAAAATTTTGTGCTTAAATTTCTTCTAGTAGCGTTGACGATGCAAAAATAAAGCATTTTTTTTTGTTTTTTTGGTGAAGTGTTCAATCTTGACTGAGAAAATGTTTTTTCTTTCAAGTTGTTGACACTATGTTTCAAAAATCCAAAGGAAGGCCTAAAAATTTGTCAAAATTTTTCCCAAGTGAAAAGGACCTAGAAGAAAGATTGCTAAGTGAATAAGAATTATAATAAAATCGACAAACAAAAACCCACAAATGCTATAGTCCGATGATAAATATTAAAAGGGTTAAACTCCAGCTAAGATCCGACAGCGGAGATGTTACACGCAAGGATCAACGGTCGTCATGAGATCCCTCATCACCAAAAGGAACGGTTGCAATGTATTGTAAGTGGTTGCGGACGAAATACCACGGGAGCACGTGGTGCATTGTTATTTATCCGCATCAACGCGAGGGTGGTATTATAAACCGCCTTCCGCCCATGCAGAACCACCATTCCTGAAGGAATGAAACACCCAAGGAAGATGAGTATAATAGCACGTGCTATGTGTTATCAAGTGTTGTGCGCGGTGGGGTATATAAACACCACGATTATTTCCCGCTCAACCAATGTGGGATATATCCCATAGAGAAAATCAAATGGGATAAGTATAACACGTTTTTGAGAAAATGCCTGTTTTAGTCACCATTTTCTAGAAGTTTTTTCCGCCAAACCGAGAGGAATTTTACGAAACTGAGAGAGGTTTTTCTTCAGCACGGGCCAATCTTAAAAAATCTCCCTCCGTTTTTACATAGGTGTTATGGTTTAAGAGAATCAAAGTCATCTTCACGGGGCAAGTTTCCAGAATTTCAGTTTACTGTTTTAGTCATTAACTTCAAAGAGTTATTTCTGCCAAATTAAGAATAATTTCTAGAAACAGAAAGAGGCTTTTCTTTAGCACATTCCCAATTACAAAAACCTCTCTCAAAATTTACACAGCTATCTCCATCTTAGATATACGGCTAGGGATTTGAAGCCTATTTTTAAGAAAATTACTTCCTGAAATTAAAAAAATAAGTTGTAACTGTTTTTATTTTTAGAGTTTCAGTTAGGTTTTGAAATTCAAGATTAGGTATAGGTTGTATTTCTATATATTGATATGTAAAAAACATGTAAAGGGTTCGATTTTCAGTAAGAAGGCCTACAGGAAGGTTCTGTTTCATCTTCATATTTAAATAAATATTGCAGAGTCAAGCAAGCATTTTTAACAGAATTGGAGATTCTCGTGTTGTGTTTTTTTTACAGTCTGTCCTTTTCCCTTCTCAGTTGTGCAATGTTTATTTTCTTTGTTAATCCTTTCCATTATGTTTTTTCTGTCATATTTGAATAAAGGTTATAGTGAAACTGGAATTCATATCTATATGCTCTAGTTCATCCTATTCAAGTATCCACTCAAATATTCCTCTAAAGTTAATATGGATTCATCCTAGTTTGATGCCCGTATTTAATGGACTGTTCATCTTTCCTTCCATTACCACCAGAAATCAAGAAACTTGACGGTAAAAAACACAGCTGTCCCGCCTCTAATGAAAAACTATTTTGCTAAAAACTCTGCACATCTTTTGTATTTCATGATCTGGACTCCATTGCCCAATGATATCCTTCTTTTGTTTATCTAGCCACATCATTTAAAGCCTGTAAAGTTTTTACTGTGATTTTACAAATTTGGCCATTTAATTTATTGTCAAGTTGCTGTCGTGGTGACATTGGATAGCATATTTTTCGAGAGAGCCCTCTCTGGATGAAGGAGGCCAACTTTCATTCTAAAGCTTGGTTTGAGGTTACCTTGGGGTTTCCTTGATACAACCCCAGCAAAATTCGAGTGATAACAACTAGTTTTAACGAAGGGATTTTGCATTCAATTGGTAAAATAGACTCCACACCGTGTACTAGCTAAAACAGTGAGAACTCGGTGGCGGTCTTGACTGCAGTTCAATATGCCCACAAAGCAGGATATAACATAATATGCCAATTGTTCTTGTTTTATTGGATGGTACGTTTGAGAATGGTCTTTAAAGACTTATTGACTGTTTTGACTTGACCATTCTCTTGGGGATAGTAAGAAGATGAGTGTTCTTGAAGAAACCCAAGCTTGAGTGACAAATGCTCCATCATCTTGTTCTGAAAGTGACTGCCATGGTCATTGACAATCTCTTTTGGAATACCGAACTGAGTAATAATCTGATTGAATACGAAATCGGATGCTGTAGCACCATCAGCTTTTATGGTGGGAATGGCCTCAATCCATTTGGAAAAGTAGTCCATGGACACTATGATATGGTGATGCCCCCCAACCGAAGCTAGTTTGTAATCCATGAAATCCACCCCCCACTTGGTGAAGGGACCGATGGTGACAACCGGATGAAGGGGCAATGGATGCGAGTGTTTATTCCGAGAAAACACATGGCAAGGGTGACATATCTTTACAACGTTTGTGCAATCCTTAAATATCGAAGGCCAAAAGTAACCCGCTCACATAATACGTTGGGTTGTAGCAAGCCCGGATAAGTGACTGCCACATGCCCTAGCATGGTAATCATTAAGCACACACTTCGATTCTTCGTGATTCAAGCTACAACGGAGAATAGAATCCTTTCCTTGATGATACAAAGTGTCACCGACGATTGTATAATATTTAGCATGGTGTTTCACACACCATCGCTCGTCCCGTGAATAATGCGAAGGAAATTTCAAATTTTGGAGATATACAATGATATACCCATACCAAGGGTCCTCTGATGAGATAAGAAATAAGTGTTCATCCACAAAGGAATCTTCATGGACAACATCCTCATCAATTGTGCAGAATGCATGCATGCAAAATTGAGAAGTGATGGGGAGAATATTCCAACACCCCCTCGCAAGCTATACTATGAGAAAATAACTGAAGAGTAGGGCCCTGGTGACTAAGACCAAAGGTCACCCCATACAATCAATCTAAAATAAACTGAAGAAAGAGGGAAAACCCAATGGGAAGAAATCCCTCCCTCAAAAATAGATTGAAAGTGCTAAAGTAGCATATCATGACTTACCCCTGAAGGAGGCAAGTGACCTTCCTTTCCAAGGAAGGTTCGATCAACCTAAAATGGATCAACATTGTGAGGAGGATGATCCCTTACATGCTGAAAATTTGATCTGGTTCTTCTATGATCGTGTGGATCACCAACCAAATCACTTGTAGATAGAAGTGTAATGGCATCCCATCACAGGAGAGGATGAGCATCAGGTTCTTTTTGATCTGGATCTCTCATCCTCTCATCAACATTATCAGTTACTAGATCTTCAGGTTCTTGTGGATTTGGATCTAGCATTCTATCATCATCTCCACTTCTAGATTCTGTATCTGATGAATCATATGAAGATGTATCACTCTCATCAACCAAGGGAGGAGTGGTAGCTAAGATACCTTTCTCAATAGAAGGAATGTCATGAAGAGGCCATTCCTCAAATTGAACACTTCTCTCCAAGAATGTTGTCATGGAGGAAGGATCAAGTAACTTGTAAGCCTTTGCATCATATGCATAGCCCACCATAATGCATTCCCTGCTTTGAGAATCAAGAGCTCTCCTTATGTCAGCTAGAATCCTTTCCCATGCTCTAGATCCAAATACTTTAAGATGAGATACATCAGGTTTGTTTCCCATTCATGCTTCAAAAGTAATAGAGTCACTGAGTCCCTTGTGAGGAACTCTGTTCTGAAGATAAGTGGCACAGTTGATGGCTTCTGCCCAAATACTAGGATGTAATCCCTTTGATTTTAGCATGCAAGTGGCCATCTCTTTCAATGTTCTGTTCTTCCTTTCAGCTACACCATTCTGTTGTGGTGTGTAGGGAACAATGTGTTTCATTTCAATGCCCTCTTTAGTACAGAAATATTGAAACTCACCCTTAATGTACTCACCACCACTGTCTTCTGAAAGTTTCTCTATAGAGGACTTGAAAAACTTGAAGAAACCAAATACTTTTGATTTCAATCTAATAAGGAAATATACCCAAGTGAATCTAAAATAATCATCAACAAAAGTGAGCACATACCTTGCCTTGTTTAGAGACAGATCAGGAAATGGACTAGCCACATCACTATGAACGAGATCAAGAGGTCGAGAGGCTCTCCTAGCCTTTCCTTTTTCAAATTTCTTCTTAGGATGCTTTCCCATCAGACAACCATGACAGTTACCTTTGGTAAATTTCATTTTGGGTATCCCATCAACCATATCCTTTGCATGCATGTCATGCAAGTATTTGTAGTTGGGATGCCCAAATATTTCATGCCACAACTTGCTTTCTTCATTGGCATGAGTATGGAGGGATGATTGCTTCGAGAGAGGCAGAAAGTGTGAGAACTCATATAGCTCGGAGTTGTGATTTGCAACTCTGTTTGCAATGATCTCACCTGATACCATGTCTTGTATCTCAACCTCATTTGGAGAAAAGATCACCCTTTTGGGGTTTCCAATATGAGTCATTTGATATACTGAAGTAGGTTAGCTATAAGAGAAGGAACAAAAAGCACATCAGAAAAATAACCATGGTCAAGATTGATTTTTCTAATACCTTGAGAGGAGACTTCTGCATTATTTCCCATCATGATAGGTGGGCCAACTGAGCTCTCGAAGTTTGAGAAGAGGTTCTTGTAAGAAGACACGTGTCTTGAGGCCCCTGAATCTGTGATGAAAGAAGAATCTGTTGATGCACTTGCCATGTAGGCATGACATCTTTCTTTGTCTTCGGATCTGGAAGATTAAGAATCTTTCTTCCTTGTACATACTAGTACAGGAAGGTTGTTCTCTTCAAGTAATTTTTCCATCAAATCTATAGTCTTCCACATGCAAGCACTCTCAAGATGAGGCCCTCTATGACAGTATGTGCACTCTGCCTTTCCCTCTTTAGAATGTTTGGTCTTCTTAGAGTACAAAACTCTATCTGACTGGTGTGTAGGCCTTGTATCACTAGGAATCTGTAGCTTTCCTATATCATTCACTCTCTCTGCAACTATAAGGGATGAATCCAATTTGGGTTTGATCATTCCCATCAAAATCAACTTCTCTTCCTCTTGCGTAAGAGATTGCGTGAAATCATCAAATGAGGGAAACTTCCATCTTGGAATGGACAACCAGGCTGACTGGAAAGTAGAGACAAAAACTGAGAAATTTTCCCCCAAGTTTGAGAGAATGGTAAGTATAAGATGCTTATCTTCCTTCACTATCTCATATCTTTTCAACTATGATACCAAGCTTTTGAACTTGGTGAAAAAGGCATTGATAGATTCGAAGCTGTTAGGACTCAAACATATGAGCTCATTCTCCAATTTGTGTGTTTCCATATCATCCTTTGGCCAAGAAAGAGATTCGAGCTTGTCCCACACCTCTTTCAGAGATGTAAGATCAATGACATGAAAATGTAGATCATCAGAAATTGAGAGGAGGAGACCAATTGCTTCATCAAGCCGATCCAAGTACTTGGAATTTTAGAGTGCACTCAGAGGTTCTACCATTGTTCTGTTGAGTATTCAGGTGAAGCTCTTGGATCTCATGAAGAGAGCCATCTTGGATTTCCACTCAAAATAGTTGGAAGATGTAAGCTTTAGATCCATTTTAACGGAGAAAGTCGAATATTTGAAGAAGATTCCGAATGGGTGAATAAACCTACAAAACAATAAAGATGTGCTGATGGAGAATGCTACACTTCGACTGAACACTACCTTAAGGACACTTGGCACATGGACTAATTCCTTCACACCTGGCTAGACCTCACTAGATTTCTCCAATGAATTCAAGTAATAACACCAGGATTTGATCTGGAAACTCAGAGGATTCTGGTGCACAAGTGAAAGATAACTGCTCAAAGAAATGCTGCAACCGCTGCTGCTGCAACTGCTGCAATTCGAATAGCTGCTTCTCGCTCTAATACCATGTAAGAATCTACAAGGGATCTGGCAGCTGTAGCAACTCACAATCAAACTCACAAATATGTTGCAAGAAAAAGAGAAGGATACACTCAATAATCACTCATAAACAAAGTAGAATAGAACAATATCTCAGTATTACACAATGAATAAGAATGTAAGTGAATGAATACAATAGCCATGAAGATGAAATCATATAGGATTCGAATAGGCCAAGTAGGGAATTCAAATTCCTAACTCAGAGTGTGGCTTGAATGATAGTGGAGTAATCATCCAGTCAATGTATCAGTCATCAATGGTAACAGTTAGTCAAGTGTGGTCAACTGAGTCTAACTGAGTGAAGTAGGCACTAACTGAATGAATGAGGCTCAGTAGAGGGAGCATGAGGATTTAACTGGAGTCAGAATGGGAAGACTAGTCTCACTGGAGGTCCATCAGAGTGAAACAGTCAGTGCGGGAGTCAATCTAGCCCTAAATCAAGGAAGAACTGAGTGATAATTGACTGGTAGGTGAGAAAGGCGCACTTGCCATGGAGAAGGGTGCCTTTGGTTGGTAGAAGGCCCCCTGGGGGCTGTAGACAGGCTGTGGAGAGCTAGAACCAAGCTCTAGGAGCTGAGAGGTCCATCATGATGATGAATGGATGCATGCAAAACTGAAAAGTGATGGGCAGAATATTCCAACATCGTGTGGAAACAAAATAACTCTAAACACAGTGTACGTGACCGCTTTCATAGCGTACATCCAATTCCTACCCAGGAGAAGGTTGTAGTCGATGGGCGTATCAACCACCTCGACTTCAATAGGCATGGATTTCCCACCCAAGTGGACAACAAGGGAGCGAAGAATCCCATGCAGCTTAAATGACTAATCGTCAAATGTAGTGAGCATGGTCATAGACTTGGACAAGGGAGGAGAGACAAGAGTTTTCCAACAAGATATAGACATCACTAATGCACAAGCACCTTCATCAACCACCGTTCTTTTGACGAAATATTGAAGGCACTCCACATGGATTTGAAAATCCACATGGTAAGGTAAGCAAGGTTGAACGTCAGTAGTATAACACTTGATAACGTTGGGACTACCCCCATCCTGAAATTCTAAAGCACTCAAAAGGACATGCCTTTGAGAAGGACATGCCTATAAAACTTCAAGAGCTGAAATGGCACAAAAAGTTTGACCCAAATCTTCTACAATAAAGTAGTTCTGGGAGGCTCGAGCATTGGGATTATGCATAGAGCACTTGAGAACACCTTTCAGTATCCCCAATAGTAAAGGGCTTATCGATATGAAAGGAAGTATCAGGAGGAGGGGTAGGATCATTCCCCATATTTGGTTGGGGTGCACCATAATCGCGTTGACGAGTAGCATTGAACACTAACCTTTGATTGGACCATATTCACGCATCCATAGCCACTAGTATTGGAAGAAGACATTGTAGTCTCATTAGGTCTGTAACCAGTAGTGGGAGCATGCGAAGCCATGTTTTGATGATGAGGAAGGGGATCTTTCAACACAACTGGGCTCTGTGCAAGATGCTTCGATGCTTCTTCGATTCTAGGACACAAGTGAGTAAGATGATCTTCCCCACAAAGCTTGCAAGGGAATTTCACTTTACGCCTAGCTTTTATGGTCCCCACCAGCATTTCCACCTTCCCGAGGAGGGTTGACGTTCTCTTTCCGAGGGGTATGGTGATTACTACCATTGTTCCCATTGTTTCCACCCTTTCTATTATTTCTCCCCTTCTTCTTACCACCAGGATACTGGTTACCCGATGGGTTTGTCGATTGCACAGCATGTACATCGGACGATGGAGTTGAAGTGGATAAGGTGTGAACCTATCCGGGAGTAGATTGCTTAAGCAAAAAATTTTGCATTTGATTAGCAACCAAGTCTATTGGTCGAGTACCTGCAGATCCAACAATGCCATCATCATGTGGTCTAGGAACTGACTTGGGCTCCTGTCGTGTTCATGGTGCATCAGGAATAATGCCATACAAGATGCCAGACTGAGAATATAGTAAATCTAACTGCTGGACTCTTAAGATGGCTTGTTCCTCAGTCACAATGCCGAACATCAAAACATCCTTACCAATATATGGAAGTAAAGACTTGAGAAACCATTCCAATAGAAACTCTGGAGGAATGTTGGCTTTCACTAACCTCTTCCATCGACGCCACTCTTGAACATGGTCAGAAATCTGTGTGGTCTTATTCTGGCGGAAGGTAGACAAAAGTTTAGTACCCGTATCGTAACAAACCGACAACTAGAAATGATCCAAGAAAACAAAAGCTATCTGATTGAAACCCCTATAAGTGCCCCAGGAAACTCAACATACCACTTCACGGCTACCCCCATGAGGGTGCGTTGAAATAGTCTCAAACAAACGGAATCGTGATTCAATGAGTTGGATGAGCACCAAAGGTGAAAGGTCATGACGTGGTCACCCGAATATTCACCACTCTTCCCCTTAAACATGGGAATGTCTGAAGGGAGCTTGGTAGGGACCGGAGACCAATTAGGATCATGACACACCGGATCATTCGTGAGCTTCGAAAAATTCAGAAGGTTCAGTCGAGCAAGGAACGGGAGCTGAGGCTATAAATCTTGATTGTAAGCTCCCATAAAAGGTTGATTATAAGGACCCGAAGGATAAGATGGACCATAGGCTTGACCATGACCATTAAAATGTTGATTATATGGACCTGATGGACCATAAGCTTGACCATGGCCATAAGGTTGATAACCTCCTCCAACCTGACCCATGTGAGGGTAAGCAGGTATATATGCATTTTGAGCACCGTATTGAGGTGGGTTGTAATGGGAGCCAGCACCGACCGTATTATAGTAAGGGTTACCACCATAATTATGGGGCATATAAGTATTATTCGTAACGGGAACCGTGTTGTAATAACCATGATTATAAGGTATGTTCCCACCCCCTACGTAAGCATTATTAGTAGCGTGAGCAGTCGTATGGTGACCATGAGGTATATTCCCAACCCCAACATTGGCATTACTAGTAGCAGGAATGGTGGTGTTGTGACCATGAGTATAAGGTATATTCCCACCTCCTACATTAGTACTACTAGTAGCGGTAGCAGATGTAAAAGTTTATGGTATGTGTCTACCCCCATTATTGGGAGGATTGTTAACATTCGTGAACGTGGTCCTCGGTTGACGGGTAGAGGCATGTGTATTGAATTGTGGACGACGAGTCTTATTACGAAAAGTGTTCCTATAAGGATGGGTAGTCCTAGGAGGTGGCCTTCCTCGAACATTTGCATTGTTAGGAGGGATGTGAGCATTCCCCATACTATGTGTGTGAGTGGAAAATGTTGTGCCCCTGGCTAGGGTATTATGCCTAGTGGGTGCTGTGTTGCTGACACCATGACTAGTGCTAGCATGACTACCAAACATAGTAGAAGGATCAACTGTGTTGTAATCAGGAATACCAAAAGAGAACGGGGTAGCATTGGTTGTACGACTTGTGTTATCATGTAAATTTGGCATCCCATATCGGAAATCATGTGGATTCAAAGGATCGAACGGGTCGTCCTCGGGTGGATTCGGACCAAACAAACTAGGTTGGGTCTTGGGTGGATCGAGACCAAACAAACTAGTTTGGGTCTCAGGTGGATCAACCCCCACTCCTCTCTAGGAGTAGGGGTGTCTGAAGTGTGTTCGACTCTACTCGATGGAATCATAGGGATTTCTTCCATGCCCAAATGTTCAGTCATGAATTCAGTACGATACACTTCGTAAGAGTCTGAAGACTCGGAGAGGGCCTTCCGGCGTCCCCTATTAACACAACGTGTAACCTCTGTAGCCGGTAAACCAGCCAACTGAAGAGATTGATGGAGGGAGGGACTCCGCACCACGATATCTCCAGAGAGACTATAAAATCAAAGTGTCCCCTAACGGCCAAACTATCAATCAAAAACATAAAATCAAGAGCACACACCTAGAGAAACTACAGCCAAATGCACACAAACAGAGTGGCTAAATGAGCTCCCGACACTACAACTGGTATGTCTCACCTAGGATAGGCTTGAGACTCCCAAACTATAGCCGGAGGTAACAAAATCAGTTATAAGGGTTCCCAGACTTCACTGCATGCAAAGGGCCGAGACCCTCTACAACAAACAACTGTGTTGTCCAACCCCTATCTGACTCAAGATATGAACAATATAACCACTGCAAGCACCCTATGCGAAACCTAGGTAAGGCAACTAAGGTCACCACAATATAACCAATTCTCAGGGGGACAGTCGCAGGTGGGATCCATTGTATGGGCAGGGTAGCTAAGCTCGAAACTCAAGAGGGTGAAATCCCCCAAGAGTCCCTAGATACGAACAAATATTGGAAATATCTCCCACGTTTGGCCAGTATTGGAGGGCTATCTCTGCAACCAAACTCCCGTGACCTCGTGCTTAACTCTAGTCTGAGTAGAGCTTCCTGAGAACACCGATGTATACCATGGATTTCACCACTCCCTGGTCAGACACATAATGTTTCGTCTAGTAGTATTGGATTGTTAACTCACAATGATCTATTCCAAGACTCTAAACCTATACTAGTTGGTGTACCCTATAAAATAAAAATCGTTCTGATCAATTTTAAGATTAAGCGTTAATTTTAATTGGCTGTGATTACTCAAAGGATATGGTCGTGAAAATAATGATGTATATGACTCAATAGTATGCACAATCGTCAAACTCTAGACTCATCTATCCAATAAAAACAATGCCACTAGAATGAAAAACAATCCAATGGTTTCGAAAAATAAAAATGCAACTCTTTTATATTTTCAATGCACAAGCAGATCTTAGATGAAAGCACAAGCACTCAGACGCAAAATCGAGTACATAAAAGTAATTTTTTTTTGTAGTTTCAATTATAAACAAAAGGAAAATGCAAAACTATGTTTTTGTATTTTTCAATATAATGAAATGAAAAATGCAAGCGAAATCTACCTATTTGGTTAAAGAAATGCAGAACAGATCACTAAGACAACCCAGCACATCCCAAACAGTGAGACTCAGCAAATGTAATGAGCTAGAAAATCGAAAAAGATGATAAACTAACAAAACTCAAAACAAAGAGAAAGAAGAGTTTTTGGTCATGAACAAGGCATGGAACAGTCAGGAACAAGGCCAAATAAGACTCAGGAACACTCAAAACCAACCCAGCAACAACCCAAGGCCCTAAATGAATCAAAGCCGGAGTTGTACGCTACTATCAAAGGAATAATTGCGGGTACCCGTGGGCTATAGTGCAAACATAGGCGGGTAGACACGGGAAAAAAAAACTTGACCCGCATACAGTGAAAGGCAAATGAGCAGAAAAAGAGCCCAATGACTCAGAAAAACCCTATTTTCTATAATGTATCCTGATGGCCAATCAATTACAGAGAGAGTCGACACACAACAACTCTAAATAAGGACTAATGCATAAAAATCCCCAACAATGGACGTTCTCCCGAGCAGAGTCACCATATCTGTTACGGAGAAAAATTCCTATGGCTTGGGGAAGACCACAATAGATAGATGACTACCAGAAAATGACTCAATTCCCAATGCAATGCTATATAAATGGCAATGCTAAGATAACGCAGAATATAACCAACCTTGAACCGGACGTTCGATGTAGATCCCCGTTGAAGGTTTCGATCGATGCACTTGAACTTGCAAATTAGTCTTGACAACCAATACACAACAAGAGCATATAATATATGAAAGACATTAACATCATCAATAACAATGGTCCATGATATCATAAGTAAATGCAACCCAATGTAACATCAACAACATTCACAACATTAATGGATGAGAATATGAGTATTTTTATTAATGAATAACAAGAAGTACAATGTGATACGACCTCTTTCCGACAACCAATCTGAACCAAGAACTGGGTCTCTCCACTTGTGCCTCCACCACTTCAATCCTCCATGCAATGGAAAACTCAAACTATAGGAGTTTGGAAGGTGAACATAAGGGGTTCACAACAACAAGGATCAATGAGTGTAGACTCAAGATATGGCAAAAATCCACTAGAGTTATCTTGCTCTCTCTTTCTCCTCCCTTTCATATGCCATAAGAGCTAAAATATATGGCCTTCCAAAGGTAAGTGAAAGGACACATCAAGGCATTATGGGGAAAATGGAGGGCCAAAGGTCACCCTAAGACATCTTTTTGGGAGTAAAAAGTAATTTACTAGTGACTTTTACCATTTTACTTATTACTCGCAGGCTATAGTGGGACAACTTGCAGGTACGCCCACTAAAGTTGAACAACTAGCGTACATGAAGAAAAATAGGGAAAAAGTGTTTCTAAAGGACATAAAGTGCATTGGAGTCAGTGAAATGGATCCTAAACGCCAAAGAGTGTTTATGGTCACAAGGTGGAAAATTACGTTGTAACAATATGGTTAACATAGTTAGGTGGCTAGGGGGGATGAGCTGGTGAGCCTTTTTTGAGTGTTAACAACTGCGGCAGAGAATGTCAAACTCAAAAATAAATTTATCAGGGTCTTCAGAAGATTTACCATGGAAATTTGGGAGAATTGATGGTGAGATATTTTTCATAGGGGCTGCTCCAAGTGTCTGGAGGATAGGGAATTCAAGTGTGACCACAGTTCCACCAGGATGATTATCTTCCACCTCCTCTTCAAGGTTCTCCTGGTGTTCATTCTCTCCTTCATGTTCTTTATTAGCCATGTTGTTCCAAAATTCAATGGACTTCTTTATTCGTTCTTCCTCTGATTTTGCTTCTTCTTCTTTCCTCCTTTCTTCTTCTTCTCTCTTCCTCTGCTTCTCGATGAGTCTCCAACCACACTTCTTTAGTAACTCTGGTTCCATTAATATGATAAATATCCTCTATATTTGGTGCACCCACAACAATTCCCTTATCTTCAAGAGGGTTCTTCTCTGCAATGGGAGTAGATGGTCTCGTTGTGTTCTCCACAGTTGATGCTGAATTCTCAAGATTAGGAGGAACATAATTCCCTCTTCCTGTAGACGTTCACAGTGGTCTAGTAGAAGAATCATCTTTAGCAATTATTTCTTTGATAAATGTTTTTCTTCCCAGACCTGTATTACGACCACGGCCCCTTCCACTTGCAATGTTCGTATTCAAAGGGGGTTCCCGATTTGTTTTTCTTGTATTCATGCATGCTTTAAATAATCAAACCAAAATGAAATCAATAAACAAACTACTAACTATGTCTATCAATTACCATCCCTGACAGTGACGCCAAAATGTTGGTCACCCTATATGCTAATTAATTACAGCTAACACACAGGATGCTCAATATAAATTGTCAACCAAGGGAAGTCTTTTATTTCAATGGAAATAAGCAGAATCTATACATAAACATTTCAAGTAGTTGATTAAATAAGCGGAGATGAATGATCCTACCTATCTGCTCATCCAAACTCATTTCATGACTAAAACTAATCTAACTTATCCATCTAGGAATTCAGAGTACAATTACCTTCCTACAGAAATCAACCGAGCAGTTACTGATCTAAGAATGAAAGTGAACTAGATTACTTTTGCAATAAGTTAAATCCTATAATTATCAAGCTACAGTATTCAATATTTACCAAAATGATTCATCTAGAGCTACTGTAACTCAATCACCATCTGCCTAATCTAATGAATTCAAAAAATATACAACAACAACCAGAATTAGAAAATAAGTTTGAAATCTAAATTGATAAATACTGGAAATCCTAGGAAGCATAAATGACTGAAAGGAATCGAAGATGAGCTTGGGTGTCACAACTAATTCTAACACACATGCATGAATTAAAATAACCTACACAGTCGACTACCACACCACACAGTTGCAACTATTCAGGATGAAAATAATAAACTACCAAGAAAGAATGCAATTGTAAATTCTTTGTTACAGCTACTAGTAATACGCCTAATGCGATTCCACACCACACAATAGGAAATAAATCAAACTACCTACTTAACTTAGCAATCTCTGTGAAAAGGTGGGCCTAGACTTCTGACAGAGACGTCGTGAACTACCACAAATTAAGACACATAAATATGAAGAACTTTGATATTTATTAAAGATGGTAATCCACAGTCTCAACTCTCTGTTATAGCCTATACAAAATGATAACTAACCAGCCCCCGACTCTGAAAGCCTTCCCATATTTATACATGCAAAGTACAGTTCGTGATCCACTAATTTCGTGCAACAATGAAGATCTCTGATCTTCATGCTGCGGAGTTACAACTAAAATTGTTACAGCCCTATTGAATGAGGCGGATAAAAATGAAGGAAGTTGTTACTCTGGCAGCCAATAGATCAATGGATTATCCAATTGGGAGGCATCATGTCTGTTGCAGCAATGCTCTGTTTCAGCGAAGTCTTGTTATAGTTTCACATGGAAAGGTGTGATGTCCCTTTGAATATGAGGAATTAAATTTGAAGAGTAACAACTAGCACCACATGTGATTCTTTCCCAAGGCATTGTGACTAATACACCTGTGCTTTGATCTTGACTTAATGAAATCAACACAAGTTAGCATAAATCGAAGGCTAGAATTCATAACCATAACAATCTTAGGAATTAAATAAATGAAGCATTAATGAATTATACCTTGTCAGGATTGCTGATTGATCTGGAAGAAAGGCATGCATATGGTTTATGTGTTGGGTATGTTATATCTCTTCACAGGGTCTCTACGTGTACAACACGATCCCTTGCCCAGTAGTGATTCTCCTGCGCCGGGCGCGTCTGGAGCGCGGGGGTAGCCCGACAGGGCCCACCCCCTTCGTTTCGGACAGTAAAATTTTTTGGGTTGCTTTTTGCTTTTTCGCGATTTTCGACCCATTGTACTCTATCTAATCCCGGTAAAAGGGATTAGGGTTGTAACCTAATTTCGGGTAAACGAATTAGGGTTTTAGATGCCGCGGAATACCATTTATTGTATTGTACATGGTTAAATAAACATAATAATGAAAAGGAGCAGTGTGGCTCTAAGTTTTGCTGGTTTTTCCCGGTTAAGGGTTTCCAGGTGAAAATCTCTGTGTAATGTGTGTGCCATTGTGTATTTTCTGTTAATGCTTAAGAATCGATATAAGTTTGTACTTCACTGTTAAGGTTTAAAACTTACATTATGAAAGTAGGGTGTAATAGTGAAAAATGAGGAAATAGGTATGGTCAAAAAGGGGCATTTACCAGGCCCAAAAAAATTTCTTTGTGAATTTGATTTGGAAATTAGACATGTCAAAGGTAAGAAGAATAAGGTTGCAAATGCACTTAGCAGAAAATTTCATGTTGCAGCAGTGGGTATATGTAAATTAGATTTGAAGGAAATAATTCTTGAAGCTCAAACCAGTGACGAACCTTACCTTCAAATCAAAGAAAAATTGCAGTAGGGAAATGTGGATGAAACATGTGCAGGATATCAGCTCGGTAAATATGATGTTCTCATTTATGAAGATACGAGACTGTATATTCCAAATAGCACAGATTTGAAGAGGATAGTGATAGATGAAATACATCAAATGCCATGCTATGGACATCCAGGATATCAAAATACTGAAACAAAAACAAGAAAGCAGTACTTTTGGAATGGGATGAAGAAGGACATAACAAAATACATTTCTAGGTGTTAAAAATGCCAACAAGTCAAGGCAGAACATCAACATTCAGCATAACTGTTGCAACCTTTTCCCATTCTGGAATGGAAGTGGGAGGTGATTTCTATGGATTTTATAGTAGGTTTGCCAATGACAATAAGAAAGCATGAATCAGTTATGGTAGTGGTGGACAAGCTATCAAAGGTAGCTCACTTTATTCCAGTCAAGTCCACTCATAAGACAAGTGACGTAGTGGATATATTTATGAAGGATATATTCAAATTGCCTGTATTTCCCAAGGAAATAATTTATGATCGAGATACAAAGTTCACATCCAATTTTTCGAAGGGATTATTCCAGGAATTGGGAACTCAGCTGAAATTTAGTACAACAGATCATCCTCAAACAGATGGTTAGACTGAGAGGGTGAATCGGGTTCTTGAAGACATGCAGAGAATGTATGTGATGGATAAACCATCCAAGTGGGAGGACTATGTACATTTGGTAGAATTTGCATACAATAATGGATATCGAGCACCTTTGAGGATGAGTCCTTTTGAGGTATTGTATGGAAAAGGATGCAAGACTCCAGTGAATTGGGATAGTATAGTGAACAGGGTAATGCTTGGGCAAAAATTGATCAAGGAAATGTAACAAGAAATTGTTAAAATCAAGTAGAATTTGAATGCATTCAAGATAGGAAAAGGATTTATGCTAATTTGAAAAGAATGCATAAGGAGTTTTAGATTGAGGACCATGTTTACTTAAGAGTGAAGGAAAGGAAAGTTCCCTGAAGTTGGGGAGTTGTGCCAAGTTGGCACCAGAATATTGAGGGCCATTTGAATTCCTTGATAGGATAGGGCCAGCTGCATATAGAATTGAATTTCCTTATTACATGAGAGCTCATAATGTTTTCCATGTTTCCTTGCTTAAGAAATATGTACATGATCCTAATCACATAATTGATTTCCATGTGATACAGGTGGAACCTGAGGGAGACTTCCAAGTGGACCCTATGCATATCCTCGACAAGAAGGTCACATTGATATGGAACCAAGCCATCAAATAGGTGAAGGTGAAATGGAAGAAACTTCGTCCCAAGGAGGCTACATGAGAGCTGGAGGATGCCATGAGAGAGGCATTCCCATTTTTTTTTTTAGTTTTGAGAACACTGAGGACGGTGTTATTCTAAGGGGGAGGGAATTGTAACATCCCCAGTTTTTATGCTTTGGGTTTATTGGATTCAATGTAAATATTGTATACACACAATGTGGGTTTTCCCTAATGTAGAGCTCAAGGACAAGGCCCCACTAGTGGATGCTCAGGTTTGATTTAAAAGGAAAGTATTTTACATTTTGTTATCCATGTGCTATGAAGCCATGGGACCTTGTAAATGATGTAGATATTAATATTGCAATAAAATACCAAGAAAACTGGCTATGGAGGCAACCAATAAGACGGGTCCATGTGTATCCACTAGTGAGAGGTGAGGGGGTTGTGGGACTGGAACCCATGCTACCACATGTAATTTTGTGAACCCATTTGACTCCCTTGATGACTTTTAATTCTGTTGTAAGGAGGTGGTTGAGAAAACTTGCTCATGAGGTCGATGGAGTATGGAGCAGTCCTGAAATCCGTATGGTAGGGTATGGCTCTATTTTTCTTGTTCCTTAAGACACTCTACCTCCTAGGAATTCAATCACTCTAATCCCTAACCCATTGTTGACCAACAACCTTAGTTATCATGCATCACAAATCCCAATAGTGGAAAAAGGAAGAAAATCACGATTATGTGGAAGCCACAAATTGCAGAACCGATAATGCACAAGAAATCCTGCGTAGGAAGTAAAATTGGTTGGGAAATCCATGCATAAAATCCTAGGATAAATTCCAGAACATGAGAATCTTAAAAAACCCGTGAGAACACCCTTATTTGATAGCGGAGAACCAAGTTACGGAAAATATCCCTAGCCACAACCCTGAGAAGATTCTAGATAGCATAACATATGAGAAGATCAGACAAAGGGTTGGATATGCTTGATAAACCCAGTGAAGGATAAAGTCTCATTAAAACAACAACTTGTACCTTTCTATGCCCACCCTGAAGAGCACTAGAGGGAAGGGCCCTGAGGGACTATGCAACAGAGAAGGGGGCCTTCCTTGTGTTAGGTGTGGTAGGTATGGTGGGTGCCATGACTGCTGAATGGTTTGAGATACCTGTACCTGTTTGGTTGAGCTCACTAGATTATCATCATCCTCCCTATTTTCCCTTGCATGCTTGATAAATCCAACTGTATTATGGATTAGCATTAATGTGAAGCCTTGACTGTGAAGAGAGCCTATTTAGCCCTGCTTAGTGGATACATAACCCAACTCGATGGTTTTCTCTCAACTGAAAGAGTATAGGCTGGACAGAGGCCTATGGTTGGGTGGAACATTTCTCTCACCTAGCTAGTTGCTTGGACACCTTCACTTTAAAGATAAGTGCTCCTTTTGGTGTTAAATGATGTTAATTTCATATGTTATGTCTACTTGTTCTATTCACGTTATTTGAACGGATGATTACACAAAATTGACCAGTAGGAAGTCCATGTGTAAGTCTGAGTATGAGGCTGAGTTCATGTTTGAATGCTTCACCATTTACTTGAGCTTAATGTGATGCTAACCCTACATGTTGTAGAAGCATTGATTAGATTTAGTTTCATTATATGTGCTTTGTTATGCATTGAATACACTTTTAGATGGAATACATGGCATCACCTAGACTTGGGGAAATAATTAGATAGCCCATGCTGTGTTTCATGACCCTCTGTGGGTCAGGTGAAAGGAGAAGCTATGGAAGAGGGAAAGCAGAGCTCCTTGTAGAAGGGTAAAGAAGCATTGAGGGATTTATAGTTGTGATTCAGTTGGAAAAATGACAAACTCAGAGTCCTCAGATGTAGTAGTGGATTATACTAGTGCGTGGAACTCTCCAAGAGCTTTCCAACGGTACTAGATTTACCAAATTTGGATTTAGGATGAAGAAGTTATCACCCTAGAAATTTTGTAGGAGCAGGGGTAGGTGGTCCCGACCTTCCGAACCCGTAATGCAGATTGCAAATTGCAGAGGTTGGATGAACCACCTTTGGAATTGAAAGTTTAGACCTCCGAATTTCTGAATCTACAAAGTGGATTGCGGATTGTAGAAGTTGGAAGAACAATTTTCACGGGGTTACATATCGGACTTTTGACTTTCCGAATCCGTATGGCAGATTGCGGATTGCAGAAGTTGGAAGGTGATTTTTCCCAGGTCACGAGTTGAGGTTTCCGATTCCTGACTTCTACAACATGGGTTGTGGATTGTGGAATTTGGATGAGTAAATTTTATGGGATGACATATGAGGTTCCGAATTCCAAGTTTCGCATGCGGATTGCGGATTGCGGATGTTGGAGAGGTAATTCTTCAAAGTTGAGATTTTGGCGTTGCGACTTCTCAGTTCCACATTGCACATTGCGCATTGCAGATTACAGATTGTGGAAGTCAGAGGCGTGATTCAAGAAGTAGGATTTTTGGTGTTCTGAATTCTGAATCCCACATTACGGATTGCGGATTATGGATGTCGGAAGTGAAGTTTCCCTAAGTGGTGGAATTTGGTGTTCTGACTTTCAAGTTCCGCATTGCGGATTGTGCAATGCGGAAGTCGAAGGTGTGTTTCGATGAGGTGGAGTTTTGGTGTTCCAACTTCTGAATCCTGCATTGTGGAAGCCGTAAGTGAATTTTTCAGGAGCAGTGGAATTTGGTGTTCCAACTTCCGAGTTCCATATTGTGGATTGTGGATTGCATACCTAAGATCATTTCGGTTGTTTGTAAGAGCAGAGAAAATTATATATATAAAAAATAATTAGCAGTAGTTTCATAGGTTTTCTCCCATCGCCTCTAAAGATCACCGAGGTGACCGGGGACGTGACATCAGATCTAACACTTTTTTGTAGACTAAGGAAATATTTGTATGGTTTAAAACATGCACCAAGAACTTGGTATGCAAAGATTGATTCCTTTCTTCTGTCGCAAAACTTTGCGAGATGAAAATCAGATCCAAATGTGTATGTACAACAAAATGAAGTTAAGTTTCTAATCATTTTACTTTATGTTGATGACCTATTGATTATAGGAAGTAGTCTTTCTTCGATCAACACAATAAAAACAGCTTTACACCAAGCATTTGATATGAGTGATTTAGGCCTACTGAAGTAGTTTCTTGGTCTAGAGATAACTCAGAATTTTGATGGGATTATGATTTATCAATAAAAATATGCTTTGGATGAACTAAATAATTTCAATATGGTAGAATGTAAAGCAGCATAATTCCCATTCCTCTCAAGAATTAGTCTTGAGGATGGTGATTCTACACCGTTGGTGGATTCTACACTTTACCGACAGTTGATTGGAAGTATTTTTTATTTGACACACTATAGGCCTTATAATTCTTATGCTGTGAGTCTTGTTTCAAGGTACATGCAATTGTCCCATGAGATTCATTGGAAGGAAACTAAAAGGATCTTGCATTATGTGCAAGGTACGAGACATTTTGGCATTCATTATGCTGCAGATTCCGATCTCGACTTTGTTGGAGTCACTGATTCAGATTGGGTGGGTGATAGAATTGATGGGAAGTTCACTTCTAGATATGTCTTCATGATTGGAACAGGGACTATTTGCTGGTGAAGAAAAAATCAGGAAGCCATTGTGTTATCTTCAACAAAGGCAGAGTATCGAGGAGAAGTCAATGCTTGCATTCAGGCAGTTTGGTTGCAGGGTATTCTAGCAGAGTTTGATATTGATAGCACCACTTCTACTGTTATTTTTTGTGACAATCAGAGTGCTATCAAGATTTTGACAGATCCATTTCAGAGACAGAGGACCAATCATATCGAGATCCAGATGCACTACATCCAATAGCTTGTACACGACAGAACCATTGTACTACAATATTGCCATACAGAAGAGCAAATTGCAAGCATCTTCACCAAGAGCTTCACTGACACGAAGTTATCTTACCTCCGTTCATTGTTGGGGGTGTGTTCTACTTTGGTGAGGACAAATTAGATCCTTCAATGTTAATTTTGAGGGTGGGTTTTCTTTCCCACTGGGTTTTAACTTCCTTCCCCACTTAGATGTTTTGAGCAGTTTTTGGATTATTTTTGTACTGGGTGACCTATGGCCATTGTTTCGAGGGCCCTTTTATTATTATATTTTAATCCTCCACATGATATTAGGTTCAGCGGGGGTGTTGGAGTCATTTTCCACATCATTTATTTGGGCTTAACAATCCAATTTACAACTTATCCTAAGTATTTTGACTCAATTATGTGCTTGCATCATCAACAAATCATCAGTTTAAGTCAACTGGGCCTCCTCCTTCATTCGGGGAGTCAACTGGGTCATCAAATTCAGTTAATTGGACCTCGTCCATCATTCAGGGAGCCAACTAGGGTGATTTTCATGATAAATGTGCCCTACACAATCCAATTGGGTGTGTTTCACCTAACAAACATCTAACTTGAGCCAGAAACGCACCCTCCTACTCAATTTGACCTAATTTTGGGTAATTTCACCTAAAAATTAGTTAATTGAAGTCAGAAAGGAACCCTCCCATAATTTTTGGAAATTAGTTGAGTTCTAGACTTAGTTAGATTCAGTTAGATTAACTAATGTGCCGAGTGGTGTTAACTAACCAATAAGCCACTCTCATGCATTCAATTCGAATGACCTCTCTAGGATTCAAATTGCTTGGCTATTATTTCCATTGTTACACATTGTAATCTATTTTCTGAGTTAATGATAATGCATGAACTGCTGCGAACCTTTTGCACCAGTTTTTTGACACACAATTTGCTGCATGCATATCTAGTAATTGTTTTTCTTGTTTCATATATCCGTTTTTCTTGAATTTTACAAAAACCCAATCCTTCCCTTGAAATCATTCCCCTTTCCTTGTTTCTTCCCTACCCTTTCTCTTTCACTAGCCAAATCTTACTAGTTTTGGAACTTCGATCAAAAGGTAAATTCTGCTCATCCAATTGAAAATATGAGACGGTATATGGAAACTAGACAGATAATTGGTCCAAATCCAACCTTCATATAAACAATTTGGGCCCATTTGACCTGGTTAAAATCGGGTTGAATACAAGAAAATTGAGTAGTCCCAAAAAACCAAATCAACCTCTACATTTTTTTGTAGACATTCATGTTACATAACCTGACATTCCAGAGACTAGACACCCCTTCCATAACCCTTCCATAAATTCTAGAGTCTCCTACCCTTCCAAAACCCCATTTCTAGCGTCTCGTTTTCCCTTTTGAGTTAGTGTGTTTTCCTTGCAACCTAGAAGTGGACCAGTAAGCCTACTACAATTTATATCAGAGCTGTAGAATCATGCTAGAGGAATTATTTTCGATATTTTGAGTTGGTGTTTCAGGGCATCTCTGGTTTGGACCATCACAGTGGTATCAGAGCTTAACCACTTTGGATGAGTTTTGATTTGGTGTGCCTAGATCCCGATTTAGGACCATCACAGTGTGAGATATATATGGCCCTGATACCATGTGAGAATTATATGGTTCTGATACCATGTGTGAATTATATAGGTTTAATACCATGAAATAATTCTCATAGCCAAGAATATTGAAGCAAAGAATTCCTCACAAGAATTATTCAAAGATATGCAAGAATAAGAAGAAGAAATCTTGAGACAGAAACATAAGAGAAGGAACTAAGTTGGTGGAAATATCATATCATATGTTATTCCTCAATATGAATACAATATATAATACATCTGAAGAGAGAAAATAGAGTTCCTTAAATCCAAGTTGAAAAGTTCAGAAAAGCAAGGCTTACTAAAAGCTAGAAAAACCCCTTAGGTGTCAAAAGCACTTTCCAAAACAATCTAAAGGCTCACTAATTGGATGAATATGGTATGGAAACTCATGAGGAATTTAAATTGAATGTAATGACAAATTTTGGAGAGAATAAAGAGGTGGAGGTCGAATCGGCCAAGTGGAGAGAGTTTCCAAGTCAACTAGCTTTACCTTATCCACTAGAAAGTACAAAAAATGGGATAAAGCTGTCTAAATCAGAAAAGTGTCTTTCTAATTAAGGAATGGAATAAAATCAAACAAAATCCAAGAAAATACTATCCAAAATCTATTCAAATTCATTTTAATTATTTAGGATAGCAAGTGGTCCACTAAAAGACAAAACTAGGCCAATTTACCTAGTCTACACATGGGAAAATTAATCTAGATGATTAATAAATTATATCCTAAGGATGGAATGGGGTTTTAAATGTTCCAAAACCCCCCATTAAGCATAAATTAGAGTGATTAAAGTATTTGGAGGGCCCAAGAAACAAGGATTATGGTCACCCCAATACAAAAATATTATTCCCATGTAAACTGAGGAAACACGGAAAACCTCATGGGAATAAAACCCTCCGTCAAAAAATGGACACGTGAACACCAAAAATTGTTGTTGCTCCAAACTCAAGTAGGTGTGAACTTGATCAAATGTCTGGAGGTATCTTCCTCTTGGGAATAAGTGGATCATGCTCCAAAAACATGTGCTTTAATTATCCTTCAGTGGATGCAAGCAAATCTGGAAGCTCTTTGAACTTGCTCTTGAACAGAACAAATCCATGAAAATGCAGACCATTCTGGAACTTGAAATTCCAACCAAATGAGGTAGGATCAGCTCCAATAAGATCTGATTCATATTGAAACTTGAACTTCAATCAGAGGAAGTTAAATCAGCTCCAAGAAAATATGCCAATGTGATGGCAATGTCTCCATCTTCAATGAAACTTTGAAGACAAACGCTAGTTATCATGTAGGAATAGGTAGAAAGCATGAGATCACAATAAGCTAGTGCAAATGGAGCACTCTTGAAATATTAACTAGACTTCAAATCATACAATAGATCAACATATTCCACACCATAAGATTGTGAAGTATGCACAGAATCATCAACAACTAACTTGTTATCCTCAAGATCGAAATATGAAGAATTATATGAGAACTGTGAATGGATGAAATCCTCTTCAACAAATGTAGCTCTATTAGCTGAACCTTCTTCATTAGAAGCAGCCACAGATGAAGGAGAGAGATCTAATTTCTCAACTTCTAGAGCCACAAAAGAAGTCTCTTCAATTACTGCTTCATGGAAAGAAGCATTCGAATCAAGGAGATCATCATCAACATGAACTAACAGTGAAAAAATTTCTGCAATTTCTTTTTCTTCAAAGACAACTTCTTTAGAGAGGGTTGAGTACGAGACCTTAGGAGGAAGAACACATGAGGAGGTGTCAAATTTACTCTCCATATTTCTGATATGAACCTCATTGTGCTTTCCAAATATTCTATCCAAATTGGTCCAGATATCCTTTGGGTACTCAACAACATAAATAAGGTAGTGCATGCATGGAGAAAAATCTAGACACATGGCACCAAGCACTCTATCACAATCATTTTTCCAACCATATTTCTCTTATGACGATTCAGGATATGCAAAATCTCCAATAGACACATGAAATAGATCATGTCTCTTCATATGTGCAGTCATCTTTGGCTTCCACTCATCATAGTTGAATGGTGTAAGAGGAGGAACTGAATTCTAATCTAAGACATGAGCTCCCTGAGCTCTAATACCATGTGAGAATTAAATGGCTCTGATACCATGTGAAAATTCTATATATGTTTTATACCATGAAATAATTCTAATAGCCAAGAATCTTGAAGCAAAGATGTCCTCATAAGAATTATTCAAAGACATGCAAGAATAAGAAGAATAAATATTGAGATAGAAACATAAGAGAAGGAACTCAATTGATGGAAATATAATCTCATATTTTATTCCTCAATATGAATATATTATATATTACATCGCAAGAGAGAAAATAGAATGCCTTAAAAGGCAAGTTGAAAAGCTCACAAAAGTAAGTCTTACTAAAAGCTAGAAAAACCCCTTAGGTGTCAAAATCACTTTCCAAAACAGTCTAAAGGATCACTAATTGGATGAATATGGTATGGAAGCTCATGAGTAATTTAAATGAAATGTAATGACAAATTTTGGAGAGAAGAAATAGGTGAAGGTAGAATTGTACAAGTGGAGAGAGTTTCCATGTCAACTAGCTTTACCTTATCCACTAGAAAGTAGAGAAAAACAGGATAAAGCTGTCTAAATTAGGAAATTGTATTACTAATTCAAGAATAGAATAAAATCAGAAAGAATCCAAGGAAATATTATCCAGAATCTATCCAAAGACAAAACAAGGCCAATTTACCTAGTCTACACCTAGGAAAATTAATATAGATGATTAATAAATTATATCCTAAGCATGGAATGGGTTTTTGAATGTTCTAACACAGTGATATCATAGCTCTTTCCTCTATGATTGTAGAAGGTTGAAGATGAATTGCAGCCATGCCTTACTATGATGAGTATTATGAGAAACATTGTCAACATTATTTGGACTACGATGAGCAGTATGGGGAATACTGTAAATAGTATGAGGAAGGGAGAAGTTCATCTCACTGGTGCAGATGCATGCATGTGGATCATTCTTACAATCCTATGTTTTATGATTGTTAGTTTTTCAGAATTTACTTCAATATGATCTAGGATCTTAACTGAGATAACAACATGTACAACATATCTATAACATATCAATCATGGACACAATAATGCAAGCACACAAGAGACACAGATTTTACTTGGGGAAAACCATAAAGGTGAAAAACCCCAATAACTTCCTCAGAGATAGATAGAGCAATGATACAACCCAAGCATAAGAGATCGAAATCTCCTAGTAGCAGCTTCTCCTCCTCCATGAGTGCGTAACTCTCCCAAGAGTGTGAGAGAGAATAGAATGATGAAATAGAGTGCCTCCCGCACTCTATTAATACTTGACTTGACTTTCCTAATAACCTTTACTAGGTTAGCCTTAAATTAACCACATAACATAATGCTGACTAGGCCAACACCCAATAGAGTGGTCTAATAACCCTTTGACGCACATGGCCGACCCCCAATAGGGTGGTCTAATAACCCTTCGACCCACATGAATTAGACAAGGCCAACCCCAACAAGATGGTCTAATAACCCATCAAGTATAAGTTACGACACTTACAATATAAATGATGACACTTCCGTATAGAGGAATAATAACATCTCTATAGGAATACAAACACTTCCGTATAGAGGAATAATACCATCTCTATAGAAGTACAATATACATATATAAAATACATTCCGAAGTTACATATACATCAACACTCCCTCTTAACTAGGAAGGTATTTCTCGACATAGGTCTTCTAGCACAAGTATTCTTCTATGGATCATCATCACTGGATAATCGTCGTCGTCATTGCTACTGCTATCTCAATCAATCTCTGAATCTACTCGTCATAGGAAGTTCTACAGAGCCAGTCCTTTTTCATACTAGATGTAGACCCACCACCTGTAGGTCTTCATCATCACTGGTCATACTGTGGAATCCTTAGGACTCATCACGTGCGTTTGCAAAACATTATAAGATCATCCTAGGACTTTTACAAGCACACAGCTCAACCTATCGAATCTCCCAGGATATTTTACATGCCACTGCACAACCTGTCCACGACCACAGAGTATCAACCTGATACACACCATACATCTACCTGATGTATATCATCACATGATCATCCTGATCATCATCATCTCTGCGAGCTAGCCAACAAGTAGGCACACCTCACGACTGATTACACTGCCTCTACAAAACCTGGAAGATCTCTCAGGACTGATTACACTACAACTACAAAACCTACAAGAGAATCTCAGGACTGATTATATGCCTCTGCAAAACCTGTGTACCAAACTGTCACATCAATGTCTTTAGATCACCACATAGTCCACGGAGCACAACCCAGATGCACACACAGAGCACTTACACTCACCAGCATGGGAGGACCAACCTACTACCATCTGGGAAAGGCTCATAGCACTTACATCAACGACCATGGGAGGACCAACCTACCACCATGTCAGAATGGCATAGCACTTACATCACGACCATGGGAGGACCAACCTACCATGATGTAAGAATGGCACAACACTTACATCACGACCATGAGAGGACCAACCTACTATCATGTCGGAATGGCTCAGCACTTACATCATGACCATGAGAGGACCAACCTATGATCATGACGAAAGGGCTCGGCAATTACATCAATGACCATGGGAGGACCAACCTACTACCATGTCGAAAAATCCCATCAGCACTTACAACTCACCATGTGAGGACCAACCTACCACCATGTGAGAATGGCCCAACCCTTACATCTCACCATAGGAGGACCAACCTACGACTATGTGAGAATGGCTAAGCCCTTACATCTTACCATGGGAGGACCAACCTACCACCATGTAAGAATGGCTCAACCCTTACATCTTACCATGGGAGGACCAACCTACCACCATGTAAGAATGGCCCAGTGTGCATCTGTGTCTCCGGACTCATCACTTCCCTTTGGAAGGCATCTCGATATGAAGTACACCAAGTCTCCCTCTGAAGTATTCAAACTTCACTCTGGCAAGCGGCTTGGTCAACACATTGGCTATATGCTCGTCTGTCACAACATATAGGAGCTTCACTGCTCCTCTCTGCACCATATCCCTGATATAGTGGAACTTGATCTCAATGTTCTTCGACTTGTTATGGAACACTAGGTTCTCTGACAACTTCACACAACCCTGGTTGTCACAATATATACAAGTAGCACTCAACTGGAGATCAAACAAATCAGATAGTAGCTTCCTAAGCCATACTGCCTCACAACTAGATGAACAAGTTGTGACATACTCTGGTTCCGCTGTACTCAGTGCCACATAGGATTGCTTCTTGCTAAACCAAGGGATCACACTTGATCCCATACTGAAGCAGCACGCCGAAGTGCTCTTCTGATCAATGGAACTGCCTGCCCAATCCAAATCAACATAACCCTCCAGGTTAAACTTTTGATTCGCCTCATACTCGAGCCTCTAATCCACTATACCCTTCAGGTAACTCAGAACATGCTTTGCAGCTATCAGGTGAACATGTCTCGGATTTGTCAGATACTGGCTCAAGGTGTTCACCGCAAAGCAAATGTTCGGCCTCGTATTTGTCAGGTACATCAAGGACCCAATCATCTAATGATACATATTGATATGAATCGGCTCAGATGAAGCATCACACAGAAGCTTCAGGTTTGATGCCATAGGTGTGGCCATGGCCTTGTAGTCCAGCATCCCGAACCTCTTCAGGATCTTTACTACATACTTCCCTTGTCCAAGGAAGATACCATCTACACTCTGCCACACCTCCATGCTTATAAAGCAGTGCATCTTCCCCAAGTCCTTCATCTCGAACTTGGCAGCAAGCTTCCGTTGCGTGTCGGCAATTAATCTATATTCACCTGTAATAAAAAGGTCATCCACATACAAAAGTAGTATCACTGGATTGCCTTCGTCAACCTTATAGTAAAGGTTGGAATCCTCTTTACTCTTGGTAAAGCCCAAACTAGATAGAAAGATGTCTATCCTACCATACCAAGTTCTGCACATATATGACTCCCTGTCATGTGTCTCAGAACCAAGTGGCTGCTCCACATACACTTCTTCTTCAACTACACCATTCAAGAAAGTTGTCTTGAAATCCATGTGGTGTACTTCATCACTGTAGCTAGAGAAAGTACTGATCTAATGGAAGTGTATCTGGCTACAGGAGCAAAAGTATCTATGCTACCACCTATAGCATGCTTGATCTTTTAGATCCTCTTGGAAGTCACTACAGACTCCTCTTCAAGTCTTGGGACTACATCCCAAACATCTTCATGATCAACTAGTACTCCTCGATCATGGCATTCTTCCCAGATCCAAGGAACTTCAATATCTTTAATATTTTCAATAGATAACTTTGTTGCTGAACAAATGTTGTAGTCCTTCTTTTGTAGGTGATGGTATACAATCTTTCCTACACAACAAGTTAAATTGCATGATTAGAAAACATCTCATAGTTTTCAGAACAAATTCTTACACATAAATAAATATGTCATACAGTCATGCAATTATCTTAGCCAATGCTTCAATACAACATTCATACATATCCCATAACTTTCTAGATGCCTTCCAATCTCTACCAGAACATTGTTAAGATTGTGCACAACTCCCAACATGTCAGCAAAGAGGTTTCATTCTAGATAAGTAGAGATGGAATGTTGTAGAGTGCCATAGGCCACTTACCCATGTATATTAGTAGTATACTGTTCATCAATGCAACTATTCTAATATGCATAATACACAACCTAATTCTAGGAACATGAGTATATACATTATTGAACAGTATTATTTAAACAATAAAAGATGCAATGAATGATAATTCAAATACTTATATTCGTTTGTTTGTTGGGTTGAATCCCTCTCAGTCTTTGCTTCTTTTCTGCAACTCCATTTTGATGTGGATTGTGAGAAGTGGTCAACTCCCTCTGAATATCTGCATCCTTGCAGAAACTACTAAAGTGTGCTCCTTCTTGATCTTTGCTTCCTTGCAGGAACAACTGGAGTGTGCTCCCTCTTGATCTTTGATTCCTGGATTACATATCCTTGAACTTATATTCATCCTTAATCACTCGCAAATAGATCTCCTAAGTGATTCATGACAATGAATGAATCTTTGTCCTCATGTCATCATGATCATATGTTCTTGAACTAGAACATGATTTGTGTTTCTTGGTGTACCTTTCATGTTAGCGGACAACATAAACCTCATACAACACCATAATGCATTAGTACAATCATAAGTGTCAACACCCTAATCAATGAATATCTTCTATTATGCATTCATAATTTTATTAATGTGATACGACAAGTCTAAATTTAATCAAGATTGTACTAACCGTAATAACATGAAGACAAACATACCATAAACTTAATCATGAACAAATCTCGAAACATAACTGGATGAGGCATACCTATTGAGATTGCTTGTAATCTTCTTATGTAAGGCCTTATCCTTATCTCCCTCTGAAATTCGAACTCCTTCACTTATGCAGGTGACCAATCCATTCTCTTCTAGGATTAACCCATTCCACTTGATTTGCAGGAACTGGATCTGGTCCTGGATTAGGGTTTGCCATAGAAACCCTAAAAATTAAACTTTGAATTTCAAACTTCTGAAAGGATAAAAATATGCACCTTGATAAGATGATCAAGCTAGTATACTCATAATTTTAAAACTGCAAAGTTTCACCCCTCAAATTTGCCTTTGAAACTTTTAGATTCACTAGACATGACCCCAAACTAGGGTTTGATAAAGCCCAAAATTTTTCCCAATCAAAAGGTTCGATCCAAAGCTCTAAGATTCTATTTTTCTGAGGAATTTCCAGCCGTGGTCACAAATTTCAAAAATTTCCATTTTTGCAAAAGCCCTAATTTTCACTTTTCTGATCAAAGTCCCGAACTAGGGTCTGGTCAAGCCCGACCTTCTTCCCAACCAAAAAATTCTGATCTTGGTATCTAAATTTCATTTTTTATGAGTAGCATTCAGCCGTAGTCTCTGATTACAAAAATTCCAACTTTCTCCGAAACCCTAAATTCCGGAAGCCATGAATGAAGGTGCTAAAAAATAATTATGTTTTGACAGAAATATGTACTTGATGTTTTGTGGTCTAACTCCAAACTTTTCAATTCAAAGGGTCTGAAAAATTTTCCTGTGATATCCCAACCTGTCATCTTTCCAACCCCACAGGTATTACCTCAAATGGATTCTCTGATTCTCTGAGAGAGAGTTATGCCAAGTGTCGCAACGTGACCTGTTTATGGGATAAAACAGGAGAGTGACCTTGTACGGTGTTCCATGTGTCACTAGTTCTATTTCGAACTTTGAAAACGTTACCTGAGAAAGCACAGTCCGTGCGCTACTAGTCACTTTTTACTAAATTTCATTTGGAGCTTCCTAGCCCAAGTTATGACCTTTTTTCCTAGGTCACCTGTTTATGACTGAGATCTAGAAGAGGCAGAAACCCTATATTGTACAGATCATAAATATAAAAGTACAACGAATTAGAGGCTCTCCTTTAGACACAAGGTACATGGGGATCCTATCTTTGACTTGTAAGATTTTTCAGATCCTGAAACCTCGCCGAAATGGATTTATAGTGAAATTTCTACGATGCCTGGTTTTTGCTATATCAAGCCCTAGCTTTGCAAGTGCAACAAGTGTCATAAATGCCATACCATGCCTTCTTTCAGGCTAGCTCTGATACCATGTTAGTTTTTCAGAATTTACTTCAATCTGATCTAAGATCTTAATGGAGAGAACAACATGTACATCATATCTATAGCATATCAATCATGGACACAATAATGCAAGCACACAAGAGACACAGAGTTTACTTGGGGAAAACCATAAAGGTGAAAAACCCCAATAACTTCCTCAGAGATAGATAGAGCAATGATACAACCCAAGCATAAGAGATCGAAATCTCCTAGCAGTATCTTCTCCTCCTCCACAAGTGCGTCACTCTCCCAAGAGTGTGAGAGAGAATAGAATGATGAAATAGAGTGCCTCTCGCACTCTATTTATACTTGAATTGACTTGCCTAATAAACTTTACTAGGTCGGCCTTAACTTAACCACATAACATAACGCTGACTGGGCCGACACCTAATAGGGTGGTATAATAACCCTTTGACCCACATGGCCGACCCCCAATAGGGTGGTCTAATAACCCTTCGACCCACATGACTTATACAGGGCCGACCCCAACAAGGTGGTCTAAGAACCCATCAAGTATAAGTTACGACACTTACAATATAAATGACGACACTTTCGTATAGAGGAATAATAACATCTCTATAGGAATACAAACACTTCCGTATAGAGGAATAATACCATCTCTATAGGAGTACAATATACATATATGAAATACATTCTGAAGTTACATATACATCAACAATGATGACATGAGGCCTTGCTCTTCAAGGTATTGATTTGATGATACTCATGTGAAGGAAAATTTTGGCTACCTCTTTGCATACTATGTATTGAGATAATATATTAAGAAGCACTTATCTTTCTGAGAGTATTGCACTAAAGAGATCCAAATATTATTCTGTTACCCCTATTGTAGAGAAAGAAAAGAGATGATTTCACAAATGGTGGATAAGGTGTGTAGTGAAGTGCCTAGATGGTTTCTACCAAAGGAATGCAAATTTGATGAGGAGGATGTGGTTGCACTCCCAAAGACACCCACAGTCAAGGACAAGAACCAAGAGCCACCTCATACTTCAGTTAGAAAAGCAAAGGAAGAAGAATTAGCGAAGGAGGAAGATCCCAAAGAGACCAGCATGAAGACAAAAGAACATGTGCCTAGGAAGTGGCGCATGGGGAAGCATATTGTGCTAGCTTGCACAAGGAGGAAAAGAACCATTGAAGATCATCCAAAGATACATTCTACTGTGGAATTGGATCTAAGATCATATACTAATGGATGATATGATGAGATACCTACTGATGGGTGTCATGATGAGGTATCTAATGATCAATGCCTAGGTTCCTTGGAGACATATACTTGTCCATATTTATATGTGGGAGACATAGATATCACATTTGATGAGGCTCATGACCCACAGGTTCCAGGATCGAACTTACCATCACTACATGAGTTGCATGAGGTTGATCGCCTACTTGATGGAGTTGATGCATCCACATATTTGGTGGATACTTGTTGCAAAGAGTTGGTTCATCCTTCCTCACCCTACACATTTGAGGGTGAGCATTGGGTGAAGGGTTTCTTCTAGGTGCTCGAGGAGGAGCAAGAGGCTCCTACATTCACTCCAGTTGATCTGATTGCACCATTCCCTTCCCAATAGAACTTGAGGCATCCTATGCCTATCTTTGATGCCTCCATGTATAGAGGTGCATTGGATTTCCTCCTATCTTCATTGAATGGATAATATGATGGATGTTTGCACCCTTTGACGATTGGTAGAGAGTTGAGCCATTGGATGTATCCACTTGGATCTTTTGGTTTGAGTGTATTTCCATTCCCTAGTTGGATGAGGAGGCACATGTTTTTATTTCCTCTTTCATTCTTGGAGATCTCTTTGATGTATCATTTTCTTATGCACAGCAAGGGAATCCTTAGTTTTTGGATGATGCCTACCTTTCTTGTGGCTGGACATGGGATTTTCACCGTTTTCACTTGAGCTTCATTGATTTCATATTTGATTCTTGTGTGCATTGGGAACATAGCAACCTTACTATGAGTTTTGGGAGACTTATGGGGATATGGACTCACCCTAAGGCGATGTATATTGATATGGAGAGTCTCTCTTTGATTCAACTCTATAGTATTGAGTTGCATTCTTTTTGGGAGAGTTGTATAGATCTCTTGTTTTGCATTGGGAGTGACAAACTTCCATGGTGTTGTTATTTTTGTTAGTTTTTCAACATTTAATTCAATCTTATCTAGGATCTTAACTGAGAGAACAACATGTACAACATATCAAATACAAGAGACAAGAGACACAAAACATTTCACCGGGGAAAACCAAGAAGGCGAAAAACCTCGAAACTTCCTCAGAGATAGAATGAGCATCAATACAAAGATCACAAAGATCAAACCCCACAACAAGAGATATTATCCTAGCAGCTACTCCTCCTCCACTTGTGCGCACTCCTAGTCTGTCACTAATGCGAAGTGAGTGAGTGTGTGAATAAATAAATGAGAGAGTCACACTCTCTATTTATACTTTACTTCACTTGACTTTTAACTCTAACTAGGTCGGCCCCAACTTAACCACTTAACATGAACTAACTCTGGGCCGAACCCACTAGGGTGGTCTAATAACCGTTTGACCCACACAACTCATATAAGTTACAACACTTGCAATAATACTTGCGACACTTGAAAATACAAATGAGGACACTTCCAATCGAAGGAATAATAGATCTCCGTTGGGGATACAATAAATTACAAATGTAATACGTACAATATACAAGTGAATATCTTCCGAAGTTACAAATACATCAACACTCCCTCTTAACTAGGAAGGTATTCTCTTGACACAAGTCTTCAATATTGGATCTGGATCATCGTCACTGGATCACAAGAGCATCATCACCATTCCTGTTGTACTCATCACCTCGATCACTGGGATATCTCTCAATTCTTCTCGTCATAGGAAGTTCTACAGAGCCAACCCTTTTTCATGCTAGTTGTAGGCCTATCCTCCTGTAGGTATTCATCATCTATGCGAGCGGGCCATCCCATGGAATCCTCGGGACTAATTACGTGCGTCAGTAAAACCTTGAAAGAGTATCCTAGGATCCTTTATGTGCCTAAGCATGACTGACAAGATCTCCCAGGGATCTATTACATGTGACCATCAAAAAACCTTAAAAGAGTGTCCTAGGAATTTTTATGTGCATAGAACGACTGGAAAGAACTCTAAACAGCATCCCAAGATCATTTATGTGCCTAAGCATGGCTGACAAGATCTCCAAGACTGATTACATGTGACCACCACCAAAAAACCTTAAAAGAGTGTCCCAGGAACGTTTATGTGCATAGCACGACTGGAAAGAACTCTAAAGAGAATCCAAGGACTTTTACATGCCTAGCACAACCTGTCCGGATCTCCAGGACTTATTATATGTGGTCCCCACAAAACCTTAAAAGAGTGTCTTTCCTAGCAAGAACTCTAAAGAGCATCCGAGGCCTTTTACGTGCCTAGCAGAACCTGTACGTATCTCCAGGACGTATTACATGTGGTATAGCAAAACATTAAAAAAGTGTCTTGCCCAACAAGATCTCTAAAGAGCAATCGATGCCTTTTACATGACTAGCACAACCTGTCTAGATCTCTAGGACATATTACATGCTACCCTTGCACAACCTGTCCACTGCCACAGAGTTGCATCCTGATACTCAAGACCAACTTGATCATCCTCGCATAAAGCATCATCCTGATGCTCATGATCATATTGATCATCATCATGCAATACATCATCCTGATGCACATCATCATCCCATGATCATCCTGATCATCGTCACAACATTATCCTGATGCATATCATCAACGCATGATAACCTTGATCATCGTCTTGATGCATATCACACATATGATCGTCCTAATCATCATCATGTAAAACATCATCTGGAGCATCGTCTTGATGCTCATCACAAATGATCATCCTCTTCAGATCCTCTCATCGTCCACGGAGCACAGCCCAAATGCACATCATACAACGCTTACACCACCGACATGGGAGAACACATCTACCACCATTGAGGGAAGGCTCCAGCCCCTAATTTTTCACTATGGGATAACACACCTACCACCATGTGAAAAATGGCTTCAACCCTTACATCTACACCATGAGAGAACACATCTACCACCATGTGAGAATGGCTCAGCAATTACATCACGACCATGGGAGAACACATCTACAACCATGTTAGAAAATCCCATGTGCATCTACGTCTTCTAGACTCATCACTTCCCTTGGAAGGAACCTCGATCTGAAGTACACCAAGCATGTTTGTGAAGTACTCAAACTTCACTCTGGCTAGTGGTTTGGTCAACACATCTACAATCTGCTCATCCGTTGCAACATACAGGAGCTTCACTGCTCCTCTCTACACCATATCCCTGATATAGTGATATTTGATCTCGATATCCTTCGACTTGTCATGGAACACCGGTTTCCCTGGAAACTTCACACAACTCTGGTTGCCGCAATAGATACAAGTACCATCCAACTGGAGATCAAATAAATTGGATAGTATCTTCCTTAGCCATTATTCCACACAACTAGCTGAACAAGCTATGACATACTCTATTTTGGCTGTACTCAGTGCTACACAGACTGCTTCTTGCTAAACCAAGAGATCACACTTGATCCCTTAGTGAAGCAGCACCCCGAAGTGCTCTTCTTATCTACAGCACTTCCTGCCCAATCTGAATCAACATAACCCTCTAGGTTAACCTTTTTATTCACATCATACTTGAGCCCATAATAAATTGTACCCTTCAGGTACCTCAGAATATGCTTTACAGCAGTCAGGTGAACATGTCTACGATCTGTCAGGAACTGCTTCAAGGTGTTGACCACAAAGAAAATATCTGGTCTCATCTTCGTTAGGTACATCAAGGACCCAATCATCTGATGATACATCATGGAATCAACCTACTCTGTTGAAGCATCACTCAATAGCTTCAGGTTCGATGCCATAGGTGTGGCCATGGCCTTGCAGTCCATCATCCCGAATCGCTTCAAGATCTATACTGCATACTTCCCTTGTCTAAGGAAGATTCCATCTGCACTCTTCCATACCTCCATACCTAGAAGGTAATGCATCATACCCAAGTCCTTCATCTCGAACTCGACAACAAGCTTCCTCTTCGTGTCGGCAATCAATCCATCTGGTGTATCTTCCACTTCATGACTTAACCTTGTATTTCTCGATGCTTCCATCTGCAACATGCTTGATCTTATAGATCCACTTGGAAGTAACAATAGACTTCCCTTATGGTCTCGGGACCACATCCCAGATATCATTCTTCATGATCTACTAGTATTCATCGATCATGGCATTCTTCCATTATTGCATCCTAGATCCCAGGAACTTCAGATTCTTCAATATCTTCAATAGATAGTTTTCTTTGAACTTCGCCTAATGGAACAAATGTTGTAGTCCTTGTTTTGTAGGTGATTGTACATGATCTTTCCTACAAGTCAAATTCAATTGCATGATTAGAAACTTCTCATAGATTTCAAAACAAATTCTTACACATAAAGATATATGTCATACTGTCATGCAATTATCTTAGCCAATGCTTCAATACAACATTTATCCATATCCTGTAACTTTCTAGATGCCTTCCATCTCTACCAGAACATTGTTAAGAGTGTGCACAACTCCCAACATGTCGGCAAAGGTGTTTCATTCTGGATAAGTAGAAATGGAATGTTGTACAGTACCATAGGCCACTTACCCATTACTTTAGTGGTATCTTGTTCATTAATGCAACTTTTCTAAAATGCATAATATACATCCTAAATCTAGGAACATCGACATGACTGAACAACATAATTTAAGTAATAAGAAATGACAATTCAAATACTTATCTTTGTTTGCTTGTTGGGTGGACTCCCTCTCAATCTTCGTTTCCTTGCAGGAACTATTGGAGTGAGCTCCCTCTCAATCTTTGCTTCCTGGATTATCTATGTTTGAACTTATATCCATCCTGTACCACTATGCATGCTTAAGTGTGCATTAGTGTCATCCTCAAGATCTCATACATAATCATACATGCATTAGTATAATCTCAATATTATCAAAACATTATGATTCTAAATAATCTTAAACATGTATGGTTATGGCCATTTCATACACAGGTAATTTATCACAAGCATTAGTATTCTTTTACTCATGCATATTCTTATATGACCATAGGACTCTTCATTAAGAAGCATAATATGCATAAAACCATGATTACTCAAACTTATAACTCCATGGATAATCATTATCAATCATACAAAAATATACTTATCTAAGATCCTAACACAGGGTAGGATTCTAACTTGATATAGGAAAACATACCTAGATTATCATGCTTGTCTAACATACCCAAACAATGTCTTCTTTGTTCTCTTAGAGACCCTGTCCTAGCAACCTGCATATCTCATAGGTTAATAATTGTAGAACCAAGTTATACATACCTCATAAGTAGAGCTTCTATGTGATCCATGACTATGGATGAGTCTCTGTCTTCATGTCACCATGGTCTTATGTTCTTGATCTAGAACTTGATTTGTCTTTCTCGATGTACCCTTCATGTTAGTGGATAACATCATCCTCATACAACACCACAGGGTATTAGTACAATGATAAGTGTCATACCCCCAATCAATGAATGTCTTCTATCATTCTCATGCAAGACAAGTCTAAAATTGATCAAGATTGTACTAACCTTAATAATATGAAGACAAACACAGCATAAACTTAATCATGAACATATTTCAAAACATACCTAAATCCCCTTAAGTCATACCTATCGAGATTGATTGTAGTATTCTTATGTAAGGCCTTAGCCTCATCTCCCTCTGGAACTGGAACTTCTTCACTTATGTAGGTGTTCAATTCATTCTCTTCTAGGATTAACCCAATCTGCTTTGATTTGCTGAAGCTGGATCTAAAGCTGGCTAGGGTTTGACAGAGAAACCCTAAAAATACAAACTTTGAATTTCAAAATTATGATTGGATGAAAAGATGTGCCTTGCTGAGCTGATCAAGGTGGTATACTTCAATTTCGAAATCTCCAAATCTGACCCCTCAAAATTGACTTTGAAACTTCCGAATATTCTAGACAAAATAACGAGCTAGGGTTTGATAATGCCCGGGGTTCTACCTAGCCAAAAAGTTCCATCTTGTGCTCTAAACTTCAATTTTTCTGAGGAGCATCCAGCCGTGGTCACAGATTCCTAAAATTTTCACTTTTGCAAAAACCCTAATTTTCCACCTTTCCGATCAAATTCCCGATTTAGGGTTTGATCAAGCCCGGCCTTCTGCCCAACCAAAAAGTTTGATATTGGTCTCTAAATTTCGATTTTGATGAGGAGCATCCAGCTTTGGTCTCGGATTCCAAAAATTCCAACTTTCTCTGAAACCCTAATTTCATGTAGCAGTGACGATCCAAAAATGAAAGTGCTCAGAATCCAATTCTGTTTGGACAGAAATATATGCCATATTGTTTCTGATGTATCTCTAAAATTTAGGATCCTCAGGGTCTCAAACTTCAGCTTGTGATAGACTGACCTGTCATCTTTCCAACCCCATAGATCTGAGCTCAAATGGATTCTCTGAGAGAGAGATATGACAAGTGTCACAATGTTACTTGTTTATGGGATTAAATAGTATAGCCTCTAAAACCAAGACCCGTGAAACTACATTCCTTGCCCTAACTGTCACTTTTTATGGAATTCCATTTGGATTTTCCTAGCCCAACAAATGACCTTTTTTCCTAGGCCAGTTGTTTAGGATTGCATTCTGGAAGAGGTAGAAACCCTAACTTGTATGAATAATATCTCACAAATTACAATGAATCTGAGGCTGCCCTTCGGACACAAGGTACATGGACATTTCATCTTCGACCTGTAGAAGTTTCCGATCCTGGCCCTTTGCCAAAATGGATTTATAGAGAAAGTGCCATGATGACTGGTTTTTACTATACCAAGCCCTAGCTTCCAATTTGCAACAAGTGTCATAAATGCCATACCATGCCTTCCTTCGGGCTAGCTATGATACCATGTTATTTTTTTAGCATTTAATTCAATCTGATCTGGGATCTTAACTGAGAGAACAACATGTACAACATATCAAACACAAGAGACAAGAGACATAAAGCATTTCACTAGGGAAAACCAAGAAGGTGAAAAACCCCGCAACTTCCTCAAAGATAGAAGGAGCATCAATACAAAGATCAAACCCCACAACAAGAGATATTATCCTAGCAGCTGCTCCTCCTCCACTTGTGCGCACTCCTCCTCTCTCACTAATGCGAAGTGAGGGAGTGTGTGGATAAATAAATGAGAGAGTCACACTCTCTATTTATACTTTACTTCACTTGAATTTTAACTCTAACTAGGTCGGACCCAACTTAACGACTTAACATGAACTGACTCTGGGCCAACCCCACTAGGGTGGTCTAATAACCCTTTGACCCACACAACTCATACAGGGCCGACCCCACCAAGGTGGTCTAATAACCCATAAAATATAAGTTGCGACACTTACAATAATACTTGCGACACTTGCAAATACAAATGACGACACTTCCAATCGGAGGAATAATACATCTCCGTTGGGGGTACAATAAAGTACAAATGTAATACATACAATATACAAGTGAATATCTTCTGAATTTACAAATACATCAACAATTTTTCCATTTTTGATGATGATGTATTTCTCCTTGTGATTTTGGAGTTCAGGGCCATGCACACTAGATGGTGGGATCCTGGTATTCCTTGGGATTACAATTTTGCATCATTTACACTACCACTTGGGAATGCGCAACTGAGATAGTGGGATCCATGAATACTTTGGTTATTATTGCAGCATATACATCCATTCTTATTTGATGTCACTTTTATTCATGGATGTGCTTCTTTGAGCCACCTGAAGGGTCAATGTTATTTTTGCTCCTTACTTGAGGGGATAGATCCTTCATCAATTCTTTGGTAAAATGCCAAATGGTAGAATTACTTGACACCTCTCACACCTCCTTGGAGCAACATTATAGGACATGGGACCCTGACCTATGTCATTGGACTAGATCTGATTGGTTACTTGGTTCTTGTGTACATTTGGAACATGATGGTCTACTTGCTTGGATGAGCCACATTGATACTCATGCCTATTTTTGCGATGGCGCATTGTTGTATCTCCCTATGTTTCATGATGATCTTATTATATTCCATGATGAAATATATTTGTATCATGATGTATCTATGATGTATGGGAGAATGCACAGTAGAACTTGGGATACTGTCATCTTTCCCCATGATGTATTGATTTGTATCACTCTCTTTAATGATGTGTTTTGGGAGATATTTTGCATCCCACACTTTGTATATTTTCTTGTATTATCACCATTCATTGATATAGTGCGCAAGCATTGGGACCCTAGTATCCCATACTTGCTAGTTTTGATTTTATTGACAGTGCACACTAGAAGAGTGCGCAAGCAATGGAACCCATGAATTGTTGATCATTGACATCTCATTGGGAGCACAAGTTGGTTGGATGGCTTGAGGAAGCAAGCCACTTCTCTTTTCCATGAGTTCATCTTTGGAGAAGATGGTGATGGTTTCCTACATGGGAAACACATTTTTGGATGGACTTATGTTTTCTTCCAGTGTGTACTATGAGCTTCCATGTGACTCTTATGCATTGCATGAGAGGATGTATTCAACACCTTATAGTTCTGCAAATCACTTGGGATCCTGATATATGTACTAGTTTCACACTGACTGCATGGTATGATGGTGGTGCAGATGGAGCTATGCTTTGAGAATATGTCTCAAGGTATAGTTGGGGTACTTCATAGATGCATTTGGGCACACTTCTAGGGTCACATGGTGGTGACTTCACTCCTCACTAAGGTTATTTCCTTGGAGAATTGATGATGATGTCTTCATATCAGTTGGTTTGTAGGAGCGTGCATTGGTTGCATGTACATGTTCACTACCATGCAGTTGTTGATAGAGACCCATGATCATATGAGATCGAATTGTGGCACTTGGAGTTTAGGTTGGCATTTCTTCCATGTGTTCATTGCTTGAGGACAAGAAATATTGGGAGGGGAGGACTCTCATGTCCCCAATTTGTTCCTAAGGAAAATTCACCAAGGTCACCTAGGAAAAAATTATAAAATGGTGCCTAAGTAAAAATATCCTAAGGTTATCAAAAATAATTATTATGGGGTAATTTGGCCGCATGAAGCCCCTAATTCGAATGGGGGATATATTGAAGAATGTTTTCCCACTTAATTAAGTCAAAGAGGCAATTATGAAAGTAGTTGGGCATTTAATGAGTAATATGGATCAAATGGGCGCATTAGTTAGATGTGGATAAGCTTGGTTGGGAAAATTGAACAAGTGGTAAAATATTAAATATTTCCAAGTAGCAAATTGGGTGGGTTCCTTAAAAAGGAGAAATGTTGTATAACGAAAATTACACAACTTCTAGACCATTTATGACCACTACTTGGTGGATTGGGACCTTATCTAGATTCCCACAAGATAAAATTCGAAATGGACCTTCCTAGTGAAATTTATTTAAGAATAATGGTCCATATCATGTTCACTTTGTTACAACGTATTTTGCCACCCTGTGACCATTTACACGATTTGGCGTCTAATATCCATTTCACTGACTCAGAACCACTTTTTTCCCTCCAAGAACCTTTTTTTTCCCCTATTTTGTGTTCATGTATGCGAGTTGCTTCACTGCAACTAGCGCATACGCATGTTGCACCATTGTAGGCTATGTACACCAAGTTAAATGGTAAATACTAGTAAAAACTCACTTTTTACTCCAAAAAGCAGTCATAGGGTGACCTTTGGCCCTCCATGTATCCCGAAACGACTCGATTCAACCTTTCACCTACCTTTGGAAGGCCATATATTGAGCTCTTATGGCACATGGAAGGAGGAGAAAGAGAGAGCATCAAAACTCTATTGGATTTTTGCCATAGCTTGAGTCTACATCCATTGATCCTTATTGTTGTGAACCTATTATGTTCACCTACCAAACTCCTTCATAGTTTGAGTTTTCCATTGTATGGGGGATTGAGGTGGTGGAGACACAAGTGGAGGGACCTAGCTCTTGGTTCGGATGAGTTTCCAGCAAGAGGTTGTATCATGTACTTCTTGTTTCATTAATTGAAATACTCATTTTCTTGTCCAAATTGATGTTGTGAATGGTTAATTAACATTGGGTATATTTGCTTATTATATCATGGACCATGCTATTTTTTATGCTAATATCTTTCATATATTATATGCACTTGCTTGTATTTTTTGTTGTGACTAAGCTGTAGGTTCAAGTGTAGAGATTGGAATGATCAACGAGGATCTACTTCAAACACCTGGTTGAAGGTTGGTCATTTATCCACATCTTAGCATTTACATTTATATAGCATTGCATTGGGAATTGAGTTGATTTCTAGTACTGATCTTCCTGTGCACTTGCCCTTCCGAGCCATGCAGAGCCTCCATTTATCTTTTGCAACTTGATCGAACCCTTACCTTGAGGGAACGCTCCTTCGAGTGTCGATATCCTGCACATGCTTCCTTGCATTGATCATAGGTATGTTCCACTTCTTGGAACCAGTTTGCTCGTGCATGACACTCGTTCCCTCATTTGTTGTATTATAAGAAATTTTATTCTTTTTCAAGCATTTTAATATGAAAAAGACCAAAAAAATCAAATAATTCAAAACGCTGGATGGGAGAATCCCTATTATTTCTTATTGGAAGTTGTCATGTTTCCTTTGAACAGAGAATTCACTTCCACTCCATTCATTATGATTCGGGACATAGTAGGACCTTAGGAGCTGTACTCGTTTCTTAGATCTTACTCCACCAGCTGGTTAAGCTTCCAGTCATTATGGAGCCTTTGCTGATGCCTCCTATGTTGCAAAGTATTATTGTCTAGTACTTGAGTCTATGCTTCCTGAGTCTTTCTATCTACTCATGCTCTTGTTCAAAGGAAGTATTGAAACTAGAGTCCGCCACTCCTCATATCTCTTGATTATTGCATGTCGGCCATCCCATATAGTTCGATCTGTTAGTCCGAGTTCTTCCAAATATTTCAGTGTAGCTAGTTACCTCATGATGGATGATGGGGGATTCATTAATTCCCTCCTTCTAACAAGTTTCATTCTGTCAACTCGAACCCATTGGTTCTGGAATCGAGACTTAGAGTCGGTTGAGTACCTTGAGGCTTGCTGTCATTAGTGGTAGGTTCTCTCGCCATCGATAGTTGGGGATTCATCATTGCCTCCTGATCAATGGATTCGTCAGAGTGTTCGAAATCAACACCTTTATTCACACTTTGATGAATGTATTCTATGCCTTGATTCCCATTTTCATTATTGGTGGTGTTAGAATTATGTTTTTTGTAGGGCAAATGCTAAATATACAATGAAGAAATGTTTCAAAAATTGTTGATATGGTGAGAAAAGCCCCAAAAGTACCTCTAGTTCTATGGTTATGTGGCCAAAGGTGGTAGATAAAAATACCAAAGAAAAAACCCAAAGAAATGCCAAAGAAGATATGAAAATGTGACCCAAATGACCAAAAATGAGCAAAAATAAAGCCAAAAACCATAGTCCAAAAGAAAAAAATTGAAATTGTTACAGGCCGTGCCAATTTCATCGTTGATCATGTGCGCAAAAGAGATCAATGTTTCTCATTGATCATCGTATAGCCAAGATGCGCTGGAGAAAAGGGCGCAGGTGGTTGCGACAGGGAAAACCAAGTGCTACGTGTCATATGCAGATAGTGTCGCAAGGAAGGAAGGTGGTATACAAAAACAGTTGGAGAGGATGCGATACCACCGAAAGTGAAAGGTATGTTCCCGACCACGTGGACCGCTAATATGAGTCAAGGGAGATCGTGTGGTTAAAAATTCTGAATTAAAAAAGGTGTAAGTGCAGCGAAGTAAAAGAATGGTCCGTATTTTTTCATGGCAGATTGACGGTTCATGATGATCGACGCATCGGGAAGATGTGATATGGTTAAAAGAAAAGGGTGGTTGTGGCAAAAAAAACCACTTGACAGGTGTAAACATTGGGTTCTGTCATAGGGAGAATGAGCGGTAATGAAAACCACTATAGAGAAATGCGACACCACTTTGTTGATATACGGTGCTAATTGATGGATGGTAGAGATCAGAACACAAAGGATGATCCGACAATAGATAGATAAGAATGTCAAATCAATAAAAAGACAGCAAATTTGATGGCCAATATTAATGCACGGGAGATCAACGAATGAAAAAGGTGGACAACTGACAAACAAGACCGAAGGATAAGAAGCAAAAGGTTATATATATAACAATCGAGATGTGAAGTTGAAATTTGTTTTGGAACCTATCGGAGTCGGAAGATTTTGGACGAGTGGAAGACGAAGCAGGCGACAGGACATTCTAAGAGTTTGTTAGCGAACATTTTTTGTACAACAGAATTGGCATCTCCGCTGGGGAAGCCTTGTTGCTTTGGGGGTCTTTTGCTTGAATATTTTTCAGTTTGAGTGTGTTTTTAGGTTTTAGGAGGAGTTTGCAGAGGATTGGTACCCCTGTTCTTGACCCAGCACTAGGCCTTATTGAGCATTTCTTCTTTTTAAAAAATTTTTTAAGGCATATTTGCGAGTTTCCTATACTTACAATGGCGAGTTCCCCTTATACCCACGTGTTGACTCTTTTACACCTGCGAGTTACTCGCATGTTTTTATTTGCACATTCACGAGTATCCCTGTAGGTTAAGGTTTTCCTACTAGGGTTCAATTTTTAGGGTTTTTCCTTGAATATTTGTGAATTCATTGCACGTCAAAGGGTCTGTGCACTCACTTTATTGTCTATGTTTGAGTTTTTACTTCTCCTTTAGCCTCCTTTTTTATCTTAACACTTGTTAGGTTTTGTGCCTTGGTCTTGCATGCTTGTGTTTGGCTAGGTTTTACTTTGGTTGACCTATGCTGGTGTTGCTGAGACTGTCTAAGGGTTCTTCTTTTTATACATTCCTTGTCTTTCAGTTCTTTAATCAAAGTAGCTTATGCCGAAGTTAGTGAATTTGAATTCTCATTTGAATTGACTTGTTGAGCATGTTCTTTTCAGAGTTCTGAGAGGGTTGGAATTCTATGCTTATAAGTTTAGGTGGAAATTTTTATACACTTTTTGGTCAACTTAGTGTCGTGTGCTTGTTTATAGATAGTTTTTTCTTTTTATATTTAAGAGAAAATTCAAAAAACAAGTTGTTTCCTTCACAAGCATTCTAGTTTGATTTTCAAAAAATAGTTGCATTTGCATATCTCTATTTTTGAAGAGAAAAAAGTAAACTTCTACATCATTAGGGTTGCATTATCAGTTCTTTGATTTTGGAAAGCAAAGTGCCACATCCCCTCCCATCAGTCTAACTCAAGGAAGGGAATGTGAAACTTAATCCGAGCTTTTCAAAACTCAGCCCCATTCATCATGAGCAAATTCATAACAAAAAAAACACATGTGTAGATGTATAATTCAAAGAATCATAGTAGAATAAATATTCTACTACATCTAGCATGCATTCAACATATTCATAACAACCATCAAATAAATACATTGCTGAATTAACACAAGAGAATACTTATCTTGATGTGAAGTAGTCCCGAGCAACTAGCTATGCAATTGCAATGTTCCACCCAACCAGGGATACTTTTAGTACCTTTGGTGCTTCTGAGTTTCGGGCTTTGTTACCCTTCCAATGCGCATTGATTTGACCTATGACTATCCCCATAGATCCTCTCTATAAATTTGGTAGGCTTAGAATCTAGACCTTTAGGGCTCCACACAGGTGATGGTAGAAGGATATTTCCATTGCACCCAAGACAGATTTGGGAGGAAATCCCTTGCAGTTCTTTGGGAAGGTAGTGATTCAAACTCTTGGCCCCACCATGCCTGTATTGTGGAACCTAAAGAACTATTCTTCATCCCTTAACTAGTTTGTTCTAGGCCCTCATCATCCCAGACGCTCCTTTGGAAGGTAATATGCGTCCTTGGTTTGAACTACTTAGAATTTCTAGTGGCATGTTGTTTGATTACTTATGTTTTAGTTGGCCCTAGGTTTTCTTTAAGTTAAATTTTTAGTTGTGGAGGATCATCCTCTTTGTAGATGTAGAAGGTTGCAAAACCTTCCTCCCCTTACTGTGGAGCCTCCACCACAACCTCAACGATGAAGAATAAACAAAAATGGATCTTTTGAGCCACCTAGAACAATTGATCTTCCTAGGGAGCCTTATCTTATTACTCACACTTCAGTGGTTGTGCACACAACTAGGGTTGAGGACTTGCATGACAAAGGTTTTGTAAGACATTTTAACCCACCCTTGCTAGTCCCTACGAACCGGTGTTAGTGGATTTAGCTTCTTTAGGTCAACCTAAATTAAGTGTTTATAGGTTCACATTTGGTTTCATTATGGATAACATGAGGGAAGGATTGGGAAATGTGTTTACTCCCACATCCACTATCATGTTTGGATTATTATATCCTCCTCATGTTAGTATCCAAGTGCCTAGTTCATCGCAATTAACCTCTGCTCCAGTCATGTCTTTGAAATTTAGTTCATTATCCTTATGATCATCGAGCACTCAAGTGGCCACTTCCTCTATACCCTTAGGATCTAATACTGTGTCATCTAGTGTACCATTCACTGGGATTTCCAGTGCCCCTTTTACTTCATCCCCTTTATTTCAAAAGTTCCAGATTGATCCTAGTACTTCCTCTCCTTTTGTTCATAGATTCCCTTAGCATGGCATACATATTCCTCCTCCTGCACCTTCTATAAGATATGTGCCTATTCATTCCACTACACCTTACATGAGTCAAAATCCCTTTACAAGATAAGGTTTCCAACCAACTAATTTGGAAACATCAAATGTACATGTAGGGAGTGCCCCTTTTTCACTTTTTGGTGGAAGAGGTAGCACTGCTTTCTCTTCAACTCCTCTTTTCATTGGAGGAATTTATACAGAACCGCATAGGAATGGACACCAAGTGAGAAATCCACTTGCATATGGATGGAGCTCTTTTTGGAATGATTTTACTTGAGAACCGATGGATAGGGGAAACCCAAGCCAACCTTATGGGAGCTTTGGATCAGGGAAATTACTCACCCACCTCCCTAAACACATTTGTTGTTAGCTAGGCCTTGTTTACCTTTTCTAGCAACATTGAATTTCCCAGACCTTTCAAAACTCATGAATGATTTGTTTTTTCAAGGTCAAACTTGTCTTCCCATTCCAACCAAACTACCCTCAGATATCCCAAAGTTTGAAGGTAAGGCCGGTGAATATCTCGGGGACCACGTCACTACTTTTCATTTGTGGTGTTCCTCCAACTCACAATGGTATGTTGAATTGGTGTATGCTGCTTATCATTATTTTTATGATTTAGCGATAGTATTTCTTAACCATTTCCAACTTCATGTCTAGTATGATGTCAACACATAACGTTTGTCTACATTTAGGAAAAATAAGGCCACTCACATTTCTGACCACACTCAGGAGTGGAGAAGACGGAAAAGGATGATTAAAGATGATATTCGTTTGGAGTTCTTATTATAGTGGTTTTTGAAATCACTTTTACCTTACATCTAAATATGTCTCTACTTCTGGGGCTACCTCATAAGAGGAAGACATTTTGAGAGCCCAAGAATTAGACTTGATTTACTCTTAGTCTGGGATTCTACATGAAATTATTCTTGGCACGCTGAGATCGAACACTAATCCCATCAAACCTAATGTTGGACCACATGCCGATGGCATTGTTGGTTTAATTGATTCATCAGTTGTAGAAGCTTTGGCCAAACAAGTGCAATAGCTATCTGTAAAGCATTCTATAGCGAAGGCAATTATGGTTTCCACCTCCCCTTCTCAAATGACTACTATAAACAATGTGCATTCTAACCAAAATGGTACTCAATAGCCTAATTGAAAGAAAAACAAGGGAAAGAATGGGGAGGGTAATCAAAACAAGCCCAATAGGTCACTGACAATGTTGAGGGGGGTAAGAAAGAAAAGAAGAAAGTAAAGTTTCCTTGTAAGCTTTGCAAGGAAGACCACTTGACTCATCAATGCCCATTAATTGATGAATCCCATAAGCTACTTAAACAAAATAAGCCTGTTGGTTTGAAAGATCCCTTCCCTAAAGGACAAAACATGGCTTTGGGCAATTCTAGTGTTGGGGGAACCCAAGGTGCCACATCATCCGATCAGTCGTACATAAATATGGTTAGTTCAGACACTTTATTACAAACCATAGAAAGAAACTATAGCCCCGAATCATCACAAAAAGGCAAATATACTCTTGAGGTGTCGGCTCATTTTCATATCAAAAGTCCAGCAGAACCTATGCTAAAGGTACCGAAAGGTTTCTATAAGTGATCTTCACACAATCTCAATGTGAGAGCTACTCCCAACTATTATGTTGTGGAAGAATTAGCCTAAAAATCGTGTGCTATGTCCACTTTAAAAGTTTTACAAAGTTCCCCTTCGCAACAAAATGCGCTTCTGGAAGCCATATGAAGCCCTGATTCCTCCAATTTGTTAGCTAAGTTTGATATGTCTAATGTCAAACCTCGGTTTCGGTATCACGTCAATTTCCAAATTGAAGTAGTTCAGAGTTTTAAAACCATCAGATGAATAGTTATAGATGAAGGTGCATCTACGTGCGTGATGGCTATTTCTTGTTGGTTGGATTTAGGCTCCCCGAAGTTGGTTCCTTCAATAACAATGCTTATTGCTTTCGATGGAAGATATTTTCGACAACATGGAATTTTACCCTCTTTCAAAATCCAGTTCGAAGGGAAAGTGGTTTCAGTGGAATTTGAGGTTGTATATGCTCCTCTTGACTATAATCTATTGTGAGGAAGGAGTTGGACGTATGCTATGCAATCCATTCCATCATCCATTTTTTGGGTCTTGGTATTTCCTCATGAAGGAAAAATCATCATAGTTGACTAGTTGTCCTTTACCCGGAAAAATAACACAAAATCTTCGGAACCAAACATTTTGATGATTGACCAGGCACATCCATCCAACGAGAATTTGAGATTAGGTCTATACTCTTCTCTCATGGGCACTATTGATTTCCCTGCTCCCATTAGTTATATTGGTTTTTCAAGTACTCGAAACAACGTTTAAGTATCTAAGGATGTTTTTACAATTTTTAATAAAATTGATCCTTTGATCTTACCTACTCGGGATGAACCAGTAGTGCCCTTATCCATGGCAGAGGTTGGTGTTAGAAAAACAGGATCGCAGAGCAATAACAATAAACAAAAATGAAAATATAATCACACATACACATTACAAGAGAGACACAGATATATCGTGGTTCACCCAACTTGGGCTACGTCCACACTGAATTTTCCAGTCCTTTCTATTATACCATCTAGCAAAGTGAAGGGATACAACCTACAGCACAGCACCTGCACTTCCTCTTCACTATCTCATAGTCTCTCTCTTGATCTCAGAGATATTTACAATGCATAAAACCTAATACATGAACCATAGCCATATTACAATGTCTTTCTTTTATAAGGGAAATACAATGGAAAAATACCATGGGATACCCAAAACCATGGGCCCACAAAACAGCTCACGAAAACAACCCCAATTTTTTTTTCTCGGGGGCGTTGCTCTTTAACCCCTAAAAATGCAAAATGGGTGTACAGACCTCCTGGGTGCACGATTGAGACAATATCATCTATGAGACTAGAAGATCTAGCTCCACAAACAACAATCTCCCACTTGGAGACTGATCACAGCAACTCCACCGCTGCTGCACTTGGTGGACTAGGACTTGGAAAATTTCTCCTCTTCACCTTCATGATAGAAGGCCAACTGAAACCGAGCAAGAACTCAGTTTCTCTCTGATCACTACCTTTGTGAACATGTCTGCAGGATTCTGCCTAGTATGTATCTTTTCCAGTTTCAACAATTCATCTTTCAGAACAGAGCATATGAAATGGTACTTGAGATGTATATGTTTAGTCCTGGAATGGAATGTTGAGTTCTTTGCAAGATGAATGGCACTCTAGCTATCACTATACAACCTGCTATCCTTCTTCTTCTTACCCACTTCCTCCATAAACCTCTGCAACCAAATCATCTCTTTACTAGCCTCTGTAATAGCAACATACTCTGCTTCCATTGTTGAAAGTGCAACAACCTTTTGCAGTTTTGAAATCCAGCTTACTGCTGTTCCTCCTACAGTAAACACATACCCTGTGGTGCTCCTCCTACTATTCTTATCACCTGCCATATCTGCATCAACATATCCCTGTAGAACAATGTCTGAACCTCCAAACATAATTCTTGAGTGGTAGTGCCTCTTAAATACCTGAAAATCCACTGTACTTCCTTCCAATGTTTTTTACCTGGATTATTCATATATTTGCTCACAACTCCCACTGCTTGTGCAATATCTGGTCTTGTGCACACCATGGCATACATCAAGCTGCCAACTGCTGATTGATAGGGAATCTTGGACATGTAATCTGTCTCTTCCTGTGTCTTGGGACACATTTCCTTACTTAGACTAAAATGGCTAGCCAAAGGTGTACTTACAGGTTTTGCATTCTGCATTTTGAACCTCTCCAACACCTTTTGTATGTACTCACTCTGAGACAATGTCAATTTGTGATTTTTCTTGTCTCTCGTTATTCTCATACTAAGGATTTGCTTTGCAGCACCCAAATCCTTCATCACAAATGAATTAGCTAGCTTCCTTTTGAGCACATTTATATCCTACATGTTAGACCCTGCAACAAGCATGTCATCCACATACAATAACAAGATAATATATCTTTCATTGTCTAGCTTCTTGAAATAAACACAGTGGTTAGAATGACATCTACTATAACCTTGTTCTGTCATAAACCTGTCAAATTTTAGATACCACTGCCTTGGAGCTTGCTTCAAGCCATACAAGCTCTTTTTCAACCTGCATACCAGATCCTCCTTACCTTTGACCTCATACCCTTGTGGCTGCTGCATATATATTTCTTCCTCCAAATCCCCATGGAGAAAGGTTGTTTTAACATCTATGTTGATGTTTATCTAACTTCGGAATGTATTTCATCTATGTATTTCATATATATTTATTGTACCCTTATTAGAGATGTGTTATTCCTCTATAAGGAAGTGTTGTCATGTGGATTGATAAGTGTCGCAAGTGTGTGTACTTGCTGATGGGTTATTAGACCACCATGTGTGGGGTCGGCCCTAAAATATATATTATATTATGGATGTATCTAGATAGACAAGTCGACCCCATAGTGTAACTAGGCAAACAGGTTAAGTATAAATAGAGATCAGGAGATCTCTATTTGGATCATTCGGAAAGTCACACTTCTCTCACTAAGAAAGTGGCGTACTAGTGAAGAGGATCATCTGCTCTAGGAGACTATCTCAAGTGTATTTTGGTTGTACTTTGGTTGAGCCATTGCTCTCTCTATCTCTGAGGAAGTTGTGGGGTTTTTCACCTTAGGGTTTTCCCCACGGAAACTCTATGTCTCTTGTCTCTCATGCTTTTGATTATTGTGATACTTGTCATGCCTATTGTGATTGTTATGCATTGATATACTGTATATGTTATTCTCTCAGTAAAGATCCAAGAGTATTGTGAATTAATGCTCAAAATTTAACATGGTATCAGAGCTAACCTGAGAAGAAGACATTTTGCAGTGACAGAAACTTGAGTTTCTTATTTATTGGGTTTCTCTCCACAGATTTTGGAAAAGCAACATAGTAGATTGACTCTACTCATCAAGGAGAATCTATCTATCCAATCAGAATTCAATTCTGAGCATTTTCAGATTTGTCCCTAAAAATTAGGGTTTCCACAAAAATAGGAATTTATGGAATCTGAAGACATAGCTGGAAGCTCCTTGCAAAAATCAAAGTTTAGAGCTTTGGATCGAGATTTTTGGCTGGGTAGATCTCCGGGAAACTCAAACCCTAATTTAGGGCTCTCCCTAGTGAACCCAGGAGGAAAAAAAGACAAATCTGAAGGGTAAAGCTTTGCTAATCTCAAATTCTGAATGCACCAGGTTGATCAGCTCATCAAGGCGCATCTTTCTATCCTTTTAGAAAGTTGAAATTTACATTTTGAATTTTTAAGGTTTTTCTAACAAACCCTAATCTAGGACCAGATCCAGTTTTCAGCATTTCAAGTGGTAAGACCTAAATCTTTTCTATTTCCATTTGAAGTACTCTTTAAGATGTCTCACCACACCAAGCTTGAGGATAAGCTTGAAGGGGCTGATAACTTCCGAGCTTGGAAGTATAGGATTGGGTTAATCCTGGAAGAGAATGAGTTGGACTCATATATAAAAGAAGGCATTCCTATCCCAGAGGATGAAGAGGCCAAGGTATTGCATAAGAAGAACTTGGTTAAGGCAAAGAGAATCATTGCTGATTCTATCAAAGACCATCTCATACCCCATGTGTCTTCTCTAAAGACACCCAAGGAGATGTTTGACTCTTTGACCAAGATATTTGAAGGGAAGAACATAAATCAGAAGATGACTCTACGGAATCAATTGAAAGGGGTCAAGATGTTGAACGGAGAAACCATTCAATCTTACTTCTCCAAGGTCTCTCAGATCAAGGAGCAACTTGAAGCTGTGGATGAAGTAGTGGACAATGGTGAAGTTGTTATGACCACTCTAAATGGCCTACCTAGGTCATGGGACTCCTTTATTCAAGGAATCTGTGCAAGAAAGAAATTGATCTCCATCAGTAAACTTTGGGAAGAATGCTCTGAAGAAGAAGCTAGACTTGTAGCTCATGAGGAAAAGATGGGAGGTGAATATCAAGCTCTTGCAGCTCACACCAAAAGAAGCAAGCCCAAGAAGGAGCACTCTCGCTACAAGAGATCCTATCAAAAGAATAAGAAGGATCTAAGATGCTTCACATGCAATGAGAAGGGTCACTTTGCTTCAAATTGTCCCAAGAACAAAAGGGATAATAACAACAACTCCAGCAAGAAGAAGAAGGGCAGCAAAAGAAAGTTCCATGCTCATGCTGCCGAAGATGATGAACCCCCAAAGAAGAAGGCTAGGGCAGAAAGTGATAGTGATGATGACTCATCAAGTGAAGAAGAGTATGTTCTAATCTTCGTTCTCACAGGTACTATCTCCCATGGTTGTAATGATTGGTTGATTGATAGTGGGGCTTCCAAACAAATGACTAGGTTTAAAGAATCTTTTGTAAATCTGTCTGAACATGAATCACCCCATAAAGTGAAACTTGGGGATGATTATCAATACCCAATCAAAGGAAGTGGTGAAGCCTCATACAATCTAGATTTTGGAAAAAATTTGAAGATGAAGGAAGTCCATAATGTACCTCAGCTCAAGAAGAACTTACTCTCCATCTCTGCATTGGATGCAAAAGGTATGAGGGTTTCATTTGTGGATGGCCAAGTCCTAATGTGGCCAAAGGGAAAGACCATAGATGATGCAGTAGGGATTGGAGAGCAAGAGGGAGGTTTGTATAAATTGAAGGGACAACCTGAACATGCCATGGTGCATGAATCCATGGAGCCAAATGAACTTTGGCATAGAAGATTTGCTCATATGCACTATAGGGCACTTCCAACTGCAAGCAAGGCTGTAGAAGGTCTTCCTGAAATCAAGACCAAACATGAAGGTGTTTGCAAAGGATGCACAAAAGGTAAGAACATTAAGAAGGATTTCCCAAGTAGTGAAAGCAAGGCAACAGATATCCTAGAAATCATCCACTCAGATGTATGTGGTCCTATGTCATCAAGTTCTCTGAGTGGGTATGTTTACTATGTCTCATTTATTGATGACTTATCCAGGAATACTTGGGTATACTTCTTGAAGAACAAAGATGAGGTGTTTGATAAGTTCAAGGAATTCAAAACCTTGATGGAGAATCAAACTGACAAGAAGATCAAAACATTCAGATCCGACAATGGTGGAGAATTCAACTTAGGTGACTTCAAGAAGCTTTGTAGTGATTCAGGGAGAAAGAGGGAGTTGACTGCTCCTTATAATCCTCAACAAAATGGAGTTGCAGAAAGGAAGAACATAACAATCATGGAAGCAGCAAGGGAAATGCTGCATGACTAGGATATACCTATGCACCTATGGGCAGAAGCAGCTAGAACAACTGTATATGTGTAGAACAGAACACCACACAAGATATTGGACAACAAGACACTAGAAGAGGTCTTTTCTGGAAAGAAACCTGAAGTCAGCCATCTCAGAATATTTGGTTGTCAACTATACACTCATGTCCCAATGGAAAAGAGGACTAAACTAGATCCTTCAGCAAAGAACGGTATCTTTGTGGGTTACAGTGAAAGCTGGAAGGCTTACGGAATATACTTTCCATGGTTCAAGAAGATTAATGTCAGCAGGGATGTAACATTTGATGAAAACACAGGATTCATCAAATCAAGGGAGGCACCTATCGAAGTTTATGAAGAACCTAAGGAAACTAGATTTCAAGACACTACCATGACTGAAACAGTTCCGGAAGTTGTTCCTGAGTTTGAAGATCCATAAGAACCTGTAGATTCACCCCATGAGGATAACTCTCACAAGAGGAAACCTGCATGGGATAGAGAGCTCATTCAAGATGCAGAAAGATTTGGCATTCTAGAAGAAGAACATAGAGCAAAGAAGAGAACCATATCACATACTAGCTATGTTGCTTTACTCTATGACATTATGAACAAAGAGCCTTCCAGTTATGAAGAAGCAGCGGAAAAGAAAGAATGGAAGGATGCCATGGTTGAGGAATACCAATCAATAATGAAGAATGATGTTTGGGATGTTGTCCCAAGACCTAAAGAGAAGTCTATTGTGACTTCCAAATGGATCTACAAAATCAAGCATGCTGCAAATGGCAGTGTAGAGAAATACAAGGAAAGATTCATAGCTCGTGGCTTCTCTCAGAAAGAGGGAATAGATTATGAAGAAAATTTTGCACCTATAGCCAGGTATACTTCCATCAGAATAGTACTTTCCCTGGCTGCAGCAATGAAATGGAAAATACACCAGATGGATGTCAAGACTGCTTTCTTGAATGGTGTAGTTGAAGAGGAAGTATATGTGGAGCAGCCACTCGGTTTTGAAATACATGACAGGGAGTCATATTTTCGCATATTGAAGAAAGCCTTGTATGGCTTGAAGCAACCTCCTAGAACTTGGTATGGTAGGATGGACAGTTTCCTATCTAGTTTGGGCTTTACCAAGAGTAAAGCGGATTCCAACCTCTACTACAAGGTTGAGGAAGGGAATCTTGTGATTCTACTCCTGTATGTGGATGACTTATTTATAAGAGGAGATGACAGACTGATTACAGATACTAAAAGGAAGCTTGCTGCTAAGTTCAATATGAAAGATTTGGGAATGATGCATTATTTCCTAGGTATGGAGGTGTGGCAGAGTGTAGGTGGAATCTTCCTTGGTCAAGGAAAGTACACAGTAGATATCCTGAAGAGATTCGGGATGATGGATTGCAAGGCCATGGCCACACCTATGGCATTGAATCTGAAGCTTCTATGCGATGCTTCATTTGAGCCAGTTGATGTCTCTATGTATCGTCAGATGATTGGGTACTTGATGTACCTGATGAACACGAGACCATATATTTGCTTTGCTGTGAACACATTGAGCCAGTTCCTTACGGATCTGAGGAGTGTTCACTTGGTTGCAGTAAAGCATGTTCTGAGGTACTTGAAGGGTACAGTGGATTATGGGCTCAAGTATGAAGCGAATCAAAAGTTTAACCGACAGGGTCATGTTGATTCAGATTGGGATAGCAGTGTTGTAGATAGGAAGAGCACATCTGGATGCTGCTTCAGTATGGGATCAGGTCTGATCTCTTGGTTTAGTAGGAAGCAGTCCTACGTAGCACTGAGTACAGCTGAGGCAGAGTATGTTGCAGCCTGTTCAGCTAGTTGTGAGGCAGTATGGCTACGAAAGCTACTGTCTGAGTTATTTGATCTCCCGTTGGATGCTAGTGGTATCTTTTGTGATAACCAAAGTTGTGTGAAGCTGTCCGAGAACCCAGTGTTTCATGACAGGTCGAAACACATAGAGATCAAATATCACTATATCAGGGATATGGTGTAGAGAGGAGCTGTGAAGCTCCTGTACATTGCGACGGACGAGCAGATTGCAGATGTGCTGACGAAGCCACTAGCCAGGGTGAACTTCGAGTACTTCAGAGAGAGGCTTGGAGTTCTTCAGATTGATGACACTTCGAAGAAGAAGTGATGGACACATTTGTTGAAGCCATTCCAAGCATGTTGGAAGGAGGATCCTTCACATGGTTGTGGATATAAGCACTGGATGATGAGCATTAGGATGATGTTCTGGTTTCTGTTTTGTATGATCAGTTGGATCATTTTTATATGTATGTATGCATCATGTTGGATGTTGGATATGATCAGTTGGATCATTTATATGTATGTACGCATCATGTTGGATGCTGGATATGATCAGTAGGATCATTTGTATGTATTTTGTATATGCATCATGTTGGATGCTTGGACCATGTATCTGTATATGTATCAGGTGGATACATTGTATGATCAGGTGGATCATGTATGGTGATATGTATCATGTATTTTTATTTGTATCAGGTGGATCCACTATATGATTAGGTGGATCATGTATGATGAAATGTATTAGGTAGATACTTGGTATGGATCAGGCAGATGCATGATATGATCAGGATGATCATGGATGATGAGCTTCAGGATGTTGCTCTAGATGACATGCAGCAGGATGTTGCAGTGATGATGATCAGGATGATGTATGGTGAGTATCAGGTTGAGACTCTATGGCCATGGATCAGGTTGTGCAGATGGGCATATAATTTGGCCCTGGGAGATTTGCATATAGTCTTTCGAGGTTTTTCCTATGGCATATAATTTGGCCCTAGGATATCTGGCAAATGCTCTTTCGAGGTTTTTCTCTGGGAGGACATATAATTTGGCCCTGGGAGATCTGCAAATAGTCTTTCGAGGTTTTGCCTATGGCATATAATTTGGCCCTGGGATATCTGGCAGATGCTCTTTCGAGGTTTTGTCCTATGGCATATAATATGCCCTTGGGAGATCCGATAGGTTGGGCTGTGTGCCCGTAATAAGTCCTGGGATGCTTTTGTGAGGCTTTTCGATGACCACATATAATCTGTCCCTGGGAGATCCTATAGGTAGAGCTGTGTGCTCGTAATAGCCTAGGATGCTCTTGCGAGGTTTTGTGGTGACCACATATAATTTGTCCCTGGTAGATCCTATAGGTAGAGCTGTGTGCTCGTAACATCCTAGGATGCTCTTGCAAGGTTTTGTGGTGAGGTCACATATAATATGGCCCTGGGAGATCCTATAGGTAGAGTCGTGTGCTCGTAACAGCCTGGGATGCTCTTTCAAGGTTTTGTGATGCACATAATAAGTCCCGAGGATTCCACAGTATGGCCAGTGATGACGAAGACCTACAGGTGGTGGGCCTACATCCAGTATGAAAAAAAGGACTGGCTTTGTAGAACTTCCTATGACGAGTAGAGTTAGAGATTGGTTGAGATAGCAGCAGCAGTGACGATGATGATGACGATGATCTTGAGAAGAAGACTTGTCTAGCATATCTGTGTCGAGAAGTACCTTCCTAGTTAAGAGGGAGTGTTGATGTTTATGTAACTTCCGGATGTATTTCATATATATTTATTGTACCCTTATTAGAGATGTGTTATTCCTCTATAAGTAAGTGTCGTCATGTGGATTGACAAGTGTCGCAAGTGTGTGTACTTGCCGATGGGTTATTAGACCACCATGTGTGGGGTCGACCCTAAAATATATATTATATTATGGATGTATCTAGATAGACAGGTCGGCCCCATAGTGTAACTAGGATAACAAGTTAAGTATAAATAGAGATCAAGAGATCTCTATTCGGATCATTCAGAAAGTCACACTTCTCTTACTCAGAAAGTGGTGCAGTAGTGAGGAGGAGGATCATCTGCTCTAGGAGACTATCTCAAGTGCATTTTGGTTGTACTTTGGTTGAGCCATTTCTCTCTCTATCTCTGAGGAGGTTGTGGGGTTTTTCACCTTAGAGTTTTCCCCATGGAAACTCTGTGTCTCTTGTCTCCCATGCTTTTCATTCTTGTGATGCTTGTCATGCTTATTGTGATTGTTATGCATTGATATATTGTATATGTTATTCTCTCAGTAAAGATCCAAGAGTATTGTGAATTAATGCTCAAAATTTAACAATATAACTGTTCAAGATGCAAATCTTCTACCACCACTAGACTTAAAATAGTCCTAATTGAAGTCATCTTAAAAATAGGAGAAAATATTTCATCAAAGTATATACCTTTCTTCTGTGCAAACCCCTTTACAACAAGTCTGGTCTTGTACCGCTTCTTACCTCCTTTTTCTTCCTTCAACCTGTAAATCCATTTGTTGTGCAATGCTCTTTTACTAGCAAGCAACTAAACCAGATCCCAAGTCTGGTTTCCTACCAATGAGTCCATCTCCTCATTCATGCCTTGCTTCCACTTCTTTCTAGTTTCCACCTGCATTGCTTCTTCATAACATTCTGGTTCACCAGCATCAGTCGTCAATAAATAATACATTGAACGAGAGTATCGTTCAGGGAGTCTACTTAACCTGGTAGATCTTCTTGCAGTTGCAGGACTTTCAGGTACTTGCTGTTATTCTTGATTTTCTGGCACCTTTGGAACTTCATTTTCTTGAATTTCATCAAGTACTGTGTACTCTGTGTTTTCCTTTTCCTGTTTCTTTCCCTACAACTGATCTTTATACATGACCTTTTCATTGAATATGACATCTCTACTTCTAATGATTTTGTGATTTTCATAATCCCATAAACGATAACCAAAATCATCAACCCCATGTCCAATAAAGGTGCATTTCTTGGATTTAGCTTCAAGCTTTGTTCTATTTTCTTTATTAATATGGACAAATGCTTCACAACCAAATGTTCTCAGAAATGAGTAGTGTACCTTTTTATATGTCTGTGCCTCCTCTGGAATACCACCATCCAAAGCACTTGAAAGTCCTCTGTCAGCAGTATTTACAAAATCCGCCCAAAACTGTAAGGGCAACCCTGCATGCAATCTCATACACCTTGCATGCTCCATGATCATTTTGTTCATCCTTTTAGACACATCATTTTCTTGTGGTGTTCCTGGGATTGTTTTCTCTCTACGAATACCATGGTATGAACAGTAACTATCAAAATCCTTGCCACAATACTCACCTCCATTATCATATCTGAGACACTTCAACCTTTTTCTTGTCTCATTCTCAACCAAATCTTTCCACTTCTTAAAAGTAGAAAACACATTAGATTTATGTCTAATGCATAAAACCCAAGTTTTCTAGGTTGCATCATTAATAAATGTAACATAATAATGAGAGCCACCAACATATTGTACCTAAGCCGGTCCCCATACATTTGTATGCACAAGCTCTAACTTTTCATTCTTCTTATGTTTCCCAACCCTGAGAAATCTGACTCTCTTCTGTTTTCCATAAACACAGTTCTCATAGAATTCCAAACTTACCTGCTTCAAATCTGGCAGCAACTTCCATGAGTGGAGAATATGCATCCCCTTCTCACTCATGTGGCCAAGCCTATGATGCCACAATGCTGTATATGTTCCTGTGGAAGCTAAAGAGATAGAATGGTCAGTATTATGAGGACATAAATACAACATACCTACCTTATCTCCTTTTGCTATCACCATTGATCCTTTAGTGATCTTCCACCACTTTTCTCCGAATGTAGATAGATAGTCGCCATCTCCCAACTTCCCTATTGAGATCAGATTTCTTTTCATAGTAGGAATATGCCTAACATCTTTCAATAGCCAATCAATTCCATTCTTAACTTTTATCCATACCTTACCCATTCCAACAATTTTACGTGGCTCATCATCACTCAATAAAACATGTCCGAAATCGCATGGAACATACTCATGAAAGTATTTCCTATGGGGTGTAGCATGATATAAAACGCCTGAATCTACTATGCAATAATCACTAGTAATATCTAATGCAAAAATCAAAGCATCTTGTAACACATCACCTGCTACATTTGCTTCCTGGGTAGTTTCCTTCTGTGCATCTCCTTTCTTCTTTAGAGATTTGCAGTCTTTCTTCAGATGTCCTTTATTTCCACAGTTCCAGCACTCTATCTTTCCCGTTTTGTCTTCCCCTGCTCTCCATGGTCAATGCATTACCTGATGTCTCACCTGTGCTTTTTCTTCGCATTTCCTCGGTAAGAATAACACCAATAACATCATCAAATTTCAAGGTATTTGAACCAGAGACAGAGTTACTTACAGCCATGACCAAGCTATTCCAGCTTTCTGGCAATGAACACAAGATTAGAAGAGCCCTAACCTCATCATCGAAGTTCACACTTACAGAACTTAATTGATTTTTAACCGTATTAAATTCATTTAAATGATCAGTAACAGATCTTCCTTTAGACATCTTCATATTAAATAAACGCTTCATTAGAAATACCTTGTTGGAGATCGAGGGTTTTTCATACAGCTTACCCAAAGCACTCATCAAACCCTCGATTGTCATTTCTTTTGAGTTATTGAAATCCACCGACAAAGCTAGGGACAACCGTATTGTTCCTAGTGCCTTTTTGTCAAGAACCTCCCATTCTTCGTCCTTCATAGTCGCCGACTACTTTGCTCTTCCTCCCAATGGTAGGAATAGATCCTTCTAGTATAGATAGTCCTCCATTTGCATCTTCCATAACTGGAAGTTTTGGCCATTAAACTTCTAGACCTTAAAATTTTCTTCTTCCACCATTGCTCCCAATCGAACCAGAAACCCTAGCTTCCTGCGGGTTTATCTGCCAAATAGATCTTTGGCTCTAATACCAATTGCTAGAAAAGCAGGATCACAGAGCAATAACAATAAACATAAATGAAAATATAATCACACATACACATTACAAGAGAGACACAGATATATTTTGGTTCACCCAACTTAGGCTATGCACACACTGAATTTTTCAGTCCTTTCTATTATACCATCCAACAAAGTGAATGGATACAACCTGCAGCACAACCATTGCACTTCCTCTTCACTGTCTCACAGTCTCTCTCTTGATCTCAGAGATCTTTACAATGCATAAAAACTAATACATCAACCCTATCCGTATTACAATGTCTTTCTTTTATAAGGGAAATACAATGGGAAAATTCCATGGGATACCCAAAACCATGGGCCCGCAAAATAGCTGGTGAAAACAACCCCTAAAGTTTTTTCTCGGGGGCTCCCACCCACGAACCCCTAAAAATGCAGAATGGGTTTACAATCCTCAGGGGTTCACAACTGAGACAATATCATCTATGAGACTAGAAGATCTGGCTCCAAAACCAACAGTTGGTTACCAAGAATTTCAATAAATTTCCAAGGATCCCATCTCGACTCCTTTAGTCTCAGTTAACAATCAAATTAACACCCTTAACAAAGTGAAGACAGAAGCATATTTTTGCTATGCGCCCACAACATGAAGATAGAAGACAAGTACAGAAGAGAATAGTTTTCTCTGATATAATCACTACTTCCATAACTGAAAGGATTGAGTGAAGAAAGAAGGATCCTAAAGAGACAAGGTTCAGTGTCTGAACTGCTCAATTGAAGGCTCAAATCTAAACTCCACTAGTCAAATAGTGAGAAGAAATGCACAAAAGTTCATTAATTGTACTTAAATATGCTAAAGTTGTGACAAAAGCCTAAAAATAGTATGGAAAGTGGGTTTTTGAGATAAAATAATAAAAAATCATGAAAATGGATTATCCCACATTGAAAAGAGAAACTTGAGATTCCATTTCCCAATGCTATAAAACAAAGGCATTTGGGGCATGGTAGGAGGAGGACAAAGGAAGAGCAAAGGCATGTTGGAGAGATTTGGAGGATTGGAAATATTGACATCTTCATCAAAGGAAAGGGTGGAGAAAGGATATCTCATGGAAAAGGAGGAGGGATGCACATCAAGATGCACATTGTAAGTATGTATCTTCTTCATTTATATTAATGAAATGATTCAATTTTCCTTCCATTTAAGAGTTTGAGTTTTTCTTATCAAGTTTAGTTTGAAGTTTAAAATGGCTATGTTAAGGAATGGTAGTTAATTGTTTCATATATGACATTGGAACTCACCATTTCATAGTAAGATAGCATGTTTAATGTAGATCTAACCCTACCTTTAAAGCTATTATCAAATTGGCGACCATACTAGTTGAATTTTCTTGAAAATTTATTCATATTTTGTTGTACTAACTTTTCAGATCTACTCCAAGTTTTGCTTAATAGCCCTTCGAGAACCTATGATGCAGGTTTAGAGGCTCCAAACAGGCGTAGATCCACTCTTAAACTCCCCAAATCCTTCAAAATAGAGTCGAGATCTCAGTCTTTCTTGTTCTATAAGCCTGACGCATTATACCTGTATGCACAGAGTGCAAAAGGTCACCTATCTCACCCTTTACACTAGAAAAGTGTGCCACTGGCTCACCCTGCCTATGTACAAAGTGCTCCACCCCACTTTTGGCGCTCTGCTCTGTTCTGAAAAATGTGTTGGTTTGGTTTTTGAGTTTTTGGAGCCCAGTTCTTCATCCTTGTCTCGGTTTTTGTTATTTTTTCTTCTTGGATGGGCCTAGGAACCCCTGATACTAGAGTTTAAACCTCATTTTGATCCTCCTTTTCTCAATATTTGGAATATTTTTAAAAAATGTTAAAGCTTTCTTATTTCAAATTTGCAAAAATTGCTAGAACTAGTTTTGAGATTTCACTATTTTTGGGCCACATCTAGCCTTCATTTTTGTACTTGCAGACTTGAACATTGATTTAAGGCATGTTAAGAGTAGTTTACCACTAATTAGAAAAAAATTGGGAGGGTTTGGTTTGATATCTTCACATTTGGGATTTCCCTCCAAAAACCTTTAAAAATGGCTTAAATTGACATTTCTTTCAATTTTTTCTTAAACTTTGTGGTAGATCCATTTTATTAAGGTAATATTTTCTTTTAGATCCCTGAATGGATAGGATTAGGATAGATCTTTAAAATAATTTTGATTCATTTCATAGTTTGGAAATAGTGAAAATTGAAAAAAACATAAATATTTGTTTAAAGAACCTTAAGGCCCTTTAATTTTTGACTCCCATACCCTTGCTTATATGAAAATTGGAACCAAATCTCAATTATTCCATTTTAAAATATCACTTTAACACATTTTCATTGAAAAACAAACAAAATTTAACATCACACTTTGAGTTATTTTGAAAACAATTTACTTTTAAAAGCAAAAACAAGCTTTAATTAGTCAAATTTTGTTTAGGATCTACAATATTTTCATTATACTCCTACACAATTAGAGGAAGTTGTAGCTTTAGATCTCAATTTTCTTGTGATAAGTTGTGTCCGAGCCACTGTATCCTCTTCACTTGGCCCTTTGGGCGATCTTGTAAACGAGAAAGTGGATCTCAAGTGTAATAGTCTAGGATTTGATTTTTCAAGCATCTTATTTTCGAGTCACCGTATCCTCTTCACTTGGGCCTTCGAGTGATCTTGTGAATGAGAAAGTGGATCTCAAGTGTAACAGAGTAGATTTAAATTTTTGCATACATTTTTCGAGCCACTGTATCCTCTTCACTTGGGCCTTCGGGTGATCTTGTGAATGAGAAAGTGGATCTCAAGTGTAAGAGTGTAGAATTTAATTCATAAGCATTCCAAAAAGCTCTGCATATTCTCTTTGCTTGAACTATTGAGTGGCCCTGCAAATGAGAAGCATATATCCCTCGTGTAATAGAATTAGATTCATTTTCACTGAGATATTTGTTTGGTTTACATTGATTTTTGAAAATCAGTTACTATCCATATTTCAGAAGAACTGTTCTTAAATATTAGAAATCTACCAAAGAATTTTTCATGTTTGAAAGGCACACATAGACCTCTAAATTTTCATTAGTTTAGAACATTCATCGAATTGAAAGGTAGAGTAGTGAGCATATTGTATTGTTTGGTTCATATTTTTTGAGTCAACACACCATGAGTTTCACATCCACTCCTGAAAGTAATGAAACTACCCTTAAAATTTGCGCTTAATATAAAACCAACCAATATTTGATTTTTCATATCAGCAACAAGGTTCGGTTAGTGCCTTGGATTAGGTTTGGAGAGTCAACACTCCAGGGCTGCAAAAATTTTAAAACTAGCATTGATTACTAAGAGTTTAAATCCATTAGTAGCAAAAAATGCTTGTTGGGAAAGTGCTTCTAAAACATCTCCGAATAATAATAATAAAGTACAAATAGAATATTCTTTGAAGTTACAATATTTAAAAACTCCCCCTTAATGAGAAGAATATTCTAACAACATCTGCAGGAACAAGGAGAGGTCATCAACAACATCATAGTGATACATCTATAAATCATTGGAAGTTTTCTTCAATCATCATCAGAAACTGGAACATCTTTAATATCTTCAATACTAGAACATCAACATCTATAGTACTGAGTCTTCATATTCTGCATCACTCGATCACTCTATAGTCTATAGCAACATCTGGATCTCTCGATCAACAGCATCATCTGGATCTCTTCGATTGGCAACATCATCATCTAGATCTCTCAATCAACAGCATCATGATTTGGATCTCCTAATCAACAACATCAGCAATATCTGCAATACACATGATTCAATTACGGGATGATCAATCCCTCTCAGTTTAGGACATAAATCCAAGGATGATACAATCCTGATCCACTTACGGGATGATCAATCCCTATGAATTTAGGACATAAATCCAAGGATGATGCAATCCTGATCCACTTAGGAGATGATCAATCCCTATCACTTTAGGACATAAAACCAAGGATGATTCAATCCTGATCCACTTATGGGATGATCAATCCCTATCACTTTAGGACATAAATCCAAGGATGATGCAATCCTAATCCACTTATGGGATGATCAATCCCTATCAATTTAAGACACCACACCATGTCTAGGGATGATGCAATCCTATCGTCAACTTAGAGAAAGTCTAAGGATCACTCACGAAGAAACAAGTCTCCAAATTAATTTAGGACTAAAGTCTAGGGATGATGCAATCCACTCATTAACTTAGACAAAGTCTAAGGAAAACTAACGAAGAAACAAGTCTCCGGATTCATTTAGGACTAGAGTCCAAGGATGATGCAATCCACTCGTCAAATTAGACCAAGTCTAAGGACCACTCACGAAGACACAAGTTTACGTATTCATTTAGGACTAGAGTCCAGGGATGATGCAATCCACTTGTAAACTTAGACAAAGTCTAAGGACTACTCATTGACCTCATCATTGGTACATGTATCCTCATCATCGACCTCATCATCGGTACAAGCATCGCCATCATTAGCAACATCTGGATCTCTCGATCAACAGCATCATCTGGATCTCTTCGATTGGAAACATCATCATCTAGATCTCTCAATCAACAGCATCATGATTTGGATCTCCTGATCAACAACATCAGCAATATCTGCAATACACATGATTCAATTACGGGATGATCAATCCCTCTCAGTTTAGGACATAAATCCAAGGATGATACAATCCTGATCCACTTACGGGATGATCAATCCCTATCACTTTAGGACATAAATCGAAGGATGATGCAATCCTGATCCACTTATGAGATGATCAATCCCTATCACTTTAGGACATAAAACCAAGGATGATTCAATCCTGATCCACTTATGGGATGATCAATCCCTTTCACTTTAGGACATAAAGCCAAGGATGATGCAATCCTGATCCACTTATGGGATGATCAATCCCTATCAATTTAAGACACCACACCATGTCTAGGGATGATGCAATCCTCTTGTCAACTTAGAGAAAGTCTAAGGGCCACTCACGAAGAAACAAGTCTCCAAATTAATTTAGGACTAAAGTCTAGGGATGATGCAATCCACTCATTAACTTAGACAAAGTCTAAGGAAAACTAACGAAGAAACAAGTATCCGGATTCATTTAGGACTAGAGTCCAAGGATGATGCAATCCACTCGTCAAATTAGACCAAGTCTAAGGACCACTCACGAAGACACAAGTTTACGGATTCATTTAGGACTAGAGTCTAGGGATGATGCAATCCACTTGTCAACTTAGACAAAGTCTAAGGACCACTAATTGACCTCATCATTGGTACATGTATCCTCATCATCGACCTCATCGTCGGTACAAGCATCGCCATCATTAGCAACATCTGGATCTCTCGATCAACAGCATCATCTGGATCTCTTCGATTGGCAACATCATCATCTAGATCTCTCAATCAACAGCATCATGATTTGGATCTCCTAATCAACAACATCAACAATATCTGCAATACACATGATTCAATTACGGGATGATCAATCCCTCTCAGTTTAGGACATAAATCCAAGGATGATACAATCCTGATCCACTTACGGGATGATCAATCCCTATCACTTTAGGACATAAATCCAAGGATGATGCAATCCTGATCTACTTACGAGATGATCAATCCCTATCACTTTAGGACATAAAACCAAGGATGATTCAATCCTGATCCACTTATGGGATGATCAATCCCTATCACTTTAGGACATAAAGCCAAGGATGATGCAATCCTGATCCACTTATGGGACGATCAATCCCTATCAATTTAAGACACCACACCATGTCTAGGGATGATGCAATCCTCTCGTTAACTTAAAGAAAGTCTAAGGACCACTCACGAAGAAACAAGTCTCCAAATTAATTTAGAACTAAAGTCTAGGGATGATGCAATCCACTCATTAACTTAGACAAAGTCTAAGGAAAACTAATGAAGAAACAAGTCTCCGGATTCATTTAGGACTAGAGTCCAAGGATGATGCAATCCACTCATCAAATTAGACCAAGTCTAAGGACCACTCACAAAGACACAAGTTTACGGATTCATTTAGGACTAGAGTCCAGGGATGATGCGATCCACTTGTCAACTTAGACAAAGTCTAAGGACCACTCATTGACCTCATCATTGGTACATGTATCCTCATCATCGACCTCATCGTCGGTACAAGCATCGCCATCATTAGCAACATCTGGATCTCTCGATCAATAGCATCATCTGGATCTCTTCGATTGGCAACATCATCATCTAGATCTCTCAATCAACAGCATCATGATTTGGATCTCCTGATCAACAACATCAGCAATATCTGCAATACACATGATTCAATTACGGGATGATCAATCCCTCTCAGTTTAGGACATAAATCCAAGGATGATACAATCCTGATCCACTTACGGGATGATCAATCCCTATCACTTTAGGACATAAATCCAAGGATGATGCAATCCTAATCCACTTACGAGATGATCAATCCCTATCACTTTAGGACATAAAACCAAGGATGATTCAATCCTGATCCACTTATGGGATGATCAATCCCTATCACTTTAGGACATAAAGCCAAGGATGATGCAATCCTGATCCACTTATGGGATGATCAATCCCTATCAATTTAAGACACCACACCATGTCTAGGGATGATGCAATCCTCTCGTCAACTTAGAGAAAGTCTAAGGACCACTCACGAAGAAACAAGTCTCCAAATTAATTTAGGACTAAAGTCTAGGGATGATGCAATCCACTCATTAACTTAGACAAAGTCTAAGGAAAACTAACGAAGAAACAAGTCTCCGGATTCATTTAGGACTAGAGTCCAAGGATGATGCAATCCACTCGTCAAATTAGACCAAGTCTAAGGACCACTCATGAAGACACAAGTTTACGGATTCATTTAGGACTAGAGTCCAGGGATGATGCAATCCACTTGTCAACTTAGACAAAGTCTAAGGACCACTCATTGACCTCATCATTGGTACATGTATCCTCATCATCGACCTCATCATCGGTACAAGCATCACCATCATCAATACAAGTATCCTCATCATTGATATAGGTATCCTCATCGTCGATACATGTATCCTCATCATCGATACAAGTATCCTCATCATCGACCTCATCGTCGATCCAAATGACATCAGCGACCATATCACTCCCCCTTTTGAGGAGGGTCCTTTTGAACTACACCAAGATTGTCTCGTAAATAGTCAAACTTTACTCGAGATAGAGGTTTGGTCAATACATCAGCAACTTGCTCATCAGTGCTCACATACTTGAGATTTATATCTCCTTTTTGCACCATAGCCTGTATACAGAAATATTGGATCTCTATGTGCTTTGACTTATCATGGAACACTAGATTCTCTGTCATCTTGATACAACTCTGGTTGTCACACAAGATCACAGTGGAGTCCATCTCTAAGTCAAATAGTCCTGACAATAGCTTCCGAAACCATATGGCTTCACAACTAGCAAAGCAAGCTGCTATATATTGCCCTTCAGCTGTGTTGAGAGCCACACTGGATTGCTTCCTGCTAAACCATGAGATCATAGCGCATCCCAGACAATAACATCCACCCGATGTGCGCTTTCTATCTGAGACACTTCCATCCCAATCTGCATCTGTATAACCATGCAATCTGTAGTCATGATCTCCAACATAGTATAGACCAAAGTGTATCGTACCTTTTAGGTACCTCATCACATGATTTATAGCTACCAAGTGAACACATCCAGGCTCAACTAGGTACTGAATCAAAGTGTTCACAGCAAAGCATATATTTGGCCTGGTATTCATCAAATACATCAACAAACCAATCATCTGTCTGTAAATTGTAGAAACCACCATTCATCATCCCAGATCTCTACTTCACATTTTCCTTGGCTAAGTAAAAATCTCATCTGATATTAGCCACATATCTAATGACAAGAATCATGCTAATATTCTTTAACTCGGAGGTCTACTCTCTCTGAAGTGGAGTTTTCTACATCTGAGTATTGTCCTCCTTCTGCGATTGAACATCATGCACACTCTACATTGAGTGATCTTCTGCATATCTATCTGTGTCATCTCCCATCATATGGGTCTACTAGTATGAGCCTCAAGATCACTCGAACTCTATGGTGAGTTCCTTATTTATTCCATATGAGAGAACATGCCATCTGTATATAGAAACCATCTTCAACCTTGTAGCAAAGGTTGAAATCTGCATCACTTGTGGTGATCATCAAGCTCATCAAATGACTATCAATCCTGGGTACCTGTTGAACCCGTACAAAGACTTCTTCAATCATGTGATTCTCTATCGAATCTTGGGATTTTCTCGATATGCACTTCTTCTTCAATTACACCATTTAGAGATGGGTCTTGTCATCCATGGGTGTAATCTATCTCTGGAAGTGTGGCTAGCCATTTGGAGAAAACATCTCATCATGATCCTCTCCCTCTTTCTAAGAGAATCCTTTAGCCATGAGCCTTGCTTTGTACTTATATAGTATGTTTGATTTGTAACTCTTCTTGTTGAATAGTCATCACTTGTCCTTCGGAACAAGTTTTCATCATCCTTCATTTGTAGTTCATAGCACATGATCTTTCCTACAAATCAAATTTAATTACATGATTAGTAACACTTCATAATCATCAAATCATGTTAACATTTCAATGATAACCTAATATGCATACTGATATGATTCACATAGTTATGCGACTATCTTTGACCAATAATTTGGCACAACAATTTTCCATATCTTGTATGCATACAGTGGCTATCTAGATGCTTTCCATCTCTACCAGAACATATTATCAAGAGCTTGCACAACTCCCAGTATGTTAGCAAAGAGGTTTTATTCTAGATGAGCAACAACGGAATGTTTGTCCAATTTACCTATCATATGCATATTAGTAGTATACTGTTCTGATGAAGAACGATTTTGGGGTCCTTCAAATTCTTGGACGTGTGGCTTATGGTCCACAATATGAACTTAAATCTTTCCATAATGGAAATATCATCCTACAATCTCAGATCCATTCCACACACGAGAATAATGAACCATAGATCACCCGCCTAATAGCTCTAAATCGACTTAATGTGATTTAATACACAATGGTCATATACCATATGTCAGATCCCATCAAAGAACTTGCCTCTGTCTCGTTCTTCTACGCATGGGTAGATCTTGCAATCTCGCTTATGCAAGATATAATGCTCTCGAAGACATGGCTTGAAATCACGATGTCCAAATGAAACTCATCCCTTAACACACTCTTTCTCTCTATTGATTTGTTCAAAGTAATGACTTCAAAACTTCAGGAAGTAGCGGCTTGTACAGATATGACACACACCACCAAATACCAACAACGACCTTCTCTAAAGTTGTCTCTCTACACTCACTCAAGCACGTTGATTTATGAATTCAAATGGAATGTATACAGGCAGGCTCACATACACAATCTCACGTCTTCATAAAACCTGAATTGACACACTCAATCGTAGACACACACAGAGGTATACAAGACATTTCACAGCTTTATTCATATACAGAGCTCGATTACAGTATACGACCACTAAGGGCCTAACTTAGATTTTACATTGTGCAGGCCTATCTCGAAACACACAAGCTTACACTTAAATAACAAAATACATTTTGGATCGGATCACTGAAAGGATTTGATCGAATCCTTAAATAAAACCGCTAATATCACTCAAATACAACAACCCTATCACAACAACCACACAAAAATCAAGCAAATCGCATCATCTTTGCCACGTCCTTGCCTTTAGGAAGGAAAACATGTGTTTGATCTGGAATAGGGTTAATGCTCCTGCATCAAACTCCCACGGTACAAAATTTTATGACCTCCTGTTCATAAGTCTTCTATTGTTGCTTCCATATTCAACTTGGTTGTCTTCCTTCCTCATGCATCACTGAGCTTCTCCTCAATGCTGAACAGTGAGCTGCAAGCAAGCCTTTGCAATAACAAGTCTTTTTCACCTTGCTACAAAACACCTCTCCAAACACCTGTCCCGGAATTGGCCTTTTGGTATTCTTTTGGTTCTGCCCACTTAGAACCCTTTGAGCTTCTTTGCTCTTGTAGGCTTCTACACCTAACCCACCTTCTCCAACACACAGGAATCTTCTCGCTCTAATACCACTTGATGAAGACCGATTCTGGGGTCCTTCAAATTCTTGGACCTGTGGGTTATGGCCCACAATATGAAATTAAATGTGTCCATCGTGGCAATATCATCCTACAATCTCAGATCCATTCCACACATTAGAATAATGAACCATAGATCACCCCCCTGATAGCTCTAAATCAACTTAATGTGATTTAATACACAATGGCCATATACCATCTGTCGGATCCCATCAAAGAACTTGCCTCCATCTCATTCTTTTATGCATGGGTAGATCCTGCACTCTCTCTTATGCAAGATGTAACGCTCTGGCATATATGGCTTGAAATCATGATGTCCAAATGCAACTCATCCCTTAACTCTTGCTCTCTATTGATTTGTTCAAAGTAATGACTTGAAAACTTCAGGCAGTAGCGGCTTGTACAGATCTGACACACAACACCAAAGACCAACAACGACCGTCTCTAAAGTTGTCTCTCTACATTCACTCAAGCACATTGATTTATGAATTCAAATGGAATTTATACACGTAGGCTCGCATAGACGATCTCACGTCTTCATAAAACCTGAATTGACACACTCAGTCATAGACACACACAGAGGTATACAAGAGATTTCATAGGTTTATTCATATGCAGATCTCGATTACAGTATACGACCACTAACGGCCTGACCTAGATTTTACATTGTGCAGGCCTATCTCAAAACACACAGGCTTACACTTAAATAAAAAAATACATTTTGGATCAAATCACTGAAAGGATCCGATTGAATCCTTAAATAAAACACTAATATCGCTCAAATACAGCAACCGTATCACAACAACCACACGAAAATCAAGCAAATCGCATCATCTTGGCCACGTCCTCGCCTTCTGGAAGGTAAAAATGTGTTTGATCTGGAATAGGGCTAATGCTCCTGCATCATGTTCAATGCTATACGAATGCTTACACTATGCATGATATATTCTAGGACTACAAATATGCATGCAACTATTATGAGAAATATCATTTCAAGAAATAATTCAAATAACAACTCAAGTACTTATCTTTTATGTTTGTGTCATTGCCTCCGTCTTGATCTCTATTTTCCCTTTATGATAGCATCATGATTATATGTCTTTGAACTTATATCCATCCTGTACCACTATGCATGCTTAGTTGTGTACTAGTTTCATCATTGTGTCATCCTCAAGATCTCATACATAATCATACATTCATTAGTATAATCTTAATACTATCAAAACATTATAATCTTAAATATATATGGTCATGATCATTTCATACACAGGTAATTTATCACAAGTGTTAGTATTCAAAGTTTTAGGGAGTACTTCTTTTACTCATGCATATTCTTATTTGACCATAGGACTCTTCTAGTATTTCATATCATTAATCAAACTAAGAAACATAATATGCATAAGCCCTTGATTACTTAAACTTCTAGCTTCAAGAATAATCATTATCAATAAAAAAGTATACTTATCTAAGGTCCTAACACAAAGTAGTATTCTTACTCGATATAGGAAAACATACCTAGATTAGCATGATTGCTAGTTATGTCTAACATACCCAAACAATATATTCTTTGTTTTCTTCAATGATTTAGAGACCTTGTGCTAGTAACCTTCATATCCTCATAAGTTAAGCATAGTAGATCCAAATCATACATACCTCGTAAGTAGAGCTTATATGTGATCAAATACTATGGATGAGTCTTTGTCTTCATGTCATCATGGTCATATATTCTTTATCTATAACTTGATTTGTCTTTCTTGATGTACCTTTCATGTTAGCACACAACATCATCCTCATACAACACCACAAGTGCATTAGTACAATCATAAGTGTCATAAACCTAATTAATGAATGTCTTCTATCATTCACATACATTCATATTTTTACTAAGGTGATCAGACAAGTCTAAAATGAACGATGATTGTACTAACCTCAATAATATGAAGACAAACATATCATGAACTTAATCATGAAACAGATTTCAAAGCATACTTGTATCTCCTCAAGTCATACCTATCGAGATTGCTTGTAGTCTTCTCTATAAGGGTAAAACCCTAACCATCCAAGGGAGATTACTTGTAAACATCTTATATAGGTTCATGTTGCTAGTATGATACAATATCAATGTCATTTAAACCTCCTTCATTGCTGTCCTATGAGTCTCCCAACTTTGCTAGGGTTTCTTCTTACTTGGAAACCCTAATTTTCAATCTCCTTCCTCCCACAACATTTTGATGGAGGATTAATATATATGATGAATGGATTCCAAATTCATCTTCAAATTTTCCAATGTTGCAGGTGTCTCCAACATTGTATCAGGTCATGCCATACCTAAAAACTGAAAACCCTAGGTGAGAACTTCTTCCTCCTCTTGTTTGATTTCCTTTGTTGAGGCATTTCATATGTGTCGTATTATTTCTGGTGTATCTCTGAAATTTCAGATCCTCAACATCCTCAACATCATCCTATGGTAGTATGACCTATCATCTTTCCAACCCCACAGATTTGAGCTTCATGGATTCCCCAAGAGAGAGATATGCTACACTTCCCAACATGAACCGTTTATGGGATGAAACAACATAGAGAACTTGTACAGAGTGCCACGTGTCATTGTTTCAACTTCATCCTCTGATACTCGGACCTGTGAAACTAAAGTTCAGTCCCTAACTATCATTTTTTACGTAATTCCATTTGGAGCTTCCTAGCTCAAGATATGACCTTCTTACATAGGTCATCTGTTTAGGGATTCATTTTGGAAGAGGTAGAAACCCTAACTTGTACGGATCATATCTTAGAAAGTACAACCGATTTGAGTGTGACACTCAGACACAAGGTATAGGAACATGTCATCTTAGGCCCGTCCAAGTTTCAAATCCTAAACCTTCGCCAAAATTGATTTATAGTGAAAGTTCCACAATGACTAGGTTTTGCTATACAAAGTCCTAGCTTTCAAATTCTCACTAGTGAAACAAGTGTCGTAAATTCCATACATTTCCTTCCTTTAGGCTAGCTCTGATCCCATGTTAAGATTCAATATTCTAATATAGATAACATTACTATTCAATTCAATTTCACAACAATGGCATAGAAGGGATCACGGAAAGAACAACAAGCACAACATAAACACAAGGGACACAAATTTATCCTGAGAAACCCTCATGGGGTAGAAAAACCAGCAAAAAGTCCTCAATATAGATTACCAAAAAGTACAAAGATGAAATCCCCAAACAAGAGCTCCTTATCCTCCTTTGCAGATCTCTCTCTCTCTCCTGTGCGAGTTCACAAGTGAGTGAGTGTGTTCAAATGAGGAACACAACACCTCTATTTATACTTTATCTTTCACTTGAATTTTTCCCTAACTAGGTCGGCCCCAACAATTTAACCAATCAACTTAATGCTGACTGGGGCGACTCCTCTAGGGGACTTAAGCACCCCATTACAACTAACTCTAGGGGAACTAATGCCCCGACTTACATGGAAGGTTTTACCTCGATGACTTTACATTATTAAATATAATAAATACATCCCAACGGAGGAATAAAACACCTCTCAATAATAATAATAAACTATAAATAGAATATTCTTCAAAGTTACAATATTTCAACAAGATATGATCTTCCTTGGTAGCACTATAAACTAGTATTTCATCTAGATATACTTACCAAATGGATCTCAGAAATGGCATAATACATCATTCATCAAATGCATATATGTAGCTAGTGCATTGCATAAACTAAATAGCATTACTAAGCATTCATATATACATTCCTAGTATTGAAGGTGGTATTCCAAGTGTCTTCTTTCTTCACTCGTACCTAGTGGTATCCTTATTTGAGATCCAACTTGGTGAAGTAATTGGGATGCTGCAACTGGTCTAATAGATCACTGATCCTAAGCAAAGGGTACCAATTATTGCGTGTGATCTTGTTCAATTCTCTATATTTAATGCACATCCTCTAAGTGCCATCCTTCTTGGGAACTATGATGACAGGTGTCCCACAAGGTGAGGTCCTTGGTCGTATCACGTCCTACTCCAACAACTATTGTAACTGCTTCTTTAGTTTATCATCTTCTATGATAGACTATCTATACAGTTTGATGTTCAGCAATGCAGAATCTAGAAATAGTTGTATCTCTTGTCCCATCTCCCACTTAGGAGGTAGCCCCTTAGGCTTTTGGAACACTTCAATGTATGCCTGCAAAAGGTTCCCCAACTGTTGTTTCTTCTCATTGGTACATCCCTCCAGGGATTTCTTCACTTTTAGAGTTTCATATTCTTACTTGTTTTGTCTTAAGAAAATCAATAGAAACTTCGTACTTGAAGTAATCATCTTTTTTCACTTGGTTGTCACTTACAAACGATCTTCAATTTACCTTTGTGCACATTGATGATGAAGGATTTTCCGTAATTAATCAAACAATATTGATTGTATCTCCTCATGAATATCACATCCCTCATATACTTCCAAACACTACACCAGTAACATGTAGGGGTACTACGTCTACCTCCACTTCATCAATATAATTCGCACTTCTGGAAAACTTGATCTTGCATTATTTTGTGAGTCTAATTTCTACATCCTTATTTACCCATCCCAATGGGTAGGGACTAGGATGATCATGTACATCCAATCCATGCCTACATACCAAATCCTTTGCTATGATGTTTTCTCGCAAACTGGAATCGAATAGAGCATCGATCTTGTTCTTCTTGATCTGAATCTTGACGTGGAAGAGTCCCATCATTTCTTTCTCTTCCTTAGGTTGAAGGCTAGTCAAATTCGCCTCCTTCTACACTCTTGTAATGATAATCTTCTCATCCACGTCCAAGTTGATTTTGAACTCCTTGATTGACTCTGTGGCTAGAAGGTTCTTATTCTTGGAATCTATCTTGTGGTTCTTAGGGTTTAACTCAAGATGTAACTTCCAACACTTGTCTTTAGTGAGGCCATGAATGTTGTAGTGGTTATAGTGGTTTTTCAAATACTTGTAGTAATGTGCTATGGATGTAGTCACCTTCTACTTTCCCTTCCACTTCTTCTTCCCCTCCTTGGTAGCATCTTGGTTCTCTTTTTTTTTCAACTGGTTGGTTGTCCTTTCTCCTGGCCTATTCTTTACAAGTACTATGATTGTACACAAACTTCATCTATTGACATGTTCTTGAAGAGCATCACCTACCTCCATATGTGATGATGTAAACCACTAAATACTTGAGGAGTGCATTTGGGTTCCTGGGTGATATACCAAGCATGATAGCCATCTTGCTCAACTCGGTGGTGTATCTTGTAGAATCTACCCATGTATTTTCCGGAAGTAATGCCAATGGATCAATTGGTCCTCTGCATACATGATAGCATACAATTGGGACTTTCTTATGGTTTTAATGTCCTCCCACTTAGTTACTAGTGGATCATCCTCTAGATTAAGTGATTATATCTGGCTTTCCCACCAAGTTAATGCATGGATCTCTAACTTTAGTTGGGAAAATGAGATATTTTCCTCCTAGGATATTTCATGGATGCTAAAAAAAACTTCTACTACTGCAACTAATGATTCGGTTTTAGAGAATTGATCTCACCTTGATATGGCTTGATGTCAACTTTCACTTCCATCTTGAATAGAGACTAGACAGGGATACTAGAACTAGAAATCAAATTCTCTTTCTTGTGCTTTTTTGTCGGCTCCTTTTCTGGGTCTCATTTATCTTATGATTTCCCCTCAAATCTGAAATCTAAGGTAGAGCCTCCAAAGTCCCCAAATGGTCCAAACTTTCTCTCTAGGCCCACCATGAAGATTGATATGTTGTGTGAGGTATCAATGACTTGCATTTGTGGTTTTGTAAATCGTTGCTCATAATCATCCCTCGCTCCTTGAACAAACTCGTCTACCATGGCAAGGGTTTGAAGAATTTTTCTTTATTCAACCACTAGATCTTGCAATTTCCCACAAAATCTCAAAGAAAATTGCTATGATACCAATATGATTTGTAAACTATTGTGGATATTCCAGTAGAATAGATCATCACAACATATCTTACAACTTAGTTCTTTTTATTAGTTTATTAAATCGCTGGAACTAAAAGGAAAACAATTAGAGAAAAGAAATCAACAATCCACACACATAAACGCAAGATATACCCTAGGAAAACCCACTATTGGGAAAATCCAAACCAGAAATCAGGACTATACCTTGCTCTTTGTTTGTCCAATACGGGTACAAATACAAAGAAAGTGGTACTCTCTATGGAGTTACCTATGACTTTGCGGCCGGAATGGCTATTACAAGATCTCCTACTTCCTCTACTCTAGTTTACTATCTACTCCCTTGCTATTGCTCAAGTATGGAACAATACTTAACATCAAAGGAATGTCCCTACTTCTTCTCCTTATGGTCCAGTATTTAACATAGCTTGATAACCTTTATATAAATTATATATAATTTATATAAATTGATAATGCCACATTTATATAAAATATATTTTATTATTTTTTCCAGAATATTTGTGTAATAGGAGAATTGAACCTTACCCAGAAATGCGTGGGCTTTCTTCACTCATCAAGTGAGCTACTTACTCTTACCCAAATCATATTTTATTATATTTAATTATATTTGTGATATGTTTTATGTTTCCCAAAGTTATAATGGTTTTGGGGACTGAACAAATAAAAGGCTGATAATAAAGGATGTATATAATGTTTTTTAACATGAAAATATAATTGCTAATAGTGTACTAAGTAAATATTGTATAAATAAAATTGTTAAATGTTATAATGTTGAAAAATAGTGCATTATTAGAGGTGTTAGTTGGGCTCTTTTTTTAACTTTAATAGAAAAGAAGTGGTTACTTTCTTTTGGGGTCTAAGATGCATTACTAATAAATTCCCTAATATATATGTCTTATAATCTAGATAAAAGATTCTCAATTAAATATAGACATTTTTTTGTCAGAATTTCAAAGTGTTAACAATTTTACAACATGAAATTTATGACCTAATAGTTATTCTACTGGACACTCATATAAGAGGGAATTTGTTTTGTGTATGTATATGACGGTGAACGACTCAAACACTAATCTTGAATTCGTATCTCAAGCATATCACAAAGAACATTCAACCATGGAATGTAAGCTATCTTTAAAATGCCAATTAAGATATTTGATGCACTAGCTATAGATCTCATTAGGAAATAAGAAATCGTGGATGGCCTTGAGGCCTTTATCATATGGTTAGAAGTATATCAAAACCCTATAAGCACATGCTACTAAGACTACTTTGTTTTGTGACCCTCTAGGAATATGAAAATATAACATTCAATTGCATTCATGGTCGATAATTTAGGCCAAGATGTCTATGATTTGGAGCTACATTAGATCAATACAAATATGATTTAAAGGAAATTCTTGAGGAAGACCACAAAGTCTATTTATTCTTATTATTGATTAATGTTTTATTGTATCTCTCAAACAATGTAAAAATGTATGCTAGAGTGCACATTAGAACATATCCATAATGCATAGATATAAGGATAACAACAAATTTGTTACCTTCTCTATGGATCTTCTTAAGAGCCCCTCGCCTAGGCATGAAAAGCATTTCTCCAAATATTTTAGGCTACACTCAATAGATCTCATGGATTTTGGGTTGAACTCCAGGGACATTCTCAGATCTTTTCTCGAGGTAAAGTATTTTCACACACATGTTAGTGTTGTCAGAAACATAATGAATAAAGTTAAAGAGTGTGATTGATAAAAACACATAGAACTAAGAAAAAGTGAATGATCAATTTAGAGAACAAAGAAATGGGGATTTGATAATGCAATTAATTGAATGAACATAATCAGAATTGTCACCTTTGTAATCACAATTTTATGTTTTGATACATTGACATAGTCTATTTTGTGTATATTCATATCTAAATTGAATTAAGGAGTTACATGCTGGAAATTTTCACTTAGTATAATAGAGTTTTTAAATATAAAAAACCATACTTAATATAATTTTGTGTAAGTATGAGAAATAAATGGCATGCTAATTGTCAAATTCATGAGGATGAAAAGAGCAAGAGCTCAAAACACGTAAACTTGGGTGTTGATTAAAAAAGATAAGGAATTTAAGATTTTATTAAATGGTTGGTAATGTTAGGGTTCTACCCGAACCTAGTTTACTTTAATAAGGATAGGTAGTTAGTAGTAAGCAATCAAAGTAAACATTGTCTCTCTATTAATTAAGACCCAAAAGAAAATTATTACTTATTAATTATTTGACAATGTTAAGTAGTTAAGGTTTTCCATCTACAAAACCTATTTACTATTTAAAAAAGGTATAAGGATTTGAAGAGTTTTGTCCACCTTGAGATCCATGTGAACATTGTTCTCAAAATCATTCTCATAATATAAGGCTTTTTTCTACCAATATTTATCTTTCTACTATCTAATGTTTTTTTTTCTATACCATAAATTAAAGTTTATTACTTCGATCTTTGTATAACCTATGATTTTTTAATTTTTAAGAATAAATATTGTATCAAAACCACTTTCATAATCCAACATCCCTCCTATACTTTTAGATATTATTTTAGGCTAGAAAGATGTTTCTACACTTTTAAATAACCACAAAGATATGTCATCAATGGGTAAAACTACCAATGGGGAAACATAAATAGTAAATACAGATCATAAAATCGGGAAGTTCTATTGTTATAATGAGTTGAAAATAATTTATATAAACAAAAACAAGTAATGACTCGAAAAGATTTAGAAATGATTTTTAATCAAAGGATTCATATCTAATTGGAATAGCAAAATTCACTTAAAATAAATGGAACTTCTTTGTGGACGATTCTATCATTCAGTTGGGATGGGGTATCTCATACATGACATCTTGCAAAGAGAGAAATGCAGCCCTTAATTTACTCTTCCCCGTCATTATTTGAAATCGTATTCTACGGTCAATTGAACACTTCCCTTCTCCAGAGGCGTCTATTTCAAGCAGTGCATCATAACCGTTGTATTCCAAGACCGTGGCAGTCACAATCCATGTTAAAACCAAATAGTAGATTCATGGACTGACTACCCAACCCTCCATTAGGAAGTGTCTTATTTTCGGGCGATATTTATTTTACAGTACTGTTTGAATGGGTATTCTATGGTCAGTTGAACGCTTCCCCTCTCTAGAGGCGTCCATTTCAAGCAGTGCATCATAACCGATGTGTTCTAAAAATTCTGTTCGAAAATGGTCGTGGCTGTCACAATCCACGTTAAAACCAAATAGATTCACGGACCGACTACCCAATCCTTGAATATAATGTGTCTTCTTTTCTGGCGATAGTCATTTGGAACTATTAAAAACAGATATGGCAGAAACAAGATAGGTCAACATAAACTTTTCGATATCAATTTGTCAAATCATGAGAAAAGTAAAATTAATATATTCCCAAAATGCATCGAAAAACATAAGATAGTTAAACAATTCCATTCCAAATTTCTGATTGAATATTCCCTATTGCATGTTCACTATTAGATGTTATCTGATGAGAATTTGTCCAATCATGATTTTGGAATAGTCAAATCACGAGAAAAACAAAGATGATATACTACTAAAATGGATCCAAAACATTAAATATAAAATAGTCAAACAATTCCGTTCTAAAAATTATGGTTGCATATCCCACGTTAAAACAGAAAAGATAACCGAAGCCACCAGCGAACCTCATACAGATCCATATTTGTTCCATTGAATAGGAAGTGTCTTATTTTGGGGAAATATTTTACAAGACTGACATTGAAACGATTAAAAAAAGTGCACCTTTCCGAATCTTGATATATACTGCTCTTCGATGCTAGGAATATGCTGTAATATGCTCCCGCGTCGCGTTTAAACTTTATCTACCTCTATTGCTCAACCAGGTAATTACTAATTAATTCTCTCTTTATGAACCAATGATGTGGATACAGTTCCGAGGACACGTTGAATTTTGCTTCTATTTTAATAGTTGAGGATATATTTTACATTTGTATGTATGTTTTATGTTTCCCAGTGATAATGGTTTAGAGACTGAACAAATAGAAGGCTGAAAATGGAGGACGTAAGTAAGGCTTATAAATTAAGTACAAAATTGTTAAATATTATAATGTTAAAATCTAATTGTAATTTTTATATAAATTAATCATAATTATTAACATTTTAAATATAGATTTTTTTCTAAAATTTTAAAGTCTTAAAAATTACAATACAAAATTTATGATTTAATGGTTATTGATTATGAATGTTTTATGTACTTTATAATGGGCAAGGAATCAAGTAGGCATCTTGAATTTGTATCTAAAGCATACCACAAAGAACATGAGTCATTTTGGAAGTATTCAAACTCTAATACCAAGTGTTATGCACCAAATTCGAAAAGAGCATAAAATAAGAAAGGGATTATAATCCAACATCTTACTTGAATTAACAAAAGATATGAATAATAAGACTCTTCAAGGTCCAAGGAAAAATAAGACTCTTCAAAGGCTAAAACTCCTTATATAATGTACCAAATACACAAGAAAGGATGAGATGATCCTAAAGCTAGGTCTCCTTGGTATATATATAGGAAACATAGGGTATAATTACTGTTCTAGACAACCATACAATTACAATTACAATTAATGTCCTAGTCGACCAATAAAGATACTATAAATATAACAATAGAAATTTAATGTTACAATATTTAAGGATTAACAATTGCAAAAGAAGTTCTTGAATTTTTCGAACAAGGAAAAAAGTTACATTACAAGATATTTCTCTGGCTAGGCTAGAAGGGCCTAAGGGGGCACATGAAGAAGTCCTTGCGAGTAAAATAGTTGAAGTACTTACAAACAAAGATGATCAAGTCTAGGCCGAGTTTGAATTAAAAAAGGGGCTAAGAGGCTATAAGCATCGAAGGAACCATAGTTGCAGACTCAAAGAAAAAATAACTAATAGATAAGGTTGTTATTTATCACAACCCACATCACTATGAGAAACAATAGTCATCAATGCATAGTTGGGAGAATCAACAAACATGGAACAAAAAAAGAAAACAATATGGAGGAACATGGAGGAATAAATGAAATTCATGGAGATATAATAGTAGCACAATGACAACATGGCAGTAAAGGTGAAATTAAAATCAAGATCAGTGTGGAAATGACGTAGTTGAACCCCATGTCCACATTTCACTAGGATTGATGGATGTTTGTGCTTAGTACCAATTAGATACATTGATTAATAATCATATTGTATGTCTTCCTCCCATGTTTCAAGAATGAAACATGTGAAGGGGGATGGGATGTAATGCACCTACAGAGGATAATAGGGGGTAGCTAAGGAACTACCCAAGGGGATAATGAATGTAATGTCAATACACCCACTTGGTAGTTGGTGGGTATTAAATATGCATAATAATTAGTTGAAAGAAATGTTATAATAATAAATGGTAGATAACATAGGAATACTCATGATATAGTATAAATACACATGACCATCATTGTTGAGCTATTTATTAACTTCTTTAAAAATCATCAAATATATTGTTGATTAAGTTATTAACCTAGGTTTTGAATTTCTCTTACGAGTTATCATGCAATATCTTTGCAAGATGCAAGTTCATACTTGGTATCAATATTCCTATCATGCATTACAATGAAATAAAAACAACTACAAATTTGATAAACTAAGAATCAAAGCATCATTATCATTCACATAGAATATTTAAATAGAAGGATACATACTCGAGCTGTAAAACTTAAGCAAACACAAAATTTGATCAATCAATTGAAAAGAAAAATTGTTAATATAATCTAAACAAAAATTAATAAGAATAATGAATCAACAAAATACACCAATATATACAAATTACATAAACTTAAATATTCAAGACCCACTCTTAAGAATGGCACCTTCCTCTTTAGAATAAAGTGATATGGGAAGACCTCAAAATTTTATGAAATTAAACTCCTCAACACACACATAGAATTGTAATTTTGAAACAACTCTCCTCTTATTAGTCCATGTCTGTAGGAAGGGACTATTGAAATCGATTTTGGAAGATATTTATTTTATTTTTATCATAGTGGCGTAGAGATATTTATTTTATTTTTATTTCATGTAGATGTATTCGGATTCAAGCTTCATCATGGTGCCATTGTGTTGAGTAGAGGAATTTGGTCCATTATTCTCTTCTATTTATTCTCTCTCTCTCCTTCTCTATATTATATGTTGTGCTATCATTGCAACTCTTACCACAACCCTACTAATGTACATGACCCATTCTGGCCCCTTCTAATAATAAGAATATCCATTTGGTTCCTCTTGCCTCTCTTTATTGCCTATTGTGTCCAAAAGCTAATAAAAGGATCTAGACTACATATGTTGGTGTACCTAGGAAACCTTGGAGTAGACTTTAGCGGTATCTGATTTCAATACATAAATGGTACCAGTACATTGTGTATTGGATTTTTGAGATTGTGAATCTCCAAGTGTTATCTTCCATCTCTCTCTATTTTAATGTACCCAATATCAGATCTAAGACTTCTAATTCTTGGAAATAAGCAAATTAAATGACACATGTGTTTTCATACCTCTGTAAAATGCTTGAATATGATGATTGACATCTGTATTTACCTTTACATTCCACTATTTTTGAAAATCATGATCCTCCTGTGCCATTTAGAATTCTAGCAACTCTCTCTCTCTCTCTCTCTCGTTACCCTTGCTACCGTATCTCCCTCCCAAATCACCCAAATTCACCCCTGTCACTTCCTAGGAATTCATGTACCTTCAAAAAGTCCACCTAGAGACATACCCTATATAAAAATCTATCCGTCCCTTAGGATCCTTCCCCTTTCCTTGTTTATTTCCTAGCCTTGCTCTTTCACTAGCCAAATCTGACTAGTTTGGGAATTTCGAAAAAAAAGGTGACTTCCACTCATCCAATTGAAAATATGAGACTAGTTATGGAAAGTAGACAGATAATTGGTCCATATAAAACATTCATATCAGAAATTTGGTCCCGTTTGGAATGGTTAAAAACATGTTGAATACAAGGCAACTGTGTAGTCCAAAACTGCTAAATTCCACTCCCGGAACCCCCAACAACCAAATCAACCTATGTAGTTTTTTGAAAACATTCCTGTCATAGACCCTGATATTCCAGAGACTAGATACCCCTTCCATAACCCTTCCTTAACTTCTAGAGTTTCCTACCATTCTGAAACCCCATTTCTGGCCTCTCCTTCCCCCCTTTGAGTTAGTTTGTTTTCCTTGCAACCCAGAATTGGACCAATAGGCCTGCTGCAATTTATATAAGAGATGTAGCATTAGAATATAGGCATTATTTCATATATTTTGAGTTATTGTTTTAGGCCATCTCTGGTTTGGACCATCATAGTGGTATCAAAGCTTAGCCACTTTGGATGAATTTTGATTTGGTGTGCTTAGATCCTGATTTAGGACCATCACAGTGGTATCACAACACTTTCCTATACTCTTGTGGTAGGTTGAATAAGAATTGCAGCCATGCCTTACTATGATGAGAAGTATTAGAAACATTGTCAATAGTATTTGGACTATGATGAGCAGTATGAGGAATACTGTAGATGGTATGAGGAAGAGAGAAGTTCATCTCATTGGTGCAAATACATGCATGTTGTTAAGATTTAATATGCTAACACAGAAAATAGTAGCATTATATTCCATTTAACAATAATAGCATATACAGGATCACTGAAGAAACAACTAGCATAGCATAAACACAAGAGACACAGATTTATCCTGGGAAACCCTCATGGGGTAGAAAACCCAACAAAGATTCCTCAATATAGATGACCAGCAATATACAAAGATGCAAACCAAAGACATGATCTCCTCCTCCACCATAGCAGACCTCTCCTCCACAAGTGCGCTACATTCTGAGTGAGGGAAGTGTGTCAAATGAGGAACACACCTCCTCTATATATAAACATCTCCGACTTGTACTTTATATTAACTAGGTCAGCCCCAACTTTACCACTGGGTTAAACACCCCACTACAGCTGACTGGGCCGACCCCACTAGGGTTGTCTAATAACCCTTTGACCCACATAACAAATATAGGGCCGACCCCCACTAGGGTAGTCTAATAACCCAAGTTACCACATTCCGACGGAGGAATAAACATATCCGGATATACAATAAGATCTTCACGGAGGAATGAAACATCTCCAGAATAATAAAGTACAAATATAATATTCTTTGAAGTTACAATATCTCAACACTCCCCCTTAACGAGAAGGATATTATAACAGCATTTGCACGAGCAAGGAGTCATCAACATCATACATGATACATCTATAAATCATTGGAAGCTTTCTCAACATCATCAGTAACTCAAGCAGTTACTGGAACATCTTCAATACTGGAAAATCAACATCTTCAGTACCGAGTCTTTATCTTCTATAGCACTCGAATAGATACAACAACATTTGGATCCTCACGATCATCAGCATCGTCATCACATCATCTCGATCTACAGCATCTGGATCATCACGATCTACAGCATCTGGATCATCTCGATCTACAGCATCTGGATCATCTCGATCTACAGCATCTGGATCATCTCCATCTAAAGCATCTGGATCATTATGATCTACAGCATCTGGATCATCTCGATCTACAACATCTGGATCATCACGATCTACAACATCTGGATCATCTCGATATACAGCATCTGGATCATCACGATCTATAGCATCTGGATCATCACGATCTACAACATCTGGATCATCTCGATATACAACATCTGGATCATCACGATCTATAGCATCTAGATCATCTCGATCTACAACATCTGGATCATCATCTCAATCTACATGATCAACAACATCATCATCTAGATCAACATGATCAGCAGGATCGTCATCTAGATCATCAGTATTAGTATCCACACCAATACAAGTATACACATCATCAATACAAGTATACACATCATCAATACAAGTATCCTCATCAATACAAGTATCCTCATCAATACAAGTATACATACAAGTATCCTCATCAATACATATCATCAATACAAGTATCATCATAAATACAAGTATACATACAAGTATCCTCATCAATACAAGTATACATACAAGTATCCTCATCAATACATAGCAGCATACCCTACAAACACACATGATCATATTATAGGAGGATCAATCCCGCTCTCTTTAGGACATAGGTCCATGGATGATACAATCCAGATCAAGTTCCAAGATGATCAATCCTTATCACTTTAAGACAAGTCTCATGTCTAGGGACGATGCAATCCCATCATGTACTTTTTGAACCTAGTTCATGGATGATGCAGTCCTCTCACGTACATTTTGAACCCAGTTCATGGACGATGCAGTTCTCATGTACATTTTGAACCCAGTTCATGGATGATGCAGTCCTCACGTACATTTTGAACCTAGTTCATGGACGATGCAGTCCTGACATAGATTTTGAACCCAGTTCATGGACGATGCAGTCCTCACGTACATTTTGAACCCAGCTCATGGACGATGCAGTCCTCACGTACATTTTGAACCAAGTTCATGGACGATGCAGTCCTCACATACATTTTGAACCCAGTTCATGGATGATGTAGTCCTCACGTACATTTTGAACCTAGTTCATGGACGATGCAGTCCTCACATACATTTTGAACCGAGGTCCAGGGATGATGTAGTCTTATCTTCAATTTTAGGAGACATCAGTCTACGGATAAATTCTGGGACCGAAGTCCGAGGAAGATACAATCCCCTACCTGTTCATTTAGGACATCATTATCGGAGACCCAATTTACGGCTCAATTCTTGGACCGAAGTCTGGGGACGATACAATCCCACACCTATTCATTCAGGACTTTATTTTCGAAGACCCAGTCTATGACTCACTTCTGGGACCGAAGTCCAGGGACGATACAATCCCCCACCTGTTTATTCAGGACTTTATTTTCGAAGACATATGTCTACGGATCACTTTAGGACTGAAGTCCAAGGATGATCCAATCCTCACATGTCCACGAAGTACTTCATTCTCGAAGACATCTATCTACAGCTCCTTTTAGAACATGTGTTCAAGGATGATGCAATCCCTCTTCTTTCTCAGAGACATTTGTCTACGGATCCTTTTAGAACATGTGTTCAAGGATGATGCAATCCCTCTTCTTTCTCGGAGACATAGTTCTACGGATCCTTTCAGAACATGTGTTCAAGGATGATGCAATCCCTCTTCTTTCTTAGAGACATCTGTCTATGGATCCTTTTAGAACATGTGTTCAAGGATGATGCAATCCCTCTTCTTTCTCTGAAACATCTGTCTACGGATCCTTTTAGAACATGTGTTCAAGGATGATGCAATCCCTCTTCTTTCTCGGAGGCATTTGTCTACGGATCCTTTTAGAACATATGTTCAAGGATGATGCAATCCCCTTGTCACCTTAGACCCTGTCTAAGGACCATCCACCAACCTTTCTGTCGGCATCACCAATATAGGTATCCACATCATCGACCTCACTGTCAATGTAGGAAATCTCATCATAAGTGACCATATCACTCCCCCTTTCGAGGAGGGTCCTTCTGAACTACACCAAGGTTGTCTCTAAAATATTCAAACTTTTACTTGAGGTAGAGGTTTGGTTAGTACATCGGCAACTTGTTACAAATTCGAACTTCTAGTTCCTTTCTGTGCCATATCATGAAACACTGTATTCTCTGCCATCTTGATACAACTCTGTTGTCACATAGGATCATAGTTGGGTCTAAGTCAAACAATTATGAGGCCATACTTCTTCACAACTAGCAGAGCAAGCAGCAATATATTCCACTTGTGCTGAGAGCCACACTAGACTACTTCCTGCTAAACCACAAGATCATGGCTGATCCCAGACAATAACATCCTCTCGATGTGCTCTTCCTATCTGATGCACTTTCTGCTCAATCAACATCGGTGTAGTCATCTAAAGTCATGATCTTCAAGATAGCATAGATCAAGGTCTATCGTATCCTTTAGGTACCTCATCACATGCTTTGCAACTATCAGGTGAACACATCTAGTTTCCACTAGATACTGATTCAAGGTGTTCACAGCAAAGCATATATCTGACCTAGTATTCGTTAGATACATCAATGACCCAATAATTTTTCTGTACAGAGTTATATCCACTAACTCTGATGAGTCATCCACTAACAGCTTCAAGTTGGAATCCATGAGAGTGGCCATTCCAACACATCAAGTGTTCTCAATATTTCTCAGTATACTTTCCCTGGTTGAGAAAGATTCCTTACGAGCCTTGCCATACTTCTAGACCTAGGAAGTAATGCATCAATCTGAGATCTTTCATTTTCATTTCTGCAGCCATCTTCTTCTTTCTTTTCATGATCTATTTCTCATTCCTTGTCAGAAAGAGATCATCCTCATACAATAATGGTATGATAGGTTCATCATCCACAACCTTAAGGTAAAGATTAGGATCAACTTTACTTCTGGTAAAGCCCAAGCTTTGTCAAGAAGTTGTCAATTCTCCATCATTCACACTCTGCATTGAGTGATCTTCTGCATATCTATCTATGCCATCTCTCGTCAGATGGGTCTACTGATATGAGCCTCAATATCATTCGAACTCTGTGGTGAGTTCCTTCTTGCATCCATGTCATATGTGTATAGAAGCCATATTCAACCTTGTAGCAAAGGTTGAGATCCACATCACCCTTGATGATCATTAAGCTCATCAATTGACTACCAATCCTGGGTACCCATACAGAACCTGAATCACACTTCTTCTTTAATTACACCATTAAGAGAATGGTCTTATCTATCCACTTGGAGCAAACATCTTGTCATGATTCTCTTCCTCCTTCTAAGAGAATCTATGAGCCTTCTATATTTTGTTTGATTTGTAAATCTTCTTGTTGAACATCCATCACTTGTTCGGTGTTCATCATTCTTCATGATCTTTCCTACAAAAAAAAATTAAGTACATGATTAGTAATACTTCATAATCATGAAATCATGTTGACATGATAACCTATTATGCATACAGATATCATTTACATAGTTATGCAACTATCTTGACCAATACTTTGGCACAACACTTTTCCATATCCTATATGCATACAATGGCTATCTAGATGCCTTCCATCTCTACTAGAACATACTATCGAGAGTGTGCACATCTCTCAGCATGTCAGCAAAGAGGTTTCATTGTAGACAAGCAACAATGGAATGTTTGTCCAACTTACCAATCATATGCATATTAGTAGTATATTGTTCAATGCTCTATGAATGTTTACACTCAGCATTATATATTCTAGGAATAAAAATATGCATACAAGCAATATCATTTACTATTTCAAATAACAACTCAAATACTTATCTTTTATGTTTGTGTGGTTTCCTCCCGCTTGATCTTCTATATGTCTTTTGAACTTCTATTCATTCTGTACCATTGTGCATGCTCAAGTGTGCACTAGTGTCATCCTCATGATATCATACACAAACATACATTGATTAGTATATTCTCAATATTATCAAAACATTATAATTCTAAATAATCTTGAATATGTATAGTCATGATCATTAGTATTCAGGGTTTCAAGGAAGTCTTCTTTTACTCATGCATATTCTTGTTTGATCATAGTACTCTTCTAGTTAATTAAATCATCAAGATAAGAGACATCATATGCATAAACCCTTGATTACTAACTTTATGAATAATCATAACCAATCATACCAATTATACTTATATAAGGGATCCTAACACAAGGTAAGATTCTAACTTGACATAGGAAAACATACCTGGATTAGTATACCTGCTTAGTTATGTCTAACATACCTAAACAATATCTTCTTTGTTCTCTTCAATGATTTAGAGATCCTGTGCTAGAACCTGCATATCTCGTAGGTTAAGCATAATATAACAAAGTCATACATACCTCGTAAGTAGAACAAAGATTATGGACGAGTCTTTGTCTTCATGTTGTCATGGTCATGGAACTTGATTTGTCTTTCGTGATGTACCTGTATCTTGTTAGCAGACAACATCAACCTCATACAACACCATAATGCATTAGTACAATCATATAGCTCTATTCAATGAATGTCTTGCGATCATTCACATGCATTCATACTGTTACTAGGGTGATAAGACAATTCTAACATTAATGAAGATTGTACTAATAAATAATATGAAGACAAACACATTATGAACTTAATCAGGAATCAGATTTCAAGACATACCTGAACCTCCTTAAGTCATACCTGTCGAGACTTCTTGTAGTCTTCCTATGTAAGGCCTTAGCCTCAACTCCCACTGAAACTTGATCTGGAGCTTGATTAGGGTTTGCTAGAGAAACCCTAAAAATTCAATCTTTGACTTTCACACTTCTAAATGGATGGAAGGATGTGTCTTGCTGAGCTGATCAAACTAGCATACTTCAATTTTGAAATCTGCAAAATTTGACCCCTCAAAATTGCCTTCGAAACTTCTGGATCTTCTGGACAGGATCCCGAACTAGGGTTTGATGAATCCCACCATTCTTCCCAATCAAAAGGTTCGATCCAAGGCTCTAAACTCTTATTTTTTTGAGGAGCTTCTATCCGTGGTCACAGACTTAAAAAATTCCAACTTTTGCTGAAGCCCTAATTTTCCATCTTTCTGATCAAAATCCTGAAATGGGGTTTGATCAAGCCCGGTCTTCTACCCAACCAAAAAATTCGATCTTGGTCTCTAAATTTTGATTTTCCTGAGTAGCATTCAGCCATGGACTTTGATTCCAAAAATTCTAACTTTCTCCGAAACCCTAAATTCTAGAAGCCATGAATGAAGGTGCTCCAAAAATAATTCTGTTTTGACATAAATATGTATCTGATTGTTTCTATTGTAACTCCAAAATTTTCAATCCACAGGGTCTGAAAACGTTTTCTATGGTAGCCTGACCTGTCATCTTTCCATACCGATAGGTCTTACCTCAATTGGATTATCTGAGAGAGAGTTATGCCAAGTGTCGCAACGTGACCTGTTTATGGGATAAAACAAGAGAGCAAAATTGTACGGAATTCAACATGTCACTGGTTCAAATTCGGCCTCTGAAAATGTTTCTTGAGATAGTACAGTCTGTTTACTACTTGTCACTTTTTACGGAATTTCATTTGGAGCTTCCTAGCCCAAGTTATGACCTTTTTTCCTAGGTCACCTGATTTTGACTGAGATCTAGAAGAGGCAGAAACCCTAACCTGTACTGATCATAACTCACAAAGTACAATGAATATAAGGGTGTCCTTTGGAAAAAACGTACTTGGGGATGTTATCTACTACCTGTAAAGGTTTCAGATCCTGAAACATCGCCAAAATGGATTTATAGCGAAAGTTCCACAATGACTGGTTTTTGCTATACAAAACCCAAACCTTGAAATTGTCGCAAGTGAAGCAAGTGTCGTAAGTGCCATACATTGACTTCCTTCAGGTTAGCTCTGATACCATGTTAAGATTTAATATGCTAAGACAGAAAATAGTAGCATTACATTCCATTTCACAATAATAGCATATACAGGATCACTGAAGAAACAACAAGCACAGCATAAACACAAGAGACACAAATTTATCCTGGGAAACCGTCATGGGGTAGAAAACCCAGCAAAGCTTCCTCAATATAGATGACCAGAAATATACAAAGATGCAAACCAAAGACATGATCTCCTCCTCCACCATAGCATACCTCTCCTCCACAAGTGCGCTACATTCTAAGTGAGGGAAGTGTGCCAAATGAGGAACACACCTCCTCTATATATACACATCTCCGAGTTGTACTTTATATTAACTGGGTCGGCCCCAACTTTACCACTGGGTTAAACACCCCACTACAACTGACTAGGCCGACCCCACTAAGGTGGTCTAACAAACCTTTGACCCACATAACACATACAGGGCCTACCCCCACTAGGGAAGTCTAATAACCCAAGTTACCACATTCCGACGGAGGAATAAACATCTCCGGATATACAATAAGATCTTCATGGAGGAATGAAACATCTCCAGAATAATAAAGTTGAAATATAATATTCTTTGAAGTTACAATATCTCAACACATGTGGATTATTATTACAATCCTATGTATTATGATGACATGAGGCCTTGCTCTTCAAGGTTTCGATTTGTTGATACTCATGTGAAGGAACCTTTTGGCTATCTCTTTTGCATACTATGCATTGAGAGAAGATATTCAAAAGCACTTATCTTTTTGAGAGTATTGCACTAAAGAGATCCAAAGATTATTCTGTTAACCCTAATATAGAGAAAGAAAAGAGAGGATTGCACAAATGGTGGATAAGGTGTGTTGCTTGGGTTTTCACCCAAGCTTGTGCAAATGGGCACCTACTAACTTCGTAGTACCAGTTTCAATAAAACAGTAAAAAGTTAATGTGAACAGTAAAAACTAATCTAACATGTGCATAATAAACTTGCAGTAAATATTAAAAAATTCAGATCTTCCATGTAAAACAAATTTTATCCATAAAAAATAGATTTACATATGAAAGGTTACCTCAATGGTGAGGTTGGTTGAGCTTGAGCAACTGTAAGGACAACTTTCTCTAGTGCTCCAAAGGCTCTTCTCCAAATGCAAAAGGGATTGGCCAAAATGGCTCACTCAAATGGTGAATCTAAGCACAAATGGTGGGCCTAGGTTCTCAAGAATGAATTTGGTAGCATAAGGATAGGCAAGAATGTGGATGAATAATGGGGAGCCTGTATCACCTTTTTATAGATTTTGGGTGATGGAGAATACAACCATGGTTTAGGGTAACCAATGGTATTGGTAAAAATGGTTTAGGGTTTATTTTTCCTCTTTTTTCCTTTTTTGAATTTTATTCCCTTTTAATTGATTTTTGGGAATTTTGGACCCCTCTAGAGGGTTTTTGGTATTTTTTGAGGAAATTTAACTATTTTGAGGAGAAAAATATGGATTTTGGCCTTTTTGGTGACCATTTGAGGTTTTTTTTAAGGTTTTAGAGGGTAAAATGGTGGGAAAAGTGGACAAATGGGTCATGTGACTAGGGAGATGAGCTAGTGAGCAATTTTTGGGTGTTAACAAGGTGTGCAGAGAAGTGCCTACATGGTTTCTAAAAAAGGAATCCAAAGTTGACGAGGAGGATGTAGTTGCGCTCCCAAAGCCATCGACAATCAAGAAGAAGAACAAAGAGCCACCTCGTACTTCAGTTAGACAAGCAAAGGAAGAAGAACAAAGAGCCACCTCGTACTTCAGTTAGACAAGCAAAGGAAGAAGAAAAAGAGAAGGATAACAAACAGACCAGCAAGAAGACAAAAGAACATGTGCCTAGGAAGTGGCACATGAGGAAGCATGTTGTGCTAGCTTGCACAAGGAGGACAAGAACCATTAAATATCATTCAGGGATACATTCTACTATTGACTTGGATCTAAGAGCATATATTGATAGATGCTATGATGAGATACCTACTGATGGGTGTCATGATGAGGTACCTACTGATGGGTACCTAGGTTTCTTGGAGAAATATACTTGTCCATCTTTATATGTGGGTGACATAGAGATCAAATTCGATGTAGGGGCATCCAAGCCCAAGAGAAGCAGTCGGACATGAACAACATAAGGCGCCCAGAGGATAGTCGACGACCTCTAGGATAAGGGAGATGACGGTTGACACAAGTAGCGGAGCCATGAGATTTTTGGTCCAGAGGTGACTGATGGTCGACAATCGACAAGGTGGAGAAATGGTCGGAGGTGATATCGACCAAGAAAAAGGAAGCAGTCGGGAGTTGACAGTGACCGACGGAGCCGGTTGGAAGACCAAGAAGAGAGTCGTCAACATGCAGTCGATAAGGATTGGTCGAAAGGAAGTCCAGGGAAAGTGATCGCATGAGTCGCTTACAGAGGGTGGATTCCTTTTGATAGGAAAAAGGACAGTTGGTCCAAGGGGTTGATGAATGACCCAGAGCAGACTTCGGTCGAAAGGACAAGTTGCAATAGAGCCGAGGTTAGTCGGAGGACTAGATGAGTCAGTGATGACGCCGATCTAGAGAATGCCGACTATAGGGAAAGTGATCGCATGAGTCACTTACAGAGGGTGGATTCCTTTTGATAGGAAAAAGGATAGTTGGTCCAAGGGGTGAATGAATGACCCAGAGAAGATGTCGGTCGAAAGGCCAAGTTGCAATAGAGCCGAGGTTAGTCGGAGGACTAGATGAGTCGGTGATGACGCTGATGTACAGAATGCCGACTACATCAGAGTGGTTGAAGGATAAAGATGACAAAGTCCAAGAGGGATCAGAGGGATTGTTGTTCAAGTCGTAGAGCTGGTTCTGGGAAGGGTGAAGATCGACTACAAGAAGGATTTGAGCAGAAGGAAGTGACATCTAATCGTCAGACCAATGGGACTGAAGGAGAGAACATGGAAGTTGATGTCATGGAAGACATGTTGAATGAAGTATCGACATGATGGGATGAGGGAAAGCCAACAAGTCAGAGTAGCGATGACCGTAGGTGCAAAAGGGATATTGGCTGTCGAAGCCAAGTAGTCATGCGAAAGTTGTTGACCATGCGATCGACAAAGAGTGTAGAAGGGAAAAGTTGGGAGTCAACAAGTTGTCGAGCTATGACTCCAACGGGTTAGCAGCGGAACCCAAGCGTGGGGGAATGGGAAGAATGGAAGTCGCACAAAGCAAAGTGAAGATGACAAGATTGTCAAGGGAGGACGAAAGGTAGTATGGTCGAGACCGAGATGGGGCCGACAACTGTCAGAGAATCCAAAGGAAGTTAGGAGTAGTTAAGACGATGCTTGGGTCTATGTCAGATGCCATCGGATAGAAAAAGGGGTTGTGCAAGAATGGTCATGTGTACTGACATCTACAGATCCGTTGGATCAGAGATTGAGCGGTGGATACAGAGAAGGATGCCTGGGGGAGCGGAGCAGACCTCGGGAAGAGCAACAGAGCAAAGTAGAATAGTGGTGCGAAGGCACAGATTAGGGGGTCGTTCATCCATTGCTCAACGAGTGCTTTCATTCAACAGAGGACGTGAGAGGGAGGAGTATCACACACAGTGAGAATAAACACACTGTAGACAGTTCATTATGTATATTGTAACAGGATGAGGCCAACTTGTTTAATAGATTGCATGTAACTTTGTAATTCTTCAAGTAATAGAAGAAGCCGAATTCTCAGCATTTCCAGTTAACATATTGTCTTTGTGAGCGCCTTGTGTGTTTTCTTTCTGTGTCATAGTTAAGAAAGAAAGTCATAGACTTGCCTTGCGCAAGTGGTATCAGAGCAGTAGTATCCGGTGGATAGGAAAGACTGTGAGCGTGTTTACAACTATAGCTACATTTGGGTAGATTTGTACATGACTGGTGAAATTCTAATTGCGATTGGGTGAAGGAGAACAACTCCAGCTGTGGTTGGGTAGATATGAAGACCAACAAAGTGGATGAAGGTATAAATTCCATAGGAGGTGGAGTAGAGTTTCCCAGAACCAGGTTCCAGAGTAGAGGAAATCGGTGGATGTGTGAAGTTGTAGCTCCTTAGATGAGGTTGTGGGAAGAGTTATAGATAAAAGGATCAAGGATCTGAAGAGTGGAAGAACAGCAACCATGGAATGCTTGGTGGAATGTTTGCTAGAGAAAAGAAAATACCAAGTAAAGCCTGGGAGATTGAATAGCAAAGCGAAGCTCTATTTGATTCTGCAGAAGACAATAGTTTCAGTAGGCAAGCTGGGTAGAACTGTTGGTGAAGGATCGAAGAGAGACAGAATCAATCGAGGGGTCTAGAAGAATGCCGCATAGTGTAAGAGTGCCATCAGCCCAAGGTCGAAGGATCAAAATTCCTTGAAAAAGATATGTGATGCACTAAGGGAGATGGCCCTCAAGTTGCATGTTGCAGAAGGTATTAAAGAACCTTCCAACCCAGACCAGTTGATGAAGACACTGTTGAAAGGGGAAAGAGTCCTCTCAGTCGACTAGGTGGATGAGGTTCGATAGAGGGTCGAGCAAAGACTAGAATTGTGGAATAGGTTATTAGTTGACGGATGCAGAGTGGAATCTGCATGTGAAGAGGAGTACAGTCGGAACCCAACAGGAGAGAACGGGACCGCAAAATGTTCCCCAGAAGAGGGAAAGATACTAGAAGAAAAGGCAGATGCTGAAGATATGGTCAAGTCATCATGACCAAAGGCGAAGATGGGAGAGTCAGATGAGGATTCCCATGAATAGTCAGATGAACATAGCGTCGATGAGGTGGAAGTGTAGTCAGGATAAAAGACGACCAAGGAAGTGATGGTTTCAGTCGAAGAAACGATCGACAAGGTGAAGGTGGACGATGACCTTCACATAAGTGGATATGAAGTGGACGTCGAAATTACCGATGAAGCTGTCGAAGAGAATTCGGCGAGACTGAGGTAGAAAGCGGTAGGAGTGTAACCGCCAACTTCGACGAAGACAGTGGAGCAGCCACTGTGGCGAAAGGTAGAAAGAGGAGTCTACCAATGATCCGCATAGAGGAAAGGATTGGTGAGAGAGACATAAAGATCCTAGGTGAGGAATCAGCTGACATGGATAGGAGTCGACATACATGGCCAGAGGAGGAGATGCAAGTCGAAGACAAACTTGCAGTGGAAGGTGATTCAACTACGATAGTAGTGAGTCTGCTACTATTAGAGGAGGAACTTGTAGTTGAGATGCAAGCCACTGAGTTCAATGTGAATGGTGAAGTGGGAAGGAAATCCCAAGAAAGAGTCAGGTTAGTCGAGGATATGTCGATAGAGTTTTTGAGGAGAAGCAACACCCCGAACAAGTCAATGAGTCTGTGGAATGGGTTATCGCGACAGATAACGTCGACCGCAAGATCCAGAAAGGACCTATGGGTTCTCGAATGGTCGAACATGAGTTCAACAAGAGAGAAAAGACACGGGATGAACGTCGAGTTGAGGGCCATCCGTGTGATTGGAACTGGGCATAGTTTTCCATTGGAGAAGATAGTTGGGTGGAGCGACTATTTTAATGGAGCTATGTGCTTCATCGAGATCGGCGAAAGGAGAGGACGCTGCCAATTTAGGAGAAGGATTGATGCCATGGTCGGGACCATGATGAAGGATCCTATAAAGGAGAAATGGATGAGAGAAGAGGAACTAAATGGACCAAGTAGAATTTGTTACCAAGTCTGGCATCGACGCCGACGAAAATGGAAGTTCAAAACTGAGGACGTAGTTATTTTTGTACCCCGAGAGTCTAATGCAGGGGCATCCAAGCCCAAGAGAAGTAGTCGGACATGACCGACAAAAGGCAGCTAGAGGATAGTCGAGGACCTGTAGGATAAGGGTGATGACATACGACACAAGTAGTGGAGTCGTGATGTTTTTGGTCTAGAGGCGACTGATGGCCGACAATCGACAAGGTGGAGAAATGGTTGGAGGTGATATCAGCCAAGAAAAAGGAAGTAGTCGGGAGTTGAAAGCGACTGACGGAGCCGGTTGGAAGATCGAGAAGAGAGTCGAAAACATACAGTCGATAAGGATTAGTTGAGAGGAAGGTCAGGGAAAGTGACCGCGTGATTCACTTACAGACGGTGGATTCCTTTTGATAGGAAAAAGGATAGTTGGTCCAAGGGGTGAATGAATGACCCAGAGAATACTTCAGTCAAAAGGCCAAGTTGCAATAGAGCCAAGGTTAGTTGTAGAACTAGATGAGTCGGTGCTGATGCCGATGTAGAGAATGCCGACTGCATCAGAGTGGTCGAAGGATAAAGACGACAAATGCCAAGAGGGATAAGAGGGATTGGTGGTCAAGTCACATTGCTAGTTCTGGGAAGGGTGAAGATCGACCAGAGGAAGGCTTCGAGCAGAAGGAAGTGACGTCCAGTCGTCAGACCAATGGGAATGAAGGAGAGACGATGGAAGCTAAAGTCATGGAAGATGTGTCGAACGAAGGGTCGACATGATGGGATGAGGGAAATCCAATAAGTCAAAGTATGGTTAGGCCGAAGGAGTACCAATGACCGCGGGTACGAAAGGGATATTGGTTATCGAATCCAAGTAGTCATGCGGAAGCAGTCGACCATGCGATCGACACAGAGAGCAGAAGGGAAAAGTCAGGAGTCGACAAGTTGTCGAACTGTGAATCCGACGGGTTAGTAGCGTAAGCCAAGCGTGGGGGAAGGGGAGGACTGATAGTCCCACAGAGAAAAGTGAAGCCGATAAGATTGTCGAGGGATGACAACAGGAACTATGGTCGAGACCGATATGGGGCCGACAACTATTATAGAGTTCGAAGGACGCGTAGAAAGTCAAGAAGAGTACTTGGTATCAATTCGGGGTTGCTGAGGAAGTTATGAGCAGTTAAGAAGGGGGTCGGGTCTATGTCAGATGTCATCACAAAGAAGAATGGGTTGTGTAGGCATGGTCAGGTGTAATGACAATTGCAAATCCATCAGATCAGAGATCGAGTAGCGGATATAGAGAAGGACGTCTCTGGGAGCAAAGTAGACCTCGGGAAGAGAAAAAGTGAGAAGTAGAATAGTGGTGCGAAGGAACATAGAAGGGGTCATTCATCCATTTCTCATCGATCACTTTCATTTAGCAGAGGTTTTGAGAGGGAGGAGGATCAGACACAGTGAGAAGAAACACACTGCAGATACTTCATTCTGTATATTGTAATAAGCTAAGGCTGACTTGTTTAACAGATTGCATGTAACTTTGTAATTCTTTAAGTAATAGAAGAAGCCGACTTCTCGACATTTCCAGTTCACATATTGTCTTTGTGAGCGCCCTGTGTGTTTTCTTTGTGTGTCATAGTTAAGAAAGAAGGCCGTAGACTCTCCTTGCACCAGAATTTGATGAGGCCCATGACCCACAAGTTCTAGGATCGAATTCACCATCACCACATGAGCTTCATGAGGTTGATCCCCTATTTGATGTAGTTGATGCATCCACATATTTGGTGGATACGTGTTGTAGAATGTTGGTTCATCCTTCCTCACCCTACACATTTGAGGGTGAGCATTGGGTGAAGGGTTTCTTCTTGGTGCCTGAGGAGGAGAAAGAGGCTCCTACATTTGCTCCAGTTGATCTAATTGCACAATTCCCTTCCCAGCAGCAGTTGAGGCATCCTATTCCTATCTTTGATGCCTCCATTTATAGAGGTGCATTGGATTTCCACCTATCTTCATTGAGTGGATCATATGATGGATGTTTGCACCCTTTGACTATTGGTATAGAGACGAGCCATTGGATATATCCACTTGGATATTTTGGTTCGAGTCTATTTCCATTCCCACATTGGATGAGGAGGCTGTTGGCTTACATAACTGTCTTGAGGTTTTCTATAAAGACCCAGGTTCATCGCGGTTTAAGGAACCAATAAAACCCCTTTTCACCAGCCCTTTCGGAAACAATTTGCGAACAGACTTAGGTCTCACCCGAGGCGAAGTTATGGGGGGGCTGTGGAATCTGGTTTCCACAACAACGTGATGAGTGCTTAAACAAATTTGATGAGCAATGCACTGCATGGCTGCGCTACAAACTTAGGAATGCATGACGATCACCTTCATCGTGGCTAACACTTCTACAATCCTAGATACTTGCATGAATCATGCATCCATGAACTGCATGGTTCGGAGATTATTCAACAACATGATAGCGCAACTGATGATTGCGCTTCCTCGTCAGACTTAACCAGTTTCAAAAAGTTATATCTAGTGATTTATCCATTCATCAACTGCCTTAGATTATCTAACCTTATGACCTATGCAACAAGATGAAACACATTGTATTGCGCACTTCCGGTGCTGTGCTTCAAGGGAGTCGCACTGTGCGATCTCTCCTACTTAAGTGTTTATATAAATGGATTATGCCTTCGTTAACTTAGAAATACTATGCATTCAACATTGATCCATACATGTGATAGTTAACATATTATTCCCATCTCACTCTTATGGCGAATACATATAAAAGTATGAACATGTCAACTGATAAATGAGATTTCAGGTATTCATTGTAAGCAAATAGACAAGTGCAAACACATAAACAATTACACTGCACAAGATTTAACATGGTTCACCCCCAGGATGGGAGCTATGTCCACATGAAATTTTGTTGTATTAGTATTTGGGAAGGGTACAATAGTTCCAGTCTGTGCACTCAACTACAGACTCACTTCTCTCTCAATATGTCTCTGCGCACTCAGCTTGTAGAGCCTTTACAATGGCAAACTCAAAACAGGTCTTTCTCAAGATTATACAATGAGAGTTAAACCCAATCAACAACAACAACAACAACAAACCTTTCCCTTACAAAATGTGCCTTATTTATAAATCATGCCCGTAGGGCATGTCTTTACAATACACAGGCAAAAACCCTAAGGTTTTCCAAAACTATCACGATTTTCCCTTAATTAGACTTGCTGGCTTCTGGTAGCGAATCTTCCGTCGTGGCCATCCTCTGTGCGTGGCCACGTCACTATCATCCTCTCTTTCGTGCGCACGCCAACAGGTCACTTTCACCTGGTCGTTCCTTCTCTAATGATCTTATGCGGCCGGTTCATATAGTGGTTCCCTCGCTTGTGTGACCGGTTGCTTTCCTCCGCTTTACTCCTTACCCTCCGCTTGGTAATCATGGAGCATATTTACACAAAATAGACCACCGATGGTCTAACCAGAATATGTGTCTTCTTCTGTCCAACATTCTTCCTTGCCGGATCTCCGTAGATTGGGCTCTTCGCAGCGCTGTCTCCTCGCAACGCTATACTTCGTAGCTCTTCCGACGCTGCGCTATGCTCATCTTCACACCTCCCCAAAACTGACTTGCACAAAAAGTCTTCAACTTTACTGCGCTTAACTTCGCAGTGCCAAAACTTGACTTGCACAAAACTGCCCCACTTGGGCCCGGTCCAATAGAGGCACATGTTTTTATTTCCTGCTTGCATTCTTGGAGATCTCTTTGATGTATCATTTTCTTGTGAGCAGCAGGGAATCCTTATTTTTTGGATGATTCCTACCTTTCTTGTGGTTGGACATGGGATTTTCACCCTTGTCACTTGAGCTTCATTGATGTCATATTTGATTCTTGTGTGCATTGGGAAACCTTCCAATGAGTTTTGGGAGACATATGTGGATTTGGCCTCACCCTGAGGCAATGTATGTTGAGATGGAGAGTCTCTATTTGATTCATCCCTATAGTATTGAGCTGCATTCTTTTTGGGAGACTTGTATAGAGCCCTTGTTTTGCATTGGGAATGACAAACTTCCATGCTCTTGTGACTTTTCCATTTCTGATGATGATGTATCTCTCCTTGTGATTTTGGAGCTTGGAGCCATGCACACTAGATGGTGGGATCTTGGTGATCCTTGGGATTACAATTTTCCATCATTGACACTACCACTTGGGAATGCGTAGTTGAGATCTATTGGGATCCAGGGATACTTTGGTTATTATTGCAGCATATACATCCACTGTTATTTTATATCTCTTTTATTCATGGATGTACTTCTTTGAGCCACCTGAAGGCTCAATGTTCTTTTTCCTCCTTACTTGAGGGGAGAATTCCTTCATCCATTGTTTGGGTGAAAGACCACATGGTAGCATTACTTGACACCTCTCACACCTCCTTGGAGAAGTATTATAAGACATGAGACCCTCACCTATGTCATTGGAGTAGATATGATTGGTTATGTGGTTCTTGTGTACATTTGGAACATGATGGTCTACTTGCTTGGATGAGCCACATTGATACTCATGCCTATTTTTCTGATGGAACATTGTTGTATCTCCCTATGTTTCATGATGATATTGTTATATTCCATGATGAAGTATATTTGTATCATGATGTATCTATGATGTATGGGAGAATGAAAACTCGAACTTGGGATCCTCGCATCTCTCCCCATGATGTATTGCTTTGTATCACTCTCTTTGATGATGTGTTTTGGGGGATATTTTGCATCCCACACTTTGTATATTTTATTGTATTAGCACTACTCATTGATAGAGTGCACAAGAATTGGGGTATTGGCATCCCACATGATGATTCCATTGTATGCACACCATGTATTGATGGGATGCGCAAGAATTGGGACCCTAGCATCCCATACTTTCTAGTTTTTATTTTGCTGATAGTGTGCACTAGAAGAGTGTGCAAGCAATGGGACCTAGGCATTGTTGATCATTGGAATCTCAATGGGAGCACAAGTTGGTTGGATGGATTGAGGAAGCAAGCCACTTCTCTTTTCCATGAGTTCATCTTTGGAGCAGATGGTGATGGTTTCCTACATGGGAAACACATTTTTGGATGGACTTATGTTTTTCTTGCGGGGTGTACTATGAAATTCCATGTGACTCTTATGCATTGCATGAGAGGATGTATTTGGAACCTTATATTTCTAAGGATCACTTGGGATCCTAATATATGTCCTTAGTTTCACACTGAGTGCATTGTATGATGGTGGTGTAGATGGAGCTATGCTATGAGAAGATGTCTCAAGGTATAGTTGGGGTACTTCAGAGATTCAGTTGGGAACACTTATAGGGTCACATGGTGGTGACTTCGCTCATCACTAAGGTTTTTTCCTTGGAGGATTGATGATGATGTCTTCATATCAATTGGTTTGTAGGAGCATGCATTGGTTGCATGTACATGTTCACTACCATGCAATTGTTGATAGAGACCCATAATCATATGAGATCCAATTGTGGCACATGGAGTTTAGTTTGGTGTTTCTTCCATGTTTTCATTGCTTGAGGAAAAGCAATATTGGGAGGGGAGGACTGTCATGTCCCCAATTTTTTCCTAAGAAAAATTCGCCAAGGTAATGTAGGAAAACTTTATAAAATGGTGCCTAAGTAAAATTATCCTAAGGTTATCAAAAATAATGATTATGGGATAATTTGACCACATGAAACCCCCAATTTGAATGGGGGATAAATTGAAGAATGTTTTCCCACTTAATTTATTCAAAGATGCAATTATGAAAGTAGTTGGGCATTTAATGAGTAATATGGGTCAAATGGGCGCATTAGTTAGATGTGGATAAGCTTGGTTGGGAAAATTGAACAAGTGGTAAAATATTAAATATTTCCAACTCGCAAATTGGTTAGGTTCCTTAAAAAGGGGAAATGTGGTATTAGGGAAATTACACGACTTCTAGAGCATTTATGACCACTACTTAGTGGATTGGGACTTTATCTATATGTCCACAAGAGAATATTCGAAATGGAACTTCCTAGTGAAATTTATTTAAGAATAATGGTCCATATCATGTTCACTTTGACACGGTTAAAAAGGATAAATGGTTAAGGAAGTTAGAGGATGAATTTATGAAGGTCCAAGTGGTTAGCGGGCACATTTATGAAGTTAGTGGAGCAATAATTACTCAGTGCATGCTTTTGGGTGATCCATGGTATTGGCTAAAGGTGATTTTGGAACATGGTTTTCATTGACCCATGGTATTGAAGACATATCAAGCTATAAAAGAGATAGAGGTGCAAGGAGAAAGAATCATGTATTTGTATATTGTGTGTGAAGACTGCTTTGAGCCTCCTAGTCTTGGGTTATGATCCCCTTGATGACAGTTGGGTGATGGAACTCTTCTTCATCTAGTAGCCACAGAATTGGTGAAGTGGAGTTGAGCACCGTTCTCTTCTCATAATGCTGCAGAGATATTTTTATTTTATTTTTATTTCATGTAGGTGTATTCCGGTTCAAGCTTCATCATGGTGCCATTATGTTGAGCAGAGGAATTTGGTCCATTATTCTCTTCTATCTCTTCTTTCTCTCCTACTCTATATTATATGTTGTGCTATTATTGCTGCTCTTAGCACAATCCTAATGATGTACATGGACCTTCTATCCCCTTCTAATAATAATAATCTCCATTTGGTTCCTCTTGTGTCTCTTTATTTCCTATTGTGTCCAAAAGCTAGTAAAAGGATCTAGACTGCATATGTCGGTGTACCTAGATAGCTTTGGAGTAGAATTCAACGGTAGATGATTTCAAAACATAAATGGTCCTAGTACACTGTGTACTAGATTCTTGAGCTATTGAAGCTCCAAGTGTTCTCTTCCATCTCTCTCTATTTTAATGTGCCCAATTTCATGTCTAAAACTACTAATTCTCGGAAATAAGCTAATTAAATGACAAATGTGTTTCCATAAACCTATGTAATTCATTGAATATGATCATTGAAATATTTATTTACCTATACATGCCACTCTTATAGAAAATAGTTATTCTCTTGTGCCATTTGGAAGGCTAGCAACACATACACACTCTCTCTCTGTCCTCACCCTTGCTACCCTATCTCACTCCCAAAACACCCAAACGCACCCCTGTCACTTCCTGAGCATTGATATACCTTTAAATAGTACAAATATATACATACCCTATATAAAAACCCATCCTCCCCTTGTTATCCTTCCTGCAGTGCCCCTCTAACCGGAAGGCCACCGAAGTTCTAGATTTTGAAATCAAGTTTTGTAACCAGCTCCTAGCAGTTGTTTTTCCTTCTTTTTATTTCAATAATAAATAAGTATCATTATGCTTTCGTTATGCTAATTTTCTGCATAATTTTAGTGATTAGAAAAATGTCTAGTAGCATACAGTGCACCTACATATAGGAATTTTAACAACATACATAAAATTGTAATTTCTTGCATAATACTCAGTATATTGAAATATAAATCATTTTTCTAACTACCAGTAGAATACCTGGACCGATGTAGGTTGTAGATTGCCCCTATCCACTTCGTAGCTCCTTTGGTCCAAGCCTTAGTAACCAAAAATAGATGATCCACCCTGCCGACCAGCTCTTATCATGCTGGCCCTAGGAAACCGACGGGTTTCCTAGCCCCCGAGCCCACAAACCAATAATCCCGACAGCACCTTTCCTTAGTGCCTTTCCATAGCTCAATAGAAATTTTTTCCTTGAGTTAACCCCACCTTGTTCTTTTGATTTTCCCACCTCCTCAAAGCTTCGAGTTATCCCCCTCCTCGGCATTCCTCCTTTTCATCAAAATACTAAGTTTTCTTCTCCCCAAAACCAACCCCCCTCATCTTCGTGAACCATTGCTTTATAGATCCATTTTCCTCCTCCAAACTTCATTCTCACTCCACCGCCTTAGCCCTCCAGGTTTTTTTTGGGATTCTTAAACCATTAATACCATCACACTCATCAAGGATAAAATAATATTTAAATATGCTTGTCAGATTTCTTGTTTTTCTCGAGCAGTGGATGTTATAGGTCAAACTTGCACCTCTCCGTCCGTGATCTCCCTGAGCTGCTGATCACACAAAAGGACAACTTGGATGGAGGAGCACGTTGACCTTGGATGTTATTACAACTCATCCCATTTCCTGAGAATACTGGAAAACATACAAAAATACCATTTTGAGGCATGGGCGCTACTCTACTTAAAGATACTAGCGCCCATACGCGACTCCAGTGCATAATAGTAGCGCCCATATCAATGTATACGCTACTCCTTCTTATCAAAGTAGCGCTCACAATTTAAAACTAAATGAGCGCTATTGTTTAAACAATAGAGTAGCGCCCTATACGCTACTCCACTGTGTAATAGTCGCGTGTACCTTAAAAAATGATTAAAAAATATATTAATCCATCGAAGAGGATTAGTTGAAGACAGTTTCTTAACTTCCCCAACCTCCTCATCGACTGGAACTGCTTCCTTAAACCTATAAATTCCTAGAAGACTAAGGGAGCAAGGTTAGAAGAAATTATGAATGCAAATGCTTACTAAAGAATGAGAGGATGAGTTAATGGAGAAACTGTTACAGAAGACATTCAGACCAGAGCAGAGCCAGAGCCCAGGATCTAGTTGCAGGAGCCTGCTTCATTATCAGGTATATTTGTACTGCATACTATTTTGACAAATAAAGGTTGAAGTGTTTCCTTGTTCCAATCTGAAGGTGTTATAAAATGGCATTTTGAATTGGATTTACTTTGGTCAATACTGGATATTAAACATAATCTTTGTTTATTTTATGATTTATATGTTGCCCAAAGTGTTTGAGGAAGGTATTGTTGTTTCAGGTTTGTTGAAAGAAAGAAGATTTGAGAGCTGGACACAAGGCTGGGTCAAGGCTAGGATCAGACTCCAGTGAAAGGTATGTTCTCTAAATCTGTAATCTATTTCTTTTGCAAACACTTCTGTAAATGACATAAATACACTTACCTGTCACCCCAACGAAGTTGATAGTTTAGTTTCCTGACTATAGGGTAGAAATATCCGCCAACAGACTGGCGACTCCACTGGGGAAATAGTGTTTTGGCTTTAGGAAACCATTGTTGTTGGATGTCTTCTCGGTTGATTTTGATTTCTTCGACTTGCTAAGAACCTTTTTAGGTATCTTTTGTCTTGGCTTGCCTGCTTTCATCAATTTCCATACCCCCCAAGGTCAGTTTCCTAGCCTTTTAAAGATGAGCGCTACTATTACATATACACAGTAGCGCCCATACGCTACTGTACTGTATATACAGTAGCGCCCGTTTTGGCATGGGCGCGAGTTGCTCTACTGCACAGTAGAGTATATTTCCTGAAGCAGTCATTTTTTTATTTTTCTTGCTTTTGGCCCTATGGAGACTTTCTGACTTTGTTGTAGGATTCTTGGGATGATTGCATAAGGTTTTTAATTATTGATTCAAGTCATAGAACCGCTCTTTAAAGTTTTTCCATTTTTTAAACCATTTGTTGGCCTTTGGATTTCTTTGAGACCTTTTTGACCTATTTGGAAGACCTAGTGGTGTTCGGTGACGAACATTTTCACTTGTTTTCAGACCCTGACTGCTTTTGTCCATTTACAAACCTGTACACTCCTGTGTCTGTTGTTTGTGGTGAAGTTGTCTGCTCTCTCCTATCCTTGTCCTTTGTTTAGGGTTTGGTCTTTGGTAGAGCTTCTAGGGTGTCTTCTTCTTGTCAAGTTTCATTTCTCCCGGGACTTTTTTGTCTTTTGATGGTCACAAGTGATTTTTTAATAACTGTAGGTTAGTTTCACCTCTCAGTTTTCTTCATATTAGTAGGGCAGCCTGCTTGTCTACGTATACTTGGCTTCGTGGTCTTGTTAGGGTTAAACACTTTAGGTCAGTCCTTAGGTGTTCTCTCCTTGGTTTTCTCCCACTTAGTGTCCAAGTTTATAGGCTTTTTCCTGAGTAAAAAAAACCTGTAGATCAAGCCTTTCTCGAGTTAGATTTCGATAGCTGTAGGCCCAAGAACATTTGCCATACTTCCACTTTTTGCATAAGAAGTTTATTTGGCTTTCCATTTTTTTTTATAGTTCTTTTTCGGTCATTGAAAAAGCAAAAAAAAAAAAAAATTTGGTACTTTAAGTTAAATAGAACTTGTTTTGTCAATGCAAAATTGCTTAGTATATTTGGTTTAATTCAAAAAGAAAACAAAAATTAGTAGGAAAGTTTGCTTAGATTTGCATTTTTGAAAAAGATAGATGAAAAAGTAAAAAATAAAAGAGTTTTGTTGTAAGAAATTTTGAATATATTTGCATTTAGTTTTCTTGTTATAACCACATTCACACACTCACTATCCCCTTTGCGTAATAAAAGCCCTTAAAATTTATTAATAAAATGAACTAGAAACCTTTTCTTTTTTAGGGCACACTACACCAACTAGTCTTGGTTAGGGTCTTGGGTTTAAATCACCTTAAACCACCCAAGATCACACATTGCGCAATAATCGTAGTGAGATTATCATTTAGGCAAATCCACTACACTCAAAAATTGCCTGGGAGCATATGCAGTAGGTCAATGTGAGATCGGTTTGTGGGAATACCTCTCCTACTTTCTGATTGAGCATACGCCAGGATTGGATAGCGTATTGGGGACTCTTTCGAGTTTCAGGCTTAGCTACCCTGCCCATGCTTTCTGATTCGACCGGTGACTGTTCCCCCAGGATTTTTCGGTGTTTTGGTATCCTTAGTATCAGACTTTTAGGTTCTTACACAGGTGACAGCAGAGGGTATATCTGCTGTACCTAGGACAGACGCGGGAGGAAATCCCTTGCAGGTCTTTGGGAGGGCGGTTGGGTGATTCCAGCGCTTGCACCCTTAGTCATTGTATTGTGGACCCCGGGTAACTGTTCTTCATCCTTCGTTGATCTGTTCTGGGCCCTCATCATCCCAGACTCTTCTCCGGAAGGCACCTTTGTTTGATTGGTTTGAATACTTAGGAATTTTTAGTTGGTGTGCTGTTTGCCCCCTAGTCTTAGTGGCCACTAGGTTATAGGTTGTTTATTGGATATCTATAATCACGGAGAATCAACAACTCCGTAGATCGAGAAGGATTCAAAACCTTCCTCCTATTAGAATAGAACCTATTCAACCAGCTACAAGACAGCGGGTAAACCCCAGTATTTCTTCAGAAATTACCTCTGAAATAGAACTGCTTGAAGAAATACTTATAACAGAAAACCTTGAAACTGAGGTTCCTGAGGAACCATCACCAGGTATCACAGAGCAACAACATTTTAGTACTGTTGAGGTGGAAGATCTTACTTCCGCGGAGTATAGCACTCCTTTCAATCCTCCCTTAACTAACACTAGAATTCCGGTGCTGTTACCTGTTGGTTTCCAACAGCCTCTCTTCAGTGCAGATCTTTTGCTTCCCGATTATCTGATGACTAACACAGGAGGTGAACCAGGGGGTCCCCAAACTCCCACCTTAGGTATGAATACCAGCACAGTTAACCCTTCTTTTACTGCTACATCTAGTCAAGCACAAACTACGTCTGTGCCTACTCCATCTTTCAGTTTTAACACTAGCACTTTAGGAATGCCTAGTTTCACAACAATGGCATCTATTCCCACGCCTACTGTTAGACCTAGCAGTATGGCCAACTGTGCAACACCTTCTACTTCACAACCTTTATATCAGATCCCTAGTACTTGGGTTTCCACACCTGTGGTAGGACCAAGTGTTTCAGCAAACATGCCAGTCATGGGTACCATGACTGCACCGTCCACATCAGCTTCGGCTGGTTTCAACAACTTTGTAGGCCCTAACTTGAATCAGGGTAGCATGCCTGCAAATAATGTTCCTTTTTCCTTATTCTCAGGGGGAGGGGGCAACTTTTTCAACCAGCAATATGGCGGGGCTAACACCCAGCCACAATGGACGAACCAACAAAGCACTAATCCGCTCTCGTACGGGTGGGGAAATTTTAATCATTCTTTCTCACAACAACAACAACTGGCAGGGGGCAACCCCTACCAACAAATACCTAGGGGTAACCCCTACCAACAGTTAACTGGGGGTAACCCCTATCAACAGTTGGGAGGTGGAAACTCCTACCAACACATGGCCGGGGGAAACCCTAATCACCAAATGGCTGGGGGCAACCCTTACCAACAATTCATGGGACAAACAATGGGTGCTTTCCCTTATCAAGCTTCATCTTACCGGCCTCGTCTACCTTTTCTGGCAACTTTGAATTTTCCAGACCTTTCGAAATTGACAAATGATCCTGTGTGTCATAACTCAGCATGGCCATCAGTTCCCACCAAATTACCTTCGGATATTCCCAAATTCGAAGGCAAAGCTGGTGAAGATCCTGGTGACCATGTCACTACCTTTCATTTGTGGTGTTCTTCAAATTCATTGAATGAAGATTCCATCAGGTTGAGATTGTTTCAAAGGACCTTAACTGGTCCCGCAGCCAAATGGTACATTGAGTTACCTGCGGCTACTTTCTCTAGTTTTGGGGATCTGGCCACCGTCTTTTTGAACCATTTCCAACTTCCTGTTCGGTATGATGCCGGAACAGAACTTTTGTCTACTTTTAGACAAAACAAAGCCACTCACCTATCTGACCACATTCAGGAGTGGCGAAGAAGGAAGAGGCTCATAAAGGCCAATATCCCTCCAGAGTTCCTGCTCGAGTGGTACTTGAAATCACTCCTTCCTTATATTTCTAAGGAAGTAGCAACATCTGGAGTCTCCAATGAAGAAGAAGCTATCTTAAGGACTCAACAGTTAGACCTTGTATACGCACAATCTGGTTTACTGTATGAGATTATACCAGACGCACCGAGATCAAATACTGATCTAAGTAGACCCAAACCTGGACCACATGCTGACGGCATAGTGGGTTCAGTTAACTCTGCAGCTTTCGAAGCACTGACCAAACAGGTCCAAGCCTTAACTGTCAAACATTCGACTGCAGACATTGCTTCCGTCACAACCTCTCCTTCTACTTCTGAATCTGTTAATCAGGTTCAGAACAATCAAAAGAGCCCTCGGCAGCCCAACAACAAAAAGAAGGGCAAGAAAGGAGAGGGGAACCAACAAAAGCCCAAAAAAGATAATGCCGAAGAGGGTAATAAAGAGGAGAAGAAGGTTAGGTTCCCTTGTAAACTTTGCAAACAAAACCACCTTACTCATCAATGCCCTCTACTAGAAGAAGCCCAGAAGCTTTTGAAAGAGAAGAAGCCTGCCGTCTTGAAAGATCCATTTCCCAAAGGGCAAGGCTCCACTTCTGGCACCTCCAAAACTGGGGGCACTTCACATGCTTCGGTTGATCAAACATTCATAAACATGGTCAACTCAGATGCACTTTTGCAAACCAAAGCTAAGAATTATACCCCGGAAACGCAGAGAAAGGATAAGGAGATTGCTGAATCCTCCACTCCACTCCACATACCTGTGGACCCAATGCCTAAGATTCCGAAAGGTGTCTTAAAGAGGGCATCGCACAATCCCAACACGCGGGCTGCTTCTAACTACAATGTAGTTGAAGATCTAGCCCAAACTCCTTGTGCCATGTCTACCTTAGAAGTCTTGCAGAGTTGTCCTTTGCAACGAAATGCACTTCTGGCAGATATTGGGAGTATGGAGTCCTCCAACATGTCTGCGCGATTTGATATGACTGATGTCAAATACCGGTTTCCATATCACGTTGCCCTCCAGATTGAAGTCGTTCATGGTCCAATGACCATAAGACGAGCTGTAGTAGATGAGGGAGTGTCGACTTGCGTAATGTCTATTTCCTGCTGGAAAGCTCTAGGTTCGCCTGAGTTAGTCCCTTCCAACACAATGCTTACTGCATTTGATGGCAGAACTTTCCGTCCACATGGAGTTTTGCCATCATTTAATGTCACTTTGGCCGGTAAGACAGTTGCTGTTGAGATTGAAGTTCTGGACGCTCCGCTCGATTACAATATGTTATTGGGCAGGAGTTGGACTTATGCCATGCAAGCTATAGCATCGGCAGTTTTTCGAGTGGTCATGTTCCCATTTGAAGGTAAGATCGTTACAGTCGATCAACTTTCTTTCACTCAAGGAAAACACCAGACTTCTACAGAAACCACGATTCCTATGATTGATCAAACCACCCCAGTTAGCGAGAGTTTAGGAGCAGGACTTTTTGGATCACTGATTGGCACTTTTGACCTACCCGCTCCTACTTTATTTGTTGGTACTGAAGGATGTTCATCGTCTGAAACTCCTATGATTGGTTCAACAACTGATTCCGAGTTTCTCTCAACTAATACAAACCCCTCCGTACCTACCCCTGTTGTAGAAGTTACCCATTTGGAGTCTCATCAAACTACAACAGGACATATGTCGACTCAATTGGTGTCTGTTGAGTCAAATATAGATTGTGCCACTACTCAGATACCCAACCCAATTCATTCTCTCAACAGTTCAGGAATTACTTTACCTTCTGATGAAGAAATGTTAGAAGCTTTGAATGACCCAGACCATCCTCGTGAACCTATAAATCGTGTGTCATTCTTGTTTCCTTTTCTTCACTTATTAGAGAGAGGAGAATTTTGTTCACCACCCGATGAGAACACTGGTCTCACCCCTTCACAAGTTGCCATTGTTGAAGCAAATAGAGCACATACCTCATTGGTGAACATTTTTACTGGAGTTAACGGAAACATTCTCTTTGAAACGGGATGTTATCTCGATGAAATAATCCCATATGCTAACCTTTTCCGTGAGTTCCATAATACCTTTGCCCGGCCTCCTGAGGAAGATCCAGGCGTTGACCCTACCTGAAGAAGTACTACGCCTAGGTTGAAGTACTTTTTCTTGTACTATAGCTGTATATTTCTGTATAGTTATTTTTGTTATGCTCGTTAGGTGATCTGATGTGTGCCTCTCGTTTCATGTACCAGATGTCAACCGCACATTTCTTAGGATTTGCTGATGGCGCCAGTCGCCACACCTGTCAGTTGGCTGCAGCAGCTTGGGTCATTTATTCACCTGCTGACCAACTTGTCTCTTCGGGGGGGGTTTGTTTGGGACCTACCACGAACAATGTGGCTGAATACAGTGCAGTTATAGAACTTCTCCGAGATGCCCTCAGTCATGGCATTTCATACCTGGAGGTAAGGCTTGACTCACAACTAATTGTATTTCAGTTAACAGGTGTCTATCGGATCAGAGATCCAGGGTTGCTACGACAGTTTCTACGAGTTAGATTATTGGAAAGACATTTTCATTCTATCAGATATGAACACATTCCAAGAAATTTAAACAATTTAGCTGATTCGTTAGCAAACTATGTGTTAGACTGGCATTTGCATCATACATTGTAAACAACATTCCACACATAAGATTTAAAAACACATTCACATGTAAATAACCGATACTGTATATATAACTGATACCGTATCAAAAAATATGAGTTTCGAGTCATGAGTTTCATAAGTCAAGTCATAAAAGTACAAAAGTTGGGCATGGCAGCCTCAAAAATATATACATATAATGTTTTTCTTCTCCTATGGAGAAGGAGGAACCTCCTCATCATCTACCGCATTACGGTAGCATATCACTAGTCTAGCAACTCTACGCAGTAATCTAAGCCATGCTGGGGGCACCCCAACAACATCTTCCTGCATGTCAACAGGTATCTGGTCCATGCGGCTGGTAGGAATCTCATGAGTCAGTCGACTCATTTTCCTCTCCAGGGTTCCCAGCATAGCTTCTGCTGCGGTAATGTCAGCTGGCCTCACATAGATAGTAGGATGGCCCTCGGGACGAACAGGCCCAACATCTGCATTGAACACTTGATTAGAACTCCAAAACTCATTTCATAAAAATCAAATATTTTGAAAAGTTTGAAAAAATTAAATAAATTCTCAAAAAGTAAACATACCAATATCTCCCCAGGCACCACCTGGCGGAAGTACCAGCTCTGGGTCATGACGAAAATCCAGTCCAGCATAGGGAAACTGCTCAAAAGCGGGAACTTGCCTCTCCCACCACCCCCAGAAGTCATCTGTATGGTAACAATAGTGACTCTCCCCACCACCCTGGCGGAGAAAAATGTCACCCCAACGTCCTAGTCTGGGCTCACGGGGGTTAACCTGTGGTAATGGCATTCCCAAACTAATAGCAGGCATTCTCTCGAAGAAGAAAGTACACAAGATACTCCCGTACCCGAAATTCTTCATTGTACCATATTTGCAACTTGTCAATTGATACTTCATGTTTGCCAACAAGCTAGTACTCCAATCATAAACATGCCCATGCAAGCACTGTACACCGACATGCATCGAGTTCCTAGAAGCCAAGTGTTGTGATGCACTACCGGATACCCGGTTGATCGTACTCACTATCACTTTCAGCGGGAGACCATCAATAGTTGAAATCAGGACTTGGCTTCCCGATTTTTCTGCTCCGGCAACACAGTAGGTGTTCACATATTCTTGCACGGACCGTGCACCCAAGAGAGATGTCCCTTTTAGATTGATTACGTCTCCTCTTCTTGAGAGACCGGTAATAAAATATATATCCTCAACGGTAAGCTCAAGAGTTTTCCCCCGGATGATGAAGGTATTAGTATCAACATCCCAATACTGAATCAATCTCCGAAACAGCTTGTTTAGTGCCCGCATGTTTACGGTTCGATAAAATTTCAACAAACCGCATCTACGGAGCGCATGAAGGGTAGCAGGGTCTTGCATAGCTAGTCTATCCATGTCTTCATGCTCCCTTTCTCTCCATTGTAAGACCATCCTGCACAAAAACCCCAAAAATTTTGAGTCTCGGCGCTTCATTTTGGCTTTGCAAATGTGTACGCTACTGTGTGTATTACACAGTAGCGTGTAGGCGCTACTCTGTTTGAGTAAAGTAGCGCCCATTCGCCTTCGTACGCTACTGTTATGTACACACAGTAGCGCCCGCGCATAAAACTTTATGAGCATTGCGTTTTGGGCCATTTTTCCTCAAAATTTTAAAAATAAACTAATGAAATGCAAGTTGGGTTGATTGTTACTTACTTGATGGAAGTCGTTTGGCGATTGGATGCTCCGTTTGATCACAAGGAGGATTTGAAATTCGTGAAAATGTGCCCAATGTTTGCCCTACAACACAAAATGCAACTTGATTTGTTAATATTGAAATTATATATATAATTGGATTTTAATTTTTACCCATAATTTTTAATTTTCTATAGTTTCAAACATTTTCAAAGACCCTAATTAATCAATTGAAACACAAAATAAGGTATAAAACTGATCCAAGTTCAATTTTCGCTCAAATGTTGTCGAATTCGTCTCCTGACCTCAAATTTCTTAACGATAAAACTTTTCAATTAGCTAAACATTTCAAATCCATATATTCTTTAAGATTTTTGCGTCATCAACTAATATTTTGTTGAAAACCTAGTTTTTGGCAGGACATGAAGTTACGATCCCAGAAGCTGAACTTTAAGTCATTTTAAGCTCTTGTTTGGACTATTTAAACCTAAACAAGATTGCCGAGCAGACTTGTCCTCTCCGAGCTCGTTAAAGTATCCGAAGGCTCATCCACTCAGGTATAGAATTACCCCTTTTCCGGGCCTCAGTGGATTAACTACGGAAAAGGTATACTCTAGGTATACGTCAGTATGCGCTAGAAGAGTTCTCCTTTCATTGTTTTATACTTTTTCGGGGGAGGAGACTAACTATACGAAAAAGGACCTTCTAGAGTCTCTCTTTAGGGTTTTCAGACTCTCTAAATATGAAAATACCAAGCGAGCATTCACCTACTCGGGCTCGATGTGAAATCCACGAGAGGGTAAGTAGAGGACTGTTTAAGTTTTTCAACTCTATAAACAAGAAAACACCGCCGAGCACAGACCAATCCGGGCTCGATATAAAATCCACGGATAGGTGAAAAGAGGATTGTTTAAGTTTTTCAGACTCTATAAACAGGAAAACACCGGCGAGCATTAATCTGCTTGGGCTCGATACTAAAATCCGCAAGCAGATATATGGAGTTATTGTTTAAGTTTTTCAGACTCCTTAAAATTGAAAACACCGGCGAGCAAGAACAGATCTCGGCTCGATACTAAAATCCAGAGATCAGTACATATAGAGTAATCTTCTATCTCTTCTTCGAACTCTTTAAATTATGAAGAAGGTACTGAGTCTTCCTCCCATGGGCTCATTAAATTATTTACATGGTTGGACCTATTGAGTTTTCATTCTTTCTTGGACTCATTAAATCCACAAGAAGGGTATTCTTTTATCTAAAAAGAATAAGGAACAGGAAAACACATCATATCTTCATTGTTAAAGGCAGTATCAGTCAAGTCCTATCCTTGAACACAGCACCTACTTGAGTCTATCTTGTCGGTTGGGTTTAGTTTTTGGCCTTAAGGTGAACCTTTCCTCCGAGTTATTTACTCCCCCGGTTGGTTATTCTTCCAACCATATGGAGGGTCTGCTAATGTCTCTTACATTTCAGACTTATTTACCCCATTATGTCAAAAACTACCTGAGTCACTTTGTGTCGTGCTCAATGTTCAAGGATATACCCTGTGTCGGCCATTCTGCAGTTTACCTTGACCTCATGTGTCGGCCTTCCTAGTGTCAGTCTTGTTACATATCGTTTCGTATCAGCTCTTACCAGTTGAGTGTTCCTCGAGTTGGATGATGGAGGATGCCTTAAGGCCTCCCTTCCAACGGACTTCTTCCCATCGACATCAAATCATTATTCTGGGATTGAAGTTTAGAGTTTCGGTTAGTACCTTGGCGATTGCAGTCACCAGTGGCAATTGTCCTCGCTGTTGAATGATGAGAATACATCAATGTCTCTTCTTCGACAGGATTCCCAAGTGTTCGACTCCAAGTCCATCTATTCACATTTGGCGAATCATACTTGGTACCTTGGACTCCATTATCATTATCGATGGAAGTCCTCGCGTTTGTTAACGGTATACATCAATGACCGGTAATCAGACGATGCCCTCCATGTTCGACTATCAGCTCATCTATTCACATGGCTCGGGTTTGTACCTAGGGTTGTTATGGGATGAAGACCTTGGGATTTGGATGACATAACCCCATTTTGTTATCACCCAAGTTGCGCAAGACTGAGCCTAACTTCTATACGGCTCTCCATGAGACATAGATCCAGTGTGTTGTTATGGCTATGATCTCTTAGTTTGACATGGATCCACGCTTGTATTTCAAGTGGCCATGCTTTTATATACATCTCCTTGTTATGTATCGGAGATCATGTTGTATCACCCTACACATCTATACGATGTCAACAATGTAATTGCTCGCTGACCTTGATTTTTGTTGCAGGTTTCTTGTGACTTTGTTCTGCGGTTCTGTGCTCTCTCTCTGGTTTTGGATTATAATGTATTTTGGCCATCGCTTCCCTCTGACCTCATACATTAGGGGGCATCTGTTATAGGTCAAACTTGCACCTCTCCGTCCGTGATCTCCCTGAGCTGTTGATCACACAAAAGGACAACTTGGATGGAGGAGCACGTTGACCTTGGATGTTATTACAACTCATCCCATTTCCTGAGAATACTGGAAAACATACAAAAATACCATTTTGAGGCATGGGCGCTACTCTACTTAAAGATACTAGCGCCCATACGCGACTCCAGTGCATAATAGTAGCGCCCATATCAATGTATACGCTACTCCTTCTTATCAAAGTAGCGCTCACAATTTAAAACTAAATGAGCGCTATTGTTTAAACAATAGAGTAGCGCCCTATACGCTACTCCACTGTGTAATAGTCGCGTGTACCTTAAAAAATGATTAAAAAATATATTAATCCATCGAAGAGGATTAGTTGAAGACAGTTTCTTAACTTCCCCAACCTCCTCATCGACTGGAACTGCTTCCTTAAACCTATAAATTCCTAGAAGACTAAGGGAGCAAGGTTAGAAGAAATTATGAATGCAAATGCTTACTAAAGAATGAGAGGATGAGTTAATGGAGAAACTGTTACAGAAGACATTCAGACCAGAGCAGAGCCAGAGCCCAGGATCTAGTTGCAGGAGCCTGCTTCATTATCAGGTATATTTGTACTGCATACTATTTTGACAAATAAAGGTTGAAGTGTTTCCTTGTTCCAATCTGAAGGTGTTATAAAATGGCATTTTGAATTGGATTTACTTTGGTCAATACTGGATATTAAACATAATCTTTGTTTATTTTATGATTTATATGTTGCCCAAAGTGTTTGAGGAAGGTATTGTTGTTTCAGGTTTGTTGAAAGAAAGAAGATTTGAGAGCTGGACACAAGGCTGGGTCAAGGCTAGGATCAGACTCCAGTGAAAGGTATGTTCTCTAAATCTGTAATCTATTTCTTTTGCAAACACTTCTGTAAATGACATAAATACACTTACCTGTCACCCCAACCAAGTTGATAGTTTAGTTTCCTGACTATAGGGTAGAAATATCCGCCAACAGTGGAACAATTCAATTCTAAGAATAAAATAATATTTAAATATGCTTGTCAGATTTCTTGTTTTTCTCGAGCAGTGAAATAATTCAATTCTAATTAAGGTTGTCCTTTTGTGTAGATTTCCTATTGTTCAAAAAAATAATTAAATAAATAAGCATGACTTGCCTTATCTAAACGTATGGGACAAGTTAAATTGTATCGAATTTACCCCACCGCTTGATCTTTAAATGTAGATAGGATAATATAATAAATGCAAAACTTGAATTTACACATGGAGGACATTCATGTCTTTATTACTCAACTAAATCTTGATTCGAAATGTTGTTTGATTTATAATTAAAGTTTAAATAACAATATAATATGGAATATAATAATATGACTCACTTTCAATTGTTTTTAATAATTTTGGTTCCTTTTTATTATTCATATAAAACAATCGTGATAAATTCATCCATTTATGCAAAACATTAAGCTATGTTTATTTGCCAACAATTATAATAACAAATAAGATTATGCATGTTAATAACAACATTAATAATACTAATAACAATAATAATATTAATATTAAAATATTTAATGATAATTATTTTATAACACTATGACCTTAAAGGTTATAAACATAACATTGAATTACTTCTAACCAACATAATTTGACTGTTCAAAGAGAAGTACAATTATGCTAGAAAAAACAACGCTAATTGTGTAAGCTAAACAGGGACTATGTTAAATACAACACTATCCCCAACGCATCATAAATGATGTTAAGCACAACACTATTTCCAACAATTAGTTACTAATGCATGTAATTAACAACTAACAGACTGATCCATTTATGCATTTTTACATTATTAACAACCATCATTTGGACTTCACTAATTCACGACTGAGTCTTATCTAGAATTCAATCACAACCAATAGTTATCACATTAATACTAGTGTACATGTACAAGGTGTGCATCCGTGGCCAGCGTATGCATAGACTGTACTCGTACTATAAGAAAACATCATTTCCCCTATGCATATATATTAACTTCAGCAAAACAATGATTTGTACTGACATAACAATCATACATACAAACAATCACAAATACTTAACCCATTCAACATGCATAAATCATAATCATTTCAGCATCATTAGGCATTGATAATTATCCAATTAAGTTGTAACATTTATGTTTTCCAGATTCACCATAATTAATCAATCAATTATTTTTAAGGAAGAGGCACCTACTACCACTAAATCAGGATCAAGGGATACCCAACCCTCAATAGTACTAACTAACATATCCCCCCCACCCTAACCTACGTCCGCATCCTCCCTATCCTTCCTCTGCTAGTACAAAAGTGGATGTCAGCTATACTGACCTAGCCACGTAGAACATGAGAGCGGTAGCGTCGGCTAACTAGCGGACCTAACCTCTCCTAGCAGGCATCCGACCATCGTCATCACAACAACTTAGGGAGCGTGTCTCAGCACGGCCCTTCCACGACCTCGGGTATCATAGAAACATAGGGTGGGAAATACATCCATCCCTCTCAACATACTGGGTCTACGCCCTTATCAACTCATACTTTGTTGCTCTCGAGATTATTGGTTTGTGTTAACACCCAAAAAGTGCTCACTAGCTCATTTACCACATTATATGACTCATTTGTCCATTTGCCTACCATATTTCCATTAAAAATCCCAAAAATCCCATTAAAAAGCCTCCAAAAGGCCTAAAATGCCTCCAAAAGGCCACAAAACCATCAAAATAGCCTAAAAAAGGCTAAAAAACCCCCTTTTCCTCCAAAAATAGCAAAAATCCCCTAAAAAGGGAATAAAAATATAAAATAATGAGGAAAAGGAGGAAAAAACCCTATACAGCTGCCTAAAACCATGTGTTTCCCAAAACCATGGGTCAGCACTCCACCACCAAAAAACTATAAATAGGTGATGGAGATCCCTTATTCCATATCCACAATCACAAGCACCCTTACTCTGCCAAAATCTCTCTCGAAACCCTAGTTCACCTTTGAACTATTTTCACCTTGAGAGCCACCTTTGGCCCATCCCCAACCTTGGAGAAGGAGAAGGAGCATTCTTGAAGCTTGGAGCATCCTCTTGGACACTGCAAAGGGCTTCACCAACCTTGACATTCAAGGTAACATCAATACAAAGTCATTCTTTCATTTTGGTGTTTATGCTTCATGCTTGTATTAGAAATAATTTAATTTTTTGTTTATTGCATAATTAGTTTAATATACTGAACTGCTACTAAGGAGTCCATTCTCCTTAGTAGGTGCTCATTGGCACAAGCTAGGGGTAAAACCCTAGCTACAGTTTTGGCGACTCCACTGGTTTTCGAATTTCTGGTTTCCGTTTTTAAATTTTTTCTTTCGGCTGTCCCTTTCGGCCGCTGCATACCGCGTCTTTTTCCTCTACAGTCGCGTCCCGACCGCGCCTTTCAGGCCTTTACCCGCGATCCGACCGTGGCTCTCAGACTGCTTCCGACGCTCAGTCGGCGGATTCAAGTCTGTTACCTGCGATCCGACCGTGGCTAATCAGCCTGTTTGCCGCGATCTGACTGCGCCTATCGGCCTTGTTCTCGCGTCCCGACTGCGGCTTTCTGCCTCTTTCGGGCGTCCCGACTGCGCTTGTTAGCCTTTTAGCCGCGACCCGACTGTTTGTTTTTCCATTGTTCCTGCGTCCCGACTGCCACTGTTGGCCCGATAGCCGCGACCCGACTGTGCCTTGTCCCCTGTTTCCTGCGTCCCGACTGCAACTATTGGCCCGATAGCCGCGACCTGACCGCCGCTGTTGCCCTCAAACCCGCGGTCGGCCTGTTCTGACCCGCCACAGACCCGCGGTCTGATTTCTGCTCTTTTCCTGTTTTTGAGCCCAACCCCTCTTGCTGCAATATTTTCTGCATTTGAACAGCCCTCTGTCCCACCTGCAGCCTACTTCCTTACAGCCTTTCTGCAACATAATTTCTGTTCCTTTTACAGAATCTTTTTAAAATTTCAGTATTTTTATTTTCAGAAAATTTTGCAAATTAAAAGAATCAATTTCAGCATTATTGATAGATTGGAAGTTGCCCTCCCTTGTGGCACTTCTGTTTTTGGGTTCAACACCTCACGAGCACACACTCTGTCACATTAAATCAAGTGAGCCTTAAAAAGTACCTAACTAAACCAACATTCTAACCCCACTTGGGGAACACTAAAGAATCATTGTAGTTAGGTAGGATCAGGGGGATAGGCTTCCAATAACACCCCTTGGTCATTTCACTTGAGACATAGTTGTTGTCCAACTAGGGAACCAAAATCCCCTAGTACTTTTTGGCACGGTCACGACCAGTTTATCAGAGGGCCTCTCCCTTAGGAGGGTTGAAGTCGGGAGACTGGTTCCGGAGGCCTGAGTGGAATACCGCACTCCATTCAGTAACCGAAGGGCTACCTTTCGCGGTTCGCGGGATATCCCTGTATAGGGGTATTGCGGTCAACGAACTAAACGGCAGATTCACCTTTCTGGACGTGTCATGAACGGGGTATCTTAGTTGCCATTCTTCTAGGATTGACTACCCGGTGTCCCTCCCGGTAGGGGGATATCATAGCCACTTGGCTTTCCTACTCATATTGTCTGACTTGGATTTCATCACCTTGCAGAGGATATGTTTAGTTAAGTCAGAATACTTTTAGTTAGGTGTTTGCATGCTCCTTTACCTCCCTTTGGTCTAGTGAGTCCACCATTTTTCTTTTTTAGGAAACCTGCTGCTTGTTGGTATTCTGACCATCTTTGTTGTTACTCCACCTATTGTAGCACAGCTGTTGCAGTGGGTGTTTTGAGTTGGTTGTTGGCCTGAGTGCCTTGCTTTTTAGCTCTCCTTCTGCACACTCGGTTGCATTAGGATTTTTGAGCTGTTTTTATACTCACCTCAACCCACAGAGATTTAGACACCATCTGTCACCATTGAGTCCCCGAGACATTCTCGGCGCCTCAGGGGCGAGCCCCCACAGCACGGTTCTCTCGACACCACTCGTCATAGATTCCGATCATTGTCCGTTGATACCACTCATCACAGATCTAGAGCCTTGTCACTTGACTCCACCCGTCAGCGACGTAGGTCTCCGTCACCAGATAGTGACGCACCTTACTTTACCTCTGATTCTGACGAAGAGTCTGAGAACCCTATTTATACTGCCCCTACTAGCCCCATGGCTGGTACGACTTCCACTCCATTTGCCATAGGGACCATTGGTGGCACATCCACCACTACACCAGTTACTACACCTGTTTTTGGTATGCCCTCCATGGGGCAACCATCTACCGTTCCCCTCACGGTACCTATTCCCACAGCGGGAATACCTATCCCCACTACATCAGTGGCTCACACTACCCATGGTGGTGCTGGACCATCCTCCACTACCTCAGTTCCCCCACTTGGGGGCACCACCCTAAATCTTGTCCCTCCACTTGGGGGCACTGGCCCCAACTTGGTCCACAGCACTACTGTGTCACAGCCTTCTTCCAGTTTGCCGTTCATGGCTAGCCTCAACCTACCTGACCTGGCCAGATTGACCAATGATCCTATTCGACACGACCCTATGTGGCCTCATATGCCTACCAAACTACCCTCTGACATCCCTAAATTCGAGGGTAAGGCCGGTGAGGACCCACAGAACCACATCATGTCTTTCCACCTATGGTGTTCCTCTAACTCCATTATGGATGACTCTGTTCGCCTCCGTCTCTTACAGCGCACCTTCACTGGCTCTGCAGCCAAGTGGTATATTGAGCAGCCTCATGGGACCCACGCCACATTTTCCTCCCTTGCCTCTACCTTCCTGCAGTTCTTCCAGTTGCCTGTCCGCTATGACGCGGGTGTTGAGATCCTTCTATCTTGTAGACAAAACACGGCTACCCATATCACGGACCACATCCATGAGTGGCGTCGACGCCGTAGCTTATGCAAGATTAAACTAGATGACCGTATCTTCCTCGATTGGTTCCTCAAGTCCCTGCTTCCTGTCATCGCTAAGGATGTAGCTTCAGAAAGACCCCAGTCTGAAGAAGAGGCCATCCTTAAGGCACAGCAGTTCGACCTCATTTACGCCCAGTCGGGTTACCTTTATACCATTATACCTGACGCCCCTCGCGGCGAGTCCTCCCATCATGATGCGCCGGGGGCATCCCACGCTGCTGATGGTATCATTGGCCGTGTTTCTTCGCATCCCCAACCCTTTTCTATAGCACGGCCTACCCCTGGCCCCGACCTGTCGAGGGCTACCTCCCAGTCTGGAGCAACCAACTCATATGCTCCCATGACACATCACCATTCCCATGGACCTTCGTGTCCACCTCAGTGCTTTGGGTATGCGACTCCTGCTTATGCTCCTCCAGTCGCCCCTCAGCCTTACTACCATCAGCAGGCTGCCTCAGCTCCTGCGCCTTCCCAAGCCCCACCAGCTTATTATCCGCCCCAGGCAGCCCCTGCGGCACATCCACAACCGGCTCCGCAGTCCTATCAGCAACCCCCTCAAGTTGCTGCACCTGCTCAGCCTCAACCTGCATATCATCCTCCGCAGCCTGCTCCAGCACCTGCGCAACCTCAAAATCCACCTGCTGCCCAAGGGCAAGTTTACGCCCAACATAACCCGCAGCAAAACCAGAATAACCAACGTAACCAGGGCCAACAGAACCGCGGCAAGGGCCGTAATCGGGGAAACAACCAACCTGCAGACCAAGCTGGTCAACCGGCTAATCCCCCTGACAATAACAATGCGGCCCCCGCTAATCAAAACCCTGATCGCCCGCCCAAGCAGGCCAAAAACCCCAATCTCCGAACAAATCACCCTTGTTCTATTTGCGGGGTCTATGGACATTACACCCATGCTTGCCCACACTTGGAGCGAGCTCGGCAGCTTTGGGTTGACGAGGCCCATCGCCAAGGGCATGCGGCTCCCCAAGCACCGCCCAACCCCCCCCAACCTCAGCAACCCCCTTTGGTGCTGCAAAACCCCTTACCGACCCAAGGCGTGGTGAACACTCAGCCGTTGGCCCCTCAAGCTAACGTGCAACCCCAACAACAACAGATCACCTACGCTGCCCCTGATCAACCCATGTTTGACTCAGGTACCCACCACTTACTGATGATGTCATCCGCTGACGTCAACCTCCAGACCCGTCGGAACCAATATGGCTCCACCTCTGAAGCCACTCCCACGGATAAAACCACTAACGCCCACCCCACCGATCAGGCGTTACGCATACCTCCGCCTCCCACAGACGGCGCTGCGAAAGCACCTCGTTTCCCACTGCGCCGAATCAACAATAACCCTAATGCGCGTGCTGCGTCAAACTACAACATTGTAGACGACCTAGCCCAATCTCCCGCAGCCATGTCTGCGTTAGAAGTCTTGAAGAACTGCCCTTCCCAGCGCAAGTCTTTACTTTCCGCCATCGGGGGGATTGACCCAACTGATTCACATTTGATGGCGTTTGATTTAGACCAGTCTGAACCACGCCTACCTTCCAGCTTAGCCTTCCAAGTTACAGTCTCCGTTAGGAACCTTGTTATCCATCGGTGCATCATCGATGAGGGTGCCTCCACATGCGTTATGTCTACATTTGTATGGCAGAAGCTAGGATCCCCTCCTCTCCAGCAGTCCACCACTGCGTTACGTGCCTACGACGGTCGTTCGGCCCAGCCCCAAGGCCTCCTGCCCAACGTTCCTGTCCAGTTAGGTGGTAAAACAGTCCTTATTGATATAGAGGTAATCAATGCCCAATTGGATTACAACCTTCTACTTGGCCGCAGCTACATGTATGCCATGCGGGCAGTTGCCTCTTCTGTCTTTCGCACCATGATGTTCCCCCACGAGGGACGCGTGGTTAAGATTGACCAGCTCACCTACTATGATCCCAGTGCTCCGGCGGCACCGGAAAATGTTCTCCCCATGGTTGAACAACCTGTTTCTAGTGCCACCACCTCGTTTGTTTCCTCTATGGGGCCTGGAGTCTACTCAGACGCGCCGATGACCTCCACCTTTCAATCCATTCCTCCGCCGTCATCTACGCCCGAAATGTCTGACTTATGTACCTTGTCCCATGACATCCTACCACCTAACAATCAACCATCCTTGTTGCCTAAACCACCATTGGTACCTAGTCACATTGGTGTTACACCGATCCATACGATCCCCTTCCTAGTTCCTCCAGCAGGAGTAGTAAGCGCCCCGGTCATGGCTACCCTTAGCCTCCCTGGGTTAACCTTGGGATTACCTGTATGGTACCTTTCGCCTCCCGTTCGCCCGCCGACACCTGATGTCGTCCTCCAGCCGGTGCAACCCATGGCTACTACCACTCAGCCACCTCCCGGTGTCTCTACCCCTTCGTCCTCCACGACAACTCCTCTTCCTCCTCAACCCACTGGGGGCAGAGGTCCACAACCTTACACTGCTATCCCACCGCCCAAGACAGTCAAGAACCCTCCAGTGTTTCGTGCTCCTCCCAAATGCTCGCTGTGTGACGAGTTGGGCCATGCGACCCACCAATGCCCACAGTTACCCGCATTGCAGAAGCACATGCAAATGCTCGATGATGACCCCAACATCCCAACCGTCGAACTAAACCCCACTCCTAAGCCTAAAGATAAGTCCCTACGTACCAACCACTCCTGCGCCATCTGCGGTATTTACGGGCACTATTCACATCATTGTCCCGATCTCCCGGATTACAGAGCGGCTCTCTATGAGATGAACAATCTGGACCTTGAGACGGCACCACCTACCATTGAGGAGATCTACCCCCCGGTCTCTCCCCCTTCTGAAGAGATTAATATCATCTACATGATCTCTTCAACCAACACTTCCACTACCCCCTCGTCAACCGATTTGACGACGCAGACTTTCCGTACTGATGAGGAGATTCTTGAGGCCCTAACTGCCCCGGATTATCCTTGGGATGATATGCACCACCGTTCCTATTTCATCCCAGAAGCGTCTCCCTCTAGCACCGCTACCCAATACGCGGTCGAATCCAAAGACTTCCTCCCCACCAAGGTTGACTGGTTCAAGGACCCTATTCCTGCTCCTGATGCCTTCGAGGAGGGCAACATGACCAACATCTCACCTGTCATCCAAGTTGATATTGCTGCTCCAGGTCGTGCCCCTGAACTCATTACTTTAGGAGCATTCTGCAGTAAACAAGAGATTGAGGACTACATAAACCTTTTCCAAGAATTCCGTGATGTCTTTGCCTGGTCTTATACCGAAATGCCTGGTCTTGACCCCGCAATTATAGAGCACCACATTGACACATGGCCTGATGTGACCCCCGTTCGTCAGAAACAACTTCCTCTTCCTCCCTCAAAGTTCCTAGGATATGCCCCTGAACTCATCACTTTAGGAGCCTCCTGCAGCGAGCGGGAGATTGAGGATTATATACAACTCTTCCAAGAGTTCCGTGATGTCTTCGCTTGGCCCTCTAACGGAATGCCCGGTTTCGACACCGCCATTCTCAACCATCACATAGACACACGGCCAGAGGAACTCCATGTTCTTACTGAAACCAACTCTAAAGGCCTCCCTTTATGCAACCCCCATGACGGGTTGCATCCTACAGACTCTCTACCTATTGCATAACCCGTGACCTCATTGGTCTGCATTGTACAGTGCTTTCTTTTCGGGTTGCATCCTACAGACTCTCTACCTATTGCATAACCCGTGACCTCATTGGTCTGCATTGTACAGTGCTTTCTTTTTTTTTTTTTTTTTTTTTTTTTTTTTTTTTTTTTTTTTTTTTCGAACCGTTTCCACCATTGGAATCAGCGCGACATGACCGTCATGATGGTCACCTCGTTGCATTATTTTTGTCCTGTCATTTTTTACCCATTTTTTCAGACGCCACTAGTCGCCTCGGTTTGCGTGCCACATCGGCCGTTCTCCGATCTTCACATGTTTTATATCATCGGATTCATTTTTCCGAGCTGGTGATGATGCTAGAGATCATTTCTCGCTCTCACCTCCAGATTTTCCGGGCATTTTTCAAAATGCCCCCGTCACCTCGGTTTGCGTGCCACATCGGCCATCACCCGTTTTTGACATCCTTTATATTGCCGGATTCATTTTTCCGAGCCCGTGATGATGCTTGAGATCATTTCTCGCTCTCACTTGGTACGATTTCAACATTGTGTCCCAACACCTTGCTGCCTCGGTTTGCGCGCCACATCGGCCGCCATCGGATTGTTCCACATTTTTACATGAGCCATTCACTCCTGTCATACTGCAAATGTTTCGTTATTTTGCCACCATTTCATCTACCCCACAAGGAGGTCCATCAGTGTTCCCACCTACCCTCGTTCTTGGTCATCATTACTAAACCTTGATTGAACACTTCCTCCTTGCCTGGCCATTCCTTTTGTTCGGTATAATTTTATCCCTTTTTCGGGCCGGACAAGTCCTTTACGAAAAAGGCACTTAGGGAGTTTCCGTTAAGCTCTTTTCTGACTCCTAAAAGAATGAAAAGATCGCCGAGCAATCTTGCTTCCTTTCATGCTCGTTAAAGTACCTGAAAGGGCGTCTATCTGGTATAAGTTTAACCCTTTTCCGGACCTGGTAGACTAATTACGAAAAAGGAATACTCTAGTCACACCGGCTAGAAGAGTTCTTCATTGCATCCTTTTATGCTTCTTTGGGCCTTGGAGACTAAATCTACGAAAAAGCAACCCCCTGGAGTCTTCTTACTTGCTTTCAGACTCTCTAAAATTGAAAGCAACCACGAGCATACACTGTCCTGGGCTCGTAAAATCCACACGACAGTACCATTCCACTACCTCAGAGTCTTCTTATTGCTTTCAGACTCCTTAAAATTGAAAGCAACCACGAGCATGAACTGTCTTGGGCTCGTAAAATCCACACGACAGTATCATTTTATCCACACACTTCTTCTAATTCCTTAACCCATGAAGAAGTACCCTCCCGTGCCTCATGGCACTATGATCGATCATCTCGGCAGCACCCCCAATTAGGTCGCCTTTGTTCAGAGTATTCTGCAGTCTCCTGCCACGTTACACCAGCTTGAGTCTCCCTCAGCCAGTTATTCCCCCAGATTCATTATAGCTATGATCCCTTTTCCCTGAGTCAGTTTCATATGCTGCCAGATCATTCCCATTATCATACTCTGAACAAAGGAAGTTTGAGTCCACCCGCTCTACTTGCCCAGTTGTCCCACCACAGTTTATCAGTCCTGCCATCAGCACTATCACATTTCGGTCTTGTACCTCGCGCTCCTGTCACGGAAACATCATTGCCTTGATAGGGGCAGGTCTCCCTCTGTCGACGACAGCTCCTCTATTCCAGAGGATAGGCCCAGAGGTCCCTACGCCTTGGACTTATCACCATCTGTGGTAAGTGCCTACGGATCATTCTGAGAGGAGACATCATTGCCTCTCTGCGTGGTTGTTCCTCACATGCTCGACTTCAGCACCTTGATCGCATCGTTGAGGATCGCGTAGGATTATATTCCATCAGTTTTTGTCGAAGACCCCGGATTTCCCCCGACTCTAGCACATTGGTGAGTCACTTTGGAACGCCCAGTTGTATGTTCCCGTGGATGTCCGGGCTGCGTTGGCGTTTGTATTCGGAAGCCATCCAGTTCCATGCTTCCTTGAGTACCCAGTTTCAGTTCGAGTTCAGTGTACCATGGAGAGTATGACCCCAGTCACTATGATCCAGCAGCTCATCAGTTCCTTTGGTACCACACTCAGTAGCACTGTTGATTGTTCCGGTGCACCAGTTCTGCAGTTCACACATGATCCGTTGAGCAGTATGTCCCAGATTTGTGTCCCCTCTGGACTCTTATGATGTACACAGTGGTCATGTACCTTACAGGTCCCCCTTTTTCGGGCCTTACAGTTATATTTATGTATCTTGATACGAGCATGGGTATGCCCGCCTCGTCCATATATTGAGATTATTCCTCAGTCAGTATTTGAGGTCATGTATATTTCAGGTCCCCATTTTTGGACCCCATTGTTGTTATTATGTTATATCCTGATACGAGCATGGGAATGCCCGCCTCGTCCATATGATCAGATGATTCCTCATCCTTTATTGAGGTTATGTACTTTTAGTTCTTGCAGTTGTTCGGGATCGTTGTTCCGGGCTCCAGTTTGTTTCTTCTCTTCTCTCCACACCCAGGAAAACCATTCATGACTTATGATGTCCATCGGCCATACGATGAGCTCCTGCCCTCGCACATCAGGGGGCAATCTGTTAACACCCAAAAAGTGCTCACTAGCTCATTTACCACATTATATGACTCATTTGTCCATTTGCCTACCATATTTCCATTAAAAATCCCAAAAATCCCATTAAAAAGCCTCCAAAAGGCCTAAAATGCCTCCAAAAGGCCACAAAACCATCAAAATAGCCTAAAAAAGGCTAAAAAACCCCCTTTTCCTCCAAAAATAGCAAAAATCCCCTAAAAAGGGAATAAAAATATAAAATAATGAGGAAAAGGAGGAAAAAACCCTATACAGCTGCCTAAAACCATGTGTTTCCCAAAACCATGGGTCAGCACTCCACCACCAAAAAACTATAAATAGGTGATGGAGATCCCTTATTCCATATCCACAATCACAAGCACCCTTACTCTGCCAAAATCTCTCTCGAAACCCTAGTTCACCTTTGAACTATTTTCACCTTGAGAGCCACCTTTGGCCCATCCCCAACCTTGGAGAAGGAGAAGGAGCATTCTTGAAGCTTGGAGCATCCTCTTGGACACTGCAAAGGGCTTCACCAACCTTGACATTCAAGGTAACATCAATACAAAGTCATTCTTTCATTTTGGTGTTTATGCTTCATGCTTGTATTAGAAATAATTTAATTTTTTGTTTATTGCATAATTAGTTTAATATACTGAACTGCTACTAAGGAGTCCATTCTCCTTAGTAGGTGCTCATTGGCACAAGCTAGGGGTAAAACCCTAGCTACAGTTTGTGTCATCGTATCATCAACTTTGGTAACCAAGGCTCTCTGCAAAATAGGTACTATACCATACTTCGTATCAGGTATCCGACTATTACATAGCCCCGGTGTCCTGCAGATTAGTACTTTGCAGCAATAGATTTATAACAATATTTCCATTCTATCATCGTCTGATCCATATTGTGAACATCATTTATTTCATCACATAAAATCATTAAATCGATCACAGCATAAATACCACATCATATATATCACATTTCATCCAGGACGATTATTAAACATATACTATCATTATGAAATAAAAGAATCTCGTGATAACTACAACATAGTAACCACATAAACCAAATAACATCATGAGGATGGTAACATCATAACATCATAACCGTAGTATCAGCATGGGCACAGTAACATCCTAAACATAATAGCAACATATCATCATGTCTAACATGCCGAGAATATAGTTCACTCTGTCTAGCTGAGTCGAACAGATAATAAGAAAATAAAGTGAAAGGTGTCTAACTCATAAACACGCCTAGTCAAAATATGGGGCGTTACATACACCCACCCTTCAGGAAACTTCGTCCCGAAGTTAAGGTCATAATAATGCAGGGAAAATCTTGATGCCTAACCTCTTCATTCTTGCAAGTAGAAGGTGTTGGCCATACTTGTCCTACTTGGCTTTGACATGACCAGCTATGCCGATATTATCTTATGTTTCTATATCTTTAATACCGTAATATGTATTCTAATAATTAAAGAGACCTTTAGATTCATCCTTCTGTAGAATCTCAATATTATATTTAGAATTATTAAAGGTTATAATCAGGTGCTATCCTCCTTGGCTTTGTTCTCCTTACCCTTTTTAAAAATATCCCTTTGGTTATACCATCAAGTGAGGTTTACTCGTCACACTACCACGTTTTCATCACACGCATGTATTTAGCATGAAGTAATCATTAAGGTTATCATATCTCTTGTAGGGAAAGAATATCCACATTAACAAATCCTAATGCCATACATTATTATTACCCTAGCGGAAATAAGCAATTTGTATCTATGATAACCAAAAGTAATATAACATTAACTTAGGAGAACTATCATTGTTTACAAGGTTTTTGTGACAATATCTTATCAGAATGAAAATGTTACCAACTTTGTTTATTGTTCTCTTCTTTTATATGCGATATTATTGGAAGGGGAACCATTACTTCCAATAAATTTATAGCTAATTTGTTCTCGTAATCTAAGTTTCTTATACATACGCTTATTAACCTACATGGATCTTATTGATACTTACACACATTATGCATTATGACTACTTCATATGATACTAACGTGAATCCAACCTATTTATGTGGCATCAAGCCTTGTTCCTATTTTGCGAGATGTTGATGTCAACGGAGACATATTTTCCTTTCTTCATAATGTTATAATTCTTACCTTGTTAACTCTCTGTAAAGTATTATTATTATTATTATTTTTTTTTTTTTCTCTGAGGTGACGATTGATTTCCTCCATCCTATAATAGGGGTTTAAACATCGTAACTTTATTTATTGTGATGCACATCGGTTACTATTTTTCCTCCATCATTATTCCATTTATTATCATTACTTCTCTTAACCTCGTATATGCTTACTGAGGCTAACTTATTAGTTCCCCACCCATCTCCATACTTTTTATATTGTATCGCTTGTTCGCTTTGTAATTTTTAAATCCTAGTTGTTTCCCAATAATATTTTCCTTCAAAACATGCCAATTTTGCATAAGCAAGACTAGCGACATATAGCCTCTACCCCTTTCGCACACCTACTTAGTTCGCACAAACTCTTTCCACTTACTATACTGTCACATGGCTATTTGCACACAATGTGGAAAAATACATCATACCCAAATCCCAATTCTCGATAGTGTCTCGTTGGGCAATATTAATTCATCATTGACCCTCATTTCTCTATCGCTCAGGTATCATCCTATAACAACCTATGATCTTTCAGGCCAATATGAAGTCTCTAGGACATACCAACCTCCTCATCAAGTTGTTTTTAAGGTAGCAAGGAAATAACAACTTCGCTAATTTAATGTAATTTATAAACAATAGTATGGTATCACTTTATACTTATCAATATCATATTAACCTTATAATATTAATATTATATAATCAAAATAATATCAAATAATTTTAATAATTACTTCACATCATTACTATATTATATTGTAAGGTTTCTACGGGCAATTTTCCATATTTCAAAAGACTAATATTTCTCTATATTCATTGAATTAATCCTTGAAATTTCCATTTCTAATATGGTGATGTGTAACAAATTTCTTCCTTTAGATCTATTTATATACATGCATAATTAAAATCTAGATATGCATACCCTTATACTTACGTGTACTTCATCATGAAACAACAAATTGTTAGGATTGGCGTGTTAAATTCTAAGGTCGTTTTCATTAACAATTTGTCATGTGGTGAGATTAGCGTCTTAGCATTCAGCTCGCCATGCTCGTTTCAACGGTTCCTTGTTTTCATATTATGTGTTTGTTTTGTCTCTTCGACTATACGTTGAAGTCTCGACAGGGCTTTTCTAAGTTTCAAATAAATAATTTAATGTTTGATCTAGTCTATATATTAAACCCATACATTAAATTCCACTATCAATATCTTTATTTCACATTCTAGTTCAATTTAAACCTAAAATTTAAATTTAAATAAACACATTTCATCATTAATTAAAATCTGATATTAATTTAGACATTAATCAAACATTTAATCAACCTCAATTATCTCTTTTTTTTCTTTTTTTTTTCTTTTAATAATTTTTTTATTTTTATTTTTAAATTAAAATTATCATCATTTTTATTTTTAATTATTATTTTTTTTAATTTCAAAAAAAATCTCCATTCATTTTGAGACTTAATGGAAACTAAAATTTTGAATTTTTAAACATTTTATAATAATAATTTTAAACATTTGTTTTTATTATTATTATTATTATTTTAAAGAATATTAACCTAACCCTAGCCTAAACCCTAGCTAGCAAGTGGCTCTCTCCACACGGCATGCAGCCCTTCTCTCCCACGCGTCCTTGACTTGCCCCGGGATCCCCATCCCTTCACCTCCACGGCAGCCTAAGGTTCAAGGGCGCCCACGTGAGGGTCTCCTGCACGCTTGCCACGCGCCGGTGTGCATGCTACCAGGCGGACTCCGGTGGGGAGCCCCAGCTGAAGGCGATCTTCTTTATATCCAGTCTCCACCTACCTCGCGCGCGCGTGAACTCTCATTTCTTCTCCTGCTTTACTAGGTTCTGTTCTGCGTTACAAGCATGGTCATGAGGATCGACACATGAAGAGTAAATCGAAAAGCTCAAGCGCTGGGATTAAGATATCAGTTGGGCGGTTGGTAGGTTGTTCTTTCGATTCATCTGCAGTGGTAAATGATTAAATTTCTGTCATGAGGTTTAATGCATGTCTAGGTTTATAGAGTGTATCCAGGCTTCATGGTAGCCGAAGTGTTTATGAAAACAACTAAAAATACAGACCTGCATTTTGTTGAATAAGCTGAACATGAGATCTACATTCTTCATTGGCCAGAATGCCAAGAACCTCTCGGTGCAATTATCTCTATGCAAATCCACGCCCGTGGCAATGTTACATCACTAAGGAATCTAAAGAAGAAAATGATATCGTTGGCAGGGCTAACGCCGTGGATCCACCGCAGAAACTCTCAGTCATTTGAAGGGGTACAGATTCAATCATTTCAGACTTCTGCTCAGGTCTCATCACTTCTGAAGTATTTCAGAGAGAACTCCAGGTCAACAGCTCCAAAAGTGATTGGGGAGTTATTGATAGACAAATGTCGGTGCTGGAGTTTCTTTGATGGTGCATGTCAAGGCCCTGATCAAGCAAGTGGTATTGGAGGTATATTGTATTTCTCTGATGTATATTATATTTCATACAAGGCTAACTGTTCACAAGGCACCAACAATTTAGCAGTTCTGGCTTGGAGAACATTACTAAAGCTGGCTTTAGATGAGGGGCTCTGTGATTTACACGTGTATGGGTATTCTTCATCAGTGGTCAACTGGATGCTGGGTACTCAGGCATTGAACAATACATCGCTTCAAAATATAGGTTCTCATGTAAAGGAGATCGCTCGTGCTTTCAATACCCTTCAGGATCTGCCATGTTTTTCACAAATTAAATCAAACTGCAGACACACTTTCAAAGAAAGGTATACATTTACGTCCAGGCACTATTCACTTTCAGAATTTCAAGGAGGGGGCAAATCAGGAGAGCAGGTACATTCTGGATTTTATGTGATGATCTTGTTTATCTCACTTATGGATGAAAGCAACAGTAGCTTTATAGACTTTTTTGAAGTATAAAGTCAATCTTTAGTTTATGAAAACAAATTCAACCGAGCAGAGCGAACTGTATTATTAAAAAAAAATAAAAATGGTAGAAGTTTCCAGTTATTGTTCGAATATAAAAACTCTTCTCCAGAATAGAAGGCCTTTAGATATGCGAATACTTTCTATACTGTGAGTGCCTCTGATATTTTTCTTATCTACTTGAAATGTTGAAGAATATGGGCAAAGATGTTTGACTAATCCTAATTTGAAATCACTTGAAATTTTTTGAAAAGCTTTGATTCCAAGGACCAATGTACTAATGTTGAAGAATAGTGCAGTCTTAAAAACTAAAACGAAATTGGTTGGGAAGGATATTGCAAGGAAACCGATCATGTGTGGTGTAGAAGAAGCCAAACAACGAGCTATGGTAACGTAAGGATGATAGACAGAAGACAGGAAAGAATTTTCATCCAGGCAAAGCGAAATGTAAAATTTTTTTATCCAGACAAAGCAAAATGTATATTGAACGCTAGTTATAAAATGCTTGAGAATGAGAAAGGCGCAGAAAGTGGAAAAGACTATGAGAATGTGGAAAGGGAGGAACACTTATTTTAGATTGGTGAATCAACTTCAAAGATGTACAAAATGGTCATTTTTATTATATAAAAGATATTTATGAAGGTAATATTAAATTGCAGACAACTAGTAGAACAGAGGCAATATCGAGGAAAAAGTCAGCCAACCTACTGGTATTTTCAGGTTCTACGTGAGTTTCACTGCCCAGTTATATTCTAGAAAACTATAAATAAAAGTGCATTAACCAGGTCAAAGAAGAAGATAAGGACTGGCATGCACACAAAATGACTTATTAACAGAAGTAGGAGTCATGCCGATGAGAAACGTAAGTTTGTAACTTTATTTAATTCCTACGCATGATCAAGAGAATCATTTTGTTGCAGATTCACGGTGTCTCAAAACAATCTGGGGGTTATGTGTTCAATTCATTACGGAGAACTCAAATTAATGCACAATCCTAAATCATTGCCAAGAAAGAGAGGCAGAGCTTAATGAGAAAACAATTTTCTTATCACAGTAGGGCGAGGGAGAGAGGCAAGGGACGTAGTTCAAAGCCCATCAGGAGCTTTGGTGTTGCTCGGAATAGAGTATATGGAAGCTTTGACTAGTTTCAGGTTAGAAAAATTTATAGATTAAGATCTCTCTAGGGAGGAAGCTTGTAGACAACATAAAGAGGACCTCTAGCAGACTCAAGGGTGGTAGGGAATGGGCTTCCAAACTTTTGCTGTCAAAACCAACCCCTTTGTGGAGTGGACAGGCAGATGATTTGAATAAAACATTAGTGGAGTCGCTTACTATTGAAGAGGTAAAATAATAAAATGCTGCTGTTCCATGTGCTAACGATAAAATGTTCTAATATTTTCGAAATATTAAGTAAAAGAGGAGATCGTTTTCAAGGAGCGTGTGATGCATTCCCGGCCCCCCAGCTGTTAGGAATTAATTATAGATTTAGTCCAGCCGCCTGGCTTTTATTTAGCTTTGGGTAGGTTAGATATGACCAAACTTTTGCTTAGCTGCTAGGATATGTTTGTTGAATTTCCCTCTAACCGGACAGTTGAGATATTTATGAAATGGATAGTGCAGATAGGGAAGTCATCCAATTTATGAATTTTATTGTATTCTATCGTTTTGTTTTTAGTTTATGAGTGTTTAGTGGCTGGTCTGGAACTGAAGGTTTTGCTAGGAAGAAAAAAAAAACAGCAGGTTCTGTCTATTTTTTTTTCTTTGTGCTTCTTAACTTGAAATGCTATAATTGTCTTCATTATACTGGCATCTGTTATGAGTGCTTTCAACAGGCCTATTACCACATTATGGAGGGTTTTATGTTGCTGGAACATAGGTTTTACACAGAATTTAGTTCAGCAGAAGGTTGAAATATATGCTGCAGACTGTGAGTGTCTGCGTCAGATTTTTTTTTTTGAAAGTCTGAATTAATGGACAGAAACCTACCTTAACACAACAACATGAGGAAACCGTGCAAATTGAATTTGATGAGTTTCGTGACGAAGCCAGCTAGTAAGTGCTAATTGTAGTGCCATGCCTGCCAATCCTTACATTTTATGTTTTTATTTCTGGCTGAGCCCATTTGGTTCTGGAATAAACCAATGGATAGAAGCCGTAATTACTATTTGTTTTCCTATTTTTGGGAAAAATTAATGACGTATCCCAACCTTCTGTAAATTTTCTTACAAAATGAGTCAATAAAATAGATTTACCATTTGAACATTGTTTTCTTCATACTGTACTTGTAACAACTATAACCTACACTACATAACTTTAACTTTTACCAGATTGGCTATTCCTATATTCAAGTTAGAATGCCAACATAGGAATTCTCTAGTTATCCTCTGTAACATCAGCTTGTGGAAATTACTTTTTTTTTTTTTTGTGCTAAATATGAAATTTGTGTTTGTTTTCTTATAAAACTTTTCAGAATTCCAACTCTACTACTATATGCTTATATATTTGTATGTGCAATCAATAGTTATTTAGAAAAAAGAATGAAAATATAAATATTTATTGATTTTCTAAATGTTAATCCTATTGTGGTTCTACAGGTACCTGGGAGGCTCACCATGGCTGTAAGTTAAGTGGGTAAGACTCACTATGGCTGCGCATTCCAGTTGACTTACATTAACATAGCTCACGCTAGAAAATAACACTAAAACTTTATATATACAATTTGTATCTTTTATCTTGCTTCAACCTGCAAATAATTGTACTATTTTTTTTTTTCCAAAAAAATGGGTGTGATTGGATTCACTTTGTTATATTATGTAAATATTTTTATCCCAAGAACATTGCTCGAGATTAAATTTCATTCCTAATGAGTAATCGATTTTGATGACAAAATGTTTTTAATTTCTTAAATATATTTGCAATATCTATCTATTTTGAAATACAAACACACATATATTTACATATATGCAGTTTTTCTAACATATCTAACTTTATAATGGTGTTTGTGTTCGTGCAGGTATTTCTATGAAGGTTCATGTTCTAAGTGGTTCTAAGTTATTGTAGGCTTTAACATGGTGAAAAGTCGAGGTAGTTTAGGTATGTGCAGGCCCTAAAGGTCTAAGTGTTCGAGCCTTAAGCTCTGATACCAAGTGCAGTGCCCCTCTAACCGGAAGGCCACCGAAGTTCTAGATTTTGAAATCAAGTTTTGTAACCAGCTCCTAGCAGTTGTTTTTCCTTCTTTTTATTTCAATAATAAATAAGTATCATTATGCTTTCGTTATGCTAATTTTCTGCATACTTTTAGTGATTAGAAAAATGTCTAGTAGCATATAGTGCACCTACATATAGGAATTTTAACAACATACATAAAATTGTAATTTCTTGCATAATACTCAGTATATTGAAATATAAATCATTTTTCTAACTACAAGTAGAATACCTGGACCGATGTAGGTTGTAGATTGCCCCTATCCACTTCGTAGCTCCTTTGGTCCAAGCCTTAGTAACCAAAAATAGATGATCCACCCTGCCGACCAGCTCTTATCATGCTGGCCCTAGGAAACCGACGGGTTTCCTAGCCCCCGAGCCCACAAACCAATAATCCCGACAACACCTTTCCTTAGTGCCTTTCCATAGCTCAATAGAAATTTTTTCCTTGAGTTAACCCCACCTCATTCTTTTGAGTTTCCCACCTCCTCAAAGCTTCGAGTTATCCCCCTCCTCGGCATTCCTCCTTTTCATCAAAATACTAAGTTTTCTTCTCCCCAAAACCAACCCCCCTCATCTTCGTGAACCATTGCTTTATAGATCCATTTTCCTCCTCCAAACTTCATTCTCACTCCACCGCCTTACCCCTCCAGGTTGTTTTTGGGATTCTTAAACCATTAATACCATCACACTCATCAAGGATAAAATAATATTTAAATATGCTTGTCAGATTTCTTGTTTTTCTCGAGCAGTGGAACAATTCAATTCTAAGAATAAAATAATATTTAAATATGCTTGTCAGATTTCTTGTTTTTCTCGAGCAGTGAAATAATTCAATTCTAATTAAGGTTGTCCTTTTGTGTAGATTTCCTATTGCTCAAAAAAATAATTAAATAAATAAGCATGACTTGCCTTATCTAAACGTATGGGACAAGTTAAATTGTATCGAATTTACCCCACCGCTTGATCTTTAAATGCAGATAGGATAATATAATAAATGCAAAACTTGAATTTACACATGGAGGACATTCATGTCTTTATTACTCAACTAAATCTTGATTCGAAATGTTGTTTGATTTATAATTAAAGTTTAAATAACAATATAATATGGAATATAATAATATGACTCACTTTCAATTGTTTTTAATAATTTTGGTTCCTTTTTATTATTCATATAAAACAATCGTGATAAATTCATCCATTTATGCAAAACATTAAGCTATGTTTATTTGACAACGATTATAATAACAAATAAGATTATGCATGTTAATAACAACATTAATAATACTAATAACAATAATAATATTAATATTAAAATATTTAATGATAATTATTTTATAACACTATGACCTTAAAGGTTATAAACATAACATTGAATTACTTCTAACCAACATAATTTGACTGTTCAAAGAGAAGTACAATTATGCTAGAACAAACAACGCTAATTGTGTAAGATAAACAGGGACTATGTTAAATACAACAGTATCCCCAACGCATCATAAATGATGTTAAGCACAACACTATTTCCAACAATTAGTTACTAATGCATGTAATTAACAACTAACAGACTGATCCATTTATGCATTTTTACATTATTAACAACCATCATTTGGACTTCACTAATTCACGACTGAGTCTTATCTAGAAGTCAATCACAACCAATAGTTATGACATTAATACTAGTGTACATGTACAAGGTGTGCATCCGTGGCCAGCGTATGCATAGACTGTACTCGTACTATAAGAAAACATCATTTCCCCTATGCATATATATTAACTTCAGCAAAACAATGATTTGTACTGACATAACAATCATACATACAAACAATCACAAATACTTAACCCATTCAACATGCATAAATCATAATCATTTCAGCATCATTAGGCATTGATAATTATCCAATTAAGTTGTAACATTTATGTTTTCCAGATTCACCATAATTAATCAATCAATTATTTTTAAGGAAGAGGCACCTACTACCACTAAATCAGGATCCAGGGATACCCAACCCTCAATAGTACTAACTAACATATCCCCCCCACCCTAACCTACGTCCGCATCCTCCCTATCCTTCCTCTGCTAGTACAAAAGTGGATGTCAGCTATACTGACCTAGCCACGTAGAACGTGAGAGCGGTAGCGTCGGCTAACTAGTGGACCTAACCTCTCATAGCAGGCATCCGACCATCGTCATCACAACAACTTGGGGAGCGTGTCTCAGCACGGCCCTCCCACGACCTCGGGTATCATAGAAACATAGGGTGGGAAATACATCCATCCCTCTCAACATAATGGGTCTACGCCCTTATCAACTCATACTTTGTTGCTCTCGAGATTATTGGTTTGTGTCATCGTATCATCAACTTTGGTAACCAAGGCTCTCTGCAAAATAGCTACTATACCATACTTCGTATCAGGTATCCGACTATTACATAGCCCCGGTGTCCTGCAGATTAGTACTTTGCAGCAATAGATTTATAACAATATTTCCATTCTATCATCGTCTGATCCATATTGTGAACATCATTTATTTCATCACATAAAATCATTAAATCGATCACAGCATAAATACCACATCATATATATCACATTTCATCCAGGACGATTATTAAACATATACTATCATTATGAAATAAAAGAATCTCGTGATAACTACAACATAGTAACCACATAAACCAAATAACATCATGAGGATGGTAACATCATAACATCATAACCGTACTATCAGCATGGGCACAGTATCATCCTAAACATAATAGCAACATATCATCATGTCTAACATGCCGAGAATATAGTTCACTCTGTCTAGCTGAGTCGAACAGATAATAAGAAAATAAAGTGAAAGGTGTCTAACTCATAAACACGCCTAGTCAAAATATGGGGCGTTACACTTCCCCTTTCCTTGTTTCATACCTAACCTTGCTCTTTCACTAGCCAAATCTGACGAGTTTTGGAATTTCGATAAAAAAGGAAACTTCCGCTCATGCAATCAAAAATATGAGACCATATTAGGAAACTAGACAGATAACGGATCCATATACAACATTCATATCATAAATTTGGTCATTTTTGACGTGGTTAAAAGTGGATTGAATACAAGGAAACTACACAGTCCCAAACTGCTAAATTCAACTCCTAGAGCCCCCAACAGCCAAATAGACCTCTTATTTTTTTTCAGAAATTCCTATTACATTCCCTAACATTCTAGAGACCAAATACCCCTTCCATAACCCTTCTCTAACCTCTAGAGTCTCCTACCCTTCTGAAACCCCATTTCTAACCTCTCCTTTGCCCCTTTGAGTTAGTGTGTTTTACTTGCAACCCAAAAGTTGTCCAACAAGCCTTGTGAAATTTATATCAGAGCTTTAGAATCATACCATAGGAATTATTTCATATATTTTGAGTTGGTGTTTCAGGCCATCTCTGGTTTGGATGCTCATAGTGGTATCGGAGCTTAGCCACTTTGGATGAGTTTCGATTTGGTTTGTATAGATCCCGATTTAGAACCATCAAAGATTCAATAACATGCAGAATATTGCATATGTGAGCAAGTATATTATCCTCTATCCTTTATATTCTCCTCTATCCTTGATCTAGCACTGCATTTCTACTTCTAAAAGCCAAGGTAGTTTCCAATCTATGTATTCATATCCAATTTTCATGTGAAGAAATGGATAAAAATTAAGATTCCTCGAACAAAGAAACAAACCTATCCAAATTAAAAATTATTTCCACCCTTCTTAGTGATCAACTTAGTAGGTTTTGGGCTCCCTCGTACTCATAAATCTTCATTATATTATGTAAATTTTAAGCTGGGGAGTGCTTGCTTCAATTCAATTTGATTTTTCATAAATGAAACAAAAGAACAAAGTTGAACACCCCCCACAAAAGGATTAGGGTATTATTCATCATTCCTATTAATAAAATATTATGTTGAGGAAGATCACATATTAAATTTTGATCATCCTCCTAAACACTATCATATTTCTCGAAAAACTAATCAATATCTAAGATGCAACATGAACCACCTGATATTAATATTCTTTTTGGGAAGGTGATAATAATTCCCTCAAATATAAAGCATATTGTTGCCACCAATATCCACACATGAACATGAGAAAAATATCAACCCACTGAGATTGGCCTTGGGAGTAAGTTAATGAGTCGATTGCTAACTATCACCATAGCACTTGAATCCTTCTATTTAGGCCAACTACTAAACAAAATCTAAGGGAGGTAGACCCTGCGAAAAAACTAAGGATGGCCACATTGGAAAAGGTAACTTAGTCATTAAAGAGTTAAACTAGGAAAACAAATCTAACAATGTAACTTATCAAATAATTCACAATTTGAACATGCATAAAAAGAAGACCAATACCTTATCTATTGGGAAAAAAAGATATTGCCTATGAAACAAGAAGTATTTGCATGCTACAATAAAATATTACTTTCACTAGTAGAAAATTATGTTATCTAATTAGAAAGAAGAAGCACAATTGAATTTTGAACTTGTCAAGGTGAGGATTGACTATGCTTGTTTAGTGGAGGTGCATCGAATTATGAACTGCTTGCTGCAGGTATCGACGATTAAAGTTGAATTTTTTAGGTACATGAGATTTCAATATAGTCAAGGGTATGTGGAAAGAAATCCAAATTTTCAAGTGTGGTTCCACATGAGAAAGGGACTAGATTGGAGTCGCAGGGTTATGTCCAACATTGACACCAAATGAGGTGTAGCCTAATGAGTCCCCACGATCACTACCTAGTTAGTTCCCATTCATTGTAGAGTCTTCCTACAAGAGAAAATTTGTGGAAGGTTGTTTATAAATATTGAAGTTTCATCTTTTAGGGGGGTTAATTTTAATTAATTTTCAAATTTATTAGAGAGTTTAGGATTTGATTTTAATTGGAATTAAGTGTGCATGAATGAAATTAAAAATTTAGCATATATCCAAATTACTTCCATCTAAAATAAAATGTTGTCGAATTACCACTTGAACAAGAAAGGAAAAGGTAACAATGCTAAACTAAAACAAAAAAGGGAAAAATTATGCATGAAGTGTGAGATGGATAAGGGGTTAGGGAGTATTTGACACCACCACCCTACTTTAAGTGTTACAAATAGATAAAAAGACCTTAGAGGTTCCTATTTTTGGTCCTTAAGGCCAACAATGAGGCTTACAAATTTTGGAGTGATGATGAGAAAATTAGAAGGGGTTTCAAGCTTGTTTAGATAGCACCCCATGGGGTTTAATGGTATCCGGTCTTGAATGACATATTGGAATGATTTAATTTATGTTAAAACCCACAAAAAATGATTAGAAATCAGAAAGAAAATATGCTCTAATATGGATCTTTGATTACTCCCCAAAGGGGGCTTGTCTTGTAGTAACTTTGTTAGACATAAAAACCAACTAGGAAAGGAGTTGGATCTACAAATCTAAATAGACCTAACGTTATGTATCATTAGATTTTATCACTGTACAACCTGTGGGAAATGAGATAAACAATGATAAAAGGACCAAAAAGGAAGTAAAATATATTTAAAATTATGCTACAAATGTATGCAAATATTTAATAACATTTTTTTTTTTTAGGGTCAAAAAGAGGGATAGATGATGGTGGAGGGAGCCCTGGATCCTTGGGAAAATGTACAGCCCTTTGGGGATTCCAAATAATACAGAAAAACTAATTTGAGGATAGTGAGCATAAGATATTGAAAAGATGCAAATTAATCACTCTCTAACAAATGTAAAGAACTAGTACTAAATGCTAGGAATTTAGCTAAATTGTTATGCATTTAGAAACTAGTATTAAAAATATCTATTTAACATGGATATAAATTTTTGAGACAAGTATATTTTAGTGACCAAAAATAGATTTAGATTTAGAGAGGAATAATATATTTGAGAAAGAGAGATTGGAATTCTTGAAGAAAACTCTAGAGATCTGGGGAAGAATGTTGAGAGTCTAGATCTTTAGTTTTATGGAGACCTGCAAAACCAAATTCGATATAAAAGAGAAAGAGGATTCTTCCTCCTTGTTGTTTCCAAGTGTATCCTACAAAATAAAAGTTATAATGAGCATATATATAAAACTGATGATATTCCAACCTTAACTACTTCTCATGTAATCTACAAAAGATCCTAGTAATTATACTGAGTTGTTTCCTATCGGGCAATAATACCCCTACCAAGGCCAATGGAAACAAGAAAGAATGTATACAAATTTAAATCACAGTCACCTCACTTAAGAATTGGAACATGACATACTCAAAGCCAAGGAAACAATCCCTTCTAACCTCCAAATCCTTAAGCAAAATTTTATTCCAACTCAAAGAGAAAATCTATAATACAATATAACAACAAGAATCAATCCCTAAACGAAGAGGAGAGGCCTCTCTAAAGAGACCAAGGGTCCCAAATTATTTATCCTTCATATGGTGACACATGGATACACTCCAAAACCCTAATTATGCCACTTGGAGGTTATTGGAAGAGTTGAATAGTCTTGACAAAGCCTCCAATGAGCCACATCTCCATGAACAAGAGAAAATATAGGAGTTAAATAGGTGTAACTAAGCCTCCATTGTACCACCTTTGGGATGAGATATAGGAGATCTCATCCAAATACAAATAAATGCATGATCCAAAGGAAAAATGTACCCACATAAATGCATTATCCAAAGGAAACATGTGCCCCTATTTGAGAAAATTGAGTAGTTACTTGAGCCTCCAAGTCACTAATGCACCCCTCTTGGACAATTTCAGAAAAAATTAGGAGTTTGACATATGAGTTAACTCCACCATTAAAGGGGGGGCACCCCTATTGAGAAAATTGAGGTTTAATTTGAGGATTTACAATGGGTAACTGAGCCTCCAATTCACAAATGTGCCCCTCTTTGCGCAAATTTAGGGGTATTTTACATGAGTAAAACAATAGTTCCCGAATTGTAGGAGAACAATCCAATTCATGTGCAAATTTGGGATTTGATCCTTGAGATCCAAAATTTGACATAGAGAGCCAAAATTTGACTTGGAGATGACTTATGAAGTGTTTAAGGGCACCACCTTTCTCTCCTCGATGAGTGTAGGATCGTCCATGCACCCCTCCTTGAGGGAGAGAGTGCCAAGAGTATTCCTTTTACAATTTATTACCCCCTTAACTCAAATTACATAGTTGATTTCCAAATTACTTCTCCTAGGGACCAAATAGGCTATGCATGACTCTAAGACCATGGTCACTAACTTAATTTGAAATTAGACCACAAAAACTTAAACATCAATCCATTATAAGAAAAAAGGTCTATAGTGGCGGCCATGCTTGTGACGTACCGTAAAGGGTCATCACTAATGTATAATATGATAATGGGCCTTAAACAATCGTCATTGAATTTGTCTTTAGTGACATTTGTTTAGGGCCCGTCACCAAATTCCTTTTCAATGAGACTTTTTTTGGGGGGTTTTAAAGGCTCGTTGCCAATTCTCTTTTTGGTGACACCTCTTACGATGGTACTGTTATCACTCAGATTTTCCTTGGGCTGTATCAAGGAAACTCCGAGGTAACCTCAAACCAATCTTTAGACTGAAAGTTGGCCTCCTTCATCCAGAGAGGGCTCTCTCAGCAAATCTGCCATCCAATGTCACCACGACAACAGCTTGACGATAAATTCAATGGCCAAATTGTAAAATTACGGTAAAAACTTATGGATTTTTTAGTCATATGGTTAGAACAATAGGAAATGGGATATCATTGGGAAATGGAGTCAAGAAATAGAAAAATAATATATCATCAACAAAAACAGAATTTTTGTACAAAGGAAAGGTAATTGTTAGGTTATGGTCAAAGCTTTTTGCAGGTAAAAAGAAATAATTAAAGACAATCCACCAATCAATGGGCATCAGACTAGGATGAAAGCATTGTCGATTTTAGAGAAGCAAATGGATACTTAAACACGATAAACTGAGGCATAACAATATGAATCCCAATTTATTTAGACGTTCGTCCAAGTATAGAAGAAAAGACAAAAATGAATAGCATAACTGGGAAGGTAAACATGCACAAGTGAGAAAAGAAAAGGTACAGAGTGTAAACACCAACAACACATGAATCTTTGATTTAAAACTGCTCAAACTCTGAAATCTTTATTCATTTCTGAGATAAACTTCAAATGCCTTGAACGGTTTTTTTCTCATTCCTAAAAATTCCTCCTGTTTACATTGCAAAATGCCTCATTTATACAAAAAAAAAATCTTCATAGTAAACCCTAACGACTCGAAATTTCTAGACTTTGTTTGTAAAAATAATTAGTTACAATAACAACTGTAAAAAATGTTTAACTTCTAGGAAAAAGACTTTAACAAAAATCGATAGCAACTAAATCTGGAACTGCTTTCTAGATTCTTCGGATTTCTAAAAATATCTTTAGAGTTTATTTCTTTTGAAATCTAGAAATGCCCATTTCGACATATGCCCACATGTTCTTTGGCGTCCTGAGAAATCGCATTCTCATTTATGTTTGAAATGCTCCACGATGGAGTGGTTTGCTTTGAAAGACACGGCTGCACTGAATTTTTTGTTGATATCGAACCCTCGAGCCAATAAAAACAATAGATTATTTAATCTAATAAATAACTTTCTGAAAAAGGTATTTTCGCACGTGCAAAGGGTGGTTTTCGCATGGCCTTTGGAGTGGTTTGTAATACCATTCTTTCACATGCGAATGAATCAAACAATGACACATGTGATGGCGGTTTGTATTCCGCGACCACTAACCGCCTCTATCTTATATGCATGTAGATGATGAGAGATGACTTGAGAACCGTCGATTTCTCCTTTATTGTTGCACTTACACTTTATGTTACACTTTTAATGACTCAATCACCTCTACAAATTGCACATTTTCCACCTTGAATGCTGCATTGTATTGGTTATGGCGGATCATAGCCCTGTCTTCATATTCGCCATAGCTTCACGTTCTGTAGAATGTCATTGACTCAAAACATTATCAATTTCATCGATAAGTTATGGCTGGCTGAAACTTATGTGCCGAATACGAGGATAGGATAATCGTTTAGTTTAACGTGCAAATGAATTTTGAATGCCAAATGAGACTTGTGTTGTTTGAAGAACGAGATGGAAACTTTTCAACATCCGCTATATTCTTTGAAAACCTCCATCTTCTGCAAATTTTGTTGAAAACATGCTACAACTTTCCACATCACGATTTTCATTCAAAAAAAACCTCTGAATATGTAGAATATGTCATCTTGGTGTAAAGAAAAGCCGGCTCGACTGTGTGAAGGTTTATGGCATCGACATCAAATTTCAAATATATTCTCAAACACAGCAGAATCAATTCGATTGAACATTTGTTCTTCTTTCCATTTAGAGCTATTCCAAACTATCATTGTCTATTACAAGTATCTCAGGCATTTCCTGACCAATATATATTCCAGGCATCAAGTCTTCAGGTCGTCTAATACCAAAACTGTTTCCATGATCCTTACTCAACATTAGTCATGATCACGTGAACCTGTCTACCATAAAATATTGCTAACTGATGATTTTGTAGAAATGGCAACCTGATGGCGTTTTGGCATTGTTCTTGTTAAATTGTCAGCATCAATACTCTCTTTTCCTTGAAATTCCATTGTCCGGCTTTCTTTTAATGTTATATACAGAACGTATATTTTTAGCATTTCCAGGTGTTTTTTTTTTTTTTTTAAATCCCATGTAGAAACAAAAAATAATATCATGATCAACCATTTGCAATTAAAGCATTCCAACTAAAATTATTCAATCGCATATCTCGTGCAGGAAACTTGGAATTTATCTTCAACGTCTAGTAGAAGAAATTTAAGCAAAATTTTTTATGGATTGCTAACAGGTACTTTAATGGCCCTCACTAATATTCATTGGTGTGGATCATGCTTGTGACGAAACTTAAATGGTCATCACCAATGTCGCATATGATGATAGACCCTAAAAAATTGTCATTGTCATTGTTTTTGGGGACATTCCTTTAAGATTTGTCACCAAACCCTTTTCCAATGACACTTTTGGTGAGGGTTGTTAAAGTCTCATTTCCAAATCTGTCTTTGGTGACCCTTATAGTGATGATCCTTTAATGAAACTCATTAATACTCGTTCTTGTAACTTTTGGAAATTGGAATTTTTTTTTGTGTCCATTGATCATTCTAATGAGTGTTTTATTATTCTATTTGACCATTGTGATATTTTTTGATAAAATATAATGCTTTAAGACCATTTCTAGACCTCAAAATGGTCCCTTTATACCACTTTTACACAAAAATACTCCTTGTACTATATTGGGTTATATGTTGTGGCTCATGGCCCTATATATTGTTAATGATACTTGAAATCAATAGTTATTTTTAATCCCTAATATGTACTAGGATGAAAGTAATGTAGGCTAGTGCATGATGAGGGTCAAACTTTATAGATATTAGAGCTGAATCTCTATAAAATTGTGATATGAATTTAGTGTCCTTGAACTTATTTAGGTAATAGGTTATATTGAATTGTCTTTGAACAAATAAAAAAATATTAGAGGAATTTTATAGAGTTCTACAATGTTTTCAATATGAATGATTATGGACTTAGAATATGGAAAACAAATGAAAACATTTGAGGTTTATGCAGGAAAATTCCCTGATATTTAATGATAGAATATTCACACCGAGCTTTGATTTAAAATAATTAAGTAGTATGTGAAAAATGCAAATATCTCATGAATCTATATGAATTTTCTTGGCATCATAACATGCACGAAAACCACAGTAAACGAAAACTTCAAATACAACTACTTCACATACACATCAATGAAACTAGACCATAGGTCAAAGGAAATGAAATCTCTTTCATCTTTCTCTATATTTAGTTGAGATAGGAATCCTTCCATGTATTGTATTTCATTCAAACCTCTTATATGAAAGAGTCCTACATACTTTGGAAGCAAGAAGGTCTTATGACACTAAAAATGTGAAAAAATCATGTAGTCCGATATAATCCTCTGCCTTACATATTCTATCAGGCCTTAGCCTTGCTTGATTTTATGCCTATGAAATTCCTATTTTCATAACCATTTTGGTTTTTCTATTTTTGTTTTCTTCTTGACAAACCCTTCTTTAGCATGCATATAAGAGGTAAATTGCTATCACTTCAGATAATTTTCTCATGTTTTGATGGATTAAAATGATTTCAAAACTAACTATGCTTATGTTGAAGGTTTTGGTACCAAGTTTTCATTTCTGTACCAACTTCAATATTGAGTGTTTCTATTGGTGTCCAAGGTTTTCATATATCTGCCACTTAAATCACCAAAGAACGATATGGTTTTTGAATATATTGGTCCCAACATGATTTGTTTCTCGTGGTTCCTTCACAGGTTGCACATGGGAAGAGAGGTACACAGTCAAAGATTTGCAATTAATTCCCATTAGTTCATAGGCAACTAAGTTTGGACCTGTGTTTTGAGTAAATGATACGGAATTAAGAAAAACAGTCCAAAACCCACTTGCGGAATACAATGGTATATCTTACTCTCAAAACCTTTCTTCAAATTCGCAACGGTTTCTGACTTATTTCGGGATCTTCAATGCCAATGTTTCCAGTGAATGCCCCAATGGACTTTAATGAATATTATGAACAGTTTCGTTCTTGAGGCTGAGATGGTAATGACCCTCATGAATTTTTAAATGCCACCTTGCTATTTTTAGACTCTTCTTTTGTATTAATATATGTAGAATTCCTATGTCAAGCTTAGCTAGGGAGGATAGGTATTGTTTTGTTGTCAAAACTGTTGAAGAATTATGATGATACTATAGATTTATATTTGCTGGCAATGGAAGATTAAATTTGGGAATTTCATGTTCTGTTTCTTCTTCATCATGGCCTAGTTTTTTACAGCCTTACCAGGAGGGAGGGTGCACTAATCTGGGAAGGTTTATCTCTGTGTTTAGTTTTGCTAATTGTTCATTATATGGATCCATTTTTATTAGTGTTTATTAGATGATTTCAATTCCATACATGTTTATTTCTTATACTGTTCATCTACATTTCATATATTCATTTGAAGGATTCATTTAAGTGTTTCTTTTAGCTTGTTTCTCTTTCAATAACTTGTGTATATTAACATGATCTTGTCTTGAATTCTCCTATAGGTTACCATTCTAATTTTGCACTATCATTCATTCGTGTTCACATTATAAATATTCATATACACTTTTTAAGAGACAATATGGAAAGAGGAATTACATCACAGATCGATTGTTACCTTTGGATAAGCATGTTGACTTTGATTTTCATTAGTATTTCTCTTAATATTTCCATTTTACAAAACTCATTTTTCTACAAGTGGTTCTTTGTTTTATTCATTTTTAAAATAGTGGCAGTTGAAGCAAAAATCCAAACTAATTAAATTCCAAAACTAATATTTTACCTCATAGTACTCTTCTTTTGCATTAGCATTTGTGTTTGCATTTCACTGTTCATTCTCAGACATACCTCTTCATGTAGTACCAATTTACTCCACCTCTAGAGGAGTACTACTCTTGTCATTTTCTGCAGTCTATTTTATTTACTCTATTTCCACATTTAGTAAAGGTAGGACTTAGAGTGGCATGTTAAATTTTCTTATGTTATTCATCACAAAGATTTATTCTTTTCTTGGGAAGAAAAGCATAATTTCATTTCATCAGTGGTGAACAAAATTACATTATGTATATGCACATCTAGCGTGCATTGCTGAGAGTTGCTCACCTGTTATCAAGACATACACCACTCGGACCATGTTTGTTCTTTTTCTGTAGGTTGTCCCAAGTTGGTACCTTATTTTCCAATGCGTTCCACATAAAAAAATGACTTTTGGGTGGGCTCTTGATCTTCCACAATTTCTTCCACCACCACAGAGGTTCCTTGTTGTTCTCATGAGCACTAAGACATATATAACCACTCTTCGGAGAGTAGATACCGAGGGGATCACCTTCTCCTACCAACTCATCTTCCCTGTTCCTCAATATAACATGTGCTTTGTTGAGTTCCTGTAAAAGGAGAGACACAACCATCTATTATGGTTCTAGAAGGCCTAGTGAGTTCACTGTTCTCCAAGACTGTACCCAAGGCCTCTTGTTGGGAAGGGCCCAAGTCGGCACATTTTTTATGAAGTACAATTTTGGCAAGTGCATAGTTCGAAATGCGAAGTCAGATGGCACAAATCGGATTATGCAGTCAAATATGTGTAGTAAGTAGTGCGAAGTCGAGGAACTGCATAGTTATGTTGATGCTCAATGCCAGCGCAACATCAGTTTTGGGAAAGCGACTCCAGGATTCCTGGCAGTTGGGTAAGGAGTACCATGGAGGCAGATGAAATTGACCTGTTAGAGAGAGTGGAGAAAAACCGTTAGAAGCTAAGCCATGAGTCGACAATGAAAAGAAGGCCAAAGGGGCGGAAAGCGACACACCATGTGTTAGGAACCCATGTCAACCCTTCTCTTTACTTTGTTAGTATACTTTTGTTGGATGGATATGCTTTGTAAGTTGTCCCGTACTATTTGTTGATCCATAGTTAATATTAGCCCATAGTATTGGACGCATATGCTTTGTAAGTCGTCGCATAGTATTATATGTCGCATGGTTTTGACCCATAGTATTGGGCATAGACTTAGTATATAAGTGTGTGTTGAGGCCAATGAAGGTACCGTGAAGTTATTTGTATTGAGCTTTCTCAAAGGAGGTTGCCCCCTCGAAGTGGCCTACGATCAATATAAAAGTGATTCTGAGTTCTATTATTGCTGCTATATCGTGTATTTTGATTAATTAATTGTTGCAGGTTCTTGACATCTTGTATTTGAGCACTTTCTTGGGCTCGCTGGGTGAAATTTCTGCCAAATTTTTTTTTCGCATCTATCGCAGCTTCGGATCTGGGAATAATCCCTATCTGCTTAACTGTGGGAAGTACTTGGGCATAAGCCCTAAAAATCATTGTGAGGAGTACCACAGGAACCCCAAAGTAGCTAGTCCATTGAGAGGACCTGCCAGCGAAAAGGGCAATGACCCCTACCTGATTGACTAGTTCCCCCTCGTGAGGCAAACCAAGAGGTATCGTTTGTGGCAAAGCGGTTATCAGTTTTACCTCAGCCGTGGAGTGAGGGGTACTGCCTGAATACGCAAGCTGTCAGACAACATTGGTGGCCGAGTGAATCCCATGAACTGATAGGAAGCTGCACATACCTCGGGTCCATATCTATTTTCAGCTGAACTGTTGCCGATCACTTCCACGCCGTTTCAGATCTATTCTGAGAGCCATTTCAGATCTAGCCATTTTTCATCCATTCGGCGTCGTTTTATATCCATATGTTTCCGATCCCTTCTGTGCCGTTGCAGATCTATCTGTTTTCGATCCCTCCCACGCTGTTGTAGATCCATTCCTGGAAAAAAACTCTCTATTTTTTTGCCATATCTCCATTGTTTTAACTTGGTTTTCCCTAAAAATTCACTGACACCCCTACAATATCATTCTGCATATTTCATTCCTCAAGACCCTATCCCAAATTCCACTTCCCAAAGCTAGAAATCTCACATTTGTCTATTTTTAGGGTTTGCCATAACTCCTTTGATTTTCACCCAATTGCCCTCAAATTTGCCACCATGTCCATTCCCTATTTCTGCTTCTTTGTCCCTCTTTGACAAATTTTCCCATTCTTTCACTCTATTTCTGAAAATCCTCATTTTTGGCTTCCCTATCTATCAGAAAGTGTCCAAAACCTAGTCAAACCCCAATTACCCATCCGATTTTTTCCCAAATCCAAATTTCCCTTTACTAAATAAGCTTATGTTTGTGTTTTTCTATCGATTCCCGCCCCCCCCAAAAAAAAACTCCTGGTTATGGTTGTCACCCACGCAGGAGCAAAAACCATGGAGGAAGCACTTGCATCCATCCAAACCAAACTCCAAGATCTGGATGAAAAATTTCTCAGCCTCTATTTTCAGCATTCAGCCCTGAACAATAATCAACAACAAGAAGCTTCTGCAACCAATGGGTTCTCTTCTTCCAATATCTTTCGTGGTCCGAAGCTTGATTTTCCTCGCTTCAATGGCACTGATCCGACTGGATAGATCTATTGTGTAGAATAGTATTTCAGTCTCCATAACACTTTTGATGTCCAAAAAGTTCCACTTGCATCCTTTCATTTGGAACAGGAAGCCCTTCAATGGTACCGTTGGTACATCAAGGCTCATGACAAGCCAAAATGGATAGATTTTTGCCAACTCCTTTTGCAACGATTTGGTCCTAGTTCTTTTGATGACTTCACTGGAGCACTCACTAAACTTCGTCAAATTGGCACTGTGAGAGAGTATCAGACAGAATTTGAGAAACTAGCCAACCACACAGAAGGATTGTCTGATGACTTCTACAGGAGTTGTTTTATCAGTGGTCTTAAGGATGAAATCTACCCAGAGGTTAAAATGTTCTGTCCCAACACAATGATGGAAGACCTAGAGTTGGCTAAGTTGGCAGAAGATAAGATTGCTGCCCAATAGCGCTCTAAACCCACTTTTGTTCCCTTCCGAAATATGGGTTCTCAATGACCTCCCATCCCACCAACTCCTTGTCCAACTCCTATCAAGCATTTGTCCGAAAGAAAGATGCAGGCACGCAGAGAAAAAGGGCTTTGTTATAATTGTGATGAAAAATTCACTCGGGGACATAGATCTATTCAACAAAAGCTCTATCTCTTGGATGTGGATTCTCCAGCTGCCTCTGAAGTTGGTGAAGAAGCTCCAAGTACACCGGATGATCAGGTTGACATTCAGGAGATGCCTACTGACTTCCCATCTCAGGAAGACCACCCAGAGATATCTATCCATGCTTTATCTAGCATCACCACCCCCCAAACAATGCGGGTCAGGGGGGTTACTTCAAGAAGCTTCCTCTTACAATATTCATTGATTCTGGTATCACTCATAAGTTCATTGACCCTCGAATTGCTAAACAGGATGATTGTTTTGTTCATTCTTGCTCCAACTTTGACATCATGGTTGCCAATGGGGGCACCTTACCTTGCAAGGGGAAGTGTCACAATAGGCGTATCTTTCTGGAAGATTGTAACCTACGCTCTGACATGTTTTCCTTGTCCCTAGGTGGATGTGATGTGGTTTTGGGCGTTCAATGGTTACGCACACTTGGCCCCATCTTATGGGATTTTGCTGAACTTTGGATGCAGTTTTCAGTCAATGGGAAACAACACAAATTTAAGGGCTTACAACAAGGGTCTCTCTGCATCATCATTTCCCATCGCCTGGAAAAGATCCTTAAGAAGAATTCACATGGTGTCATCGCTCAACTCCATTTCATTCAGATGCACCCATCAACGGTCTCCACTACTTCCTTGGATAGATATGCAAGTGTCTTTTCTAAACCCGTGAGATTTCTTCCTTCAAGAGAACTTTCTAGTAAGAATTTAGCCGCATCTACATCTCAACAGGAAATGATGGCTATTTTGCATGCAGTACATAAGTGGCAGCCATACCTATTAGGGAATTATTTCTGCCTCAAGACTGATATCGAGAGTCTGGAAAATTTCGTGGAACAATGGGTCTCCTCCCTAGCACACCTGAAATGGGTTATCCAACTCATGGGTTCTGCCTATGCGATCACTTACAAGCAGGGTAAGGACAATATGGTGGCAGCTGCTCTTGCTCGCACATTTGATGACCCAGTTTATCTTACAGCTATTTCTCTGCTTGTTCCAAATTGGTTGCAATATGTTCAATAGGGTTCTCTCTTCTATGACATCCATGCTTCTTCATCAGCAGGGCACTCTAGGTTCCTCAAAATATATGACAGGGAACAATGTAACTTCTTTTGGTAGGGAATGAAAATGATAATTCAACGGATGGTGGCTGACTATGATACTTGCCAAGTCAACAAGGCTGAAACAACACTCCTTTTGGGACTGCTCGAACCTTTGCCCATTCCCTACATAGATTTGGCCAACTATTTCTATGGATTTCCTACAAGCGCTCTAGTGGTACAATACCACATCTACAAGGACACCATATGAAGCAGTCTATGGATAGACCCCACCAGTTATTCTTCCATACACCCTCAGCTGCTCCATAGTTCAGGAAATTGACTTGGTTCTTCGAAACCGCAATCAGATTCTTCTCATTCTGCAGGTCAATCTTCACATGGCCAAAATTTGACTGAAACAACTAGCCGCTCAGCATCATTCTGAGTGCACTTTTCATATACCTGATATGGTTCTTCTTCATCTACAACCTTCCAAGCAATCCTCCTTGAAACTCCAAAGGCGTCAGTGGCCGGGAATGCAGCCCGAGGATGCTACAGGGGAACCACTCCAGATTCTGCATCAATCTCCACAACTAAAGCTTTGAGGACAAAGCTTTTTCTAAGGGAGAGGGGATGTTAGGAACCCGTGTCAACCATTCTCTTTACTTTGTTCCTATATTGTTGTTGGACGCATATGCTTTGTAAGTCGTCCCATAGTATTATATGTCTCATGGTTTTGACCCATAGTATTGGGCATAGACTTAGTATATAAGTGTGTGTCGAGGCCAATGAAGGTACCGTGAAGTTATTTGTATTGAGCTTGCTCAAAGGAGGTTGCCCCCTCGAAGTGGCTTGTGATCAATATAAAACTAATTCTGAGTTCTGTTATTGCTGCTATATCGTGCATTTTGATTAATTAATTGTTGTAGGTTCTTCACACCATGATGCAGTTGGAACCGATTCTACGGCTGTCTAAAGGCTGTTAGAGCTCAGAGTGGTCCAGTAAGGCAATGAGAGGTGTATGGAGTAGCTTTCGACTACGATAGGTCGAGGTAGTGGATAACCACACCATTTTGGGTACCTTACGGTTTTGTCCCACATGATTGTAATAGACATGACCTAAGGGAACGATCTATAAAATGGAATATTTTGTAAGGGAAAGTGTTAATCTTCATTTGAGTATTGTTGAATATTGATCTCTATTGAGAGACTTATTGTAAAGAGGCTCTGCAGCTGTGTGCGCAGAGACCTGCTGAAGAGAGAAGAGAGTCTGCAGTTGAGTGCGCAGACTAGAACTGTTGAAACCTTCCCATTTATAATATAATCAACAGTTCCTGTGGATGTAGCTCCCATCCTAGGGTTGAAGCACATTAAATCGCTATGTTGTGTGATTGAATGTGCATTTTCTTTTGTTGAATGGTTAAGTTCTTGCTTATGAGTAAATGTATCTTTGGTTTCATGTATATTCTCCAAATGAGTGAATGATAGAAATAATATGCTAAGCGTTGAAGGCATATGAGGGAATGTTGAATGCACAAGTAATTCAGAACATGATGAATGCATAAGTAAATGGGTAAATACTTAAGTCAACGAAGTCTATATAGTGCGATTCCCTGAAGCACAGTACCGGAAGTGCTCAGTGGCATTGTAGTTCATCATGTTGTATAAGTTTGCAAGGTTACAGTTTAAGATGCTTGTTGAATTCAAAAAATTACACTAAGTAAAGTCTGTCAAGGTTCTGTAAGTTGTAAAGAGGAAGCCCAGTCCTCAGTTGCATTGTCCTGTTGTTAAGCGGTCGTTCCGACCTGCGCAGTCCTTTGATGCTCGGTAGCATTAGTGTGAACTGCGAAGTAGGTGGAACTTCACGTAGTCCCCCAATCCACAACGTGAGTCCTACAACGTGCTTCTCGCCAGTTGAACCACGCATCACTCGGTTGTTGAAACCTGATTCCACAACCTACCCATAACTTTTCCTAGGGTGAGTCCTCAATCTGCTTGCATACTGTTGCCGAAAGGGTCGGTGAAAAGGGGTTTTGTGGGTTCCCTGAACTGCGCAGAACCTGGATCTATCTGGAATAGTTAAAGAACACTATATGAGCCAACAAATGGTTCCATTTCTGCACTTGAACTGGTGATGAGCACCAAAAATTGGAGTCCAGAGAAAACAAAAATATGGAACTGGGTGGACAAGACAGAAAGGGAGTTTTCTAGAAAGGAGAATAGACATCTGCATCTCTCTAACGTAGAGTGGTTGCAGAGATACCTATGCACGGACATTTATGAAATTTTCTTCGCATCATTTGGAAATGAGTTGTACGAGTGGTTATCAAGACTAGCAGAGCAAAAGAACTCTTTCCAAGAAGGAATACCTACAGATTGGACCCCAGAGCTCATTCAGAGACTTAAAGCAGTAGATAGTCCACTCTCACGAGCAGTCAAATTTTGGGTTGGCAGTATCCTAGAGGGCTTCGTGACAAAGTTCGTTGTGGACACGTTGAAGTCCTACAGCGCAACATAGGCATAGTTCTTAAAGGGATTCTGAGGTAAGTACCTCAACAATTTGAGTTTATATATCAAAATGATTTTAGCTGAGAAAGGTGTTTTAAGAATGCGGTAAGATACATAGTTGTTTTGAGTCTGTAATGGTCGATAATAATTACAGTGATACAGAAGAAGATATTCATATATTAAGAAGTGGTAAAAGATATAAGGTTAGTACATAAAAGAACCTTAATGTACATGAAATCCACGTAGATATTGAGTTCCAAGTTCAACTCGGTAGAAAAAATCCTTGCATAGCTAACTATAATCCCATTACTCCTTAGAACCCTCCAGTTGCCAATACTTATAATCCTCAGAATGTCAGTACTAGTAACACCACCAGAGTGAGTACTTAGAACATTCCGCGCAGTAACATCCCTAACACCGCATAGAACACTGCACCACCTAGAAGGAGAATGACTGACGATATAAAGCTATCGATATTTAAAGGAAGGCATCTAGAAGACCCTAAGAAACATTGGTTTCTTTGTGAAGCCATGTGGAACATCAAGCAAGTCCAGGATGATGTTGTTAAGCACACACAACTCATCATTACATTCAGGGACAGATCCTTAACTTGGTTTATGAAATATTATGTCCGACAAAATATGACCTTACTGGATATCAAGGCTGCCCTCTTAAGAGAACTCAAGAAAACTAAGTCTGAATCACAATGTATAACAGAGCTAAAAGAGATTAAGCAGGAAAAAACTAAGTTAGTATGGGAATTTGACTAGAAATTTAAAGCATTGTTAGACTAAGTAAGCTTTGACATCGCACCGCAAAAGCACCAAGAATGGTTCATAGTTGCGCTGTTGCCACATATGAGAATTCCATTGATGAAACAGAAGGTTGCGTCACAGACAAAAGCCTTAGAGATTGCCATGAAGCTAGAAGCCTCACCCATAGGAGAAACAAGTGCAGGCATGGTCCAGATCCAGAACCAATTAGAAACTCTAATGTTACAACTACAAGACATTAAGAAAGGAAAAGAAACCAAAGAATAATTCTGGTGTACAAAATGTAAAGCAGAGGGACACCCGAAAGAACGCTATCTAGTTTTCAAAGATTATATGGATAGTGGAGCATCAAATCCACTAAATCACCATCAAGGACCATGGTGTGACATATGTTGATGCAGAGGACATCGGCCTGAGGATTGTTGGTTGATCCAGAAGCATGTGCGAACACCCTATAATTTATACTGCACATTCTGTAATTCAGTTGGACATGATGATTCCAACTGTAGAGCATATGAAATAATGATAGAAAGGAAGCATGATGTGTACAGAGTTCAAGAAGAAACACCGCAGCACCATCATAATGCGTAGTATTATCAAGGCGCATATAGAGGTCATGGTGGATTCCGAGGAATAGGTCAGATGATCTGTTATAACTGTGCTCAGCTTGGCCACCTATCTAGAGACTGTACCAATGCTTGTACTACATGTAGATACTGTAATTCTTTTGACCATGTTATTGAATCATGCCCAATATTGCAATAAAAGATGCAGGAGAGAAGAATAGAAGCAACAAACCCAAACGTTCAGATGATCACAGCAGAGAAAAGAGATGCAAACATCAATGTTCTGATGCTAAGTGGTGTTGCAACAGGAAGAGATAAAGAACCGGAATATTCGACTTCTGAATACCACCAAGCTAAGTAGACACCTACTAAAGGGGTCTGGATTAGAAAAACAAATGGGAAAGCACCTGCTTTCAATCTGGAAAGAAACAAAGAATTCTTCACAGAAGCAAGGGAGACCTTCAAAGAACCAGCACCTGTGACACAAAGAATCCCATTGCGAAGTGAAACAATGCATATGAAGGATATGCCAACAACATACAATAAAAGATGCACCACAGTAGAAACAGGGAATTCTGTTCCATAGTTCGTATGGAGCTGTATGAAGCTGCTGAAAAGCGAAGATGCTTTGGTGGAAATGAAAATTTACTAAATCACTATGAGCAGCGCAGTTGCATGAGTAATGTTCATAGCACAGTTCACCACATAAAAAGTCATAAGAGAACAGGCCTAGAAATGAGGCTCAATGCACAAATTGGAGACTATGAGATGGATGAGATCATCCTTGATTTGGGATCAGAAGTGAATGTCTAGACCAAGCAGACATGGGAACAGATGGGGAAACCAAGCTTATCATGGTCACCCATACAACTAAGATTAGCCAATCAACAAAAGGTCATACCCTTTGGAAGGCTAGTAAATGTACTTGTTGACATTGATGGAGTAAGCAGTTCAACAGACTTCGAGGTTATTGAGATGATCAACGATAGTAACCCATATACAACATTACTAGGGATAGAGTGGGCGATGGATAACCTCGCGATCATCATCTTGAAGAAAAAATAGATGATATTTGAAGGGGTGGATATCAAGGTCATCGTGCCCTTAGACCCTTTACAAGGACCGAGATACACTGAGCCGATCAAAAAAGAATGTATATTTCATGATCTAGATCGCATCTACAAGATGACTGCGAATCAGGATGATTACATCAATCCTACAACTGATGGAACGCTTAGTTGGCACTGTGACAACTCTTGCGTATCAGACTTCAACGTAGGATTGGATAATTGGAAAAACAGAATGCATGAAGTGTCTGCAAGAAGATGCATGCAGATAACCAAATCACTGGGATTTATTGGAACAAAGGTAAGTCCAATCCCCACTTATGATGGTTCAACTAACATCTATACATTTTTTCAAGAGTATATTGTATCAGTTTCAACTGAACATCAGATACCAACATTGGATATAGCACTATGCGCTAGACCTGCCAGAGGGTGGGACGTCCATAAGAAGACATTGAGCACATGGGAACAGTGCAAGCACATGATGCAAATGAGATTCACAGAGAAAGTTGCGCTGGAAATAGAAAAGTATAATGGAAAAACATATCCAAGGGATTACATAGAGATCTGTTCAAAAGCATGGATAAACAGACCACAGAGTCACAAACATAATGGGTTCATCTGTTTGTGCACACACTAGAGAATATTCCAAACAATTGGTATACAGACGCAAAACTTCGTAGAGAAACAACATATTGGTCTATCATGACTGTGAACTTCCAGAGAACTTTCAGTTTTGAAGATGACCGCCCGAGCATAAATGAATCTCTGCAGATTATTAAAGAAAGGATATTTAGAGGCGAATTCCCAAGTACAAATGAGGCATTAAAGGTTAACAAAGAAAATATATCTAATGACAGACCACAAACTGTGAACCAACAACTAGAATGGGAAAAACAAATAGAATATTCCCTTGAATGTTATAACCTCTCCGCAGATGAAGAAGATGAAGAGGAGAGTGATGACGAGGATCCACACAATATCAATATACCTGAATTAGAGGGAGCACACAATATAGATGGACCTCCATTAGAAATTCCATATATGAGCGGCCTTGTCAAGACAAGAAAAGTTAACATTGGCACAAGTGAAGAGCCAAAGTTTGCATCTATTGGGGATTATTGGGATGATGAAATGGTCATGTAGATCGCAGAATTTCTGCATGAATATGAGGATTTGTTTCCAACAAAGTTCTCCGAAATGAAAGGTGTTTTGGGTGATTTGGGAGTCATGAAGATACCTCTCAAGCCCGACACAAATCCCATAAGATAGTGGCCTTATATATTGAACCCCTGATACAAAGAAAGAGTCAAGGAAGAACTCGATAAGATGCTTGATGCAGGGATTAGTGAGCCAGTGGAAGAATTAGAATGGACAAGCCCTATGGTTATCCAGGATAAAAAGATAAAAAGAGAAATCAAAATCTGCGTAGATCTGAGGAAGCGGAATGATGCTTCGATGCACAACCCATTTCCTACTCCATTTACAGATGAAGTATTGGACAATTTTGGAGCAAATGAGGCCGACTCATTCACTAATGGATTCTCTGGGTACCATCAGATCAGAATAGACTCAGCAGACAGACATAAGACTACGTTTGCTACTGAATGGGGCAAATATTAGTATACAATTATGCCATTTGGTTTGAAGAATGCACCTGCTATATTTTTCAAAGTTGTTGTGGCTTCCTTCAAAGACTTCATCCATAAGTTATTAGAAGTGTATTTTGACGATTGGATTGTATTTGGTTTACTGAAGAACCATTATGAAAACCTCAGAATGATGTTAGCTAAGTGGAGGAAACATCAAATCTCCTTGAATTTGAAGAAATGTATTTTCTGTGTACCATATGGGATTATACTGGGACACATTGTGTGAAGCAAGGTCTAATGGTTGATCCTGTAAAGATCGCAGTCATTCTCAATCTACCGGCACCAAACTCAGTAAACAAACTTCGCACAACACTAGGACATAGATGATACTACAGAAAGTTCATCAAGGGTTATGCGCAGATAACCGCAACAATGGAGAAACTTTTGAAGAAAGAAGCGCAGTTCACATGGAATGCAGAATGCAAGAAAATGATAAGATACATTAAAAGAGAAAATGGTAACTGCGCCTACCCTAGTCTTTCCAGATTGGAATAAACCATTTCACGTACATGTTGATGCTTCATCTATAGCGTTGGGCATTGGGCTCGCTCAACTTGGTGAAGGGGGCATTGATCACCCCATTGCATTTTGAAGCATAAAGCTATCTTCAGCCGAAAAGAACTACACAACTATAGAAAGAGAGGGTCTAGCTATGGTTTACTCACTACAGAAATATAGACACTATTTGCTATGTGCACACTTCTCTATGTACACTAACCATTCAGCTCTAAAGTACTTGGTCAATAAGCCAATGTTAGGGGGGAGAATATGTGGATGGTTACTACTCTTTCAAGAGTATGAATTTGAAATCATTGTTAAACCAGGAAGACTGAACCTAGGACCTGACCATCTCTCAAGGATTGAGGCAGGTGAAGAACCAACTAATCTTGAAGACAATCTTCCTGACGCACAATTATTTGCCATACAGATCACAAATGATTATTACAAAGATATTGTTGAATTCTTGACTACAAAATTGGCACCCACATAATTTACTACGCAATAGAAGAAGCAACTGGTAGTCAAAGCAGCAGACTTCACTATCATCGCAGGACAACTATACAAGTTGGGACCAGATGAAGTGTTGCGTAGATGTGTGTTAGAGCATGAGAAGCCATTTATATTGGTTGAGGCACATTTAGGAGTGTCTGGAGTTCACTATGCAGGTAGAGAAATTGCACAGAAGATATTAAGAGCAGGGCTATGGTGGCCAACACTACACAAAGACTCAAAGGAACATTATCGAAGTTGTGATGTTTGCCAAAGGATTGGGAAGCCATCACGTAGAGACGAAATGCCATTAAGACCGAAATTGACTTTGCAAGCATTTGATAAATGAGCAATTGATTTCATGGGACCAATTAACCCACAAGGAAAGAGAACTGGTGCGAGATACATTATCACCACGATAGATTATATCTCCAGATGGGCAGAAGCTAAACCGGTGAAGGACTGTAGCACAGTTACTGCCGCACAATTCATCTTTGAGAATATCCTTACCATATTTGGATGTCCAAAAATCTTAATGAGTGATCAAGGAACCCATTTCCTAAATAGAACCATTGAAGCACTAACTGAATAATTTCATATATATCATCAGAGAGTACACCATACCATCCACAGGCCAATGGAATTGTTGAAGCATTTAACAAAGTGCTGGAGAATGCACTAACCAAAGTATGCAACACAAACAGATACGATTGGGATCTATGCATACTAGCTGTATTATGGACGTACATAACAACTTGTAAGAAATTGACAGGCCATACACCTTTCAGGTTGGTCTATGGACAGGAAACTGTGATGTCGATGGAGTATATAGTACCAAGCTTGAGGATTGATACATTCACAGACATGGAAGACGAATAGACATTCAAGAAATGCTTCTACACTTGGTTGGTTTGGAGGAATATCACTTCATTACAGGCTTTCACCAGCAAGTGTAGAAGGATAGAGAAAAAGCATGGCATGATCACCATATCAAGTACAAAATCTTGCAGGTAGGATACCTTGTCCTCCTGTATGATAGCAAGTTCATGAAATTTCTAGGAAAGTTTAAAATGCATTAGCTTGGCCCATATACTGTTATGCATGTTACTAACGGTGGCACAGTTCAGTTAGCCACATTAGTCGGAGAAAATCTACTTGGTTTGGTTAATGGAAGTAGACTAAAACCCTACAGGGATAGTCCTACTCCGCAGAACACTCAGTGAAATGAAGCTGCGTAGAAGAGAACAAAAAAGAGAGAGAAAAACAGAAAAGAAAACAAAAGAAAAGAGAATAAGAAGCGTGCAATTGCGAAGGTCAAAATGCATCCACACAGATCAAATGAAACAGGATAGTTGCGAAGTGTACATTGGAAGCTACAACTCGAGGCACAAACTAAACGTGCAGCTGCGAAGTTAAAGTTGAAGGAACACAAATGCGCAGTGGGACCGTGCAAAATTCGGTTTATTTGAACCACGCACATAGTTCCTAGAAACTAGCGGTTAAAATGCCGGTTGGGAAACTAGCCGTTACATAGTGATTTTGCTGATGACCGCTTGAGCGTTTAATGCAAAAATAGTCGTTCTAAAGCAATTAATGAAGGAAAGGACCGAAATCCTCGGCGGATATGGACAATGGTTATAACATTTAACGCTTATCTAACTGTTTATGGTCGCGGCTAAGACCAACTACGCCTACAAATACCACGAAGACCATACTCGCGGGCTTTACCATAAGTTTCAAGTTTTCCCACCATCCATAGCTTCAGTCTTTTTATAGTGAGTGCTAAGTAATTCCGAGAGCTCAAAGAGGTATTTCCACTGAATGTCTGAGAATTCCATAGTCGAGTAGGCTATGAGGGATTTTGAACAATCTGGTTTGGAGGGGCTGATGAAAACACCCCCTCAGAAGTCTGTTTCAGAGAAAGGTTCAGGATCAAGAATATCACCCCAGAACATAGCAAGTATGTAGCAAAATGATAAGGTACCCCTTAAGGAACTTGAGAAGCCAAACGCATAAGGAAATCCAAGTCCGAGACCCACCTTACCACCAGGGCATAGCCCCATTTACTTAACTCATGTTTACATCCCTCCAAGGAAGGTCGACGCACCAGTGGTTACCCTGTATAAGAATGCGCAATATGAAATCCCTGTGTCACTGATTTCCGGAGATGTGGAAATCCAAGGGAATCTACTCAGCAAAGTAGAAACATGCAAGTTTGGAGATCATAATCTGCTGGAAGGAAAATACCCAAGCAACCTAAAATATCCTCAATTTCAAGTGGACCAGTACATGTGTAGGAGGGAGGATCCAGAATCAGGGAAACTTTTGATTGTGCCGCAAGACTAGGCTAAGCCGTTACTGCCCGCTAGCTTGCTGCACCTTCTTCGAATACCACACTTTGAACGTAGTCCAGACTGTACTGCGGTGGTGCGCACTCTACTATCGTGCACGCACTAGGGATTCCTATGGCTCGACCGAAAGATCGACATCAATGTTGACCTCATTTACACCATTACTCACCTTAGCAAGAGAGGTGATGATCCTAAAGATGAGTTTAGAGGAAAAACAAAGGATAAAGAAATTGCAAATCAAATGAAAGATGAATTCAAAATATTGAAGGGAAAACAAGGATTTATCACAGAGGAAATAAAAGACAAAGCAACAAAATTCACTATCCAGTTGATCATAGGCAGGATTCTACGCAAATGTAGACCAGCAGAAGTGCTGGCCACAATAGTGCTTCTCGCTGTGAAGGAAAAATATGGACACCCATACAATTGGGCCAATTATTTGTTGAATGAATTTTTGGAGGATGTCAAAGAAACCCAAGAGATAGGAAACACATTCCACTACTCATGGCTGATGATCTTGATTGATTTCGTAGGCTAGAAGGAGCCCAAATATTAGCATAATATTCCAATGATAACAAGGGATTGCATCACCACGAAGTACGCAAAAATGTGGGTGAATGCGTAGCCAGAGCGACATCGCATCAATAATGACCAATTCCACACTTACTTCGACCAACTATGCGATGTAATATTGCGCACTTCGCGCATTACAAAAGAGAAGAGGACACTGTTTCTACCGAAGATAATCTTTAAAGTTGATTTGCACTGTCTTTACATTCAGCCAAAGGCTGAAAAGAATATTCTAGTATGGTTCCCTGTGGAATACCAGTTGGACGCACAAAGAATTACATTATCCGTAGAAGTCTAGCCACCTATGTGGAAGGTGGATGCACCCTTGGAAATCCACACCTCATCAGAATAAATCCCACAGAAAGATACACCAGTGGATGAAGAGACAGAAGTAAACACCTCTGAAGTCAAAACAAGGGAGAAGCGAAAGGAACGTGAAAGCTCAGTATTAGAAAAAGTACCAAGAAATAAAAGTAAGGAAACCAAAGAGAATCGAGAAGAAAAGTTACAAAAAGGTGACTACGACTGTATCGCTCTGAAAGTTCACGAATACCTAGAGGAATTGCTTGCCATAAAAGACAATAAGAATGAAAAGGTGAAAGCGCAGTTGAACCAGAACCTGTCGGAATTAATTCTTATGGTTGAGAAGATATAAAAATCCCACCAAGACCTCATTCGAGAACCTGAGTCAGAAGTTCAGAATGGTGAATCTAGTACCCGAAGAAGAAGGCCACCATCCTTGACGATGAAGCCTAGTCTAGTGAGAATGCAACCACTGAACATAATTTTCCTGACTAAGGATATGGCTGAAGGTGTGAAGCAGGTAGAGCACCTTGACCTCAACATTGGCATGATGCCCATTGAGGGGTTGCACAATCTGCATCTGCAGGTTTTTGAGGAGATAATAGATAGATACATCATATCTTACAACCAGAATGTACACCTGGAGGAGAAGTACAAACAAATAGAAAAGGAGTGTGCACAAAATACCACAAAATTAGCCAGGGAATAGGAAAAAAGGAGAAGGCTGGAAAAGACAGTTGCGACTATTTGCGCACATATACCAAAGTGCGAAGCGCAGCCAAAATTAGAGGATATAATCATTTAGATTGGATTGGTGGTGAGCGACCTGAAGGCAGAGATGGCCGAGATGGAGATCACGCACAAAGAAGAGGTTGCTAATCTCACAAACCAAGAGCCTCCTAGTACGCCGACGTGAATGGGAGAGGAAAGAATCGCAGAACTGAAAACATCAGCAAAAAACATCTCTGCCGAAGTAGTCAAGTGTCAACACTTGTTGGATGAAGCCACTCAAGTATGGACCATACTATAGGACAACCATGTCCTGTAACAACTTCAGAATGATGTGAACGAAACACAGGAATAACTTGACGCTATCCATGTGTCTATGAAGACCTTGCTTAACAAGGAGAAAATTCATAAGTTCACGCAGGTGAAGAAATTAACAAAAGAGCTGAAAGTTCTGAGGGATAAGGAGGAAGAGACATTAGCATGACTACAACCAGTGAAAGAAGAGGCACTGTCCCTCACTGATGTTATCGAATAGAAACTACAGGAACTCTGCACCACAGAGAAGAGGGTGCATGAGTATGCTCAAGAGGAGGTCTTAGTAGAGATGCTGGAAACAGTTGAGTTTGAGCAGGAAACAAAGGAAGTAGTTGCGAAGCTAATCGCAACTCTTCAGGAGTTTACTGAAAAGGTAAGTCCCTAAGAGGATGTACAACCTAATTCAACAAGTGAAATTTGATTAGGGGTGATCCACGAGTAAGTGTTAGGGGCCTGTTGGGCAGGGCCCAAGTTGGCACATTTTTTATGTAGTACAATTTTGGCAAGTGCACAGTTCGGACTGCGAAGTCAAATGGCACAGTTTTGTGGAGTGCACAATTTGGATTGTGTAATCAGATATGCTGAGTAAGAAGTGTAAATTCGAGGCACTACATAGTTATGTTGATGCACAGTGCTAGCATAGAAACAGTTTTGGGAAAGCGACTCCACGATTCCCGGTAGTTGGGTAAGGAGCACCGTGGAGGCAGATGAAAGCGACCTATCAGAGAGAGTGGTAGAAAACCGTTAGAAGCTAAGGCACAAGTCAACAATGACAGGAAGGCCAAAGGGGTGGAAAGAAACATGCCATGATGCAGTTGGAACTAATTCTAAGGCTGTCAGAAGGCCGTTAGATCCTGGAGTGGTCCAACAAGGAAACAGAGGCGCATGGAGCAGCGGTCGACTAAGACAGGTTGGGGTGGTGGATAACTGCACCATTTTGGGTACCTTAGGGTTTTGGCCCACATGATTGTAACAGGCATGACCTAAGGGAATGATCTTTAAAAGGGAATCTTTTGTAAGGGAAAGGGTTAATCTTCGTTTGATTATTGTTGAATATTGGTCTCTGTTGAGAGACTTATTATAAAGATTCTTTGCAGCTGTGTGCATAGAGACCTACTTAAGAGAGAAGAGAGTCTGCAGTGGAGTGTGTAGACTGGAACTATTGAAACCTTCCCATTGAAAATATAATCAATAGTTCTTGTGGATGTAGCTCCCATCTTGAGGGTGAACCACATTAAATCGCTGTGTTGTGTGATTGAATGTGCATTTGATTTTGTTGAATGAGTAATTTCTTGATTGTGTAGTGGCATTGTATTTCATCGTCTTGTATAAGTTTGCAAGGTTATGGTTTAAGATTCTTGTCAAATGCATAAACTTACACTAAGTAAATTCTGTCGAATTTGTGTAAGTGTTAAAGAGGAAGCACAGTCCTCAGTTGCACTATCCTATTTTTAAGAGGTCGTTCCAACCCACGCAGTCCTTGGATGCGCGATAGAATTAGTGTGAACCGTGAAGTAGGTGGAACTTCATGTAGTCCCCCAGTCTGCAGTGCGAGTCCTATAGTCCGCTACTCACCAGTTGAACCGCGCATCAACAAATTGTGGAAACCTGATTCCTCAACCTCCCTATAAATTTTCCTTGGGTGAGACCTCAGTTTGCTAGCAGAATGTTGCCGAAAGGGCTGGTTAAAAGGGGTTTTGTTAGTTCCCTGAACTGCGCAGAACCTCGGTCTATCTGGAATAGTTAAAGAACACTATACGAGAAAACACCTCTCCTGAACCGGTTCTTCCAGATGGGAAAAGAAAGTTATACATGTTTCCTGTAATGCCACCACGGTCTGACCCGACAGTAGATGACACCCAACACAACCAACCCATGGGTCTTCCCCAACTGTGAGTCTCCTCCCATCACCAATGTTCCAAACCAAGTTGGTTTCAATCATTGGGAATGAAGTGACCACCGCTTTCCAAATCATAGACCCCCCCACATGAGACTTCCTCGAGTTCCTCATCCAGCCATCAACTGAATATGGGGCAATATACTTCTGGATTACCACCTTAGTCCAAAGACTCTCAGTCTTCAATAACCTCCACCCCCCTTTAGCAGCAAGAGCTTTAGAGAATAAGAAAATGTTCTTTAGTCCCCACCATCCTAGAGATTTGGGAACAACTATTCTCTCCCACCAAACCTAGGGTGACACAAAGGTGTCACCTTTCCCACTCCACAGAAAGCGAAAATAGATCTTCCTTGTTGCCTCCAATATCCCCTTGGGGATCCAAGATAAGGACATCCAATATACAGGAATTGCCTCCAAAACAGTTTTTACTAAGATCAAACGACCTGTGCTCAAGAGCCATTTATGGCTCCAAACCTTGATTCTTTTATCCAATTTCTCAAGGAGACATTTCCAATCCTGCTTCTTATAGGAATTTGGCTTTAGCTGGAAGCCCAAGTATTTATGTCCTCTATCCACCTCTAAATAGGTATAAGGGGAAACTCTAGTAAAAGCTTGTAATTCTTCTTCCCTCAAAAAGTTTATAGAGAGTGTGGACTTCCCTGCGTTAATTTCCCTCCCAATTACCTTTGAGAACACCAAGATCCCCCGAAGAGTTTCAGCATCTCTGACTGAGCCAGTGCATAAAATAAGAACATCATCTACAAAGAGTAGATGTGTAATGAAAATATTGGGAGCCACCTGAATTCCCCTCAAAATACCTTGTCTTTTGGCTTCCCTTAGCACCCTGCTCAAACCTTCAGCTACAAAAAGAAAAAGTAAGGGAGACAACGGGAAACCTTGTCTAAGTCCTCTCTCTGAGTGCAAAAAGGGGGAGGCCGCCCGATTGATAAGAACCGAGAAGGAAACCATTGTTATACAGCTAATGATCCACCTGATAAAACCAGTATCAAAACCCAGATGAGTGAGAAGCATACGAATGTAAAGCCAACTTACTTTGACATAGGCCTTCGAAAAGTCTATTTTTAGAATAGCTCCTTTGAGTTTCTTTGTTTTGATACTATGCAGTCCTTCTTGGGCTACATCGATAGCTTCATGGATCTGTCTACCTTCCAAAATACCAAACTGTTCTCCTGAAATATGACGGGAAAGGATACCTTTCAGCCTTCTTGCAATGACTTTAGACACTACCTTGTAGACACAATTGCAGAGTGAGATAGGTCTAAAATCATTAAGAGAGGAAGGATTGTCCAATTTTGGGATCAGAGAAATGAAATTTGAATTGAAACATGAAAGAATCCTCCAAGAGAGTGTTGTATCCTCCACCGCTTGAAGGAGACCCTCCCCTATAAGATCAAACAACTCCAGAAAAAATTCAATGGTCTAGCCATTCGGGCCCGGACTCTTATCTTTTTGAAAGGTATGTAGAGTTTCCTTTAATTCTTCCTCGGAAATATCCTCCATCAACGCTCTATTATCTTCCTCTTCCACAAAGCGTGGAAAGAGTTCAGCCACTCTAATCACCTCTGCAATAGTAGCCTGGTTGTTTGCCCCAAAAATACCTTAAAAATGTTCCACCCCCACCCTAGCCATCCCTTCGAAGGAATTTTGTGGCTCACCAGTGAGTTATCTAGACTCCAAATAGTGTTCGCAACTTTCCTTCCCTTTGCATAGGCATGAAATAATTTTTTGTTCTCATCTCCTGCTTCCAATGAAGTATCTTTGCTCTTCAGTCTCCAAGACTCTTCTTTCTCAAGCAGCATAATTTTTCTCCTTCCTTCCAACCTTACCAAGAGATATTTGGACTCCTGAGTCCTCAGACCCCCCTTCTCATCATCAAAGATATTAGAAAGATCCTCCTCAATCTGTTTAAGGTCTTTGTCCTCCCTTATCCTCTTTGCATGAGCCCAATATTTAATAGGGCCTTTAACCCTTTTTAAATTCTCTGCAAATTGGAAAGAGGATGTGAGAGGAGCCTTAGGATTGAAAGGTACCCACAAGGAATTTACCAAATTAATGAAAGAGTCATCTCTCAGCCAGGTTTTATTAAAATTTAGAGGGTCAGGAGGTTTAGGAGGTCTAATACTAAGTTCAAGGAAGATGGGGGAATGATTAGAGATTCCCCCCGCCCCCACCCATTGTCTTAAAATAAAAAATATGTCCACCAACTGTTCTGAAACCAAAAATCTGTCCAACCTCTTAGCCACCTTGTTTTCCCCTGCGCGGTTGTTCCTCTAAGTTGGTTTGAGTTTTAAGGGCTCAATGTCAATCAAGTTTTTGTCTGCTAGTCACTGTGAGAAGAAACCATCCAAAGAGTCTGTCTGAGCCTGAGGCCCCCAAACTTCCAACTGTCCTAAATAAAAGTTCATATCACCTCCCAGGATCACAGAATCCCCCATGATGAGAGAGCTTTTGAGCAACGAATCCTAGAAGGGGATCTTGTTAAGATAAGGACTTCTCCTAAGTCCAAAGCCGAGAACAACATTCCAAGAACTGAATCCATCCCCCAAGTGTTGTGAAGTTTAACTGACCTACCGTTCCAACCTATTTCCAATCCTCCAGAATGACGTCTCACATCCAAAGTTTCAAACAACCACCCACTGAACCAAATTTCCAATCTCACCTTCACCACCCCACCGATGCCCAGATTTTCTTGAAGTAAAATGATGTCCGGGCTGTCTAAGGAGACCACCCTCTTAAGTGATGATCTTTTGTGGGGACAATCCATACCCCGATAGTTAAAGGAAATAATTTTCATGAACGACCCTTCTTATGGGTTCACACTGCTCTAGGCACCCGTTCAATTGACTGTTGTTTTTCATCCAAAAGATCCATTCTAGCTTTGTTCCGAGCCTTTGAGATAAAATACTTCCTCCCCTTCCTTTCGGTGGTAGTGTTGATGTATTTGTAACTTCGGAATATATTCACTTGTATATTGTATGTATTACATTTGTACTTTATTGTATCCCCAATAGAGATGTATTATTCGTCTGATTGGAAGTGTTGTCATTTCTATTTGGAAGTGTCGCAAGTTACATTGTAAGTGTCGTAACTTATATTCGATGGGTTATTAGACCACCTTGGTGGGGTCAGCCCTGTATGAGTCATTTGGATGGGTTATTAGGCTTCCTTAGGAAGTCCGCCCAGTTGGGGTTAAAGGCAGGTCAAAGTAAAGTATAAATAGAGAGTGTGACTCTCTCATTCAATTCATTCACTCACTATTCCAACTCGCATAGTTGAGAGAGAGGAGTGTGCACAAGTGGAGGAGGAATAGCTGCTGGAGACATCTATATTTTGGGTTTCATCTTTGTGATCTTTGTATTTGAGCTTATTCTATCTCTCAGGAAGTTCCGGGGTTTTTCACCTTCTTGATTTTCCTTGGTGAAATGCTTTGTGTCCATTGTCTCTTGTGATTGTTATGTTGTGCTGGTTATTCTCTTAGTGATTCTAGATAATATTGAATGAAATTACCAAAAATCTAACATGCAATCAGAGTGGGACTAAGAAGAAGACATTATGCAGCTACGGAAGCTAGGGCTTCTTAATTTTTGGGTTTCTCTCTACAGTTCATCAAAGGCAGGAGGCTGGACTAACTCTCTTAGCAAGGGCACATCTTTCTGTTGAGACATAATTCAATTCTAAGCATTTTTAGTTTTTGGCCTGTCACTGCTGCGGGAAATTAGGGTTTCTAAAAAAGTTGGAATTTTTGGATTCTGAGACCACGGTTGGATGCTCTTTAGAAAAATCAAAGTTTAGAGACCAAGATCAAACATTTTGGTTGGGCAGAACCCCAAGATCTATCAAACCCTTGTTCGAGATTTTGACCAGAAAACCACATTTTGATAGAAGTTGTAGATCCAAAACTTTCAGAGTCATTTTTGAGGGGTCAAATTTTGGAGATTTGAAAATTGAAGTATACCAGCTTGATCAGATTAGCAAGGCACATCTTTCCATCCAATCAGAAGTTTGAAATTGAAAGTTTGAATTTTTAGGGTTTTTCTGACAAACCCTAATCCAACTCCAGATCCAGTTTCAACAAATCAAGTGGTAAGACCTAAATCTTTTATTTCCATTTGAGTTTCTCATTAATATGTCTCACCACACCAAGCTTTAGGATAAGCTTGAAGGGGATGATAACTTCCTAGCATTGAAGTATAGGATTGGATTAATCCTAGAAGAGAATGAATTGGATACCTACATAAGTGAAGAGGTTCCAGTTCTAGAGAGAGATGAGGCTAAGGCCTTACATAAGAAGAACTTGGTCAAGGCCAAGAGAATCATTGCAGATTTTATCAAAGACCATCTTATACCCCATGTGTCTTCTCTAAAGTCACCTAAGGAGATGTTTGACTTCTTGACCAATTTGTTTGAAGGAAAGAATATAAATCCGAAGATGACACTGCGAAACCAATTGAAAGGTGTAAAGATACAGAATTAAGAGACCATCCAATCATACTTTACTAAGGTCTCTGAAATCAAAGAACAACTTGAAGCTGTGGATGAAGTAGTGTAGAATGGATAAATTGTAATGACCACATTGAATTGCCTACCTAGGTCACGGGACTCCTTCATCCAAGGTATCTGTGCAAGAAAGAAATTGATCTATTTTAGTAGACTGTGGGAGGAATGTTCACAAGAAGAGGCTAGACTTGTGGCCCAAGAAGAAAAGATGGGAAGTGAAGACCAAGCTCTCATAGCACACACCAAGAAAAGTAAGTTCAAGAGCGAGCAACCTCATCACAAGAAATCTTCTCACCATTATCAAAAGAAGAAAGATATCTCTCACATTTGATGCTACACATGTGATGAGAAGGGGCACTATGCCTCAAATTGTCCCAGGAATAGAAAAGGCTCCAACAACATCAAGAAGAAGAAAAACAAGAAGATATATCATGCTCATGCTGCCGAGGATGATGAACTTCCCAGGAAGAAGACTAAGGTAGAAAGTGAAGACTCTTCAAGTGATGAAGAATGTGTTCTAATCTCTGCTCTCACATGCACTGTTACACATGGTTTTACTGATTGGCTTATTGATAGTGGGGCTTCCAAACATAGGAAGGGATTTAAAGAATCTCTTATGGACCTATCTGAACATGATTCACCTCATAGGGTGAAACTTGGGGATGACTATCAATACCCTATAAAAAAAAGTGGTGAATCATCCTACAAGTTAGACTCTGGGAAGTCTTTAAAGATGAAAGATGTTCTATATGTACTTGGTCTCGAGAAGAATCTTCTCTCCATATCATATTTGGATGCAAAGGGGATGAGAGTTGCATTTATGGATGTCCAAGTACTTATGTGGCCAAAAGGTAAGACCATAGATGATGCAGTAGTGATTGGAGAGTAAGAGGGAGGTTTGTACAAATTGAAGGGACAACCTGAACATGCCATGGTACATGAATCCATGGAGCCAAGTGAACTTTGGCATAGACGGCTTGCACATGTGCACTATCGAGCACTACCAATTGCAAGAAAAGCAGTAGAAGGTCTTCCCGAAATCTAGTCAAAGCATGACAGTGTTTGCAAAGGATGTACAAAATGAAAGAACACAAAGAAGGCATTTCCAAGCAGTGAAAGGAAGGAAAAAGGAATCTTGGAGATTATCCACTTCGATGTATGCGGTCCGATGTCATCCAGTTCTCTGAGTGGGTATGTATATTATGTTTCTTTCATTGATGATTTCTCTAGGAAGAATTGGGTCTATTTCTTGAAGAACAAAGATGAAGTGTTTGATAAGTTCAAGGAATTCAAAGCCTTGATAGAAAACCAAACTGATAAGAAGATCAAGACCTTTAGATCTGACAATGGCGGTGAATTCACTTCATGGAACTTCAAGAAGTTATGCAGTGATTTAGGGATTAAGAGGGAGTTGACCACTCCTTACAATACACAAAAAAATGGGGTTGCAGAAAGGAAGAATAGAACAATCATGGAAGCAGCATGGGCAATGGTTCATGACCAAGATCTACCTATGCACCTATCAGAAGAAGCAACAAGGACAACTATATATGTACAAAACAGAATACCACACAAGATACTTGACAACAAGATACCAGAATAAGTTTTCTCTAGTGACAAACCATAAGTTAGACATCTCATGATATTTGGTTGTCCACTATATACACATGTTACAAAAGAAAAGAGGACAAAGTTAGATCATTCAGGAAAGAAGGGTATATTTGTGGGGTACAGTGAAAACTCAAAGGCATACAGAATCTACATTCTAGGGTTCAAGAAGATTGACATCAGCAGGGATGTGACTTTTGATGAAGATTCAACATACATCAAATCGAGGAAGCCACCTATGGAAGAAAATGAAGAACCAAGAGTACCTAGAATACAAGATACCACCATGAACGAACCAATTCCAGAAGAGGATCATGAAATACAAGATCCACAAGAACCTATAGATCCACCCTGTGAGAAGAACTCTCACAAGAGGAAACAAACATGGGCTAGAGAGCTCATCCAAGATGTAGAAAGTTATGGTATTCGAGAGGAGGAACACAAAGAAATAAAAAGGACAAGGTCACACACCAACTATGTTGCCTTACTAGGTGACATAATGAACAAAGAACCTTCTAGTTATGAAGAAGCAACAAAAAATAAAGAATGGAAGGAGGCCATGGTCGAAGAATACCAGTCGATCATGAAGAATGATGTTTGGGATGTGGTCCCAAGACCAGAAGGGAAGTCTGTTGTGACTTCCAAGTGGATCTACAAGATCAAGCATGCTGCAGATGGTAGCATAGAAAAATACAAGGCAAGGTTTGTGGCTCGTGGCTTCTCCTAGAAATAAGGGATAGATTATGAAGAAACTTTTGCACTTGTAGCCAGATATACTTCTATTAGAACAATACTTTCTTTGGTTACAGTGATGAAGTGGAAGATACACCAGAAGGATGTCAAGAAAACTTTATTGAATGGTGTAGTCGAATAAGAAGTGTATGTAGAGCATCCACTCAGTTTTGAGACACATGACAGGGAGTCATATGTGTGCAAGTTAAAGAAATCCTTGTATGGCTTGAAACAAGCACCCAGGACATGATACGAAAGGATATATAGCTTCCTGAACAATTTGGTATTTACCAAGAGTAAAGCGGATTCCAACCTTTACTACAAGGTTGAGGAAGGAAATCTAGTGATACTCCTACTGTATGTGGATGACTCGTTTGTGACAGGTGAGGATAGGTTGATTGCCGACATGAAGAGGAAGCTTGCTGCCGAGTTTGAGATGAAGGACTTGCGTATGATGCATTACTTTCTAAGTATGGAGGTGTGGCAGAGTGCAGATGGAATCTTTCTTGGACAATGGAAGTATGTAGTAGAGATCCTGAAGCGGTTCGGGATGATGGACTGCAAGGACATCACCACACCTATGGCATCGAACCTGAAGCTATTGAGTGATGATTTATCAGATTCAGTTGATGCCACGATGTATAATCAGATGATTGGGTCCTTGATGTACCTGACGAACAAGAGACCATATATTTGCTTTGCTATGAACACCTTGAGCCAGTTGCTGATAGATTTTAGACATGTTCACTTGATTACTGTAAAGCATATTCTGAGGTACCTAAAGGGTACAATTGATTATGGGCTCAAGTATGATACGAATCAAAAGGTTAACCTGGAGGGTTATGTTGATTCATATTGGGCAGGTAGTGCTGCAGATAGGAAGAGCACTTCGGGGTGCTACTTCCTTATGAGATCAGGTGTGATCTCTTGGTTTAGAAGCAAGCAATCCTACATAGCACTGAGTACAACCGAAGTAGAGTATGTCGCAGCTTGTTCGGCTAGTTGTGAGGCAATATGGATAAGAAAGCTACTGTAGGATTTATTTGATCTCTAGTTGGATGCTACTTGTAGCTTCTGTGACAACTAGAGTTGTGTGAATTTGTCAGAGAACCCAGTGTTCCATGACAAGTCAAAGCATATCGAGATTAAATATCACTATATCAGGGATATGGTGCAGAGAGGAGAAGTGAAGCTCCTGTATGCTGTGACAGATGAGCATATAGCAGATATGTTGACCAAACCACTAGCTAGAGTGAAGTTAGAGTACTTCAGAGAGAGGCTTGGTGTTCTTCAGATAGAAGATACTTCGAGGAGGAAGTGATGGGACACATTTGTAGGAGCCCTTCCAAGCATGGTGGTAGGAGGGTCCTCCCCATGGTTGTGGATGTAAGTTCTAAGTGACGAGCATCAGAGTAATGCTCCGTACGATGATCATGTGATGATGATATGCATCAGGGTGATGCCATGTATGATGATGATCAGGATGATCATCTGATGATTATATGCATAAGGGTGATTCTATGTATGGTGATGATTAGGATGATCATGTGATGATGATATGCATGAGGGTGATGCTGTGTTTGATGATGATCAGGATGATCATGTGATGATGATGTGCATCAGGATGCTGCACTGTATGATGATGATCAGTATGATCTTGAGAATCAGGATGATGCTCCATGCGAAGATGATCAAGTGTGATCATTAATATCAGGATGATACTCCGTGGCCATGGACAGGTTGTGCAATAGCATGTAATTAGCCCTAGGAGATCCTATAGGCTGAGTAGTAAGCTTGTAATCAGCCCTGGGATGCTCTTCACGGTTTTTCTTGGTCGCATGTAATCATCCCTGGGAGATCCTATAGGTTGAGCAGTAAGCTCGTAATCATCCCTAGGATGCTCTTCGAGGTTTTTCGAGGTCGCATGTAATCAACCCTGGGAGATCCAATAGGTTGAACAGTAAGCTCGTAATCAGCGCTAGCATGCTCTTCGAGGTTTTATGAGGTAACATGTAACAACTCCTTGGGAGATCCTATAGGTTGAGCAATAAGCTCGTAATCAGTCTTGGGATGCTCTTTCTAGGTTTTGTTGATGCACATAATCAGCCCTGATATTCCACAGGATGGCCCTTTCGCAGAGATGATGAAGACCTACAGGAGGCTAGGCCTACATCCAGCATGAAAAATGGTTGGATCTATAGAACTTCCTATGACAAGAAGAATTGAGAGATAGCACCAGTGATCAAGATGACGGGTCCATCAGTAGTGGTTATGATGCTCCAGTGATCTAGTGATGATGATCCAGCTCTAGTATTGAAGACTTGTGCCTATATGTATTGATGACCTGTGTCAAGAGAATAACTTCCTAGTAAAGAGGGAGTGTTGATGAATTTTTAACTTTGGAAGATATTCACTTGTATATTGTATGTATTACATCTGTACTTTATTGTATCCCCAATGGAGATGTATTATTCCTCTAATTGGAAGTGTCATCATTTGTATTCGCAAGTGTCGCAAATTACATTGTAAGTGTTGTAACTTATATTTGATGGGTTATCAGACCACCTTGGTGGGGTCGGCCCTATATGAGTCATGTGGATGGGTTATTAGGCTTCCTTAGGAACTCGACCCAGTTAGGGTTAAAGGAAGGTCAAAGTAAAGTATAAATAGATAGTGTGACTCTCTCATTCTATTCATTCACTCACTCATCCAACTTGCATAGTTGAGAGAGAGGAGTGCGCACAAGTGGAGGAGGAATAGCTGCTAGAGACATCTATATTTTGGGTTTGATCTTTGTTATATTTTTATTGGGGCTTATTCTATCTATGAGGAAGTTGTGAGGTTTTCACCTTCCGGGTTTTCCCTGGCGAAATGCTTTGTGTCCATTGTCTCTTGTGATTGTTATGCTGTGCTTGTTATTCTCTTACTGATCCTAGATAATATTGAATGAAATTATCGAAAATATAACAGGAGGTTCCTTATATTTTCCCAGTCCCCCTAAGACTAGTTTGGTAGTAGAGCGGAGAAAGTAGCCTGAATTGGTCGATTCGGGAGGGGAAGAAGTGGAAGATTCCTCCCTGGGTACTAGGTTCGGGTCTGGTTCCAAAATAGGGAAAACCTCGTCCAATGAGGCAAGAGCGGGTTCAATAATGTTTGGAGAATCCAAATCCGGTTGAGGAGTGATTTTCAAGTTTTTAAGATCCTCAACCCAATCCAAACTAGAAAAAGAAACATTATTCATAAATGTTTTAATTGAAGGAGAAATAGGACGAGGAGGAGTACCCGCAAACAGTGGGCCCTGGGAGAGAAACTCCTCAGATGGTCTGACTAAGTCCTCCTCTATTGGAACAGAAGGATGATATTCCTCTGAAGTAGGGTCGGCCCCCTTCTCCCCACCAGTACCCTCCCAAGCTGACTGAAACTGGGCTGAGGAAGCATGTCCATCCAATACTATTTTTTCAATCCCATCAGACCATTTATGCTGCCCACCAATCCTAGTACTTAGGGGGAGTTTGCACTCCATAGCTGGGTGTCCATAGGCGCGACATCTCCTACATGTGAAGGAAAAATTCTCATAATCCAACTTCTGCACAATGGTATCAGGACCCCAACTTAGCTTCAGATCTTCCACAAAGCCTTCTCTGACATTTAGGTTGAGCAAAATCCTTGCTACCGTCAACTGTTTGGTGTTCAAAAATGAGTAATCCCCCTCCAAGTATGTACCCAGAATGTTCCCAATACTTCTGAAGTGTCACTCTGACTAGTATTGTAATGGAAGTCCTGGAAGGAGGACCTAGAGAGGAACAATGTCCAAGTGCTCCCTGCTTGTATCAAACATCGGAGGCCATGACTTATGTAAAATTGGGAAATGATCACAGTTCCAATTCCGATTGAGTACCCAAAGCACATGTTCTTCCCTAGGAAATTAAAAGCAAACCAATTCCTGGATAAGTCCACCACTTTTGGAACGTAGCCTAGATGGGCCTTCTAGTGATCCTCATCCCACCCCATAATAGTCCAAAGGCCTACTGCCTTCGGCCTAGCGCCTTCCCTACCAAATTCTGATCGTTCATCTGTAGGACCTGATTCCACTCTATGTCGTCCCCTAGAGCATAATTGTAATCAAAGCGGCCAGATTTAACCCACCATTTTCTTCCACGTTTCCTTGGGAGCACCGAGCCATACGAAGTACCAAAGGCCTACTTCCTACAGCATACGACCATCACAAACCCTATCTAGCATGTATCTCAAAACCCTCATCCCTCCCCATCCTCTTGAATCACTGATAAGTTCAATCATCACAAAGATTTTATGTTTAATTTTCATAAAATAGATTGTGTAATCATTTCCATTTCGGTACTTATCTTTTGTTTTTTTCATTTGTTTCTGCATTTTAGTTTAGTTTTATGTACTTAGCTTTACCCTTAGGTATGTTATTATAATAAATATAGAATTCGTTAATTTAACACTTCTTAGTCTCCTTTATTTCTTTAGAGTTAAAGAAGTTCCTCCTTGTACCTCTTTTAATTTTCTTTATCTTTAAAACACAACTAGCATTCTTTGGTGTGTTAGTATTCTTCCTAGAATGGAGTTTGATTTTGTAGTTCTAAATTACTACTAGTATAGAATATCTCTCTTTTAGTGAAAATATTTCTAGAATTTAAAATCTAATAGTTTACATTAGCTATCATATAATAGATCTAGCTTACCTGCACATTAAGACTCTAGTCCCACAGTTCTTGTGCCTGCACCTCTAGGTTTACAGACCCCCAATTTGACAATTCAATGATTAGGTGAATTATTAAGAGATATATTTTACCAAACATTTTTGGAACCATTGTCGGGGAGGTGCTAAAATGATTAGAGTCTAGGTAGGTAGGTATATTTCCTTTAAATTACACAACTTGGGGAAGGATAAATAGTAATACGCAAAGACAAGCTCACTATAGATTTTATGTAGTGTAATAGCCTGATGCGACCACTTTAGTGGGTTTATCCAAATACAAGGTTGTTCCTTTTTGCAAGAGTGCATTAAAATAGTTTCTTTTTGCATGTGTGCAATAGAATAATTTATTTTTTATGCAAGTGTCTTTCTTTTTCCGCAAGCATGTTTCTTTTCACACAATTGTAGATATTTTAATTTAGACATTACTTAGTTTTGGGTGCTGTAAGAGCCCTAGGTACTAATCCATTTGTGAGAAGGATCTCCAAACCAGTTAAACAAATTTAAAGTTGACAAAGGACTCGTTGAGTGGAGGAGAGAATACTACTACAAGGATTTTCTTAAATCCTCATTCAAAGTTCAATATTGTCAATAAGGATGAGTATGTATCTTTGGAAGCAGTTAAGGATCCATTAATCATTTCCATAAGAAGAATATCTAGAAGGTTTCCTTGAGCATCATTTCCAACCTGCTAAGGATATTAAAGAATCATGGACCACATCAAATGAAGAGAAGATATTAGAGCAACAAATTGAATAATTTCTTCAATCCTTGTCACTAGATCCAAATTTATTTTGCATTCAAGAGCATGATGACTAGCTTTCTGAAGAATTTCATGATATGAATATTAAATAAGAGAACCATGGGAACAAACATTTCATTGATATTTGGTTCGAAGTAGTAATCATGCCACAACATCACTCCATGTTTCAATAGTTCTTGGAATTATATCCACAAAGGCAGGCCAGTCTTTCACACCCTGGTATTCATTTAGTTACACTTTTTAGATTTGGGTATGTGTACACTAGAGATGTTGTTCTGCAAATGGCTCCATTGGAAGTATTCCTACACTTGGAGGAGACTTTATTTTTCAATTAAAGTAGGATAGTGTAAATACTATAAATAAATGAATATAATATTAATAAGAAAAATAATTTCAGTTGTGAAAACTTGTTTACTGGCGCAACTGAACATGAGCTTTGCTTGGCAACTGGGAAACTAGCGGGTAAAGTTCACATTGGAGTTTTGTATTCACATGTTAGTTCTATCATTATGTCCTTCAAATCAGTTTATTTGTTCTCATGTTTGATGATGAAGGATTCATTATGGTCTTCCTTCCAACAAGCATTGTCCTATTGACTCCAACACTTTATCTAGGATCAAGGTTAGAGACTCCTTTCAGTGCCTCAAGACTTGCATGCCTCAATGGAAAGTGCTCTTGCTGATGATAGTAGGAATACATTAATGTCCTCTGTCCATCAAATCCTTCAAAGTGACTCGACTTCAACACACTTATTCATCTCTTATAGGATGTACTATGGCACCTTGGCACTCATTGACATTAATGGTGAGATGGCTTGCATTGGTTAATAACATTCCTTAATGGTTGGTAATCCAATGATTTATATTTGTGTTTGACCCCAATTAAATCTATTCACATAGTGATAATTGTGCCTTGATGTGTTTTATGTTGAAGACCATCAGATTTATGTTCTAACTCTAGTTGCATATTTTCAGTGGATTTTGGTATTTCTATCATATTGAATAAAGAGGAAATATGAATTTCAAAGTTACCATCAAATATCAAGTTTAGAAGGTTATTTTCATGATTAGTGAACATCTATCATCCTTTGGTAGCACCAGGATATCTTATAGAAAATTTTGGCAGTTTCAAATCATTTTTTTGCATTGGTATCGAAATTGGTACCAAAACAGTTGTAGGCGAGCCTACTATTTTCACTGGTACCAAAATTGGTACTAAAACACCTGTAGCATTTCCAACAATTTCTATAACAGAAATTTCATCTTCTACACTAGCTTATGTTCTTGGATTTGTTCAATCCACAACTCAACAATTTGGTTAGTAAGTCTTCAACAAGGTAATAATTCTTTTTGAAACATTTTTAATTCATCATGGAATGGAAATAAATATACGTGTGCATGAAATCTCTTAAAAAACTTGCTTAATCCACCCATATTCGAACCTACCACACTTCTCCATTATATCATTATCATATTGCGATAGAATTATCCTAAGTATTGAACTATTATTTCATAAAATGGTTTTGAATTTTATTTTGCATCATACCCCATTATCATTCCATTCATCTTAGCCAAAAGCACTTACTGTAATATCCCCTCCCGTGGACCCAACTCCTGGAATGGAATATGCTACTAATCTATGGGGCTTTTCATAAGCTCCACCAAGTCATTAGATTCACAGCAGTAAAATTAAGAGTGTGCAGATGCCATTTAAACAATTAAGCACAACGGAATTAAAAACTCATCCACAGACATAATTTCATATGCATTCAAATAGTCATCAATCTAAACATTGCAAAAGTAAATGCATAGACAACAAGACACTTATATTTATGGTGAAATGGCCCCAACAACTAGCTATGATGCTGCAACGTTCCTCCCAACCATAGGTCTCTGCCTAGCCTGTATTATTTCATCCCTCGGAGACCACCCCCAAGCTGGGCATGATATCTACAAGGAAAAGGGGACTCTCAAGCTCATACACAGCCGAATAATCATTTGCATTTAAGCCAAGCCAGTCCACAGCTGGGTTTATCAGGATAAATATGAACCCTCTTCATTTGTGGATGCTTCCACTCAAGCTCAAGCCAAAACAACGGAAACCCATTTCAACCCCCACAATCCTCTACACACAGAAAACTCATAAACTGGGCATGGATACACATAACAGTAAAATACCAAGTGTTGGGAATGAATGGAAAACGTGGGAAGCCAAAACGAAGTGAGAAATGAGGAAAAAAACCCTGGGAAGGAAAATTTTGTTTTCAGAAAATGTCCATGGGAATTCAAAGAGCTACAATGGTCTCTACAAACCCCCAAATCGTGCTCTTTCCTTCCCAACAGGTATGTAATACAAAAAACGAGTTCCCAACAGTGCCAAAAGGGAGGAAAATACTAAAAATCAGTGGATAAAATCGCCCAAGCAACTCCCAATAGGTCTACAACATAAAAACGCCCTCTTCCTAGCTAGAAGACCTAGAGAAACCAGAAAAACATGGTTGGAAAACGCCCAGGTAGTTCCAAAACGTGAGAGAGGCAAAACCCTTTCATGGGTAATGGCTTAGGGAGAAAATCATGGTTGTTTTCTTTCCCAAGAAGCAAAAACATGATTTCCCATGAGGGTGGTTTTCCCATACTCGAATTTGGACAACCATATCTCCCCAATCCCCAAGGCATTAACTACTTCACCCAACTCTTGGGAGAAATGAATGATTGGGCACCAAAGTCAACATGGGTAGTGGATGGTTCATGGGTTCTCTCATTGACACTTGGCTTGACTTCATTGGATCAACGGTTTGAATATTTCCCTACCAATTCCTTGTAATACCATGCCCCCATCTCTTGTTGCATTGCATAGCTAGCTGTGGGTATTTTTATTAAAATGCATATTTACAATTCACATGGCTCACTAGCACATGGGTTAAATAATACCAACATACTTTCCTCTTCAAGGTCGAGTGTTCACTAGCGGGGCCTTGGCCTTGAGCTCCACCATAGGAACCATACATAATATGCATACAATATTTACATGATAGCCCAAAATATTATAAGGGTAAAAATGGGGGTATTACATTCCCCTCTCCCTTGGAATAACACCGTCCTTGGTGTTCCATAACTTGGGAATACATACATGATTTATATATGTCCAAAATTCACAAAATGTGGCAGGTCTGCCTTGTGTTTCACCATTTACTTGGGTTTTCAAGACCAAGTCCTTTGGCCTTCACAAACTATTCCTGCTGGCTGGGACCTTCTAGCTCTACATGAGGACATTGTTCCAAAACAATTCCTTCCTTTTCTTTACCTTCCAGCTGGCCCACAAACCTGGAAAATTTATGGCTTCTACCCTCTTGATGTTCTCTTGTTGGGTAGTTGCAGAGGAAATGATTTCCGCCACATCCCCAACATTTCACTGGTTGCTTTACCTTTTTCCTGATCCATTTCCTTTGAGTCTTCCCACCTGGAATGTTTCTTAATCGACCGATTGGATGAATGCTTCTTCATTGAACCACTTTCCTTTCCCTTACTGATTGCTCCCAAAATGCTTTTTACCCCTTTTTGCAGACAAATAGAGTCTTGCAAAACCTCATGGTTTGTCTCAATCTGTTGCCTCTGTAGCTTGAGCATCTCTCCAAGATTTTCTTGGGTTTTTGCAATTGCTTGAACAAGACTTTCAGCCAACTCTAATAGCCCTTGGTTGGCCACCATGGTCAATGTGCACAGCTGACCACTCTTTATGTACTAGCAACACTTGTTTGTGTCGGCTGCAACCAATTGTTTCAATTTCTCCTTGTGAAATTTATCATGGAAACTCTTTGTTAGGACAAGCATAATATAAACATTAAAATTAGTCAATTATTTCCCAATTGACATGGAACGTCCATGCTTCACTCATGTGACTTCCAAATTGTTTTCATGCTTTCCCAACATACACATGATCTCTTTCATGTTCATCCTTTCACAGTAAAATAACTATTTTAGCATTCACAATTTAATTCAAGCAAATAAACACATTCTTCTTCTAGTCATGACATGCATTCAACAATTCTTTGTTTTATAAATGCATCAATAAAAACGAAAGAGAAGAGTAAGAGTTTCTCCCTCTTAGTCTTGTTTTATTACGGAGCTATGCCATCACTATGGTTTCGTGCTCCTTAGACTCTTTCACTTTAATGTGAATGCTTGAATTGCCCTTTATTGGCTATGACACTTTGTGTCTAAGGTTTGTCTAATGCTTTTCAACTTGGGTACCCCTTCCCATTCTACTTACAGAACCTCTAGTTACTAGGACCCACTCATGTTCACTAGCACCATCTTTTATTGTTGCTCATATTGAGCTGTTTAGGACGGTCATATGTCCATATGCATCCCTATGATGCCTTCCTGGTCCTTGCTTCCAACAATACCTACACTCAAACATTGAATCAATTCACAAGTTTAGTTTATTTTATAAGGTTTTTCTCTAAATAAGAGTTTGAGAAATCATAACCAAATCATATACACATGTATATTCATAAACAAGAAGCTGCAAGGTAACGAAATACTTATCTATATTGGATGTCTTCACTTTATTCCACGGGATCCTTCTTTGCTTTACGAGCCTTGGATTTCCCATGGACACAATTATGAATGTTGGGACAGCACGTAGGCTACTCCACAATCATTCGAATAGGAAATGCTAGCCCAGTACACTGACTGGTTTTATCAATTGTTTAAGGGGTATTGGGCCAACATACATGCTGTTTCACAATATTAAGTAGTGAATGCCTAGCCAATTACTCTCTGGATTTATTAATTATTTCATATCGCCCACTCATTTAATCTTTGGATTTACCAGTAATTTTATAGCGCTTTCAGGATCCTGCTTTCCTGCAATGACCAAGGTTTCCAACAAAGAAACAATAGTGTACCAGCTTAGCTGTTAGAAGAATTATACTTGAAATATTCATTATTGCAAACAAGACATAAATGAAACTGAATACTTATCTGTATTGTGCGTTTCCCCTCTGGTCCACAGGATCCTGCTTCGCTTTGCAAGCCTTGGGATCGCCTATGGACTTGGATGTAGTTAATGCTTCACCAGTACACCTTCACACCGACTGGATTTACCAAGCATTTGGTGGTTTCCAACCAGTCCCATACCTGGTTGGCCTTCTCCACCATTGAGCCAGCACATTCGTCTAGGTCATCGACCAATGGAAGGAAACTGCACCACCTGACCATTATAGGTCAAGGCTATACTATGGAGACATAGGCATCTCATGGTTTTTAGTCAGTATTGGCGCCCGCCCTCCTACTACTGTCCCAATAGAGATTTTATGCCTTCACCCATGTCACCACACCTTCTTACACCACAACCCTTCACACACACAACTCTTCATTCATACAAGGACCTCACTCCTTCTCTGGTGGAAATCGGCGGTTCCTTTTAGGAACTTTATAGGTGACTTTCTTGACTATAGGTTAGCATGACCCCACTCACACAAGGATGATACCTCTTCTTATTACACAGCTCTTTGGGCCTGTCCATCCCTTCTGGTAATATTTCGTGTGAGCATAGAAAGGTTACCAATTCCTATACAGTCCTTTTGCGTACGGGTGAAAACGTGAAGGTGGGTAACACTTTCGTGAGAAACGAGTGCAAAATCGTCTTAGCGGAAGTTATTCGGCCGAATAATAAACATTATTCGGCCGAATAATTTACATTATTCGGCCGAATAATTCAAAGGTTATTCGGCCGAATAACCACAAACAGTTCTCCGTCCAGTCTAACGGAGATCCTCGGAATGTGTGCAAAGTTACGGAGATCCGACGTAATTTTTTTCCCGTTTGGTTATTCGGCCGAATAACCTTCACCATAAGTTACGGCACCGTTACGGAAAACAGTTATTCGGCCGAATAATTATTCGGTCGAATAATTATTCGGCCGAATAATTATTCGGCCGAATAATTATTTCGGCCGAATAATCTCTGAAACATGACCGATTCAGATCTCTGCAAAATTTTCAGGTTTCTCCATTTTCGGAAGGAGAAAACCACCTCTTACACAACAAAACGAATGTCGGACTTCATACCAGTAGATTCATCATTGAATCTACTTTACGAGGGTATAAATTTTGTTGTATATAGATAAGAACTGATATTTTTTAAGTTTTATATTTGTAACATGTGTCGAGTTATGATTCAGCTCTTTAAAAAAACAGCGAGAAGAAAAATCCATAACTTTGTAAATACAACACCAAAAAAATCGAAGAAAATGTGGGTCGATTCACTGACGTGTCTACTTCAAAAGGGTGGTCGTAGATTTTTTGATTTTATAGCGGATTGAGAAAAAAGTGGTGCAACAAAAAGGTTGTTGAAAATCGACTGAGTTTCCCCATGGATCAACTTTAAAAAAATATAATAATTAGTATAGAGGTCCATTGGATGCAAACTTATAGTCAGGCGTTAGTACATTGTGTGTAGATTGTCGTAGCATTTTCAGTTTTTGCAAAACACAAGTCTAACAACGATTTTAGTGGTGCAACAAATCATAACTCTTTTGTAGTCTTTTCATTTTATAAGAACACACTGTCAAACATTTGCGAAATCGACATATCAAATCTTAATAAAAAAAATTGAAAAAATTATGAGTAGAAAGCTAACATAATTCTACAAAACTTTTCTTTTTACGGCAAAGTGAAATTTTAAATAAAAATATCACTTTTGTTCGCCCAAAGTTGGAAGACATGAAAAAAACAGAATTATTTTCTCACGAGACCCCCCAAAATAGACACCCATCTTCATTTTTTCACCCGTACCCTTCTTCACTTTGCCTCTTAATGTGCAGTATCAATCTGCGTCTGTGTACGCTGACAACACAAGAAGGATAAGCAAGCTCATCAGTATTGTTGTTCAATTTTGTAACCATAATCCATATCATTCACTATCAAGTATTGAAACACCAGGAATGTGTCCATTCTCTTAGGGTGTAGTCATTATTGAAAACCCTATCATGACCCAGCACTAGAAAAGGTGTGCACCCCCTTTCCGATGTGTGCCATGTAGGCCCTAATCATACTCAAGCAGTCTGCAATGATATAAATAAGATAGAGCATGCTTTGCATATTAACCCTATTAATTTAGACATGCATGTTCTTGTCTAGGGTCACATAATACTCATTCATTTTTCAGATGTATCTCACATGCCTTCTGGGCATAGCTTTACCATCTCACTCTCATGGTTTACCGACATGCGGTTTAGCTGAGATATTATCAATGGCGTTTCACCCGAAACCCATTTCCAAAGCATGGGGTCTTTCCCATCTAGTTTGGATTTTGTAGGCCATCACTCCTGGTCTTCCTGCAATGTGTTTTCTTGGCACATTTATCAAATAGCCAAACAGTTAGTAGCATTTAACAATAAAATTCAAATCTGATTTCTCTAATCAGACAATGGCATTGATAATTAAATTCAAGTAAGAATTGTAATTCTATCCTCTACAAAAATTGATTCACTTAGCCATGAGTCTGTTCTCGTATCGTTTGGCTCTTGCTCATGGTAGATTCCTATCTTCATCATGGAATTACCCATATTTTCCATTCCCAAAACAATCTACCTGAAATCTGAAACTTCCATCAGCCAAACGCTTTGTAAGTCTTTATGCATATAATATTTCATTGCTACCATAGTCACTGAAGCATTTTAATATCACCAAAATCATCTACTTCATGTGAATCATTACCATACTAGAGTTCCATGGTTTAATTACATAATTTTATGCAATCATTCTCTTGCATTCACGGCACTTCATGAAATGCTCTTAGGATTGACAATAGTTCACCATTCCATCTATTATCTAGTTGTAATGAAACATACACCACAATCATGCATTCACACAATGCATCTCAACATGTGCACCTATACATATGCATACACTTTTACATCACTCACATAATCGTTTTGTGTGCAATCACTCAATGTATAACCACAATATTGTACATAATATTTTAATGCACATATCCTCAATGCAACCCTAAATTAATTTATGAGTACCATGCATTCAAACATATTATTGCCTAACCATGTACTACCATGACAAGGCCATAAGTCCTCACTTGGTTTGGTTGTTAAACTCACAACCATCATGGCATGACATAATTTCATATGAATGCAGTGAGATTTCTAAGCAATTATAGGGTGTAAGGATCATTTCCTTCACTTATCCATACCTCACAATACTTGGTAGGTTAACAGTCCCATTCAGGCACTCAGTACCATATGCAAACCAAATCATCATAGTTCAAAACATACTTGAAGGGATCTCACCAAATCCTCTTTCAACATTCATGCAATTAAGTACAAATAACCATTACCTGCATGGTTGTTATTAACATCACTTGATGTTTCCTGATCAGTTGGGCTCTTACCAAGGCTACTTAGTTCTTTTTTCCAACATCATGATCACAGACTTCTTGCACCATCCTCTCTTCATAAGGTTGTTGGTCACGTGCAACAACGTCATCAACTTCTTTAGCCATGTTTTGATTGTATTTGTCCTACAACCAATGCGGACACAACTAATTATTAGCAACCACCAATGTGCAATGTCCTATTCATGCACAAACATTTCACATGCACTATGCAATGTTTCTTAATATGCCTACTAGTGCATAGTCATATCATCTATCTAATCTCTTGCATTTCAGCATTCCTATGCCATAATTTATATGCACGACCACTTCAGAATTATAAATACAATATCAAGAGGGTAGTGGAGGAATTCTCACTTCCAATTCCTCATTGTAGCATGGAATTTCCTCTTCCACATTATAGCTGATCCAATTTCATGGGCTCTCTACCATGCACACAAGCAATTATTTGCTATGATCTTCTCACAAAGTAGAAATTCAATATATGTATTCACGTGTATAACATTCATTCATGATATTTTCCAAGCATACAATTATTATGTTATAAACATAAATGGTTTAAGGTGAGAGATTTCCCTTTCATCAGCATTGCCTTACTGCTCCCTTTTTCATCGGACTTAGCAACTTCTTCTCCGACCGTGTCACGGCATTTATCATTAAAATCGGTGCCCATGTCGCGAAGTTCAAATCTAAAAAAAAAATCATCGCCCGCATCGCAAACTTTAAGGATAAAATCGCCGCTCGCGTCGCAAACTTTAAGGATAAATTCGTCGCCCGCGTCGCAAACTTGAAGGATAAATTCGCCACCTGCGTCACAAAATTTAAGAATAAATTTGCCACCCATGGCCTTAACCAAAAATTTCGAAAACACTTAGAAAAATATTGAAATTTTCTCTTCTTTTCGGCGTAGAATTAACCGCTTTCTCGCCGACCGTTGTGGTGCTTTTGAGCTTATCTTTGCCGATAGAGCCGCAAGAGTTAGCCGAATTCTTGCCGCTGCACACGCAGGAAATTAGGCTAACTTTCGCCGCCGCACGTGCAGAAAATTAGTCTAACTTTTGCCGTCGCGCATGCAGAAAATTAGCCTAACTTTCGCCGTTGTGTCACGCAAAGTAAACCTATTTTTCGCCGCCACCACAGCCCTTAGGCAAAATTTTGAAAAAAAATTCTATCTTTCGGCGTCGAATTAACAACTATTTCGCCGACTGTGTTATGAAAGATAAGGCTAAAATCACCACTGCGTGCAATCCTCCATTGCAACTTTTAAGCCTAAAATCCGCCACCAGTGTCACAACTTTCAACATTACTCTCGCCACGCGCGCCGCGCGCATAGCAGATTTTAGCGTTAAAATTGCCGCCACCGCGCGCCAGAAATTAACGTTAATTTCTTCAATGCAGCCTCTAACAGAACTCATAATTACTTAGAAATTTTTTTCAAATTTTCAAAGACAGTTACAAGTTTTTCTAGAAATATTTGCTTCGTTTCTTTACAGAGGTAAGCCTCTTAGAGATCATACTCGCATAGAACAAAACACAAAAGTATGTCAAGAAAATTGCACCTCTTTCATATCAAGAATAGAACAACAAAACAACAAAATAATATAAGATGGCAGAGGTTGCGCCTCCTTTCTCTCCTCCATGGATGCAAACAGACATATACAAAACTGAATGCTACTGCATTGGAAACAATTTAAAGCAAGCATTCACCCTAAAAGGTATTTTCTCCCTCCTTCCTCAATTTCATAGAATGGAATCAATGCAAGCAGTTTTGCAAAAATATCCAAAACAGTCATGGGAATGATTTCCCATTCTAACAAATAGAAGCCATGAGATCTTTAGGTTTCTTTAGTGTATTTTAATTCCAAATACTCAACATATATATGCATGCAATGATTTATATTTCTATGAAGGGCCCACCAGCCGTAGTGTTGAACCATGGGCTCTGATAGCACAATGTAATATCCCCTCCCGCGGACCCAACTCCTGGAATGGAATATGCTACCAATCTATGGGGATTTTCATAAGCTCCTCCAAGTCATTAGATTCACAGTAGTAAAATTAAGAGTGTGCAGATGCCATTTAAACAATTAAGCACAGTGGAATTAAAAACTCATCCACACACATAATTTCATATGCATTCAAATAGTCATCAATCTAAACATTGCAGAAGTAAATGCATAGATAGCAAGACACTTATCTTTATGGTGAAATGGCCCCAACAACTAGCTATGCTGCTGCAACGTTCCTCCCAACCGTAGGTCTCTTCCTAGCCTGTATTATTTCATCCCTTAGAGACCACCCTCGAGCTGGGCATGATATCTACAAGAAAAAGGGGACTCTCAAGTTCATACACAGCCGAATAATCATTTGCATTTAAGCCAAGCCAGTCCACAGCTGGGTTTATTAGGCTAAATCTAAACCCTCTTCATTTGTGGATGCTTCCACTCAAGCTGAAGCCAAAACAATGGAAACCCATTTCAACCCCAACAATCCTCTACACACAGAAAACTCATAAACTGGACATGGATACACATAACAACAAAATCCCAAGTGTTGGGTATGAATGGAAAACGTGGGAAACCAAAACAAAGCGAGAAATGGGGAAAACAACCCTAGGAAGGTGCATTTCATTTTCAAAAAATGTCCATGGGCATTCAAAGAGCTGCAATGGTCTCTGCAAACCCCCAAATCGTGCTATTTCCTTCCCAACAGGTATGGAATACAAAAACGAGTTCCCAGCAATGCCAAAAGGGAGGAAAACACTGGAAATCAGTGGATAAAATCACCTAGGAAACTCCCAACAGGTCTACAACACAAAAACGCCCTCTTCCCAGCTAGAAGACCTAGAGAAACCAGAAAAACATGGCTGGAAAATGCCCAGGCAGTACCAAAATGTGAGAGAGGGAAAACCCTTTCATGGGTAATGGCTTAGGGAGCAAATCATGGCTGTTTTCTTGCCCAAGAAGCAAAAACACGATTTTCCATGAGGATGGATTTCCCATACTCGAATTTGGACAGCCATACCTCCCCAATCCCCAAGTGTCATGTCCCAAATTTGGTATTGGGTCACAATGGCCTAATCACATTGGCTCTATTCACTAGAGTTTGTCAAATTGATGCTAAAGGTCAAATAATTGCCAAGGAAGAAAATTACTAGTTTCCTAAGTTTGGGGTGGAAGCTTTGGGATTTGGAATAATGGGGATAATAAATGATGTTTGAACATTAGAATGGAATAAATATTTAATAAAGGATCTAAATAAATATATACAAGTGAAAATCAAAGTGGCATTTCATCATGAAGACACATGGAGGAAGTGGGACCCACATATGGCTAGATTTCCCCACTACATTTGGCATCATTCTCTCACCAATTCGAATTCAAGGTGAATGGTAACATACTTGGGGGATTCCAAAAGGTATTATTCATTGCATGACTCATCCAAGGTCGAAATATAGAGGAAGAGTAACTCCCATGGAAGAGGAAGAGGCAATTTAGAGCTAGTGAGACACTTGGGCTAGATTCCCTAGCTCTATGACAACAATAATGAAGATGCGATGACACCTATGACACAAATCAGACCTGAAGGCTGACATATGACATATATTACATGTCATGGATAAACATAGACTCCAAGAGGGTGCTCAAGGGTGTTAGGGCAGCTAAGATGCTTCCACATGTGATTTGGTGGAAGTGGGAGACTTGGAATTGTTGTGCAAGTGGCGTTCTTTGGAATCTCTTCCCAACATGAGTTGGCATGAGTCTCTTGGAAGGAATTCGACCCATGGAGGACATTAGAAGTTTATAAATGTCAATAACAAATAGTGAAACCATATTTTGATCATTTGTAGAATTTGCAATTGCAATTGTGAAGAGGGAGAGCTAGTGGATGACTAGTTTCTTGCCTTAGCCAATTTCGAGGGTGAAAGATTCCAATCCAAGTTGGTAATTGGAAAGGCCATTCATACCTTTCATTTGGAGCTTTAATGGAGTCTTTATTTGCAGGTGTAAGCTACAGGGAATCTCATGGTTTCTTCTATTGCAACTCACTACTTCAACCATTTCCAGTTTTGATGGCATATTCTTGATCCTTGAGGGAGGGCGTTTTTGGTGAGCTATTGTACTCTTTGGGGAAGCTTTTAATGCCCCATTTATTTTTTAATATGAATTAAATACTCTGTTATTCATCTCCAAAAAATTTCAGGTCTAAATTCCAAGTAGAAATGTATAAATCTCATTTTTAATAGAAGAACAATGCCATTTCCCCACTACCTTGTTGTGAGCCAATGTATTGATGATGATTTCGAATGAATGGATGATTCTCTGATATATTTGTGATAAATATACTTCCATGGATGTCTTATACAAGTTTCATGTACTTTACTTGATCATTTGAAGCATTTTTACTCAGTTAGTTGTATTGGGAGGTGAAATAGTGTCATTTCCCCAAGGGTCGAATTGGGGATTTTTGCAGTTGAACGGGAGAGGGTGAGAATAGTTGTAATAATCAATTAATGGTGCATATGAGACTTTAATAAAATAATTAACACATTACATACCTCTGTTCATAAATTTGAGTGGGTTTGGAGGCATTTGGGAAGCCATTTTCAGTACTTACCCCAGGGGGATTTGAACCCCAAATTACTAGTAAAATTGCATAATTGGTCCAGAATATTAAGAGAGTTTGCAGAGGTCTTTTGGTGGACATATGTCATCTATAAACATCATATTCAATTTATAATATCATCCATACACCTTCCTTGAAGATTTGAAGGCATTTGTAGTCAATTTGAGACCTAGAGGCCAATACTAGTCAAAGGAAAATCACTAGTAAAGTTACCTACATTGATCAGAATTGAAAGAGAATTTGCAGAAGTATTTTAAAGGTCCAAAGGAATCCATGAAACACATATTTATGTTCTAATATCATTCATATACCTTCTCAGAATATTTGGGATCATTTGGGGCAAATTTGGGACCTAGAGATCAAAACTAGTCAAAGGTCGAACTAGGGAAAAAAAGTGGAAAATTGCAATTTTAATAAAATTCTGAATAAGGGACATTACAGTGGTATCAGAGCATGGTCTTGGAACCTGATGTTGTAGAACATTAATGAATACCAGGAGTCAAAGAAATAAGCCACCACCCTTAGAAACTGAAACTGAATGTACTTTGGTGAAAGGGAAGAAGTAGGAGAAGAAGTGCATTCATTGGTCACCATGAGTAAGGATGAGAAAGGAACCTTAAAGGAGAATGAGGAGTTTAGGAAATTACTTGAACCATCCTTTGAAGACAAGTAGAGACAATACTTTCAAGAGTTCAGATTGTTGCTTAGTGAAATTGGAAGCAACTTGGAAAAAATAATGAGCAATGGTTCTCTTTTCAAGGAAAAGGATGAAACAATTTATGCCACAAAAGAGGAACCTAATGTAATTGTGGAACATGAGGTACATGTTGATATGTAGGTTCTTGAAGATGCTACTCTAAAACAAGAAGAAGGACAAGCACTTGTCCTTGTTCAAAGGGATTATGAGTTGCCTCATGGAGAGAGTTGCAAAGCCTTGGAAGAGGTACATGATCTCACAATAGTTGGACCAGCCAATTATGCAGAAGATGAATTAAATATTTCAATGGGTAAGAGTTGTAAAGAATTAAAGTTGGTTCATAATTCCTCACCCCACACTTCTTTTCCAGCCACACTCCTACCACTCCTTTTGATGATGACATGAATAGAGCACCTCATTATTTAGAATTGCAACAGCATATTGCTTTACCTTATGATGATACATATCCTCATGGATGTATGGATGAGACTTTTTTGAGTCCTTTGAATTCTCCTTGTTTTTCCTGCTCATTATTTGGTTCAGATTTTAGTGGAGATTCTTCATTCACTTGTTGGATGAAAGAATGCATGGCTGAATATTTTGATGCATATCACATTCTCTTGGAGTAGCACTATCAGACATGGGATCCTCACCTATGTCATTGGATCATATTTGATGGGTCACTTGAAGATTGTATGCCCTTGGAAAATGGTGGTCTACATGCTTGGAGGTATAAGCACTTTCATGACTCTTTGATGAAGCATCTCCTTTATGTACATTTTCATTATGTTGCTATGTACTTTGATGATATATATTTTGTACTCATGATGTTTGGAAGAATGCATACAAGAAAATGGGATCCAGTTATCCTCTTATCTGATGGTATGGGTTGGAGAGCACTTTTAATTGTTGGGGTGCAATACAAGCAATGGGACCCTAGAATAATTTTTATCTCATTGGTTCCATATTTTTTGGGGAATCAAGCAGTATGGAAGATGGATTCCCCACTTAATAAAGTGATTTTAATCAAAGTAGTGCAGCATCAAGCATGGTGGTTCCTCTCTAAAATCTTCATGGAAACTCAAAGACTCAAGGTTGGGCAATTCAATGGCAACTTCAAAGAATTATACAGAAAGCAGGTTCTTCAACACCCACATTTAAAATTGCTTGAGGACAAGAAATATTGGGAAGGGAGGATTTGTCATGTCCCAAATTTCGTATTGGGTCAAAATGGCCTAATCATATTGGCTCTATTCATTAGAGTTTGTCCAATTGATGCTAAAGGTCAAATAATTGCCAAGGAGGAAAATTACTAGTTTCCTAGGTTTGGGGTGGAAGCTTTGGGATTTGGAATAATCGGGATAATAAATGATGTTTGAACATTAGAATGGAATAAATATTTAATAAAGGATCTAAATAAATATATACAAGTGAAAATCAAAGTGGCATTTCATCATGAAGACACATGGAGGAAGTGGGACCCACATATGGCTAGATTTCCCCACTACATTTGGCATCATTCTCTCACCAATTCGAATTCAAGGTGAATGGTAACATACTTGGGGGATTCCAAAAGATATTATTCATTGCATGACTCATCCAAGGTCGAAATATAGAGGAAGAGTAACTCCCATGGAAGAGGAAGAGGCAATTTGGAGCTATTGAGACACTTGGGTTAGATTCCCTAGCTCTATGACAATAATAATGAAGATGCTATGACACCTATGACAAAAATCAGACCTGAAGGCTGACATATGACATATATGACATGTCAGGGATAAACATAGACTCCAAGAGGGTGCTAAAGGGTGTTAGGGAAGCTAAGATGCTTCCACATGTGATTTGGTGTAAGTGGGAGACTAGGAATTGTTGTGCAAATGGCGTTCTTTGGAATCTCTTCCCAACATGAGTTGGCATGAGTATATTGGAAGGAATTTGACCCATGGAGGACATTAGAAGTTTATAAATGTCAATAACCAATAATGAAACCAGATTTTGATCATTTGTAGAATTTGCAATTGCAATTGTGAAGAGGGAGAGCTAGTGGACGACTAGTTTCTTGCCTTAGCCAATTTTGAGGGTGAAAGATTCCCATCCAAGTTGGTAATTGGAAAGGCCATTCAGAACTTTCATTTGGAGATTTAATGGAGTCTTTATTTGTAGGTGTAAGCTATAGGTAATCTCATGGTTTCTTCTATTGCAGCTCACTCCTTCAACCATTTCCAGTTTTGATGGCATATTCTTGATCCTTGAGGGAGGGCATTTTTGTTGAGCTATTGTACTCTTTGGGGAAGCTTTTAATTCCCATGGCTCACTACCACATGGGTTAAATAATACCAACATACTTTCCTCTTCAAGGTCGAGTGTTCACTAGCGGGGCCTTGGCCTTGAGCTCCACACTAGGAACCATACATAATATGCATACAATATTTACATGATAGCCCAAAATATTATAGGGGTAAAAAGGGGGGTATTACACTTACCCTAATCATTATCTTGTACATCGCCACCTCCTTAGAATGACAACAAGCCTGAACATGAAGCTGAACTCTGTGACTTTCAATGTGATCGATTGCTGGACGACTTTATTCCTCCATTAGAATATGCATCTAATAATAGTGAAGGTTCTCATTAGCACAATTTTTATCCAAAAGCTCCAGCATTCATAGAATCAATATGATAAATAGGAGATTAAAAGAAAAGGTTCAAGAATATATTGTGATTGATTGATATTGAAAAGCAGGGAATGAACTCCTCCAAACACAAAATTTTAGTTTGAGGGCTAAGATTCATCATTTGATCCTTGGAATAGGGAACTTCATAAACTAGACCATAAAATGAGGAAAGAATTGAGTAAACATATTTGTTACAGCAGGGTTTTGAATAAAAGGTTGAAAAATCAGAAGTCTTCTACAAGTCGTCTGAATACTTTAAGTTACTGCTACAAGCCTATAGCAAGAGTTGAAGGCATTTCAATTTTGATCATAGTTTTTGAAGATTCCTTGCATGAGGACATACAAGACCTTGGGTCCGGGGGAGATGTTAGGCCTTAGTTTTGCTTGATTTTATGCCTTGGAAATTCCTATTTTCATAACCATTTTGGTTTTACTCTATACCTATACCACCATTATTAACACCACTTGGTACCTTTTTCTTATCTTCTTTACCAACTCTTCTTTAGAAGGAATAAAAGAGGTAAATTTCTATCACTTTAGATAATTTTCTCATGTTTTGATGGATTAAAATTATTTCAAAACTAACTATGCTTATGTTGAAGGTTTTGGTACCAATGTTTAATTTCCGTACCAACTTCAATATTGAGTGTTGCTACCAGTGTCCAAGGTTTTCATTATCTACCACTTCAATCACAAAGAAATACATGGTTTTTGAATATCTTGGTCCCAAAATGTTTTTTGCTCATTGTTCCTTCACAGGTCGTGTGTGGGAAGAGTGGCACTTAGTCAAAGATTTGCAATTAATTCTTGTCATTTTACAGGAAGCTAACTTCGGACATGTGTTTTGAGCAAACGGTGCGGAATTAAGAAAAACGGTTGAAAAACCACTTGCAGAATATGATGGTTTAGATCACCCCAAAGGAGTTTCTCCAAATTCACAATAGTTTTTGACTTAGTTTTGGATATTCAATGCTAATGTTTCCAGTGAGCGCCCCAGCATAATTTAATGAAAATTCTAAACAGTTTCGTTCTTGGGGATGAGCTGGTAACGACGCTCAAGAATTTATAAATGCCAACTTGATATTTTTAGACACATTTTTTTATATATGCAGAAATCCTATGTCAATCAGCTAGGGAGGATAGGTAGTGTTATGCTATCAAAATAGTTGAAGAATTATGATGATACTGTAGTTTGATATTTGCTGGCAATGGAAGCTTAAATTTGGGAATTTCATGTTCTATTTCTTTTTCATCATGGCATAGTTTTTTATAGCCTTACGAGGTGGGAGGTCCCACCGTTCTGGAAAGGTTTTTCTCTAGGTTTAGTTTAGATAATTTTTCATTATATAGTTCCATTTTTATTATGTTTTATTCCATGATTTCAACTACATACACATTTATTTCTTATACTGTTCATCTACATTTCATATCTGCATTTGAAGGAGTTGTTTAAGTGTTTCTTTATTATTTTTTCTTGCAATCACTTGTGTATATTAACATGATCTTTTCTTGGATTCTCGTGTAGGTTAGCATTCTATTTTTTCACTATCATCTATTTATGTTCACATTATAAATATTCATATAGAATTTTTAAAATACAATATGGAAAGAAGAATTACATCACATATTGATTGTTAGTTTTGGATAAGCATGTTGACTTTCATTTTCATTAGTATTTCTCTTACTATTTCCATTTTACAAAAACTCTATTTTCTGTAAGTGGTGCTTTGATTTCTGCATTTTTTAAATAGTGTCAGTTGAATAAAAAATCCAAACTAAGTAAATTCCAAAACTAATATTTTACCTCATAGTACTCTTCTTTTGCATTAGAATTTGTGTTTTGCATTTCACTATTCATTCTCAGACTTACCTCCGCATGTAATACCAATTTACTCCACCTCTAGCGCAGTATTAGTCTTGTCATTTTCTGCACTCTATTTTATTTACTCTTTTTTCAGGTTTAGAAAAGGTAGGACTTAGAGTGGCATGTTATATTTTCTTAGGTTAATCATCACAAAGATTTTAGTTTAATTTTGATAAAATAGATCGTGTAATCATTTCCATTTTAGTACTTATATTTTGTTTTTGTCATTTGTTTCTACATTTAATATTTTTTTTATGTACTTATTTTTGTAATAACATTAGCATAATTTACCCTTAGGTATGTTATTGTAATAAGTATAGAACTTGTTAATTTAACACTTATTAGTCTCCTTTATTTATTTAGAGTTAAAGAACTTCTTCATTGTACCTCTTGTAATTCTCTTTATCTTTCAAACACAACTAGCTTTCTTTGGTGTGTTAGTATTATTTCTAGAATGGAGTTTGATTTTGCAGTTGTAAATTACTACTAGTATAGAATATCTCTCTTTTAGTGAAAATATTTATGGAATTTAGAAGTTCATAGTTTCCATTAGATATTATAGAATATATCTAGATTATGTAATGTCCCCATTCAAATAAATCTCAAAAGAGAAAATTCCACCAATCTACTAGTTTCCTAAATTGCGGTGGAAACATTAGATTTGGAATAAGGAGACCATAAAACCCCAAATGGACATTATATTGACATAAATATATTAAAGGGGGTTAAATAAATATTTATGATAGGAAAATAATGTGGCACTTGGTCATGGAGACACAATGGTGGTGAGTGTTACAGCATAATTTTCCACTTTGTGAGAATCAACACTCTTTGACCTTTAGTATTCATTTTAGAGACTCAGATCCATATTTTGTCCTCCAGGAACCCATTGTTCCCTATTTTTGTTCCTGTACGCTAGCTGTTCCACTATAGCCAGCGTATACGCAAGCTGCACCCATATAGCCAGCGTACATCGAGTTAAATGGTAAAAAACAATAGAAAATTACTTTTCACTCCAAAAAGCAGTCTTAGGGTGACCTTTGGCCCTCCATGTACCCAAGAAACGACTCGATTCAACCTTTCACCTACCTTTGGAAGGATATATATTGAGCTCTTATGGTGCATGGAAGGAGGATAAAAGAGAGAGCATAGAAACTCTATTGGTTTTTTTCCGTGACTTAAGTCTACATCCATTAATCCGTGTTGTTGTGAACCTCTTATGTTCACCTACCAAACTCCTTTCATAGTTTGAGTTTTCCATTGCATGGGGGATTGAAGTGGTGGAGGCACATGTGGAGGGACCTAGTTCTTGGTTCAAATGGGTTTCTGGCAAGAGGTCGTATCATGTACTTCTTGTTTTCATTAATAGAAATACTCATTCTCATTCAATTGATCTTGTAAATGTTTGTTTAATTACATTGGGTTACATTTGCTTATTATATCATGGACCATGCTATTGTTTATGCTAATATATTTCACATATTATATGCACTTGCTTGTATTTGTTGTGGAGACTAAGCTATAGATTCAAGTGTAGATTGGAAAGCTCAACGGGGATCTACTTCGAACATCCGGTTGAAGGTTAGTTATTCCATATATTAGCATTTACATTTATAATAGCATTGCATTGGGAATTGGGTTGATTTCTGGTAGTCATTCGTCTATTGTGGTTTTCCCCAAGCCATAGGAAGATTTTCTCCGTAACAGTGTGGGACCCACACAAAGGTAGATTCTTCATGCCACATGGCATTCTATTCTCACCCATTTGAATCCAAGGTGGATTCCAATGATATTGGGGATTTGGGAGTTCAATATACTTGGAATGACTCAATGAAGGTCAAATTAGAGTGGAGAGTAACTCCCATTGAAGAGGAAGAGCCATTTGAGAGATATTGAGAGACTTGGGCTAGATTCCCTAGCTTCTATGACAACAATGATGAAGATTCTATGACACTTATGACATAAATCAGACCTGAATGCTGACATATGGCATATAAGACATGTCAAGGCTAAAAAAAATCCTCCAAGAAGGCACACAAGGGAGTGAGGGAAGCCAAAGAGACACCCATTCGAATTGAGGGAAGATGGAGACTACGAATTGTTGGACAAGTGGCACACATTGGAATCTCTTCCCAAATTGAGTTGGCATGAGTATTTTGGAAGGAATTCGAACCATGGAGGACTTGAGAAGTTTATGAAAGACAAGAACAAAGAAGGAGAGTGGATTTTGATCATTTCTCATTTTTCATATTGGAGAGCATAGCTTGTCCATGCTTGTGGAGTGTTTACTCTACTTTCCTTAGTACCAATTTCGAGGGTGAAAGATTTAATCCTAATTGGAAATTGGAGAGTCCATTCAGAACTTTAATTTTGATCTACAATGGATTCATTTGTTTCAAGTTGAATCTGCAGGGCCACTCATGAAATTCTCATCCTCAACTTGCTCCCACACCTTTCTCACTTTTCTCTCTATATTCTTGCTCTTGGATGAAGGAAAAACGTGGTGAGATGTTGTTCTCTTTGGGGGAGATGCTGCAGCCCAATTTATTTGTATTATGATATATATACTCTTTATTTAATTCTCAGAATACTCTTAGGTCTAAATACCAAGTGGAACTATGTAAAAATACCAAACAATGCATAAATGGTGCCATTTTCCCTACATCTTGTTGTGAGAGCTTGAAGTTGCTTTATTTTGACTTGTATTAGTTCATCTCTATAATTTTTATGATGTATGGAGAGTCATTAATGGCTTGAATAAGTTTCATATACATTGCATAATCCTTTGGAACATTAATCTCGAATTTCATAGCAAGTGGTGAAGTTTATTATCACTTCCCCCTATGTGAAGACATGTCCACAAACCTCTGATTTATGGGAGTTGTAGAAGCCTTTAGAAACTGATTGATGATGTATTTGGGATCCCACTGAAGTACTTTAATAGTACCATGTATCTTTCCTGAAATTTGGTAGGTTCGTACAACATTTGGAGATCCATCTTTGACCACTACCCTTGGGGAATTTGAACCTCGATTTGACTAGTAAATTACCCTATCTTTCCTTGATTATAATTGAATGTTGTAGAAGTATTTTGAGAGTTTCCAAGAATCCATCAACCTAATTTTTATGTCTTAAAACATTTAAAATACCTTCAGACCCAATTTGGAATCATTTGGATCCATTTCGAAACATTGGAGTCATAACTAGTTTAAGGGTCGAATTGGCAAAAAATTGCAATTTTTCCAATTTGTCCAAATTTCTTAAAAAGGGACACTACAAGTGGTATTAGAGCAAGGTCCTTGCACATGTGAAGTAATATCATACATTGAATAATAATTTTCATCCATGTATTACTATTATGATTAATCCTATGAGTACAATTCTTATGAGCAATGTGAAGAAGATTGTGAATGGTAGGAGGAAGAGATGCCATCATGCATCACTTCTTACAATTTAATAAGGAATGAGATTTATTCTTATGACTTTGAACCTGATGAATATGAATGTGTCACACTACCAAAGGACAATCCTATGAATGAATTACAAATTTTGAGAGCAACATGTAAAACCATGCCCCAACAATATGAGGCATATCTTGATGTGTACAAGGTAGATAAACAAAAGGCCTTTCCTTTTGAATACTTTTCTGATTGGGTATTTGGAAATAGGCCCAAAAATGAAGATGTGTAATTAGTGAAGAAAGATCTATTCCCTTCTTTCAAAATACCTTAGAGATAAAATCATATGTGTGCGAGTGAAAAGAGCAGTGAAATATCTGAAGCTTCAGAATGCATGTATTTCCTACTTGAAGAGAGTTTTTGGATTTTCTTCAAAAATAGGTTCCAAATATATTGATCCTAAGGAAACCAAGGGGAAAAGTGCATCATCTTGCTTTAAGGATAAATATGAAGAGACATCCCATGAGCATGGATAATATTCTATTGAAAACATTGAAGATCATTTTGAGACACATTCTACCTTGGACATGAATCAAAGAGCATCTACTGATGGATTCTTGAACTATGAAGGAGTACCTATTGATGGGTGCTCACACCTCTATGTTGGTGACATAGAGCTCACTTTTGAAAGTGTTGCTGCAAGCCAAAATTCTATTAAGCATGAAAATGAATACCTTGTAGCAGTTGAAGAAGAACCAAGATCAACTTCTGCATCACCACTTGAGCTTCATGAAGTTGGTCCAAGCAAGAAGGAAGAAGATGAGGAGGTTCATTTGCAAGAGCCTCATTTTATTGAAGGGTCCTTGAATATGAATGAAAAGAAGATCCAAGAGACCCTTAGCATACTCCATGACACTCAATCATTGGTGTCAAATTCTTGTTGGAGAGTTTCTTCATTCAAGGATCCATCCTTCCTTGAAGACATGGAGAAGATTCAAAGAGCAATGTGCAACATCGAAGGTAATTTCATGTCCTTTCTTTTTTATAGAAACACTTTGCTTGAGCTTAATGAATGGTTACATGGAGCATACTTGAATAATAATGAGGATATTCATATGCTCAAAATGCAAAATGAGCAACTTCTAGATAGGTTGCAAGATACTTGTTCTTCCTCCTATGTTTCAGATTCTCAAAGGGTAGATTGCTTGGAGGATTCTCATTGCATGATGGATCATGAGAAACATGGAAACTTGCAAGTGCTTGATGTGTTTGAATATGATCTTGTTGATAACCAAGCACTTGTTGTGGTGGAAGAGGAACTTGAGTTGCCTCTTGGAAATAGTTACACAATTTCTGAAGAAGTGTATGATTCCATTACATTGGAACCAACCTATGAGGAAACTTTTTTCCCTTTTGAGGGAGGCGGATGATCCTACCCTTATGGATCCTACACATGATGACAGTTTTGCATATTCTGATCATTGGGGTGAGTTAGTTCATTCTCCTACATCTTACAATTCCATATTTTGTAGCATTCATCCTAATGAAGTATGGGTGAAAAGTTTATTTTTGATGGTGACACATGAGGATTATGAAAATCCTATATATCCTTTAGATGATGACATAATTATAGCACCTTCTTATTTACATTTGCAGCAGAATCCTTTTTTACCTTATGATGATACATATCTTCATGGATGCACCTATGATTTTCACTTGAGTCACTTGAAGACTCATGATTTTTCTTGCTCCTTGCTTAGTTCAATTGATGTTGGAGGAACTTCATTAGCTACTTGGGTGAAGAGATATATAATTGGAGAAAATGTTTATTATCAGCAACATCCCTTGTTATTTCTTGATGATACACATATCCATGGATGCATGAAGGGTACTTATGTGAGCCCGTTGAAGGCTCATTGTTTTCTTTGCTCCCTACTTGGTTCAGATTTTAGTGGAGATTCTTCACTCACTTCTTGGATGAAAGAATACATGGCTGATCATTTTGATGCACCCTAAATCCTTTTGGAGTAGAATTGTAGGACATGGGATCCTCACCTATGTCATTAGTGTTGATCTATTTGTAACTTCGGAAGATATTCTTCTATGTATTACATTTGTACTTTATTGTATATCCAACAGAGATGTATTATTCCTCTGATTGGAAGTGTCATCATTTGTATTTTTAAGTGTTGCAAGTTACATTGTAAGTGTCATCATTTGTATTGATGGGTTATTAGACCACCAGTGTGGGGTCGGCCCTAGTTAGGTCATGTGGTTGGGTTATTAGACTTGAGTAGCAAGTCGGCCCTAGTGAATTATTGGCATGCCAAGTTAGTGTATAAATAGAAAGGTTGTGTCTCTCATTTGATTCATTCACTCACTTCTCAAGCTCGCTTAGCTAAGAGAAAAAGTGGTGCACAAGTGAAGGAGGAGGAGTATCTTCTAGAGACATCTCTTTGGGTTTGATCCTTGTGATCCTTGTATTGGGGCTTATTCTATCTCTGAGGAAGTTGTGGGGTTTTTCACCTTCTTGGTTTTCCCTGAGGAAACTCTATGTATCTTGTGTGCTTGCATTATTTTGTTTATGATTGATATGATGTTGATATGTTGTACATGTTATTCTCTTAGTGATCCTGAATGATAATGGAATGAAATTATCAAAAAATTATCATGGTATCAAAGATGACCTAAGAAGAAGGCACTATGCAGCTGCGGAAGCTAGGGCCTCTTAATATTTGGGTTTCTCTCCATATATCATCAAAGGCAAGAGGCTATATTGACTCTCATAGCAAGGGCGCATCTTTCTGTCTAGACATAATTCAATTCTGAGCATTTTTAGTTTTTGACCTAAAAATTAGGGTTTTGCAAAAATTGGAATTTCTGAAATCTGAGACCACAGCTGGAAGCTCCTCTGAAAAATCAAAGTTTAGTGATTTGGATTGAAATTTTTGGTTGGGCGAAGCTCCGGGAAAATCAAACCCTAATTTAGGGTCTTGTCTAGTGAATCCAAAAGTTTCAAAAGCAATTTTGAGGGGTGAAACTTTGCAGAATTCAAATTGTGATTATACCAGCTTGACCAGCTCAGCAAGGCACACCTTTCTATCCTTTCATAAGTTTGAAATTCAAATTTTGAAGTTTTAGGGTTTCTCTGACAAACCCTAATCTAGCTCCAGATCCAGTTTTCAGCAAGTCAAGTGGTAAGACCTAATAAATTTTATATTTCCATTTGAAGTACTCTTTAATATATTTCACCACACCCAGCTTGAGGATGAGCTTGAAGGGGCCGATAACTTCTGAGCCTGGAAGCATAGGATTGGGTTAATCCTAGAAGAGAATGAGTTGGACACTTACATAAGTGAAGAGGTTCCTGTCCTAGAGGGAGATGAGGCTAAGGCCTTACACAAGAAGAACCTGGTCAAGGCTAGGATAATTATTGCTAATTCTATCAAAGACCATCTCATACCTCATGTGTCTTCCCTAAACACACCTAAGGAGATGTTTGACTCCATGAACAAGTTGTTTGAAGGAAACAACATAAATCAGAAGATGACTCTGTGGAACCAATTGAAAGGGGTAAAGCTTTAGAATGGAGAGACCATTCAATCCTACTTTTCCAAGGTCTCTCAAATCAAGGTATAACTTGAAGCTGTGGATGACGTAGTGGAGAATGGTGAAATTGTAATGACCATTTTGAATGCCCTACCTAGGTCATGGGACTCCTTCATCCAAGGAATCTGTGCAAGAAGGAAACTGATCTCTTTCAGTAGACTATGGGAGGAATGTTATCAAGAAGAAGCAAGCCTTGTATCCCGAGAAGAAAAGATGGGAAGTGAAGATCAGGCTCTCATAGCACACACCAAGAAAAACAAGACCAAGAGGGAGTCACCACATCGCAAGAAATTTTCTCACTACCATCCAAAAGTGAAGAAATATCTGAGATGCTTCAATTGCACTGAGAAAGGACACTTTGCCTCAGATTGTCCCAAGAAAAAAAAGGGAAACAACAAAAACTTCAACAAGAAAAAGAAGAGCAACAAACGAAGATATCATGCTCATGCTGCTGAGGATGATGAACCTCCCAAGAAGAAGGCTAGAGCAGAAAGTGACGACTCATCTAGTGAAGATGAATATGTTCTAATATCTTCTCTCATAGGTACTATATCTCATGGATGTAATGATTGGCTTATTGATAGTGGGGATTCTAAACACATGACTGGGTTTAAAGAATATTTGTAGATATATTTGAAAATGAGTCACCTCATAAGGTGAAACTTGGGGGTGACTATCAATATCCCATAAAAGGAAGTGGTGAAGCCTCCTACAAGCTAGAATCTAGGAAGTCTTTGAAGAGGAAAGATGTTCTATACGTACCTGGACTCAAGAAGAATCTTCTCTCCATATCATCTTTGGATGCAAAAGGAATGAGAGTTGCATTTGTGGATGGCCAAGTACTCATGTGGCAAAAGGGTAAGAGCATAGATGATGCAGTAGTGATTGGAGAGCAAGAGGGAGGATTGTACAAATTGAAGGGACAACCTGAACATGCCATGGTACATGAATCCATGGAGCCAAGTGAACTTTGGCATAGAAGGCTTCCACACATGCACTATAGATCACTACCAATTGCAAGAAAAGTTGTAGAAGGTCTTCCTAAAATCTAGTCAAAACATGAAGGGGTTTGCAAAGGATGTGCAAAAGGAAAGAACACAAAGAAAGCATTTCCAAGTAGTGAAAGCAAAGCAAAAGGAATCTTAGAAATTATCCACTCCGATGTATGCAGTCCAATGTCATCTAGTTCTATGAGTGGGTATGTATACTATGGTTCATTCATTGATGATTTCTCTAGGAAGACTTGGGGTTTATTTCTTGAAGAATAAAGATGAAGTATTTGATAAGTTCAAGGAATTCAAAGCCTTGATAGAAAATCAAAATGATAAGAAGATCAAGACCTTCAGATCTGACAATGGCAGAGAATTAACTTCAAGTGATTTCAAGAAACTATGCAGTGATTTAGGGATTAAGAGGGAGTTGACTACTGCTTACAATCCAGAACAAAATGGAGTTGCAGAAAGAAAGAATAGAACTATCATGGAAGCAACACGGGAAATGCTTCATGAACAGGATCTTCCTATGCATCTATGGGAAGAGGAAACTAGGACAGCTATATATGTGCATAACAGAACACCTCATAAGATACTTGACAGCAAGACACCGAAAGAAGTCTTCTCTGGTAAGAAGCCTGAAGTTAGCCATCTCAGAATATTTGGCTGTCCAGTATTTACACACATTCCAAAGAAAAAGAGGACAAAGCTAGATCCTTCAGGAAAGAAGGGAATCTTTGTGGGTTACAGTGAAAGATCGAAGGCTTACAAAATATAGTTTTCAGGGTTAAAAAATATTGACATCAACATGGATGTAACATTTGATGAAGACTCAGCATACATCAAATCAAGGAAGACACCTGTTGAAGACCATGAAGAACCAAATATAACCAGATTTCAAGACACCACTATGAATGAAGCAATTCCAAAAGAAACTCATGAATTTGAAGATCCAGAAGAACCTATAGATCCACCCCATGAGAAGAAATCTCACAAGAGGAAACCTGCATGGGCTTGAGAGCTCATCCAAGATGCAGAAAGGTATGACATTCCAGAAGAAGAACACAGAGAAAGGAAGAGGACTGGATCACATAGCAGTTATGTTGCCTTACTCTGTGACATTATGAACAAAGAACCTTCCAATTATGAAGAAGCAACGAAAAAGAAAGAATGGAAGGATGCCATGGTCGAAGAGTACAAGTCGATCATGAAAAATGATGTTTGGGATGTGGCTGCAAGACCTGAAGGGAAGTCTATTGTGACTTCCAAGTGGATCTATAAGATCAAGCATGCTACAGATGGTAGCATAGAGAAATACATGGCGAGGTTTGTAGTTCATGGCTTCTCCCAGAAAGAGGGAATAGACAATGAAGAGACTTTTTCCCCTGTAGCCAGATACACTTCTATCAGAACAATACTTGCTTTGGCTATAGTGATGAAGTGGAAGATACACCAGATGGATGTCAAGACAACTTTCTTGAATGGTGTAGTCGAAGAGGAAGTGTATGTGGAGTAGCCACTTGGTTTTGAGACACATGACAGGGAGTCATATGTGTGTAGGTTGAAGAAAGCCTTGTATGGCTTGAAGGAAGCTCCTAGGACTTGGTATGGTAGGATAGACAACTTTCTATCCAGTTTGGGATTTACTAAAAGTAAAGCGGATTCCAACCTTTACTACAAGGTTGAGGAAGGAAATCGTATTATACTACTTTTGTATGTGGATGACGTATTTGTTATAGGTGAGGATAGATTGATTACCGACATGAACAAGAAGAATGTTGCCGAGTTTGATATGAAGGACTTGGGCATGATGCACTACTTTCTAGGCATGGAGGTGTGGCAGAGTGCAGATGGAATCTTCCTCAGACAAGGAAAGTATGCAGTAGAGATCATGAAGAGGTTCAGGATGATGGACTGCAAGGCCATGGCCACACCGATGTCTTCGAACTTGAAGCTTCTATGTGATGCTTCATCTGATCCAGTTGATGTCACGATGTATCGTCAAATGATTGGGTCCTTGATGTACTTGGCGAACACGAGACCAAATATTTTCTTTGTGGTGAACACATTGAGCCAGTTTCTGACGTATCCAAGAGGTGCTCACTTGGTTGCTGTAAAGCATATTTTGAGGTACCTGAAGGGTACAATTGATTTTGGGCTCAAGTATGATGCGAATAAAAAGTTTAACCTGGAGGGTTATGTTGATTCAGATTGGGAAGGAAGTGCTACAGATAGGAAGAGCACTTCTGGGTGCTACTTCAGTATGGGATCAGGTGTGATCTCTTGTTTTAGTAGGAAGTAGTCCTGTGTATCACTTAGTATAGTTGAATCAGAGTATGTCGCAGCTTGTTTGGCCAGTTGTGAGGAAGTATGGATTAGGCTGTTACTATCTGATTTATTTGATCTCCCATTGGATGCTACCTGTATCTTTTGTGACAACCAGAGTTGTGTGAAGCTGTCTGAGAACCCAGTGTTCCATGATAGGTCGAAGCAGATTGAGATCAAATATCATTATATCAGGGATATGGTGCAGAGAGGAGCAGTGAAGCTCCTGTATGTTGCGATGGATGAGCAGGTTGCAGATGTGTTGACGAAACCACTGGCCAGAGTGAAGTTTGAGTACTTCAGAGAGAGGCTTGGTGTTCTTCATATTGAAGATACTTCGAGGAAGAAGTGATGGGACACATTTGTAGGAGCCATTCCAAGCATGGTGAGAGGAGGATCCTTCTCATGGATGTGGATGTAAGCATTGTGTGATGAGCATCAGAACAATGCTCCAGTTATTGCTTTGGATATGCATCAGTTGGATGCTTTGTATGATCAATTGGATCATGTATATGTATATGGATCAGTTGGATGCTTTGTATGATCAGTTGGATCATGTATATGTATATGCATCAGGTAGATGCTTTGTATGATCAGTTGTATCATTTATGATGATATGTATCAGGATGATGCAGTGACGATGATCAGAATGATCATGTGTTATGAGTATCAGGACGATGCTCTGGATGATATGCATCAGGACGATGATCAGGATTTTCATGTGCGATGGGTATGAGGATGATACTTTGGATGATATGCATCAAGATGATGCTATGATGATGATCAAGATGATCATATGTGATCATATGTGATCATATGCATCAAGTAGATGCTTCGCATGATCAGTTGGATCATGTGTGATGAGTTCCAAAGACACAGATGCACATGGGATTTTCAGACATGGTGTAGATGTGTTCTCCCATGGTCATGATGTAATTGTTGAGCTTTTCTGACAAAGGTGTAGATGTGTTCTCCCAAGGTCGTGATGTAATTGTTGAGCCATTCTTTACAAGGTGTAGATGTGTTCTCCCACGGTAAAGATGTAAGGGCTGGAGCCATTCTTTACAAGGTGTAGATGTGTTCTCCCAAGGTAATGATGTAAGGGCTAGAGCCATTCTTCATAAAGGTGTAGATGTGTTCTCCCACGATGAAGATGTAAGGGCTGAAGCCATTTTTCACAAATTTGTAGCTGTGTTCTCCCACGGTGAAAAAGTAAGGGATGGAGCCTTCCCTGAATGGTGGTAGATGTGTTCTCCCATGTCGGGAGTGTAAGTGTTGTGTATGTGCATCTGGGTTGTGCTTCGTGAACGATGAGATTCTATGATCAGTATGATCATGAGTATCAGGATGATACTCTGTGGCCTTGGATAGGTTGTGTAGTGGCATGTAAAAGGTCCTGAGATGCTCTTTCAAGGTTTTGTTGACTCACGTAATCAGTCCTGAGGATTCCACAGGATGGCGAAAGATCATGAAGAACTTCCTATGACGAGAAGAATTCAGGGATAGCCCAGTGATTGAGATGTCGAGTACAACAACAATGATGATGATGATGCTCCATGATCCAGTGATGACGATCTAACTCCAGAATTGAAGACTTGTGCCAATATGTATTGATGACCTGTGACGAAAGAATACCTTTTTAGTTAAGAGGGAGTGTTGATGTATATGTAACTTCGGAAGATATTCTTCTATGTATTACATTTGTACTTTATTGTATATCCAACAGAGATGTATTATTCCTCTGATTGGAAGTGTCGTCATTTGTATTTGTAAGTGTCGCAAGTTACATTGTAAGTGTCGTCATTTGTATTGATGGGCTATTAGACCACCAGTGTGGGGTCATCCCTAGTTAGGTCATGTGGTTGGGTTATTAGAATTGAGTAGCATGTCGGCCCCAGTGAATTATTGGTAGGTCAAGTCAGTGTATAAATAGAGAGGTTGTGGCTCTCATTTGATTCATTCACTCACTTCTCAAGCTCGCATAGCTAAGAGAGAAAGTGGTGCACAAGTGAAGGAGGAGGAGTATCTACTAGAGACATCTCTTTGGGTTTGATCCTTGTGATGATTGTATTGAGGCTTATTCTATCTCTGAGGAAGTTGTGGGGTTTTTCACCTTCTTGGTTTTCCCAGAGGAAGCTCTGTGTGTCTTGTGTGCTTGCATTATTGTGTTTATGATTGATATGTTGTACATGCTATTCTCTTAGTGATATTGAATGATAATGGAATGAAATTATCGAAAAATTAACAATTGGATCAGATTTGACTGATCACTAGATGGTTGAATGCACTTGGAAAATGGTGGTATATTTACTTGGAGGTATAAGCACTTTCATGATTCTTTGATGAGGCACCTCCTTGATGTAGATTTTTATTATGTTTCTATGTACTTTGATGATCTATATTTTGTACTTATGATGATTGGAAGAATGAATACAAGGAAATGGGATCCGGGAATTCTCTTTCCTGATGGTATGGGTTGGAGAGCACTCCTAATTGTTGGAGTGCAATACAAGCAATGAAACCCTTGAATAATTTTTAGCCTCATTGGTTTCAAACATTTTTTAGGAAAGAAATTTTTGGAAGCAAAGTTTTGGAAAGAAAGTAGGTTCTTCATCATTCACGTTTGAAATTGATTGAGGACAAGCAATATTGGCTGGGGAGGACTATAATGTCCCCATTCAAAAAAATCTCAAAAGAGAAAATTCCACCAATCTACTAGTTTCCTAAGTTAGGGTGGAAACATTAGATTTGGAATAAGGAGACTATAAAACCTCAAATGGAAATTATATTGACATAAATATATTAAAAGCGGTTAAATAAATATTTATTATAGGAAAATAAGGTGGCACTTGGTGATGGAGACACATTAGTGGTGTGGGACCCACACAAAGCTAGATTCCTCATGCCACATGGCATTCTATTCTCACCCATTCGAATCCAAGGTGGGGTCTAATGATATTGGGGAGTTGGGATGTCAATATAGTTGGAATGACTCAATGAAGGACGAATTGGAGTGGAAGAGTAATGTGAAGAACTTGTAATAATTAATTAATGCAAATGTACGAGATATCAGAAACAATAGAACTCAGAATCACTTTTATATTGATCACGGGCCACTTCGAGGGGGCAGCCTCCTTTGAGCAAGCTCAATACAATTAGCTTCATCGTGCCTTCAATGACCTCACCACACACTTACATACTAAGTCTATGCCCAATACTATGAGTCAAAACCATGGGACATATAATACTACGGGACGACTTACAAAGCATATGCGTCCAATACTATGGGTCAATACTATGTCTAATATAAACTATGGATCAACAAATACTATGGGACGACTTACAAAGCATATGCGTCCAACAACAATATACTAACATAGAAAAGAGAAGAGTTGACATGGGTTCCTAACATCCCCTCTCCCTTAGAAAAAGCTTTGTCCTCAAAGCTTTGGTTGGAGAAATTGTTGCAGAATCTGAAGGAGTGGTTCCCCGGTAGCATCCTCGGGTTGAATGTCGGGCCACTGACACCTTTGGAGTGTCAGGGAGGATTTCCTGGAAGGCTATAGACGAAGAAGAACCTTATCAACTACGTGGAAAATGCACTCAGAAGGGTGTTGATTGACTTGTTGTTTTAGGCAAATTCTGGCCATGTGAAGATTGTCCTGCAGAATGAGAAGAATCTGATCGTGGTTTCAAAGAACCGAGTCAATTTCTTGAACTGGGGATATGCTAAGGGTGTATGGAAGAAGAACTGGTGGTGTCTATCCATAGACTGCTTCATATGGTGTCCTTTGAGATGTGGTATTGTACCACTAGAGCGCTGCTAGGAAATACATAGAAATAGTTGGCCAAAGCTGTGTAGGGATGGGGAAGGGTTTGAGCAATCCCAAAAGAAGTGTCGTTTCACCCTTGTTGACCTGGAAAGTATCACAATCAGCCACCATCTGTTGAATTGTCATTTTCAGTCCCTGCCAAAAGAAGTTCCTTTGTTCTCGGTCATACATTTTGAAGAACCCAGAGTGCCCTGCTGATGAAGAAGCATGGAGTTCATAGAAGAGATAGCCCTGTTGAACATATTGCAACCAATTTAGAACAAGCAGAGAAAGAGCTGTAAGAGAAACTGGGTCATCAATTGTGGGAGAAGGAGTATCTGCCACCATATTGTCCTTACCCTTCTTGTAAGTGCTCGCATAGGGATAACCCATGAGTTGGATAACCCATTTCAGGTGTGTTGGGGAGGAGACCCATTGTTCCAGAAAATTTTCTAGACTATGGAGATCAATCTTGATGCAGAAAATAATTCCCTAATAGGTATGGCTGCCACTATTGTACTGCATGCAAAATAGCCATCAGTTCCTGCTGAGAGGTAGATGCAACTAAATTCTTACCGGAAAGGTCTCTTGAAGGCAACAAGCTCATTAGTTCAGCAAAGACACCTGCATATCTATCCAAGCAAGTAGTGCAGACTGTTGATGGGTGCATCTGAATGGAATGGAGTTGAGTGATGACACCATGTGAATTCTTCTTAAGGATTTTTTCCAGGCGATGTGAACTAATGATGTGGAGAGACCCTGGTTGTAAGCCCATTAATTTTTGTTGTGCCCCATTGACTGAAAACTGCATCCAAAGTTTCAAAAAATCCCATAAAATGGGGCCAAGTGTGCGTAACCATTGAACGCCCAAAACCACATCACATCCGCCTAAGGACAAGGAAAACATGTCAAAGCGCAGGTTATAATATTCCATAGAGATATGCACATCGTGACACTTCCCCTTGCAAGGTAAGGTGCCCCCATTGGCAACCATGACTTCAAAGTTGGAGGAAGGATGGACAAAACAATCAGCCTATTTGGCAATCCGAGAATCAATGAAGTTATGAGTGCTATGAGAATCAATGAGTATGGTAAGAGGGAGCTTCTTGAAGTATCCCCTGACTCGCATTGTTTGTGGGGTGGTGACGTTGGTTACAGCATGGAGAGAGATCTCGAGTGGGTCGTCCTGAGATGGGGTGTCAACAGGTGGGTGTTGAATGTCGACCTGATCATCTACTGTATCTGGAGCTTCTTCATCAAGTTTTGAGGCAGGCGGAGAATCCACATCCAAGAGATAGAGATTTTGTTGAACACATCTATGTCCCCGAGTGAATTTCTCATCACAATTATAACAAAGCCATTTTTCTCGGCGTTCCTGCGTCTCTGTTTCAGACAATTGCTTGATAGGAGTTGGTTGAGGAGCAGGCATGATGGGAGGTCGTTGGGAACCCATATTTCTTAAGGGAACAAAGGTGGGTTTGGAGCGTTGTTGAGCTATGATCTTATCCTCTGCTAACTTAGCCAACCCTAGGACTTCCATCATTGTGTTGGGACATAACATTTTGACCTCAGAGCGGATTTCATCCTTGAGACCACTGATCAAACAACTTTAGAATTCATTAGACAATCCTTCTGTGTGATTGGCCAGTTTTTCAAATTATGTCTGATACTCTCTCACTGTGCCAATTTGGTGAAGTTTAGTGAGTGCTTCTGTGAAGTCATCAAAAGCACTAGGACCAAATCGTGGCAAAAGGAGTTGGCAAAAATCTATCTAGTTTGGCTCGAGATGAGCTTTGATGTACCAACGGTACCATTGAAGGGCTTCTTGTTCCAAATGAAAGGATGCAAGTGGAACCTTTTGGACATCAAAAGTATTATGCAAAATGAAATATTGTTCTGGTCGGTATATCCATCCGGTCGGATCAGTACCATTCAAGTGAGGAAAATCAAGCATCAGCCCACGAAAATTGTTGGAAGAAGAGAACCCAATTGTTGCAAAAGATTCTGGCTGTCAGTTATTGTTCATGGCTGAATGCTGAAGATGGAGGGTGAGAAATTTTTCATCTAGATCTTGGAGTTTGGTTTGGATGGATGCAAGTGCTTCCTCCATGGTTTTTGCTCATGCGCGGGTGACAACCACAACCAAGAGTTTTTTTGTTTGTTTTGGAAATGGATAGAAAAACACAAACAAAAGCTAATTTAGTAAATGAAGATTTGGATTTGGGGAAAACTCGGATGGGTAATTGGGAATTGACTAGGTTTTGGACACTTTCAGATGGACAGGGAAGCAAAAAATGGGGATTTCTGGTCTTGGGAAGTGGAATTTGAGATAGGATCTTCGGGAATGAAATATGCAGAATGGGATTGCAGGGATGTCAGTGAAATTTCAAGGGAAACAAAGTTCAAACAATTTTTTTTTTCCAAAAATGGATTGGCAAAAGTGGTGCGGAAGGGATCTGCAACACATGGATCTGCAACAGCACGGAAGGGATAAAAAACAGATAGATCTGAAATGATGACTGGATCTAGAACAACTTTCAGAATAGATATGAAATGGCTGGATCTAGAGCAGAAGTGATCGGCAACAGTTCAGCTGAAAATAGATATGGACCCCAGGTATGTGCAGCTTCCTATCGGTTCAGGGGATTCAATCGGCCACCAATGCTGTCTGACAGCTTGCGTATTGGGATAGTACCCCTCACTCCATGTCTTAGGTAAAACTGATAACCGCTTTGCCACAAACGACAGCTCTTGGTTTACCTCATGGGTGGGAACTAGTCAATCAGGTAGGGATCGTTGCCCTTTTCACTGGCAGGTCCTCTCAATGGGATAGCTACTTTGGGGTTCCTGTGGTACTCCTCACAATGCGTTTTAGGGATTATGCCCAAGTACTTCCCACAGTTAAGCGGATAGGGGTTATCCTCAGATCTGAACTTGCAATAGATGCGAAAAAAAATTTGGCAGAAATTCCACCCAACGAGCCCAAGAAAGTGCTATGATATTAGGTGTGAAGAACCTGTAATAATTAATTAATGAAAATGCACGAGATATTAGAAATAATAGAACTCAGAATCACTTTTATATTGATCATGGGCCACTTCGAGGGGGAAACCTCCTTTGAGCAAGATCAATACAATTAACATCACCGTGCCTTCAATGACCTCAACACACACTTATATACTAAGTCTATGCCCAATACTACGAGTCAAAACCATGGGACATATAATACTACAAGACGACTCACAAAGCATATGTGTCCAATACTATGGGTCAATATTATGGGCTAACATAAACTATGGATCAACAAATACTACGGGATGACTTACAAAGCATATGCATCCAACAAAAATATACTAACATAGTAAAGAGAAGAGTTGACACGGGTTCCTAACAAGTAACTCCCATGGAAGAGGAAGAGGAATTTGAGAGATAGTGAGACACTTGGGCTAGATTCCCTAGAATCTATGACCACAATGATGAATATGGTATGACACTTATGACAAAAATCAGACCTGAATGCTGACATATGACATATATGACATGTTAGGGATAAAAATAGCCTCCAACAAGGTGCACAAGGGAGTTATGGAAGCCAAAGGGGAACCCATTCGAATTGAGGGAAGATGGAGACTATGAATTATTGGACAAGTGGCACACATTGGAATCTCTTCCCAACTTGAGTTGGCATGAGCTTTTTGGAATGAATTCGACCCATGTAGGAATTTAGAAGTTTATAAAAGACAAGAAAAAAGAAGGAGAGTGTATTTTTATCATTTCTCATTTTGCATATTGGAGAGCATAGCTTGTCCATTCTTGTAGAGTGTCTACTCTACTTTCCTTACTACCAATTTAGAGGGTGAAAGATTCCCATCCTAAGTGGAAATTGGAGAGGAAATTAAGACCTTAAATTTGGATCTACAATCGATTCATTTGTTTCAGTTTGAATCTACAGGGATGCTCATGACATTCTCATCCTCAACTTGCTCCCACACCTTTCTCACTTTTCTCTCTATATTCTTGCTCTTGGAGGAAGGGTGCACTTGGTGAGATGTTGTTCTCTTTGGGGGAGATATTGTGGCCCCATTTATTTGTATTCTGATATATATACTCTTTATTTAATTCTCATAAGACTCTTAGGTTGAAATACCAAGTGGAACTATGTAAAACTACCGAACAATGCATAAATGGTGTCATTTTCCCTACATCTTGTTGTGAGATATTGAAGTTGCTTTATTTTGACTTGTATCAGTTAATATATATAATTTTTATGATGTATGGAGACTCATTAATGACTTGAATAAGTTTAATATACATTTCATAATCCTTTGGAACATAAATCTTGAATTTCATAGCAAGTGGTGAAGTTTACTAGCATTTCCACCTATGTGAAGACATGTCCAGAAGCCTATGATTTATGGGAGTTGCAGTAGCCTTTAGAAACTGATTGATGATGTATTTGGGAGCCCACTGAATTCATTTAACAGTACCATGTCTCTGTTCTGAAATTTGGTAGGTTGGTACAACATTTGGAGATCCATCTTTGACCACTACCCTTAGGGAATTTGAACCTTGATTTGACTAGTAAATTGCCCTATCTTTCACTGATTATAATTGAATGTTTCATAAGTATTTTGGAAGTGTCCAAGCATCCATCAGCCTCATTTTTATGTCTTAACACCTTTCAAATACCTTTAGATCCAATTTGGAATCATTTGGATCCATTTGGAAGCATTGGATTCATAACTAGTCTGAGGGTTGAATTGGCCAAAAATTGCAATTTTTCCAATTTATCCAAATTTCTTAAAAAGGGACACTATAGATTACCTACACATTGACACTCTAGTCCTGCACTTCCTATGCCTACACCTCTAATTTTACGGACCCCCGGTTTGACAATTCAATGTTTAGGTTACTTATTAAGACATATATTTTGCTTGACATTTTTGGAATTGTTGCCAGGGAGGTGCTAAAAGGATTAGAGTCTAGGTAGATATGTAGATTTCCTTCAAATTACACAACTTGGGCAAGGAGAAATAGTAAGACACAAAGATCACCTCACTACAGACTTTATGTAGTGTAATATACAGATATGACCACTTTAGTTGGTTTATCAAAAGCCAAGGTTGTTCCTTTTTGCAAGTGTGCAATAAAATAGTTTCAGTTTTTCATGTGTGCAATATAATAATTTATTTTTATGAAAGTGTCTTTATTTTTTTGTAAGCATGTTTCTTTTCATGTAATTGTAGATTTATTTCAATTTAGACATTACTTAGTTCTAGGTGATGTAAGAGCCCTAGATACTAATCCATTACTGAGTAGGATCTCTAGACCCGTTAAACAAATTTAAAGTTTCCAAAGGACTCATTGAGTGAAGGAGAGCATACTACTATAAGGATTTTCTTAAATCCTCATTGAAAGTTCAAGATTGTTTGTAAGGATGAGTCTGTATCATTCGAAGTAGGGAAGGATCCATGAATCATTTCCACAAGAAGAAGATCTAGAAGCTTTTTTTTCTCCTCCTTTCCAACCTGCTAACGATATCAAAGAATAGTGGACCAAATCAAATGAAGAGGAGACATTAGAGACATAAATTGTATAATTCCTTGCATCCTTGTCACCAGATCCATATTTATTTTTCATTCAAGAGCATGATGACAATATTTTTGAAGAATTTCATAATATGATTACTAAAGAAGAGAACCACGGGAACAAATATTTCATTGTGATTTGGCTCCAAGTAGTCATTAGGCCAGAACATCACTCCATGTTTCAATAGTTCTTGGCACTATCTCCACAAAAGAAGCTGGTCACTCATATCCTTGTATTCATTGAGGTACACTTTTCAGATTTGGGTATGTGTACACTAGAGACCTTGCTCCACAAATGGATACATTGGAAGTATTACTACACTTGAAGGAGAATTTATTTTTGAATTAAAGTAGGAGAGTGTAAATAAATGAATAAAATAGTAAAGATAAAAATAAGTTCAGTTGTGAAAACCAGTTTGTTGGTGCAACTAATCGTGAGCTTTGCTTAAAAACCAGAGAACCAGTGGATAAAGTTCACATTCGAGTTCTGTATTCAGTTGTTACTTCTATCATTATTTCCTTCAAAACAGTTGGATGATGAAGGATTCCATATGGCCTTCCTTCCAACAAACCTTTTCCTATAGACTCCAACACTTTATCTAGCATCAAGGTTAGAGACTCCTTTTTGTACCCCGAGAATTCACAAGTACAAAATGTGATATAAAGGAAAAAAAAAATGACCAAAATCCACATATAAATGACCACTTTTGAATTGGCAACCATTGGTTGAAAATTAGTGGTCATTGATCACGCGATAAAAAAAGTGATCATATTTAACCTGGTCATTTATAGCTTATCTTGTGGTCATATATTTGGTGTATATTTTGTCATTAATTGCCATAATTAATGACCAAATATATGACCACAAGATAAGCTATAAAGGACAAAACCAAATATGACCACTTTTTTGGTCACATGATCAATGACCACTAATTTGCCACCAGTGGTCATTTATATGCGGATTTTGGTCATATTTTGGGTCATTTATATCTATTTTTGAAGTGATCATTTATCTCTTTTTAGTGGGCATGAAGGAATCAAACCACCAACATCATTCCTATAAGGGAAGGTGTTCTTCCATTGATCTAGCACACTTAAATAGAATACATTATATAATTTTATATTAGTGATCTAAGACACAAGCATGGTCTAATTCAAAAGGTTCTATGGTCCCAACAAATGCAAGGGAGCACTCTATGTTAAATTTTGAGCATTAATTAACAATACTCTAGGATCTTTACTGAGAGAATAACATATACAGTATATCAATGCATAACAATCACAATAAGCATCACAAGCATCAGAAGAATCAAAAGCATGAGAGATAAGAGACACAGAGTTTCCATGGGGAAAACCCTAAGGTGAAAAACCCCACAACTTCCTCAGAGATAGAGAGAGCAATGGCTCGACCAAAGTACAACCAAAATACACTAAGATAGTCTCCTAGTAGCAGATGATCCTCCTCCTCACTAGTGCGCCACTTTCTGAATGAGAGAAGTGTGAGTTTCCGAGTGATGCAAATAGAGATATCCCGATCTCTATTTATACTTAACCTGTTTTCCTAGTTACACTATGGGGTCGACTTGTCTATCTAGATACATCCACAATATAATATATATTTCAGGGCTGACCCCACACATGGTGGTCTAATAACCCATCGGCAAGTACATACACTTGCGACACTTGTCAATCCACATGACGACACTTCCTTATAAGGGAATAACACATCTCTTATAAGGGTACAATAAATATATATGAAATACATAGATGAAATACATTTCGAATTTACATATACATCAACACTTCCTCTTAACTAGGAAGGTATTTCTTGACACAGTTCTGCTAGACAAGTCTTCTTCTCGGGATCATCGTCATCGATGCATCGTCACTGCTGCTGCTATCTCAACCAATCTCTGAATCTACTCATCATAGGAAGTTCTACAAAGTTAGTTCTTTTTTCATACTTGATGTAGGCCCATCACTTGCAGGTCTTCATCATCTGGGTGAATGGTCTGATAGAGGTGGCCTCTCGGGACTAATTTTATGTGCGGATGCAATACCAGAAAGAGTATCCCAATAACATTTATGTGCCTAAGCATGACTGGCAAGATCTCCCAGGACTGATTACATGCATCTCCTCCACAATACCTTTAAAGAGAATCCCAGGAACATTTATGTGCCACAACACGACCAGCAAGATCTCTAAAGAGCATCCCAAGACTTATTACGAGCATACAACTCAACCTCTCGGATCTCCAGGACTGATTACATGTGGATAGACAATACCTTTAAAGAGCATCCCAGGAAAATTTATGTGCTGCAGCACGATCGACAAGATCTCTAAAGAGCATCCTAGGTCTAATTACAAGCACACAGCTCAACCTCTCAAATCTCCAGGACTGATTACATGTCTCCATAGTAATACCTCATCCTAGGAATGATTACGAGCACACAGCTCAACCTATCGTATATCTGAGGACTGATTACATACTACATAGCAATACCGGAAAGAGTACCCCAGGAACATTTATGTGCCGCACCATGACTGGAAAGATCTCCCTAAACTGATTACATGCTATTTGCACAACCTGACACATATCATCTCTGACCTCCAAGTATCAATCTGATACTCATGATCCAACGGATCATCATCGCACGAGGTATCATCCTGATGCCCATGATCATATTGATCATCATCATTGTACCATCCTGGTACATATCATCTGAAGCAACATCCTGAAGCTCATCATCATGATTAACCTAATCATACAATGCATCCACTTGATGCATACCAAGTATCTACCTGATACATATCATCATACATGATCCATCTAATCATACAGTGTATCCACCTAATACAAATACAGATACATGGTCCAAGCATCCAACATGATGCATATACAAATACATACAAATGATCCAACCGATCATATCCAGCATCCAACATGATGTGTACATACATATAAATGATCCAACTAATCATATCCAGCATCAATACGATGCGTACATACATACAAATATAAATGATCCAACTGATCATATCCAACATCAACATGATGCATATACAGAGAAATAACTGGAGCGTCGTCTTGATGCTCATCATCCAGCGCTTACATCCACAACCATGTGAAGGATCCTCCTTCCAACATGCTTGGAATGGCTTTAGCAAATGTTTCCATCACTTTTTCCTCGAAGTGTCATCGATCTGAAGAACACCAAGCCTCTCCCTGAAGTACTCAAACTTCACCCTTGCTAGTGGTTTTTTCAGCACATCTGCAATCTACTTGTCCATCGCAACATACAGCAGCTTCACGGTTCCTCTCTGCACCATATCCCTGATATTGTGATATTTGATCTCTATGTGTTTCAACTTGTCATGAAACACTGGGTTCTCAGATAGCTTCACACAACTCTGGTTATCACAAAAGATACCAGTAGCATCCAGCTGAAGATAAAATAACTCAGACAATAGCTTCCGTAGCTATACTTCCTCACAACTAGCTGAGCAAGCTGCAACATACTCTGCCTCAACTGTATTCAGTGCTACACAGGACTGCTTCCTGCTAAACCAAGAGATCACACCTGATCCCATACTAAAGCATCACCCAGATGTGCTCTTCCTATCTGCAGCACTGCCATCCCAATCTGAATCAACATAACCCTGCAGGTTAAACTTTTGATTCGCTTCATACTTGAGCCCATAATCCACTGTACCCTTCAGGTACCTCAGAACATGCGTTACAGCAACCAGGTGAACACTCCTCGGATCCGTCAGGAACTCGCTCAATGTGTTCACTACAAGTCAAATATCTGGTCTCGTGTTCGTCAGGTACATCAAGGACCCAATCATCTGACGATACATAGAGACATCAAGCGGCTCAGATGAAGCATCACATAGAAGCTTCAAATTCGATGCCATGGGTGTGGCCATGGCCTTGCAATCCATCATCCCAAATCTCTTCAGGATATCTACTGTGTAATTCCATTGACCAAGGAAGATCCCACCTGAATTCTGCCACACCTCCATACCTAGAAAATAATGCATCATTCCCAAATATTTCATATCGAACTCAGCAACAACCTTCCTCTTAGTATCTGCAATCAATCTATCATCTCCTGTTACAAATAAGTCATCCACGTACAGAAGTAGAATCATAGGATTTCCTTCCTCAACCTTGTAGTAAAGGTTGGAATCCGCTTTACTCTTAGTAAAGCCCAAACTAGATAGGAAACTGTCCATCCTACCATACCAAGTTCTGGGGGCTTGCTTCAAGCCATACAAGGCTTTCTTCAATCTGCACACCTAAGACTCCCTGTCATGTATTTCAAAGCTGAGTGGATGCTCCACATATACTTTCTCTTCAACTACACCATTCAAGAAAGCATTCTTGACCTCCATCTGGTGTATTTTCCATTTCATTGCTGCAACCAGGGTAAGTACTGTTCTGATGGAAGTATACCTGGCTACAGGTGCAAAAGTTTCTTCATAATCTATTCCCTCTTTCTGAGAGAAGCCATGAGCTATGAATCTTGCTTTGTATTTCTCTGCACTACCATCTGCAGCATGCTTGATTTTGTAGATCCATTTGGAAGTCACAACAGACTTCTCTTTAGGTCTTGGGACAACATCCCAAACATCATTTTTCATTATTGATTGGTATTCCTCAACCATAGCATCCTTCCATTCTTTCTTTTCCGCTGCTTCTTCATAACTGGAAGGTTCTTTGTTCATAATGTCACAGAGTAAAGAAACATAGCTGGTATGTGATCTGGTTCTTTTCTTTGCTCCGTGTTCTTCTTCTGGAATGCCAAATCTTTCTGCATCTTGAATGAGCGCTCTAGCCTATGCAGGTTTCCTCTTGTGATATTTATCCTCACGGGGTGGATCTACAGGTTCTTGCGGATCTTCAAACTCATGAACAACTTCTAGAATTGCTTTAGTCATGCTAGTGTCTTGAAATCTAGTTTCCTTAGGTTCTTCATAAACTTCGATAGGTGCCTTTCTTGATTTGATGAATGCTGAGTTTTCATCAAATGTTACACACCTGCTGACATCAATCTTCTTGAACCCTGGAAAGTATATTCTGTAAGCCTTCAAGCTTTCACTGTAACACACAAAGATAACCTTCTTTCCTGAAGGATCTAGCTTGGTCCTCTTTTCCTTTGGGACATGTGTGTATACTGGACAACCAAATATTCTGAGATGGCTGACTTCAGGTTTCTTACCAGAAAAGACCTCTTCTGGTGTCTTGTTGTCCAATATCTTGTGGGGTGTTCTGTTATGCACATATATAGCTGTTCTAGCTACTTCTTCCCATAGATGCATACGTAGATCCTGGTCATGCATCATTGCCCTTGCTACTTCCATGATTTTTTTGTTCTTTCTTTCTGCAACTCCATTCTGTTGAGGATTGTAAGGAGCAGTCAACTCCCTCTTAATCCCTGAATCACTGCAAAGCTTTTTGAAATCACCTGAGGTGAATTCTCCACCATTGTCGGATCTGAATCTTTTGATATTTTTGTTAGTTTGATTCTCCATCAAGGTTTTGAATTCCTTGAACTTATCAAACACCGCATCTTTTTTTTCAAGAAGTATACTCAAGCCTTCCTGGAGAAGTCATCAATAAATGAGACATAGTAAACATACCCACTTAGAGAACTGGATGAAATGGGACCACAAACATCTGAGTGGATGATTTTTGAGATGCTTTTTTCCTTGCTTTCACTACTTGGAAATGCCTTCTTAATGTTCTTTCCTTTTGCACATCCTTTGCAAACACCTTCATGTTTGGTATTGATTTCAGGAAGACCCTCTACAGCCTTGCTTGCAATTGGAAGTGCCCTATAGTGCATATGAGCAAGTCTTCTATGCCAAAGTTCACTTGGCTCCATGGAGTCATGCACCATGGCATGTTCAGGTTGTCCTTTTAATTTATACAAACCTCCCTCTTGCTCTCCAATCACAACTGCATCATCTATGGTCTTTCCCTTTGGCCACATTAGGACTTGGCCATCCACAAATGCAACTCTCATTCCTTTTGCAACTTTCATACCTTTTGCATCCAATCCAGATATGCAGAGTAAGTTCTTCTTGAGCCCATGTACATAAAGGACTTCTTTCATCTTCAAAAATTTTTGAGAATCTAGGTTGTAGGAGGGCTTCACCGCTTCCTTTGATGGGATATTGATAATCATCCCCAAGTTTCACTTTATGGAGTGATTCATGTTCAGACAGATTTACAAAGGATTCTTTAAAACCAGTCATGGGTTTGGAAGCGCCACTGTCAAATAACCAATCATTACAACCATGGGAGATAGTACCTTTGAGAGCAAAGATTACAACATACTCTTCTTCACTTGATGAGTCATCATTACTATCATCACTTTCTTCCCTAGCCTTCTTCTTTGGAGGTTCATCATCTTCGGCAGCATGAGCATGGTACCTTCTTTTGTTACCCTTCTTCTTCTTGTTGGAGTTGTTGTTGTTGTGGTTGTCCCTTTTTTTCTTGGGACATTCTGAAGCAAAGTGACCCTTCTCATTACAAGTGAAAAACCTTAGATCTTTCTTGTCTTTGTGAAAATGATGAGAAGATTTCTTCTTGTGATGGGATGGCTCCCTCTTGATCTTTCCCTTTTAAGTGTGAGCTGTGAGAGCTTGATCTTCATTTTCCATCTTCTCTTCTCTTGCCACAAGCCTTGCTTCTTCTTGAGAACATTCCTCCCATAATCTACTGAAGGAGATTAATCTCTTTCTGGCACAGATCCCCTGGATAAAAGTGTCCCATGACCTAGGTAGGCCATTCAAAGTAGTCATAACAATTTCACCATTCTCCACCATTTCATCTACAGCTTCAAGTTGTTCCTTGATCTGAGAGACCATGGAAAAATAGGATTGAATAGTTTCTCCATTCGACATCTTGACCCCTTGCAATTGATTCCACAAGGTCATCTTCCGATTTATGCTCTTTCCTTCAAATAGCTTGGTCAAAGAGTCAAACATAGCCTTGGGTGTCTTTAGAGAAGACACATGGGGTATGAGATGGTCTTTGATAGAATCAACAATGCTTCTGTTTTCCTTGACCAAGTTCTTCTTATGCAATACCTTATCCTCTTTATCCTCTAGGATAGGGATGTCTTCTTTTATATATGAGTCCAACTCATTCTCTTCCAGGATTAACCCAATCCTATACTTCCAAGCTCGGAAGTTATCAGCCCCTTCAAGCTTATCCTCAAGCTTGGTGTGGTGAGACATCTTAAAGAGTACTTCAAATGGAAATAGAAAAGATTTCGGTCTTACCACTTGAAATGTTGAAAACTAGATCTGGTCCTGGATTAGGGTTTGTCAGAAAAACCCTAAAAATTCAAAATGTGAATTTCAACTTTATGAAAGGATAGAAAGATGCGCCTTGATGGGCTGATCAGCCTGGTGTATTCAGAATTTTAGATCAGCAAAGCTTTACCCTTCAGATTTTCCTTTTTGTCCTCCCGGGCTCACTCGGGAGAGCCCTGAATTAGGGTTTGAGTTTCCTGGAGATCTACCCAGCCAAAAATATCGATCCAAAGCTCTAAACTTCGATTTTTGCAAGGAGCTTCCAGCTATGTCTTCAGATTTCAGAAATTGTGATTTTGGTGGAAACCCTAATTTTTAGGGCCAAATCTTAAAATGCTCAAAATTGAATTCTGATTAGACAGATAGATTATTCTTGATGAGTAGAGTCAATCTACTATACTTCTTTTCCAAAAAATATGGAGAGAAACCCAATAAGCAAGAAACTCAAGTTTTCGTCACTGTAAGATGACTTCTTCTCAGGTTAGCTCTGATACCATGTTAAATTTTGAGCATTAATTCACAATACTCTATGATATTTACTGAGAGAATAACATATACAGTATATCGATGCATAACAATCACAATAAGCATCACAAGCATCACAAGAATCAAAAGCATGAGAGACAAGAGACACAGAGTTTCTGTGGGGAAAACCCTAAGGTGAAAAACCCCATAACTTCCTCAGAGATAGAGAGAGCAATGGCTCAACCGAAGTACAACCAAAATACACTGGGATAGTCTCCTAGTAGCAGATGATCCTTCTCCTCACTAGTGCGCCACTTTCTGAATGAGAGAAGTGTGAGTTTCGGAGTGATGCAAATAGAGATCTCCCGATCTCTATTTATACTTAACCTGTTTTCCCAGTTACACTATGGGGCCGACTTGTCTATCTAGACACATCCACAATTTAATATATATTTCAGGGACGACCCCACACATGGTGGTCTAATAACCCATCGGCATGTACACACACTTGAAACACTTGTCAATCCACATGACGACACTTCCTTATAGAGGAATAACACATCTCTTATAAGGGTACAATAAATATATATGAAATACATAGATGAAATACATTCCGAAGTTACATATGCATCAACACTCTATTTGACTAAGTATGGAACCTAAATCCAATAGAAACTCATAGGAAAAATAGCATATTGTATATGTTAATATAAGGTTTTCTTTTCCTTTTGGAACAAAGAAGGAATAGACTAAAAATCACTCTATCTCATAAGAAGAGGTGCAATTAGGAAAATAATCTTACTTGAACCTCCATAGAAGCTAAAGTCTAACTCTAAATAAAGTTTTACTTAACCATGAAATTAATAGTAAGTATAGCTTTTACATAGTGTTAACAATCAAATTAACACCCTTAGTCATGTGACAGAAGAAGCATATTTTTACTATGCACTCGCAACATGAAGATAGAACACAAGTACATTCAGAGACAAATCCTCTTTGATCTAATCACTTCTCCCATAAATGGAAGGATTAGGTGAACAAAGTAAGAACCTAAGGAGACCAAGTTCATTTATTGAACCGCTCACAAAAGGTCCAAAATTAAGCCACACCAATCAACAAGTGAAGAGAAATGCATTAAAGTGCATTAATTGTGCTTAAAGTATGCTAAGTTGTGCAAAAAATCCTAAAAACTATGGAAAAGTGGGTTTTTGAATGAAAATGATTTAAAATAATGAAAAAGAGCAATCCCACATTGAAAGGAAAAGCTTGAAGGCCCACTTCCCAATGCTATATAAGAGAGGAATTTGGGGCATTGTAAAGGAGAGAAAGGAAGAGCAAAGGCATGCTGGAGAGATTTTGAAAGAGAAGGAAAAGCTCAATTTCTTCAAAAGCAAGGGTGGAGAAAGGAAAACTCATGGAAATGGAAGAGGGATTCACACCAAGATCTATGGTAAGGACATACCTCTTCATTTTTTTTATATGAAATGATTCAAGTTTGTTCCATTTGAATGTTTGAATGTTGCTTATCTTGTATGATTTAGATTTTCAAATGGCATTAGATCTTAGCTTTGCTTATCATATTTGATGAATGAATGTAGATCTTATTGATAGCTTGTGATAATCATTTTCATTTGATGACATAGAAGCTCACCACTTATTAGTAATATAGATTGATCATTTGTAGATCCAACCCCCTAGTAGCAAACTACTTCATCCTTGTTCATATTGGATGACATATCAGATTGGTGACTCTGTGGCTTGAAATCTCTTGATATTTCAGGATTTTTCTTCATATTTTGGTGCTAATCATCCTTCAGATATACTCCTTTGTGATTTAAAGATCTCTGCAAGACCCTAAGATCCAACTTAATAATCTCAAGACCGGCTTAACTACACCTCTAATTTATCAAACCACCTCAAATTGCATTCAGATCTGAGTTTCTTGAATTTTGGGAGCTCGTCGTACTGTCCCTCATAGCAGACTGCAACAAGGTGGAAAAACTATTTTTTTGCTTGATTTGGGTCCCTTATTCTCCCTTAAGTATGGTACTATTGTTTGGCTATGCAAAGGCCCTATCTAGGTGCAATTCCATCAAGTTTTGAAACCTCCTTTGCTCATATATTTGGTGATAATTTCAATTCTGTTTTGCTTCATAAATGTGCACATCCTGAAATGCTTGGTGAGATCTCTTGAAGTTTGAACCTATTTGAAGGCTTGATATGTGTGTTTGTAGACCTGTGTAGGAGCTTCTTTTGTTGCTTATGATTAGTCTCTCACTCCTTTGATAAGTGTTGAAATTCTTTGCATTATTTGGATCTAGATCTTTACTTTTGGAATCCTCTTCCATTCACCTTTAAATCTGCTCCAAATTTCAATTTCTTTTTCAAGTTGTGATGGATATACTACATATTTGCATTTTATCTTTAGCTTAAGATGCTCTTGCTGATTATACTTACTATATTACTCCTTTTTGAAAACCTTTGAAATTTTTTGCATTGCTTGGATCAAAGATATTTCTCCTTGGAATGAACTTCCAAAAACCTTAAAAATTGCTCCAAATTTGCTCTATCTTTTCAATTTTTTCTTCAAGTTGTAATAGATCTTGTTGCTTGAGAACATCTTAGCTCATAGATCCTTGTTTTGGCATACATAGGACTGATCTTTACTTTCATTTGAATCTCCTTTAAATCTTTGCAAAGTTTACACACCTTCCAAGCACCTTAAGAAATTGATCATTAAAACATCTTAATGGACATTTAACATTTCAAACCTTAAGCACATGCTGATTGGAAACATTAATCAAATACAAACCATACACATTTAGAAGAACCATACACATTTGAAAGAACCTTCCACACATATTTGCATTTGAAGAACACACTTTGAACATCACACGTTGAGATAATTTGAGAGTAATTTCTTTCCAAAAAACATAAATAAACTTTAATTAGTTACATTTTGTTTTGGAGTTATAATATTTTCATGATTTTCATGCACAATTAGAGAGAGTTGCAACTTTAGAGTTCAGTTTTCTTGAGATATATTGTGTATGAGGCACCGTATCCTCTTCACTCGCATCTTATGGTGATCTTGTGAATGTGAAAGTGTATCTCACTTGTAATAGTTTAGGAGTTAATTTTTTCAAAGCATCTTATATCGAGCCACCGTATCCTCTTCACTTGCACCTTATGGCAGTCTTGTGAATGAGAAAGTGGATCTCACGTGTAACAGAGTAGATTTAATTTTTGCATACAGTTTTTCGAGCCACCGTATCCTCTTCACTTTGGCCTTCATGCAATCTTGTGAATGAGAAAGTGGATCTCAAGTGTAACAGTTTAGAATTTAATTCATAAGCTTTCCAAAGGGCTCTGCGTATCCTCTTCACTTGGGCCTTCGTGTGATCTTGTGAATGAGAAATAAAGATCCCTCGTGTAATAGAATTAGATTCATTTTCACTTGATATATTTGTTTGGTTTACATTGTTCTTTGAAATCAATTATTATCCATATTTCAGAAAAACTGTGCATGAAAATACAAAATCTATCAAAAACTTTGCATGTCTGAAAGAAACTCCTGAACCTCTAACTCTTCCTTAATTTAGAATATTCATCGAATTGAAAGGTAGAGTAGTGAGCATTTTGCATTGTTTGGTTCATTTTCCTGTTTTCGAGTCAAAACACCACCAGTTTCACTTTCACTCCTGAAACTAAGCAAACTACCCTTAAAATTGGTGCTTAATCTAAAATTGACCAAATTTTGATTTTCATATCACCAACAAGATTAGGTTAGTGACCTAGATTAGGTTTGGAGAGTTAACACTCCTGGGCTACAAAAATTTTGAAACTAGCATTGATTAATTTGAGTAAATCCATTAGTAGCATGAAAAGCCTGTCGAGAAAGCACTTCTAAAACATGCGTTAAGCACGAGGTCAATCCGAACAAGTTAAGAGTGGTTCCCCCCTCTTACTTGTTTAGTAGGACAAGAACTCATCACAGAACTCTATGTAAGTGACAAGTCCTTGGGGCGACATCACTTTTCTAGAGTACCTGGTTATGAGGGTTGTCCTCGACTTGCGACTGTTCTGCCCGACCGTGAATTGTGAAGTGGTAACCTTAGTTTCTTTTCCTAGGGTATCACATAGGCTACTATAAGTGGAGAAATACTGCAGTACCTGAGACAGACTTTGGAGCTTTTACTCCTTGGGAGGGTTATTGGTCAGGAACCAATGCTTGCACCCATGGCGATTAAAGTTTATTGTAATTGTTTCTCATACCTTCATTGCTAGCAATTGTTTGAGTCTTGAGATCCCTCAGTAGATACTAGTTTTGGAAGGCCCTCTAATCTAGCTTTTCACTAAGCTTCGGTTCTTTGGAAGAGTAAGTTTGCTTGCTTGAAATCTCTAGGAATTTTTACTGTGTGGACACTTTTTATTTTGTTGAGTCTAGAAATCCATAGGATTGTTTGATTCTTTTTTTTTTCAAAATATTTTTAAACACATCCTTTTATCAAATTTCTTCCGAAGTGGCTACTCTCCCGACCCACCAGTCACGGCGGCAACAAGGTGAGTCACACGAAATTGAAGGCCCCACTACATTGCAGAGATTGATACAAAATACAAAATATATTGAATTTGAAACTGAAACACTTCTAACTTCAATTAACCAAAATAGAGCAGAAGCACATCAAACAAATACTGCAACACCACCTATCAAGGAAAATACAAATGTTGTTAATAATCTTGCTCCATTTGAAATTGAAACATTAGAAGACAACACTGCAACTCATGTAAATCCACCTTTGACAAGTCTTTCAGACCCAGTGGTACTTCACATCAATGAACCATTACACACCATCAATTCTACTTTAGAATATTTGGCATGCATGCAAAATTCAACATGTAACCCCATGGCTTCATCAGGAGCACAAGGGACCACATCAACACCAACTCAAACGAGTGCTGGAGGTAGAAATACTTCCAACATCTCTATGGATTCATCAGGAGCACAAGGGACCACATCATCACAACCTCAAACGGTTGCAGGAGGTAGCAATACTTCCAACTTGACCTCTATCACAATCCCAATAGTTAGTTTACCTACTGCTACCATAAGTTCAACTAGCACTTCAGTGCCAGTTGGTACAGTTTTGGGTCCCAATCCCCGAAGTACATCCACTTTGCCTGCAGGAATCCCTACTGGAGGGTGTGCCTTACCAAACTTGGGTTTCCCATATGGTTTGGCTACTCAATGTCAAAAAAATCTGGGAGTAAACCAAAATCCTATTGGAATACCAAATACTCTTGCAAGTTCTAACCCTGGGGGGAATCCGTCACTTTGGAATCTCAATATCACTAGTGGAATTAATGGACCATGGAACAATAATTCCAATTGGTAATGCTCCACAAGTTAGTGGAAGTGCCTCATGAAGCCATTATCCAAACTTTCCTAGCATAAATCCTGGGGGCAATCCTATACCCCCAACAGGTAGCACACTAGGAGGTAACCTATCCACCAACCACATTCCACCATGGATTGGGAAGGTTCCAGGAAGTACCCAATCTTCTGGGGCACCAGCCACGTAAGGGGGGAATCAACCTTGGAACACTTATCTAAACCAAGGAAACAATCAATGGTTTGGTCAGATTCCAGAAAGTAACCAATATTTTTGGGGCCTATCTCCGCAAGGGGAAATCCATCTATCCATCCTGTTCCACCATGGAATGGAAAACATCTAGGAAGTAACCAATCTTCTTTGGCCCCACCTCAGCAAGGAGGCAATCCACCCATTGGTCATGTTTCAGGAAGTAGCCAAACTTCTTGGGGTCAGTCTCCGCAAAGGGGAAACCCACCTTGGAATTCTTATCACACCCAAGGACCACATCAATGGAGTGGTCTGGTTCTAGAAAGTAACTAATCTTTTTTGGGCCTAACCCCGCAAGGGGGCAATCCAACCATTAACCCAATTCCGTAATGGAGTGGTCAGGTTCTAGAATGTAACCACTCTTTTTGGAACCAGCTTGCAAGACCTGCATTTGATCCAGCTATGTTTCCACATGGACCTCATGTCAATGGTATGATGGATTCCATCAACCAACTTGAATAGATTACCCAATGTTTGGGACAAGTTTCTATTTAGAATTTGCAACCCACAGCTGGCCAGGAAATGCAGCAACCTGCTAATCCTTCAAACACTTCTGAAATATTCACAGTCTCATCGATAGACCTTAGAGAAAAGAAGAAGAAGTATAAGGGTAAGCAAAGTGCTAATCCTTTCCAGAATTCTGAAATCCTTATAGTCGAGTCCAAAGACCTTAGGGAAAAGAAGAAGAAATACAAGAGTAAGCAAAATGCTAACTCTGGGAAATGGGATGCACCAACTATGCTTCAATGTGGTGGGAAACAACAACCCACTATTTTGACACTAGTACCCTCGCCACGGGGCAACCAGCCACCCCCCGCAAGGGGGCAATGATCCTAATGCCAATGTCTTCATGTGTGATCATGAGATGAACATTCAGACAAGACTTGATTCTTATGATGTCTCTCCTCGTACATTGGATCAATCAAAACCACAATCAAGTGGTTATCTCTACATTGATAAACCAACCATAGAATTAGTACCATAACTCCCCAAAGGTGTTCTGCGTAAAACAATGCATAATCCTAACACGCAAGTTGCTCAGAATGGTAATGTTCTTGACCTTAGAGGTATTGCAATGTCGTTCTGTGGAAAGAAATGAACAATTGTCTACAATTGGTGGTGTTGATCCATCCGATGAGACTTTGATCACATCAGACATAGACCATTCAATATGTAGGATTCTTTCCGAAGTTTCTTTTCAGATTAAAGTAATGACTCATGGTAAGAACATCTGTCTAACCATAGTGGATGAAGGGACCTCATCTTGTGTAATGTCATTTAAATGTTGGCATGCATTTGGACCACCCCTATCTGTCATAGAAGTTTCATACCAAGCTACTCAAATAACTTCAACAAATTTGGATCAAAATCTTCCCTTGATGGAGGAATATGATCTGGTTACTTGGCGCATTTGGGCTGTGAGATCTCCCTACTCACATGACTTCTTGGATTACATTTTATCATCAAATGAAGATATCCTTGAAGTTGTAACCATTTGATTGCACCCACCTAAGGACATCTTTTGTGGGGTCACTGGGAGCATAATTGGATTAAACCTACCCAAGTATAGGAGCATGATCTGCATGTTCCTTGATATGATCTGGTATATTTGGAAGCTTGCATATAGGTTTAGGCCATCCCTTTGTGAAGATGCATTTGAACCTTTTGCAACCCAAAATTGCCATAGGGTCGAACCTATTGGAAATTGGTGGGTCATCCCTTCATATCTGTATTTTCCACCATTCCGACATAAGAGCCAACCAAACATGGGACACCCTAGTCAGCACCCCATTTCCATTTTGGTAACCATGTTGAGTTATTCTCATAGGCCCGGGATCCCTATTAGTCCCATCATGACTTGGAGTTTGAGACCACATATTTCTCTTTCATATATTTCTGACCATATCCTGATGGGCTCCCAATTTTTGGTCATTTTACATAAGCATGTGTTAAAATATCCACTTGAACATCCATGCAAACTGCTTCGTTGCTTATTGCTTATGTTGCGCATTTGCCTTTGCAGTCACTTTCTGTTACAACATGCCTATAAACCATTGCTTCTGTATATTTGATGCATACCCATGCAGGAAACATCTGTAAGAGTGTACATAACTAACTCAAGCCTTGTTTGCAATATGGATCTTTGCCTTGGCCTGATCCATGCCCTTGACATTTAGGCGCATTCCCTTGAGACACTCGTTTCCTCTAATGTATCATAGAATGCTTTATTATTTTTTCAAGATAATAAATGAAAAAGGTTAAAAAAATTGGAAAACACAAAAATCCAAAAAAGGAAGAGACTTGAATCACTTCATATTATAAAATTCGAAGAAAATGGCAACAATCATTCCTTGTCTCTCTTGAACACTCCACATAATTTGGTATCCGTTGTTAGTACACCATCTACATTTTCCTTAAGAAACTGTACTAGTATTTTGAATAGATCTACACCGATGGGTTATCCTTCCCGTCATCAATGGAGCTTTCGGTAATGCATCTGGCATTGGTGGATTTCATTAAGGTCGGTTACTCAAAGTCCTATGTCGCCAAGTGTCCATTCTGTGTCGTGTTATGTGTTCAAGGGAAGTTCAAACCGAGTCAACCATTCCTCAAATATTGATGACCAATCATGTCGGCCTTCCTTGTGTCAGTATAGAGTGTTGGATCTCCCAGTTCTACCAAATTATATTAGACTATTGATCTTTGTTTCGTATCGGCTGATGTGGGATGGATCAATGTCCTCCTTCCGATGGATCTATTCCTATCAACATCAAATCATCATTTAGTACATGGATCTAGAAACCCAAGAGTACCTTGGATCTTGAAGTCATTAGTGGCAGGTTTCCTCACAAATGATAGTGGGTATACATCAATGGCCCTTGATTATTTGAATTTACAAGTGTTCGACTTCAGAACATCTATTCACACTTGCTAGTTTGTACTCAATACCTTAGAGTCCATCATCATTATCGGTGGGTCTCTTCGCATCTGTTAACGATATACATCAATGACCGATAATCAGATGATGTTTTATTATGCTCAACATCAGATCATTTATCCACATGATATAAAATAGTACTATCGTCGGTTTGTATTGAAGACCTTGGGAAAAATAGTTGTATCACTCATTGATGCACTTCTCGAGCTGCGCAAGATTAGACTGCCATATCAGAAGTTGGATGAAGACCTTGTTCTCGCACTCATCAAAGTGCATGTTTACACTTCTGAAAAATTTACTTTTGACATGGATCCACTGTGTATTGTTCGTGGCCATGCTTGTTTACTGTTGAGCATGGGTATGCCCGCCTCAGGAAGATATTATAAATTTGCGAAATTGCTATGTTTGACATGCAGGTGTGATCCTCAATCCTGCGCCCGTGAGTTTTTCCTTTCCTCATCCTTGCTTTGAATGATAACAAGTATTAGTATAAAGAGTATCAGTATACATAGTATAAGTTTCAGTAATGTATTTCGACCCTTAGCTCTGCTTCGGACTTCACACATTAGGGGGCATATGTTAATAATCAAATTAGCACCCTTAGTCATGTGACAAAAGAAACATATTTTTACCATGCGCTCGCAACATGAAGACAGAACACAAGTACATTCAGAGACAAATCCTCTCTAATCTAATCACTTCTCCCATAAACGAAAGGATTAGGTGAAGAAAGTAAGAACCTGAAGAGACCAAGTTCAGTTATTGAACTGCTCACAAAAGGTCCAAAATTAAGCTACACCAATCAAAAAGTGAAGAGAAATGCATTAAAGTGCATTAATTGTGCTTAAAGTATGCTAAGTTGTGCAAAAAAGCCTAAAAAATATGGAAATGTGGGTTTTTGACTGAAAATGATCTAAAATAATGAAAAAGAGAAATCTCACATTGAGAGGAAAAGCTTGAAGGCCCACTTCCCAATGCTATAAAAGAGAATCATTTGGGGCATTCTAAAGGGGAGAAATGAAGAGCAAAGGCATGCTAGAGAGATTCTGAAAGAGGAGGAAAAGCTCAATTTCTTCAAAAGCAAGTGTGGAGAAAGGAAATCTCATGGCAATGGAGGAGGGATTCACATCAAGATCCATGGTAAGGATGTACCCTTTCATTGTTTTGATATGAAATGATTCAAATTTGTTCCATTTGAATGTTTGAATGTTGCTTATCTTGTATGATTTAGATTTTCAAATGGCATTAGATCTTGGCTTTGCTTATCATATTTGATGAATGAATGTAGATCTTATTGATAGCTTGTGATAATCATTTTCATTTGTTGACATAGAAGCTCACCACTTCTTATTAAGATAGATTGATAATTTGCAGATCTAACCCCCTACTAGCAAACTACTTCATCTATTATCACATAGCCACAAATTAATCTGTTAGTGTACAAAATCCATAAAAGAACTAGACTATTTTAGCTATACAATTGACTTCCTAGATCATACCTCCATTTGGGTGTCATTTTGCTGAAAAATGTTCTAAATACTCATATCTTCCCCTGCCTTCCGTCGATGATAATGCACCTGCATCATCTTCGCACATTCCCTAAAAGAAAAATAAACATAAAAAAATAATGAATGATGACGTTTGAAGAATCAAATCAATTAGCAATAACATAAAGAAACTTTCCAAATTATACAATTATATACCTTCAAGTTCTATTATAATTTTACATTATGGTAATCATAAAACATAAAGGAATCATAGATATTGTTGGCAGGCAGTTTGGTAGACTGCTATCGCAACATCTTCGATGCTGTGACAAGGCCAAACATGGTGTGAATGGTGAGAAGATGACGCAAATGGCGATGAGCGGAAGTATTTTGGATCAATTGTACCGCGAAATGCAGGTTTTGGGTCATTTAGACCACATATTAAGTAATGTTGAGTCAGTTATACCGCAGAATGTGGGTTTTTGGTCGGTTTTTTACCAAGTTAGTTAGATATTGGGTCACTTGTCCAAATGTCGGTTAGGAAGTTGTTAGTAAGTGGAAAAGCATTGTAATGGCAGAAGCCTATATATAGATAGGAGTCATAGGTATTGGAAGTGGAAGGAAGGTGAAGAAAAGTGCATGTTTGGGTTGTTTCTGCGCATCTATGAGATATTGCCGAGACCTGATCTTTGAGGAGATATTGTATATAAGGTTTTGCAGTGATAATATGATATGATGAAACTGTTCTGGTGAAATTCCTAGGTTCTTTCTGTTAGGATATTCCTATAATCCATCCTAGTCCCACCAGTATTTTGATCATTTACATTTCCAGTCATGCATGCACCTTTTAGGGTTTGCATGCATCCCAGTCATCAGTCCAGCACCTAGCCCTCAGTTAGACAGCCCCCAGGAGCTTCTCACTATTCAGTTTTAGCCCTCTAGTTTCTTAATGCGCCCTTCTTCCTTGATTTTAGGGAGCAACTCGCTCTCCTTCACCTACCAGTCCAGTTGTCACTCAGTTACACTCAGTTACATTCAGTTACACTCAGTTACATTGAGTTACACTCAGTTACACCTACCAGAGTTAGTTTAACTGATGATTGACAGTTACTTGAGCATTGATGACTCCACTGATGATGATGAAGACTTCCAGTTGCACTCCGATGATCATGAGGACACCTAGTTGTGCTCCGATGACACTCCAGTGATCCTTTGATCACTCCATGAAGGCTAATTCGAGTTGCCACCTTAGGCATTCGAATTCCTCATGCATTGTATTATTTATATGTCCATTTGTGATTAATAATCTAGTATGACCGAAGTATTATTGCTTCTATCTGAGTTCTACTGTACCATATTATTCTGTTGCTCATTATACTGCATGTATCACTCTTCTTCTATTTTCTTGCTTAATCATAATTACCCTTGTGAGGTACACATCATCTCTTAGATCTGTTGTGAGGATTTTCACACTTTCTGTTTGTTTATCGTAATGCAATGTCGTACTTCATGAATAATGCTATGTTTCCTTGATGCAAGGTTGCTTTACTATTACTACTGCTGTGATAATAAATGTTGTGATCGAATAAATGCGTTATGAATACATGTCAAATGTTTGAGATCCCTGTTTAGTGTTGAAACAGAGTTAGCTCATATAGCCGCAACCCTCCTCCCTCCTTGGCAGAAACATGGTTCTGTATGCTCTTCCTGGATGGCTCGGGTGAGACCTCATCTGCTCTGTAGGTGTTGTTGGGGGGGATAAAACCTGCCCGGGCCAGTTCCCAGGGAGACTACGGCATGTGTCGACAGTGAAGTGGAAAGTGTTGCATGCGGGTAGGAAAGTGTTTTCACTGTAGGGAATCCTAGAAAGGGGTCACATGAAGGCCCAAATTACAACTCCTAGAATGACAAGCATAATAGCCATCATTAGTGTGCACGAGCAAGAGAAACCACTTTTTTTTTTTTTCTTAGTATAGCCAACATATCAAGATAGTGTACATTTGGACCAAACAATACAATGAAATACTAAGACAATGTTTGAAAACCACTTGAAAAAAAGAAGATAAAATACTTGATATAGATCCAAAAATTGAAACAAATTAAACAAACCTGAAACCATGAGCTTGTTCCATCAACATCTTGGTCTAAGTTATCCTGTGAAGAATTACCATATAGAAACATGAGAAATTAGAAGCACCAATTAAAACTTAAAATAAATTAGCACTTTGTTGAGTAAAAATAAGGTATCCCATGTTGTTTAAGACACAAAAAAAATTGATTCAAACACAACATAAAATGAATTTTATAAATTAAATATATTGCATGTAAGATTATATAAGAAGCCAAGCCTGATATTATGACATTATTGTACTCAGCAGTCCCATTGACCTAGTTTTGTGGTCATTTGTTGGACATTAATAAAATTATCTTATCTTAGCTTAGCTTAGCTTAGATTTGATATACACTTAACTAGACATTTAGTACTCTTAGTTTCTTGCTTTGTACTTAGTCCTTCACATTTTTATGTATTTTTAACTTTGATCTAGGAAGAAATTTCACACTCCCACTTTGTACCTACACCATATGTACTATCTAAGCAATATTGTCTCATCAACATTATAGCATATGTGTTATGGCCCTTATGCCCATTGTAGTAAATAAATTTCCTTAACATTGTAAAAGAACCCAAAGCAGAATGGTAACAAAAGTTTTGACTTGCAAAACATAAGGATAGGTATTTTCAATCGACTACAAGAGACTCATATACACAATTCCATTTTTTATGGTTAAAAAGGATGCTTTGGCTTCCTATTTGCAACTGGACAAAAAAACACCCAACAAAACAGCATAATTTAAACTCTCAAATAACTACTCCCTTCAGAGATAGAAGTTGTGAACCCTGATATTGAAGAGAAGTTGTGGTCAAGGTATTGTATTGTGGAGGGATGGTAAACACGGGTTCAGTTTTTTGCAAACAACAATTTATTGGAGGTCCTGTTTGAGGGGGGTTGTTGGAGGAGTAATATAGGAGCACCTATTATTATCATGTATTAATGTTTGTGTACTGTGATATGTTTATATGTGGGTGGTTAATAACTTGTGACAAATTTCACCGTGTTTCCACTATAAATGGGCTTTTGGAAATGATGTATTGGGTCCAGTAAGAACAAGAAGCTAGGGGAAGACTTCTAAGAGAACCATAAGAATATGGTGTGATACCCCCAACACATTATTATTTAATTTTGATTTAATTTGTGATAATTATTTTTTTGTAAGAGTTATGACGGGCTTTTTAATTGCCTTCTAATTACTTAGAAAACAACTAAGAAGTGTACATTAATTGTCAGCCCGAGGTTCGTTGAGAACTTGCGAGTTACCATGCAATGTATGTGCAAACCACAATCGCCTCTTACATTGGTTTATGTACTTGAAGTTGTAGTTCAATAACCTTACTTACAAACGATGGCATGAATAGTTATATAGTATTGGCAAGGAACTACCAACTAAACAACTGCCAAAACTAAGTTGCAATGAAAGTAAATCACACGACATGAAAGTAAATGCTAAAATTAAATTCACACTTGAAAGTAAATTCTAAAACTACATTCACAATCTGCAGAAAAGTAAATCCTAGAATTATGTCACACTTTGCGGGAAAAGACAACTGTAATACTACATTCACACTATGCAAGAAAGTAAAATCTAAATCTAAGTTCACAACACACTTTGATATAAAGGTAAATTGCATAAATAAAATCTAAAAGCTATCCTTGCCAAATACAAGTTAATGTTTATGATCCAATGGAGTAAATAACATCATTGCATTAAGCTCAATGATTGTAAAATAAACATTTAAATCTCTATCTATGCATTGAAATCAAATTGCAGAAATAGAATTCACACTTCATAAGAAATCACAACTAAGCAATGAAGTACAACTACATCAACATAAAAGAAATAAAATCATATTGCCAAAAAAATGATAAAACTAAGATCCAAGTGAATCAAGATGAAATTATAGCTTTATTCCATCATCATTTGGACTATTGCTCTAAGAGTCCCCCATAGAATGGAGAATGAACTCTTATTTATAAATGATTTCTCCATAACAAATAATAAATGAGGAACCAAAATATCCTCAACAAATTCCTAAAAGTTTGGATCTCAAAACTAATTCAAACTAATCCAAGATCCTTGCCAAATAATCGAATATAATCTTTATTCAAGATTCTTTTCATATCCAAGAGGTTAGTGATGCTCCTTGATCCATAGAATGACAAGTGGTCGAGGGAAATTCAAATGATTGATTGTTCCGTAATGCTGCAAATGCCTGTAGAGTTTCTGTAATGCTGCAGATGCCTGTAGAGTTTCCGTAATGTTGCAGATGCTTGTAGAGTTTCCGTAGTTCCGTAGTTCTGCAGATGCCTATAGAGTTTTTGTAATGCTGCAGATGCATGTCGAGTTTCCGTAATGCTGCAGATGCCTGTAGAGTTTTCGTAATGCTGCAGATGCCTGTAGAGTTTCCGTAGTTCCGCAACAAAGGTTCTTCACTGCTACAGACCTCCCTCAAATATGTTGTAGTTGCTTCCAACAATTGATTCAATATTCAAAGCAAATACATAGTATACTAATTCCCTCAATGTTAGTAAAAAATCAAATGAAATACTAAGACATGTAATGGAAAACCTACTTGAGCATAAAAACCTAGATATGAGCGTAAGAAGATATTAATGCATGAATATGGATAGGAAAAAAGTATTATAGATAAGGTGAAATGGTGGTAAAAATATGCCAAATCCAAGACCCGTGAAGTTATTTAAAATAAAAAAACACCAATTGACACTTTCACAACAAACTATTTATTTTATTATTTATAAAATGAAAGGCACTTGGAGAACTCATCTAAATGAGGGGACATCACCATGGCACAGAGAACATGTGTTGTAATATCCCAATTTGGACCCCATTGCACTAAAACATAAATAATGTAATATTTATATAAAATCATAGTGAGGGGCTCAAGGAAAAGGCCCCGCCATCTATTTAGTGTTAAAAATTGATGCATATGGTTCTTGTGCTAGCCAGGCACAATAGAAATTAAGACATCATGTAAATATGGATTTTAATGAAATACCCACAACTAGCTATGCAATACAACAAGCGATGGGGGAATGATTTTTGCAAGGAATAGGGAGGGAAAATATTCAAAACCTTGAGCGAATAATGTTAATCCAGATGTCAATGAGAGAACCCATAAACCATCAACTAGCCATTTTGACTTATGAACCCAATCATTGAATTCTTCCAAAACATGGTTGAGGTAGTTAATGCCTTGGGGAATGGAGAGGTATGGATGTCCAAATTCGGGTGTGGGAAAACCACGATTTTTGGAAAAATGAGTTTTACATACTTGGAAGGAAAAGAGCCATAAAATTGCTCCCCAAGCCAGTACCCATCAACTAGTTTGTGTCCCTCACGAATTTGGAGCTACCTGGGTGTTTTCCCTCCACGTTTTTATGTTTTTTCCTTATTTTTTAGCTGAGAGAAGAGCGTTTTTGGGATATATAACAGTGGGGAAGAAGATGAAATGAATTTGGGGGTCCCTAGGGTTTCATTGAGGCCGTTTTTGGCCATTTGGATGCTCAAATACCCATGGAAAAATCGTTTCTCTCCCTCTGGTCAATTTTCCGCTTCCCACAATCCGTTTTTGACTGGCCACAATTTGGGGAAAACCCTTGGACAAATTCTTTGTAAATCCCATTGTTAAAAATGTGTATCAATGCCAACAATTGTGCTTGTTGTGTGTGAAAAGAGTATGTTGGGCTATGGGTTATGGGTATCCATTGTTTTGGCTTGAGCTTGAGTGCAAGTATCCAAAAACAGAAGGGTTCAGATTTGGCTTGATAAACTCAGTTGTGGACTGGCTTGGCTTAGATGTGATGTTCCCTTCGCTATGCATGATGTTGAGTGTCCCCTTTTCCTTGTAGGAATCATTCCCAGCTCAGGGGTGGAAATTGTGTTGAGAGATTGATGAACACAGTTGGCCTATCCCTGGGTGGAACGTTGCAACTACATAGCTAGTTGCTTGGGGAAACTTCACCATCAAGATAAGTATTATTTATGTGTTTTACTTATGCAATGTTTAATTATTTGATGACTTCTATTGATATGTTGAATGCATGTGAAATGTGTGTGGATAGTTTAATTCCGTCGTGCATGTTTATTTTGAATGGCATTTGTACAAATGTATTTTCTTTGCTATCAATATGTTCATAATGAATGGGGTTGAGTTTTGTGTAAAATACCAAAATATTTTCAGTCATGTTCCCTTCCTTTCGTTGGATCAACAGGAGGGGATGTGACATGTGTAAAGAAAGTAAGGGATTTTTTTACCAATCAAATCGAATCTAAAAGCTCAACTACCAGACAAAATCCTAAATCATAAGGATTGAAGGAATGATTGAAGATTTAATTGGGATGGCACAAAACCCGGGAAAAACTATAGATATTGGTTCAGTGAGATAGCATGGGATGCCATGTTGTGTATCGAGAAACTATGTTGATTGTTTTCTCTCATTTCATAAGTCCATCATTGATTTCTACGGACTCCAAGAGAGAGAGTGTTGCATGGAAGTGTTGCTTGGCGTTCTAGTGCATGGTGGTGATCTAAATCGGGGTTGGAGTTGGGAAAATAGTCGATTTTCTCTCTCTTATGGTTGGGAGTTGTAGCCAGAAGGATATACATCTGATCGTAACTATGTTTGCAGGTTGAGGAAGTCCTTATATGGGCTTAAGCAAGCCCCCAGGGCTTGGTATGCCGAAATGGACAACTTTCTCTTGTCACAATCTTTTTCTAGATGCAAATCTGCTCCTAATGTTTGCATGAAGATGATTGATGGCTCAATTATGATTATTGTGTTATATGTTGATGACCTACTAATCACAGGTAGCTCTACTGATCAAATAACTTCATTAAAGACTTCTTTGCATCAAGCTTTTCCATGACTGACTTGGGAATTCTTAAGCAATTTTCGGGGCTTGATATTTCTCAAACTGAGAATGGAGCTAAGGTATCTCAATACAAATATGCATCTGACCTGATAAAGAAGTTCAAGATGTCTAATTTCTATCCTTCAAAGACTCCCTTCCTTTCAGGAGTCAGACTTGAATAAGTAGATTCTACACCATTGGTGCACAACACCTTGTATAGGAAGCTAGTTGGAAGCTTGTTGTACTTGACTCATACTCAAGCTGATCTTGCATATACAGTGAGTGTGGCCTCAACATACATGGAGAAACCAAATGAGCTTCATTGGAGGGCTGCAATCTTGCATTATTTGGAAGGCACCAAGTCTGATGGGATTCACTATGTTGCATATTCTAGCCTAGATCTTCTTGGATTTACTTACTCAGATTGGGCTGGTGATAGCCTTGATAGAAAGTCCACTTCTAAATTTTTTAAATGCTTGGTGGTGGCCATGTTTGATGGTTCAGTAAGAAACATAGTGCAATTGCACTATCTTCAGCAGAGGCCAAGTACAGAGGAGTAGTGAATGCTACTACTTAGTGTTTGTGGTTGTAGGGTATTCTTTCAGAGTTTGAGATTTCCTTTAGCACTCCCATAGTCATCTTTTGTGACAATAAGAGTGCTATAAGGGTCTCAAGTGATCTAGTACAGATAAAGAGGACCAAGAATATAGAGATCCATATGCACAACATTAAGAGCTTAGTGCATGATCACATCATTGATCTACAGTATTGCCCAACAGCTGAGAAAACTGCAGACATCTTCACCAAATATTTTACTAAGAAGACTTTCAGCTATCTTAGATCGCTGCATAGGATGGTTGAACATGTGGTGGAGTGAAGTATTGTTTAGCAATATTTCAATTTTTATTATGTCCATTTTTTAGGGGAGGTTTTTTCCATGAGGTTTTCCTTCTTTCCTTGCTTTGTGGACAAGGCAGTATGTTAAAGGGTGACCATGTCTTGTAACAGGGCCCTATTTTATTTTTGATATTTAGCACATAAATTCAGGCTTAAGGGGGAGTGTTGGAATATTTAAACCGATCCATGTCATTTAATACCTTAGGATAGCATTATTGATTATTTTTAATTAATTCCTAGGTGTTAGACTATGTAGTTGGATAAAATACTCATTGGGTGGACCACAAGTCATCCTGGTGTGGAGCACAAGTCATCCTGGTGCGTACCAAAAGAATCCTAAGTCACTTGGGCACATTTATGAATATTCTTGATAAGATTATGTCTAATCCTGGGAAGAAAGGAGCCTTACTTCTTTTTACAACTTTTTACCACTTTTTGGTGAAAGGTGAAAGGCTAAGTTGACTAGTTTTACTGTTTTTTGGCCAACTCATCCTCCATGATGTTTCTTCCTTCCATATTTTGGATTTAGTATTTTTTTTCATCCCACATCAATATCTAATCACTAAATCAGAAATTCGTGATCTTTTGTGGTGACTTGGAAAACACACTTTCCACCTAGGGGGGTTTTGCATATTTTTGGTAATCCTTCTTTTGTGAGGATTTGAATGGAATCCTTATGAATTTGAATATATGATTTAATGTTATATATTGAAATCCTATTACTTTCCCAAGTTCATCTTATGTATTATTAGTCATGAGTAATTCTATTTGCATCATATGTGACTGATTTTCAGTGTTCTTGACTAGTTGTGTGATGTTTTTTGTGAGAGAGTGTAATTTATTGATTAGGTGTTGGTATGATATAAATTTTAGATGGTATCAGATCTATTCTTTTCTCCTTCTATTGTCTTGCAGGATCCAACCGGTCTCAAGGAGGGCACATTCAGTCATCTACATGGCACAATCATTCACCTAAAGGGCGCAACTAAGCATCTAGGGGCACACCCAAACCAATCTAAAAGATATTTCATAGCTTTGATGGATCATTCACCTCAGATCATTCTCACTCCATTCAATTATTCTGACTAGAAAGTGCATATGGAGATCATCTTGAGGAGCGAAGGCCTCTACGAAGTGACTATGGCAACTGATACTGAGCCAACCTCAACAATTGAGAAATCAAAGTGGAATAATAGAATATATGAAGATTATGGTCTCTTGTGTCTCACCACATACAGGGATCTCCTATTCCATCTTGATGGTATTACCTCTCCCAATGATGTCTGGGTGAAGCTCCAAGACTTGTTTTGTTGGACAGATGAATTAATAGGCCACCAACTGGATAATGAACTTGTTTCATTGAGTCCACAGAATTTCGAGAACCTTCAATATTTTTTCTCAAAGTTCAAGTCACTTGTTCTTCAATTGAAGCAATGTGTAATTAATAAAAGGATGAGCAATTGATTTTGGCCATTCTCTCCAAGCTTATCCCATATTATTCAGTATTTGTTTCAACCTTCCATGCCACAAGGAAGGAAGTTCAAAACTGGAAGAGTCCTACTCTGTCAAAATTCATGGAATCTCTTACACAAGAAAAATACAAGTTGGTCTTGAGAGGAGCAATAAAAAATCCATCAAAAGATCATTGTTTGAATGTTGGAGATTCAAAGAGTTCGAAAGGCAAGAAGAAGGGAAACTTCAAGAAACCCACAGATCAAAAGAAGGACAAACAGAAAGTTCATCAAGACTCCTCAAAATTCAAGAGGAATCCAAATAAGAAGAATGAGAAGGAAATTGTACCTATTGCAACAGGGGATTTCATCCTGAAAGCTCTTGCATGAAGAAGACCATTGATCAAATGGATCAACTCTTGGAGAAAGCAAATATTCCTCTTCCTGAGAGCGCAAGAAGGAGGGATGGAGGACAAAATTCTGAAGATAAGGAGCGAGTGGATGTATTGATGGAAAGAACATCCAAGCCTACCCCATTCATTATTGATTATGGAGCTTCAAGGCACAGGGTGTCTGTTGAGCCCAGAATTGGCCCTTTTTAATCATCCTCAATTACCTTTTCTTCCCCTGTTCTCACCATTTAGCATGCTAATCAGACCTATTGTCCTCACTTTATTCCCCCAAGCTGCCAAGGTATGACTGATCATTGCTTCATTTTATTAATGCTTATGATTGTGATAGTTAAAGCTGTGTATCTCTCAATTGTGCTAACATGTTATGATTTATGAAGGTAGTTTGAGATAAGTGGACTGTAGGAAGGTGGGGCTGAACAGGTCTTGAAGGAAGGGATGTTCGCTTCTTAAAAGGGTCCTCGGGGCTCAGATAATCAATTAAGGCACATGGTTCCAATATAACATCCTAGGTGGAGCTGTGACAGGGCAGCTGTAACAGAATGCGCTATAATTGGAGATCTTTAGTTGTCGCTGCTCGAGTATAGTTGTGATCTGGAAAGATTGCCACTCCTGGGCCAATCAACAACTTTCTTGCATTTTTATGTCTCTACTTTGCCACGTATTGTAACAACTAGTGTTATTTGGGGCGCCTGAAGATCAAAGATCTTCATGGCTTCCCGTTATTAGGATTGGATGTTATGATCTATATGTATAAATATGGGGAGCTGCCTCGACCCAGGGGGTTGAACAATGAAGAATTTATTCATTGTATTAGCAGTAAAGGCAAACTGTGTAATAATTCTTCTGTTAATATAAGGAGTTACCTCTGAGTTAAAGGAACCTTACATTGTTCAGCCAGCATCTTTGTGTGAAGGCTGGGCCCGTCTTCCACAGAGATTGCTGAGTTAAAATAGGACTTTTTATTGTTGTGTGATGTTTTGTTCATGATATTTCTTTTGTACGCAGTAGTAGTAATTGTGGTGTGGATTTCCAGTATAATTAAGATTATATTTCTTTGAGATTGGCAAGTAGTACATAGTGACAGTCGACTGAGTAAGAAACTTTATGCAATTCGTGTGACAATTGTACACAGCCTTGTTCATCTTGCAGTTAAGTTGTGATCCCATGAGCCTTTGCAATTTATCTTTCCTGTTATGATTGTTGATTTTCATTCCTGTGATTCAATTTCTTAGAGCAGCTGAACTCAATCCTTTGCAATTGAATTTATAGATTAATATTCAGTTTATGCTTATGGTTTTCAAGAGTGATCAGATTCAAGAAGTGAGTTACTTGTTCTAGGATGTGAATAGGATCTCTTTTTATCTGCAATTGTCTTTGAATATTATATCATTTCTTGTTGATGCATTGTAGAAAGGAATTGAAATTATAGTATTTAGGAAGCAATTGGGATTACACAGATCTTTGGGATGGACATAGTTGTTAGAGGATAAAAGTATTCAATTATAGTGATTTGGTGTTTAAGCATAGACTCTGCATCTATCCTTTGAAATAAAAGACTTTCTCGTGTTGACAATAAATCTCGTCTGCTCTGTATGTTAGAATAACCTATCTGCATATGGGGTTCTCGACATTTTGGCGCCGTTGCTGGGGAAGGATAAAAATTAAACACTAATCATTAGTTGCATCTGGTAATTGCTTCTAGTCAGTCTTTTTTTTGTTGAAATGATTTGGTTCGCATGAATACAAGGGTAAAACGCGATCACCTCCCAATTCCCAAAACCCCACAAAATACTAACAGCGCAGGTGGTTCGGGTCATGGTCAAGGACCACCATTAGGCAGAAGGACATTCATCAACGATCTTGTTGACAAAACTGATTCATCCACCAGGGCTCATCATCAAGAAACTCCTATCAGAAGAAACTCTGCTGATCCTGGGGCGCCAGCGTCCACGGTGGAGAATACACGAGCTGCCGTGACTCCCTTGTATATCCCTGCCGAGGAAGACACAGCTGTTACAACTAGACCTGCTGCTACAACTGAGGAAGATGGAGCTGTTACAACTAAGGAAGACGCAGCTGTTACAACTAAGGAAGACGCAGCTGTTACAATTGAACCTGCTGGTAGAGGTCTGATCTACCACATTTATGGGAAGGATGTAACTGAAGAAGAGTGGATGCAGTTCTACCAGAAGTTTGTTGATCACGAACAAAACAAGGAAAAGAACGCAGGAACGAATGAAGAAGAGAAAACATAAGAGAAGATGAGTAACAGACACGAGACCGACGAGGAAGAGGCAATGGTGGAAAACTATCATCATGAAAATTACTCCCTGCCAGAAGGAACGACGGCTACACTGCAATTTCTAATTCAGCAGCCAGAGGGATAGCCCCTATGAAGAACATCTCACCATCAGTGTTGCCTCGCTTCCATGGAAGCGCGACAGAAGATCCAGATGAATTTCTTTTTGAATTCGTTATCCTCTGTCGCAGCTATGATTATATCACTGATGCCCAAAAGCTAAAACGTTTTCCTGCCACCCTGAAGGACAATGCATTACGTTGGTTCATGAGTCTTGGGGGAGGAACTATTGCTAATTGGGATAAGATGAAACAGGTATTCCTAGAGAAATATCAGGAATATTGCAACACCAAGGACAAAAGAGAGGAATTATTCAAAATGGTGCAAAAGGAGGACGAAAGTTTGGAGGATTTTGTAGAAAGGCTGCTGTACAATGTGCAAAGAGCAGGGCAGACGAACATAGGGCTGGACGTGCTCAAGATAATCTTGCTTCGTGGGATTAGGGATGATTGTTTAGACATGTTAAATCTGCTAGGAAAGGGAGACATCTCCAAAGAACCTTTCGGGAAGATTATGGAACTATGTAAGAGATACTCCAGGGGATCTTCTAGGAGTAATAAGCGGGACAAACGGGATAAGATGGAATGTGATGTCTTTGACAGAACTCAGAAGTCATCCAACGGAGGAGCTACCCGTGCAGAGATAGGCAATCTTCTTGAAAATTTTAAAACAGAAATGATGAGCTCCCTCTCTTCGGAGATTGATGTCCTGAAGGCAAAACAAAAACAGGCAGTGGAGGATATCACACTAGGTGTGTTCTGTCCCCGATCTAGAAAGAATCATCCGCTGAAAGAATGCCCGCTTGACAAAGTAGTAGTATGTCAGCTGTGTGAGCTGAACCATGACATGAAAGAATGTCCCTCACTTCCCCAAGTCAAGGTTGTTCTGTAGGCATCAACTCCAGAAGTGGAATCAGCCTATTTCATTGCACAGAAGAAACCTTGGCAGCCTCGAAATCAAGGTATGCCTCTGGACTCGTTTCCATTTTTGAATAATATGAGCAATTGGAATAATAACATGCAAAATGTGAATACACAATTCCCTTCAAATTATGCTCAGTGGAATCCTTCCCAACCTGCAATGCAAAATTATAACTCATGGAGTCCCTGGACACAGCCATCACATCAACCTACGTTCTGGTCTCCTGGATGGAGGAACTTTCATTCTAGGAACCAGTTTCCTCAACCACCTCCACCTCAACAATCACCATATTCTCCTCCATACCCTCAATTTCCTCAATATCCTCAATACCCACCTCAGCAATCGCAGCTGCAGCTGCAGAATAATTCTGTTCCTAATATACCAATACGGCCTCAGCTGCCTGCCCAACCTAATCCTAACCCGAATAATAAAATAGTCCATCAATTGGAAACTATCAATATGCTGGCCTACTCCCTTTACCCCGTACCTTGTAATGATATTCGTCTACGATCTGGGAAAATAGTAGAACCCGTAATCACAGAAGATTCTCCACCTTCTGTACATGAAGTAGGAGGGAGTTCATAGCACCCATCCGATACAGTTCCCATCACTGAAAATGCTGAACATCCCTTGGATGGGATGGCTGAAACATCAAACGATAAATCGGACAATACGCAGCCTACCCAACTGATAAGGAAACCACCATACCCCGAGATACTAATGCTACCAAAAGTAGTGGGGCAACCTCAGTTTAACCTCCTAGGAGAGTTAAGGAATCTTTACGTCAAAATCCCCTTTCTGCAAGCTCTTCAAGACGTGCCTATTTATGGTAGAACCGTTTGGGACCTGTGCACTAAGAAACCAGGAAGGAAACCCAGAGATCCTCCCACTGTTCACATCATAGGGAATTTATCTGCTTTGATAACAGGAAAAACCCCTGTGACCAAATATGACGACCCTGGCAATCCTACTGTCAATATACATGTAGGACAAACGCAGATACCCAACGTGCTAGTTGATTTAGGAGCAGCAATCAATGTCATAACAATTGAGACTGTCAAGAAGCTTGGGCTCACTAATTTTAGACTGACCCCTACCATTTTAGAATTGGCAGACAGATCCACCATTAGACCCGAAGGGATTCTGGACGACCTTGTTATCTCAGTAGATTCATGGGAGTACCCTGCTGAATTTTTGATATTACAACCAGAATCACAGCTGCGGGACACCCATTGATCCTGGGGAGGCCTTGGCTGGCCACAGCTGATGCCTGCATCAGTTGTCGATCGGGGTCCATGACTATATCTGATGGCACGGAGACTAAAAACCTCACCCTATATCCTCCAGCTCGGCCAAGTCTAGAAGCTGAAACTTCCCTTTGGATAGAGCAGGAGGAGGAGGAGGATGTTCAACCACTATTAACTATAGGGAAGGCCTTGACTTTTAAAAACGAAACAGAAGACGATGCTATTAGTAATTTTATTAGTGAACCCACTTCAGTGGATAAAGAGGTCTATCAAATCCTGAACATTACCCTTGGTAAGGAAGAACAAGAAAATCTCACGGAGGAAGCATTAGTTGGTGACACAAACATAATCCCAGTTTTGAAAAATTCAAAAAGTATTCCTATTGAGGTAGAACCTGGAAGGACTTTGAATATCAACCCTGGTCTCTCCTTAGAAGAACAAAAGTGCCTAATCAGTCTCTTGAAAGAACATAAGGGGGCATTCACCTGGGACTATACGGACATGAGGGGTATTCCCTCTAATCTGTGCACCCACCATATTTATATTAAAAGTGACTCTCGACCTGTGTGTCAACCTCAACGATGCATGAACCCCAATCTGAGGGATATAGTGAAGGAGGAAATCCAGAAACTTTTGGAAGCAAGATTTATATATCCTATTTCAAATAGTGAGTGGGTTTCCCCACTGGTAATTGTGCCCAAGAAAAATGGTAAATGGAGAGTCTGTGTTGATTATAGGGAGCTGAACAAAGCTACGGAAAAGGATAATTTCCCTCTACCCTTTATTGACCAAGTACTTGATACCCTATCAGGGAAGAAGTTCTTCTCCTTCTTAGATGGGTTCAGCGAGTACAACCAAATTCAGATTGCTCCTGAGGACCAAGATAAGACCACCTTCACTTGCCCCTAGGGAACGTTTTCCTACAGAGTGCTTCCCTTTGGTTTATGTAATGCACCAGCAACGTTCCAAAGAGCTGTAATTGGCATATTCTCTGAATTAGTTAATGATAGTATGGAAGTCTTTACGGATGATTTTACTCCCTATGGCAAGGATTTTGAGGAAGCACTGGAAAATTTCAAGAAGGTTTTAATTCGTTGCGAACAGGCTCGCCTCTCATTAAGCACTGAAAAATGCCATATGATGATGAGTGAGGGGGTGGTATTAGGACATTTCATCTCTACCGATGGCATTCAAGTGGATCCTTCAAAAATTAAGGTGATAAAAAATATACCTACTCCTTCAACTCAGAAAGAGGTGAGAAGTTTTCTGGGACATGCTGGATATTACCGGAGGTTTATAGAAAACTTCTCCAAACTTGCTTCTCCTTTGTTTTCTCTGTTAATGAAGGATGCACAGTTTGTGTGGAGTAAAGCATGCCAGACAGCATTTGATAAGCTTAAGGAGAAGTTGTCCACAACTCCTATCCTAAGGGGACCTAATTGGACTCTACCCTTCCACATTTCTTCAGATGCTTCTGATACCACCATTGGAGCAGTATTAGGACAGCAGGATGGTCAAGTACCTTATGCCATCTAATATGTTAGTAAAAACTTAGCCCCCTGATGAAATTAATTATACTGTTACTGAAAAAGAATTCCTCGCTATTGTTTACTCTATTAATAAATTTCGGCATTACATTACTGGGTATCCTACTTTTGTGCACACTGACCACTCTGCCATTAAAAATTTAATGAATAAACCTGTCACCAATGCGAGAGTAACCAGGTGGCTCTTATTATTGCAGGAATTTGATATTACCATTATAGATAAATCTCGAAAAGAAAATGTTGTTGCTGATTTTTTATCTCGTTTTACTAACAGTGATGATAGTTCGCCTATTGAGGATTCTTTTCCAGATGAACATCTATTCGCACTTTCAGCTCATTCCCCCTGGTATGCAGACGTTGCTAATTATTCAGTTGCAGGAAAGCTCCCGCCACACATGTCTAAACGAGAAAAGAGAAAAATCATCCAGCAAAGTGACAGGTATTGTTGGCTCAATGGTCATCTCTTCTACGCAGGACCCGATCTTGAGATTAGGAGATGTGTAAGGGAAGATGAGATCTTTCATATACTAAAGGCCTGTCATGATGGACCTTGTGGAGGACAAGTTGCAGACAAAAGAACAGGGCATAAAGTGTTGCGGATGGGCTGCTATTGGCCGACCCTGTTCAGGGATGCTAAAAAGTATGTTCAGTCTTATGACAGCTGCCAAAGGATGGGACAGCCTAATAAAACAGATCAGATGCCTCTACAACCTCAAGTAGTAATTGAACCATTTGATAGATGGGCACTGGATTTTGTTGGCCCTATTAGCCCTCCTTCCAGACAGAAAGTTTACATTCTGGTCTGTACCGATTATATGACCAAGTGGGTAGAGGCTGTAGCTTTTGCTAAGGCTAATGACCAGGCAGTGATTGATTTTCTGTACAGTGAAATATTTACCCGCTTTGGGGTACCGAAGGAAGTAGTTACAGATGGGGGACCACAATTCATCTCACACCAATTTGAATCCTTGCTCCGGAAGTATCATGTGCAGCATAGGGTGGCTTCACCTTACCACCCCCAGGCCAATGGTCAGGTGGAAAGTACTAATAAAGTTATTGAAGCAATCCTCACTAAAACAGTTAAGAGCCATCGAAAGGATTGGGCTGACAGGCTTCCGGAAGCACTGTGGGCATATCGCACAGCTTGGCACAACACCACAGGGTTTTCTACCTATGATCTAGTGTATGGGAAGAGTGCCATCTTTCCAATTGAGTTTGAGATCAAAACCTTGAAAACAGCCACCGAAATGAATCTGGATGTAACAGAAGCCCAAAAGAGAAGATTGAATCAACTAAATGAATTGGATGAGAAACGGTTAGCTGCAGTAGACCAGACTGTGTTGCTTCAGCAAGAGAGATCCATCTGGCATGACCGATTTATTAAAAAGAAAATATTCCATGAGGGAGACTAGGCGCTACTATATGACTCCAGGTTCAAGAGGGATTTTAAAGGTAAATTACGTACAAGATGGATGGGTCCATATTTGGTTGATAGGGTATTTGACAATGGCACTGTCTGTCTAGTGACCATCGATGAAAATCGTATACCATTACTTGCTAATGGCCACAGACTGCGACTGTATCGTAAGCCTGTTTCGAAAGATGCATTCCTTTTGCAAATTGCCGCTGATCCAGATAATCAGCTGGCACCAGAGCAGGAATTTCTCTCTGCCTTTGCCAATCCTTGAACTGAAAATCACATTGTGAATTACTGTACATAAATAATCTTCTTTCTTTCCTGCTGTAGCGTATAATTGTTTTTTCTCTTTGCATTTGAACTTCGCGTTTGCTGTTGTTTTTCAAAAATTTCCAGGGAAGCGCTAGGTGAATCACCAGATTAGGCCTATCAAACGAGAGTCCTCTTCCTATGCCTTCCTATGCTGCATTTTCCCTTTACTTAAAAAGAAAAAAAGAAAAAAAATCCGGCAGCTGCAATATCTTTCCTGGTAGCTGCAACATCCTTTTTGGCAGCTGCGACATATTCTCCGGCAACTGCAATAATATTTACCAGAAGCCGTGAACCAATTCCCAGCGGCTGCAATATCATTTTCCCGGTAGCCGTAAACCCCATGTCCTAGCGGCTGCAACATCATGTCCCAGCGGCTGCAATATCGTTTTCCCGGTGGCCGTAAACCCCATGTCCCAGCGGATGCAACATCATGTCCCAGCGGTTGCAAAATCTTTTTTTCGACAGCCGTAAACCATTTCCTTGCGGCTGCAATATCGTTTCCCGGCAGCCGTAAAACCTTTTTCCCGGCAGCTGTGAACCATTTCCCAGCAGCTGCAACAATTTTCCAGCAGCTGCAACATCTTTTCCCGACAGCCGTGAATCATTTCCCAGCAACTGCGACATATCTCCCGGCACCATAAAATTTTTCCCTGGCAGCCATGACTTTTCCAATGGTCGTAAAACCTTTTTCTCGGCTACCGTGAACCAGTTTCCGGTAGCTGCAACATATTTCTCGGCGGCTGCAACATATTTCCCGGCGACTGCGACATATCTCCCGGCGCCGTAAAACTTTTTCCTGCCAGATGTGACTTTTTATTCCGATTGCCGTAAAACCTTTTTCCCAGCTGCCATGAACCATTTTCGGTAGCTGCAACATATTTCTCGGTGGCTGCAACATATTTCCCGACGCCGTAAAACTTTTCCCTAACACCCGTAATTTTTCTCGATTCCGTGAATCCTTTTCCCGGCTGCCGTGAACCATTTCCCAGTGGCTGCAACATATTTCCCGGTGGCTACAACATATTTCCCGGCGACTGTGACATATCTTCCGCCACCGTAAAGCTTTTCCCTGACAGCCGTAATTTTTTCCCGATCCCGTAAATCCTTTTCCTGGTGGCCGTGAATCTTTTCTAGCGGCTGCAACATCTTTTTCGTCGGCCGTGATATCATTTCTGGCAACTTGCATTGGTAACTCCTATGTTAACGGAAGAATTGCTCCATCCCTGCTAAGCTATGGCTCTGATTCATCCTAGTCGTGCCGGTGAACTCATCATTCCGACCCCGAGGACGCGATGGTTTGTGTTTCATTGGCGGAAGGAATTATTGCATTATTCATGACTGTGCACGAGTTTGGTTCCGCAACGTCACCAACTGCACGCTCCACCATTCTCCGCAGGATATTTGACGCACAGTCTCATGAGGTATGGCTTTTATTTATCACGTGATTAAGTGTTGATATAATTCAACAATATCAGTCGTACCTTTATATGTATCACCATTATTCCTAATTAGACCTTTCCCTCGTACGACGTAAACATTAATAATTGCCACCTTCCCCAATTCGGAATGGAAATTTCAAACATTTTTCTGTGCTCAACTTTCCAAATTTTTCCATCTCTTCAACATCTCCGCTCAGCGATTCATGCATCCTCTGTGCTGCAACTTCTATTCTCGGATTCTGTCATCTGTGGGATAGCAACTTCAGCTTGCAGCCAGGACCATGGGGATTTGAGTTCATCATGAACCTCTGAATACACAGGAACTCATGAAAAACCTTCAAGTTCTTGCCATCTTTCAAGCCGCCGGGTGGCTCGAATTTTTTGAGCGACTAGATGGATTCAATCGGGAAGCAGCCTTGCAATTCGCTTTAAATCTCACCAAAACTCACTCTATGGTGTGGGGGCTACGCATAGAAGTCTCCGAGGCCATTATCTCCGAGGTTACTGCCATCCCACTGGTGGGAAAGCCATGGTTTAACCGACGAGTCCCCATGACGACTGCACGGGAAGCATTTTTACTAGAGGGGGAGAAAGTTCAATCATCAAGGAGAGGAATCAAACTGCAGTCATTGCCGCGGCCATGGGACCAGGTTGCTTTCTTTCTCAAGAAGTACATTACTTACGAAGGTAGATATCAAACTGTGTATAATTTTGAACTCCCTTTACTTTCTCATCTCCTCCATGGCATTTTATTAAACATTCCATATTATCTACTGCATGACTTGCGTCATATGGTGGCATTTGTCTAGTCTACTAAGCACCCACTTTCCTCCCTCACCCACCATGGTCTTATCGAATTAATAATTTTAAGAGCCCTTGCCCAGCATCATATAACCTGGGAACAATTCACAACTCGAGCTCAAGAATCATTTCCCTTACAGATTGTCCCAATACAACAGATACACCCACAACAAGAGGACCGGAGTCCCTCCAATGAAGTTGGGGGGGGGGGGGCGAAATTGTAGTAGAAGAAGAGTAGCTGGGGGCACAAGCAGAGCCAGTTGGGGGGGATGAAACTCCATTAGAAGAAGAACAACTAGGGGCACAAGCAGAGCCAGTCGGGGGGGATGAAACTCCAGCAGAAGAAGAACAATTGGGGGCACAAGTAGAGCCATTGGGGGAGGATGTAGATAAAAACCCTGTGGAAAATCCAGACAATAGGGCAGTTCTGACACCAGAAGGTGAAATTGGAGCAGCACTAAATGCGGCGACAAGTGAACCTGAAGGTGACAAAGACAGGGAAATAGAAGAAAATATTGAGCTGGTAACTACTGAATCCTCACCTCAGTGGGTAGGAGGAGCTTTAATTGAAGAAGAACAACATGAGGAGCAAGAAAATATTCCTTCGACCTCAGTTGTGAATCCCTATATACCAGCTCCACAAAAGAAAACACCACAAATGAAAAGAAAGAGATCAATCAATGAATTTAACATAACTGCACCAATCAGAAAGAAAAGAACTAGATCAGCTACAGTAGCAGAGGCAGCCAGAAAAAGATTGGCAACCTTAGAGGCACATGTTGAACCCCCGATCCTTGTACCAAGACTAATGGATGCTCCACAAAGGCTAGTTGAGGAAGAACCCAGAATTGAAGGACTTTTGGCTGAGAACACGTTGTTAAAAGAGGACCTCCAAGTACTTCGAAGGGAATTGGAAACCTGGAAGGAAACCTGCAGAAAAATAGGTGAAAGGAAACTGTATATATTGGTAGAGGCTGCAGACCAACTGAAGGGATCAAACTCTACTGAGCCTGGAAATGAGGATGAACGAGTAATCCGTCCCACCTGTGGAGAAATCTTCAAAGAAGCAGGCCATAAGATTATACTTCGTACCTGCTCAGCACAACAGCCTGCGGCCACAATAGAGGAAGCTGCAGAAAAAGAAGATGCTGCCACACAAGAACCATCATCTTTAAACATCCTTGCTGAAGCTGCCACCAATCCTGTGACAGAGGAGCTAAGGGATGAAATCATGTATGATGATGGGGATAAAGAATACACTGTAACCCCATAATGCTCCCACAACACAGAGATTATAGAACAGATGGGAAAAGAACCTGGGATGGGGGACACTCTGGAGCTTAATGAAGAATTCTATATTGTAACCCCAGAATGCTCCCATGACATAGAAATTTTAGAAGCTGAGCCACAAAGGCAAGACATTGATAAACTTGAACAGGGTGCTGTAACACAAGAACCAGCAAAGCTGAGTATACTTGTCCAATCGGCCGAACAGATGGGAGAAGAACCTGAGATAGACGACACTCTGGAATTTAATGATGAACTCTGGGTTGTAACCCCAGAATGTTCCCATGACACAGAGCTCATAGGGGAAGAATTGCAACAACAGGAGGATGAAGAGGCAAGCCAGTATGTTGCTACACAAGAACCAACATCCTTGGAGGCTGCAACAGGTACTCCTAAATTTCAATTAGAAGATAACCCTGGAATGGATATCATTCCCGAGATGTAGTGGAGTGAGGATGAACAATTACAGACACAATCCACAGGTGACACCGAAATCTTGGAGGAGGAGCTGCACAATGAGGAAGATATCCAATCTCAGCAGAAGAAGGACAAAGAAGACACTGTTACACAAGAACCAGTGTCTCTAAAAGCAATAAAGGTAGCTGCTAAAGAGAGTCTAAAGGATGTTGTTGTTACACAAGAACCAGCAACTCTCATATTAGATGTTGTTGTTACACAAGAACCAACAACTCTCATATTAGACTTAGATGTGCTGGAAGACACTGCCCCACAAGAACTAGTGCTTCTACCTCCTAGAAATGTCATTGATTTGGACTCAGATTAAAATTTCCTTTCAAGTCCTTCCCAAACACAGCATATAATGAGACTGCAGGAAGAAGTGATTTCCACTTGCACCAACTGCATTTCCAGACACCAATAGGTAGCATTGGAAGGGGAGCAGTGATGCTGGAAGGTATTGGGTTACTCACAAAGGATTTTTAAAGACAGATGAGGTGCCTGAGTTTCCCTACAACTTTTCCTCTCTCCATGAAACAAAGCTTAGTACAGGACTCATATTCCGAATGATGCAGGTTGTTGCATGAGGACATGCAACAGGATAGTTGGGGGGAGATGTTGAGCCCAAAATTGGCCCTTAATCATCCTCAATTACCTTTTCTTCCCCTGTTCTCACCATTTAGCATGCTAATCAGACCTATTGTCCTCACTTTATTCCCCTAAGTTGCCAAGGTATGACTGATCATTGCTTCATTTTATTAATGCTTATGATTGTGATAATTAAAGTTGTGTATCTCTCAATTGTGCTAACATGTTATGATTTATGAAGGTAGTTTGAGATAAGTGGACTGCAGGAAGGTGGGGCTGAACAAGTCTTGAAGGAAGGGATGTTCGCTGCTTAAAAGGGTCCTCGGGGCTCGGATTATCAATTAAGGCACATGGTTCCAATATAACATCCTAGGTGGAGTTGTGACAGGGCAGCTGTAACAGAATGCGTTATAATTGGAGATCTTTAGTTGTCACTGCTCCAGTATAGTTGTGATCTGGAAAGATCGCCACTCTTGGGCCAATCAACAGCTTTCTCGCATTTTTATGTCTCTACTTTGCCACGTATTGTAACAGCTAGTGTTATTTGGGGCGCCTGAAGATCAAAGATCTTCATGGCTTCCCGTTATTAGGATTGGATGTTATGATCTGTATGTATAAATATGGGGAGCTGCCTCGACTTAGGGGGGTTGAGCAATGAAGAATTTATTCATTGTATTAGCAGTAAAGGCAAACTATGTAATCATTCTTCTGTTAATATAAGGAGTTACCTCTGAGTTAAAGGAACCTTACGTTGTTCAGCCAACATCTCTGTGTGAAGGCTGGGCCCGTCTTCCACAGAGATTGCTGAGTTAAAATAGGACTTTTTATTGTTGTGTGATGTTTTGTTCATGATATTTCTTTTGTACGTAGCAGTAGTAATTGTGGTGTGTATTTCCAGTATAATTAAGATTATATTTCTTTGAGATTGGCAAGTAGTACAGAGTGACAATCGACTGAGTAAGAAACTTTATGCAATTCGTGTGACAATTGTACATAGCCTTGTTCATCTTGCATTTAAGTTGTGATCCCATGAGCCTTTGAAATTTATCTTTCCTGTTATGATTGTTGATTTTCATTCCTGTAATTCAATTTCTTAGAGCAGCTGAACTCAATCCTTTGCAATTGAATTTCTAGATTAATATTCAGTTTATGCTTATGGTTTTCAAGAGTGATCATATTGAAGAAGTGAGTTACTTGTTCTAGGATGTGAATAGGATCTCTTTTTATCTGCAATTGTCTTTGAATCTTATATCATTTCTTGTTGATGCATAGTAGAAAGGAATTGAAATTATAGTATTTAGGAAGCAATTGGGATTACACAGATCTTTGGGATGGACATAGTTGTTAGAGGATAAAAGTATTCAATTATAGTGATTTGGTGTTTAAGCATAGACTGTGCATCTATTTTTTGAAATAAAAGACTTTCTAGGGTTGACAATAAATCTCGTCTGCTCTGTATGTTAGAATAATCTATCTGCATATAGGGTGCTCGACAGTTTCTACAAGAGAGATATTTTCCTCTCTTGATTATTCGAGTGGTGCAACCATTGTGTTGGGTGATGATTTTGAAACTTCAAGCAAAGGTAGAGGTAGTATTGATCATGAGTTTGGTTCATTCACTAATGTATTGTATGTTCCAGGACTTGCTGCTAATCTTTCGTTAGTATACCAGATGAATCACACTGGATCTCACAAAAAGGTTATGTTCACACCCAATGATGTTGAAATCTATGAAATGTCAACAAGCCGAATTGTTGCCTTAGTTTCTGCTAACCATAGCTCAAAAATTTATAGATTCTCTCATTTTGTGCCATTCCCTTCACCTTCTTCTCTACTTACCCATGCCAATAAGTCAAGAAAATTATGCCATGAAATATTTTTCCACATAAATTATAGATATATTTCCCAACTCCATGAGAAAGAAATGATCATAGGGCTGCCAATTATCAAGTTTACTAAAGGTGTTTGTCAAAGCTGCATCCTAGGAAAGCACCTTGAGCATAAGTTTGAAAGAGAGAAAACTGAGCAAACCTCAGCACCCCTCGAGCTTATTCACAGTTACATATCAGGTCCATTCCCCCATGAGTCTTTCAACCATGCCAAATACATCCTCACCTTCATAGATGACTTTTCCAGATATTGTTGGATCCATTTTCTCAAGCTAAAGATAGAAGTGTTCAATATTTTCAAGGCCTCAGTTTGGAAATAGTCTGGTAGACATATCAAGATCCTTAGATCTGATAATGGTGGGGAATACATTAAATATGAGTTTCATCAATTTTGCGCCTCTTCAGGCATACAGATGCAAAACACTGTTCCATACACACCTCGGCAAAATGGTGTTGCTAAGAGGAAGAACGGATCTCTTAAGGAGATGGCCATGTGCATGCTTGAGGCCAAGTATTTGTCTCCAAGAATTTTTGATGAGGCAATAATTTGTGCATCATGCATAGAGAATAGAGTTCCACACAAATCATTGAAAGGAATCACTCCTTTTGAAGCTTGGACTAGGCACAAACCTGAAGTTTCTCATTTTAGGATTTTTGTCTCCAAGGCTTGGGCTAGAATTCCACTAGAGAAGAGGAGGGGTATGCATCCCCAAATCCAACCATGAATTTTTGTTGGTTATTCAGAAGACTCCAAGGGCTACAATTTACTGAGCTGTCCCTCTAAAAAATTCTTCATTGAGAGGAGTGTTCAACTTGAAGAAGAGCCCTCATAGAGTGTTGAAATTGGAGAACCCTCTACACCACCACTTGAAGAAGTAAGTGATTCTCCTCTTGAATTTTTTGATTCTGATATTTATGATGATGAAGACCATTTTATTGCATATCCTAATTCACCAAAAAGGCCTAAGTGGGATGATAAGACTCTTCAAGCCAGTGGTTAACTAGTGGGAAATCCTCAGGATACTAGGAGGACTAGATCACAATTTGAGAATGATCTCAATGTGAATGATCCTTACCTATCTGAGAGATGCTATATGATGGTGTATTATGATCCTTAGACATATGAGGAAACCTCACATGACCCAAAATGTCAGGATTCCATGGATGAGGAGTTTCATTCACTACAAAAGAATGAGACATGAGAAATAGTCAAGCGCCCCCCAGGCATAAAATTGGTAAGGTGTAAGTGCATATTCAAAAATAAATGTGCAGTTGATGGTGCAACAGTGAAATATAAGTCTAGGTCGGTGGAAAAAGGATTCTCCCAAGTCCATGGCCTTGACTACAATGAGACTTTTTCACCAGTTGCACAAAAGTATTTGATAATACTAGTTATGGCAATTTCTCCATCCAAGCGTTGGGAAGTGCATCACATGGATGTCAAGAGTGCTTTCCTCCATGAATATCTTGAGGAAGAGATATATACACAGCATCCATATGGATATATATATGATCTTAACTATGTGTGTAGGTTGAGGAATTCCTTGTATGGGCTTAAGCAAGCCCCCAGGGGTTGGTATGCCAAAATCGACAACTTTGTCTTGTCACAACCTTTTGCTAGATGAAAATATGATCCTAATGTTTACATGAAGTTGATTGATGGATCAATTCTGATTATTGTGTTATATGTTGATGACCTACTAATCACATGTAACTCTACTGATCAAACAACTTCATTAAAGACTGCTTTGCATCAAGTTTTTTCCATGACTGACCTAGGAATTCTTAAGCAATTTTTGGGGTTTGAGATTTCTCAAACTGAGAATGGAAATAAGATATATCATTCCAAATATGCATCCAACCTACTAAAGAATTTCAAGATGGCTGATTGCAAGCCTTCAAATACTCCGTTCCTTTCAGGAGTCTGAGTTGAAGAAGCAGATTCTACACCATTGGTGGACATCACCTTGTATATGCATCTAGTTGGAAGTTTGTTGTACTTGACTCATACTCGACCTAATATTGGATATGCAGTGAGTGTGGCCTCAAGATACATGGAGAAGCCACATGAGCTTCATTGGAGGGCTGCAAAAATAATCTTGCATTATGTTCAAGGAACCAAGTCTGATGAGAGTCACTATGCTCCATATTCTAGCCTAGATCTTCTTGTTTTTACTGACTTAGATTGGGCTGGTGATAGCCTTGATAGAAAGTCCACTTCTGGATTTGTTTTCATGCTTGGTGGTGGCCCTATTTGCTGGTCCAGTAAGAAACAAAGTGCAATTGCAGTATATTCAGCAGAGGCTGAGTACAAAGGAGCAGTGAATGCTACTACTCAGTGTGTGTGGTTGCAGGGTATTCTTTCAGAGTTTTAGATTTCCTTTAGCACTCCCACAGTCATATTTTGTGACAATCAAAGTTCTATAAGGATCTCAAGTGATCCAGTATAGAGGCAGAGGAAGAAACATATAGAGATCCATATGCACTACATCGGGAGCTTAGTGCATTATCACATCATTCATCTACAATATTGACCAACAATTGAGCAAACTACAGACATCTTCACCAAATATTTTACTAAGAAGACTTTGAGCTATCTTAGATCACTACTTGGGATGGTTGAACATGTGGTGGAGCGAAGGATTGATCAGCAATCTTTCAATTTTGATTATGTCCATTTTTTAGGGGAGGTTTTTCCCATGAGCTTTTCCTTCTTTCCTTGCTTTGTGGACAAGTTAGTATGTTAAAGGGTGACCATGTCTTGTTACTGGGCCCTATTTTATTTCTGATATTTAGCACATAAAGTCAGGATTAAGGGGGGTTGCTGGAATATTTAAACCCATCCATGTCATTTAATACCTCAGGATAGCATTATTGATTATTTTTAATTAATTCCTAGGTGTTAGACTAGGAAGTTGGCAAAAATACTCATTGTGTGGACCACAAGTCATCCTGGTGTGGACCACAAGAATACTAAGTCACTTGGGTGCATTTCTGAATATTATGGATAAGATTCTATCTAATCCTCGAATGAAAGGAGCCTTACTGCTTTTTACCACTTTTTGGTGAAAGGTGAAATGCTAAGTTGACTAGTTTTACTGTTTTTTAGCCAACTCATCCTCCATGATGTTTCTTCCTTCCATATTTTGGATTTAGCATGTTTTTCATCCCACATCTATATCTGATCACTAAATCAGAAATTCGTGAGCCTTTGTGGTGACTTGGAAAACACACTTTCCACCTAGGGGGGTTTTGCATATTTTTAGTAATCCTGCTTTTGTGAGAATTCGAATGGCATCCTTATGAATTCAAATTTTTGATGTAATGTTATATATTGACAGCCTATTACTTTCCCAAGTTTGGCTGATGTATTATTATTCATGAGAGTAATTCCGTTTGCATCATATGTAACTGATTTTCAGTGTTCTTGACTAGTTGTGTGAGATTGTTTGTGAGAGAGTGTAATTTCTTGATCAGATCTTGGTGTGATATAAATTTCACAAATGGTAGATCTACATTTCATGAATCATTGTGTATTGTTTGATTTAATTTCACCTTGAGTGTTGTAAACTATGATATACATGACTTTGAGCAATTATAGTTCACGATTTGACTGTGTAAATATTAAATTGGTGAACATTTCAGGATTGATTAAAAGACTGATTGTATGTAACATTTTTTTTTAGAAAGAATGATTGTTTGGTCTTTATGTTTCTTGGTCTATCTGAGTTTTAAACGGGAAGGCCTGTTATAAAAGGTTATATAAATGCATATCAAAACCTATGAATTGTTATCAAATATCAGATCTCTATACATGTGACAATTGACTTATTATGTTGATTTACGCTAACATATCCTTGTATGAACTGGTATATAACATGTAGTTAATTCTACTCTGAAGTAGGGATTATTGTTTGGATCGGTTATGTGCCTTTGTAGTTAGATACTATGTTTTTACTCTATTTTACCTTTTTTCTTAATGAACAGTTTGGATTCTTGGTTTTGCTTCTTAATATTGTATCTTTTGATATTATGTAAAATGATGGAGACATGATATGAGTTGGTACTGCAATTATTCTGGAAATTGATGTGGCTTGTGGTAAAAAATCTATGTTGATAGATCTTAAACTAAAGTTAAGATCCATTCTTTATATTTTACATAGAAGTCTATTTGTATAAAATTGCATTAACGCCGTCTCTTGAGAGTTTGAAAAATGTTTTGAATCTTTTTTGTTTTATGTGCACAAGACGGATTTGTTGCATTGTTCTGGTTTCAAGATCGATTTTACAACCTTTGTGCCCAAATTTTTTTCCCTTAAAGTAGAGATTCATAGATATTTCTGTGTAGTCTCTTTCTACCGGCCTATCCTTTTGTTCTTCTTTAAAAATGCCTGTTTAAACTTCTGTTGAGGGATGTGTAAAGTATGAATATTAACTTCGGGTCCAAAGATTTCCACCCATCGTTTTTTTGTCTCCGTCTTGTTTTGAACGTGTAGCATGACCACATGTTCGTACATTAACTATGTATGGTGTTGTTACTAACTCCCTGCTCCCTTGATGGATAGTTTGTCGATTAATTATGACGTGTGCCGATTCTCCACTTTTTTTTGGTTGCTATGTTTCCATACTTGGCGGCTATCTTAAATTAAAACAACGATACATATCTAAGACCGAAGCCCAATACAGTGCATCCATTCCTCCACCCTTGTTCCGCTCCTAGTTGTTACGCCGAGTGTTAATCTAGCAGATCGCTAGTTTATAAGTAGATTTTCCACACCGTTTTCCCCTTTGAGATCTAGTAGTTGACTATCTAGGTTGATTAATGGATCAACAATGAAAATTCCACCAATATTTGATTCCTAACTTAGAGTTAAATTCTGAGCCCAAAAACGTTTGATAGAACCAACGACAAACAATATTTATTTTTGTATGCTCGTGAAATCTTCTGTTTTGGTTCTACCATTTGGTATTTTCGCCTGAGTTATCTTCTAGGTTGCTCAATTTATCATGGTTAGGTGAAGGGGATTTTAAAGGAAGTCTGCCACCAAACGATACACATGTTACTTTTACCCTTCTGTTAGAAGAATAATATTTTTAGCATTTTAACTCTCCAACTGCTGATTGTTAATCTGAATTGACCATGTTGATGGCTGGGGGTTAAATCGCGAAGTTTGATGACCGACGTGACACCAAGTTGTAAAGTTATTGGTCGAAAAGACCGTTGTGATTTCGTGTTAGAAGTTTGAGTATACTTATTGAGTTTATTTTAGTAATGCAAATTTTGAAATAATGTTCAATTATTTAATAATACAATTTTTCTTCAAAATATAGCTGAATTATAGGTCTTGAGTTTAATTATTTAAATAATTAAAAAGATATAGTAAAAGTGGTAAATTTTGATTATATTATAATATAAGGAAAGAGGTGCAAAAACTTAAAGACCTAAATAAGCTAAAATAATTTGTTTCTTTTTAAATAGGAATGATTCACGTGTATTTAGAACATATATTATAAAATGACTTTTGTCCCATAGATTTTTTTTTAAGATCTCATGCTTCGTGGATTATGGCCACTACATGAATTCACATCGAAGAAGGAAATAATGAGGTAATGGGAAATGTTAAATATTCTCTTCTGGTATAAAAACTAATGTAGAATTTTAGTTCTACTAAGCATAATAATTTTTTTTTAAATTTTCCAAATTTTGATATATTTTGGGGTTGTTACATTGTGGTATCAGAGCATAGATTATGACACTTGGCCTTATGGTGTCCATTCATATTATTATGAGAAAATTAATTTTGTTCATATGTTGTTCTTCTTTGGTGCATATAAGAATCTTTTTTTTGCTAAATTGGAGGAAGAAATGGCTTGAAGACTATCCACTACCCCACCCATTTGGGTTGAACTTAATGATGAGAATAAGAATGTTAATAATGAGATTTTATAAACAGTAAGATTCTTACAAGTCAAATTGATGAACTTTAAGACTGAACATGAAAGGGTATTGAAAACCCAAGAAGACTTAAATGAAGCTTTATTGTCTAAACTGAACGAGATAACTTTGATAAAAATAAAAAGAAACATAAACGAGAAAACTCATCCTCTAACTTCCCTTCCTCTGATGAAATCCCTATAACTAGTCAATTGGAAGATTCCAGTAGTGACTCTGAAGGTAGACGAAGCAAGAAGAGAAAATATAAAGATGAGATAACGGGAGAATTTAAAAAAATAAAGCCTCCTACCTTTGACAAAGAAGTCAAAAATGGAGAAGAAGCTAATGCTTGGCTATCTTGGATGAAGAATTAATTTACTATGTAGAATTATTCCAACTCAATGAAGGGAAAAATCACCATCTTCAATCTAGTCGGGAAGGATGAGATTTAGTGGCAGGACTTAAAAAGAGAAAAAATAATCAATGATAGAAAATTAATTTGGAACTGGTTTAAAAAGGAATACCTCTTAGAGTATTACTATGAGGGGAAGGAAAATGAGTTTTATGAACTAAGCTTGGGATCAATGTCTATGCATGCCTTTTGTACTAAATTTTTATCCTTGTTAAGATATGGTCCTTACCTAAGCAAAGAAAAACCTAAAATTCAGAGATTTCTAGGTTGATTACCTAGCTTTTATAAAGATAAATTAGAGTTTGATGAACCAAAAAAAATGTATGAAGCAAAGAGGAAGGCCAAACTAACTTATGATCAATCTAAGAGTAAGAACGCAAATCCTTTTAATTTGAAGAAAAGATAAGGGAGTAATTTTAAAAGAAGAGAATTCAATCCTTTCAATAAACATAAGAATTTCCACATGAATACTTTTAAGGATAGAAAACAAACAATAAAAACTTAGCATAAACAACCAATAAGAGTAGATTATAAATATAATCTCTTTAATAAGAAGAAATAAGAAATAAAAAGAGAACCTTTACAGTGATGGGGTTGTGGAGAAAGTCATTTCTATTGCGATTGTCCTCATAAGAAGGATAATCAGAACATTCACATTTTTTGGGAAGCAAACATAGTTGGAGAGGTTGCTCAAAACATATCGAAGATAAGAGAAGGCTTGGACAATCATCAAGCAGATTACAACCTTCCATGATCGAGGTATATGGTAATATATTTGACAAACCTATTTCTATATTAATTGATTCTAGATCTACTTTAAGTTACATATCTACTAAGCTAGTAGATTTATGTAAAATGAAAAAGTATGATTTTAAAAAGTCGTGGTTAGTACAATTTTCCACATGGACAAAAAGAAAGGTAACCATCTTTATTTCTAGTTGTGAAGTTCATATGAAATATTTAATTACAAAAGTAGATTTGAACATTTTTCCATTAGGATCATATGATGTATTAATTGGCATGGATTGGCTAGAAAAACATAGAGTTGTACTAAATTGCTTTGAGAAACATTTAACATGTATTGATGAAAATGGTGAAAATAAAATTGTTAGAGGAATTCCAAAAAAAGGTTCTTACAAGGAAAATATCTGCTTTGCAATTGAAAAAGTGTGCTGGGAAAGGATGTAGATTGTTTGTTGCGCATATCACCGAAAATAATGATGATAAAACAAAACCTATTTTGGACTATTTTCCTCTTTTAGATGAATTTCAAGATTTTTTTCCATAAGAGATACCTGGACTACCTCCAAGGAGGGATATTGACTTTACCATTGAGTTGGTGCCAGGAGCAGTGCCTACCTCAAAGGCCCCTTATAGAATGAATTCACATGAGTTTGTGGAATTAAAATTACAATTGCAAGAATTAAAAGATAAAGAATATATAAGACCGAGTGTGTCTCCGTGGGGAGCACCAATTTTATTTGTCAAAAAGAAAGATGGCACATTAATTCTTTTTATTAATTACAGAGAATTAAAAATAGATACCCTCTCCCCCGCATCAATGACATGTTTGATCAAGTACGAGGAGCAATGGTATTCTCTAAGATTGACTTAAGGTCTGGGTACCATCAAGTAAGAATTAAGGATGAGGATGTTCATAAAACAACATTTAGAACAAGGTACAGGCATTACGAGTTCTTAGTTGTACCATTTGGCTTGACCAGTGCCCGAACCATGTTCATGTGTTTAATGAATAGTGTTATCCATAAATACTTAGATAAGTTTGTAATAGTATTTATTGATGACATCTTAATAAATTTTAAAAATGAGGAAGAGCATAAAGAACATGTAAAGTTAGTCTTACAAACCCTAAGAGAACATAAAATTTATGAAAAGTTTAGTAAATGTGACTTATTTCAAGATAAAATTCAATACCTAGGTCATGTATTATCCAACGAAGACATTTTTGTAGACCTAGAAAAAATCAAGACGATCATTGATTGGCTAGTTCCTAAGGATGTAACCAGGATTCGATTCTTTATGTGGATCACGGGTTATTACCGTAGGTTAATTGAGGGGTTCTCTAGAATTGCTTACGTGATAATTTCACTTCAAAAGAAAGGAACTAAATTCATATGGTCTAATCAATTTCAAGAAATCTTTGAAAAGATTAAACACTTGTTGACCAACACACCTGTTCTAAGAATAACGAATTCTACAAGGATATCATTGTATGCACGGATGCTTTCTTAGAGGGATTAGGTGGCTTTCTACTGCAATAGAATTATGTAATAAAATATGAGTCAATAAAACTTAAATAAAATCAACGTAACTATGCGACACATGACATATAACTAGATGCTATAATACATGCATTAAGAATGTGGAGACATTACTTGATAGGAAGAAAATTCACTTTAATGTCTTATAATATAAACGTAAAATACTTATTTGATCAAAAAAGTTTAAATGCTTGCTAATCAAGGTGGTTAGCCTTCTTGAGCGAGCATGATTTAGAAATTAAACACATTAAGGGAAAATAGAACAATGTGGTGGATGCCCTGAGTAGGAATTCCATTCCACATTGTTCGGCTACTTTTAATAGTTGAAAGTCAAATATTGAAGATTTAATAAAAAATGTAGCTAAAAATGATGAAGAATACTTAAAAGTTAAAGAGAAATTGGAAAAATATGTGGACGGGAATGAATCCTCAGCCTATTCTATAAGCTCAGAAAACTTCTTAATCTATAAAAATCAATTATATATACCTAATTCTAAGGAAGTTAAGCAATTAATCTTGAACGAGTTACATAAGAAACCATATTTCGGACATCGAGGATATCAAACAATGGTAACAAAGTTAAGAAAAATCTATTATTTCCCTAACATGAAGAATGATGCTGCAAATTACCTAGCTAGACGCATTGAATGTCAACAAGTAAAATTGTGTCGAGGAAGGTATGGTATGATATACTATGACCCTTACAGAACCGGTCTGCATCAAAAACATAGAGAGAATTACCTAAACTAACCCAAAATATTCATTGACACAATAATCTAATGAGAAAACATTGTGACATATTTAAATTGTACAATTACAATTAGGTTTACCTGTTTCCCCAAGGCTACTGTCGTCTGATGAACATTCGGGTTGCTTTCCTGATCAACATTTTGCATCAAATATAGATAACATTATATAAACCAAACCAATATACTAATGAAAAAACAAAGCAAAAAAAAACTCTTTTTTCTTATTATATTTTTACTATTACAAAGTTGTATACCTTCTCCCTCGAGGAAGATGTACTCCTCTGACTGTCTCCTGTGTTAGGAACCCGTGTCAACCCATCTCTTTACTTTGTTAGTATACTGTTGTTGGACGCATATGCTTTGTAAGTTGTCCCGTAGTATTTGTTGATCCATAGTTTGTATTATCCCATGGTATTGACCCATAGTATTGGATGCATATGCTTTGTAAGTCGTCCCGTAGTATTATATGTCGCATGGTTTTGACCCATAGTATTGGGCATAGACTTAGTATGTAAGTGTGTGTTGAGGGCAATGAAGGACTGTGAAGTTATTTGTATTGAGCTTACTCAAAGGAGGTTTCCCCCTTGAAGTGGCCTGCGATCAATAAAGTGATTCTGAGTTTTGTTATTTCTACTATCTTGTGTGTTTTCATTAATTAATTGTTGTACATTCTTCACATCTGGTATCAGAGCACTTCCTTGGGCTCGCTGCGTGAACTTTCTGCCAAAATTTATTTTTCGCATCTGTTGCAGGTTCAGATCTGGGAATAATCCTTATCCGCTTAACTGTGGGAAGTACTTGGACATAATCCCTAAAACACATTGTGAGGAGTACCACAAGAACCCCAAAGTAGCTGGCCCATTAAGAGGACCTGCCAGCGAAAACGGCAACGACTCCTACTTGATTGACTAGTTCCCACCCGTGAGGTAAACCAAGAACTGTCGTTTTTGGCAAAGCAGTTATCAGTTTTACCTGAACCATGGAGTGAGGGGTACTTCCCCAATACGCAAGCCATCAGACAGCATTGGTGGCCAAGTGAATCCCCTGAACCATTAGGAAGCCGAGCATACGGGGTCCATATCTATTTTCAGTTGATAAATCGCATATTTCCTTTGTCCAGAACTGTTGCCGATCACTTCCACGCCGTTTTAGATCTATCTATTGTCGATCCCTTCTGCACTATTTCACATCCATCTATTTTCGATCCCTTCCATGTTGTTGCAAATCCATTTTTTCTGATCCCTTCCGCGCCATTATAGATCCATTTCCATTTTTTTGCCATATCTCCCTTGTTTTAACTCCGTTTCGCTTGAAAATTTCTTGGCACCCCTACAATCCCATTCTGCATATTTCATTCTTGAGGACCATATCCCAAATTCCACTTCCCAAATCCAGAAATCTCACATTTGTCTCTTTTTAGGGTTTGCCATAACTTTTTCAATTTTCACCCATTCGCCTTCAAATTTTACCACAGTGTTCATTTCCTATTTCTGCTTCTTTGTCCCTCTCTACCAAATTTTCTCATTCTTTCACCCCTTTTCTGAAATCTTCATTTTTTGTTTCCCTATCCATCAGAAAGTGTCCAAAACCTAGTAAAACCCAAAATACCCATCCGAGTTTTTTCAAAAATCCAATTTTTTCTTTACTAAAACACTTTTTGTTTTTGTTTTTCTACCCACTCAAAAAAAAAAAAACTCATGGTTATGGTTGTCACCCGCGCAGGAGCAAAACCATGGAGGAAGCACTTGCAGCCATCCAAACCAAACTCCAAGATCTAGATGTAAAAATTCTCAGCCTCCATCTTCAGCATTCAGCCATGAACAATAACTGACATCCAGAATATTTTGTCGCCACTGGGTTCTCTTCTTCAAGTAATTTTCGTGGGCCGAAGCTTGAATTTCCTCGCTTTGATAGTACTGATCCGACTGGAGGGATATACCGGGCATACCAATATTTCAGTTTGCATAATACTTTTGATGTCAACAAAGTTCCACTTGCATCCTTTCATTTGGAACAGGAAGCCCTTCAATGGTACCATTGGTACATTCGAGCTCATCACGAGCCAAACTATACATATTTTTTCCAACTCCTTTTGCAACGATTTGGTCCTAGTGCTTTTGATGACTTCACAGGAGCACTCACTAAAAGTCGCCAAACTGGCACTGTGAGAGAGTATCAGATAGAATTTGAGAAACTGGTCAATCACAAAAAAGGATTGTCTGATGAATTCTACAGGAGTTGTTTTATCACTGGTCTCAAGGATGAAATATTCTATCCCAACACAATGATGGAATTCCTAGGGTTGGATAAGTTGGTAGAGGATAAGATCGTAGCCCAAGAACGCTCCAAACCCACCTTTGTTCCCTTCATAAATATGGGTTCCCAACAACCTCCCATCATGCCAGCTCCTCGACCAACTCCTATCAAGCATTTTTCTGAAGCCGATATGTGGGCACATCGAGAAAAAAGGGCTTTGTTATAATTATGATGAGAAATTCACTTGGGGGCATAGATGTGTTGAGAAACAACTCTATCTCTTGAATGTGGATTCTCTGCCTTCCTTTGAACTTTATGAAGATGCTCCAGATACAATAAATGATCAGGTCGACATTCAGTAGTTGCCTGTTGACCCCCCATATTAGGACGACCAACCAGAGATATCTCTCCATGCTTTATCCGGCGTCACCACCCCCCAAACAATGCAGGTCAGGGGTTACTTCAAGAATATCCCTCTTACAATACTCATTGATTTTGGTAGCACTCATAATTTCATTGACCATCGGATCACCAAACAGGCTGATTGTTTTGTCCATCCTTGATCCAACTTTGAAGTCATGATTGCCAATGGGGGCACCTTACCTTGCAAGGGGAAGTGTCACAATGTGCGTATCTCTCTAGAAGATTATAACCTGCACTCTGACATGTTTTCCTTGTCCTTAGGCGGATGTGATATGGTTTTGGGCATTCAATGGTTACACACTCTTGGCCTAATCTTATGGGATTTTGCTGAACTTTGGATGCAGTTTTCATTCGATGGGAAACAACACAAATTTAAGTGCTTACAGCCAAGGTCTCTCCACATCATCAGTTCCCATTGCCTATAAAAGATCCTTAAGAAGAATTCACATGGTGTCATCACTCAGCTCCATTCCATTCAGATGCACCCATCAATGGTCTCCACTACTTCCTTAGATAGATATGCAGGTGTCTTTGTTGAACCAGTGAGGTTGTCATCTTCAAGAGACCTTTCCGGTAAGAATTTAGCCACATCTACATCTCAAAAATAAATGATGGCTATTTTTCATGCAGTATAGAAGTGGTAACCATCCCTATTACGGAATTATTTCTGCATCAAGACTGATCTCCAGAGTCTGGAAAATTTCCCAGAAAAATGGGCCTCCTCCCCAGCACACCTAAAATGGGTTATCCAACTCATGGGTTATGCCTATGCAATCACTTACAAGAAGGGTAAGGAAAATATGGTGACAGATGCTCCTTCTCGCACATTTCATGACCCAGTTTCTCTTACAACTATTTCTCTGCTTGTTCGAAATTGGTTGCAATTTGTTCAACATGGCTATCTCTTCTATGAAGTCCATGCTTCTTCATCAGCAGGATACTCTGGGTTCCTCAAAACGTATGATCGAGAACAATGTAGTTTCTTTTGGCAAGGATTGAAAATGACAATTAAACAGATGGTGGCTAATTGTGATACTTTCCATGTCCACAAGGGTGCAACGACACTCCTTTCAGGACTGCTCGAACCCTTGCCCATCCCTACACAAATTTGGACAACTATTTCTATGGATTTCCTAGAAGTGCTCTGGTGTTACAATACCACATCTTAAAGGACACCATATGAATCAGTCTATGGACAGACACCGCCAATTCGTCTTCCATAGACTCTCAAAATCTCCCCAGTTCAGGAAATTGACTTGGTTCTTTGAAACCGTGATTCGATTCTTCTCATTATGCAAGACAACCTTCACATGGCCATAATTCGACTGAAACAACAAGTTGATCAACACCGTTCTGAGCAAACTTTTCACACAGTTGATATGGTTCTTCTTCATCTACATCCTTCCAAGAAATCCTCCCTGAAACTCCAAAGGAGTGAGTGGATTGGAATGTAACCCGAGGATGCTACAGGGGAACCACTCCTTTAGATTCTGCAACAATTTCCACATCTAAAGCTTTGAGCACAAATTTTTTTCTAAGTGAGAGGGGATGTTAGGAACCCGTGTCAACCCTTCTTTAATTTGTTAGTATATTGTTGTTGGACACATATGCTTTGTAAGTCATCCGTAGTATTTGTTGATCCATAGTTTGTATTATCCCATGGTATTGACCCATAGTATTGGACGCATATGCTTTGTAAGTCATCCCGTAGTATTATATGTCCCATGGTTTTGACCCATAGTACTGGGCATAGACTTAGTATATAAGTGTGTGTTGAGGCCAATGAAGGACCGTGAAGTTATTTGTAGTGAGCTTGCTCAAAGGAGGTTTCCCCTCGAAGTGACTTGCGATCAATAAAGTGATTCTGAGTTTTGTTATTTCTGTTATCTTGTGTGTTTTCATTAATTAATTGTTGCAGGTTCTTCACATGATGGCAGGGATTTTTCCCGATTACTAGCCTATGAAGTAAATATGGAAAATTTAAATGAAATAAACTAACGAAAAATACTTAAGATGTTAAATTAATTAATAAAAGGTTGGGTAATTTGTTAGATGTACCACTACCATAGTAACCGTGTTTGTATCTACTCGATTCAAATTGTAATTAATAAGCAACTCTTCCCCTGCAGATATTGATTTAATGGCACATACAAAAACACGGTTTCCTTCACGTCCCTCAAATTTGCAACTTGATTGCTTAATTGTAGACCCTGGTTGTGTATTGTTTATAAACCCCACAGTATTCCCTGTGGCCTTTGCTTTTCCATCAATGTACAACGTTGTTGCTTTATTTTGATCTTTGTCTTTCAACTGTAAATAGTTTGCTGGCAATCCATATCTACACATACTTCGTGTATATTGGACTAGGTGCATCCAATCTTTGTAGTTGTAATAGGGTCCAACATACTCCATCAATTTTGTACATGTGCCATAATGAACTTTTATGCCATCCATGCAAAACAACACCAAACCATGTAATGATGATGGTGCAATTCGATATATCCTCTCATTCACACAAAAATCTGTGTTCAGTTGAGGAATATTTTTGGGTACCCATTGTTTCACTAAATGTTTGTACCTCAAGGGCACCTCGACGTCACCTATTGTCTCATCATCATAGGAACATGACCCCACTTGAGCGTGAAAAAATTCCATGCATTTATGGAATTTTCTTCTAGTCTTTTGACATCTAGTTGATAAAACTCTTGTATACTTACTGGATGTCTCACTTTCCTCTAGCCTTCCTAAACTCCCCTCGCTCGAGGAAGACAGATCTGACAAATACCTGTTTGGTTCTACCTGCACCATGGGAAAAAAGTTTAGATAGGACCGCAAGGCATAGCCCCTCTTAAAAGGTGATGTGTAGCGCCTTTTATAAGGTGACTTGTACTGCATTCCCTTTCTCAAAATGTAGCCATTCAAGTGATGAGGAAGAGGATCACTTTATCTTTCTTAGGAGTAGAAATTCATGCAATTATGAGCTTTATTTTATTGCTCTTTTGGGTCTTGAGTCCCATATCACACCGTCTAACTATCTTTGTCGTCATGGCCCTAAATTCTCTCTCATCCCATCAGTTTGGGTACATCACCTCGGTAATTGAATTACACTCACATTTAGTAAGATATTTATATTTAGCAATAATAATATAAAAAAAATTAACTAACCATTATGGAAAACTTCTAAATTTTTTTATGAATTTCAAAACTAAGATCTTTGAGGTGGTTAATAAGGGTTCACAAATCTTCAAAAACAATATTTTATATAATGTTGTGAAACTTGTATAATATTATTCAAAATCTAAATTGAAATACAGACAGAGCATAATTCCTCGAATAGATACAAACTCAAGATTTATACTCTAGGAAGTATCAGGTTATTCCACAAAGCATACTCTTGTTATTCCTTTTCCTAACAGACGCTATACTTAAGGAGAGACAAGTTTTTTGTTGCAATCTAATACCACATAGGCTAGTTGCAGAGCATACACCTTTTCTCAGACTCAGACATAGAGCAGAGAGAGACCAAACTTAGAGAGGACAGGCCCACTCTCTTAGCCAAATGGAATCTTATTATGACAATCTGAATGGACAGGCCCCACTCATAGACATATAATTTTGAGATATTTACAAATCATCAGAGTATGGGGGACCATATAATTCTCTAAAGAGATTGGATTGAGTATCCCATTCCTTTGAATAAAGAGACCTCAGGATCACATGTCTATTCTGATGCATGTGGACTTCTATGCCAGTTTTGACAAGCCATTGTTCTTTCTTTTGAATGTAGTACTCAAGGATTTGATCCTCAGTAATCTTTGTCTACAAAATATCTTTGACTTGTTCGAGAGATTCTCCAACGTCCTGTTTTAGATTATAAATAACAGTTGGTTCTAAAGATGTCAAGTTGATGTCGAATGATTGCCACCAGTCTCTCATCCAATCAGGGCCGTAGAAGGGAGGATCCTCATGGATATGTGTACTTTGATGTCCAAACTTTAGCATGGTATAATATGTTCTATCTGTATTTTATTTTCTCAATAAATCCCACCATAATTTGTTATATTTTTCATAAGTGTGGGTAGTACTTGGAAACTGGAGACTAGCATCTTGATGTGGCCATGCTTCCAAAGAACATATCCGGTTAATACAGTAGTATTGATGGTCTAGTTGTATCCTAGGTTGATGTGTAGAGACCTCTGTTGTGATTAAGTTAAGATCATGGTAGAGTTGTGTTAACCAATTTCTTGCATCAGCTGCTTTTCTCAGGGAGTTGTTGTAAATCATCTCTGGTACAATACTGGATCCCATGGGCATTCTTCTGAGTTCTGGCACTAGTCTAATAAAAGAATCAGATCCCTGTAAGTTAGCATCTAATACTTTAGTATGTCTCAAGTCCCACCTAGGTTTCCATGTTAGCATATAATCCAACCAACTCATATTATCATTAATATTATAGATCTGATGTTTTCCTCTGGTACAAGCAGAGATTTCCATGTTTACTTGTGGGTTATGGGTCCACTGGATTCCGCTTCGACCTTCTACACTCGCTTGCTCCAGCCTCGCTTGTTTCAGGATCACTTGTTAAAAATTAGCAGCATATGTCTGTATCAAATATTCTCTTGTGAAAAAGTCGGGAATGCTATTTGCTTTCCTAGAAATGTGTTCAATAGTATAGTTATAACAGCAAAACAATGCTTTCCATATTGCAAAATTTCCTTTTGTTGTTGCATTTTTTATTGTGTTGTTTAGCACAAATGGAAGACTAGAGAAATCTATTCTTATGATAAAGTCATGGTTCAACAAATGAATCTGGAACTTCTCTATGCATCTTAGTGCTGCAAGGATTTCTTTATCGATAGTGACATAGTTCTGCTCAGTTTTATTCCAAGTTCCTGATGCAAACTGGACTATTCCCTCTTCATTAGGTTTTCTTACTTGCTTTAAAACTCCTCCCCATCCTATGTCTGAAGCATTTGTTTCTATAATCTTCAGAAGGTTATCATCGATGAAATGCAGTATGGCTAACATTTTTACCTCGTTCTTATATTCATGGTGGTTTTTTTTCAAAGTGTTCACATTCTTATATGTCCACCAATTCCTCTTGTAACAAAAGGATGATATAACTTGAGAAAGGAACCTTATGATGACTTATTGTAAAGGAGTGTATGCTACCCCATGTGTTTCCCATTAATCATATAAATTCGTAGTCCCATGTCGCTATCATGTTGTAACATATAAATCTCTCAATTTTAGTGGAAACCTCTACAAATCCATTCTCCACCTCTCAAGGATGGCTTTGTCCTAATATATCCTATTAAATGATGGAAAATGCATGGTTTTCATTAATTCACTCATCACTATAGTACTTGGTAATTGAAGGTTTATAATTATTTTCCCACCTAGTGCCCATAATATCTCATATGTTGTTGAATATATATTTGTTGTTGTCCCATAGTCAGGACACTTATTCTCCAAAATAATTCTCCTTACAAGTTCAATCGAGGAGTTCCACCACTCTTAAAAATATTTACCAAAACATATTTGATTACCAACAATTTTGTCTTACAGGACAAGTTTTAAGTACTTAATACAAATGATTTACCACATATTTGATTACCAACAATTTGATTACTTAAGTCTTACCAACACATATTTGATTACCTAGGTGTAGATGTTTCCTGTAATATACTCAGAAGAGTTACTTTCAGAAATGACAGTGCCTCTTAGAGGCCAGTCAACTCTAGGAACCAAGTGACCCTATTATAGGGTTAGTACAAACTAGAGAGAGAGAGATGACTAGGCTATGGTACTTCCAATCAAAGAAAGACAATGACAGTCAAAAGGCTTAGTACAATCACAATAAATATGAGCTGATAGCCAATAGACTGAGGCCAAAGAGACTCATAGCCTCCAGTAACGTACAATGACCAACCAGTAAGGTACAAGTCAAAAAGAAAAGAGTGGGTATAAAGAAGCATAACCCTTGGGACTAAGGGGGCATACTACCTCAAATGTGGATAAACTACCATAGTTATGCCCATCAGACCAAAAACATAAAAGGTGGTACAAATGAAAAGATAACTCAAGATGACTAGAAGACCCAAAATGTAAGAGGCAAGGTAACACAAAAAAATGAAAGGACCAAAATGAAAGGACAAGGTACCACAAGACCAATAAACAACATGGTGTAAGGACCAAAAGTAAATCAACCATAGTGGGGAAGGTACAAATAAGGTCAAATATATATTGCATTAGATCCTTGTAACTACCTATTATTTGACATGACAAAGAGATGGAAGGTCAAATAATGTCAAATATATGCAATAGCTCCTTATAACTACCTCTTATATGCAATATCTCGTTGTAACTGTTAAATTTTGAGCATTAATTCACAATACTCTAGGATCTTTATAGAGAACAACATGTATAGTATATCAATGCATATCAATCATAACAAGCATGTCAATCATTCCAAGAAGCAAAAGCATGAGAGACAATAGACACATAGAGTTTCCGTGGGGAAAACCGTAAGGTGAAAAACCCCACAACTTCCTCAGAGATAGATAGAGAAATATCTCAACCAAAGTACAACCAAAATACAAGAGATAGTCTTCTACTAGTAGATGATCCTCCTCCTCACATGTGCGCCACTTTCCGAGTGAAGGAAGAACGAGTTTTTGAGTGATCCAAATAGAGATCTCCAATCTCTATTTATACATGTCTTGTTTTCCCAATAACCTTATGGGGATGACTTGTCTAGCTAGGTACATCAACCATATATTATATAAATCAGGGCTGAACCCACACATGGTCGTCTAATAACCCATCGGCAAGTTAACACAGTTGCGACACTTGTCAATACACATGACGACACTTTCGTATAGAGGAATGACACATCTCTATAGGAGTACAATAATATATAAATGAAATACATTCCGAAGTTACATATACATCAACACTCTCTCTTAACTAGGAAGGTATTTCTCGACACAGATCTGCTAGCACAAGTCTTCTTCTCTAGATCATCGTCATCGATGCATCGTCATCATCATTGTCACTGTTGCTACTATTGCAACTAATCTATGAATCTACTCGTCATAGGAAGTTCTACAAAGCCAGTCCTTTTTCATACTGGATGTAGGCCCACTACCTGTAGATCTTCATCATCTGTGCGAACGGTCTGATAGAGGTGGTCTCTCAGGACTAATTTTATGTGTTGATGCAATACCTGACAAGAGCATCCCAGGAACATTTATGTGAATAAGCACGACCTGCAAGATCTCCTAGGACTGATTACATGCATCCCTTTCACAATACCTTTAAAGAGCATCCCAGGAACATTTATGTACCGCAGCACGACCGGCAAGATCTCTAAAGAGCATCCCAAGACTTATTACGAGCACACAACTCAACCTCTTGGATCTCCAAGACTGATTACATGTGAATAGAAAATACCTTTAAAGAGCATTCCAGGAACATTTATGTGCCGTAGCACGACCGGAAAGATCTCTAAAGAGCATCCCAAGACTTATTACGAGCACACAACTCAACCTATTGGATCTCTAGGATTGATTACATGTCTCCATAGTAATACCTCATCCCAGGACTGATTAAGAGCACACAACTCAACCTATCGGATCTCTGAGGACTAATTACATACTACATAGCAAGACCTCATCCCAGGACTGATTACGAGCACACAGCTCAACCAATCAGATTTCTGAGGACTAATTACATGTTATTTGCACAACCTACCACATATCATCTCTGACCTACAAGTATCAACCTGATACTCATGATCTAACTGATCATCATCGCATGAAGCATCATCCCGATGCTCATCATCATCTTAATCATCATCACTGTACCATCCTAATACATATCATCTGGAGCAACATCCTGAAGCTCGTCATCATGATCATTTTGATCATACAATGCATCCACCTGATGCATACCAAGTATCTACTTGATACATATCACCATACATGATCCACCTGATCATACAATGTATCCACCTGATATATATCAATATACATGATCTACCTAATCATACACAGTATCCACTTGATACATATACAGATACATGGTCCAAGCATCCAACATGATGCATATAGAAATACATATAAATGATCTAACTGATCATATCTAGCATCCAACATGATGCGTACATACATATAAATATAAATGATCCAATTGATCATATCCAACATCCAAGATGATGTGTACATACATATACATTTAAATGATCCAACTGATCATATCCATCATCATCCTGATGCATATACAGAGCAATAACTGCAACATCATCCTGATGCTCATCATCCAGCACTTACATCCATAGCAATGTGAAGGATCCTCCTTCCAACATGCTTGGAATGGATTCAGCAAATGTGTCCATCACTTCTTCCTCAAAGTGTCGTCAATATAAAGAACAACAAGCCTCTCTCTAAAGTATTCGAACTTCACTCTGGATAGTGGCTTCGTCAGTACATCTGCAATCTGCTCATCTGTTGCAACATACAGGAGCTTTACTGCTCCTCTCTGCACCATATCCCTGATATAGTGATATTTGATCTCAATGTGTTTTGACCTGTCGTGGAACACTGGGCTCTCAGACAGCTTCACACAACTCTGGTTATCATAGAAGATACCAGTAGCATCCAACATGAGATCAAATAACTCAGACAGTAGCTTCTGAAGCCATACTGCCTCACAACTAGCCGAACAGGCTACAACATACTCTACCTCGGCTGTACTCAGTGCTACACAGGACTGCTTCCTGCTAAATGAAGAGATCACACATGATCCCATACTGAAGCAGCACCCAGATGTGCTCTTCCTATCTGCAATACTGCCTTCCCAATCTGAATCAACATAACCCTGCAAGTTAAAATTTTGATTCGCATCATACTTGAGCCCGTAATCAACTGTACCCTTCAGGAACCTCAAAATATGCTTTACAGCAACCAGGTGAACACTCCTCAGATCCATCAGGAACTGGCTCAATGTGTTCACAGCAAATAAAATATCTGGTCTCGTATTCGTCAGGTACATCAAAGACCCAATCATTTGATGATACATAGAGACATCAACCAGCTCAGATGAAGCATCACACAGAAGCTTCATGTTCAATGTCATAGGTGTGGCCATGGCCTTGCAATCCATCATCCCGAACCTCTTCAGGATATCTACTGCATACTTCCCTTGTCCAAGGAAGATCCCATTTGCACTCTGCCACACGTCCATACCTAGGAAAGAATGCATCATCCCTAAGTCCTTCATATCGAACTCGGCAGCAAGCTTCCTCTTTGTATCGACAATCAATCTGTCATCTCCTGTTACAAACAGGTCATCTACATATAAAAGTAGTATCACAGGATTTCCTTCCTAAACCTTGTAGTAAAGGTTGGAATCCACTTTACTCTTGGTAAAGCCCAAACTAGATAGGAAACTATCCATCCTACCATACCGAGTCCTAGAGCTTTCTTCAAGCCATACAAGGCTTTCTTCAATCTGCACACATATGACTCCCTGTCATGTTTTTCAAAACCGAGTGGATGCTCCACATATACTTCCTCTTCAACTACACCATTCAAGAAGGCAGTCTTGACATCCATCTGATGTGTCTTCCATTTCATTGCTGTAGCCAGGGCAAGTACTGTTCTGATGGAAGTGTACCTGGCTACAGTAGCAAACGTTTCTTCATAATCTATTCCCTCTTTCTGAGAGAAGCCACGAGCTATGAATCTTGCCTTGTATTTCTCTATGTTGCCGTCTGCAGCATGCTTGATCTTGTATATCCATTTGGAAGTCACAACAGACTTCCCTTTAGGTGTTGGGACAACATCCCAAACATCGTTCTTCATTACTGATTGGTATTCCTCGACCATGGCATCCTTCCATTCTTTCTTTTCTGCTGCTTCTTCGTAATTGGAAGGTTCTTTGTTCATGATTTCATAGAGTAAAGCAACATAGCTGGTATGAGATCTAGTTCTCTTCTTTGCTCTGTGTTCTTCTTATGGAATGCCAAATATTTTTGCATCTTGAATGAGCTCCCTAGCCCATGCAGGTTTCCTCTTGTGAGAGTTGTCCTCACGTGGTGGATCTATAGGTTGTTGCGGATTTTCAATTTCACGATCAACATCTGGAATTGCTTCAGTCATGGTAGTGTCTTGAAATCTAGTTTCGTTAGGTTCTTCATAAACTTCAACAGGTGTCTTCCTTGATTTGATGAATGCTGAGTTTTCATCAAATGTTACATCCATGCTGACATCAATCTTATTGAACCATGGAAAGTATATTCTGTAAGCCTTCGAGCTTTCACTGTAACCCACAAAGATACCCTTCTTTCCTGAAGGATCTAGCTTAGTCCCCTTTTCCTTTGGGACATGAGTATATACTGGACAACCAAATATTCTGATATGGCTGACTTCAGGTTTCTTACTAGAGAAGACCTCTTCTGGTGTTTTGTTTTCCAATATCTTGTGGGGTGTTATGTTCTGCACATATACAACTGTCCTAGCTGCTTCTGCCCATAGATGCATAGGTAGATCTTGGTCATGCAGCATTTCCCTTGCCGCTTCCATGATTGTTCTGTTCTTTCTTTCTGCAACTCCATTCTGTTGTGGATTGTAAGGAGTAGTGAACTCCCTCTTAATCCTTGAATCACTGCATAGTTTCTTGAAGTCACCTAAAGTGAATTCTCCACCATTGTCGGATCTGAAAGTCTTGATATTTTTATCAGTTTGGTTATCCATCAAGGTTTTGAATTCCTTGAACTTATCAAATACTTCATCTTTGTTCTTCAAGAAGTAAACCCAAGTCTTCCTGGAGAAGTCATCAATGAAAGAGACATAGTAAAGATACCCACTCAGAGAACTGGATGACATCAGACCACATACATCGGAGTGGATAATTTCCAAGATACTTTTTTCCTTGATTTCACTGCTTGGAAATGCCTTCTTTATGTTCTTTCCCTTTTCACATCCTTTGCAAACACCTTCATGCTTGGTCTTGATTTCAGGAAGACTTTCTACAGCCTTACTTGCAATTGGTAATGCTCTGTAGTGCATATGTGCAAGTCTTCTATGCCAAAGTTCACTTGGCTCCATGGAGTCATGCACCATGGCATGTTCAGGTTGTCCCTTCAATTTATACAATCCTCCCTCTTACTCTCCAATCACTACTGCATCATCGATAGTTTTACCTTTCGGCCACATTAGAACTTGGCCATCTACAAATGCAACCCTCATACCTTTTGCATCCAATGCAGATATGGAGAGTAGGTTCTTCTTGAGTCCAGGCACATAAAAGACTTATTTCATCTTCAAAGATTTTCAAGAATCTAGGTTGTAGGAGGCTGCACCACTTCCTTTGATGGGGTATTGATAATCATCCCCAACTTTCACTTTATGGGGTGATTCATGTTCAGATAGATTTACAAAAGATTCTTTAAACACAGTCATGTGTTTGGAAGCCCCACTGTTAATAAGCCAATCATTACAACCATTAGAGATAGTACCTGTGAGAGCAAAGATTAGAACATACTCTTCTTCACTTGATGAGTCATCATCACTTTTTTCCCTAGCTTTCTTCTTTGGAGGTTCATCATCTTTGGCAGCATGAGCATGGTACCTTCTTTTGCTACCCTTCTTCCTTTTGTTGTTGTTGTTGTTATCCCTTTTGTTCTTGGGACATTTTGAAGCAAAATGACCTTTCTCATCGCAATTGAAGCACCTCAGATCTTTCTTTTCTTTGTGATAAGGATGAGAAAATTTCTTCTTGTGATGGGATGGCTCCCTCTTGAACTTGCCTTTCTTGGTGTGTGCTATGAGAGCTTGATCTTCATTCCCCATCTTTTCTTCTCGTGCCACAAGCCTTGCTTCTTCTTGAGAAAATTCCTCCCATATTCTACTAAAGAAGATCAATCTCTTTCTTGCACAAATCCCTTGGATAAAGGAGTCCCATGACCTAGGTAGTCCATTCAAAGTGGTCATAACAATTTCACCATTCTCCACCATTTCATCTACAGCTTCAAGCTGTTCCTTGATTTGAGAGACCTTGGATAAATAGGATTGAATGGTCTCTCCATTCGACATCTTGACCCCTTTCAATTGATTCCACAGAGTCATCTTCCAATTTATGTTCTTCCCTTCAAATAGCTTGGTCAGGGAGTCAAACATCTCCTTGGGTGTCTTCAGAGATGACACATGTGGTATGAGATGGTCTTTGATAGAATCAACAATGATTCTCTTTTCTTTGAAGAAGTTCTTCTTATGCAATATCTTAGCGTCTTCATCCTCTGGGATAGGGATGTCTTCTTTTACATATGAGTCCAACTCATTCTCTTCCAGGATTAACCCAATCCTATACTTCTAGGCTTGGAAGTTATCAGCTCCTTCAAGCTTGTCGTCAATCTTGGTGTGGTGAGACATCTTAAAGAGTACTTCAAATGGAAATAGAAAAGATTTAGGTCTTACCACTTGATTTGTTGAAAACTGGATCTGGTCCTGGATTAGGGTTTGTCAGAGAAACCCTAAAAATTCAAAATGTGAATTTCAACTTTCTAAAAGGATAGAAAGATGTGCCTTGATGAGCGGATGAGCCTGGTGTCTTCAGAATTTGAGATCTGCAAAGCTTCACCCTTCAGGAATGTCTTTTTTTCTTCCCGGGTTCACTGAGGAGGACCTTGAATTAGGGTTTGAGTTTCTCATAGATTTATCCAGCCAAAAATATCGATCCAAAGCTCTAAAATTCGCATTTTGCAAGGAGCTTCCAGCTATGTCTTCAGATTCCATAAATTCCTATTTTTGTGGAAACCCTATTTTTAGGGCCAAATCTGAAAATGCTCAGAATTGAATTCTGATTGGACAGATAGATTCTCCTTGATGACTAGAGTCAATCTACTATATTTCTTTTCCAAAATCTATGGAGAGAAACCCAATAAACAAGAAACCCTTGGTTTCCGTCACTCCACAATGTCTTCTTCTCAGGTTAGCTCTGATACCATGTTAAATTTTAAGCATTAATTCACAATACTCTAGGATCTTTACTGAGAGAAAAACATGTATAGTATATCAATGCATATCAATCATTCCAAGAAGCAAAAGCATGAGAGACAATAGACACACAGAGTTTCCGTGGGGAAAACCCTAAGGTGAAAAACCCCACAACTTCCTCAGAGATAGATAGAGCAATAGCTCAACCAATGTACAACCAAAATACAAGAGATAGTCTTCTACTAGCAGATGATCCTCCTCCTCACATGTGCGCCACTTTCCGAGTGAAGAAAGAATGAGTTTATGAGTGATCCAAATAGAGATCTCCCGATCTCTATTTATACTCGTCCTGTTTGCCCAATAACCTTATGGGGCCGACTTGTCTAGCTAGGTACATCAACCATATATTATATAAATCAGAGCCGACCCCACACATGCTGGTCTAATAACCCATCGGCAAGTTAACACACTTGCGACACTTGTCAATACACATGACGACATTTCTGTATAGAGGAATGACACATCTCTATAGGAGTACAATAATATATAAATGAAATACATGGATGAAATACATCCGAAGTTACATATACATCAACAGTAACTACCTCTTATATGCAATAGCTTCTTGCAACTACCTCTTGTAACTCAAAGAGGACCTCTAAAGGGTATGATAGCAAGCAATCTTCCTAACTAAGGTCTGGAGGGTGGTACACAGTAGCTATAAAGATTCATAACAATTTGGACAAAGGGGGTGTACCTCAAATGTGGACAAACTACCACAGTACCCACAAGACCAAAAACATAAAAGGTTGTACAAATCAAAACATAACCCAAGATGAGTAAAAGACCCAAAAGGTAAAAGGAAAGGTATCACAAATATATTATCGACAAAATGAAAGGAGCAAAAGACAATCAAACAAGGTGGGGTGCAACCAATCATCTCTATCTAAAATGTACCAGTGTTCCATATAAACTGAAAGTCCATCATCATAGCAAAAAGAAAAGTCCACACAGATGATGTTATCACGTGGTCCTCTAGACTACTCCTAAGGTCAAGCATTAGTGGCTCCATCAAGGGGTGTCCAGTACCTTGAGAATACCATCTAACTCAACCATCTCGAATACTTAGGAGAAGAAGACATCACACATCATCAGATAATTGGTAACTGACCATGTCAGAACTAAGAAACCCTAAAGCAACTGAGCGTGTAGAAGGGGAGCTAGGAAAAGACAAGGCTCGCAAGCCAAAAAATCAACCTAAAAAAACTGTACTAGGACCGGTGTCACAGTAAGCGAGCAGAAACAAAAGTGGCGAGAATGCCAACAAGCAACACTAAAAAGAAAAAGACCCTCTAAAAACATGAAATAGCAAGAAAACTTCCTAACTAGGAGTTGCATACCTTGACAAATCGTATCCTTCACAAGGTGATGAAATCCAAGTTGAACAATATGAAATGAGAGACCAAAGTGGAAGGTTATCCCTCTACTGAAAGGGATCCTGGGTAAAAGAGACCGAGAAGAAAAGTTACTAAGCTACCTTGTTCATGGCACGTCGAAGAAGGGTAACTGGCACTTCTGTGTTTGAGCCCTTGTATCACATATACAGTAGAGTATAGGGAAGATAATGGATAGAAATCCTTAGGAGCTAAGTGGAGTGTGACATTCCACAAAGTCCATCTGCGACCTGTCCTCGTGGCTTACCCCTGAAAAAACGGAAGGCCCCTCCATAAACTGGTCGATGTCGTGTCAATAAATACTAGAGGATTTTAGTACCCTAGAGGAAAACAACTATGTCTCAGATGAAAATGACAAGGGGGAATTATTTGGATGCCTATCCTCGGTGTCGTACCTAACTACCAAATTCTTTTTATCCTCAAGTGAGGTTAAAGTGTGTTGTGTTAGCGAGTTAAATTTTAATGGTTCTATTACTCAGTCGGGTAATGGAAGTGCAACTCTTGGTGTGATGACTGAATCAAACCATGCAAATGCATATTAATCAAATAAGCTGTTCCTTTCAATGAATGCTAGCTAAGGTAAGGAGAGAGTTCTTTCAATCTATAACTACTCTTTCAAATTAAATGAATCCAACAATAACTTTCTTCTACTTCTAATGAGTAAAATGCATGACATTGTTTAAACCTTAGCAAGCTTAAGCATGACATTGTGATATTGTGCATAGTCACCAAAAGATGAAAACCTCAAGAATTGCAGGCATTCAATGTAGAGTCTACGTAGGTGTATCATTTGAGTTTTTTAGTCTACATGTTGAGTCAATAAGTATCATCATGATAGAAGTTCATGATCAGAATTTAGAAATGACAAAGTTTTGTCCTCCTATTATTTTCAATGTATTTGGTTGTGGTCCTCTCATCCTTAAGATATCCCATGTATGGATAATCTCATCTAATAGACAATTTGAAAAGAAAAGGAAGAATCTACATCTCAAGATTAATGTTGAGGTTTCTTTAGATATTGGCATCTTAGTGAAATCACTACAATGGGAATTTTTCATATTATTAGACAATGAAAAAGGAAATCACCAGTTTGTCAAGTGAGCAAGGAAATCACCAAATTGTCAAATAAATTGACCTCCTCTCACCTGTAATTTTCAATTACTGGATTGATGATTCAATGGGTTTTCTATCTAGATTAAATGATTCATGGTATAGACAATGATTGGCATGAAAAAGCAAGGAAATCTAGGAACATATCATATACAACAATCCATGATCAAAATCCCAAATATGTCTTCAATGTTCATTTCCAGACAATCGAGTCCTATGTTTTATTGTCAGCAAGAAGATGTTTGAAAACCATTAATTTTGGGCATGTTTATACACCCGTGTAGGTATAGAAAAATGCAGAAAGTGTTCTCTTTATATTTAATGTTTATTGAGCAGAGGAAGGCAACAAGAATCCGCCCTGATAGTCCTTGAAATTAGAAGAGGAAGTATGGTAGGGAGATCCCTATTTCGAATGAGGGTGAGTAGGGGAAAATAAGGAAAAGATGGCAGTTTTTTCCATCTTCCAAACTCAAATCAAAACAATGATTTAGGTATGCTAAATTCCAATAAAGAGGGTGAGTTCGACCTTGTCTATTATGGTGGTAAATAACATCCAAAAAAAGACTAAAAGGAACAACAGATAAAAGCTTTCCAAATGGCATGACACAATTGGATTATGTACTATCATTTAATCAACCTGTATGCCAACTTACAGGCAATGAACAACCTATCAAAGTAATGAAGAAGAATTGAGGCTTTTGCATAGTGGGTCAACTTGGCCAAAAGCAAGGAAAGTCTCCTATAGAGAACCAGAAAACAAAGTTTTGTGTTTTTAGTTCTTTACTCTTTTTTCCCCTAGAGGAGAGGTCTACCTTCATGCAGAATTCTGAGTTGTATTTCTATTCAGAGTTTGAGGACAAATAAGGGGTTACATAGTTTGCTTGAAATCACTTATTATAGCAATAGAGCAGCTCTTCACCTCCATCTACCACACAATGACCATTACCACCATTGCTAGTGAGGAGACCTTGGAAACCTATCACATGTCATCCAATGTAGACATTACCTTGGTAATATGTGATTGAACCAATTATGCTTATACTAGTTATTTGTTCGTTGGTTGTTGAATATGAGTCAACTTCCTGATCTTTGACAAGTATGGGAGAAAGCAAATCGATCATCAGAATACCAAAATAAGTTGCACATATATCAAAATATATCCTCAAATAATATTGGAAGGATACCAAAGAATCCTCGATAACCTAAAGAACCTTCTCATTACAAAAATGAAGTTGAAAACCTAGGAAACCCAACCAAATATAGAGGAAATTCTTCCAAGTAGTGTTGGAACCAAAAATAGCACTCCAAGAAAGGCCTAATCTAGACCCCTATTAAACTTCCATGGATCACCATTTCAAACAAATTTCTATCACACAAGGACTCAACCAATAAAAGGTAATCATAGCCTCAATAAAGGAGAGATGTGTACTTTACCTTTATCAATATTTGACTAGAATGATCTCACCCAGAAGCCATATTTGATAGAGATAGTTTCTTGCCATTAAAATATCCAACACGTCCCCATTGGAAAAACTCCTTGCTTCCCTCTAGGATCAACTCTGTTGGGAAGGATATACTATGTTCGAAGAGAAAACCTCAAGCCATAAATTATTTAGGATAATTCACACTAAGATACCTAAGATATGCCTCTTTCCCCTAACCTCTTATTTCACATTGAATCTATAACATCTCCCAATCAAGTCTGGACCTTACTGGAAGGAGTCTTTGGGAAGAAAGATGTGATGCAAGGACATAAATTTCAGAATGATATCATAAGTTTAAGCCCAAGAATATTTGACACAATCCAATATTTGTTCACCAAATTCAAATCACTTCTACTATAGCTCAAGTTATGTGGTGTATACAAGAGGGAAGAGCAATCTACTCTCTCTATTCTATACAAACTAGGTCTTGAATCAATTTTTGTTTCTATCTTCAATGTAACAAAATCCACATTCAGAGATTATTGGAAGAATCCTTCATTGGATGAATTTTTTACCAATCTCACCCATGCGAGAGATAAACCTATTATGGGTTCCCTAAGGACAAAACAAGTGCCTGAACTTGTTGCAAATTAGGGAAATAAGAACAACAACAAACATTGGATGAATTTTTTACCAATCTCACCCATGCGAGAGATAAACCTATTATGGGTTCCCTAAGGACAAAACAAGTGCCTGAACTTGTTGCAAATTAGGGAAATAAGAACAACAACAAACATAAACAACACAATAGACGAAATAAGGACCATGGTCATAAGAAGGAGAAGGTGATATGCACTTACTATAAGAAACCTAGACATGAAGAACATACATGCATCAAAATGCATATTAATCAATTGATCCATCTTCATGAGCATGACAATATCAAGAAGAACATATCAATAGAAAAATATGAAAATCCACAAGATTCTAAATGAAAAAGAAAATAAATAGGTCATGCACTTGTTACTATTTCTTTCTCATCATACTAATGGGTTCTTGACATAGGAGCTTTGAACCATATGTACTAATTAGAGAAAATATTTACTTCTTTGGATCCATACACCAATTCTTCCATGTTAATGGGATATGATGCATTAATTCAAATCACCCATTTAGCTAAGGAAGAGCCTTTTATAGATCCAAGTGGTGTTGATGCATATCTCATGGATGCCTCTTCAATTTCCTTAGGTGATATTTTAGATTCAGATGAAGAAGAAGAAGTTGTTGACATTGAATAACGGGTTGTTGCATATTTGACAACTGGATCACTTTAGGCACAAAGTCTCCATGCTACAAGTGATCTAGTTAGAGATCGAACAAATATGCAAAAGAAGAATTCACAGTTTCAAATTGATTCTTTAGAAACTCATTGCTAGAGATCCCTTGAGGGCCCTCCATAGTTATGTGGTCAATGTCTGAGATCCATAGTCTTTTATAGAAGCTATGGGAAATCCATATTGGGATTCTTCCATGAGTGAGGATAATATTCCTTTGTTGAACAACCAAAATTGGGATATGGGTCCCCTACCACCTAGTAGGAAAATTTCTTGTTGTAAGTGGAAAATATAAGAGCCTTTGCAAACCCTTAATAGAATCATTTAACTCCTATCCTATTGGAAGAATTATGTTGTATTCAGCTTTTATTTTTCTAAGAAACCCTTCCTCTTGGATAATTTTTAATAAAAATTTTAACTTTTTTTTCACAAAAATGGATATTTTTTTTATATTATAAATAGAATGCAAGGTTTCCCCATGCAGTGAAAGTATAGAGGTTACTCAAAGGCCAAAGTTCCAAACTAACACAGTCTAGCCTTTACTTTCTTTCTACTTAGGAATTACAAAAATTTCTTCTTCAATGCTAAACCATAGACATGATGATAACAAATAATATTTCAGACCTCTCATGTCCTAACTACAAGTTCAAAAAACAACCAACTGCGTATTTTTCATACTTTCTTCCTTCCATATCTTGAAATTCATACAAAAATATATAACCCTTGACAAAACTATGTGATTCTAGACTTCTATAGGACTTAAAATCATAAAAGTTCCAAACATAAAAGTTGCAAATCATCCTTGTTGCGTTCTTAGAATCATTTCATTTTCTCCATATCCAAAAGAAGGGATTTTTTGGAAGAGCATCCAGGTGTCCTAAAATTCAATGGTGCATGGTAGGAAATTGCAGAAGGCAATGCACTAGGTTAATGAAGTAGGAAAATATTGTTGATGGATATAATCTACATAGGTCCATGCATTTCGAGCGAAGGGACATAGCTAGAAAATGTGCTCCAAAGTTTATGCATGACCACATTGTGGACAATGCAGGTTTTGCACTCCCAAGTATGTGATCATTTTATCCAAAAGGAGAAATCCCACCACTAAAATCTAGATAGTGAGTTAAGATATAGAAAGTGTGGCATGCATAATCTTCCAACTTTATCATGCATTCTTTCCTCTTTCCATATATATTTTGAGATTCTACATATACATATTTGAGAGGAGTTGGGAGTGTTATACTGTATTTTGTGAGTAGATTGTAGCAATGGAAATCAAATCATTTGTTCACCCACTAGTTTCGACAAACTACCTCCATAATTGCATGTTATTGGACCTATGGCATCCTATCATGTGTTGTCACTATAATGTAATCCATGTCTCTTTATTAGTACATTTATTTGGATCAATTATTCCTTCTCTCTAGATCCTAGAATCTCTTGGTGGGACATTAGTTTGATAGTATCACAGTCATTTGGTTATCTTGCATGCACTTACTTTGATTTGGCGAGAGATACCAAAGAAATTAAAAAAGGTAAACAAATTCTGCTAGTAGGGGTCCTTGGAGCAAAGAAATCCCCCATCAGGATTGAGCGATGAAGATCTTATCCCTTAATGTAAGGGGATTGGGGGTTCAATCCAGATGAACATTCATTAAATGATTTATGAACAAATCATTCTAGATGTTATTTCTATCTAGGAAACTATGGGATTAGGGAAGCCTTCGATGAAGGATTTAAAGAGAATGCTCATCAAATGGGGCTTTGCTAGTTTGTATGCACTAAGATAGTTAGGAGAGATGGTGATAGTATAGAAACCCTTACATTCCTCTAATTAAATTTTATGTGGTTTTCTCAAGAATTTGCATTGAGTAATTTAGTAATGTGCTGGGGAGGTCTCTCAAACTCTTCAATTTCTATGGTCCTTATGAGAGTAGAGATCATAAGTTTTAGGCAATGCTCGGAATTTTTAGGCAATGCCCTGGACCTTGCACAATGGGATGATATTTCCTATTTCAGCCATCAACATAGCTAACAATAACTAAAAAAAAATCTATTGAACCAGAAAGCCTTAGCCAAGTTTTCAATTGGAGGCCATGCAAATCAAAACTAGATAGAAATGGAAAAAATGCAAGCATGACAGAGTTTCAATATACCCCAACCACTACTACAATGTGATATAAATGTTAAAATAAGAAAACACATGCCAATAGATTCAGTTTGTGTCCACCAATTACAAGAACCCTTAACACTTCCTTGTAGAATTCCCCGCCAACAAGAGTAAACTGCCAGTTCCCTAAAACCCTGAATTCACTGAGTGTTCTAAGATAGAGAATCATTTAGAGAAACAAGTTAGTAAAGGTGAGTGAACATTGTGAAGGGTTGTACTTACTGATGTCATTGTGGGTCGTGGGCCTCCTTTGTTGCAACATCAACCTCCTTAGATAGATTCAGGCTGTGGTGTCTTCTCCTTTGATGCGGTGTCAATCTCCTCTGACAGGCTCAGGATTATTGGCGACGGTTGCGAATTGGATAGGGGTTGCAAATGAGATAGGTCGGTTCGTGAATGAGATGATCGATGGGGGAATGAGCCGGATAGGGGTCGAATTGGATAGGGGTTGCGAATTGGATAGGGTTCGCAAGCTGATTCTGCAAGCTTGGTGATTCAAAGGAGACTGTAAGGAGGTTGAGAGCAGGTCCAAATATTGCGGAGGGTTTATGGGTTAAACATTTGGTTTATGAAATGGTTATGGATTTTTTTTATTTTATATATATATATATAATATTATATATAATTTTTTCCAAATATATGTTTGACCTTCATCATATATTTAATTTTGTGTGATAATGCCAAGTCCATGTAAATATTGAATCAAAACATCATGAAGCAAGATAAAATTATCATATCTCATGATGGTTTAGGTGTGATGCATAAGTTGATTTTTCTCCACTAAACCTAAAGACATCTAGTTTTGTTTATCGAAACTTAAACACCTAGACAATCCACTATTGCATGAAAAGTCTATTTTTTGAGACCTCAAGTGATATTGTCCCCTCCCTCTCCCAGCTAGAGAATCAATAGTACTTCTATTCAAAACCTTGCTCTAGTCTTCCTTTGGTAGTCCCACACCAGTTATAGTGTTAGGATTGAAAGAAGTTATACATGAGGTTCCCTCATTCACTATGGTTTAATGTAAGGGCCTAATGGATTTGTCCTACCACCCTTAGTCTTCAACATTCCAATAACCCCCCTGACAAGTGTAGGCCAAATTTCTTTGATATCCAAAATAACTATTAGATGGTTTTAGATAATTTTGCACCAATTTCAAATCAAAATCAAAATTTATAGGGTTATTTATTTCCATATTTTTATAACCCTTCACAATTTTGTAATGCCAATCGAGCTATCAGATTGTATCTTTCTCATTCCTCACATTCTACATTGCCCAAACATTTCGAATTGTCTGAAAATTGAAGATCTCAATTTTCACCAAACCATGTAAGAACAACTTGACCTAATTGCAATTTTTATAATCTACATGGAAGGATATGTCTTCTTCTAAATCTCCATAAAAGGACTTTGAAAAGAGAGATTTGGATATTTGTTAAATTTCCCAATGGTGTCAATAAATATGAATCCCAACCTAGTCATATTCAACTTAGTATCCAAGCTTATTGTCCTTATTTTATCATGAATTTTAGAAAGAAATTTAATCTATGGATTAAATTATGTTGTCTTATGTTAGGCACTATGGAAACTAAAATAAAGGGAATAAATTGTTTTTAAAAAATTCAAGATGATGAATCAATGATGAAGTGTATAAAACAATTACATGTGAGCAAGTTTCATTTTAGTGGGATTAGTTATGGTGTATTTGTAGCATACTAATAAGCCCATTTACATACAAAAGTAGTACAGTAATACATCATTATTAGCTATGGAGTGTGCATGGAAAGATATCTCTGAATTCTAATGAATATTTTCAATTTCATATGCTTCTATGTATCTTAATCCTTTTATTTTAAGTTTATTAAGAAATCAATTTCCATAGAACCAACATATGATGCACTCTAATGCAATAAAATAATGATTGAACAAGCCACATAGATTTAGCATTAAAAAAGATACACTTAAGTTTTTTATTTTCAAGCTCGTAGTCAATAAGAAAATATACACTTCCAAAATATACCATGATGTTCATCACAAGAATAACACAATGGGAGGGTTGAAATTAGGTTGCTTTAAATTTATGAATTTTCCATTAAAGAGATTGAAATATTGCTCCTAGACTAGGATGGATTGATGAAGACGAGAATTGAACCATTCGAAAACTTTATTTTCAAGTAGGATGGATTGATGAAGAAGAGAATTGAACCATGATGATGATGATGAAGATGATGATGATGATGGTGGTGGTGATGATGATGATCAAGATGATGATGATGATGATGATGATGATGAGGATGAGGATGACGTTGATAATGATGATGATGATGATGATAATGATGAGGATGAATCTGATGACGACGATGATGTAGATGGTGATGAAGATGAAAATGATAATGACGATGATGATGATGATGATGATGATGATGACGATGATGATGATGATTATGATGATGAAAATGATGATGATGATGATGATGATGATGATGATGATGATGACGATGATGATGACGGTGGTGATGATGACGACGATGACGATGACGACAACAATGATGATGATGATGATGATGATGATGATGACGATGACGATGATGATGATGGTGGTGATGATGACGACGATGACGACGATGACAACAATGATGATGATGATGATGATGATGATGACGACGACAACGACGATGACGATGATGTTGTATGACGAAGATGAAGAAGATGATGATGATGAAGATGTTGATGAGGAAGAGGGTGACGACAATGATGACGATGATGATGACGATGATGATGATGATGATGATGATGATGATGATGAAGATTATGATGATGATGATGGTGGTGGTGATGACGACGAAAACGATGAATGATGATGATGATGATGATGGATACGATGATGACGACGACGACGACGACGACGATGACTATGACGATGACGACGACGACGATGACGATGATGATGATGATGACGATGACGATGACGACGATGATGATGATGATGAAGAATCCGACGAGCTTGCTAATGTTGAGATATTGTAACTTCAAAGAATATTATATTTGTACTTTATTATTCCGGAGATGTTTCATTCCTCCGTGAAGATCTTATTGTATATCCGGAGATGTTTATTCCTCCGTCAGATTGTGGTAACTTGGGTTATTAGACTTCCCTAGTGGGGGTTGGCCCTGTATGTGTTATGTGGGTCAAAGGGTTATTAGACCACCCTAGAGGGGTCAGCCCAGTCATTTGTAGTGGGGTATTTAACCCATTGGTTAAATACGAGCCTACATGTTTTGTGTAAAAGATAAGTCGGAGTAGTGTATAAATATAGGAGGTGTATTCCTCATTTTACACACTCACACACTTGAGAGTGGCACACTTATGAGAGAGAGGTATGCTATGGAGAAGGAGGAGCTTATGATCAGGGTTACATCCTTTGTATTTGTTGGTCATCTATATTGAGGAAGCTTTGCTGGGTTACCTACCCCATGAGGGTTTCCCAGGATAAATCTGTGTCTCTTGTGTTTATGCTATGCTTGTTGTTTCTTCAGTGATCCTATATATGCTATTATTGTGAAATGGAATGTAATGATTCTATTTTCTGTCTTAGCATATTAAATCTTAACATGGTATCAGAGCTAACCTGAAGGAAGGCAATGTATGGCACTTACGACACTTTCTTTACTTATGACAATTTGAAGGTTAGGGTTTTATATAGAAAAAACCAGTCATCGTGGAACTTTCGCCATAAATCCATTTTGGCGAAGGTTCAGGATCTGAAACCTTTACAGGTCATACATAACATCTCTAGGTATCTTGTGTCCAAAGGGTACCCTCAGATTCGTTGTACTTTGTAAGTTATGATCAGCACAAGTTAGGGTTTCTGCCTCTTCCAGATCTCAGTCAAAATCAGGTGACCTAGAACAAAAGGTCATAACATGGGCTAGGAAGCTCCAAATTAAATTTCGTAGAAAGAGACAGGTAGTGCACAGACTGTACTATCTCAGGAAACGTTTTCAGAGGACGACGTTGAATCAGTGACACGTGGCACGCCTTACAAGTTCGCTCTCCTATTTTATCCCATAAACAGGTCACGTTGCGACACTTGGCATAACTTTGGCTAGGAAGCTCCAAATGAAATTTTGTAAAAAGGAAAAGGTAGTACATAGAATTTACTATCTCAGGAAACGTTTTCAGAGGCTAAAGTTGAACCAGTGACACGTGGCACTCCGTACAAGTTCGCTCTCCTGTTGTATCCCATAAACCGGTCACGTTGCGACACTTGGCATAACTCTCTCTCAAAAAATCCAATTGAGGTCAGACCTATCAGGATGGAAAGATAACAAGTCAGGATACCACAAAAAAAAATTTCAGACCCTATGGAGCGAAAAGTTTGGAGTTACAGTAGAAACAATTAGGTACATATTTCTGTCAAAACATAATTATTTTTGGAGCACCTTCATTCATGGCTTCTAGAATTTAGGGTTTCGAAGAAAGTTAGAATTTTTGGAATCAAAATCCACGGCTGAATGCTACTCTGGAAAATCAAAATTTAGAGACCAAGATCGAATTTTTTGGTTGGGTAGAAGACCGGGCTTGATCAAACCCCTGTTCGGGATTTTGATTGGAAAGATGGAAAATTAGGGCTTCAACAAAAGTTGGAATTTTTGAAGTCTATAACCACGGCTGGAAGCTCCTTAGAAAAATAAGAGTTTAGAGCCTTGGATCGAACCTTTTGATTGGACAGAAGGGTGGGCTTCATCAAACCCTACTTCAGGATCCTGTCCAGAAGATCTAGAAGTTTCGAAGGCAATTTTGAGGGGTCAAATTTTGGAGATTTCAAAATTGAAGTATGCTAGTTTGATCAACTCAGCAAGACACATCCTTCCATCCATTCAGAAGTGTGAAAGTCAAAGATTGAATTTTTAGGGTTTCTCTAGCAAACCTTAATCAACCTCCAGATCAAGTTTCAGGGGGAGTTGAGGCTAAGGCCTTAGATAAGAAGACTACAAGAAGTCTCGACTAGTATGACTTAAGGAAGTTCAGCTATGTCTTGAAATCTGATTCCTGATTAAATTCATAATGTGTTTGTCTTCATATTATTTATTAGTACAATCTTGATTAATGTTAGAATTGTCTTATCACCCTAGTAACAGTATGAATGCATGTGAATGATCGAAGACATTCATTGATTAGGGCTATATGATTGTACTAATGCATTATGGTGTTGTGTGAGGTTGGTGTTGTCTGCTAACAAGATACGGGTACATCACAAAAGACAAATCAAGTTCCATGACCATGACAACATGAAGACAAAGATTCATCCATAATCTTTGTTCTACTTACGAGGTATGTATGACTTTGTTATATTATGCTTAACCTATGAGACATGCAGGTTCTAGCTCAGGATCTCTATATCATTGAAGAGATTGTTTAGGTATGTTGTACATAACTAAGCAGGTATACTAATCCAGGTATGTTTTCTTATGTCAAGTTAGAATCTTACCTTGTGTTAGGATCCCTTATATAAGTATACTTGGTATGATTGGTTATGCTTATTCATAAAGTTAGTAATCAAGGGTTTATGCATATTATGTCTCTTGTCTTGATGATTTAATTAACCAGAAGAGTACTATGATCAAACAAGAATATGCATGAGTAAAAGAAGACTTCCTTGAAACCCTGAATACTAATGATCATGACTATACATATTCAAGATTATTTAGAATTAGAATGTTTTGAGAATATACTAATGAATGTATGTTTGTGTATGAGATCATGAGGATGACACTAGTGCACACTTGAGTATGCACAGTGGTACATAATGAATAGAAGTTCAAAAGACATATAGAAGATCAAGCGGGAGGCAACCACACAAACATAAAAGATAAGTATTTGAGTTGTTATTTGAAATAGTAAATGATATTGCTTGTATGCATATTTGTATTCCTAGAATATATCATGTTGAGTGTAAACATTCATAGAGCATTGAACAATATACTACTAATATGCATATGATTGGTAAGTTGGACAAACATTCCATTGTTGCTTGTCTAGAATGAAACCTCTTTGCTGACATGCTGAGAGCTGTGCACACTCTCGATAGTATGTTCTGGTAGAAATGGAAGGCATCTAGAAAGCCACTGTATGCATACAGGATATGGGAAAGTGTTGTGCCAAAGTATTGGTCAAAATAGTTGCATAACTATGTAAATGATATTTGTATGCATAATAGGTTATCATGTCAATATGATTTCATGATTATGAAGTATTACTAATCATGTACTTAATTTTGAATTGTAGGAAAGATCATGATGAATGATGAACACTGAACAAGCGATGGATGTTCAACAAAAGATTTACAAATCAAACACACTATAGCAGGCTTGTAGCTAGAAGATTCTCTTAGAAAGAGGAAGAGAATCATGATGAGATGTTGCTCCAAGTGGCTAGATAAGACCATTCTCTTAATGGTGTAATTAAAGAAGAAGTGTGAATCAGGTTCTATATGGGTTCCCAAGATCGATAATCAATTGATGAGATTAATGATCACCATGGGTGATGTGGATCTCAACCTTTGATGCAAGGTTGAATATGGTTTCTCTACACAGATGTTGATTGGGTAGAAATTGTATCAGACAGGAAGAGCACATCGAGAGGATGTTACTGTCTGGGATCAGCCATGATCTCATGGTTTAGAAGGAAGCAATCTAGTGTGGCTCTTAGCACAAGCGGAATATATGGCTGCTTGCTCTGCTAGTTGTGAAGCGGTATGGCTTTAGAATGGACCCAACTGTGATCCTATGTGACAAACAGAGTTGTACCAAAATGGCAGAGAATCCAGTATTCCATGATAAGTCAAAGCACATAGAGATCTGACATTTCTATATACAAGATATGGTGCAGAAAAGAATTAAAGTTCGAATTTGTAACAAGTTACCGATGTACTAACCAAACCCCTACCTCAAGTAAAGTTTTCTGAGACAAACTTAAAATAGTTCAGAAGGACCCTCCTCGAAAGGGGGAGCAATGTGATCACTTATGATGAGATTGACCGCATCGACAGTGAGGTCGATGATGTGGATACCTATATTGGTGATGCCGACAGAGAGGTTGGTGGATGGTCCTTAGACAGGGTCTAAGGTGACAAGGGGATTGCATCATGCTTGAACACATGTTCTAAAAGAGATCCGTAGACGTATGTCTTCGAGAATGAAGTCCTTGGTGGACATGAGGGGATTGGATCATCCCTGGACTTCAATCCTAAAGTGATCCGCAGACAGATGTCTTCGAGAGTAAGAGGATTGTATCATCCGTGGACTTTAGTCCTAAAGTGAGCCGTAGACATGATGTCTCCGAGAATAAAATCCTGAATGAACAGGTAAGGGGATTGGATCATCCTCAGACTTTGGTCCTGTGAATTGAGCTGTAGACATGATGTCTCTGAGAATAAAATCCTGAATGAACAGGTAAGGGGATTGGATCGTCCTCGAACTTTGGTCCTGTGAATTGAGCCATAGACATGATGTCTCTGAGAATAAAGTCCTAAATGAACAGGGAATGGGATTGGATCGTCCTCGGATTTTGGTCCTGTGAATTGAGCCGTAGACATGATGTCTCCAAGAATAAAATCCTGAATGAATAGGTAAGAGGATTGGATCGTCCTCGAACTTTGGTCCTGTGAATTGAGCCGTAGACATGAGGTATCCGAGAATAAAATCCTGAATGAACAAGTAACGGGATTGGATCATCCTAGGACTTTGGTCCTGTGAAGTGAGCTGTAGAAAAGATGTCTCCAAGAACAAAATCCTGAATAAATAGGTAAGGGGATTGTATCGTCCTCGGACCATATTCCTGTGAAGTGAGCCGTAGACAAGAGGTCTCCGAGAATGGAATGATAGGACTGGATCGTCCCTGGACTTCGGTTCAAAAGGTACATGATAGGACTGGATCATCCCTGGAATTCAGTTCAAAAGGTACATGATAGGACTGGATCGTCCCTGGACTTCGGTTCAAAAGGTACATGATAGGACTGGATCATCCCTGGAATTCAGTTCAAAAGGTACATGATAGGACTGGATCGTCCCTGGACTTCGGTTCAAAAGGTACATGACAGGATTGCATCATCCATGGACCTATGTCCTAAAGAGAGCGGGATTGATCATCCTGTAATATGATCGTGTGTGTTGCAGGGTATGCTGCTATGTATTGATGATAGATGTATTAAGTGAGAATACATGCTTTTGATGATAGATGTATTAGTGAGAATACATGCTTTTGATGATAGATGTATTTAGTGAGAATACATGCTTTTGATGATAGATGTATTAAGTGAGAATACATGCTTTTGATGATAGATGTATTAGTGAGAATAAATGCTTTTGATGATAGATGTATTAGTGAGAATACATGTTTTTTGATGATATATGTTTTAGTAAGAATACATGTTTCGATGATAGATGTATTGGTGTGGATACTAATACAGATGATCCAGATGTTGTAGATCGTGATGATCCAGATGTTTTAGATCGAGATGATCCAGATGCTGTAGATCGAGATGATCCAGATGCTGTAGATCGTGATGATCCAAATGCTGTAGATAGAGACAATCCAGATGCTATAGATTGAGATGATCCAGATGCTGTAGATCGAGATGATCCAGATGCTGTAGATCGTGATGATCCAGATGCTGTAGATCGAGATGATCCCGATGTTGACGATGCTGATGATCATGTGACGACGATGCTGATGATCATGTGATGACGATGCTGATGATCGTGAGGATTCAGATATTGATGTTGCTGTAGCTGTTTGAGTGCTGCAGAAGATAAAGACTCAGTACTGAAGATGTTGATGTTCCAGATGTTCCAGTAACTGGTTGAGTTACCGATGATGTTGAGAAAGCTTCCAATGATTTATAGATGTATCATGTTGATGACACCTTGCTCCTGCAGATGTTGTTATAATATCCTTCTTGTTAAGGGGGAGTGTTGAGATATTGTAACTTCAAAGAATATTTTATTTGTACTTTATTATTCCAGAGATGTTTCATTCCTCCATGAAGATCTTATTGTATATCCAGAGATGTTTATTCCTCCGTCAGATTGTGGTAACTTGGGTTATTAGACTTCCCTAGTGGGGGTCGGACCTGTATGTGTTATGTCGGTCAAAGGGTTATTAGACCACCCTAGAGGGGTCGGCCCAGTCGGTTGTAGTGGGGTATTTAACCCATTGGTTAAATACGAGCCTACATGTTTTGTGTAAAAGATAAGTTGGAGTAGTGTATAAGTAGAGGAGGTGTATTCCTCATTTTACACACTCACTCACTTGAGAGTGGCGCACTTATGAGAGAAAGGTCTGCTATGGAGAAGGAGGAGCTTATGATCAGGGTTACATCTTTTGTATTTGTTGGTCATCTATATTGAGGAAGCTTTGCTGGGTTTTCTACCCCATGAGGGTTTCCCAGGATAAATCTGTGTCTCTTGTGTTTATGTTATGATTGTTGTTTCTTCAGTGATCCTATATATGCTATTATTGTGAAATGGAATGTAATGCAGCTATTTTCTGTCTTAGCATATTAAATCTTAACAGCTAAACCACCGATGACAAACACCCTTGGTCTTTCTATGTATATGCGTCAGATATCATACAACGATGATGATGATGAAGATGATGATGATGGTGGTGGTGGTGGTGATGATGATGATGATGACGATGATGAAGATGACGATGATGACGATGATGATGATGATGATGATGATGACGACGAAGACGACGGCGATGATGATGATGATGAAGATGATGATGATGATGATGATGATGATGATGATGATGATGATGATGATGATGATGATGATGATGATGATGATAATGAGGATGATGATGATGATGATGATGACGCTGATAATGACAATTATGATGATGATGATGGTGACGATGATGGTGGTGGTGACAATGACGATGATGATGATAATGATGATGATGATGATGACGATGATGATGATGATGATGATGATGATGATCAAGATGATGATCAAGATGATGGTCAAGATGATGAAGATGTTGATGAAGATGAAGAAGATGATGATGATAAAGATGTTGATGAGGAAGAGGGTGATGATGATGATGATGATGATGATGATGATGATGGTGATGATGATGATGATTTTTGACTCTGGAAAATCTCCCAAACCATTAATGCATGAGTCTAGTCTAACCATGGCAAATTTCAGTCCAAGCCAGCACATATTTAAAAAATTTCAATGTTTGCCCCATGTATCACATTACTTAATCTATAGGTATTTTTTTTAATGCTGCAATGGTTAGTGTCAGTCATGTTTGAGTCTGGAAACCCTCCCACACAGTCAATGCATGCGTCTAGTCTAACCATGCCAAATTTTAGTCCAAGCTAGCACATATTTAAAAAATTTCAACGTTGGCCCCATGTATCACATTATTCAATCTATAGGTATGGTTTTTGATGTTGGAATGGTTAGTGTCAGTCATGCTTGAGTATAAAAAGCCTCCCACACCGTCAATGCATGTGTCTAGTATAACCATGCCAAATTTGAGTCCAAGTCAGCACATATTTAAAAAAATTCAACGTTGGCCCCATGTAGCACATTAATTAATCTATAGGTATTGTTTTTGATGCTTTAATGATTAGTGTCAATCATGTTTGAGTCCGGAAACCCTTCCACAACATCAATGTATGCGTCTAGTCTAACCATGCCGAATTTCAGTACAAGCCAACACATATTTAAAAAAAATCAATGCTAGCCCCATGAAAATACTTTTGATGGGAAACAACTTGGGAAAATAGATTATCCGCGATGGTAGAAATGAAGAAATGACGATGATGATGATGATGAGGATGATGAGGATGATGATGATGATGATGATGAAAATGTAGATGATGATGATGAATCCGATGACCTCACCGTACCACCGATGGCAAGAGGCACGTCGGATATCAGACTTCTGACTTCAAAAGAAATATCCGACGAGCTCGCTAAACCACCGTTGAAAAATGCCATTGGTCTTTCTAGGTAGCTGCATCAGATATCATACAACAATGATGGTCATGATAAAGATGATCGTTATGATCAAGCATGCCATTTGGGTTAGCATGATAATTTTACATTTCCTTACTAAGCTTCTCTCTGTTTTGAGAATAATTTAATTATCTACTAAACAGGGCCAACCACGTGAAGGTGGAAGCACTTATGGACCCTCCCCCCAAAAATATATAGGTGCAAAAATCAAATGTGCTTTTTTTCATACTCTATAACAAGCAATGTTTCTAATTATAACATACAGGAAAATGGAAACTCACTAAGAAACAGTTAATTTATTATACGTACCGACAAAAAAGTTCAATATTTCTATCGCAATATTAAATCAAAATATATAGAGTAGATATATTACTGCATACCTCATACACTTCAATGGACTTCATCATCTTCTCCATCCAAGTGATCATATATATCATTCGATGATCTAGACTCAACATTGTAAGGATTGGCCATATCATCATCGTCGTCGATGTCAGTTACGATCATTATGTCATTGTCGATATCATCTTCATGGACATTCTCTGATACATCATTTGATTCAACTAATTCTTCGACATCTTCTTCTGGAACATGATCATCTAACTCATGTTGATCATGATCATCTTCAACGATGTCTTCTTCTTCGATAACATCTTCACTACCTTAATCTACGCTATACTTTACTGGCCTTCCCCTTGGATCGTGTCTCACAACAAATGACCAACCCATTCTACCTGGAACCTCAGAGTAAAATACATGTCCACATTGGGTTGGAAGAACATAGGGCTCTGTTCTTGGCTCAAACAACCTTGCATTTACCATGGTAAATCCATTATCATGTTAAATATCTGTTTTATTGGGATGACGTTGATTCAATCGACACCTGTACCATTTGACAACGAACATAAATACCTTGAAGGAGTTAAAGTCACAATGAAGAGTGTCTTCTAGATACCCATAGTATCGATTTTCAGAGAGTTATGGATGTCTGTCACTTCTAGAAGAAACATTGGTCACCTCAAAGACTGCATATATCTCGCAATCTGATGTTTTCTTCGTTTCATCCAACTTTTTGATGAGATATCTATAGCCATTGCACCACATAGCCTTATGGTGTTTTACGTACAACAAGCCATATAGAAAAAAAATCAGTGTGTACAACGACAATATTTTTTACAAAAAAAATAAATAGCGTGGTTGATTAATATGCTTACCTGCTTATCTTTTAAACCATATGCTAAATAAAATTTCCCGTTGTGTTAGATTGATATCTCCATTGTGATGTGCAGCTTTAACCAATGAAGCCACACATTTCCATGATATTCCATGACCAGATTGTTCACATCGTTCAATCCATACCTTCATCCAGTCAAGATTGTTTGCGATGTATAAAGGAATTGCATCCCACTCTCGACCAACTATTTGATGACAATAAAATTAAAATCCAATACAAATGTATAGTCACTTAACAAAGTATATTACACTCTAAATTGATGCAAAATATTGAATATAGAAATAGAATATGTATGATATATATACATAAAAGTCAACAGTCAAATGTGTTATATTACCTTTCACCTTCCTCAATCTACCTTTCCCCTTCCTCAATCTACCTTTCCCCTTTGGGTACTCCCCTTCGAAATATTTATTGGAGTCTGGATCACAAATGCAACATAAATTGAGCTTTGACGCTAATATAGGAAGATATTCACTAATATACAACATGTTTTGGTATACCATATATCCCTCCATCATAGAACCCTCAGCATATGCTCGTTGTCTGACCAAACTCTTCATAAATTTGAAGTGCCTCTCAACCATCCACATGGACCTTGAGTGCACAGGTCCACACAATTCAATCTCCTGAACTTGGTGTATGAGGTAGTGCTCCCATGTATTGAGAAATGGCAAAGGTAGATGCTTCTGCATTTCACACATGAGACGAGGAATTTCTCTCCTCCAATACTTTATGTGTTCTTTATGGAATTATTGCACCGGGAGGCGCTCTACAACCCAGTATGGGAGAGATCCTATAATGTGATATAACATGATATAACGTTATAACATTAGTAAAAAGTCAGCCAAAAATAATAGTGATATAGTGAATATTATGGGAGAGATCTTTGCGCCGAGAGGCGCTCTACAACCTAGTATGGGAGAGATCCTGTAACGTGATATAACGTTATAACGTTAGTAACAAGTCGACAAAAAATAATAGTGATATAGTGAATATTATGGGAGAGATATTGTAACGTGATATAACGTAACATTATAAGGTTGGTAACATGTCGGAAAAAAATAATAGTGATAGTGAATATTATGGTAGAGATCTTGTAACGTGATATAACGTTAGTAACGTTATAACATTGGTAACATGTCGCCAAAAAATAATAGTGATAGCAGTGAATATTATGGGAGAGATCTTGTAATGTGATGTAACATTAGTAACATGTCGGGAAAAAATAATAGTGTTAGTAACATGTAAGTTTGTCTTCCATTAATAAAATTTAACATAAAGTAAAATATTCTAATATGAGGGAGATCTTGTAACGTTAAGTTTGTGATATTATTGTCAGCAATAAACAAAAAAGAATAATACAAAGTAAAAAGTAATAAATATTATGTCGTCCATAAACAAAAAAGAATAATACAAAGTAAAAGTAATTAACATACTCAAGTAATTAAAAGTAATACAAAAATAATTGTAAAATTTGTTTAATATACTCTTTAAAATAATAGTTTTAAGTGTAGTGCTTTAAATTTGAATTTAGTTTTTTTTTAAATAGAATTTTAAATTTTGTTTAATATACTCACTTCTTTTTAAAAATAATAGTTTTAATGGCAGTGGATGTGTAAAAACATAAAGAAGTAAAAAAAAAATATTATATGTAACATAAAAACTAAAAACAGAAAAAGTAAAGAAATAAAGAAGTAAAAAAAAATATTATAGTGGACATAAGAAGTAGAAACCAAAGAAGTAAAAGGAATATTATAGCTGACATAAGAATAGAAAAGAAAAGCAGCCATAATAATAGTTAGATTTGCTAACTGATAATTAGAATTGATAATTAAATATAACTCGAAACAAAAAGAGATTTGAATCTTGGTCTCTACGTTAAGACAAGCCCAATCACTTCACCACTTATCAATAGATCACACACAAATGGTGTTGAAAAAAATAATATGCCTATTGATTTGATTGATTGCATTGATTTCAACAATGCATTGTTTTTTACATGTATGCATTGAATTTATCAATTTAATAAAAATACATGCTTGCATTGATTTCAAAAATGCTTTGGTTTTTGTTATTTTCCTCTATCCATTGAAATTATCAATCTAATAAAAATATGTAAACAAATATATTGTAGCCAACATAAAAAATAGAAATATAAGAAGTAAAAAAATATTATAGTGGACATAAGAAGTAAAAAAAAACACGAGATGCATGTTGATTTGTCGTTGCATTGATTTCAACAATGCATTGTTTTTTTGTTTTTTACATGTATGCATTGAATTTATCAATTTAATAAAAAAACATTGTTGCATTAATTTCAACAATGCAATGTTTAATAGACCACAAACAAATGTTCTTAAAAAATACAAGAAAAAAAACATTGTTGCATTTATTTCAACAATGCAGCCATAATAATAGGTAGACTTGATAACTAACTATAACTCCAAGCAAAAAGGGTTTTGAACCTTGGTCTCTAGGTTAATACAAGCCCAATCACCTTAATTCCTACCAATAGACCACACACAAATGTTGTTAAACAACAGAAGATGCATATTTTTTTCATTCGCTGCATTGATTTCAACAATGCATTTTTTTTTTTTACTTGCATGCATTAAATGTATCAATTTAATAAATAAAAAATCTCTCATTAATTTCAACAATGCATTGATTTTTTTTATTTACATCTATACATTGAATTTATCAATTTAATACAAAAAATACTCTGCAATTATTGCAACAAATTAAATTTTGGTGGTCTCTATTTCAGGGTATATCGTGGATCCTCATGATAATATTGCAAATAATGAAGATATTGATTGTCAAAGAAGAAAAGTACGACAAATGTATAGAAGAGAAAGAGAAAAATAATCTTTGTAGCAAGATTTATGTGGTTGTTGATTTTAGGAGGTTTTGGAGAATCCAAAGTATCCATGTTCTTTATTCAACGTTTCGAATCGATAACAGAAAAAGAAGCATCAAAACATACATAAGAACGAAGAAAAGACGACTGTGAACTAAAGAGATCGTGAAGAAGTGTTATTTGTGCAAAGGGATTCTCAAAAGCATAAATGGGAGATAATTTCAAGGTTATATAGGAATCAATATAATTCTTACTTATTAGTTACATTATTATAATTCTCATAATTATTTCTGTGTTTTCAACTTAAACTGTTCCTTACAATGTTGAAATTTTTTATTGGATATTTTTCAGTGTAGCTGTTATTATGTGGATGCATTGATTTTAGTGTATGGACGCATAGATTTCAGTGTATGGATGCATTGATTTTAGTGAATGGACGCATAGATTTCAGTGTATGGGGTTTTTTATTGCATATTTTTTGGTGTAGATGTTATTCTGTGGACATATTGATTTCAGTGGATAGACACATTGATTTCAGTGATAGCAAAAGAACGAGAAGAAGACTTGAAACAAAAAGCAGAAGAACAAAAAGAATTTCAAAAAAGGAAGTTGGACGAAATGATAGTAGACGAACTAGAAGAACGAAGAAAATGAAACGCAGATCGACAAAAAGAATATCGAAAAATAAAGTTAGACGAATTGAAAACAGAAGAACGAGAAGAAGAAAGAAAATGAAACGTTGATCAATAAAGAGTGTATCGAGAGAGAAAGTTGAAGCAGTTGGAAGAACAAAGAAATCATGTTGCAGAACAACAAATAAATCAAAATGTATGAAATGGCGAAATGACGGCAGAAGAAGGAGAAGAACGAACAAAACAAAATGCATATCAACAAAAAGAAAATCGAAAAAAAATTTAGGTGAATTGACAGTAGAAGAACGAGAAGAACAAAGAAAACAAAACGTTGATCGACAAAGAGCATATCGAGAGAGAAAGTTGAAGCAATTGGAAGAGAAAAAAAAGTCATTTTGTAGAACAACAAATAAATCAAAATGTACGAAATGACGAAAATATGGTAGAAGAAGGAGAAGATCAAACAAAACAAAATGCAGATAAAAAAAAAGAGAATAAAAAAAAAAGTTAGGCAAATTGTCTCTATTTTCTAGTTTAACAATTTACTCAATCCTTATACTTATTACTTACATTATGATAATCCTCGTAAATGTATCTGTGTTTTCAACTTAACCCATTCCTTACAATGCTAATCAAACTCCAGTTTTGTGTCACCGCCCACGACTGAAACTAGCCTAGATCCAAATCCTAGGCTCTATCAAGCGCCAAGAGGGATCAAATCTCCCGATGTGCAAACCTCGGTTTAGGTATTGCACTCAAGGAGAGGTTTGCACCTCGGGAGATTTGACCCCTTTCGGCGCTTGATAGAGCCTAGGATTTGGATCTAGGCTAGTTTAGATGAAAATCATCTACAAGTGACATGACAATCCAATCAAGAGCTTAAAGGAAAAAAACATTATATTATATAACATCAATTAGAGAACAAAAATCAAATATAAGTTCTATGATGAATTAAACAAACACTAAGCGCATGGAAAAAATCACCACTTACCTCATGTATTTCCCGAGATTATATATTATTTTTTTGACATTGTTGTTGAAGTTGTCTGGGAGAGAGAGAGGTAGAACATACTGTAACAATATACAAATCGTTTCATTTTTTCAACAAAGAGTAGACAAACAAAAATACCAACCATATTCAGTGGAATAGAAAAAAATAAAAATTAAATGCATACCATAATAATTACCTTAATGAAGACATGCCAATCGTGCGTTTTCAACCCCACCAAATCACCTTTCTTTATTATGATATTCTTCATGTTCGCACAAAATCCAGTGGGAAATTTAATTTTTCGCATGACTTCTTTCACAACATTACTTTGCTAGTCCGTTAACATCCATGGAAGTGAGTTTATATTAATTTGCTCTCCGTTTCTATGAAATTGAATGGTGTCTTTCATTGCATGGTTGCTATCTTGAATGTCTTTGCAAATTTTGACATTTTTTTTCTTTCTCACTCCTTCCATTCAATATTCACCATAATGTTTCAGTCACATTCTTTCCGATATGGATTGTATCAAATAGATGAGCAACTTGTAGGTGCTCATAGTAGCGTAACCTACTAAATTGTCTAGGATAACTTTTCATTCATCATGGAAGCCCACTAATGCCTTCATGATCACATGAATGACAATCATTAATAGTAGTTTATAAAGAAATTACATAAATCAATGTCAATTATAGTAAACAACACACACTAAAAAAAATATAATATAACATTTCATATACAATGATTCATACATACCTTGATGATTTCTATTATATTGCAACTTCCATAGGTAAGGTGTCATTCTCTGCTGTTTTAATGCAGTCTCTTGCTTGCCATTGAACATAAGTTTTTCGGTACTTCGATACCTGTGATTCTTAGAGAGGAAGTGCCTATACTCATCAAGCACCTCCTTTTCTAAGCTTTTCGAATGATGAGATTTGATCTTAGGACCACAAACTGAACATGCAAATTTCTACTTTGTCTGAAGACCTACATAAAGAGATGGAATGTCTATGTCAATTATAATTATATACAAAATGACTAGAGTATTTAGAAAAACATGTGTGTGTAGTATATTAACTAGTTCATAAAATTAAATGCAAATAAAGTGGAACTTATAATTACATACCACAAAAATGGGTTAAACCTAGGGCATCATGTATTCTCCATACAAGCGTTGCATGGAATTGAAATTTCCTTTGTCGTATTGGTCTAGATACGTCATACATAGTGATGCCATTCCATAACTTTAGTAGCTCGTCAATAAGAGGTTCGATATATACATTCATATCTTTGACTTGGGACTTACCTGACTGATTTGAACATATAAAAAATATAATTATGAGACGTACCATTTAGATATATAAACCATATTGTACAATAGAAAAACAATAAATATATATATCACATTATGCGATAAAATACGACAAATCAGATACCACTACATTAAAAAAAAGCGTAGACACAATATACCTGGAATGATCATCGAAAACATTATGTGCTCCCTCTTTATTGTCAACCATGGAGAAATGTTATTGTTGATAACAAAAATAGGCCACACCGAGTAAATGGATCTCATCTCTACAAATCGATTGACACCATCTGTTGCCAAAGAAATCCTAAGATTACGAGGTTATTCTTTAAAGTGAGGCCAGTTTTCCTCCATATCTCTAAATGCAGACCCATATGTAGGCATCTGAATAATGTCATCTTGACTTTTGCTCTGTGCATGGTAATCCATAAATTGTGCTATTTTTTTGCACCTGAACAGTCGTTGCAAATGTGGAATAATGGGAATATAACGTAGAACCTTGCGATGCACCTTTTTTGTTACTTGATCTATTCGATATCTACTGATATGACATTCAAGACATTCTATTGCAAATTCATGCTGATTATAATATAGAACATGGTCACCGTGGCATGCATGAATTGCTTCGTACTACATTCCAATTTCTTTCATGATGGCAGATAAATCTCAATATGTGCGAGGTAAAATATTGGACGGTGGTAACAAATATTCACCTATCATGGTACAACAAATTAAAATAAAAATCTAGTTAATATAATATAGAAATAATATTAATGAAACACATTTCATCTGTATTAATTTGACTTATGAATTAACAATAAAATTATTAAACGATCATATATATTATGTGATGGAATATATTACATACCTTAACATCCATGTGACTGATATTTTTGAAATACTATTCATAACCTTCAAGTTCATTATCAACAATATAGCAGAGAGAAGATTTGTGTTGGAGCCCTCATATAGGGGTTCGTATGCCTTCTCAAGAAGAGGTATGTCATGAATATCATCAAAATGATGATGATGATCATCATCATCCATTCTAACATTAAATGAATCATGGATCAAAGTATTTGTAACATCATCTTCAACTATGTTATCAGTATGGTCATCTTCTTCAATATGATCATTAGCTTGTTCTTCATTAAAATTCATAGCTCCATGTTCCTCCGGTACTTGTACTTTTGGAAGCACTTTCTTCAGACAATATGCCGTAGAATTTCTTTCCTTTATAATTACATGAAACCATCAATAGATAAAAGTTAATATAAAAAATTTAAACGAAAAATGTAAACATTTTTGTGGTGCATTTAAAATGTAACAAATTTTGTATGGTTAATAGATAATATTATATAATCAACAATGCAATCACTGTAATGTTGATGTTTTCTTTTTTCATTTAGAGAGGCGATGTTCTCTGAGTTTTCTTTGTAAACAAAACATGCAATCAATCAAATAGATCAATCAACTACTCTTTATTATTACCTTTGATTGTAATAAAACAAGAAGAGAAGGAATACAAGAAAAACTAAAAATAACAGGTTAAAAATGACTATTTTCATGACTGGTCTCTACAGTTAGATAAAAAGGGGAAACAAGAAGGGTCTAGTTGCTACTTTAGGGATGAAAAAAACAACGGACAATTGTACTGTTGGTCAAATAGGTGCATCCAAACTATCCAAGAGACATAAAAATTGACCCAATTACTAAGCAAAGCTACTCAAATATAACTCAAAATTTCCCATACTGTCCACTAAGGTAAGATAAACGATGCTATGGTTTCTATAGAGAAAATAGAAGAGAAAAAACATGCCAATATAGTCATTATTTCTATTATCATGGAAAGTGTAAAAAATCTACAAAGCTAAGTGCTTTCCTGAGTGAGTGGGTTAGTCTCACTAACGAACAAATAAATGAGTTATTCTACTATACCCTAGATTCAACATGCACAAAAGAAAAAAATATTATAATAAATATTAAATATTAAAATAATATTTATTGTCCATGTTAGTCCCCATCTATTGAAACCATGATCAATAGATAAAATTTAATATAAGAAATATTAAAATAATACATACATATACAAAAGCAATCAAAATAAAAACATATATAATGCAAAACTGACAAATGGATGATAGTCATGCTCCCCCTTAGCGTGTCCATGTTCCCTACAATGTTTTCTGGCTTTTGTGATCAAAATTCTTCTCCTCTTAAAGCCCCTGTATTGACTACATGGACAATAGCATTTCCGATGACCCCTTCTTTCAACTCCTTCCCACAAACTAGCAAGCAATTGTCGATTTTGTTCGTATGGATCAGGAATATTGCTAGTTGAAATTTTCTCGTAAAGAGATTGAATGAAGATTATCGATCTTAAAAAATCAAGCTCCACACTTCACTTGCTTTAATCACAAAAACAATGGAAATAATGAAAAACAGTCCGCCAAAAAATAGTTTGCTGAATAAAAAAACTTTCGCAAACCGTCGCTTGTATAGCAAACATGTCGGAATGTTTCGCAATTTATAGATTTTAAAAAATAGACGGTCGTCAAATATCCAACGACTTGAACTTAGTTATTGTTAGAGAGTAGTTGTCGGATATACGACATGCTAGGGCTGTCACATGATGTCGGATATCATACTCCTATGACCATAATATATTGTCGGATATTCAACATCAAGAGGCTTAATATTAGGTCGGATATCCGATGACATTAGTCATTATTCCAGTGACCTCATCGGATATCCAAGGGCTGTTGGATATCTAATGGACCCTTAACTCCATTTAAAAAAAAATCATCAAATTTCGTAATTTTGAAGGTGAAATTCGAGAACAAAGACCCTTTTCTCAGGTGTCGTTGGATTTTCTCGTCGGATTTTGGGTTCAAATCGTGTAGTGATTATATTGAATTTTGCTAATAACTAGTCCTTTGGAATTCTTCCATTGTGGTGACCCTATGAATTACTCAATCAACTTTGAGTTGACCCTGACTAGCACATCAAGTCCTTTGCACGGAAGCCCATTGAACTGAGAAATGAGTTTAGCATTAACCTCATTGGGTTGGTCCAACCAAAGTTTCTCATTATGATATCGACTAACTACATACTATGCTATTAAATCTTTGAGGGAATTGAAATTGTCCAATATTGGTGCTTGTAAATAGTGTCTAGTTTTGGCAGTAGACAATCTATTAGATGATTCAATCCATTTGTCATTTTGTAATCCCCACTTACACATTTCCTTCTAGTAATGACTCCATTGATTTTCTCTAGTGCATGATTTGTGGATTTTGAGGAGGTGGGATTTCAGTAGTGTAATTGAACTGTCCTCAACGTTAGGTGAATCCTTCTCAGTGAGCTCATCGATCTTGTTGTAGAAGTGGCTCTTTTTGGACCCATGGTATGTGTGGATTTCATTGGAAGAGTCGAATTGATCAGGGTGTTCGAAATTTGTGTTAAGTACACGTTCTTGATTTATTTGCAAAATTGTTCCCAATCGTGTTCAAGGTCTGTATTTATAGTGGGAAAGTCTGTGGTACAATCAAGCCAGTTAGGTGAATGCACTAATTGCGTCTTTTTTGGGAGACAACTTCTTGGTACGTATGATGAGCCTTCTTAGTTATGCTTGGTCGACTTTCGTCATTCAATCTCTGTTAGGGTCAATCATATCGATGTCTATGATGAGTTGATCGACTCAATCTTGAGTGTTATTTTGATCGATATTGAGTTCCTTCTAACTGAAGGTTGATAATGGGTGTATGTTTATAGTCAACTCTCCATCGATGACTTGTCTCATGCTCCTTATCCCAATCTACCATCAATGTAATGGATGTCAGACGTACTGATCCTTCACACTTTAATGCCTATGACATGCTGATCCTTCACACTTTGATTCCTATTACCAAATGAGGAAGAATCCATTTAGTCGGCATCATGTCGGTATTATGCTTATATAAATTTTTAATTTGGCATCTTTGATAACTTTGGCAGAAACTCTCTTGTATTATTCCTAGTCGACTCAGTCCATTCTAATGTATTTATTCAACTATAATTGTCGGTACAAATGTGACTCGAACTAACTGATCATTAGGTAAATCATTATCAAGATTCTTTGGATTTTCCCTTGTTGTTACTTGTGCCATATGCTTAGTTTAAAACTCTTAATTCAATCTTATGAAATCAACACAAATTCTTAACTTTGTTGGGTCATATTTCTTGATGTGACGGCCTAGAGCTGGACCTTGTGATATTCTAACTTGTGTAGTCAACTTCATGTTTTCAATTTTTTTTGTAGAAGCAGTTGTCCTAGTCTAGTGACAAGTTTGAGGCATATCCCCTTGTCTTGTTGCATGACCCACACTTATTTTAGTTGTTGTGGGTAGGCGACCTCAATTATTGACATTTTTAGTACTTGCTCGATATGCTTAGTCATATATTTGTGCTCTTTATGTTATAGGGTCATAATGGTTGTCGGTTCCCTTTTGTTAAGAATAACATTTGGGTGCATTCTTATTTTTTCCTCAATGCTTTTTTGAATGACCGATACAATGAAGCAGTGTTGCGTCCTTTTTCTAGGAATGACTTTAACACTTCAACAGTCTAGAGCTAGTGTTCATAGTTTTTGAGTTTCCAATCATATAATTATGAATGAGAGTTATACCCAATAGAAAAGAGAGTCCCCAATCACATTTCTCCATGATTTTTAGGTTCAATGGAATCTTCATCGTTGTTGACTATTTGATATAGACGTCAAATGTCCTCATCATGATCATCATGTTCTTCCTAGGGTTTATCTTCAAATGGGTTGATAGGTATGATTATTTTTTTTCCATCTCCTTTAAGCTTAATCCACACTTTCTCCAATGAAATGGAAACTTTCATTTTGCGTCCCCATGGTTGTCCGACTAATGCTAGAAAATATTCATCTCCTTCTCTTTGATCAATGATTTCGATGTCCATATGGGTATTGATACCCATGATTGATGTTTTGACATTTCTCCATACACCAATGGGTTCTATCAGTCATTGGTAAGCTAATTTAAGATATATCCCTAATTCTTCAAGTTTTGGTCAACCAATGATTTCCCATGTCGATCTGTTCATGATGTTTACTTGTGATCCAAAGTCGAGGAGAACTTGCGAAATTTGAAAGCCGCCGAATTCAAGGTCAACAAGGGGTTCCATATTGAGTTTGTCTTTGTGATTCAGACTACATAACATTTTTGTAATTTTTTCATTTTGTCCATTATTTATGATAAGATGCATTACGTTGATTAAGTTTTTCACTACTTCTTATTTTGTTAATAGATGAAGTAAGTCATGAAGCATTTTAATTTTATTTTCTTCTTTACATTCATCAGATGTTATTTGTGAAAATGTTTTTGAGGCATTTTTTGATATATATTTTTTATTTGATGGGTTAGGATAATATTCTTGTTTATTGTTCAAACAAGTGACATGAGGGTTATCCTCCCCAATCTTTGTTCCTTACCATGTAATTTCATGCAAATTTTTAGTGCTACGTGCTTCATTTTTAGAGACACACAATAAATAATTAACAGTTTTTATTTTATTAAGGGAACCTAACATGATGGGGCACTCTTAAAGATTTTTCTCCCCGAATCCACACTTTGTACAAAATTTTAAGTTTGTCATGTCCTTCTATGTACAATCAGGACTTAAATGTTCTTCACTGAAACATACATAACAGCGTGGTCAAGTCTAGCCTAATGGTCGGTACGCCTGATTATTGTAGTCTCTTCCTCGACCATTGTATCCTCCTCATTGGTTATTTCCATAATTGAGATGGTCATTATTGTTATTATCCCATCCTCATTGATTAATTGTCTACGTCTGATAGACTGTGTGGTGATTTGCTTTAGCTTTTAAGTTCTTTATGCATTATGTAGTCGAGTGTTGTGTCATCCGAAAAATTCCACACCACTTTGGTATGAAAGTATAATCATTGTACGGAAAGTTTGTCATCGTTTGGGGCTCAAATATTTCACATATATCACAAAAATATATCATCTTCATCATTGGGACATTTTATGGCTTCCTTTCTTCAGAAAATATATTCAGTCATTCTTCTGGCATTCTCATTTCTTTTTGATGAACGCTGTAATTATTCTGATAGTTCCTCACAGCATCATAAGGACAAGTATCCTTCATATGCCTTTCATTAGAGTATTTTGTGCATCATACATCATTATGTCGAAAAGTCAAATGCTGCATCGATTTTTCCATCTGCTCCATTATGTCTTCCAATACTCGGTCGATGGTGCAACTAGATTGATTTGAGTTTGATTCAATTCTCTCTGTTTTATTTAGGGCATCTTCATATGTTGTGTATTCATGCATCAGTAGTAGAGTTTTGATTCTTTCGGCTAGATTGTTGAAAAAGAATTGAATGAATACAACAAGGTTGATTTTGGTGGGCATTTGGATTAGGAGATATTTAAATCGTTGATCATATTCACAGACAAATTCTCCCACTCTTTATTGAATCTGCTTCATATGGTGCCCTTCCAAATGCTTTGAATCATCGACCTTGAAGTGATCTAGAAAGGGTGTCTTTTATCTAGTTCATTTTTTGGACCTGCCTCCAAAAAATTCATGTACCATGTACAAGCCCAAGATGGTGCATGCTCTTGGTTGCTTTCAATTTTAGAGAGTCTGAAAACGATAAGAAGACTCCAAGGGGGGGTTCTTTTTCGTGTGTTAGTCTCCAAGGACCGAAAAAGAATAAAAGGATGCAATGAAGAAATCCTCTAGCCTGTGTGACTAGAGTATTCCTTTTATGTAATTAGTCTACTAGGCTCAGAAAAGGGTTAAACTTATACCAGATAGACGCCCTTTCAGGTACTTTAACGAGCATGAAAGGAAGCAAGATTGCTCGGCGATCTTTTTATTGTTTTAGGAGTCAGAAAAGAGCTTAATATAAACTCCCTAAGTGCCTTTTTTGTAAAGGACTGGTCCGGCCCCAAAAAGGGGTAAAATTATACTGAACAAAAGGAATGGCCAAACAAGGAGGGAGTGTTCAATCAAGGGACATCGATGAGAACGAAGAATGAGTGTTGGGGGGGAACATTGGTGGTGCCTCCTTGCGGAATGATAAATGGTGGCACAATAACGAAATAACTGCAGTATGAAGAGAGCGGAAGGTTGATAGATATGATTGTAGTGCTAAAATAAGTGTAAAGTGATGGCGGTGGATGTGGCTCACAGATCACAGTGGCAGGATGGACAAACAAGATGTCAAGAAGTGTTGGTGGTGAGAGCAAGAAATGATCTCAAGGGTCATCATGAGTGTGGAAAACTGAATCCAGTGATATAAAGAACGTAAAAAATGGACAACAGCCAATGTGGCATGCAAACCGAGGCGACGAGGGGTTCCTAGAAAATATTCCCGAAAAAGGGTTCGGGAAAACCGAGAAACCAAGTTGACTATCATGAAGGACTCGTTGTTCTGATTCCAGTGGTGGAAACGGTTCGGAAAATGGACTCCGTATGGATCCCAAATGATCGAATCAAGAAAAGGTCAACTGTCTATAAATAGTAAGTGGACCCATAATGCCAAGTGTCATTTGTACAGTTGACTTTGATAGGAGAGTGTAGTGGGCCATAGCGGATTTTGCATTTCTGGGTGATCGGACCGGTCAATTTCATTTCCGAGAGTTGCATGTATTTAACTGAACTTATGCCTTTAATTTTATCGTGATTCGGGAGGGTAGTGGGTCCATAGGGGGGATCATACAGTTCACGAGGGGCATAGATCGCGGGTTCCTAGGTGACGGCCACAATTGCGGATCGCGGTTATGGCCCACACATCCACGGTCCAAGATCGCGACTGTGGCCTTGACAGCTGCGATGTTTGACCACGATTGTGGCCTCGACAGCCGTGATCTGTGATCGTGGCTATGGCCCCCATAGCTACGGTCTAGGAGCACGGATGTAATCTCGATAGCTACGATTTGGGATCACGACATTGGGCCCCACAGCCGTGATCTGGATCTTGATTGTGGAGTCATACTGGGGGGGGATGATGAGTTATTTGATGAGGTTTTGATGAGTTTTCATTGTGTGATTGACAGGATGTCGAGAGTACGATGGCGAGAGCGCGAGATACCCAACAATCTCATGGAGTACATACAGCATGATCGACATGTCCAGGGGACTTTGGGGCTGCTAAAGTTCACGCAGGTTCCTATGATGCATTCCACAGTATTGCTGCTGAATAGGTTGGTGGGATTTTGGGAACCCGAGATGGAGGCTTTCATGGTACAGGGGGAGAGACTAGAGCTCACCCTAGCCGATGTGTACTTTCTTACGGGATTGCCCTGTTTGGGTAGGGTGGCATATACCTAGCCACAGAGGTCCGTGGATGTGGAGATGGAAGAGATGCTAGACCAGTACTGCCTCCCCATGGGAATAGTGAAAAAGAATGCACTTCTGGTATGCGATCTACAAGATCCATCGGTCCGGGTGATCATGGCATCTGTGGTCCTAGTACTAGGGTCACAGGCGCCCAACTGAGTTTCGGGGGGCCAGATGCAGCTGGTGGAGCAGTTATTACAGGGAACTTACTTTGCGTGGGGCTAGATGTTCCTCACCTGTGTTCAGCGGGAGCTGAGCAAGGTGAAGGTATCGGTAGGGGAGTTTTGCTATGGGTTGTTCTTGTGTGCTCTCTTCATGGAGCGGGTTCCGACGTTGCGGCCGTGAGTGCCTATCCGGGCTGGGGGGTTGAGGGAGCTGTAGATGGTACGGTGGGGTCAGATGATGTGCCGACGAGGTGGTTGGGAGGTAGGGAGGTACTTTACGAGGGAGCTCTACATGTAGTGGCTACAGATGCCAGTGGTTTTTTATGACTACCCGTATAGTGAGATGGACTACCGAGGCGAACCAGAGGCACCACGACCTCCTAAGCAGGTTTGGCGTCCAAATGGTATGTATCCATTTTCTTGATTGTTTTATGTTAGATGTTTGGGGTTAGAGATATATGATGATGCTTACCATTTATGATTCTGGATGTGATGCAAATGTGGGACCGAGGCGACCGCGGGGGCATAGGGAGCGTAGAGGGAACATAGCAGTGCCATCCCTACCGGACCAAGGGGAGGTGCAATGATGGGATGCGGATGGGACTTTGGAGTCCTTGCAAGTTACCTTAGATCAACTAATGGTTGGGGTTGCCGACGAGGTGTGGCGGGAGCTTGATCGGAGGGTGATCGAGGCCTGCCTCGAGGCTCCATGGGACTGGAGGACGATTTTGATTGTTGCAGTATTGGCCAAGGAGAGGAGGGCTCGGGATCAACAAGGGGATGAGGAGGATCCAGAGAAGGAGCTAGAGGAGGAGCAAAGAGAGGATGAGTCTATAGCAGAGGCAGCTGGGATGGGGAGTGATGATGGTTCAGACGGGGGATATGACTCTCATTAGGGAGTGCTGGGGACTCCCCCTAATGCGTATGGGCATTCAGGATTTTTTGTATATACGACGTGTATTTTATGACAGGGATGCTGTTGAGTCTCCTCGGTGTATATTATTTGTATAACTGAGTGCTGGGACACTCATGACATTTGTATGATGTTGATATATATATATATGCACATGGATGCATTTTGCGATGATTATTTTTGTACGCACGTGGATGTGCTTGTATTGTTTTGTGCTTTTTATTTCACATGGATGCAAATGATGTGCTATGATAGGCACATGGATGCCCTTGTTTGTAGATGTAGTCTTTTTTGGATTTTTATGTTTTTTGATATGCTTATATGTGATGATGATGCATGATAGATGCTCTACATGGTGTGATTGATATTCCAGTCCAGGATGTTGTTAGCCATTTGATCTGCGACACTATTTTGAGATCTTGGGACATGCGTGAAGGTGATGGATTCAAACTGTCGTCTTAGTTGTTTTGTGCGCAGGAATTTTCTAAAGAGGAAAGGATCATGCACCTCGTAGCAGTTGTTGAGCTAGGAGACAAGGAGATAGGATTCAAGGAACACATGAAGGTGACATATACCCATCTGGAAGGCAGCAGTCAGGGGATCGGTCATGGCATCGTACTCAGCCTGTTTATTGGTAGTAACGCCTATGCACATTTCGTCAAGGTGAATCAACTCGTGTGAAGGGGAATATAAGGCCCAAGCTGTAGAGGCCAAGTTTGGGGACCAGCGGATTGCTCCGTCGGTGAAGCCAACGTAATAACGTGGAAGATCGTCCATCTATGATCACGCAGGAAAATGACGAATGTAAGGTTGCGGGAAAAAATTGGAAAACAAAAAGAAATCAAACTATACATCATGTACTAGCGGGTCCGCTGGATTGTTAAGGATAAAAGTGTTTGAGATACAACCCATTACAGGGGTTGCACAAGGGGTGGCCTTCTGAATCAGTTAGAATGTATGCCTCATGTCCAAGGAAAGTATGCACTATGTAAGGGCCTTGCCACATGGATTCAATCTTCCCTTTACCTGTCTTGTCATGGGCTTGGTCTTAAAGGAGGACTAGATCTCCTTCACGAAAAGCTCGACGTGGGTGGACATGTTTATCATAACCAGCTTTGGAGCGGTTCTTGGTGTCCTCAATTGTTTGGAGAGCTATGTGATGGTCTTCGTCAGCTTGTTCTAATAACAATAGATGTTGTTTGAGTGGTGAGGTGTTGGGGAGAAGTTAAATAGCGATGTCTAGGGAAGGGATCTGACATTCAATGGGGAGGACAGATTCAACACCGTGAACTAAGTGAAAAGGGTTAAAACCAGTGGCGATATTAGTTGATGTATGGTAATCCCATAATGAGGGGAAAAGCATGTGATGCCAATTGGACTTATGACAGTCAACAGTGCATTGGAAGATTGTTTTCAAAATTTTGTTAATGGCCTCAACTTGGCCATTCCCTTGGGGTTAGTAAGCAGAGGCATACTGATGTTTGAATTTAAGGAGAGTGGACAACTCGTTCCAAATGGAATCCTCAAAATGGGAACCGTGATCTGAGATGAGTTGTTTTGGGACCCCAAATCATGTAATGACATGGTTAAAGAAGAAACGGGTAGCGGTGTTGGATTTACATTTGAAGGTAGGCATGGCTTCATCCCATTTGGTGAAGTAGTCGACGGAGATGATGATGTATTTATGGCCATTGGTGGATGAGGGTTTACACTCGATAAAGTCAATGGCCCAATTAAAAAAAGGACCAACGCTAAGGACTAGATGGAGTGGGGAAGGTGGTGTTCGTGCCTTTGGGGCAAAGAGTTGGCAATTATGGCAATGCTTAACCGCAATGATGCAGTCAGTGAACAGCATGGGCCAGAAGTATCTGACGCGGATTATCTTCTGGGTTGTGGCCATTCGAGAAAAATGTCCACCGTAGGTGCCACTATGACAGTCGTTGAGGACTTTCTTATCCTCCTCTTGTGTGAGGCAACGACGGAGGATAGTGTCAGCACCGTGCCAGTAGAGGACATCGCCCAAAAGGAGGTACCGAGAGGCGTGGTGACGGATACGGCGGTGTCCATCGTGATCGATATCGGGACGAAAGTTCTGTGTGCGAAGGTATATCAGAATGTCACCATACCATTGGTCATCTAATGAGATGATGAACAAATGGTCATCAGGTAACTCATCGGGGATTGGCAGTGATGGAAAAAGCAATGGGAGGTCGGTTATGAGTTGGGCGAGCACGAGGGCTTTAGTACTCTTACGGGTTGTGAAGGTCAGGTCATATTCTTGTAGGATAATTACCCATTTAGCGATGCGGCCTTGCAGGAGGTGATGGTTCAAGAGGTAGACCATAGGGTTGGAGTCGAAGACAACTGTAGTATGACTCAGGAGGATGTAGTCTCACAATTTCTGTACAGAAAAGACGATAGCGAGGGCCATTTTTTCCTCATATGGGTAACGTAGTGGTGGTCCAGACAAGGTTTGGCACACGTAATAAATGACATGCTCCTGGTGAGTAGAGTCTTCTGGAACAAGGACCCTTGATATGGCGTGATCAGATGTCGAGACGTAAAGGATGAAGTCCTAAGAGAAATCTGGAGGGGAGATCAAAGGAACTTGTGTAAGAGCTTTTTTAAGGGCTTCGAATGCAGCTTCCGCCTGGGCATCCCAGACAAAGGGTATGTGGGTATGAAGCAATCGTAAGAAATTATGAACTGTGGTGGCATAATTAGGAACGAAGCGATGAAGGAAATTAGATTTCCCCTATAAGCTTTGTAGCTTCCGTAGTGTGCGTGGTGAGGGAAGGTCCAATATGGCTTGAACTTTTAGGGGGTCCACAACAATTCCTTTGTGGGAAACAATAAAACCTAACAACCGGCCTACCGGAACGCAAAAGACACACTTGAGTGGGTTCAAAACGGATCTGATATCTGTGACAACGCAGAAAAAATTGCCGGAGGTTGTTAAGGTGGTCATATTGTTTCTTGGAGCATGCTGTGAGATCGTCAAGATAGACTAATATGATATGAACCAAGTCGTGAAAACAATAGGTCATGGCCCGCTAGAAGGTGGCACCAGCATTTTTAAGGCCGAAAGGCATGACTCGATATGCAAAGGTGCCCCATGGGGTGGTGAAGGCAGTCTTGTATTGATCTTCTTTGCGGATCTGAATCTGGTTATACCTAGAGAAACCGTCCATGAAGGACAGGACTTCATGCCCCGCACACGCATCGATGAGTTGGTCAATAAATGGCATGGGGAAGTTGTCTTTGGGATAGGCTTGGTTTAAATCGCAGAATTCAGTACATACCCTGATGGTGCCCTTTTTTTTTTGTTCATAGGGATGGGGTTTGAAACCGAAGTGGTGTATGTGATGGGGTAAGTGAAACCCACTGCGTGTAGCTTCTCAATTTCTGCTTTGATGGCAGGGAGCTTTGATGGGTGAATGGGGTGCTGTTTTTGGCGAACAGGGGGCATGCCTGGCCACGTGTCAATGTGGTGTTCTATGATAGTGGGGTCAAGACCAGGCATTTTGGTGTAGGACCAGGAAAAGAAATCGCGGAACTCTTGAAAAAGTTTTCTGTACTCTCTGATCTCGTACTCGGTGCAAGAGGCTCCGAAAGTAATGAGTTCATGGGCACCGCCTGGGGCAGAGATATCAATGTGGATTGTGGTTGAGATATTGGCCATGTTACCTTCCTCGAAGGCATCAGGAGCGGGAATGGGATCTTTAAACCAGTCGACCTTGGTGGGGAGGAAATCTTTGGACTCAACCAAAAATTGGGTGGCTGTGGTGGTGGAGGACTCCTCCGGGAGGAAATAGGAATGATGGTGCATATCCTCCTAGGGGTAATTAGGTGTGGTAAGAGCCTCAAGAATTTCCTCATCATTGTAGAAATGTTTTGTTGTCAAATCGGTTGACGAGGGAACGCTAACACTAGAGATCATATAAATGGTATTGATCTCTCATGTGGGCAGAGATTCGGGGGGGTGGATTTCTTCAGTGGTGAGAGGAGATGTCTCGAGGTCCATGTTATTCATCTCATAGAGGTTGGCTTTGTAATCATGGAGATCAGGGCAGTGATGTGAGTAATGGCCATAAATACCGGATATGGCACAAGGGTGATTAGTACGCAGTGATTTATCCCGAGGCTTAGGGGTAAGGTCGAGTTGGACAACCAGAATGTTGGGGTCATCATCAAGCATTTCCATGTGCTCCTATAATGTAGGTAATTGTGGACATTGATGGGTAGCATGGCCCAAATCATCACACAAAGAACATTTGGGGGGAGCCCGAAATGGTGCAGGATTCTTAGCGGCTTTTGGCCCGGGCAGAGTGGTGTAAGGTTGTGGGCCTCTTCCCCCAGTGTATTTTGCAAGAGGGGGTGGGTTGGTAGATGAGGAAGAAGTGGTGACACCAGGAGGTGGCCGACTAGCAGTGGTGATAGGTTGCACTGGATGTAAGATGACATTTGGTGTCAAAGGGGAAGCGGGAGGTGTGAGATACCATACAGGTAGTCCTAAAGTTAACCCCGGGAGGTTGAGTGTGGCCATTACCAGGGCACTTACTACTCTTGAAGGGAGGAATAGGAAGGTGATGGTATGGATAAGTGTGTTTCCAACATGTCTAGGTACCGACGGTGGTTGGGGTAGCAAGGGTGGTTGATAGGTGGGTGTTTGTGTATTGTGGGATAAGGTACATAAGTCAGATATGTCGAGCACTGGTAACGGTGGTGGAATGGATTGGAATGTGGAAGTCATCGACGTATCTAAGTAGACTCCGGGTCCAACTGAGGAAACCAATGAGGTAGATGCACAGTGAACAGGTTGTTCAACCATGGGGACAACATTTTTGGGTGTAGCTGGGGCATTGGGATGGTAGTAGGTGAGTTGATCAATCTTGACCACGCGGCCTTCATGGGGGAACATCATGGTATGCAAAACGAATGAAGCAACCTCCTGCATGGCATACATGTAACTGCGTCCAGGTAATAGGTTATAATCAAGTTGGGAATTGATGACCTCTATGTCAATAAGCACTATTTTACCGACCAACTGGACGGGGACATTGGCTAGGAGACCTTGGGGTTGAGCCAAATGATCGTTGTAGGCTCATAATGTAGTGGTGGACGGCTGGAGAGTAGGGGATCCTAATTTATGCCAAATGAATGTGGACATAATGCATGTAGAGGCACCCTCATCGATGATGCACTGATGGATTACAAGATTCCGGATGGATACAAAAACTTGGAATGCCAATGTGGAAGGAAGGCGTGGTTCAGATTGGTCCAAATCGAAGGCCATCGTCTGTGAGTTAGTCAGATCGATAGCACCAATGGTGGATAGCAGAGTCCTACACTGTGAAGGATAGTTTTTAAGATCTCTAATGCCGACATGGCCGCGGGGGACTAAGCTAAGTCGTCCACAATGTTGTAATTAGATGCAGCACGAGCATTGGGGTTATTGTTGAGGCGGTGAAGTGGGAAGTGAGGTCCTTTTGGGGCTCCATCTAGCAGGGCAGTAGATATATGTAATGGCTGATTGGTGGAAAGAGCATTGGTGGTTTTGTTAGCGGGAGGGGCTTCAGAGCCATATTGGTTCTAGCAGGTTTGAAGGTTGACATCAGTCGATGACATCATTAAGAAGTGGTGGGTACCTGAGTCTAAAGTGGGGTGGGTAGGTGCAACGTAAGTGACTTGCTGTTGTGGTGGCACGGTTCCTGGAGGGGGAGCTAACAGTTGAGAGTTCACCACGCCTTGGGATGGTAAAGGATTATGCAATACCAAGGGTTGAGTTTGAGGTGGTGGGGGGTTAGGTGGTGCCTGTGGTGCCGCGTTCCCTTGGCGGTGGGCATCATCGATCCAGAGTTGTTGTTCCCACTCCAAGTGTGGGAAAGCATGGGTGTAATGGCCATAAACCCCGCAAACAGAACAAGGATGGTTCATTTGTAAGTTAGGTTTTTTGGCTTGCTTTGGTGGCTTGCTAGGGTTTTGGTTGGCGGGAGCAGTGTTATTATTGTTTAGGGAATTAGGTGGCTGGCCGCCTTGGTCTAGAGGAGGGTTGTTCCCGCAGTTACGTCCTTTTCCGTGTTTTTGCTTGCCTTGTTGGTTACATTGGGTATTTTGGTTATGCTACTGATTTTGTTGTGCGTACACTTTCCCTTGGGTGGGAGGTGGGTGTTGAGGTTGTGTGGGTGCGAGAGTAGGCTGTAGCGGATAATAAGTGGGTGGGGCTGGAGGTGGTGCCAGTGCAGGACCTTGTGGGGGTTATTGATACGTCTGTGTGACTGGTGGTTGAATTGCTACAAGTGCTACTTATGGTGGATAATAAGCGGGGGGGGCTTGTCAAGATACAGGAGCGGGCATGACCTGCTGGTGGTAATATGGGTGAGGTGAAATCGGGGGAACGTAAGCTGGGGATGCGTGGCCAAAGCACTGAGGTGGACATGAGGATCCGTGGGAGTGGCGGTTATGTTCCATGGGAGCATACGAATTGGTTGCTCCATAGTGGGTTGTACCCTGCGAAAGGTCGGGGCCATTACTAGTACGTGTCATGGAAAAGGGTTGATTATGCGATGCAACATGGCCAATGATGCCATCGGTGGCATGGGATGCCCCCAGCACATCGTTTCGGGAGGAATTGGTGCAGGGGGCATCGGGTATAATGGTATATAAGTAACCGGACTGGGCATAGATAAGGTCAAACTGCTAGGCTTTTAAGATGGCTTCCTCTTCGGATTGGGTTCGCTCGGATGCCACATCCTTAGCAATGACAGGAAGGAGAGATTTAAGAAACCAATCTAGGAAGATATGGTCGTCTAACTTTATTTTGCACAGGCTTCGGCATTGACACCACTCATGAATGTGGTCAGTGATGTGGGTGGCCATATTCTATCTAGAAGACAGTAGGATCTCAACTCCCGCGTCATAGTGGACAGGTAACTGAAAGAACTGCAGGAAGGTCAAGGCAAGGGAAGTAAAGGTGACATGGGTCCCATGGGGCTGCTCGATGTACCACTTGGCTATAGAGCCAGTAAGAGTCCGTTGTAATAGGCGGAGTCAGACAGAGTCGTCCACTATGGAGTTAGAGGAACACAATAGATGGAAGGACATAATGTGATTTTGTGTGTCCTCTCCTACCTTGCCCTCAAACTTGGGGATGTCTGAAGGGAGTTTGGTAGGCATGTGAGGCCACATGGGATCGTATCTGATGGGGTCGTTGGTTAATCTGGCTAGGTCAGGAAGGTTGAGACTAGCCATGAATGGAAAACTAGTAGAGGATGTGACATACTAGTGGGAGCAACCATGGTAGGGCTGCTACCCCCAGGTGTGGGAAATGGGTTCATGATGAAGATGCTACCCCCAGATGGAGGAGTGAAGGTGGTATGGGAGGGTCCTGCACCAACAAGTGTAACGTGAGTCGCAGATGGGGTTTGCTTTGGTATGGTAACTACTGGAATTGGAATAGTAATGGGAATGGTAGGTATGGGCCCCATCGAGGGCATACCCAAGGTAGGTGTGGGCCCCATCGAAAGCATACCCAAGGTAGGTGTGGTTGTGGCTAGTGTGCTTTCTGGGGTCATTATGGATGTTCCACCGATAGTCCCTACAAAGAAGGGGTTGGAGGCCATGTTAGCCATGGGGCTAGTTGGTGCTTTGTAGGTAGGGTTTTCCAACTCTGCCTCAGAATCTGATGTGAAATAAGGAGTGTCAGAGTCAAGGGACAAATCTCTATGGCATCGATGAATGGAGTTGAGTGAGGAAGCTCTACATCTATGACAAGTGATGTCAAGTGAACCATGTTGCGGGGGCTCACCCTGGAGGCACCGAGAGTGTCTCGGGGACTCAATGGTGACAGATGGTGTTAAGAATCAGGTTGTTGTGTCGAGTGAAAAATGGCTGAAAAACTCTAATGCAGTCGAGTGTGCAGAAGGAGAGCACAAACAATATGGAACTCAGGCCAACAACTAACTCAAAATGCTTACTCTAATAGTTGTGCTACAATAAGCAGAGTATCAGAAAAAATGGTCAGAATACCAACAAGCAAACGGTTTCCTAAAAATAAAAATGGTGGACTCACTAGACCAAAGGGAGGTAAGAGAGCATGCAAACACCTAGCTAAATAGTATTCTGATTCGACCAGACATATCCTATGCAAGGTGATGAAATCCAAGTCAGACAATATGGATAGTAGAACCAAGTGGCTAAGGATATCCCCCTATCGGGAGGGGTACCGGGTAAGACAGTCCTAGAAGAAAGGAAACTAAGATACCCCGTTCATGACATGTCCAGAAAAATTGAATATGTAGCTGTTGTCCTATCACTGTGTGGACCTAAAAGGAACACCACATGTGGACAACAAGTAGGTAGCTTTCGGTTACTGGGTGGATTGCAGTATTCCACTCAGGCCTCCGAAACCAATCTAACTACTTCAACCCTCCTAAGGGAGAGGCCCTCTAATAAACTAGTTGTGACCATGCCAAAATGTACTAGGGATTTTTGGTACCCTAAAGGACAACCACTATGTCTCAAATGTAAGTGACGGAGGGGTGTTATTTGGATGCCTATCCCCCCTGTCCTACCTAACTACAATATTCTTATGTGTTCCCCAATTGGGTTTAGAATGTTGGTTGAGTTAAGTAGTGTTTTAAGTCTCACTTGAATTAGGTGTTAAAGTGTGTGTGTGTGAGGTGATGAACCCAATCAAAAGTGTCGGGCTTAGGCAACGTTTTAACCAATAATAATGTAGAAACTTAACTTGCAATGCAAATTTTTCTTTTTTCAATGTAAATGCTTAAACTATTGTATACAAATTCTGTAAATCGAAAAAAAGCAAATTGCAGAAATAAGTTGTAGGTAACTGTGGCTATAGACAGAACAGGTGGCTGTGTAGGTGCGGAAAATGTTGCAGAAAAATTTTGGGCTTACAAAAGGGTAAAAATGCAAAAAACAGATCGTGGGTCTATGATGGAAATGCATGGCCTGGGGCACGGCTGTAGGGGTAGAACCTGCATTCTAGATTGCATCTATAGGGAGATTCTGTGCATTCTGGATTGCGGGAAAATGGCAGGAAGTTGGTGTCAGGGCTGCAGGAAAACGACAGGAAGCTGCAGTCGGGGTTGCGGGAAAATGGCAGGAAACTGCGATCGGGGCCGCAGGAAAATGGCAGGAAGCTGCGGGAAAAACGTAGTAGGATTTGGTTTGGGATGCGGGAAAACGACAGGGAGCTACGGTCTGGGCCGCGGGGAAAACGACAGTAAGCTATGGTCTGGGCTGTGGGAAAATGACAGGAAGCTACGGTCAGGGCCGTGGGAAAACGACAGGGAGTTGCGGTCGGGGCCGCTGAAAAACGATAGGAAGTTGTGGTTTGTGCCATGGATTATGGCTAGGAACTCGCTGTCTGGGCCACGGTTGCGAGGAAAAGAACCACGCTCTGCTACAGAAAACCCAACTTCCTAAAGCCACAGCCGAACAGGGAAAACAGAAAAAATACTTACAAAAAATAAAAACTTTTAAACTTTTAACGAGAAATTCAAAGGCCAATAGTGGAGTCGCCAAAACTGTAGCTAGGGTTTTCACCCTAGCTTGTGCAAATGAGCACTTACTAAGGAGAAGGGCCTCCTTAGTAGCAGTTTAGTAAATAGTAAATTTTAACCGTAAAACAACATAAAATCTAAGCTAACATGTGCATCAACAAAAAATAAAAAGACAATGATAATATAGTGGGAAATTTTCTTTTGTATTAAAAATGAAAACAAAGTTACATTTACCTCAAATGTAGAGGTTGGTGGAGCTCTTGTAGTAGTCTAGGAGGGATGCCTCCATGCTCCAATGGGTTCCTTCTCCTTCTACAAGGTGTTTGGATGATGGGCCAAAAAGGGGTACTCAAATGGGAAAACTAGCTCAAATGGTGAGCTTAGGTTTCAAGAGCAATTCTGGCAGCGTAAGGATAGGATAGATTGTGGATGAAAAATGGGGAGCCTCCATCACCTATTTATAGGTGTTTTAGTGGTGGAGTATTGACCCATGGTTTTTGACACCATATGGTTTAGGTTAGTTGTTTTAGGGTTTTTGCTTCTTTTTTCCTTCTTTTTCCTCTTTTTTATATTTTTTATTCCCTTTTATTTGATTTTTGGGAATTTAGGGCCTTTTTAGAGGGTTTTTGCTATCTTTTGAGGAAATTTAATTATTTGGAGGGGGAAAAAAGGGGTTTTTTTGCCTTTTGGTGGCCTTTAGATGTTTTTTTGAGGTTTTGGAGGAAAAAATGGTGGAAAAAATAGACAAATGAGTCATATGGTGAGGGAAATAAGGTAGTGAGCACTTTTCAGGTGTTAACAGAAGGTGACAGAGCATATGGAGCAATGTTGACTGCTATGTCTCCTTGTATGTTATCCCACTTCCATGATTATGCTGAATATCCAAAAGAGATATGGGCCCATCTGGATTAAATATTTGGAAAACATAATGAAGGGATTGGTGCAAAATAATTGGAGAGAAATCCCCGTGATGCATTCGCCCTCCTTGATGGTCTCTCTGATCATGGTTCAATATCAAACATATCTCATAATGAATTTGTTCAAAAAGAAGAAGAACTTGCAGATTCAACACTCATGTTCTCAATGTCTTCTCTTTCGAATTCTGAGCTAGCTCACACTCTAGAAACTGAAGAGGTTCTTAAATCCTCTCTTGCACAAGAGTCTGTTGGCTTGCATAATGATGATCTATTGAATGTTTCAGAGGTTAAATCATCAATTGGAGCTGATGCATTCACTCTCCTTGATCACTTACATCTTATGTACTACTATATGATCATTTGTACATGCTCTCATAAGTTCATTGAAGATATAGGGCATTACCATTCGCTTGGGATCATTTCTCGTGCATACCATGGTTTTGATCGCACCCCTACTGGTTCAAAGAAGATTTCAACAAACCATTTATCAAGTCTTGCAGCTGATTTGAAGTCCAAACAACCACTATCATGTGATGGTTCTTTTGGGCATGATCTCACCTATGATTGTTCAAAGGAGATAACAAAAGACTATCTAAACATTCATGGATTTGATCCTACCTGAGTTGGTTCTAAGCACAAGTTCTAGGATCATCCTCATACCTTTGGATTTGTTGTCATCACATTCGGTCTTAAGAGAAAGTACAAGCAAATGTCTTCATATTCGCTTGCATCCACTGAAGGAGAACACAAGCACATGTTTTTGGAGCATGAACCACTTCTTCCCAAGAAGAAGATACCTCCAGACATACGACCAAGCATCACACCTACTTGAGTTTGGAGCATTTATTTATTTTTTGTGCCCTATAGTCTCTTTTGAGGGGGGGGGGTATTTTTCCCATTCTGTTTTTCCCCGTTTCCTTGTTTCATGGACTGTTTTTATTATTCATTGTATTGGGTGACCTTTGGTCTCAGTTACGAGGGCCCAAGATGGATTGAGGGGGGGTGTTAGGATATTCCTATACTCCATCCTAGTCCTACCAACATTGCATTTAGTCATGCATGCATTTTTACATGCAGTCATGCATTTGCATGCAGGCATGCAATTGCATGCATCCCAATCATCAGTAACCTTGTCTTCCGGCACCTTGTCCCTAGTCTGCTAGCCCCAATAGCTTATTTATGTTCAGTTCCATCCCTCCTAATCAGTGATGTGCCCTCTTTTCACCTACCACATGTGAAGTGCACCCTCTCTCACCTATCACTAGTGAGACACTCAGTTAGTTTCTTGATTTGTGGATCTCTCCCTTGATTTGGGGACAGATTGACTAGTTAACTCACTGAAACACTCCGATGGACCTCCAGAGAGACTTGGTTGACTATTATGACTGCAGTTAGCTCCTCATTCCCTCCTTGAATTCTCCTTCAATACATTAGTGCTCCATGCATTAGTTACACCTACTACATTCAGTTAGACTCAGTTTGAAACATGGTTGATAGTTACTTGTGCATTGATGACACTCTACTGATCTGATGATGAGTTCATGCAGACTAATTCGAATTGCCACCTTGGAATTTGAATCCTCTCCATTGTATTATTTATTGTTCATATTATGATTAATGAATTAGTGTGATGTTATTCTACTTCTATCTAAGTTCTACTGTATCATAATTCTGCCACTCTTTTACACTGCATTGTCCACTCTTCTTCTATTTTCCTGCTTAATCTTTCTTGTGAGGTATACATCAGCTCTTAGATTTGCTATGAGTATTTTCACAATACCATGTCACACTCGATGATATGTCTAATAGTGAGTCCAGTTGTGATGATCATAGGTACATAACTAACGGGAGTTGTGGCATCTCGAATGGTGATGCACCATTTTGGGGGGGTCAAAACCATTGCATTTGACTGAAATTCTAATGTCAGTGCCCCACCTTCTTCTTCAACTGGTCGACTTTCCCTCATGTCAGGTCGGACTTTTGTCCACTCGACCATCTCTTCTGACTTCTTGAAGCCTCTATTATGATGTAACAGGATGGAAATCTCCCTCGGTTGCTCTCGTTGTTTGTATATTTTTTCTCTTTCTAGTACTTGAATATTTGTTGTTTGCTTATGCATGAATAGAAATTTATTTTGTCACAACAAACTTTACTTATTATAGGCCTTCATTATTCCATCAACTAGCCTCCATCTTCTTTATTGAGAACACATCTTCAGCGACCCCCTCATTTATGACCTTATTCTTACTGACTGACGGATACGAGGTTAGCAGTGGTCATAATTTGTTCAAAAATTGTTCCCACTATTGTTTGTTCATGAACCATTCCCACTCTTTTTGCTTCTTCTCACAATTCGTCGTTGCGTGCTCCTCTAAGGGTGGCTAAGGTTCGACAATGTGTCTAGCACCATTTGCGATCAAAAATTTATATAGAATACTAGGGACAAAGAACAACAAAATTTCATGGAGTTCAATGTAAAAATTGTGTCAGATTTTATTTGCGGATAATCTGTCCTCAATGGCTTGTTCCTCACAGTATTCTTCACAAATTTTCTTGAACCATTCGAATTTTTTTTTTATTCTACAATTAAGGATATTTCTCATTAGCAATGTTTCACTCTGGGCATCCAATCTAGTCATGAATAGCTATAAGGAATTTCTTTATTTTTCCAGGAATAGAATCTAAAAATTTCTCATGGGCCTTGGTGAATAACTTGTGCCTTCCTTGTGCTAATGTCATCTTATTTCGTCATGCATAATTTTGGATATAGTTTGCTACTTTCTTTTCCAAGTACTCTACGATTTCTCTCTCTGTTAGCATTTGTGTGTCTTTGTCATTTCTTAAGGATATGTACTACTGACAACGAAACCAATGTTGTAGTCTAGGGGATTGCATTAGTTACCAATAGTACATTATACTAATATAGACAAATATTCACATGCATACACACATCATAGAACCATGTATGAGATTAAATGGGACAACAACAAGAAGATTTATATTAATGGAACCGAAGCAGAGTACAATATCAATCCATAGATACATATTCAGATGTCGGCTCCACAACCTATTTATACAAGTTACATACAGTTATTTGGTTACAACTATTGGTTGGTCGACTAACCAACCGATTGCTTTGGGTCAACCATGGTCAGTGGAGGACCTTGTCGACTCGTCGACTAGGATCATCCAACACCATCACAGCTCATCTTAGTTTGAGGGAGGAAGCCATTGTAACTCTGCGTGGTGAGGTGTAATATGTAGTTGAATCCATTTGATCCAACAATTATTTTTAGCTCCATTTTTTACTATGTTTTATCAAGCAAATGTTTTTTTTATTTTGCATCTTTGATTATTTTTCATCTTTGTAATTTTATTTCTCAAAAGAGTACAAAATTAAGTTTGTAGATATATGCCAAGCATAGATTCTGAATACATATGATGTCAGAACAGACTAATATACTAAGAGGGAGGGTGAATCAATATCTCTTATGACTTATAATTTTGATAATCTTTTGAAGGCACAAAATTATGAAATAACGAACTTTTTAAAGTAGTCAAATTCTGCATTTTGGGACAACAACATAGGGCTTCTTGTTGCTTGTTTATATTAAATTCGCTATTTCCTAATCTCATTTGAAAATTCATAGTCTCTAACCTTCATAATTGATCCTTGACTCTACTTGACCAATGAATTGGAAATATTATTGGTCCACCCATCACTTTATAAAAAAAATTTACAATTTTTGTTTTCCCAAAGATTAAGTTTTCATTTCATTTCATCTAGTATGCAAGTGACGAAAGTATAAAATTATTGATATGTGTTGAGAAGAGGGTCCCCTTTTCTTCTTAAACAAGATATGGAAACATATGTAATATAAACTAATTATACCCCTTATAAGATAAATTATGAACAACAAACTTATCTCAGAAATATTAGCAACATAGTAGCATCCTATCTGTTGCTTTTCAGTCTGCACAAAAAGAGGTTCCTTCACTTTTGACAAATGGCACAGCTAGTGTCCACTTCTCAAACACCAAACCCAGTTTATTTTTGTGAGGAACTGAGCAAGGATTGTTTCCATCAAAATGTGAGGATTTAGGAACTAAATTCTGGGATGGTGCATTCACAAACACTATACCAAATATTTCAAATTATTCCATAATACCTTCAAATGTCAACAAAGTATTTTAAGTTAGTCTAGACTTTGTCCAAATAGCATAGTGTCCTATCAGTCTATGTTCAACCCTGTTATAGAGAACTAATGTATTCAACATATCAAATCAATTCATTGCTTATGGGCATCAATTCATTCTAGTATTTCATCAATGAAGTTCAAAACAGTCCTCGACCTTCCTTCAGTATACTTTTCTTACGGACTTTTGCAATACGAAAATAATAACGTCAATTATGACATTGAATCTGATGGGAACCCATACCTCTATTTATTAATGAAGTATTCTTACCTTAGGTTATGCATTTTATGGCCTTCTGTCCAAACGTGTGTTAAATTTTCTGAATTTACTTCAATCTGATCTAGGATCTTAACTGAGAGAACAACATGTACAACATATCTATAGCATATCAATCATGGAGACAATAATGAAAGTACACAAGAGACACAAAGATTTACTTGGGGAAAACCATAAAGGTGAAAAACCCCAATAACTTCCTCAGAGATAGATAGAGCAATGATACAACCAACCAAGAGAGATAGCCATAGCCTAGCAGCAGATCCTCCTCCTCCATAAGTGCGCCACTCCTCCTTGAGTGCATGTGTGAGAAGTGAGTGAGCAAATAGAGTGCCTCCCGCACTCTATTTATACTTGACTTGACTTGCCTTTTTACCTAACTCATGTAGGCTCGAACTTTACCACATAACATAATGCTGAGTGGGCCGACCCCCAATAAGGTGGTCTAATAACCATTTGACCCACATGGCCGACCCCCAATAGGGTGGTCTAATAACCCTTTGACCCACATGACTTATACAGGGCCGACCCCAAATAAGGTGGTCTAATAACCCATCAAGTATAAGTTACGACACTTACAATATAAATGACGACACTTCCTTATAGAGGAATAATACCATCTCTATAGGAATACAATATACATGTATGTGAAATACATTCCGAAGTTACATATACATCAACACTCCCTCTTAACTAGGAAGGTATTTCTCAGCACAGTTCTTCTAGCACAAGTCATCTTCTCTGGATCATCGTCACTAGATAATCATCATCGAGTCATCATCATCGTCACTGCTGCTGCTATCTCAATCAATCTCTGAATCTACTCGTCATAGGAAGTTCTACAGAGCCAGTCCTTTTTCGTACTGGATGTAGGCCCACCACCTGGAGGTCTTCATCATCACTGGCCATACTGTGGAATCCTCAGGACTTATTACGTGCGTCACAAAACCTCGAAAGAGCATCCCAGGATGTTACGGGTACACAACTCCGACCTGTAGGATCTCCCAGGGTGCTATTACATGTGACCCCACCACAAAACCTCGAAAGAGCATCTCAGGATGTTACGGGTACACAACTCCGACCTGAAATCTCCCAGGGCACAAATTACATGTGGTCCACCACAAAACCTAGCAAGAGCATCTCAGGATGTTACGGGTACACAACTCCGACCTGAAATATCCCAGGGCACAAATTACATGTGGTCATGGCAAAACCTCAAAAGAGCATCTCAGGATGTTACGGGTACACAACTCCGACCTGAAATCTCCCAGGGCCCAAATTACATGCCATAGGACAAAACCTCGCAAGAGCATCTCAGGATGTTACGGGTACACAACTCCGACCTGAAATCTCCCAGGGCACAAATTACATGTCCTCCCAGAGCAATGTCTCGAAAGAGCATCCCAGGCTGTTACGGGTACACAACTCCGACCTATAGGATCTCCCAGACATGCTCATCTGCACAACCTGATCCACGGCCACAGAGTATCAACCTGATACTCACCATACATCATCCTGATGTACTCATGATCGTCCTGATCATCATCACTGCAACGTCCTGCTGCATGTCATCTGGAGCAACATCCTGAAGCTCATCATCCATGATCATCCTGATCATCATTGCAACATCCTGCTGCATGATCCACCTGATCATCAATGCATCCACCTGATGCATACCAAGTATCTACCTGATACATATCATCATACATGATCCTCCTGATCATACAATGTATCCACCTGATACATGATACATATCACCATACATGATCCACCTGATCATACAATGTATCTACCTGATACATATACAGATACATGGTCCAAGCATCCAACATGATGCATATACAAAATACATACACATGATCCAACTGATCATATCCAGCATCCAACATGATGCATACATACATAAATGATCCAAATGATCATATCCAGCATCCAACATGATGCATACATACATAAATGATCCAACTGATCATATCCAGCATCCAACATGATGCATACATACATAAATGATCCAACTGATCATATCTAGCATCCAACATGATGCGTACATACATAAATGATCCAACTGATCATATCCAAGCAGAAACCAGAACATCATCCTGATGCTCATCATCCGGTGCTTACATCCACAGCCATGTGAAGGGACCCCCTTCAAACATGCTTGGAATGGCTTCAGCAAATGTGTCCATCACTTCTTCCTTGAAGTATCCTCGATCTGAAGCACACCAAACCTCTCTCTGAAGTACTCGAACTTCACCCTGGCTAGTGGCTTCGTCAGCACATCTGCAATCTGCTCGTCCGTCGCAACATATAGGAGCTTCTCAGCTCCTCTCTACACCATATCCCTGATATAGTGATATTTGATCTCTATGTGTTTCGACTTGTCATGAAACACTTGGTTCTCAGACAGCTTCACACAACTCTGGTTATCACAGAAGATACCAGTAGCCTCAAATAACTCAGACAGTAGCTTCCGTAGCCATACTGCCTCACAACTAGTTGAGCAGGCTGCAACATACTCTGCCTCAGCTGTACTCAGTGCTACGCAGGACTGCTTCCTGCTAAACCAAGAGATCACACCTGATCCCATACTAAAGCAACACCCAGATGTGCTCTTCCTATCTGCAGCACTTCCAGCCCAATCTGAATCAACATAGCCCTGCAGGTTAAACTTTTGATTCGCCTCATACCTGAGCCCATAATCCACTGTGCCCTTCAGGTACCTCAGAATATGCTTTACAACAACTAGGTGAACACTCTTTTGATCCGTCAAGAACTGGCTCAATGTGTTCACAGTAAAGCAAATGTCTGGTCTCGTGTTCGTCAGGTACATCAAGGACCTAATCATCTGGCGATACATAGAGACATCAATCGGCTCAGATGAAGCGTCACATAGAAGCTTCAGATTTGATGCCATAGGTGTGTCCATGGCCTTGCAATCCATCATCCCGAACCTCTTTGGGATCTCTACTACATACTTCCCTTGTTCAAGGAAGAATCTATCTTCACTCTGCCACACCTCCATGCCAAAAACAAATAGTGCATCATCCCCAAGTTCTTCATCTCGAACTCGGTAGTAAGCTTCCGCTGCGTGTCGGCAATCAATCTATCTTCACCATACCAAGTTCTGCACATATATGATTTCCTATCATGTGTCTCAGAACCAAGTGGCTGCTCTACATGCACTTCTTCTTCAACTACACCATTCAAGGAAGCTGTCATGAATCCATCTGGTGTATCTTCTATTTCATCACTTTTATATTTCTCAATGCTTCCATTTGCAACATGCTTGATCTGATAGTTCCATTTGGAAGTCATAGCAAACTTCCCTTCATGTCTTGGGATTACATCCCAAACATCATTCTTCATGATCGACGGATCATGGCATTTCATTTCTTCATCCCAGATACTGGGAACTTCAATATCTTCAATATCTTCAATAGATATCTTTGTTGCTGGAACAAATGTTGTAGTTCTTCTTTTGTAGGAGATGGCATACGATCTTTCCTACACAACAAGTTAAATTGCATGATTAGAAAACATCTCATAGTTTTCAGAACAAATTCTTACACATAAAGAAATATGCCATACAGTCATGCAATTATCTTAGCCAATGCTTCAATACAACATTTATCCATATTCCGTAACTTTCTAGATGCCTTCCAATCTCTACCAGAACATTGTTAAGAGTGTGCACAACTCCCAACATGTCAACAAAGAGGTTTCATTCTAGATAAGTAGCAATGGAATGTTGTACAGTGCCATAGGCCACTTACCCATGAATATTAGGAGTATACTGTTCATCAATGCAATTATTCTAATATGCATAATACACAACCTAATTCTAGGAACATCAGTATATACATTATTGAACAGTATTATTTAAGAAATGACAATTCAAATACTTATCTTTGCTTGTTCGTTGGGTGGACTCCCTCTGAGTCTTCGCTTCCTTACAGGAGCTGCTGGAGTCCTAATCTGAAGTAGCTTCTTCTGCACCTTTCTGTTGTGGGATGTAGAGAGATGGTCAACTCCCTCTGAATATCTGCATCCTTGCATAAACCACTGGAGTGTACTCCCTCTTGATCTTTGCTTCCTAGATTACCTGTTCTTGAATCTCATATTCATCCTTGGTCCCTATGCATGCTTATTAGTATCATGAATGTGTTATCCTTGTGATCTCATATAAAATAATACATTCATTAGTATACTATTAAAACACAATAATCTCAAGCATGTATAGTCATGATCATTTCAAACAGAAATAATAAGCATTAGCATTCAAGGTTTATGTAGGATTCTTATGGTTAGTCAAATCATAAGAAACATAACATGTCTAAACCTGTAATTACTCAAACCTATGACTCTTCAGGTTAGTTGAATCATCAATCAAGATAAGAGATATAAAATGCATAAAACCTGTGATTATTCAAACCTATACCATCATGATTCTTCTGGTTAGTCATATCATCAATTATGGTAAGAAACATAATATGCATACAATCATGATTATTCAAACCTATGACTTCATGAATAATCATTATCAACAACAGTATAAGATCCTAACACAAGGTAGGATTCTATCTTGATATAGGAAAAACATACCTGGATTAGCATGCTAGCTATTTATGTCTAACATACTCACATGAAGTCTTCTTGTTCTTCTTCAATGACTTGTGCTAGTAACCTGTATATCTCATAGGTTAACTATTAAAAAACCAAGTTATACATACCTCGTAAATGGATCTTCTATGAGATCCATGACAATGGATGAATCTTTGTCCTCATGTTATCATGATCATATGTTCTTGGACCAGAACATGATTTGTCTTTCTTGGTGTACCTTTCATGTTAGTAGACAACATAAACCTCATACAACACCATAATGCATTAGTACAATCATAAGTGTCAACACCCTAACCAATGCATATCTTCTATCATGCATTCATAATTTTGTTAAGGTGATACGACAAATCTAAAATCAAAATTGTACTAACCGTAATAACATGAAGACAAACATACCATAAAATTAATCATGGAAAAATATCGAAACATACCTTGATGAGACATACCTGTCGAGATCGCTTGTAATCTTCTTATGTAAGGCCTTAGCCTCATCTCCCTCTGAAACAGGAACTTCTTCACTCATGCAGATGATCAATCCATCTTCTTCTAGGATTAACCCAATCCACTTGATTTGCAAGAAATGGACCTGGAGCTGGATATGGGTTTGTCAGAGAAACCCCAAAAATTCAAACTTTGAATTTCAAACTTCCGAAAGGATAGAAATATGCGCCTTGATGAGCTGATCAAACTGGTATATTAAGAATTTGAAAACTGCAAAGTTTCACTCCTCAATTTTGCCTTTGAAAATTCCGGATTCACTGGACGTGACCCTGAACTGGGGTTTGATGAATCTCACTCTTCTGCCCAATCAAAATGTTTGATCCAAAGCTCTAAGCTTCTATTTTTCTGAGGAGCTTCCAGCCGTGGTCACAGATTTCAAAAATTCCCATTTTTACAGAAGCCCTAATTTTCCACTTTTCTGATCAAAGTCCCGAACTAGGGTCTAATCAAGCCCGGCCTTCTGCCCAACCAAAAATTCTGATCTTGGTCTCTAAATTTCTATTTTGATGAGTAGCATCCAGCTGTGGTCTCCGATTACAAAAATTCCAACTTTTCCAAAGCCCTAAATTCCGGAAGCCATGAATGAAGGTACTCAAAAATAATTCTGTTTTGACAGAAATATGTACCTGATTGTTTCTGGTGTAACTCTGAAGTTTTTGATCCACAGGGTTTGAAAACGTTTCCTGAGATATCCTGACTTGTTATATTTCCATCCTGATAGGTCTGACCTCAATTGGATTCTCTGAGAGAGAGTTATTCCAAATGTCGTATCGTGACCTATTTTGGGATAATTCAGGAGAGCGAACTTGTACGGCGTGCCACGTGTCACTGTTTGAACTTCGGCCTCTGAAAAATTTTTCTGAGATAGCTCAGCCTGTTATATTTCCATCCTAACAGTTCTGACCTCAATTGGACTCTCTGAGAGAGAGTTATTCCAAGTGTCACAACGTGACCTATTTATGGGATAATATAGGAGAGCAAACTTGTACGAAGTGCCACGTGTCACTGGTTCCACTTCGGCCTCTGAACAAGTTTTCTGAGATAGTGCAGACTGTTTAATACCTGTCACTTTTTACGAAATTTCATTTGGAGCTTCCTAGCCCAAGATATGAACTTTTTCCCAAGGTCACCTGATTTTGACTCAGATCTGGAAGAGGCAGAAACCCTATATTGTACAGATCATAAATCACAAAGTACAACGATCTAGAGGTTGTCCTTTGGACACAAGGTACCTGGAGATTTAATGTTTGTCCTGTAACAATTTCAGATCCGCAAACGTATCCAAAACGGATTTATAGTGAAAGTGCTACGATGACTGGTTTTTGCTATATCAAGCCCTAGCATCGTAAGTGCAACAAGTGTCATACATGCCATATCATGCCTTCTTTCAGGCTAGCTCTGATACCATGTTAAATTTTATGAATTTACTTCAATCTGATCTAGGATCTTAACTGAGAGAACAACATGTACATCATATCTACAGCATATCAATCATGGAGACAATAATGCAAGCACGCAAGAGACACAAAGATTTACTTGGGGAAAACCATAAAGGTGAAAAACCCCAATAACTTCCTCAGAGATAGATAGAGCAATGATACAACCAACCAAGAGAGATATCCATAGCCTAGCAGCAGATCCTCCTCCTCCATAAGTGCGCCACTCCTCCTTGAGTGCATGTGTGAGAAGTGAGTGAGCAAATAGAGTGCCTCCCGCACTCTATTTATACTTGACTTGACTTGCCTTTTTACCTAACTCATGTAGGCTCGAACTTTACCACATAACATAATGCTGAGTGGGCCGACCCCCAATAGGGTTGTCTAATAAACCTTTGACCCACATGGCCGACCCCCAATAGGGTGGTCTAATAACCCTTTGACCCACATGACTTATACAGGGCCGACCCCAAATAAGGTGGTCTAATAACCCATCAAGTATAAGTTACGACACTTACAATATAAATGACGACACTTCCTTATAGAGGAATAATACCATCTCTATAGGAATACAATATACATGTATTTGAAATACATTCCGAAGTTACATATACATCAACAACGTGTTGCATGAGAAACAGTAACCAAAGAAAGTGTTTTCATATGGGGATAAAATGGTCTATTTGTTGGTGCATATTCCATCTAAATTCACGTCCTTCATAAATGTAATATTTTCCTCTGTTGTTTCCTGCACTGAGATCATGGATTTTGAGATTTTCTTCAGTTTTATTTTCATGGAACCTATAATTCTCTCCTTCATCTTCTTGATTGATGCACAAACCAATGCCTGATATGTCAAAGAGTGATCTTTCATGGGTTGATATTTTATCTAGAAATTCAATACTTTTCCTGGATTTGTCATTTTCCTTTTGTTGTGTTTTCATTCTTTGTCTTTTTCCATATGAAGGGTCTCCATAGATAAGGAGTCCCCAAATCCCATTGTCAACTTCAAACACTTTTTATATGATAGATGTAAGATAACGTCTCCCCCACAAACTGATTGTTCCTGTTGGAATGCCCCGTCGAAGAAATCCCACAGGATAGATTTATTGAGTCCTATTTTTTATCGTGCAACCCTCTTTTATGATTTTGCATGATGGTTTTTTATTCAATCTATTAGTTTTGTGTAATTTTCAAATGTGAAGTATGTGCTTAGACATGGGATTTTGTTTTTCTATGTAGTTTATTTGCGAATCTGAATGTTCAGGTATAACATCTTATTGTTTTGGAATTCAATGTATTTTTAAAGATTAATGTTCAGGTATAACATCTTATTCTTCTGGAATTCAATATATTTTAAAGATTATTGTGATTCCAATGTTCTTCAATACTTGTATAGCTTTCTTTATTCAGTTGTTGCAGTCCATATTTGCAAGAAGAAAAAATGATTCAAAGACTGAAAGACATATCACTTTTACATATGGTATCTAAAATGATAAAGGCATGGCACATTGCCAAAGATGTTGTCAATAATAGATGTGACAAAATTTCAGGTAAACATTTAAAAAATAGTGTTTCATAAAAACAAAATATCAGTATACAACTGTCAACAAATATTTATTAACATGCTTTACCATTGGAGCTAAAAGGACGGAAAGAATCTCACAAAGGATAGCATCACATTCCACTATCCCTCAAAGATGTAATCCTTGTTACGATAGTAGTGACAACAATGATGATGAACATAGTCCTAAGAGAAAGGTAGAAGAATAAATTGAATTTATGATCACTTCATGAATTTATATTTTCCACATACGTACTTCAAAAATTTCTATTAAGGAATTAATATTATTATTGTCCAAAATGGTATGATTTGTTTTCCAGAAAATGTCCAGCAGGAACCATCACACTAGGAGCATGGTCTAGAATTCATAGGTGCATCTAACCAAGAAGAGCATGGTTTGGAAGGGGTAGGTGCATCTAACCAAGAAGAGCATGGTTTGGAAGGGGCAGGTGCATCTAACCAAGAAGAGCATGGTTTGGAAGGGGTAGGTGCATCTAACCAGGAAGAGCATGGTATGGAAGGGGAAGGTGCATCTAACCAAGCTAGTATTGAAAATAATGCCAAAAAAAAGTGTAGAAGACAAACAAAATGGTTTTTTCAAAATACATCAGGGGACACGACATTACAAAAATTCAAGTTAATGAGAGGGGCCAAATTATTGGTCCAAGGTCAAAGAAATTTACCTCCTGTATAGGTGTCCTTGTAAGGGAAATTCTAGGAATGAAGTTTTGGAATAAAGTTCCTAGAGCATTATAGAAAGACAGGTGGAATGTAATCAATGTGAGAATCAACCGAATAATGATTGAATTTTTGTTTTGAAATTTATTGATGCACATTGACCATCTGTGTGACAAATTTGGTTTCAAATAACACTTTGTGTCTAACAATGAACTATTTATCTATTCCATATAAACTTCCAAGTAGATCCTACAGTAGAACAGTGGTGTATTAAAGTAATATCTCAAAGCCTCTGAAATTATAGATATCGTTCATATACAAAATAATATTTGAAATACCAAATATATGAGGAGAGGATGAAAAATGTTCCATTTGGAGTAAATGAAATTGATTGGATTGAAGTTTTTAGAATACAATCCGAACCTAAATTCCAGTTAAAAATAAAAGAGAAATCTACACAATATAATCAAATGACATGTGATTGTAAATACTTGGATATAGTTAACTTTAATCCAAGCATACACATGTTTTGTTGAGTTGTAGGTGAAGGAAAAGGTAAATGAGGAAAATAGGGCATTAGAACGAGATATTTGTAGAGCTTACTTTAGGGTCGAACATGACCTTGTAAGTTGTGATGGATTCTAATTTTTTTGGTTCACAAATAGCAATTATAAACGTACTCATGGGTAACATTACATTAAATAGACTTATCCACGCTATTGCAATTTTCATGACTAGAAACAAAATCACAATCTAGATGTTAGGCCTATAAATAGGGATGAAGTATGGGTGAGATGCCATATAGGGAAGGATGACACTCCAATTTTATCATCAATATAAGCAGAGACAATAGTAAGTTCTCAACCTATTCTTGTTTGTATTATTTAGGCTTGTTTTTTTAATGTTAATTTTTTTATTATATATTAATTAGTTTAAATGTTTAACATTGCTAGAAACAAATCGAATTGGAACAATCAAATTCAGTGTCTCCTACATATTCCACGAATCAAGATGCCCTCTCTAGAAAGTTGGGGCCCAAGAGGAGGGGTTGTGTACGTGGGGTTGGATTTGGCGTCACTCCAACTGAGATGTTTGGAAAAGAGCATGCCTACAAGAAGGAATTGAACATTAAACAAGAGAAAATGAGAGAACAAGAAAAGAGACTTGGATAAGAAGACAAGGAACTTGGAATAATGAATTCAGTTATTGATGAATTAATGAAATGGAAATTTTCTATGGAGGTGGGGAATGAAAATGGTAGTGTTGATCCAAAACCCAACAATGTAAGAATTTTGCATGTATAGATTATTTAATTCTTTATGTATGTCATTTTTTAATATTGATATTTTAAATGTATGTCTCTTCTTATTAGGTTGTATCTCATGTAAATGGCTGTATTGGAAGACTAATACTCCCTCGTCAGATGCTACATCAAATCAAGGAAATTTGCAAATGTTACCTATTAATCCAAAGATCCCAATCCATGTAATATTTGAAATGACCTATTATTTTTTCCAATATTACTTTTCATTCTTTGAATACATATCACAAGTGTTTATTTGTCATGATATTTTTCAAGAAAGGTTATATTGAAGCTTCAATGGAACAAAGTGCAATGGATCCTACACTATGCAACAAGTTGAAACTATTTATTATCTGGTGCAATGTTATAATCTTTATTTCAATATAAATTACAACTATTTATTTTTTAGTAGCCTTCCCTAATTTCTAGTCAAAGTTTGATGAAACAAACTTTATTGGCTTCAAGAAAACTTCATCATAGATGAAATGGTAACTTGAAAGCATATATAAGTTATAAACCTAATTATTTTCTTTTCGAATAATATTTTCTTATTTTAAAGGATCTCTCAATAATTTGTTTATTGATAGAGTCAACCATCATTGCCACCTTCAAAATTGGGATTGGAAGGAAGAAAATGTTTACTTACATGTTTTAATGGTGGAGTGAAGGTTGTTGAAAGTTACATAATAAGCGTCGACCCAAATTTGTGTATGCATAATGGGGAAGAACTAGGAGAAGGATATTACTATGTGTTTCCATAGCTACTTTGGTCAATCTTGACTATGAAATCAAGCTAAAGCACATAAGCAATCAATGTGAGTATTTTGCAAAAAAAATTAATTGCTTAATGCAACAAGTTCATGCTCTTCCAGGATATAGTAGTAGATCAAGAGAAGATCCAAATTTCTATAGACCTATAGCAGCATTCGAAAGAAGGCTATCAGATATGATATGTTTATTTTTATGCAAAATAAATTTAACAAAAACTAAAAGTGATGATTGGTATTGTTCATATTGGATGTTTGTATTGTTCATATTTGATATTGATGATTGGTGTTAAATCTTTGTTTCCATTATTCAATCAAATAAAATCCACCTCGGTCAAATGTGAATAAATTTGTTTATCATGATGCAAATTAGGTAAGCGTCAATAGATGAAGGTCAATCTGTAAGCTTTAGTCTCTTCTCAACTCAACTCTTTCAAGTTTTTCTTAAAATAGATTTTTGTTCCCAAGATGACTGCGAAGATCACTTTAAAATTTTCATTCACATTAAATACAGTGAATTCCGATCCAAATTCATAGAACATACTTTCAAATAGTCTACAATCATATAACTAAGTGTAAGCTACAGGGTGTTTCAATTGCAATTACATGGTCTAGTATGAAGCTTCAATCTGCAGATTGGAATTCATCTGAATTTATGCCTGCTCAGAGGTAGTCTCGACCTTCATTGTGAAGAAAAATGACAAATTATGCCCACTGTTCACAAACAAAATCACTTAGGCATTTTTTTAAACACTTTAGGTACCACTGATATCAGTCATATTTAGAGAACCCAAAAAAATGTTGTGCACATATAAGCATTAATAAATAATACCTGTAGTTGATATACAGTACAAAAAGTGATATTTGCAGTAGGAAATATTAATTTACAGCAGACTGTCATAAAGATTCATAAACAGAAAAATATACCATTATGCATCATTTAGACATAGATAAGTTTGGTCAACCATGGCCCTGGAAAAACCCCACCTCCAGGGAAATCCAGTCAAGAAGAGAGGATATATTATTGAGCTCTTAAGGAATATTATAGAGAGCATAGCAGCAGCATGTTACATAAAAAATTACACAGTGATTTCTAGCATTGACTGTGCATAAAAATATCAGACGACTGTGACCATACAGACCCCTTTTTAGTGCCCAGAAATGACTGTGAATGAATGAAAACTACAGTAAACAATACAGCAGAAATATACTTTGGAGTTTGTGCAGAAATAAGACAAAAAATCTCAGTAGAAGATCACCTCAAAAATTGTGCCCACAAGCTGCCTCATTTTCTGTGCAATCTGGTGATTGTACGACCTCCGTTTTCTTCATTACGGATCTCCTCTCTTCAGCTATATGGAACTACCACTTTTTTGATATGGATTTCCTTGGAAAATGTGCTCCTTGACCTTGGAAAATGTGCCCCACTTGCTACTGCATATATTTGTGCTGGAAACTCCTAGGGATTCATGCCCCACTCCAGGGACTGCACCCTCTCTTCCAACCTGCTCTCCCTTTCCTCTTTCTCAGCTCACTTGTGCCTCTCTCCTCTAGAAACTCGAGCCTCTCCAAAAATGCTCTCTTGGAATGTGTGCCCAAATGAAGTCTCATACATCTTTTATTTAATCGATTAGGGTAACTCCCATGACTTTTCGAATTCTATGGCTGAGATCAAATCTTGATGTCAAGATCCATGGATGGGATCTAATCTCAAGTTCACTTATGTTTCCTAAGTGATCTATACTCTAAATCTTTTCTATTCGAAAAGTAAATTTTCCCTAATAAATATAAAAGTACACTTTATAACTTTAAAGTGACTTTATAACTTAAAAGTCACTTTATAAATAAAAGTACATTTCACTTTTCAATTAAAAAGGTCACATCATAAAGTATAAAGTCACATCATAAAAGTAACTTTAATAAATGCTCATAAAGTCACTTTATAAATATTAATGAGACTTTATAGTTTTGGACCTCTGCACCTAGGCACTTGATGCAGGAGTGCCACTGAGATACCAAATGCTAACACTCCCTCTTAGCAAGGGAGGTACTACTAGCATCAACTTCACTTAGATCTCTCTCAAGTCCTCCCCCTCCAATAGATGAAGCTCCCTCTGAATCTGAATGACTCTCAGATACCTGCACTGGACTAGCTGTTGAAGATCTGCGCCTGACCACTTTGAACTGAGAGCACTGCTCACTCTCCTGCTCATCCTGAAGAGCCATATCATACCAACTCGGTTTCCTCACAGAGATGGATGAATCCTCCACATTGACAGCCACTGCTGCTGCCACTGAATTTGATCTCTCACTAGGCTCAATGTCCATAGGATGCCCCAATACTCAGTATACCCTGTCATCATGGATGCCAAGCAAACTCACTACATCCCAATCCCCCACTCACTAGATATATATAAACACGCCCTCTCACACGTAGAATTGCATATCCATCATCCTCCACAGCTGAAATTGAGAGCAAGTTCCTCTTCAGCTCTGGAACAAACAACACATCGCCAACCTCTAGATAACCACCAAACTCGAGTTGGAATAGGATTTTTCCAACTCCTTCTACTGTATGGGTGCCAGCATACCCATACTTAGTCAGTATAACTCTGTCAATATCTGTCAAATCTCAGAACACTGCTCGTGTCCTCATCATATGGCATGCTCTAGTACCAAAACTCTCTGCTACACTACTATCTGAAAGAATTGAGATGAGCGAGAATTCCTTCTCGAATTCCCTCACAAAATCTCCCACTTTAGTTGGAGAGGCCTCCTCAAGCTCTTCTTTCTTCTTGTTCTTCTTCTTGTTGGGACACTACCTAGCATAGTGACGATAACTCTGGTAAGAAAATCATTTTACTTTGCTCAGGTATTTAGATCCAATGCTCGAGCCACCCTTTTTATTTCTACCCTTAGCTAAAAGGTCCACATTCTAATCATCAGTAACCTGCTTAGTCTTCCCTTGAGATCCTTCTCAGATCTCCTCCTGAGTAAAATCATCTCACAGTCTTTCCCAAGAGGGAAAGTTCTCCTCGCCAATTACACACTTCACGAACACATCCCACTCCTTAGTGAATCCCTTCAGGGCTATCCGCACTAGCTCGGGATCAGGAATCATCTCACCAATTGCACAAAATTCATCTTTTATTTGTTTGAGTCTAGTGAGGTAAGAGGCTACATTCTCACCTCTTTCCATCTTAGTGCCATGAAGCTTATCCTTTAAAGCCATTTTACAATTTTCATTCTTGTTCTCATACAAACTTTTCAAAGTATCCCACATACCCTTAGCAGTTTGTTTCTTTTCCAAATGTGGGATGAGGTGATCTCGAATACCATCTAGAAGAAGTCTCTATGTTCTGGCCTCCTTCACCTCATGTATGTCAAGGGCTATAGGATCAACTGCGGGAGGAACCACTGTGGTATTGACAAAGGTCGATCACTTGTTTTCATTGAGAATAGTTGTCATCCGGGATTTCCACTGTAAGTAGTTGGAAATCCCTTCCAACCAATCTTCATACCACATGTAAGCCATCATTTACTTCTGCTCTTTTTCCAACAAGGTACACTCTGCTTTCTTTGACTAAAAATACTCTATCAATTGTACTGAACCAACACTTCTCTTCTCACTATGTAAAGAAATTAACACACAACTGTCACAATCAACACTTCACATGCAAATCTCTTGCACATCACCTGCAAAATTATCAACATTTCTCTTCTGCTCCAACAATCCATTGAAATATCAGAGCCCCATCTCTGATACCATGAAGAAAAATGACAAATTTTGCCCACTGTTCACACACACAGTCACATAGGCATTTTGTCAAACACTTTAGGTACCACTGATATCAGTCATATATAGAGAACCCAAAAAAAATGTTGTGCACATACAAACATTAATAAATAATCCCTATAGTTGATATACAGTACAAAAAGTGATACTTGTAGTGGGAAATATTAAGTTATAGCAGACTGTCATAAATATTCATACAAAGAAAAGTATACCATAATGCAACATTTAGACACAGATAATTTTGGTCAACCATGACACTGGAAAAACCCCACCTCCGGGGAAAACTAGTCAAGAAGAGAGGATATATTATTGAGATCTTAAGGAATATTACAGAGAGTATAGCAGCAACATATTACATCAAAAATTACACAAAGATTTCCAGCATTGACTGTGCATAAAATTCTTAGATGACTGTGATCATAAAGACCCCTTTTTAGTGCCCAGAAATGACTGTAAATGACTGAAATCTACAGTAAACATTACAACAAAAATATATTTTGGAGTTTGTGCAGAAATAAGACAAAAACTCTCATCAAAAGATCACCTCAAAAACTGTGTCCACAGGCTGCCTCATTTTCTATGCAATTTGGTGACTGTATGGCCTCCCTTTTCTGTAGTACAGATCTCCTCTCTTCAGCTATATGGAACTACCACTTTTATGATGCAGATTTCCTTGGAAAACGTGCTCCTTAACCTTGGAAAACAAGCCCCACTTGCTGCTGCATATATTTGTGCTGGAAACTCCTAGGGATTCATGCCCCACTTTGGGAACTGTTCCCTCTCTTCCAGTTTGCTCTCCCTTTCCTCTTTCTCAGCTCAGCTGCGCCTCTCTCCTCTAGAAGCTCGAGCCTCTCCAAAAATTTTCTCTTGGAATGTGTGCCCAAATGAAGTCTCATACATCTTGTATTTACCCTATTAGGGTAACTCCCATGACTTTTTGATTTCTATGGCTGAGATCAAATCTTGATCTCAAGATCCATGGCTAAGATATAATCTCCAGTTCACTTAAGTTTCCTAGGTAAACTATACTCTAAATCTTTTCTATTCGAAAAGTCACTTTTCCCTAATAAATATAAAAGTACATTTTATAACTTTAAAGTGACTTTATAACTTAAAATTCGCTTTATAAATAAAAGTAAATTTCAATTTTAAATTAAAATGGTCACATCATAAAAGTAACTTTAATAAATGCTCATAAAGTCACTTTATAAATATTAATGAGACTCCATAGTTTTGGACCCCTAAACCTAGGCACTTGATGCAGGAGTACAACCAAGCTACCAAATGCTAACACATTGTAGGGAGGTAAGGATGCTAGATTCCGAAATGGTCTATTTTCAAGAGAATCTAGTGAGAGGCAGGAATCAGAGACTGCTTTGTACTATGTTTCTCAAGCATTACATTCATGTAGTTCATAGAATTTTGTAGATAGGAATGACCAAGATGATATTTTTAGATGTTTGCCTTGTATCTCAGATTCGTGTCAGGCATCTTTTATGGCATTTTGACCTTCTCACAACACCCCACCATGAATGGATTATATCTTGATGAAGCCAAGCAACACAACATGTAAGGTATATGAATCAAACATTGAAAACGGAACATTAATGGTTTGGCTAATAGAAACATTACCATAACTCATATGTATATATTTAGATACAACATAACAGTAATTATTAGAGTATTCTAAAAATCTATGAATCACTCCCAACCTTGAAAAATACACTACATAATGTATACAAACAATTATTAAAGAATAATACTCATTAGTTTACAAATAAAGGAAAGAGGAATTCCAATGCAACCACAACTCAATTTCACTTGGGGTTTTTTCAATAGTGATAGCTAGATACACATGGATATGTGCGGAGAAAAATGTATTCTTTTTATGTAAGATTCTAATTATTTTCAATTGAAAGCATGACTAGGGGGAGGCTCTAACAACAACTTTGAATTGATTCCACTGAAACACAACATCGTAGCATACTCCCTATCAAAAAAAATATTACTCATGGACTACAATGCAGGATTGAAAGTGGATTTTAAGGGCATATTCCAGCCACAGGTTCCATTGGAAATTAATGGGACTTAAATAAAAGCAAATTTTCTATTCTTAGAAGTTGTATAAAACTAAAAAAATAGTTTTTATTGAATCTAATATGTGCATTGAGAATAAAACAATCTTGTAATGCATGTATAAATTTCTATATGTGAAAGACTGTATAATTGTTTTGATGAACTCATGATTGATATTTTTGGAAGTGTTTGTAAGAGGAGAAACATGACATACTCTCCCTGTATTCAGTGTGGTTGTGGAGGTTATCCTAAAGAGTATATGAAATGGTTCTCCAAGTAGGGTACTATGGAAGCTACGGGGTAGAGTTTGCACATTAAGTTATAATCTAAAATTACTAGTGCAATGACAAGATTGTGGTACTCCAAGTAAGGTACATGGAGTTATAAGGCATCAAATTGTAACTTATTCTTCATAATAATTATAGGAGAGAATCATTATTGCAATTGCAACTTATTCTCTGAAATAGTTTTCCTATTGCAACTTAAGGATGGCGTGAGGGAAGTTTAAATGTCATAATTATGAGATGCTTGGGGATGAAAAATGTGGAAAAAACATTCATCAAGAAAAGGATTCTTAGTACCAATATTTTTGTTAAGATTTAATATGCTAAGATAGAAAATAGCAGCATTACATTCCATTTCACAATAATAGCATATACAGGATCACTGAAGAAACAACAAGCATAGCATAAACACAAGAGACACAGATTTATCCTGGGAAATTCTCATGGGGTAGAAATCCCAGTAAAGCTTCCTCAATATAGATGACCAGCAATATACAAAGATGCAAACCAAAGACATGAACTCCTCCTCCACCATAGCAGACCTCTCCTCCACAAGTGCACTATTCTCAAGTGACTGTGTGTGTCAAATGAGGAACACACCTCCTCTATTTATACACTACTCTGACATATCTTTTACACAAGTACATGTAGGCTCGTATTTAACAAATGGGTTAAATACCCCACTACAACTTACTGGGCCGACCCCTCTAGGGTGGTCTAATAACCCTTTGACCCACATAACACATACAGGGCCGACCCCCACTAGGGAAGTCTAATAACCCGAGTTAACACATTCCAACGGAGGAATAAACATCTCAAGATATACAATAAGGTCTTCAAGGAGGAATGAAACATCTCCAGAATAATAAAGTACAAATATAATATTCTTTGAAGTTACAATATCTCAACAATTTTTACAGCTTAGAGGAGAATTTTTTTCCATGAAAATTTTGTATAAGTAAAAAAAATGGCCTTTAGCCCTCGGGAGGTAAGGCAAAAACATATTGAGCAAGCACTGAACAATAGGACAATGGGCCAATGACCCTATGATAGAAAAGCACTCACTAAAGGAACACGAGTGGAAAACTATTGGATCATAATAAATCAAACAGTTAAGATTCATAGCATGTCCTAAACATGCAAGAAGGATAAACAAAAAGACATCATGCTAATAAACAATTAGAGGGCCAAATCGACATTATTATTTAATGGCAGTCCCAAAAGTATGAGTACGTTTATTTTGTCGTAAGGACCCGCTTACCCATAAACCAACATGGACATGTGGAGGCCCTTTTGTTATGGTGGGTCATGAAGGGTTGATTTAAAAAACCTCCCACTAGCACCTGCTACCGCCGAAGTAATATCGTAGTGCTATTACCAAAAAGTGGTGAATGGAGGCATTGAACTGGGCATAAAAGGTGACACTTGGCTGACAAGTTTTAGGTGAGGTCCGCCTATGTCATGCGACAAATGAAAAGGAGCCAAGTGAATTTTATTGACCGTTTCAAAATTCAAAAGAGGATTTGTTCAAAATTAAAGACATATTATTCTAATTATCCTACATATCAATGAAGCAAAAGAGGACTGAAGACCTCCAACACCCTCTACACCTAACAACCCAAAATTTTCAATCTCCAGCAGCTCAAGTCCATCAAAAGTCACCAACTGGGTATTTTAACAATCTATGACTCATTGTTTCCTTGTTTTTACCATCGTAAAACTAGTGCTTTTGTTTCCCTAATTTACCCTACAACATCCTTTATAAAATTAATATAAATTAAGCACAAGATGGCCCCAAGTCCTGTGGTCAAGTTAAAAAACAATGTTTTCTCTAGAGATGCACACATTTATGACTTCCATACTAACACTTATGTCACCATATCACCAATTCAGACCTACACTTCATCCTCAGAGAAGATAGAATGGCAACCAATGTAGGTTGTGATCCTTGTCACCTCTAGGAGTCAAACCTAGCTTGGTCCGTGTGCCCTAGGACTATCTACTTCTCTGAATTTGTCTCATGGTGCTCAACAAACTATTCACCCAATAAAAGATCCATCTTGTCTTTAGATCTTTCCATCGTCCTTTGTCCAATAAATTCCAAGAAATTACAGAAGATGTTTTGTGTCCCATATATCCTCTCCTTGTAGCCCTTCAATGAAAAATCCCTTTTCCAACTCTTATCAAAAACTCCAACCATTTTATAGAAATCAATTCCTAGTCATTCACCTAGAGAAGGGAATGGTTTTCTCCACTACATCCCCTCCTTATGATACTATAATGTTTTCGAAGAATTCAAAGAACGAAATTTCCCTAATCTACACCATCGTGGCACTTAATATTCATACTCAAGTAGATAATGTGATATTAAGGACCTTGCTCATTTAACCCCTAACCATGGATGTAGTTCACCCTCATTTGATTTATATATTTTCATAGATCAAGGAATCTATCAGTAGCTAGAATCATATCCATTTATCAAAATATTTAGGTACCTTTCATTTCTATTCTACATGTTCCTATAGCACATTGTGGAGCAATTCAAACAAATAAATTTGAGAATAGTTGATGACAAAGGGTGTGAGAATCTAATCTATGAATGGACATATTTGGTGATGAAAAAAGCTAACAACTCAAATTACATAGATTTATCCAACAAAGTAAGAGTATTGCGTATGGTATTATCTGTGGAGTTGCAAACCCTAGGATGTTTCATGAACTTAAGAAGAACCGGTAGTTTTCAGTACCTGACATGATGTTTGGGGACTGGTTCTTTTTTGAAGACATTATAGTGATCATGGTATATTTTTTTGAAGAGAAGCCTTATAGGCTCCCTAACTTCTTAACTCCAATTATTTTTGCTATGAAATATGTAAGGTAAGGTAGAGGTTTATTTAAGATGAAACGCACTTTGGATGCTTCGGAAGGAAAAAGAATTTTCTGCATCTAAAGGAAGTAGGTCCTTTCCAAGTAAAAATATTGAATTCCTTACAGTATATGGAGGGATTCCTCTATCAATTAAACTTGGAGAAATATGAGGCATGATCATATGATACCCATCAAATATTCTCAGACAAGAGGATATATAATAAGAACTCATGGTATATGTTGGAGTCTAATCCTCGGGGAGACCAAGAGTCACCCGGGATTCCAAGAGTCCACTTGGGAATATGAAACCCAAGGGACATTTCTCATTGTATTTATGTCTACAGTTGGTTAATGAGAAATACAATGAGCATTCACGCTTATTCTATTTGTCTTGTGTTCATTATTCATGGTGTATTTTTCTGTGTGTTTAGCCAATCTCTTCACCTTCCCAAAGGGGAGACCTAACAGTGGTATCAGAGCCCCTAGTTTCTTCCCACCTCATTTTGGTTTGGAATTATGCCTATAGGTTACCCTAGTATGTTATTCCTCCATAGTCATTAGCCATAATTACTGTTGCTCAAAGCGTTTTTGTTTTTTCTCTGCTATATTCTCTACATGCTCAGTCCTTTGTTAAGCATTGAAATCTTCTCTTTGCACAACAAGTCTTCCCAGTTCAGTTCTGCTTCTTAGAAAGCTTTCCTCATTCGTCAGACATGTTAGAAAAACAAGATCACAGAGCAATAACAGTAAACCGAAATGCAAATATAATCACACAGACACATTACAAGAGAGACACCAATATATCGTGGTTCACCCAAGATGGGCTACGTAAACATTGAAATTTCTAGTCCTTATTATTATACCATCCAGCAAATCAAGGGATACAACTTGCATCACATCCGTTGTACTTCCTCTTCACTATCTCACAGTCTCTCTTCATGATCTTAGAGATCTTTACAATGCATAATACCTAATCCATCAACCCTAGCTGTATTACAATGTCTTTCTTATAAAGGGGAAATACAAAGGGAAAATACCCAGGTTACCAAAAACTATGGGCCCGTAATCTATTGACAAAAAAGACCAAAAATTTCACTCCCTCAGAACCCCTAGGGCACGTGCTGGGATCGTAACCAATCCTGGAGTACAACACGGATGAAACAACATCATCTATGAGACTGGAAGATTAGGCTCCACAACCAACAATCTCCCACTTGGAGACTAATCACAGCAACTCCACCATTGTTGTACTTGCTGGACTTGGACTTGGAAAATTTCTCATCTTCTCCTTCACGCTAGAAGGCCAAATGAAACCGAGCAAGAACTTAGTTTCTCTCTAGTCACTACCTTTGTGAACATGTCTGCAGGATTCTGGCTAGTATGTATCTTTTCCAGCTTCAACAGTTCATCTTCCATAACATAGCGTATGAAATGGTACTTGAGCTGTAGATGTTTAGTCCTGGAATGGAATTCTGAGTTCTTTTCAAGATGAATGGCACTCTAGATGTCACTATACAACCTGCTATCCTTCTGCTTCTTACCCAATTCGTCCATAAACCTCTGCAACCAAATCATCTCTTTACTAGCCTCTATAACAACAACATACTTTGCTTCCGTTGATGAAAGTGCAACAATCTTTTGCAGTTTCAAAATCCAAATTACAGTTGTTCCACCTACAGTAAACACATACCCTGTGGTGCTCCTCCTACTATCCTTATCACTTGCCATATCTACATCAACATATCCATGTAGAATAGTGTCTGAACCTCCAAAACATAATGCCTGAGTGGTAGTACCTCTCAAATACCTGAGATTCCACTGTACTACCTTCCAATGTTCTTTACCTGGATTGTTCATATATCTGCTCACAACTCCCATTGCATGTGCAATATCTGGTCTTGTGCACACCATGGCATACATTAAGCGTCCAACTGCTGATGAATAGGGAATCTCGAGCATGTAATCTGTCTCTTCATGTGTCTTGGGAAACATTTCCTTACTTAGATTGAAATGGCTAGCCAAAGGTGTACTAACTGGTTTTGCATTCTGCATTCTGAACCTTTCCAACACCTTTTGTATGTACTCACCCTAAGACAATGTCAATTTGCGATTTTTCATGTCTCTTGTTATTCTCATACCAAGGATTTGCTTTGCAACACCCAAATCCTTCATCGCAAATGAATTTGCTAACTTCCTTTTGAGCACATATATTTCCTGCATGTTAGACCTTGCAACAAGCATGCCATCCACATACAATAGCAAGATGATATAACTTCCATTATCTAGCCTCTTGAAATAAACACAGTGGTCAAAATGACATCTACTATAACCTTGTTCTGTCATAAACCTGTCAAATTTTACATACCACTTCCTTGAATCTTGCTTCAAGCCATACAAGATATTCTTCAACCTGCATACCAAATTTTCCTTCCCTTTGACCTCATACCCTTGTGGCTATTGCATATATATCTCTTCCTCCAAATCCCCATGGAGAAAGGTTGTTTTTACATCTAACTATTCAATATGCAAATCTTCTACCGCCACTAGACTTAAGATGGTCCTAATTGAAGTCATCTTAACAACATGAGAAAATATTTCATCAAAATATATACCTTTCTTCTGTGCAAACCGCTTTACAACAAGTCTGGCCTTGTACCGCTTCTTACCTCCTTCTTCTTCCTTCAACTTGTAAATCCATTTTTTCTATAATTCTCTTTTACCAGTAGGAAACTGAACCAAATCCCAAGTCTAGTTTCCTACGAATGAGTCCATCTCCTCATTCATGCCTTGCTCCCACTTCTTTCTAGTTTGCACCTGCATTGCTTCTTCATAACATTCTGGTTCACCAGCATCAGTCATCAATAAATAATACATTGAAGGAGAGTATCATTCAGGGAGTCTGCTTAACCTGGTAGATCTTCTTACACTTGCAAGAGTTTAAGGTATTTGCTGCTATTCTTGATTTTCTGGCACCTTTGGAACTTCATTTTCTTCAATTTCATCAAGTACTGTGTGCTCTGTGTTTTCCTTTTCCTGTTTCTTTCCCTGCAACTAATATTTATACATGACCTTTTCATTGAATATCACACATCTACTCCTAATGATTTTGTTATTTTCATAATCACATAAGCGATAACAGAAATCATCAACCCCATATCCAATAAAGGTACATTTCTTGGATTTAGCTTCAAGATTTGTTCTATTTTCTTTATTGATATGGACAAATCCTTCACAACCAAACGTTCTTAGAAATGAGTAGTTTACCTTTTTACCTGTCCATACCTCCTTTGGAATACCACCATGCAAAGCACTAGAAGGCCCTCTATTTATTAAATAAATAACAATATTTACAGCATCTGCCAAAAACTGTAAGGGAAACCCTGCATGCAATCTCATGCACCTTGCATGCTCCATGATTGTTCTATTCATCCTTTCTGACACACCATTTTCTTGTGGTGTTCCCAGGACTATCTTCTCTCTATGAATCCCATGCTATGAACAATAACTATCAAACTCATTTCCGCAGTACTCACCTCCATTATCAAATCTAAGACACTTCAACCTTTTTCTTGTCTCATTCTCAACCAAATCTTTTCACTTCTTAAAAGTAGAAAACACATCATATTTATGTCTAATGCAATAAACCCAAGTTTTTCTAGTTGCATCATCAATAAATGTAACATAATAATGAGAGCCACCAAGAGATTGTACCTGATCCGATCCCCATACATCTATATGCACAAGCTCTAACTTTTCATTCTTCTTCTGTTTCCCAACCTTGAGAAATCTGACTCTCTTATGTTTTCCATAAACACAGTTCTCACAGAATTCCAAACTTACCTGCTTCAAATATGGCAGCAACTTCCTTGAGTGGAGAATCTGCATCCCCTTCTCACTCATGTGGCCAAGCCTATGATGCCACAATGTTGTATTTGTTCCTGTGGAAGCTAAAGAGATAGAATGGTTAGCATTATGAGGACATCAATACAACATATCTATCCTATCTCCTTTTTCTATCACCATTGATCCTTTGGTGATCTTCCACCATGTTTCTCCAAACATATATAGACAGCCGCCATCTCCCAACTGACCTGTTGAGATCATATTTCTTTTCATTGTAGGAATATGCCTAACATCTTTTAGCAGCCATTCAATTCCATTCTTAAATCTTATACATACCTTACCCATTCCAACAATTTTACATGGCTCATCATAACCCAATAAGACATGTCCAAAATCACCTAGAACATAATCATGAAAATATTTCCTATGGGGTGTAGCATGACATGAAGCCCCTGAATCAACCACCCAATAATCACTAGTATTATCTAATGCAAGAATCAAAGCATCTTGTAACACATCACCTGTTACATTTGCTTCCTGGGTAGTTTCCTACTATCCATCTCCTTTCTTCTTTAGAGATCTGCAGTCTTTCTTCATATGTCCTTTCTTTCCACAGTTATAGCACTCTATTTTTCCTAGTCCAAACTTGGATCTACCCATTTGATACTTGCCACAATTACCTTGGCTCTTTCCTTTCTCCCTTTGTCTTCCCCTGCTCTCCATGGTCAATGCATTACCTAATGTCTCATCTGTGCTTTGTCTTTGCATTTCCTCGCTAAGAATAACACCAATAACATCATCAAATTTCAAGGTGTTTGAACCAGAGACAGAGTTACTTACATCCATGATTAAGCTATTCCAGCTTTCTGGTAATGAACACAGAATTAGAAGATCCCTAACCTCATCATCAAAGTTCACACTTACAGAACTTAGTTTATTTGTAACTGTATTAAATTGATTTAAATGATCAGTAATAGATCCACCTTCAGACATCTTCATATTAAATAAACGCTTCATTAGAAATACCTTGTTGGAGGCTGAGGGTTTTTCATATAGCTTACCCAATGCACTCATCAAACCCTCCGTTGTCTTTTCTTTTGAGATATTGAAAGCCACCCACGAAGCTAGGGACAACCGTATTGTTCCCAGTGCCTTTCTGTCAAGAACCTCCCATTCTTCATCCTTCATAGTCGCCGACTGCTTTTCTCTTCCTCCCAACGGTAGGAATAAATCATTATGGTACAGATAGTCCTCCATTTGCATCTTCCATAACTAGTAGTTTTGGCCATTAAATTTCTCGACCTTAAACTTTCCTTCTTCCACCATTGTTCCCACTCGAACCAGAAACCCTAGTTTCATGCGGGTTTATCTGCCAAATAGACCTTTGGCTCTGATACCAATTGTTAGAAAAGCAGGATCACAGAGCAATAAGAATAAACAAAGATGCAAATATAATCACACAGACACATTACAAGAGAGACACCAATATATCGTGCTTCACCCAAGATGGGCTACGTCCACACTGAAATTGTCAGTCCTTATTATTATACCATCCAACAAATGAAGGGATATAACCTGCAGCACATCCACTACACTTCCTCTTCACTGTCTCACAGTCTCTCTTCATGATCTCAGAGATCATTACAATGCATAATACCTAATCCATCAACCCTAGCCATATTACAATGTCTTTTTTATAAAGGGGAAATACAAAGGGAAAATACCATGGGTTACCCAAAACCATGGGCCCGTAATCTATTGGCCAAACAACCCAAACATTTCCCTCGAGGGATATGCCCCCGAACCCCCAACAGCGGCCCGCTGTCCCCCGCGCCCCCCAGCAAGGGGAGTGCAACCACTCCCCTGGACCCCCTGGGGTGAATACCGGGATCATAACCAAAACTGGGGTACAACATGGCTGAAACAACATCATCTATGAGACTGGAAGATCAGGCTCCACAACCAACAAGACATGACTATTCATGAAATGCACCTGCTAATCCATATTTTTGGTTGAAACGCCTTCCTTCTCTCCTTCATCTACACCCTCCTGGTTTCCATTCTACTGGCTCATCTGTTTTTCCTACCCTCTACAAAATATCCACTACCAGATGCTTTTCTCCTCAAAACATTCCTCTGAATGTTTATCCTTGTGTGAAGCTCCATTCATGGTGATCTCTCCCTATTCCACTTGAAACCTTAACTCTGCACATAATGTTTACATTTTCTCCCCCCGATTTTGAAAATGAATTGAAGAATGATTAGAAGCCCTAATTCACAACTATAATCCATGCATGAGCCTTGTCCACTGCTACATAGTTCCTTCTCGATTGTCGTGTGATTTTTGGTGGGGTGAGAGCGGCATTGTAAAGATTAATATTAAAATGTGGATCTCGATTGGAGTGAAGACTGCTTAGCTTGAATATTGTTTATCAACATGCATCTTATGATGAAGAATGTGACCTCTCAATGGATGCATTGGTAACTGGTGTAGAGACTTCTCAATGTATGCGTTGTTAATTGCTGTAGCTGCTCTCTCCACGAATCACAAGATTTGAAGACTACTCTCGTTTGAAGAATGTGAGTGCCCTCTTATGAAGACTGTATTTTTTTTCTGAAGATCATTGTGAGGAGTCATGTGGAGTAATTCTACAACAATTGAAGCTACAAAGCTGCGTCTGGGATAGTTCTATGAATCAAGATACCAATCATGATGACTTTATATTTGAAGAAAAACCAAGTAAAAGTTTTGCATAGTATTGAAAGAGCCATCTCTATCATCAACTATGTGAACCCTAATCCGACGTCAACATGTTAACTATGTGAGGAACTAGTTGTGAAGATATCTGCTTGTAGGCTCTATCCACAAGAGCATGGAGCATACATCTCTCTCTATTGAAATTTCCATTCATGCATTGAAATTACAATTGGAGCTGAGATATCGTTATGGGGGTACGAATTAGAGCTAAGTTGCTAGAAAACCACTGTTGCTTACTGTAAATTTGTGCTATGTTGAAATCCATTGAATATTGTAGTTGGAATTGGAATGAATTGAGTAATACCTAGACATCTATAAGATCATGATGTGAGGTTGTATTGTGTAACCAAATCCTATAGCTCATAGTAAAGCAATGAAGCTCTCTACAAGTGAAGTGTTACCTATTGCAATGGTGGTCTCTCTCTCTACATGAAACTTTGCATTGAAGAATACACTAGTTTGGAGACACCACTCATATAGGTGCTGCATTGGGTAAGATAGGAAATTGCATGCATAAATAAAGAAAAATATGAAAGATAGGAAGTTGCATGCATAAATACAGAAAATAATGCATGGAAGTGCTTCTTTGAAGAGTAACTTGTAAAATTCCTGGAGTATTACTATTGTTTGTGTGTTACTGTTTTCTGCTAGTGTCTACATTATTGAGTGATTTTATCTAGAATACGGTGAAAAAAAACTATATAGACCCAGTAGAAACAATACATTGTTTGCAGAAAAAGTATAAAGAGTGAAGAAACATATATTTTGGAATGGGATTAGGTTGGAAGGACATAAACCTACACCTCCTTTTCCCAAACATTGGTTAAATTGCAGGCACTATGAAACTTTGCAGCCTGGTGCTATATCTACTCCAAAAGAAGAGGTTGCGAAAGCATATCATCAATAACTCAGGTAAATAATACTTTTGAAGACCAAGTCAACATTTAGATTTAGCATTATTTATTGTGCTTTTGTAAGTTCATTTGCAAATTGTTGAAATTGCATTGTACTGGGTGCACTCTCGTTTGAACCCGACACCCCTCAAGTTGTTTAGTCCATCTCTCGAGTTTGAATCATGTTGTAAAAGGGTGGAATTGCAAGTAGCCCTTTTGTATTTGAGTGAGTTTTCAATGGTGAGATTAAATGGCCTTGTAGAGTTACTGAACACTCTACTTCTTTCCTCTATCGACAACACTGTCATGATGGACAAGAGCACTCTCACTCACATTCAAGGTTTTGTCAAACATTCACAAGGCACACTTAATTTCTTACAAGATGAGTTGCAGCTTCAACAAGAAGAATGACATTCTAAACTTGTTCATGCTAAGAAGAATTCCCTTCATGATTCTATTCAGCATTCTACACAGATTGATGCCACTTCAGAAGCACATGATCAAATTAGTGGCACACCATCAGAATTGAAAGAAAATGAATATGAAGACATGCATGAAGAGGTTTTTGTTGGTCCTTCCAAGCCCATCATCAGACCTTGGGAAGAAATCAGCCATAACAAGCACAGAACCGGCCTTGGATATGACAAGGAAGTGACAGTTCAAATTCTTGATTTCTCCAAGCCCATTCAGTTTTAGAGTTCTGGATTCATAAATGAGATTCCATCTTCATCCACATTAGTTTAGAGTTCGACATGCCAAAAATGTGATTGAGTTGGCCATATGAAAGATCATTGTATTGATCGTCAGCCTTGTAAGCAATGTGGACAACATACACACTCATCAGACAGATGCTTCATTCTGAAGAAAGCTAGAAGAGAGAAGATTCATTATGGATGGATCGCTTCTTCACAATGGTCATCAACAACTAAGAATATTTATAAGTCATACCAACGAGTTCATTCATGAGTATTGACACATCTTGTATTTTAGACATCTTTTTCTCCTCACTTTGTACCTGACAGGGGGGAACATGATTCCAGGCATCAAGTTTCAAAGCCCCCATCTAACAATAAGCAGCCATGTCCTTCTACAAGTAAGTGAGATCAAACAAGCATGATGCACATCCAGTTTTAGAGGCCAGATTCAGTGATATAGACACTCAGACAGAAGAGAACCATGACATAGAGTACTCATGTGTTTTGTGTCTAGTTGTGACACCATGAGACTCTCCTCTCCTCACATTGTTCCTTATAGGGGGGAATGAGGACCATTAGTAATAAGCGAGAGAGTACAAGCAACTTGGACCAAGCAATCCTGTGAAGAGATATGTTCGACTGAACTCGAGAGTTGGTGGTCATCCTAAAACCACCGGTATCGAGAGCACCTTCATTTAGCAGAAGCATGTGCAAGATTCTAGATATCTTGGAAAATAGTTGTCAACATGGAAATGTTCAGCAAGTTACAGTTGTTCACTTCCTATTTTCATCTCTCCAGTTGGTTTGGTGTTATCCCATCCCAACCATTCCACATGACCTTTGAGCCTTCGAGCAAAGTTACATAGAACCTTTGAGTGATTTCTATCGCCAAGTTTGAGAGTTTGTGGTTAGCATTAAACCACACACATAGTAGAATATTTCAACCTTCTGCTAGCCCATTTCAGTTGATTGTCAGCCTAAAAACCATCCCTTCAGAGAGCCATTATATTTAGCATAACCATGTTCAAGCTTTTAGCTAAGCTTCTTAGTAAAGGATGTTTGAGATGGAAATGTTCAGCTGGTTGTAGCTGTCCACTTCCACTTATTCAACTCTCTTATTCTTCTTGGACTCATATACACCCTTCGGATTAAGTAGGGATTTGTTGGAGTCTAATCCTCAAGGATACCAAGAGTCACCCGAGAGTCCAAGAGTCCACTTGGGAATATGAAACCCAAGGGACATTTCTCATTATATTTATATGTAGAGTTGGTTAATGAGAAATACATTGAACATTCACGCGTATTCTATTTTTCTTGTGTTCATTATTCATGGTGTATTTGGTTGTGTGTTTAGCCAATCTCTTCACCTTCCCAAAGGGGCAACCTAACACAATATATACTCCCCCAATCTCTTTTGGAAAGAATAGCAAACAAGTAGACTTGCGAAGAATTTCAAGAAGGGATGAAGAGCTCAGAAGAGCAGAGCCTATCAGAGAAGCAAATAGGCCAAAAGAGAGGGACTCAAGAGGGAAGTACATACATGGAAATAGATTATTCAAGACAAATTGCTTCCCAAAATAAATCCACAGTGGAAATAGAGGAAAGGGAGGAGGACAACCACATCTCCACATAAATGAAAAAAACACTAAGGCCCCCACGTATTAGCATAAGAGATCCTATACTGAATTTTACCCAATATTTTTCTTAGAGTTCATTGTTCCTCAAGGATATCAGTCTTCCCCATCAAAAAATACTATGAAAAAGAAGACAAATATGCACAAGGAATACAGAAACATCAGAGAGATGGGAGAAAAATCTGTCAATGACACAAGGAAACAATTATTATCTCCAGGGAAAAGATTTATTATAGTGGAATGTTTGCAAACTAATGAATTGATGTTTTCGGTGCTAGATCCTAGGGTGCCAATGCAATCATGATTAGATGAAAGGAGGCTAAGGAAAATGTGGTTAAATTTTGAAGAATTTGGAAAACTGTATAAGATAGATTTCTATAAGCTGACAAGTGAGATGGTATTCTCAGAAATCATTAAATATGTTAAAAAGGATAAAAAGTTGAGATATTCCTTGTAGAATTTTGAGGAATTATGGAGAGATGTAAAGGTGTCAGTTAAAGATAAAATGGTTACCATAAGAGATCTAGAAAACAAAGTGTTGGCTGTGGGAGTGTACCCAAAGGATAACTTTCAGATGAATTAACTGATCTAGCATAAGGATAATGTAATTTCTTTATTGAAGAAAAAACTAAAGATCCCTATCCCACATCATGTTCAAACCCTTGAGCTATGGGAATCTCAAAAAGAGAATCAATAGTTATATGCTTCCATGATACGCTATAAAGGTTTGGTTGAAGAAAGATAAACATATAGGTGTAATAAAGAACATAACATTCAGGTAACATCCTTGAAGTTGCATACAAAAACATTATGTCATGAACAGACTCAATAAGATAGACCAATGTCGACCATGACTTAAGAGGATAGAGCAATGTCTCACATGATTCAAGATGACAATCAACCCATAGCGGGGAAGGAGCAAGCACCAAAGGATAATGATTAGTAGACACAAGAGAAAGGAGTTATAGACATAATGGAAGAGGAAATCCCTTCTCCACAGCCAACTGCAGTGACAGAGGATAAAGACATAAAACTAAAAGAGTTGGAAGTTGATACTGAACAAAAGAATGAAAGGATTATGGACTTAGAAAGGAAGATCAATAAGAAGGAAGATAATATAATAGCGTTAGAAAATGAGAGAGATGGAATTAAGAGTTAGATTACCACACTTACTTTGAACACCAAAGGAGAAAACCTAATTAAAAGAACCAAGCATGCTATATGGGACAAGATCTATCAAGTGTTAAGAAAGTAGTGGGACCACTGTGGAGTGGTACATGATTAATTAGAAACATAAATTAGACAAAGTTGAAACGAGAAAAGTTGAAGAAAAGTTAGGAAAGAATCCTGAGCAGGAAACCGAAACAATAAAATTTTTGAACAACAGAATCAAGCAATAGTTGAAAGACCTACATGTTACAAATATGAATCAGTTGATTAATAGTTTCAAGCAAATGACCATGAAGCAAACTCTTCTAAAGATGGTCCAAAATAATGTGAGAGGATTATCCGATAAAATTTATGCATTTAATATTTTTTTAATGAAGTAATTCAGTTGGGGATTCCTTATACCTTGGATGGAAATGGAGACTTATATTCCAGAGAATAATACCAGAGACACTTGATGTAGAAAAGAAATGAGCTACCTTAAACCTAATCAGTAAAGGGAGTTAGCAGTGGTGATCAAGTATTGGAAAGACTTAAATCTTATACCCAAATATGGATTCAAATGAAAATATTATTGAAAGATATTAGTCCCATATCTTATGAACATAACAAAAATGTAGAAATAGCCTTAGAATATCTGAGGTGCCATCACATCACCATTGGTAACAAGTGGAAATCAGTTTTAAACTATCACAAAATCAAATTGCCTCGACAAGGACACACCCCAAGGAAGAGTTCAGAATATCTCCCAATTCAATATTCAAGTCAGTTTGGAGGGTGTCATCCTCCCTTAGGTTCTAATCATCCTTAAGGGCCAAGAACTGATCAGTAGCCACCTTAAACATAAAAAATACCTAGACCTCTTGAGTTTATTGAGGTATATCAGTAGTTTAAGGCAGAAGGGATATCAATAGTGCAACCCAATGTGCAAATGAGAGGGTATAAATCTCCAACTGAAGGGAAAAAGACAAGCTTGTTGAGAATTGGTTGTCATTGATGTCAAGTATTTGACTGAAGAGTATATCAAGTGTTTGGCTCTCATCCAATGTGGGGATATTGCTAAGCATTGGTTGTAATGGATGTCAATTGTTTGATTGAAGAGGATGTAAAGTGTTTGATTCTCATCCAATGTGGGTATATTTTTTAGCATTGGTTGTTAATGATGTCAACTAAAGAAGATTTCAATAGTTTGACAATCATCCAATGTCAAAGAGAGTGTCAATTGATTTAGTGTGAGTAATTGAGATCAGCGTAAGTCAAAGTGGATAGAACATTCTAGTAGGAGTATTAAGAAGCCACTTTGAGGGAGTCTATACACATGATAAAGAAATCATGAACACAAGAAGTATATGTGCAAATGGTGAAGGTGGAAAATATGTATGTAACTTTGGAGTATATCTAAGAGTGCATCAAGGATACATCTTGTAGGTCAAGTTTGAAGAAGTACACAAGATGATACATCATGTAGATCCATGTGATACTTCATGAAGATCTAGTTCAATAATAAACACAAGTAATGGATCCTACATCATGTGTCTCTTGCACAGAAATCAAGTCCACCAAGTCATATTCTCTCATGCCAGCAAATTGAAGGAGTTGGTTGGACAATGGTTCATATGATCAAACAACCAAGAAGTTGGTTGGAAAAATGGTGCACATATGCAATCAAGCCTAAGCATTGATTAGTTGATGGTTGGGACTGCGCAGGAAGGAAGGAACAATAGATGGTCGGCCAATGTTGAAAGTGCATAAGCATAGCAAATGAGTTTAGTAAGTGGAATGTGCACAAACTCCTAGAATGGTACACCGGTCGTAGTTAATGCGCAAATTCCACAACCGACAAATGGCAGGTGAGCCAATCGCACAAGTGATGAAAAGGAAGAGGTCATAATACCACTAAGAAGAAGCTGGAGAATGCATAGATTACAAAATGTATTGATATCACAAGGGCACATTACCTAGAAGGGTTGGTACAACACAATTCATAGACACACCAAGATGAAGTAGAAGATTTTGCACACAGCATAAGGAAATGGTACATTATGAGCGCAATGAAGGTGTAAAGTTCCACTGAGTTGTGGACCTTGAGGGAATTTGATACATCTGAGATGACACATCAATAACACAGATGATGACACATGGAATATACACAATCTATGAAGCATGGAAGAAGGAATTCCGCGACCAAATTACAAACATACAATCCATGCAGGACATGTATAAATACAGACGCAATTTGAAGATTTGAAGAATGCTTGGAAGTAAGAACACAAGTGTTTTTGCATGAAAGTTTCAGTTTGTTTTACATGGCATCAAGGGGCTCGTGGACAAAACAGAAGATCTAGCGAAGATCCGAATGCGCACACATCACAAAATGAAGTTTTGATGGTGCATGGAATGATGTTGTAGATCTGGTACAAATTATGCAAACATTGAAAAAAAGACATACTAAAGAATGCACAAGTGTTGTATATTTCAAAGGAAATTATTGCAATCAACATGTCGATAGTCACAGATGTTGTAAAGACAAAAGCACAGATATAGAACCGATTTTTATCATATATTTCACATATGTATAGATAATGTATAAGAACATAAGTGAAAGTGTGCGAAGTTGAATATTCTGTCTGATGCACAACAACAGAACAACAACAATAATCGACAGGTGCATCATGATGCAGATGATCTGACACAAGTGCATTAAACTGAACGGACCAACTATTTGATGCACAGGATGTTGCAGAATATTTGAGTAACTGCAATGCTTTATCATAACAGACACATCTGAATGTGCATAGTTCCATCTGTTACTGGTGCTTCACTTTGACCAGTAAACTATCAATTGAAAGAAAAGTATCAGTTGATATTTGTAGTCACACAGAAGAGAATGAAAAATCAGAAGTGCAGACTGCAGATTCAGTAGAGCACAGAATACAAGAATCAAGTCATCAACAAAAATGTGATTTGAGAGGAATGAGAAGTCAAGTGATGTATGCAGTGCAATGACAGAGTACAAACTGCGTACAAAGGTAGTGCATAACATAGTCATCATCAGAAGACCTGAATAAGTGTGCAAAGTTGAATTTTGGCAAGATGGTCAAATATATTTGATATTGGGGAAGCTAGATGGGAAAGGAGATAGGGAGTCACATCTTCCTTTAGGTTGGTACCTGTAAAACAAACCGACAATGGGTCGGTGCTTCCTTCCAGTTGGTACTGGAGAAAACGGAAGGGGTTGGTGCCTCCTTTTAGTTGGTGATGGAAAACACAGGAAGTTGGTGCTTCCTTGAATGTATTCTTTCTCACTATAAATAAGAATTATGTGGTTTTCTTCTATTTGGGTTTCCATGTAAAAATCTTGTGGCTTGTGTGTTGATGATGTGGTGCTTATATGTGTGAATGCTTTTTTACTGATGCATAACAAAAGATAAATATTAAGTTTAAAGAAGGTAAAATATTCTAATAATTGTGCTAATATTGATTCACCGCCCTTCTCAGTATTAAATTGATTCCAACAAGTCTCAGGAAATAAGAATAATTCAAAAATAAAGTGACTGCTAAGGAAAAAGACAAGTAAAATTTTAAAAAGCAGGGTTAAAATATATTTTACCAACTCATTTACAAATTATTTTTGTTCTGTAACAGCCTAAAGGAAATGTAATGTAACTCAAGCCTCATTTGAAGGGCTGGAAATTTGTGTAGACGCTCTCTATCTCATTGTTGACTCAGTGAACCATTTTGCAATGTAACATCCTTTGTCTGAGATTAAGATTATAGAGTGTTTCAAAGATGGTTTTCCCTCTATGTTTTGTATATCATATCTTCTATGTCCATGTATGCTTTTCATGATATGATTAATAAATTTTAAGCAACATAATTAACTTCATACATTGTCAATGATTCTTATGTGTTGATGAATATTAAAATTAATGGATGAGAATTCAAATATTTTTTTACCTCTAGTTTAATTTAAAATCTTTTTGAGATGTGGTGATATCTGAAGTGTTCTGTTATTATTGTTTCTCTAAATGTCTTTCCGCATAATAATCCATGGATAAACTCATGATATGTCTTACATTTTGTTAAACTACTAAATTATTTAATACAAAGCTCAGTACCTCCATGCTTCCTTTTAATGTTAAGAGATTCATCCTGGAAGAACCTCTTAGATTTATTTTCATTTTCATCTATTAAATTCGCCATCATTGTCCTCCAAAGTACTATTGCACTCTGTAAAATTCCTCTACAATCATATTACATTGTCATAATTCTTCATAATCCACTGTTTACCAAAGAAATTAAAGAAATAAAACTCCACATCAAATTCAAATACAAATTTATCTCTAGCATATCTAAATATTGATACCTATCATGCCCTAGCATATGTTTCCTTCAACCTAATATGCCTCAGGGACTAACAAGTTTCATATCATATCTAGAGAAATTAACATACTTTTATGTTTGCTTTAAGGAATGGAAGGGAGACAATATTTCAAATCTTATTCTAGGTTTGTGTTGACAGGTAGTCAAGAGAAAAATTAGGCAATTTGAATTTAGTTCCTTGCAAAATTATCCATGGATTCATGTTGGATATTCCATCTACCTATTGAGGTTATGTTAAATGAATTTGGTTAATGAAAGTGGGGCATAGAGGGGCACTACCTCAATGTGAATCTTCAATTTTCAATTTTTTTATAAGGTTATGAGCCTTACATATAGCCTAATCTTTCATTCCAAACCTCCTAAAATGTTTCCTAGAAACAAAGACCATTTGCAACTCTCTCCTGACATGAGCTTTGGAGATTTGTTTCTATATGAATAATACACAATGATAAGTGTGAATGGATTTGGAGAAGAGCCATACAAGGTACAAAAATTTCTTAGTACCGGATCCTTTTCCATGGAATATGTCAAGAAAAATATATGTCTTGATAGTTCACCTAAAGATTGAATTGTCAAACCTCTGGTCCGTAAAATTAGATGTGTAGGCACCGGAAGTACAAGACTAGAGTGTCAATATGAAGGTACTTTAGATCTATTCTATCATAGCTAATGGAAACTATGAACTTCTAAATTCTAGAAATATTTTCAATAAAAGAGAGATATTCTATACTATTAGTAATTTACAACTGCAAAATCAAACTCCATTCTAGGAAGAATATTGACACACCAAAGAAAGTTAGTTGTGTTTGAAAGATAATGAGAATTAAAAGAGGTACAAGAAAGAACTTATTTAACTCGAAAGAAATAAAGAAGACTAAGAAGTGTTAAATTAATGAGTTCTATACTTATTACAATACCCTACCTAAGGGTAAATTATGTTAATGTTATTACAAAGCTAAATACATAAAACAAAATTGAAATCTAGAAAAAAATAACCAAAACAAAAGATAAGTATTGAAAGAGAAATGATTACGTGATCTATTTTATCAAAATTAAACATAAAATCTTTGTGATGATTAACCTAAGAAAATCTAACATTCTACTCTAAGTCTTACCTTTACTAAACCTAAAAATAGAGTAACTAAAATAGAGTGCAGAAAATGACAAGACTAATACTAGTCTAGAAGTGGACTAAATTGGTACTACATGTGGAGATAATTCTGAGAATGAATAGGGAAATGCGAACACAAATGCTAATGCAAAAGAAGAGTACTATGAAGTAAAATGTTATTTTTGGAATTTACTTAGATTGGATTTTTTCTTCAACAATCAGGATTTTAGAAATGTAGAAAACAAAGCACCACTTATAGAAAATATAGTTTTGTAAAATGGAAATAGTAAGAGAAATACTAATGAAAATCAAATTCAACATGCATATCCAAAACTAACAATCGATATGTGATATAATTCCTCTTTCCATATTGTATCTTAAAAAGTGTATATGAATATTTATAATATGGACACGAATGGATAATAGTGCAAAATTAGAATGGTAACTACAGAAGAATTCAAGACAAGATCATGTTAATATACAGAAGTTGTTGCAAGAGAAACAAACTGAAAGAAACACTTAAACAATTCCTTCAAATGCAAATATGCAATGCAGATGAACAGTATAAGAAAAAACATGTATGAAATTGAAGTCATGTAATAAATAGTAATAAAACTGGAGCTATATAATGAACAATTAGCTAAACTAAACCCAGAGCAAAACCTTCCTAGATCGGTGGGCCTTGTATCCTCGTAAGGCTATCAAAAACTATGCCATGATGAATAAGAAATAGCACATGAAATTCCCAAATTTAAGCTTTTATTGCTAGAAAATATAAAACTACAGTATCATCATAATTCTTCAATAGTTTTGACAGCATAACAATACCTATCCTCCCTAGCTGAGATTGAAATAGGAGTTATACATATATTTATACAAAAGAAGTGTCTAAAAATAGCAAGGTCGCATTTAAAAATTCCAAAGGATAGTTACCAGCTCAACCCCAAGACTAAAACTATTCAGAATTTTCATTAAAGTCTATTGGTTTGTTCACTGGAAACATTGGTGTTGAAGATCCTGAAATAAGTTAGAAACTGTTGCGAATATGGAGAAAATCCTCAATAGTAAGCTAAATCACCCTATTGGTATAGAAATGAAAACTTGGTACCAAAACCTTCAACATAAGCATAGTTAGTTTTGAAATAGTTTTAATACATAAAAACATGAGAAAATTATCTAAAGTGATAGCAATTTACCTCTTTTATTCCTGCTAAAGAAAGGTTGGTTAAGAAGACATGAAAAAGGTACCAAATGGTGTAAATAATGGTGGTCCAGGTATATAGTAAAACCAAAATGGTTATGAAATAGGAATTTCCAAGGCATAAAATCAAGCAAACCTAAGGCCTGACATATCCCCCGAGCCCAAGGTCTTTCATGTCCTCATGCAAGGAATATTAAAAAATCATGATCAAAATTGTAATGCCTTCAACTCTTGCTACAGGCTTGCAGCAGTCACTTAAAGTATTCAGATCACTTGTAAAAGAGTTCTGATTTCTCAACCTTTTATCCAGAAGCCTATTGTAACGACTATGTTTACTAGATTCTTTCCTAATTTTATGGGCTAGTTTATGAAGTTCCCTGTTTTGGTGGATCAAATGATCAATCTTAGACCTCAAAGTAATTTTTTTTGTTTCGACGAGCTCATTTCCTGCTTTTTCATATCAATCCAGCACAATCTATTCTTGAACCTTTTCTTTTAATCTCTTATTTCTCATATTGAGTCTATAAATGTTGGAGTGTCTAGATAAAAAATGTGCTACTAAGAACCTTCATTATTATTAGCTACATCTTCTGGCAGAGGAATAAATTCATCCATTAGTCAATCACATTGAAAGTCACAGATTTCAGCTTCATGTTCAGGCTTGTTTTCATTGTATGTTTCATAGATAGGAGAATATTAAATATGAAACATACAATTTACTACTGAAACATGTATATTTTTGTGAATATTATGATAAAAAAACATATTTTATGTAAATATAGGCGATATTAGAGACTAAAAATGACCAAAGAGCAAATTTTGTTTTTGAAAAAAACCCAAAAAATAGCCAATTGAAGAAATTTCGCCTCTAAAAATTACTTTGATCTAATGGACAAAGGTCATTAGTGTAATCCTACTATCATCAGCAAGAGGAATTTCCATTAAGGCATGCAACCACTAGTAGAATATGAGAGATAAATGACCAGGCGACCAAAAAATTTGGTCACCGCAATTTTTTCAAGGTATAAATTACCAAAATTGAGTGAGGCAACTAAAAATAACCAGAGGAAAAAACCAATTGGGTCACGGGATAAAATATATGACCAGATAACAAGTAACTAAACTAAAAATTACCACATAAAAATAACATTAAGAATATGAATTAGTCATTTATTTGTTCATTGTAGTTGTGTCACTCCGATAATGGAAAATGTCAATTTTGACAATGAATTTTTAGAATTTATTGAATTCTAACACTGCAGATGGATTCAAAGACCGCTTAAAGGGGTCTTCGATTTCATCTGCAATGTTAGAATTCAATAAATTCTAGACCCCCTCATGGATTTAGTGGGTTATTCCCTCATTAATGTTAGTTGTGTCACTCCGACAAATATGGAAAATTGCAATTTTGACAATGAATTTGTAGAATTTACTAAATTCTAACACTACAGATGGATTCCGAGACCCCTCATAATCCATCTGCAGTGTTAGAATTTAGTAAATTCTAGATGCCAAATTTGTATCTTATCCTCTCTACAACGTCGTCCTAGTAACAATTAGACACCAAATAATATTTGATAATGATACTTAGACTAGCATCATAATTATATTAATTATATCCAGTTCATTGTTCTTATCATGTCCATATCTTATTTCAACATTTTTGTTTCTGTATTATCCCTTTAACAGATCCAACAAGTTGCATCATGTGCATCATCATAGTGTGTCAGTTGTGCTAATACCCAAAAATTGTTCACTAGCTCATCTCCCTAGTCACATGATTCATTTGTCCACTTTTCCTACAATTTTGGCCTCCAAAACCTCAAAAGACCCTCAAATAGTTATCCAAAAGGAAAAAATCCAGTTTTTTCCTCCTCCAATTAATTAAATTCCTTCAAAAATATCAAAAACCCTCAAAAGGGGTCCAAAATTCCCAAAAAATCAAATAAAAAGGGAATAAATTAAAAAAAAAATTCAAGAAAAGGAAAAATGAAGGAAAAAGAGGGAAAAAGCCCTAAACCATTTACCTAAACCATTATTTGTCGGAAACCATGGGTCAATACTCCACCACCCAAAATATCTTTAAATAGGTGATGGAGGTCCCCCATTTCTCATCCTTTACCCACTCTAACCTTATGCTACCAAAATTCACTTAGAACCCTAGCCCACCTTTCGTGCTTGTGTTTACTATTTTTAGTGAACCCTTTGGCCACCATTATAGCATTTTGGAGAAGAGAAGGAGATTTTGGAGTACTCGTGCAACTCCCTCATACAACTGGAAAGACTCCACCAAACCACCCTTGAGGTAAAAAATCTATGTAAACCCTTTATTTGTTGTTTAATGAAAAGAATCATAAATCCATTTTTTACTATGTTCTCATGCATGAGTTTATTATTTACTGTCTTGTCTTAGATTTAGATTTTAATATTTTCTATGCACATGCTTAGGTTTTTGTTTGATATTTTTGTTATTTACATCAAGTTTTTACTATTTTTTTGAACTGCTACTAAGGATTCTTCTGTAATCCTTAGTAGGTTCTCTTTAGCACAAGATAGGGTGAAAACCCTAGCTACAGTTTTGGTGATTCAAGTAGGTTTGAATCTTTGGTAATTTTTTAGTTTTTAGTTGTCATTTTGTTTGTTTTTTGTAGATATGGTTCACCCTTGAACCCCATTACTCACAGACCTTGGCCCCTGCTATTTCTGTGAGCCACAAAAAAACTTGTTTTTCCTTTTCAGCTTCCATTTTTCGCGTCGTGAAGCACGGGTTTCGTCCTCATAGCCACAGCCTATAGCATGGCTTCCAATCCCACAGCCGCGTCCTGCTTCCCGACTATCTTTCCCCACATCCGTGGCCTGTAGCTCGGCTTCCCAACCCATGGCACAGGCTCCCTTCCCTCCCTCGCAGACCACACCGCAAGTTCCCTCACCCTCTCCACAGCCTGATGCGCAAGAGCCCTCCCATCGCCACGTGGCTCAGAGCACGTCGCCCCCATCCTAGACCAATGGCCCCCACCCCATAGCCATGGCCCTAGCCATAGCTTTCGGCAACCTCCTTGCGGCATTGGTCGTATCCTCCAGCCAACCCTACCTGCAGCCCCGGTAATAGTCCCCATCCAACCCTCCCTGTGGCCCTGGCCTCCGGCCAACTCTCAACACCCCCAGCCACCGCTGTCGGAACCCTCCCCATTTACCCGGCCATAATCCACAGCTAACCCTCCCTGCGGGCCAAGCTGGAGCCCCCAGCTAACCCTTCCTGCGTCCCCATCCTTAGTCCAAATCCCAATGCCCCCAGTCACAGCGTTTGGCCCACTCCCTGCGCCCCCAGCCGAAACCTTCAGCTTACTTCCTATGGCCCCAATCGCAGCCTCCATCCACCTCCCTGCACCCCTAGTTGCATCTTGCAGCCCATCATGATTCATGCCATGAATTTTGGCCAGACAGTCGTGTCCCAGGACACGTGTTTTGGCCATACAATTGTGCCTTAGGCCGTTGGTTTTGGCCAGAAAGCCACGCCCCAGGCCACTAGTTTCGACTAGACAGTTGTGCCCTCTTTCCTATTCTTTTCATCCTTTTTCACTCATTTTTTATGCATTTTTCCTGTGCCTTGCAGCCATCCTGTTCTTGTTTTGTTCTGCATCCCCTTTTGCTAGTTGCATTTTGCTGCCATCTGCTTGCTGTACCATTTTACAAATTTTCAGCATTTACATTTTAGCAAGTTCAACAAAGTTTGACATAGGAGTCAATATTTCAGCATTTGATTTGCAACATTTACATTGTTAGTTAGTTGCCAAGGCTTGGAATTTATTCGGTACATACCAATTTCTGCACACACTCTGTCACCTTAACTCAAGTGAGACCTAAAATTTACTTAACCCAACCAACCTTTAACCCCATTTGGGGAAAAAAAAAAATTTGTAGTTAGGTAGCACACTAGGGATAAGAATCCAAATAACACCCCTTTGTCACTTACACTTGAGACATAGCAGTTGACCATTAGGGTACCAAATTCCCCTATTATTTGCTGGCATGGTTAACAACCGATTTGTCGTAAAAGGCCTCTCCCTTAGGAGGGCAAGTCGTGAGACTTGTTCCGGAGGACTATGTGGACCGCCGCTCTCCACTTAGTTGCGAAGGACACCTACTCGTTGTCCTCGTTGCACTTCCATACTAGGGTTGTAGTGACCAGAGGACTGACACATCGAATGCTTTTTTTGGATGTGCCATGAACGGGGTAGCCTAGTTTCCATTCTCCTAGTGCTCTTTTACCCGAGATCTGCTGATGTATTTTTAACTTTGGAAGATATTCTTCTATGTATTACATTTTTACTTTATTGTATATCCCACAGAAATGTATTATTCCTCTGATTGGAAGTGTCATCATTTGTATTTGTAAGTGTCGTCATGTGTATTGACAAGTGTCATCATTTGTATTGATGGGTTATTAGACCACTAGTGTGGGGTCGGCCCTTTTTAGGTCATGTGGTTGGGTTATTAGGCTTCATTGAGAAGTCGGCCCCATTAGTTTATTGGCAGGTCAAGTTAGTGTATAAATAGAGAGGTTGTGTCTCTCATTTAGATCATTCACTCACTTCTCAAGCTCGCATAGGTAAGAGAGAAATTGGCGCACATGTGGAGGAGGAGGAGCATCTGCTAGAGACATCTTATTGGGTTTGATCATTGTGATCTTGTACTTGGGTTTATTCTATCTCTGAGGAAGTTGTGAGGTTTCTCACCTTCTTGGTTTTCCCCGGTGAAACTCTGTGTCTCTTGTGTGCTTGCATTATTGGGTTTATCATTGATTAGCTTTTGATATGTTGTACATGTTATTCTTTTAGTTATCCTGAATGATAATGGAATAAAATTATCGAAAAATTAACATGGAATCAGAGCCGATCTAAGAAGAAGGCACTATGTAGCTGTGGAATCTAGGGCTTTTTAATATTTGGGCTTCTCTCCATAGTTCATCAAAGAAAGAAGGCTATATTGACTCTCCTAGCAAGGGCGCATCTTTTTGTCGAAACAAAATTCAATTCTGAGCTTTCTCAGTTTTGGCCCTAAAAATTAGGGTTTCCACAAAAATAGGAATTTCTGAAATCTGAGGACATAGCTGGAAGCTCCTTGGAAAAATCAAAGTTTAGAGCATTGGATCAAACTTTTTGGTTGGGTGAAACTCTAGCAAACCCAAACCGTAATTCAGGGTCCTCCCTAGTCAATCCGAGAGATTGAAAAGCATTTCTAAAGGGTGAAACTTTGTAGTTTTCAAATTCTCAGTATACCAAGCTGATCAGCTCATCAAGGTGCATCTTTCTGTCCTTTCAGAAGTTTGAAATTCACATTTTGAATTTTTAGGGTTTTTGTGACAAACCCTAGTCTAGCTCCAGATCCAGTTTTTCAACAAATCAAGTGGTAAGACCTAAATCTTTTCTATTTCCATTTGAATTAATCTTTAAAAATGTCTCACCACACCAAGCTTGAGGATAAGCTTGATGGATTTGATAACTTCCGAAATGAAAGTATAGGATTGGGTTAATCCTTGAAGAGAATGATTTGGACACCTACATAAAAGAAGAGGTTCCAGTTCTAGAGGGAGATGAGGCTAAGGCCTTACACAAGAAGGACTTGGGAAAGGCTAAGAGAATGATTGCTGATTCTATAAAGGAACATCTCATACCCCATGTGTCTTCCCTAAAGACGCCTATGGAGATGTTTGACTCTTTGACCAAGTTATTTGAAGGAATGAATATAAATTGGAAGATGACTCTACAGAATCAATTGAAAGGGGTAAAGATCCAGAATGGAGATACCATCCAGTCATACTTCTCTAAGGTCTCTCAAATCAAGGAACAACTTGAAGCTGTGGATGAAGTGGTGGACAATGGAGAAATTGTCATGGCCACATTAAATGGCCTACCTAGGTCATGGGACTCCTTCATCCAAGGAATATGTGCAAGAAAGAAATTGATCTCCTTCAGTAGACCATGGGAGGAATGTTCACAAGAAGAAGATAGGCTTGTGGCTTGAGAAGAAAATATGGGAAGTGAAGATCAAGCTCTCACAACACACACCAGGAAAAAAAAGTTCAAGAGAGGACCACCTCATCATCACAAGAAGTCTTCTCACCACCATCAAAAAGATAAGAAAGATATGAGATGCTTCTCATGCAATGAGAAAGGACACTTTTCCTTTGAATGTCCAAAGAAAAGAAAAGAATTCTTCAACAATAAAAAGAAGAACAACAAGAAGAGGTATCACGCTCATGCTGGTAAAGATGATGAACCTCCCAAGAAGAAGGCTAGAGCAGAAAGTGATGACTCATCAACTTAAGATGAATATGTTCTATCTTTGCTCTCATAGGTACTATCTCTCATGGTTGTAATGATTGGATTATTGATAGTGGGGCTTCTAAACACATGACTGGGTTTAAAGAATCTTTCGTAGATCTTTCTGAACATGAGTCACCCCAAAAGGTGAAATTTGGGGATGACTATCAATATCCTATCAAAGGAAGTGGCGAAGCCTCCTACATGCTAGACTCTGGGAAGTCTTTAAAAATGAAAGACGTTCTATATGTACTTGGGCTCAAGAAAAATCTCCTATCCATATCATCCTTGGATGCAAAGGGAATGAGAGTTGCATTTGTGGATGGCCAAGTACTCATGTGGCCTAAAGGGAAAATAATAGATGATGCAATGGTGATTGGAGAGCAAGAGGGAGGTTTATACAAGTTGAAGGGACAACTTGAACATTCCATTGTACATGAATCCATGGAGCCAAGTGAACTTTGACATGGAAGGCTTGCACATGTGCACTATAGAGCACTACCTATTGCAAGCAAAGTTGTAGAAGGTCTTCCTGAAATTCAATCAAAGCATGAAGGCTTTTGCAAAGGATGTGCAAAAGAAAAGAACACAAAGAAAGCATTTCCAAGCAGTGAAAGAAAAGCAAAAGGAATTTTGGAGATTATTCACTCTGATGTATGTGGACCGATGTCATCCAGTTCTCTGAGTGGGTACATATACTATGTTTCCTTCATTGATGATTACTCTAGGAAGACTTGGGTCTACTTCTTGAACAATAAAGATAAAGTGTTTGATAAGTTCAAGGAATTCAAAGCCTTGATAGAAAATCAAACTGATAAAAAGATCAAGACCTTCAGATCCGATAACAGCGGAGAATTCACCTCAGGTGATTTCAAGAAGTTATGCAGTGATTCAGGAATTAAGAGGGAGTTGACTACTCCCTACAATCCACAACAAAATGGAGTTGCAGAAAGGAAGAATAGAACTATCATGGAAGCAGCACAGGTAATGCTTCATGACCAAGATCTACCTATGCATTTATGGGAAGAAGCAGCTAGGACAGCTGTATATAACATAACACCTCACAAAATACTTGACAACAAGACACCAGAAGAAGTCTTCTCTAGTAAGAAACCAGAAGTTATCCATCTCATAATATTTGGTTGTCCAGTATAAACACATATTCCAAAGGAAAAGACGACAAAGCTAGATCCTTCAGGAAAGAAAGGCATCTTTGTGGGTTATAGTGAAAGCTCAAAAGCTTACAGGATATACTTTCCAGGGTTCAAGAAAATTGACATTAGCAGGGATGTAACATTTGATGAAGAGTCAGCATACATCAAATCAAGGAAGACACCTATTGAAGACCATGAAGAACCAAAGGAAACCAAATTTCAAGACACCACTATGAATGATGCAATTCCATAAGTAATTCGTGAAATTGAAGATCCACAAGAACCTATATATCCACCTTGTGAGAAGAACTCTCACAAGAGAAAACCTGCACGGGCTAGAGAGCTCATTCAAGATGCAGAAAGATATGGCATTCCAGAAGAAGAACACAGAGAAAGGAAGAGAACCAGATCTCACACAAGTTATGTTGCCTTACTCTATTACATTATGAACAAACAACCTTCCATTTATGAAGAAGAAGTGGAAAATAAAGAATGGAAGGATTCCATGGTTGAGGAGTACCAATTGACCATGAAGATTGATGTTTGGGATGTTGTCCCAAGACCCGAGGGGAAGTCTGTTGTGACTTCCAAGTGGATTGCTGTAGATGGTAGCATAGAGAAATACAAGGAAAGGTTTGTAGCTCATGGATTTTCTCAGAAAGAGGGAATATATTATGAAGAGACTTTTTCTCCTGTAGCCAGATACACTTCCATCAGAACAGTACTTGCTCTGGCTGCAATGATGAAGTGGAAGATACACCAGATAGATGTCAAGACAACTTTCTTGAATGGTGTAGTCGAAGAGGAAGTGTATGTGGAGCAACCACTTTGTTTTGAAACACATGATAGAAATTCATATGTGTGCAGGTTGAAGAAATCCTTGTATGGATTGAAGCAAGCTCCTAGAAGTTGGTATGGTAGGATGGATAGTTTCCTATCTAGTTTGGGATTTACTAAAAGTAAAGCGGATTCCAAAATTTACTACAAAGTTGAGGAAGGAAATCCTATGATACTACTATTGTATGTGGATGACCTGTTTCTTATGGGTGAGGATAGATTGATTGCCGATACAAAGAGGAAGGCTACTGCTGAGTTCGAGATGAAGGACTTGGGGATGACGCACTACTTTCTAAGCATGGAGGTGTGGCAGAGTGCAGATGGGATCTTCCTTGGACAAAGGAAGTATGCAGTAGAGATCCTGAAGAGGTTTGGGATGATGGACTGCAAGGCCATGGCCACACCTATGGCATCGAACCTGAAGATTCTATGTGATGCTTCATCTGGTTCGGTTGATGTCAGTGTGTATCGTCAGATGATTGGGTCCTTGATGTACCTGACGAACAGGACACCAGATATTTGCTTTGTTGTGAACACATTGAGCCAATTCCTGACGGATCCGAGAAGTGTTCACCTAGTTGCTGTAAAGCATATTCTGAGGTACATGAAGGGTATGGTTGATTATGGGCTCAAGTATGATGCGAATCAAAATTTTAACCTAGAGGGTTGTGTTGATTCAGATTGGGAAGGAAGTGCTGCAGATAGGAAGAGCACTTCAGGGTGCTGCTTCAGTATGGGATCGGGTGTGATCTCTTGGTTTGGCAGGAAGCAGTCTTGTGTAGCACTGAGTACAACCAAAGTAGACTATGTTGTAGCTTGTTCGGCTAGTTGTGAGGCAGTATGGCTGAGGAAGCTACTGTCTAAGTTATTTGATCTCTTGTTGGATGCTACTGGTATATTTTGTGACAACCAGAGTTGTGTGAAGTTGTCTGAGAACCCAATGTTCCATGACAGGTTGAAGCATATTGAGGTCAAATATCACTATATCAGGGATATGGTGCAGAGAGGAGCAGTGAAGCTCCTGTATTTTGCGACGGATGAGTAGGTTGCAGATGTGTTGATGAAACCACTCACCAGAGTGAAGTTTGAGTACTTCAGAGAGAGGCTTGGTCTTCTTTAGATTGAAGATACTTCGAGGAAGAAGTGATGGGACACATTTGCAGGAGCCATTCCAAGCATGGTGAGAGGAGGATCCTTCCCATGGCTGTGGATGTAGGCGTTGTGTGATGAGCATCATGACGATGCTCCAGTTATTCCTTGTATATGCATCAGTTGGATGTTTCGTATGATTACTTGGATCATGTATATGTATATGCATCAGTTGGATGCTTGGTATGATCAGTTGGATCATGTATATGTATATGCATCAGTTGGATGCTTGGTATGACCAATTGGATACATTGTATGATCAGGATGATCATGGGTGATGAGTATCAGGACGATTCTCTGGATGATATGCATAAGGACAATGCAGTGATAAGTATCAGGATGATGCTCTGGATGATAGGCATCAAGATGATGCAGTGATGAGTATCAGGACGATGCTCTGGATGACATGCATCAGGATGATGCAGTGATGATGATCAGGTTGATCATTAGGATCAGGATGATGCTCCATGCGAGGATGATCAGGTGGATCATGAGTTTCAGGATGATACTTAGAGGTCGATGATATGTGGCAGGTTGTGCAGATAGCATGTAAAAGATCCTGGGAGATCCGATAGGTTGAGCAGTGTGCTTGTAATCAGTCCTAGGATGTTCTTTCAAGGTTTTTCTAGGGAGGCATGTAATCAGTCTTGGAGATCCGATAGGTTGAGCAGTGTGCTCGTAATAAGTCCTAGGATGCTCTTGAGAGATCTTGCCGATTGTGCTTAGGCACGTAAAATGTTCCTGGGGTGACTCTTTAAAGGTTTTTCCTATTCACATGTAATTAGTCCTGGATATCCCATAGGTTGAGAAATGTGCTCGTAATAAGTCCTGGGATGCTCTTTAGAGATATTGCTGGTCGTGCTTAGGCACGTAAAATGTTCCTGGGGTGACTCTTTAAAGGTATTGTGAAAGGGATGCATATAAGTCCTTGGAGATCTTGTCGGTCGTGCTGAGGCACATAAAATGTTCCTGGGATGCTCTTGTCAGGATTTGCATGTGCACGTAATGAGTCCTGAGATACCACCTCTATCAGACCACTCGCAGTATTGATGAAGACCTATAGGTGGTGGGCCTACATCCAGCATGAAAAAGGGTCGGCTCTGTAGAACTTCCTATGATGAGCAGAATTGAGAGATAGCCCAGAGATCGAGATGTCGAGTACCGCAGCAGTGATGATGATTATGCTCTGTGATCCAGTGATGATGATCCAGCTCTAGAATTGAAAGACTTGCGCCAATATGTATTGATGACCTGTGACGAAAGAATACCTTCCTAGTTAAGAGGGAGTGTTGATGTATTTGTAAATTTGGAAGATATTCTTCTATGTATTACATTTGTACTTTATTGTATATCCAACAGAGATGTATTATTCCTTTGATTGGAAGTGTCGTCATTTGTATTTGTAAGTGTCGTCATGTGTATTGACAAGCATCGTCATTTGTATTGATGGGTTATTAGACCACCAGTGTGGGTTCGGCCCTGTTTAGGTCATGTGGTTAGGTTATTAGGATTCATTGAGAAGTCGACCCCATTAGTTTATTGGCAGGTCAAGTCAGTGTATAAATAGAGAGGTTGTGTCTCTCATTTAGATCATTCACACACTTCTCAAGCTTGCATAGGTAAGAGAGAAAGTGGCACACATGTGGAGGAGGAGGAGAATCTGCTAGATACATCTTATTGGGTTTGATCATTGTGATCTTGTACTTGGGTTTATTCTATCTCTGAGGAAGTTTTGGGGTTTTTCACCTTCTTGGTTTCCCCCGGTGAAACTCTCTGTCTCTTGTGTGCTTGCATTATTGGGTTTATGATTGATATGCTGTACATGTTATTCTCTTAGTGATCTTGAATGATAGTGGAATGAAATTATCAAAAAATTAATAGGATCCCTCTTGGTAGAGGGATATCCCCCACCTACTTGGTTCTTCACTTCGTATTGTCGGACTACGTATTTCATCACCCTGCAGAGGATACGATTTGCGTGAGCTTACAAATCTTCTAGTTAGGTGTTTGCATGCTCCTATACCACCATTGGATTAGTGAGTCTACCTTTTTTATTTTTTAGGAAACTTTCTTGTTGGTATTCTAACCACTTTTTCTTGTCGCTTTGCTTGTTGTAGCACATATGTTACAACAAGTGTTTTGAGCTTGTTGTTGGCTTGAGTGCCAAATTTTTTGTGCTCTCCTTTTGTACACACGGTTGCATTAGTATTTTTGAGTTTTTTCACTCACCAAAACCCACCCATTTTATTCCCATTGTCACCATTGAGTCTCTGAGACATTCTCAGCGCCTACGGGGCTAGTCACTGTAGCACAGTTCACTTGACACTGCTCTTCAGAAGCGTAGAGCCTCGTCACCAGATCATGACGCCCCTTATTTTACATCTGATTTCGAATCAGAAATAGCCATATTCACAGCTCCATCTAGCCCCATGGCTGGAGTGCCTTCCAACCCATTTTTCGACGGGATTGGCAGTGGCAGAGCCACCACTAGCCCAACTACCACTTCAACATCCATCCTCGCCATACCATCTATAGGACTTTGTTGAAGCCCTGGGTATGTAGGTTGCTGGAATGTTGTCCAAAACTAGCAACAGAGGGTAAAAACCCAATATGAAAGGCTTCAAAAAGCTCTGTGGAAGAGTAGTTCTATCCCCAGACTACTTGGTGTAGTTAACTCCCACGAGAATAACAGCCTCTGCTGGCACTTATGGGGTTTGATCCTGAAAGGATCTGTCTTCCCGTGAGGGAAGATCAAAGTGTTCTAACTCTAGAAATGAATCTATCTTAAAAGAAATATAATCTAAGTTAGATCTAATCTAAAGAATGTGCTTTGTTGATATGTAGGATAACTTGATCTAAAAATTTAATAAGGTTGTTCACCAATTTGATAGAAATGTGAAATTAGATCTTTTCTTATCACCTCAAAATACAATCATGCAATAAAAATTAAATGATAGTAGTTTGAAGATTATGTACATGCAAGATTATCCTGTAGCTGAAATGCTATTTGAAAAATTAACATTCATTTAATAATTTATGTTAATCATTTGCAGAAATAGATAAATGTTTTAAATAAATAAATTCACTTAAAACATAAATACACACAGATCATCAATTGAGACAAATCTAAACTGTAGATCAATGCATTGTTTATTAATTGCAAAAATTAAACAATGTTCATTAATAAGCTGAAGTGAAAATCAACATTCATCAAACAAATTTGAAAAATCGACAAAAGAGGAATTAAGAGAAAACTAACTGTGCTCGCTCAAAATTGCAAGAAATTACAATATCTTCATTAATCAGAGTATATCCAGTCTTCTTTTGCATATTTTCTCCCCCCCGCTTTACTTCATGAGACCTCTACCCTTTAAATAATAATTACAAAATGGTTACAAATGATAGAATTCCCATAAAACAGGGATTACAAAATCAATTTCCACTTCTAAATCATCTTTGAGAGTAATTAATACTAAGGATTTCACAAAATTCCCAAAATATTTCATCACATGCTTTCGGGGAAGTATCCCGTAATGAACTGTGAAAGATAACAACAATCTACTGGTTGTCGACAATGAAGGATAAGGGAATTGAAAGATCTTTCTAGAGGATTCATGATGATCGACAATGTCCTAAAAAACTGAAAACTTGGCAACTTGTCCTTCCTTCAAGGGGATTGGAGGAGTGACAGGTACTGCATTGATTATAAAATATCGGATAATCGTATCATCTCAATCATCACACTTTTCAGTGATCTGCCTTCTCTTCCTCTGAGGGAGCCGTATGTACATGGATTGAATCTCAGAGTCTTTTTTTTCACTACCAGTGCTTTCATCTAAAACATCTTCTTTAAAATATGGCGACACAGGTTCATGATATTAAAGAGGCTGAATTTCTTTCTCTTCAAAAAATTTGATCGAAGATTTGTGACTTTTCTGCATCTTGCTCACAGCATGTAACTGTTAGAAGGAAATCTCTGAAAATTGACAAACAAGACTTTTCTATGCAATATGACGACCAACAGATTACTCATATCGATGTTTGTATTTTAAAAAACAATAATAAATATTCCAAAATGACTAAGTGTAACGAATTGTCATGATTAAAATCTTACGGTCTGAGAATTGCAATTATCATGTCTGCAACGAAACAACACACAGCATGTGTCGACGAAATTTGGATTAAGACGAGATAAGATTTCCATTATATCACGTATGATTCAATGTCAAATATAAACATTTGATCATTATGAATTAGTTGGATCAATGATTACCATTTCATGTTTGGCCGAAGGTGAAAATCATAGTTAAGAACCTGATTGCAATTTGAAAATTGGTGAAGAAAAAAGGAAAAATGAAATAGTTATTCAAATCAAACAACGTAATATCATCCGTAGGATCAAGACAAATAAATCGTTAAGATTAAACATGAAAGATGTGGAAGAAGGGTTGTAGGGGTTTATTCTTTCAAATATATATATTATTTCTGCAATTGCAAGTTGAGGGTTGCGGAATCGCAACCTTAAGTATTAACAAACCAAAAGTTTCCGCAATTGCGGGTTGTAGAAATGCAAACGACACTATTTAACATAATGACCCTTCCACAATCCACAATCCGCAATTGTAGGTTGTGGATTGCAAAAAATCAAGATGCGAATTTATTGTTCAAACACTTTGCACAATCCACAATCCGCAATTGTGGGTTGCGGGTTGCGGAAACGCAGCATGCAAAACTATTTTGATAGTCTTCCTGCAATCCGCAATTGCGGGTTGCGGGTTGTGGGTGCAAAACACCACAATTATTGAAAAACATTTTTTCATCCACAATCCACATTGTGGATTGCGGGTTATGGAACGAAAATGTTTCAAAACCGAAAACCAAGCTTTCACAATCCGCATTGCGTATTGCGGATTGTGGGTTGCGGAAAGAGCTAACTTTTGGGAAAATCAAAGCTTTCTGCAACTCACAAAAAACACACAAAAACCGAAGGAATTTTCCAAGGGAAAATTACTAACTGAATCAAATCATGGCAAAGAGACAAAAGCATGATAAGCACGATGAAAAACCCTAAAATGACCAACGAATTTGATTATTACCTTTGCATATAAAAATTGGGGCTCCCATGTTTTCATTAAAACATGGGATCTGTTGTTCCTACAACAAATGGCGACTGGATGGGACGAAACAATTATCTATGTAAATTAAATCTGTAGTTACAAGGAAGATATGTCAACAAACTGATGTTTCAACTTACAATTTTCAAAATGTTCTTACAAAAACACAACCAAAACAACAGATATAGTCATATGATTGATATGTTTCCATCCAAAACCAATTAATGATGATATCTATTTGATAAGGAAATCTATAAGTAAACGTGAATCCTTTACCATTATGCAATCATAAGAAGGCAATTTGTGTTGAACCTTAGAACAAACTTAGAACCATTCTGGATAACCAGATTATGAATCACCTTGAGTTTATTAATAATTTATTTATGTACAGATGCATTACTGAAGCATATATACATTTCTTTTTATTTTCCTCTTTTTCTATTTCTCTTGTTTTTTTTTTACTTTTCTCTTTTCTTTTGAAAACATAATGAAAATATATGCATAAGACTTCTGTTGACATAAGGCCATTTCCCTGACTTGGTGATCAGATTTTGGAAATGTCATTCACAACCGTCATTTGGAAACTGAACAAGCTAGCTCGGTAAGGAGACTCCTTGTCTTTCAACTTTTGACACTGAAAGCAATTACCATGGCTTGGTAACCATAAAGTGATAATTCCGGTCCAACATTAAATTCATGATCATGGTAGGGTTGGGCTGTAATAAGACCCCCCCATCCTCATATACAACAATTTTCTTATAAAAAGAAAACAAAATATATTGATGTATAAATCACAAGACACTACCATGGCTTGGTGACAATATGCTAGTAGTGTTACTCACTGATGTTTTGCAAATCATGAGTGGACCGACCTATGATAGGATCTTCCACCTTCCAGTAATAACTGAAAGTCATCTCCCTAGCTTGGTGACTAGATGTGGAGATGTCATTCCACTAAACACCTATGAACATAATGTTGATGTATATGTAACTTCGGAATGTATTTCACATATAATGTATATTGTATTCCTATAGAGATGTTATTATTCCTTTATACGAAAGGGTCGTCATTTATATTCTAAGTGTCGTAACTTATACTTGATGGGTTATTAGACCACCCTAGTGGGGGTCGGCCCAGTCAGCATTATGTTAAGTGGTTAAGTTGAGGCCGACCTAGTTGAGTAAAGGTCAAGTCAAGTTAGTGTATAAATAAAGATTGTCTCTCTCTCATTTTATACATTCTATTCTCTCACTCACACTTTGGAGAGTGGCACACTTGTGGAGGAGGAGGCTGTGCTTCTAGGAGAAGACTATCTCTTGTATTCTGGTTGTATCATTGCTCTATCTATCTCTAAGGAAGTTATTGGGGTTTTTCACCTTTATGGTTTTCCCCAAGTAAACTTTGTGTCTCTTGTGTGCTTGCATTATTGTGTCCATGATTGATATGATGTAGATTTTCTATACATGTTGTTCTCTCAGTTAAGATCCTAGATCAGATTGAAGTAAATTCTGAAAATTTAACATGGTATCAGAGCTAGCCTGAAAGAAGGCATGATATGGCATGTATGACAATTGTTGCACTTATGATGCTAGGGCTTGATATAGCAAAAACCAATCATCGTAGAACTTTCGCTATAAATCCATTTTGGAAAAGTTTTCAGATCTGAAACTTTTATAGATCGAAGATCCGATCCCCATGTAGCTTGTGTCCAAAGGATGACCTCTAATTCTTTGTACTTTGTGATTTATGATCTGTACAATATAGGGTTTCTGCCTCTTCTAGATTTGAGTCAAAATCAGGTGACCTTGGGAAAAAGGTCATAACTTGGACCAGGTAGCTCCAAATGAAATTTTGTAACAAGTGACAGGTATTGCACAGAATGTACTATGTCAGGAAAATTTTTCATAGGCCGAAGTTGAACCAGTGATATGTGGCACGCTGTACAAGTTCACTCTCCTGTATTATCCCATAAATAGGTCACGTTGTGACACTTGGCATAACTCTCTCTCAAAGAATCCAATTGACATCAGACCTATTAGGATGGAAATATAACAGTTTGGGATATTTAGGGAAAATTTTTCAGAGGCCGAAGTTGAACCAGTGACACGTGCTACACTGTACACGTTCGCTCTCCTGTATTATCCCATAAACAGGTCACGTTGCGACGCTTGGCATAACTCTCTCTTAGAGAATCCAATTGAGGTCAGACCTATTGGGATGGAAAGATAACAGGCTAAGCTATCTCAAGAAAACATTTCAGACCCTGTGGATGGAAAAGTTCAGAGTTACACCAGAAACATTCAGGTACATATTTCTGTCAAAACAAAATTATTTTTGAGCACCTTCATTCATGGCTTCCGGAATTTAGGGCTTCGGAGAAAGTTGGAATTTTTGTAATCAGATTTTTTGGTTGGGAAGAAAGTCGGGCTTGATCAAACCCCAGTTCGGGACTTTGATCAGAAAGATGGAAAATTAGGGCTTCTGCAAAAATTGAAATTTTGGAAATCTGTGACCACGGCTAGACGCTCCTCATAAAAATCGAAGCTTAGAGATTTGAATCAAATCTTCTGGTTGCGTGAAGCTCTGGGAAACTCAAACCCTAATTCACGGTCCTCCCCAGTGAGTCCAAAAATCTAAAAGGCAATTTCGAGGGGTGAAACTTTGCAGTTTTCAAATTCTGAATATACCAACTTGATCAGCTCATCAAGGCGCATATTTCTATCATTTCGAAAGTTTGAAATTCAAAGTTTGAATTTTTTGGGGTTTCTTTGACATACCCTAATCCAGCTCCAGGTCCAGTTCTTGCAAATCAAGTGGATTGGGTTAATCCTAGAAGAAGATGGATTGGTGTGATCTCTTGGTTTAACAGGAAGCAGTCCTGCGTAGCACTGAGTACAACCAAAGCAGAGTATGTTGCGACGGATGAGCAGGTTACAGATGTATTTACCAAGCCGTTGGCCAGAGTGTAGTTTGAGTACTTCAAATAGTGGCTTGGTTCCATTTAGATCGAGGTTCCTTCCAAAGGGAAGTGATGAGTCCAGAAGATGCAGATGCACATGAGCTTTTCTAACATGGTTGATGTGTTCTCCCTTGGTCGTGATGTAATTTTCGAGCCATTTTTCACATGGTGGTAGATATGTTCTCCCATGGTGAAAAATTAAGGGCTGGAGCCTTCCCTGAATGGTGGTAGATGTGTTCTCCCATGTCGGTGGTGTAAGTGTTGGATGATGTGCATCTGGGCTGTGCTTCGTGGACAATGAGATGATTTGAAGAGGACAATGCTTGTTATGATTAGTTGGATCATTTATGTATATATGCATCATGTTGGATGCTGGATATGATCAGTTGAATCATTTATGTATGTATGCATCATGTTGGATGCTGGATATGATTAGTTGGATCATTTGTATGTATTTTGTATATATCATGTTGGATGCTTGGACCATGTATATGTATCAGGTGGATACATTGTATGATCAGGTAGATCATGTATCATGATATGTATCAGGTAGATACTTGGTATACGTCAGGTGGATGCAGTGTATGATCAGGATCATCATAGATGACGAGCTTCAGGATGTTGCTCCAGATCACATGCAGCAGGATGATGCACTGATGATGATCAAGACGATCATGTGTACATCAGGATGATGTATGGTGAGTATCAGGATGATACTTTGTGGCCGTGGATCAGGTTGTGCAGATGAGCATGTCTGGGAGATCCTATAGGTCGAAGTTGTGTACTTGTAACAACCTGGGATGCTCTTTCAAGACATTGCTCTGGGAGGACATGTAATTTGTGCCCTGGGAGGTCTTCAGGTTGGATTTGTGTACCCATAACATCCTGATATGCTCTTGCGAGGTTTTTTCCTATGGCATGTAATTTGCTTCTGGGAGACTTAGACAGGATGAAAAAGGCCTCAGATGCTTCATCCAGGTTTTGCCATGACCACATGTAATTTGCTCCTGGGAGATCTGGACAGCATGAAAAAGGCATCAGATGCTTTAGGCAGGTTTTGTGTTGGACCACATGTAATGTGCTCCTGGGAGATCCGACAGGTAGAGCTGTGTGCTCGTAACATCCCAGGATGCTTCAGCTAGGTTTTATGGTGAGATCACATGTAATGTGCTCCTAGGAGATTCGGCAGGTAGAGCTGTGTGCTCGTAACAGCCTCAAATGCTTTGTTGGCTGCTTTTTGGATAGACCCGGGTTTTAATGAAGCTCAGCAACAAAACCCCTTGGCGCACTGGCCCTCTCGGCAACGAGCTGCACGGCAGCTCGAGGTCTCACCCGAAGTGGCTATGGGGGGGCTAAGGAATCAGGTTTCCTTAACCTAGGCGGCGTGGATACTACTCTCTCTTCCTCGACAATTCCTCTAAGGTGAATGTTTGACCCCTCTTCAGAGTTATGAGCGCAGCAGCGCTCGAGCTCCTGCCCGGCAGCCTAGCTGCGCGGTACTTCCACTCCTGCGCTAGGACCAATTATCCTCTGCGCCGATATTCTAAGCGTCGTTCGCTTGCACGTCCGTCGCAGCAACACGTTCTCCTATTGCTGCGGCGACAATGTCTTACCGATTCCTTCGACCCTTAACAATTACAATCCTCACGGAAACTCCAAGAACTTACTCAACACATTCGTAAAGATAATGCACATTCCTATATATACTGTTAAGAAACTAAACAGGAAATCACTTTAATCATGACATCATAACAACGAAAAATATGAAGTCCACGGGAGACTCTTATATTAACCCGAGAATGATAGATTTATACAATATGCTGCAGCCTCAGATCTTTCCAGGAAACTCCACGCACACAGCTAGGATCCCTTCTCTCGATCTAGTCTCTTCCTCTTCAGAGGTTACAATAGTTCAGACGTCGCCTCGGACTGTCTGCAACTCAAGGATTAGCTTCACTGCTAACCAGCTCTAACTCCTGTTTTCTAGCAACATGGTAGAAAACAATCAACAAGATCATAACAGAGGATGATCAACTCGATCGATCCTTCTTACATCTAGCATCAATTATCTTAGCTAGCTCACTCAGAGGCTTAGCTAACTGACTCACTCTCTCTAACCAACTCACTGAATAGCTAGCTAACATCTACCCATTACAATTATACATATATATAGGTGGCCATGGCGGTCGCACCTTTACAAAACTGTGGGCCTTTCCCAGCAGTAATCCCCAAAAAACCCTAACCACGCACATGGCTAGGTGTACTGTAGGCGCCGCTTGTAGTCATGTCGCTGCTTCCTGCAGGCTCCATGAATTCCGGCGCAGCTTACGGGTATGGGCGCCTTGTCCTTCGCCTTCAATGCTTTGGTCTGTTGCTCCTCCTTGATCCGAGCAACCATAAATTCTGTACTTAGCCTTAATGAGGGTAGCTGAGCCCTCTACTCCATTGCTTCATTGATTGTGGTAGCTGAGCTTTCCACTCAGCTTGCCTTCATTCTCTTCTGACGTGCGCGCGATCTCCACGATTTCCGGTCCGTAATCTACGCTGAGATTATCCATCTGGAACCGTACTGCGCACCGTCTGCTTCTGTTCCAAAATTGGTGCTTATTCAAAACTTAGCACTTTCTTCCATACTTGTGCTTTTTCCTCAAAATTCGCAGCTTTTACCATAGCTGCGGCCTTGGCTCCAACAGGCCCCTAACACTTACTTGTGGCTCGCCCTCGAGCCACTCGCACTAGCGCGTGGTCGCTTTACTTGCGCATCTGCTTTTGCTTGGGTCTCCGCGAATGTTTTCTTCCACTGCGCAATAGCGGAGTCCAATTCATCAACACATTCCACAGCTGTCTGCACCATTTCTGCGGTGGCTTCTTCTTTAGTGATGGCATCAATCACCTCTTGAGATTCAGCAATTTCCTTGATTTTTGCCTCGACTTGGGTAACGATTTCAGCATACTCGTCCATAAATGGCTGAATGCTGTTGGTGAGCTTCTCATCTTCAGTTCTGAGCTTGTGCAGTTGTTGTTGCATTCTGCGCACTTCACTCATTTTCTTCATTTTTGCTAAGCCTGCTAAGGCCTTAGCTTCTTCACTCAGAACAGTGAGGGACTGTTCTGCGGCTTGCACCTGTTCCGACAGACCAAATTTAAAAGGGAGCTTCTCAAGCTCCGTCCAAGCTTCCATAGCTTGGCTCATTAGGTTCTCGGCTTCCTATATTCTGTCTTTCATCTGTGTGGAAGCTCTGCTCAGTGCTTCAAATTGTACCTGCGCATCATCTGTAAACTGCGCGGCAACACGAGCTTCCAGCTCGGCAATCTGGGTTCTATGGCCCTTAGCCATAGCAACTATTTCGTGCTCCGGGGTTTTCACCCTTCCTCCAATAATTTGAACTTTTGCAACCAGAGGGAGGTATGGTTGAATCTCGCAAGTCGGCAATTCCTGGGCAATCTCATCCACTGCGTTTCTTATGCCAATGTCTTGCACCTCATAAAGTGCAAGTTTCTCGGATATATTCTTATGGCTTGCATTCAACTTTATCTCCTACGATTGCAGTCGTTGATTTTCCTGGAATGTAGAGAGCTCCCTAGCTCTCAACTCAAGAGAAACTTTCTCATGCACTAGCTGTAGAGTTTCTATAGGAATTAAAGACAAATTGATTTCGACGGGCCCAACTGTGCTTACTTGTAGTGCAGCTAGCGGATCTGGAAGTGTCATGCTGGTCGGCGGAATGTGCCCGACAGTATGCCTTTCTACGAGTTCTTCAACTCGCTCGGTACTTGGACTTACTTGTGGCGCCTGCGAAGTAGATGCTGGCACATGGGTCTGCGCAATCCTTCCTGCGAGACCTTTTAGTTCCACAAACTGCAGGTCTAGAGCACTTCTGATGTGAGCGTGCGTGTTCCGCATCTCGCGAAATTGCTCTTTCAAATATTGGTCGATCCCCGAGGGAATGGCCTCAGAGGGATGCGACACTTTCTGTTTCTTGGTGGCTGGCTTTGTCGAGCCTTCATCACTTCTTTGCTCGGGGGCTTCCTTGCCCTTATCCTTCTCTTGCGCAGCGGCGGGTGGCATCGCGGATGCGATGTCGGCTGCTTCCCTCCATTCGTCCGACCAAGACTTGATTGTTTCTTCGACGTCTTCGGTGGTCATCCTGCAAAGGCCTACGGCCCATTCCTCTTGAATGCCACAGGGACGGAGGTAAAGTTGATGTAAGTCGGCAGTAAAGGCCAACTTTCCGTCATACATTGTTGCTATCTCCTCACTCAGCCTTGGCATTTCCTGAATGGTATCTCTGAGGAGATAGTAGTATTCACAAAATACAGCGCGGTTCATCTTGTGCTTCGCGGGATTAGGAGATTCCCAAAGATTAACATAACGGATTCCGGCAGGTTCTCCTGCGCGGCGCGGAAGGAACTGAGTGTTCGGGGGCTCCTTCCACCCGATGAGAGCACACAAAATTAAAAACCATGAAAAATGGAACAACTGACCGGGGTTATCTTGAACGTTCTGGCAGTCTTCCAAGAAAGAATTGAGGAGGAAGAGGGCCCAGTTGTACTGTTCTCCCTCCGCAGCTGCGATGGCAAGTTCCACGACAGCTCCAGTAACTTCCTTCGGTCTGCACTTTGTGAGAAGTCGGCCTGCAAGCAGACTTCCGGTAAATCTAAGTGCTTCGTCCTCTACTATAGTGAGGTCATAACCCCGACCTCCTCTTGTAAGGTTGTATCGCTACACCAGCTTTGCAGCCAATTTTCTATCCTTGTCTTTTCCCACAAAATGAATATTGGGATCCTTACAAACCTTAGATAGGCCGGTAATACGGTGAATTAAATCGACATTTAAATCGATTGGCCTCCCCAGCCAAAGGTAACCTCCATGAACGCAGGATAGCAGTGTCTTAACCACTGCGTTCACTTCATTGCTACGCCCGAAATGTGGTAGCTTTAACAGGTTCAGGAGTCCACGTCGCTCAATATTTGCTGCAATTCCCTTCGGGATGAATTCGTCAACCTTTCTGGTGGGATTATGCACTACCGTTAGATATCGGTCTAGCGCAAACTGAGGATATGTTTTATAGTCTCTGAGGTTGAAATCAGAGAACTTAACCAGTGGAAGGTGTCCGAGCAGGGACCCTTCTATTCGCACGCCTGCCGGTAGTGGGGGTAACGGAAGTGGATACTTCGCATTCTTCGGAATATGCACCTCTGGTGCATCGTCTGGGCGTGGTGGAATATAATTCACCATAGTGGCCAACGGCTTTGGAACGGGCTCTTCTGGCTCTGGCTGAGACGCTCTTGTAGTCGGAGATTGTCTGGGATCATGATAACCAGGGTGTACATAAGTCGAAGCCGTCACGGGGGTAGTCATGCCGAAATCTAGGCCTCGGCGCAGGAATTGACGAACAACGTCTTCAGTCGACAGGTTCTCCGTCGTGAACGGGTATGGGTAACAAGAACTCGGACAGAAACAGCGGACCGGCGTGGAATATGAACGCTGACAACAAGGGAAGCACTCTGCACAACTCGGCTCTGAAAACAATAACTCAGATTCTCAAACAAGACTATGCAACTCGAGAAAAGTAACCCGAAATTATACAAGTGTGGGGTATTTATAGCCAACGGTGATAGTAAATGCGGGCAAGTGGGGCTAGTAGCTATAGGCGGCTATGCATGAGTTGACAACCCTTCTATCCCCCTCGCTTCTGCGGTGCATTTATTGTGATGGACGGGATCTGACAGCCTTCCGGGAGAAGCTAAAGCTTTCGGCACATGGGTTAAATGCAAATCTTACGGAGATCAAGCCAAATCTGTCAGAGCGGCTACACTTAAATGGCGGGCTTATCTTTCATTTATTTCTCGGACGCGGCTACATAACTGCTGTAATTCAAAATTTTCGGCGGGTCATTTCAACTTAGGTAACTGTGCCTATAGGGGTCCACAAGGAGAACTCTTCAAGCGGTGAATTAACACAGGGAGCTCCGCAAGAGCGATAGTTTGACCATCCGGAAAACTTCGCAAGAGCGCAATTAGGTTCGCTCCAACCAAACTCTACAGATATGCGTTGATGTTTCAAAGAACTGTGCGGGAAGCCAGAGACTGAGGGTCTCGCGACTTCCGTGTAGACTGAATGCGGTGCCTCTTTCAACTACACTGGGCATCTGCATCTCTTGATCAGCTATTTAAGTCGACAGCGCGGAGTGGCCGTCGCGGTAAAGCTTAAGCCGACTCCCGTTGATCTTTGTAGGTAGTACTTCTCCATTCAGCTTCGCAAGCTGAACTGCTCCTCCTTCTATTACTTTTATTACCTGAAAAGGGCCTAACTAGTGTACACGAAACTTGCCTGGAAACTTGGTGAATTTACTATCATAGAGGAGTACCAAGTCTTGTTCCTGAAAGACTTTATTCTTAATATGCCTATCATGCCAAGCTTTCTGTCTTGCCTTCTGTACCTGTTGATCGAATCCAGCTAAGAGTCTGTCTTCCTCTAAGGCAAGCAATTGTGAAAGTCTTTCACTCATGGTATCCGTATCTGTCATTTCTGTAATTTGCGCAATTCTGAGACTGGGAATAATGTATTCCATAGGCATAACTGCTTCTTGTCCATACACCAAACTGAAAGGTGTGTGGCCTGTTAATTTCTTGCATGTAGTTCTGTAAGCCCATAATACAGCTGTGACTCTAAGGTCCCAATCATCTCTTTGTTGATTACAGATCTTCGTCAGGGCATTCTCAAGAATTTTATTGAATGCCTCCACCGTGCCATTAGCTTGAGGGTGGTAGCGTGTACTCTTATGGTGACTAACTTGGAATTCTTCAGTAAGGGCTTCTATAGTCTCATTGAGGAAATGTGTACCCTGATCACTCATTAGAATCAGTGGACATCCAAATCTAGTGATAATATTCTAAAAAATGAACTACGCGGCCATGGCAGCGTCACAGTTCTTTACTGGCTTAGCTTCAGCCCATCTAGTGAGGTATTCAGTAGCTGTAATGATGTATCTTGCGCCGGTTCTCTTTCCTGGGGGGTTGATAGGACCTACAAAATCAATGGCCCATTTATCAAAAGCACGCAGTGTTATCTGAGGTCTTAGCGGCATCTCATCTCTTCTTGAAGGTTTTCCTGTTCGCTGGCACACATCGCAACATTTGCAGAATTCCTTAGTATCCTTGTGCAATGTCGGCCACCAAAGACCTGCGGCTAAGATCTTCTGAGCAGTCGGCTTTCCTGTGAAATGGCCTCCTGTGGTGCCTGAGTGCGCTTCTGCGATGATAGAGTTCTTTTCATGCGGTAGAATACATCTTCGCAAGACTTCATCGGGGCCCAACTTATAAAGCTGGCCTGCTATCAAAGTGAAGTCTGCGGCTTTGACGACAAGTTGTTTCTTCTGCTGGATTGTAAACTCAACTGGTGCTTGTCCGGTAGTGAGAAACTCAAAGATATCATAATAATATTCATCTGCTGCTTGAACAAAAAATAGCTGTGCATCAGGCAGATTGTCCTCCAGATTTGTAGGTTCTTCTCCTGACTCGATCCTAGATAAGTGGTCAGGTCCTGCATTCAATCTACCTGGCTTTACAATAACCTCAAAATCATATTCTTGAAAGAGCAGTAGCCATCTGCAAATTCTTCCCCCTAACACTGGCTTATTGACCAAGTATTTCAAAGTAGAATGGTCAGTATACATTTTAAACTGTGTGCCCAGTAAGTAGTGTCTGAACTTCTGTAGGGCGTACACCATAGCTAGTCCTTCTCTCTCTGTAGTAGTGTAGTTCTTCTCGGCTGTGGACAGCTTTCGGCTAGAATAAGCAATGGGGTGATCGATACCTCCTTCTCCTGGTTGTGTAAGTACGACCCCCAATGCTATGGAAGAAGCATCGACATGAACATGAAAGGGTTTTTTCCAGTCTGGGAAAACTCGAATTGGCGCACTGATCATCTTGTCTTTAAGTGTGTCCAAGCTATGTTGGCATTCTTCTGTCCATTGGAATTTCGAATCCTTTTTCAACAATCTTTCCATAGGTGCTGTGATCTTTGCATAACCTTTGATAAATTTTCTGTAGTATCCAGTATGTCCCAATGTAGTGCGCAATTGTTTGACTGAATTGGGCGCAGGTAAATTAGCAATGATGGCAACCTTCGCAGGATCCATCAGGAGTCCTTGTCTGCATACAATATGACCCAACAAAATACCAAAAGGAGTACAAAAGATACATTTTTTCAAGTTAAGGGAAATCTGATGCTGTCTACATTTTTCTAACATCATTCGCAGGTTCCCCATATGGTTCTTTAATAAACCAAACACAGTCCAATCATCAAAATAGACCTCTAAAAACTTATGGATGAATTCTTTAAAAACAACAACAACGACTCTAGAGAAGATAGCAGGAGCGTTTTTAAGACCAAAGGGCATTACCGTATACTGGAATGATCCCCATTTAGTCGCAAAAGTAGTCTTATGGCGGTCGTCTGGATGGATTTTGATCTTATGATATCCCGAAAATCCATCAGTGAAGGAGTAAGCCTCTTGTCCTCCAACATTATCAAGCACTTCATCTGTAAAGGGCGTAGGAAATGGATCATGCGCTGATGCGTCATTGAGTTTGCGCAAGTCCACGCAAATTCTTATTTCACCTTTTTTCTTCTTCTCTTGTACAACCATAGGGCTAATCCAGTCACTTTCTTCTACTGGCTCGATAATACCTGCTGCAAGCATCTTGTCAATTTCTTCTTTGACTTTTTCTTTATAGCGCGGGTTCAACTTGTATGGGCGCTGCTTTACTGGCTTGGCATCTGGTTTCAAAGGTATGCGCATCACTCCTAAGTCTCCTAGGATGCCTTTCATTTCTGTGAACTTGGTAGGAAAGATATCCTGGTAGTCACGTAATAAATCTGAAATATGCGCGACAGTTTCATCATCCCAATAGTCTCCTATAGAAGCAAACTTGGGTTCGGCTTCTGTACCAATGTTAACCTTTTTGAGCTTGATGTGTTCTGTAATGGCAGGGATATCAAGCTGAGGACTTTCAACATTGCGTGTCCCTTTTGATTCTGGGATATTGATGTTGCGAGGATCATCCTCCTCTTCAGCGGTGAAGTTATAGCATTCTAGGGCATGTTCTATCTGGACAGCCCAATCCGGTTGGGAATATTCTGGTAATAGACATGGTTCAAATACCTTCTTTTTAATACACTTCAGAGCCTGATCAATACTTGGATGCTCTGACTCAAAGCTGAAGGTAAGTTGAAAACTTTCTATCATAAGAGGCCAAGTAAGAGTGCCTCTGCGCAATTCTGTTTCAGTGTACCAGTTCCTTGGAACTGTGTCCAATGTGTGGATGAATAGGTGAACCCACTCATCGTCCGGAATATCCGACCATTGCTGAATGCATGCTTCAATGTGTGACCTGGGGTCACTGTTTCCCTCATATTTGTGCGACACTTCTGCTGTAGTGTCCTGGAATCTGCGCAGTATCAATCTGCGACAGTCTTGCCATGTGTGAATATTCTCTTTATGCGCACCCCACCATCTTGCGGGAGTAGCGTGCAGTGATACATCTAATGCCTGTATGCGCTGCTGTTTTGGAAACTGTTGTTCATATGCCTGTATGAATTCGCTTACGTTAGTTAAACCATCAAAATTTGGAGTGTCAGTCAATTCTGTGCCAATCCATCGAATGGATTTAGTCATCATGGCGCAACGTCTTGTAGAAACCTCATGTAGGCGATTCTGCCAGTTTTCCAGTCCTGCATCTGAGTCTGATGTGCACGAGCTATCGCATCGCCAGCTGATATGACCATCTGCTGTGGGATTGACATAATCACTCTGACTAGCAGTCATCTGATACAAAATTTCCATTTGGCGCGCTTCTTCTTCTGCCCGAATGGGTTCTATATACCTTGGTCCTTGAATAGGATCAAGCGGTGCAATGACCCTAATCTGGTCATCCTCGAAGGTCATCTGTCTTTTCTTCAAATTGATGACAGCCAAATTATCAAATGCCCAGTCTATACCTAAAAGTGCTGGGTAAGGTCTACTATCATCCAGGATTTTGATTACTTCAAAGTCTGTAGAACTTCTTACTCCCTCGATATCAATAGGTACATTGGGTAATCTGCCCAATGGAGAGACTCGTTGCTGGTTCGCGAGTCTTAGCTGGATGGGGGATCTTGAAAGTTGAGGACTTCCCATCTGTTCCCATGTTTGCATGGTGAGAACATTAACTTCTGAGCCCAAATCTAAAATGACTTCGTCCATCTCAAATGCTCCAATCTGCGCTGTGAGCCTCATCTCTTTTCCAGTTCTAGTGTGACTCCCAATCTGGTGAATAGCACGCTGCGGCGTGTTCGTCGAAGCAGATTGTTGACATTTGTCCAATAGGTGTTCAAGTTCCATAGTTGCTTTTTCATTGCGCAACAACTTTAAGCAGTTCCTTAGAAAATTATGGATAGTACCTAGTGCATCTTCTTCATCGGGCCTTCCAGATGTAGTGGCCTGTTCTTGTACTAGGTCGTCTTGTCTTAGCACTTGCGATCTAATATCATGATGCAAAGTTGCGACAGAACTTGAAGCTCTCGGATCTGAGAAATACTCTTGGGCTTGCTTGAATGCTTCTTTTTGCTTCTGTAGATTAAGTGGGGCTGGTTTAATATTAGCACGGCGCACCCATTGCGTCGCCTGCTTTCCAGTTCCTGACTCTGGCGCACCAGTGGTTGTTCCACTGCGCGTCACGATATTAACTGTACGGTCTGGTTCCATTTTTTCTGCTCCAATCAATTGAATATTCTGGTTGACCTGTGGCGTCTTTGCTTGCATCTTGGCCATCAATTGAGGGCATTCTTCAATGATATGATCATAAGATTTACAATATCTGCAAAGGGTTGTAGGGTTTTGGCAATCTCTTTCAAAATGACCTTGCGCTCCACAATTATAACAAGTGATCTGGCCTCTTCCACGGCCAAAATTTGTTGCGCGTCCGCGGCCCCTATAATTTCCTGTTCGGCCGTCGTGAGTTTGGTCATACTGTGGACCTGCTACGGGTCCTTGTGCTTCTGATTGTACTCTATAAACATCATGTTTCCTTTCTATCATAAGGTCATATGCTCTTCAATTATTCTCATCATGGCCTACTGATTTACAGAAATTACAATATAGATTCTTTGGAGTTTGTACATATTTCTGAAGTAAGTGACATTCTTGTGGTCTATGACCTCTAGTTCTACAGATTTCACACCAAGGTCCCTGTGGCTGTGGTAAAGGGTTAGGTGCTCCAGTTGCAATATACTCTATGAAAACGGGACAATGGTATTTTGAATGACCTTGTGCTTTACATTTTGTACACCATATTTCTTCCTTAACATCCTTTCCTTTCTTAATATCATGCACTTGCAGGGTTAAGTTTGCTAATTGGTTCTGCAACTGCGCAACATCGTTGCTTGTTCCAGCAATTGGTGAAGCTTCTAGTTTCATAGCCATCTCTAGAGCTTGTTCCTGAGTAGTGAGATTCTGTTGCATAAGAGGAAGTCTAATGTGTGGAAGCAGTGTAGCAATGAACCATTCCTTATGCTGTTGTGGTGCAAACTCAAAGCTTACTTGATCTATCAAGGCTTTGAAATTTTGGTCAAAGTCCCATACTGAATCTGTAGGTAACTGCTTGATGTCTTTGAGCTCTGTTATACACTGTGATTCTGATTTAGGTTTCTTGAATTCTCTAATCATTGCATTTCTTACATCAGCAAGCGTTCTATTCTGTGCTGCTGAGTATTTCATGAACCAAGTTAAGGCTCTTTCTCTTAGTGTGGTTGCTAACTGAACCAGTTTAACAGCATCATCGTTAATTTGCTTAATTGTCCAAATGGCTTCACATAGGAACCAGTGTTGCTCAGGGTCTTCTATCCCTGTTCCTCTAAAAGTTGGTAGTTTCATGTCATCACCCATCTTTCTTGTGCTAGGTTGAGGTGGTGGTGCTGCTGTAGCAGTTTTTCTGGGCTGGTTGAACAAAGGTGGCACAGAGGTACTAGAAGTACCGTGTGGGCTACTAGAAGGTGTTACTGCAGGATTATACTGAGCTTTGTGTGGCTTTTGCGGTGTAAAAGGGTAATAAGGGATATGAGCGCTTCCTTGTCTTTCTATGTGGCTTGCTCTAGGAACTTGACTGTTTTCTGGGCTTGACTCAAAAGAATGTTGGTCAAGGCCTACTTTATACCATTTTCCACTACGAGTGCAACCAATAACTTCAGGGTCACTATCAGAGTCTACGGACATTACTTGTCTATGCTATTCATCTGAAGCTATACATAGTTTTGCTTTTTCATACAGAAGCATTTTAATCCATAAGTTCAAAGAATTTAAGAACTTACCTCTAGGTGCTTGAAAGAAACTCCTCTCAGCTTCACTGAAACTCTTTTTTGTATCCACTACAAACTCAGTGATGAAACCTTCCAGCAGACTATTCAACCAAAAGTCTACTGCGCGGGACACAGAATTATCTACCCGCTTCAAAATACTGACTAACTCAAGGGTCCAAGGGACTGGTCGATCAATATGCACAGTGGGTCTAGTATCTACTAACTTGGCTATCCAAGCATGTAACTCAAGTGCAAATGTGACAAAGAAAATTTCGTGAAGGTCAGTATAGATATACTTCTGCAACCATTCTTCTGTCTGGAGTCTAGAGCTTCTATTTTCTTGTTCAGCGAACTCTTTAGCCTTTAAATCGAACCACTCCTGAATTTCTGTAGCTGTAGGATTCTAGTAACACATTTGTTAGCTGAGCAAGTCTCAAGGTAACAGAACCATTTGTTGGCTCAACAACAGGGTTCAAAGGAACGGAACCATTTGTTGGCTTCAGCAACAATCTTCTACGTCACAAAAAATAGCAAGTCTTAGTCACGCGGCAACGGAACCATTTGTTGCCTCCACAATGAAAAATTCATAAGGCAACAGAACCATTTGTTGGCTCTACAATCAAAAAGTCATAAGGCAACGGAACCATTTGTTGGCTCCACAATCAAAAAGTCATAAGGCAACGAAACCATTTGTTGGCTGCTTTTTGGACAGACCCGGGTTTTAATGAAGCGTAGCAACAAAACCCCTTGGCGCACTGGCCCTCTTGGCAACGAGCTGTGTGGAAGCTCGAGTTCTCACCCGAAGTGGCTATGGGGGGGCTAAGGAATCAGGTTTCCTTAACCTAGGCAGCGTGGAGACTGCTCTCTCTTCCTCGACGATTCCTCTAAGGTGAATGTTTGACCCCTCTTCAGAGTTATGAGCGCAACAGCGCTCGAGCTCCTGCCCGGCAGCCTAGCTGCGCGATACTTCCACTCCTGCGCTAGGACCAATTATCCTCTGCGCCGATATTCTAAGCATCGTTCGCTTGCACGTCCGTCGCAGTAACACGTTCTCCTATTGCTGCGGCGACAACGTCTTACCGATTCCTTCGACCCTTAACAATTACAATCCTCACGGAAACTCCAAGAACTTACTCAACACATTCATAAAGATAATGCACATTCCTGTATATACTGTTAAGAAACTAAACAGGCAATCAATTTAATCATGACATCATAACAACGAAAAATATGAAGTCCATGGGAGTCTCTTATATTAACCCGAGAATGATAGATTTATACAATATGTTGCGCACACAGCTGCAGCCTCAGATCTTTCCAGGAAACTCCACGCACACAGCTGGGAGCCCTTCTCTCGATCTAGTCTCTTCCTCTTCAGAGGTTACAATAGTTCAGACATCGCCTCGGACTATCTGCAACTCAAGGATTAGCTTCACTGCTGACCAGCTCTAACTCCTGTTTTCTAGCAACACGGTAGAAAACAATCAACAATATCATAACAGAGGATGATCAACTCGATCAATCCTTCTTACATCTAGCATCAATTATCTTAGCTAGCTCACTCAGAGGCTTAGCTAACTGACTCACTCTCTCTAACCAACTCACTGACTAGCTAGCTAACATCTACCCATTACAATTATACATATATATAGGTGGCCATGGCGGTCGCACCTTTACAAAACTGTGGGCCTTTCCTAGCAGTAATCCCCAAAAAACCCTAACCACGCACATGGCTAGGTGTACTGTAGGCGCCGCTTGTAGTCATGTCGCCGCTTCCTGCAGGCTCCATGAATTCCGGCGCAGCTTACGGGTATGGGCGCCTTGTCCTTCGCCTTCAATGCTTTGGTCCGTTGCTCCTCCTTGATCCGAGCAACCATAACTTCTGTACTTAGCCTTAATGAGGGTAGCTGAGCCCTCTAATCCATTGCTTCATTGATTGTGGTAGCTGAGCTTTCCACTCAGCTTGCCTTCATTATCTTCTGACGTGCACGCGATCTCCCCGATTTCTGGTCCGTAATCTGCGCTGAGATTATCCATCTGGCACCGTACAGCGCACCGTCTGCTTCTGTTCCAAAATTGGCGCTTATTCAAAACTTAGCACTTTCTTCCATACTTGTGCTTTTTCCTCAAAATTCGCAGCTTTTACCATAGCTGCGGCCTTGGCTCCAACATGCTTCAACCAGAAATTGTGATGGGTCACATGTAATGTGCTCTTGGGAGATCCGACAGGTAGAGCTCTGTGCTCGTAATAGCCTGGGATGTTGCAGCTAGGTTTTGTGATGCATGTAATAAGTACTGAGGATTCCATAGTATGGCCAGTGATGACGAAGACCTACAGGTGGTGGGCCTACATCCAGTATGAAAAAGGACTGGCTCTATAGAACTTCCTATGACAAGTAGATTCAGAGATTGATTGAGATAGCAGCAGCAGTGACGATGATGATGACTCAATGACAATTATCCAGTGACGATGATCCAGAGAAGATGACTTGTGCTAGAAGACCTGTGTCAAGAAATACCTTTCTAGTTAAGAGGGAGTGTCGATGTATATTTAACTTTGGAATGTATTTCACATATATGTATATTGTATTCCTATAGAGATGTTAGTATTCCTCTATACAGAAGTGGTTGTATTCCTATAGAGATTTTATTATTCCTCTCTATGGAAGTGGTTGTATTCCTATAGAGATGGTATTATTCCTCTATACGAAAGTTTCGTCATTTATATTGTAAGTGTCGTAACTTATACTTGATGGGTTATTAGACCACCTTGTTGGGGTCGGCCCTGTATAAGTCATGTGGGTCAAAGGGTTATTAGGCCACCCTATTGGGGGTCGGCCATGTGGGTCAAAGGTTTATTAGACCACCCTAGTGGGGGTCAGCCCAGTCAACATTATGTTAAGTGGTTAAGTTGAGGCCGACCTAGTTGAGTAAAGGTCAAGTCAAGTTAGTGTATAAATAGAGAGTGTCTCTCTCTCATTTTATACATTCTATTCTCTCACTCACACTTTGGAGAGTGGTGCGCTTGTGAGGAGGAGGCTCTGCTGCTAGGAGAAGACTATCTCTTGTATTCTGGTTATATCATTGCTCTATCTATCTTTTAGGAAGTTATTGGGGTTTTTCACCTTTATGGTTTTCCCCAAGTAAACTCTCTGTCTCTTGTGTGCTTGCATTATTGTTTCCATGATTGATATGCTAGATATTTGCTGTACATGTTGTTCTATCAGTTAAGATCCTAGATCAGATTGAAGTATATTCTAAAAATTTAACACATAAAGGGCTGGATTGTGATAAGACCCCCCATCTTGCAATCTACAATTATTAAGGTGAATTATTTTCAACGTGACTATAATGGGATCCATAATAGATAAAGGTTGACAAGGTTATGAAGATATGCTGCCATGCAGAAATGAAACATAAGATAAGAAAAACTAATCACTTCCATAACCTCAATTAACGAAATAAGACATCTATAAAGATAGTGATTCAGGTGGGAAGGTATCAATCAAAGCTCTGCAAATATTGACTGTTGATTTCATGAAAACCATTTTCTGATATAGGCTCAGTGAGATAAAACTGACATTGCAACCTGAAAACTTCAGATTGTGTTAATCTTCTGACACAATGATCAACAACCTTTTCCAAAAGAGTGGACATTATTCAAAATAAAACCAATGTACAAAATAAAATCAAATGAAAACAAAGAAGGAAAGAAAACAAACCACACTTTACGTACAAGCAAGCAAATATGCTCATTTAAACAAAGTACTTTTTGAGCATCTGGAAATGCAGGTTTTTTTCATTTTCCCAGCACACTTCTGACAAGGTTCACATCTCCTGGCATAAGAGTATGCATCTGTGAACAAAGTAGGCCAGTATTAGCATGTTGTCGGGATCTTATGTGCAGTGGTTTCTCCTTAGAAGTTCCCTCCTGTAGGTGCTGCATGAAATTCCAAAAGAATGTTATCAGTTTCTTCTTTCTCTAAGCATCTGAGAAGAACACCATCATAGTTCTTCCTAAACAAAACCCCATCTATAAATTGAAATGGTGTATCTTTTAACCTTAAAGCTCTACATTTTTTAAACCAAAGGGTTTCAGGAGAAAACCCATGGTTAAGGAAGAACTTAATGTCATCATACCATTCATATTTTTGTGTAGTGATAACACTAACAAAGCCTATTGTTGTGCTTTCCTCTTGTTTCCACACAATATGTTGTTGTACACGATCGTTGGATTGAGCAGTGAGCAGACACAAACCTTGGCCTTTGACAATATTTGTTGGTCTTATCTCCAAGTCATATTCCTGCAAAGCTGTCATCCATTGAGCTCTCTTTTCACCCAGCTCTTTCTGAACCAGAACATTCCTAATAGTTGCATAGGGGACAATCACTTTAGTCCGAGATTTCAACAAATATGGTATAAAATGTTTTATTGATTTATAGACCTCGTAAGCTTTTTTATCAATCTGCGAGTAGTTGAGTTCATCCCCTTTGTATGTGGAACTCGTGAATGAAATAGGAATTTCAAGATCATCTGGATGCTTCTATGTAAGAACAACTACATAGGAGAAATCAGTATCAAAAGTGTATCAAATAAAATCTTTGCTGAAGTCAGAAGACATCAGAGTGGGAGCTTCCGCAATGGCCTTCTAGATTTCAACAAAGGAATTTATCTGTTCATCAGACCACTTATATTGGGTATCATTTTTAAGCAATTGTTGCAGTGGTTTGACAATTTTAGCAAAATTCAGAACAAATCTACAAACAAAATTTATCTTACCTAGAAAAGATTGTGTGGCTTTACTCGAATTGGGTACACTAATCTTTGCAATGGCTTCCATGCATTCTAGATCAATGATCATGCCTTATTTCGAAAAATTAAAAACTAACAGCTACCTTCAATAACTGTGAAGATTGATTTCTTGGGGTTGAGTGAAATTTCATACCTCCTGCAGTGTTCGAATGCCTATTTCAGAGCAGACAAATGTTCATGTCATTTTTTAGAATAAATAGTGATATCATCTAAATAAACAACAACTGAATTATGCATTAAACCTATGAAAGCTATATCCATAGCTCTCTGGCACGTGGCACCTTCATTTATCATCCCAAAATGCATTCGCCTATAGGAAAAGGTTCCCCAAGGGGTTCTAATTTTTTTTTTGAGTTGATCAGCAGGGGAAACTAGGACTTGGTTATATCCTGAGAAGCCATCAAGGAGAGAAAACAACTTAGCTCCTACTACCTTTTGTAAAATATGTTCCATAGAAGGAACAGGATAATTTTCCTTTTCAGAAGCTTTGTTTAAGTTCCTAAAATCAACAAACAGTCTGATTTCCCCATTCTTCTTCTGAACATGTACCAAGTTTGCAATCCTCTGTGTATGTCTGGTAGGAAAAACAATTCTTGCATGTAGCAGTTTATCAATCTCCTTTTTGACTAAAGGTTCAAGGATGGGATGCATTTTTCTTAACTTCTATTGATAGGGTTTCACTTCAGGTTTCATAGGTATGTTATGGTGCATGAAATTGGTGTCAAAGGTTTTGAGTTTGTCACAAGTCCAGGAAAATACATCTTTGAACTCTTTACACAGTTTGATGAAAGCACTCTTCTCTTCAAGAGAGCATTTAGCCCCTGGATTGATGAACCGAGGGTTTTGTTCAGTTCCTAGGTTGACAGGCTCATAATTGAGGGAAGAAATTTGAGTTTTACAGTTTGTCTTATGCTTGAACTTATCTTGCAGATCATAATACTTTTCCAGGTTGATAACTGACTTAGGAATCAAATTGGAAGGGTAATTGGTATCAGAAAGAGACTTCTCATGCTCGGCTTCATCTATTTCCACATCCTAAAACGTGTCCTAGGATTTGATAAAGTCTAAGATTTGCTGGTCATCATCAAATACTTTCCAATTAGTCACATTATCATAAATATAAGGTCTGTACATAAGTTCAATTGAAAATGTGTTAGGGGAAAAACCTTCAGGAGGTATCAACTTGGATGCAGTATTGGCTAACAAATCTACATTAAAATTGTGGGACCTTGGGATTGACTTAATATTAAATGCAAAAAAAGAATTAGTTAAGTCCCTTACCAAATTCTGATAGTTAATCAAACGTGGATACAAACAATGGATTTTGTTTCTCAACTGTTTTACTATGATCTCAGAATATACATAGAATTCAATTACCTGGGCACCCAAGTCAATTTCCTTCCTGAGTCCCTGGACTAGGGCCCCATGATCATCAATGTTGTTGGTGCATTCAATCTCAAGCCTGTAGGAAATCATCATTTTGGTTCCTTTTGGATCAATTAAGACACAACCTGCACCAACTCCATCTTTAGATATAGAGCCATAAAAAAAAAGAGTCCATGCATTCAAATATATCCTAAAATTAGTATTTACATTGTATACATTATGTACAACAGAACCTAAGAACAATACAGTAGTAAGATTAACGATTTGGGAATGGTTATGTGCATTCTAAGTGGGTGATAAATCCACAGGTAGATCCCCAAAGAATGTATCAAAATTTTAATGTTCCACATGGGAGCTGAAGTATGCAGCAAGTTCACTAAGATCATTTAGGTCTGTGACAATTTGTTTCATGTAAGGTTCCCTATTGATTTTGAATCTATCTGCTCTTCCATTGTAAGGAAGCCATAAGTGGGACCAGTCAGTAGTGAAGTAACCTTTGAGCTTCTCTGACCAATCCCTTCTCAACCATAATCCATACATTTCAGGGATATCAGTGACAATAATATTCATAGTCTGGTGGATTCTAGGGTCAGCATATAGCATTAACATGACATTTTCTAGTTCTCCCACTACCCTAACTTTGGATCTATCAAGTTGGAAAATTTGATTAGGGCAGGGCTCCTTAGAGGCATTCAATTTTTTGCAGACAGATAGAGGCATCACATTGGATGAAACCCCTGAATTTATCATACAATTATGGACATTTCTATTGAAAACTTCAAAAGTAAGCAAGAAAGGAGGCGTTTTCTTGCTACTTGGTTTCTGATTCCCAGGTTTAGAGTATGTCCCTAGATTGTTGTTCTGAGCCTCCCTGGGTTTGTTGACAATCATGCTTTTGGGAAGACTGTCTCTCATGGAAGGCATTTTCAGAAGTTCAAAATGAGAAATGTTGTCTTTCACTCTTTTCAAGTCATCAATCAGATTGTATTCTATTTCATGAATGATAGTGTCCTTTTGTGCTGATATTTACCTCTATTCGGTGTGGGTGTTGAAGTGGAGGCTTCATGTGCAGGATTTCCTTTGCTCCTTGTATTATAGGGGTGTTGGACATTGAAAACAACCTCAGGCTCATCTTCCTCCTCAGCCATGGGAACTTCTGAGAAGAAGCTGATAGTGTTTATCTATTGATCTTCTACTTCATTTGGTGGTTCAGGATCTTGATTCTCTTGTGGGTTTTCATTTGGTTGATCAGGAGAATTATGTGATTCTAAAACCAAAGCTTTAAAGATAGAAATAATTTCTTTAGAGTTCAATCCTCCATCAAGATTAGGTGTGACTTGGTTTTGTGGAGGTTGATAAGGTATTCTGAAAGGTTGTCTATTGAGTCCTCAGTTATTGTTATGGTTTTCTATGTTGGTCTTTTTCAGGACTACCATTTCATTAGAAATATTTTGAAGGAATTTCGTCATGTCATTCATTTCAAAAGGGTCCTTATTCTGCACAATGGGTTTTGGAGGATTATCTGGTTTCTTGTGAGAGGTTGAAGGCTGATCTGATGTAGCATCATGATTATCTTTCAAGAAGAATATATCCTTTCCGACCCGAATAGCCTTGGAAAAGGCCTCCTGCAAGTTATCTTTTTGTGCTCTTTTTACCAACATAGCAATGGGAATGGGTAAACATTTAACATAATAAGAAACCAAAATTTCTTCTGCAGGAAGAACAGTGGTAGGGATTCTGTTTTTCAAGTATGAAAACCTTTTTTTATAATATTTCACTCTTTCCTTGCCTTTGATTTTCATTGAAGACAAATCTATGACCAATTCCTTTGGAGTTTTGTGCAATCCTTTGTTGTAACCTAGCAACGCTATCAGAAGAACCTTTCAATAACTGTTCAAGAGTGATGGGTCCCCTAGTGGGTGATATAAAGACAATATCGACCCTTTTAGTTTCTTGCTCTATCACAGGGGTAGTAAGAATCAAAGTTGGTTGTTGCACTGGTTGCTATGTATATGTTGATGCCTGCATGTGACTATGGGTAACAACCAGTGATATTACTGGAGGAGGTCTATTCGTATTATGTTTAGGCATATCTTGCTTCAGGCCTTCCTTCTAGCACCATTTGTTGAATCCCTAGGTATGTAAGTTGTTGGAATGTTGTCCAAGGCTAGCAATAGAGGGTGAAAACCAAATATAAAATGCTTCAAAAAGCTCTGCACAAGAGCAGTTCTATCCCCAAACTGTTTAATGTAGTTAACTCCCACGAATATAAAGGCCTCTACTTGCACTTATGGGGTTTGATCCTGAAAGGATCTGTCTTCCTGTGAGGGAAGATCAAAGTTTTCTAAATCTAGAAAGGAATCTATGTTAAAATAAATCTAATCTAAGTTGGATCTAATCTAAAGAAAGTGATTTGTTGATATGCAGGATAACTTGATCTGAAAATTTAATAAGGTGGTTCACCAGTTTGACAGAAATGTGAAATTAGATATTTTCTTATTACCTCAAAATACAATCAGACAATAAAAATTAAATGATAGTAGTTTGAAGATTAGGTACATGCAATATTATCCTGTAGCTGGAATGCTAATTGAAAAATTAACATTCATTTAAGATTTTTTGTTAATCATTTGCAGAAATAGATAAATGTTTTAAATAAATAAATTCACTTAAAACATAAATACACAAAGATCATCAATTGAGACAAATCTAAACTATAGATCAATGCATTGCTTATTAATTGCAAAAATTAAACAATGCTGATTAATAAGTTGAAGTGAAAATCAACTTTCATGAAACAAATTTGATAAACTGACAAAAGATGAATTAAGATAAAACTAACTGTATTAGCTCAAAATTGCGAGAAATTACAATCTCTTCATTAATCAGAGTATCTCCTGTCTTCTTTTGCGTATTTTCTCCCCCCCTTTACCCCATGAGAGCTCTACGATTTAAATAATAATTACAAAATAGTTACAAAGGATAGAATTCCCATAAAACAGGGAATACAAAATCAATTTCCACTGCTAAATCATTTCCAAGAGTGAGTAATACTAAGCATTTCAAAAAATTCCCAAAATATTTCATCACATACTTTCGGGGAAGTATCCCGTAATGAACTATGAAAGATAACAACAATCTACTAGCAGTCTACAATGAAGGATAGGGGAATTGAAAGATCTTTCTTAGAGGATTCATGATGATCGCCAATGTCCTAAAAAACTGAAAACTCGGCCACTTGTCCTTCCTTCAAGGGGATTGGTAGAGTGACAGGTACTGCATTGATTATAAAATACTAGATAATCGTATTGTCTCGATCAGTACATTTTTCAGGGATCTTCCTTCTCTTCCTCAGACGGAGCCATATGTACATGGATTGAATCTCAAAGTGTTCTTTTTCACTACCAGTGCTTCCATCCAAAACATCTGCTTTAAAAGGTGGCAACACAGGCTCATGATATTGACGAGGTTGAAGTTATTTCTCTTCATAAAATATGACCGAAGAGTTGTGACTTTTATGCATCTTGCTCACAGTATGTAGTTGTTAGAAGGAAATCTCTGAAAATTGATTAACAAGACTTTTCTATGCAATATGACGACTAACGGATTTACTCATATTGATGTTTGTATTTTAAAAAAGAACAATAAAGATTCCAAAAAGACTGAGTGTAATGAATTGCCATGATTAAAATCGTACTGTATGGGAATTGCAATTATCACGTCTGCAACGAAATAATACATAGCATGTGTCAACGAAATTTGGATTAAGACTAGATACGATTTCCATTATATCACGTATGATTCAATGTCAATTCTAAACATTTGATCATTATGAATTAGTTGTATCAATGATTACCATTTCATGTTTGGCCAAAGGTGAAAATCGCAGTTAAGAACCTGATTGCAATTTGAAAATTGGTGAAGAAAAACGGAAAAATCAAATAGTTATTCAAATCAAACAACGTAATATCATCCGCAGGATCAAGACAAATCAATGGTTAAGATTAAACATGCAGGATGTGGAAGAAGGGTAGCAAGGGTTTATTCTTTCAAATATATACATTCTCTCCGCAATCCGCAATTGCGGGTTGTGGTTTGTGGAATTTCAACCTTAAGTATTAACAAACCAGAAGTTTCTGCAATCCGCAATTTGAAATTGTGGGTTGCGGAAATACAAATGACACCATTTAACATAATGACCCTTCCAAAATCCGCAATCTGCAATTGCGGGTTGCAGGTTGTGCAAAAGAAAATGTGAATTTATTGTTCAAACACTTTCCACAATCCGCAATCTACAATTGCGGGTTGCGGGTTGCAGAAATGAAACATGCAAAACTATTTTGAGAGCCTTCCTGCAATCGGCAATTGCGGGTTGCGGATTGCAGGGGAAAAAGACCATAATTATTGAAAACATTTCCGCATCTGCAATCCGCATTGTGGATTATGGGTTGCAGAACGAAAATGTTTCAAAACCAAAAACCTAGATTCCGCAATATGCGTTGCAGATTGTGGATTGTGGGTTGCAAAAAGAGCTAACTTTTGGGAAAATAAAAGCTTTCCGCAACTCACAAAAAACACGCAAAAACCAAGGAATTTTCAAAGGGAAAATTACTAACTGAATCAAATCATGGCAAAGAGACAAAAGCATGATAAGCAGGATGAAAAACCCCAATATGACCAATGAATTTAAATATTACCTTTGCATATAAAAATTGGGGCTCCCATGTTTTCATTAAAACATTGGATATGTTGTACCTACAACAGACCTACACCTAGTATTCCCGTCACTACAACCATCCCTATGGTTAGTGGATTGGTTACCACTACCATCCCATTTGTGACTAGTAGTACACTCGGGGGCACAGGCCCTTCCTACATGATTCCTGCACCTGTTACTAGAGGTCCCACGATCCCCATCATTGCTCATACCATTGCTCCACACATTGGAGGTAGCATCCCCGCCATTGCCGCTACGGCTAACACATACACCCCTAAAACCATGTCACATCCTTCTGGTAGTTTTCCATTCATGGCTAGCCTCAACCTCCTTGATCTGGCTAGATTGACCAACGACCCCATATGACAAGACCCCACATGTCCTCCCATTCCAACCAAGCTCCCATTATACATACCCAAATTTAAGGGAAAGGGAGGGGAGGACCCCCAAAATATCATCATGTCCTTCCACCTATGGTGTTCCTCTAACTCCATTGTGGATGAGTCTATATGATTACGGTTATTACAACGAACCTTCACCGGTGTTGCAGCCAAATGGTATATCAACTAGCCACATGGGACCCATTTGACATTCACGTCCCTTGCTTCAAATTTCATGGAGTTCTTTCAGTTACCAGTTCATTATAATGTTGGTGTAGAGATATTAATGTCTTGCAGATAGAACACAACTAATCACATCATGGATGACATTCATGAGTGGCATAAACGTCGAAGTTTATGCAAGATCAAGTTTGACGACCGCATGTTCCTAGATTGGTTTTTGAAATCTCTTATCCCAATCATTCCCAAGGATGTGGCATCTAGACAGCCTCAATCCCAAGAAGTGGCCATCCTAGAATCCCAACAATTTGACCTCATCTATGCTCAGTTTGGCTACTTATACTCCATTATACCTGATGCCCCTTGCGACGACTCCTCCTGGAACGATGCGACGGGGGCATCCCATGCTCCCGATGGCATCATTGGACACGTTGTGTCACATACTCAACCTTATACTGTTATGCCCCCTACAAGCAGCCCCAACCTTTCACGTGCCACAAACCATTCTGGAGCGATGACCTCGTATGCTCCCGTGGCTCAAACCCCTTATGCTAGTGGAACCTCATTTCCACAGCAGTGTTACAGTCATGCCCTAATAGCTTACACCCATCCATATGTACCTACTACCTATTAGCATCAACAGGATCCGCCACAGGAAGCACCTACACAAACTTAAGCCCCTTCGGCTTACTATCCACCACAGGCATCACCTGTGTAACATTAGCCCCCTTCGGCTTACTACCCACGCTAAGAAGCACCTACGCAATTACATCCCCCTCCCACTTACTATCCACCACAAGAAACACCAATGCCAACTCAACCAAAAAATCCTCCCAACCCCCAAGGGAAATTTTACGCCCAACAAAAATAGCAACAAAACCAACCTACCCAATGCAATCAACAAGGCCAACAAAACCGGGGAAGAGGATGTAACGGTGAGAAAAACCAACCCCAAGATCAAGATGGCCAACCCCTCAATCCCCCAAACAATAATAGTGTCGCCCCAGCCAATCAAAATGTTAAAATTTAATATTCTAAGATAGAAAATAGCAGCATCACATTCCATTTCAAAATATATACAGGATCACTGAAGAAACAACAAGCACAACATAAACACAAGAGACACAGATTTATCCTGGGAAACCCTCATGGGGTAGAAAACCAAGCAAAGATTCCTCAATATAGATGACCAACAATATACAAAGATGCAAACCAAAGACATGATCTCCTCCTCCACCATATCAGACCTCTCCTCCATAAGTGCGCTACTCTCAAGTGAGTGAGTGTGTGTAAAATGAGGAATACACCTCCTCTATTTATACACTACTCCGGCTTGTCTTTTACACAAATCATGTAGGCTTGTTTTTAACCATTGGGTTAAATACCCCACTACAACTGACTGGGCCGACCCCTCTAGGGTTGTCTAATAACCCTTTGACCCACATAACACATACAGGGCCGACCCCCACTAGGGAAGTATAATAACCCAAGTTACCACAATCTGACGGAGGAATAAACATCTCCAGATATACAATAAGATCTTCAAGGAGCAATGAAACATCTCCAGAATAATAAAGTACAAATATAATATTCTTTGAAGTTACAATATCTCAACACTCCCCCTTAACGAGAAGGATATTATAACAGCATCTGTACGAGCAAGCAGTCATCAACATCATACATGATACATCTATAAATCATTGGAAGCTTTCTCAACATCATCAGTAACTCAAGCAGTTACTGGAAAATTTTCAATACTGGAACATCAACATATTCAGTACTGAGTCTTTATCTTCTGGAGCACTTGAACAGCTACAACAACATCAACATCTAGATCCTCACGATCATCAGCATCGTCATCATACGATCATCAGCATTGGGATCATCTCAATCTACAACATCTGGATCATCATGATCTACAGCATCTGGATCATCACGATCTACAACATTTGGATCATCTCGATCTACAACATCTGGATCATCACGATCTACAGCATCTGGAACATCTCGATCTATAGTATCTGGATCATCACGATCTACAGCATCTAGATCATCTCGATCTACATCATTTGGATCATCTCGATCTATAGCATCTGAATCATCTCGATCTATAGCATCTAGATCATCTCGATCTATAGCATTTGGATCATCACACGATCATCAACATCATCATCACACGATCATCAGCATCGTCATCACACGATCATATTACAGGATGATCAATCCTCCTCTCTTTAGGACATAGGTCCATGGACGATGCAATCCTGTCATGTACCTTTTGAACTGAGGTCCAAGGACGATCCAGTCCTACCATTCAATTTTCGGAGACCTCATGCCTACAGCTCAATTCAAAGGACCAAAGTCCGAGGACGATCAAATCCCCTTACCTGTTCATTCAGGATTTTATTTTCAGAGACATCTTGTCTACGGCTCAATTCAAAGGACCAAAGTCCGGGGACGATCCAATCCCCACCGTACATTTAGGACTATGTCCAAGGATAACTTAATCCTCAACCCTACATTTAGGACTATGTCCAAGGATGACTTAATCCTCAACCATACATTTAGGACCATGTCCAAGGATGCCTTAATCCTCAACTGTACATTTAGGACCATGTTTAAGGATGACTTAATCCTCACCATACATTTAGGACCATGTCCAAGGATGACGTAATCCTCACCGTACATTTATGACCATGTCCAAGGATGACTTAATCCTCACCGTACATTTAGGACCATGTCCAAGGATGACTTAATCCTCACCGTACATTTAGGACCACATACAAGGATGACTTAATCCTCACCGTACATTTAGGACCGTGTCCAAGGATGACTTAATCCTCACCGTACATTTAGGACCATGTCCAAGGATGACTTAATCCTCACCGTACATTTAGGACCATGTCCAAGGATGACTTAATCCTCACCGTTCATTTAGGACATGTCCAAGGATGACTTAATCCCCACTGTGAATTTAGGACCATGTCCAAGGATGACTTAATCCCCACCGTGCATTTAGGACCATGTCCAAGGATGACTTAATCCCCACCGTGCATTTAGGACCATGTCCAAGGATGACTTAATCCCCACCGTGCATTTAGGACCATGTCCAAGGATGACTTAATTCCCACCGTGCATTTAGGACCATGTCCAAGGATGACTTAATCCTCAACCATTCATTTAGGACCATGTCCAAGAATGACTTAATCCCCACCGTGCATTTAGGACCATGTACAAGGATGACTTAATCCTCAACCGTACATTTAGGACCATGTCCAAGGATGACTTAATCCCCACCGTGCATTTAGGACCATGTCCAAAGATGACTTAATCCCCACCGTGCATTTAGGACCATGTCCAAGGATGACTTAATCCCCACCGTGCATTTAGGACCATGTCCAAGGATGACTTAATCCCCACCGTGCATTTAGGACCATGTCCAAGGATGACTTAATCCTCAACCATTCATTTAGGACCATGTCCAAGGATGACTTAATACCCACCGTGCATTTAGGACCATGTACAAGGATGACTTAATCCTCAACCGTACATTTAGGACCATGTGCAAGTGTTAACACCCAAAAAGTGCTCACTAGCTCATTTACCACATTATATGGCTCATTCGTCCATTTTCCTACCATATTTCCATTAAAAATCCCAAAAAAATCCCATTAAAAAGCCTCCAAAAGGCCTAAAATGCCTCCAAAAGGCCATAAAACCCTCAAAATAGCCTAAAAAAGGCTAAAAAACCCCCTTTTCCTCCAAAAATAGCAAAAATCCCCTAAAAAGGGAATAAAAAATATAAAATAATGAGGAAAGGGAGGAAAAAACCCTATACAGCTGCCCAAAACCATGTGTTTCCTAAAACCATGGGTCAGCACTCCACCACCAAAAAACTATAAATAGGTGATGGAGATCCCTTATTCCATATCCACAATCACAAGCACCCTTACTCTGCCAAAATCTCTCTCGAAACCCTAGTTCACCATTGAACTATTTTCACCTTGAGAGCCACCTTTGGCCCATCCCCAACATTAGAGAAGGAGAAAGGAGCATATTGAAGCTTGGAGCATCCTCTTGGACACTGCAAAGGGCTTCATCAAACCTTTACATTGAAGGTAACATCAATACAAAAAGCCATTCTTTAAATTTGTTGTTTATGTCTCATGCTTGTTTTGGAATTAATTTAATTTTCTGTTTTAGCTTAATTAGTTTAATATACTGAACTGCTACTAAGGAGTCCATTCTCCTTAGTAGGTGCTCATTTGCACAAGCTAGGGGTAAAACCCTAGCTACAGTTTTGGCGACTCCCCTAGATTTCGAATTTCTGGTTTCCGTTTTTTAAATTTTTTCCTTTCGGCTGTCCCTTTCGGCCGCCGCATACCGCGTTTTTTCCCTCTGCAGTCGCGTCCCGACCGCGCCTTTCAGGCTTTTACCTGCGATCCGACCGCGGCTCTCAGACTGCTTCCGACGCCCTGCTGGCGGATTCAAGTCTGTTACCTGCGATCCGACCGTGGCTAATCATCCTGTTTGCCGCGATCTGACTGCGCCTGTCGGCCATTTTCCCGCGTCCCGACTGCGGCTCTCAGCCTCTTTCCGGCATCCCGACTGCGTCTGTTAGCCCTTTTGCCGCGACCCGACTGCGTCTTTTTCCCTATTTCCTGCGTCCCAACTGCCTCTGTTGGCCCGATAGCCGCGACCTGACTGCCGCTGTTTTCCTCAAACCCGCGGTCGGCCTATTCCAATTCGCCACAGACCCGCGGTCTGATTTCTGCTCTTTTCCTGTCTTGAGCCTAGCCCCTTTTGCTGCAACATTTTCTGCATCTGAACAGCCCTCTGTCCCACCTGCAGCCTCACTACCTTACAGCCTTTCTGCAACATAATTTCTGTTCCTTTTACAGATTTCATTTTACAAATTTCAGTATTTTTAATTCAGAAAATTTTGCAAGTTAAACTTTCAATTTCAGTATTATTGATAGATTGGAAGTTGCCCCCCTTGTGGCACTTCTATTTCTGGGTTCAACACCTCACGAGCACACACTCTGTCACATAAATCAAGTGAGCCTTAAAAAGTACCTAATTAAACCAACATTCTAACCCCACTTGGGGAACACAAAAGAATCATTGTAGTTAGGTAGGATCAGGGGGATAGGCTTCCAATAACACCCCTTGGTTATTTCACTTGAGACATAGTTGTTGTCCAAATAGGGAACCAAAATCCCCTAGTACTTTTTGGCACGGTCACGACCAGTTTATCAGAGGGCCTCTCCCTTAGGAGGGTTGAAGTCGGGAGACTGGTTCCGGAGGCCTGAGTGGAATACCGCACTCCATTCAGTAACCGAAGGGCTACCTTTCGCGGTTCGCGGGATATCCCTGTATAGGGGTATTGCGGTCAACGAACTAAACGGCAGATTCACCTTTCTGGACGTGTCATGAATGGGGTATCTTAGTTTCCATTCTTCTAGGATTGACTACCCGGTATCCCTCCCGGTAGGGGGATATCATAGCCACTTGGCTTTCCTACTCATATTGTCTGACTTGGATTTCATCACCTTGCAGAGGATATGTTTAGTTGAGTCAGAATACTTTTAGCTAGGTGTTTGCATGCTCCTTTACCTCCCTTTGGTGTAGTGAGTCCACCATTTTTCTTTTTTAGGAAACCTGCTGCTTGTTGGTATTCTGACCATCTTTGTTGTTACTCCACCTATTGTAGCACAGCTGTTGCAGTGGGTGTTTTGAGTTGGTTGTTGGCCTGAGTGCCTTGCTTTTTAGCTCTCCTTCTGCACACTCGGTTGCATTAGGATCTTTGAGCTGTTTTTATACTCACCTCAACCCACAGAGATTTGACACCATCTGTCACCATTGAGTCCCCGAGACATTCTCGGTGCCTCAGGGGCGAGCCCCCACAGCACGGTTCTCTCGACACCACCCGTCATAGATTCCGATCATTGTCCGTTGATACCACTCATCACAGATCTAGAGCCTTGTCACTTGACTCCACTCGTCAGCGACGTAGGACTCCGTCACCAGATAGTGACGCCGCTTACTTTACCTCTGATTCTGACGAAGAGTCTGAGAACCCTATTTACACTGCCCCTACTAGCCCCATGGCTGGCACGACTTCCACTCCATTTGTCATAGGGACCATTGGTGGCACATCCACCACTACACCAGTTACTACACCTGTTTTTGGTATGCCCTCCATGGGACCATCATCTACTGTTCCCCTCACGGTACCTATTCCCGCAGCGGGAATACCTATCCCCACTACATCAGTGGCTCACACTACCCATGGTGGTGCTGGACCATCCTCCACTACCTCAGTTCCCCCACTTGGGGGCACCACCCTAAATCTTGTCCCTCCACTTGGGGGCACTGGCCCCCACTTGGTCCAAAGCACTACTGTGTCACAGCCTTCTTCCAGTTTGCCATTCATGGCTAGCCTCAACCTACCTGACCTATCCAGATTGACCAACGATCCTATTCGACACAACCCTACATGGCCTCATATGCCTACCAAGCTCCCCTCGGACATCCCTAAGTTCGAGGGCAAGGCCGGTGAGGACCCACAAAACCATATCATGTCTTTCCACCTATGGTGTTCCTCTAACTCCATAGTAGACGACTCTGTTCGCCTCCGTCTCTTACAGCGCACCTTCACTGGCTCTGCAGCCAAGTGGTATATTGAGCAGCCTCATGGGACCCACGCCACCTTTGCTTCCCTGGCCTCGACCTTCCTGCAGTTCTTCCAGTTGCCTGTCCGCTATGACGCGGGCGTTGAGATCCTTCTATCTTGTAGACAAAACACGGCTACCCATATCACGGACCACATCCATGAGTGGCGGCGACGCCGTAGCTTATGCAAGATCAAACTTGACGACCGTATCTTCCTAGATTGGTTCCTCAAATCCCTTCTCCCGGTTATCGCTAAGGATGTAGCCTCAGAAAGACCCCAGTTTGAAGAAGAAGCCATCCTTAAGGCCCAACAGTTCGACCTCATTTACGCCCAATTGGGTTACCTTTATACCATTATACCTGACGCCCCTCGCGGCGAGTCCTCCCAGCATGATGCGCCGGGGGAATCCCACGCTGCAGATGGTATCATTGGCCGTGTTTCTTCGCATCCCCAACCATTTTCGATAGCACGTCCTACCCCTGGCCCCGACCTGTCGCGGGCTACTTCACAGTCGGGAGCAACCAACTCGTATGCTCCCATGACACATCACCATTCCCATGGACCTTCATGTCCACCTCAGTGCTTCGGGTATGCGACTCCTGCTTATGCTCCTCCAGTCGCCCCTTAGCCTTACTACCATCAGCAGGCTGCCCCAGCTCCTGCGCCTTCACAAGCCCCACCCGCTTATTATCCGCCCTAGGCAGCCCCTGCGGCACATCCACAACCTGCTCCGCAGTCCTATCAGCAACCCTCTCAAGTTGTTTCACCTGCTCAGCCTCAACCTGCATATCACCCTCCGCAGCCTGCTCTTGCACCTGCGCAACCTCAAAATCCACCTGCTGCCCAAGGGCAAGTTTACGCCCAACAGAACCCGCAGCAAAACCAGAATAACCAACGTAACCAGGGCCAACAGAACCGCGGAAAAGGCCGTAATCGTGGGAACAACCAACCTGCCGACCAAGCTGGCCAACAGGCTAATCCCCCCGACAACAACAATGCGGCCCCCGCTAATCAAAACCCTGATCGCCCGCCCAAGCAGGCCAAAAACCCCAATCTGCGAACAAACCACCCTTGTTCTATTTGCGGAGTCTATGGACATTACACACACGCTTGCCCACATTTAGAGCGAGCTCGGCAGCTCTGGGTTGATGAGGCCCATCGCCAAGGGCATGCGGCTCCCCAAGCACCGCCCAACCCCCCCCAACCTCAGCAACCCCCTTTGGTGCTGCAAAACCCCTTACCAACCCAAGGCGTAGTGAACACAAGGCCGTTGGCTCCTCATCAAGCCAATGCGCCCCAACAACAACAGATCACTTACGCTGCTCCTGATCAACCCATGTTTGACTCAGGTACCCACCACTTACTGATGATGTCATCTGCTGATGTCAACCTCCAGACCCGTCGGAACCAATATGGCTCCACCTCTGAGGCCACTCCCACGGATAAAACTACTAACACCCATCCCACCGATTAGGCGTTACGTATACCTCCGCCTCCCATCGACGGCGCTGCGAAAGCACCTCGTTTCCCACTTCGCCAAATCAACAATAACCCTAACGCGCGCGCTGCGTCAAACTACAACATCGTAGACGACCTAGCCCAATCTCCCGCAGCCATGTCTGCATTAGAAGTCTTGAAAAACTGCCCTTCCCAGCGCAAGACTTTACTTTCCGCCATTGGGGGGATTGACCCAACTGATTCGCATTTGATGGCCTTTGATTTAGACCAGTCTGAACCACGCCTACCTTCTAGCTTAGCATTCCAAGTTACTGTCTCCGTTAGGAATCTTGTCATCCATCGGTGCATCATCGATGAGGGTGCCTCCACATGCGTTATGTCTACATTCGTATGGCAGAAGCTAGGATCCCCTCCTCTCCAGCAGTCCACCACTGCGTTACGCGCCTACGACGGTCGTTCGGCCCAGCCCCAAGGCCTCCTACCCAACGTTCCAGTCTAGTTAGGTGGTAAAACAGTCCTTATTGACATAGAGGTAATCAATGCCCAATTGGATTATAACCTTTTACTTGGCCGCAGCTACATGTATGCCATGCGGGCGGTTGCCTCTTCTGTCTTTCGCACCATGATGTTCCCCCATGAAGGACGCGTGGTTAAGATTGACCAACTCACCTACTATGATCCCAGTGCTCCCGTGGCACCGGAAAATGTTCTCCCCATGGTTGAACAACCTGCTTCTCCTGCCACCACCTCGTTTGTTTCCTCTACGGGGCCTGGAGTCTACTCAGACGCGCCGATGACCTCCACCTTTCAATCCATTCCTCCGCCGTCATCTACGCCCGAAATGTCTGACTTATGTACCTTGTCCCACGACAACCTACCACCTAATACTCAACCACCCTTGCTGCCTAAACCACCATTGGTACCTAGCCACATTGGTGTTACACCGATCCATACGATCCCCTTCCTAGTTCCTCCATCGGGAGTAGTAAGCGCCCCGGTCATGGCTACCCTTAGCCTCCCTGGGTTAACCTTGGGATTACCTGTATGGTATCTTTCGCCTCCCGTTTTCCCGCCGACACCAGATGTCGTCCTCCAACCGGTGCAACCCATGGATACTACCACTCAGCCACCTCCCGGTGTCTCTACCCCTTCGTCCACCACGACACCCCCTCCTACTCCCAAACCCACTGGGGGCAGAGGTCCACAACCTTACACCGCTGTACCACCTCCAAAGACAGTCAAAAACCCTCCAGTGTTTCGTGCTCCTCCCAAATGCTCGCTGTGTGAAGAGTTGGGCCATGCGACCCACCAATGCCCACAGTTACCCGCATTGCAGAAGCACATGCAGATGCTCGACGATGACCCCAACATCCCAACTGTCGAACTCAACCCCACTTTGTCATGTCCCAAATTTGGAATTGGGTCACATTGGCCATATTCATTAGAGTTTGTAAAATTGATGTTAAAGGTCAAATAATTGCCAAGGAGGAAAATTACTAGTTTCCTAGGTTTGGGGGTGGAAGCTTTGGGATTTGGAATAATGGGGATAATAAATGATGTTTGAACATTAGAGTGGCATAAATATTTAATAAAGGATCTAAATAAATATATACAAGTGAAAATCAAAGTGGCATTTGATCATGAAGACACATGGAGGAAGTGGGACCCACATATGGCTAGATTTCCCCACTACACTTGGCATCATTCTCTCACCAATTCGAATTCAAGGTGAATGGTAACATAATTGGGGGAGTCCAAAAGGTATTATTCATGGCATGACTCATCCAAGGTCGAAATATAGAGGAAGAGTAACTCCCATGGAAGAGGAAGAGGCAATTTGGAGTTAGTGAGACACTTGGGCTAGATTCCCTAGCTCTATGACAACAATGATGAAGATGCTATGACACCTATGACACAAATCAGACCTGAAGGCTGACATATGACATATATGACATGTCAGGGCTAAAAATAGACTCCAAGAGGGCGCTCAAGGGTGTTAGGGCAGCTAAGATGCTTCCACATGTGATTTGGTGGAAGTGGGAAACTAGGAATTGTTGTACAAGTGGCGTTCTTTGGAATCTCTTCCCAACTTGAGTTGGCATGAGTCTCTTGGAAGGAATTCGACCCATGGAGCACATTAGAACTTTATAAATGTCAATAACAAAGAATCAAACCAGCTTTTGATCATTTGTAGAATTTGCAATTGTATTTGTGAAGAGGGAGAGCTAGTGGATGACTAGTTTCTTGCCTAGGCCAATTTCGAGGGTGAAAGATTCCCATCCAAGTTGGCAATTGGAAAGGCCATTCAAAGATTTCATTTGGAGCTTTAATGGAGTCTTTATTTTCAGGTGTAAGCTACAGGGCAGCTCGTGGTTTCTTCTATTGCAGCTCGCTCCTTCAACCATTTCCAGTTTTGATGGCATATTCTTGATCCTTGAGGGAGGGCGTTTTTGGTGAGCTATTGTAATCTTTGGGGGAGATTCTAATGCCCCATTTATTTTTTAATATGAATTAAATACTTTTTTATTCATCTCCAAAAAGTTTCAGGTCGAAATTCCAAGTAGAAATGTATAAATCTCATTTTTAATGGAAGAACAATGCCATTTCCCCACTACCTTGTTGTGAGCCAATGTATTGATGATGATTTCGAATGAATGGAGGATTTCCTGATATATTTGTGATAAATATACTGCCATGGATGTCTTATACAGGTTTCATGTACTGTACTTGAGCATTTGAAGCATTTTTACTCAGTTTAATTGCATTGGGAGAAGAAATAGTGCCATTTCCCCAAGGGTCGAATTGGGGATTTTTGCAGTTGAATGGGAGAGGGTGAGAACAGTTGTAATAAACCATTAATGGTGCATATGATACCTTAATAATATACTTAACACATTACATACCTCTTTTCATAAATTTGAGTGGGTTTGGAGGCATTTGGGAAGCCATTTTCAGTACTTACCTTAGGGGGATTTGAACCCCAAATTACTAGTAAAATTGCATACTTGGTCCAGAATCTTAAGAGAGTTTGCAGAGGTCTTTTAGTGGCCATATGTTATCTCTGAACATCATATTCAATTCCTAATATCATTCATAAACCTTCCTTGAATATTTGAAGGCATTTGGAGTCAATTTGAGACCTAGAGGCCAATACTAGTCAAAGGGAAATCACTAGTAAAGTTACCTACATTGACCAGAATTGAAAGAGTATTTGCAGAAGTATTTTAAAGGTACAAAGGCATCCCTGAAACACATATTTATGTTCTAATATCATTCATATACCTTCTCAGAAGATTTGGGATCATTTGGGGCAAATTTGGGACCTAGAGATCAAAACTAGTCAAAGGTCGAACCAAGGAAAAAAAGTGGAAAATTGCAATTTTAATAAAATTCCTAACAAGGGACATTACAGTGGTATCAGAGCATGCTCTTGGAACCTGATGTGGTAGAACATTAATGAAGACCAGGAGTCAAATAAATAAGCCACCACCCTTAGAAACGGAAACTGGATGTACTTTGGTGAAAGGGAAGAAGTAGGAGAAGAAGTGCATTCATTGGTCACCATGAGTAAGGATGAGAAAGGAACCTTAAAGGAGAATGAGGAGTTCAGGAAATTACTTGAACCATCCTTTTAATACAAGTGGAGACAATACTTTCAAGAGTTCAGATTGTTGCTTAGTGAAATTGGAAGCAACTCGAAAAAAATAATGAGCAATGGTTCTCTTTTCAAGGAAAAGGATGAAACAATTTATGTCACAAAAGAGGAACCTAATGTAATTGTGGAACATGAGGTACATGTTGATATGCAGGTTCTTGAAGATGCTACACTAAAACAAGAAGAAGGACAAGCACTTGTCCTTGTTCAAAGGGATTATGAGTTGCCTCATGGAGAGAGTTGCAAAGCCTTGGAAGAGGTACATGATCTCACAATAGTTGGACCAGCCAATTATGGAGAAGATGAATTAAATATTTCAATGGGTAAGAGTTGTAAAGAATTAAATTTGGTTCATAATTCCTCACCCCACACTTCTTTTCCAGCCACATCACTTTGGGATGAAAATTGGGTGAAAGGTTTTTTCCTAGTGGTGCCACATGAGGGATATGAAACTCCTACCTCTCCTTTTGATGATGACATGAAGAGAGCACCTCATTATTTAGAATTGAAGCAGCATATTGCTTTACCATATGATGATACATATCCTCATGGATGTCTGGATGAGACTTCTTTGAGTCCTTTGAATTCTCCTTGTTTTTCCTGCTCATTATTTTGTTCAGATTTTAGTGGAGATTCTTCATTCACTTCTTGGATGAAAGAATGCATGGCTGAATATTTTGATGCATATCACATTTTCTTGGAGCAGCATTATCGGACATGGGATCCTCACCTATGTCATTGGAGAAGATTTGATGGGTCACTTGAAGATTGTATGCACTTGGAAAATGGTGGTCTACATGCTTGGAGGTATAAGCACTTTCATGACTCTTTGATGAAGCATCTCCTTTATGTACATTTTCATTATGTTGTTATGTACTTTGATGATATATATTTTGTACTCATGATGTTTGGAAGAATGCATACAAGAAAATGGCATCCAGGAATCCTCTTATCTGATGGTATGGGTTGGAGAGCACTTTTAATTGTTGGGGTGCAATACAAGCAATGGGACCCTGGAATAATTTTTGTCTCATTGGTTTGAATTTTTTTTTGGGAAACAAGCAGTATGGGAGATGGATTTCCCACTTAATAAAGTGAATTTTATCAGAGTAGTGCAGCAGCAAGCATGGTGGTTCCTCTCTAAAATCTTCAAGGAAACTCAAAGACTCAAGGTTGGGCAATTCAATGGCAACTTCAAAGAATTATACAGGAAGTAGGTTCTTCAACACCCATGTTTGAAATTGCTTGAGGACAAGCAATATTGGGAAGGGAGGACTTGTCATGTCCCAAATTTGGAATTGGGTCACATTGGCCATATTCATTAGAGTTTGTAAAATTGATGTTAAAGGTCAAATAATTGCCAAGGAGGAAAATTACTAGTTTCCTAGGTTTGGGGGTGGAAGCTTTGGGATTTGGAATAATGGGGATAATAAATGATGTTTGAACATTAGAGTGGCATAAATATTTAATAAAGGATCTAAATAAATATATACAAGTGAAAATCAAAGTGGCATTTGATCATGAAGACACATGGAGGAAGTGGGACCCACATATGGCTAGATTTCCCCACTACACTTGGCATCATTCTCTCACCAATTCGAATTCAAGGTGAATGGTAACATAATTGGGGGAGTCCAAAAGGTATTATTCATGGCATGACTCATCCAAGGTCGAAATATAGAGGAAGAGTAACTCCCATGGAAGAGGAAGAGGCAATTTGGAGTTAGTGAGACACTTGGACTAGATTCCCTAGCTCTATGACAACAATGATGAAGATGCTATGACACCTATGACACAAATCAGACCTGAAGGCTGACATATGACATATATGACATGTCAGGGCTAAAAATAGACTCCAAGAGGGCGCTCAAGGGTGTTAGGGCAGCTAAGATGCTTCCACATGTGATTTGGTGGAAGTGGGAAACTAGGAATTGTTGTACAAGTGGCGTTCTTTGGAATCTCTTCCCAACTTGAGTTGGCATGAGTCTCTTGGAAGGAATTCGACCCATGGAGCACATTAGAACTTTATAAATGTCAATAACAAAGAATCAAACCAGCTTTTGATCATTTGTAGAATTTGCAATTGTATTTGTGAAGAGGGAGAGCTAGTGGATGACTAGTTTCTTGCCTTAGCCAATTTCGAGGGTGAAAGATTCCCATCCAAGTTGGAAATTGGAAAGGCCATTCAAAGCTTTCATTTGGAGCTTTAATGGAGTCTTTATTTTCAGGTGTAAGCTACAGGGCAGCTCGTGGTTTCTTCTATTGCAGCTCGCTCCTTCAACCATTTCCAGTTTTGATGGCATATTCTTGATCCTTGAGGGAGGGCGTTTTTGGTGAGCTATTGTAATCTTTGGGGGAGATTCTAATGCCCCATTTATTTTTTAATATGAATTAAATACTTTTTTATTCATCTCCAAAAAGTTTCAGGTCGAAATTCCAAGTAGAAATGTATAAATCTCATTTTTAATGGAAGAACAATGCCATTTCCCCACTACCTTGTTGTGAGCCAATGTATTGATGATGATTTCAAATGAATGGAGGATTTCCTAATATATTTGTGATAAATATACTGCCATGGATGTCTTATACAAGTTTCATGTACTGTACTTGAGAATTTGAAGCATTTTTACTCAGTTTAATTGCATTGGGAGAAGAAATAGTGCCATTTCCCCAAGGGTCGAATTGGGGATTTTTGCAGTTGAATGGGAGAGGGTGAGAACAGTTGTAATAAACCATTAATGGTGCATATGATACCTTAATAATATACTTAACACATTACATACCTCTTTTCATAAATTTGAGTGGGTTTGGAGGCATTTGGGAAGCCATTTTCAGTACTTACCTTAGGGGGATTTGAACCCCAAATTACTAGTAAAATTGCATACTTGGTCCAGAATCTTAAGAGAGTTTGCAGAGGTCTTTTGGTGGCCATATGTTATCCCTGAACATCATATTCAATTCCTAATATCATTCATAAACCTTCCTTGAATATTTGAAGGCATTTGGAGTCAATTTGAGACCTAGAGGCCAATACTAGTCAAAGGGAAATCACTAGTAAAGTTACCTACATTGACCAGAATTGAAAGAGTATTTGCAGAAGTATTTTAAAGGTACAAAGGCATCCCTGAAACACATATTTATGTTCTAATATCATTCATATACCTTCTCAGGAGATTTGGGATCATTTGGGGCAAATTTGGGACCTAGAGATCAAAACTAGTCAAAGGTCGAACCAAGGAAAAAAAGTGGAAAATTGCAATTTTAATAAAATTCCTAACAAGGGACATTACAGTGGTATCAGAGCATGCTCTTGGAACCTGATGTGGTAGAACATTAATGAAGACCAGGAGTCAAATAAATAAGCCACCACCCTTAGAAACGGAAACTGGATGTACTTTGGTGAAAGGGAAGAAGTAGGAGAAGAAGTGCATTCATTGGTCACCATGAGTAAGGATGAGAAAGGAACCTTAAAGGAGAATGAGGAGTTCAGGAAATTACTTGAACCATCCTTTGAATACAAGTGGAGACAATACTTTCAAGAGTTCAGATTGTTGCTTAGTGAAATTGGAAGCAACTCGAAAAAAATAATGAGCAATGGTTCTCTTTTCAAGGAAAAGGATGAAACAATTTATGTCACAAAAGAGGAACCTAATGTAATTGTGGAACATGAGGTACATGTTGATATGCAGGTTCTTGAAGATGCTACACTAAAACAAGAAGAAGGACAAGCACTTGTCCTTGTTCAAAGGGATTATGAGTTGCCTCATGGAGAGAGTTGCAAAGCCTTGGAAGAGGTACATGATCTCACAATAGTTGGACCAGCCAATTATGGAGAAGATGAATTAAATATTTCAATGGGTAAGAGTTGTAAAGAATTAAAGTTGGTTCATAATTCCTCACCCCACACTTCTTTTCCAGCCACATCACTTTGGGATGAAAATTGGGTGAAAGGTTTTTTCCTAGTGGTGCCACATGAGGGATATGAAACTCCTACCTCTCCTTTTGATGATGACATGAAGAGAGCACCTCATTATTTAGAATTGAAGCAGCATATTGCTTTACCATATGATGATACATATCCTCATGGATGTCTGGATGAGACTTCTTTGAGTCCTTTGAATTCTCCTTGTTTTTCCTGCTCATTATTTTGTTCAGATTTTAGTGGAGATTCTTCATTCACTTCTTGGATGAAAGAATGCATGGCTGAATATTTTGATGCATATCACATTTTCTTGGAGCAGCACTATCGGACATGGGATCCTCACCTATGTCATTGGAGAAGATTTGATGGGTCACTTGAAGATTGTATGCACTTGGAAAATGGTGGTCTACATGCTTGGAGGTATAAGCACTTTCATGACTCTTTGATGAAGCATCTCCTTTATGTACATTTTCATTATGTTGTTATGTACTTTGATGATATATATTTTGTACTCATGATGTTTGGAAGAATGCATACAAGAAAATGGCATCCAGGAATCCTCTTATCTGATGGTATGGGTTGGAGAGCACTTTTAATTGTTGGGGTGCAATACAAGCAATGGGACCCTGGAATAATTTTTGTCTCATTGGTTTGAATTTTTTTTTGGGAAACAAGCAGTATGGGAGATGGATTTCCCACTTAATAAAGTGAATTTTATCAGAGTAGTGCAGCAGCAAGCATGGTGGTTCCTCTCTAAAATCTTCAAGGAAACTCAAAGACTCAAGGTTGGGCAATTCAATGGCAACTTCAAAGAATTATACAGGAAGTAGGTTCTTCAACACCCATGTTTGAAATTGCTTGAGGACAAGCAATATTGGGAAGGGAGGACTTGTCATGTCCCAAATTTGGAATTGGGTCACATTGGCCATATTCATTAGAGTTTGTAAAATTGATGTTAAAGGTCAAATAATTGCCAAGGAGGAAAATTACTAGTTTCCTAGGTTTGGGGGTGGAAGCTTTGGGATTTGGAATAATGGGGATAATAAATGATGTTTGAACATTAGAGTGGCATAAATATTTAATAAAGGATCTAAATAAATATATGCAAGTGAAAATCAAAGTGGCATTTGATCATGAAGACACATGGAGGAAGTGGGACCCACATATGGCTAGATTTCCCCACTACACTTGGCATCATTCTCTCACCAATTCGAATTCAAGGTGAATGGTAACATAATTGGGGGAGTCCAAAAGGTATTATTCATGGCATGACTCATCCAAGGTCTAAATATAGAGGAAGAGTAACTCCCATGGAAGAGGAAGAGGCAATTTGGAGTTAGTGAGACACTTGGGCTAGATTCCCTAGCTCTATGACAACAATGATGAAGATGCTATGACACCTATGACACAAATCAGACCTGAAGGCTGACATATGACATATATGACATGTCAGGGCTAAAAATAGACTCCAAGAGGGCGCTCAAGGGTGTTAGGGCAGCTAAGATGCTTCCACATGTGATTTGGTGGAAGTGGGAAACTAGGAATTGTTGTACAAGTGGCGTTCTTTGGAATCTCTTCCCAACTTGAGTTGGCATGAGTCTCTTGGAAGGAATTCGACCCATGGAGCACATTAGAACTTTATAAATGTCAATAAAAAAGAATCAAACCAGCTTTTGATCATTTGTAGAATTTGCAATTGTATTTGTGAAGAGGGAGAGCTAGTGGATGACTAGTTTCTTGCCTTAGCCAATTTCGAGGGTGAAAGATTCCCATCCAAGTTGGCAATTGGAAAGGCCATTCAAAGCTTTCATTTGGAGCTTTAATGGAGTCTTTATTTTCAGGTGTAAGATACAGGGCAGCTTGTGGTTTCTTCTATTGCAGCTCGCTCCTTCAACCATTTCCAGTTTTGATGGCATATTCTTGATCCTTGAGGGAGGGCGTTTTTGGTGAGCTATTGTAATCTTTGGGGGAGATTCTAATGCCCCATTTATTTTTTAATATGAATTAAATACTTTTTTATTCATCTCCAAAAAGTTTCAGGTCGAAATTCCAAGTAGAAATGTATAAATCTCATTTTTAATGGAAGAACAATGCCATTTCCCCACTACCTTGTTGTGAGCCAATGTATTGATGATGATTTCGAATGAATGGAGGATTTCCTGATATATTTGTGATAAATATACTGCCATGGATGTCTTATACAAGTTTCATGTACTGTACTTGAGCATTTGAAGCATTTTTACTCAGTTTAATTGCATTGGGAGAAGAAATAGTGCCATTTCCCCAAGGGTCGAATTGGGGATTTTTGCAGTTGAATGGGAGAGGGTGAGAACAGTTGTAATAAACCATTAATGGTGCATATTATACCTTAATAATATACTTAACACATTACATACCTCTTTTCATAAATTTGAGTGGGTTTGGAGGCATTTGGGAAGCCATTTTCAGTACTTACCTTAGGGGGATTTGAACCCCAAATTACTAGTAAAATTGCATACTTGGTCCAGAATCTTAAGAGAGTTTGCAGAGGTCTTTTGGTGGCCATATGTTATCCCTGAACATCATATTCAATTCCTAATATCATTCATAAACCTTCCTTGAATATTTGAAGGCATTTGGAGTCAATTTGAGACCTAGAGGCCAATACTAGTCAAAGGGAAATCACTAGTAAAGTTACCTACATTGACCAGAATTGAAAGAGTATTTGCAGAAGTATTTTAAAGGTACAAAGGCATCCCTGAAACACATATTTATGTTCTAATATCATTCATATACCTTCTCAGAAGATTTGGGATCATTTGGGGAAAATTTGGGACCTAGAGATCAAAACTAGTCAAAGGTCGAACCAAGGAAAAAAAGTGGAAAATTGCAATTTTAATAAAATTCCTAACAAGGGACATTACAGTGGTATCAGAGCATGCTCTTGGAACCTGATGTGGTAGAACATTAATGAAGACCAGGAGTCAAATAAATAAGCCACCACCCTTAGAAACGGAAACTGGATGTACTTTGGTGAAAGGGAAGAAGTAGGAGAAGAAGTGCATTCATTGGTCACCATGAGTAAGGATGAGAAAGGAACCTTAAAGGAGAATGAGGAGTTCAGGAAATTACTTGAACCATCCTTTGAATACAAGTGGAGACAATACTTTCAAGAGTTCAGATTGTTGCTTAGTGAAATTGGAAGCAACTCGAAAAAAATAATGAGCAATGGTTCTCTTTTCAAGGAAAAGGATGAAACAATTTATGTCACAAAAGAGGAACCTAATGTAATTGTGGAACATGAGGTACATGTTGATATGCAGGTTCTTGAAGATGCTACACTAAAACAAGAAGAAGGACAAGCACTTGTCCTTGTTCAAAGGGATTATGAGTTGCCTCATGGAGAGAGTTGCAAAGCCTTGGAAGAGGTACATGATCTCACAATAGTTGGACCAGCCAATTATGGAGAAGATGAATTAAATATTTCAATGGGTAAGAGTTGTAAAGAATTAAAGTTGGTTCATAATTCCTCACCCCACACTTCTTTTCCAGCCACATCACTTTGGGATGAAAATTGGGTGAAAGGTTTTTTCCTAGTGGTGCCACATGAGGGATATGAAACTCCTACCTCTCCTTTTGATGATGACATGAAGAGAGCACCTCATTATTTAGAATTGAAGCAGCATATTGCTTTACCATATGATGATACATATCCTCATGGATGTCTGGATGAGACTTCTTTGAGTCCTTTGAATTCTCCTTGTTTTTCCTGCTCATTATTTTGTTCAGATTTTAGTGGAGATTCTTCATTCACTTCTTGGATGAAAGAATGCATGGCTGAATATTTTGATGCATATCACATTTTCTTGGAGCAGCACTATCGGACATGGGATCCTCACCTATGTCATTGGAGAAGATTTGATGGGTCACTTGAAGATTGTATGCACTTGGAAAATGGTGGTCTACATGCTTGGAGGTATAAGCACTTTCATGACTCTTTGATGAAGCATCTCCTTTATGTACATTTTCATTATGTTGTTATGTACTTTGATGATATATATTTTGTACTCATGATGTTTGGAAGAATGCATACAAGAAAATGGCATCCAGGAATCCTCTTATCTGATGGTATGGGTTGGAGAGCACTTTTAATTGTTGGGGTGCAATACAAGCAATGGGACCCTGGAATAATTTTTGTCTCATTGGTTTGAATTTTTTTTTGGGAAACAAGCAGTATGGGAGATGGATTTCCCACTTAATAAAGTGAATTTTATCAGAGTAGTGCAGCAGCAAGCATGGTGGTTCCTCTCTAAAATCTTCAAGGAAACTCAAAGACTCAAGGTTGGGCAATTCAATGGCAACTTCAAAGAATTATACAGGAAGTAGGTTCTTCAACACCCATGTTTGAAATTGCTTGAGGACAAGCAATATTGGGAAGGGAGGACTTGTCATGTCCCAAATTTGGAATTGGGTCACATTGGCCATATTCATTAGAGTTTGTAAAATTGATGTTAAAGGTCAAATAATTGCCAAGGAGGAAAATTACTAGTTTCCTAGGTTTGGGGGTGGAAGCTTTGGGATTTGGAATAATGGGGATAATAAATGATGTTTGAACATTAGAGTGGCATAAATATTTAATAAAGGATCTAAATAAATATATACAAGTGAAAATCAAAGTGGCATTTGATCATGAAGACACATGGAGGAAGTGGGACCCACATATGGCTAGATTTCCCCACTACACTTGGCATCATTCTCTCACCAATTCGAATTCAAGGTGAATGGTAACATAATTGGGGGAGTCCAAAAGGTATTATTCATGGCATGACTCATCCAAGGTCGAAATATAGAGGAAGAGTAACTCCCATGGAAGAGGAAGAGGCAATTTGGAGTTAGTGAGACACTTGGGCTAGATTCCCTAGCTCTATGACAACAATGATGAAGATGCTATGACACCTATGACACAAATCAGACCTGAAGGCTGACATATGACATATATGACATGTCAGGGCTAAAAATAGACTCCAAGAGGGCGCTCAAGGGTGTTAGGGAAGCTAAGATGCTTCCACATGTGATTTGGTGGAAGTGAGAAACTAGGAATTGTTGTACAAGTGGCGTTCTTTGGAATCTCTTCCCAACTTGAGTTGGCATGAGTCTCTTGGAAGGAATTCGACCCATGGAGCACATTAGAACTTTATAAATGTCAATAACAAAGAATAAAACCAGCTTTTGATCATTTGTAGAATTTGCAATTGTATTTGTGAAGAGGGAGAGCTAGTGGATGACTAGTTTCTTGCCTTAGCCAATTTCGAGGGTGAAAGATTCCCATCCAAGTTGGCAATTGGAAAGGCCATTCAAAGCTTTCATTTGGAGCTTTAATGGAGTCTTTATTTTCAGGTGTAAGCTACAGGGCAGCTCGTGGTTTCTTCTATTGCAGCTCGCTCCTTCAACCATTTCCAGTTTTGATGGCATATTCTTGATCCTTGAGGGAGGGCGTTTTTGGTGAGCTATTGTAATCTTTGGGGGAGATTCTAATGCCCCATTTATTTTTTAATATGAATTAAATACTTTTTTATTCATCTCCAAAAAGTTTCAGGTCGAAATTCCAAGTAGAAATGTATAAATCTCATTTTTAATGGAAGAACAATGCCATTTCCCCACTACCTTGTTGTGAGCCAATGTATTGATGATGATTTCGAATGAATGGAGGATTTCCTGATATATTTGTGATAAATATACTGCCATGGATGTCTTATACAAGTTTCATGTACTGTACTTGAGCATTTGAAGCATTTTTACTCAGTTTAATTGCATTGGGAGAAGAAATAGTGCCATTTCCCCAAGGGTCGAATTGGGGATTTTTGCAGTTGAATGGGAGAGGGTGAGAACAGTTGTAATAAACCATTAATGGTGCATATGATACCTTAATAATATACTTAACACATTACATACCTCTTTTCATAAATTTGAGTGGGTTTGGAGGCATTTGGGAAGCCATTTTCAGTACTTACCTTAGGGGGATTTGAACCCCAAATTACTAGTAAAATTGCATACTTGGTCCAGAATCTTAAGAGAGTTTGCAGAGGTCTTTTGGTGGCCATATGTTATCCCTGAACATCATATTCAATTACTAATATCATTCATAAACCTTCCTTGAATATTTGAAGGCATTTGGAGTCAATTTGAGACCTAGAGGCCAATACTAGTCAAAGGGAAATCACTAGTAAAGTTACCTACATTGACCAGAATTGAAAGAGTATTTGCAGAAGTATTTTAAAGGTACAAAGGCATCCCTGAAACACATATTTATGTTCTAATATCATTCATATACCTTCTCAGAAGATTTGGGATCATTTGGGGCAAATTTGGGACCTAGAGATCAAAACTAGTCAAAGGTCGAACCAAGGAAAAAAAATGGAAAATTGCAATTTTAATAAAATTCCTAACAAGGGACATTACACACTCCCAAGCCTAAAAATAAGTCCCTACGTACCAACCACTCCTGCGCCATCTGCGGTATTTACGGGCACTATTCACATCATTGTCCCGATCTCCCGGATTACAGAGCGGCTCTCTATGAGATGAACAATCTGGATCTTGAGACGGCACCACCAACCATTGAGGAGATTTACCCCCCGGTCTCTCCCCCTTCCGAAGAGGTTAATATCATCTATATGATCTCTTCCACCACTACTTCAACCACTACCCCCTCGTCAACCGATTTGACGACGCAGACTTTCCGTACTGGTGAGGAGATTCTTGAGGCCCTAACTGCCCCGGATTATCCCTGGGATGACATGCACCACCGTTCCTATTTCATCGCCGAAGAATCCTCCTCTAGCACCGCTACCCAATACGCGGTTGAATCCAAAAACTTCCTCCCCACCAAGGTCGACTGGTTCAAAGACCCTATTCCTGCTCCTGATGCCTTTGAGGAAGGTAACATGGCCAACATCTCACCCGTCATCCAAGTTGATATTGCTGCCCCAGGACGTGCCCCTGAACTCACCACTTTAGGAGCATTCTGCAGTAAGCAAGAGATTGAGGACTACATACGCCTTTTAAAAGAATTTCGTGATGTCTTTGTCTGGTCCTATACCGAACTGCCTGGTCTTGACCCCACCATTATAGAGCACCACATTGACACATGGCCTGATGTACCCCCCGTCCGTCAGACACAACATCCTCTTCCTCCCTCAAAGTTCCCAGGATATGCCCCTGAACTCATCATTTTAGGAGCCTCCTGCAGCGAGCGGGAGATTGAGGATTATAAACAACTCTTCCAAGAGTTCCGTGATGTCTTTGCTTGGCCCTCTACCGGAATGCCTGGGTTCGACCCCGCCATTCTCAAACATCACATGGACACACGGCCAGAGGAACTCCCTGTTCGTACTGACACCGACTCTGAAGACCTTCCTTTACGCAACCCCCATGAGGGGTTGTATCCTAAGGAGTCTCTATCCCTAGAATAACTTGCGACCTCGTAGGTCCGCATTGTACAGTTTGCTCTCTTTTTGTTTTTCACTTTTTTACCATCATCTTACATTCATCCTTTCTGCATGATTACAGATGGACCACCTTCCACCTCATTACACTGGCTTCGCTGACGGCGCAAGCCGCTGGTCTCCCAACCTGGCTTCTGCAGCATGGGTCTTGTACTCCCCTTCCAACGAGATGATTCACCTTGACGGGATATGTATAGGCGCTGCTACCAATAACCAGGCGGAGTATGATGCTGTGACCGGTCTCCTGACTGCCGCCCTCCAAATGGGCATAAGTCACCTTCATGTGTTCCTTGACTCCCAGCTACTTGTCTCCCAGCTCAACAACTGCTACCAGGTGCGTGATCCCTGCCTTTTTAGAAAATTCCTGCGCACAAAACAACTCAGTCGACAATTTGAATCCATCACATTCACACATGTCCCCAGAGCTCAAAATAGTGTCGCAGACCAAATGGCCAACAACATCCTAGACTGGCATATCAATCACACCATGTAACATCATGCATCATCATCCCATAGCATCTCATAAAAAATATATAAAAACCCAAAAAGATTGCATCGCATCCACATTTGCATCCATGTACATAAACCACATGCATATCCATAGGGGCATCCACGTGCCTACACATACATATATCATGTTGCATCACATAAAATACACAAGAGGCATCCATGTGCCTAACATCCTAACCTACTTGCATCCACGTGCAATGTAAACATATCACAACACATAAAGCGCATCCACGTGCGTACAAATACAAAAACATCATACAAAAAGGTGCATCCACGTGCATATCTATATATCAAAAAAATATACATGTTCAGTGCTATACATGTCCTGAGTACCCCTGTACTCAGCTATACAAAAAATGGCTATACATGCCTAAAGCCTCATCTACATCCATGCCGTAGCTACAAAACTCAGGGGGGAGTCCCCTGCACCCCCTAATGGGAGTCGTATCCTGCATCACTGCCGGCATCGGCTGCCTCTGAGTCCTCCCCTCGCTCCTCCTCTGGCAAGTCCTCCTCTCCTCCGGCCTCCTGTGCTCGGGCCCGGTCCACCAAAATCGCCACCGGGATCACGATGGATCTGAACTCACGGGGTGCCCCCATGCAATCCCGCACCACATCAGGATCGACATCCCGCCATCCCTCGTCAGTCACTCCTATCAATAACCGATCTAGTAGCTCCCGTACAGACTCTAGGGTCACCTCTGGATCCCGGCGTCGCACCTCTCCTCGTCCAGGCAGAGCTGGAACGGCCACAATACCCCGCCGGGCCACATGTCCTGGAGGTGGCCTCGGGCCCACATCTGCACGATCACCCATATGTCAGTCACAGTATATCTATCTAATATCATATACATAAAATTTGACATACATAACATGCAATAAAAACACATATGTACCGTCGGGACCCCATGCCTGTCCTGGTGCTCGTGGCGCCTCCGGATCTCCCGTGAAGTCCATGTCTCGATACGGGAAGTCATCCAGTGTCAGGGGTATCTGGAGCCACTGCAGGTACAACTCCTGCGTAAAGTACCGGCCCACGTCGCCGCCACCACGACGGTGCATCATCTCACCCCAACGGACCATCCTCGGCTCCCTCATCCCTCCTGGCCTAATCGGCACCCGTGGCCGCAGTGTGGGTACCCTCTCCATAAAGAAGGCACATAGGAAGGACCCAAAGCAAAAGCCCTTGCCATCTTCCTTCGCTGCCGTCAGCTGTCGCTGAACGCAGGTCAGGAACATCTGGCCCCACGCGTAGTACACCCCATCCAGTACGCGCTCTACCATCTGCATCTGCCCCCCAGACACCTTCTCTGGTGACTGGGAACCCAATACCCGCACCACACATGCCGCCATGGCCCGCACTGCCGGCTCCTGTAGGTCCCTCACCAGGAGTGCATTCCTATGCACAACCGCGTCCGGACCGCAGTACCTCTCTAACATGTCCTCCATGTCAACATCCGCGGCAACTCGCGGCTGTGTATCTGCCACCCTGCCCAGGCAGGGCAACCCCGTCAGAAAGTAAACATCGGTCAGGGTGAGGTCCACCCTCTCACCCTGTACCCAGAAAGCCTGTATGTCCGGCTCCCAGAAGCTGATCAGACGGTTCAGCAACAATGTTGCTGTCCGTATCATAGGTATCTGTGCGAACATCAGTAGTCCGCACAGTCCCAGCACAGATCGCACATGGTGATTCCCTCGAATGAAACCCATGGTCTCATCAGGAATCTCCCGCTCTCTCCAGAGAACCTGGGGCATCCTGCCAATCACACAAAGTGAACTCATCAGACTCATGTCAACTAAAGAAAAGTACTTTTCCCTCTCCCAGAAGCCCTAATAGCTCGGCCCAAAACCGCGGCTTTCGGGCTTCCTGCCGCGGTTTCCGACCGCGGCTGTCAGGCATATAGTTGCGGTTTCCAACCGCGCCTGTCAGCCCAAAACCCGCGGTTGGGAACCGCGTGTTCCTCCTTGGAACTCGCGGTACTCGACCACGGTTCCATCCAGGAATCACGCGATCTCCAACCGCATGGTTCGGCCCGAAACACGCGGTCTCCAACTGCGTGGTTCGGCCTGAAACTCGCGGTCTTCAACCGCGGTTTCGACCCCCTAACCCGCGGTCCACCCCACGTGGACCGTACAAATCAACCCTGGGACCCACTACCCAACCCCCAACCCGAAAAAATATGCAGGTATGAGTTTAATGAAATACCTGTATCTCATGGATCTGCAAACAGCCAGACGAATCGTCCAGAAATGCCACCTAAGCTCTGTTCCACTCAACTCACAAGTCAAAGTCAACAAGTACAAATGACACATGTCATGTTGGACCCACCACTATTTATAGTCAGTTGACTTTTTCTTGTTTTAGTCATTCTATCCCCATACGGAGTCCATTTTCCGAACCGTTTCCACCACTAGAATCAGCACGACGAGACCATCATGATGGTCACCTCGTTGCATTATTTTTGTCCTGTCACTTTTTGCCCATTTTTTCAGACGCCACTAGTCGCCTCGGTTTGCGTGCCACATCGGCCGTTCTCCGTTTTTCACATGTTTTATATCATCGGATTCATTTTTCCGAGCTGGTGATGATGCTTGAGATCATTTCTCGCCCTCACCTCCAGATTTTCTGGGCATTTTTCAAAATGCTCCCGTCACCTCGGGTTGCGTGCCACATCGGCCCTTACCCGTTTGTGACATCCTTTATATCGCTGGATTCATTTTTCCGAGCTCGTGATGATGCTTGAGATCATTTCTCGCTCTCACTTGGTACAATTTCAACATTGTGTCCCAACACCTTGCTGCCTCGGTTTGCGCGCCACATCGGCCGCTGTCGGATTGTTCCATATGTTTACATGAGCCATTCACTCCTGTCATACTGCAAATGTCTAGTTATTTTTCCACCATTTCATCTACCCCGCAAGGAGGCCCACCAGTGTTCCCCACTACCCTTGTTCTTGGTCATCATTACTGTTCCTTGATTGAACACTTCCTCCTTGCCTGGCCATTCCTTTTGTTCGGTATAATTTTATCCCTTTTTCGGGCCGGACAAGTCCTTTACGAAAAAGGCACTTAGGGAGTTTCCGTTAAGCTCTTTTCTGACTCCTAAAAGAATGAAAAGATCGCCGAGCAATCTTGCTTCCTTTCATGCTCGTTAAAGTACCTGAAAGGGCGTCTATCTGGTATAAGTTTAACCCTTTTCCGGACCTGGTAGACTAATTACGAAAAAGGAATACTCTAGTCACACCGGCTAGAAGAGTTCTTCATTGCATCATTTTATGCTTCTTTGGGCCTTGGAGACTAAATCTACGAAAAAGCAACCCCCTGGAGTCTTCTTACTTGCTTTCAGACTCTCTAAAATTGAAAGCAACCACGAGCATGCACTGTCCTGGGCTCGTAAAATCCACACGACAGTACCATTCCATCACTTCAGAGTCTTCTTATCGCTTTCAGACTCCTTAAAATTGAAAGCAACCACGAGCATGAACTGTCCTAGGCTCGTGAAATCCACACGACAGTATCATTTTATCCACACACTTCTTCTAGTTCCTTAACCCATGAAGAAGTATCTTCCCGTGCCTCATGGCACTATGATCGATCATCTCGGCAGCACCCCCAATCAGGTCGCCTTTGTTCAGAGTATTCTGCAGTCTCCTGCCATTGTATACCAGCTTGAGTCTCCCTCAGCCGGTTATCCTCCCAGATCCATTACAGCTATGATTCCTTTCCCCTCATTCAGTTTCATATGCTTCCAGATCATTCCCATTATCATACTCTGAACAAAGGAAGTTTGAGTCCACCCACTCTACTTGCCCAGTTTTCCCCCCACAGTTTGGTCAGTCCTGCCATCAGTACTATCACATTTCGGTTCTCCACCTCGCGCTTCTGTCAAGGAAACATCATTGCCTTGATAGTTGCAGGTCTCCCTCTGTCGACGACAGCTCCTCTATTCCAGAGGATAGGCCTAGAGGTCCCTACGCCTTGGACTTATCACCATCTGTGGTAAGTTCCTACGGATCATTCTCAGAGGAGTCATCATTGCCTCTCCGAGTGGTTGTTCCTCACATGCTCGACTTCAGCACCTTGATCGCATCGTTGAGGATCGCGTAGGATTATATCCCATCAGTTTTTAGTCGAAGACCCCGGATTTCCCCCGACTCTAGCACATTGGTGAGTCATTTTGGAACACCCAGTTGTATGTTCCCGTGGATGTCCGGGCTGCGTTGGCGATTGTATTCGGAAGCCATCCAGTTACATGATTCCTTGAGTACCCAGATCAGTTCCAGTTTTAGTGTACCATTGTCAGTGTACCCCTTGTCACTCTGATCCAGCAGCTCATCAGTTCCTTTGGTACCACACTCAGCAGCACTGTTGATTGTTCTAGTGCACCAGTTCTGCAGTTCACACATGATCCGCTCAGCAGTATGTCCCAGATTTTGTGTCCCCTCTGGACACTTATGATGTACACAGTGGTTATGTATCTTACAGGTCCCCCTTTTTCGGGCCTCACAGTTATGTTTATGTATCTTGATACGAGCATGGGTATGCCCGCCTCGTCCATATATTGAGATTATTCCTCAGTCAGTATTTGAGGTCATGTATATTTCAGGTCCCCATTTTTTGGACCCCATTGTTATTGTTATGTTATATCCTGATACGAGCATGGGAATGCCCGCCTCGTCCATATGATCAGATGGTTCCTCATCCTTTATTGAGGTTATGTACTTTTAGTTCTTGCAGTTGTTCGGGATCGTTGTTCCGGGCTTCAGTTCGTTTCTTCTCTCCTCTCCACACCCAGGAAAACCATTCATGACTTATGATGTCCATCGGCCATACGATGAGCTCCTGCCCTCGCACATCAGGGGGCAATCTGTTAACACCCAAAAAGTGCTCACTAGCTCATTTACCACATTATATGGCTCATTCGTCCATTTTCCTACCATATTTCCATTAAAAATCCCAAAAAATCCCATTAAAAAGCCTCCAAAAGGCCTAAAATGCCTCCAAAAGGCCATAAAACCCTCAAAATAGCCTTAAAAAGGCTAAAAAACCCCCTTTTCCTCCAAAAATAGCAAAAATCCCCTAAAAAGGGAATAAAAAATATAAAATAATGAGGAAAGGGAGGAAAAAACCCTATACAGCTGCCCAAAACCATGTGTTTCCTAAAACCATGGGTCAGCACTCCACCACCAAAAAACTATAAATAGGTGATGGAGATCCCTTATTCCATATCCACAATCACAAGCACCCTTACTCTGCCAAAATCTCTCTCGAAACCCTAGTTCACCATTGAACTATTTTCACCTTGAGAGCCACCTTTGGCCCATCCCCAACATTAGAGAAGGAGAAAGGAGCATATTGAAGCTTGGAGCATCCTCTTGGACACTGCAAAGGGCTTCATCAAACCTTTACATTGAAGGTAACATCAATACAAAAAGCCATTCTTTAAATTTGTTGTTTATGTCTCATGCTTGTTTTGGAATTAATTTAATTTTCCGTTTTAGCTTAATTAGTTTAATATACTGAACTGCTACTAAGGAGTCCATTCTCCTTAGTAGGTGCTCATTTGCACAAGCTAGGGGTAAAACCCTAGCTACACCAAGGATGACTTAATCCCCACCGTGCATTTAGGACCATGTCCAAAGATGAATTAATCCCCACCGTGCATTTAGGACCATGTCCAAGGATGACTTAATCCCCACCGTGCATTTAGGACCATGTCCAAGGATGACTTAATCCCCACCGTGCATTTAGGACCATGTCCAAGGATGACTTAATCCTCATCGTACATTTAGGACCATGTCCAAGGATGACTTAATCCTCTCCATACATTTAGGACTATGTCCAAGGATGACTTAATCCTCACCATACATTTAGGACTATGTCCAAGGATGACTTAATCCCCACTTTTCCACTAAGGACTTCATTCTCGAAGACATATGTCTATGACTCACTTTAGGACTGAAGTCTAGGGATGATCCAATCCCCACATGTCCACCAAGGACTTCATTCTCGAAGACATACGTCTACGGCTCTCTTTAGGACTGAAGTTCAGGGATGATCCAATCCCTACATGTCCACTAAGGACTTCATTCTTGAATACATACGTCTATGGCTCCTTTTAGAACATGTGTTCAAGGATGATGCAATCCCTCTTCTTTCTCGGAGACACCTTTCTATGGCTCCTTTTAGAACATATGTTCAAGGATGATGCAATCCCCTTGTCACCTTAGACCCTGTCTAAGGACCATCCACCAACCTCTCTGTCGGCATCACCAATATAGGTATCCACATCATTGACCTCACTGTCGACGCGGGAAATCTCGTCATAAGTGATCACATCACTCCCCCTTTCGAGGAGGGTCCTTCTAAACTATATTAAGTTTGTCTTGGAAAACATTACTTGAGGTAGAGGTTTGGTTAGTACATCAGATCGGTAGAGGTTTGGTTAGTACATTGGTAACTTGTTACAAATTCGAACTTTAATTCCTTTCTGCACCATATCTCGTATATAGAAATGTCAGATCTCTATGTGCTTTCGACTTACCATGGAACACTAGATTCTTTGCCATTTTGGTACAACTCTGTTTGTCACATAGGATCACAGTTGGGTCCATCTCTAAGTCAAACAATTCTGAAGCCATACCGCTTCACAATTAGTAGAGCAAGCAGCCATATATTCTGCTTGTGCTAAGAGCCACACTAGATTGTTTCCTGCTAAACCACGAGATCATGGCTGATCCCAGACAATAACATCCTCTCAATGTGCTCTTCCTGTCTGATACACTTCCTGCCCAATCAACATCTGTGTAGCCATCTGAAGTCATGATCTCCAAGATAACACAGATCAAAGTCTATTGTATCCTTTAGGTACTGCATCACATGATTTGCAACTTATCAGGTGAACACATCTAGTTTCCTCTAGATACTGACTCAAGGTGTTCACAGCAAAGCATATATCTGACCTAGTATTCGTTAGATACATCAATGACTAAATAATTTGTCTATACAGAGTTATATCCACTAACTCTGATGAGTCATCCACTAACAGCTTCAAGTTGGAATCCATGAGAGTGGCCATTCCAACACATCAAGTCCTTTTAATATTTATTGGCATATTTTCCCTGGCTGAGAAAGATTCCTTCTGAGCCTTGCCATACTTCCAGACCTAGGAAGTAATGCATCAATCTGAGATCTTTCATTTTCATTTCTACAGCCATCTTCTTCTGTTTCTCATTCCTTGTCAGAAAGAGATCATCGTCATACAATAATGGTATGATAGGTTCATCATCCACAACCTTAAGGTAAAGGTTAGGAACAACTTTACTTTTGGTAAAGCCCAAGCTTATCAAGAAATTGTCAATTCTCCCTTTGTGACTGAACATCATTCACACTTTGCATTGAATGATCTTCTGCATATCTATCTGTGCCATCTCTCGTTAGATGGGTCTACTGATATGGGCCTCAATATCATTCGAACTCTGTGGTGAGTTCCTTCTTGCATCCATGTCATTTGTGTCTAGAAACCATATTCAACCTTGTAGCAAAGGTTGAGATCCACATCACCCAAGGTGATCATTTAGCTCATCAATTGATTATCGATCCTGGGTACCCATACAGAACTTGATTCACACTTCTTCTTTAATTACATTATTAAGAGAATGGTCTTATCTAGTCACTTGGAGCAAATATCTCGTTATGATTCTCTTCCTTTTTTTTTCTTTCTAAAAGAATCTTCTAGCCACGAGCCTTCTATATTTTGTTTGATTTGTAAATCTTCTTGTTGAACATCCATCACTTGTTCGGTGTTCATCATTCTTCATGATCATTCCTACATATCAAAATTAAGTACATGATTAGTAATACTTCATAATCATGAAATCATGTTGACATGATAACCTATTATGCATACAGATATCATTTACATACTTATGCAACTATCTTGACCAATACTTTGGAACAACACTTTTCCATATCCTGTATGCATACAGTGGCTATCTAGATGCCTTCCATATCTACCAGAACATACTATCGAGAGTGTGCACAGCTCTCAGCATGTCAGTAAAGAGGTTTCATTCTAGACAAGCAACAATGGAATGTTTGTCCAACTTACCAATCATATGCATATTAGTAGTATATTGTTCAATGCTCTATGAATGTTTATACTCAACATGATATATTCTAGGAATACAAATATGCATTCAACCTATTACAGGCAATATCATTTACTATTTCAAATAACAACTCAAATACTTGTCTTTTATGTTTGTGTGGTTGCCTCCCGCTTGATCTCCTATATGTCTTTTGGACTTTTATTCATTCTGTACCACTGTGCATGCTCAAGTGTGCACTAGTGTCATCCTCATGATCTCATACACAAACATACATTCATTAGTATATTCTCAATATTATCAAAAACATTATAATTCTAAATAATCTTGAATATGTATAGTCATGATCATTAGTATCCAGGGTTTCAGGGAAGTCTTCTTTTACTCATGCACATTCTTGTTTGATCATGGGACTCTTCTGGTTAGTTAAATCATCAATCAAGATAAGAGACATAATGTGCATAAACCCTTTATGAATAAGTATAACCAATCATACCAAGTATACTTATATAAGGGATCCTAACACAAGGTAAGATTCTAACATGACATGGGAAAACATACCTGGATTAGTATACCTGCTTAGTTATGTCTAACATACCTAATCAATATCTTCTTTGTTTTCTTCAATGATTTAGATATCCTATGCTGGAACCTGCATATCTCATAGGTTAAGCATAATAGAACAAAGTCATACATACCTTGTAAGTAGAACTTCTATGTGATAAAAAATTGTGGATGAGTCTTTGTCTTCATGTTATCATGGTCATGGAACTTGATTTGTCTTTCGTGATGTACCTGTATCTTGTTAGCAGACAACATCAACCTCATACAATACCACAGTGCATTAGTACAATCATATAGCCCTAAACAATGAATGTCTTCTATCATTCACATGCATTTATACTGTTACTAGGGTGATAAGACAATTCTAACATTAATCGAGATTGTACTGGCCTGAATAATATGAGGACAAACATATTATGAACTTAATCAAGAATCAAATTTCAAGACATACCTGTATCTCCTTAAGTCATACCTGTCGAGACTTCTTGTAATCTTCTTATGTAAGGCCTTAGCCTCAACTCCCCCTGAAACTTGATATGGAGCTTGATTAGGGTTTGCTAGAAAAACCCTAAAAATTCAATCTTTGACTTTTACACTTCTGAATGGATGGAAGGATGTGTTTTCCTGAGCTGATCAAACTAGCATACTTCAATTTTGAAATATCCAAAATTTGACCCCTCAAAATTTGCCTTTGAAACTTATGGATCTTTTGGACAGGATCCCGAACTAGGGTTTGATGAAGCCCACCCTTCTACCCAATCAAAAGGTTCGATCCAAGGACCTAAACTCTTATCTTTCTGAGGAGCTTCCAGCCGTGGTTACAGACTTCAAAAATTCCAACTTTTGCTGAAACCTTAATTTTCCATCTTTCCGATCAAAATCCAGAACTGGGGTTTGATCAAGCCCGGTCTTCTACCCAACCAAAAATTTCGATCTTGGTATCTAAATTTTGATTTTACTAAGTAGCATTCAGCCGTGGATTCCGATTCCAAAAATTCTAACTTTCTCCAAAACCCTAAATTTCGGAAGCCATGAATGAAGGTGCTCCAAAAATAATTCTGTTTTGACAGAAATATGTACCTGATTGCTTCTGCTGTAACTCTGAACTTTTCACTCCACAGGGTCTGAAAAGTTTTCTTGTGGTATCCTGACCTGTCATCTTTCCATCACAATAGGTCTGACCTCAATTGGAATTTCTGAGAGAGAGTTATGCAAAGTGTCGCAACGTGACCTGTTTATTGGATAAAAAAGGAGAGTGAACTTGTACGGAGTTCCACGTGTCACTGGTTCAACTTCGGCATCTGAAAATGTTTCCTGAGATAGTGCAGTCTGTGTACTACCTGTCACATTTTACGAAATTTCATTTGGAGCTTCCTAGCCCAAGTTATGACCTTTTTTCCAAGGTCACCTGATTTTGACTGAGATCTGGAAGAGGCCGAAATTCTAACTTGTACTAATCATAACTCACAAAGTACAACAAATCTGAGGGTTGCCTTTGGACACAAGGTACCTGGGGATGTTATATACGACCTGTAAACTTTTCAGATCCTGAACCTTTGCATAAATGGATTTATAGTGAAAGTTCGACGATGACTGGTTTTTGCTATGTAAAACCCAAACCTTCAAATTGTCACAAGTGAAGCAAGTGTCGTAAGTGCCATACATTGCCTTCCTTCAGGTTAGCTCTGACACCATGTTAAAATTTAATATGCTAAGACAGAAAATAGTAGGATCACATTCCATTTCACAATATATACAGGATCACTGAAGAAACAACAAGCATAGCATAAACACAAGAGACACAGTTTTATCCTGGGAAACCCTCATGGGGTAGAAAACCCAACAAAGCTTCCTCAATATAGATGACCAACAATATACAAAGATGCAAACCAAAGACATGATCTCCTCCTCCACCATAGAATACCTCTCCTCCATAAGTGCGCTACTCTCAAGTGAGTGAGTGTGTGTAAAATGAGGAATACACCTCCTCTATTTATACACTACTCCAGCTTGTCTTTTACACAAATCATGTAGGCTCGTATTTAACCATTGGGTTAAATACCCCACTACAACTGACTGGACCGACCCCTCTAGGGTGGTCTAATAACCCTTTGACCCACATAACACATACAGGGCCGACCCCCACTAGGGAAGTCTAATAACCCAAGTTACCACAATCTGACAGAGGAATAAACATCTCCGGATATACAATAAGATCTTCAAGGAGGAATGAAACATCTCCAGAATAATAAAGTACAAATATAATATTCTTTGAAGTTACAATATCTCAACACAAAACCCTGACAAACCACCTCGTCAAGGGAAGAATCCTAATTTACGAAAGAACCACCCATGTTCTATATGCGGGGTATATGGCCATTACACGCACACTTGTCCCCATTTGGAGTGAGCCTACCAACTCTGGAATGATGATGCGCAAATCCGAGGACATGATACCCCACCACCACCACCCAAATCCCTACAGCCTAAAGCTCAACCGATGGTCTTGCAGAACCCCTTACCCACACAAGGAGTGGTTAACACCCAACCATTGGCTCCCCCTCAAGGGAATTGGGTTCCATCACCTTCTCATGATGTCATCGACTAACGTCAACCTTCAAACATGCCGAAATCAATATGGCTCCACCTGTGAAACCATTCCCACCAACAAGGCTACTAATGCTCCCCCCATTGACCAGTCATTAGGTATACCTGCAACACTGTGAAATGGTCCTCGTAAAGCCCCCTGCTTCCCATTATGTCACATTAATAACAAGTCCAACACGTGCGCTGCCCCAATTATAATATCGTGGATGACTTAGCCTAGTCCCCTGCAGCTATGTCATCCCTAGAGGTTTTAAAAAATTGTCCTGCATAGCGTAAGAAATTGTTATCCACCATTTGTGCGATATACCCATCTGACTCAGGGATGATGGCATTCGAATTGGACTAGTCTGAACCATCCATGCCTTTCACACTAGCTTTCTAAGTTTCGGTGTCCATCCAGACTATTGTTATCTCTCAATGCATCATCGATGAAGGTGCCTCCACATGCATTATGTCTACATTAGTGTGGAAAAAACTCATATCCCATACATTACAGCCATCAACGACCACCTTACGATCTTACTATGGTCGCTCCGCCCAACTCAAAGGCCTCCTGGCCAATATTCTAGTCCAATTAGTTGGTAAAATGATCCTTATCGACATTAAGGTCATCAACGCACAACTTGATTACAACCTCCTGCTTGGACGCAATTACATGTATGCGATGAAGGTTGTTTCGTCATTAGTATTTCGCATTATGATGTTCCCCCACGAGGGACGGGTTGTGAAGATCCATCAACTTCTGTATTACAACCCGAATGCCCCCGCTGCACCAGAGAACGTTCTCCCCATGGTTGAAAAACCTATCCTTGATACACCTACCTCTTCGGTTTCCACCGTTTGACCTGGAATCTACTCAAAGACTCCCATTACCTCTACTTTTAGGTCCATTCGACCCCCTCCACCGACAGTGGAGATATATGATCTGTGCACCATTTCATCCAAACAAACGGTGCCTAACCCACCACCACCTATGCTTCCGTAGCCACCATCAGTACCTAGTCATGTTGGAGAAACACCCATCCACACTATCCCGTTCCTATTCCCACCTTCACAAGTAGTAAGTTCCCCAGTTGTGGCTACGCTGAATCTCCCAGGGTTAACATTGGGACTACCTATGTGGTACTTACCTGCTCCTACCCCTATCCTAGCACTGCAAGTCATTCTCCAACAAGTCCAACCAGATAACACCACCAACCGCTCACCTCCTGGTTTGGAGACCACGTCTACATACAACCCTGCCCCTCCACCATCCAAAACCACTAGGGGTAGAGGCCTGCAAACCTACACTTCCCCAAAGGAAACGAAACCAGTAAAAAATCCCCCTTCGTTCCGCACACCTCCAAACTGCTATTTATGTGATAAATTGGGCCATGCTACCCATAACTGTCCACAATTGCCAAATCTTCAAGAGCATATGCAAACGTTGGTGGATGATCCCAATATTCTAGTCCTAGAACTGGAGACCACCCCTAAATCCTACAACAAATCCCTGCGCACCAACCACTTTGATGACACATGAGGAGTCTACAGTCATTAATCACATCACTGCTTGGATATTCTCCAGTACATATTAGTTCTCCAAGAGCTGAATCAATCTTCTTTGGAGTCATCCATCACTACTATCTAGGAGATACATCCCATCGAATCCTCCCCCTTGGGAGATATCAACACGATTGATATAATTTCCATGGATAGTGAACCCCTTCTACCCCCATCATCTTGCCTCCCTTCTAGTTATTTGACAACATAGTGCTTCCGTAGTGACGAATAGATCCTCGAGGTGCTCACCGCACCTGACTACCATCGGGATGATAAGCACCATTGATCCTACTTCATCCTTGAAGAGGCTACCACTACCACGGACAACCAATTTTCAGTCGCAACAAAGGAATTCCTCCCAGAGAAATTGGACTAGTTTAAGAACCCTATCCTAGCCCCCGACACTTTCGAGGAAGGTAACCTGGCCAACATTTCACCTACCATACAGGTTGACATTTCCACCACACCTGGGTCACCTGAAATCATTACATTGCTGCTTCTTGTACTGAAGCTGAGGTTCATTCCTATAAGAATCTCTTCCAAGAGTTTCGTGATGTCTTTGCTTGTTCCTATACCGAGATGCCTGGCCTTGAGCCCTCCATCATCGAACACCATATTGATACTCGACCGGATGTCCCACCTGTTCGCCAAAAACAATGACCCATCCACCCATCCAAGCTCCCCGATGTCAAAGTTGAGATTGAGAAATTGCATAAATCTGGGTTCATATATCCCATCACTTACACAACCTGGGTTTCCAATCCAGTTCAAGTTAACAAAAAACAAGGCACCATTCGCGTCTGTATTGATTTTCGCAATTTACCGAGCTTGTCCCAAAGTCAACTCCCCCACGCCTTTTAATGACCAAATTATCGATGCATGTGTGAGGCATGAGATACTATCCTTCATGGATGGTTTCTCTGGGTATAATAAAATCCAAATTCTAAAGGAACATCCATACAAGACTGTTTTAACTACCCCATGGGACACCTTTTCCTCCGGCGTCATGCCTTTCAGTCTTAAAAATGCCGATGCGACATTCCAGCAGGCCATGACATATTGCTTTCATGATTTGGTGCATATCATTCTAGTCTACCTAGATGACCTCACGACTCGATCGAAGAAACGGTCTAACCATCTAAACGACCTCCGGCAAGTCTTTCTGCGTTGTCGTAAGTACATAATTCATTTGAACCCCCTTAAGTGGGTATTTTTCATTCCTACAGGCCGGTTGTTGGGTTTTATCGTTTCAAAAAAAGGAATTGTCATCGACCCATTAAAGGTTCAATCCATTCTTGGCTTCGCACCCCCACGTACATTATGCCAATTACAAAATCTTCAGGGGAAATCCAACTTTCTCCGCTGCTTTGTTCTGGACTATGCTACGACAGTCCATGGTTTCCTTCACTTACTCCATACCCACATCCCTTTTGTTTGGGATGAACAAGCGTAAGTGGCTTTTGGAGCCCTCAAAGAATCCTTTACTAACGTCTCGTTGATTTCACCTCCTGATTTCTCAAAGGATTTTATCCTTCACGTCTCGACATCCGAATATGCCATTTTGGGGTGCTCGTTCAAGAAGATAGTGCATGACAAGAACACGTCATTTATTATGTGAGCTAGACCTTATCCGGCCCACAACTACATTACCCCCACAAGGAGAAGTTCGCCTTTTCCATTTTTTTCTCAATCCAAAAGGTCTGTCACTATATGTTATTAATCCGAACAACATTTGTGGTAGACTCCAACCCCATGGTCTATCTCCAGAGTCGTCGTCTTCTTCAAGGCCATGTGGCTAAACGGGTCATCATACTTCAAAAGTACGGCCTCATGTTCACAACACCCAAGAGTACCAAAGCCCTCAAACTGGCACAACTCATGACGGATTTAGCATTCTCATCTACATCACCACCAATCAATACCAGCTTACCTGATGACCACATGTTTATCATTTTGTCGGATGACCCCCGGTACGACGACATCCTAGTATACCTATGAACACAGAAATTTCGATCCAATATTGGTCATGATGACTGCCGTTGTATATGCCATCATATCTCGCATTATCTCCTTCTTGGAGATGTCCTATATTGACATGGTGTAGGCACCATCTTACGTCGATGCCTCAATCGAGATGAGGCTGAACAGGTTTTCAACGATTGTCACAGTGGAGCTTGCAGCGGTCATTTCTCCAGGATGACTACTACTCAAAAGGTTATCCGTGTTAGATATTTTTGGCCCACCTTATTTACTAATTACATCACAACAGTCAAACATTGCCTAAATTGCCAACGCTTTTCCCCCAAGGCAAGGATCCCTCCTGCACCCCTCCATCCAGTCATCACCGTTGGTCCCTTTTGTAAATGGGCCATTGATTTTATGGAGTGAAACACCCCCTCAGAAAACAACCATAAGTACATCATCATGGTTTTCGACTATTTTACCAAATGGGCCGAGGCCATGCCTACTTTTAACTACAAAGCTGGCACTACAGCCATTTTCTTTTTCAACCATGTCATCACTCGGTTTGGGGTCCCAATGAAACTTTTCTCCGACCATGGAAAACATTTCGAGGACTCCGTCTGGAAGGAGTTGTCAACTTTCCTCAAATTTGAATAGTAGTATGCCTCCGCATATTACCCTCAAAGGAACGACCAAGTGGAGGCCATCAATAAAATTATGAAAACCATTCTTCAACACACTGTGGACCACCACAAGTCGAATTGCCATCATATGCTATTTCATGCACATTGGGCTTACCATACATCCACTAAGACTGCCACGGGTTTTACCCCTTTTCACTTGGTTCATGGTGTCGAGTTTGTGATTCCCATCAAATGTCAAATTCCCGCATTGCACATTGTTTTTGAACTCCTCCCGAACACCTCACCACTTGAGAAACACTTATTAATTTTGGAGAAATCCAATGAATATCACCACACAACTCTCCAAACCATTGAGGCTGCAAAGAACCTCTCCAAAGCCAACTATGATAAACACGTCCACCCACGTAATTTTCACGAAGGAGATATAGTCCTTGTTTAGGACCAAGCACATGACAAGACTGGGAAAGGAAAGTTTGAGTCGATGTGGAATGCCCATACATCGTTCATACCTGCCTAGGACATGGGGCATATATCCTCACCGAATCCGAACGAAACTTGTTGCGCAACCCCAGTAATGGGTTGTATCTCAAATGCTTTTACCCTTAGCACTTTTTGGACCCACTAGTCCATGTTGTATAGTTTCATTTCCTTTTTGTTTTTTTTTTTTCATTTTTTGCATTTTGAAATTTACACTTTTCCTTCCTACATGACTACAAATGGATCCTGTTCCACTATACTTTGTCAATTTCGTCGATGGTGCAAGTCATTGGTCTCCAAACCTCGCCTCTGCAGCTTGGGTATTATATTCACCCTCACATGAGTTGATCCACCTCGACGGTACCAATAACCAGGCTGAGTACGATGTTGTGACCGGTCTCCTGAATGTTGCCCTCTAGATGGGTATATGTCACCTTCGTGTGTTTCTTGACTCCCAACTTCTTGTCTCCCAACTCAACAACTTTTACTAGGTATGGGATCCTTTGATTTTTCAAAATTTTATGTGCACTAAACAAATGATCAGACAGTTTGAATCCATTTCGTTCACTCATGTCCCAAGAAGTCAAAAGAGTGTAGCAGACCAAATCGCTAAGAATATTCTAGACTGGCATATAAACCACAACATGTAGGAAGCCAATCATAAACATGCATCATCATATCATCCACATGTATCCATCCATCATATAGGCATACATAAACATCATAAAAAACAAAAAGAATCCATCATCATAAGTAGCATCCATGTGCATATACATAAACATCACAAAAAATACAAAGAAACCGTCATTATAAGTTACATCCATGTGCTAATATATATATATATGTATATATATATATATACATCATAATACAAATTTCATCATGCCAATAACACCCCCATACCCAAATATACATAAGCAAAGCCCCAACAACATCCTCACAATATAATACAGCCGAGTACAAAAAGTATCATGCTCATCGCATGGGGGAAGTCTAATCAACCGCCTAGTTAGTCAGAGCCATCTTTGTCATCATCATCGTCGTCCTCATCATCGTGCTCCACCTCTTCCTCTTCCTCATCCTCCTTAAACTCATCTAACTCCATCTCGACATCCGAATCTACATAATAAGGGGCATCCCCTTGTGCCATGGCTCTCACCGCCTCAACCGCCATTGCAATGCACCTCATAATAGGACTCTACTCCTGTGCAACATCATATAAAATGTCGATCAAGTCCTGGTCTAAGTGTCGCTAGCCAGACTCTATCACCTTGTCCAGGAGGTGGTCAATATCAACCCACAAAGTCTCCATTGTCGTTGAGGAACTCTGTCGTCGACCCTGCCCACGTCCAAGAGAGTATACACCCTCGACATGACCACTCCATGCACAGTACCTATTGGCTTAAACTGACCCAGAGGTTTTCAAATAGACCCAGGTTCTTTGCGGTTCTCCCTTTGACCAACAAAACCCCTTCACATCAGCCCTTTCGGCAGTAACCTGCGAGTAGGTTGAGGTCTCACCCGAGGTGTATCTCTATGGGGTACTGCAGAATCAGGTTTCCACAGTAAATGATGAGTTTTTTATCTGAACAGACTGCGCAGTGTGGGACAGAAGGACAACGCTGCAAGCAGAGTGATGCGGTACGCAGCAGGATCTATGCTGCAAACAGTACCATGGGGTGCACGCAACCCTACAGGCTACACCAAGGGTTTCTTACTGCTGTGAATATTCTAATGGAACTATGAATCACCCAAAATTATCCTCTAATTGGAAAATCTCGGAAATGTTAAGGCATTGAAATGAATATCACTCATCCATTCATTCAGGCACTTACTCACTATCTTTCTTTCCTTCGTCAAGAACTTGAATTATTACAACATGAACTGGAATGATAAACATGATTAACTGAACTGCGTTCCTTCACTGTGTTTTAAGAAAGTAATTATACTTAAATGACTGATTCACAACCTTAACATAGAATTGAAATGTTCACCATTCATCTGCTTCCGAAACCTAGCATATCATTCCCGAACGTCTCCTATTGGCAAATGCATATCAAAGTTCTCATATTAAAGCATGTAAGGAAACTTTCAAGCATTTATTCTACAGAAAATACAGACAGCCATTCATTCATAAACATTAACACATAACATAGGATTTAACGTGGTTCACTTCCCCGGATGGAAAGCTATGTCCACAAGAACAATTGGCAATATATTTCTCTCAAAAGGGATGGGGCAACCGTTCTTAGTCTGCGCACTCAGCTGCAGACTCTTCTTTCTCTTGGCTAGGTCTCTGCGCACGCATTGCAGAGCCTTTACAATATTCTCAGCTCGAAGAGATTTTACAAAACAAAAAGGTTATCCCCTTAAGTTCTTAGCAACAACAAAAGACTAACAATAATCCAAAAAGAGAATAACTCTAAGAACCCCTTATCCCATACAAAAATGTCTTCTTAAATAGATCATGCCCGAAGGTCATGTCTGTACAATACAAAAGACCTAAAACCCAAAACCCTAAGGGTTTCCAAAATTGCACCGGTTTTCCATACCGTCTTGCTGGCTCCTGGTAGCGTCTGCTTGATCATGGCGGATCTCCAGGTCCTCATTCTGTCGCTATCGGCATTCCTGTCGTACGCGTGCCTACAAGTTGCTTCTGCCGAACCATTTCTCTCTAATGGTTTTACCTTCTGCACGTGCCAAACATCACTTTCCTTAACAACCCACGCGTGGCCACCTTCCTATTTTTCCTACGTCCGTTGCTCAGCAATCCTGCAGTATCTTTCCAAAAATGGCTGCTACTGGTCAAGCCGGTAACTACACTTGATACTTGTCTAGCACACCGCTTTGCTGGCTCCACGTGGCCTCCTAACTCTGCATCACTGCTTCTGTGCAGTACTGGTCTTCACATCATGGCCAAAACTTCGACGCTGCACGCAACTCCGCAGTCTCGTCAAAAGTTGGATGTTGAACGCAACTTCATAGCATCCTCAATACTTAGCCAAAATTGTGTTTGTGAGCTGCACTCAGCTTAGCTTTCCCTACTTGCCTAAAAAAGGTGCTTCCCAAAAATTTAACTCAACCTGGGCCCAACATGCCCTTAACACTTACATGTGGCTTGTCCCCGAGCCACTGATTGGTTCAGCTGTCTCACTCTGCACTGCGATGAGTGGGACGAACTTGGTTGCGAACTCATTATATTTTCTGCACAACTGCACCACTGCTTCTCTTGTATCCTCCTCAACCTATTTAATTGTCTGAAGTAGTGTTGGAGTTATTTCTTGTCCAATTTGATCTTGTACCTGCTCCTGGTTATCGCGTAGTTCGATTAACTTATCTTCAATCTGCTGTGATACTGCCATGGAATTCTCCAAGAGCTGTTGCGACTAATTATCCATCTCAGTCTCTTTTTGTTGTAAATCCTATACTTCTTTCTTCAGGCTAGATATCTCCTTATATTTCGGCAGCCTTTCTCTAGGTGGCAGATCTTTCACCTCTGCATTCAACATGTCCACCGCGGTCTATTTTTCTTGTACCGCGGTCTTGGCAACCCTTGATCCTCTTCAAAGGTCGCGATTTCCTGTGAAACCTTATCCAGAAGAGATTGGCACTTAGCCATATCACTTGTGATGCTTTCCGAGGCGGCGCTCACTGCTTGCTCTCTGACCTGCTGTTTGGTTAATGGCGCCTGCTTGCTCAGCTTATCCCTCAATGTAGCAATATCAGCCTCATAATAAATCTCTTTGTCCTGCATCTCCATCTGCAAGGACCTCACCTTATCTCCGATCCTCAGAACTGTGTCCGTAGGATCATCCTGGATTTCTATGCCTTTGATATCCTTCGCCACATTGGATATGGTGGTCTCCAAATTCTGTCGATGGTCCTGCTTGTTGCGTAGCTGTAATTCTACCTTCTACTGAATTCGTCTGTTTGCTGTGGTGAGTTTTGCCTGTAACTTCATCGCTTCAACCGTTCTTTCATGCATCTCCTCCACAATTTGCGTGTGGATGAAGTGCAATCCTGGAAAAGGGATTTTGGCTAAGTCGAGCTCTACCCTCTCGACTCCCTTTGTGTCCAAGGCCACTTGCTCTGTTATTGGCAAGACAACAGCCAATGGGTCCACATGGACAATCCTAGTCTTCGATGGCAGTGTTATTGCTAGCTGCTATCTTCCTTGCTGTGAGGTTCCTACCGACCTCCTTTCATCGCCTGCTTCCTGCGGCACAATAAGGCTTTTCTGGACATTATCCATTTTCTTCATTAGGCCCTACATTGCGAGCCTTTTCTGGTGCAGGTCATTGTGGATGACCTTGTCCTTCTTTTCTTTAGCCACCATCAACTCCTTCATCTGCTCTGATATTGTTTCGGCTATCATCTCATAGTCATCATCATTGAGGACTGCCTCCGATTGAATCTTTGTAGCCTTCACCTTTTTCCTCGACTTTGGCTTCTACGAAGTCTCAGCTTCTTTTCTCTTCCCTGTTTCTTAAATGATTGGGCATGAGACTGGGATCGACTCATCTTCTTCTGAATCTATCTCCATGTCCATGACCTCTACGCGGAATTCTGCTGGCGAATCTTTCATGAGGTCCTCAATATCCTACTCGTACATGTTGTACTTTCCTGGGAAACACTCTGGTTTCCTCATTTGTGCTTTCGGCGATAAGAATATACATTTCATATCCACCTCAAAGTCGATGATGCAGATATACTTCGTCGTGATCTTCTTTGTGATTTGGGGTGTCTTCGGGATTACGTCACACAGCTGTATATTACTTGTAAAAGACTTATGCGGTTGCATGTTGGCAATCTGGATTTGTGTTTTCCCAGAGGTTGATGAACTTAAACCCTCTAGGATCCTTGGGATCCATAACGATGCTCGCATAATCTCGCAGCTCCTTCTATCCTCACAAAGCAATCAGGACGATGAGCCAGGGGAAATGGAACTGGCCGCCATTCACCTGGGGGTCGTTGAGTTCTTCAAGGAACTCATTCAGTAGAAACTGACACCAATTGAAGCTGTGGCCCTCAGCCGCTACGGTGCCTGGAGTATTGTTCGGTCCTCTATGTCTTCTGTCGGGAATCCTCTTTTCCCCTTTACCACAGACTGGATCTTCTTCATCTTCTCCATAGCCTCTTTTTCTTTGCTCTTCCCCTGGAAGAAATGCTTCAGATCCTTACCACGCTTGCTTAACCCGGTAATGTGGTGGATAAAATCAATATTAATATCCATGTTTCTGTCCAGCCATAGATAACCTTGATGGATTCGTGCCATGAGTGTGCGAACCACGATATTTAGTTCTGGGGAACAGTCAAAATGTGGTAATCTTAACAAGTTCAGTAGCCCTGACTGAATGATAGGTGCTAACCAACTGTCAGCTACCAAGTTCAGAGTTCCCTTGGCGTCCTTTTTCCAGCATATATACTAGTCTGGTTTAAAATCTGGGTATTTGGGAACATCTAGCTCGTCTTTCTTCATTCCCAAGAGGTCATAATCCTCCCATTTAAAATCTGCTATCTTTCCCAGTAGATTCTTAGCAACGTTTACATGCTTTGACATAGGCAACAGTGGGATGTCATATCTCACATTCTTGAGCAATTTAAACACAGGGGAATTTAGTGCCTGTGGGGAGATATATTCAGGTGTCATCTTTAACAGTTCTGTCTGAAAGGATGGTGCTTTCTGTGCCGAGGATCCCAACTTTATGATATTGGATCGAGGTGCAGTTACCACTTTTCCCTTATCTTTTGGTTTTTCCTGCATTGTGGGATTAATTCTTGGTGATCTGCGGGATCCTTCACCTTGTTCTACGGCTACCTTCTTAACTGGAGTTTTCATTGACTGTTGAATCCCTCCTTGCTGAAAGATCCTCAAGGATTCTTCAAGGGTCAGTTATTCTTCTCTAAAGGAAGGTTCAAACATTCACAAATGGGGTAGCGGCTAAGGAAGACAGACTACAGATGGCTACTAGCTCAGAGAGGTTAATCGCAAGAAAATTCTAAGTGCTTGGTAACGCCCGCAAGTCTCCCAACGGTGTTATTTATAGGCGCAGCAGACCCTCTCCAACACCCTTCAACAACTATATAAGCTTTATGTGGTGTCTATTGGCGAATTTGAGTAGATCCTTTGGTCTTTTCTGTCGTCAGCGTGCTCAGAACGACTATCTTTTGTTTAAATGCTGAAGCAGTTGCTGCAACGATCATCTAACGGCTATTTTTCTGAAAAGCCATGAAACAGCTATTTTTCTCTGGGTGCTGCGCCGAACTACACGGCAAGCCATGTGCAACCATGCGTGGATACTTTGCAGTGTCGAAAATTTCCAACTGCGCGGCTGCTTCGCAGTGCAAAAAATTTCCAACTGCGTGGCTTCCACTCTATCTATTTTTCTTCTTCTTTTTCTCTTTTTTTTTTTTCTTCTGCGCGGCTTCAACAGTGCCGTGCGGTGCATAGATCATTTTTCTTATCATACATTTTTCCTTTTATGATACATGTACAGACTCTTTTACATTTCTAGTGTCCACTTCCAACTGTACTTGACACTTAGAGCTTCCTTCCTTGGTTCATTATTCAGGGTTTTGCGAAGCAGTGCTATCATGGTATAGCTTTAGCCTGCTTCCATTTATCAAAGTTGGCAAAGTATCACCAGCTAAATTGGCTAACTGGACTACACCAGTGTTACTAACATGTATCACAATATATGGGCCAAGCCAATGTATCTTAAATTTACCAAGGAATTTCATGAATTTTCTATCATACAGGAGGACTAGATCACCTACCTGGAAACATTTGTTCTTTATATGGAAATCATGCCATGCTTTCTCACGGTCCTTCTGAGCTTGCTGGTGGAAGGCTGCGATGAAGCGATCTTCCTCCAAGCCCAGTAAATGTAGTAATATTTCTTCTAGAGCTTCGCAGTCTACCATCCCTGTAAATGCAGCGATTCTCAGACTAGGGACAATATATTCCATAGGAATTATAGCTTCCTACCCATAAACCAACCAAAAGGGTGTCTGTCCTATCAATTTCTTGCATGTGGTCCTGTATGCCCATAGCACAGATGAGATGCGCAGGTCCCAATCATCTCTATTTACATTGCACACCTTAGTGAGTGCATTCTCCAATATTTTATTGAAAGCCTCTACAGTACCATTTGCCTATGGATGATATGGAAAACTGCGTTGATGATGAATGTAGAATTCTTCTGTAAGCACCTTAATCATCTTGTTCAGAAAGTGAGTACCTTGGTCACTCATCAAAATCTTCGGACAGCCAAATCTAGTGAGTATTTCTTCAAAAATAAACTGCACAGTAGTACTGGCGCTGCAGTCCTTAACTGGTTTTGCTTCTGCCCATTTGGTGAGGTAATCTGTATCAGTAATAATATACCTTGAACCCGTTCTTTTTCCTGGTGGGTTTATAGGACCCACAAAGTCTATTGCCCATTTTTCAAATGGCTGCAATGTTAACTGTGGATTCAATGGCATCTCATCTCGGCATGATGGTTTTCTTGTCCTCTGACATACATCACAGTTCCTGCAATGTTCTTTGGCATCTTTATGGATCGTAGGACACCATAGCGCTGTGGGCAGTATCTTCTGCGCAGTAGCCCTTCCTACATAGTGACCTCCCGTGATTCCTGAGTGTGCGTCGGCTAGAATAAATGGCTTCTCATGATCGAGTACGCACCTGAGCAGGACTTCATACGGCCCAAGTTTGTATAACTGACCTGCAATTATAGTGAATTCCGCGGCACGCACCACTAACTTTTTTTTCTGCTGGATCGAGAATTCCTAGGGTGCTAGCCCTGTGGTTAGGAAGTCAATGATATCCTTGTAATAATCATCGACAACTTGTATACTAAATAACTGCGCATCAGGAAAACTGTCTTCAATATTCGTCGGCTCCTCTCCTGACTCGATCCTTGACAGATGATAAGGTCCCAAGTTCAGTCTACCTGGTTTGACAATAATTTAAAATTCATATTCCTGGAATAGCAATAGCCATCGGCATATGCATCCCCCTAACACTGGCTTGTTGACCAAATATTTCAACGTAGAATGGTTAGTAAACATAAGGACGTGCACTCCCAGCAAGTAGTGTCTAAATTTCTGTAGGGCATATACCATCGCAAGGCCTTCCCTCTCAGTAGTAGTACAATTCTTCTCTGCTATCTAAAGCTTGCTGCTAGAAAATGCAATAGGGTGGTCAATACCTCCCTCTCCTGGCTGAGCTAACACAATCCCCAGGGAAATACATGATGCGTCAACATGGACATGGAATGGCTTTGTCCAGTCTGGGAAAACTAGAATTGGTGCAGTGACCATCTTTTCTTTTAATGTGTCAAAACCCTGTTCGCATTCTGCGTTCCAAATGAACGGTGTGTCTTTCTTCAGCAGCTTTTCCATTGCTGCGGTTATCTATGCATAACCCTTTATAAATTTCCTGTAATATCCAGTATGGCCTAATGTAGACCACAACATCTTGACTGAATTTGGTGTTGGTAAGTTCGCAATAACTGCAATCTTCGCACGGTCTACCATCAATCCTTGCTTACAGACAATGTGTCCAAGTAAAATTCCATAAGGCACACAGAAAATACACTTTTTCAAATTCAAGGATATTTGATGCTGTCGACACTTCTCTAGCATCATGCAGAGATTCGCGCAATGATTCTTCAATAGGCCAAATACAGTCCAATCATCAAAATATGCTTCTAAAAACTTATGGATAAAATATTTAAATGCTGCGATGACGACTCTAGAAAATATGGTAGGTGCGTTCTTCATCCCAAAAGGCATGACAATGTACTGGAATGACCCCCATTCTGTAGCAAATGTCATCTTATGCCTGTTCGCAGGATCAATTATGATCTGATGATAACCAGAGAAACCATCAGTGAAAGAATATGCTTCATTTCCTCCAATGTTATCAAGCACTTCGTCTGTGAAGGGAGTAGGAAATGGGTCATGCATGGAAGCATCGTTCAGCTTCCTGAGATCCACACAAATCCTGATCTCGCCTCTTTCTTTCTTGTCTTGAACAACCATGGGGCTAATCCATTCGGATTCTTCGACTGGTTCAATGATTCTTGCTTCTAGCATCTTATCTAGCTCTATGCAGACTTTTTCCTTATAGCGCGGATTGAATATGTATGGCCTCTGCTTGACAGGATTAGCACCTGGCTTTAAAGGTATTTTCATGATCCCTACGTCTCCCAAAATTCCTTTCATCTCGATAAATTTTGTTGGAAATAGTTCCTGATACTCATGTAAGGTATCTGCGATCTCTGCAATAGTCTGATCATCCCAATAATCTCCTATTGATGCAAACTTCGGCTCTTTGTCTGTGCCAATGTTCACTTTTTGGTTTTTTACTGATCCAGTCATATCTGGGATTTCCAACGGAGGTCCTTCTACCTCACACACTCCTTCTGACTCTAGTATATCTATGTTTCGCAGGTCATCCTCATCATCTGCATTTGTATCATTGGTATCTTCAGCTAAGTTGTAACACTCGATCAAGTGCTCTTGATGTTCCTTCCATTCTGACTGTAGGTGCGCAGGAACACACTCTATCCCAAAAAAATCCTGCAATGTTATGTTTTGATGATGACAGTCGTCCTAGAATATGTGCTTCTTGATTAGCTGTAATGCTTGATGGATTAATGGATTCTCATCTTCAAAACTGAAGTTTTTCCGGAAGTTCACAGCAAGCAGCTCCCAGTCAGTGAGTTCACTGCGCAACTCCAAGTCGAGGTACCATTTCTCTTGGATACCCGCATCCAATGTATGTACAAATAAATGTACCCATTCTGCAAGTGGTCTTTCGAACCATGCCTTTGAACAGATTTCAATGTGCTGACTAGGGTCTATTTGTCCATTCTACTTTTCAAAGGGTAAAGTAACCTTTTTGATGAATCGGATCTGCATCTTAGTTCTGCATTGATCCCAAGTGGTCAATGTTTTCTTATGTGCATTCCACCATCTGGCAAGTTTATCATGCAATGATATATCTAAAGTTGGCAGTCTATGCTCATCTGGTATAGCTGCAGTATATTCCCTTATGAAACTATAAACATTAGTAGAACCATCATATGTGGGAATAGGACTTACCTCTTTTCCGATCCAGCACAGTGATTTTGTAACCTGCGCACATCTTCTTGCTGATACTTCATGCATACGGCTTTGCCAATTCTCCAGTCCTATATCTGAGTTAGAGATACAAGAAGTGTCGCATCGCCAGCTGAGCGTACCATCCGCAGTAGGATTAATGTAGTCTTCCTTGTTCACAGTCACCTGGTATAGTCGGTCTAAATCTTGAGCTTGGGATTCCTACTGAATCAGCTCACTCTATCTATCACCATATTTAGGATCCAATGGTGCGATGACCCTAAGATGCTTCCCTCCAAAGATCATATTCTTTGTATTCAAGTTTATGATAGCCAAGTTATCCATAGCCCAATCAATTCCCAATATTGCTGGAAAAGGTTGACTATCATCCACAATTTCAATAACCTCAAAGTCTACATGACTTTGTACTCCGTCAATGTCAACTACTACATTAGCTAAGCAGCCAAAAGGTATGACCTTCTCCTGATTAGCCATTCGTAACTGGATAGGTGACCAGAGCAACTTTGGTCAACCCATCTGCTGCCATGTTTGCTTAGTCAAGACATTCACTTCTGATCCCAGATCAAGGATGATTTCGTCCATTTCAAAATCTCCTCTCTGTGCAATAAGCCTCATCTCTCAGCCTGTTCTTTTTTGCTTCCTTATATGATGTACAGTGCTATCTGGAGTCTCTATTGTGATCTGAGGTTCATACTGGCTGATAAGCTTCTGGATCTCTACTATGGCTTTTTCACTTTTTAGTAACTTCATGCAACTTCGCAAGAACTGTGCAACAGAAGTACGGACATCTGTCGCAGTACTTGTTTTGTCATATGGAGTCGGCATGTTTTCCACATGCAGTGTTTCACTGCGCAGCGACATCCTTGATGACTTATCTGCTTGTTCTCTAAAGGTATCCCGTGTGTCAATGAAGATCTCCTTGTTCTTCTGTAGGTTAAGAAGGGGTGCTTTTCCTGGATCTTTCCTTATCCATATTGTTTCAAGGGGATCCTTATTCTTATGTGCCTCCCCTGATGTTGAAGCTTCCGCTCCTCTGTTGCGGCCTATCTCAACGCCACTGCGTGTGACCACATTAATGCTTGGAACCACTGGTCTATTCTCTACTGCGATCCATTGGACATTTGGATTCGGAGCCTCAGTTTGTCTTCTCTTCTGCATTTCCACCTCTAATATTGGGAAATCTTCAATGACATGCTCAAATGATTTACATTAATTGCACGTAGTGCATGGGTTAACACAATATCTAGACACATGCCCGGGTTGGCCACAGTTATAACAAATGACTTGGCCGCGGCCTCTTCCTTGTGCCGAACCAACATTTCTTCCTCTGCCATGGTATCCACCACCACGACCTCTGTATCCTCCTTGGTCATATTGTGCATTTTCTTGTTTCGGATGGGTATCTTCTTGTATGCGGTACAAGCCAGCGCCTCGCATTGAGTCCATATCCCTTTTTCTTTCATTCATTAATTCATATGCGAGGCATTTGGATTCATCATGTCCAACTGATTTACAAAAATTGTAGTATAAATTCTTAGGGGTTTTCACATATTTCTCGATTAGGTAACAGTCTTCAGGTCCGTGTCCTATGGTTCTACAAATTTCACACCATGGGGCCTGATTCTGATTTAATGGGTTAGGCGCACAACTATTAATATAGTCACGGAATAGAGGGCAATGTTCGCGGTCATGCCCTTCTCCTTTACAACTTGTAGACCAGACCTCCTGTCTAGGTTCATATCTTTGTTCTTTACCATTTTTCATACTTTGCAGTTTAAGTGTCAGGGTGGTCAGTTGGTTTTGGATCGAGACATCCCACAACTAGTATCACCAATCGGTGAAGCTTCCAGCTTCATTGCAATTTCCAAGGCCACTGCCTGGGATAGAACCTTCTGTTGCATCAATGGTAATCTGATATGAGGTAACAGCGTAGCAATGAACCATTCTTTATGCTGTTCTGGTGGTATAACAAAACTTACTTGGTCTAGTAAGGTCTTAAATTTCTGATCAAATTCCCAGACCATTTCAGTTGTTCGCTGCTTTATTTCCTCAGCTCAGTTATACACTGAGACTCATACTTAGGTTTACTGAACTCTGCCACCAACGCGACTTTAATTTCTGCCAGGGTTCTCGGTTGTACGGTAGAGTATTTCATAAACCAATGTAGCGCTCTATCCCTAAAAGTGGTGATGAGTTGTGCTTGCTTCACGGCATTGTCCTAGATTTGTCTTACACTCCATATGGCTTCACAAAGGAACCAATGCTGATCAGGGTCTTCTAAGCCAGTTCCTCTTAATATTGGCAGTTTCATGTCAGTGTTCACCATTGTGCTACTAGGTGGTGGAGCGCCAGGATTAGTGCGCGGCTACTGTAAAGGGATCTATGCAGTAAATACAAATGGGACTATTGGGAGAGATGAACTAGGCTATTTGTTCTGCAGGGTGGGTTGGGTAGCGGGTGGGTTCTGCGATAAGGGTGGCGCGGTTTGTGCAGCCAGCGGATTCTCAGGGGTAAATGGTTATGTAACTTCGCTATCAATATCGCAATGGATTTCAGTATCTATATGAAGTTTAGGGCCTTCCGGATCTTTATTAATTTTATATCTCTTACCACTTCTAAGAGTATGTGTCTCTTTGTCAGAATGAATATATGTACTGTTTATCATGACAAACTTCAAGCATACTACTGCATTCTTAGAACACCTTTCCCAGCTAACAACATCTTAATGTATCGAGTGGCATTCTTCAAAAACTTACCATGGAATCCTCCGAATTTTTTTTCTTATGCTTGGCTATAGGATTTAAGTGTGTCTACATCAAATTCTATTACAAAGCCCTTTAGCATATGATCAACCCAATAATCAACTGCGCATGACAATGAGCTATCTAACGCTTTAAGCTGCGCTGTGAGCTCGGGAGTCCACTCCGTAGGAACTCCTCCTTGGAAACAGTTTTTCTTCTCTGCGAGCCGTGAGATCCACGCATGCAACTCATTTGGAAATGATGCCCAAAAGATCTCGTGAATGTCATCCAAAAGATATCTATCCGACCACTATGTGTTGCTTAGACGTAGATGTCTATTTTCTTTTCTATTAAAATTGCTTATGGTCTTAACCCCCCAAGCTTGGATTTCTGTCTTTTCAGGATGCCAATAGTCAGATCCTTCAGGGAACTAATATTCTTCTTCACACATCGTGATTGCAACTCAACGAAACCATTTCAACTCATCATGGATTCTAGCGCGGCAACAAAACCATTTCAACTCATCATGGATTCTAGCGCGGCAACAGAACCATTTGTTGGCTTAAACTGACCCAGATGTTTTCAAATAGACCTAGGTTCTTTGCGGTTCTCCCTTTGACCAAAAAAACCCCTTCACACCGTCCCTTTCGGAAACAACCTGTGAGCAGGTTGAGGTCTCACCCGAGGTGTATCTCTATGGGGTACTGCAGAATCAGGTTTCCACAGTAAATGATGAGTTGTTTATCTAAACAGGCTGTGCAGCGCAGGACAGAAGGATAGCACTGCGAGTAGAGTGATGCGGTACGCAGCAGGATCAATGCTGCGAACAGTACCGCGTAGTGCGGGAAACCTTGTGGGCTGCACCAAGGGTTTCTTACTGCTGCGAATCTTCTATTGGAACTACGAATCACCCACAATTATCCTCTAATTGGAAAATATCAGAAACGTTAAGGAACTGAAATGAATATCACTCATCCATTCATTCAGGCACTTACTGACTATCTTTCTTTCCTTCGTCAAGAACTTGAATTATTACAACATGAACTGGAATGATAAACATGATTAACTGAGTTGTGTTCCTTCACTGTGTTTTAAGAAAGTAATTATACTTAAATGACTGATTCACGACCTTAACATATAATTGAAATGTTCACCATTCATCTGCTTCCACGGAACCTAGCATATCATTCCCAAACTTATACTATTGGCAAATGCATATCAAAGTTCTCATATTACAGCATGCAACGAAACTTTCAAGCATTTATTCTACAGAAAATATAGGCAGTCATTCATTCATAAACATTATCACATAACATAGGATTTAATGTGGTTCACTTCCCCGGATGGAAAGCTACGTCCACAAGAATGGTTGGTAATATATTTCTCTCAAAAGGGATGGGGCAACCATTCTTAGTCTGCACACTCAGTTGCAGACTCTTCTTTCTCTCGGCTAGGTCTTTGCGCACGCAGCTGCAGAGCCTTTACAATATTCTCAGCTCAAAGAGATTTTACAATACAAAAGGTTATATCCTTAAGTTCTTAGCAACAACAAAAGACTAACAATAATCCAAAGAGAGAATAAATCTGAGAACCCCCTATCCCATACAAAAATGTCTTCTTAAATAGATCATTCCCTAAGGCCATGTTTGTACAATACCGAAGATCTAAAACCCAAAACCCTAAGGGTTTCCAAAACTGCATCGATTTTTGAAACCGACTTGCTTGCTCCTGGTAGCGTCTGCTTGATCATGGAGGATCTCCACGTCCTCATTCTGTCGCTATCAACCTTCCTGTCGCACGCATTCCTACAGGCTACTTCTGCCGAACCATTTCTATCTAAAGGTTTTACCTTCTGCGCGTTCCAAACGTCGCTTTCCTTAACAACCCACGCGTGATCGCCTTCCTCTTTTGCCTACGTCCGCCGCTCGGCAATCCTGCAGTATCTTTCCAAAAATGGCTGCTACTGGTCAAGCCGGTAACTACACTTGATACTTGTCCATAACATCGCTTTGCTGGCTCCTTGTGTCCTCCTAACTCTGCAGCACTGCTTCTGCGCAGTACTGGTCTTTGCATCTTGGCCAAAACTTTGACGCTGCGTGCAAGTCTGCAGTCTCGTCAAAAGTTGGATGTTGCGTGCAACTTTGCAACATCCTAAATACTTAGCCAAAGATGTGTTTCTGAGTTGCACTCAGCTCAGCTTTCCCTGCTTTCCTCAAAAAGGTGATTCCTAAAACTTTAACTGAACCTGGGCCCAACAGTACCCTCTCAGAGGCTGTGGTCCAATATCTGCACATGAAACAGATCTCATCAGTCTCAGTGTCATACAAATCATCTAGCTATATAGGATATGATAATATATAAAATACGATGGTGAAACATAAATAACAACTTACCATCTTGTCCCCATGCCTAACCAGGAGCCACAGAAGCTCTGGATCACCTTTGTAATCCATCTTGTATTATGGGTAGCCCTCAATCACCACCGTCAACCGCATCCACTAAGTGAACAACTCCTTAGTGAAGAACCACCCCACCAACTCGCCACCCCCACGAGTAATCATCTCGCCCCACCATCGCATCCATGGCTCCATCACCCCCCCATAATGCAATGCTAAGTACGTTTGTAGTGTCAAAACTCGCTCAAAGAAAAATGAGTAGAGAAACAAAGGAAAATAGAACCCCCCTCCTCTGTGTCTCACCCTATTCAGCTCCCGTTGAACCACCGTCAAGTACATCTGACCCCAACCATAATAGGTCCCTACCAGGACCTGCTCCACAAGAACCATCTGTTTCCCAGAGACCCGGTGGGTGGCATGTGACCCCAGTATGCATACCATCATCGATGATATCACTCGAGTCTCTAAACTCTTAATATCGCAGATCAGGAGTGCATTATCATGCACATCTACGGTAGGGTAGCAATGTTGCTCCAATAGGTCCTCCATAGAAATATCACTCGACCTCCTAGGATGGGTATCCGCAATCACACCCAACCATGGGAACCCTATCAAGAAATACACATCGGTGAGCGTGATCTCTAGCCACACACCCTAGATGATGAATACCTCAGCATCCGCATCCCAAAACCCGACTAACTTGTTCAATAACAAGCTAGTCAAGCGTATCCGAGGAACCTACACAAACTTCAACACTCCAAAGCGAGCCAAGTTGTCCTGCATGTCCTCATCGTCTTGGATTGCCTCTAGTGGTGGAGCCCCCATCTCATGCACTCCCCATGCTATCGGCATCCTGCAAACCAAAACACCAAAACCCATAAGTCCAATATATATACCAAAAAAAAAAAAACACCCAACATAGGCTGCGATGTGCGCTCCAAAGCGTGTATCTCTGCCCCCAAGTCACTCTTCCAAAGCGAGGCCATCGAGCCCCAAGCCGCACTTTGAACTGTACATTTCCACCGAAACTCTATGCTTCAAAGCCCAGCTACCTGGCCCAATGCCGCACTCCAAAGAGTGGCAACCTAGCACAATGCCGTGCTCCAAAGCACAACCACGTATCCCACAATAGTGCTTCGAAGCACAACTATCTGGCCCATAGTCACACTTCGTAGCGCGGCTGTTCAACGCCCAGTTGCTCTTCAAAAGCATGGCCTTCAATCCTAGACCAGCTCTCTGAAGCATGCGATTTCTCTTGAAACCTGTGCTCTGGTGTAGTGGCGCCCAAGCTTTGCTTGGAACGCCTCCCCTGGGCACCAAATCCCCCCAAAAAAGCATTAAAAATGTCACAAAACACTATACCACTTACCTGCAAGTCATCGAATGCAATTTCACAGGTTGGAACGCGAGAAATCTGAGTTTTCTCCTTTAGGCCAGTCCGCACTCCTCCAAAGTTGCATAGTGACAATGACACATGGTGATGGGCTCCTATTACTATTTATAGCCATTTTTTGTGCATTTCTTGTTTTAACCTTTCCAGAGCCATACGACGTCCGTTTTTCTCACCGTTCACACGGTCGAATTCATATTTCCACTCCCGTGACTATTCTTGAGATAATTTCTCGCTCTCACAAAATCTTTTTTCAGGCATTTTTTCCATGCCCCTCATCGCCTCAATTTGGGTGCCAACCCCATTTTTCGTGCTCCTCGGATTGCCGAATTTGGATTTTCGTGCCTATGATGATGCTTGAGACCATTTCTCGTGCTCATGACAAAAATTTTTGGGCATTTTTCCCATGCCCCTCACAGCCTCGATTTGCGTGCCACATCGGCTGCTATCATTTTTTGCCATTTTTTTTCATCGCGCCCTATCCTTGAGCCCTCCACTCCATCCACACTGTAGCCACTACATTATTTCTCTACCACTCATCAACCCATAAGGAGGCCCCATCAGTGCCCCCCCCATAGCCTTCATCCTTGGTTCGCATAATCAGCCTTTGAGTGAACACTTCCTCCTTGCTTGGTTATTACATTTGTTTGGTATAATTTTATCCCTTTTTCGGGCCAAATAATTCCTTTATGAAAAAGGCACTTAGGGAGTTTCTGTTAAGATCTTTTCTGACTCCTTAAAGAATGAAAACATCATCGAGCAATTTTGTTTCCTTTCATGCTCATTAAAGTACCTGAAAGGGCGTCTACCTAGTATAAGTTTAACCATTTTCCGGACCTTGTAGACTAATTATGAAAAATGAATAATCTAGTCACACTGGCTAGAAGAGTTCTTCATTTCATACTTTTATTCTTTTTCGGGCCTTGGAGACTAACATACAAACAAGAACCTCTTGGAGTCTTCTTACTTGCTTTCTGACTCTCTAAAAATCAAAGCAAGCACAAGCACTTACCATCCTGGGCTCCCACAAATCCACACAACAGTACCTCTCCACCACTTCATAGTTTTCTTATTGCTTTCAGACTCCTTAAAATTGAAACCACACATGAGCATGGACTGTCCCAGGCTCATACAAATCCACCCGACAGTACCATTTTTTAGCACACTTTTATCTCTTCTATATGCTCCTTAAACCATGAACAAGATCAAAATGGTGTCTCTTGGCACCACGACAGATCATATCTAGTCCCAAAGTATGAAAACACCCTCGTTTGGTATGCTTTGTTCAGATTACTCTACGATGTGTCACCCTTTGAGTCTCCTGATATTACCCATCAATCCCCCCCTTGAGTCTCCCCTATTGCAGTTACAATCCTTGGCCCCTTACACTATGATCCCCTTCCCTCAAGTTAGTTTCATTTGATGCGAGGTCAACCTTGCCGGCATACTCTAGACAAAGGAATTTTGAGTCCCCCCCCCACTCCACGACCCTTGTATCCCTCCCACAGTCTTTAAGGATCATATCCAGTACCATCACCCCTTGGTTATACACCTCATGCTCCTATCAAGGAAACATCATTTGCTTGGTAGTTGCAGGTCTCCCTCTGTCGATGCCAACCCATCTATTCCAGAGGATAGACCTAGATGTGTTTGTGCCTTGGAATCATCACCATCAGTGGTGAGTGCCTATGGATCATTTTGAGAAGAGTCCTTAGTGCCTCTCCGAATGGTTGTTTCTCACGTGCTCGACTTCAACACCTTGATCGCACCATTGGGATTCGTGCAGGGTATTGGTCCCTTCAGTTATTGGTCGAAGACCCTGGATGTCCATTGATTGTAACACATTGGTAAGTCTATTTGGAAGCCCCCATATTTATGTTCCCATGGATATCTAGGCTACGCTGGGCGACAGTATTCAAAAGCACTCTGTTTATATGCTTCCCCGAGTACCCAGTTCAGGTGCAGTTCAATGTACCTTTGAGATTCTGACTCTTAGTCATTGAGTCCATCCAGTTGTTGGACACCTTTAGATCCAACAAAACATCAGTTGTTATGGTACCATAGTCAGTATCGATGCCACTATTTCCATGCATCAGTTTTTTAGATCAGTCATGGTGAGACCATGATTTTGTCCCAGATTTGTGTCCCCTTTGGACCATTATGATGTACACAACAGTTCTCCATGTACTATTCAGGTCCCCTTGCGGGCCTCATTATTATTTATATAGCTTGATATGAGCATGGGTATACCTACCTCGTCCATATATTGAGATTATTCCTCACCCATTGTTGAGGCCATGCACTAGTACAAAATGAAGAATTAATGACTAAAATTTGACTATAAATGACTATTTTTGAGTCGATGGCTAATAGTATCTGATTTCCACTATCTTATAGCTAGTCGTATTTCACTATTCATTAATTGGTTGACTTATTAGTCATTGATTTAGTCATTGATAGTCATTGATAGTCACTGATTTATTCATTGATATAGTCATTGATAGTCACTGATTTAGTCATTGATTGACACAATTAATGACCATATATATGACTAAATAAACTACTAGATGATAACATATTAATGGCTAAGCTAAATACGATGAAATGTTAGTCATGCTATAAGATACTAGAAATTATCTACTAATAGTCGTATATATGCAAATTTAGTTGTTTTCATAGTCACTAATTTATGATAGGGTACGGAGGAATCGAACCACCAATCTCCTGCCTATAATTAGATAGGTGCTCTACCATTGAGCTAGCACCCTTTAAGAATTTTTTATTGCTTGACAATGATGATATTCAAACAAATTTTGCATTATTCAAGCATACAAAATAATGATCACCAAGTTACTATAGATCTATAATGGCTTACCTTATACTAGTCCTTCAAGTCTTTCAACTATGAAACAATATGTTTTATCATCACCGTATAAAGAAGGTCCAAACTCTGAAACACTATGAGTGACCGCAATACAACATATATAACATAATTTTCATTTCTTTCAACTAACACTGCCAAAGGCCCCTGTGTTAAAGTTCAAGCATCCAAGGACAATAAATAATAGCAGCAATAATAAATTAATGAACAAGTTAAACTAGCATACACAAAATAGAAAGCAATGTGGTAACATATATAACATAATTTTAATTTCTTTCAACTTAACACTCCCAAAGGTCCCTGTGTTAAAGTTGAAGCATCCAAGGACAACAAATAACAACAATAGTAATAAATTGATGAACAAGTTAAACTAGCATACATAAAAGAGAAAACAATGTGGTAACATATATAACATAATTTTCATTTCTTTCAACTTAACACTCCCAAAGGTCCCTATGTTAAAGTTGAAGCATCTAAGGAAAATAAATAACAACAGTAGTAATAAATTAATGAACAAGTTAAACTACCATACGTAAAGGATAAAAATATGTTGTTTAGGCCTTCCTTTATATACTCAGCTATATATTATGATCAGACTTCGTCTCTTAGGAGACAAGTCACTAATGAAACAATAGACATACCTGAGAGAAAAGGAGATAGGTAGTTGTAGGGCGGAGTTGGACAAATATAGACTGCAAGGTATCAATCAAAACAATCTAGAAATGAGGATGAACTTTCAATCCCATTTCTGCAATAAATGACAGTCTTTTAGGACAGTCATACATTAACCAAATATAATCTCCTTTCAAATATGTAGAGGCAGTATTAACCCACACTCTAGCATGTCCATCATGCTGTGGAGCACTTCCATACATAGTAGCAACCTCAAGGAGGATTAAAAGGAGCACATAACAATAAGGTAAGTCATCATGACAAAAGGGTCAAGGTACCACACTAGGAGAGGGAGGCGCTAGCACAAGGACCAACAAGGTTCGACACAAGGTCAAAGGTCAACAAGAGTGGTCATAACAAAGTGGGAAGACAACCCTTTCACCCACATCACCAAGGTGTAGAATCAGGGTGGGGAAACAACCCTCTTACCCACAAGACCAAGGGTCAAACTTTTATCTTCTCTATCAAGCACTAGTACATTTGGGTGGATTTTTCCATGAAATATTTCCACATTTCGAACATTCGTGGAAAAATACAATGAAATTTAAGATGTCTTTTCATTTTTTTATCATGGCAGAAAAATTATGGCATTATCGACGTTTTGTACGTTTCAATGAAATTACATCTCTATATCGATGACCTATTTCCATCTTTGCACACCTGCCAAACCAATGCCAGTTTCCAAGTACGGATCTTGGCCTTTTACGGGAGGGTCAACTCATGCATTTTCGTCGATATAGAGACGATCGTCGATCAGTAAATACATACTTTAAGGCAATTTTCGACACATTTGCTAGTATAGTTGCGACTAGGCTCCCAGTGATTGATTGAGATCGGATTTTCAACTTGTGAAAAATTTTGTGGTGATTGTTTGAGCTCATATATTCTACATTGCTCGGATTTTGAACTTGCAAGGTTAGTATTTTTATATTTTTTTGTCTATATGTTAAGGAAAAAAACATTAGGATTTTTTGGAATATGTTTGAACGAAATTTAATTTTTTTGTTTTTTTTTTAATATTTAGCATTGCTACATAAATTTCGTGTGATTAATTATTTATACTTACACGTTTTTATAGGATTTGCATACGATGATTATATATGAATTACTAATTAAACCTCTTATTTTTTCTATAGTTCTATTAAACCCGAAATCAGAATTGAAAACCACCTCACTACTAGTATCCAAGAACTTCCAGTTATGCTTGTGATTTCCTTGGAATATTCTTCAACACTTGAACTGTGAGCTTCAACTATGTCACATGGTTCTGCCTCCCTTCTTCTTTGTTTTCTCTTCTATGTTTGTCCAATAATATAAGCTGTACAATAAGATACCAACAACAAGTGTTTCCTAAATACATTCTTTATCAACCATATCCAAAACTAGAGAGAGTACTTATACTCAACAATCATCTGGTAAATTCATAAAAGGTAAGCATGCATCAAGGACAGCTTCCATTTGGACCATTTGGGCCACCTAGTGTCCCAATGCCCAAACTATCAAGGTCTCCTTGTGAGTAAATCAAAGGCCATTGCACAACACTTGTTGGCATCAATGAAAAATTCAGTCTTCATATTTTTCTTTATAGAATTTGGTATATAATATATTGTATTTAGAAATATACTTATTTCAAATGTATTTTACAAGTTACTGTTTTTTATGGTGTAGGTAAGACAATTACTTGTCACTACAAGGATTTGTCACTATGAATGAAAATGCAAGGAAGCTTGCTCAGTTTAGAGCGGCATTAGAGGCGAGGGGAGATGGAAAATGTTATTGTCCTTGCTTTGATTGCAGGGGATTGCAAAGAAGAATACTTTTGATAAGAACAACTGAAAGACATTGTAGGGAGAAGGGGCATACCGAAGGGGGTTATGAATATCGTCCCTTGGTAAGAGGTTATTCAATTTTTAATGTATTATCTGTAATAGTCATCCTGTCAAGAATTTCAGTAAAATGTCTTATTCTTTTATTATATGTTCCATACATGCTAATTTTACTATGTTGTTCATAAATATATAGACAATGCTCCCAAAATGTTGCCCTCTAGAGACTTATTTTCCAAGTACTTGCAGAAATACTCATTTACAAGGTGACAAAAATCTAGATCAGAATATTGAAGTTGATCAAGTTCTTATTGATGATATGGATGGAGATAATGTTAGTGATACAATTCAGGAAGATGAGATACATAGATTGATCCAAGACACATTTGCTCCAATGGATGAGGACAACAAGGATGATAGTCATGATGTTGATCCTCTACTCGAGAATTCACGTCAACCTCTTTATGAAGGCTCAAAAACAAATCTTCTATATGCTATATTGTTGTTAGTGAACTTGAAGGTTTTGAATGGTTTATCAAACACCTCTCTCACATAGATACTAAGGTATGTAATTTGTTAATTATTTATGTCTGCATGTTCACATCATGTACATAAAGGGTTGGATTTTTTCATACATTGCTATTGTTATCTAATTTGTAAAGTATGGATGTGATATTGATGATTAATATTGTTTACATTGACTTATTCTTTGGAATTTTGTAGATTGTTAAGTGAATTTCTATTACCAACGTCAAATATTTTACCACGCACATATGGAGAGATATATGTGATTATGAAAGAATTTGGAACGGAGTACCAAGCTATTGATGCATGTCCTAATGATCATATCATATACCATGGACAATATGCATTAAAAAATGAATGCCCACAATGTCAAACAAGTAGGTATCAAACCGATAAAGTGACAAAAAAGGTGCCTCACAAGGTTTTCGTTATATTCCGATAATTCCACGTTTACAGCAGTTGTTCAGGTGTCAAAGTATAGCATAGTTTATGGATTTCCATGCAGAGAACAAAAGTCGAGATGATGTTCTTCGATTGCCTCCAGATAGTTCTACATTGAGGTACATCGAAGAAAAGTGGCCAATTTTCAAAGAAGAACCTCGTAATGTTAAACTTTTGTTGGCAGCTGATGGTGTCAATCCATTTAGAGAGCTTCGTTCTACCTACTCAGTGTGGCTTGTTTTTGTTATAAACAATAACCTTCCTCCTTGGATGTCGATCAAGAGAGAGCACACAATGTTGGCAATGATTGTTCCGGGTATTTAATTAATTTGTATTTTTTTACTTGAAAGTCTGATCACTAAATATTTCATTTCTTTGTTTCATGCATCATATTTATGTCTTTTATATATAATGACATATAGATAAATATAATTAATCATGTATGTTGGACCAATTAGGTAAGTACCATGTTAAATATATGAATGTATATATTGAGCCTCTTATCGATGAGCTGTTGAAGTTATGGGATGGCGTCACTATGTATGACATCTCTAGACCAATAGGGAAAAAAACGATTTCAATTCCACAGAATGCTTGCATTTACAATTCATGATGCTCCCGAGTTAACACATTTTTGTGGTATATTGTTACTTTCCTTTGTTCTTTAATATTATACATATCTATTGACAATATCATTCATTATTTTAAATGGTAATTCTAATTCGCTACACTAATTCATTTATTTTGTAGGTCTTCAAACAAAGGGTAAATTTTCATGTCCATTTTGTGGTCCCAGGATTAAATCTCGTTGTTCAAGGAGTTTAGTAAAGGAAGTGTTTGATGAGTATAGGCACTTTATGCCTACGAACCATAGTTATCGAACTACGAACAAGACAAAATTCAATGGTAAAGAAGAGAATGGGAAAAAACCACGAAGAATGACACCTCACGTATGGAAGTTGGAATATAATAGAAATCGTCAAGGTATGCCAAATTATTTATGTATTGTTGGAATATTGGTCAATACTTAGCCAAATTTCTGAATATGCAAAACAATATTTTTCCTATTTTGGGAGATTGTTTTCTTGCACATGTGACCATCATAAGGAAAACTGAAAGCATGGGTGGATAACCACTTCAACAAAGAAAAATGGAAATAAATAATAATTATGTGTATGCACTATTTTATTTTCTTATTTGGAAATAAATAATAATTATGTGTTTTTTGATACAGTATGTTCTACCTCTGTATCTCCTAGACAACTTTGACAACAACATAAAACAAATTATTTATGTTCTTGGAAAATACATGAGGTAAGTAATGTTTTATATGGAAAATGTACTCAGTCTATGATTTGTGGTGGAACTTATTGGCATATATGTTTTGCCTGCAAATTTTATATATGGATTGATATTATTTTATTGCATCATTTGTAGGTGGCTTTCATCAAAAGAAATCCATAAAGAAGATATAATGTATTGGAAGAGAGAAATTCCCCGACTAATGTGTGAAATGCAACAGTATCTACCTCCATCATTTTTCAATGCACAAGAACACTGCCTCATACACCAAGTTGAGGAGATTGAATTATGTGGACTAGTACACACAAGGTCAATGTGGATGGTGGAGAGGCAGTTGAAGTCATTGAAGTATTTTGTTAGACAACGAGCACATCCCGAGGGTTCTATGGTTGAGGGATATATGGTATATCAATGCATGGTTTATATTAGTGAATATCTACCTAAATTAGCAGAAAATATGAATGTGCCTCGCATTTGGCATCTTGACTCCATCAACAAATTTGAAGGGGAGGTTCTATTGGGTAAAGGTACAATGAGGACCGTGAAAGGTTGATTATTAGATTTTGTGGAATTAATATATTACACATGTATTTTTCCAATTTTATTTTATCATACTGATTTTTTATTTTTTTATTGATCCTACATATTCAACTATGTTAAACTATGCCGTTAATGATATTTAATTAATGATATTATTGAATTGTTATTTTTTCATATAGTTGCTCGAGTGTGGGATGCTTTACATTTATACTATGCAAACAACCTTGATTGGATGGCACATTAGATAGAATATTGTGAAGAACACTTCGGTAGGTTATTATGGGAAGGGGTCAGTAAGATGATTAAAATAGCTCATCATCATCGAAATCATTTTCCTGATCTTACGTCGCAAAAGGAAGTTGATTTAGCCTATGGTTTAAAAGATAAAAAGGCAAGGAAATTGTTTACCCACAATTTTCTGGCTACTTCCCATTTTTTCAATGTATTTGGTTTGTTTAAGTTTTCAAATATATTTTGTAAGTCCTATATGAAGTTTATTAATTCACAATGTATTTTTTACTTGTTGTCAATGTTGCAGTTGAAACATCACAATGCTATGTGGTGTAATGGTCATAAATTCCGTATTAAAATGTTCGATGATAAGATGAAAACCTCAGATTGTGGGATAACTACAGTGTTTAAGGTCACCAATGTTTCCTCCAGAAGTGTCAGACATCCAAAAGAAACTGAGAATAGGTACTATGGGCCTTTGGATGACATAATTGAGTGTGATTTTAATTCCTTTAAAATGGTTTTGTTTGAGGTGAAGTGGTATAGGATACAAATGCATGAACGTGATCCTGAAAGAACTATTATTGAGCATGCTAATGGATTAACCATGGTTAATACAAGGGCATTTGAACCGGGTATAGAGCCTTATGTTCTTCCAAGTCAATGCCAGCAAGTCTTTTACTCAGAGGTACTAGGTAAAGCAGGTTGGTCATATGTTGTTAGATACGATCCAAGAGGAAGACCAATAAAGTATAATCATGTAGATGATGTAGATAATCACGAAGAAGAAGAAGATGATGATGATTCAGATCAAAAGTAGGTGGCTACAGTCGATGTGTTAGATGAAGAAGTTGAAGAGTTTGATCATCCAAATGTAGCAGATGATGATCTCATTGACGATGTTGATGACTATATTAGCGAAGATGACGTTGCTGATGATGTTGATCTGAATGAGCCTTTCATCAATATCTATTCTGAACCATAACCTAATTCAGATGTTGAGTTGGATGAAGAAGAAGATGAATGATATTTAATTGTTGAAAAGTAGAGGCACATGTTTATATCTTTTATATCATGATGATCTTTATATGTTTTTATTTTGTATAATAGAGTATGTTGCATGTTCTCTAACATTTCGAATTGGGTATGGGGAAATTGAAACAGATGTGAGGGGGGGGCATAATTAGAGCTTCCACCTTCACATGGTTGCCCTGTTTAGTAGATAATGAACTATTCTTGAAACCAAGAGAAGCTTAAAATTGGGGTGTATATAGCTGAAATTTGACATGGTTTCGAATGACATATTGGAATATTGGTCAATACTGAGAGGGGGGGTGAATCAGTATTGATATCCTTATAACAATTTAAATCACTTTTTGATACTAATTAACACACATAATCAACAAGATAAATTCAATCTGATCAGGCTCATATAAGTCCTACGAGCATGTGAGTCTATGGGCATGGCCTGTGGTCATATCCTGTGGGCATTTCCAAGTTCCTGTGGGAATATCTTTAAGCCCTGCGGGCATAAGCCCTTCCTTTGCCGGCATACACCTCTTCCTATTGGCATAGGTCATCAAGCCCTTTCTTGCGGGCATAGAATCCCTCCATTGCTTACTTGCACGCATAAGTGTTCAATCCCTTCCTTGTGGGCATGAGCTTTATCCCTTGTGGGCATATGCTTCTTCCTGCGTGCATTCCTAAGCCCCTACGAGCATTTCTAAGCCTCTGTGGGCTTTAATTATAGCCCCTGTGGGAATCCTTAATCCTTTGCGGTCATTTTTTTAGCCCCTGCGGGCATAATAAATCTCTTGGGAGATTTTTATTCCTTAAGCCCCTTGTGGGAATTCCATAAGCCCTTGCGGGCATATCATAAGGTGTTATTAAACCTTATTTTCACCTATTTTGGTAGGCCAAAATATCGCACGTTAGAGCACCAAATAGGAATCTGACTCCATGGATGGATAGCTAGTTCATCAAGGAATAAGACCATGCTAATTGATGAATTTTATCAGCAAAAAGGAACCTCCTTGCGTGCATTTCCAAATGCATTACTAACCTACATTTGAACAAGAAAACAAACTTTTTCTCATTTTGGAAAGCTTCTATTTCGCATGTTTGAACTCTAGAGGAGAATCTGAACCCATAACTAGATGACCTATTCATCAAAGGAAAATACCATGCCAACTGATGAATTTTCTCAGCACAAGGACACTTCCTTGTGGGCATTTCCAACTGCGCCCTTAGCCTTGTGAATTCAACACTTAGCCAAATTTCTGAATATGCAAAACAATATTTTTCCTACTTTGGGAGATTGATTTCTTTCACATGTGACCATCATAAGGAAAAATAAAAGCATGGGTGGATAACCACTTCAAAAAGGAATAGATCTATGTCGCCCTATGAATTTTATTAGCACAAGGACACCTCCTTTCGGTCATTTCCAAATGGCCTTTTAATACTGCTAATTCAACACTTAGACAAAAATTGTCAAATGCTAGGGACGTAGCATGAGATTTTGTTTTTCACCATTTTTGAAGTGTAAGACACCCAATGGATAGAGGCAATTTCACCTCTTGAATCCTCTTTCTCTCTCCTTGGTGGGCATGTTACTGGAGTATTGCAAATCAAGCTGGGAGGCACTTTTGGGAGATTGATAACTTCATCCTTAAAGACTCTTTGGACAATCTGAGACCATGGTTGCATGCACCAAACAACACTCTAGAGATCTATACTCTCAAAATGATTTAAGACATCACACTCAAGACATGGCAAGCATTTTCTTGAGGTCACTTAGGTATTTTTAGTGATTTTACACTTAGACAATTTTGCACTTTCCTAGACTTGGTCTAATCTGCCTAAAACCCTGTTTTGGCAAATCCATAACCTCTTGCTCAGACACTTTTAAGTCAATATGAGAACATGTCCAGGTAGACAAAACAACATCCTATAAGTTGACCATATGGTGTGGGAATTTTCTTCAACCCACAAACTATGGTGGGCATTTCCCTTATGCCACTTAGGTAGTTTTGCTACTTTGGTGTAAAAACGACCTGAAATCCTATTTTGTAAGGCTGTTATTTTTTTCATCAAACACCTTCTGTGAAAACTAAGTCCATGGTTGGATAGCCTCTTTGACAAGATAGAGCATGATAGTTTCGGATAATTTTTATCATTCTCCCATGAGGTATGGCAAGCATTTTCCCAGGGACACCTAGACCAGTTTTCCAACACAGCCATTTCCAAGAATTTCTCCAAGGTTTATCTTGAAACCCTATTTTGGAAGACTTATAACTTTCTCCTTAGAAATGATTAAGGCAAACCGAGAACATGGATAGATAGCCACTTCAACAAGCTATAGCCTGCTATGCTAGTGCGGCCATTTTATTCAAACCATGAATGATGGTGGGCAATCTCTTAGAGTAGTTTTGACTGCTTTTTCATACTTAGTCAATTATTAAAGTTTCACAAACTTGCCATATTTTTCCAGAACGATGTTAGATTACAACAATGACTTCCTGATAGCACCAGAACACCATCATGTGTCTTTCCAGCCTCATCATACATGCGATGTCATTACTTCCTTCAATGACTATCTTTGTTGACAACGCTTCTGCAATTCAATTGGCCAAGAATCCCAAATTCCATGATTGAACTAAACACATCAACACTAAATATCACTTGATTCGACATCATGTTGAGTCCAACAACATTTATCCGACACATTGTTCTACTTCAGATCAAATTGGAGATATATTTACTAAAGCATTGGGTCATGAAAAATTTGAAAAATTCAGAATGAAGCTTGGCATGTCAGATGTCCCTTTAGTTTAAGGGGGTAATTTTGACTAATATTTCGGGGTTAGTTATTTCATTTATAGTTAGTTAACAATTTTATTTAGTTAACAAGTTATAGAGACATAACTACCTCTTCTTGGTTATGTATGTATATAAATACTTTTGACATGTTTATCAATAAAATGTACTACATTGTAGAGGTTTATTTCTCACAACGTGTTTCAATTGAATACCTCTAAGCTAAAGAAAAAGATGGAAAAGATGTCAATGAAAGTTTTACTGGAATGGAAAAAAGAAAGAAAAGATGTCTATGAAAGTTGTACTGGACTAGAAAAATGGTAGAAGAAAAACAGAACTGTTCATTAGAGTGAGACTCCACTCAATTATTGTACCTTCACTTTACATTTATTTATTTCAAAAAATATTTCTGATTTAAAATGTTTTGAAAATAAAAATGTTTTAGGCTTTCAAATACTAAAATCATATGCCAAATTTTGAGTTTAAAATATTGTAAAAAAACATTAGGAAAATAATGGTATGGATAACATTGAGAGTAAATGCTCACAAAAACATAGATTGCAATGTAACCATTGGAAAAATAAATATAAGCTACTCCTAAAGAAAAAATAATGAGCCAAAGAAAAGAGATGAAATGCGTTGGAGCTGGAAATTGTACGTCAATTCTAATTTCTCTTCCGTGTTTTTCTTTTTTATGTTTCATTTTTTATGTTATTTACTTCGTTATATCATTCAAACATTATCTTAATGTTATATACTTTAGTTTTATTATTTACTCCTTAGTCTTATTATTTACTATTATTTGTGATTTAAACATTGGATTATAAGTAATTTACCTTTATTTTGGTCTTCAAAACATAAGTTAATATTTTCCTAACCTTTGTCTTGGCATTGTGTGAACATTTCAACTATGAAATGTAACTTAGTACATTCTAGTAGCGGAATCGTTTAGCTTCATGCACATGGGCGGTGCTGGAATCCTCGAATCATTCAAGAGCATGATCGACACCTGTCTAAGTTTATGCACTAGCTGTGATGAGAGATTACCCCGAGGTTTTGTGAGGCAGGATGTAACATCTGTCAGTTGTGATCAGTCCTTCACAAATGTTTTCAGAACGTCATAGGAAGCCACGCATTAACCCCATCTCTATTCCACCTTCACGCCATTTATTCACTGGTGAAGGAGCTCTTGTCAAGCATAGAAAGCATGAAGAAGAGTTGCAAGCTGTGTAGATTGAAACCAGTGAACAATGAATGGGCGAATGATTTCCTTGAGTGCACAGAACTGTTCAGGAGGGCTGGCTGGTTCGTATTTTTTGATAAAGTTACAAGTTACAATCTAGAGGTCACTCGTTCTTTTGCTCAGAACTGTTTGAACTCATGTGTTATTTTTCAGACCCTGAAGTTTGAATTGATAGAAGAATTGATAGCCGAGGAAACTGGTATATCCATTAAGGGGGAGCATTGGTTCAATAAAATTCCATTTGAATTTGATTCAGGCTCATTTTTGTTACTTGGCTTCGAATCGCTTCATTGCAACAAAGGAATTCATCTCAGTACTGTGAAACCTAAATGATGGGAGGTCATTGGCACTGTGCAATGCTACATCACTTGTGAGGGAAGGTTTGCCACAGTTTACAAGTACCACTTCAGGTTCCTATCGCATTTCAATGGTCAATTAAAAATGAATTTACCCTTCTACCTTTTAAAAAGCCTCATAAAAATGTCTAATAGGGTAAAGGTTCATTCAGATCATACGAACCAATCTTTCTTCCATCATATCCTGGTTAAGTTAATAGTGTTAACAGAGATGGAAAAGAGAAATCGTGGTTGGCCACATTTCTTATTTTGGTCAGGGTTTGAACTAGAGAAAAAGATGAACCTGGAAGAAGCCTAAAGATTAGTTAGTATGGTGAAGAATGAAACTCGAAGAAATCCTTTGCCAAGAAGACAATCCAGCATCATAAACCGGTTTAAAATGAACATGGTCGAAGAAGTACATCAAGCTGAAGAGTGTGGTTTGCAGGAAAAGTTTGTAAAGCTGAATGATGCAGAACAGAAACATATATCAGAGGAAGAACCATTGGCCTCACATGATAAAGATATTTATCATGCCCTCGATACTCCTTCTTTTACCAAAGAGAGACTTATAGAGGAAGGAATGTTTCCTTCTCCCAAAACTGATGTTGATATCCAGACTATAGTTGAGCCCGAAGTGCCCAATTGGAGACCTAAGACTAGGGAATCCAACAAGCTCAGATTGAATATGAAAAGAACTCTAAGCCCTAAGTTGCAAAAGGAAAAAGTTACTACAAGTCAGGATTCTTAAAGTGATGAAGAATCGAAGGCTAAAATGGTAGAGTTAAATCCACCGAAATTCTTTGAAGATACACACCATAATTACTAGGGTTTGACAGAGCCATTGAAAAAGTGTTGTGAAGTTTTTGAGTTGGATTCTTCAAGTGATGAAGAATCGAAGGCTAAAATGGTAGATTTAAATTCACAGTAATTCTTTGATGATATAAAGCAGAAGTACCAATGTTTGACAGAGCCATTGAAAAAGTGTTGTGAATTTTTTGAAGAAGAAGCAATTTAAAGCTTTGAACCTGGATGGAGCTCAAAAAATTTCCATTTGAAGGTTTCAACAGAAGAAATAAATGAAAAAGATGCATAGAAGGGCTACGAAGCACGAGAAGAACTTATTATTAAAAAACTACAAACTCCATCAAGCTTAGTTAAATATCCAGTACATCAAGAAACAATTCTGACAAATTCTGAGATTGAAATTCTCAAAAAATCATTGCAACAGTATAAAACACAAAATGAATAGTTCAATGATGCAAATGATAAGATTATGCAAGCTAATAGAAGGTTAAGGAAGGATTTGGAAGAGTTGAATGACCATTATCAAGAGCTCATTTTAGTAGCTAAAGAGGTCTTAAAAAAGAAAAAGGAATGCACAGGGACAAATTGAAGAGCTAACCAAAAAAAATGGAGACTTAACCACGCATAATGAAGAGTTGTCAAGCAAGGTTCAGGTCATGGAAGCAGAGCAAGATTGTCTCCTCAAGAGGTCACAAGCGTTGGATGGATTGACCATTTTGGCAAAGGCAGCTAGAGAAATCCAAGATCTAGATGATCCATCTTACACCTCTCTAACAAACTCCAAATGACACAACTTTGGAGATAGATACGAATGCATACTTTTGAGAATTAGTTATACTTTTTTTGGAGATTCCTTTTTGTATATAAATTCTGGAATGGATTAGAATCCTCAAAAGATGGATCTTAAACTTCTTTCATGTAATTATAAAAATAGCAGTGATAGGAGGGATCAAGGTTGGTTTTCTATTTTGGAAAAGGGTTAGAAGTGCTAAAGCTATTGTACTGAAACACATATGATACACTCTCATGTAATTTTTTGAAGACTAAATCTTTGGACTGAAATATATTGTATAATCCATGTGTTGATCTTATTTTCTGGTTGATGTTTATGATCAGTTTGATCACCTCTCTTACTATTTCATTTCTTGATAAAAGTTTTTATCCTGCAAATGCTTTTAAGTTTGTGGACATAACTAGATTCTTTATATTTATATTTATGGTTTACATCTATGTGTCAGATTCCTTCATTTCAGATCCTTGCAATATCTTCTGATTTAGTGATTATATGTGATTTATATTTCCTTACCTTTTCCATGAATGATACCTTCAAAATTTAGAAAAATTAAACCATTCTCCTTCAATTTTTCTTTGGATGTTCTAGTTTGTACCTCTTTGTAGTCTAGGTACAATTTCTAGTGCATGCAAAATGGATGTCAATGATATGAACTAAAGAAAGAAAGAAGAAAACAAAAGAACTTTTCACTGGAGTGAGATACCACTCAATCATTGTACCTCCACTTTTATGTTCTTCATTTAAAAATAATAATATTTGTCATTACAGTGTTTTGGAATTTCAAGTATTACAATCATATGTTATGTTTGCAGTATTAAATTTTGAGTTTAAAATATTGTAAAAAAAACAAAAATGAAAAAGGAATATGTTATGTAATGATATGAACTAAAGAAAGAAAGAAGAAACCAAAAGAACTTTTCACTGGAATTAGATACCACTCAATCATTGTGCATTCACTTTTATGTTCTTCATTTAAAAATAATCATATTTGTCATTAAAGTGTTTTGGACTTTCAAGTATTACAATCATATGTTATGTTTGCAGTATTAAATTTTGAGTTTAAAATATTGTAAAAAAAACAAAAATGAAAAAATAATATGTTATGTTTGCAGTATTAAATTTCGAGTTTAAAATATTGTGAAAAAAACAAAAACGAAAAAATAAAGATTTGAATGTATACCTTTTTTTTCATAACTAAAAAAAATCATTTTATTAAATGAAAAAGATGTGTCAACAAAACATTGGAGTGAGATACCACTCAATCATTGTACCTCCACTTTTATGTTCTAAAAAATATCCTAAAAAAATCCTTTTATTAAATGAAAAATATGTGTCAACAAAACATTGGAAGGAGATACCACTCAATCATTGTACCTCCACTTTTATGTTCTTCATTTAAAAATAATAATATTTCTCATTAAAGTGTTTTGGACTTTCAAATATTACAATAATATGTTATGTTTGCAGTATTAAATTTTGACTTTAAAATATTGTAAAAAAAAACAAAAATGAAAAAATATTGATTTGAATGTATATTTTTTTTTCATAACTAAAAATCATTCTTTTATTAAATGAAAAAGATGTGTCAACAAAACATTACATCGGTAGAGAAGAGAGAATGCTTCTCATTACACTTCGGCTTTTCATAGATACAAAATTACATCCACCTTAGAGCTATACTCATCAAGGTACTCTAACTACTAACATAGGTATTGTCATATATTTTTATTCTCTTAGCCAAAGATAAAAGGAAAAAAAAAAAAAAAACTAAAAGGAAAGTCGTATTGCGTTAGAAAAAAGAAAAAAGAAAAAAAACCAAAATATTGTTTAAAAACATTAAGAAAATTATGGAATAGACAGTATACATTTCTTACACATGATTTCCTACTTTGGGAGATTGATTTCTTGCACATGTGATCATCATAAGAAAAAATGAAAGCATGGGTGGATAACCAATTCAACAAGGAACAGATCTATGTCACCCTATGAGTTTTATTAGCACAAGGACACCTCGTTGCGGGCATTTCGAAATGGCCTTTTAATACTGCTAATTCAACACTTAGACAAAAATATTCAAACCCTAGGGTAACATGAGATTTTTGTTTCACCAATTTTGAAGTGTGAGACACCCAATAGATAGAGGCCAACAAGGTGACTTCATCTAAACCAATTTCACCTCTTGAAGCCTCTTTCTCTCTCCTTAGTGGGCATGTTACTAGAGTATGTTGGCAATATGGAATATGGTTGTCGTTGATGTCAAACGATCTCAGTAATGATAAAGGAATAACTAAGGTCATGATGGCAAAGTGAACTTAGTGAAAGACAAAGGAAGTGATGACATGGCATGGATGATGATATGGCAAATATGATGACTTGGCATGGCATAGATGATGATATGACATGAAGTTGAAATCATTGTTGCACTATGACATCATTATGGAGAAATATGGCAAATTGGTGAAAATCAGGAATTTGACTAAGTATGGAATAAATTGTCAAAATTGGTTTAAGAGTGGCTAATAGAATGCTTGCCATAAATTATGGGTTAAAGAAAATGCCTGCACCATATGGGCATATTGTAGCTTTGTATTTGGCCTACCTGACCATGTCTCCAGATTGTCTTGGAAGTGGTTGAGGAAGAAGTTATTGACCTGCCAAAACAATGTTTTAGGTAGATTGGACCAGTGTTGACACAACTCTTCTCGACAGGGATTCACACTATCGTCAACAAATACCAACAGCCCTTACGCAATGGCCTATAAAGGGGTTACCATTCTAGCAAAGTCTATGAAGGAGACGAGGTCTCACCCGAAGTGAATAAGGGTGCTACAGGAACCAAGCTTTCGTGATTGCGAAGGAGATGTTTGCTTATTAACCAGAGATTATACTAATTTCCACAATCTATTTAACCAATCATTCGCATATGTATCTATCTTAACACATATTCAATAGCATAGCCACGTTAACTAACAAGAATCAGCATAAATCAAAAGAGAGATTTAGATAACCCATCATCAGATAACAACATAATTTATAACCAAACATCTTCATTCATCAACATCTGCGGAACAAACCTCACAGAGGATAGTCAAGTCATCCCTTGTCGCGGATACAGCAGAAGTCAAAAGATTACTCTAAAATGCTAAATTTCGATGCCCTTAGGCTTACAATCTTGTTCTATTTATATATTTATCCCTTATTACAATATGGTCCACATGACCAACTCAACTAATCTAATACTTCTTATATTACCCCAAAACGTGGCGACAGGTCATTTTTTTTGTGGGATGACCCTTTCGCATCTATTGGCTTCCACACTTCCAGCGGATCTGTCTTGTGCCAACGGGCCCCCAACACAATCTTGTGGCTCATCCCAATCCACTTCAGCTGGAAACTGCTATTTTGTTGTACTGCTGTTGAAATTCATCGTATGCACTCCAGATCTGGTGGACTATGTCTTTGACCGAATCCTGGAGTTGTGTGCTTTCTGTGACCTAATGTTGCGTGGGGTGGTCGCATACCTTCTATCGAACTTCCTGCAATCGTTCTTGAACATGTTTCATGTATGGAACTACTCTTGCGATGAGGGCTTCAGCCTTTGCTTGAAGCTCATTCAAATGTGCCACTCGGTGCTGCTTTCTTTTATCGGCATTTTCTGCCTGTTGCTTCATGCTATGGAGTTTCACAGTCCTCGTCATCTATCTCATTGGAGGGATCATTTTAGGCGATCTTTGGAATGTTTCCATCTATTCCTCGACTTCACGGAGTGCCTTCTTTAAAGCAGCTAGCTGGTCATCATCGACTAGTTTGTCCCAAAATTCTGTAAGGTTTACTACGATCTGTTGTGCTGTCTATTCCAGTTCTTGAATCTCTATCACGACTTCCTCTATCGCCGCTTGGTGATTCTGAACCTCTACTAAGGGTGTACTAGGTGTCACTCCGATTTGAAGCTCAACATTTTCTTTCTGGAGTTCAGTAATAGCGACGCCTAACATGACAGCTCGAGCCTCTGGGGCTACACCTGAGTCTAGCGATGTTGTTTAGCAAGCCTGCACCAGTGCTTTCTCCACCCTTCTCCATTCTTTGACAACCCTTTCCTTCCCCGTAAGGGAAATAGTTTGCTCGGTGAGTAGCATGGCTTGCTCCTAGATAACCTTCTCCTTGTTGGCCAGGGTTGCTTCTAACCGATATTTTTCTGCGGCAGCTTGTGCTCTTGCTGCGATAGCTGCAGTATACTTGGCCTGAAGGTGTTCTAGTTTCATCTCACTGTGTTGCAGTTGCTTCATGTATTCCACCATTTTGTTGTGTATTGTTATCTCGTGGTTGTGGATCTCTACGCTTGCTGCCGCTTGGACATAGTGTAGGGTTAGCATTGGTAGCAGGTTTAAATCAACCATTGCCAAGTCAGCCTTCCAAACCTCGATATCCAAGGTGTCGTCTCCTATCAAGAAGGCATGAGTTTCAAATTGGACAATGTGTTTCTAGGTTCCTACGGCTACTTCAACTCGGCGGTATGGTTGGTTCTGATCGACATCGCCATACAGTACCCTGATGTTAATTATTGTATTTTCTATTGTGTTTAACAAGTCCCCATTGTACTGAAAATTGTCTATAGAGTACTGCATAATGCTCTCTATCAGACTGTTAGCTTGCTGCACAGTGAGCCCGACATGTGTATTCCCAGCATTACGTTCCATTCTTTTCTTTGTTTGTCCTTCTTCCTGCTGGAGGTCAAGGTCCGAGTCTGCTGGGGTATTAGCTGTTGATGCCCCATCATGATTTGAATCAACTGTTTGATCATTCATGGGGGTCTCCTGGTCCTTCCGTGAGTTACCATAATTTTCTTTGTTTTTGGCCGAGGCTTGTCATCCCGCTATTTGCGCCACTGCAATATCCTTCAAGTGTGCAGGGAATTTGCATTCGTGAGGCCACTGGGAAATGATATTGTCAAGCTCAGCTTCGCTGAGCTTGTACTGTTTTCTCACCCATTGCTTGGTCAGATTTGCATGTGCGCAAATGTAAATCGTGTGTATTTCAACCGATATTTGGGCAATGGACTGATACTTCATCATAGCCAGTAGTGTGATTTGGGGTATCATCATTGCATCCATCCACATCCTTTCGAGTCAAATGTAGAACTGGATGATGTTCTCTTGCTGGCGAACCTTATCGGTGGTTGCCCACAAATTCACGTAGCGCGCATCGTCACATACTCGCGGTTCCATGAGGGTCACCCCTTGGTAGTCATCTAGTTCCCTCCATGCTTTTAAGGCAATCGGGATGAGTAACCAGGAGTAGGTGAACGGATGTCCATGCTCCTGGGCATCCTATGAATCCTCGATCAATTCGTGTAGTAGAGACTGCGCCCAGTTTAGTCTTTCACTTGAGGTGCATCTTTCTGCTGCTGCGATGACCCCTAAATTGAATTGCATTGGTCGGTTCTTCCTTGTGAGTTTCACCACTAGTATTTTTGCTGCAACTCGGACACTTGGTTGTTGATGGTGTGAATCAGGTAGCCATGTGAATCCTTGTATACCTCATACTTCAGAGCTAACTGTTCTGCCACTTTCTTATCGTTATCCTTCCCCTGGAAAAACTGTGACGGGTGGGCCTCTTCTTATGGTAATCCAGTGACTGCAGTGATGAGGTCAATAGTAAATGGAATTCGCTCATGCATCCACAGGGAGCAGTCATGGAAATAGGAAAGGAGTTGTTTGACACATGCATTGACCTATGGTAGGCACCCAAAATGTGGTAGAAGAGTGACACCCAGCAACCCTGATTGTGCCAATCCTTGTGCCCACTCCTGCAGTTCTTTTGTTGTTGGGTCGCCTATGTGGGGAACATCCTTGTAAGCTTCTGCATATTCTTTAAAATTCATAAGATCATGGTCAGTATATTGCAATCTCCACAATTTGATGGTGATATCTCCAATTGTCTTTACCCCTATGGGTACTGGTGCGACCGAATAGCGTACTTATCCTTTTTAGTGACTTGCGGCGTGGGCGCGCCTGCCCGACAAGGCGAAACGTATTCTGTCAGCATGGGACCATCGTACCCTTCCTGTGTATCTTCAATAGCTGTGGATCCTCCAGGGCCATTCTTAGTTCTGGTGTATTCCCTAGTGACCTTCTTGGTCTCTCGACCGGATTCAGGGGGATGAGTCGCACTTCATTTTCTCTTCTATGGGATTGATGACATAACTTTGGGCTGCTCCTGAACAATTGGTGTGGGCTGTGGGCATTCGGTGCTGGTGCTAGACACATATAATTCCATCCAGGTCCGGGAATGTTTACAGTGGTCGTCGTTGTTTCCTTAGTGCCTGCTATATAGTGATCAGTGGTGTGTGGGTGTTTCGAGGTCATTATTTCCAATCCCCATCGGGATTCGTCAAATCACGTGCCTATGAAGGGCAGTAACTCCGTGTGCCTTGGTTTTGGCACTGTGTTATGTTGTATAACTGCGGTCTTTATTGCTTTAAATGCCGAATTGGACCATCTCCTAGTAGTGGTCGTTGTCTTTTCCTTGCTCATGGGATGGCTTCTTCTCATCAATTTTTTTTTTCTAGATCGTTACGGTGGGTATCGCTGGGGAAATATGTAGTCGTACGTTTGGTTGTTTTACTACAATATCTTTCGCAAGTTCTGTTGGGTCGTTGTTGGGTGCTTCAGGGTGTCATGCATCTGTGGCTCTACAGCGATTCGTCCGATTGTGGCTATGGCTGGTCGTTGTTGGGTCCATTTTGGTGTGTTTTCCTGGGATTTCTATGGTTGGGCAGTTATCAGTGTGATGATCGGCTCATCCTGATGGTCCTCAATGATCGTGAATTTTGGATTTTCCTATGAAACAATGTTTATCATCTCAGTTACTAAAGGTCGTTGAATTCTGTCAGTCGGTATGTCTGATATCACATTGGTGTGATTGTGTTTGAAGTCAAGTGTCGTGGTGGTCCTGAGACCATTGTCAGCCGGACTGGTGCTAAGTTCTTCGACCGCTATCTCCAGGACAGCTGGTTATGTCTTAGCTGTGCGTTGTTTCACTGTGGGCACTCTTCGTGATGACTGTGTTATATGTGCACATCATCGAAAGGATACTTCGTGCAACCTGTTGTGCCAGTTTTCTAGGGCCTCATTCGGGTCAGAGAGTATCGAGTAAGTTCTATGCCATTCTAAATCTCCATCTGTGGTAAGGTTGGGATAGTCTTCAGAGATGTTGTATAGATTGTCCCCTTCCGTCAATTTGTCCCTGGTTGACTCGTTGTAGCGTTGGCTTTCCGCCGGGTCCAAGGCTGCGACAACTCTTAGCTCATGGTTTTCAAAAGACATTATTATTTTCTTAAGGTTAATGATGGCTTGATTCTCTAGAGCCCAGTCTATACCCAATAGTACTGGGTAGGGGCTAGTGTCATCCACAATTTCGATCACATCAAAGTCCGCATACATTCGGAGCCCTTCAATTTCAATCGGTGATTGACATACCCATCCAAGTAGAGTGACCTTGCTTTGGTTCACCAATCGCAACTGTACTGGCAACCAGGTCATTCGTGGCTTCCCCATCATCTCCCATGTTTGTTTAGTCATGATGTTGACATCCGATCCGAAGTCTAGGATAATGGAGTCGACATCAAACTCTCAGATTTTTGTCAGCATCTGCATCTCTCAACCTGCTTTCCTCTTATGTACTTGATTGACTCACTATTCTATTCATGGACCTCTTCGTTGTTGCAATATATGAGCTATTTCTTCTAGTGCGTCTGGATCTTTGGCTAAGGTTAGACAACTTTCTAAAAAATCCTCCAGGGTATTTTCCTTCTGCCGAGTCTTTGTGGAATCAAATGTTGGTGGCATATCGTAGGTTTCTTCTTCGAAAGGGAACTGTCTCTGGTTCCTTATTGCCTCCTATGTTTATAAGAAAACCTCCTTTTCGGCATTGACATCGAAAGTGACCTTTTTCCGCTATGGTTGGGTTGGTCTAACGTTGGGGTATGCCTTATCATTACCTATTAGCGCTCCTCCCCTTGTTACTATGCCTACTGTGGCTGAGTGACTTCTGGCTTCCATCGATATCCTTTGTACTACAGATGGGGCATTCTGAGTGTTTGGACTCTAGGGTGGGTGTTTGGTTTGCCATTCCGTGATGAGCTGGGGGCAGTCCTTGACATTATGTTCCATAGCACTGTAATATGTACATTGTGATGTAGGGTTTGGACAGTCCCTCTGATAATGCCCCTACTGACCATAATTATAATAGGTGATTGGGCCTCATCCCCTACCAGCGGCTCCTCCCCGACCTCTTCCTCTACGAAATCCTGCACTGTAACCTCCATGCGGTGGTCCATATTCCGTGTACGGCTGTTTCCCATACTGCGACTGTTGATACTACTGTGGTTCATATGGCAGCTGTCCATACGGCAGCGGGGGATACTACGGGTGCCTATATTGCTCCTGGTCATATTGATGGTTATATTGTGAACGCTGCTGCATCATCGGTGGTTCCTCCCCTTTCATAAAGTATGTATCAGCTGTTCGTTCTTGCAGTAGGTCATAGGCCCTGCAGTTCTTCTCATCATGTCCCACTGATCGGCAGAACTTACAGTATAAGTTCGTTGGTTTCGACATCATCTTTTGTAAGTATACGCATTCTTCGGGTAGGCGCCCTCTGGTCTGACATATAGTACGCCATGGCATTCCCTCTTGCCGAAGGGGTTTTGGTGCCCCTGACCTGCAAATACTCTTGAAACTCTATAAAGTTGTCTTTGTGGTGTCCCTCGTTCCTACATCTGGTACACCATATGTCTCTGTGATTCTCCTTGCCCTTCTTGATATCTTCTAAATGGAGTGTTAGATTGGCCAGTTGTGCTTGCACTCTGTCCATGCCGATACCTGCATCACCAATCGGTGAAGCCTCCAATTTCATTGTGATTTACAGCACCTCTACTTGTGTCACAACCTTTTGCTGCATTAGTGGTCCTCATATATGTGGGACCAGTCTCGCAATAAACCACTCTTTATGTTGCAATTCATTTACCAGAAAAATCACTTTCGCTATCAGTGTCTTGTATCGCTGATCAAACTCCCATACTGATTCGTTCAAAAATTGCTTAATTTCCTTGAGTTCAGTGACATATTGCGATTCTAATTTTGGTTTTTTAAACTTGTCAATCATCGCAGCTCTAATCCCTGCCAAGGTTCTCGCTGCTGTTATTGTCAGAACTTTCACAAATTTCATGTACCAGTCTAGCGCACGACCCCTTAAGGTCGTCGCTAGCTGTCCCAATTTTATCGCTTCATCCTGAACTTGCTTCATAGTCCACACTGCCTCCAACACGAACCAATATTGTTCGGGATCCTCCATCCCATTTCCTTGAATTGTAGGCATGTTTGCCTCATCCGACATCCTAACGCTACTAGTATTGTTGCTTACTGAAGTACTACTCTTAGCACTGCAAGTAGGGAAACTTCGTGAATAGTTTTGGTTTCGTCCTATAAAATTTGGAGTAGTGTGCAGGGTCAGAGGTACGTGGTAACTTACGACCTGACCTTGTTCTGCCGCTGGGGTAGCCTGGTCGATGTCTTCTTTGCAATAAGGGCGCTTCCTTCCTTGTGGTCCTGTTTCATGACTTTTTGTTTCGGTCCTTTCAGGAGACTCTCTCTCAATACTCCTCTTCTTCTCGGGACGCCGAAATATCGCTCCACTCCTCAGAAGACCACACTCTTCATTAGCTTCCCTTCCCAATTAGTCATCACTCATGTCCATCTACCACATCTTTTCGTGTGGCTTGCCTATACACCATACCTTCACCCTTGCACACTGGGACTTCTACTTGTCAGCAAACATCCTTAATATCCCTTTTTCATAGACCAACATTTTAATCCACGGATTCAATGATGACAAGAATCTGCCTCTTGGCCCCTTGAAGAAGGTTCTTTCAGCATCGTTGTATGATTTAATTGTATCTACTACGAACTCAGTTATATACCCTTCAAGGATGTTGTCTACCCAAAAATCAATAGCTCGTGATACCTTATTATTGACTTGCTTCATCTGTCGCACAAATTCCGGGGTCCAACACTCTGGCAGTGGTTTTTGCGATACATCAGCTGTGCCAGCCACTCATGCAATATAACTGGGAATTCATAGAAGAAATTTTTGTGGATATTTGAGTACACATATCTTTGTAACCACTCAGTTGATGTCTGTTTCTGGTCCCTCTTTTCACTTACTGCAAATTCTTCTTCTCTTTTGTTGAACCACTCTTGGATCTTTGGCTTTGTCAAGTTCCACAGCATATCCCCTTCCTTTTGCTTAGGGTCTCGGCAATGGAACCATTTATTGACACAACTCTTCTCGACAGGGGTTCACACTGTTGTCAACAAATATAAACAGCCCTAACGCACTGGCCCAGAAAGGGGTTACCCTTCCAGCAACGTCTGTGAAGCAGACAAGGTCTCACCCGAAGTGAATAAGGGTGCTGGAGGAACCAAGCTTCCACAGTTGCGAAGGAGATGTGTGCACATTAACGAGAGATTATACTAATTTCCACAATCTTTTTAACCAATCATTCGCATATGTATCTATCTTAACACATATTCAATAGCATAGTCATGTTAACTAACAAGAATCAACATAAATCAAAAGAGACATTTAGATAACCCATCATCACATAACAACATAATTTATAACCAAACATCTTCATTCATCAACATCTGTGGAACAAACCTCGCAGAGGATAGTCAAGTCATCCCTTATCATGGATACAACAGAAGTCAAAAGATTACTCTAAACTCATAAATTTCAATGCCCTTAGGCTTACAATCTTGTTCTATTTATATATTTATCCCTTATTACAATCTAGTACACATGACCGACTCAAATAATCTAATACTTTTTATAGTCCCCCAAAACATGGTGAAAGGTCCTTTTTTCTGCTGGACGACCCTTTCGCATCTATCGGCTTCCGCACTTCCAGTGGATCTGGCCCGTGCCAACAACCAGCTTAAGAAATTTGCCTAAGTATGGATTTAATGTTAAATCTGTCTAAGTGGCCTCAAGGAAATGCCCGCCACATATCATAGGATGATGAGAAATATATTTTGACAGCATGGATCTCTACAGTGTTGTATGGTGCATCTTACCATATAATTATATTGTCCAAAGAGACTCTGAGGAAGAAGATATGGATCTTCCAAAAGTGCTACTTAGCTTGATTTGTACTACTTCAGTAAAATGCCCACCAAGGAGAGAGAAAGTAGCCTCAGAGGTTGAAACTAGTCTTGTTGGATTCATCTTGATGTCCTCTACTAATTGGGTATCTCACTTTCCAAGTTTGAATAAAAAATGAAATCACCTCGGTGACCTAGGTTTTGAAGAAAATTGGTTAAGTGTTAGAAAAGGAGTTTGAGAGACCATTTGGATATGCCTGCAAGGAGGGGTTCTTGTTCTTTGATGAACTAGGTATCCAGCCATGTATTCAGTTTCCTTCTAGGTGTTCACACGTGTGGAATAGGAGTCTACCAAAATGGGAAGATCTGTGTTTAATTTGTGTATCTTGTTGATTTCATGTTTTGATTAAAGTTTAAATAAGTGGTTTAAATGGTAAAAAGTTATCAATACTAATTCACCCCGCCGATCAATATTGATCAGCTTCCAACATAGTAGTGCAAATCAAGTTGCGAGGCACATTTGGCCCTTGTGGAATTAATTAATCCCTGCGGGAATCTGGGCATCCCGTAATCCCTTGCGGACTTAACCTCAGCTCCTTGAGCTTTTAACCCCTTCTGCAGTTATTTCATAAGCCTTCTACGGGCATAAATGAGCCCCTTGCGGGCATATTTAGCCCCCTTATGTGGGCATGTTTATAAGCCTCCTTCGGGTATATTGAAGGCCCCTTGTGGGCATCCTACAGCTCCCTTGCGGGCATAACATAGCCCTTGCGAGAATTTTCCTAGGCCTTTGTAGGCATAATATAAAGTGTCTTTCAACCTTATTTTTCACTGATTTTGGTAGGCCAAAATCTTGCACGTGAGTAGAAAATAGAAATATGACTCCATGGTTGGATGACCAATTCATTAGAGAATAGGACTATGCCATCTGACTAGTTTTATCATCTCATGAACACCTCGTTGTGGGAATTTCCAAATGGCCTCTAAGCCATGTGAGTTTGACACTTAGAGAAATATTTGTCTTTAATATGCAAATCACTTTTTCATTCACTTTGGCAGATTGATTTATTCCTCATGTGATCACCATAGAGAAAACTACAAGCATGACTGGATAGCTATTTCAATGATGAACAAGACCATGTCAAAATCTGAACTAAGTAACAAATACCCATCATCTGGTAGAAGCCCTGAGAGCATGGATTATTCCCACAAGCCAAGGGAGATAAGCCCACAAAAGTTTGGAGTATGCCCGCAGGTGAAAGAGGAGAAGCCCGCAGATGAGGAATCCTGCAGGCCTGAGATGGAAGAAGCCCGTAGATGACCAAAGAAGGTTAATTAATTAAATTAATTAACAATTAAATAATAAACATAATTCTGAATTAAATGTTAAAAAGAACATAGATTTGAAGAGACGGGTCATTTATGGCCAATAATGTTATTATTTCATCACATTATCAGTTTGATTGGTGGTATCATTTAATTCATGACAAACCGTTTTATCCACCGTCATTCTATGCAAAGTGGTTAAGAACATAACATTCGTAATGAAATGGCATTCATATGGTCTTGATATATTAAGAGACCTATTTTGTTGATATTTATGGCCTTAATGTCTTAAGAGACCTGTTTTGTTGAAAAGTCCAAAATGATCATAACGCAACATTTTATGCAAAGTGGTGAAGAACAGAACATTCGTAATGAAGTTCTGGAAATTCTATGGATTGCATGTGCATATAAATTCCATCAAAGAAGGTGAGGAAGCACTTAGCTTGACGAACTAAACTGGTCATAGGTGCAAAAATGTAACTATGAAATTGTTGAGAATCATGCCTCACATCACAATAAAGTATAAACCAAAGCATTGACTCTAGAACCACTAACTCTTGGACATTAAGAATATATCAAGACAAAAATGAGGACTTCATAAACATGAATACCATACTTCATAATTAGCATTGACTGTAGAACCACTAACTCCTGGACATAAAAAGTAAGACAACTAATTAAACCATTTTCCATTATATGCCGATAAATACAAAACTCCATGATACGAAATTTTTGTTTTCATTAATTGTCGATAAATACATATATACATTGATTTATACATGTCTAGCATGTTTCTCAGATGGCTACAATCCCTCCTCTTGATCAGAAGACAAATCTGAATGGTCTCTCTTGCCTTTCGTAGAAGACTGTAATTTTCCTGGAGTTGTACAAGCTAGCACATTTTGCGGTTTCTTTTCAAGCTCTTTAATTCTATGTGTAGCTTTTTTTAAAGTTTCAAGCAAAAATTTCTTTTCATCCATCAGTTTGTTCAACATTTCCACCTTTTTATTATACTTCGTTTTTCCCACTTTTTTGTTTTCCTCCAATTTTTGTCTAGTATTTTTCAACTGACCTTTAACTTCAGTCAATTCACATTTTAGATTCTCTATTTCTTTCTCCTGCTCTTTTTCCCTCGACTTTGTCGCATTGGGAAGGATAGGAATTGCAACCATTGCAACAACTGTCCCTTTTGAACCCTTCTCCAAATCAGCAATTGTGTATTTAAGTTTTTGAATTTCCATATCACATCCCAAATGCTGAACTTTTCTACCTTCTAAGAGTTTTGATTCCAGCTCCCTTTTTTTTGCATATTTCCCGGCCATCTTCTCTTTCATTGCCGTATGTAATGGTGATTGGCCATACAAATCACCTAGTGCAGCACTTGCTGAGAAGCTTTCTTGTAGCATCTTCTCTCGATTTGCTATGGACTTCTCTCAATCTTCTAAGGACATTGTACCTATACGTGTTTTTTTCCTTCTACCCTCACCCTCGTCTCCTTGGGTACCCTTATCTTCACCCTCACCACCTTCTTGACTAGAAATATTTTCTCCTCTAATTTGATTTTTAAGATGTACAGATTCAGAGAACCTTCCAAACCTTGTGGCTATTAGCTTATCAGCTTTCTTAGAAATGGTTTTTCTCAATTTTGAAATGATTGATTCTAAATCTCAAACTTTTTTTCTGTGGTTTTCCTCCGACTCTTTCAACGACAGCTCATATTCTTGTACTACCTGTTCATATTCTTTAATTTTCTTCTCCAGCACATGTAAAGGACCAATTTCTGTTCTCAGTGGTGGTACATTGAGAACAAGAGGTCTTTTCTTCAACTCTTCTTTGAGTTCATTTGCTTCAGCTTTAGCTTTTTCCAAAGCCTCTTCACACCCAACCCTCAGTGACTCAATTTCATTTTCAGGATCATCAGACATTTTTTCTACTTCTTTGGATAATAATTTAACCATTTCTTCTTTCCCTTTTATAATGTTGTCTGCCTTGAATTGATTATCCACAACTATCTTCTGCAACACTACTATTTTTTTGAGGCATTCTAAAATATTTTCATCTTTTCTCAAGCACTCTTCCGACGTGGAATTGTAGATATAGAAAGTTTGTTCTTTTAAATGCTCCATTTTATCATATAGGAAGAACACATAACTACTATCAAACTTATATGAAGCAATGTCGGAATGCATAGAGGAAGCCCTTGATTCAAATTTGGAAGAACGATCATACTGAATTGCCAACTGTTGAGGAGGAATTCTATCAAGAATATCTTGAGAAATGGAAAAGTGAGCAGTAGTTTGTTCCATTTCGTTTCCTGTGTCTGAGTCCCAATGACCTCTATCTACATGTCCCTATAACTCTTTCAGAGTTGTGGCAGCATGAACTACATCATTTGTGACAGAATCAGGATACTAAACTCATAATTCGCCATGGTGCTCAGGACCTCGTACTGGCGATTCCTCTTTCTGTTCAAGAGAGTGTAATGGTAATTCCCCATGGTGCTCAAGAGATTGTACTAATTCCTCATTATGTTGAGGAGACTGTACTGGCACTTCCTCATTATGTTTCTTGTGAATATGTCTCCTAACATATGTTTTATGAACAACTGGTCTTGGAAAAGGTATATTTTCATGTTGATTGATATCAACAATCTCTGTTTCAATAGCATGGGGTCGACACAAATCAATAATTTTTTAAAGAGTGCCCGGTAAACTAAATTTAACCTTCTTTAATTGGCTCTCTTGCAAGGCCGAGTGGACTTTCTTAGTCAATAGATAAGGAATATCTACAGTGATATATTCCATCCAATTTATCACTACCCACATACATTCACCAGAAATGTCAGCCCTGTGATGATTCAGAATTGTCCTAAGGACAATCTGAATCAATGTTTTGTATATTCCAGGAGTGACATATTGCATTTTTAAACCATTCCTCGGAACATCTACTTCTTGCCCACAAATTTTGATGGCCATCTGGTTCCTCTCCCATTTGGGGGTTTTCCTTTAGCTTAAAATTGCCCCCCCTCTGCGTGGAATATTTCTAGCTTGGGCAATGAAATCAGGGTCGAGGTATACCTACTTCCCAAAAATTATGAGTTCTGTATTCCTAGCATCATATTGCATTATTTCCTCATCTATCTCCTCATAAACATAACTGAACATGCCAAACAAAAAGTCGAAAACCTTTTCTTTCCTTAGGATAGTTTCCATACCCGATGGCCACATCTTTGCATCTCTCCATGCATCAAAACACTCCTGGAATTTTTTTACTGTTACCTTATTGTCTGTGGATGACTGTGTTTCAACTGGGGTTGCGGAGGGGGATGCCCGCATTTCAACTGCTCTTGTGGTAGAGGAATCCCCTGTTTGAAGTTCGACCATGGTTATCTAGTGTTGGGTGGGGCCCAAGTTGGAATATTTGCACAAGTACTGAAAAGTGTGCATGTTGCGCCGCAACAAGCTATGAGGGCAGTTTTGATAAATTGCGCATGTCGCGCAAAGGAAATAGGTAAGGAAAGATTGAGTAGTATGATGGTGTGAAAGAACAACACAGAAGATAATTTCGGTAAGAAATACTAGTAAAGAACAGATGAGGAAACGACATATTTTGGGTAAGAGATAGGTGGAAGGAAGACGAAAGCGACCTGCCAAGAAGAGTGGCGGAAAGCAATTGAGAAGTTAGGCCAATACATCGATGGTGACAGGCAGGCGGAAGGAGTGGAAAGGGATAGGCCATGATGCAGTTGTAACTGTTTTCACGACTGTGGCTGTCAGATGAGCGTGTGAGCCACGAGTGGCCCAGCATGACAACCTAGAGTAGACGGAGCCAGCTGTCAATGACGACAGCTAGGGTGGCCGTTAGCCATGCCAGTTTTGGAAACCGTAGGGTTTTGGCCTACTAATTGTGAAGACACGACCAATGGGCTTGATCTATAAATAAGGCATTTTTGTATGGGAAAGGGTTACTCTTTATTGTTGAACATCGTTAGAATCTGTAAGCTTGAAAGCTATTGTAAAGGCTCTGTAGTTGAGTGCATAGAGACCTATTTGAGAGAGAAGAGAGTCTGTAGCTAAGTGCGCAGGCTAAGAACTGTTGTACCCTTCCAAAAAATATCAATATAACAATAGTTCTTGTGGACGTAGCCTCGATCTGGGGGGTGAACCACATTAAATTCTGTGTAGTGTGACTGTTTGTTCTTGCAACTTGTTCATTTACCTGGAATAGATGCTTGATGCCGCAATTATCAATTGTATGTTTTCTTTTATATGTATTCAGTGAAGGAATGGGTTGAATAATATGTTAAGTAATACATGTGTGGATGAATGTTAAGTATTCGGCACTTCTAAGTCTTTGAATGCATGAATCTATTGGATAATTACTTAGTTATTGAAGTTGAGCGTAGCGTGTAGTATTGCATGGTTTACTCACTTGCATACACAGTAAAGATAATAATCTAAGTGTGGTTGAACGAATATTGATAGTTAAGTAAGATTGAATAGAAGTGAACAAGTCATGAAGTGAATGCGCGGTCTAGGCGATGCGCTAATGCATGATGAGTTGCTGCGAGATAAACTGTTGATAGTTATCGTCGTAACACCGCATCTAAGAATTCATCGAGTAAGCTTTGCAAAATTGTAATTCTAAGGAGGAAGCGCATTTTCCATTGCGGTGTCATGTTGTCAAAACTCCCCATACCGCGCAGTCCGTGGATGCACTAGTTGCACAGGTGAAGTAGAGACTTTGCGCAATCCGAAGCCCACAATAAGAGTCTATTACTGCACTACTCATCAGTATTTTTGACACTCACATCACCAAGTTGTGGAAAATTGATTCCACAACCACGCCCTTAGCTTCGCCTCGAGTGAGACCTCAGGCTGCGCACAACATGTTGCCAAAAGGGTCGGTGAATAGGGGTTTTGTTGGTTCCTTGAACCACGAAGTACCTGGGTCTACATTGGAAACCTCTAGATCAGTTACATACGCCAACAAATGGTTCCGTTTCTGCACTAAGACTCAGTGATGCGATCGTGTATCTGAAAGTGATGTGCGATGAAGAATTTCAGTTCCTAGAGGGTTCAGACAATTAGTATCTTGAAAAGAAAGAGATCTGGGACTGGTGTGATAAGACCGAAAGAGAGTTTACAAAGAAAGAGAATAGACATCCACGTCTATCTGACATACAGTGGTTGAACAAATATCTGTGGAAAGATATTCATGAGATTTTTTGGGTGTCGTTTGGAAATGAGCTGCACGAGTGGATCTCGTGGCTTGCAGAGAAGAAAAATTGTTTTCAGGGAGGAGTTCCTACAGAGTGGACTCTCGAGCTCACGACGCAACTCAAAGCAATAGACATCCCATTGTCATGAGCAGTCAACTTCTGGGTTGACCACATACTTGAAGGATTTGTAACATAATTTGCTGTAGACACACTAAAATCCCACAGCCAAGTTGGATCATACTTTTTCGAAGGATTCAGATGTAAGTACCTGAACAATCTTAGTCTTTACATTAAAATGCTCTTAGCTAAGAAAGGTGTTTTAAGAATGTAGTAATATTTTTGAATCTGTCATGGTAGAAAGTATATACAGTGACTCTGACGAAGAAACCCATAATCTTAGAAGTGAAAAGAGATATAAGTTTAATAAAGAAAAGAATCCTGGAGGACCTGGACTCCATGTGAATACCAAAATTCCATGTGATCTTAGCAATCAAACCGCACCGTCATCAACCAAAATCCGACCTATTACCCCTCAGAACCCGTCGGTTGCAAATACCACACCTCCTCCATTTCAGAACCCGCCCACGACGAGCGTTGCGTAGCCCACCCCATAGAGTACTCAGACCATTCTTACTTAGGCCATCCTGACTTAGACCATTCCAATTCATAATACCCAGTCGCAGAATATTTCGCAGAGAGGTATCCCTAGCACTATTCCGAGTTCCACATTTACTTTTTCCACGTAGAATCCCCCGCAGCAACCTAGCACTAATCAGGGTGCTATACAACCTAGAAGGAGGATGACATATAACGATATAAAACTACCGATATTCAAAGGAATGGGTCTGGAAGACATTGATCAACATTGGTTTCTATGTGAATCCATATGGAGTGTAAAGCAAGTTCGGGATGATGCTGTGAAGAGAGCATAGCTCATCACTACCTTCAGAGACAGATCCCTGCATTGGTTTATGAAATATTCTTAGGCACAACTGAGAAACCTAGTAGAAATTAAGGCCGCTCTCATAGCAGTGTTTAAGAAAATGAAATTAGAATCCCAATGCATACCGGAGTTAAAAGAAATTAAGCAGAAACCTACCGAAACGGTCTGGGAATTTGACCAAATATTTAAGACATTGTTGGACCAAGTGAGCTTTGTTATAGCCCCGCAATGGCATAAGGAATGGTTCATCACTGCACTGTTGCTCCACATTAGACAACCATTGATGTAGTAGAAGGTTGCGTAGCAGGCAGAGGCCCTAAAGATCGCAATGAAGCTAGAGGCTTCGCCGATCGGTGAGACTAGCTCTGGGATGTCTCAGATCCAGAACTAGTTGACCACCTTGACATTGGAATTGCAAAGTATGAAGAATGGAAAGGAATAAAGACACGAACCAAGGCATGAGGTCTGGTGTACAAGTTGTAAAGGAGAAGGCCACACCAGAGAACATTACCCCTTATATTCAAGTTTATCTTAACAGTGGTGCGCCGAACCCAATAAATCAGAACCAGGCGCCATGTTGTGAAATTTGTAGCACCAGAGGACACAGACCTGAGGAATGTTATCTAATACAGAAATACGTAAAAACACCTAAAAACCTATATTGCAATTTATGTAAGTCAGTTGGACATGATGAATCCAATTGTCGCACATATGAGCTCATGAATGAAAGAAAGCACGATATGGAAGCGATGTGAGGTGCTGGATTGTACTGATTCCAAGAAGAAAATCAGCCGAAACAAGAGAATGCATAGTATGATCAGGGTGGATATAGAGGCAGTTGTGGTGGATACCGCGGGAGAGGAAGAAATCCCAGCTCGACGTAGGGGAGAGGCCACGGCCAGGTCATCTGTTATAATTGTGGCCAGCCAGGTCATGTACCTAGAGATTGTACCAACCCATGCACTACATGCAACTATTGTAAATCATTCGAGCACGTTATTGAAGACTTACTCATGCTAGAAGTAGAAATGTAGAAACAAAGAAGGACGGAAGCAGCAACCCCAAACATTCAGTGGATTGCAGCAAAGACGAGACCTGTGGATCCAAGTATCAATGTAGTGACACAAAGTGGTGCTACAACAGGGCGAGATGGAGGAGCAGAAGCGTCGACATCACGAGATTTTCACACTAAACAGAGTCCTCATGAGACAATATGGATAAGGAAATTTGTTGGGAAAGCACCTGCTTTCAACCTACAGTAGAACAAGGAAGCATTTACAGAAGCACGGGATATCCTCAAAGAGTCGGCACCTAGGTCGCTGAGGATCCCGCTCCGCATTGAAATACAATATGTGGAAGACATGTTTGCTTCCTATGACATAAAAAGCATTGCAGCAGAAACAGGTACTTCCATTGCGCAGTTCCTCAGAAGCTGCATGAAGTTGCTAAAGAGTGAAAATTCTATAGTAGAATTGCAAAAGTTGATGAACCTGTATGAGCCACAGAGTGAGATCGAAACCTCATATAACGCAGTTCACCACATCAAGAAACACAAGAGGATAGGCCGAGAAATGAGGCTCACTGCGCAGATAGGAGACTTTGAAATGGATGAGATTATCCTTGATCTCGAATCTGAAGTAAATGTCGATGGGTCGACCAAATCTGTTATGGTCACCTATCTAGTTGAGAATGGCCAATCAGGAGAAAGTCATACCCTTTGGTTGGTTAGACAACGTGGTGGTTGACATGGATGGAGTGCATAGTTACGCATATTTTGAAGTTATTGAGATTGTGGACAATACACATCCTTTTCCTGTGCTGTTGGGAATTGACTGGGCTATTGATAACCTCGCTATCATTAACTTGAAGACAAAGAAGATGATCCTCAAAGGAAAGCATCTCAGGGTCATCGCACCATTGGATCCTGCAGATGGAGAAAGATACAGCGAGCCGATTCAGGAAGAATCTAGAACTCAGGATTTGGACAAACTGTACTAGATGACTACGAACAAGGAAGATTATATTAATCCTACCATGGATGGTACACTCAGTTGGAGATGCGACAACTCTTTCATCTCAGACTCTGACGTAGGATTGGAAAACTGGTAAATTTGCATGCATGAAGTATCAACAAGGAGATGTGCACGAGTTACAAAGTCATTGTGCTGGATTGGAAAGGAGGTAAGCCCTATTCCTACATATGATGGTTTTGCTAATGTTTACTCCTTTATCCAAGAATATACTGTAGCCATTGCATATGAGCATAGATTACCAGCACTAGACATGGCACTGCGCGACACACCAGCCAAATGGTGGGTTGTGAATAAGCAAACATTGACCACTTGGGATCAATGCAAAATCAAGATGTAGATTCAGTTTGCTGACAAGGTTACATTACCTTTTGAGAAGTATAATGGCAAACAGATCCAAAGCAGCATATTGAGGTCTATTCACAAGCATGGGCGGAACGACCACACACAGAATGGGTGTTGATGTATATGTAACTTCGGAATGTATTTCATCAGTGTATTATATATATATTTATTGTACCCTTATAAGAGATGCATTATTCCTCTATAAGGAAGTGTCGTCATGTGGATTGACAAGTGTCGCAAGTGTGTGTACTTGCCGATGGGTTATTAGACCACCTTATGGGGTCGGCCCTATTTAATATATAATATAATGTGGATGTACTCAAGTAGACAAGTCGGCCCCAGTAGGTCACTGGGCAAAAAGGTGAGTATAAATAGAGATAGGAGATCTCTATTTTACTCACTCGGAAAAGCATCTATCTCCCTCTCTGAAAAGTGGCGCACTAGTGAGGAGGAGGAGGATCATCTGCTAGGAGACTATCTCTGTATTATTTGGTTGTATTTTGGTTGAGCCATTGCTCTCTCTATCTCTGAGGAAGTTGTGGGGTTTTTCACCTTAGGGTTTTCCCCACGGAAACTCTGTGTCTCTTGTCTCTATGCTTTTGATTCTTGTGATGCTTGTGATGCTTGTCATATTATGATTGTCATGCATTGATATACTGTAGATGTTATTCTCTCAGCAAAGATCCTATAGTATTGTGATTTAATACTAAAAATTTAACATGGTATCAGAGCTTAACTGAGAAGAAGACATTTTGCAGTGACGGAAGCTTGTATTCCTTGTTTATTGGGTTTCTCTCCACAGTTTTTTGAAATTAAGTATAGTAGATTGGATCTACTCATCAAGGCGCATCTTTCTGTCCAATCAGATTTCAGTTCCGAGCATTTTCAGTTTTGGCCCTAAAAATTAGGGTTTCCACAAAAATAGGAATTTCTGGAAACTGAAGGTACAGCTGGAAGCTCCTTGCAAAAATCGAAGGTTTGAGCTTTGGATCGAGATTTTTGGCTGGGTAGATCTCCGGGAAGCTCAAACCCTAATTCAGGGCTCTCCCTAGTGAACCCGGGAGGACAAAAAGGAAATTCTGAAGGGCAAGACTTTGCTGATCTCAAATTCTGAATGTACTAGGCTGATCAGCTCTCCAAGGCGCATCTTTTTATCCTTTCGGAATTTTGAAATTCACATTTTGAATTTTTAGGGTTTCTCTGACAAACCCTAATCTGGGACCAGATCCAGTTTTCAGCACTTCAAGTGGTAAGTTCTAAATCTTTTCTATTTCCATTTGAAGTACTCTTAAAGATGTCTCTTCACACCAAGCTTGAGGATAAGCTTGAAGGGGCTGATAACTTCCGAGCCTGGAAGTATAGGATTAAGCTAATCCTGGAAGAGAATGAGTTGGACTCATATGTGAAAGAAGACATCCCTATCCCAGAGGATGAAGAGGCCAAGGTATTGCACAAGAAGAACTTGGTCAAGGCAAAGAGAATCATTGCTGATTCTATCAAAGATCATCTCATTCCCCATGTGTCTTCTCTCAAGACACCCAAAGAGATGTTTGAATCTTTGACCAAGCTATTTGAAGGAAAGAACATAAATCGGAAGATGACCCTGCGGAACCAATTGAAAGCAGTGAAGTTTCAGAATGGAGAAACCATTCAATCTTACTTTTCAAGGGTCTCTCAGATCAAGGAACAATTAGAAGCAGTAGATGAAATGGTGGAGAATGGTGAGGTGGTGATGACCACTCTAAATGGCCTACCTAGGTCATGGGATTCCTTTATTCAAGGAATTTGTGCAAGGAAGAAGTTGATCTCTTTCAGTAGGCTTCGGGAAGAATGTTCTCAAGAAGAAGCTAGACTTATAGCTCGTGAGGAAAAGATGGGAGGTGAAGATCAAGCTCTTGCAGCTCACACCAAAAGAAGTAAATCCAAGAAGGAATCATCTCATAATAGAAGATTCTCTCACCATCATCATTATCATAAAGATAAGAAAGATCTCAGATGCTTCACTTGCAATGAGAAAGGACATTTTGCTTCAGATTGTCCCAAGAAGAAGAAAGACAACAACAACAACTTCAGTAAGAAGAAGAAGGGCAGCAAAAGAAGATTTCATGCTCATGCTACCGAAGATGATGAACCCCCAAAGAAGAAGGCTAAGGCAGAAAGCAGTAGTGATGATGACTCATCAAGTGAAGAAGAGTATGTTTTAATCTCTGCACTCACTGGTACCATCTCCCATGGTTGTAATGATTGGTTGATTGATAGTGGGGCTTCCAAACACATGACTGGGTTCAAGGAATCTTTTATGAACCTTTCTGAACATGAATCACCCCATAAGGTGAAACTTGGGGATGATTATCAATATCCAATCAAAGGAAGTGGTGAAGCTTCTTACAACCTAGATTCTGGAAAATCTCTGAAGATGAAGGAAGTCCTCTATGTACCTGGACTCAAGAAGAACTTACTCTCCATCTCTGCTTTAGATGCAAAAGGTATGAGGGTTGCATTTGTTGATGGCCAAGTACTAATGTGGCCAAAGGGAAAGACCATGGATGATGCAGTAGTGATTGGAGAGCAAGAGGGAGGCTTGTATAAACTAAAGGGTCAACCTGAACATGCCATGATACATGAATCCATGGAGCCAAGTGAACTTTGGCATAGGAGACTTTCTCACATGCACTATAGAGCACTTCCAATTGCAAGCAAGGCTGTAGAAGGTCTTCCTGAAATCAAGACCAAACATGAAGGTGTTTGCAAAGGATGTGCAAAAGGTAAGAACATTAAGAAGGCTTTCCGAAGCAGTGAAAGCAAGGCAAACGACATCCTGGAAATCATCCACTCAGATGTATGTGGCCCCATGTCATCCAGTTCCCTAAGTGGGTATGTTTACTATGTGTCATTTATTGATGACTTCTCCAGGAAGACTTGGGTATACTTCTTGAAGGGAAAAGATGAGGTGCTTGATAAATTCAAGGAATTCAAAACCTTGATGGAGAATCAAACTGACAAGAAAATCAAGACATTCAGATCTGACAATGGTGGAGAATTCACCTCAAATGAATTCAAGAAGCTTTGCAGTGATTAAGGGATTAAGAGGGAGTTGACTGCTCCTTATAATCCTCAACAGAATGGAGTTGCAGAAAGGAATAACAGAACTATCATGGAAGCAGCAAGGGCAATGTTGCATGACCAGGATCTTCCTATGCATCTATGGGCAGAAGCAGCTAGAACAGCTGTATATGTGCAGAACAGAACACCCCATAAGATATTGGACAACAAGACACCAGAAGAAGTCTTTTCTGGTAAGAAACCTGAAGTCAGCCATCTCAGAATATTTGGTTGTCTAGTATACACTCATGTCCCAAAGGAGAAGAGGACTAAACTAGATCCTTCAGGAAAGAAGGGTATCTTTGTGGGTTATAGTGAAAGCTCGAAGGCTTACAGAATATATTTTCCAGGGTTCAAGAAGATTGATGTCAGCAGGGATGTAACATTTGATGAGAATTCAGCATTCATCAAATCAAGAAAGGCACCTACCGAAGTTTATGAAGAACCTAAGGAAACAAGATTTCAGGACACTACCATGACTGAAGCAGTTCCAGAAACTGCTCGTGAGTTTGAAGATCCACAAGAACCTGTAGATCCACCCCGTGAGGATAACTCTCACAAGAGGAAACCTGTATGGGCTAGAGAGCTCATTCATGATGCAGAAAGATTTGGAATTCCAGAAGAAGAACACAGAGCAAAGAAGAGAACCAGATCACACACCAGTTATGTTGCTTTACTCTGTGACATCATGAACAAAGAGCCTTCCAGTTATGAAGAGGCAGCAGAAAAGAAAGAATGGAAGGATGCTATGGTTGAGGAATACCAATCAATTATGAAGAATGATGTTTGGGATGTTGTCCCAAGACCTAAAGGGAAGTCTGTTGTGACTTCCAAGTGGATCTACAAAATCAAGCATGCTGCAGATGGCAGTATGGAAAAATATAAAGCAAGATTCGTAGCTCGTGGTTTCTCTCAGAAGGAAGGAATAGACTATGAAGAAACCTTTGCACCTGTAGCCAGATATACTTCCATCAGAACAGTACTTGCCCTGGCTGCAGCAATGAAATGGAAGATACACCAGATGGATGTCAAGACTGCTTTCCTGAACGGTGTAGTAGAAGAGGAAGTATAGGTGGAACAGCCACTCGGCTTTGAAATACATGACAGGGAATCTTATGTATGCAGATTGAAGAAAGCCTTGTATGGCTTGAAGCAAGCTCCCAGAACCTAGTATGGTAGGATGGACAGTTTCCTATCTAGTTTGGGCTTTACCAAGAGTAAAGCGGATTCCAACCTTTACTACAAGGTTGAGGAAGGGAATCCTATGATTCTACTACTATATGTGGATGACCTATTTGTGACAGGAGATGAGAGAATGATTGCAGATACCAAGAGGAAGCTTGCAGCTGAATTTGATATGAAAGATTTGGGAATGATGCACTATTTCCTAGGTATGGAGGTGTGGTAGAATGCAGGTGGGATCTTCCTTGGTCAAGGGAAGTACACAGTAGATATCCTGAAGAGATTTGGGATGATTGATTGCAAAGCCATGGCCACACCTATGGCATTGAATCTGAAGCTTCTTTTTGATGCTTCATCTGAGCCAGTTGATGTTTCTATGTATCGTCAGATTATTGGGTCCTTGATGTACCTGACGAACACGAGACCAGATATTTGCTTTGCTGTGAACACATTGAGCCAGTTCCTGACGGATCCGAGGAGTGTTCACCTGGTTGCTGTAAAGCATGTTCTGAGGTACCTGAAGGGTACAGTGGATTATGGGCTCAGATATGAGGCAAATCAAAAGTTTAACCTGCAGGGTTATGTTGATTCAGATTGGGCTGGCAGTGCTGCAGATAGGAAGAGCACATCTGGGTGTTGCTTCAGTATGGGATCAGGTGTGATCTCTTGGTTTAGCAGGAAGCAGTCCTGCGTAGCACTGAGTACAGCTGAGGCAGAGTATGTTGCAGCCTGTTCAGCTAGTTGTGAGGCAGTATGGCTACGGAAGCTACTGTCTGAGTTATTTGATCTCCCGTTGGAGGCTACTGGTATCTTCTGTGATAACCAGAGTTGTGTGAAGCTGTCCGAGAACCCAGTGTTTCATGACAGGTCGAAACACATAGAGATCAAATATCACTATATCAGGGATATGGTGCAAAGAGGAGCTGTGAAGCTCCTGTATGTTGCGACGGATGAGCAGATTGCAGATGTGTTGACGAAGCCACTAGCCAGGGTGAAGTTCGAGTACTTCAGAGAGAGGCTTGGCGTTCTTCAGATCGAGGACACTTCGAGGAAGAAGTGATGGACACATTTGCTAAAGCCATTCCAAGCATGTTGGAAGGAGGATCCTTCACATGGCTATGGATGTAAGCGCTGGATGATGAGCATCAGGATGATGTTCTGGTTTCTGCTGGATATGATCAGTTGGATCATTTTTGTATGTATGTACGCATCATGTTGGATGCTGGATATGATCAGGTGGATCATTTTTGTATGTATGTACGCATCATGTTGGATGCTGGATATGATCAGTTGGATCATTTTTGTATGTATGTACGCATCATGTTGGATGCTGGATATGCTCAGTTGGATCATTTTTTGTATGTATGAATGCATCATGTAGATGCTGGATATGATCAGTTGGATCATGTGTATGTATTTGGTATATGCATCATGTTGGATGCTTGGACCATGTATCTGTATATGTATCAGGTGGGTACATTGTATGATCAGGTGGATCATGTATGGTGATATGTATCATGTATTGGTATTTGTATCAGGTGGATACATTGATGATCAGGAGGATCATGTATGATGATATGTATCAGGTAGATACTTGGTATGCATTAGGTAGATGCATTGATGATCAGGAGGATCATGTATGATGATATGTATCAGGTAGATACTTGGTATGCATCAGGTAGATGCATTGATGATCAGGATGATCATAGATGACGAGCTTCAGGATGTTGCTCCAGATGACATGCAGCAGGATGTTGCAGTGATGATGATCAGGATGATCATGGATACATCAGGATGATGTATGGTGAGTATCAGTTTGATACTCTGTGGCCGTGGATCAGGTTGTGCAGATAAGCATGTAATTTGTGCCCCGGGAGATTTGCAGATGGTCTTTCGAGGTTTTGCCTATGGCATGTAATTTGTGCCCTGGGACATCTGGCAAATGCTCTTTCGAGGTTTTGCTTGGGAGGACATATAATTTGTGCCCTGGGAGATCTGCAGATAGTCTTTCGAGGTTTTGCCGATGGCATGTAATTTGTGCCCTGGGATATCTGGCAGATGCTCTTTCGAGGTTTTGTCCTATGGCATGTAATTTGTGCCCTAGGAGATCCGATAGGTTGAGCTGTGTGCTCGTAATCAGTCCTGGGATGGTCTTGCGAGGTTTTTCCATGACCACATGTAATTTGTGCCCTGGGAGATCCGATAGGTTGAGCTGTGTGCTCGTAATCAGTCTTGGGATGCTCTTGCGAGGTTTTGTGGTGACCACATGTAATTTGTGCCCTGGGAGATCCGATAGGTTGAGCCGTGTGCTCGTAATCAGTCCTGGGATTCTCTTTCGAGGTTTTGTGGTGAGGTCACATATAATTTGTGCCCTGGGAGATTTGTAGATGGTCTTTAGAGGTTTTGCCTATGGCATGTAATCTGTTCCCTGGGACATCTGGCAAATGCTCTTTCGAGGTTTTGTGATGCACGTAAAAGTCCTGAGGATTCCACAGTATGGCCAGTGATGACGAAGACCTGCAGGTGGTGGGACTACATCCAGTATGAAAAAGGACTGGCTCTATAGAACTTCCTATGACGAGTAGAGACAGAGATTGGATGAGATAGCAGCAGCAGTGACAATGATGATGACGATGCATCGATGACGATGATCCAGAGAAGAAGACTTGTCTAGCAGATCTGTGTTGAGAAATACCTTCCTAGTTAAGAGGGAGTGTTGATGTATATGTAACTTCGAAATGTATTTCATCAGTGTATTATATATATATTTATTGTACCCTTATAAGAGATGTGTTATTCCTCTATAAGGAAGTGTCGTCATGTGGATTGACAAGTGTCGCAAGTGTGTGTACTTGCCGATGGGTTATTAGACCACCTTATGGGGTCGGCCCTATTTAATATATAATATAATGTGGATGTACTCAAGTAGACAAGTCGGCCCCAGTAGGTCACTGGGCAAAAAGGTGAGTATAAATAGAGATAGGAGATCTCTATTTTACTCACTCGGAAAAGCATCTCTCTCTCTCTCTGAAAAGTGGCGCACTAGTGAGGAGGAGGAGGATCATCTGCTAGGAGACTATCTCTATATTATTTGGTTGTATTTTGGTTGAGCCATTTCTCTCTCTATCTCTGAGGAAGTTGTGGGGTTTTTCACCTTAGGGTTTTCCCCACGGAAACTCTGTGTCTCTTGTCTCTATGCTTTTGATTCTTGTGATGCTTGTGATGCTTGTCATATTATGATTGTCATGCATTGATATACTATAGATGTTATTCTCTCAGCAAAGATCCTATAGTATTGTGATTTAATACTAAAAATTTAACAATGGGTGCATCTGTTTGTGCATACGTTGGAGGACGATATTCCAAAGAAATGGTATCTAGACCTAGAGTTGTGCAAAGAAACCACAGATTGGGCCATGTTGACTGCGAACTTCGAAAAGGACTTCAATTTTGAGGATGAGAACCCACTCATACATGAGGATTTGCAAATCATTAAGGAACGCATATTCCGCGAAGACTGTCCACATAAAAATATGACCTTAGAAGAGTTCTTTGGCACAGAAAACACTCCTGCAAGCCTACAGTCAGATTGGAAGGAACATGACGAACATGCCATGGAATGTTATAACCTAGCTGAGGAGGCTGAGTATAAAGAATAGGATGAGGAGGATCCACGCAACATAAACATACCTGAGTCAGATGGTGTGCGTGATGTAGAGGGACCTCCGTTGGAAATCCCAGACATGAGTGGACCGGTAAAGATGAAAAAGGTGAACATTCGCACAAGCGAAGAGCCAAAGTTAGTGGCCATTGGAGATTACTAGGATGATCAGACCATTGCGGATATTGCAGACACATTACATGAATATCAGGAGTTGTTCCCAACTAAGTTTACAGAAATGACGGGCATTTTGGGAGACTTAGGAGTGATGAGAATACCTCTTAAGCCAGGCACGAAGCCTGTTAAGCAAAGGCCATATCGCTTAAACCCGTGATACAAAGAAAGAGTGCGAGCAGAGTTTGATAAAATACGTGATGTAGGGATCATTGAGCCCATTGAGGAGTCCGAGTGGATAAGCCCTATGGTTGTCGAAGATAAGAAGACAAAGGGTGAGATCAGGATCTGTGTGGATCTCATAAAACTGAACGATGCTTCGATGCATTATCCATTTCCTACACCCTTCACTGATGAAGTTCTTGACAATGTGGGAAGGAATGAGGCCTACTCTTTTACTGATGGTTTCTCCAGATATCATCAGATCAGGATTGATCCAGCAGACAGGCACAAGACTACTTTTGCTACAAAATGGGGGTTGTTCCAATACACAGCGATGCCATTTGGCCTGAAGAACATGCCTGCCATCTTTTCCAGAGTTACCATCTCAACATTTAAAGATTTTATGCATAAGTTCCTAGAAGCTTATTTTGATGACTGCACTGTGTTTGGATTGCTCAGAAACCATTGCGTGAACCTGGGGATGATGCTGGAAAAGTGTAGACAGCATCAGATCTCCTTGAATCTGAAGAAATGTGTTTTCTATGTTCCCTATGGGATTCTTCTGGGACACATTGTCTGTAAATAGGGTTTGATGGTTGATCCTGCGAAGATCACAATCATTGTAAACTTGCCCACACCAAATTCAGTCAAGATGTTGCTCACCACATTGGGACATATTGGCTACTACAGGAAGTTTATAAAGGGTTATGTGCAAATAACTGCAGCAATGGAAAAGATGCTAAAGAAAGATGCACTGTTTATCTAGAATGTGGAGTGTGAATAGGGTTTTGATACATTAAAATATAAGATGGTTACTGCGTCGATCCTAGTTTTTCCAGACTGGGAGAAGCTATTCCACATACATGTTGATGCATCGTGTATCGCGCTAGGAGTTGTATTAGCTCAACCAGGAGGGGGAGGTGTTGACCATCCCATCGCATTCTCGAGAAGGAATCTCTCAATTGCATAAACGAAATACACCACTACTGAGAGAGAAGGCCTCGCGATGGTATATGCATTGCAGAAGTTCAGGCACTACTTACTTGGTGTGCACTTCCTTATGTTCACCAACCATTCTGATTTGAATTACTTGGTCAATAAGCCAATGTTAGGGGGGCGAATATGCAAATGTCTATTACTGTTTCAAGAATATGATTTTGAGATCATTGTTAAGCCGGGCAGGTCGAACTTGGGACCTGGTCATCTATCTAGGATTGAGTCAGGAGAAGAGCCGACGAACCTCAAAGACAATCTTCCTGATGTGCAGTTGTTTGCTATACAGGTTGTCGATGATTATTATAGAGACATCATTGAATTTTTAACTATAGGGTTGGCACCTCAAGATTCCACTACCCAGCAAAAAAAGCAGTTGGTAGTGTGATCTGCAGACTTCACCATTATCGCAGGTCAGTTATACAAACTAGGACCGGATGAAGTACTGCACAGATGTGTATTAGAGCATGAGAAACCATTCATATTGGCCGATGCGCATTCAGGAGTTGCAGGAGGACACTATGCAGGAAGGGCTATCACACAAAAGATATTACACACATGGCTATGGTGGCCTACGATCCATAAAGACTCAAAAGAACACTGCTAGACTTGCGATGTCTATTAGAGGATAGGAAAACCCTTCTGTAGGGACAAACTGCCATTGAATCTACAGTTGACCTTGCAGGAATTTGATAAGTGGGCCATCGATTTCGTTGGTCCTATTAACCCACTGGGGAAAAGAAGTGGTGCAAGGTACATCATTACTGCTATTGATTACCTCACCAGATGGGAGGAAGAAAAACCAGTGAAAGACTGCAGCGCAGTTCAATTTTGGAGACATACTTTCAAGGTTTGGATGCCTGAAGATTTTAATGAGTGATCAAGGCACACACTTTTTGAACAAAACTATTGAGGCATTGACAAAAGAGTTCTGCATCCATCATCAGCGCAGTACACCATATCATCCTCAAGTGAATGGGACTGTTGAAGCATTCAATAAAGTACTAGATAATGCACTCACTAAGGTCTGCAATGTGAATAGGGATGACTGGGATCTGCGCATTTCATTTGTTTTGTGGGCATACAGGACCACTTGCAAGAAATTGATGGGACACACACCCTTTAGGTTGGCTTATGGGCAAGAGGCAATAATGCCAATGGAGTATATTGTCCCCAGCTTGAGAATAGCTTTGTTTACAGGCATGGAAGATCACAACGCATTGGAAGAAAAGCTCCTACACATGGTTGGTATCGAGGAGGATCGCTTCGTCGCAAGATTTCACCAACAAGCGCAGAAAGATAGAGAAAAAGCATGGTATGATCGCCACATAAAGAACAAGTATTTTTAGGTAGGTGATCTAGTCCTCTTATATGATAGAAAATTCATGAAATTTTCTGGAAAGTTTAAGATGCATTATCTTGGCCCGTATACTGTAATGCATGTTACTAACGGTGGCGCAGTTCAGTTAGCTACCCTAGTCAGAGATATCCTGCCAAGTTTGGTAAATGGAGGTAGACGAAATCTTTACCGCGATAGTTCTGCTTTGCATAATACTATCTGATCAAAGGGAGACAAATGTACCACACAACAGTGCTGAAGTTGTGCACAAAAAAAAAGAGCGCATTTCAAAATATGAATCGCGCACACAAGGCAGAACCATAGTTGCACCAAAGAGGCAGTGGAATGCATGTTCTGAACATACCCACTAGCACACCATGACGGAAATCATCACCATTGCAATCGTCGATCCATGAGTGAGCTGTTAACCAAATTGGCAGCATTAGCAACCTTGAACAGTTAGGGAAGATGTGACATTTTGGAGCGCCATAAATGCCAAAATGACTAAAGAAGTATCAGAATCCAGCTTGCAGGTCGAGCAATTAATGCTGACTCGATGAAATTGACACTCTATCCTGCTTGGAAACCTTTTGGCATTTAAGGAAATAGACTTGGCATGATTATGAGGATCGAATGGCAAGGCCAACATCATAGGCATGAGCCGGACAATGAATGTGGCATTTAGTGCCTCACAGCCGTCGAAGGCCACGAAAAGATCGCATGGGATATAAATAGGCATCACTCGACCACCTATTTCCGTTACAAATTATTTTCCATTGATTGAGCTATCAGAGAGCCGACCGAAGAGAACAGTGTATGAGCGAGCAGGTCGAGTTGCATGAAGTGCTAAGGAGGTTTAACCAGTCAAGTATTCAGCAGCTATGACAGCAATGAAGGGAGCCTCTTCCAAAATCTCAACAAGGCAGGTTGACAAGGGGAAGCAACCAGCTATAGGGCAGGGAGGGTCAGACACACTAGAAACACAGAAGTTGGCTACAGTTCAGAACCAACCCATCTATCTGGTTCCAGACTATATCCCTCCATGGAAAGATGATGTACCACTGGTGCATTTGGATAAAAATGTTGTCTTTGAAGTCCCAGTTCCAATTATTTCTACTCAGGTGAAGATTGTGGAGAACCTACTAGGAAAAGTGTCGAACTAAAAACTGGAAGACCATGACCTATAGGAGAACACGTTGGTTAAGCCAAAGAACTATGCGTAGTTTTGACCTGATGGTTACATCAACCGGGTGTAGATGAAAAGACTGGTGTTGAAAGACTGCAAGTCCAAGATTAGATAAAGCCCTTCCAACCATCAGGGTTGATAAACCTATTACAAATGCCGCATTTCACTAAAAGTACCGAGTATTTGGCAGTAGTGCATGTATTACTGTCTTGCGTGCATGAATGATTCTTATGGTTGGACACGTGTGTCGACATCAGTATATATCTGATACATCAAATCACGAACCTGAACAAGCGCGATGAGGACCCTTCCGACCTAATGGTGAAAAGGGCGCAGGATAAAGCCTTATCCGTCGAGGTTTCAATGGAATTCGGTGTCATCCAAAACGGTGATGGATTCTTGACGGCTGATATCAACGATGCTGCTACAAAATTTACTATTTAGTTGCTCACATGGAAGCTTCTGTGCAAGTGTCGACCACCTAAGGTACTAGCGGTAGCAATCAGGCTAGCATCAAAAACATTGCATGGAACACCTTATAACTGGTGCCAATATCTACTCAACGAATTTCTAACAGACGTTGAGGACACCCAGGATGATGGAACACCTTTCCATTTCGGCTGGCTACTCATATTGATATCCTTTGTAGGCTGGAAAGAACCAAATGGGTATCAAGGCGTCCCAACCTTGACAGGACAGGGCTGTGGGATGCACTTCATTAACTTATGGGCGAGCCCGAAGGCGTCTAGGCAATGTCAAACAGTTGAATTTTTTCATGTTTACTACCACCATTTGCACAATGCGATTCTTTCAACGCTGCGCATTGCAAGACCACTGACCGACACATACACCTGCATCATGAGTTTTATGGAAAAGAGGCATAGGCCATACATTTAGCCTAGGGATGACACAGAGGAAGACTTGTGTTATCCGGGGTTTTATCGGCTGGAACAGGAGATGATCGAACAAATGATAGAGCGCTAGGATACAGATTGGAAAGTTCCCGCATCACGGGATGATGCATCTGATTACGAACAACACATCCCACCCATCTCAAAAAAAATTCATGTAAAAGACTCAGATGAGGAAGACAAAGAGGAAGATAGTGAAGATGCAGATGTAGACTAGGGAAAAAAGAAGAAGGGGGGGCTACCAGCCGGTACTCCCATTGATGAGGAAAAGGACCCTACTGAAAATGAGCCTGCACAATCAGCAGAAGGAAAAGTGAAGGCCATGGAAACCCACTCAGAATAAAATGGCCAATGCAAGAGAAGGAAGGCTGAGAAGCCAGAGTTCATCCCATAGCTACACCTGGATGATTGAAAGATCATCACAACTAAGGTGCAAGAAGCATGGGAGGAGACCCGTGCGGAAAAGGAAGCCAAGCAGGAACAATTACAGCTAAGTATGATCCAAGCTATGGAAATGGTCAAGATGATGGTCACCCAGTTAAGTTTGGGCCATCAGTCATCAGACTCCGAAGGAAAGGTAGGAGGAACGAGTGCGCAGAGGTAGCCACCTCATGTCACAAGCCCCTACCCTAGGGTTGCGCATATAGAACCCATGCACTTTATCTTCCCAAATGATCAAGTGTGTGACGCCTCGAAAAATTCTGCACACTTTGACCTCAACATCGGGTCTCTATCACTAGAGGAGTTGATAGAGTTACACATGCAGGTTGTTGAAGAGATTCACGAGAGAGGCATTGCCACATATGATTAGAGCGCAAAGTTAAATGAAGACATCAATTAGTTGAAGTAGGAATCAACTCGCAATATACATGACTTAAGCGAGGCTAGAGAAAAAGACCGTAAGCTAAAAGAAACAGTTTCAACAGTCTATGCAAGAATTGAGGAATGTGTAGAAGAAGATGATGTAGAGGATAAAATAAAGAAAATCAGGGCCAAGGTAGGAGCCCTCACATCATAAATGGCACAAATGGAGACTTCCTACAAAGGGAAGATCACAGAGCTGGATGCTAGATACTCACTTATACCACCAAATTATTGCGTGGCTTCAGCTGACGAAGTACAAGCAACCATGGATAGCATTTTGTCGGAAGTGATGAAGTGCCAAGATTTACTTGAAGGAAGAAATACCACATTGATAGGGTTGAATGAGGATCCTGTGCTGTAAAAGATAAAAAGAGATCTATAATGGACACAACAACAGGTAGATGTTGCAACTGTCGAGTTGAAAATGTTGATGTATATGTAACTTTGGAATGTATTTCATCTATGTATTTATTGTACTCCTATAGAGATGTATTATTCCTCTATATGGAAGTGTCATCATTTGTATTAACAAGTGTCACAAGTGTAATAACTTGCTAATGGGTTATTAGACCGCCAAGCATGGGGTCGGCCCTGATTAATTTAATCATGGGTTATTATACTGAGTTAGACAAGTCGGCCCCACCAGTTTATTAGGCAGGTTAGAATAGTTATAAATAGAGATCGGGAGATCTCTATTTGATCATCTCATTATCTCACTCTACACTACTCGAAAAGTGGTGCACATGTGAGGAGGAGGATCAGCTGCTAGGAGAAGACTATCTATGTGTACTTGGGTTGTATTATTGCTCTATCTATCTCTGAGGAAGTTGTGGGGTTTTTCACCTTAGGGTTTTCCCCACGAAAACTCTGTGTGTCTATTGTCTCTTATGTTTGCTTCTTGTGATGATTGATATGCTTGCTATAATTGATATGCACTGATATACTGTACATGTTATTATCTTAGCAAATATCCTAGAGTATATTGAATTCATGCTAAAAAAATTAACATGGTATGAAAGCTAACCTGAGAAGAAGACACTATGCAGTTGCAGAAGCTAGGGATTCTTGTTTCTAGGTTTCTCTCCATGGATTTTGGAAAATCAATATGATAGATTGAATCTCCTCAGCGAGTTGAATCTTTCTGTCCATTCAAAATTCAATTTTGAGCACTTTCAGTTTTGGCCCTAAAAATTAGGGTTTCTTCAAAAATAGGAATTTCTGAAATCTGAGGACATAGCTAGAAACTCCTTGGAAAAATCAAAGTTTAGAGCTTTGGATCAAACTTTTTGGTTGGGTGAAGCTCCGAGAAACTCAAACCCTAATTTAGGGTCCTGCCAGTGAATCCGGGAGATTGAAAAGCATTTCTTAAGGGTGAAACTTGATAGTTTTCAAATTCCAAGTATACTAGGATGATCATCTCATCAAGGCACATCTTTCTATCCTTTCAGAATGTTAAAATTTACATTTTGAATTTTTAGGGTTTCTCTGACAAACCCTAACTCAGCTCCAGATCTGAACTTATGCAAATCAAGTGGTAAGACCTAGATCTTTTCTATTTCCATTTGAAGTACTCTTTAAGATGTCTCACCACACCAAGCTTGAGGATAAGCTTGAAGGGGCTGATAAATTTCGATCCTGGAGGTATAGGATTGGGTTAATCCTAGAAGAAAATGATTTGGAGACTTACATAAGTGAAGAGATCCCTGTCCTAGAGGGAGAAGAGGCTAAAGCCTTACACAAGAAGAATTTGGTCAAGGCTAAAAGAATCATTGCTGATTCTATCAAGGACCATATCATACCTCATGTCTCCTCCCTAAAGACACCCAAGCAGATGTTTGACTCCTTGTCCAAGTTGTTTGAAGGAAGGAACATAAATCGGAAGATGACTCTGCGGAACCAATTGAAAGGGGTAAAGCTTCAAAATGGAGAGACCATTCAATCCTACTTCTCAATGGTATCTCAAATCAATGAACAAATTGAAGCTGTGGATGAAGTAGTGGACAATGGTGAAGTTGTTATGACCACTCTGAATGGCCTACCTAGGTCATGGGATTCCTTTATTCAAGGAATCTGTGCAAGAAAGAAATTGATCTCTTTCAGTAGAATGTGGGAGGAATGCTCACAAGAAGAAGCTAGGCTTGTGGCTCGAGAAGAAAATATGGGAAATGAATACCAAGCTCTCGCAACTCACACCAAAAGAAGCAATCTCAAGAAGGAGCACTCTCATTACAAGAGATCCTATCACAACCAACAAAAGAATAAGAAGGATCTAAGATGGTTCACATGCAATGAGAAGGGACACTTTGCTGCAAATTTCCCCAAGAACAAAAGGGACAACAACAACAACAACTTCAACAAGAAGAACAAGAATAAAAAAAGAAGATATCATGCTCATGATGCTGAGGATGATGAAGCTCCCAAGAAGAAGGATAGATCAGAAAGTGATGACTCATCAAGCGAAGATGAATATGTTCTAATCTCTGCTCTCATGGGTACTATCTCTTATGGTTGTAATGATTGGCTTATTGATAGTGGGGCTTCCAAACACATGAATGGGTTTAAAGAATATTTTGTAAATCTATCTAAACATGAGTCACCCCATAAGGTGAAACTTGGGGATGACTTTCAATACCCTATCAAAGGAAGTGGTGAATCCTCCTACAACCTAGACCCTGGGAAGTCTTTGAAGATGAAAGAAGTTATATATGTACCTGGGCTTAAGAAGAACCTACTCTCCATATCTGCATTGGATGCAAAAGGCATGAGGGTTGCATTTGTAGATGGCCAATTTCTCATGTGGCCAAAGGGAAAGACCATAGATGATGTAGTAGTGATTGGAGAGATAGAGAGAGGATTGTAGAAATTGAAGGGACAGCTTGAACATGCCATGGTACATGAATCCATGGAACCAAGTGAACTTTGGCATAGAAGACTTGCACATGTGCACTATAGAGCACTACCAATTGCAAGTAAAGCTGTAGAGGGTCTTCTTGAAATCAAGACCAAGCATGAAGGTGTTTGCAAAGGATGTGCAAAAGGAAAGAACATTAAGAAGGCATTTCCAAGTAGTGAAAGCAAAGGTAAAGGAATTTTGGAAATTATCCACTCCAATGTATGTGGTCCGATGTCGTCTAGTTCTCTGAGTGAGTATGTATACTATGTCTCTTTCATTGATGATTTCTCTAGGAAAACTCAGGTCTACTTCTTGAAGAACAAAGATGAAGTGTTTGATAAGTTCAAGGAATTCAAAGCCTTGATGGAAAACGAAATTGATAAGAAGATCAAGACATTCAGATCCAACAATGGCGGATAATTCAGTTTAGTTGATTTCAAGAAGTTATGTAGTGATTCGGGGGTTAAGAGGGAGTTGACTGCTCCCTAAGATCCACAACAGAATGGAGTTGCAGAAAGAAAGAATAGAACAATCATGGAAGCAGCACGGGAAATGCTGCATGACCAGGATCTACCTATGCATCTATGGGCAGAAGCAGCTAGGACAGTTGTATATGTGCAGAACAGAACACCCCACAAGATATTGGACAACAAGACACCAGAAGAGGTCTTCTCTGGTAAGAAACCTGAAGTCAGCCATCTCATAATATTTGGTTGTCTAGTATACACTCATGTCCCAAAGGAAAAGAGGACTAAACTAGATCTTTTAGGAAAGAAGGGTATCTTTGTGGGTTACAGTGAAAACTCGAAGGCTTACAGAATATACTTTCCAGGGTTCAAGAAGATTGATGTCAGCAGGGATGTAACATTTGATGAAAACTCAGCATTCATCAAATCAAGGAAGACACCTGTTGAAGATCATGAAGAACCTAAGGAAACCAGATTTCAAGACACTACCATGACTGAAGCAATTCTAGATGTTGATCGTGAAGTAGAAGATCCACAAGAACCTATAGATCCACCCCATGAGAAGGACTCTCACAAGAGGAAACATGCATGGGCTAGAGAGCTCATTCAAGATGTAGAAAGGTATGGCATTCTAGAAGAAGAACATAGAGCAAAGAATAGAACTAGATCACATACTAGCTATGTTGCTTTACTCTGCGATATTATGAACAAAGAACCTTCCAGTTATGAAGAGGCGGCATAAAAGAAAGAATGAAAGGATTCCATGGTCGATGAATATCAGTTGATCATGAAGAATGATGTTTGGGATGTAGTCCCAAGACCAGAAGGGAAGTCTGTTGTGACTTCTAAATGGATCTATAAGATCAAGCATGTTGCAGATGGCAGCATAGAAAAATACAAAGCAAGATTTGTAGCTCGTGGCTTCTCCCAGAAAGAAGGGATTGATTATGAAGAAACTTTTGCTCTTGTAGCCAGGTAGACTTCCATCAGAACAGTACTTGCTCTGGCTGCAATGATGAAATGGAAGATACACCAGATGAATGTCAAGACAACTTTCTTGAATGGTGTAGTCGAGGAGGAAGTGTATGTGGAGCAGCCACTTGGTTTTGAAACACATGACTGGAAGTCATATGTGTGCAGGTTGAAGAAAGCCTTGTATGGCTTGAAGCAAGCTCCTAGGACTTGGTATTGTAGGATTGACAGTTTCCTATCTAGTTTGGGCTTTACCAAGAGTAAAGCGGATTCCAACCTTTACTACAAGGTTGAGGAAGGCAATCCTATGATACTAGTCCTATATGTGGATGACCTGTTTTTGATAGGTAATGATAGTTTGATTGTTGATACCAAGAGGAAGCTTGCTGCCTAGTTCGAGATGAGGGACTTGGGGATGATGCACTCCTTTCTAGGCATGGAAGTGTGGCAGAGTGCAGATGGAATCTTCCTTGGACAAGGGAAGTATGCAGTAGAGATCCTAAAGAGGTTCGGGAAGATGGACTGCAAGGCCATGGCCACACCTATGGCATCAAACCTGAAGCTTCTGTGTGATGCTTCATCTGAGCCGGTTGATGTTACTATGTATCGTTAGATGATTGGTTCCTTGATGTACTTGATGAACACAAGACCAAATATTTGCTTTGCGGTGAACACATTGAGCCAGTTCTTGACAGATCCCAAAGGTTTTCACCTAGTTACTGTAAAGCATATTCTGAGGTTCCTGAAGGGTACAATTGACTATGGGCTCAAGTATGATGCGAATCAAATGTTTAACCTACAGGGTTATGTTAATTCAGATTGGGAAGGCAGTGCTGTAGATAGGAAGAGCACTTATGGGTGCTGCTTCAATATGGGATCAGGTGTGATCTCTTGGTTTAGCAGGAAGTAGTCCTGCGTAGCACTCAGTACAGCCAAAGCAGAGTATGTTGCAGCTTGTTCGGCCAGTTGTGAGGTAGTATGGCTTCAGAAGCTACTGTCTGAGTTATTTGATCTACCACTGGAGGCTAATGGGATCTTTTGTGATAACTAGAGTTGTGTGACGTTGTTTGAGAACCCAGTGCTCCATGACAGGTCGAAGCACATTGAGATCAAATATCACTATATCATGGATATGGTGTAGAGAGGAGCGGTGAAGCTTTTGTATGTTGCGACAGATGAGCAGGTTGCAGATGTACTGCCGAAACCACTAGCCAGAGTGAAGTTCAAGTACTTCAGAGAGAGGCTTGGTGTTCTTCAGATTGACGACACTTTGAGGAAGAAGTGATGGACACATTTATTGAATCCATTCCAAGCATGGTGAGAGGAGGATCCTTCACATGGCTGTGGATGTAAGCACTATATGAAGAGCATCAGGATGATGCTCCAGTTATGGCTCTATATATGCATCATGCTGGATGTTGGATATGATCAGTTGGATTATGTATATGTATACGCATCATATTGGATGTTGGATATGATCAGTTGGATCATGTATATGTATATGCATCATGTTAGATGTTGGATATGATCAGTTGGATCATGTATATGCATATGCATCATGTTGGATGTTGGATATGATCAGGTGGATCATGTATCTGTATATGTATTAGGTGGATACTTCTATGATCAGGTGGATCATGTATTTGTATATGTATCAGTTGGATACATTGTATATGATGATATGAATCAAGTAGATACTTGGTATGCATCAGGTGGATGCATTATATGATCAGGATGATCATGGATGATGAGCTTCAGGATGTTGGTCCAGATGATATGTATCCAGATGACGCTATGATGATTAGGATGATCATGTGATGATGTACATCAGAATGATGTATGGTGAGTATCGAGTTGATGCTCTATGGTCGTGGATAGGTTGTGTATATAAACATATAATATGGCCCTTGGAGGTTTGCAGATACTCTTTCGAGGTTTTGCCTATGTCATATAATGTGGCCCTGGGAGATTTGGCAAATGCTCTTTCGAGGTTTTGCTTGGGAGGACATATAATATGGCCCTGGGAGGTTTGCAGATACTCTTTCGAGGTTTTGCCTATGGCATGTCATATGTCCCTGGGATATCTGGCAGATGCTCTTTCTAGGTTTTGTCCTATGGCATATAATATGTCCCTGGGAGATCCGATAGGTTGGGTTGTGTGCCCATAATAAGTTCTGGGATGCTCTTGCAAGGTTTTGCCATGACCACATGTAATATGGCCTTGGGAGATCCGATAGGTTGGGCTGTGTGCCGTAATAAGTCCTAGGATGCTCTTGCGAGGTTTTGTGGTGACCACATGTCATATGTCCCTGGGAGATTCGATAGGTAGAGCTGTGTGCTTGTAACAGCTTGGGATGCTCTTGCGAAGTTTTTTGGTGAGGTCACATATAATATGTCCCTAGGAGATCCGACAGGTAGAGCTGTGTGCTCGTAACAACCTTAGATGCTCTTGTGAGGTTTTGTGACGCACGTAATAAGTCCTAAGGATTCCACAATATGTCTAGTGATGATGAAGACCTACAGGTGGTGGGCCTACATCCAGTATGAAAAAGGAATGGCTCTGTACAACTTCCTATGACAAGAAGATTCAGAGATTAATTGAGATAACAGCAGTAGTGACGATGACGATGCATTGATGACGATGATCCAAAGAAGAAGACTTGTGCTAGAAGATCTGTGTCGAGAAATAACTTCCTAGTTAAGAGGGACTGTTGATGTATAGGTAACCTCAGAATGTATTTCATCTATGTATCTATTTTACTCCTATAGAGATGTATTTCATCTAATGGGTTATTAGACCACCAAGTGTGGGGTCGGACCTGATTAAGTTAACCATGGGTTATTAGACTGAGTTAGACAAGTTAGCCCCACTGGTTTATTAGGCAGGTCAGAACATGTATAAATATAGATCGGGAGATCTCTATTTGATCATCTCATTATCTCACTCTACACTACTCGAAAAGTGGCGCACATGTGAGGAGGAGGATCAGCTGCTAGGAGAAGACTATCTCTGTGTACTTGGGTTGTATTATTGCTCTATCTATCTCTGAGGAAGTTGTGGGGTTTTTCACCTTAAGGTTTTCCCCACAGAAACTCTGTGTGTATATTGTCTCTTATGTTTGATTCTTGTGATGATTGATATGCTTACTATGATTGATATGCACTGATATGTTGTACATGCTATTCTCTTAGTAAAGATCCTAGAGTATATTGAATTAATGCTCAAAAAATTAACAGAAAAGTGTACCGGTTAGGGAGAAAGTACAAAATTACAACGAAATCAAGGACCTACAGAAAGAATTGGTTGTGCTTAGAGAGAAAGAGGTTGTTGCATCTGACAGGTTGCATCCCATTGAACAAAAAGGCCTCGAATTGATGCAGCAATTCGATGAGAAGTTCGTAGAACTCCAGGCGGCGGAAGGCACCATGAAAGAGAAGGTGGCCAAAGAAAAGGTCTCGCGGGAAACTATGGAGACACTTCGAGGATTTGAGAAAAAGACCAAGGACATGGCTACAGAGTTAGCAATTACTCTGCAAAATTTTACTTCAAAGATTGGTATGACAGAGGATGCAGAACCCTCATCCATAGCTAGAAGTGGCTCGGGATGAGCCACAGGTGAGTGTTAGGGGCTTGTTGGGTGGGGCCCAAGTTGGAATATTTGCACAAGTACTGAAAAGTGCGCATGTTGCACCGTGACAAGCTATGAGGGCAGTTTTGAGAAATTGCGCATGTCGCACGAAGGCAATAGGTAAGGAAGGATTGCGCAGTATGATGGTGCGCAAGAAACACACAAAAGATAATTTTGGTAAGAAATAATGGTAAAGGTCAGACGAGGAAATGATCTATTTTGGGTAAGAGACAGGTGGAAGGAAGAGGAAAGTGACTTGCCAAGAAGAGTGGCAAGAAGCAGTTTAGAAGCTAGGAAACTATGTCGATGGCGATAGGAAGGCGGAAGGAGTGGAAAGGGATAGACCATGATGCAGTTGTAACTGTTTTGACGACTGCGGCTGTCAGACGAGCATGTGAGGCACGAGTGGCCCAGCAGGACAACCTGGAGCAGGCAGAGAAAGCTATCGATGGCGACAGCTAGGGTCGCAGTTATCCACACCAGTTTTGGAAACCTTAGGGTTTTGGCCTACTGATTATAAAGACATGACCCATGGGTGTGATCTATAAATAAGGCATTTTTGTATGGAAAAGAGTTACTCTTCATTTTTGAACATTGTTAGAATTTGTAAGCTTGAAAGCTATTGTAAATGCTCTGCAGCTAAGTGCGTAGAGAACTATCTGAGAGAGAAGAGAGTATGCAGTTGAGTGCGTAGGCTAAGAATTGTTGTACCCTTCCCAAAAATATCAATATAAAAATAGTTCTTATGGACGTAGCCTCCATCCGGGGGGTGAACCACGTTAAATTATGTGTAGTGTGATTGTTTGTTCTTGCAACTTGTTCATTTACTTGAAATAAATGCTTGATGCTGCAATTATCTGTTGTATGCTTGCTTTTATATGTATTGACCGAAGGAATGGGTTGAATAATATGTTAAGTAATACATGTGTGGATGAATGTTAAGTATTCGACACTTCTAAGTCTTTGAATGCATGAATCTGTTGGATAATTACTTAGTTAAGTATTGAAGTTGAGCACAGCATTGGACCGCGCAGTATTGTATCGTTTACTCACTTGCATACACAGTAAAGATAATAATCTAAGTGTGGTTGAATGAATATTGATAGTTAAGTAAGATTGAATAGAAGCAAACAAGTCCTGAAGTGAACGCGCGGTCTAGGCGATGCGCTGACCCATGATGAGTTGCTGCGAGATAAACTGTTGATAGTTATTATCGTAACACCATGTCTAAGAATTCGTAGAGTAAGCCTTGCAACATTGTAAGTCTAAGAAGAAAGCGAATTTTCCATTGTGCTATCATGTTGTCAAAACTCCGCATACCGTGCAGTCCGTGCATGCGCTGGCTGCGCAGGTGAAGTAGAGACTTTACGCAGTCCGAAGCCCGCAATAAGAGTCTTTTACTGCGCTGCACATCAGTATTTTTGAGACTCACATCACCAGGTTGTGGAAACATGATTCTACAACCACCCCCTCAGCTTCGCCTCGAGGGAGACCACAGGATGCATGTAGCCTGTTGCCGAAAGGGCCGGTGAATAGGGGTTTTGTTGGTTCCTTGAACCGCGAAGTATCTGGGTCTACATTGGAAACCTCAACATCAATTACATATGCCAACATCTAGGTTTGAAGCGGAGGTGAGGTGAGGTGATGTATTTCAGGCTCACGAATTATTCCCACAAACTGAATTTCAGGCTCACGAATTATGCCCGCGGACTGAATTTCCAGCTCACAAATTATGCTCACGGATTGAATTTCCAGCTCACAAATTATGCCCATGGACTCAATTTCCAGCTCACAAATTTTGCCTGTGGACTAAATTTCCAGCTCACAAATTATGCCCGCGGATTGAATTTCCAGCTCACAAATTATGCCTATGGACTGAATTTCCAGCTCACAAATTATGCCCGTGGAGAGTTTCAACAACAAATTAATGCTTATAGATAGGGGATTATATATTCACTACCTAGATTATAGACTTGTACTCCTTTTTGTTAACATGGATATTCGATTGCAATAATGTTATATGAGATGCATGTTTAAAAAAATTGAGTTCATTAGAACAATCAATATTCAATATGAGCCATTTCTTAGAATCTCCATGTAGAGAAGACAGATTGAAAGGGCATAGCTCCAAGGAAGAAGATAAATTTTATATCGATTGAGATAAGTTGCCTTGTAAAAAAATGTGGAGATCATGTTTCTCTAGGTTAAGATGATTTTTGAGAAACACGTGTTGAGGAGGAAGACTAAACATCAAAGAGGGAATGCTTTGAAAGTAGTGAGCATGGAATTTTCAAAATGAAAATGTTGGCCACACACAAAACTTTGGAGTATGAAAGTTTGATAAATATTATGATCAATGATTTAGAGAAGTTATTTGTAAATTTATTGTTGAGATAAAGCTTTTGCAACTCATTCGATGCAGTGAGTGCTAAGTGGAATAATAAATATTATAATAAATTTTTCATTCTGAATAATATTGATGGGATATTGGTCATGCCTTAATGACATACTCTATGAAAATATTTCAAAAAATGTTATATCAACTTTATGAGGTTCAAATTCTTAAAGAGAGATACTCACATGGTTTTGTGGTAATGCCTTGATTAGAATTTATATGTAATTGTAGTAGACACTTGGACACCTATTGGAAGCAGTGCACATTCAAGACTAGACTAGAAAAATGGCGGGCATTTTACAAAGGTCACTTAAACACTTTTAGCATTAATTTTATACTTAGACAATTTGTGCAATTTCTAAGGTGGATTATTTATTTCACCAAAATCCTAGACCAATGCCACTAGATGATGTAGTACACCTTACTGAGCACACCTAAGTTGATTTTACTCTCAGACTCATCTTCATCTTCCCTAGGTGGTCATTTTACAGAACTTGGTGCAAAACTACCTAAAACCCTGTTTTGGCAGGCATATAACTTCCTCCTCAGACTCTCTCAAGACAAAATGAGACCATGGTCAGGTATACAAATCAATAAGATATAGCCTGGACATATGGGGTGGGCATTTTCCTTAACCCATGAATTATGGAGGGAAATTTACTGAGGCCACTTAGGCAGTTTTACTCCATCTAGTGAAAAACAGCCTTAAACCCTATTTTGGCAGAGTTATAACATCCTCCTTGGACACTGCCAAGACAAACTGAGACCATGGTCATGTAACTAAGACCATGGTCATGTAGACATGTCAACAAGATTCAGAATGGTGCTTCCAGATATTTTTTATCATTCTCTTTTGATGTATGGTGGGCATTTCCCCAAGACAACTTGGACCAATTTTCCAACACTTAGCCATTTTTTAGAATTTCTCCAAAGATTATTCTGAACCCCTATTTTGGCATGCCTATAACTTTGTCATAAATCACTCTTTTGATGAAATGAGACCGTGGTTACATAGCCCTTTCAACAAGCTACAACCTGGTAGGAAGCAGTGGCCATTTTCCTTAACCCATTAATTATGGAGGGAATTTCACTGATCAGGCCACTTAGGCAGTTTTACTCCATCTGGTGTAAAACAGCCTGAAACCCTGTTTTGGCAGACTTATAACTTCCTCCTCGGACACTCTCAAGACAAGCGGAGACCATCTTCAGGTAGAAACATCAAAAAGCTTCAAAATGATGCTTCCAGATTATTTTTATCATTCTCCTGTGATGTACGACGGACATTTCCCCAACGCCACTTGCACCAATTTTCCAACACAGCTATTTTTCAGAATTTCTCCAAAGTTTATTATGAACCCCTCTTTTGGCATACCTATAACTTTATCATAAAGAACTCTTTTGCAGAAATGAGACCATGGTTAGATAGACCTTTCAAGAAGCTACAACCTAGCAGGAAGGAGTGGGCATTTTCTTTAACCCGTGGATTATGGAGGGCATTTTACTGATCAGGCTTGTTAGGCAGTTTTAATCCATCCGATGTAAAAAAGCCTGAAACCCTACTTCGATAGACTTATAACTTCCTCCTCGGACACTCTCAAGACAAATGGAGGCTATCTTTAGGTAGACACATCAACAAGCTTCAAAATGGTGCTTCCAGATATTTTTTATCATTCTCCTATGATGTACGGCGAGCATTTCCGAAAGGAAACTTGCACCAATTTTCCAACACATCCATTTTTCAGAATTTCTCCAAAGTTTATTCTGAACCCCTCTTTTGGCATACCTGTAACTTTATCATAAAGCACTCTTTTGAAGAAATGAGACCATCGTTAGATAGACCTTTCAACAAGCTACAACCTGGAAGGAAGGAGTGGGCATTTCCCTCAACCCATGAATTATGGAGGGTATTTTACTAATGAGACCACTTAGGCAGTTTTACTCCATCTGGTGTAAAACAGTCTGGAACCCTGTTTCGGCAGACTTATAACTTCCTCCTCAGAAACCCTCAAGACAAATGGAGGCCATGTTTAGGTAGAAACATCAACAAGCTTCAGAATGGTGCTTCCATATATTTTTTATCATTCTCCTGCGATGTACGATGGACATTTCCCCAACGCCACTTGCACCAATTTTCCAACGCTTAGCTATTTTTCAGAATTTCTCCAAAGTTTATTTTGAACCCCTCTTTTGGCATACCTGTAACTTTATCATAAAGCACTCTTTTGAAGAAATGAGACCATCGTTAGATAGACCTTTCAACAAGCTACAACCTGGAAGGAAGGAGTGGGAATTTCCCTCAACCCATGAATTATGGAGGGCATTTTACTAATGAGACCACTTAGGCAGTTTTACTCCATCCGGTGTAAAACAGCCTGGAACCCTGTTTCAGCAGACTTATAACTCCCTCCTCGGAAACCCTCAAGACAAATGGAGGCCATGTTTAGGTAGACACATCAACAAGCTTCAGAATGGTGCTTCCATATATTTTTTATCATTCTCCTGTGATGTACGACGGACATTTCCCCAAGGCAACTTGCACCAATTTTCCAACACTTAGCTATTTTTAAGAATTTCTCCAAAGTTTATTTTGAACCCCTCTTTTGGCATACCTGTAACTTTATCATAAAGCACTCTTTTGAAGAAATGACACCATGGTTAGATAGACCTTTCAACAAGCTACAACCTGGTAGGAAGGAGCAGGCATTTTCCTTAACCCATGAATTATGGAGGGCATTTTACTGATTAGGCCACTTAGGCAATTTTACTCCATCGGGTGTAAAACATCCTCAAAACCCTATTTCGGCAGACTTATAACTTCCTCCTCGAACAGTCTCAAGACAAACCAAGGCCATGTTCAGGTAGACACATCAACAAGCTTCAGAATGGTGCTTCTAGATATTTTTTATCATTCTCCTATGATGTACGACGTGCATTTCCCCAAGGAAACATGCACCAATTTTCTAACAGTTAGCCATTTTTCATAATTTCTCCAAATTTTATGCTGAACCCATCTTTTGGCATACCTATAACTTTATCATAAAGCACTCTTTTGAAAAAATGAGACTATGGTTAGATAGACCTTTCAACAAGCTCTAGCCTGGAGGGAAGGAGCGGGCATTTTCCTTAACCCATGAATTATGGAGGGCATTTTATTGATTAGGCCACTTAGGAAGTTTTACTCCATCCGGCACAAAACAGCCTAAAACCCTGTTTTGGAAGACTTATAACTTCCTTCTCAGACACTCTCAATACAAACGGACACCATGTTCAGGTAGACACATCAACAAGCTTCAGCCTGGTTCTTCCTAATTAAGATTCAATCTAACTATGTCTTCACGCAGGTTACTATCTTTGTGTTTTTGCAAGGTTTTACTGAATTTGGTGATCATGTGGACATGGAACATGTAACCCTTTCGGTAGTCATGGTGGAGTTTTAATAGCCTTTGCTTATCTTCTTCGTGTGATCATCCAAATTGGCATTATGCCTCAAACTTCGATAAGAAAAACAACCCAATGATGAAGCATTTCAACAATATAACTAACAATTAAGATTCAATATTGCACCAAGCCAAATATAGCATTTCTGCCTTGTTTAATGGACTAACTTGGGGCACTCCATCACCAGAATTGGCAGTATGCCCAATTTTTTTGATAAAATATCTGAAACAATATCATCGCCAACTAAAACAACTAACGCTTAAGCCCTTGATCACTCATATGACCATCGAGTCAACTGATATATAAAAATTATTTATCCAACGACTGTTGAAACCCTTGATCACTCCATATAACCATCGTTTCGACAGAATGCAACGGATGAGATCAACTCCTTGGCAAATCGGTGGATGTTGTCACTTCTTCCAAAAGGTAGGGGGCCTGATTTGTCGTCTCGGGCTCCAAGCCGGTGACTTCTCGAGGATTCCAAGCACCTAGAGCCCCCACCATACACTTGCACTACGCGTCAAATAAGCATAGCGAGGATGGTGTATATAAACTCATATTACCTCAAATATCCTGCCAATGTGGGATAATCCCAAAGACGAGTTAATCGCCAACGTCGATCACTTGATTAGACGGTTGCTGAGTGTTTTCCTGCAATTCTTCATCTTTTTCCACTGAGATTTGAATCATGCATTGAATTATTTTGTTGGGATTTAATCAGAGCTCTTGCCATTCCTTTTGTTACAAACATCGACTTAGATCTGGGTTCCTTTGATCACCTACGCTCAGGTTAATCTTTTCTTTCCTTGAATCACCTCGATTTTTACTTTGTCGGCCGTAACCTTTGAAATTATCATCCACAGCGCATAATCTAGACTTAATGTGCTCAACGCAGGGGTCTTCATCTGATGTAGACAGATTAAGCTCTCCCAATTTGTCAATCACATCTTTCTTGGAAGCCTTGTATTTCTTAGAAAAGGTCATCCCTTTCCCCAGAACGGATTGAGCCTCTTGGCGTGTTATTATGGGAAATTTATTCAAGCACTCGAGACTGTATTCCAGAACCTTGATTGAAACCTCCATCTCTTTTTGTTTGAAGTCTCGCCTCTCTCGAGTGGAATTCTGATTGGCAGTAGTAACGAAGGTTGTGATGTTCTTTTGCTATCGCTGGACACCTCTTAAACCTATTATTACTTCATGTCCACTTCTTCATTCTCTTTGGGCTTAAATTTTCCCAGCTATAGATTCTCTTTGTAAAGAATGCTTAACTGCATACTATCGTGGAATCATATCATCAACGTCAATAGATCAAATAATTAACACCCTCTGCTTTGTCATCATACTATTTGCCATCAATGCCAACTTGTATATCTGCTATATGATGATGATGATGATGATGGTGATGATGATGACAACGATCATCGTCATCATCATCTTCCTTATCGTCATGATCATCATCAACTGCATCATTATCAACTTCATCATCCTCATCATCATCATCTTCATCGTCATCATCATCATCAATATGATTGTCATCGTCATCATCATCTTCCTTATCATCATCATTGTCGGCATCATCATCATCATGAAGATGATGATGACGATTATGACGACAACGATGATGATTCTTCCTTATCATCATCATCGTCGTCATCATCATCGTGATGAAAATGATAATGACGATGATGACGGCAATGGCGATGATGAAGATGATGATGAAGATGATGATGATGATGGAGATGAAGAAGATGAAGATGATGATGACGAAGATGATGATGATGATGATGATGATGATGATGAAGAAGAAGATGATGATAATGATGAGGATGATGATGACGATGAAGAAGAAGATCATGATAATGATGATGATGATGACGAATATGATGATGATGATGGTGATGATGATGATGATGGTGATGAGGATGATTGTGATGAGGATGATGGTGATGATGATGACAACAATCATCGACATCTTCATCATCATCATCATCTTCCTTATCGTCATGATCATCATTAGCTACATCATCATCAACTTCATCATCCTCACCATCATCATTTTCATCATCATCATCATCATTAACATGATTGTCATCATCATCATCATCATCATTATCATCTTCATTTCCTTATCATCATCATCTTCGTCATCATCATGATAATGATGACGATGATGATGAAAACGAGGATGATGAAGATGATGAAGATGATGATGATGTCAATGGAGATGAAGAAGATGATGATGATGATGACGAAGATGATGATCATGATCCTGATGATGAAGAACAAGATGATGATAATGATGAGGATGATGATGATGATGATGATGATGATGACGATGATGAAGATGATGAAGATGATGAGGACGATGGCATGAAGAAGATGATGATGATGATGACAAAGATGATGATGATGATGATGATGACGAAGAAGTAACAGAGGTAATTTCTCGTTGTGTTTAGTTTCACATTAGACCTAGACGAAGGTCAAGCTGGGTTGATCGATTCTCTGATCAATCAACAAAAATCATAGCATTGCAGTCGACTCAATCAATAGAGTTTGAATGGCTCAGATCAAAGCAAATGGGGAGATTGACAATAGGGAAAGGATCCAAAAAGTGAACGTGTGCAGGAGTTAACATTTCTGCAAGCATCATCATCATCATCCACTCCCAAACTCCCAATGACTATTGCTATGTGCCTATGCACCGGTCTTCTACCCTGTTGGTTCTCTACTGTGCATCTCGAGGTCTACTCCAACTTGCAAGACACTCTTCCTATGTTCGTCAAATTCTCCAGATCCTGCTGACCTATAGATATCAGTAACCTCTACCGTGCTGCACAATCAATGACAGTCGTGCTGCACAATCAATGACAAAGGGGGAGATTGATGAGCAAGGTTGTCATTGATGACTAATCATTAATGATGAAGGTAATATAAAGGATGATGATATGACAAGAAGTGACAAATATTGATGACATGGATTGATATGGGCATTGGAACACCAAATGGGTCAAATGACCCATTCTGTGGTCATTTGTGGTTTGATGGGGCCATGAAACCCTTGTTGATGGTCCATGCTATCAATTGACGATTGGCTTGAAGTCCATGGAAAACATCTAGATTCATCTTGATTGAAAGTCATATGATAACCTTGAAAGAGTTCTAGAAACTCTTGCATGTGGTTCCTTTGGGTCAGTGTGCTATTGTGTCCATCAAGCTAAATGAAGGGTCAATGAAAAATCTACCACAAGAGGGCTAACCACAAGTCAACACACAAACGTGGACAACCAAAAACATAACAGAACAAGTGGGATAACAACAAATTCAACATAACATAACAAGTGGGGTAACCATAAACATAACATAACTAGTGGGCTAACCACAAAGTCAGCATAACATAACATGTAATGCCCCATATTTCGACTAGACAAGTTTATCCATGAGACATATTACACCTTATTTTCTTATTATATGTTGGATTCAGCTAGGATGAGTAAACAATAGTTATGACATGATAGACCTGATTATATGTTGCTACCATGTTTATGTTGTTACTATGTTATGTTTTCATTATGACTATGATGCTACGATATTATGATGTTACTATGTTCATGCAGTTATTAAGTTATGATTATCATGAGATTCATTGCTTTTATGATGACAATATATGTTTTAGCATTTTCATTGATGAAATGTGAAATATATGGTGTTGTACGTAGATTCCATCCTATGATGAAATTGATAGAACTGTTATATTCCATGCATACCTGTGACGAGATAAAATTGTGACGTGAAATAAAATGATGTTGATGATATGGATCAATTGGTGATCGAATGGAAATGCTTGTTATAAAATGTGTATTTTGCGGAATACTAACCTACAGGACACAAGGGCTATGGGATAGCCAGTTACTTGATCTGAGATATATTGGAAAAAAACATGTTCGTACAGTAAACCTTAGCAGCCAAAAATGATGTTACGATAACACAAACTGATAATCCCAATAGCAGCAAAGTATGAGTTGATAAGGGCGTAGGCCCAGTATGTTGAGAGGGATGGATGTGTTTCCCACCCTATGTTTCCATGAGACCCGAGGTCGTGGGAGGTCCGTGCCGAGACACGCTCCCCATGTTGTTGTGATGACGATGGTCGAATGCCTGCTAGGGGAGGATAGGTCCGTTGTTCAGCCGACGCTATCGCTCTCAAGTTCTATGTGGTCAGATCGGTGAGTCCGACATCCACTCTTGTACTAGCAGAGGAAGGATAGGGAGGATGCTGGACGTAGGTTATGATGGGAGGATGTGTTAGTTAGTACTATTGAGGGTTGGGTATTCCTTGATTCTGAGTTAGTGGTAGTAGGTACCCTTCCTTGTACATGATTGATTAAACTAATGTAAAGATAAAGATAATGATGTGAAATCGTAAAGAATTAACTGTTAAATAACTGAGAATGTTGAAGTAATTGTACTATTTATATTATGTTTGTTCTTCTACATGGGGGTAAATACTACTATTAGTTAGCAGGTATGCATAGGCGGGATGGGGTTTGTTTATAGTACATTTATGATCTGTGCATACGCTGGCCACGCATGCACACCTTGCACATGTACAATAGTATCGATATACAAACACTTAACATATTGAATAAATGTATAAGTTGTCATAAGTAATTAGGTTAATCATGCATTGACCGAATTCAGATAATGAATATAAAGTTATTTAAGATGTGTAAAACAAGTCAATTAATCTATGTATTACTCGTTGGTAAACATCGTGATATACAATGGAGACAAGTGTCATCATTTAACATTGTCGTCTGAGAATTGTTGTAAATAAGGTAATGGTGATGTGTAATTAATTAGTAAGATTGTTTAAGCACTTAAGGGTGCTTTGTTTAGAAGAACGATGATACTCTGTAGATGTTAGGGTACTCATGTGATAAACAAATTATTTAACAGACATTTTTATTAAATTAACCATTTATTATTACTTTGTGGTGATGTAATTAATGTTATTACTTAATTAATGTTATTGTAATAATATTACTACCCATGTCATAACAATTGCAATATAGGTAAAAATGTAAATATTGATTAATAAATGATTAAAGTGTGATTATTTCCATTACTAAGTTAAAAATAATAGAATAACAATTCTTGAATCGATGTGATGTGATGGAAATTGGTTATTACTATTTAATTATTCAATACGAATCTTAGAATTTAAATCTCAAGATAAGTTAGCTTGACCGATGAGATAGACCATTAAGACGCACCATGACCAAGTTGAAAAGGTCAAACTATTTATATAATATTTTATTAATTACATTAATAACATTAAATACCAAGGATGGGGAATAGACTTGTAATTAATAAACCTTGTCCCGAATGGATAACCTTTAGATAACCTTTGGGTAATGAATCCCATCATAATAAATACTTACAACCGTCAATCAAAATCCAATAAATTTACCATGCGTGTAAATAATTATTCGGTACATTGAGTGTGAAAAATACATTTTATAATGAAACATGTATGAACAAACTAAGGAAAGGAGTAAATGTTTGAGGGGCTCGAGAGGGGGAGTTTGGGGCGGTGGAGTAAGCTCAAGGTCTTCTCGAGGAAGGAACTGTATATAGAGGGGGAGAGAGTTGAAGGTGAGGGATATATAGCTTGAAGTGGAGAGAAAGATTTTGGAATAGAAAGGAGGTTTGAGAACAGAAAAGTTTGGAGAACCTAAGTGAAGACTGCTCTCGAGATTATCAGATTGTGAGCTCGGGGGCTTGGAAATCCTTTGATTTCCAAGGGCCAGGAAGATAATAGCTGGTCGGTAGGGTGGACACTTCATTTTGGGTGACTAAGAGGATATCCAACCTGCTACAACCTACGGTCTACTAGCATCAGCATCATCAGGTAATTTCCTTGATTATTTATTTTATTTAATTATTATGTGGAAACGTACTCTGAAACCTGCATATACCTTCTTACTGATTTATTACTGTGAACATATTCTTATGCGAAAACCACAAATACCTTCTTATTGATTTATTACTGTGAACATATTCTTATGCGAAAACCACAAATTGTTGAAGGAAAATATTGATATGTTAGTTATTCTTTTAAATACGAATGTATGATTATTGGAAACAACACAGTATGCTAAACATCATTTAAAAGCATAGAATTTTCTTCAGAAATTTACTCACACATACCTGAATGAATTAATACATAGGAAATTAACTTAGAAATTTACTTAGTGCTATGCTGTAAAAACCAGAGCACTACAGATGGTATCAGAGCCACTGGCTCAAAAACTTGGACCTCAAGAGGCCTACACACACCTATCTACTGTGAAAATTTATCGTGAAAATTTACTAATTTACTAAGCCTACAGTTTAGTAACATGACTTAGGACGAAACCTTGTTAATACTATTGAAAAATAAAAATAAAAAGGAGAACAACTCAAAATTCAATAAGTTACCTGCGAAACACACAAAACACAAATTACATTAGTGAAAGTGGGACAAAAATATAAAATACAAAACTCTATAAAATATAGAAATAATGTTCTATATTTTTTCTAATACTATGATATATATATATAACAGAAAAAAAGGGATTTAACATCATATGAACTTTAAATAGTAAACATAGTAAAGTCCAATGCAAAAGCCAGAAATCAACAAGGAACAAGTGATGCACTTGGGGAAAATACACCAAAATGGAGTAGGAGCATTGAATTGAATATAGGTCTTAATATATAAGTTTGAAAAAAAAAAATTATATCCAAAAATTGTGTAAGAAAACCCCTATAAGAAGTTTTGGATAAAAGAAATAAAATAGCTCGATGCAAACTTATGATATTGAGGATATGGGAAGCTTAAGCAAAAATGGATCCCTTAATAAACACAATGCTAATACTATTACAATAAATGCAAATACTCACATACAACACTTAATAGTGAAGTATCATTTCCCTGTTTAAACCGGCTTACCTGATAACAAATCAAATCTGGCGCTTACTATCAGCGGATGGAATGATGGTTGGTCTTGATGCGACTGGAAAGACTACTATTTTATACAAGTTGAAACTGGGAGAGATTGTTACAACAATTCCAACCATTGGTGAGCATTAAGTGGTTTGGGGTTTACATATTTCAGTTATTCCTGTTACTGGCTAAAACTTGTTTTCCTTATGCAATTTGGTCGTCACTGATTTGAGATTGTCAATTGCAAGAGCTTGGTTTTTCTATTAGCTGAATTGTAACATGTTTTAGTTGTAACATGTTTTAGTGCCATCCTTAACCTGACGAAAGCAAGTATGTTGATGCTTTTGGCAAATAGTTATATTGAGTGCACCTAGATAGTTTATTTTTCAGCTTGTCACAGTACATAGCTTGCTGTTCTTTTGGAGATTGTTTCCCATTTGACTGAGTATGCAGGGTGCAGAGACCATTTTACACGTTTCAAACTTCCAACACAAATTGAAAGCATTTCAGAAACTATTTAATACATGTAACAATGTAAAGTTTTGGAGCTGAAGCTATAATTTTTCTATAAGAACATAAAAAAATTAATACCCTATACTATTTAAAAAAATATTTCAGTGAATATATAGTAGTGAATCTTGATGGTCAGTTTATTTGGGTCATCTGCATATTTTAGGAAGCACCTTACTGAGATGGGCGTAAGGATATATGGGCTCTACTTGAATATGAGACCAGGCATTTCTAATAATTTTGCCGGATAGTAGTAAGAAAACTATAAATTAATATAACTACTGCAATTGTTTGAACAATGGTGATAAATATACAGTAGCTTCTGGTAGATAAGGAATACCCGTAGGAATCCATAAAAAGCTAACTTTAGGATTAGTCCAGCTAAACGAATTGACCCAGCCAATGGAGCTGAAACGTGAGCTCTAGCTAATAAAATGTGTAATGGAACTAGTGGAACCCTCCTGCCCTTACTTATGATGCACCTTGGCTTCCCAGTTCTAGACTTATAGTAGCAATTTTGTTGAGCCTCCTATTTATCTATAGAGACGAGATAGTATTGGTATTTAGTTTTCGAAGGGAACACATTCGCACTAAGCGTAGGTTAGAGCTACAACTTTTTAACTTACACTAAATTTATATAAAAGAGATACCATTGTAGAGAAATGAAGTGAAAGAAATAACTGTAGTAGGAGGGTAATGTGTTAAAGAACGTGGGATTTCAAAAGATATAGCTACACTACCTGCCCCATAGCTTCCCTGTAGTTGATAGCTTTAGATCATGGTTGATCGAAACTGCTTTCCCACATGACGTGAGGAGAGGTTCAAATACACAGACGCGGAGGGGTATGCTCTTGGAACTATTCTAAAAATGATGATTATCGGGGCATCATATGGCACATCTCGGCTGTTACCCTAGGCGGTGTTCTAAAAGCATCGTTTTCATTAAGAGCCTCTATTTAAATTTTATTCTAAGTGGGGTGTATATATTTGTCTGAACATCAAAGCATCTGACCATAAAAATACCATACCTTACCTTACCTCCATTTCGTTGGATTCTCGGGATTTGTTTCTTCGATCTGTTCCCTCACAGAAATCCTTGATCGATCCGTTAACATGGACCGGAAATCACTCCGTTGGGTTCTTATGGTGGTAGTCGTAGCGATCTCTTCATTGATTTCGTTAATATATGCAGGAGCATCCGAGCCTACTTATTGTGATTCGGATACCAGTTATCCAGTAAAGGTTGAATCCGTGGATATCAATCCTAATCCGGTTGTGAGCGGCGCGCTCCGGTCACATTTAAGATTTCTGCCAATTCGGGTAAGTACTCAGGGTTTGGTCATATACGTATACGTTTATTGGTAACATGAAGCAAACTTGTTGATTAGGGAATTTTTTTTTTAGGGTTATATGTTACCTGTAATTTAGCTTTATTTTGTAAAATTTCCCATACATGATTCATCGATTTATCTTTAAATATTGAATCAAATTTTATGTATGATCTCCCAAAACTATATGGTAGAGAGAATTTAGTGGGGATAGTTTTCAGAAACTTTATAATCACTGATAAATGTTCATTAATTAGAATTGCAATAAATTACGAAAAAAAAGTACAGGCTGTGAATGGGAACCTGGGCGGGTGGTTCAAGCCACTCTCCTTACCAGGCTCGATTACCTCTTGTAATATGCTTGTTATTTGTGGGTTGATATGTGGGTAAGGTTTGATTATCGCTTGTGACATGCTTGATCTTTGTGGGTTGATTTTCCTCCGCTGGATTGTGCCCGGTGCAATGTCTGTGTGACTTTGAAAGATGAGAGATTCCCGTCATGGCCGCTTAGCTGAGAATTGCCTTCTTCCACAGTCGTGGCAATTGCTTAGGCAAGAAGTGCCTGTACATGTCTGCGGATGAAATTCCTGCCGTTGATCAGAAGCTGAAGCGGTGCTTCTCTATATTCAATGATGCTCTCCATTGTTTTTGTTTTCCCACAGCAAGGACCATTTTATTTTCACGTAACAGGTTGAATTTCTCATCGCATATCATTTTCTCCTCCACGAGATCAGCTAAAAATATCCCTTTTATTGCATTAACCTATCAGCGCCCAAAACTTTTCTGAAAATTATTTTGCAAAAACATATTGATATCGTTGGCATTTGTGTTCCTTAATCTATCCTTTTCATTCCAAGTCTATTCTACTACTGTTTGATATAATAACATAGGGGCGTGGTTTTGGATTTTAACAAAACCAGAAATGCAACTCAGCCCTTAGCACGCATCAAGAGGTGGATAAGAGGTGGATGGGCAATGTTCAGGTCATTTTCGTACTTTAAAAAATATATATATATATAAAATATAGATTGTTTATCATTTTCCAAGACATGTCAAGCAAGCAAGGCCATAAGGTCGTGCTAAGCATCTAACTCAAACATCCAGGAGTCAAAGCGTACCCACAATGGAGTCCACGAGTCACCATAGTGCACAACGCTTCAATGAAAAGACAGAAACCAAAATTCAATAAGTTGATTATGATTCCCCAAATTTAAAATAATGGCATATTTGATGCATTTCATGACGGATCTTCTAAACACTAAAATAACTGCAGAACTGGGAAAGTAACAAAGAAACAAGGGAAGGCGTTTCCTTTGGGTTTGGCGCTTGAGCTACAGCTATGTTCTTAGGCCCCTTGGAGCTGGACGCTGGTCACTTCAAAAGCTCTCGGGCTGGGCCCAAAAACATTTCTTTACCTACCAAGCAACGCAATAAGGGCAAACCCTTAACCAGTCGAACTATGAAGAAAATATATATATATATATATATATACTCACTAAAAATTAATCACTAAATAAAATATACCCACTAAAATTTGAAAACCCTAGGGAGAAACCTTACCAACAGGTTGAGTTGCAGAGTTGAGTTGTAAAGCAGAACCCGGGGCCCTCTAGAACACAGTACCCCCATTACAAACCCTATCAAACTTCTCCCTCCTATCATTGAGGCGTTTCCAATGCCCCTTAGCGCCGTGAAGCTGTAAAAGAAAACAATAATGGTGAATCAACAAAGAGGGAGGCTATGGCGAAGGCCTGAAAATTTAGCCAAGCGGCTGCTTGGAGTTGCGAAGCCCTCATGGGGAAATTCAGTGAGGAAAGTGAGAGCCTCGGAAAAGTTTACCCTTTTTAGGTCTTTGTCCTATAATTATTTTGTGTATTGCATGTTGGCCGTGTGGCCTTCATGCAGAGTGACTCTTTGTCCCGAGTGACTCCTTATCCAAATATGTTTTTTAAATTTGATTATGTGAAATTGTTTTTAAACATATTTTCTAAATTGTTTATGGATTATGAAAATGGTGATTTAAATAATTTAATTAATGGTTAGTTAAATCATTTTTTTATTATATATTATTAATTATTTTTAATATATTAATTAAATTTTTTAATTAAATTTGTCCATATAGTTTAAATTTTGAGTACATTTAAAGTTAAACTCTCAAATATAAATAAAGAATTATAAAATCAAAATGTATAATTTAATTTTAATTCTATATTCCTTACTTATGTGCTAAAGATTAAATTTAAATTTAGGTTTAAACCTAGGGTTAACAATAAGTCTAAATAATTTGCTAAATAACCTCATGACTTTGTAGGGTTAAATTGCAAAGTAATTTGAATTAGATATAGGGTTAGGAGGCGACTCTCGATAGATTGAATTTAAGTTTGATACGAGGCTCTATATGTTTGTTTTCCTATGATACTGTAAGACGAGGCTAGGTCATGTCCCTAAAATATCAAGTTCCATAGGACAAGAGAGAGGCCATATGTTTGATTATTATGTGTGAGATAATATGCGACTAATGAAAACATTAAAGGTAATAAGGATGCATTTTGAAGAACATTAAGGAGGAATGGTGCAATCTAATGCCTAGGCATGTAACTTCGAAGGGACTAAGAGTTTTGAAAATGATAAAGATATCAATAAGTAAATATATGTGACTTAAGTAAACAGAGCATAAGTAAAGTATGCAAAAGGTGATATGTTTAAATAACACTTAATTACCTTAAGAGCCAGTGTTGGTGATAGAAGGAGTAGTACACTAATGAAGAAGTCTTTCAAGCCCTATCATAAGAACTAGTGTAGAAATATGTTGAATGGATAAATGACATTTCAATATTGTTATAGCAAACGATATGGTGAGCATGGGGTAGGTTGATCCATTATTGAACCTCTAAGATGGCTTCGCAAGAGGAAAGCCTTAAGGGAGCTAGAGATATGTAGGAGTGGTTAGAGATCACCATGGATAATATCAATGAAGGCATGGAGTATAACCATAATATTGCAAGGTATAAATTAAGAAAATAATATAAGAACAATTATAGTTATAAGAGTAAGAATTGCATGGTAGTATTATAGATTGTAATGATGACCCTTGTAGGAAGTAAAAATTTTAAAACATTTGGGGCATCTTATATTACCCTTGTTAGTAGGCATATTTGATCATCTCTCACGAACACTATATATAATAGGATTGCGTCCTAGGTGCAATAACATACTTCCCAAGAGAATTTACGATGGAAATAATTACTAGAGAATATGGGTGTCTTTACAAAATCAGTGAAAGGAGTAGGATGAGTACGCATAACGAATTTCTAGAGATTTCAGTTAATGTGAGTATTATACGATTGATACTAGAAAGCCATGTTTCCACCTTGTAAGGATAGGCTAGATAATGATTAACAATACCTTGGGCTTGCAAGATAGTACAAATCCTACAAGGTATGTGTATAGGCTTGGTAGGTTGAATTTCATGGTGGGCGTAAGTTGGTTGCATTCCACATAGGGTGAATTTTGTGTCAAATTTAAAACCATATATATGGATGGGCATATCGTGAGACTCATGAGTCATGATCTCCTCAAAATTGTCGGGAATATGTAATTCATTGAACAATAATTGGTGTAAGCCAAAGTGAAGTTAACTTGAGGCGAGAACCAATGAAGGAGTCGTGACAACGTTTCGGAATCAAACTAAAAGTCATGTAGAAGACTCGGTCCTCCTATAAATCACCTTAGCATAATGCAATATAATTTAACAAGGATATCAATTATTCTATGGGTAAGTATAGTAATGAAACCTAAATAGGTCAAATAAACAACCTACGTAAACATTAAACAAAATATTAAAAAAAATAAAAATAAAAATAAAAATAAAAAACATTCCCTTGTGATAAAATGAGTAAAATGTTTTCAACATCGTTATGTCTAAATGAGAGGAGGCCCAGTTGGGCATGTCTAGCCCAAGTTTTTCCACCTAGTAGGAAGTAGAGACGATGCATCAAGATTTTTCCCTCTATATTTCGACCATAACTTCGGGATGAAGTTTCCTGAAGGGTGGCTGTATGTAATGCCCCATATTTCGACTAGATAGGTTTATCCGTGAGACATATTACACCTTATTTTCTTATTATATGTTGGATTCAGCTAGGATGAGTAAAAAATAGTTATGACACGATAGACCTGATTATATGTTGCTACCATGTTTATGTTGTTACTATGTTATGTTTTCATTATGACTATGATGCTACGATATTATGATGTTACTATGTTCATGCAGTTATTAAGTTATGATTATCATGAGATTCATTGCTTTTATGATGACAATATATGTTTTAGCATTTTCATTGATGAAGTGTGAAATATATGGTGTTGTACGTAGATTCCATCCTATGATGAAATTGATAGAACTATTATATTCCATGCATACCTGTGATGAGATAAAATTGTGACGTGAAATAAAATGATGTTGATGATATGGATCAATTGGTGATCGAATGGAAATGCTTGTTATAAAATGTGTATTTTGCGGAATACTAACCTATAGGAAACAAGGGCTATGGGATAGCCGGTTACTTGATCTGAGATATATTGGAAAAAAACATATTCGTACAGTAAACCTTAGCAGCCAAAAATGATGTTACGATAACACAAACTGATAATCCCGATAGCAGCAAAGTATGAGTTGATAAGGGCGTAGGCCCAGTATGTTGAGAGGGATGGATGTGTTTCCTCCCCATGTTGTTGTGATGACGATGGTCGGATGCCTGCTAGGGGAGGATAGGTCCGTTGTTCAGCCAACGCTATCGCTCTCAAGTTCTATGTGGTAAGATCGGTGAGTCTGACATCCACTCTTGTACTAGCAGAGGAAGGATAGGGAGGATGCTGGACGTAGGTTATCATGGGAGGATGTGTTAATTAGTACTATTGAGGGTTGGGTATTCCTTGATTCTGAGTTAGTGGTAGTAGGTACCCTTCCTTGTACATGATTGATTAAACTAATGTAAAGATAAAGATAATGATGTGAAATCGTAAAGAATTAACTGTTAAATAACTGAGAATGTTGAAGTAATTGTACTATTTATATTATGTTTGTTCTTCTACATGGGGGTAAATACTACTATTAGTTAGCAGGTATGCATAGGCGGGATGGGGTTTGTCTATAGTACATTTATTATCTGTGCATACGCTAGCCACGCATGCACACCTTGCACATGTACACTAGTATCGATATACAAACACTTAACATATTGAATAAATGTATAAGTTGTCATAAGTAATTAGGTTAATCATGCATTGACCGAATTCAGATAATGAATATAAAGTTATTTAAGATGTGTAAAACAAGTCAATTAATCTATGTATGACTCATTGGTAAACATCGTGATATACAATGGAGACAAGTGTCATCAGTTAACATTGTCGTCTGAGAATTGTTGTAAATAAGGTAATGGTGATGTGTAATTAATTAGTAAGATTGTTTAAGCACTTAAGGGTGCTTTGTTTAGAAGAACGACGATACTATGTAGATGTTAGGGTACTCATGTGATAAACAAATGATTTAACAAACATTTTTATTAAATTAACCATTTATTATTACTTTGTGGTGATGTAATTAATGTTATTACTTAATTAATGTTATTCTAATAATATTACTACCCATGTCATAACAATTGCAATATAGGTAAAAATGTAAATATTGATTAATAAATGATTAAAGTGTGATTATTTCCATTACTAAGTTAAAAATAATAGGATAAAAATTCTTGAATGGATGTGATGTGATGGAAATTGGTTATTACTATTTAATTATTCAATACGAATCTTAGAATTTAAATCTCAAGATAAGTTAGCTCGACCGATGAGATAGACCATTAAGACGCACCATGACCAAGTTGAAAAGGTCAAACTATTTATATAATATTTTATTAATTACATTAAGAACATTAAATACCAAGGATGGTGAATAGACTTGTAATTAATAAACCTTGTCCCGAATGGATAACCTTTGGATAACCTTTGGGTAATGAATTACATCGTAATAAATACTTACAACCGTCAATCAAAGTCAAATAAATTTACCATGAGTGTAAATAATTATTCGGTACATTGAGTGTGAAAAATACATTTTATAATGAAACGTGTATGAACAAACTAAGGAAAGGAGTAAATGTTTGAGGGGCTTGAGAGGGGGAGTTTGGGGCGGTGGAGTAAGCCCAAGGTATTCTCGAGGAAGGAACTGTATACAGAGGGGGAGAGAGTTGAAGGTGAGGGATATATAGCTTGAAGTGGAGAGAAAGGTTTTGGAACAGAAAGGAGGTTCTAGAACAGAAAAGTTTGGAGAACCTAAGTGAAGACTGCTCTCGGGATTATCAGATTGTGAGCTCGGGGGCTTGGAAATCCTTTGATTTCCAAGGGCCAGCAAGATAATAGCTGGTTGGTAGGGTGGACACTTCATTTTGGCTGACTAAGAGGATATCCAACCTGCTACAACCTATGGTCTACTAGCATCAGCATCAGGTAATTTCCTTGATTATTTATTTTATTTAATTATTATGTGGAAACGTACTCTGAAACCTGCATATACCTTCATACTGATTTATTATTGTGAACATATTCTTATGCGAAAACCACAAATACCTTCTTACTGATTTATTACTGTGAACATATTCTTATGCGAAAGCCACAAATTGTTGAAGGAAAATATTGATATGTTAGTTATTCTTTTAAATACGAATGTATGATTATTGGAGACAATACAGTATGCTAAACATCATTTAAAAGCATAGAATTTTCTTCAGAAATTTACTCACACATACCTGAATGAATTAATACATAGGAAATTAACTTAGAATTTTACCTAGTGCTCTGCTGTAAAAACCAGAGCACTACATAACAAGTGGGATAATGACAAATTCAACATAACATAACAACACTCTCTCTCAAAGATATGTGGTCCACATATGTGCCATGCAACAACTAAAAGTTTATCATCACTGTATAGGAAGGGTTCAACTTGGAATATGTGATCCTCTCATCCTCATTTCAAAGGTTGATGCAGGAGCATCGGGACCTAGGATGATCATTCGAAGTTGATCGATAAGAGGAGTCGACTAGGGGGAGTGCAGACGACCACTATTTCTTAGGAAGATTGGCTATCGAAGTCAATAAGTCGAGCAGGACTAGTCGATATGCGATCGACAAATGAAGCAGAAGGTTGAGAGTTAACATGTGAAGGTCGACAGAGAATAGGTTATAGTGGAAGGCCTCAAAGGTCGACATGTTGTCGAACTGCGACACCGACAGGTTTTGAGGTGAAATCCAAGGGGGGAGGACGGGGCAGAATGGAGAAGCCTTAGAAGCAAAGTGAAGTTGAAGCATAAGTTGAAGGCTGACAAAATATAGTATGGTCGAGACGTAGGGCCGACTACTATAGCGGTGTCAGAGAAGTGCAGATGTCAAGACAAGTAATTGGTAGCCATTCGGGGTTGCTAAGGAAGTTATGAACAGTTATTGATGGTGGTTGGGATCATGAAAGATGTCACCACATGCAAAGATTGTGCAGCACGACAGAAGTCACTGACAATTTCAGGTCTGCGGGATCTGGAGGATTCGGTGGACATAGGAAGAGTGTCTCGCAGGTTGGAGTATACCTCAGGATGTGCAGCAGAGCACCAGTATTGTAGAAGACCGATGCGTAGGAACATAGTAGCAGTCACTGGGATTTCGGGAGTAGACCATGACGATGATATTGATGATGCTGATGATGATGACGAAGATGTTAAATTTTCAAAATTTACTTAAATCTAATCTAGGATATTAACTGAGAGAACAACATGTACAACAAATCTACAACATATCAATCATGGACACAATAATGCAAGCACACAGGAGACACAGAGTTTACTTGGGGAAAACCATAAAGGTGAAAAACCCCAATAACTTCCTCAGAGATAGATAGAGCAATGATACAACCAGAATACAAGAGATAGTCTTCTCCTAGCAGCAATCCTCCTCCTCCACAAGTGCACCACTCTGCCAAGTGTGAGTGAGAGAATAGAATGTGTGTAAAATAAGAGAGACACACTCTCTATTTATACACTAACTTGACTTGACCTTTACTCAACTAGGTTGGCCTCAACTTAACCACTTAACATAATGCTGACTGGGCCGACCCCCACTAGGGTGGTCTAATAACCCTTTGACCCATATGGCCGACCCCCAATAGGATGGTCTAATAACTCTTTGACCCACATGACTTATACAAGGACGACCCCAACAAGGTGGTCTAATAACCCATCAAGTATAATTTATGACACTTACAATATAAATGACGACACTTCCGTATAGAGGAATAATAACATCTCTATAGGAATACAATATACATATATGTGAAATACATTCCGAAGTTACATATACATCAACAAAAGAAGAAGATGATGATAATCATGACGATGATGATGATGAAGATGATGAAGATGATGATGAGGATGGATATGAAGAAGATGATGATGAGGATGACGAAGATGATGATATGATGATGACGAAGAAGAAGATGATGACAAATATGATGATGATGATGATGGCGATGACGATGATGATTAAAATGATCATCGTCATCTTCATCATCATCATCATCTTCTTCTTCTTCCTTATCATCATCATCATCATCATCATCATCATCATCATCATCAATATCATCATCATCAACATGATGATGATGATGATGAAGATGAAGATTGTGGAGATGATGATGGTGAAGATGTTTATGATGATGATGGTGGTGGTGATGAAGAAGACAATGATGATGATGATGATGATGATGATGAGGATGAGTGATGTAGGTGGGAATGACAGAAGCCAATCCAACCCACTTCCCCCATGAAGTATTGTGATTCTCTAACATCGAACCACTAAACTTAGCTAAAAGCTAGCTAAGTTCATCTTTGATCTCGCCCGTTGATCTATGATCGATGCGAAACACCTCACGTCGGCTTGTGGAAATGCTAACGCCCGCGTACATTGATCACTCTGCGGATCCTTTCCCCATCGTCGATCTCCCCGTTCGCTTTGATCTGAGCCGTTACAACTCTACTGATTGAGTCGACTACAACTCAATGATTTTTGTTGATTGATCAGAGAATCGATCAACCCAGCTCGACCTTCATCCGGATCTATGATGATGATGATGATGATGATGATGATAATGATGAAGATGATGATGATGGTGGTGGTGGTGATCATGAAGATGATGATGATGATGAAGATGATGATGATGAAGATGATGAAGATGATGATGATGACGATGAAGAAGATGTTGATTAGGAAGAGGGTGTGGTAATGATGATGACGATGATGATGACGATGATTAATATGATGATGATGATGGTGGAGGCGATCATGAAGATGATGATCATGATGATGACGATGATGATGGCGATGATGAAGATGATGATGGTGACAATGATGAAGATGTTAATTAGGAAGAGGGAGACGACAGAATGAAAAATCACCCAACAAGGGAAAGCTATTAGATACCTAAGTATCCTTGTGGGTGTCATTGTCTCATTAGTTCAACAAAGATTATTAAGTAGGATTGAAAGTAAATTACAAAAGGAATCATGTGGAGATATATCTCTAGAAAGTAAACTTAGCATCTTGGATAGGACCTATAACCTAACCATTTTTTCCTTTTACCTTTATCATCATAATTAAAAAATAGAAATGGATTTAAGCAGGTTCTTATGGAGATGAAAATGAGGAAAAAATATCTATGTTCAATTGTTTGGAAAATTCATGCTTCCTTAGAGACAACGTTGCTTGGGAAATATGTACTCTTTATGAAGACAAAGGAGACCTATGTTTCATTGGTATACATTTTGGAGGAAAATCTTGGCATTGGATTAGATTGTAAGAGCCACATATGGATGGTTATGATTATGCTGAGGATGAGGATGAGGATGATGAGGATGATGATGATGATGATGATGATGAAGATGTTGATGATGATGATGAGGACAACGACGATGATGATGATGAAGATAATGATTTATGATGGTGGTGGTGATGAACATGATGATCATGATGAATATGATGATGATGTTGATGATGTCGAAGATGATGATGACCACAATGATCAAGATGTTTAATATTAGGTTGAAGAGGGAGATGACGATGATGGTGATGATGATGAAGATGAAGATGATGATGATGATCAATGATGGTGGTGCATGGTGATGACGACAACGACGACGATGAGGATGAGGATGATGATGAGGATGCGGATGAGGACAATGATGATGAGGATGATGATGAAGAGGATGATGATGAAGAGGATGATGATGATGGTGATGATGATGGCTAGGATGAGGATGATGAAGATGATGATCATGATTATCATGATGATGATTAGGATGAGGAGGAGGAGGATGATGATGATGATGATGATGATGACAATGAATATGAAGATGATGATGATGGTGATGGTGATGATGATTATGTTGATGAAGATGATGATGATGATGAAGATGTGATGACAAGATCTTTACCTTGGTCTTCACTAAAGTCTTATGAGCTTGGCCAACATTATAATAGAATGGTTATGAGTGATTATTCACTCCTATAAAGAATGCACTTTATAGAACTACCAAACTTCTTTGTTAGGATCTTGCTCTTTTAAGACACCAGACTAGGACCATAAGTCTTGATTCTTCATGTGCACAAATCTAAGAACAGGAGGCTTCACAGGGCCCAAAAAGTTGTATTTTTTTTTTTTACTACTTCCTCGGATCACAGTGAATTGTCAAATTAGTCCTTGGAATGGGTGTTAGGAGCAATCCTTAATCTTTGACTCAATTGGTTGCTCCCCCTATCATGTAGATGTCTTCATTTAATGGGCTCCCCCTAAAATTGTTACGATGAAGATGATGATAATGATGATGACGATGATGATGATGACGAATATGATGATGATGATAATGATGATTAACTCAAATTAATTTAAAATGAAACAAAATATAAAATATGCAAATAAAAAAACCCAAAATAAACTAAACAAAAAAATAAATATGCAAATAAAAAAGCAAAACAAAACACAAAATATAAAATATGCAAATAAAAATACAAAAAAAGAATAGAAGGAAAAGACTCCCATGCACTAGCTCATTAGTAGCATCCAGAGAAAAACAACAAAGAACAAGTTCACTCCCGCACATCAGTTCATTAGCAGCATCCATAGCAGTGGTAATTTGCTGAGCAGAGCAGTGGTAAATCAAGGAGTGGGGGATACCAGTACAAAAGAAAACCAATGTTCCCAGGGGAGGCAATCCGACAGAAGTCCAGAGGATAACAAAGGGCCCAATGAATTTGGTAAGCCCATTAACCCTGGCAGCGTAGTGATGCAGGTCTTGGGGATATCCAATGGACCTCTACGCTCTGCACATGAATCCTCTACCCATTTCTTATTGAAATCAGCTTATTCGAGCATCTATTAGGATTTAAATGGGAATTCATCCCCAATCAGACTATACCTATGAAGTTTGTAAATGATTTAGATACATATTATTTGTGTATTTGTATTGTTAAGCAGTACTTGCATAAATTTTAGGCATTTAATTATAAATTCACATACCCAATAAAGAAATAAAAAACTCGTTACAACAATTCATCTAGTCAAACATAACATATACATATACACAAGAATCACTATGTTTTTTCATAAAATGTCTTACAAAGCTTTGAAATTCAATCATGGATCTCTTCTCAGAAATAGATGCTACGTTGTTTGTTCTTTAATGGTGCATACAATATTTAATGGTAGTCTTGTAGCATGGTATGTCTTGGCATGTGGTAGTATGATTCCTTGTTATTGGTTTCTAATTTGTTAGGTGCTAAGGAATTTGTATATATAAACACTAAGGTTCCCACACTCTTCATCAATGTACAACACTTCATTCGTGGGTGCTCCATTTCAACACATAGTTTTCATCTTTTTCAAGTTTAACACAAGCACCTCTTGGCCCTTGGGAGTATTAAGGTTGAAAGAGATGAACACTATGTTTTGATGGAGTAGTTGAAAGAGATGAACATTATGTTTTAATGGAGTAGTTGAAAGAGATGAAAATTACATTTTAATGTTACATCTATGCTATCTTGGTTCACTAATTTTGTTGGTGCAAGTGTGCTTCCATGTTTGGTTTCCCCTTGGTTGGGTATTTTGAAATTCAGATTCCGACAGAACCTAAATGAGGATGAGAGGATCACATCTTCCAAGTTGAACCCTTCCTATACAGTGATGATAAACTTTCAGTTATTGCATGGCACATATGTGGACCACATATCTTTGAGAGAGAGTGTTGTTATGTTATGTTGAATTTGTGGTTAGCCCACTTGTTATGTTATGCTGACTTTGTGGTTAGCCCACTAGTTATGTTATGTTTATGGCTACCCCGCTTGTTATGTTATGTTGAATTTGTTATGTTGACTTTGTTGTTATCCCACTTGTTCTGTTATGTTTGTGGTTAGCCATGTTTGTGTGTTGACTTGTGGTTAGATTTTTCGTTGACCCTTCATTTAGCTTGATGGACACAATGGCACACTAACCCAAACGCACCATATGCAAGAGTTTCTAGGCCTCTTTCAAGGTTATCATGTGACTTTCGATCAAGATGAATCTATATTTTTTCCATGGACTTCAAGCCCATCGCCAATTGGTAGCATGGACCATCAACAAGGGTTCCATGGCCCCATCAAACCAGAAATGACCACAGAATGGGTCATTTGACCCATTTGGTGTTCCAATGCCCATATCAATCCATGTCATCAATATTTGTCACTTCTTATCATATCATCATCCTTTATCTTACCTTTGTCATTAATGATTAGTCAGCAACAACAACCTTGCTCGTCAATATCCCCCATTGTCATTGATGGAAACCTTTTCAATCACTCTCCCCCTTTGACATTAATGACAAAGGGTCAAAGACTTGTCCACCAAGGACTTCACAATGCCCAAAAAAAACATTTTTGGATGCTTCTTTATTTGACTGCTCCCACTGTCTCATATGCTGCTATACTTGTACTGAAATTGGCTTCCCTTTGCTTCTTGGATTTCCCTGAGAACATGCTTCTTACTGTCACAGAAGTACGTTTTGACTAAGTAATATACTCCCCCTATGTCTAAGCATTTACCAAAAAGCTGCTGCTCAATCAGTGTCTACACCATTTATCAATTAGCACTCTAGTTATGACTACTTTTGTCTTTATCTGAAGCCTTCTTATTGCTTTGACTATCTTGTCCTTACTTAGCACTGTCCTTTATGAGGGTTTCTATAGCAATTTTGGTTCTCACTCTTGCACACGTGCATGTCCATACTGATGTTTGTTTTGGTTGTGTTTTTTGCTGTGTTGACTGTCTTGAGGGATACTATGTGTGCTCGTTGATTTTTTTGGCATGATATTGACTGTGCCATACCTCTTTGAGTGGCTGGTTCTTCTGTCGTACTTGTATTTCTTTTTTATCAACATTTATGGTCTCTCTCTCTTAGGTATGTTTATTCCCTTGATTAAGGGCCATATTGTTCCAGTTGTTGACTTGCCTCTGAGAGGTAAGATTTGGACTGAAAGTTAGAATTTGAGTACATTAAGGAAGGTTATTCCCATCATGTAATTCATCAGATGTGATTTTTTCATGTTTGTTCTGCGATTTTGCTACATTGACTATATTTAACTGCTTGAGGGATACTTTGGCATGCTATTGGAAAGCCACATGCTGCTTCTATGGTCCAGGGTGACCGTGGAAGGTCGCAATCCATGCCTCGTTAGGTAAATGTTAAATATAGTAAATAAATATGACTACAATAACAAAATGTTTCGATTCTTTCTGTTAACATTTGATTTTCACTGTTACCATCCACTTTTTCCGTGCTTATTGTGAATATTTCCATATGATAACATGATTATTACACTATGGCAGGGGTTTTCTCATCGCCGTGGAGCAGAAAATATATCTTCTTCTTTGAAGGTAAAAGTAAATATTATTGCAATATCTCATTTTTGTTTATGTTACAATTATTGACTCAACTAAATATAGTAACTAAATATGACTACAATAACTAGAAACTCCCACCCGAGAAGATTTCCATGTGACAACATGCTTATTACACTGTGGTAGTGGTCTACCCATGATCATCATGGAATAGAATGCGTGTCCTCTACTTCCGAAGTAAAATGAAATACCGTTTCAATATCTCTTTTTTTATTATGTTACAATTATTTTCATAACATTTATTTATTGATTTATTGTGTCAAGGTGGCACCAGTGGAAAGGCACCTCTTGCTTCCATGGTCTAGGGTGACCGTGGAAAGTCACACTCCATGCTCTGTCAGGTAAGTGTTTAATATAATAACTAAACGTTTTGATTTTTTTTGTTAACATTCGATTTCCACTGTTGACATTCGCTTTTTTCGTGCTTATTATGAATATTTCCATGTGATAACATGCTTATTACATTGTTTTGCTTATCTAATTTGTGTTTATGTTACAATTATTGACTCAACTTTTATTGATTGATTTATTGTGTTACGGTGGCGGAAGTGGAAAGCCACATGCTGCGTCCACGGTCCAAGGTGACCGTGGAAGGTCACAAGCTATGCCTTGTTAGGTAAATGTTAAATATGGTAAATAAATATGACTACAATAACAAAATGTTTCAATTTTTTCTGTTAACATTCGATTTTCACTATTACAATTTGCTTTTTCGTGCTTATTGTCAATATTTCCATATGATAACATGCTTATTACACTGTGGCAGGGGTATGCTCATTGTCATGGAGAAGAACATGTATCTTCTCCTTCAGAGGTAAAAGTAAATATTATTCCAATGTCTCATTTTTGTTTATGTTACAATTATTGACTCAACTAAATATAGTAACTAAATATGACTACAATAACTAGAAACTCCAACCCTAGAAGATTTCCATGTGACAACGTGCTTATTACACTGTGGTAGGGGTCTTCCCATGATCGTCCTGGAACAAAACGCGTGTCCTCTACTTTTGAGGTAAAAATAAATATTATTGCAATATCTCATTTTTTATTGTGTTACAATGATTTTCATAACATTTATTTATTGATTTATTGTGTCAGGGTTGCGCCAGTGGAAAGGCACCTCCTGCTTCCATGGTCCAGGGTGACTATGGAAGGTCACACTCAGTGCCCCGTTAGGTAAGTGTTAAATATAATAACTAAATGTTTCGATTTTTTCTGTTAACATTCGATTTCCATTGTTGACATTCACATTTTTCCGTGCTTATGATGAATTATCGACTCATTTATCATTTCAGGGTGAGGACCGTGGAAAGGCACCTGCTGTTTCCACGGTCCAGGTCAACCGTGGATAGTCACCCACTAGAAGTAGATCACTACGGGGTTACCATGGGAAGTCACCGGCCACAACATCACATCAGATAAGTGTTAGTTCTTAACAGTAACTAAATTTCATTACAGTAACATTGTTTGAATGATGTTAAAGTTATTTTGCTTAGTTTTATTGTTTGATGAATTTAGTCCAATGAGCTTGATCTGGGTGATGAGGAGCTTGAGTATGAAATTTACTATTCCATAGACCCAATGGAAACTATTAAGAAGTCCCAGAAAGAGGCAAACATAGAAATGATTTCCTTCACTCGCACAAGGCCCTAGACACAGGAGATCAGGGAAAGGATTGAAGAGTTGAAAGAACAAATAAAATCTTATGGGGTAAGTGGCATCTTCACATATTTTTTTAAGCCATGACATGATTTCATATCTGATATTATGTTTTCTATTTTTACAAGTAATCTAATAAAGTAAAGTTTTTCGTTTGTAAGATTTTTTACGACCCGTGACTAGAGAAACGATCGAGACAGGCATATGTAGCAGTGATGCTCCAATGCAGTAACAACATTGACAAAGCAATGTACCAATGAGTCTTTTTGACACTCCTACAGTTGGACTCAAATACATTGATGAGGGAACTAATTTTGATCATCATGACATTCTGGAGCATGATGAGACGGAGCCTGGGACTCCACATGATTCTAGAGATGAACGTACTATAGATGACCAGGAAACTTTTCCTAGAGTAGCACGAGTTAAAAGAACAGAATCACTAGATCTCACCTTTTTGGTGGATGACGCTTGTGTTCCGATCAAGATTCAAAAGAGTGCAAGTATTTATTAATTAATTTATTCGTTTTAATCATGAAATTGAAATGGACATATGTTGAAACTATTAAAAATTAATGGATTACACGTTTATGCAGGAAACAATGTTTTCTACAGGAATTTGAATGACAAAGCATTGGATCTGTTTGGCCCCACCATTCACACACGGTGGAATAGCCAATATAGTCCAAAGACAGATGAATTGATAGGCCACATGGTAAACTTGTTCGGCAATACATTCAACAAGAAAGTGGTTACAAAGTTAGCCGATGATAATTTAAAATATACTAGGGCCCAATATAGGGATAAATTGCAACTTGACCTCAAGCATGAGCGCCCTCCCATGGTTCCAGAAAAAGAGTGGGAAGCACTCATAGAGGATGCAAAGGAGAAATTGCTAAAAAGACAAGGAAAACAACCACGGCCTGGAAAAACAAGGTACAACACATATCAACTAATTAGTGAAATATGCTCATTTTTTAATTTTTTTTTAAGTAAGAATTCTTATATCTAATGTTTTTCAAAATTTTCATATATAGGTTACCTGACACCTCCAAAGAAACCAAGGCTAGAGTGGAAAATCATGGGTAGCATAGACTGGGCTAGGGTGGCTACAGAAAACTAAGAGCCTGAATCGTAAGAATTAAATGATTAACTATGGGGAATATTTATTTGACAGTAGCAAACAAATATCTATTTTTGATACGTAAAATTTTAAATGTGGTATGCATTGTAGGGAAATATGTTCCAAGATGCTGCCACTAAGGAAGACCTAAAGCTTGGTTTCAGGTATGGTTTTAAAAATGTGATTGAATATCGGATAAGATTGGGGCAGACTCCAATCTCCCCAATGACGCAAATGCAGGTAAATAAAATGAATAGGAACATCATTGCAGTATACCATTAAAGTATATTCAATTTTGATTATATCACCCATAACTAAATATTTATGTTTGTTTTTAAGCAACAATGCAACAACAACAGTAAATCTAGCGCTACTCAGCACGTACCATTCTGGGGAGCATGGTAGCCATTCAAGGATGTGTGCTTCAAAAATAGAAATATCTAGTGTGATTATAGATATTTATTTACTAACATATACTTATAAATTTCCTTCTTTCAATGGAATATCATGTAGGTCAAGAGGGTGAACCGCAAGAGGAATTAGCAAGTAGAGAAACAATTAACACACCAGCTGCCATAGCTACACAGACAGGTAAAGAGCACTATTGTAAATTTAATCAAAATAATGAACTATTAGTTTCAATAATATTTCAACATATCGATATCCCCATTTTTGTTGTTGTAGTTCAAACCCTTCATAACTCCATCCACGCCCTACTCAATGACGTACAACAAGTATGATACATGAGGGCATGGAAACACAAACAATACCTAGACATGGCTCTGTAGATATTCCACCAAATGATGATGATAATACCCCAATCATCCATTTTTACAATGCAAAAAAACAGATATCAAAGAAAACGTAGATGTATAAATTCATGACTTGTATTTGGATGTATATCGATGTTGTTAGTCTGTAACATTGTTTATATGAATTACCTCAATATGCTTCAATATTTTTATGTTTATATGTTTTGATGACTAGCCTAGTTATGCATGAATGTTTATATGTTTTCTATGTAAACAACATCATTTATTGGGTAAGGGGAATTGAGAGCGATGTGAGGGGGGGGAGGGTCCAATTGAGCTTCCACCTTCATGTGGTTGGCCCTGTTCAGTAGAGAATATAAAACTAATCTCGAAATAGAGAGGAGCTCAATAACGTATAAATACTCGTTTATTCCTATGTATTAAAGATGGTTGTAAATTTTTAAATTCATGTCTATTTCCTAAAATATTGTTAATAAATTTAACATTTCACGGTTCATTGATTTCTACAGGACTTTGTAGTAGGATTTAAGTGACTGTTTATTTGCTTATATATTATTTACTCATATAAAAATTCCATCTTTGATGATTTATGCGGGTCTTGATGATGGAAATGCATCTCGTGGACAACTCTTATCAAGTTGTATGGGCGAATGGATCTAGCGAAAGGACAATGATAAGGTAAGGGTTTTAACATGTTCTTTATCCTTAATGTGTTTGTCATTATCCTTAAATTCTATTTCATTCTATTAAGATACAATAGATCCAACCAATAGTAAATAACTACTTCTAGACTATCATCCAAACTAGGAGACAACCTTGTGCATAAAACAAAAATGCTTCTTAGTAACGTAAGAATATGTTTGATAATGGGAAATCTGGGGTATCTTAGGCCACCTACTGAGGTTACAAATCCCAGTAACATCTTCGCCAAAGGAAATTTCTTGCATTATGTGGTTTCTCTTCTTCCTTTAACTTTGATTTAAACTAGAAAAGTATTATATTTAGCTTAAGTTTGATACCACAAATCAACCTACTTCAAAAATTATAAAAAAGGGAATATTGGGAGACTATCATCGAGTCTGGTGTTACCAGATCATGTATAGTATCTCACTAAGCACAACACAACTCATTTCACCTTCAGACTTTTCTTCTTTTTCCCTAGGTGGGCATTTTACTAAAATAGTGCAAATATGGTTGGGAGGCACTTTTGGCAGGTTGATATCTTTCTCCTCAAAGACCTTTTGGACAAACTGGCACCATGGCTCGATGCTCCAACAAACACTCTAGAGGTCCACACTCAAAATATTTTTCACATTATCCTATGAGGCATGGAGGGAATTTCATTAAGCCCTCTTAGGAAAATTTACACTTAGAAAATCTTTTCTCACTCCAAGACATAGTCCAATTTTACTAAAACACTGATTTGGCAGGTCAATAACCGAGTGGCTGCTCCACATACACTTCCTGTTCAACTACACCATTCAAGAAAGCAGTCTTGACATCGATTTGGTGTATTTTCCATTTTATCACTGCATCCAGAGCAAGTACTGATCTGATGGAAGTGTACCTGGCTAGAGGAGTAAAATTTTCTTCATAATATATTCCCTCTTTCTGAGAGAAGCCATGAGCTATGAATCTTGCCTTGTATTTCTATATGCTACCATTTGCAGCATGCTTGATTTTGTAGATCCATTTGGAAGTCACAACATACTTCCCTTCAAGTCTTGGGACTGCATCCCGATCATCTTCATGATCGACTAGTACTCCTCGATCATGGCATTCTTCCCAGATCCTAGGAACTTCAATATCTTCAATATCTTCAATAGATAACTTTTTTGCTGAACAAATGTTGTAGTCCTTCTTTTGTAGGTATACGATCTTTCCTACAAACCAAGTTAAATTGCATGATTAGAAACATCTCATAGTTTTCAGAACAAATTCTTACACATAAAGAAATATGTCATACAGTCATGCAATTATCTTAGCCAATGCTTCAATACAACATTTATCCATATCCCATAACTTTCTAGATGCCTTCCAATCTCTACCAGAACATTGTTAAGAATGTGCACAACACCCAACATGTCAGCAAAGAGGTTTCATTCTAGATAAGTAGCAATGGAATGTTGTACAGTGCCATAGGCCACTTACCCATCACGTGCATATTAGTAGTATATTGTTCATTAATGCAATTATTCTAATATGCACACTACACACTCTAAGTCTAGGAACATAAGCATATACACCATTGAACAATATTATTTAAATAAACAAATATGCAAGAAATAACAATTAAAATACTTATCTTTGTTTGGTTGTAGGGTTGACTACCTCTCAGTCTTTGCTTCCTTTCTGCAACTCCATTCTAATGTGGATGGTGAGAAGAGGTCAACTCCCTCTGAATATCTACTTCCATGCAGAAACTACTAGAGTGTGCTCCCTCTTGATCTTTGCATCCTGGATTACCTGTCCTTGAACTTGTATCCTTCCTCGATCACTGCATAGCTTCCTGAAATCACCTAAAGTGAATTCTCTGCCATTGTTGGATCTTAAGGTCTTGATTTTCTTTTCAGATTGGTTCTCTGTCAAGGTTTTGTATTCCTTGAATTTATCAAATACTTCATCTTTGTTTTTCAAGAAGTAAACCCAATTCTTCCTGGAGAAGTCATCAATGAAAGAGACATAGTAAACATACCCACTCAGAGAACTAGATGACATTGGACCGCATACATCAGAGTGGATGATTTCCAAGATACTTTTAGCCTTGCTTTCACTGCTTGTAAATGCCTTCTTTATGTTCTTTCCTTTTTCACATCCTTTGCAAACACCTTCATGCTTGGTCTTGATTTCAGGAAGACCTTCTACAGCTTTACTTGCAATTGGTAATTCTCTGTAGTGCATATGTGCAAGTCTGCTATGCCAAAGTTCACTTGGCTCTATGGAATCATGCACCATGGCCTGTTCAGGTTTTCCCTTCAATTTATACAAACCTCCCTCTTGCTCTCCAATCACCACTACATCTTCTATGGTCTTTCCCTTTGGCCACATTAGGACTTGTCCATCCACAAATGCAACCCTCATAGCTTTTGCATCCAATGCAGATATGGAGAGAAGGTTTTTCTTGAGCCCAGGCACATAGAGCACTTCTTTCATCTTCAAATACTTTCCAGAATCTAGGTTGTAGGAGGCTTCACCACTTCCTTTGATGGGGTATTGATAGTCATCCCCAAGTTTCACTTTATGGGGTGATTCATGTTCTGATAGATTTACAAAAGATTCTTTAAACCCAGTCATGTGTTTGGAAGCCCCACTATCAATAAGCCAATCATTACAACCATGAGAAATAGTACCTGTGAGAGAAGAGATTAGAACATACTCTTCTTCGCTTGATGAATCATCATCACTTTCTGCTCTAACATTCTTCTTTGGAGGTTCATCATCCTCAATAGCATGAGCATGGTACCTTCTTTTGCTACCCTTCTTCTTCTTCTTGAAGTTGTTGTTGTTGTTGTTGTCCCTTTTGTTCTTGGGACATTCTAAAGCAAAGTGACCCTTCTCATTGCATGTAAAGCACGTTAGATCCTTCTTATTCTTTTGGTGATAGTGAGTGGATCTCTTCTGCTGAGAGTGTTCCCTTTTAGGCTTGCTTCTTTTGGTGTGAGATGCGAGAGCTTGATCTTCACTTCCCATCTTTTCTTCTCGTGCTACAAGCCTTGCTTCTTCTTGAGAGCATTCCTCCCACAATTTACTGAAGGAGATTAACTTCCTTCTTGCACGGATCCCTTGAAAAAAGGAATCTCGTGACCTAGGTAGGCCATTCAGAGTGGTCATCACAATTTCTCCATTCTCCACCATTTCATCTACAGCTTCAAGTTGTTCCTTGATCTAAGAGACTTTGGAGAAATAAGAGTGAATTGTTTCTCCATTCAACATCTTGACCCCTTTCAATTGATTCCGCAGAGTAATCTTCCGATTTATGTTCTTCCCTTCAAATAGCTTGGTCACAGAGTCAAACATAGCCTTGGGTGTCTTTAGAGATGACACATGTGGAATGAGATGGTCTTCGATAGAATCAACAATGATTCTCTTTTCCTTGACTAAGTTCTTCTTATGCAATATCTTAGCCTCTTCATCCTCTGGGATAGGGACCTCTTCTTTTATGTATGAGTCCAACTCATTCTCTTCCAAGATTAACCCAATCCTATACTTCCAGGCTCGGAAGTTATCAACCCCTTCAAGATTATCCTCAAGATTGGTGTGGTGAGACATCTTAAAGTGTACTTCAAATGGAAATAAAGAAGATTTAGGTCTTACCACTAGATTTGTTGAAAACTGGATCTCGTCCCGGATTAGGGTTTGTCAGAGAAAACAAAAAAATTCAGAATGTGAATTTCAACTTTCTTAAAGGATAGAAAGATGCACCTTGATGAGCTAATCAACCAAGTATACTCAGAATTTGAGTTCTACAAAGTTTCACCCTTCAGAAATGGCTTTGAGTCTTTCGAGATTCACTTAGGAGGACCCTGAATCAGGGTTTGAGTTTCCTGGATTTCTACCCAGCCAAAAATATCGATCCAAAGCTCTAAACTTCGATCTTTCCAAGGAGCTTCTAGTTGTGTCTCCAGATTCCATAAATTCCTATTTTTTAGGAAACCCTAATTTTTATGGCCAAAACTGAAAGTGCTCAGAATTGAATTCTGATTGGACAAATAGATTCGCCTTGATGAGTAGAGTCAATATACTATACTGTGTTTCCAAAATATGTGGAGAGAAACCCAATAAACAAGAAACCCTGGTTTCTGCCACTACACAATGTCTTCTTCTCAGTTTAGCTCTGATACCATGTTAATTTTTTAGCATTAATTCAATATACTCTAGGATATTTACTCAGAGAATAACATGTACAGTATTTCGATCCATATCAATCATAGCAAGCATGTCAATCATCACAAGAAGCAAAACATAAGAGACAATAGACACACAAAGTTTCTGTGGGGAAAACTCTAAGGTGAAAAGCCCCACAACTTCCTCAGAGATAGATAGAGCAATGGTACAACCAAAGTACACAGAGATAGACTCCTCTTAGCAGCTGATCCTCCTCCTCACATGTGCGCCACTTTCCGAGTGATGGAAGAGTGAGTTGTGAAGTGATCCAAATAGAGATCGGGAGATCTTTATTTATACTTGTCTTGATTGCCCAATAAACTTATGGGGCCGACTTGTCTAGCTTAGCACAATAACCTCATATTACATTAATCCTGGCCGACCCCTTACAAGGTGGTCTAATAACCCATCGGCAAGTTAACACACTTGCGACACTTGTCAATACAAATGACGACACTTCCATATAGAGGAATAATACATCTCTATAGGAGTACAATAAATATATAAATGAAATACATTTCGAAGTTACATATACATCAACAACCTCGGCTCTCAGCTCCGTCAATTCGGCTCCTTGCAATTAACTATGGCTCGTATGAACTTGTATCAATGTTCTTTAAATGGGCCAGTGGACACCCTAGACTGCATCCTATTTTCTTCTCCTCAATGTTCGTTCAGCTTTATGCACCCTTTTGCTCAGTTGTATTTCTGGTTGTGGACTCTCACAGTGATATCCGCCATGACCAAGTCGGGCGGTCTTTCTCATTGAGATAGTGGGAGCTGTTGCAAAGGCCAGAGTACTCTTGTCTCTGGAAATGGCTTTGACACTGGAATCTCCTTTTCCAGTCGCAACTTGATTCACGAGTGGGAAGGGAAGCTGGTTGTGGATCACTTGGCCTCTGGGACTAATGGAGGTAATTTCAATCACTATTGGATCATAAAAAATATGCTTGGCAAGCTTCTCGATGACATGCTGGGCAACCGAGGTTCTGCTAGGAATCAAATGCTGGCCACAAGGGCCAAACTCATAGAGATGGATGAATTTTTGGCTAACCTTGACGCCACCTTCTCATGGATCCAATGTGATCTCGTGAGCCACATCCCGGTGATGGCCTAATTTGGTGGTAGGGGTGATGGTGGTAGCATCTCTAGTGTCCTGATTGCCAGTGGTTTTCCCTCTGAAGGGTCAGCAACTGCTGCTACAACTGACACCATGGACCCCTTCCTTTTCATTCTTGATACTACTTCACTGGAAACTCCTCCTGTTCACTTTTCGGTCCCTTCCACGATTGGCTCCCCGCCCTGCAAAAGGATGTGCAGCCATGCAGAGCCTGATCTCCTCGCTGCTCGAAAAATTGAGCCGCTTCTTGTGAGGCTTCCGAAGGAGGACTTTTTGAGGAGTTTCCCCATTGTGGAGGATTTCCCTCATGCTTAACTTTTTACATGTCTTTTCGGGAGCTCATCAAGAAGACTGTGTCTCTCCTCTTTGCTCTAGTTTTTTGTGAGAGATGTTTAATGTCATTTCTGAAAGATTTCTCTCAGACAGTATTTTGTTTTTTTGCCTTGCCATTGGAGGCAACTTTCTGTATAATATGGTTTGTAATACTCTTGCTACTTCGACTTTTTTTGCTATGCTGCACCGAGATTGCCCCACTATCCCTAGCCACTATGTAATTTTATCTTTTTTCTTAATTAAATATTGTTTTTTCTGCTACGCTGAGATTACCCCACTATCCCTAGGATTGCCCTAGCTACTACGTAATTTTATCATTTTTTTTAATTAAATACTGTGCAGACTTACAAAAAAATAAGAGTGACCATGAAGAGCAGTGCAGGCATTTTGAGAGGAGAGTGCGGGCATTTTGAGAGGAGAATGCGGGCATAATAGTGGGGTCAATGCATGGTTGTAAATTTTTTAATGCATGTCTATTTATTAAAATATTGTTAATAAATTTAACATTTCATGGTTGATTGATTTCTATAGGACTTTGTAGGGACATTGCTATGCTTGTGTTTATTTGGATATAGTTGGATATAATTGTTATTTGTATAATCAGTGATTTAAATTATTTTGTATTGATATATAATTGTAATTTGTATAATTAATTATTTAAATGAGATTTTTTGTATGTACATAATTGAAACTTGTATTTTGAAAATACGTAAAAAATTTAATGGGAGAGTACTCTACAATTCTTCAATCTCAAAATTAATCAGATATGTGTTTTTTTCTTATAGTATTATCCAATTTCTCAGTTTTAAATTTTTATGTTGTATAGAAATATTGTTAATAAATTTAACATTTCATGGTTCATTGATTTCTTTAGGACTTTGTAGTAGGATTTAAATCACTGTTTATGTGCTTATATAAAATTTTTGTCTTTGATGATTTATATAAAAAGTATGTCTTTGATGATTTATGTGTCCATCTTGGTGATGGACATGCATATGGTGGACAACTCTTATCAAGTTGTATGAAATTCTTCATTCTCAAAATTAATCAAATATGTTTTTTTTCAAAACATTAGTATTGTCCAATTTCTTAATTTTAAATTTTCATGTTGTATAGAAATATTGTTAATAAATTTAACATTTCATGGTTCATTGATTTCTACAGGACTTTGTAGTAAGATTTAAATGACTGTTTATTTGCTTATATATTATTTACTCATATAAAAATTCTATCTCTAATGATTTATGTGTCCATCTTGGTGATGGACATGCATCTCGTGGACAACTGTTATCAAGTAGTATGGGCGAATGGATCTGGTGAAAGGACAATAATAAGGTAAAGGTTTTGACGTGTATTTTAGAGTGGGTTTTGACATGGTTTTATCCTTCTGCTTTCCAAGTTCTCCGGTTATTTTAGTGTTTAATTAGAAGATCCATCTTGAAATGCATCAAATATATAATTATTTTATGTTTGGGGATCATAAACAACATTTTGAGTTTTGGTTTCTATTTTTTAATTAATGCTTACCAGTGAAGGATAATAGGCATCCATTGTGTTGAAATACCACTCTTAGGTCAAGACCATAGTCATCACACACTAATACAAAAGTCTTAGTGAGGTATGACATGGTGAAAATTAGTTGTACCACTATGGAGAAAGGGTTCTCTAGGAACCAATATTTTGCTAGTGAAAGGAGTAATCAACTCAATAAGATGTTATATTAACAAGAATGGCTTAGCGATTTCATGGCCTAGCACAGCCAAGGACTCCATACTCTGAATCATGGAACCCTCCCTTAGAGAATAAGATGAACTGGAATCCCTTGGAGACCCAAGGTTGTTTCGCATTACAATGTTGCAGGACATTCAAGTACTAAGTAGCATGGGGAGGCCTAATGGGAATGGAATCCTCCTCATGTATTTTAGTCTTAGTGTAAACTCATACGTCTCTTTCAAAGTTACGATGCTCAAGTATGAATCTAACTATAATGCCCACGATTATCACCCATTTCCCATGGTCTTTTCTCATGCGAAGGATGTACATGTAAGGGACCCAGAAGGTCACAAATAATTGGATTTCGTTTCTTCTTACTCAAAAGATTCCCATGAGAATATTTTGAATACATTAGCCCAACAAGCTGCATAGAAGCTGACACTCAGCTCTAGATATTTCTATAATGACAAATTTCATGTCTTTGCATACCATCTAACAAGGTTGTTTGGCTATGAAATGATGATAGAAACTAGAAGAGAAAACTATAAAGCAAGAACAAAAATAATAAAAATGAAAAATCCAAATAGAAAATGTTGGCTACTAAGTTAGCTAATGGCATTTATGACTCAAATAACCCTAGTACATTCACTTTCATAAGATATTAAGCATAGAAATCCGAACTATTTAGCATATAAACATAGATCATGACTGGTAGTTATCATGTCTATTCATGAACAATATATCATTAACATTTAACTTATCTCATTAATAATACTAAAACAGAAGAAGTAGAAACAAAATATTGAAATAAAACCCCAACTCATCACAAAAACTGTTAGGAATTATGATCCAAAAATGTAATAAATAGAAGTTTAGTTTAATAAATGTAAAAGGGCATCTACACACTCACGTGATTATGTGAGGTGTCCCTTAGTTAGTTTTGGTAACGGTAATTTAGTTGTTACTCTTTGGATATTTAAATCCATCGAGTTTTCCATGTGAGGTAATCTTTCGGGATTTAGCCCTCACATCTCTGTGATGTAATTTTCCTTCTTCATCAATAAAGTTATGTGTCTGAGGACACTTTGTCAAAGTGGTATCAGAGCACGCGGTTGAAAAGCGGTTGAAGCTTGGTCTGATTGGAACCTGGTTGGAAGGTGCTAAAGGTTGTTTGAAGAAGGTGACTTTCAAGGTTTTGGAATAGCGAAATTTTAACCGTAAGTTAATGCTTCCTATTCTTTTGGGCTAAAAAGAATTTCTGCAGAATTTTTACTTGGAGAGAGTAAAATATTTTTTTTTAAGGCAAGGTTATATAAAAAATTTTGGTGAGAGAGATAGCATAGCCGATGTTGGGTCAACCTTGCTGCTGCACTATGTCATAAAAGCTTCATAAATTTTGATTTTTGAGTATGATGTAAATTCTACAAATGCTATCTTGTGTTTTTCAACAAACATTAATTTTATCGACTCAAAGATGATTATGAACAAGCGCTGGTTAATGGAGTTTTCCTTGTAAGCTGTGACTGTTTTTTATATGCTATTTAATCTCATTGCTGAGAAAAGTCGAAAATGAATAGTCAGCCGCCGTTTCTCATTGCTGAGAAAAGTCAAAAATGAATAGCCAATCGCCGCCCATGATGACAAAACCAATCGCCGTTCTTAATGCAACTTTGCTGAATTCTTGCCGGTCTGGCTTATGATATCTCTTCCCAAGTCTGACACAATCTTTGGCACAGTCCTTCAACGGCCTCACAACAGTGTACCTCTGCGTGTCTACAGCATTCTTAGCTCTGCAGATTCAAACATAGCCAAATCGCAGGAAGAGAGAGACGCACCCAGTCATCATACCCAAATCGCAGGAAGAGAGTCATCATTTCGTGGAGGAAGTTGGAGAGAGCTTGTGGGTTCATTTCGTGGAGAGCAGAGACCATCATTTCGTGGAGAGCAGAGACCATCATTTTGTGGAGAGAGCAGAGAGAGAGCTTGTGGGTCGTTCGAGCGCTGGAATAACCTGTGCGCAGAGGTGCTGACATTTCGAGGAAGAACGTAGAAGGAATAACCTGGGCGCTCTGCAGAAAAGAGAGCCAGCCGTGAAGGAGTCACCTGGGCGCTCTGCAGAAAAGAGAGCTGGCCGTGGATGGGTCGCTCGTGGAGGAAGAGCTGAATCTTGCGTGAAGTGGGAAGTGGCAGTCGCTCGTGGAGGAAGAGAGCTTCTTATTCTTTGTCAATTCTTTGTCTGATTTGATATATTTGTTTGCACTCTGAACGTTTGGACTGAGCCTGATCGAAGCCAGCGTGAAGCCTGTGTGAAGCCCATGAAAAAGCCATCCTAAAGAGAGGAAAGATCCAGCAGAGAAGTTCAGCAAAACTCCAGCAAAACTCCAGCGTAGAAGAAGTATTATAACGGCTTTGAATTTGAATCGGGGTTATTTTTTTCACTTTTCATTTAATTCAATGTTTTTGTAATATTTTGAAAAGTGAATAATTACTATTCATTTTTATTTTTGGAGTTTTTTTATATATTAAAAAAACAAAGGTGGAGAAATCAATTTAAAAAAAAAAAAAAGGAAGTTATTTTTTTGAAGTTGATGGGATTGGATCTTGTGACCTCCCACTCAACAATATTGTATCTTTCCAATTCACTTACAAAGACTTGTTATTTTTTGGAGTAATAAGGTGTAATTTTTTATTGGGCATTGGAGTAATAAGGAGCATTGTTGGTGTAATAAGGAGTACTTGTATATTCACTCAAGGTTTGATGAGAGCAAAGTGAAGCTCTATCAAATTCTTTTCTTAAGGCTATAAGTGGCTCAAGGCCAAGCCCCTATAGCTTTCTTTTGCATGGTGTGTGGTGTTTCTTGCAGCATTTCTTTCATGGTGACTCTTGTTGATGAGTAATTTGTTTTGTTGGTGGTGATATTTTTGCATAAAATCTTCCATTGGTGATATAAGGTGATTGTTTACTTCTTCTGGTGATATAAGGTGCTTTCTTTAATGCTTGGAGCTATAAGATTTGCATAATACACATCTTCTGGAGTTATAAGGTGTTTATTATTTACAATGTCTAAAGTTATAAGTCTTTTTAATGAATCTGACAAGTTGGAAGGATCGAAAAATTATAAAGTTTGGAGTCGTCATATTCAAAGCACTCTTATTTACAATGAATTATGGAAGGGTTTCTGTAATGCTAAACCTATCAAACCAACTAATCATGATCAGCTTGCAAAGTGGGAAGTAAAAGATGAAAAGGCCTTAGCATTGATTCACAGTACTGTTTCTGATGATATTTATGTGCATATTGAAAATAGTCCTGATGCATGGTCAGCTTGGAAGACATTGAAAGATTTATTTGATTCTCAAAGTGAAGCTAAGAAAATTGATCTTCAATTGAAGTTGTTTCAACAAAAATTGTCTTCAGGAGGTGATGTCATGGAGTACATTTCTAGATTAAAAAATATCAAACAAGAAATTTCAAGAGCTGGTTTTGATAAAATTGAGGACAGCATGATGGTGACTATTTTGATCGCAGGATTGCCTGAGACATATAAGCATTTTTTGGAAACTTTACAAATTACAAATAAATTGGATACCGTTTCTTTTGATGAACTAAGTGAATTACTTGCCACACATGAAAAGATTTTTGGTAAAACAAAGCAAGCAGGAGAAGATGTTTTGGTTGCAAGTACTAGCAAACAATCTCCAAGTAATCATCAAAGAGGCCATGGTTAGGGTTTTGGAAGAGGAAGAGGCCGCGGAAGAGGAAGAGGAAGAAATCAAGGAAGAGGTTCTGAAAGTACACAGTCACAGTTTTCTGGAAGAGGAAGAGGTTCAGGTAACCAACAGGTCTCTGGAAGAGGAAGAGCTAATAAACAGGTCACATGTTTTCGTTGTAATAGAGTTGGACATTATGCTTCAGACTGTAGAGTTCCATTTGAAAAAATTCTCAAAGAAAGAGAATCTAAAGAATCTTCATCAGCGGCACATTATGCTCATGCAGACGATAGTGAAAATTGTGAATATGTCTTTACAGCACTTGGACAATCAGAATCAATGGATTTTGTTCAAGTTCATCAGTTGGAATCAGTGAATTTTGTTCAGTCTTCTTGTTTCAAAAATGATTTTGAAGATGCTTGGATTATGGATACAGGGGCTACTCAGCATATGACATATAGGAAATATTTCTTTTGGAGTTATGAAGATTGTCATTTAAATTCAATTTTTCTTGCAGATGATTCTATTCATTTACCACAAGGAAAAGGAACAGTTAAGGTTGATTTGCCTGGAATTGGAGAAAGATTGATTTCTAATGTTTGGTATGTGCCTACATTTAAGAAAAATTTGTTGTCTTTAGTTGTCATTCGTCAATTAGGACATCAAGTTGTAATGGAAGGTGGTATCTTTTTTGTTAATTCAACAAAGGATGCATACAAAACAGTTATGACAGGTTATGAAGACGGAAAGCTTCTTAGGATGAAGGGAACAGTCATTCCTAGGTCAAGGGAACATTTGAAGGAATTTGCAGGTTTAGTTGAAACTGATGTTTCACCTATCCGGTTGTGGCACATTCGTTTTGGGCACTTGAACGTTGATAGTCTTGTACAGCTTCAAAAACAAGGAATGGTAAAGGGGTTGCCTACTTTTCGGAAGGAAAATGCAAAGTGTGAAGCTTGCATTTATGGCAAACAGAGAAGGATAGCTTTTTCAAAAAGCACTTGGAGAGCAACAAGGAGATTACAGCTTATTCATAGTGATGTTTGTGGTCCTTTGGAAACTTCACTTGGTGGTTGTAAATATTTTTTGTTGTTTATTGATGATTTTAGCAGAATGGTTTGGGTGTATTTTTTGAAGGAAAAATCAGAAGTGTTTGAAAAGTTTCAGTCATTTCAAAATTTGGTTGAAACAGCAACAAAGGAAAAGATTGCTACTTTGAGAACTGATAATGGTGGTGAGTTTACATCAAATCATTTTTTGACTTATTGTCAGGAAAAAGGGATTAAAAGACAGTTGACCAATTTTTATACTCCACAGCAAAATGGAGTATCAGAAAGGATGAATCAGACTTTATTGGGCATGGCTAGAGCAATGTTATTTTTCAAAGGGTTGAAATCATGTTATTGGGCAGAAGCAGTTCATACAGCAGTTTATTTGAGGAATAGATCTCCTTCATCATCACTTGATGGAATAACTCCTTTTGAGGCTTGGTATGGATTCAAACCCATGGTCAAACATTTGAGAGTTTTTGGTTCAGTTTGTTATGCACTTGTCCCAAAAGAAAAACGAAAGAAGTTAGAGTCTAGAAGTGTTAAGTGCATGTTGATTGGTTATTCTCATGAGAAAAAGGGGTATAGGCTTCTGTCAGATGGAAAGTTTATTGTCAGCAGGGATGTGATTTTTGATGAAACTGAAAGTTTAAGTGTAGAAGAGGTTGAAAAACAACTTAGTCACTTAGAGGAAAAAGTAACTAAGGAACAATTAAGGATGCAACACTTAAATAAGACAAGGAATGAACAATGGTTTGATCTCACTTCAGAAGTACAGGATGATGAACAGGTTGAAGATACTTTGAATTCTTCACAAGTTAACTTGGATGATTCAAATCAAGTTAACATTGAAAAGAAATAACCAAAATGGGCAACTAAGTTACTTCAGGATGTTAAGTCTGATGAAAAAGGCAAAACAGGTACAAGGAGTTCTAATACAGGTTCAGAAAATTTTGCTCTTTCAGTAGTTGAACCAACTACTTTTAATGAAGCAGTTGAGTATGATGAATGGAAAATGGCCATGCAAAGTGAGTATGATGCAGTAATGAAGAATCAGACTTGGAAAATAGTTGATTGTCCACATGATGTTAAACCCATTGGTTGTAAGTGGGTTTACAGAATTAAGTACAAAGCAAATGGTGATATTGATAAATATAAGGCAAGATTGGTGGCAAAGGGTTTTGCTCAGAAAGAAGGGATTGATTATGAAGAAACTTTTGCTCCAACAGCGAAATGGAATACTATCAGGATTGTGCTAGCTTTAGCTGCACAAAATGGATGGAAAGTGCATCAAATGGATGTAAAAAGTGCATTTCTAAACGGTGATCTACAAGAAGATGTTTATATGACTCAACCTCCTGGTTTTGAGGTTCCAGGGAAAGAAAATCAAGTTTGTAAACTGGTTAAGGCATTGTATGGATTGAAACAGGCTCCCAGAGCTTGGTATGCAAAAATGGATGCCTACCTACAGAAAGTTGGTTTTCTTCGTAGTGAGTCAGATGATACTTTGTATGTTCGAATCCAGGAAAACAACTTAGTCATTTTGGTTATGTATGTTGATGATTTGCTCATAACAGGTAACAATAATGATCATATATTTCAGGTTAAGAAAGAACTTCAAACAGGTTTTGAAATGACAGACTTGGGTTTACTTCATTACTATCTTGGAGTTGAAGTAAAGCAGCAGGAAGGAAGTATATTTATTTCTCAAGCTAAGTACATATCTGGTTTATTGAAGAAGTTTGGAATGGAGGAATGTAAACCAGCGATTACTCCCATGGAACAAAATTTAAAACTTTCTAAGTTTGAAGGGGGGGAACTTGTAAATTGTACTGGATATAGACAGTTAATTGGATGTTTGATTTACTTGATGAATACTCGTCCTGATCTATCTTATGCAGTTAGCATACTTTCTAGATATATGCAGGAACCTAGAGAAAGTCATTGGAATGCAGCAAAAAGGGTGTTAAGGTATCTTCAAGGAACAAAGGATTTTGGACTTGAGTTTAAAAGAAACAAAAATTTCAAACTTGTTGGCTATTCAGATGCGGATTTTGCTAGAGATGTTTATGACAGGGCATCTACTTCAGGTTACTTAATGAATATGGGATCAGCTGCGGTGGCATGGAGTTGTAAAAAGCAGGATACAATTGCAAATTCTACAGCAGAAGCAGAATATATTTCAGCTTGGAAAGCTGCTTGTGAGATAGTTTGGTTAAGAAGGATTTTGCAAGACCTCAAAGTTGATCAGAAAGAAGCAACTTCATTATTTATTGATAATCAGTCAGCAATCAAGTTAGCCAAAAATCCTGTTTTTCATTCAAAAACTAAGCATGTGGATACTAAGTATCATTACATTTGGGCTCTCGTCGTCAAACAAATCATCAAGCCAAAGTATTGTCCATCAGAAGATCAAACTGCAGATATTTTTACAAAATCTCTTGGAAGGGTCAAATTTGATAAGTTTAGAGATGAACTTGGTATTTGTTCAAAATAATTTTTGGATCAAAGGGGGGATTGTTAGGAATTATGATCCAAAAATGTAATAAATAGAAGTTTAGTTTAATAAATGTAAAAGGGCATCTACACACTCATGTGATTATGTGAGGTGTCCCTTAGTTAGTTTTGGTAACGGTAATTTAGTTGTTACTCTTTGGATATTTAAATCCATCGAGTTTTCCATGTGAGGTAATCTTTCAGGATTTAGCCCTCACATCTCTGTGATGTAATTTTCCTTCTTCATTAATAAAGTTATGTGTCTGAGGACACTTTGTCAAAAACAACCTGATTTACCATTGAAACATAATATGACTCAGTATAATTTACTATGACATGTGAAAGCTAATCTAGAATAAACATTACAAACAAGTTGAGTCATCCACTATCTAAGCGATCTTCCTCTACAACCTGCAGTGCATGGAAGACCTCGATTTCGGTTCCAGTCGAGCTTTCACGATTGACCATCCTAAATAATACATTCATTGTTGGAGATTTTCCTTGCTACTTCTTTGCTATCTCCCGATCTAATTTATTTTTTGAGGTTGGTTTGGAAAATGGAGTCATGTAGCTTTCTAGATTCGGGTTTTAGGAAAAACTAATTGAAATGGTGGCTTGGCTAGCAATCACACACCATAATGGATGAGATTACTTGAGAGCAATTAGGGTTTGGTGAAGGGATAGACCAAACTAGGGCACATCAAACTAGAGTTTCAAGTTAGGATTTTAGCTTTGAAGAGGAGGAGGGTGGAATATGGACCCACAGAGGTTACAGATTGCTGGTAAAAAGCATTGACGATCATTTTTTTTTTTTAAAACTTGTAGATATTGTCGCTATAGCGACGAACCTTCACTGCAAGTATAGTAAAATCGTCGGACATTCTACCTTTGTTTGGTCTCTTTGACGAACGATCATCGATTCTTGCGATGAAACATCATTACAGGTATAGAAAAACCATCACAGAGTCTGCCTTCCTTTCGGTTGTTCACCGAACGTGCGTCAAAACTTGTGACGGAAAATCATCGCAAGTGTAGCAAAACTATCTCTATGTTCCACACAAATCCGTCGCTAGAAAGGTAGTTTTTCGTGGAAGAAAATTATTCAAAACCGTCGGACGTTCTAGCTCCCTTTGTTCTTTTCGACGAATGTTCGTCGCTACCTCCGACGGAATATCGTGGAAAGTATAGAAAAACCATCGCAGGGTCTGCCTTCTTTTGGTATGTTCACCGAACGTGTGTCACTACTTGCGACGGGATATCGTCGCAAGAGAGGCAGTTTTGTGTGGAAAAAAATTATTAAAACCATTGGACGTTCTACCTTCGTTTATTTTTTCCGACAAACATTCGTCGCTACTTGCGATAGAATATCGTCGCAAGTATAACAAAAACATCTCTCTGTTCGGTGAACAACTCTCGATATAGGGACTCAGTTTCATCGATATAGGGACAATTTTCTAATAAAAAAACAATTTCATGACCACCCTATAGAAGACACATGGAGAGCTATTTTCATCTCTACTGCGACAGATTTCCAAGTGCGTGGTTAGATCCATGAAAGAGGTTCCATGAAAAATGGAGCCAATGATCGTCACAATTGAGACGAAAAAACATGGAAATAACAATGAAAAACCGTGGCAAATTTGCTCATATGTACTAGTGAAGGTATATACTCCATAGGTGTTCCGTACAATAACAATAATTTTTATCATCACCGCATAAGGAAAGTCCAAACTGGATAAATTTTATTCCTATACATGCAATAAAAATATAAATGGACAAAAAGAAAAAAACAATTGTTATCACATACAAGTTGATTCAACACTTTGGCAAGAATTTTATTTGTAAAAAATATCTATGCTATGGTGGATGATGCCATGGAAAGGAGAATTTTAGTTTATATAGAAGCAAAGGATGAGGAAATGGTGTCCAAACTCATCTTCCTCCAATGTGTGCCAAGCCATGAAGAATTACATATGAACATTGAAGAAAAGATGAACAATGAAGAAGACTAGAGATGAAGATTGTGGAAGACAAAGGATGAAGAAAAGAGGCAAAAGACAGAACCTGAAGACAAAGAGCATAGCTAAAGAAGATTGAAGATTGTAGAAAAAGATGATGAAAATTGGACCAGTTCAAAAAACAAAGAATGATGATTAAATATTTAAATCACAAACATTCGTTAAGGGATGTATGAACTTGAAGGATTAACTCCTACTTGTGATATTTGGTAATACATTGTAATATGTGAATGGAAAATAAAAATAAAAAGACAGAACATGAAGACAAAGAGAATAGCTGAAGAAGATGATGAAAAATGTACCAGTTCAATGACTAGTTCAAGAAACAAAGAATGACGATTCAATATTGAACTCACAAATTTTAATTAAGAGAAGTATGAAGGATTAACTCCTACTTGTGATATTTGTTAATGCATTGTAACATCTGAATGGAGAAGAGAATGAACAAAAATTTACATATGATTCAAAGATGAGGACAACGACTGAAACTAGGGATGAGGATCTCATAAGCTCAATATGAGTGATTCATGGAGATATTGTTGGTGATAGTTATGGAGATGGTTGAACTAAACATGGCCTATTTCTTATGGCCACCTAAGTTATATAAAGGGACCTAATTGTAGTATATAAATACATATGGAAATGGCATGATTGAATAAGATTTCCCTTTTGGGGGTTTCTTGAGTAATAACGTATGGTGTCCCTTGCTTGATATGTGCTTGTGTGTATTTGCTGCTGATTTTTCTTCCCAACAATTGTTGATTGATTTGAAAAGTAACGTATTTGGTTGGACAGAAGTGAAACAGATGCTGCTGTAATTTAAATTTTAAATTCATCCATACATTAAAAAGTTCACAGGAAATAAAACCAGGAAACCATGAGGTGAAATTTTTGAATATGGGTTATGCACAGATTCTCAAAATTTCCACTCGAATAGGGTCATAAAGCAAAACATTTTAAACAACAGCTACATCCAAACGCAACAGCAAATAAAATAAATGAACGAAGATATATTTCTTTTAAAATTTTGTAAAACAATTTCAAGGATTATTAACTCATACCAACTTGGTATGGCCCTATAAAGAAAAGGTGTCTCTGATCTCCATCAAAATGGATATGAGTGCATAATGCTGCCCGAACTAACCAATCTTGCCTTAGCCTGTCCAAAATTTCCATCAGAAAAAAAAATTAACTCCATAAATTATGAACAATGGCAATAAAATAAATCTATTGAGTTTCCATGACCTATCAAGAGTTGACTGTTTTTAATCTAGATCCTAGATAGTTGACAAGTTAAACTACACACAATAGGTAACAAAGTCTCATACTAAAACACAAACAACAACACAAAAGATTTTAGACATAATGAGTTCAAGTAAACAGGCATACCTTCACAGCATAGATAATATCTTTATCGGCATCTTTTACATATTGACCTTTAAAGTTTGCAATTTTTTTAGTAGAGCATCCACTTGCATCAACTGGGATTTGAAGACCCTCACCTTGCAGGAGTATAAATTTCACAAAATAAATGTTAGTCTACATATTTTTTTCTAGTTAACAATGAGTTTTTAACAAAACTATATTAGTACCCCTAAAACATCAACTGGTTGAGCATAGTAGAGTAGATATACACAACTTGTAAATGTTACGTAGCAGATAAGATATGCACAATTTGTACATGTTCTCAACTCAACAAGTTACAAGCCAAAAATTGTGAAGTCTATAAGATTGTCGATCCAAACTCTACATTGAGAGGATATTATACATCATTCAATATTTCGGAAATTATCCAGATTACTTATTACCTTGTTAGTCAATTGTGTAGCTACTTGCAATGAGATATACCTAGTAACAATCGCCAATCAAGTTAGACTACTAAAGTATGACTTCTAACTTCTCTTACAAGGTTCCTAGATAGCCTCAATTAAAATATTCCATTTAAAATCTTATAAGGTTTTCTTCTAAGCTGAATCTATTTGCTTCTGCAGGCATCACATTTTTCACCTGACTTCTAGTGAATCCTCCATGATAAGCATAGTTGGTTGGGTCCCCTTTTGTACCCACCTACTTAGGTCCACTAATCCCTTCCTCCATGGGTAGAGTGGTATGTAACAACACAAGAGCAATCCGATGGGTGCAATGGCTCCCTTGAAGGAGTAAGGCATACAAAAAACCGAGCTCGCTCAACAAAATTAAAGAAAAAGAAAAGCATGTACCAACTTTAACTGGCACGGTTTTGAAGCATCAACTATAACAGAGAAAACAAGACTTGCCATGGATTCACACAAGTTTGAGGACAAGCATTATAAACATGTGTACTTTGTACATTCACAAACATATTCCACTTTCATGTGGAGGAGAACTACCAGGATTGATCTAAGAGAAATTATCACTTCATTCCCACTTTGTGTGTTCTAGCACCTTCCCCTTCCATCAACTACCAGTTCTGGCTTAGGAGTTCTGCTCTAGATGACAAATCCTGTAGACTTGACCCCTAGGACACTGGAAGCTGATAATATCACCCCTTCTGGCCACAGCTGATTTGGGTTCTAATAACCTTGCGTGTTACCAATCACAAAACCCTAACTTCGTCTACATTCATCCCAATTCAATGGAATCTAAATTAGGTAAATTATGCCACGATTTAGGAAATATATCCCTGTACTTGGTGAAAGAACCCAATATTTGTGAAAAGATAATCAACAGAAATCTATATTCATTGTAGCAAACAAAATGCAAGATTTCGTATGAGTAAACGAGAATTATAAAATTTATAGGGAAAATAACTCAGATTTCAAGACAAAGAGGATTTATTAACTAAATGCTATGTAAAAGTATTTAAATGTGTTTATATACTAATAACTATAGCTTCCCTTTCAAAAAATTATTTTGCATTATGCATTTTCATGGTTCTGTAAATATTTTTCATGGTTAGATAGGTTGCATTTATTTCATGATGCACTGAAATTCTTGTTTTGAAAGGGTTATTGCATTTATTAGCATATTATGCAGGGCACTTTCATCACACTTCCCAACTTTCATTTAATTTCATAACATAATTTTCAAAATCCTAGAATCTAGTCTACGACATTCCACATGAATAGGGTAAGGGATTCCCTACATGGTCTGGTCCATTGGAAAGCTATATGAATCCATATATTTCAGAAACTATGGCAGACTTCCTATATCGAGATTATAGGATTTTTAGCATGTTATTGGAAACTGCTTCAATCCGGATTTTCCAGAAAGAAATCTAGGAATATGTTCTATGGCATTCTAGGTGAAAAGCGTAAGGTCAAAGATTTGTTGGTTTTACTGAGAAAATTGTAGAGATTTTATTGATTTGGGAAGGTCACAGATCATCACCATTCCAATGCATAGTTTACTAATGAATGGGGAGAAACTCCCTTCATGGCTTAAAAAATAGTTCTAGGATTCATAAGAGCATTTACCGAGAATATAAGTATTGGGCACCCTATATGTCAATTAATTAAAACCAGCACACAGGATGAGCAATATAAATTGTCAAACCCAGGGAGCTCTTTTATTTCAATGGAAATAAGTAAAATCTATGCATAAACATGTCAAGCAGTTGATTAACTAAATGGAGACAATAATCCTACCTATCTGCTTAGCCAAACTCATTCCTTAAAGAAAACTAATCTACTCACACATCTAGGAATTCAAAGTGCAGATATCCTCCTATAGAAATCAACCCAGCAGTTACTGGTCTAAGAATGGAAATAAACTAGATTACTTTTGCAAGAAGTTAAAACATATAATTATCAAACTATGATATTCAATCTTTACCAAAATGATCCATCTAGCAACTACTGTAACTCAATCATAATCTACCTAATCTATGAATTCAATGAATATACAACAGCAACCAAAAATTAAACATAAGCTTGAACTCTAAACTGATAATTACTGGAAATCCTGGAAAGCATAAATGACTGAAATATATTGGAGCTAAGCTTGGCGGTTATAGCTGATTAAAAAACACATGCATTAAATTGAGCTAACCTACACAGTCGACTGTCACACCACTCTGTTACAGCTATTCAAGATGCAATCATAAACTACCAAAAGAGATGCAAGTATGAATTCTCTGTTGTAGCTAACAGTAACATCTACAATAATTCCACACCACACAACAGAAAGGAAACTAGATTAATCTACCTACTTAAATCGGCTATCTCTGTGAGAAGGTGGGCCCTGGCCTTTTGACAGAGACACCGTGAATCAACACAAATTAAGACACATGAATGAAGAACTCTGCTCTGATATTAATGATGGAAATCGACAGTCTCAGTGCTCTATTATAGCTTATACAAAACAGTAATTGTCCAACCCCAGGATACGAGAGCCTTCTAGAATTTATGCAAGGAGAGTACAATTTTAGATCCACTAAAATCGTGCAGCAATGAAGATCTATGATATTCATGCTGCGGAGTTACAGCTAACTATTATAGCTGTATTGAATAAGGATGTTAATCATGAAGGATGATGTTACTCTGGAAATCATTGGATCAACGGACTTAGCAAACTTGAATGAGACCTGTATGTTGCAGCTAGGTTTTGTTTCAGTGAGGATCTATTGCAGCTCACGTGGAGGGATGCGCTGTTCCTTGGAGTATGAGGAATCGGGCCTGCAAGAGTAATAGATGGAACCATTTGGATGATACACCTGTGCTTTAGATTTCAACTAAATGAACTCACAAATGTTAGCATAAATCAAGGGCTAGGATTCATAGCCATAACAATCTTAGGCATAAATGAATGAAACAATAATGATTTATACCTTGTCAAGATTGTTGATTGATTTGGAAAGAGGCATGTATATGGTTTATGAAAGTAAAGTATAACTGGGCAAAATGATGAAATAGGTATGGTAAAAAAGGGGCATTTCCAGGGCCTGACATCTCCCCCCAACTATCAGTTTGCATGTCCTCATGCAACAGCTTATTAGTTTGATTCTGAGGCTGACCCCTGTTCATATTATGCAAGTTGAGGAAATAAATTTTTCCAATTAACCCTTGGGAATGCTGGTTCTTGTGTAGCAGCACCCTCCTGCCCTTAGCAGCTTCAACCTATATTAGAAATTATCAAATTTTCATAATATTGGTTCTTATGTAACAATCATTTTTCCTTACAACCCATTCTCAGCATCTTTTACCTGAATTGTACTTCCAACAAAATTTTAAGCTTGCTGGTTCTTGTGGGACAACGTCCTATTTCCTAATGGTTTTAGTTTGCTAGATCGACTCAATTCCTTCGAAACGATGAAGCTGAGCTCGAAAATAACTCCTCTGACTGCCTTGCTACTGTAGATCTATGAACTACTACGTCTACCACTGTAACTTTAAGCCCTGCCATATTAAAAATATATCCACATTCCAGGCATATTATCTCTTGTTGTAGTCCAATTCCTCGAATGGACAGTAAATTCTTCAATTGATTTGTAGCTTCCACCCTTGCATCCACATACTTCTTTGCTTGTCTCCTGCATGTCTCCTTCCATTTCTCTTATTTTTCCCGAAGCTCTTGCACCTCCTCCTTTATCAACTCATTTTCAAATAGAACATTATCTAATTGAGGTTCTTCTACGGTAGGTTCTTGTGTGTCAGTGGGTGGTTGAATTTTTAAAATAGGAATCCCACTGTCTACCCCGGTCAAATGACCTGCTTCTGCTATCGTAGCAATTTTGATTCTCCTCTTTTTCACTGAGCTAGATGTTTGGCCCATGCTCATCGTCCCTTCCTTTCTTTTCTGAGGCAGGTAAAATCCTATTGCCTTAGAAATAGAGCCAACTCCTTCCTTCTTATTTAGATTCCTTATGATTGCGGGAGAAGATTATATGTTCGGGACTTCTTGTTCATTTCCTAATATTGCATTTGCTTGATATTTTCCATTTTCTATTTCAGTTTTGGCTGCCCCAATTTCATCCTCCTCTGTTTCTATCTCCTCTTCATCCTCTAGTCGAACTTTTGGTGTTCCAATTTCCCTCCTCCCAACTAAATTTGAGGAAATCCAGTCCTCATGCATTATTTTTAAGGAAAGTTCACGAGGGAGGTCTGGCCGATCCAGAAATTGATCCCATGTCAAATTATGCTGTGCAAGGGCTCGTAAGATCGGAAATTTAATGAGCCCATGATTTGTGAGGGATGATAAGGGGTGTTGAGCACCTTTAACATAGTAGGCCATGCATTGCAAAGATTGAAAAAGAAAGTATAGCATGTTTAACAGTCGGATGTGTCGTAAATGTGATAGGAGTAAAAATTTATTAATATAAACAACACTATACCTCCCCTCACAGGTAATGTATTTCTTCAAAAAGATTGCAACTTGGTCCCAAGGACTTGGAAGAGTTTCCAAGGTTGTTCCCCTGCTTGTTGGTCGAACACTTTCTTCGACTGCAAGAAAATATTCAACTGCGGTCGGATGATAGCGTTTTCGACTAAACAAGCATTTCCCAACTCTGGGAAATCCTGTTACCTGTTCCAGAATTACCTCTGAAACATCTACCTTTATTCCTTGAACCTTTGAATGAGTATTCGTCATATTTTGAGCAAATTCAAGGGTCATTTCCTCATGAAAACCATTCAAGCATTGAAAATAATTCGTCCATCCTACTTCTTGAAAAATGACAAAGACATCTCTGTTTTTGTAGAGGGATTCTATTGTTAAAGGTTCATACCTCACAGAAATACCCATATCACTGAGCTTCTGCAAAAAGTTGCAATGAATGTGCCAGTCACAGCTCCAAATATCAAACTGACTGTATGCGGACACGGTTGACAGATAGTTGAGAGTTGAATTGAGCCATGTTGGAAAGGTGGCACCATTAGTTTTGAAGTAAGATTCATGGCTGGATTGTCACACGAGTCAGAGAGCATGATAGTCATGATCATGAGTACAGGTAGTGGCTTTAAACATGATTTTTCCGGGATAAATGGCAGGGACGAATGATAGACATAACCATTATTATTTGTGACGTCAATAGAGGCCTAATCATGATTATAGTTAGAACCCTTACCTTTGCATTATGCGTTCAGCCGTAAGTTAATCATCATCGCACGCCATTCATCATAGCCCACCTTCAACATCACCTCCATTAAAACGAGCATAAATGCGCATGTGCTAAAATGATGTGGCCACCGCCACCCGAGTTGACCAGCACCCAAGACATCCCAATACTTTTCTTCATGGTAGACTCTGATTGGATATTGTGGAGCAAGCAACTAAAACTGATGCCAGATTGAATCATTATTGACGACATCATTTAGAGAGCAGGAAAACTGGAAAACTCATAGTTGTGAAATTAGCAGAAATGGTCAAAGTGGCGGAGTCACAGCTATATTGGAAGAAACGAAATGGAAATGAAAATGGTGGAGTCACAGCTGCTGGAAAAAAGATGAAAACTGAATAGGAATAGCATATTCGCAGCTACTAGACTTGGCAGAATGGGTAAAAGTGGCGGAGTTGCAGCTGCTAGCAAGGAGTAAAAATGAAATGGAAATAGCAGAGTCGCAGCTGCTGGAATTTGGCAGAATGGGAAAAAGTGGCAGAGTAGCAGCTACTAAACTTTGGCAAAATAGGCATAAATAGCCCAGTCGTTGCTGCTAGACTTGGCGGAATAGGTAGGAATAGTGGAGTCGCAGCTGCGGAAAAAGTGAAGTGAATGGAAAATGGCGGAGTTACAGCTGCAAAAATAGGAAGAATGAGCAAGGCAAGGAGTCACAACTATGCAATAATGAAGTAACAGGAAAATTTTTAGCTGGCTACTGAAAGCTAACGAATCATCCATCTTCTTCAAAGAGCTTTTTTAAATCAGGAAACAATGTAAGGCATCTGCAATCGTCTGGCTCAATCACGACTGTTGTTCCTCAAATTAATTCCTGCACACAGTTCTTCAAAACAATCCTGATCTAGTGCAAAAGAAATTGAAAAGTAGATAAAATACGGAATGGAAATAAATTATTTATGTACAAATCATGTGGATATTGCAGGTCTTAAAAATTCACAGGGGTTGAGAAAATTTCCTTCCCTAGCGTTAACTGCAAATCTGGATCAGCTGTAATATGTGAAAACAAAGTGTCCCCTGAGATCCATTTGCAAATAATGGTGTCTTGTTTTCATCAATGGTGATTAACCGAACTGTTCCATTGTCAAATACCTGATCTATTTCATAAGGTCCCAACCAACAAGTGCATAGCTTGCTTTTAAAATCCTTCTTAAACCGTGAATAATGTAATAGAGCCCAGTCTCCTTCCTAGAAGACTTTCTTCTTTATGAATTTATCATGCCATTTAGAGCATTGCTGTTGGATTAAAGCTGTATGATTTACTGCTATGGTGTGCTTTTCATCCTATTCATGAAGTTGATTCAGTCGATTCCTCTGTGCTTATGATAAATCAAGGTTTGCTTCTACAGTTGTCTTCAAAGTTCTAATTTCGAATTCAATTGCGAAAACAACATTCTTACCATACACTAACTCATATGGGGAAAAACCAATGGTGTTATGCCATGTAGTGCGATAATCCCATAGTGCCTCTGGAAGTCTCTTAGCCCAATCTTTACGATAGCTTTTCACCATTTTTGTCAAAATAGCCTCTATGACTTTGTTTGTACTTTCCACTTGGCCATTGGCCTGTGGATGATAAGGCGAGGTTATTATGTGTTGAATATGGAATTTCGGTAACAATGCTTCCAACTTGCAAGACACAAACTATGGTCCACCATCTGTAACGATTTCCTTAGGTATTCCAAACCGAGTGAAAATTTCTTCATATAGGAAATCATTTATGGCATGATCATTAGCCTTAACCAAGGCTACAACTTCTACCCATTTAGTCACGTAATCTGTGTAAACCAAGATGTGAACTTTTTGTTTTGAAGGGGGATTGATAGGACCTATGAAATCCAGATCCCATCTATCGAATGGTTCAACCATGAGTTGTGCCTGAAGAGGCACCTCATGTAATATGTTGGGTTGGCCCATCCTTTGGCGGCTATCACATGCATGAACATACCTCTTTGCATCCCTGAATAATGTGGGCCAGAAATAACCCATTCTAAAGACCTTGTGACATGTCCCTTTGTCAGCAAAGTGCCCCCCAAAGGGACCATCATGGCAAGCTTTAAGAATACTGAAAATTTCATCTTCTCTAACACATATTCTGATTTCTAAATCAAGCCCTGTGTAGAAGAGATATCCATCAATCCAGCAATACCTAGCACTCTGTTGTATGGATTTTCTTTTTTCTTTCTTTGATAGGTGTGTTGGGAGCTTACCTGTAGCCAAAAAGTTAGCAATATCTGCGTACCATGGGGAGTGAGATGATACTGCAAACAAATGTTCATCAGGGAAGGAATCTTCGACTGGTAAATTGTCATCATTGTTAGTAAGTCGAGATACAAAATCTGCAACAACATTTTCCTTCCCTGGTCTATCAATAATTGTGATATCAAATTCCTGTAACAGTAACAGCCATCTAGTAACTATAGCATTCATGTCATTAAATATTTGATGGTAGAATGATCAGTGTGCACAAAAGTGGAGTATCCAGTAATATAGTGTCTAAATTTGTTTATGGCATAAATTATGGAAAAGAATTCTTTCTCTATGACAATATAGTTTAGTTCAGTAGGGGATAAGTTTTTACTAATGTAATAAATTGCATAAGCAGCGTTACCTTCCTGCTATCCTAAAATTGCTCCAATGGCAGTGTCTGACGCATCTGAAGAAATATGAAAAGGTGGAGCCTAGTTGGGCCCTTGTAAGATCGGTGGTGTAGACATCTTTTTCTTCAGCTCAGTAAACGCTGTTTGGCATGCATCATTCAGAACAAACTATGCATCCTTCATCAGTAGAGTGAATAGAGGAGAAGCTAGCTTGGAAAAGTTTTCTATGAATATTTTGTAATAGCCAGCATGCCCTAAGAAGCTACATACATCTTTCTGTGTTCCATGAGTTGGTATATCTTCAATTACCTTGATTTTGGATGGATCTACCTGGATACCATCAGAGGAGATGAAGTGCCCTAGAACTATGCCCTCACTCATCATCATATGGCACTTTTCAGTGCTTAAAGAGAGATGGCTTTGTTCACATCGTTTCAAGACCTTTTCTAAATTCTTCAGCGCTTCTTCATAACTATCACCATGTGGAGTAAAGTCATCCATAAAAATCTCCATGCAATCATTTACCATCTCTAAAAAGATTCCAATCACTGCTCTCTGAAAAGTTGCTAGTGCACTGCACAAACCGAAAGGAATAACCCTATATGCAAAAGTACCCAGGGGCAGGTGAAAGTGGTTTTGTCTTGGTCTTCTAGAGCAATTTGCATTTGGTTATAGCCACTAAAGCCATCCAGAAAGGAAAAATACTTCTTCCCAGACAAGGTATCAAGGACCTGATTGATAAAAGGTAAGGGGAAGTGGTCTTTCTGCGTTGCTTTGTTCAATTCTCTATAATCCATGTAGAGCCTCCATTTCCCATTTTTCTTTGGCACAATCACGAGTGGAGAAACCCACTCACTGTCTGAAATTGGGTATATAAATCCTGCTTCCAAAAGTTTTTGGATTTCCTCTTTCACTATGTCTCTTAGATTCGGGTTTGTCCTTTGTTTTGGTTTACACACAGGCTTGGAGTCGCTCTTAATATAAATGTGATGGGTACACAGATTAGAAGGAATACCTTTCATGTCTATGTACTCCCAAGCGAAAGCTCCTCTATGCTGTTTCAGCAGAGTGATCAGCTGTTCCAGCTCATTGGGCGCAAGGTTTTGATTAGCATTCAATGTTTTCCCTGGCTCGATTTCTACTGGAACACTCTTCGAATTTTTAAGTACTTGAATTATACTAGCATCACTGACTAGAGTTTCTTTCTATATGATTTTCTTGCTCTGTCTCATCTAATGTACTGTTAAGAATCTGGTAAACATGCTTATTGAATGAAGTGGGCTCACTGATGAAACTATTGATAGGATTGTCCTCTGTTTCATCTTTATATGTTAAGGCTCTCCCTATCGTTAATAATGGATGAACACCTTCCTCCTCCTCCAAATCTACCCAAAGTGGAGTTTCATCTTCTGTGCTTGGTCGAGCTGGAGGCTATAAGGTTAGGATTTTGATCTCAGTCTCATCTAAGATGGTCATAGATCCTGACCGAAAGCTGATACAGGCATCTGCTGTGGCCAACCAAGGTCTTCCCAGGATCAGTGGGTGTCCCCCCAACTGAGACTTCGGCTGCAACACCAAGAATTCTACTAGGTATTCCCATGAGTCAATAGAGATTACAAGGTCATCTAAGATCCCCACGGGCTTGATCATCGATCTGTCAGTGAGTTCCAGAATAGTAGGGGTTGGCCGAAGGTTAGTGAGTTTTAGTTTCTTCATAGTTTCTATGGTCATAACGTTAATAGCCGCACCTAAATCTAACAAAACATTGGGGATTTGTGTGTTCCCTATGTGAACTGTAACAGTTGGGTTTCGAGGGTCATCTTATTTTTCCATAGAAGTCTTCCCATTATTAATTCGAAACGTTTTCCCAATACGTGGACAATGGGAGGATCCCTGGGCCTTCTTCCTTGTTTCTTTATACACAAATCTCTAATAGTCTTAGCATAAATGGGCACATCGTGGAGGGCTTGTAACAGTGGAATTTTAACATATAAATTTTTCAATTCTCCCAAGAGATCGAATCGAGGCTATTCCATTGTTTTCTGCACGGCCAATTGTTGGAGCCTAGGCCGTAGCTGTGGTAAAGCTGCAAATTTTGGGGAAAAAAGCACAAGTATGAAAGGAAAGTGCTAATTTTGGGACAAGCACTAAGTTTTGGGCAAGAAGGAGACGGTGCGCAGTACGGTGCCAGATGGACAAGCTCAGCGAAGATCACGGACCGGAAATCGCAAAGCTCGCGCGCATGTCATATAAGAATGAAGGTGGCTCAGCTACCATAATAAATAAGGCGATGGAGTAGAGGGCTCAGCTACCCTCATTTAAAGGCTAAGTACAGAAGTTATGGTTGCTCGGATCAAGGAGGAGCAACGGACCAGAGCATTGAAGGCAAAGGACAAGCACCCATACCCACAATCTGCGCCGGAAGTCAAGGAGCCTGCAGGAAGCGGCGACGTGACTGCAAGCGGCGCCTACAGTACACCTAGCCATGTGCGTGGTTAGGGTTTTTGGGAATCACTGTTGGGAAAGGCCCACAGTTTTGTAAAGGTGTGACCGTCATGGCCACCTATATATATGTATACATGATAAGAAGAAGAGTTAGATATTTTGGGATAGTTAGATGGTTAGACTGTTAGATAGTCAGTCTCAAGGATAGATCATGTGTTGATTATCCTTGCTATGTTTTCTACCGAGTGTGTAGAACTAGAGTAGAATCGGATAGCCGAGGAGCTAATCCCTGAGTTTCCAGACAGTCTGAGTTGGCGTCTGTGCCTTTGTAATCTCTGTAGAGAAGAGACTAGATTGAGAGAAGGGCTCCCAGCTGTGTGCGTGGAGTTTCCTGTAAAGATCTAAGGCTGCAGCTATGTGCGCAGCATATTGTATAACTCTATCATTTTCTGGTTAATATAAACTCCCGTGGACGTGGTTTTCCTCGAGGAGATGAGCTTCACATATTTCTTCTTGTTATAATGTTTGCGTGAATGATTAACTGCTTAAGTTCATTACTTGTGTATACAAGACTCTTGCACTATCTTTGCGACTGTTAAGTAAGTTGGGAAGGTCCCTTGATAAGCTATACGTGTTAAGTATTGAAGAAGTGGTGGAGCGCTGTCGCTGCGGCGATCGGGGAATGCGTTACTGCGCTGGGCGCATAGGGCGAGGAAGTACTTAACGCGTCGTCGCAAGGAATAGTTGCCTTCTGCGCTAGAGAGGAGAAACTGCGCAGCGGGCCTGCTGAGGAAGGAATCCACGCAGTTGCGCCGAGGGACCTGCGGGAAAGTCAGACCGCCGATATCTGAGGAACCGAAAGAGGAAGAACAATCTCCGCGTCACCAAGGTTAAGGAAATCTGATTCCTTAACCCCCCCATAGCCACTTCGGGTGAGACCTCGAGCTGCTGCGCAGCTCGTTGCTGAGAGGGTCAGTGCGCCAAGGGGTTTGTTGCTGCGCTTCATAAAAACCCAGGTCTGCCCAAGAAAGCAGCCAACAAATGGTTCCGTTGCCTCGTGACTTGTTACTGTGAGACTTGTTATTTCGGCGATGCACGAGATCGAGGACAACAAATGGTTCCGTTGCCTCGTGACTTGTTATTTCGGCGACGCGCGAGATCGAGGAGAACAAATGGTTCCCTTGCCTTGCGACTTGCTGTTGTGAGACTTACTATTTCCGCGACGTCTGAGATTGTTGCTGAAGCCAGCAAAAGGTTCTGTTACACTGAGACTTGCTCAGTTAACAAATGTGTTACTGGAATCCTACAGCTAAAGAAATTGGAGACTGGTTTGATTTAAAGGCTAAAGAGTTCGGTGAACAAGAAAATAGAAGTTCTACGCTCCAAACAGAAGACTGGTTGCAAAAGTATATTTATACTGACCTTCACGAAATTTTCTTTGTTACATTCGCACTGGAGTTGCACGCTTGGATAGCCAAGTTAGCATATTCTAGACCTACTGTGCATATTGATCGACCCGTCGCTTGGACGCCTGAGCTAGTCAGTATTGTGAAGCGGATAGACAATCCTGTGTCCCGCGCAGTAGACTTTTGGTTGAATAGTCTACTGAAAGGTTTCATCACCGAGTTTGCAGTAGATACAAGAAAGAGTTTCAGTGAAGCTGAGAGGAATTTCTTCCAAGTACACAGAGGTAAGTTCTTAAATTCTCTGAACTTATGGATTAAAATGCTTCTGTATGAAAAAGGAAAGCTATGTATTGCTTCTGATGAATAGCATAGACAAGTAATGTCTGTAGATTCTGACAGTGATCCTGAACTTATTGGTTGCACTCGTAGTGGAAAACGATATAAAGTAGGCCTTGACCAATATTCTTTTGAGTCTAGCCCCGACGATAGCCAAGTCCCTAGAGCAAGCCATATAGAAAGACAAGGGAGTGCTCATATCCCTTATCACCCCTTTACACCGCAAAAACCAGACGGAGCTCAGTATAACCCCGCAGTAACACCTTCTAGTAGCCCACACGGTACTTCTAGTACCTCTGTACCACCTTTATTTAACCATCCCAGAAGCACTGCTACAGCACCCTCACCTCAACCTAGCACAAGAAGGATGGGTGATGACATGAAGCTACCAACTTTTAGAGGAACAGGGATAGAAGACCCTGAGCAGCACTGGTTCTTATGTGAAGCCATTTGGACAATTAAGCAAATTAATGATGATGCTGTTAAACTGGTTCAGTTAGCAACCACACTAAGAGAAAGAGCCTTGACTTGGTTCATGAAATACTCAGTAGCACAGAATAGAACGCTTGCTGATGTAAGAAATGCCATGATTAGAGAATTCAAGAAACCTAAATCAGAATCACAGTGTATAACAGAGCTCAAAGACATCAAACAGTTACCTATAGAATCAGTATGGGACTTTGACCAGAAGTTCAAAGCCTTGATAGATCAAGTAAGCTTCGAGTTTGCACCACAGCAGCATAAAGAATGGTTCATTGCTGCGCTGCTCCCACACATTAGACTTCCTCTTATGCAACAGAATCTCAATACTCAGGAACAAGCTCTAGAGATGGCTATGAAACTAGAAGCTTCGCCAATTGCGGGAACAAGCAACGATGTTGCGCAGTTGCAGAACCAATTAGCAAACTTAACTTTGCAAGTGCATGATATTAAGAAAGGCAAGGAGATTAAGGAAGAAATTTGGTGTACAAAATGTAAAGCCCAAGGTCATTCAAAGGACCACTGTCCCGTTTTTATAGACTATATTGCAACTGGAGCACCTAACCCTTTACCACAGGCACAGGGGCCTTGGTGTGAAATCTGTAGAACTAGAGGTCATAGACCACAAGAATGTCACTTACTTCAGAAATATGTACAAACTCCAAAGAATCTATATTGTAATTTCTGTAAATCAGTAGGTCATGATGAGAACAATTGTAGAGCATATGATCTTATGATAGAAAGGAAGCATGATGTTTTATAGGGTACAAGCAGAGACACAAGGACCCACAGCAGGTCCACCGTATGACCAAACTCGTGACGCCCGAGCAGGAAATTACAGGGGACGCGGACACACAGCAAATTTTGGTCGCGGAAGAGGACAGATCACTTGTTATAATTGCGGAGCACAAGGTCATTTTGCCAGGGATTGCCAAAATCCTACAACCCTCTGCAGGTATTGTAAATCTTCTGACCATATCATTGGAGAATGCCCTCAGTTACAGGCTAAGATGCAAGCGAAGACCCCACAGGTCAATCAGAATATTCAGTTGATTGGAGCAGAAAACAGAGAACCAGACCCTACAGTTAATATAGTGACACGCAGTGGAGCAACCACTGGTGCGTAAGAGATGGGAATGGGAAAGCAAGCGACGCAATGGGTGCGCCGTGCTAATATTAAACCAGCCCCACTTAACCTGCAGAAGCAAAAAGAAGCATTCAAGCAAGCTCAAGAGTGTTTCTCAGATCTGAGAGCTTCATGTTCTGCCGTAATTCCGCAGAACAATATTAGATCGCAAGTGCTAAGACAAGACAACCTGGTACAAGAACAGGCCACCACAGCTGGAAGGCCTGACGAGGAGCATGCACTAGGCAGTGTTCATGCGTTCCTGTGACAATGTTTAAAATTGTTGCGCAATGAAAAGGCAACTCTAGAACTCCAACACCTGTTGGATCAGTGCCAACAGTCTGCTTCGACGAACACACCGCAGTGTGCTGTTCACCAGATTAGGAGTCACATTAGAACTGGAAAAGAGATGAGGCTCATAGCGCAGATTGGAGCATTTGAAATGGACGAAGTCATGTTAGATTTGGGCTCAGAAGCCAATGTTCTCACTATGTAGACATGGGAACAGATGGGAAGCCCTTAGCTTACAAGATCCCCTATCCAGCTAAGACTCGCGAATCAGCAACGAGTCTCTCCATTGGGCAGATTACCCAATGTACCTATTGATATTGAAGGAGTAAGAAGCTCTGCAGATTTTGAAGTAATCAAAATCCTGGATGATAGTAGACCATACCCAGCACTTCTAGGAATAGACTGGGCATTTGATAATTTGGCTGTCATTAACTTGAAGAAAAGACAGATGACCTTTGAGGATGACCAGATTAGGGTCATCGCACCACTTGATCCTATTCAAGGACCAGGGTATATAGAACCTATTCGCGCAGAAGAAGAAGCGCGCCACATGGAAAGCTTGTACCAAATGACTACTAACCACAGTGACTATGTCAACCCCATAGCAGATGGCCATATCAGCTGGCGATGCGATAGCTCGTGCACATCAGACTCAGATGCAGGATTGGAAAACTGGCAGAATCGTTTACATGAGGTTTCTGCAAGGCGTTGTGCCATGATAACTAAATCCATTCGATGGATTGGCATAGAATTAACTGACACTCCAATTTTTGATGGTTTAACTGAAGTAACTAAATTCATACACGAATATGAACAAAAGCTTCCAGAACAGCAGCGCATACAGGCACTGGATGTAGCATTGCGCGCCACACCCGCAAGATGGTGGGCTGCGCATAAGGAGAATATCCACACATGGCAAGACTGTCGCAGATTGATACTGCGCAGATTTCAGGACACCACAGCCGAAGCCCTACGCAAGTATGAGGGACAGAGTGACCCCAGGTCACACATTGAAGCATGTATTCAGCAATGGTCAGATATTCCGGAAGATGAATGGGTTCACCTATTCATCCACACATTGGATATAGTTCCAAGGAACTGGTATACTGAAACAGAATTGCGCAAAGGCACTATCAGTTGGCCTCTTACGATAGAAAGCTTTCAACTTACCTTCAGCTTTGAGTCAGAACATCCAAGCATCAATCAGGCTTTGAAGTGTATTAAAAAGAAGATATTTGAACAATGCCCGTTATCAGAATATTCCCAACCAAATTGGGCTGTCCAGATAGAACATGCCCTGGAATGTTATAACTTCACCGCTGAAGATGAGGAGGACGATCCTCGCAACATCAATATCCCAGAATCAGAAGGGACGCGCAATATTGAAGGTCCTGAGCTTGATATTCCCGCCATCACAGAACACGTCAAGCTCAAGAAGATTAACATTGGTACAGAAGCTGAACCAAAGTTTGCTTCTATAGGAGATTATTGGGATGATGAAACTGTTGGACATGTTTCAGAATTATTACGTGACTACCAGGATATCTTTCCTACCAAGTTCATAGAAATGAAAGGCATCCTAGGAGACTTAGGAGTGATGCGCATACCTCTGAAACCAGATGCCAAGCCAGTAAAGCAGCGTCCATACAGGTTGAACCCGCGCTATAAAGAAAAAGTCAAAGAAGAAATTGATAAAATGCTCGCAGCAGGTATTATTGAGCCAGTAGAGGAAAGCGATTGGATTAGTCCTATGGTGGTCCAAGAAAAGAAAACGAAAGGTGAAATAAGAATCTGTGTCGACTTGCGCAAACTCAATGATGCATCAGCGCACGATCCATTTCCCACTCCTTTCATAGATGAAGTACTTGATAATGTTGGAGGACAAGAGGCTTACTCTTTCACTGATGGTTTTTCGGGATATCATCAGATCAAAATCCATCCGGACGACCGCCACAAGACTACTTTTGCAACTGAATGGGGCTCATTCCAGTATATGGTAATGCCCTTTGGTCTTAAAAACGCACCTGCTATCTTCTCTAGAGTTGTTGTTGCTGTTTTTAAAGAATTCATTCACAAGTTTTTAGAAGTCTATTTTGATGACTGGACTGTATTTGGCCTATTAAAGAACCATATTGCAAATCTGCGCATGATGTTAGAAAAATGTAGACAGCATCAGATTTCCCTTAACTTGAAAAAATGTATATTTTGTGCGCCCTTTGGTATTTTGTTGGGACATATTGTATGCAGACAAGGACTCCTGATGGATCCTGCGAAGGTTGCCATCATTGCTAATTTACCTGCGCCCAACTCAGTTAAGCAATTGCGCACTACATTGGGACATACTGGATACTACAAAAAATTCATCAAAGGTTATGCAAAGATCACAGCACCGATGGAAAGATTGCTGAAAAAGGATTCGAAGTTCCAATGGACAGAAGAATGCCAACAGAGCTTGGACACACTTAAAGAAAAGATGATCACAGCGCCTATTCTAGTTTTCCCAGACTGGAGAAAACCTTTTCATGTTGATGTTGATGCTTCTTCCATAGCATTGGGGGTTGTGCTTACACAGTCTGGAGAAGGAAGTATTGACCACCCGATTGCTTACTCCAGCAGAAAGCTATCTACAGCTGAGAAGAACTACACCACTACAGAAAGGGAAGGACTAGCTATGGTGTATGCCCTACAGAAATTCAGACACTACCTCTTAGGCGCTCATTTTAAAATGTACACTGACCATTCTGCTTTGAAATATTTGGTCAACAAACCGGTGTTAGGAGGAAGAATTTGCAGATGGCTACTGCTCTTTCAAGAATATGATTTCGAGGTTATTGTAAAGCCAGGCAGATTGAATGCAGGGCCTGACCATCTATCCAGGATAGAGTCAGGAGAGGAACCTACAAGTCTGGAGGACAATCTGCCTGACGCACAGTTGTTTTCTATTCAAGCAGCAGACGAATATTATTCTGATATTCTTGAGTTTCTCACTACCGGGCAAGTGCCGGCTGAGTTTACAATCCAGCAGAAGAAGCAACTTGTTGTCAGAGCCGCAAACTTCACTTTGATAGCAGGCCAGCTTTATAAGTTGGGCCCTGACGAAGTTTTGCGCAGATGTATCTTACCACATGAAAAGAGCTCTATCATCGCAGAAGTGCATTCAGGTACCGCAGGAGGCCATTTCGCAGGAAAGCCGACTGCGCAGAAGATATTAGCCGCAGGTCTGTGGTGGCCGACATTGCACAAGGATACTAAGGCGTTCTGTAAATGTTGCGATGTGTGCCAGCGAACAGGAAAACCCTCAAGGAGAGATGAAATGCAGCTAAGACCCCAGATCACACTGCGTGCTTTTGATAAATGGGCCATTGACTTTGTAGGACCTATTAACCCACCAGGAAAAAGAACTGGCGCAAGATACATCATTACAGCTACTGAATACCTCACCAGATGGGCTGAGGCTAAGCCAGTTAAGAACTGTGACGCTGCTACGGCCGCGCAGTTCATTTTTGAGAATATTATCACTAGATTTGGATGCCCAGTGATCCTCATGAGTGATCAGGGTACACATTTCCTCAATGAGACTATAGAGGCCCTTACTGAAGAATTTCAAGTTAATCACCATAAGAGTACACCCTACCATCCTCAAGCTAATGGTACGGTGGAAGCATTCAATAAGATCCTTGAGAATACCCTGACGAAGATCTGTAATCAACAAAGAGATGATTGGGACCTTAGAGTCACAGCTGTATTATGGGCTTACAGAACCACTTGCAAGAAACTAACAGGTCACACACCTTTCAGCTTGGTGTATGGACAAGAAGCAGTTATGCCCATGGAATACATTGTTCCCAGTCTTAGAATTGTGCAAATTACAGAGATGGCAGATCCTGATACTATGAATGAAAGACTTTCGCAACTGTTTGCCTTAGAAGAAGACCGACTTTTAGCCGGATTCCATCAACAGGTACAGAAGGCAAGACAGAAAGCTTGGCATGACAGGCACATTAAGCATAAACACTTTGAAGAAGGAGACTTGGTACTCCTTTATGATAGTAAATTCATCAAGTTTCCGGGCAAGTTTCGTGTACATTGGTTAGGCCCTTTTCAGGTGATAAAAATAACAGAAGGAGGCACAGTTCAGCTTGCAAAGCTTGATGGAGAATTACTACCTACAATGATCAACGGGAGTCGGCTCAAGCTTTATCGCGACGGCCACTCCGCTCTGTCGACCTAATATATTGCTGAAATGCAGATGCCCAGTGTAGTTGAAAGAGGCACCGCATTCAGTCTACACGGAAGTTGCGAGACACTCAGTCTCCGGCTTCCCGCGCAGTTCCTTGAAATATCCGCGCATCCTGAATAAAATTTGTTTGAAACGAGCTTATCTTTGTGCTCTGGCAAAGTTTTGTTTTTTTTGGACCGTTGAACTATCGCTCTTGCGGAGCTCCCTGTGTTAATTCACCGCTTGAAGAGTTCTCCTTGTGGACCCCTATAGGCACAGTTCCCTAAGTTGAAATGACCCGCCAAAAATTTTGAATTACAGCAGTTATGTAGCCACGTCTGAATAAATGAAGGATAAGACCGCTATTTAAGTCTAGCCGCTCTGACGGATTCGGCTTGATCTCCGAAATATTTGCATTTAACTCAGGCGCCGAAAGCATTAGCTTCTCCCGGAAGGCTGTCAGAGCCCGTCAATCACAATAAATGCACCGCTACGGTGAGGAGGATAGCGTGTGTCAACTCATGTATAGCCGCCTACAGCTACGTAACCCCACTTGGTCGCATTTACTACCGCCGCTGGCTATAAATACCTCACACTTGTATAATTTTTGGGTTACTTTCCTCGAGTTGCTATCTTGTTTAAGAATCCAAATTATTGTTTTCAGAGCCGAGTTGTGCAGAGTATTTTCCCTTGTTTTCAGCGTCCATATCCTACGCAGGTCCGCCATTTGCTGTCCAAAGTTTTTGTTCCCTACATCGATTCACGACGGAGAACCTGTCGACTGAAGAAGTTGTTCGTCAATTCCTGCGCCGAGGCTTAGATTTCGGCATGACTACTCCAGTCACGGCTTCGACTTATGTACATCCTGGTTATCAGGATCCCAGACAGTCTCCGGCTACAAGAGCGTCACCATCGCAGCCAGAAGAACCTGTTCCAGAGCCATTGGCGACCATGGCGAACTATATTCCGCCACGTCCAGATGATGCGCCAGAAGTACAGATCCCGAAGAATGCAAAGTATCCCATTCCGTTACCGCCACTACCGGCTAGCGTGTGGGTAGAAGGGCAACTGTTGGGACACATTCCACTGGTCAAGTTCTCTGATTTCAACCTCGGAGACTATAAGACATATCCTCAGTTCCAGTTAGATCGATATCTGAATGTAGTGCATAATCCCACCAGAAAGGTTGACGAGTTTATCCCGAAGGGATTTGCAGCAAATCTTGAGCGCCCTGGACTCCTGAACTTGTTGAAGCTACCGCACTTTGGGCGTAGCAACGAAGTCAATGCAGTCGTTAAGACGCTACTTTCATGTGTTCATGGAGGTTACGTTTGGCTCGGGAGGCCAATTGATCTAAATGTTGATTTAATTCACCGCATCACCGGTCTGTCTAAGGCTGGTAAGGATCCCAATATTCATTTTGTGGGAAAGGACAAGGACAAAAAATTGGCTGCACAGCTGGTGCAGAAGTATAACTTGACAAGAGGAGGTCGGGCTTATGACCTCACCACAGTAGAAGATGAGGCACTTCGATTTACAGGAAGTCTTCTTGCAGGCAGACTTCTCACAAAGTGTCGACCGAAGGAAGTTACTGGAGCCGTCGTGGAGCTCGCCATCGCAGCTGCGGAGGGAGAGCAGTACAACTGGTCTCTCTTCCTGCTGAATTCTTTCTTGGCTGATTGCCTGAATGTGCAGGACAATGCATCCCAATCATTCCATTTTTCTTGGCTTCTAATTTTATGCGCTCTCGTTGGGTGGAAGGAGCCCTCGAATACTCAGTTCCTTCCGCGCCGCGCAGGAGAGGTTGCCGGCATGCGCTACATCAACCTATGGGATTCTCCCAATCCCGCGAAGCACAAGATGAATCGCGCTGTATTTTGTGAGTACTACTATCTCCTCCGAGATACCATTCAAGAAATGCCAAGGCTGAGCGAGGAGACAGCCACATTATATGAAGGAAAGTTGGCTTTTACTGCCGACATACATCAACTTTACCTCCGCCCTTGTGGCATTCCAGATGAATGGGCGCTAGGCCTTTACAGAATGACTACCGAGGATGTTGAAGAAACCATCAAGTCTTGGTCGGATGAGTGGAGGGAGGCCGCCGATCTCGCATCCGCGCTACCAACCGCCGCTGCGAAAGAGAAGGATAAGGGCAAGGAAGCCCCGGAGCAAAGAAGTGATGAAGGCTCCACAGAACCGGCCACCAAGAAGCAAAAAGTGTCGCATCCCACTGAGGCTATTCCCTCGGGGATCGACCAGTACCTACACGAGCAATTTCGCGAGCTGCGCACTGCGCACGCTCACATCAGAAGTGCTTTAGATTTGCAGTTCGTAGAACTGAAAGGTCTCGCAGGAAGAGTTGCGCAGACCCATGCGCCAGCATCTACTTCGCAGGCGCCACAAGAAATTCCAAGTGCTGAGCGAGTTGAAGTACTCGCAGAAAGGCATACTGTCGTGCATATTCCCCCTACCAGCATGACACTTCCAGATCCGCTAGCTGCACTACAGGTAAGCTCAGTTGGGCCTGTAGAAATAAATTTGTATTTAATTCCTATAGAGACTCTACAGCTTGTGCATGAGAAAGTTTCTGTTGAGCTGAGAGCTAGAGAGCTCTCCACTTTCCAGGCAAACCAACGACTGCAATCGCAGGAGTTAGAGTTGAAGGCAAGCCATAAGAATATATCTGAGAAACTTGCACTTTATGAGGCGCAAGACATCGGCATCAAAAACGCAGTGGATGAAATTGCCCAGGAATTGCCGGCTTGCGAGATTCAACCAGACCTCCCTCTGGTTGCAAAAGTTCAAATTATTGGAGGAAGGGCGAAAACCTTGGAGCAAGAAATAGTTGCTATGGCTGAGGGCCATAGAACCCAGATCGCTGAGCTAGAAGCTCGCGTTGCTGCGCAGTTTACGGATGATGCGCAGGTACAATTTGAAGCGCTGAGCAGAGCTTCCACACAGATGAAAGATAGAATACAGGAAGCCGAGAACCTAATGAGCCAAGCTATGGAAGCTTGGACGGAGCTTGAGAAGCTCCCTTTTAAAGTTGGTCTGTCAGAACAGGTGCAAGCCACAGAATAGTCCTTCACTGTTCTAACTGAAGAAGCTAAGGCCTTAACAGGCTTAGCAAAAATGAAAAAAATGAGTGAAGTGCACAGAATGCAACAGCAACTGCACAAGCTCAGAACTGAAGATGAGAAGCTCACCAACAGCATTCAGCCATTCATGGATGAGTATGCTGAAATCGTTGCTCAAGTCGAGGAAAAAATCAAAGAGATTGCTGAATCTCAGGAGGTGATTGATACCATCACTAAAGAAGAAGCCACCGCAGAAACGGTGCAGACAGCTGTGGAGTGTGTTGATGAATTGGACTCCGCTATTGCGTAGTGGAAGAAAACATTCGCGGAGACCCAAGCACAAGCAGATGCGCAAATCAAGCGACCACACGCTAGTGCGAGTGGCTCGAGGGTGAGCCACAAGTGAGTGTTAGGGGCCTGTTGGAGCCTAGGCCGTAGCTGTGGTAAAGCTGTGAATTTCGGGGAAAAAAGCACAAGTATGAAAGGAAAGTGCTAATTTTGGGACAAGCACTAAGTTTTGAGCAAGAAGGAGACGGTGCGCAGTACGGTGCCAGATGGACAAGCTCAGCGAAGATCACGGACCGAAAATCGCGGAGCTCGCGCGCACGTCATATAAGAATGAAGGTGGCTCAGCTACCATAATAAATAAGGCGATGGAGTAGAGGGCTCAGCTACCCTCATTTAAAGGCTAAGTACAGAAGTTATGGTTGCTCGGATCAAGGAGGAGCAACGGACCAGAGCATTGAAGGCAAAGGACAAGCGCCCATACCCACAATCTGCGCCGGAAGTCAAGGAGCCTGCAGGAAGCGGCGACGTGACTGCAAGCGGCGCCTACAGTACACCTAGCCATGTGCGTGGTTAGGGTTTTTGGGAATCACTGTTGGGAAAGGCCCACAGTTTTGTAAAGGTGTGACCGTCATGGCCACCTATATATATGTATACATGATAAGAAGAAGAGTTAGATATTTTGGGATAGTTAGATGGTTAGACTGTTAGATAGTCAGTCTCAAGGATAGATCATGTGTTGATTATCCTTGCTATGTTTTCTACCGAGTGTGTAGAAATAGAGTAGAATCGGATAGCCGAGGAGCTAATCCCTGAGTTGCCAGACAGTCTGAGTTGGCGTCTGTGCCTTTGTAATCTCTGTAGAGAAGAGACTAGATTGAGAGAAGGGCTCCCAGCTGTGTGCGTGGAGTTTCCTGTAAAGATGTAAGGCTGCAGCTGTGTGCGCAGCATATTGTATAACTCTATCATTTTATGGTTAATATAAACTCCCGTGGACGTGGTTTTCCTCGAGGAGATGAGCTTCACATATTTCTTCTTGTTATAATGTTTCCATGAATGATTAACTGCTTAAGTTCATTACTTGTGTATACAAGACTCTTGCACTATCTTTGCAACTGTTAAGTAAGTTGGGAAGGTCCCTTGATAAGCTATACGTGTTAAGTATTGAAGAAGTGGTGGAGCGCTGTCGCTGCGGCGATCGGGGAATGCGTTACTGCACTGGGCGCGTAGGGTGAGGAAGTACTTAACGCGTCGTCGCAAGGAATAGTTGCCTTCTGCGCTAGAGAGGAGAAACTGCGCAGCGGGCCTGCTGAGGAAGGAATCCGCGGAGTTGCGCCGAGGGACCTGCGGGAAAGTCAGACCGCCGATATCTGAGGAACCGGAAGAGGAAGAACAATCTCCGCGTCACCAAGGTTAAGGAAATCTGATTCCTTAACCCCCCCATAGCCACTTCGGGTGAGACCTCGAGCTGCTGCGCAGCTCGTTGCCGAGAGGGCCAGTGCGCCAAGGGGTTTGTTACTGCGCTTCATAAAAACCCGGGTCTGCCCAAGAAAGCAGCCAACACCAATCATTCAAGGTATGGTTGTTCTCTCATCAAATGTGTAGGTTGTGATTCATCGTGTGTTACTCTCTGAGTTTCAGCTACTGTTTCGATAGGAGTATCAACATCCTCAATGATGGGGTTTGCTGAATTGACCATATTGTCATACTGTTGATTCACTCCAGTTTCAATCAGGGATGAAACATCCTCAGTGATAATAGGTTCCACTACCCTCCCTGATTGTAATTGTATATCATTGCAGGGAATCTGGGGGATGGAATACGCAAGCATGTTGGCAGTCTCAAACTGATGAACTGCTTTATTGTTCGGGTTTGGGTTAGGTTGTGCAGGTAGCTATGGTAGAAGTGGTGCATTAACAGGTGCGGCATTGTTTTGGAAGGGGAGATGTGGCTACTAATACTGTGGAGGAGAGTACTGTTGATACTGAGTTTGGTGATAGGGAAAATTATTTCCTTGGTAAGAATTTTTTCAGTTGGAATTCGAGGGAGCTTGATTGTTTGACTGTTGTGACCATGGTGTCCATGAATTAGGATTTTGCATTGGGTTTTGAGATGGATGCCATTGATTATTAGAATAATGTTAAGGGAATTGTGTATTCATATTATTCATTCCATTCATATTATTTGGAAAGAAAAATGGATCTGGATTCGTACCTTGATTGTGAGGTTGCCATGGTTTCTTATGTGCAATGAAGTAGGATGGCTCCACATCGGGATTTGATGCACGACTACTTTGACCTTAGGTAATGAAGGAAATTCCTTGGTATCATGCTTTGGTTCACATATCCTACACATCTCTGCCTTGTCCAGCGGGCATTCTTTTAGCGGGTGCTTTCTCCTACATTTGGGACAGAATACACCAAGTGTAAGATCTTCTACCACTTGCCTCTGTTTTTCCCTTAAGACATTTAGCTCTGAGGAAATGGAGCTCATCATGTCTATTTTAAAATTCTCTAGTAAATTTCCTATTTCTGCTCGAGTGGCTCCTCCACTAGCTGACTTTTGTGTCCTAGTGAAGACATCCTGTTCTCGATCTTTGTCTTGTTTGTTAGTTCTGGAGGACCCCCTCGAGTACCTTCGACATAGTTCAACAATTTCTTCGAAGGATTCTTTTGAGATGTCCACTTTTCCTAACAAATTCAACATATCAAGGCAATCTTCTGTCATTCCTCATAGCAGAATAATCTTAAGTACATCCTTTCAAATATCAACATGTCTAGAACTTTGTAAATTGTACAACAATCTTTCCACAAAGTCTTCTAAGCTCTCTTCATCCTTCTGAATCATTTTAAACAACTCCTCCTTTCTATCCCTAGTTCTGCAATATTCTTGATATTTAGAGAGGAAGGTGTTTTTCATTTGGTCCCAAGTAGTAATGGTCTCCCGATCTAGTCTCATGAACCAGTGCAGAGCATTTCCTTTTAAGGTGGCTGGGAACAGTTTCAGCTTCTGAGCACTGGAGGTATAGTCATAGTTGCGACAGAGAATATCAAACTCAAAGAGAAATTCATCAGGATCCTTAGAAGACTTACCATGGAAATTTGGGAGAACTGATGGTGAGATTTTTTTCATAGGAGTTGCTCCAGGTGTTTGGAGGATGGGGAATTCCAATGTGGCCATGGTATTAACAGGCTGATTGTCTTCCACTTCTTCTTCCTGGTTATCTCTATGCTCATTCTCGCCTTCCTCTTCCCTATTAGCCATTTGGTTAGTCCAAAATTCGACGGCTTCCCTTATTCGATCTTCCTATGCCCTTTCTTCTTCTTCTTTCCTCCTCTCTTCTTTTCACCTTCTTTCTTCCTCTTCTTCTTGGCGAGTCTTCAACCACACTTCCTTAGTAACTCTGGTTCTGTTGGTATGATGAATCTCCTCTCTATCTGGTATACCACAACACTTACCTTATCTTCAGGAGGTTTATTTTCTGCAATAGGAGTTGAAGGTCCCGTTGTATTCTCCACTGTTGATGTTGAATTCTCAAGTTTGGGAGGAACATAATTTCCCCTGCCTATAGATGTCCGCAGTAGTCTAGTGGAAGAATCAGCTCTAGCAATTATTTCATCAATGTATGTGTGTCTCCCCTGACCTGTATTACGACCTCGACCTCTTCCACCTGCAATGTTAGTATTCAAAGGGGGTTCCCGATTTGTTTTTCTTGTATTCATGTATGCTGTAAATGATTAAACTAAAATGAAATCAAGTGAAACCAACTACTAACTATGTCAATCTATTACCATCCCAGGCAACGGCGCCAAAATGTTCGGCACCCTATATGTCAATTAATTAAAACCAACAAACGGGATGAGCAATATAAATTGTCAAACCCAGGGAGCTCTTTTATTTCAATGGCAATAAGCACAATCTATGCATAAACATGTCAAGCAGTTGATTAACTAAATGGAGACAATAATCTTACCTATATGCTCAGCCAAACACGTTCCTTAAATAAAACTAATCTACTCACACATCTAGGAATTCAAAGTGCAAATATCCTCCTACAGAAATCAACCCAGCGGTTACTGGTCTAAGAATGGAAATAAACTAGATTACTTTTGCAAGAAGTTAAAACCTATAATTATCAAACTATGATATTGAATATTTCCCAAATTGATCCATCTAGCAACTATTGTAACTCAATCATGATCTACCTAATCTATGAATTCAATGAAGATACAACAGCAACCAGAAATTAAACCTAAGCTTGAAATCTAAACTGATAATTACTAGAAATCCTGGAAAGCATAAATGACTGAAAGATATTGGATCTGAACTTGGTTGTTACAGCTGATTAAAACACACATGCATTAAATTGAGCTAACCTACACAGTTGACTATCACACCACTCTGTTACATCTATTCAAGATGCAATCATAAACTACCAAAAGAGATGCAAGTATGAATTCTCTGTTGCAGCTAACATTAACATCTACAATAATTCCACACCACACAACAGAAAGGGAACTAGATTAATCTACCTACTTAAATCGGCTATCTCTGTGAGAAGGTGAGCCCTGGCCTTCTGACAGAGATGTCGTGAATCAACACAAATTAAGACATGGGAATGAAGAACTCTGCTCTTATATTAATGATGGAAATCGATAGTCTCAGTGCTTTGTTACAGCTTATACAAAACAGTAATTGTCCAACCCTAGGCTACGAGAGCCTTCTAGAATTTATACAAGGAGAGTACAGTTTCAGATCGACTAAAATCATGCAGCAATGAAGATCTATGATCTTCATGTTGTGGAGTTACAGCTAACTATTACAACTATATTGAATATGGTTGTTAATCATGAAGGATGTTGTTACTCTGGCAATCAATGGATCAACAGACTTAGCAAACTAGAATGTGACCTGTCTGTTGTAGCTAGGTTCTGTTTCAGTGAGGATCTGTTGTAGCTCACGTGGAGGGATGCGCTGTCCCTTGGAGTATGAGGAATCGGGCCTGGAAGAGTAAAAACTGGCACCATTTGGCTGATACACCTATGCTTTAGATTTCAACTAAATGAACTCACAAATTTTAGCATAAATCGAGGGCTAGGATTCATAACCATAACAATTTTAGGCATAATTGAATGAAACAATAATGATTTATACCTTGTCAGGATTATTGATTGATCTGGAAAAATTATGAAATAGGTATGGTCAAAAAGGGGCATTTCCAGGGCCCAACAATAAACTTCATCAATGCTCTCTATGGTATTATATCTGCATCAACGCAACAGGGTTAATGACGGTAAGTATAGAGACTTCATAAGTTTCAACATGATGTAATTCTTCCTTGGAAGTGAGATTCTGACTTATCTATTGCATCTTTATGCTAGAAGATTGACTTATAGTAGGATAATTAGTAATTAGGCCAAGGAGAACATGTAGAGGTTACATTGATTCCTAAACAGTTTGACAATCAATTGAATTCGTCTTCAAAACAAAATGGATTAGGATTTGCTGGTTTAGAATCTATACAAACAGTTGGAAAGCATGATAAGGTCAATGACAAACATAAATAAAACCCATTTCTAAATTTTTTCTATCCAAAATATTGATTTAGAAAAACATTTAAATGTCTTCTGCAAACATTGTCAAATGTTATGAAGGATTTTTGGAAGAGATCCATTCGACATATAGATTGCATGAGTGTTCTGTAACAAAACAAATGCTGCCATTTTGGTTGAAGAGAGTGAGGATCTATTTGATTGTATGCAATTTTAGGATTGTGAATTTTGAACATTGTAAATGGGGATGGTGTACAACAAATCAGAGAGATATTCAACAATTGAATTAATGAGGCTAGGAGAATCTACACAAAACTCACGCAAGACCTGACAAGGCTATCCTTGAATATCTAAGGAATAATTGCTTATCAGCTTGCAAACAGGAGACCTAAAACTCCAGAGGTGTTTGATGCTTGTGAGAGGTATCTTGTCTTTACCAAGTCTCCCATTGGCATCATGCGTGTGGACAGAAAGATATATATTTGTGTACAATTTTCAATATAGAGAATGTGAAAAAATGCATTAGAAACAGACTTCTTAGTTATTTACTCTCTTCTGATCATAAAAGGATAATTTAACAAATAACAATTAATCAGATCTTTCTCTCAATATTGAAATGAGAGAAGTAAAACACTCTTACTATACAACACATTTAGAAAAAGATTTTGTATTTTTTTTAATTACTAAATAAATTTCAAATCTTAGATAAATCCTAATACCAAAGTTCAAATAAATCTTCAATATATGCCAATAGAGATCATCTTAACCCTATATTCATATTCATAAAATTAAAAAATCAAATTATCCTAAGTTAAATAGGTCTATAGCAATTGATAATCCCTTTGTTGGATAAATGACTATGATCTCTAGACAGTCCATGATGTAGCTTGTTACTTCCTCACACTGAAAAAAATGGAAGAGATTATCCATGGATTTTAAGGAGAAATGGAAACAGGTATCTAAATTGTAAAGAATTTCTTGCATGCCCATGAGAATAAATGGAAAGAAAAATATATTGTACAGAAACCCAGAATTCGGTGACAAACTCTCATATCATTTTCAGTATCATATAGAGATTATCCACTCATCTTAAGGAGATCTTGAAAACATGCATCTAATTTGTAAAGAATTATCATATGCCCAGGATTCAACTATAGTCACTTATCATTTTTATTATCATATAGAGGTTATCCATGGATTATAAGGAGACCTAGAAATCAAGCATTTAATTTGGAAAGAATTTCTCACACACCCACCCATGAAAAGGAATGGAAAGAAAAATATATTGTATAGATGCACAGCATTCAGCTACAAGCTCTTTCACGATCAGGGTTGTTGACAATGTCTGTAAGGCGTTATACCATTGCCAAATGAGAAAGGGAAAGTATAGATATGGGGGCCCTCTTCCAGGGAGGACCCTTTATCAAATTTCTTTGTTCATCAGTTTTTAAGGAATTCGGATTTAATGTTGTGGAGCCATTAAGATGACCCCTACATGGAGAAATCAACAGCTGGGGGAAGTGATGATCTATAAAAATTTATATCGGTAAAATATAACAGTGGTCTCTTATATCTCTATATAGGTAAAATGGCATAGATTATCCATAGATTTTAAGGAGAAACATAAAACAGGTATCTAAATTGTAAAGAATTTCTTGCACACCCATGAGAATGAAGGGAAAGAAAAATATATTGTACAGAAGCCCAGCATTCAGCGACAAGATCTCGTATCATTTTCATTTTCATATAGATATTATCCATTGATTTTAAGGAGATATGGAACACATGCATCTAATTTATAAAGAATTCCTAGCACCCTTGTGAGAAGGAATGGAAAGAAAAATATAGTGTACAGATGCCCAGGATTCAACTACAGTCACTTGTCATTTTTATTATCATATAGAGATTATCCATGGGTTTTAAGGAGACCTGTAAAACATGCATCTAGTTTGGAAATAATTTCTAATCCACCCATGAGAAGGAATGGAAAGAAAAATATACTGTATAGATGCAAAACATTCATCTACAGGCTATTTCACAATCAGGGTTGTTAACAATGTCTGCAAGGTGTTATACCATTGACAAATCAAAAAGGGTGGGTACAAATATGGGAGTCCTCTACCGGGGATGACCCCTACATGGATAAGTCAACAACTGGAGGAAGAGATAATATCTAAATGGCTATATAAGGAAAATAAAGCAATGGGTACCTATAATGTGGAGTCCACACTACTCTGCTCTGTACTGGTCCAATCCCACGCGTAATTGTCTTAAGTAGTTGTAGATCTCAACTACTTCCCCAGGTGAAACACATAAAGATTCAAGTGGCGCTGGTGGTGATGGAAATTAGAAGGACCCATGACAATTTCATATTGATGATAAATAAAACATTGTACCAAAGAGGAAAAGATCCCCGAATAATAACCCAAGAGGTAAACCATAAAATGATACAACAAATGAGAACACTATGGAAATCAATGAACAACCAAATGCACTCCCTTCTTCGGATGCCATGTGGTTGGGGTATAACAATTTGATTGAAGGAAAAAGTACTCAGCTATAATTGCCTCTTTTTGAAGATAACTCCATTACTGTACACCATGCATATTTTTCTCCATGGTCCTAAAAGTGACAAATTGAAAGAGTCGGAATTAAAGGTAAACAATTTTAGAATGTAAAAACACAACATTGAATGTTAAAGAATTAGGAACAAGGGGTGCTCTACAATTACATGATTCTACAGGAGGTATGTTCTTACATTCTATCTAGGAATAAAAAGAGGAAAATATAAAACTTAAAAATAGAATAGTTGAACTGGAATCCGCATTGAATCCTAAACCAATGTTTACTCAACCACTAACTATCAGATAAAAATAAAAATATTCATATGAGATTTAAGGAATGAGTGCAACAGTGAAACATGAGTAGGAATTATTTAAAGGTGTTAGGGAGACAGTGGCAACCAACATTGAAGAAATAATGAATTTGTTGATGGACTTATGGGAGTTGGAAAGCAAGTCTTATACTCTTGCCACAAAGATCATTTATGTGACTGAAACTTTGTATCATCATCTGCTTTGCAAGATGAATAGGATTTAGACAAAAGCTACGTTGATACATTTTCAAAGATATATCTGACATGCAAATCTATGTCTGACATGAACGAGCATAAGCAAAAGAAGGAGGATCTGCCTTCGAATTGGATATTGAGACAGATAAGAGCTGGTTGGGATGCCCAGATTGACCTATGAAAACCATTGATTGATACTTGTACTATATTGGGATAAAGACGGAGAAAGGTTTTATTAAAGGTTGTTGATGTTATTAAGGAATTGGATGGGCATTCTGCTATTCATGAGGATAAGGTCCTGGCAAAATCAGAATTTTCATTAATTTAATTACTGCCAAGACTACTTTAGTTAAATAATTTGATGGACTTACTAGCTGTTATGAGAAATAAATAGGAAATTGCTTAGTCATTTGGTTTTTTCAAATCCCATTTGCAAATTTTAATATACTTGGATTTTCTTAGCAAAATTGAAAAGCTCCAACATGGCCACCTCCTCTGACGGCATTTCTAACCACATGAGATGCTGCAAGTCTGTATGACTAGAGGATGGTAATTATGTTTCTAAGTACAGGAATACATCAAACTAGTTGAGAATAATGGCTTACCTAACTCCCACACATTTATCTTATATCTACGACCAACTGTCTATTGAATAAAATCATGAGCATTACTTGAATCCTAGGTCCCTTCCATAAGATCATTTGAAAACATTTTCCTTCCATTCGGTGCATTCAATCCAAAATCTAGCACAACCCTACATTCAATCTATAATATAAGGTAATTCTTGACAATTTTGGAAAAATCAAGAAAGATCAAGCTTTCACAAAAAGATGGTTTGGACATCAATTCAGACTTACCTTGTATTATTGAAAAATTCATTGAGGGCATCCCATCTAGACATGGGAAGGCATCCATCTGTGAATCCAAACATCAGTGATTCATTCTTAGCAAAAGGATGGAAAGGTTGCTTCAAATACCCAACATCATATATGACTTTGTCTTGCAATGTTCCACCCAATATTATCTTCAATGGATCGAAAGTTGTATTGCAGGCAAATAAATTAAATATTAACCAAAACACGATATAATTGATGACCTAACGATGTTCACAAGAATCGTTAAGCAAAAAAAAATAACTATCAACAAATTTTCTCAATTCACGGACCCACGTCTACATACTTCATGCAATCCAATTCTAAAGTCATGACGAACCTCCATCTTTGTGCTCAACTAACACTTCATGGCCATCAATTGTAAAAGACTTTTTTTGGCAGCTCAGTGGAAATTAGCATAACCGGCAATCCAATAGTCTTTCATCAGTTGCATGTTATTCACATCATTTTAATATGGTATCAGCCTTAAACAATTTGTTGCAAGTTCCATGCAAACAAGGAGTTATTGGTATGACTAATTTTTAGAGGGCATCATTGAGGATTGGTATAATCAGAATTGGTAAACAGTTATTCTCTACCACAGAACACAATTCGAACAGCCAATATCTTATCAGATAACATGCCATGCAAGACTTCTCAGTCTCAGTTGATCCTTTCCTTCTCATGCATAGCTAGGATTGTTTGGTCACCCATTCATTGGGCTTCTATATCTACAGGGGTTAGGTGATTTGAAAAGGTTAGAATTTTTTTCTGAGCAGATTGCAGCAGAGGACTCTCATTATCTCTCTACCTTCTAGATATGACGAATTGTTTCCATCACTGTATATCATTAGGCCTAATACACCTTGTCATGCGTTGTCATTATTGTGTGATTCTATTTGTTGAATAACATATTGATTTGGTTACACTATGTTGTGTCTATGGCTCCTGGAATCTCTTGGTTAATAGTTGTTCAATGTTTAGTACTATTACAGTGATTTTGTTTGCTTTAGTGCACTTACTTTTATTTATTATTCAATTAAGGCACACATTTACTTCACATTCATTTTATTCACTGTTGTAATTCTTAAATTTAATTAAGAAAATATCCTTGTTGTTGACCTCTTATGGGAATCTTAAGGCTAAGTTTTTTTTTTATGATCAACTACATTTTTACACAGATTTATTTGTTTGGTAACAACATATAATAGAGACACTTCCAAGACTAGAAAGGCATGAGTCCAAACAGAGAGGCATTCTAGTGGTCACATAACCAAATTTCCTATAAGGGTCAGTTGGTGCAGATTCACATGATAACACACTCAAAAGGATTATATGGTCAGTATGTCTCATATTCATAAAGTACTAACTAGGGATGATTATTTCCATGTGACAACATTATTTATAATTTGATTTGGAATTTCGATGTCCCCCTGCGTTCCTAAAAATATCAAGGAGGTGATGTTATTGACCACTTCAATGCCACAAACAACCACAAGATTTATAAATTCCCACTTCCCACAATTTGTATTATGCGAGCATGGGTGGAAATATTCACAGAAAAAAATGATGTGCATAAGATTGTCAGCTACTAGTGGATTTTATCCAAAATTTTCAAAAGAACCACTAATAACTTACAAGGTATATTTAGTAAAGAACTTATGTAGAGGTAACAGACCTGGAAATGCTAATAAACAGAATGTACAAATTCCCAAATACTCAACATCTATGGATCAACTGAGTGTCAATCATGTATAACGACTTAGAACACAATAATATGTTCAATTGGGTGGTGCTAATTTCAAGTAGCCTCATTTGCACTCTTTAGACAGCCAAGGCACCCAGGAAGGATAAATCAACATGATTTTACATGGCCTTGTACCTCATAGACTGCGTAAGTTCATGCACACACTTTTCAAGCTTCAAATCACCATGGGAACATACCTCTGGCCCAGTGAATGGTACTTCTAAAGCTTGTGGACAAGTAGATATTTGCAGCACTATTCCAGCATCTGTAGTTATATTTAGCCCTGATATACAAAAGCACCTACTGCAAAGAATGGACATGGTTCACTATTGATTCCAAAAAAGCAATGAAATAGATCACAGATTGGTATGTGCAAAAGAAAATTGTTGAATCAAGGTTTCAGTGGGATATCTGAACTCCTACACATCACCAAAAATGCGCATGTCAAATTAACTGAATTGAGATATAGATTTATAGACAACCCTGAATGGGGTGGCTAGGACTATTAAAACGATGAAGGATCTCTCACCTAATCTTCCTCTCACAGCTGAGGAATACCCGACAACAGAGGTGGCCCACAGTGAACAACATACTTTAGAGCTTGAGGCACATTGTTTCCAATTGGAGCCAATCAAATCATGTGGTTGAAAATTTATTGGGGATTTATTCGGGGACTTAGTCAACAACATAATGAGTAAGAAGAATTACACAAAAGATCCATAAATTCCACAAAGGTAGACGGGTGAAGAGGTAAGAAAGTATTGAATCCACCTAAAGGATTTGGGTCCCTCATTTAGCCAATATACAACCTTCGGGATAATTTGATTATTAATTAATTAGTAATTTGCATCACAGTCTAGGATATATTAAGGATCTAGGTTAGTCGAAGAGTTGGGAAGTTGGAAGGCCAAGAGACTCAAGCTAAACTTATAAATGGAACCTTTGCATTCGAGAAAAGGGTTCTCTTTGCATTCAAGAAAAGGGTTCTCTTTCCTGGACATTATTTCACCCTCATACAACAGTAAAGTTGGAGTTCTGAGCCTGCATGTGGGTAAAAACAACATCAAAACCTCAAAGAAGTACTTCTGTGGATTAAACCCTTGGATCTTCTCATCAACCTTCAAATGTTGATGGGAGGAAGGGGAGTTGTGATTGAATGATAATTAAGAGAGCAAATTTTTATACTGTTGTTTTGGAGATAAATAAAATGATATAATCCATACAATCGCTTCATGGAATAGTTAATCAGGTTGGGGATTAATTTTTCATTCTAGACCATGTGTGAATGAATTTGGGCCTGCAAAAATGATCAATTTATCCAATTATAGCTGACCTAGGCATGCTGAGCCAATTTCAGCCCTGTTTTGTGCTCAAACAGCTTGATAAGCAACAAGTTTGGGCATACTTCATCCTTTTATCAGCAGTAAACATTAACAACTACTCCAACTACTAATCTTGGGCACTTGTAAGAATTAAAAAAACAATAAGGAGGATTATTTTAAATATGGGCTCATTCTAGGTCAACCTATAGCATCACATGAACAACAGCCCTAAATACTTTGTTCTAGTTCTGACCATTCCTAGACATTATTTCACCCTCATACAACACTAAAGTGGGAGTTTTGAGCATGCCCGTGGGTAAAAAAAAACACCAAAACTTCAAAGAAACAGTTATGTGGGTGAACGCAACAACCAATCTCCAATTCTGGGTAATTTGTGGATGAAAAGGGCATTAAATAACGTCATATATCAGTTCTAGGCCTCCCATTGTAAGAAATTTGAAGGCTGATGGGAAGATCCAAGGGTTCAATATGACATGCATCATATCATCATTCTAGGGGGTGGAATCCAATATAGGAATTTTGACACATTTAGTCATCTATGTGCCAAATACCTTAATAATCAAGCCAACATTTTGTAGATATTTTTCCAGACTACTTGAAGAATGCTTATAAAGAATCAACAAAAATCAATGGCAACTTTAAAATCACAGGAAATTGTTGATAAGATAAAATAATTTTATAATTTCCAGAAATGACCAAAAAAAGTAGATCAATGGGACTCAAAAGTACCAGTAACAACAAATTGTGAAAGTGCCAAGGATACTCCTGAGAATTAGAAAAAAAAATATAATGATATAGATACCAACTAGTAGAAAAGTACAAGTACATGAAAAAAGAGAAGGAACTAACTACTCATCATTAGGTATAGATGTAGAAGTAGAGTATTAAAAGAATCATCTCCTACCACATCAAACACTGTGAAGGTGCATATCAACCTCAAAGAAAAGGTAGGCCACATGGGGACGCAAATCCCACTTGAATCAGGGGATTATGTCTCCAAGAGGTGCACTTCCGTTAGAATGGGTATTCCTCTAAAAAAAATACAAAAATAGGGATTTTGGGCCCTAAAATCAAGGGATTGTCCCCAGTATCCAAAAATCAGATATTTTGAAATGTAAATCCCATAAATCAGGGAATCCTGTCTCCAAAATCCAACAAACGGGGTATTATGTCTCCAAGAGGTATGCCTAGCATAGTTTGAGGGGTTTAATTGGTCTAAATGGATTGCACCCACCATCTTTTAAGGAGGGTGGTGTTCCACATATTATATACATGCCATCAAATGATGCTTTTCAATAATACATCATGATAATTACTCCAAGGAAATCTAATCCATGTGCAACTAATTATGTTGTGTTGGGATCCAGAATCTAAATGAGATCATCAGAATCATCATCTGAATTAACCTCATACAATATGAGGGGTAACATGCCCTGAGGGTTATAGAATTGGTATTGAAGTACACTCATATGGCATTTATTCTCTTGAGTTTCCTATTAAAATTGGGTTTTAAGGGAAGTGAAAATATTACTTCCTACTGAAATTGAGTTGAAGGGAAGTGAAATATTACTGCTATAATTTTTTATATCAGCCCTAAGGATGAAAGTTCACAGGGAATAGGTATGGGAAACCTCCAGATTGAAGTGAAATTTTAGAAGTTCCATTAATTACCCACTTCTTGAAATTTCTACAGTAGGTCCAGAAAGTTTTATTCAAATTGACAATCTTGTCCTCAATACTTTTGTTTATTCATGTAGAGCCTTCTGTGTGCTCAAACATCACTTCTAGCATCCTGTTTCTCCTTTTTCTTCTAAAACCTGGCAATTCAGGATTTAAAGGTTTGTCTCCAACCATGGAGTATTGGTTCTCACCCAAACCATCAATCTAATATATTCTAATGTTTTGTGCATTCTCAAATTCCACAACCTACTTTCCATGTCCTAGTCTAAGAAGAGGGATGGAATTATTCTTTTATGCTCAAGGATTTGTGTGAGTGCAGCCTAGCTCCTGTAGCTATATCCATCCATTTAAGCGGCAATTCTAGGCACAAAGTAAAGCTGACATATGCCCTGGAATAGGGTGGGCCATGAAATCTTAGAGTGAGACATTCCCTCTCTTCTCTCTTTCTTTAAATTTTTATGTTCTAAAATTCCATACCTTTTGTTAAATATTTTGAAATAAACCAATTTCTTAGTGGTTCTAAGTTTTTTGATGTTTCCCACATAGGAGTTCCAATTAGGGTGGCCCTAAATAAATTCTTTCTCCCCATTTCTGGCATGCCATGACAAAATTGATGAATCACATGATTTTTTAAGAATTCTCATCAAAACTTCTATTCCTAATGAATTCTTCTCCATCCATAAAAACACTTTAGGATCCACCCATGCACAATACTTATGAAATATGACTCTTTGCTACAATAAATTTTTCGAAGTTCCTACAGTCCACACTTTTTAAGCATAATACTGCATTCAACAAAATTCACTTTTTGATCTAGTGCCCATTTTACCTTTGCCAAGCAATCCTTTTTTCATTTGACTAGTTACAACTTCTATCCTTGTAATTACCGCTATTGCTCCATGCTCTAAATTACTAACCTTGGATCTAAATGAGAATTGTTATTGAAAACTCGTATTGACCCCAATATTGTTTTAATCAAAACCGGTCTTTCTACAGGGTTCAACCATTGATTCAAAAGAACAAACATCATATTATAGCATGCATATTTAGTAGAACATTGATGCGATCGTAGGGTTTTTGTACCAGAATAAAATATAATATGTTATATATGGATGTATGTTTCAATGAGTGAATGGAAGGAAGGATCTCCCAAACTTAGAGGTGAGGATAAAAGGAAAGGGCAGGAATTGCATACCACTTTTTCTCGAGCTCCTAGTTCGATGTGTACCCCTCAAACTTGTGAATGATCAAGGATTGAAACCTAGTGAGGCATGAAATTTTGACCTCTAAGGATATGAACGGCATGTCTGGTTAGTATCTGCATGCTTTTGAATGCTCCTCTTGATCCTTATTCACTTAATAACAGTGACACTGTTCTCCTCCAAGAACACCCAAATCTGCAAACATCATACATACTCAGATATTATATACTTTCATGATCTCACTGGAGTGGACATCAAATTTTTTCTAATTCAACTAAATCATGGTTTGAGTGCTTTTAAATAAAATTATTGATATGGGACAATTTTTACATCTCAATAGCAAGGGAAAGTCAACTCTTTTAGTCTAGAAGGAGTGGTGTAACGGTACCGATGGTGGTGGAGCCATAGGTATTAGGGTTCATTCCAAGGGGTTTGTGGAATAGCAGGGCGCTACTTACAAGTAAAAGAAATCTTTTACACCAAATTATTCAAATATACAATTGATGATACATCTAAATTTTCTAACTTTACTTTTAACTTAATATTTTGGTGCATTAGAATGTAAAATTATTTTATTTACAATAGATGATACATCTAAGTTTTATAACTTTACTTTCAACTTAATATTTTGGTGCATTAGAAGATAAATTTATTTTATTTATATGATTAAAGAGATGAGAGATGTTTTTCTAAGTTTTTATAGGTTGAGTGAGATAATAAGTTCTGAAAATATTTTGAACTTGAGGTTTAAAATGGGAATACATGGCATTCTCTGTTATGGAAATTTTTGAACTTGAGATTTAAAATGGGCATATACATGACAGTCTAAGAGAATGTGTTTACCATCCTTCGTGTTTTTAGTATCACAATGAAGACAATTTTTTTATATCTCTGAGTGCTTTAGGATTTGTCCAATACCCTTTTTCACTCTCTAGCTCATGAGAATTCGTTCTTATTTTAGTAATGTTGATTTTATTTTTTAAGCTAGCTATGAGAGAAAGATACTTTTGATCTATTAGATTGATGTTAATGACTTATTTAGAATACCTTAATTTTCTTTGATCCTCTATTTCTTCATTGTACCATAATTTCTCCTTAAATTTAGGTGTCATAGTATTTTTAGAGGTATTAGTATTTTGTAAAATGATATCTTATTCTATTCTCCAATCATTTATCCAAGAATGAACATTTTTATTTCATTCTCTCTCAAGTTGTAGGTGTTTTTTACTAGAATTTGAAGCAATCCTAGGAAGCCTCTTATCTTTCAAGTTTAGTTATCATGAGCCTATACGCTAGGTGTCGAGTCATAGCCATACTCTCAATGGATGAGAGAACAACTTCAAAATATTCGCATATTGATTTCAAAATACTAGTAGAATTTGTTTCAATATCTAAAAGATAGTTTATTAAAGGTAGAGATTCTTTACCTGACTATATATTTTGTATAGCTCAATCAATTGTCACTAATGTTGCTTGGAATTTGGCTAGTTTAATTCGTATTCACAATTTCCTTGTTCAAATTCCCCTAGATGAGGTACACTAGCCTACACTATTTACTGGGTATGCCTTCCATGAATGTGGGGAATCATCCCTTAGAATTCCCTGACATATTATTTTCCTTAAAAAAAATTATATCTTTTGTGATGGCATTATGCGGATCAAAGGATTGAATGTATAATAAAGGCATTAGTTGTATAGTAGTTAACTAAAACGAAGATTTAAAGTTTGAAAGGATTAAAAAAACATTAGTTTTATGTGGGTTTTATGCTAGTTGTGTAGAAAGGAACTTTTTCCTAAGTCCCAATGATAAACCGAATGTCATTTTGAAATGACATTTAAAATTGAGAACTTGTGCCAAATTAGGAAAATAAATCAACGCTAAAATCTAGAACCAAAATAAACATTAATGGCCACCTATTTTGTTATAGTGAAAAACTATACCTTTGGGATTGAAGGGTACTCCATGAAGGAGTTGATATGATATTAGATTCCTCTTATACTCCTCATTATGTTTTAAATTTTGAAAAAAAACATAATACAGAGTAAATGCCACAATGCCATCTCATTATCATGCAAAATGATGAATGTAAATGTTATTAAGAAGACACTTTGAGGGTGGGAACCTCCCAACTGCAATGAAGTCAGATAAAACACAAAATTTATATCGACAAGTCTTCATACTCTATATATATGAGAAGTCATAAGGTCATATGAATAGAATACCTATAAGACATATGGTTAGATATTATTGCATATGATTCACAACAATGCCTAAAATAATAATATAATTGCACCTCCAAAATCATAGCCTCTCAAACATGCAACATGCAACTACTAGCACGTTGACACCTAGTAAGCCCATGAGTCCAATCATTGGGAGGTAGGTAGTCTTCCACTCCCAATCCTCCTTCCCTTGAGGTGAATATAAGAGGGAACACACACCACATCACTTTTAAAATCCACATGTTCCCCTTTCTCTTAAGTAATCGTTAAAAATACGTGGTTATTAATTAAGAGGATTGGATCAATGCTTTAGTGTTAATGGACCGAGAGTCCTCTAATTTATATGAACTCCTAGTTAGAATGGGAAATAAAGTTGATGACGAAAAGATGGACTATATTGATACTAGTTCTTAATGAAGGTAGAATTGTGAAATGTTGGGGGTCTCATAAATCCTTGCAGAAAAAATTGTAGTTCATATAACATAAACTTTGTTCAAAGATCTTGATGTTTTTTGTATTTAGGAAGTGATTTTTTCCTATTTTTCCCCTTAAATTTGATCTAAATGTGAGTTTTTTATATGTTACTACATTTTCACCATTTAATGTCAAGGGTAATGATGATGTAGCAACATTAGTTTCCCCCAAATTTGGATAAGTTCTCGTTGGTTGGGGAAATGATCCCTCCTAGAGAATACTTTTATTTTTTATCAAATAAGAATGGTCATATCCTAATATTTGTCAACACTTATGTATCTAACAACATCTAAGAATGACTCATATTTTAGAGAGGAATGCTCAACTAAAAATGACTAACATAAACGACTAATTCACATTAATCGTTATTAGCTAGTTGTATTTATATTCCCGTGACTAAATTAGTCATTTATGTTATTCATTTTTATTTTAGTCACTTGTTATTTAGTCATATATTTTATCCCATGACTAAATTAGTCGTTTATCTTACTCATTTTTTGTTAGCTTATTTAAAATTGCTCAAATTTAGTCGTTTATCCCTTGAAAAAATAGTGGTGACTAAATTTTTTAGTCTCCTAGTCACTTATCTCTCATTTTTTACTAGTGATGTATTTTCAGTTTTTGCAGTTCATACGAGCACATGTTCTAGGCTCCAACCAGTTTCTGATCTTCTCCATCACAATGATCATATCCATGGAAAATGATAAGAACCTATGATGTCTATCAGCCATACAATGATCTCATTCCCTCACACATCAGGGGGCAATATGTTAACACCCCAAAATTGTTTACTAGCTCATCTCCCTAGTCACATGACTCATTTGTCCACTTTTCCTACCATTTTGGCCTCCAAAACCTCAAAAAACCCTCAAATAGTTATCCAAAAGGAAAAAACCATTTTTTTCCTCAAATTAATTAAATTCCTTCTGAAATATCAAAAACCCTCAAAAGGGGTCCAAAATTCCCAAAAAATCAAATAAAAAGGGAATAAATTCAAAATAAATTCAAGAAAAGAAAAATAAGGTTTTTGCCAGAAACCATGGGTGAATAATCTACCACCCAAAATATCTTTAAATAGGTGATGGAGGCCCCCCATTTCTCATCCTTTACCCACTCTAACGTTATGCTATAGAAATTCACTCAGAACCCTAGCCCACCTTTTGTGCTTGTGTTTACCATTTTTAGTGAACCCTTTGGCCACCATTATAACATTTTGTAAAAGAGAAGGAGACTTTGGAGTATGGGTGCACCTCCCTCATATGGCTACAAAGATTCCACCAAACCTCACCCTTGAGGTAAAAAATCTATGTAAACCCTTTGTTTATTGTTTAGTGAAAAGAATCGTAAATCCATTTTTTATTGTGTTATCATGCATGAGTTTATTATTTACTGTCTTGTCTTAGATTTAGATTTTAATATTTTCTATGCACATGCTTACGTTTTGCTTGATATTTATGTTATTTACATCAATTTTTTACTGTTTTTTCGAACTGCTACTAAGGATTTTGTAAACCTTAATAGGTACTCTTTAGCACAAGCTATGGTGAAAACCCTAGCTACAAGTTGAGTTGAGTCTTGGATATTTTTCATGTTTCTCTTTGGAAATTTTCATGTCATGAAGCTGGCGTGATTATGTTTGGCTCATCCTAATGTTCACGTTCATATTTTGTTTGAACAAAAGTGTTTTCATTTGACCTTCTGTCACCTACCCAAATTTTGAGGGTAGTTATTTTATTTTGCAAATACTTTATGCTAAATTATAATTGCAAAGTTTTGTAATTATGAACAAATCTGGTCAAAGATGACTGTAATGACTCATTATTATTATTTAATAAATTAAAATAGGAGACAAAAACTTAATAAATTTGTTACAAGAGTGTTCATTGACCCACTAGGAGGAATGGAAGCTGCTAGAAGGCATGGGACAAATCGTAGCATTTGCACTCCACCACTAACTATTGGTTATGGGACAACTACCCCTAAAATTGTGGCATTATTCCCAGGTGGGGAAGTGAGAAAGCAGCTCATTAAATGACCGGTTAATCACAAAAGGCCTAGGAAGCCTCTATAAGGCAATTCGAATTGAGCAGGCAGCTCTTACAATATTTTTTTCTGCAGAAATATTCCTCATGTGCATCAGGTGATGATTGAGAGATTCGAAGTAGGTAGACTATGGGGGAGTGCAAGTGAAAGTCTGCAAAATGATTCTGAGAAGGGAAACCAGAGGTGTTGGTGTAGGTCTCTTTGACTGTTGAGTCTATAACACTTCATAAACTACTTGTTGCTATAGGATTGAGGACCTAGGCTTCTAAGTTTCTTTCTCTTTGTGGTTCAGTGAACAGGATCGGGGGTCCTAAGATAGGCATATTGGCTGTTTTAAGGAGGAGGTTGGGTGGAAAAGGCACCTTGGGTGTTTGTCCTCTTATCTACTGGTTCAAGTTCTACTTTTTATATCTGTTAACCTTCTTTTTATAGTAGGGGTGGTTGATTCTGTATTACATTGATGAATCGATGAAATGATGGATAAATTAACTTCACTGTATCTTTCCCCATGCTGGTTTCTGCATCGTACTCTAGTACATGAACTAAAATTAAGATCAGATAATTGATGGGTAGAATGCCAAGTGATTAGATAGATTCAGACTGTAGTGTTCTTCTAAATTCTATCAGTTAGATGTTCTAAAATCAGAAACAAAGTAGTATATAATGATAGTTACAGGAAGCAGTCTACTGTACTTAGTCATAAAAGAAAACAATTACAGATTCATTTAATACTAACCACTGTAATGCTATATTCTTTGCGAAAGAAATATTTTGGATATTAGATGTTTCAGGCACTATTGTGGAAGACCTCATTTGTTCTAAAAATTCTAACAGTTGCAAGAATTCTTGAAAAAACAGAGTTATCTATTTAAATGATAACTAAATACTATTTATTTTATATCATAATTCGTTTGCAGTAAGTATGCCTCATATTTCTTTTAATCTTTCATCTAGGGTTTTCCTTTTTCCAGATTCACATCATAGTTAGTATCCAAGCATTCTATTTCAGAAACAAATCCATTTGATTGTTTTATCATCAGAATCGAAATCGATCCAAGGTTTTGCAGGACTTAGTAATCACTTCAAAATCTCAGATTTTAAATACATGTTTACATTCTTTTATTTATTATAATCTAGAAATATGCTTTCAATATCCTATTTTATCCCTGTCCAAACTCTATGCATTTTTCTTTTATTTCCCATGATAAAATTGAAATCATAGATCCTTTTCATTTTCTGTTACAATAGCAAACTCTAGTTTGTCTCTTGGCCAATATCCGAATACCAAATTATTAACACTTTTCATTAGTAAAACATTGTTTTAAACATAGTATAAAATCACAGATCAATCCTTCAACTATCACCAGGTTCAAAGTAGACTTTAGTTTCCATTTGTTTTTAACCCCAAAACACACAATCCAACTATTCATCTCACAAAAACGTTTATAACAACATAACGCTTGTCACAAAAAAAACACTTTGTTATTACTTCTTCATTGATGATTTGGGATTTCAAATATTAGACAGTAAACCCTAAAGTTTCAAAACCGTACAAACAATCCATTTATGAGGGTTTATCCCCTTAAGGTTTACAACACCAAAACGAGATACATTCCACTATTATTTTTTACAGTAGATACTACAACAACCAAACTATCCAACACGATAGTAGAGCTAGGCAATTAGTAGTACTGTCCACAAAGTTCTGGCACATAAACCGTGCCAAAATCCAAACAACCAGAACTATGGGATGACCAACGAGGTAAGGATAACACTGAAGCTTACCAGTGGACAAGCAAGACTCCTCCATCATCTTCAAGAGAATGGTCCTCCGATGAAGGCCAACCTGCCGCAATAACTGCAACTAGTTAAACAAGGTTTCCAAAATATGTATGAACGCTTATAAAACCAAGAGATAGGCAAGAAGAATTCTTACCTTCTCGATGAGGAGACTCTCCTGTAGACAAGGTTGATGAAGCCACCATCCAATCCAGAAAATGAAGAGCTCTAGTCCTGAGAAACAATGAAGTTTACCACATACTGAGAATCAAAACCGGTGCCATCATTTCAACAAAGACTTTGGTCCTTTATCCCTTAAACTCACATAGAGAAACAAGTTGCAGGATCAACTCTTCAACTTTTAACTACTGCGATTTTTTTTCACTGTCTTAGCTCGGCTTCTTAAACAGGGCTGTCACTTACAAGTCTATCACACAGGTCTCAGGTTCGAGTCTGAGGAGTGCCTAGGACATCAAACCCTAGGACCACTCAGCCGGTCGGCCTTCCCCAAACCACTACCACCGAAACGTTGCAAAGAAAGTGTTTCAAAACTCCTCGTAGGTTACGTTTAGGGTTTCCCTTACAATCTCAAGGATTCACATATCAACTGTGAAGATGGTTTCCAATCGGGTGCGTTGGAAAGTGGAAATCTACCACATTTAATACTCCATTAATTATTACAACCACGACGATGCCAACACCGTTACCAAGGGGCAACACTGTATCCAGCTCGGAGGAGAAACGTTTTATCAACGTTGCCAATTCGGAAGACTACCGCTCAAGCTGGCTATAGCTCGACAGATCCAGTTAAAGTGTGAGAACTTTCACGTGTTCTCCTCCATGAAGGCATCCACATATCACTACATTTGATGCTTAGCAAGACAACTTAAATTTCGAACTAACCCTTGGAATGATGCAATCTGTATCGTACTACAAGCTTTTATTACTCCATCATTTCACTTGGAAGCTTGGAGTGCAGGGTTACGTATTCATATTTTTCTTATCTATAGTTTCATTGTATGCTATTACAACGATAACACCTTCCAGGTCAAGTATCGACATTAAATGCATTTCATATCATTCCATAGTTTAACAAATCAAAGTTGTGTTGAATGGTCGTTTGTATATAGGTCGATTATGGAATATGTGATACATTCCATCAATTTCCATAGTTGCACCATCGTTTAATTCATTTAGTCCTCAAATGAATTATATATAGTATATATGTAATTTATATGTTAATACAATTAGTACTCTATAGTTAGAATTTTTATATTGTTTATACATAGCTTATTTTGTTACAAAACTATAGTAGAATTAAATCAAAAGTGCAATTGCATCATAGCATTGTATATGGAATTTATGCATAGTTTAAAAGCTTGCGCAAAAACAAATATCCATAGATCTATGCATTTTATATTAATAGGTTTGAATAGATAGTAGAAGCATCATGGTAATACCTAGTTTTGGTATTTTAGCCTACATCGCAGCAAAATCATAGGCCAAAGTATCTCTTTTCGACTTTTCCAATTCTGAAAGGAATATTGTTTGAAGTTATGCTACTTTTGTAAGATGAAGGTATGTTTAAAACATCATATCTAGAATAGACAGGGATCCATACCTACAACAAGAGTTAGATAGAATTTCTTCCAAAACATTGACAACCTTTGAAATTCTTAAATACTCCTAACCTCTGATCTGTCGCTTTTCTCTTACCTGTGAATATGTGCATGAAGGATGGGTACAAATGCTTTAACTAACATAGCTAAGTAAGCCTCGGAACACCTCAAGGGACCCCCTTTTGTCATCATCAAGAAAAAAAGTTGTCAGTATCTGGTCAAGAAAACTCTGGCTTAAAGTGTTATTACAAATGAAAATAATTTAGCATCCTAATCATTATATAGAAGCATGACGTGTCACTATAATAAAATGTCATTAGTTAAAATGACTCAGTAATTAAGTATTTTCTACATTATTGATTTTGTTATTTAACACTGTCTTAATAAGCGTTTATTACTTCCGCATTTTCATTTCAACATTTAATGTTGTTATAAAAAAAAATTAATTTTTGAAATTATGGGATGTTACATGTGGTATTAGAGCTCATGTTCGAACTCTAGGCCTAAAAGGGCCCAATAAACATGCAACAGAAATTTCCTGATTGTGAAATTTTTTATTACTCAAGTTAAAATATTGTTATATACAGAAAAAACAAAAATAAAATAAAATAAAAAAATTGCAATTACAGGTATGGAAGGATCAACTGAACATATGGAGGATAGGTTTCCACCAAATAGAAATAGTATGGGATCGCAATTTGAAGGAGGATTCCATGGTAATCTGAATGATAATTCATCCGAACTATTACGTGCTTTTCAAGAATTAAAATCAGAGATAAGATCAGTGAAGCAGGACAACGAGAGAACCCTGAGAACACAAGATGAATTAAAGCAAGTACTGTTCAATCAATACCCAACAGATGAACAATATAGAGAAGTTGAACATACTTCCAAAACTGAAGACTTACATTATGAGGGCAAGAGTAAGCAAGTAAAAACAAATGATGAAAACAACAGCTCAACATCATCAGGAACTGCCAAACACCCACGTAAAATGAAATGTGACTATTCTAGTGATAGCAGTGAAGGAGGTTTCAAGCCAAAGAGAAAAAGCCATAAACAGTACGAACAAATATCTGGGGAGTTCAAGAAAATCAAACCCCCAAATTTAAATGGCGAAACAGAGAAAGGAGAGAGAGCTGAGGCATGGTTGTTCGGCATGAAAAATTATTTTCAAATCTATGATTACTCAAAATACTTAAAGGCAAAAATGGCAATTTATAACCTAACCGGGAAGGCAGATATTTGGTGGCAGGACCTCAAAGGAGTAAAAGGAATAAAGGATAGAGAGGTGAGTTGGAGTACTTTTAAAAGATACTTCAAAAAGAAATTCTTATCTGAGCAATATTATGAAGAAAAATCCAAATAGTTCTATGATCTAAAGCTGGGAACGATGAACATGAAAGAATTGAACAACAAGTTTCTAAATTTTCTAAGGTATGTGCCATACCTGGTGGAAGAAAAACTGAAGGTTCAAAGATACGTGAGTTTCCTACCCTTCAACATCAAGGACAGAATAGAGTACAATAACCCAAAACCATTAGAAGAGGCCATGAGGAAAGCAACTTTTTGCTTTGATTAGAATAGGAAAAGAGATGGAGTATCTAACTGGAAAAATCATAAACCCAGTAACTTTGAGCAGAAAAAGAAAAAAATTAGGTTTAGTGGAAATTCTAGTTTCCAAAAGAAAAAATTTCAGAATCGAAATTTTCAAGGGAACAGTTTCATAAATAATCAGTAGCAGAAATTTACAGCCCCCATAAATGTTCCCAATGTTGCCAGAACTAATGAGCATAAGCCACCTAGAAAATGTTTTGAGTGTCAAGGTCCTCACTATGCCTCAGATTGTCCCCTTAGGAAGTGGAAATCTAACCATATTCACTCCATACAATCTGAAGCTACTGTAGGACATTTGGCAAGAGAAGTACCCAGAATTAATGCAGCATTAGACAATCGGCAAGCAAAACACCAAGTCTCAATGGTAGAGGTTGAAGGTATGCTACAAAACCATCCAATTTCTATTTTGATCGATTCTGGTGTTAGTCTAATTTATATATCACCAAACGTTGTAGAAGGTTTTAAGTTGAAAACAAAAAAATTCAGTAAATCCTGGTTAGTTAGACTAGCAACAGGAATAAAAACAAAAGTTTATGATTTCATGGAAAGTTGTGTTTTATCTATGAATCAGCTAACAACACAGATCAGGTTAAATGTTTTACCTTTAGGATCATATGACATCTTAATTGGAATGGACTGGTTAGAATCCCATCATGTCATTCTAGATTGTTACGAGAAAAGTTTCACATGCTTAGATGACGAAGGAAAGAGAGTCGAAATGAAGGGTATTCCTAGAAAGACGTCCCTCAGACAGATTTCAGCTATGCAAGTAAATAAAGCAATTAGAAAGGGATGTCAAATGTTTGCAGTAAATGTGGTAAATGAGGAGTTAAGTACTACAGAAGACAAACTAAAAATAGAAGACATACGTGTCTTAAATGATTTCCAAGATGTGTTTCCTGAAGAGATTCCAGGGTTACCTCCTAAAAGAGATCTAGATTTCACTATTGAATTAATACCGGGTGCAGTACCAAATTCCAAAGCTCCATACAGGATGAATATACTAGAGTTAAATGAGTTAAAATCTCATTTGAAGGAACTTATTGATAAAAAATATGTAAGACCCAGCGTGTCTCCTTGGGGAGCACCGGTCATTTTTGTTAAGAAAAAAAATGGCACCTTAAGACTTTGCATAGATTATCGTCAACTGAATAAAATGACGATTAAGAATAGATACCTGTTATCCCGCATTGATGATCTATTTGATCAACTACGCGGAGAAATGATATTCTCAAAAATTGACTTAAGGTCAGGATATCATCAGGTTCATGTTAAGGATGAAGACATTTTCAAAATGGCCTTTAGAACTCGATATGGACATTATGAGTTCATGGTCATGCCGTTTGGGTTGACTAATGCCCCAATAGTATTTATGTGCCTAATGAATAAAATTCTGCACAAATACTTTGATAAATTCGTCGTGGTGTTTATTGATGACATTTTAGTATATTGTAAGAGCAAGGAAGAGCATGACGAACATATGCGTATCATTCTGCAAGTTCTGAAAGATTACCAATTATATGTTAAGTTCAGCAAGTGTGATTTTTACAGAGACAAGATTCAGTACTTAAGACACATAATCTCCAAGGAAGGAATTTCAGTTGACCCCGCTAAGATAAAATCCATTAATGAATGGCCAGTCCCTAAAGATGTGTCGGATGTACGATCATTTATGGGTATTACTAGATATTACATTAAATTCATTGAAGGGTTTTCAAAGATTGCAAACCCCATAATGTCCATACAGAAGAAGGGAAAGAAGTTTGTTTGGGATCAAAAGCGTGCAAACAATTTTAAATGGTTGAAAGAATTACTAACTACAGCACCTATTTTGAGGATTGCAGATCCTACTAAGGATTTTGTAGTATGTACAGATGCATGTAATGATGGATTTCGAGGATTCCTAACACAGGAGGGACATGTTGTAGCCTATGAATCTAGAAAGCTGAAAATACATGAGAAATATTACTCTACTTATGATTTGGAATTATTAGCAGTAATTCATGCTTTAAAAATGTGGCGTCACCACCTTATTGGTAGAAAATTTACCTTAATGATAGATAACATGGGGCTGAAGTATTTACTAGATCAGACGAATCTGAATGCTAGACAAGCTAGATGGCTAACTTTTCTGAGTGAGTATGATTTTGAAATTGAACACATTAAAGGGAAAGAGAACAAGGTTGTTGATGCGTTAAGTCATAATGCAAGGATAAATTGTATTTCAGCCATCAGCACATACGCAACAGATTTGGAAAATCAGATGTTTGAAGGGATTAAGACTGATGAAGAGTACATGAAATTACATGAAATGACAGAAGCAAACAGTTCTGAAAAATACTATGACAAATTACAGTTTGAAGAAAAATGGATTGCTGTTGTAGAAAAACAGATTGTATGTGTAATGTCCCCTCCTACCATACCAGCAGGATAGAAAGGACGTGGTGCTCCATCCGGGCAATTAGCCCCATATCCATTAATTAAACTTATTTATACAAAGACGTGTATATGTGCATGCTATGGAAACACGACGGAAATTAAATAGATGTTGTTGATATCTAACATACATTCAAGATTTCTGTGACAACCATTAAATAAAGACCTTTGCAGAATTATAAAAGATCATATGGAAATGCATATACTTTTAAAAAAAAAACACAGCGGAAGTAAATTCATTTAACACATCCACATACATTCATAATATTCATCAAATGATAATTGCAAATTTAACACAAGAGAATACTTATCTCATCAAGGTAGTCCCAAGCAACTGGCTATGCAACTGCAACGTTCCACCCAACCATAGGCTAATTGCTTATCAACCTCTTGATACAACTGCCACCCCCGAGCTGGGCATGATCTCTACAAGGAACCAGGGAACATCAGACTCACACATAGCCAAGCATACACCAAGATGAGCCAAGCCAATCTGCAAATGGGCTTATCAGGCTGCTAGGACATGGAAGGGAATAATTGCTAAGCTAGTGAGCTCAATCACAGAGCTATGGGTACCTCTCCCAGATTTATTCAGCTTGGCACTCACAATGCCTACACACCCAACACAAGGAAGTATTCTCTTCACTGCCACATAGTCCCTCAAGCCATACCTTCCTTTCTAGTGCTCTCAGGATGTGCATAGAAAAGTAGCCAGCCCTCTTGATCTTCTTGAGAGGTTACTCCCTACACTAGGTTTATCAAGCCAATTCTATCCACTACCACTCCATTTTCTTGCTCACAGGTTCACATCAAAACAAGGATGAACATAGCAGCAAACTACACTTGCTGAGCATGAGAAAAACGTTTCAACAGTGGGATGCATGAGATGGGGTTTCCTGAGCTTCAGAAAAACGTGGGTAGACTCAAAACGTATGGGCACTTGGAAAATTCGACTGGGATAGCAAAACCCATTCCAGAAAAATGCCCCAGGGGCAAAAACGACCTCTCCCTCAGTCCCAATTTGCGTCCCTCCTTCCCCAGCTATTGCACAATACCAAAAACGAGTTCCTGGGCATGGAAAAATGCAGGGTTATGGTGAAAAACGTGAGGATAAATTCCAGTGAGCTCTGTCTGCGTGAGAGGAAGAACGTAATGGATGAGGAATTGCCTTAGGCAACATTTCGTGGGGGTTTTCTTTCCTAGCAAGCCACAAATACGATTTCCAGGTTGATGGCTTGCCCATGCACGAAAATCTGACAACCATACTTCTCCAATCCCAAGACATTAACTTCCCCAACCAATATTTTGGAAGAATTAAATGATTGGGTGCATGGGACAAAATGGATAGTTAAGAGTTCATGGGTTTTCTCATTGACACATGGGCTGTCCCTAGTGGCTCAAGGGTTTGGTTATTTCCCCTCCCTATTCCTTGTAGAATCATGCCCCATCTCTTTGTTGCATAGCATAGCCAGTTGTGGGTTTTTTCCATTAAAATTCGTATTTACATGATGTCTTACTTACATTGTGCCCATCTCGCACAAGAACCATAGGCATCTATTTTTAATTGCCGATACATAAAATACTAAATCAATGGTGGGGCCTTGGCCTTGAGCTCCTCACCATGATTAATTTACAATATTTACATCATTTACGATTTAATACAAAGGGGGGTCAAAATGGGGACATTACAGTATGTACCCAACATACCCACTGTGAAAATTTTGATTTTGGATGAAATGCACAAAAGCCACTATTCCTGTCATCCAGGTTATCAGAAAACCATTACTATGCTATGAAAAGAGTACTATTGGCCCACAATGAAGGATGACGTAGAATAATATATAGCTAAGTGTTTTGACTGTCGAAAGGTGAAGGTGGAACATCAACATCCTGCTGGTTTGCTACAACCATTGCCTATACCTAGCTGGAAATGAGAAATCATAAGCATAGATTTTATCACCGGGTTACCAAAGAATAAAAAATAGAATGATTCCATCACGATGGTACTGGATAAACTTAGCAAAGCAACACATTTTATTCTTGTGAAGACTACTCATAAGGCTCCAGACATTGCAGAAATTTTCATGAAGCAGATTTTCTGACTGCATGGGATACCAAAGGTGATAGTTTCGAACCATGATTCAAAGTTTACAGGAAATTTTTGGAGGTCCTTGTTTAAGAGGCTGAATACAACCTTAAATTTCAGCACCGCATTTCATCCATAGACAAATGGACAGACAGAAAGGGTGAATCAGGTTTTGGAAGACATGCTGAGAATGTATGTTAAGGATCAGCCTAGTAAGTGGAAGGACTATTTGCATCTAATAGAATTTGCATATAACAATCACTACCATGCATAAGCCAGGCTTAGCCCATTTGAAATTATTTTTGGTAGGAAATGTAACACACCAGTTTCCTGAAGTGATCCAGTTAACAACGTAATTTTAGGACCTGAATTGTTGTAGGAGTTGGAGCTAATTGTGAAACAGGTACAAAGAAATCTTAAAGTTGCCTAAGATAGGCAAAAAAGTCGAGTAGACCTTAGAATAACTCATAAAGAGTTCCAGGTTGGTGAACATGTTTTTCTTAAGGTAAGGCCGAAAAAGAGTTCCTTGAAATTGGGAAGCTATGCCAAACTGGCACCCAGGTATTGTGGTCCTTTCGAAATTTTGTCAAGGGTTGGACCTGTGGCATACCAATTGGCCTTGCCCTCAAATCTCAAAATACATAATGTTTTTCACATTTTACTTTTAAAGAAATATGTGCACGATGCTACTCATGTTGTAAATTGGAATGATGTTCAGGTGGAACAAGACGGTGATTTTCCGGTGGAACCGGACTGTATGCTCAGAAGGAAGGAAACTTTACTCTGAAATCACGCCATTGGGCATGTAAAGGTGCAATGGAAGCACCTTATCCCAGCAGAGGAAACCTGGGATTTGGAAAGCAGTATGTGGGCAGCATACCCAACTCTATTTTAGGAACATTCAGAGAGTGAATAAACAACATCGAGGACGATGTTGAGACTTAAGGGGAGGTGTATGCCACCTACCCAAATTTTGAGAGTAGTTATTTTATTTTGCAAATACTTTATGCTAAATTATAATTACAAATTTTTGTAATTATTACCAAATCTGGTCAAAGATGACTGTAATGACTCATTATTATTATTTAATAAATTAAAATAGGAGACAAACACTCAAGTAAGTTGTTACAAGAGTGTTCACTGACCCACTAGGAGGAATGGAAGCTGCTAGAAGGCATGAGACAGATGGCAGCATTTACACTCCACCACTAGTTGTTGGTTATGGGAAAACTACCCCTAAAATTGTGGCATTATTCCCAGGTGGGGAAGTGAGGAGGCATCTTATTAAATGGTTTCCAATCGAGTGTGTTGGAAAGTGGACAGCTACCACATTTAATACTCCATTAATTATTACAACCACAACGATGCCAACACCATTACCAAGGGGAAACACTATATCCAACTTGGAGGAGAAACATTTTATCAACATTGCCAATTCAGAAGACTACTGCTCAAGACGGCTACAGCTCGACAGATCCATTTAAAGTGCGAGAACTTTCACGTGTTCTCCTCCACGAAGGGATCCACGTATCACTACATTGGATGCTTAGCTAGACAACTTAAATGTCGAGCCAACCCTTGGAACGATGCAATCTGTATTGTACTACAAGCTTTTATTACTCCATCATTTCACCTACCAGCCTGGAACGTAGGGTTACGTATTCCTATTTTTCTTATCTCTAGTTTCATTGTATGTTATTACAACGATAACACCTGCCAGGTCAAGTATCGACATTAAATGCATTTCATATCATTCCATAGTTTAACAAATCAAAGTTGTGTTGAATGGTCGTTTGTATATAGGTCAATTATGGAATATGTGATACATTCCATCAATTTCCATAGTTGCACCATCGTTTAATTCGTTTAGTCCTCAAATGAATTATATACAGTATATATGTAATTTATATGTTAATACAATTAGTACTCTATAGTTAGAATTTTTATATTGTTTGTACATAGTTTATTTTGTTACAAAACTATAGTAGAATTAAATCAAAAGTACAATTGCATCATAGCATTGCATATGGCATTTATGCATAGTTTAAAAGCTTGCACAAAAACAAATATCCATAGATCTATGCATTTTATATTATTAGGTTTGAATAGATAGTAGAAGCATCATGGTAATACTTAGTTTTTGTATTTTAGCCTGCATCGCAGCAAAATCATAGGCCAAAATATCTCTTTTCAACTTTTCCAATTCTGAAAGGAATATTGTTTGAAGTTATGCTACTTTTGTAAGATGAAGGTATGTTCAAAACATCATATCTAGAATAGACAGGGATCCATACCTACATCAAGAGTTATATAGAATTTCTTCCAAAACATTGACGACCTTTGAAATTCTTAAATACTCCTAACCAGGGATCCATACCTACAGCAAGAGTTACATAGAATATCTTCCAAAACATTGATGACCTCTGAAATTCCTAAATACCCATGTTGCTTTTCTCTTACATGTGAATCTGCGCACGAAGGACGAGTACAAATGCTTTAGCTAACATAGCTAAGTAAGCCTTAAGGCACCTCGAGGGACCCCCTTTTGTCATCATCAAGAAAACAAGCTGTCAGTATCTTATCAAGAAAATTTTGTCTTAAAGTGTTATTACAAACGAAAATAATTGAGCATCCTAATCATTATATAGAAGCATGACGTGTCACTATCATAAAATGTCATTAGTTAAAGTGACTCAGTAATTAAGTATTTTCTGCATTATTGATTTTGTTATTTAATACTGTCTTAATAAGCATTTATTACTTTCGCATTTTCATTTCAACATTTAATGTTGTTATAAAAAAAAATTAAATTTTTGAAATTATGGGATGTTACACCTTCTGAGCAGTCTATTAAAATTTCGGCAAGTTCTTGTATTTTGTGTCTTGTTAGCTAAAAATTGTCAATTTCATAACCTCCATTAATTCTTCATATGCATTCATTCGTTAGGGTTCTCCTTGCATTATACATGTCGTGTCATAAAGTTGGTGTCATTTTGTTTGCCTCGTCGTATTGATGTCATCCATATTTTGTTTAAACAAAACTGTTGTTGTTTGACCCTTTGGACAGTCTATTAATGTTATGGTAACTTCATGCGCGTTGTAGTAATTGTTAGTGAATCTTTTCCTATTTGATAAGAATTTTACCCATTGAATCTTTTCATGTTGGCTAAGAATTTTACCCAATATTGAAGCTTTAACAGATATAGAGCCTCGAGGGTTTAGAAGGCTTGTTTAAGCTTTTGTAAGTTTACTCCCTTGGGTGCAAAATTTGTTACTTATATATTACCTAGCTAATAATGTCCAAGTCGTATGCTAAATGGAAAGCATTCATCCAAGTGTCAAAGTAAGATGCCAAAGGAGCCCTCGACCACATCTATGTGCACTACATGCCAAATGAAATGTTGAAGAGCCCTCCGAGCAAACTTGGAAGATGACTCCAAACAATAATTTCCATTGCTATCATATGGATTGCATAATTAGGTGCCTAGTGGAATTTTCTTTATTAAATCTTCATATTTTGGATAGACGCTCATATCAACATCCCATGTGATTAATTTGTTTTAAACGTCCACCCACATATATATTATGACCTTCTAGAATTATTTGTAAATGTTTGGACCACCACGAATTTCCTCAATCTCTGAACTATTTAAAAACATGTTAGTGTGCGTGAAACACACTATGTAGCTTCCATTAGTAGGGTTTTTAAAACACACCAATCTATCTTCTTCAAATCTCAATTTGACAAATTATAAGAGAAAGTTTGTATCAATTTATTCCATGTGCCAATTAAATTTCCCCAACACACTCTCATCTCCATGTTTACATCAACTTTGAAAAAAATAGTTTATGTTAATTTTATTGTAAATATTGTTATAAATTTTTATTATCATTAAAATTAGTTTCCTCACCCATAATAACAATATTTTTTAATTTTTAAACATTATAAATTGGACAAACACCATGCTTTATGAAAAGAATTTCCCATTTCACAATAAAATTCAATAAACACAAAGCAAAACAAAATATATATATATATATATATATAATTTAAATAAATAAATAAAAACATTATATGAAACTCAACTATTGGCATTCCTCGCCGACCTTGTTCCTCTTGCGCCCAGCCCAATCCCACCAAGATAATTTCTATGTCCACTAGAAATGGACATACTTTCTCCGGTGTGTTGAGCACTGAAAATGGCGAAATGGAAAATTATGCATTCAAAAGTCTAGTGGTAGCCAAGTAACTTTCTCCTATGCCCTCGAGCTTTTTGTTCTTTATTATGCTAAAGTTTCCGTCATTAGTGTTTAATTAATTTTAAAGGGATCTATTTCTTTTTCTTCAAATTCCTGGTTTACACAGAGATGTTTTCTTTAACAATTTGGATTAACTTTAGATTTACCTGACGCGGGCTCAGAGAGGGGGCATTGATGATCTGTTTGAAGTTTGAGATGGTAGTACAATCCGAGTTTATTTACTCCCAACATTTCAGTTTCTGCGAGTGTTTACGGCAGGAATCCATGTGAGAGATTTAGTGTGTATTTTCGTCACTGAGCATCCTTCCAATTTGACGTGCAATAAGTGTCTTTCGTGTTCTGTGGGTCCATGAAGCATCATTCGTTTAACATGTTTTATACCCAACTTGATTGTGACATTTGGAGGGAAAACCCTAGATGCAAATGCTCCGCTAGATAAGTCCTCGAAGTTTTCACCAAGGCCACCGACGCCACATTTTTGCAGGTCAAAATCCTTTTTCTTAAAAATGTTAGTGGTGGCTTCTTCACGTTGATTCATTATGTTTATGTCAGACTTTGGTGATGCTTCAAAGATAAAATATGTTTCTTTTGATAGCATTCCTCTATTTATATTTTCGCAATCTTCCTTCCACAATAGTCTGAGTCAAAGTGAAGGTGTAATTTGTTCCACAGTATTCAAACGTATCTCTTTGCCCCATAGTGAAAACATGATCCAAGAATTTTTTTTGGAGCTGTTTAGCCAGAACTACGGCATCAAACTGTTTAGTTTTTCCCTTATATTTGACAAACTCCAGTTCAAACGGAAATAAAACCATCCTGCATGCCTTCATGTGGGCGCAAGGTTAGGACCATAGAAGAACCTTCACAGATCATAACAAGAACAATATGCACAATTTTTTAATGCGAAATAGGCTTTTGGAGTGTTGGTGATGATCTTGTCCCGATGTTTCCCGTGGTCGATTCTGCTTGTATGGAGATCAAATCCTGTGAGGTCCAACTTTTGAGGTATAAGAGATCTAAGGTTTTGGGAATGGCTGGCTAGGGTTACATGTCATTATCCAACCAATATGCGAACTAGGAACCATCTGTTACACTTCTAAAGATTAGATTGTACCTCGAATTGGGGTGTGATATATTATACATGCATGAGGGGGTTAACTATATTCAAGTGTAAAGCTAAGCATCCTGCCCGCCATTTTTTCTTCCTTTTCACCCAGGGGTTGTACCTCGAATTGGGGTGTGATATATTATACATGCATGGGGGGTTAACTATATTCAAGTGTAAAGCTAAGCATCCTGCCCGCCATTTTTTCTTCCTTTTCACCCAGGGGTTGATTCGAGCATCCTTCTAGTAAGAGAATCCAAGAGTAAATATAATAATCTGAAGGTAATGAATCAAGTGACGGACTTAAAGATAGGAGTAATAAAAATCCATTCCAATTTCCAATTTCATGTACCAGCCAGCAACCATCCATTACACTTCTAAAAATTCTCTCGTAGACTTTGAAACTTGGTTGAGTGTGTTTGTCTTTTAGATAGTCTTTCACACTTGTTAACCTATGAGTTCTTAATGGTTCCTTTGCTGACAATGATGAACACTATTTTAAACACATGCAAGCTTATCTACTCACTATGATGACTTAGGGGCCACTCCTTACTATGATTACTAGCTACGACCAACAAACCAACTATAGACAGATTATTTGCACGGTTGGGATATCGCTATGAGTAGGAGCAATGGTAGAAGAATGAGGAACACCCATCGAATAGATTTTATATATACTCTGTATATTCTTGTATGGGAATCCCATACAAATGTTTTTCAATTTGGTGGAGATGCTAAATCCAATTTAGGCGATTTATTCAATAGTGATCATGGTACAGATGGTCTTGCCTATAATATTTCATCATATTCAAGGAATGACATACCAGGAAAAGGAATTATGGATTCCATACAAGGTGGTAGTTTCTCAGATATATTGTAGTGCATGAAGGATGGCTCAACCAATGCATTTTCAGGTTATGGCTTTAGTTTGAAAAACTCAAGATGCTTGAAGGAAGCACAGGAGATTTTATATGAATTTTGCAATGTGGGCGGGGGATTGAAACGAAGACTAGTCCCAAGCAAAAACTATCCATGGAGATCAATGTTATTCCTAGCAGTTCAAGTAGTAGAAGTCATGAGTTTGGTGCCAAAACTGAGACCGAGATGATGAATCATCCCTTCTATCCGGGAGATAGATTTGAACTACAGAGACGCAAAGCAAAACTTGTATCCATGTTGGATGAGGTGATATAAAAAAGGACTTCCTAGGTCATTTGATTTGTCATAAGTTAATCCTTCTAATTTTCATTAGTGTTAATAAATAGATCCATATAGACTGAATAAATGATCGGCAATTGTTAAACTTGGGTCTTATAACATGTAAAAGAGATCATTGCAACTAATTCAATTCAATTTACATGTCTAGACCTATAAATAGTTGGACTAATATTTCTCAACATTAAAATTAAAATTCCAAGTGTATAATATTAAAGGAAATTAATATAGTTTCTGATTGAATAATAACTCTGCAGAATAGAAAAATAGATTAGGAACTAAAAGGCATAGCATACGATTAAGATCTATATAACGAATGTATAACTAAAATATTTGTAATGAATACATTTCATTATATGAAGATCAAATTATTTGCATACAGGAAATTTTTTATAGCAGAAGTATCAGTTCACTTTAACATAATATTCTTAGAATGGAATTTACAATAAATTTTGGAGGGATGAGAATATTTAATGAGAAAAAAGAAAAGAGAAGAAAGGTACTTTATCTTAAGCAAGTGTGAAACTCTTGATAGACATACTCTATTTGTGAACTTACATATGATCCTTGCATTGATTACTGATCATCACATTGACTATCCCGAAAAATAACTAGTTATTCCTTTTATTTACTACCTCATCAGACTTACCTTTTCACGATAGCTTTTCTGGATGGACTTACCTATTATGATTTATTTCTGGGACATTAGACATCTATCTAAAAAGAAATCTTGACATATGGAAGTGCAGTTTGGCCTTTGAATTTAAGCATGAGATCAGTTTTCAACCCATGGAATATATCCCACATATCCTTAACACAAGCTCTTTTGAGTACTACAATTCTAGTTTTGATTGGAGCTTCTCCCATCCAAAATCGAGGATTGAACTCTTAACACGTTCTGCATGAAGACCTAAAACTTCTTGTGCCCCTATTAAAACATACTACACATATGATATAAAAATTATTATGTGTATGCAGCATGGCTGACCACATAAAATGACTTTCACGGCCCATAATAATTTACATGTTATGCATTTATGTTCTGCTAGGATCACAACAGTCCAAGAGATCATTCACAGGTAAGCAACGTGTTTTTTTCTCATTCTCATTCGATTCATCCATTTTTCTTATACTCGTTCCACGGTGAGTAGTTCGGGATAGTCCTTTAATTATGATATGTGATTTCATTCATTTAATTTCGAATGCTAACATAAAGAAACAGTGCAATGGTGAGTAATTAGGGGAAGTCCTTTAATTTTGATAGGTGATTTCACAGGGGTGCCACTCTCAGAAGGGCACAACATGTATTAATTTCCACACAGTAATGGTTGTTTTACCGTTGAATAAATATTTTTTATTTCCGCATGCAACCTATGGTATTTCCCTACCTCCTAATAACAAGTACCTGACATGCCAAGTATTGACATTATATCAAATTAGCATTGATATGGCCCCATTGAGGAATATCCACGAGTTATTAATTTCAAATATATGTTATCTACACATCTTGTGCAAAGTTAATTACACAAGCTCTAGCACTATTAGAGATGGGATTGAAGTATGAATGAATCTTCTCAACTATTCTACCTTAATTTCTGGGCAATATTTTCAGTTCCAGTGACAAAATGAAAACCTTCCCTAGGAGAAAATATTCCTGCAAGCTGGCATAGGAATTTATGACCCTTGTTATAAACAAAACTTTTCAAATTAAATTGATAGCACCTATGCATAAAAAACCAACGAACGAGAGTTTAGATAAAATCAAATATGTTGTGATACTAAAGAGTAAAACATTATTTTTTATCCATCCAGAACAAAAATTTTACCATACCTTTTCGTAGCATAGGCTTTAATCTGTGATTCCCTTTTCAAACCCTATCTTATCATTTAATACCAACTTCAATTCGGCCATACCTGAGATAACGCATTTCATAAGGATCTTCCCAGTAACATCACATCGAATAACACTCCCTGGATAGAACAAAGAGCAAGAGAACAAGGTACATAAAAATAGATAAGAGAAGATATAATAATTTTATTAATGTCCAACAAATGGACAGAAAAGAAGGTCAATGGGTATGATTTGATCCAAAAGAAAGTACAATGTGGGAGTGCAAAAGCATCTCCTATAACCCTTGTGCATTAAAATGTTTTACAGTTGAATTAAAGTAAAAGTACAAGCTACTGGATATATATAATGTACATACCTTTTGAAGACATCAAAATATTTACACTTCCCACAATATCAAGAAAAATCTGCAATGGTAGAAAGTCTAAGAGAACTTGACATACAACAGCAACAAGTGTTCTATGACACAATAAATACAAAGTAGAAACTACCTCATTCTTTTTGTAAACTAGGCCCTCCCGCCGCCAACCAACAACACTTGTAACTTGTAATGTAGCATTGTGTACGTGCTTGTCTGGTTTCTATCATCATTGTAAAATAGAGAGCAGGAAAAAAAATTACCAAAATATCAATCAATACATATTCAATTGTGTGTAATCAAATCTCATTTTACATTTTTTAACTAAAAAGCATAATTTCATGGTTGTTATGTTCCTAACCTTGGACAATAACGGAGACCGAACCCCTTCTTGTGACCGAACCCCTTCTTGTGTAATGTAATGCTTCAAACTATGAGGGGAAATATTTTGTGGGTATCCAAAGTCCATGATCTCTATTGAGCGGAACAATAGATAACTTAGAACCTTTAAATAAACCACAAAAAGAGTAGCTACAATAGCTGTTGGTATTAATTGCAACCATTTACCGCTATTTGTAGCAAACTCTCATTTATTGCGCATTAGTTTTTGATTTATGTATCTGGTTTGGAAGATGACCCGATATCTGACACTCTATGCATCTTGGGAATTGAGAACCGCCTGCCCAGCAGGGCATTCTTTTTGTATCATTGTTTTTGATGTTAATGAAACGCAAGTATGTGACGGAGTTCTGATTTTTATTGTGTGGCTCGATTCAAGTGCTGTAGCACTACATAAAACCCTGGTTTACTCTGCTTTCTCCGTGTGTTTCCTCCTCTGTCCCCTTCATTGTGGTATCAGAGCCAGGTTCTATCCGCCTGCCAGTGTCTTGTTTTGAGAGTATTGAGAGTTCTACTACAGGCGTGAAAGGAAGGAGCCGCTGTTGGAATTAGCTGCTGGTTGAGTTACTTTACTCCCGCGGTTTGAGGCCCGTAGAGCCATAAACGAGAGGACCGATTGGGCCGCGTCCTGCATATGGAAGCAGAGTAGAGAGTGGTGTGGGCTTGGTAGCTCCTTTTTTCCTCGTATAAAGTTGTTATGCTCATCCCCATTTGTCGGGCTGGTTTCGCTTAGCTGTGGAGGTGGCTGGCGTTTTTCCTTGGGTTGCTGGAACGGTGCTGCAAGTCTTGTTGTTGAGTAAAATAAAGAGGAGGAACGGTGCTGGAAGAGTAAAATAAAGAAGAGTGGGAGTTCGAACAGAGGAGGAACGGTAAAAGAACAGCAGATGAGAGCTTATGAGGTGAATTTCAGCTCCTGCATAATTTTAAGATTGCAGGTGAATTTCAGCTTTGTGGGGAGTTTCAGTAATCCCAAAATTTTAAGATGGAGAGGCGCGAGGAGCCGAGATAGGTAACGCTCCTAAGGAGAGTTAGATGGTGATAAGATGGACTGTTAAGTGCTGTTTACATTTCAGGCGATTTTAACTACTGCCCACCGTTATTTCCAGATTTTTGCAGAGCAAATCTTGAGGCAATTTTAGCTGTTATCCCTCTATTAAGATTCTGCACTCAGATTGACCACCAAGCAAAATCGTGGAGGCCATGATAGGGATCTGTGTGGTAGGAAAAGAGAGCCATAGCTCTTGTAGAGAAAACACAACCAGCAAGGAAGCCGTAGAGGAACATTGAAACAGAGCATTCTGCCTACAGCTACAAAAGAAGAAATTTCAGAAAATCTGAGCCATGGCATCGAGCAGCTTCGGAGCACAGCCTCAAATTCCACCTTTGACTGGTAAGAACTATGACTTTTGGTCCATAAAACTGAAAACTCTTCTATGTTCACAAGATTTGTGGGATTTAGTTCAGAACGGGTACATAGAGCCCCTCGATGAGGCAGCCTATTTGGCTTTAACACAAGCACAAAAAGATTTGCTGAAAAACAACAAGAAGAAAGATGCTAAGGCACTTTCTCTCATTCAGCAAGCCATGGATGATTCAATCTTTCCTAGAATAGCATCAGTAAGCAAATCCAAATATGCATGGGACATCTTAGACACAGTCTATCAGGGTTTAAGTAAGGTAAAGGTTGCTAAACTACAAAGCCTTAGGAAATTTTTTGAAAATATGCAAATGAATGAGACACAGACTGTAGATCAATTTCATAATCATCTAATGACAATTGTAAACCAGATGAAAACCCATGGTGAACAAATTTCTGACCAAAAGGTGGTGGAAAAGGTATTAAGAAGTTTGCCCAGCAAATTTGATGTTGTTGTTGTGGCAATTGAGGAGTCAAAGGATTTGACTCAGCTCTCCATTGATGAGTTAATGGGATCCCTATTATCCCATGAGTCTAGGGTAAACACAAACTCAAATTTCTCACTTGATACTGCTTTCAAGACACCGCTAACAGTGGGAAGAGGAAGAGGAAGGGCATTCTATAGAGGCATGGGTAGATTTCAATTTCAAAGGGAAAAAGAATCAAATATAAATAGGACTGGTAGGTATGTCCTAAACCCAAATCCAAGAAACTTCAGAACCACAAGTAATAACTTTTATCAACAGCAGAATCAAAGAATTGATAAATCCAAAATTCAGTGTTTCTATTGTAAGAAATTTGGGCATTATGCTAGGGAGTGTAGAAAGAAGGAAGCAGATGCCAGAAAACAATCTGCAAATCTAGTTGAGAAATCAGAAAATAAAACTGATTCGGTTCTTATTACTTGCAATGTTGCACAAGAGAATCCAAATGATGTATGGTTTCTAGAGAGTGGTTGTAGTAATCATATGTCTGGCAACAAGGAAGTGTTGACTGAAATAGATAGTTCGGTACAGTCTGAAGTGAAGTTTGGAGATGATAATAAAGTTTCAGTCAATGGCAGAGGTACAGTTAATGTATTTGCAAAAAATGGAGATAAAAGACATATTAATGATGTGTATTTTGTACCTGGTTTGAAATGCAATTTAATTAGCATTGGACAACTAATGGAGAAAGGCTATAAGCTAATTTTCAACCATGACACTTGCACAATTCTTGACAAGAATCCTAGAAAAGGGTTGATTGCGAAGGTTAAAATGACTAAAAATAGAATGTTTCCACTTACATTAAAGAGTGAAATTCAGAATTGTGTGAATGCTTATAAAGTTCAAAGTTTGGATCAGTCTTGGCTTTGGCACTTGAGGTATGGTCATTTGTATTTTGGGGGATTAAACTTATTACAGAAAACCCAAATGGTTATAGGGTTGCCACCAATTGAACAACCAGCAAGCTCATTTGAGAGCTGTATCTTAGCAAAACATCATAGAGAAGCTTTCCATGTAGGCACTTCGTATCGAGCAAAAGAACCTCTAGAGATAGTTCATACAGATTTGTGTGGACCAATGCAGGATCCATCATTGGCTGGAAACTTATAATTTCTAACTTTTATTGATGATTACAGTCGAAAAACATGGGTATATTGTATTAAACAAAAATCAGAAACTTTTGAAGTGTTCAAGAATTTCAAAACCTTGATTGAAAAGCAAAGTGGAAAGTTCATCGAAGTGTTGAGGTCTGATAGAGGAGGCAAATACAAATTGAATGAAGTCATGGAATTTTGAAGAAATCATGGAATTAAGAGGCAGTTTACAGCTCGGTATACACCACAGTAGAATGGTGTGGCAGAAAGGAAAAATAGGACAATTATGAATATGGCAAGAAGCATGTTGAAAGCCAAGCATTTGTCAAATGAGTATTGGGCAGAAGAGTTGCATGTTCAATCTACATCTTGAACAGATGTCCTACAAAAAGTGTGAGGAATAAAGTACTTGAAGAAGCTTGGAGTGGCAAGTGCTGCAATGTCTCACATCTTAGAATATTTGGGTGTGTGGCTTACTCCCATGTACCTAAAGAAATTAGAAGTAAGTTGGATGATCGAAGTGAAAAATGTATCTTCATTGGGTATAGTGAGCATTCTAAAGCATATAAACTCTATAATCCTATTACCAAGAAGCTGATTGTAAGCAGAGATGTAGAATTTAAGGAGGAGGAATCATGGGATGGAAGTATTGATGAAATAGTTACACATGGAGCAGCTTTACCTCATGTTGAAGATGATGAAGAAAATGTACAAGATGGACAACAAATTCCACATTCATATGTACCTGCACATGTACCGGGATCCAGCACACCAGGAAGGATCACAATAGACTTTAATTCACCTCAAACAAGAACACCAAGAAATTTTATGCAAGAAGAGCAACCAAGACTTGGAGGCCAGCATACATCAAGCTCACAAGTAAGTGATGAATCTGATCCTACTCTACTAGAATTGAGATCTAGGATTAGAGGACAAAAATCTAGAAGCCTAAGAGAAATCTATGAACAACATGATGAAGAACTGGATTTGAACTCAAATTTTGCATTATTGGCTTATCAACCAGTTAATTTTGAAGAAGCAATTAAAGATAATGCATGGATACAAGCTATGGATGATGAAATAGATGTTATAGAGAGAAATGAAACTTGGGAATTAGTAGATTTACCTGATGGAAAAGACTGCATAGGTGTAAAATGGACCTATAAAACAAAATTGAATGCTGATGGAAACATTGAAAAACACAAGGCTAGGCTTGTAGCACAAGGTTTTAGTCAACAACCTGGCATAGATTATAATGAGACTTTTGCACCGGTAGTGAGGCTAGACACAGTTAGACTTGTTTTAGCTATAGCAGCACAAAATAATTGGAATGTGTATCAGATGGATGTAAAATCTGCATTTTTAAATGGACATTTAGAGGAGGAGTTTTATGTAAAACAACCAATTGGGTATGAAGTAAGAGGATGTGAAAATAAAGTTTACAGGCTGAAAAAGGCATTATATGGGCTGAAGCAAGCACCTAGAGTGTGGTACAATAGAATAGACTCATATTTGCTGAGTAATGGATTCAATAGATGTGCTAGTGAGCCTACATTGTACACAAAATCAAATCAGCAAGGTAAAATCATGATTGTATGCGTATATGTTGATGACTTAATCTTCACAGGAAATCTGTCTATAGAAGCATTTAAAACAGCAATGAAAACAGAGTTTGAAATGACAGATTTGGGAATGATGAAGTACTTCCTTGGAATTCAAGTTGATCAATCTGAAAAAGGGATTTTCATATGTCAATCTAAGTATGCTAAAGATGTATTAAAAAGATTTCGAATGCTGAATTGTAAACCAGTCTCAACACCAATAGCAACAGGAACTAAACTAAGTAAAGAGGACAATGAACCTTTTGTGGATCCAGCACAATTTAATAAATTAGTTGGGAGTTTGATGTATCTAACAGCAACTAGGCCAGATATCATGTTTGCGGTGAGCTTAATTTCCAGGTTTATGGAATCTCCAAGAAGTTCTCATTGGAAAGTAGCAAAAAGAATCTTAAGATATGTTTCAGGAACAATGAATTATGGAATTTTGTATTCAGCAGGTTCAGATTTCAGATTAACAGGCTACACAGATAGTGACTTTGCAAGCAGTATAGATGACAGGAAAAGTACAACAGGTTATGTATTTAACTTTGGTTCTGGTGCAGTTTCATGGGCATCAAAGAAGCAACCCATAGTGACCATTTCATCAACTGAAGTGGAGTATGTAGCAGCCACGTTAGCATCTTGTCAAGCAGTGTGGATGCGGAGAGGTTTGTATGAGTTGTTGCATGAACAAGAGGATCCAACAGTGATCTTTTGTGACAATAATTCTGCAATTGCATTATCAAAAAACCAAGTATTTCACAGAAGGAGCAAACACATAGATACTCGATACCACTTCATCAGAGAACTGGTTAACAACAAAGAAATTAACTTGAACTTTTGCAGGTCAAAGGAACAGCTAGCCGATATACTTACTAAGCCTCTGGCAAAGGAGCTTTTTGAGTTTCATAGAGAGAATCTTGGCATTGTTAATGCGGTATATGTATGACTGTAGATGTAGGATGGATATCATAATTTTGTCAATGATATATCCTGTTTTGTTTTTTGTTGAAGGTTGCAATTAAGGGGGATTTTGTTGGTATTAATTGCAACCATCTACCGCTATTTGTAGTAAACTCTCATTTATTGCGCATTAGTTTTTGATTTATGTATCTGGTTTGGAAGATGACCCGATATCGGACACTCTATGCATCTTGGGAATTGAGAACCGCCTACCCAGCATGGCATTCTTTTTGTATCACTGTTTTTGATGTTAATGAAACGCAAGTATGTGACGGAGTTCTGATTTTTATTGTGTGGCTCGATTCAAGTGCTGTAGCACTGCATAAAATCCTGGTTTACTCTGCTTTCTCCGTGTTCTTCCTCCTCTATCCCCTTCAATAGCCACACGTTCTCCCTTATCTTCCCTATATAAGACAACATCAAACAAAATAACGCAAAAGAGAAAGAAACAAAATTTTCAAAGGAAAATACTCCATTAGAAGCAAAGAATGATATTATAAAATCTCACAAAAAAATAGAATGTACAAGATCAATCACATTGTTTGAAACTGCCCAAGCAATTTTCCTATATATCACCTTAACTGTAATTTTGTGATTTGAATACATATGAAAGAAAAAATATGTCCACAAAGAGAACCAGAGTAAATGTTACCAGTTAGGCTCTCTACCATTGAGTAAATTTACTTTCGTTTGTCCCAATATAAATTTTCATACTATCTTGATTTAACGTAAATTGATTTGAATGTCGTATGAAAGTAAAAATATCTCACTGAACAACATAAATTTTTTCTTGTTGGGTCTTTTCCATTGTGTCAATCTGCTTCCATGCTGTATCAATTTGAATCAGTGAATCCCAGAAACCATTCCCTGTCAGTACATACTGCATTTCCATTTTCTAACACAGCTTTATCCTTTTTTTAAGTGTCATAAACCATTTCCAAGAGCCTTCTAAAAGGCCAGAATTCCAACCATATGAAAAACCACAAAGGAAATTTCATAGAAGTTTTTGGAATCCTCTGCAAATAGATGGCATTTCTATCATATTCAATTTTTTTTTCTAATATAAGTTTAAAAATTAACAAAAAGAAAAAATGGTTTTCTAGCACTAACCATCCCAACTAACCCTACAACAATACTTTTATACCATGAAAATCTTATAAAAAATTGTACAGGTCCAGAAGATTATAGATTCTAATTGGATATTTTCCTTCTCATTTTCAATAAGTTTTTATTAACATTTCCCCATATGAAACAACCCCAAAACATATCGAAATTTGGAAAAATTTAAAAAAAAATCTTATGCTTTTTAGGACTAAAATTCTACATTACTTTTGGTATCAAAAGAGAATATTTAACATTTCCCATGACCTCATTATTTCCTTCTTCGATGTGAATTCATGTAGTGGCCATAATCCACGAAACATGACATCTTCAAAAAGAAATTCTATGTAACAAAATTCATTTTATATGTTCTAAATACACGTGAATCATTCCTATTTAAAAAATAAATGAATGCTTTTATCTCATTTAAATCTTTAATGTTCTCTTCCCTTTTCCTTATATTGTAATATAATCGAAATTTACCACTTTTACTATAAATAAATGAATGCTTTTATCTCATTTAAATCTTTAATGTTCTCTTCCCTTTTCCTTATATTGTAATATAATCGAAATTTACCACTTTTACTGTATCTTCTGAATGTAAGCATATAAACATGAGGAATCCTAATCTCGACATTCAATTATCCTCGGTAACTTAAACTTACAACTCCCATATCAAAATCAAATTATAATAATAGAAACATTTTACAAGATACAATCCGAGTGAATTTTTTTATAATCACATAACAACATAATAGTTTAGATAAAGATTCACTTTACATGAAATGATTCCAATTTTTTTGTATGAAGCACAATTACTTCTAAGTTTGCAAAAAGTCTATAATATATATATATATATATATGGAATGACAATCTTGACTAGAAGATGGCTCTGTAGTTTATTGAAACGGCTAGGGTTTCTTGACCGAGGGTTGCAGGCGGCAGCCTCTACTGTACGCCCATCTGCACCTTGGGAATGGCATTAGTTGCTGACGATGTTCTGGGCCGCTCACACATAATGCTCAAGGATCACTGGGAAGACGAGGTGGATTACTCTAACGATTCGTTCGAGGGTAAAAAAAATCACCTCACCTCCTTCCTGCCAACCACCGTGCTCGGAGTGGGATCTTCCGGCACCTGTGATGGAGATGGGCTTCTCTGAGCCACCGGCCTCTAGAAACAACCCTCTAGGTTTACACTCTCGTTTTAGGGCTTCCCCGATGAGGGAAGGGGGTCTTAAGGCTCTACATTCTGCGACGCCCCCTGTCACCTCTGCTTTCTCGACTTTCACAATGCGACCCCTGGATCCTGCTATCGGTGGAGCCCCTTACACCCTCTTCGATATCCCTTCCTTAATGAATCTGGGCACACTGGTGCTCACCGATGCGATGCACACAATATTGGAACCCCTTTAGGAGGACTGGGGGGACTCGCTTTATGGCCCCTGCTACGATTTCCTGGCCTCCAGTATGCCTTCTTCGATCTTTGATGCTTTTGAACAAGATATTCCTACGGACCCTGCACCTCTCTCACCAGTGAGTTCGAAGGGTTTCATTGCCTCATTTCTCCTCCCCTCTGATCCCAGCACTGGGAAACCCTTGACCACTGGTTGAGGTTCCAAAACCCCTCCCTGTTCTCGTGGCACACATGCCGCTGCTATTGAAAAAAAGGAAGAGTGCCTCAAATCCTCGCATTCACCTCTCAATATTGTTTTTCGACAAAACATATCAGTAGCACAATCTGTGGATATGGCTAAGTTAGCGGTGGTGGGAAGAGCCCAGGGAAAACACCCGACTATGGCACAATTGGAACGCTGGGTTGGTTTGAATTAGAATTCTGTCTTGCACTACAAACCAGATATCATGGTTCTTTCCCGTGGTTGGTTCACCTTTAAACTTGGCTGCAAAGAGGATGCGGACAACAATCTTCAAAAACATTGGAACTTCGGCAATATGCCTTTCTAGTAAAAAAATTGGACACCTATGTTTGACACCAAGTGCGAGCGCCTGAACACTGTACCGGTCTAGGTCAGACTTTTGGGATTGCCATGGGAATTTTGGAACTGGAACTCATTCAGGGATATTGGAAATGCACTGGGGGTTTTCATTGACGCTGAGGTGTCATTCTTCCAGACTCAGTCTTTCATGGTTGCTAGGATTCTTGTTTCTTTAAATCTTCGAGCTGGGCTTTGGGAAAGCTTAAACATCATCTAGGGTCATGTCATGTACCCAAATTCCGCTATGGTGCATGGCGATGATTTTATCCTAAGTCACCTAGGCATTAATTAATTAATTAATTAATGGATAAAGAAATGGACTTATGGAAAATGCGTAAGGATGAATTTGGGGAATTAAATGGACAAGGTGGTCCCCCCATGAAGATATTAATCCCCAAACTAAGTGCTAAGATGAATTATTTAATTAATTGGGAAATTTTGAGCTAGGCCTCTAATTTAATTAAATAATTAATGATTTTGGATTTTGGAGTGAGGAATTAATTAATTTTATTAATTATCTTCATTTATTAATATTTTGGCAAGTGGATTATGTGTGCAAGTGGGCTAAGAGGGAATTCCCTTGAGGATAATGTTGCTAAATCAGAACTGGAGGTCAAAAAATAGCAAGGGATGAAAAGCGGGAAGGTATAAGATGTTACCAAAAAGAAAGAAATGGAGAAAAACCATAAAAAGCTAAGGGAGGTCGAAATCTCCAAAAGAGAACTCAAATTACAAAGCAGGAAAGATTTACAAGGAAGGAAACATCTTCATACAAAAAGGGGCACAGTTTCTAAATGAGAGAAAAGGTGTAAGAAGAAAAGTAAGCAAGTATATCAACTGATGGGTGACCCATTCTCATAGGTCACCAAGCTAATTAAATTGCTTAACAGATCAACATGAATTCTATAAAAGAATGCTTCCAACTCCCATTAACAACTTTTGATCACTGTTAGAATTTTTGTCTTGAGAGCTCTGAGCCTCTCTGGTTGAGTGATGTGCCTCAACATTTTTCTTGGGAGATGTGCCCCAAGGACTTATAGTTTCTAGTAAGAAGTATTCAGGTCTAGAATATGCTATTGCAGCCAATAACATTCATATAAGTCCATTATTGAATATCTACAGTCAGCTTGAAGAGGAAATCACTACTACAGTGGATTTGCAGCTAGTTTTGGAGGAGAATCACAAGAAGAAGGAGATAGTAATCAGTGAATGCGCCCAAAAAATTTAGAGAGCCCAGTGCATAATTATTTGCAGACATCATAATCTTCCCATGTCCAGAGATCAACTTCAAATCTGATTTCCACCTTCTTTTCCCACTTCTACATCTTTCTCAGCTAGATTTGGAGGAGTTCTCCCTGGAGGAGAGAGATAATTTGGTAAATGTGCCCCAGTGAAGATCAGAAGCTCACTGTGCAGAAAATATCAGACATCTGACCTGTAGATGTTTTGATAACAACTTTAGAACAGATCCATAGTAAACTTTGTACTTCTTTCCTTCATTCTCCATCAAATGTAATGAATTTTTAGCCTGTGAGGCACTGTAAGTTTGGAAGGCAGTTAAATGAATAAAAAAAGAGTTCCAATATCTTATTTTCAACTTGTAGTTGTTAATTATGTTATATCAAATCATTTAAATACTTCAGAATATATTTTATGAATTATGGAAGCAATTTAATGAATAAAATGGCAAGACTAGCTCGTTGGGTGTTTTTTCTACACTAGTTTTACTGTTATGACTGCTAATTCAATTCTGAGCATCAGTTTGACTCCCTGTCAGTTGGAGGAGGATAATAACTTAGTATAAATTCCATATAAGTCCCTGTATTAATAATTTGTATGTATTTACCTTCATTTGGAAAATCCCAAAATTTAAGTAGCTCAATAATCCCCATTGTGCACTTGATTTCAAAATCACTCCAAACCTTTCCAAATTCATTTAAATACTTTCCAGTGCATCCTATAAGCTCACTTGAATGTTATATCTCTTCAATTCACTCTCAGGAACCCCACCCAGTCTTGTATGCATATGCGAGATGCCCAAGAAGCCTCGAAGTAGGCAACAGTTCACACTGTTGTTGAAAAGTGAATGGCTTTGGGTGAAAATGCGAAGCTGGGAAACAATTCCGTGACAATGGAGTGAAAAAAAAAGAGGGCACGCATATGAATAGGGGAAAAAAGTCAACCTCAAACTCTCGGCTGAGAGCTTAAAAAACTCTAGGTCGAGAGTTTTGAGAGTTCTAACTCTAGGCTGAGAGTTTAAAAAAAATCTAGGCCGAGATTTTGAACCAATCGCCGCATTGTATTTTCAAAAAATCTCTTGGATGAGAGTTTGAACTAAACTCTCAACCGAGAGTTTTGAAGGTATTTTTCGGTCGAGAGTTTATGGTAAAAAAAAACCTGAGAAAATATCAGGCATATTTCTGGAACCTACAACTTCAACAAGCCCAAACCCCTTCAAATTTTAAGTATTATTTGTCGAACTTGGTAGCAATGGATTCATCTCTGAATCTAGTTTCCAATGATATCATAATTGTTTCATTTCGATTTGAATTACTATTTATTAATAATTTTTTTCTAAACCTTATCCCTTAAGAATTTTATTCCTCTGAAAATCACCCGAAATGAAAATTCAATATCACAAAAAGGACAACACCAAAAAATTTGAAATTTCATAGAGATAAATAATTGGCTCGTCCTTTTCAAAAGGGTACTTTTAGTTTTTCCAATAAGAGTCACGTTTGAAAGAAAATGTGAAGACAAAAACATGTGTTGATAATGCACCAGTTTATGAACATACGTTGTTTTGATAAATAATACAAAAATAGTTCCCAAGTCTTAAAAAACTCAAAATATAGTCCCGGATCAAGTGTAGTGTGTGTAGATTATGATTTTACAATTGTTTTCCCTAAACTGAATAACTATCTATCAAAAAACCGATGTCAACACAGGTCACTCATTATCCATACCTAAACGTTTCAAGTATATGCCGTTGGTTGACAACAAATTTGTCCCACGATATGTCCATAAAAAAATTAAAAAAAATACGAGTAGAAAGATAATTCAATTCTCTAAAACCTTTGTGTTTACTTCAAATTGAAACTCCTAAGGGAGATATGGGTTTAAAGAGGTCGAAGTTGAAAAACATAAAATTTAGTAGTTTTGTTTGTCAAAAACAAGCCAAAATTGTTTCCCAACTTCATGTTTTCACCCCTCTAGTACATGGTGCATAGGACTCACTACCAGATCAGTTTGGACCTACTGCTGCACCTCAATCCATATAAATTCCAGAACAGAAATTCAATCCCACTATCCTCATTCCTTGTTTCATTCCCCCTCACTTACATCCAACCCAGCTCCAGAAATTGCCTAAAATTTACTAGTCAAATTTTGTTAAAAATTGGAGTTAGAGATAATATTTTTTCCAAATATTGGCTGGAATATTACAGTGGTATTAGAGCACTTTCCTTGGATCTTCCTGTGGAAAATAACTCTTAGTGGAAAAGTATCTCACCACTATCTTCAAGTTACAGTTGTGGAATTAGTTCCATGTCATGCAAGATTCAGACTTTGAGTTGTATGAGGAAGAAGATTATTTTTATGAAGAGCATGATAATTATGATGAGCAATATGAAGAATATTGCCAACATTATGAGGAAGAGAATTTCCAAGAAGTGCCTTCCTCAAGTATCTCCCATGAGATCATAGTTGGAAGAAGGGACTATGGTTATTCTTATAACCATATGGATGGAAAAGTTGCATGTTCCATAGACAGAGATCAACCTACTTCCGAAGAATTCCTAAAAGAATTAAGAGCTTCATTCGATGCATGTGGTTTACAACTCACAAGAATTTTTGGATCCTCTTCAATAAGAGCCTCCAAGAATATTCATCCTAAGACAACTAGGGAGAAGCAAGACCCAAAAACCTATCATGAGATTGTTGACAGAATGGAAGAAGAATCTACTGCAAGATTCTATGTTGAGGATCTCAAGATCACCTCAGAAGAGATTAGTACTATTAGGGGTGATGAGCCATATTTTGGATCAGATCCCAAATAAGAACATAAATAAGATCCAAAGTCACCACATGAGCTTCACACGGAAGCATAAGTTGACCACACATTAGTTAGATGTGAACTAGTAGAATCAGTGGCAGAACAAGGAACCATAACCCCACCCATTGAAGAGAGAAGCATGATGCAAAGGTATGGACCACTTTCATATTTTTGTACTAATTTGTGTCATGATGATGTTGCAGCCACATCAGAGGATAATTATTGCATAAGGAATTCCCTGGATGTTGAGTCTCAGATCCTTAGTGATAAGGGTGAATGCAGCGACCCGGTTGAATCACTAGAAGGGTGTTTGGAGGATGCCTACATGGTCAGAAGAGAACCTACTAAGGAATGTTTTAAGTGTGAGGAAGCACATACATATGTGTACTCTCACATATATGTGGGATACATGGAGATCCCCATTAATGAAGGTGTTGTGGGTGCAATATCCATGGATAAAGAAGAAGGTCTTGCAACAACAGAAACTGAAAATGAGAAATTGGTGGAAGATCAAACCACCAACATACCATCACAAGGAGGGGAAAATATAACACATGGGAGTTTTGTAAGTTCTTATCTTTATTTTCCTATGTGTAATTCTGATGGGGCAACCACTTCTGAAGAGAAGATGGCCTTAGTTGAACCCTCAGGGGTTGGGACTCCTGAATTGGGGAGAGCTGGAAATTGGAGAGAAAGCTTTACTGGTGTGCCATAGAAGAATGAGCACCCCAGTTGCAGCCGAAGATATGATATTCGTGATCTGAAATATGAATATCTTTCAGCCCCAAAATATGGATCGGCTTTCATAAATTCAACAGAATCATCTGAAGTTGATCCTAGGAAGCTAGAAGAGGCGAAGGTTCATTTTCCATAACCTAATTTCCTTGAAGGGACACTCAATATGAATGAATGCAAGATCCAAGAATCCCTTCAAACCCTCAATGAAACACATGACTTAATGAATAAACTTTGTTGGAATTTGGGGGAGTAGTCTTCCATGAGATACATGGAAGAATTTCAGAAAGTCGTGATAAGCATAAAAGGTAAATTCTTGAACCCGCTTCTAATAGAGATAGTTTGTTGGAGCTTGTAGAATTGTTTCGTGGTGAATCCTTCAGGGATGATGAAGATATAAAAATGCTCAATGATGAATTGATGGCCACCCAAGATTCTTTGAGAAGCACTCAAAGTTTCGTCCAAGAATCCAAGACAGAGATATTGCATCTTCATGAAAAGTTGCAAAGATCCTCCCTACCCTCCTACACACCATTCAGTCAACCTCATTGGGATGAAATCATTCATGATCATATGGAGGAACCTCATGAGATGGTGTATCATGAGGATCATTTATCTTTACATGTGCTTGAGGAGTGTGCAGAACAGTTTGACGAAAACCAAGCACCTGATCATTTCCTAAGGGAACTTGAGTTGTTGCTTGAAGATAGTCATTCTCCCACAGAAGAGTGGGATGAGAGCACCAAATTTGGGCCAGCCAATAACTAAGAAGTTCCAGCCATAATTATTATTACTAAAGGTTGTACACATACAAAGAAGGTTCAAAGTTCTTTCCCACATGTCCTATATTCAACAATAGCAATGGGGAATGAACAGTGGGTGAAGAATTTTTTTTGGTTGATGCCACATGTAGAACAGGAGCATCACGATCTGTCCCTATGGGAGATAGATCATATTGCAACAAATATGGTTGATTTTATCTCATGTGAATCAACAAGCAAGATCTTTGATTCATCCATTGGATGGATGGATAGAGGCATCATTGAAAAGGAAACTCTCGAAGGTAAAAGTTTTTTGTCTTTCTACAAGAAAATTGTTTTTAATGTTGTTGATTTTTCTATGATTTGCAAGCAGCAGAAAGGGCCTAATTTGAAGCCATTAGATACTTCCAGTACACATTCACAAAAGGATCACATGTACAAGTGCATATTAGAAATTTTCATGAGCATTGGAAGCAAAGAGATTCCAACTTGGTATTGGGATCATGGCAGCTTTTAGAATACCATAATATTTGGAAGAATGTTGTACAATCCATGGGATCCTGGCATTCCTTGGGTTGAAATTTTGTTCTTGATGTCATTTGGGCTTGGGAGAGAGCACCATAAGCAGCAGGATCCAAGAAGGCAATCCGGTTTTCTTTTCTTAAGATCTACATTTGTTGAATGGTGGACTAGTTCCTTTCATGGGGAATTGATTGATGGACCAGACCCTTGGGGGAATACATGAACATCTTATAATAAGAGTTGAGCCGCAGTAGCATGATGGACCCACTTAGATTCAGTTGGGGATTTTTACAGATATATGGAATAATTGAAGCATGCTTGAGAGAGCATATGTTTCAATCCCATGGAATTGATGGGACCCATGATTCTGATGATTTTTGTTGTGGTACAAGAATGGATGACTACTCTAGTCACCAACATGAGGAGAGCTAAAAAAAGTCATGAGTATGCTTGGATGGAATTGGAGTATTAGTTCCTGGACTAAATTGCTTTAGGACAAGCAATCTTCGGAAGGGAGGACTGTCATGTCCCCAAATTTTGCTATGGTCCATGGGGATGATTTTATCCTAAGTCACATAGGCGTTAATTAATTAATTAATGGATGGATGAAGAAATGGACTAATGGAATATTCCTAAGGGTGAATTTGGGGAATTAGATGGACAAGGTAGCCCCCCCATGAAGATATTAATCCCCAAACTAAGTGCTAAGGTGAATTATTTAATTAATTGGGAAATTTTGAGCTAGGCTTCTAATTTAATTAAATAATTAATGATTTTGGATTTTGGAAGGAATTAATTAATTTTATTAATTATCTTCATTTATTAATATTTTGGGAAGTGGATTATGTGTGCAAGTGGGCTAAGAGGGAATTCCTTGAGGATAATGTTGCTAAATCAGAACTGGAGGTCAAAAATAGCAAGGGATGAAAAAAGGGAAGGTGTAAGATGTTACCAAAAAGAAAGAAATTGAAAAAAACCATAAAAAGATAAGGGAGTTCAAAATTTCCAAAAGAGAAATCAAATTACAAAGCAAGAATGTTTTACAAGGAAGAAAACATCTTGAGACAAAAAGGGGCACAATTTCTAGATGAGAGAAAAGGTGTAAGAATAAAAGTAAGTAAGTATATAAACTCATGGGTGACCCATTCTCACAGGTCACCAAGCTAATTAACTTGATGAACAAGTCAACATGAATTCTATAAAAGAATGCTTCCAACTCCCATTAACAACTTTTGATCATTGTTAGAATTTTTGTCTTGAGAGCTCTGAGCCTCTCTGGTTGAGCGATGTGCCTCAACATTTTTCTTGGGAGATGTGCAGCAATGCCCCATAGTTTCCAGTAAGAACTATTTAGTTCCATAATATGTTATTGCAGCCAATAACATTCATATCAGTCCCTTATTTAAGATCTACCGTCAGCTTGAAGAGGAGATCACTACTATAGTGGATTTGCAACTAGTTTTGAAGGAGGATCACAGAAGAAGGAGATAGTAATCAGTGATTGCGCCCAGGAAATTCAGAGAGCCCAGTGCACAATTATTTGCAGAGATCGGAATCTTCCCATTTCCAGAGATCAACTTCAGATCTAATCTCCACCTTCTTCTCCCACTTCTACATCTTTCTCAGCTAGATTTGGAGGAGTTTTCCTTTGAGGATAGAGATAGTTTGGTAAATGTGTCGTAATGAAGATCAAAAGCTCAGTGTGTAGAAAATATAAGACATGTGACCTGTAGATGGTCTGATAAGAACTTCATAATAGAGCCACCATAAAATTCCTACTTCTTTCCTTCATTCTCCATCAAATGTAATGGATTTTTAGTGTACGAGGCACTGTAAGTTTGGAAGGAAATTAAATAGATAAAAGAAGAGTTTTGATATCTTATTTTCAACTTGTAGTTGTTCATTATGTTATATCAAAGCATTTAAATACTTCGGAACAGATTTTATGAATTATGGAAGCAGTTTAATGAATAAAATTGCAAGACTCGCTCGTTGGGTGTTTTTTCTAGACTAGTTTTATTGTTATGGCTGCTAATTCAATTCTAAGCATCATTTTGACTCCCTGTCAGTTGGAGGAGGTTAATAAATAAGTATAAATTCCATATAAGTCCCTGTATTAATAATTTGGATGTATTTAACTTCATTTGGAAAATACCAGAATTTAACTAGCTTTGTAATCCCCATTGTGCACTTGATTCCCAAATAACTCCAAACCTTTCCAAATTCATTTGAATTATTTCTAGTGAATCCTATAAGATCACTTGAATGTTATATCTCTTCCATTAAATCTCAGGAACCCCAACCAGTCTTGTATGCATATGCCAAATGCCCGGGAAGCCTCGAAGTAGGCAACAATTCACACTGTTGTTGAAAAGTGAATGGCTCTGGTACACAGTGCATAGGAATCACTACCTAGATTAGTTTTGACCTGCTAATTCACCTCAATCCATATAAATTCCATAGCTGAAAGTCAATCCAACTGTTCTCATTCCTTGTTTCAGTCCCCCTCACTTACATCCAGCCCAGCTCCAGAAATTGCCTAAAATTTACAAGTCAAATTTTGTTAAAAATTGGAGTTAGAGATAATATTTTCGCCAAATATTGGATGGAATATTACAGGTCAGGCTACCCATATTCAGATTCTCAACTATGAGGGAGTTCCTTTCTGCTTCCACCACTTCCATGTATATGGTCACCTAGTTAAAAATTGCAAGCAGTCCTTCTCCTCCAGCTTGGATCGGGCCAAGAAGTGGGCGGCTGATCATAGAAACTATGTGGTCTCCAAAGAATCGCAAAAACAAGACCGAAGGGAGGATTCTCTTCCTGACACTTAAACTACAGGGTAGAATATCCCCTGCTCTTTGGACTCCTTGGATCCGATCTCTTCACCGATGGTTGATCTTGGTATGCAGACGACGACTACTTCTTCTTGGCAACTTTCGGATCTCTTGACTTCGGGTATGATTCCTCCCCTCCCCCATCTCTCAGATTTGGTTGAATCTTTAACTTCTCTCATTTTTGATGGTCCTGACCCTACCCCGGATCCCTTTCCCCTCCCTCCCCAGGGCTCATGCCCTACTCCCTCCTCTATCCATTTCTCCTCCATGACTTCTCCTCCCCATACTTACCCTTCCCCCACCTCTGCCCCCCCCTTCCTTTTTCAACCCTTGCCTCACTCACCTCACTTTCTTTCGCCCCCTCTTCTGAATTACAGGATCCCTTCCCAATCAACTTTCACCTACATTCAAGGGATATACCCATTGCTTCCATCTCTACATCTCTGCACCAGGGACTAGGGAAAAACTCACACCCACATCCCCATGGTAAGGGTAGAGGGAGACCTTCACACTTATCCCCTAATCAAAGTCGATCTCTATTAGAGCTTGAGGATGATAAACATAAATCCATTTTTGGGGCGCTTAGAGCAGCGGATTCCTTAGCAGGGTTTCTTCCATGAAACTACTTTCCTTTAACTACAGGGGGTTGGCAAGTGAACCTAAAAAACTTGCACTCAAGTGGCTGATCTCTTTACACCAATCGGATGTTCTTCTGCTCCAAGAAACACTGGGTTCTGAGGAAGACATTACCCTTTTACTCACATCTTTTTTCAAGCTCATGGATTTTTGGGCTTTGGACACTCGTGGCCACTCTGGGGGTGTTTCCATTGGTTGGAACACCCATATAGTTAGACTTTTAAATTCCTAGGGAGCCAACTCTCTGCTGGGTGTGGAAATTTATCACTCTGTTCTAAACACTCGTTTCAACATCTTAAATATTTATGGACCCTACGTGGACAGGGTTCCATTCTGGGACACTCTGAAGTCGTCTTCTTTTCTTCATCTACACAATCTGATTATCGGTGGGGATTTTAATTTTACTCTTGGAAACCATAAGATCTGGGGTCCTGTTGAGGCCTCGGGTGTGTAAGATGCTGGAATGGGTTCCAAAGCTCTCAAGAGAGGAAGAAAACCCAGCCAAAGGCTTTAGATAATCCTATGCAAGTATTACCCTATCCTTGAGCTGTTTGGAATAGTGATCTCCCACGAATACAAAGGCCTCTGCTGGAATTGTGGTTTTGATCCTAAAACGATATGTCTTCGAATAAAGGAAAATGAAGTGTGTTCGGTTTGAAACAAATCTACCTAGAAAGGAAAATCTAAGCTAAGTTAGAACTACTTCTAAAGGTGTCTTCTTTAAGTGTAGATTAACTTGATTTGTAAACAGATAAGTATATTCATCCACTTGACAGATATGCAAAGAAAATTAATTCCTTATCAACTTAAATTAGAACCAATCAATTAAAATTAATTGAATGCAATATTAAGTGTTCAAGCTCATTCAAGATTAACCTGGAACTGATATGTCAATTGAAAAATTAACATAAATTATATGTTACTGCGAATCATTTGGAGAAATAGATAAATATTTTAGTTGAAGAAATTCAATTAAAACATAATGCATACACAGACCTGATATAAGGTAAAATCCAGATCATAAATCTTTGCATGAAATAACAATTGCAAAAGATTGTATAGTATAGATAACAATTTGAAGTAAAAATCAATGTTTATCAAAGAAATTTGACGAATGAACAAAAGATGATGCAAGAGAATAACATTACTGTATTAATGAAAGTCTGTAAAAAATTACAAGCTATGCAATAAACAAAGTACCTCTAGTCTTCTTCTGTTGATTTTTACCCCAAAACGAACATCCCTTTCCTATTAGTTTTTCAGAATTTACTTCAATCTGATCTAGGATCTTTATTGAGAGAATAACATGTATAGCATATCAGTGCATATCAATCATCACAAGAAGTAAACATAAGAGACAATAGACACACAGAGTTTCTGTGGGGAAAACCCTAAGGTGAAAAACTCCACAACTTCCTCAGAGATAGATAGAGCAATAGTACAACCTAGATACAGAGAGATAGTCTTCTCCTAGCAGCTGATCCTCCTCCTCACATGTGCGCCACTTTTTGAGTGATGTAGAGTGAGATAATGAGATGATCAAATAGAGATCTCCCGATCTCTATTTATACTTGTTTTGACCTACCTAATAAACTAGTGGGGCCGACTTGTCCAACTTAGCCTAATAACCCCTGGTTACATTAATCCAGGATGACCCCTTACTAGGTGGTCTAATAAACCATCGGCAAGTTAACACACTTCTGACACTTGTCAATACAAATGATGACACTTCCATATAGAGGAATAATACATATCTATAGCAGTACAATAAATATATATATGAAATACATTCTGAAGTTACATATACATCAACACTCCCTCTTAACTAGGAAGGTATTTTCTCGACACAGATCATCTAGCACAAGTCTTCTTCTCTGGATCATCGTCATCGATGCATCATCCTCGAATCATCGTCATCATCACTGCTACTACTATCTCAATCAATCTTTGAATCTACTTGTCATAGGAAGTTCTACAGAGCCAGTCCTTTTTCATATTGGATGTAGGCCCACCACCTACAGGTCTTCATCATCACTGGCAATACTATGGAATCCTCAGGACTTATTACGTGCATCACAAAATCTAGCAAGTGCATCCAAGACTGATTACGGGCACACAGCCCAACCTATCGAATCTCCTAGGGAGCTATTATATGTGACCACCACAAAACCTCGCAAGAGCATCCCAGGACTTATTACGGGAACACATCCCAACCTATCGGATCTCCCAGGGAGCTATTTGTTGAATATTGTAACTTCTAAGAATATTATATTTGTACTTTATTATTCCATAGATGTTTCATCCCTATGTGGTGATCCTATTATGTATCTGGAGATGTTTATTCCTCCGTTGGATTGTGGTAACTAGGGTTATTAGATCCACCATGTGGGGGTCGGCCCTGAGTTAATTAATTAGGGGTTATTAGACTCCCTTGGGAGAGGTCGGCCAAATTAGAGAAAAAGTTAGTCAGAAATCTAGTATACGTAGAGGAGGATGCTCCTCACTTATCTCACACTTGCATAGCTCGAAAAGTAGCGCACTTGTGATTGAGAGGTCTGCATAGGAGGTAGAGAAGGAGGTCTAGTCTTGGAGCACTTCTTGTATTTTGGTTGATCATCTTATTGAGGAAAGCTTTGCTGGGTTTTCTACCCCATGAGGGTTTCCCAGGGTAAAATCTCTGTCTATCTTGTGATTGTGTTTCTTTCAGTGATCTTGCTAGTCAAATTAGTATAAACTTAACATGGTAGTAGAGCTAGCCTGAATAGAACATCTTTCACAAGGTGGAATTATCTTTCTCTCTCTCTCTCTCTCTCCAAAAATTAGGGTTTCTGCAAAAGTTAGTATTTTTTTATTTTGGTTGCATGGATGAATAGCCCTTCTCAAAATCAATCTTCTAATCCCTGGATTGAAGTTTTTTGTTGGGTAGAAATCTGAGAAAGTAAAACCCTAGTTTGACCAAAAGTGCGATAAAACCAGAAATTATGTTACGGATCCAGAAACTGAAAAGTTGAAGCTTCCAGAATCAGAACACACCAGAACATCCAATCAAGCACATCTCCTCATAAGTGTTACTCTATCTCTTGAAGCTCTAATCTCTTGGACTCCCCCAAGAGAAGATGGCTCCAAGCACTAAGCTTGAAGACAAGCTAGAGGGTATAGAAAATTTTTGGGCATGGAAATACAAAATTGGCCTCATTCTTGAAGAGAATGATCTTGCCCAGTATATCAAGGATGAGATTGCAGAACCTGAAGAAGGTGAAGCCAAAGAGAAGCATAGGAAGGATTTGATTAGGGCAAAGAGAATCATTGTTGATTCTATTAAAGACCACTTGATTTCCCAAGTGGCATCCAAGAAGACTCCAAAGGAAATGTATGATGCCCTTTCCAGAATGTATGAGGGAAAGAACATCAATAGGAAGATGAATCTGAGAGCTCAATTGAAGAGCTCAAAGATGAATAAAGGAGAACTTGTTCAAGACTATTTCTCAAGGATCTCCCAGTTTAAGGAACAACTAGATGCTATTGGAGATACTCTTGATGAAGATGAACTAGTCATGACTGCTCTAAATGGTATCACCAGACCTTGGGATTCATTCATCCAAACCATGTGTGCTAGAAAAGAAAGCATGAAATTTGATGTGGTTTGGGAGGATTGTATTCAAGAAGAGGCTAGGGTTGCAAACAGAGAAGCCTTGCTCAAAGAAGATGACCAAGCCTTGGCCACACACACCAAGAGAAGAAGGAATCAATCCTACTTAAAGAAGGATAGTCACAAGGAGTCTCATCCTCCACATAGATTTCAAAAGAAAAGAGGAACTAATGAAAGAAGAGATTACTCCTCATTCCAATGTTGTTCTTGTCACAAAATAGGACACATTGCTAAAGATTGTCCTCTAAAGAAGAAAAAGGTTTCGCATTACAAAACACATGAAGCACATCTTGCAGAAGATGATAGTGAAGAAGAAGTAGAAGAGGAAGAAAGGCCTCACAAGAAAAGACCTAGAAGAGAAGAAGAAGAAGAAGAATAAGAAGAAGAAGAAGAAAGGACCTTCTTCAAGAGAAGATCTAGGAGAAATGAAGAAGAAGATGCAGAAGAATATGTTCTATTCTCCGTACTCTATGGATCTATAACACCTAGAGAAGATACATGGCTTATTGACAGTGCTACTTCAAAGCACATGATAGGTCAGAAGAAGTCTCTCTCAAGACTTGAAGAAAATACCTCTCCACAAAAGGTATCTATACGAGATGACTATCAATATCCCATCAAGGGAATTGGTGAAGCAAGCTACAAGCTTGATTCTAGTACCCCATGAAGATGAAAAAAATATTGTATGTACTAGGATTGAAGAAGAACTTGCTATCCATCTCAGCATTAGATAAGAAAGGTTATAGGGTTGCATTCATTGATGGGAAAGTATTAATGTGGTCCAAAGGTAAATCTATCAAGGATGCAATTATCATTGGTGAAGAGGAAGGAGGTCTGTACAAGCTCAAGGCCATCTAGAAGCTGCCCTTGTACATGAAGCCATTAGCCCAAATGAGCTATGGCATAGGAGACTTGCTCACATTAACTACAAGGCACTACCTCACGTAAGCAAGGTAGTTATAGGTCTTCCAAACTTAAAGATTGATCATGATGGCACATGCAAAGGATGTGAAAAAGGGAAGAATATCAAGAACCCATTTCCAAAGAGTGAAACAAAGACTAAAAGTACCTTGGAGTTAATTCACTCTGATGTATGTGGACCAAAGGCCTCCACATCCTTGAGTGGATATGAATACTATGTCACATTTATTGATGACTATTCAAGGAAAACTTGGATATACTTTCTAAAAGGAAAGAATGAAGTCTTTGGAAAGTTCAAGGAGTTCAAAGCCCTGATAGAGAATCATTCAAAAAAGAAAATCAAGATTCTCGGGATAGATAATAGTGGAGAATATACTTCAAAAGACTTTGAAGACTTTTGTAAGGAAGCTGGAATCAAGAGGGAGCTAACCACTCCCTACAATCCTCAACAAAATGGTGTTGCGGAAAGAAAGAATAGAACCATCATGGAGGCTGTAAAGACAATGTTACATGATCAAGACCTACCTATGTATCTGTGGGATGAAGCAACTAGGATAGCAGTCTATGTGCAAAATAGACTTTCCCACAGTGCTCTTGATTTTAAGACTCCAGAAGAAGTGTTCACAAGAAAGAAGCCTAAGGTAAGTCATCTCAAAATATTTGGATGTCTAGTGTATATTCACATTCCAAAAGAAAAGAGAACCAAGTTGGATCCTTCTGGTAAGAAGGCAATATTTGTTGGATATTGTGAATCATCCAAAGAATTCATAATTTACATCCCAGGTTTTCATCTTATGGAAATAAGTAGGGATGTAACATTTGATGAAGAAGCCACTCTCAAGAGATCTAGGAAGTGCCAACATGAAGAAGTCTATGAAGAATATGCACCTCCCAGAATCACAGAGGCTGTACCCATCTCTGAAGATACTACACCAGAAGACCATGACATGTTAGAACCTCAAGAACCCCCTATTACAAACTTATCAAGAAAAAGAAGGCCAGCATGGGCCAGAGACATTATTCAAGGAGCTGAAAAGTATGGAGCTCCTAAAGGCTCCACTAGAGAAAGGAAGAAACCAAAGCTAGTATCCAACTATGTGGCTTTGATGTGTGATGTTGTGGATCAAGAACCCACTAGCTATGAAGAGGCAGTTCAGAAGAAAGAGTGGGTAGAAGCAATGACAGAAGAATATCAGTCAATAATGAAGAATGATGTTTGGGATATAGTTCCCAAACCAAAAAATAAAAGTGTGGTATCTTCTAAATGGATATTCAAGATAAAACATGATGTACATGGTAGCATTGAAAAATATAAGGAAAGATTTGTAGCCAGAGGATTCTCTCAGAAAGAGGGAATTGACTATGAAGAAACATTTGACCCAATTGCAAGGTACACTTCTATTAGAACCATCATGGCTCTTGCATCCATGATGAAATGGAATTTACACCAGATGGATGTAAAGACAACCTTCCTAAATGGTGTAATTGAGGAAGAAGTGTACATAGAACAACCACAAGGCTTTGAGGTGGAAAATGGAAGAACCCATGTATGCAAACTGAAGAAGGCCTTATATGGGTTGAAGCAAGCTCCCAGAGCTTGGTATGGAAGGATTGACAGTTTCTTGACAAACTTGGGATTTACCAAAAGCAAAGCTGATCCAAATCTTTATCTCAAGATCATGAATGATGAACTTGTTATATTGCTTCCATATGTGGATGATCTATTTCTAGCTGGAAATGAGAAACAGATTATTGAGTGCAAGAAGAATCTCTCTTCAGAATTTGAGATGAAAGATCTTGGATTGATGCACTACTTCTTGGGTCTAGAAGTATGGCAAGGTCCAAAGGGAATATTTCTCAACCAAGGTAAGTATGCTGTGGGAATCTTGAAAAGATTTGATATGTTGGAATGCAAAGCCATGGCCACTCCCATGGATTCGAACTTGAAGCTGTTAGGTAATGACTCTTCAGAGTTAGTGGATATGACTCTGTACAGATAGATTATTGGATCATTAATGTATCTAACAAATACCAGACCAGATATATGCTTTGTAGTGAGCACCCTAAGTCAGTATCTAGTGGAACCTAGACGAGTTCACCTAATTGCTGCAAAGCATGTGATGAGGTACCTAAAGGGTACGTTAGATTTTGGTCTATACTATCATGGAGATCATGACTTCAGATTGTATGGAAACACTGATGCTGATTGGGCAGGTAGTGTATCAGATAGAAAGAGTACATCGAGTGGATGTTATTGTATGGGATCTGCCATGATCTCGTGGTTCAGCAGGAAGCAGTCAAGTGTGTCTCTCAGCACAACTGAAGCAGAATATATAGCTGCCTGCTCTACCAGTTGTGAAGCAGTATGGATTCGAAAGCTGGTATCAGGTTTGTTTAACTTAGAGATGGAACCCACTATGATTTTGTGTGATAACTAGAGTTGTATCAAGATGATAGAAAATCCAGTATTCCATGATAAGTCAAAGCACATAGAGATTTGATATTTCTATATATGAGATATGGTGCAGAAAGGAGATATCAAACTCGAGTATGTAAGCACTGATGAACAAATTGCTGATATATTGACCAAACCTCTATCTTGAGTAAAGTTTGAGTTTTTCCGAGATAAGCTTGGTGTAGTTCAGAAGGACCCTCCTCAAAAGGGGGAGTGACATGGTCAATGATGATATTTGGTTACTGGTATCGATGAAGATACCCATATCAATGTTTAGGATACTTGTATGGTTACTTGTATTGATGATATGTATTGATGAGGATACTTGTACTGATGATATATATATACTTGTATTGATGAGGATACTTGTACTGATGATATATGTATATACTTGTATTGATGAGGATACTTGTACTGATGATATATATATATATACTTGCATTGATGATATGTATAATTGTATTGATGAGGATACCTGTATTGATGATATGTATTGATGAGGATACTGTATCAATGATGTGACTACCTGTTCCAATGATGAGGTTGATGATGAGGTTGTCTGTTCCGACGATGAGGTCAATAAGGTTGTGATCAGGATTGCATCATCCTTGGACTTATGTCCTAAAGTGATAGCGATTGATCATCCTGGAAGTGTATCAGGATTGCATCATCCTTGAACTTATGTCCTAAAGTGATAGGGATTGATCATCCCGGAAGGGGATCAGGATTGCATCATCCTTGGACTTATGTCCTAAAGTGATAGGGATTGATCATCCCGTAAGTGGATCAGGATTGCATCATCCTTGGACTTATGTCCTAAAGTGATAGGGATTGATCATCCCATAATTGGACCAGGATTGCATCATCCTTGGACTTATGTCCTAAGGTGATAAGGACTAATCATCCTGTAAGATGATTGGGATTGCATCGTCCCTAGACATGGTGAGGTGTCTTAAAGTGATAAGGACTAATCATCCTGTAAGCTGATTAGGATTGCATCATCCCTAGACATGGTGTGGTGTCTTAAAGTGATAAGGACTAATCATCTTGTAAGCTGATTGGGATTGCATCGTCCCTAGACATGGTGAGGTGTCTTAAAGTGATAAGGACTAATCATCCTGTAAGATGATTCAGGATTGTATCATCCCTAGACATGATCAGGTGTCTTAAAAGGATAAGGACTGATCATCTTGTAAGTTGATCTGGATTGTATCATCCATAGACATGAGAGATGTCTTAAATTGAGAGGGATTGATCATCTCGTAGGCAGATCAGGATTGTATCATCCTTAGACCCATGTCCTAAAATGAGAGGGATTGATCATCCCGTAATTGGATCATGTGTATTGCAGGATATGATGATGATGCTGCTGATCGTGATAGTCTAGATGACGATGCTGTTGATCATGATGGTCTAGATGACGATGTTGTTGATCGTGATGGTCTAGATGACGATGCTGCTGATCGTGATGGTCTAGATGACGATGTTGCTGATCGTGATGGTCTAGTGATGGTCTAGATGATGATGTTGCTGATCGTGATGGTCTAGATGATGATGTTGCTGCTCATGATGATTTAGATGACGATGTTGATGATCGTGAGATGTTGCTGTAGCTGCTCAAGTGGTGCAGAAGATTAAAACTCAATACTGATGGTGCTGATGTTCCAGTATTGATTATGTTCTAGTAACTGTCTGAGTTACTGATAAAGATGTATAAAGAAAGCTTTTGATGATTTATAGATGTATCATGTATGACGTAGTCGATGAATCCTTGCTCCTACATATGTTGCTATAATATCCTTCTCATTAAGAGGGAGTGTTGAATATTTTAACTTCTAAGAATATTATATTTGTACTTTATTATTCCAGAGATGTTTCATCCCTCTGAGGTGATCCTATTATGTATCCGGAGATGTTTATTCCTCCGTTGGATTGTGGTAACCGGGGTTATTAGATCCACCATGTGGGGGTCAGCCCTAAGTTAATTAATAAGGGGTTATTAGACTCCCTTGGGAGAGGTCGGCCCCATTAGGGAAAAAGTCAGTCGGAAATCTAGTATAAGTAGAGGAGGATGCTCCTCACTTATCTCACACTTGCATAGCTCGGAATGTAGAGCACTTGTGATTGAGAGGTCTACATAGGAGGTAGAGAAGGAGGTCTATTCTTGGAGCACATCTTGTATTTTGGTTGATCATCTTATTGAGGAAAGCTTTGCTGGGTTTTCTACCCAATGACGGTTTCCTAGGGTAAAATACCTGTCTATCTTGTGATTGTGTTTCTTTCAGTGATCTTGCTAGTCAAATTAGTATAAACTTAACACTATTACATGTGGTCACCACAAAACCTTGAAAGAGAATCCCAGGACTTATTACAGGAAGACATACCAACCTATCAGATCTCCCAGGGTGATATTACATGTGGTCATGGAAAAAACTCGAAATAGCATCCCAGGACTTATTACGGGAACACATCCCAACCTATCGGATCTCCCAGGCCGCTATTATATGCCATAGGAAAAAACCTAAAAAGAGCATCCCAGGACTTATTACGGGAACACATCCCAACCTATTAGATCTCCCAGGGTGTTATTATATGTCCTCCCAGAGCAATGACTTGAAAGAGTATCCCAGGCCTGATTACGGAAAGACATCCCAACCTATCAGATCTCCTAGTCTAACTTACATGCTCATTTGCACAACCAATCCACGACCACAAAGTATCAACCTGATACTCACCATACATCATCCTAATGTTCATGATCATCCTAATCATCATCTCTGCATTGTCCTGATGCAAGTCATCTAGAGAAACATCCTGAAGCTCATCATCCATGATCATCCTGATCATACAATGTATCCACCTGATACATATCATGCATCCACTTGATGCATATCACATACACGATCCACCTGATACATACCATGCATCCACCTGATGCATATCACACACATGATCCACCCGATCATACAATGTATCCACCTAATACATATCATGCATCTACCTGATGCATATCACATACATGATCCACCTGATCATATCATGCATCCACCTGATGCATATACAGAGCAGTAACTGGAGCATCATCCAGTGCTTACATCAATAGCCATGGAAGGATCCTCCTCTCACCATGTGTGGAATGGCTCCAAAAAATGTCTCCATCACTTCTTACTCGAAGTGTCATCAATCTAAAGAACACGAAGCCTCTCTCTGAAGTACTCAAACTTCACTTTGGCTAGTGGTTTCGTCAGCACATCTGCAACCTGCTCATCGGTCGCAACATATAGGAGCTTCACTGCTCCTCTCTACACCATATCCCTGATATGGTGATATTTGATCTCAATGTGTTTCGACCTGTCGTGGAACACTGGATTCTCATACAGCTTCACACAACTTTGGTTATCACAGAAGATACCAGTAGCCTCCAACAGTAGATCAAAGAACTCAGACAGTAGCTTCCTCATCCATACTGCCTCACAACTAGCCGAACAGGCTGCAACATACTCTGCTTCGGCTGTAGTCAGTCCTACGCAGGACTGCTTCCCGCTAAACCAAGAGATCACACCTGATCCCATACTGAAGTGGCACCCAGAAGTGCTCTTCCTATCTGCAGCACTGCCTTCCCAATCTGAATCAACATAACCCTACAGGTTAAACTTTTGATTCGCATCATACTTGAGCCCATAATCAACTGTACCCTTCAGGTACCTCAGAATATGCTCTACAGCAACCAGGTGAACACCTCTGGGATCTGTCAGAAACTGGCTCAATGTGTTCACCACAAAATAGATATCTGGTCTCATGTTCGTTAGGTACATCAAGGACGCAATCATTTGATGATACATAGTGACATCAACCGGATCAGATGAAGCATCACACATAAGCTTCATGTTTGATGCCATAGGTGTGGCCATGGCCTTGCAGTCTATCATCCCGAACCTCTTCAGTTTCTTTACTGCATACTTACCTTGTCCACGAGAAGATTCCATATACACTCTGCCACATCTCCATACCTAGAAAGTAGTGATCATCCCCAAGTCCTTGATCTCGAACTCGGCAACTAGCTTCCTCTTGGTATCAGCAATCAAACTATCATCACCTCTAACAAACAGGTCATCCACATATAGGAGTAGTATCACAGGATTTCCTTCTTCAACCTTGTGGTAAAAGTTGGAATCCGCTTTACTCTTAGTAAAGCCCAAACTAGATACGAAACTATCCATCCTACCATACCAAGTCCTTTGAGCTTGTTTCAAGTGTCACGTCCCCACCCATCATACCAGTGCAATGGAGAGGATCGTGAGGCTAAAACCGGGCATCCATCCCCATGTACCAATTAAGTAAGCATTAAATACATGTGAAGAGGCATAAATATTTTACATTTCACAGCAGAAGTAATTTCATTTACACATTCGCCATACATTCAAGATATTCATCACTTAAATAATTGAAGGATGGCACCAGAGAATACTTATCTTTAACAGAGTAGTCCCAAGCAACTAGCTATGTCGCTGCAACGTTCCACCCAACCGTAGGCTCTTCGACAGATTATACTGAGTCCGTCCGAAGGCCACCCCCGAGCTGGGCATGATTCTCACAAGGAAAAGGGAACATTCCAGCTCAACCACTGCCCAATAACCCTTTTATCTCAGCCAAGCCAGAATAATGGATTACCCATCACCCATACCCCAACATACTCTCTCTTCTCACAACAAAATGACTATTGACAGGGTTACACATTTACAACAGAGGTGTTCACGAAACATGGTCCACATTGGTTCTCCCAGCTTGTGGTTCACCCAATGAACTATGGAAATTTCGATTTCAACCCCAGGGAGCAAAACCGATTTCTCTCCACGGGTTAGGATCCCTTCCAATGGCCTAAACGACCTCCAGGAAGATCCAAAACGTTCTGCTCTCTTTCCCCACTGGTATCCAGCACAAAAACGCCCCTTCCCAGCTAAAAGATGAAGGGAAACACAGAAAAACGAGGGAGGAAAACGCCCAGGCAGCTAGAGCTGCGTGAGAGAGCAAGGCCATGCTAAATAATGGCTTGGGCATCCATTTCGTGGCTCTATTCTTGCCCCAAGAGGCCAACACGTTTTTCCATGGAGGGTGGCTTGCCCATACCCGATTTTTGGACAGCCATACCTCCCCATTCCCAAGGCATTAATTTCCCCAACCAACTCTTGGGAGAAATCAATGGTTGGCTACAAAAGTCAACATGGGTAGCTAAGGGTTTGATGGGGTTTTCTCATTGACACTTGGCTTGACTCTATTGGCTCAAGGGTTTGAATGTTTTCCCTCCCAATTCCTTGTGAAATCATGCCCCCATCTCTTTGTTGCATTGCATAGCTAGTTGTGGGTATTTTTTTTATTAAAATGCATATTACATGCTATTTGAATTTCCACTGTGCATTGCTAGCATGAAAACCATATGCATCACGAAATCGATGGCGGGGCCTTGGCCTTGAGCTCCTCACCATGATTTCCTAACAATATTACATCGTTTATAATGTTAATGCCATGGGGTCAAACTGGGGACATTACATTCCCCTCCCCTTGGAATAACACCGTCCTCGGTGTTTCAACACTTTGGACTATATACCCACTTTATACATGATTCATAGTTCACAGATGGTGGCAGGTCTGTCCTGCAATTCGTCCCCTCTCCTTGACCTTTCACGATCAATTCCTTTGGCTTCCACCAGCTGCTCCTGCTAGCTTTGGTCTTCCAGCTCCACAAGTGGGCATTGCTCCAGAGCAATCCCTTCCATTTGTTTATCTTCCAGCTGATCTACAAGTCTGGAATTTCATGGATGCCATCTTTCTTGTTGTCCCAGCAACTATCTGTGAGGCTTATCATGGCAATTCCTGTTAGGACAAGCATAACACAATAATAAAATTAGTCAATTATTTTCCTAATTGACTTAGAACGTCCATGCTTTACTCATGGGACTTCCACACATTTCATGCTTTCCCACACACACATGAACTCACTCATGTTCATCCTTTCACAAGAAAATAACTATTTCAGCATTCTCAATTCATTTCAAGCAATGAAACACAATTTGGTTTCATTTATGACATGCACTCAACAATCCTTTGTTTCTAAGATGCATCAGTCAAAGAAAGAGAAGAGTAAGAGTTTTCCCCCTCTTAATCTTGTTCCAATCCGGAGCCACACCATCATTGGTGGTCCTATGCTCCTTGGCCTCTTTCACTTCAATGTGAATGCTTGACTTGCCCTTTCTCGGCTATGACACTTTAGTGTCTAAGGTCTATCGAGTAGATTTCAACTAGGGAACCCTTCCCCATGGTTGCTTACAGAACCTTTGGCTGCTAGGACCCACACAGTTCCACTAGCACCATCTTTCATTACTGCTCATATTGAGCTCTTTTAGGACAGTCATATGTCCACATGCATCCTCCGAGTGCTTTCATAGTCTTTGCTTCCAGGAATACCTTTATTGGATGTCTTCACTTTATCCCACAGGATCCTTTTTCGCTTTCCAAGCACTGGATTTCCCATGGATACCACAATGAATGTTGGGCCAGCACGCAGGCTACTCCACAACCATTCGAACAGGCAATGCCAGGCCAGTATGCTGATTGGTTCTATCAATTGTTTAAGGGAATGTTTGGCCAGCACGCCGGCTGCTCCACAACATCGAGTGGTTAATGTTCCCACCAACTATTCTCTGAATTTGCCAAGAATTTCATAGCGTCCAACCAGTTACTCTCTGGCTCTACCAAGAATTTATGGCTCCAACCAGTTACTCTCTGGCTTTACCAAACATTTATGGCTCCAACCAGTTACTCTCTGGCTTTACCAAGCATTTATAGCTCTTTCAGGGTCCTTGTTTCCTGTAATGGCCAAGGTTTCCAACAAAGAAACAACAATGTATTAGTTTGGTTGCAATAAGATTCGTTCCTGAAATCTTCATTATTCCAACAAGAATTAAATGAAAATGAATACTTATCTGTATTTTGCGTTTCCTCACTACTCCACAGGTTTCCTTATCTGCTTTACAAGCCTTGGATCACCTGTGGGGTGGATGCTTGCCCAGCACACATGCTGCTCCACAACATCATCCGAATAGGCAATGCCAAGCCAGTGCGCCGACTGGGTTTATCAGGCATCCCAAAAATCAGTATGCTAAGCCAGTACGCCGACTGGGTTTGTCAAGCATTTCAAAACCAGTATGCTAAGCCAGTACGCCGACTGGGTTTATCAAGCATTTCAAAAACAGTATGCTAAGCCAGTACGCCGACTGGGTTTATCAAGCATTTCAAAACCAGTATGCTAAGCCAGTATGCCGACTGGGTTTATCAAGCATTTCAAAACCAGTATGCTAAGCCAGTACGCCGACTGGGTTTATCAAGCATTTCAAAACCAGTATGCTAAGCCAGTACGCCGACTGGGTTTATCAAGCATTTCAAAACCAGTATGCTAAGCCAGTACGCCGACTGGGTTTATCAAGCATTTCAAAACCAGTATGCTAAGCCAGTACGCCGACTAGGTTTATCAAGCATTCAGCAACCTTTCGCCACAACTCCCAAATAACCAATGCCAAGCCAGTACGCCGACTAGGTTTATCAAGCATTCAGCAACCTTTCGCCACAACTCCCAAATAACCAATGCCAAGCCAGTACGCCGACTGGGTTTATCAGGCATACAACCACCATTGCCAAGCCAGTACATCGACTGGGTTTATCAGGCAATATGAACAGCATAATATGATTACATGGCTCCTTCTCTTGTGCAACCAGTGGTTCCCTCCAGGAACTCCATAGGTGACTCACTTGACTGCAGGCTAGCATGGCCCCACAATACCCACTCACACTACACAAGGATGATACCCCTTTTCTGCAACACAGCTCCCTGGGCCTATCCATCCCTTCTAGTGTCCTTTAGTGTGAGCGTAGAAAGGTTACCACTGCCCATACAGTCCTCTTGAGCACCCTTCTTCACTTTGCCTCTTTCGTGCAACACCAAGTTGCATTTGTGTAAGCTGTTAACACAAGAAGGATAAGAAGGCTCATCAGTATTGTTGCCCAAAAACTGTAATCATATTTCATATCATTCACTATCAAGTATTGAAACACCAGGAATGCGTCCATTCCCTTAGGATGTAGTCAATATTGAAAACCCTATCATGACCCAGCACCAGAAAAGTTGTGCACCCCCTCTCCGATGTGCGCCATGTAGGCCCTAATCATACTCAAGCAGTCTGCAATGATATAAATAAGATGGAGCATGCTCTGCATATTAAATCTAATAACCAGACACGTATATTGTTAGTTAGGGTTACAGAATACTCATTCGCTTCACAGATGTATATTTTCTGCATTTGTGAAGAATGGGGCTCCCTTCTCTGAGTCAACAGTCCTTCGGTTTTCCACCCCAATCTTTTCACGTGCCATAACCCACACATGCCTTCTTGGCATAATTTACTGTCTCACTCACATGCTTTACCAACATGCAGTTTGTCTGAGACATTATCAACATTTACAATGGTGTTTCACCCGAAACCCATTTCCAAAGCATGGGATCCTTCCCATCTAGTTTGGCTTCTGCAGGCCATCACACATGATCTTCCTGCAATGTGTCATCCTGGCACATTTTATCACATAGCCAAATAGTCAGCAACATTTAGCAATAAGCTTCAAATATGATTGTTCCATAACCAATCAATAGCATTAATAATCAAATTCAATATGAATTTACAATTCTGTCTACTACAGAAATTGGTTTTCTTATCCATGAGGTTATCCTCATATTGTTTGGCTCCTGTAAGTGACACCACTCTGCCCGTTATGGTCTTATGCCCGCTGCCATATGGGAGCATCCACTTACAGCATGTCCTCCTGACACATTTTCATATAAGCCAAACAGTCATTAGCAATTATAAGCAATTCTCAAATCTGAAATTTGTAACTCTATTTTCCCACAGAGATTAGATTTGCAACTTAAACCATACAGTTTTCAGATTCATTTCATGCGTAATTTACAACCATGAGAACCTTCTCATAACCTTTGGCTTTTGTACATGGTAGATCCCGGTCTTTACTATGGGCTTACCCTCATTGCCATATGCAAGACTTTTCTACCTGAAACTGAAACTTCAATCAGCCAAACACGTTGTGAGTATCTACGCACATAATCATTCATTTCCATAACAGTCACTGAAGTGATCTTGGAATACTCAATAATTCAAACACCTTCAGCTGTTGAACATTTGAAATGCAATGAAATGTATATACGTTTCTATAAATGCATCATTATCACCATAGAATTTCACGGCATAGTCACACTATCCATGCAACTTAAATAAATCATAAATACTCATTATTTCACAATCATATCATTCATACAACTCTGTCCTTTCATAGAGCATTCTAGTAGCCCATCGATCATGATTTGGCTCTTCATGCACTCACTATTCTGCATTCATAACAGCCCATGAAATGGTCCTAGAATTATCATCAATTCATCATTTCATTCATTATTTATTTTGCAATGACATGCGTATCATCCCTATGCATTCATACAATGCATCACAAGATTTATAGAATCTCTTAATGCACATCTACTCAATGCTACCTTGCATTGTTTCATGAGTACTATGCATTCAAGCATATTATTATCGAAACATGACTACCTCATATAACTTGCATTATCATAATCAGGACCACCAGTCCTCACTTGCTTTGGTTATTAAGTACATAACCAACATACACATGACATGATATAAATTCATACGAATGCATTGAGACTTCTAAACAGTCATAGGGTGTAAGGATCATTTCCTTCACTTACCCACACCTCACCAAGCTTGGTAGGTTAACAGTCCCAATCGGTATTCAATATCACATGCAAACTATCTCAACATAGCTCAAACATAGTTGAAGAGATCTTACCGAATCCTCTTCAACATTCATGCAATTTGGCATTGATAATCATTACCTTCATGGTTACCATTAACATCGCATGATGTTACCCGATCAGTTGGCCTCTTACCAAGGCTGCTCGGTCCTTTTGCCAACTTTTGATCATAGATTTGTTGTACCATCCTTTCTGCATAAGGTCGTTGGCTTCATGCAACAACATCCTCAACACATTTAGCCATGCTCTTTGTTATCTTTGGTCCTACAACCAATATCAACATCAATAATGATTATCAGCCACAATATTCTCTATCAGTGGTTCATTGCATTTGCAGACTTCATTATTCTACCAATATGCAATATCCCATTTATGCGCAAGCATTTCCATATGCACTATGCAATGTTTGTTAAGGTGCCATTTAGTGCATATACATCTATGTAATCCCTTACATTTTTAACATTTTTATGCCATATGACAATTTCATAATTATAAGTATGATAAAAAACAGGGGTTTAAGGAATTCTTCCCTTTTCGATCCCTCCTCGTATCATGGAATTTCTCTTCCATATCCTGCGAATGTAGAAATTGCCCACATTGACAACAAAATTTCTTTGTCAAAAACAATCGCTGGCACTCTTCTGCACTAAATAATTATGATATCTGTAGACCTCATTCAAACTCTGGTCATGTATCATCGTTCCCTGCTGGACAAGATTTCCAATGCCTGTTTTCATGCTTCATTCCGACATCAGGTGTGGAAACTGCATCCCTTCAAAAATGACAACTTTCACTACAATTTTGCACATTTTACATAGTTGCATTTTGGTCCAGAATGCCAACTTTAGCCACCTGTGGAAGAAAATCTATGAGGAATCACAAACACTTGTCTATCGGGCGGAGTTAGTCCATATAACAAGGAACACTCAGCAATTCACGGATCTCAATTCCGATGCACGGTTCATATTCTATGAATTTCTGGGTTTTGCTACTTCTCACTTTTCACATTTTTCCAAAATTCCAAATTTTTGGGCCAAAAACGGCTATCTCCCAAACGGTGCATTTTTGGAAAATATTCGTCTAACGGAAGCTGTCCGTCTTAATGAGAATATGAAATTTCTAGTTCAGTAAAATTTATGATTCCCACATCTAGGGTCACTTTTACTGCCCACAAGCTTTTCAAAATCCCGAAAAAGTGGCCCGGAACAGTGCTTTTTGGCCTTCTTGCTCACCCCGACTCCACATCCTTTGGATTTTGGCTCCAAGATTCTGAACTTAACATCGTGCCTGCTTCATGGCCGCGCCTGATCAATTTCAGCTCAAACCGACCTTCTGTCAAGCCGCAGGACTCTGTTCTTCAAAAGTCACTATTCCCCTTTTTCTGTCAAATTGTAGTGTAATGGGCTCGGGGTCTTCACTGGTTCTTTCATGGCCCCCGTCAATGGCCTCCGAACCCCACAGAAATCATCCCATTCTGAGTCCCGGTGAACTAGTTTTTTTTCTGCCTGCCTGTCGCCACTGCAGGGCGGTTCACTGAATGCTCCCGAAATTGCAGCCCGGTTGGCTATATCCTTCCGCAGTTGCGGAATGGTTGGCTGTATCCTTCCGCAGTTGCGGAACGACTCGGTGAAGTCTTCCGCAATTGCGGAACGATTCGCCTAAGTCTTCCGCGATTTCGGAAGAGATTTCCTTCCGAAATTTCGGAAGAGAATTCCTTCCGAAATTTCCTTTCAACGCCGGACACTTATAAAATTTTTCTGTTATTCGGAGCATTTCACCGAATTTTTCCGCGTTGCGGGACAACTCACTGTATCCTTCCGCAATTTCGGAGCCGTTCGCGGAATCCTTGCGCAGTTTCGGAAGACTTTCCCGAATTCTTTCCGAAACAAACCTTAAACAAAAATTTTGAAAACACTTAGAAAAATTTTCCGTCTTTTTCGGAGGAATTCGCCGAATTTTTCCGCGTTGCGGGACAACTCGCGAAATCCTTCCGCAATTTCGGAAGGGAATTCCTTCCGCAAATTTCGGAAGAGAATTCCTTCCGCAAATTTCGGAAGAGAATTCCTTCCGAAAACTTCCCTTTGCAATTTCGGAAAAACTCGCGGAATGCTTCCGAAATTTCGGAAAGATTCGCCGAATGCTTCCGCAATTGCGGAAGACATTCGGGAATTTTTTTCCAAAACAGTCTTTAAACAAAAAAAATTTCAAACAGACTCTAAACAAATTTTTCAAACACTTAGGAAAATTGAAATCTTTCTTTCTGTCAGAGATGGCTGTTATTGGATTTGGCCCATAGAGGCCCAATGCTGCAACCAGTAGCTCTGATACCATTCTGTCACGTCCCCACCCATCATACCAGTGCAATGGAGGGGATCGTGAGGCTAAAACCGGGCATCCAGCCCCATGTACCAATTAAGTAAGCATTAAATACATGTGAAGAGGCATAAATATTTTACATTTCACAGCAGAAGTAATTTCATTTACACATTCGCCATACATTCAAGATATTCATCACTTAAATAATTGAAGGATGGCACTAGAGAATACTTATCTTTAACAGAGTAGTCCCAAGCAACTAGCTATGTCGCTGCAACATTCCACCCAACCGTAGGCTCTTCGACAGCTTATACTGAGTCCGTCCGAAGGCCACCCCCGAGCTGGGCATGATTCTCACAAGGAAAAGGGAACATTCCAGCTCAACCACTGCCCAATAACCCTTTTATCTCAGCCAACCCAGAATAATGGATTACCCATCACCCATACCCCAACATACTCTCTATTCTCACAACAAAACGACTATTGACAGGGTTACACATTTACAACAGAGGTGTTCACGAAACAGGGTCCACATTGGTTCTCCCAGCTTGTGGTTCACCCAATGAACTGTGGAATTTCGATTTCAACCCCAGGGAGCAAAACTGATTTCTCTCCACGGGTTAGGATCCCTTCCAATGGCCTAAACGACCTCCAGGAAGATCCAAAACGTTCTGCTCTCTTTCCCCACTGGTATCCAGCACAAAAATGCCCCTTCCCAGCTAAAAGATGAAGGGAAACACAGAAAAACGAGGGAGGAAAACGCCCAGGAAGCTAGAGCTGCATGAGAGAGCAAGGCCATGCTGAATAATGGCTTGGGCAACCATTTCGTGGCTCTATTCTTGCCCCAATAGGCCAACACGTTTTTCCATGGAGGGTGGCTTTCCCATACCCGATTTTTGGACAGCCATACCTCCCCATTCCCAAGGCATTAATTTCCCCAACCAACTCTTGGGAGAAATCAATGGTTGGGTACAAAAGTCAACATGGGTAGCTAAGGGTTTGATGGGGTTTTCTCATTGACACTTGGCTTGACTCTATTGGCTCAAGGGTTTGAATGTTTTCCCTCCCAATTCCTTGTGAAATCATGCCCCCATCTCTTTGTTGCATTGCATAGCTAGTTGTGGGTATTTTTTTTATTAAAATGCATATTACATGCTATTTGAATTTCCACTGTGCATTGCTAGCACGCAAACCATATGCATCACGAAATCGATGGCGGGGCCTTGGCCTTGAGCTCCTCACCATGATTTCCTAACAATATTACATTGTTTATAATTTTAATGCCATGGGGCCAAACTGGGGACATTACATCAAGCCATACAAGGCTTTCTTCAATCTGCACACATATGACTTCCTGTCATGTGTTTCAAAACCAAGTGGCTGCTCCACATACACTTCCTCCTCAACTACACCATTCAAGAAGGCTGTCTTAACATCCATCTGGTGTATCTTCCATTTCATCACTGTAGCCAAAGCAAGTACTAATCTAATGGAAGTGTGTCTAGCTACAGGAACAAAAGTTTCTTCATAGTCGATTCCTTCTTTCTGGGAGAAGCCATGAGCCACAAATCTCACTTTGTATTTCTCTATGCTGCCATCTGTAGCATGCTTCATCTTGTAGATCCATTTGGAAGTCACAACAAACTTCCCTTCAGGTCTTGGGACTACATCCCAAACATCATTCTTCATGATCGATTGATATTCCTCGACCATGGGATCCTTCCATTCTTTCTTTTCCGCTCCCTCTTCATAACTACAAGGTTCTTTGTTTATAATATCATAGAGTAAAGCAACATAGCTAGTATGTGATCTAGTTCTCTTCTTTGCTCTGTGTTCTTCTTCTGGAATGCCATATCTTTCTGCATCTTGAATGAGCTCTCTATCCCATGCATGTTTCCTCTTTTGAGATTCCTTCTCACGAGGTGGATCTACAGGTTCTTGCGGGTCTTCAATTTCACGATCAGCAACTGGAATTCCTTTAGTCATGGTAGTGTCTTGAAATTTGGTTTCCTTTTGTTCTTCATGGTCTTCAATAGGTGTCTTCCTTGATTTGATGAATGCTAAATTTTCATCAAATGTTACATCCCTGCTAACATCAATTTTCTTGAACCCTAGAAAGTATATTCTGTAAGCCTTCGAGCTTTCACTGTAACACACAAAGATACCCTTCTTTCCTGAAGGATCTAGCTTAGTCCTCTTTTCCTTTGGGACATCAATATATACTGGACAACCAAATATTCTGAGATGACTAACTTTAGGTTTCTTACCAGAGAATACCTCTTCTGGTGTCTTGTTGTCCAATATCTTGTGAGGTGTTTGTTAAATTTTCAGAATTTACTTCAATCTGATCTAGGATCTTAACTGAGAGAACAACATGTAGAACAAATCTACAACATATCATTCATGGACACAATAATGCAAGCACAAAAGAGACACTAAGTTTACTTGGGGAAAACCATAAAGGTGAAAAACCCCAATAACTTCCTCAGAGATAGATAGGGCAATGATACAACCAGAATACAAGAGATAGTCTTCTCCTAGCAGCAGAGCCTCCTCCTCCACAAGTGCACCACTCTCCACAGTGTGAGTGAGAGAATAGAATGTGTAAAATGAGAGAGACACACTCTCTATTTATACACTAACTTGACTTGACCTTTACTCAACTAGGTCGGCCTCAACTTAACCACTTAACATAATGCTGACTAGGCCGACCCCAACAAGGTGGTCTAATAACCCATCAAGTATAAGTTACGACACTTACAATATAAATGACGACACTTCCGTATAGAGGAATAATAACATCTCTATAGGAATACAACCACTTCCGTATAGAGGAATAATAACATCTCTATAGGAATACAATATACATATATGTGAAATACATTCCGAAGTTACATATACATCAACACTCCCTCTTAACTAGGAAGGTATTTCTCGACACAGGTCTTCTAGCACAAGTCATCTTCTCTGGATCATTGTCACTGGATAATTTTCATCGAGTCATCATCATCGTCACTGTTGCTGCTATCTCAATCAATCTATGAATCTACTCGTCATAGGAAGTTCTACAGAGCCAGTCCTTTTTCATACTAGATGTAGGCCCACCACCTGCAGGTCTTCGTCATCACTGGCCATATTGTGGAATTCTCAGGACTTATTACGTGCATCACAAAACCTGGCTATAGCATCCCAGGCTATTACGAGCACACAGCTCTACCTGTAGGATCTCCCAGGAGCACATTACACGTGACCCATCACAAAACCTGGCTTAGGCATCCCAGGCTGTTACGAGAACACAGCTCTACTTGTCGGATCTCCTAGGAGCACATTACATGTGATCTCACCACAAAACTTGGCTGAAGCATCCCAGGCTGTTACGAGCACACGGATCTACCTGTCGGATCTCCCAGGAGCACATTACATGTGGTCCACCACAAAACCTGACTGAAGCATATGAGGCCTTTTTCATCCTGTCCAGGTCTCCCAGGAGCAAATTACATGTGGTCATGGCAAAACCTTGCTGAAGCATCTGAGGCCTTTTTCATCCTGTCCAGATCTCCCAGGAGCAAATTACATGCCATAGGAGAAAACCTCGCAAGAGCATCTCAGGATGTTACGGGTACACAACTCCGACCTGAAGATCTCCCAGTGCACAAATTACATGTCCTCCTAGAGGAATGTCTCGAAAGATCATCCCAGGCTGTTATGGGCACGAAACTTCGACCTATAGGATCTCCCAGACATGCTCATCTGCACAACCTGATCCACGGCCACAAAGTATCATCTGATACTCATCATACATCATCCTGATGTACACATGATCATCCTGATCATCATCACTGCAACATCTTGCTGCATGTCATCTAGAGAAGCTCGTCATTCACGATCACCCTGATCATGCAATGCATCCATGTGATGCACACTAAGTATCTACCTGATACATATCATCATACATAGTGTATCCACTTGATACATAGATACATGATCCACACAATGTATCCATCAATATACATGATCTACCTGACCATACCTGATACATATCAATATACATGATCTACCTTATCATACAATGTATCCACCTGATACATATACAGATACATGGTCCAAGCATCCAACATGATGCATATACACAATACATACAAATGATCCAACCGATCATATCCAGCATCCAACATGATGCGTACATACATATAAATGATCCAACTGATCATATCCAGCATCCAACATGATGCACACATACATATACATATAAATGATCCAATTGATCATATCCAGCATCCAACATGATTCACACATACATATAAATGATCCAACTGATCGTACAAAGCAGAAACTAGAACATCATCCTGATGCTCATCATCCAACGCTTACATCCACAGCCATGTGAAGAATTCTCTTTTTAACATGCTTGGAATGGCTTCAGCAAATGTGTCCATCACTTCTTCCTCGAAGTGTCATCAATCTGAAGAACACCAAGCCTCTCCCTGAAGTACTCGAACTTCACCCTGGGTAGTGGCTCCGTCAGCACATCTGCAATCTGCTCATCCGTCGCAATGTACAGGAGCTTCACAGCTCCTCTCTGCACCATATCCCTGATATAGTGATATTTGATCTCTATGTGTTTCGACCTATCATGAAGCACTGGGTTCTTGGACAACTTCACACAACTCTGGTTATCACAGAAGATACCAGTAGCATCCAACGGGAGATCAAATAACTCAGACAGTAGCTTCCATAGCCATACTGCCTCACAACTAGATGAACAGGCTACAACATACTCTGCCTCAACTGTACTCAGTGCTATGCAGGACTGCTTCCTGCTAAACCAAGAGATCACACCTGATCCCATACTGAAGCAGCACCCAGATGTGCTCTTCCTATCTGCAGCATTGCCAGCCCAATCTGAATCAACATAACCCTGCAGGTTAAACTTTTGCTTCACTTCATACTTGATCCCATAATCCACTGTACCCTTCAGGTACCTCAGAACATGCTTTACAGCATCTAGGTGAACACTCCTCGGATCCGTCAGGAACTAGCTCAATGTGTTCACCGCAAAGCAAATATCTGGTCTCGTGTTCATTAGGTACATCAAGGACCCAATCATTTAACGATACATAGTGATATCAACCGGCTCAGATGAAGGATCACACAGATGCTTCAGGTTCGATGCCATAGGTGTGGCCATAGCCTTGTAGTCCATCATCCCAAACCTCTTCACGATCTCTACTGCATACTTCCCTTGTCCAAGGAATATTCCATCACTCTGGCACACCTCCATGCCAAAAACAAATAGTGCATCATCCCTAAGTTCCTCAACTCGAACTCGGAAGCAAGCTTTCGCTATGTGTCGGCAATCAATCTATCCTCACCTGATACAAACAGGTCATCCACATAGTAGTATCACTGGATTGCCTTCCTCAACCTTGTAGTAAAGGTTGGAACCCACTTTACTCTTGGTAAAGACCAAACTGGATAGAAAGCTTCCTATCCTACCATACCAAGTTCTGCACATATATGATTTCCTGTCATCTGTATCAGAACCAAGTGGCTGCTCCACATACACTTATTCTTCAACTACACCATTCAAGAAAGCTATCTTGAAATCCATCTGGTGTATCTTCTATTTCATCACTTTTATATTTCTCTATGCTACCATCTACAGCATGCTTGATCTTGATAGATCCATATGGAAGTCATAACAAACTTCCCTTCAGGTCTTGGGACTACATCTCAAACATCATTCTTCATGATCGACGGATCATGGCATTCTTCCCATATTCTGGGAACTTCAATATCTTCAATAGATAATTTTGTTGCTGAACGAATGTTGTAGTTCTTCTTTTGTAGGTGATGGCATACGATCTTTCCTACACAACAAGTTAAATTGCATGATTAGAAAACATCTCATAGTTTTCAGAACAAATTCTTACACATAAATAAATATGTCATACAGTCATGCAATTATCTTAGCCAATGCTTCAATACAACATTTATCCATATCCCGTAACTTTATAGATGCCTTCCAATCTCTACCAGAACATTGTTAAGAGTGTGCACAACTCCCAACATGTCAGCAAAGAGGTTTCATTCTAGATAAGTAGCAATGGAATGTTGTACAGTGCCACAGGCTACTTACCCATGCATATTAGTAGTATACTGTTCATCATTGCAACTATTCTAATATGCATAATACACAACCTAATTCTAGGAACATCAGTATATACATTATTGAACAGTATTATTTAAACAATAAAATATGCAAGTAATGACAATTCAAATACTTATCTTTGTTTGTTTGTTGGGTTGACTCCCTCTCAGTCTTTGCTTCGTTTCTGCAACTCCATTCTTATGTGGATTGTGAGAAGTGGTCAACTCCCTTTGAATATCTGCATCCTTGCAGAAACTACTGAAGTGTGCTCCTTTGCTTTCTTGCAGGAACAACTGGAGTGTGCTCCCTCTTTATCTTTGCTTCCTGGATTACCTGTCCTTGAACTTACATCCATCCTTAATCACTATGCATGCTTATTAGTATCATCATTGTGTTATCCTTGAGGTCTCATACATAATCACACATTTATTAGTATAATCTTAATACTATCAAAACACAATAATCTTAAACATGTATATTAATGATCATTCAGAGATAATAAACATTAGTATTCAAGGTTTCAGGGAAGTCTTCTTTTACTCATACATTTTCTTATTTGATCATAGGACTCTTCTAGTTAGTTGAATCATCAATCAAGATAAGAGATATAATATGCATAAAACCTGTGATTATTCAAACCTATACCTTCATGATTCTTCTTGGTTAGTCATATAATCAATTATGGTAAGAAACATAATATGCATACAACCATGATTATTCAAACCTATGACTTCATGAATAATCATTATCAACAACACAACAGTATAAGATCCTAACACAAGGTAGGATTCTAGCTTGATATAGGAAAAACATACCTGGATTAGCATGCTAGCTAGTTATGTCTAACATACCTGCATAATGTCTTCTGGTTCTCTTTAGTGACTTGTGCTAGTAACCTGCATGTCTCATAAGTTAACCATTGTAGAATCAAGTTATACATACCTCGAAAGTAGATCTTCTATGTGATCCATGACAATGGATGAATCCTTGTCTTCATGTCACCATGATCATATGTTCTTGAAGTAGAACATGATTTGTCTTTCTTGGTGTACCTTTTATGTTAGCAGACAACATAAACCTCATACAACACCATAATGCATTAGTACAATCATAAGTGTCAACACCCTAACCAACGAATATATTCTATCATGCATTCATAATTTTTTTAAGGTGATATGACAAATCTAAAATCAAGATTGTACTAACCGTAATAACATGAAGACAAACATACCATAAACTTAATAATGAACAAATATCGAAACATACCTCGATGAGTCATACCTGTCAAGATCTCTTGTAATATTCTTATGTAAGGCCTTAGCCTCATCTCCCTCTGAAACAGGAACTTCTTCACTTATGCAGGTGACCAATCCATCTTCTTCTAGGATTAACCCAATCCACTTGATTTGCAAGAACTGGAGCTGGAGCTGGATATGGGTTTGTCATAGAAACCCCAAAAATTCAAACTTTGAATTTCAAACTTCCGAAAGGATAGAAATATGCACCTTGATGAGCTGATCAAGCTGGTATATTCAGAATTTGAAAACTGCAAAGTTTCACTCCTCAATTTTGCCTTTGAAACTTACAGATTCACTGGACATGACCATGAACTGGGGTTTGATAAAGCCCACTCTTCTTCCCAATCAAAAGGTTTGATCCAAATCTCTAAGCTTCTATTTTTCTGAGGAGCTTCCAGTCGTGGTCACAGATTTCAAAAATTCCCATTTTTACAGAAGCCCTAATTTTTCACCTTTCTGATCAAATTCCCAAACTAGGGTCTGATCAAGCCTGGCCTTCTGATTGTTTCTGGTGTCACTCCTAACTTTTCAATCCAGAGGGTCTGAAATTTTATTTTAAGATAGCCCGACCTGTTATTTTTCTATCTCGACAGGTGTTAACACCCAAAAAGTGCTCACTAGCTCATTTCCCTATTCACATGACCCATTTATCCACTTTTTCACCATCAGAGCCTCTGAAACCAACAAAAGGTCACCAAAAGACCTGAGTACACCCCTTTTTCCATTAAAAAAGATTATTTTTCCCAAAAAAGCATAAAAAACCCTCAAAAAGGGTCCAAATTCCCAAAAATATTAAAAAGGGAATTAAAATATTATTTTTATTCAAAAAAGGAAAAAGGAGGGAAAAGTATCTAAACCATGTTGGTCAATACCATTTGGTTTCCACAAAACCACAAATGGTATTTCCCACCACCAAAACCTATAAAAAGGTGGTAGGGGCTCCTCATTTCACATCCATCCATTATCTCATCCTTATGCTGTTGAAATCTCCCTTGAGCATTTTATCCATTGCAAACCACATTGGAGAAGAGACCATTGGAGATTGGAGTTGCTCATCCTTGGAGCCATTCAACCTCACCATTAGAGGTATTGATTCCGCAAGCACTTGCTTGCTCCATTCTTTCAATACAAATTCATTATTTTACATTATCTTGTTCTTGATTTTAAATTATTTTTGTTATTTGCTTAATATCGTTGCATAGATCCATGGTTAGTCTTGTTTAATTAGTTTATTGTTATTTATTTCCATTGAAACTGCTGCTACTAGTTAGCAGGTGCCCATAGCACTAAGCCTGGTTGCAAAACCGGGCCAACAGTTTTTGGCGACTCCGCTGGGTTTTGAACAATAGATCTCTAGTTTTGCTTTTAATCTTAGTTTTTTATTAGTTTTTAACCCTTAGATCCATAGATCTGCCATCTTAGACAGCAGATCCATTGCTGCTCTGAGTTTTGGCCCCATTAACAGCCCGGAATTCTCAATTTTTGGGTTCGTTTTTCGATTTCCGTGCACAGCTTTCGCCTCGCGGCTTTTAGCCTGACAGTCGCGCGGTCCATCGCGGCTTTCGGCCTTTTTTCCGCGCGGTCCATCGCGGCTTTCGGCCTTTTTTCCGCGCGGTCCATCGCGGCCTTTGGCCTTTTTTCCGCGCGGTTCACCGCGGCTTTGCTGTCGATTTCCGCACTGCACATCGCGGCATCGCGGTCATTTACCGCGCTGCACATCGCGACTGCGCGGCCCTTTTCCGCGCGGTTCACCGCGACTTCGAGGCCTATTTGCGCGTTGCACATCGCGGCTTCGCGGACTTTTTCCGCGCTGCACATCGCGACTGTGTGCCCAAATTCCGCGCGGTCCATCGCGACTGTGCGACAGAAACCCGCGCGGTCCATCGCGGCTTTTCTGTGAAAACCTGCGCGGCTGAATTTTTCATTCGGCCATCCCGATTTTGAAAATTTTTTTTACTGTACTTTCTGCCCATAGCACATTTTTTACAGTATTAAATTATGCATATTTTACAGCTTTGAAAAAATTTCTACTATTTAAAAAAGCATATCTAGAAGTCTTTTTAAAAAAAAAATTTGAAAGAAAGACTCATTTTGCATTTTTATCTAGATTTAAATTTTTTCCTGTTTACTTCTTTAAAATCTTGCCCTTAGCAATTTACTTGAAAAAAGAAATCCATTTATTTCTTTTAAAGAAGTCTATTATTTGCTTTCAGAAATCAAAAGATTCTTTGTTTTTTGAGTTGATATTTGCAAAGCAATTTAATTCCTATTTATTTGAAAAAGTCATAAATATTTGCTTTTTTATTTTCAAAAACTCCTTTGTTTTGTGAAAATTTCCTATAAAAGCATTTACATTTTTCAAGTTCAGTTTACAATACCTCACGTGCACTCACACGATCACTTAATTGAACTAAGCCTTAAAACGTACACTAATTTCAACACACTTTTAACCCCACTTGGGGAACACTAAAAGAACTTTTGTAGCTAGGTAGTATTGGGGGGATAGGTGTTCCAATAACACCCCTCAGTTATTACATCTGAGACATAGAAGTTGTCCAATTAGGGAGCTAAAATCTCTTAGTACTTTTTGGCGCGGTCACAACCGGTTTGTGGGAAGGCCTCTCCCTTAGGAGGGTTGAAGTCGCGAGGATGGTTCCGGAAGCCTGAGTGGAATACCGAAATCCATTCAGTAACCGAAGGGCTACCATTCGCAGTTCTCGGGATATCCCTGTATTGGGATATTGCGATCAAAGGACCAAACGGCAGATTTACCTTTTCTCGAAGCGTCATGAACGGAGTATCCTAGTAGCCTGTCTTTAGGATTGATTACCCGGTGTCCCTCCCGGTAGGGGGATATCTAGCCGTTGTCTCAACATTCATATTGTCTTACTTGGATTTCATCACCTTGCAGAGGATATCATGTGTTTGAGTCACAATACTTTTAGTTAGGTGTTTGCATGATTCAACCCACCCTTGGTCTAGTTACACCTATTTTTTATAGAAGCCGTTTGCATGTTGGTACTCTGACCATTTGTTGCATTCCTCCACTTATTGTAGCACAGCTGCTAGAATAAGTGCCTTTTTTGAGGTTGATTTTTTTTGGACTGAGAGCCTTCTTTTTTCACTCCCCCTCTTGCACCCTTGGTTGCATTTAGGGTTTTGAGTCTTTTATATATATATCACCACCTGATACTTAAACAAATTTTTTACACAAAAACATATTCTCACCATTGAGAATTTTAGACGCTCTCGTCGTCTACAGGGCGAACTCCCAGAGTTTAGTCCACTTGGCTCTCCACGTCACGGACGCAGAGCCTTATCCCTTGATTCGACACATCATCAATCAACTAGACAGTCATCCGATTCTGACACACCTCACTTCACTTTTGATTTGGAGGTAGAAAATGAAAAACCCACAGAGTTACCACCAACCACCATTATGTCTGGAACACCATTTGATCCACTGTTTACCAGCACCATAGGTGAGACATCTACAGACCGTTCTGCGGTGGTGCCATCCATGGCGACTACCACCCCCCTAGGTATGCCCAACATGGGTAACACTCCACATTTAGGAATTCCCAACACAGGGCCACCACCTGTCATCGGTATACCCAACATAGGGGTCACACCCCCTCTGGTTTCCACAAACCCTATCCCAGGAATCCCCACTGCTATTCCTAACCCAAGTGTAACCCATGTTGCACTTGGAGGCGCTGGCCCATACCAGACTACACCTATTGGAGGGCACATACCCTCCATACCTAGCATACCTTTAGGCGCTACTGGACCCCTACACCATACCATAATGGCTAGGCATGTCCCAATTCCAGTCACCACATCTGCTAGCTTACCATACATGGCGAGTCTGAACCTGCCAGACTTAGCTAGGCTCACAAATGACCCCATCAGACACGATCCTGCGTGGCCTCACATGCCCACCAAAATCCCCTCTGACATCCCTAAATTTGAGGGCAAGGCAGGTGAAGACCCCCAGAACCATATCATGTCCTTCCATCTATGGTGTTCCTCCAACTCCATAGTGGACGACTCTGTCCGCCTCCGTCTATTACAGCGCACCTTCACTGGCTCTGCAGCCAAGTGGTATATCGAGCAGCCCCATGGGACGCATGCCACCTTTACCTCCCTTGCCTCGACCTTCCTGCAGTTCTTTCAGTTACCTGTCTGCTATGATGCGGGTGTCAAGATCCTACTGTCTTGCAGACAAACCACGGCCACCCACATCACGGACCACATTCATGAGTGGCGTCGACGCCGAAGCCTCTCCAAAATTAAATTAGACGACCGTATCTTTTTAGATTGGTTTCCAAAATCCCTCCTCCCTCTCATTGCGAAGGATGTGGCATCTGAAAGACCCCAGTCTGAAGAAGAGGCCATCCTCAAAGCCCAACAGTTTGATCTCATCTACGCCCAGTCGGGTTATCTATACACAATCATACCTGACGCCCCATGAGGTGACTCTTCACGTGGCGATGCACCGGGGGAATCACATGCCGCTGATGGAATCATTGGCCAAATCACCCCGCAACCTAAACCTTTCAGCATGGTGAGCACCATGCCCGCCCCAGACCTCTCTAGGGCTACATCCAGTTCCGGAGCAACAACTTCTTATGCTCCAACAAACCAGACCCATCACATTCATGGACCCTCTTGTCCACAACATTGTTATCGCAAAGAACCCTCAGCATATGTACCTCCTACATATTATGCTCAACCTACCGCACAGACCCCCATGCAGTTCCCACAACAGCAGATGCATTACCCACAACAAGCTGCACCAGCTAATCTCACACCTCCAACAGCTTAGGGGTACCAACAACCCCAACAGGCAGCTGGACCACCTCCAACTCCACCTGCATACTACCCACCGCAACCTGCTCCCGCACCTGCGGCTCCCCAAAATCCCCCCAATGCTCAAGGGCATGTGTACGCACAACAACATCAGCCCCAATACCAAAATAACCAACGCAACCAGGGTGGGCAACCAAACCGCGGAAGAGGTCGTAACCGTGGAAACAACCAAAACCATAACCAAGCTCCACAACCTACCCATCCTCCACAAAACAATAACGCGGCGCCTGCTCATCAGAATCCTGATCGGCCACCTAAGCAGCCCAAAAATGCTAATTTATGAACAAACCATCCTTGTTCCATTTGCGGTGTCTATGGCCACTATACCCACGCTTGCCCACATCTGGAGCGAGCTTGACAACTATGGACAGATGACGCCCATCGTCAAGGGCAGGCGGCTCCTCAGCCGCCACCCAACCCTCCACCACCTCAACAACATCCTTTGGTGCTACAAAACCCTTTTCCAACACAAGGGGTGGTAAGCACTCAGCCGTTAGCCCCCCACAGGGCAATGTGCAACCACAACAAATCACTTACGCTGCTCCTGATCAACCCATGTTTGATTCAGGCACTCACCACTTATTGATGATGTCCACTGCCGACGTCAATATCCAAACCCGACGGAACCAGTATGGTCCTACCTCCGAGGCTCCCCCGGCCGATAAGGATACTAACGCTCATCCCACCGATCAGACGTTACGGATACCACCTCTTCCACTCGATGGCGCTTCTAAAGCACCTCGTTTCCCACTCCGCCGTATAAACAACAACCCCAATGCACGGGCTGCGTCAAATTACAACATCGTAGATGACTTAGCTCAGTCTCCCGCAACCATGTCTGCGTTAGAAGTCTTGAAAAAATGTCCTACGCAGCGCAAGACTTTACTTTCCGCCATTGGGGCGATTGACCCGAATGATTCGAAATTGATGACCTTTGATTTAGACCAGTCTGAACCACGTCTGCCTTCCACCATAGCAGTCCAAGTTTCTGTTTCTATTCGAAATCTGGTCATCCATCGATGTATCATCGACGAGGGTGCCTCCACATGTGTCATGTCCACATTTGTTTGGCAGAAGTTGGGATCCCCTACTCTCCAGCAATCCACCACTGCATTGCGGGCCTACGACGGCCGGTCAGCTCAACCTCAAGGTTTACTACCCAAGGTCCCCGTCCAATTAGGTGGGAAAACTGTGCTCATCGACATAGAGGTCATTAACGCCCAGCTCGATTATAACCTTTTACTTGGCCGCAGTTACATGTACGCCATGAAAGTGGTCGCCTCCTCCGTTTTTCGCACCATGATGTTCCCCCATGAGGGATGCGTGGTCAAAATTGACCAACTCACCTACTATGATCCCAATGCCCCTGCAGCACCCGAAAATGTTCTTCCCATGATTGAACAACCCGTTGCTAGTGCAACTACCTCCTTTGTGTCGTCTGTGGGACCCGGACTTTACTCAGATACACCAATGACCTCTACATTCCAGGCCATTCCACCACCGTCGCCAGAGACCCATGTCGCAAACCTCTGTACTCTTTCATAGAATACACAGACAGGTAGTCAACCACCATTGATCCCTAGCCACATCGGTGTTATACCCATCCACACCATCCCCTTTCTATTTCCTCCTTCGGGTGTAGTAAGCGCCCCGGTTATGGCTACCCTTAGTCTACCCGGGTTAACATTGGGATTACCCGTGTGGTATATTTCACCTCCCGTTCCACCGCCGACACCAAACGTCATCCTCCAACCAGTACAACCTATTGTTACCACAAATCAACCTCCTCCTGGTGTCGCAATCCCTTCGTCGTCAACGAAACCTTCTCCTGGTCTCACGATTGCTTCGACGTCAACGAATCCCCCTCTTCTTGCTAAGCCCACTGGGGGCAGAGGACCAAAACCGTACACTGCTATACCACCTCCTAAGGCAGTTAAACCCCCACCAGTGTTTCAAGCTCCCCCCAAATGCTCATTATGCGATGAGATAGGCCATCCAACTCATCAATTCCCACACTTACCGGCACTCCAAGAGCATATGAATATGTTGGACGATGACATCAGCATCCCAGTAGTTAGATTAGAGCCACCTCTACAGCGTCGCGACAAATCACTGCGCACCAACCATCCTTGTGCTATATGCAGTGTTTACGGCCACTACTCTCACCATTGTCTTGATCTACCTGACTATAGAGCAGCGTTGTACGAGTTAAACAACGTCGACTTAGAGATATCTCCTCCCCTCATCGAGGAGATCCACCCCCCACCATCATCCTCATCGGAAGAAGTCAATACAATATATATGATTTCAACAACTTTCAAACCAGAACCCCTTGATTTATGGTCTGACTACTTCAATACTGATGAGCAAATTTTGGAGACACTCATTGCACCCGACTACCCTTGGGATGATATGCATCATCGCTCGTACTTCCTCCCAGAAGCATCTACATCCACCGCATCCAACCAGCTATCGGTCGAATCGAAAGATTTCATACCCACTAAGGTCGATTGGTTAAAGGACCCCATCCCAGCACCGGATGCCTTTGAAGAAGGGAACATGTCGAACATTTCCCCCACTATACAGATAGACATTTCCACAACACCAGGGAAACCTGAGCTCATCTCGCTGGGCGCATCTTGCACTCAAGCAGAAACTCAGGCATACAAAAAGCTCTTTCAAGAGTTTCGTGATGTCTTTGCCTGGTACTATACCAAGATGCCTGGTCTCGACCCCGCCATTATAGAGCACCACATTGATACATGGCCTGAGGTACCCCCTGTTCGTCAGAAATAGCGACCCATTCACCCTTCCAAGCTACCCGCTGTTAAAGCTGAGGTCGAGAAACTCCGCAAAGCAGGATTCATTTATCCTATTCCGTACACCACCTGGGTCTCGAACCCCGTTCCGGTCAACAAAAAGCAAGGCACCCTTAGAGTATGCACTGACTTCCGAGATTTAAACCACGCTTGTCCAAAAGACAATTTCCCCACGCCATTCATTGAGCAACTCATTGATGAGTGTGCGGGCCATGAAGTCCTATCCTTCATGGATGGGTTTTCTGGATATAACCAGATTCACATCCGCAAGGAGGATCAGTACAAGACTGCCTTCACAACCCCATGGGGCACCTTTGCCTATCGCGTCATGCCATTTGGCCTTAAAAATGATGGTGCCACTTTCCAGCGAGCCATGACCTATTGCTTTCATGACTTGGTCCATATCCTGTGAGTCTATCTTGATGACCTCACAGCTCGTTCCCGAAAACGATCAGACCACCTTAACGACCTCCGGCAAGTTTTCCTGCGTTGTCGCAAATATAAAATCCGCTTGAACCCACACAAGTGTGTCTTTTGCGTCCCGGCAGGCCGCTTATTAGGTTTCATTGTTTCCCAAGATGGAATCACTGTCAATCCCCTGAAAGTCAAAGCCATAATAGAACTTCCGCCTCCTCGCACGCTTCGGCAACTCCAAAGTCTACAGGGGCGGTCCAATTTCCTTAGGCGCTTCGTTCCTGACTATGCAACCAAAGTTCACGGTTTCTTACGCTTACTCCGTACCCACATACCCTTTGTTTGGGATGAGCAAGCAGACACGGCATTCGAAGCCCTCAAGAAAGCTCTCACACAAGCCCCCTTGATATCCCCACCGGATTTCTCTCAAGACTTCACCCTTTATGTCTCGGCATCTAAACATGTTGTGTCCGGAGTTTTGGTCCAAGAAGATGCCTCACACCGAGAGCATGTGATTTATTATGTCAGCCAGACCTTGTCTTGCCCACCTCTGCATTACCCATACGAGGAAAGATTAGCCCTAGCTGTAGTCTTTTCCGTACAAAAATTTCGACACTACATCCTACTCAGTCATACCACGGTCGTGGCCGATTCCAACCCCATGGTCTATCTCCTCACCCGGCGGCTCCTACAAGGTCGTGTTGCTAAATGGGTCATTATCCTCCAGGAATATGACCTCACTTTCAGAACTCCCAAAAGCACTAAAGCCCTCGCACTTGCTCACCTCATCACGGACCTCCCATCCTCTTCAACATCACCCGTTATCCAAATGGACTTGATTGACGAGCAGATCTTCATCATCTCGTCCGATGACCCTTGGTACGGAGACATTTTGACTTACCTTCGTACGCAAAAATTTCGACCACACATCGATCGTGATGGACGCCATCGCATACAACACCACGCCCCCTGATACCTCCTGATAGGGGATGTACTTTACCGACGCGGCGTTGATACCATCTTACGTCGCTGCCTATCCCATAGTGAGGCAGAACAAGTCCTCAATGATTGTCATAGCAGTGCCTGTGGAGGCCATTTCTCCGGCATGGCTACTGCCCAGAAAATCATTCGGGCCGGTTATTTTTGGCCATCATTGTTTACTGATTGCATCACCGCAGTCAAGCATTGCCAGAACTGCCAACTATTTTCCCCCAAAGCAAGAACCCCCCTGCCCCCCTTCATCCAGTCATCACTATTGGACCATTCTGCAAATGGGCCATTGACTTCCTCGACTGCAACCCCCCGTCAGCCGGTGGTCACAAACACATCGTGGTGGCTGTAGATTATTTCACCAAGTGGGAAGAATCCATGCCGACATATAATTGCAAAGCCGACACTGCAGCACAATTTTTCTTCAACCATGTTATCGCTCGTTTCGGAGTACCACAACAACTAGTCTCTGACCACGGCTCTCACTTCGAAGATGCCGTCTGGAAGGAATTATCAACCATGTTGAAATTTGAACACCATTTCTCTTCCGCTTACTATCCCCAAGGAAACGGCCAAGTCGAAGCGATCAATAAAATTTTGAAGACCATTCTCCAACGTACTGTAGACAAGCACAAATCCAATTGGCACCACATGCTTTTCCCGGCACTATGGGCCTACCGCACCTCAACCAAAACCGCCACCGGTTTTACCGCTTTCCATTTAGTTCACAGTGTCGAATCCGTCCTCCCTATTGAGTGCCAGATCCCAGCCTTACATATCGCCGTTGAACTCCTACCGGACACTTCCCCGATCGAGCAACGTTTACTACTCCTAGAGCAGGCCGATGAAGATCGGCGCACAGCCATTCAAAACATGGAAGCAGCTAAACAACGATCGAAACTAAGCTACGACAAACACGTCCACCCAAGAACCTTTTCTGAGGGAGACCTTGTCCTTGCTTACGATCAAGCTCATGATAAAACCGGGAAGGGAAAGTTCGTGTCTATGTGGCAAGGCCCCTACATCATACACACCTGCCTCGGGCAGGGGGCATACATTCTGACCGATTCAGAAGGAAACACCCTACGCAACCCACGCAACGGGTTGTACCTTAAACGATTTTACCCATAGAAAATCTGATGGATACCATCGTCCATTTTAGTATAGCAATACATTTTTTGTTCACAAAAATTTCAAAAAACCTAAATATTTGTTTTTCTCTGCATGACCACAGATGGAGCCTCTTCCACTCTGCCATGTCGGTTTCGCTGATGGTTCAAGCCGTTGGTCTCCCAATCTCGCCTCCGCAGCTTGGGTCATATACTCCCCTTCACATGAGTTAATTCACATTGACAGAGTATGTTTAGGTGCCGCTACCAATAATCAAGCTGAATACGATGCCGTGACCGGTCTCCTGGCTGCTGCTCTCCAAATGAGCATCCGTCACCTCAACATTTTCTTGGACTCAGAGCTCCTAGTTTCCCAGCTCAACAATGATTACCAGGTACGCGATCCCTGTCTTTTCAGAAAATTCCTGTGCACTAAACAAATGGTTAGACAGTTTGAATCCATTTCATTCACACATGTCCCAAGACACCTCAATAGTGTAGCAGATAATATGGCCAACAGTGTCCTCGACTGGAACACCAATCACATCATGTCATATCCATAAACAAAAGATGCATCCATGTGCATAACATGTGCCTCCACGGGCATATACAAAAACAAATATTGCATCAATGTGCATAACATGTGCCTCCACGGGCATAAAACAAACAACCAAATAATGCATCCATGTGCATAACATGTGCCTCCACGGGCATACGTAAATCAACAAACATACTGCATCCACGTGCATAACAGGTGCCTCCACGGGCATGTACAAAAGACAAAGGTGCATCCACGTGCATACACGACAATATATCCAAATATACATCCACATATATATATAAGCCAAATAGTCAACATGTCATAGGTTCCCTCAGCACCCGATATATAAAAAATACATCTGTCATACAAAAAATGCTTCCCCATATGCTCATCAGCATTTGGGGGCAGATACAGTATCGTCTACTCATCTGGATCCCTAGGATCCTCCAGCTCCTCCTCCGGCTCCTCCTCCGAATCCTCCTCCACTGGCCCCGCCGCGTCATGACGAGCCCGAACTCTCCGCTCTGCCGGCCCCGCTGGATCGTCCCACAGACGTATCCTCCCCTCAGCCGGACCTGCCGGATCATCCCGTCTACCATCCCTGTGCCTCGCCACGAACACCGCTATCCTCAATAGGAGCGACTGCCACTCAGGCGGCGCGCCCAAACAACCCTGCAAAATATCCCGATCCAGGTCTCTCCAACCATCCTCGGGGAGTCCAGCCAGGATCCGGGCAAAAGTCTGTCGGACACCATCTATGGCGTCATCACGAGGGCCAACCCCTCGCCCACGAGCTGCAAATCCTCCACCACGCGGAGGAGGTACACGTACAGGTGGATGGGCGACCACCATCGCCCGCCCCTGCCGAGCCACGTAGTCAGGTGGTGGCACTGGACCCACATCTGCACAAAGCAAATAAGCCATCAGATACTATACAAAAAATCATCAATGATAAATCAAACAACATATGATATAGTATCAAATAAAACACAAAACATACCATCTAAACTCCAGGCTTGTCCTGGGGCACGAGGCATCTCTGGGTCACCTCGGTAGTCCATGCCGGCGTAGGGGTAGTCCTTAATCACCAGAGGCATCTGCTCCCACTGCTGATAGAAATCCTCCGTGAAGTAGCCGTGGACACCACCGCCGCCACGAGGCATCATCTGCCCCCATCTCATCATACGAGGCTCACTCGGAAGACCAGCACGAACGGGTACCCGTGGCGGCAAGGTCGGCACCCGCTCGAAGAAAAAATAGCGTAAAAACGAGGCATAACAAAACTCGCCTCCCTCTCTGATGGCCTTGTCCAGATCTCTCCGGACACCAGCCAGGAACATCTGCGCCCAGGCATAATAAGTACCCTGAAGAACGGAATCCACCATCATCGTCTTCCCCCCAGACATACGATGTGGTGCAGCAGCACCCAATATCCGCAGAACGCAGGCACCAACAGCTCGCATATCCCACTCACGTAGGGATCTCAGACTAACAGAGCTGTTCACCAAAACATCATCATCAACACAGAAAGTCTGTAACAGGTCCTCCATATCTACACCTGGAGGCAACCTCGGCAAGATATCACCCACCTCACCCAAGCGAGGCAACCCAGTCAAAAAATAAACATCCGTGAGAGTGATCTCTAACCTCTCACCCCCAATAATGAATGCACCCTCCGCCGGCACCCACCACTGCACAAGCTTGTTCAGGAGCCGTCTCACTGAACATATAGGCGGGATCTGAGCGAACTTTAAAAGTCCGCTCATAGCAAGAGTCTGTCTCACCCCTGCATCAGCCAGAATCCTCTCCATAATATCACCATCGATCTCTCGCTCCTGCCACGAGGACTGTGGTCTCCTCAACATCCTGCCAGATAAAACAGAAGAAATTTTTAGGCCCAGCATAAAAATTTAAAAAAAAAATCCCATCGCGGCTTTTACACAAAAAGCTGCGATGCCCATCGCGGCTTTTCCACAAAAAGCCGCGATGACCATCGCGGGATCCATGCAAAAACCCGCGATGAACATCGCGGGTTTTGGCCGGACAGTCACAATGAACATCGCGACTATCCCCCATGAACTCGCGATGAACATCGCGGGTTCCGACCTCACAGTCACGATGAACATCGCGACTGTGAGCTTAAAACCCGCGCGGTTCATCGTGGGTTCAGCCCCGAAACCCGCGCGGTTCCACATTGGAGAGTCAACGTGGAATTTCGCGGCCTTCGGGGGCCCGCCGCCAAACAAAAAAGACATAATTGACAAAGCTTACGCAAATAGAGTTACCTGCAACTCGCTAAATCGAAAACCAACGGTGAAATCTCCCGGAAATCGAGAAATAGCTCTGACAGCTCTATCAAACTCGCACGTAACAATGACAAGTCATTTGGGCCCCACGCCCTATTTATAAGAATTCCACCAATTTTCCAACAACCATTGCGGTATCATACGAAGTCCATTTCTCAAACCGTTGGTACCGTTGGGATCAGCACAGCGAGAACTTCATACAGGTTCCTTCCTTTTCCCGTTTTCACAAGGTCCATTTTTTGACTATTTTTTTGCCCCCCTCGTCACCTCGGTTTGCGTGCCACATCGGTCGTTCTCCATTTTCGACGTGCCTTATATCGCCAGATTCCGTTTTCCGCGCTCATGATGATGCTTGAGATCATTTCTCGCTCTCACCTTTAGATTTTTCGAGCATTTTTTCCACGCCCCCTCATCACCTCGGTTTGCGTGCCACATCGGTCGTTCTTCGTTTTCGACGTGCCTTATATCGCCGGATTCAGTTTTCCGTGCTCGTGATGATGCTTGAGATCATTTCTCGCTCTCACCTTTAGATTTTTCGGGCATTTTTTCCACGCCCCCTCATCACCTCGGTTTGCGTGCCACATCGGCCGTTCTCCGTTTTTGATGTGCCTTATATCGCAGGATTCAGTTTTCCGCCCTCGTGATGATGCTTGAGATCATTTCTCGCTCTCACCTTTAGATTTTTTGGGCATTTTTTCCATGCCCCCTCATCACCTCGGTTTGCGTGCTACATCGGCCGTTCTCCGTTTTCGACAATCTTTATGTCACCGGATCCAATTTTCCGCACTGATGATGATGCTTGAGACCTTTTCTCGCCCTCATCAATCCATTTTTGTTCGGTATAATTTTATCCCTTTTTCGGGTCGAGCAACCCCTTTGACGAAAAAGGCACTTAGGGAGTTTCTGTTAAGCTCTTTTCTGACTCCTAAAAACAATGAAAAGATCGCCGAGCAATCTTGCTTCCTTTCATGCTCGCTAAACGTATCTGAAAGGGCGTCTACCTGGTATAAGTTTACCCCTTTTCCGGACCTCGTAGACTAATTACGAAAAAGGTATACTCTAGTCACATCGGCTAGAAGAGTACTCCATCCGCATCATTTTATGCTTTTTCGGGCCTTGGAGACTAAACTTACGAAAAAGAAACACCAATAGAGTCCACTTACCGTTTTCAGACTCTCTAAACATGAAAGCAACCATGAGCATGAGCCGTCTTGGGCTCACAAAATCCACATGACCATACCATTTTAGAGCACACTTTTATCCCTTCTTCGAGCTCATTAAAACTACGAAGAAGGAATCAATGGTGCCTCTTGGCACCACGACAGATCACATCTACTCAGTAGGTAGCTTCCCCATTTTGGTCGCCTTTGTTCCGAGTATTCTGCAGTATGTCACTCTAAAACTCCCTCGACAGCTACCATCAGCTTCACCCCCCCCCCCCCCCCCCCGGAGTCAGTACATACCCTTCAGTCCCTAAAAAAGCTATGATCCCTGCACCTACTAGTTAGTTCCATACGCTTCCAGGTCAACCATGTCATCATGCTCTGAACAAAGGAAGTTTGAGTCTACCCATTTTTTGACCCAGTTATTTCCCATTCCCACAAGTATGTCAGTCCTACCATCAGTACTACAACACTTCAGTTTTACACCTCGTGCTCCTATCAAGGAAACATCATTGCCTTGTTAGTTGCTGGTCTCCCTCTGTCGACGACAACCACATTCATTCCATAGGATAGACCTAGAGGTCCCTGTGTCTTGGACTCATTACCATTTGTGATGAGTGCCTACGAATCATTTCGAAAGGAATCCTCAGTGCCTCTCCGAATGGTTGTTTCTCACATGCTTGACTTCAACACCTTGATCGCATCGTTGAGACTCGCACAGGGTATTGGTCCGTTCAGTTATTAGTCGAAGACCCCGGATACCACCTGACTCCTCCACATTTGAGAGTCTACCTATGGATACAACCAGTTAGATTTTTTCTATAGATATCCGGGTTGCGTATGGCGACAGTATTCAGATGTACCCCAGTTTTATACTCCCTCGAGTATACAGATACAAATACTTCCCAGAGATGGCTCACAGTCATTGAGTCCATACAGATGTTGAACACCTTCAGTTTGAGCAGTTCAACAGTTATTCCAGTGTATCAGTTATTGAGATCCGCCATGATCATGAGTATATCCCACAATAATGTCCCCTCTGGACCATTATGATGTACCACTATATTTCTTTACGTATTAGATCCCCCTTCTTGGGACTAATTGTTTTGTATATGTCTTGATACGAGCATGGGAATGCCCGCCTCGTCCTTTATCAGAGATTATACCTCATTCATATTGAGGCCATGTAATATTTCTTGTTTTTGCAGCTTCCAAGGGCCGTGGCTCCAATCTCCAACCGGCCTCTTCTCTCCCCTAAAACCCCAGAAAAAGACAAATGAACTATGATGTCTATCGGCCATACGATGAGCTCCTGCCCTCACACATCAGGGGGCAATCTGTTAACACCCAAAAAGTGCTCACTAGCTCATTTCCCTATTCACATGACCCATTTATCCACTTTTTCACCATCAGAACCTCTGAAACCAACAAAAGGTCACCAAAAGACCTGAGTACACCCCTTTTTCCATTAAAAAAGATTATTTTTCCCAAAAAAGCATAAAAAACCCTCAAAAAGGGTCCAAATTCCCAAAAATATTAAAAAGGGAATTAAAATATTATTTTTATTCAAAAAAGGAAAAAGGAGGGAAAAGTACCTAAACCATGTTGTTCAATACCATTTGGTTTCCACAAAACCACAAATGGTATTTCCCACCACCAAAACCTATAAAAAGGTGGTAGGGGCTCCTCATTTCACATCCATCCATTATCTCATCCTTATCCTGCTGAAATCTCCCTTGAGCATTTTAGCCATTGCAAACCACATTGGAGAAGAGACCATTCGAGATTGGAGTTGCTCATCCTTGGAGCCATTCAACCTCACCATTAGAGGTATTGATTCCGCAAGCACTTGCTTGCCCCATTATTTCAATACAAATTCATTATTTTACATTATCTTGTTCTTGATTTTAAATTATTTTTGTTATTTGCTTAATATCTTTGCATAGATCCATGGTTAGTCTTGTTTAATTAGTTTATTGTTATTTATTTCCATTGAAACTGCTGCTACTAGTTAGCAGGTGCCCATAGCACTAAGCCTGGTTGCAAAACCGGGCCAACAACAGGTCTGACCTCAATTGGATTCTCTGAGACAGAGTTATGCCCAGTGTCGCAACGTGACCTATTTATGGGATAATATAGGAGAGTGAACTTGTACAAAATGCCACATCTCACTGGTTCAACTTTGGCCTTTAAACAATTTTCTTGAGATCGTACAGTCTGTGTACTACCTGTCACTTTTTATGAAATTCATTTGGACCTTCCTAGCCCAAGTTATGACCTTTTTCCCAAGGTCACCTGATTTTGACTCAGATCTGGAAGAGGCAGAAACCCTATATTGTACAGATGATAAATCACACATTACAATGAATTAGAGGTTGTCCTTTGGACACAAGGTACATGGGGATTTATAATTCGACCTGTAAAGGTTTTAGATCTGAAAACTTTGCCAAAATGGATTTATAGTGAAAGTTGTACGATGAATGGTTTTTTCTATATCAAGCCCTAGCATCGTAAGTGAAACAAGTGTTATACATGCCATATCATGCCTTCTTTTAGGCTAGCTCTGATACCATGTTAAATTTTCAGAATTTACTTCAATCTGATCTAGGATCTTAACTGAGAGAACAACATGTACAACAATTCTACAGCATATCATTCATGGACACAATAATGCAAGCACAAAAGAGACACCGAGTTTACTTGGGGAAAACCATAAAGGTGAAAAACCCCAATAACTTCCTCAGAGATAGATAGAGCAATGATACAACCAGAATACAAGATATAGTCTTCTCCTAGCAGCATAGCCTCCTCCTCCACAAGTGCGCCACTCTCCACAGTGTGAGTGAGAGAATAGAATGTGTAAAATGAGAGAGACACACTCTCTATTTATACACTAACTTGACTTAACCTTTACTCAACTAGGTCGGCCTCAACTTAACCACTTAATATAATGCTGACTAGGCCGACCCCCACTAGGGTGGTCTAATAACCGTTTGACCCACATGGCCGACCCCCAATAGGGTGGTCTAATAACCCTTTGACCCACATGACTTATACAGGGCCGACCCCAACAAGGTGGTCTAATAACCCATCAAGTATAAGTTACGACACTTACAATATAAATGACGACACTTCCGTATAGAGGAATAATAACATCTCTATAGGAATACAATATAGATATATGTGAAATACATTCCGAAGTTACATATACATCAACAGTGTTCTGTTCTGCACATATACAACTGTCCTTGCTGCTTCTTCCCATAGATGCATAGGTAGATCCTGGTCATGCAACATTGCCCATGCTGCTTCCATGATTGTTCTATTCTTTCTTTCTGCAACTCCATTATGTTGTGTATTGTAGGGAGCAGTCAACTCCCTCTTAATACCTGAATCAATGCAAAGCTTCTTGAAATCACCTGAAGTGAATTCTCCGCCATTGTCGGATCTGAATGTTTTGATCTTATTATCAGTTTGATTTTCCATCAAGGATTTGAAATCCTTGAACTTATCAAATACTTCATCTTTGTTCTTCAAGAAGTAAGCCCAAGTCTTCCTAGAGAAATCATCAATGAAAGAGACATAGTATACATACCCACTCAGAGAACTGGATGACATAGGACTGCATACATCGGAGTGGATGATTTCCAAGATCCCTTTTGCCTTGCTTTCACTGCTTGGAAATGCCTTCTTTATGTTCTTTCCTTTTGCACATCCTTTGCAAACACCTTCATGCCTGGTCTTGATTTCAGGAAGACCTTCCACTGCTTTGCTTGCAATTGGTAGTGCTCTATAGTGCATATGTGCAATCCTTCTATGCCAAAGTTCACTTGGCTCCATGGATTCATGTACCATGGCATGTTCAGGTTGTCTCTTCAATTTGTACAATCCTCCCTCTTGCTCTCCAATCACTACTGTATCATCTATGGTTTTACCTTTTGGCAACATTAGGACTTGGCCATCCACAAATGCAACCGTCATTCCTTTTGCATCTAATGCAGATATGGAGAGTAGGTTCTTCTTGAGCCCAGGTACATAAAGAACTTCTTTCATCTTCAAAGACTTCCCAAAGTCTAGGTTGTAGGAGGATTCACCACTTCCTTTGATGGGGTATTGATAGTCATCCCCAAGTTTCACTTTATGTGGTGAATCATGTTTAGATAGATTTACAAAAGATTCTTTAAACCCAGTCATGTGTTTGGAAGCCCCACTATCAATAAGCCAATCATTACATCCATGAGAGATAGTACCTATGAGAGCAGAGATTAGAACATATTCATCTTCGCTACATGAGTCATCACTTTTTGCTATAGCCTTCTTCTTGGGAGGTTCATCATCCTCAGCAGCATGAGCATGATATCTTTTCTTGTTGTTGTTCCTCTTGGAGTTATTGTAGTTGTGGTTGTCCTTTTTGTTCTTGGGACAATTTGCGGCAAATTGTCCCTTCTCATTACATGTAAAACATCTTCTTTTATCTTGATGACAATGGTGGTGTGAATATTTCTTGTTATGAGATGGCTCTCTCTTAGGATTGCTTCTTTTGGTGTGGTCTATGAGAGCTTGGTCTTCATTCCCCATCTTTTCTTCTCAAGCCACAAGCCTAGCTTCTTCTTGTGAGCATTCTTCCCACAGTCTACTGAAAGAGATCAATTTCTTCCTTGCACAAATTCCTTGAATAAAGGAATCCCATGACCTAGGTAGGCCATTCAGAGTGGTCATAACAACTTCACCATTGTCCACTACTTCATCCACAGCTTCAAGTTGTTCCTTGATTTGAGAGACCTTAGAGAAATAGGATTGAATGGTCTCTGCATTCTGAATTTTTACCCCATTCAATTGGTTCTGCAGAGTCATCTTCCAATTTATGTTCTTCCCTTCAAATAGCTTGGTCAGGGAGTCAAACATCTCCTTGGGTGTCTTTAGAGATGACACATGTGGTATGAGATGGTATTTGATACAATAAGCAATGATCCTCTTTGCCTTGACCAAGTTCTTCTTATGTAAGGCCTTAGCCTCTTCTCCCTCTAAGATAGGGACTTCTTCACTTATGTAAGTGTCCAATTCATTTTCTTCTAGGATTAACCCAATCCTATACTTCCATGCTTGGAATTTATCAGCCCCTTCAAGCTTGGTGTGGTGAGACATCTTAAAGAGTACTTCAAATGGAAATAGAAAATATTTAGGTCTTACCACTTGATTTGCAGAAATCTAGATCTGGAGCTGAGTTAGGGTTTGTCAGAGAAACCCTAAAAATTCAAAGTGTGAATTTCAAACTTCTGAAAGGATAGAAAGATGCGCCTTGATGAGTTGATCAGCCTGGTATACTTAGAATTTGAAAACTGCAAAGTTTCACCCTTCATAAATGCTTTTCAATCTCTCGGATTTACTTGGGAGGACCCTGAATTAGGGTTTGCGTTTCCCGGAGCTTCACCCAACCAAAAAGTTCAATCCAAAGCTCTAAAATTTGATTGTTCCAAGGCGATTCTAGCTATGTCCTCATATTTCAAAAATTCCTATTTTTGAGGAAACACTAATTTTTAGGGTAAAAACTAAAAGTGCTCAGAACTAAATTCTGATTAGACAGAAAGATTCACCTTGCTGAGGAGAGTCAATCTATCATATTGCTTTTCCAAAATCTGTGGAGAGAAACCCGAAAACAAGAAGCCCTAGCTTCCGTAACTGCATAGTGTCTTCTTCTCAGGTTAGCTCTGATACCATGTTAGTTTTTCAGAATTTACTTCAATCTGATCTAGGATCTTTACTGAGAGAATAACATGTACAACATATCAGGGCATATCAATCATCACAAGAAGTAAACATAAGAGGCAATAGACACACAGAGTTTCCGTGGGGAAAACCCTAAGGTGAAAAACCCCACAACTTCCTCGGAGATTGATAGAGAAATAGTACAACCCAAATAGATAGAGATAGTCTTCTCCTAGCAGCTGATCCTCCTCCTCACATGTGAGCCACTTTTCGAGTGACGTAGAGTGAGGTAATGAGATGATCAAATAGACATCTCTCGATCTCTATTTATACTTGTTTTGACCTGCCTAATAAATTAGTGGGGCTGACTTGTCTAACTCATCCTAATAACGCTTAGATACATTAATTAGGGCCGAGCCCTTAAGAGGTGGTCTAATAACCTATCGACAAGTTAACACACTTGCGACACTTGTCAATACAAATGACAACACTTCCGTATAGAGGAATAATACATCTCTATTGGAGTACAATAAATATATATATGAAATACATTCCGAAGTTACTTATACATCAACATTTCCTAAGAGAGATCTACCCCTTAAATAGTGAATTACAAAAAAAAATACAAAGGATAAGTTCCCCTTAAACAGGGATTACAAAATCAGAATATTCTATTTAGTGAGGAAATCTTCCCATTTGTCCCAGACTTCCATTAGTTCATCTATACCTAGATAATGAGGAGATTCGAGTCCCTGCTAGACATCACACATGAATCCTTCAATCTCATTTTTGGCTATTTTATGCCACATGCGGATAAACATATAGATCTTGGCCTCCATGGAAATAGGTTGCTTAATCAACTAATCCATGTCTTCAATTTGGATGTGTTCGATCAACCATATTTTCTCTTTGACTTGATCGCAGTTGGTTTCGACCTGTTCAATCATTAGTCTTGGTGGATCAGCCTTCTCAATGAGCCCCATTGCAAGGAATGCTAGTATCTCTAGGAGATTGTCTGAGGCATACCATCTTCTACTACAAAGAGCTTTAGCCTGATTAATAGTATCCTCTACCATGTCAATAACATTCTCCCAATATCGCAGAGCAGTTCTAATTCTTCTGAATTTCAGGTTGTCCAACTCAAGTATATCAACTGGCTTATCTCCAATATACTTATGTCAGTCAATGATGTCTTCAACAACTTTAGAAGCTTGCTTTGTTTTGTCAACTTGCTTGCCCAAGGTGCTAGACATTTTTTCAAAGGCGATGTAGGTCTCATGAATTTCAACCAAGGTAATAAATAGCTTAGCTAGAAGCTGATGATGCTCCGGGTTGACTTGTTCACCTAGGTCCTTGAACGCTTTCTGTGAAAACTTAGAAAATGTAAAGGAGGCTGCACTTGCAGTTGCATCCTTAAGTTGCTTTTTTAGTACAACAATTATTTCCTCCTTTACATCATTTTCTGTTTCTGCATCATTTAGATTAGCTTGGAGAGACGCATTTTTCAATTGCATATCCTCCAACTTGTCTTCAAATAGCTTCCTCAGATACTGAACATAAAATTCTTGTTCTTCCTTGGTTCTTGTCAATTGGCCTTGAAGATTCTTCAATTCTTCCCTTTTCAAATCAATCTCTTTATTCAAGGTCTTAACTGAATCAAAATTTTCTGCTGCAAAAGCACCCAAGGCTACAGCTGCATCAACTGCTTCTGCCTAAATATCATCATAGTGCTTTTCCCAAATGACTTGATTAGGAATGGGCTCCTCCAATCCTCCATGATCTCTGCTTCTCATTCTCCCTCTCTTCATAACTGCCTTGGTTTCCTAGTTGTAAAAGTAGTCCCCCGGAGGAGCAATTATATCATATTCAAAGGTATCTACCATATTAGTGGATGATGTGGTCACATTTGTTATTGTAACCAAAAGAGGTGTCTAGGTAATAGTGGGACTGGGAATAGACATAACAACTTGAGATGGTACTTGGGAAGCAGGGAGAGCCTCACTAGTTGATGGTACAGTGGTTGATGAAGGAATGGAAGTAAGAACTTCATGTGGTGGATCTTGAGTGCCAACAATTGAACGTGAAGAAGGAGTTAATGGGTCTGGAACATCAGTAGCATAGGGTAATGAAGGAGATAGAGGTGATTGTAGGGGAATAGTCGAAGAATGGACCTAATGGTTAATGGGGAAGTAGGGAGTGGAGTTGTCAAAAATGGATATGCAGGAATGAAAAATGCATCAAACAACTAAGACAGGGTTGTCAGAGGTGTCACCTCAGAAGTTGTCACAAAGGAAAATTCTTCTGAGGAAAGTGATGTAGCTGCAGTTATTATATGAAAAATAGCAGAAACCTGAGATATACCTTTACCTGAATCAGGTTCATTCATGGCTATGGTATCAAACAAATTTGAGACTGTTTGAGAACCTTCAGTGATTTCTTCTAACACAGGTACAGGAGAAATTACTTCACCCTCTTCATCACTATCAATATCGAAAGTGGGAATCTGAGAGGAAGCAGTTATGAGCTTCTGTCTTTTTGTTGTATTGTTGACCACAATCACCTGTACATCACTAACTGATCTAGATGGATTGGCTTATTTGGTGTGCAGAGCTGAGGTCATTTGATCTAGTTCTTTCTTGGCTTGCTGATAAGTTTGAATTAATTATTTATACTGTTCGGAAATCTTCATCTATGGAGGCTCCTCCATCGATTATTTACCTTTATCACCATCAAGATAAGTTAGCATGAGGGGGGTTTTAGCTCGTTGATCCTCCTTCTCTTCTTTTTCTCTTCTTACCTGTATTATCAAATAAAATTCCATTTTCCTGTAGCTGAAAACTTTATGTTTAAGCTCTTTCTGATATAGCAAGATTTGGCTCTGTTCATCCTTGCTTTTAGATTTTGCCAAAACTTTAGAAAAAGTGTCAACTCCCAAGTAGATGGAGTCATCTGGTAGGTCTTCACGTTCATAGCTCATCTTCATATGATTTTGCTTGAATTGGGCATCCAATAATTTATTAGGATCATGTCTTCTTTTGGTAGCATATCCTAACTTTAAAGAAGCAATCTTGTTACCCAATACTTGAGCCCAGGTGGAAGTAGGGATATGAAAAGGTCCAAGGTTCAAGGGGAACCTGGGCCATCCTCTCCTCTTAGGACCTGTGATTTCAATATAGACCTCTTCTACCATAGTCTGATATGATACTTCTTCAATCAGCAGCCTATCTGGAACAATTCTAGGCAGAAGGTGAACAACACTTCTTCCCCAAATCCTGACATAGGAGAAACATTTCCGCACATACCAATCTCCAATTGTGGCAATCAAAAGCTTAGCATCAGTTGAGAAAGCTGGCGCATCTTCCTTGAATATCTTGAGATAAATGGCACCGAGGAAGTGATCACAAATGTCATATAATAGAGGCATGTAGTTATCATCCCACAGTGCAGAATGATATATGTGAACAAGAGGAGCAATGGGGGTCCAAGACTCCAATTCCATCACATGTTGGGATATTGAAACTTAGCACAGAACACATCTAACACATAGGCCGAGAGAAAGAAAGAGGGTTTTTTTGTAGGAGGGGACTTCTGATAATTTTCAATCATTGTTTTTAGCGCAAAAGACAAAATCGAAGCCCAAGAAAAAGATTCACGTGTGGTCAAGACATGATGAGCGATAGGAGCCCATTCAGCTTTGAAAATAGAGGCATTAGGAAGGCCATACATCCTAGAAAGCATCGCTACCAATAATGAGTAGGGTTCTTTAAACCATGACACTGGGTATAATTTATCAGGCCTGCGCATAAAGCTAGCTGGTTTATGCATCCAGGATTTGATCATTTCATTTAAATTGAACCTGGAGTTAGCAGAATCAAAGAATGCAGTATGAATGATCTGCACAGGTGGTCTCAAGGAAAATGCCCTGATAAATAACTCAGGAAGAAAAGTGGTTAATTGGGAACTACCACTGTTGTTGAATGAGCGGTCTTTAGGGTTAGCATGTTGTACTATCCACTTGACTGCATCGATATAAGGTAAGATGGCAGGTCTGACAGCAATTGCATGGAGCTGAGATTTTCTAATTTTCTCATAGACTTAACGGTCATTCTCGATGTCAGATAGGTCATCATTGTCAAATATCGAAAATATTTTAGCCCGGTCCACCTGGTAGGTTTTGGTGATTTTTCCACTTCTGTCTGAGAAGATGCCAAAATTTGGGTCCTTGTTCATTTGGTATTTCTGGGTAGTAGTAGAATGTGTATTGCGTGACATGTTTGCAGACTGGAGAAATCTGACGAATAAATAAACAACAATAAAAAAACAATCTCGCAACGATCAAAACTGTAAATAACTGAAAAAGGAACACGGAAAACCAACATGTTTCAGCTGAAAATGGTAGGCAAAAGAACCTTGGTAAAAACGCACAGTAAAATTCAAGCAGTAGGGTAATTTTCCAAATTCAAAAATGATAGCGAAAAATAAGAAAAATGACCTATTTAATAATTTAGACGGATAAAATCCGAGCCGTCAGATCAAAAACGAATAAATGGTTGAGATCAATTGTTGAGATTTGCGGGAGATGAATTGCGGGGTTAGTTTTGCAGGTATGTACATCCTTCTAGCAATCCACAATCTGCAATTGTCGGTTGTGGGTTGTAGGATTGAAACTGCATTTATTGAATCAAAAGATAACTCCGTAATCTGCAATGCACAATCTGCAAGTTGCAGGTTGCGGGACTGTAAAGTTCAAAAATTTTTACTCAAAAACTTCCCGTAATCCGCAATTGCGGGTTGCCGGATGCGGGAACGCAGACAACCCTTAATATGAAATGAAATTTCCACAATCCACAATCCACAATTGTGGGTTATGGGTTTTGGAAACACACAACGCATTTTTATTCAAACTTCTTTCCCCAATCCGCAATTTGCGGGTTGCGGAACAAAAAGTTCACCAAACATATTTACAAACTCTTCCCGCAATCCTCAACTTGCAGGTTGCAGGATGCGGGGTGACAAAAAATCTAAAACGAAAAACAAGTTTCCGCAATCCGCAATCGCGGGATTGTGGGTCGCGGGATGAGAAATGACTTTTTGCAGGAAATGAGACCTTCCTGTAATTCTAGAAAAACAATGAAAAAACCAGAAATTTTGAAGGGAAAAGATCTAATTAAATCAAAACAATGCAAAGGCATAAAAATCATAACAAACATGATGACAAATTCCATAAGGACAAAGGAATATAAACCATTACCTTTGTAGTGAAAAACATTTGGGGCTCCAATGTTCCATTAGAACATGGGATCTGTTGTACCTACAACAAATGGCGACTGGTTGGGTAGAACCAGTTATCTTTGTGAACAAAATCTCAGTCAAAGAAAACATGTCAGTCTACAAATATTCCAACCTGAATTTTAGAAGATGTTTATTAAAGAAATACAAACAACAAGCAGAGTTAGGCATATGATTTATAAACTCTCATCCCATAATCATTAAAAATAATGCAAATATGATAAGGGGGTGTAAGAAATGATAGGAACTCCTTGATCATTATGCAATCATGGGAAGTCAACTTGAGTTGAACCTGGTAGGAAACTTAAAACCGCTCTGGATATCCAAATTATATATCACTCTAATTTATTAATTGTTTTATTTATATACAACTAATTTTAGCAATATATACTTTTTCTTATTTCCCTTTTTTTTTTAAAAAGAAAAACAAAACGGTACATAAGACCTTGTTGATACAAGACCACTGTCGTGGCTTGGTAACCAGATATTGGAAATGCCATCCACAGACCTGATCTGGAAACTAATCAAGCTAGCTCGGTAAGGAGACTCCTTGTCTTTCAATTATGACACTGAAAGAAAATATCATGGCTTGGTGACCACATAATGATAATTTCAGTCCAAAATCAAACCCATGATCATGGTAGGGATGGCTTGTGATAAGACACCCCTGTCCTTGAATTCAACAAGTATCTTATAAAAGAAAAAAAAGTTTTATTAGGATGCAAATTACAAGACACTATCATGGCTTGGTAACCACATAATGGTAGTGTTACTCACCGATGCATTGCAGATCATGAATGGACCGACCTGTGATAGGATCTTCCACCTTTCAGTAAAAACTAAAAGTCATCTCCCAAGTTTGGTGGCTTGATGTGGAGATGTCATTCCACTAAACACCTATGAACCTAATGGGATGACTTATGATAAGACCCCTCATCTTGTAATCCACATTTATTTGGAAAATTATTATCAAGGTTACTATAATAGGATCCAGAGTAGATAAAGTTGACTAGGTTATTAAAATGTGCTACTTCACCAATGAAACATAAGATCAGAAAACCCCGTCACTCCCCTACCTCAATTAAACAAATCAAACATATGTAAGATGGATCAAGGTGGGAACGTATCAATCAAGGATTTTCTATATTGATTGTAACTCCTATACAAACAGGTTTTGTCATAGGTCGAGGAAAGCTGAAACTGAATGTGCACTCTTCAAACTTTCAAACTGTGGCAATCTTGAGATCAACTGATTGATCAACCATTGCCAAATCTGTGGGAATTATTCAAACCCAAAATAATATAAAAGGGAAAAAAATCAAATAAAAAAGAAAAACAAACACACAAAACTTATGTACAAAATTGCATCGAAATGTTCAGACAAAGTACTTCTTTAGTAGAGAAACATTCACTAGATAAGTATCAATAACTCCCTCTACTGTCTATAATCGAACAGTACTCGTGTTGATGTATATGTAACTTCAGAATGTATTTCATCTATATATTTATTGTACTCCTATAGAGATGTATTATTCCTCTATACAGAAGTGTCGTCATTTGTATTGAAAAGTGTTGCAAGTATGTTAACTTGCTGATGGGTTATTAGACCACCTAGTAAGGGGTCGGCCTGGATTAATGTAACCATGGGTTATTAGACCGAGTTAGACAAGTCGGCCCCACTGGTTTATTAGGCAGGTCTAAACAAGTATAAATAGAGATCAGGAGATCTCTATTTGATCACTTCATTACTCACTTCTACATCACTCGGAAAGTGGTGCACATGTGAGGAGGAGGATCAACTGCTAGGAGAAGACTATCTATGTGTACTTGGGTTGTGTCATTCTTGTATCTATCTCTGAGGAAGTTGTGGGGTTTTTCACCTTAGGGTTTTCCCCACGGAAAGTCTGTGTGTCTATTGTCTCTTATGTTTGCATATTGTGATGATTGGTATGCTTGCTATGATTGATTTTCATTGATATACTATACATGTTATTCTCTTAGTAAAGATCCTAGAGTATTTTGAATTAATGCTAAAAAATTAACATGGTATCAAAGCTTCCCTGAGAAGAAGACAGTGTGCAGTGTCAGAAACTAGGGTTTCTTGTTTATTGGGTTTCTCTCCACAGATTTTGGAAAAGGAATATGATAGATTGACTCTCCTCAGCAAGGTGAATCTTTCTGTCCAATTAGAATTTAGTTCTGAGCACTTTTTTTTTTGGCCCTAAAAATTAGGGTTTCCACAAAAATAGGAATTTATGAAATATGAAGACATAGCTGGAAGCTCCTTGGAAAAATCGAAGTTTAGAGCTTTGGATCGAGATTTTTGGCTGTGTGAATCTCCAGGAATCTCAAACCCTAATTCAGGGTCCTCCCTAGTGAATCCGGGAAGACTAAAAGGCACTTCTGAAGAGTGAAACTTTGCAGAAATCAAATTCTGAGTATACTAGGCTGATTAGCTCATCAAGGCACATCTTTTTATCCTTTCAGAAAGTTGAAATTCACATTTTGAATTTTTAGGGTTTCTCTGACAAACCCTAACTCAGCTCGACTGGATTTCTGCAAATCAAATAGTAAGACCTAAATCTCTTTCTATTTCCATTTGAAGTACTCTTTAAGATGTTTCACCACACCAAGCTTGAGGAAAAGCTTGAAGGGGCTGATAACTTCTGAGCATGGAAGTACAAGATTGGGTTAATCCTGGAAGAAAATGAATTGGATACTTACATAAGTGAAGAGGTCCCTGTCCCAGAGGGAGAGGAGGCTAAAGCCCTTCACAAGAAGAACTTGGTCAAGGAAAAGAGAATCATTGCTGATTCCATCAAAGACCATCTCATACCACATGTGTCATCTCTGAAGACACCCAAGGAGATGTTTGACTCCCTGACCAAGTTATTTGAAGGGAAGAACATAAATCGAAAGATGACTCTGCGGAATCAATTGAAAGGGGTCAAGCTATTGAATGGAGATACCATTCAATCTTATTTCTCCAAGGTCTCTCAAATCAAGGAACAACTTGAAGCTATAGAGGAAGTAGTGGATAATGTTGAAGTTGTTATGACTACCTTAAATGGCCTACCTAGGTCATGGGATTCATTTATTCAAGGAATTTGTGCAAAAAAGAAGCTAATCAACTTCAGTAGATAGTGGGAAGAATGTTCACAAGAAGAGGCTAGGCTTGTAGCCCGAGAAGAAAAGATGGGGAATGAAGATCAAGCTCTCACAACACACACCAAGAAAGCAAAATTCAAAAGAGAGCCATCCCACTCCAAGGGATCTTCAAATCACCATTATCATAAGGATAAGAAAAATATTAGATGCTTCACATGCAATGAGAAGGGACACTTTGCTTCAGATTGTCCCAAGAAGAAGAAAGACAACAACAACAACAACAACAACTTCAACAAGAAGAAGAAGAACAACAAAAGAAGATATCATTCTCATGCTGCTGAGGATGATGAACCTCCCAAGAAGAAGGCTAGAGCAGGAAGTGATGAGGATGACTCATCAAGTGAAGATGAATATGTTCTAATCTCTGCTCTCATAGGTACTATCTCTCATGGTTGTAATGATTGGCTTATTGACATTGGGGCTTCCAAACACATGATTGGGTTTAAAAAATATTTTGTAAATCTTTATGAACATGAGTCACCCCATAAGGTGAAACTTGGCGATGACTATCAATACCCTATCAAAGAAAGTGGTCAAGCCTCCTACAACCTAGATTCTGGAAAATCCTTGAAGATGAAAGAAGTTCTTTATGTACCTAGGCTCAAGAAGAACCTACTCTCCATATCTGCATTGGATGCAAAAGGAATGAGGGTTGCATTTGTAGATGGCCAAGTTCTAATGTGGCCATAAGGTAAAACTATAGATGATGCAGTGGTAATTGGAAAGCAAGATGGAGGATTGTATAAAATGAAGGGACAACCTGAACATGCCATGGTACATGAATCCATGGAGCCAAGTGAACTTTGGAATAGAAGACTTGCACACATGCACTACAGAGCACTACCAATTGCAAGTAAAGTTGTAGAAGGTCTTCCTGAAATCAAGACCAAGCATGAACGTATTTGCAAAGGATGTGCAAAAGAAAAGAATATTAAGAAGGCATTTCCAAGCAGTGAACGCAAGGCAAAAGGGATCTTGGAAATTATCCACTCCGATGTCATCCAGTTCTCTGAGTGGGTATGTATACTGTGTCTCTTTCATTGATGACTTCTCTAGGAAGACTTGGGTTTACTTCTTGAAGAACAAGGATGAAGTGTTTGATAAGTTCAAGGAGTTCAAAACCTTGATGGAGAACCAAATTGATAAGAAGATCAAAACGTTTAGATCTGACAATGGAAGAGAATTCACTTCAGGAAATTTCAAGAATTTATGCATTGATTCAAGGATTAAGAGGGAATTGACTGCTCCTTACAATACACAACAGAATGGAGTTGTAGAAAGGAAGAATTGAACAATCATGGAATTAGCACGAGCAATGCTGCATGATCAGGATCTACCTCTGCATCTATGGACAGAAGCAGCTAGGACAGCTGTATATGTGCAGAACAGAACACCCCACAAGATATTGGACAAAAAAACACCAGAAGAGGTCTTCTCTTGTAAGAAACCTTAAGTCAGCCATCTCAGAATATTTGGTTGTCCAGTATACACTCATGTCCCAAAAGAAAAGACCAAGCTAGATCCTTCATGAAAGAAGGGTATCTTTGTGGGTTATAGTGAAAGCTCGAAGGCTTAAAGAATATACTTTTTAGGGTTCAAGAAGATTGATGTCAACAGAGATGTAACATTTGATGAAAACTCAGCATTCATCAAATCAAGGAAGACAACTGTTGAATATCATGAAGAACGAAAGGAAGATAGATTTCAAGACACTACCATGACTGAAGCAATTCTAGATGCTGATCATGAAATTGAAGATCCGCAAGAACCTGTAGATCCACCTCGTGAGAAGGACTCTCACAAGACAAAACCTGCATGGGCTAGAGAGCTCATTCAAGATGCAAAAAGATATGGAATTCCAGAAGAAGAACACAGAGCAAAGAAGAGAACTAGATCACATACCAGCTATGTTGCTTTACTCTGTGATATCATGAACAAAGAACCTTTCAGTTATGAAGAAGCAGCGGAAAAGAAACAATGGAAGGATGCCATGGTCAAGGAATACCAATCAATAATGAAGAATGATGTTTGAGATGTTGTCCCAAGACCTGAAGGGAAGTCTGTTGTGACTTCCAAATGAAACTACAAGATCAAGCATGTTGCAGATGGCAGCATAGAGAAATACAAAGTGAGATTTGTAGCTCGTGGGTTCTCCCAAAAAGAAGGAATAAACTATGAAGAAACTTGTGCTCCTGTAGCCAGGTACACTTCCATCAGATCAGTACTTGCTCTGGTTGCAGTGATGAAATGGAAGATACACCAGATGGATGTCAAGACAACTTTCTTGAATGGTGTAGTCGAGGAGGAAGTGTATGTGGAGCAGCCACTTGGTTTTGAAACACATGATAGGGATTCATATGTGTGTAGACTGAAGAAAGCCTTCTATGGCTTGAAGCAAGCTCCTAGGACTTGGTATGGTAGGATAGACAACTTTCTATCCAGTTTGGGATTTACCAATAGTAAAGCGGATTCCAACCTTTACTACAAGGTTGAGGAAGGCAATCCAGTGATAATACTCCTGTATGTGGATGACCTGTTTGTTACAGGTGATGATAGTTTGATTGCTGATACCAAGAGGAAGCTTGCTGTCGAGTTTGGGATGATGCACTATTTTCTAGGTATGGAGGTGTGGCAGAGAACAGATGGGATCTTTCTTGGACAAGGGAAGTATGCAGTAGAGATCCTGAAGAGGTTTGGGATGATGGATTGCAAGGCCATGGCCACACCTATGGCATCAATCCTGCAGCTTTTGTGTGATGCCTCATTTGATTTGGTTGATGTCACTATGTATCATTAGATGATTGGGTCCTTGATGTACCTGACGAACATAAGACTAGACACTTGCTTTGCGGTGAACACATTGAGCCAGTTCTTGACGGATCCCAGAGGTGTTCACCTAGTTGTTGTAAAGCATATTCTGAGGTACCTGAAGGGTACGGTTGATTATGGGCTCAAGTATGATGTAAATCAAAGTTTAACCTGCACGATTATGTTGATTTAGATTGGGCAGGCAGTGCTGCAGATAGGAAGAGCACATCTAGGTGTTGCTGCAGTATGGGATCAGGTGTGATCTCTTGGTTTAGCAGGAAGCAGTCCTGTGAAGGACTGAGTACAGCCGAAGCAGAGTATGTTGCAGCCTGTTCGGCTAGTTGTGAGGCAGTATGGCTTTGGAAGCTACTGTCTGAGTTATTTGATCTACCACTGGAGGCTACTAGTATCTTTTGTGACAACCAGAGTTGTGTGAAGCAGTCTGAGAACCTGGTGTTCCACAATAGGTCGAAACACATAGAGATCAAATATCACGATATCAGGGATATGGTGCAGAGAGGAGCAGTGAAGCTCCTGTATGTTGCGATGGATGAGCAAGTTGCAGATGCGCTGACGATGCCACTTGCCAGAGCAAAGTTCAAGTACTTCAGAGAGAGGCCTAGTGTTCTTTAGATTGATGACACTTCGATGAAAAAGTGATGGACACATTTGCAGGAGCCATTCTGTTAGGAACCTATGTCAACCCTTCTCTTTACTATGTTAGTATATTGTTGTTGGACGCATATGCTTTGTAAGTCGTCCCGTAGTATTTGTTGATCCGTAGTTTATATTAGCCCTTAGTATTGACCCATAGTATTGGACGCATATGCTTTGTAAGTCGTCCCGTAGTATTATATGTCCCATGGTTTTGACTCATAGTATTGGGCATAGACTTAGTATATAAGTGTGTGTAGAGGTCATTGAAGGCACCGTGAAGTTAATTGTATTGAGCTTGCTCAAAGGAGGTTGCCCCCTCGAAGTGGCCCGTGATCAATATAAAAGTGATTCTGTTCTATTATTTCTGATATCTCGTGTATTTGCATTAATTAATTATTGCAGGTTCATCACATCTGGTATCAAAGCACTTTCTTGGGCTCGTTGGGTGGAATTTCTGCCAAATTTTTTTTCGCATCTGTTTTAGCTTCGGATTTGGGAATAATCCCTATCCACTTAACTGTGGGAAGTACTTGGGCATATTCCCTAAAACTTATTGTGAGGAGTACCATAGGAACCCCAAAGTAGTTGGCCCATTGAGAGGACCTGCCAGCAAAAAGGGCAATGACCCCTACCTCATTGACTAGTTCCCACCCGTGAGGTAAAGCAAGAGCTATCGTTTGTGGCAAAGCGGTCATCAGTTTTACCTGATCCGTGGAGTGAGGGGTACTACCCCAATACGTAAGCCATCAGACAGCATTGGTGGCCAAGTGAAACACCTGAACTATTAGGAAGCCATACATACCTGGGGTCCATATCTATTTTCAGTTGAACTGTTGCCGATCACTTCCGCTCCAGATCCAGCAGTTTCAGATCTATTCTGAAAGTCATTCCAGATCCAGTCGCCATTTCAGATTCAACCATTTTTTATCCCTTCCGCGCCGTTGCGCCGCTGTTGCCGATCCATTTCTGAAAAAAAAGGTATAAAATTCAGTTTTTTTCTCCATATCTCCCTTGTTTCCACTCTGTTTCCCTTGAAATTTTTGGGGAACCCCTGTCATCCTATTCTGCATCTTTCATTCCTGAGGACCCTATCCCCAATTCCCCTTCCCAAAGCCCGAAATCCCACATTTGTCTATTTTTAGTGTTTGCCATAACTTCCTCAGATTTCACGCAATCACCTTCAAATTTCACCACAGAGTTCCCTTCTGAATTCTGCTTCTTTGTCCATCTCTTTCAAATTTTCTCATTCTATCACCCCGCTTCTGAAATCCCCCTTTTTGTTTTCTTGTCCTTTCGATAGTGTCCAAAATATAGTCAAACCCCAATTACCCATCAGATTGTTTCCCCAATCCAAAATTCCCTTTACTAAATCATCTTTTGTTTGTGTTTTTCTACCCATTCCACCAAAAAAAAAAAAAAAACCTGGTTATGGTTGTCACCTGTGCAGGAGCACACACCATGGAGGAAGCACTTGTAGCCATCCAAACCAAACTCCAAGATCTGGATGAAAAATTTCCCAGCCTCCATCTTCAGCATTCAACCATGAACAATACCAGACAGCTAGAATCTTTTGCAGCCACCAGGTTCTCTTCTTCTAGCAATTTTCGTGGGCCGAAGCTTGATTTTCCTCGCTTCAATGGTACTGATCCGATGGGATGGATATACCTAGTAGAACAATATTTCAGTCTGCATAATACTTTTGATGTTCAGAAAGTTCCACTTGCATCTTTTCATTTGGAACAGGAAGCCATTCAATGGTACCGTTGGTACATCAAAGCTCATCCCGAGACAAACTGGACAGATTTTTGCCAACTCATTTTGCCATGATTTGGTCCTAGTGCTTTTGATGACTTCACGGGAGCACTCGCTAAAATTCACCAAACTGGCACAGTGAGAGAGTATCAGACGAAATTTGAGAAACTAGCCAATCACACAGAAGGATTGTCTGATGAATTCTACAAGAGTTGTTTTATCAGTGGTCTCAAGGATGAAATCCGCTCAGAGGTCAAAATGTTTTGTCCCAATACAATGATGGAAGTCCTAGGGTTGGCTAAGCTGGCCGAGGACAAGATCACAACTCAACAATGCTCCAAACCCACCTTTGTTCCCTTCAGAAATATCGGTTCCCAACGACCTCCCATCATGCCTTCTCCTCAACCAACTCCTATCAAGCATTTGTCTGAAATAGAAATGCAGGCACGCCAAGAAAAAGGGCTTTGCTATAATTGTGATGAGAAATTCACTCGGGGACATAGATGTGTTCAACAAAAGCTTTATCTCTTGGATATGGATTCTCTGCCTACCTTATAACTTGGTGAAGAAGCTACAGATACAGTAGATGATCAGGTCGACATTCAACACCCGCCTGTTGACACCCCATCTCAGGATGACCCACCCGAGATCTCTCTCCATGCTGTAACCGGCGTCACCACCCCACAAACAATGCAGGTTAGGGGATACTTCAAGAAGCTCCCTCTTACCATACTCATTGATTCTGGTAGCACTCATAACTTCATTGACCCTCGGATTGCCAAACAAGCTGATTGTTTTGTCCATCCTTGCTCCAACTTTGAAGTCATGGTTGCCAATGGGGGCACCTTACCTTGCAAGGGGAAGTGTCACAATGTGCGTATCTCTATGGAAGGTTATAACTTACCCTCTAACATGTTTGCCTTGTCCTTAGACAGATGTGATGTGCTTTTGGGCGTTCATTGGTTACGCACACTTGGCCCCATCTTATGGGATTTTCCTGAACTTTGGATGTAGTTTAAAGTCAATGGGGCACAACACAAATTTATGGGCTTACAACTAGGGTCTCTCTGCATCATCAGTTCACATCGCCTGGAAAAAATCCTTAAGAAGAATTCACATGGTGTCATCGCTCAGCTCAATTCCATTCAGAAGCACCCATCAACAGTCTCCACTACTTCCTTGGATAGATATGCATGCAGTACAGAAGTGGCAGCCATACCTATTAGGGAATTATTTCTACATCAAGATTGATCTCCCGAGTCTGAAAAATTTTCTGGAACAATGGGCCTCCTCCCCAACACACCTAAAATGGGTTATCCAACTCATGGGTTATCCCTATGTGATCACTTACAATAAGGGTAAGGACAATATGGTGGAAGATGCTCCTTCTCGCACAATTGATTACCCAGTTTCTCTTACATCTCTTTCTCTGCTTGTTCCAAATTGGTTGCAATATGTTCAACAGGGCTATCTCTTCTATGAACTCCATGCTTCTTCATCAATAGGGCACTCTGGGTTCTGCAAAATGTATGACCGGGAACAATGTAACTTCTTTTGGCCGGGACTAAAAATGACAAATCAACAGATGGTGGCTGACGATGATACTTTCCAAGTCAACAAGGGGGAAACGAAACTCCTTTTGGGATTGCTCAAACCCTTGCCCATCCCTACACGGCTTTGGCCAACTATTTCTATGGATTTCCTAACAGCGCTCTGGTGGTACAATACCACATCTCAAAGGACATCATATGAAGCATTCTATGGAAAAATACCACTAGTTCTTCTTCCATACACCCTTAGCAGCTCCCCAGTTCAGGAAATTGACTCGGTTCTTCAAAACCACGATTAGATTCTTCTCATTTTGCAAGACAATCTTCACATGGCCATAATTCACCTGAAATAACAAGCCAATCAACACCGTTCTGAGCGCATTTTCCGCACAGCTGAGAGGGTTCTTCTTCATCTATAGCCTTCTAAGCAATCCTCCTTGACACTCCAAAGGTGTCAGTGGCTTGAAATGCAACCCGAGGATGCTACCGGGGAACCACTCCTTCAGATTATGCAGCAATTTCTCCAACCAAAGCTTTGAGGACAAAGCTTTGTCTAAGGGAGAGGGGATGTTAGGAACCTATGTCAACCCTTCTCTTTACTATGTTAGTATATTGTTGTTGGACGCGTATGCTTTGTAAGTCGTCCCATAGTATTTGTTGATCTGTAGTTTATATTAGCCCATAGTATTGACCCATAGTATTGGACGCATATGCTTTGTAAGTCGTCTCGTAGTATTTGTTGATCCGTAGTTTATATTAGCCCATAGTATTGACCCATAGTATTGGATGCATATGCTTTGTAAGTCGTCTCGTAGTATTATATGTCCCATGGTTTTAACTCATAGTATTGGGCATAGACTTAGTATATAAGTGTGTGTTGAGGTCATTGAAGGCACCGTGAAGTTAATTGTATTGAGCTTGCTCAAAGGAGGTTGCCCCCTCGAAGTGGCCCGTGATCAATATAAAATCGATTCTGTTCTATTATTTCTGATATCTCGTGTATTTGCATTAATTAATTATTGCAGGTTCATCACACATTCAGAGCATGGTGAGAGGAGGATCTTTCCATGGCTGTGGATGTAAGCGTTGGATGATGAGCATCAGGACGATGCTCCAGTTACTGCTATGTATGTGTATATATGCATCATGTTGGATGCTAGATATGATCGGTTGGATCATTTATATGTATATGTATGTACGCATCATGTTGGATGTTGGATATGATCGGTTGGATTATTTATATGTATATGTATGTATGCATCATGTTGGATGCTGGATATGATCAGTTGGATCACTTACATGTATGTATGCATCATCTTGGATGCTGGATATGATCAATTGGATCATTTATATGTATGTATGCATTATATTGGATGCTAGATATGATCAGCTGGATCATGTGTATGTATCTGTAGATGTATCAGGTGGATACATTGTATGATCAGGCAGATCATGTATGATGATATGTATCAGGCAGATACTGTGTATGCATTGTATGATCAGGATGATCATGGATGATGAGCTTCAGGATGTTGCTCCAGATGACATGTGTCAGGACGATGTAGTGATGATGATCAGGATGATCATGTGTACATTAGGATGATGTATGGTGAAGTATCAGGATGATACTCTGTGGCCGTGGATAGGTTGTGTAATGGAAATCCTAGATTTGTTCTAGGCCACATCCAATATGAAAAAGTACTGGCACTGTGGATCACATGTAAGACCTGGGAGATCCGATAGGTTGGGTTCTGTGCCCATAATAACTCATGGGATGCTCTTTCGAGGGTTTGTGATGGTTGGTCACATCTAAGACCAAGGAGATCCGATAGGTTGGGCTGTGTGCTCGTAATAAGTCCTAGGATGCTCTTTCGAGGGTTTGTGGTGGGCTACATGTAAGACCTGGGAGATCCGATAGGTTGTGCTGTGTGCCCGTAATAAGTCCTGGGATGCTCTTTCGAGGGTTTGTAGTGGTGGCTACATGTAAGACCTGGGAGATCCGATAGGTTGGGCTATGTGCCCGTAATAAGTCTTGGGATGAGATTTCAAGGGTTTGTAGTAGAGGTCACATGTAATACCTAGGAGATCCGATAGGTTGGTTTGTGTTCACGTAATAAGTCCTGGGATGCTCTTACGAGGGTTTATGATGCACGTAATAAGTCCTGAGTATTCCACAATATGGCCAGTGATGATGAAGACCTGCAGGTGGTGGGCCTACATCCAGTATGAAAAGGACTGGCTCTGTAGAACTTCCTATGACGACTAGATTCAGAGATTGATTAAGATAGCAGCAACAATGACGAGGACGATGATTCAATGATGATGATCCAGAGAAGACTACTTGTGGTAGATGATCTGTGTTGAGAAATACCTTCCTAGTTAAGAGGGAGTATTGATGTATATGTAACTTTCGAATGTATTTCATCTATATATTTATTGTACTCCTATAGAGATGTATTATTCCTCTATACGGAAGTGTCGTCATTTGTATTGACAAGTGTCGCAAGTGTGTTAACTTGCTTATGGGTTATTAGACCACCTAGTAAGGGGTCAGCCCGGATTAATGTAACCATGGGTTATTAGACTGAGTTAGACAAGTTGGCCCAACTGGTTTATTAGGCAGGTTAGAACAAGTATAAATAGAGATCGGGAGATCTCTATTTGATCACTTCATTACTCACTTCTACATCACTTGAAAAGTGGCACACATGTGAGGAGGAGGATCAGCTGCTACGAGAAGACTATCTCTGTGTACTTGGGTTGCACTTTGGTTGGATCATTGCTCTATCTATCTCTGAGGAAGTTGTGGGGTTTTTCACCTTATGGTTTTCCCCGCGGAAACTCTGTGTGTCTATTGTCTCTTATGTTTGCATCTTGTGATGATTGATATGCTTGCTATGATTGATATGCATTGATATACTGTACATGTTATTCTCTCAGTAAAGATCCTAGAGTATTTTTAATTAATGCTCAAAAATTAACAACTAGGACCAATCTTTTTTGTAACAATGAAAGGTCCTAGCCAAAGGTGTTGAAATTTGGTATATTCATTTTTATATTTATGTTGTTTATCCCATCTTAATACCAAATCTCCTACTGAAAACTCCTTGTCAGAGGAGGATTTCTCACCAAACAATCTTTTAACCATCTGCTGAGGTTGATATAGTGTGTGTTTAGCCTTTTCCCTGTCTTCCTCTAACTTGAGTAAGGTATCAATTCTCTGTTGAATATGGGAGGATTCATCTTCTTGAATGGATTGGGATAGTTGTAATGAGGGAATAGTAAGGTTAGATGGTAGGATAGATTCCTTTCCATACACTAGACAGTAAGGTGAATTTCCAATAGCTGCCTTTGGGGTAATTCTTTCTACCCAAAGAGCATTGTAAAGTTGTGTCTTCCAATATTTGTGATGGGAGGCTAATGTCTTATTCGAAATGTTTATCAAGTTCTTGTTAGAAGATTCAGCAAGCCTGTTACTCTATGGATAATAGTTGGCAGAAAATTTTAGTTTGATCCCTTTTTTAAGGTCATACTGTGTGAGATCAATTGAGGAAAAGTAGGATGCATTGTCAAAGACAAGATACTCAGGGTCCCCAACCCTTGTGACTATTTGTTTGTCGAGGAACGTTATTAGTTGGTTGGTGTTAAACTACCTAAGAGGGACGACCTCTACCCATCTGGTAAAGTAGTCAGTTGCAGTCATGATGTATTTATGCTGAATAGAGGAAACATGATTAATTGGACCAACAAAATCCAGTCCCCATTGCTGAAATCGAAACTGAATAGTTACCGGCTGTAAAGGAAAAGCAGGTTTTTAAATTTCCCCACACATTTCTAATAGGGTTCACACCTTCTGAAATGAGCATAAGCATCTTTAAACATGGTAGGCCAATAACATCCTGCTCTGAGAATCTTGTGGGCTTTGGTTTCACCTAAAAAATGCCCTCCCGCAGGTCCTGCATGAAATTGGAAAAGAATGTCATTAGTTTCATTTTTCTCCAAACATCTAAGGAAAACTCCATCGTATTTTTTTCTAAAAACAACTCCATTAACAAATTGATATGGGGCAAATTTTAATCTTAAAGCTCTGCGTTGCTTGAAGTAGAGGATTTTAGGAGCAAACCCATGGTTTAGAAAAAACTTGATATGATCGTACCATTCAGATGTTGGAGTTTCTATAGCATTAACATAACCTGTAGGAACATCCTCCTCCTGCTCACATCCAGTCTGTTGTTGTTCAGGGTCATTCAACTGAGCGGTGAGTAGGAATGAACGTTGTCCTTTTACAATCTTCACTGGTATGATTTCCAGGTCGTATTCCTGCAAGGCTGTCATCCAATGGGCTATTTTCTCACCTAGTTTTTCTAGATCAACACATTTCTAATGGCAGTATAAGGCACAATGAACTTAGTTCGAGATTTCAATAAGTACAGTCTGTATACTTCACTGATTTGTAGACCACATATGCCTGCTTGTCAATTTGGGAGTATTTAAGTTCTGCTCCCTTAAACGTTGAGCTCATGAACGAAATTGGAATCTCAGCATCATTATCATGCTTCTACGTCAAGACAACTGCATAAGAAAAATCAGTAGCAAAGGTATATAGAATGAAATATTTGTCAAAATATGGAGACATTAGAGCATGAGCTTCTGCTATGGCTCTCTGAATTTCCACAAATGTGTCCTTTTGTTCCTCAGACCATCTAAACTATACATATTTTTTAACTAACTATTTTAATGGCTTAACTATTTGTGCAAAAATTGGAACAAACCTACGTTCAAAATTAATCTTACTGAGCAATGATTGCATGGATTTGCGTGTGTTAAATTTTTCAATAATTTCATTCAATAGGATCACTAAGAGAATAACATGCACAACATAACAATCACAAGAGACAATGGACACAAAGCATTTCACCAGGGAAAACCAAGAAGGTGAAAAACCCCGCAACTTCCTCATAGATAGAATGAGCAGCAATACAAAGATCAATCCCCAAAATATAGATTCCTCCAGTAGCTACTCCTCCTCCTCTTGTGTGCACCTCTCTCTCTCAACTATGCGAGTTGGATGAGTGAGTGAATGAGTAAAATGAGAGAGACACACTCTCTATTTATACTTTACTTCACTTGACTTTTAACTCTAACTAGGTCGGCCCCAACTTAACCACTTAACATAATGCTGATTAGGCCGACCCCACTAGGGTGGTCTAATAACCCATTAAACCACATGACTCATATAGGGCCAACCCCACCAGGGTGGCCTAATAACCCATCAAATATATGTTATGACACTTACAATATAACTTGCGACACTTGCAAGTACAAAACATGACACTTCCAATCGGAGGAATAATACATCTTCGTTGGGGATACAATAAAGTACAAATGTAATACATACAATATACAAGTGAATATCTTCTGAAGTTACAAATACATCAACACTTCCTCTTAACTAGGAAGGTATTCTCTTGACACAGGTCATGAATACATATCACCACAAGTATTCAATTTTGGAGTTGGATCATCATCATTGGATCATGGAGCATCATCGTCACTGCGGTTGTACTGGTTATCTTGACCACTAGGCTATCTCTCAATTCTTCTTGTCATAGAAAGTTCTATAGAGCCAGCCCTTTTTCATGCTGGTTGTAGGCCTAGCCTCTTGTAGGTCTTCAACATCTATGGCCATCATGTGGAATGTGCCTCAACAAAACCTTGAAAAATCATGCGAGCTTAGACTATCGGATCTCACAGGATCTTTTACATGTGACCACCACAAAACCTCGAAAGAGCATCCCACGAATTTTACGAGCAAATAGCTCAACCTATCGGATCTCCCAGGATCTTTTACATGTGGTCAGTAAAAAAATTAAAAGAGTGTCTTGAAACCTGCAAGATCTATAAAGAGCATCCCAGGAATTTTACAAGCACACAGCTCAACCTATCGGATCTCCAAGATTGATTGCATGCCTAATGTAGAAAAACCTTGAAAGAGCATTTGAGCTCAAACTATCGGATCTCCCAGGATCTTTTCTATGCTACCTGTAGCAAAACCTCGAAAGAGCATCTGAGCTCAGATTATCGGATCTCCCGGGATCTTTTCTATGCTACATGCACAATCTGTCCATGGCCATGGAGTATCAAACTGATACTCATGATCATACTGATCATCATATAGTACATCATCCTGATGCACATCATCATCACATGATCACCCTGATCATATGCACAACATCATCCTAATGCTCATTACACATGATCATCCTGATCATCATCACAACATCGTCCTGACGCATATCATCTGGAGCATCATCCTGATGCTCATCACATAGCAATTACATCCATATCCATGGGAAGGATCCTCCTACTACCATGCTTGGAGTGGCTCCTGCAAATGTGTCCCATCACTTCTTCCTCGAAGTGTCTTCTATCTGAAGAACACCACACCTATCTCTGAAGTACTCAAACTTCATTCTGGATAGTGGTTCGGTCAACACATCTGCAATCTGCTCATCTGTCACAACATATTGGATCTTCACTGCTCCTCTCTACAACATATCCATGATATGGTGATATTTGATCTTGATATGCTTCGACTTGTCATGGAACATCGGGTTCTCCGACAACTTCACACAACTCTGGTTGTCACAATAGATACAAGTAGCATCCAACTGGAGATCAAATAAATCAGACAATAGCTTCCTTAACCATACTACCTCACAACTAGCCGAACAAGTTCTGACATACTCTACTTCAGCTGTACTCAGTGCTATGTAGGACTACTTCCTGCTAAATCAAGAGATCACACATGATCCCATACTGAAGCATCACCCTGAAGTGCTCTTCCTATCTATAGCATTTCCTGCCCAATATGAATCAACATAACCCTCCAGGTTAACCTTTTGATTCACATCATACTTGAGCCCATAATCAACCGTACCCTTCAGGTACCTCAGAATATGCTTTACAGCAATCAGGTGAACATGTCTAGGATCTGTCAAAAACTGGCTCAAGGTGTTCACCGCAAAGAAAATATATGGTCTCATGTTCATAAGGTACGTTAAGGATCCAATCATCTGACGATACATCGTGGCATCAACCGACTCTGAAGAAGCATCACTCAATAGCTTCATGTTTGATGGCATAGGTGTGGCCATGGCCTTGCAGTCCATCATCCCGAACCACTTCAGGATCTCTATTGCATACTTCATTTGTCCAAGGAAGATTCCATTTGCACTCTGCCACACCTCCATACCTAGAAATTTGTGAATCATACCTAATTCCTTCATATCGAACTTGGAAGCAAGCTTCCTCTTTGTGTCGGCAATCAATCTATCCTCACCTATCACAAATAGTTCATCCACATACAATAGGAGTATCACTGGATTGCCTTCCTCAACCTTGTAGTAAAGGTTGGAATCCGATTTACTCTTAGTAAAGCCCAAACTGGACAGGAAGCTATCTATCCTGCTATACCATTTCCTGGGTGCTTTCTTCAAGCCATACAAGGCTTTATTCAATCTCTATACATATGACTCCCTGTCTATAATGTTCCTTGTTAGGAATTTTATTAAAGTGGTAATTTTTCACTTTTTTCCCTAGTTAGACCTTTGACTAGTTTTGAGCTCTAGGTCCCCAAATTGCTCCAATTGCTCCCAAATATTCTGAAAAGGTATATGGATGATGTTAGAACATAAATATGTATTTCAGAGATACTTTTGGACCTTTAAAATACTTCTGCTAATCCTCTCTCAATTCTGGCCAATGTAGGGAACTTTACTAGTAATTTCCCTTTGACTAGTATTGGTCTCTAGGTCTGAAATTGACTGCAAATGCGTCCAAATATTCAAGGAAGGTGTATGAATGATATTAGTACTTGAATATGATGTTTAGGGATGATATATGGCCACCAAAAGACCTCTGTAAACTCTCTTAAGATTCTGGAACAAGTATACAATTTTACTAGTAATTTGGGGTTCAAATCCCCCTCGGGTAAGTACTGAAAATGGCTTCCCAAATGCCTCCAAACCCACTCAAATTTATGAAAATAGGTAGGGAATTTATTAATTATGTTATTAAGGTCTCATGTGCACCATTAATTTATTATTCTATCAGTTCCAACCCTCTCCCATTCAGCTACAAAAATCACCAATTCGACCCTTGGGGAAATGGTACTATTTCTTCTCCCAATGCAATTAAACTGAGTAAAAATACTTCAAATGATCAAGTACAGTACATGAAACTTGTAAAATACATCCATGGAATTACATTAATCTCAAATTCATCAGAGAATCATCCATTCATTCGAAATCATCAGCATTACATTGGTTTACAACAAGGTAGTGGGGATATGGCATTGTACTTTCATTAAAAATGCGATTTATACATTTCTACTTGGAATTTCGACCTGAAATTTCTTGTAAATGAATAACAAAGTATTTAATTCATATTAAAAAATAAATGGGGCATTAAAATATCTCCCAATGAGTACAATAACTTACCAAAAACGCCCTCCCTCAAGGATCAAGAATATGCCACCAAAAATGGAAATGGTTGAAGGAGTGAGATGCAATAGAAGAATCCATGAGATTCCCTATAGATTAAACATCCAAATAAAGAATCCATTAAAACTCCAAATGAAAGGCTTGAATGGCCTTTCCAATTACCAACTTGGGTGGGAATCTTTTCACCCTCGAAATTGGCTAAGGCAAGAAACTAGTCATCCACTAGCTTTCCCTCTACACAAATGCAATTGCAAATTCTACAAATGATAAAAAGATACTTTCATTCTTTTTTATTGAAATTTATAAACTTCTAATGTCCTCCATGGGTCGAATTCCTTCCAAGAGACTCATGCCAACTTTAGTTGGGAAGAGATTCCAAAGAACGCCACTTGTACAACAATTCCTAGTCTTCCACTTCCACCAAATCACATGTGGAAGCATATTAGCTTCCCTAACACCCTTGAGCACCCTCTTGGAATATATTTTTATCCCTGACATGTCATATATGTCATATGTTAGCCTCCATATCTTATTTGTGTCATAGGTGTCATAGCATCTTCATCATTGTTGTCATAGAGCTAGGGAATCTAGCCCAAGTGTCTCACTAGCTCCAAATTTCCTCTTCCTCTTCCATGGGAGTTACTCTTCCTCTATATTTCGACCTCATTGACTCATGACAAGTATTATTGACCTTATAATTCATCCCAAGAACATTAGGCTTCCCATAGATTCAAAATTGCAAGAAGAGGATGCCATGTGGCACCTACATTCTATCTTGCGTGGGTCCCACTTCCTTTATGTGTCTTCATGATCAAATGCCACTTTTATTTTCAATTGTATATATATATTTATCTCCTTTATTAAATATTTATGCCATCCTAATGTTCCAACATCATTTATTATCCCCATGATTCACAATCCCAAAGCTTCCACCCCAAACCTAGGAAAATAGTAATTTCCCTTCTTGGCAATTATTTGACCTTTAGCATCAATTTGAAAAACTCTAATGAATATGGCCAATGTGATTAGGCCATTGTGACCCAATGCCAAATTTGGGACATGGAAAATCCTCCCTTCCCAATATTGCTTTTCCTCAAGCAATTTCAAACATGCGTGTTGAAGAACCTGCTTTCTGTATAATTCTTTGAACTTGCCATTGAATTGCCCAAGCTTGAGTCTTTGAGTTTCCATGAAGATTTTAGAGAGGAACCACCATGCTTGCTGCTGCACTACTCTGATAAAAATCACTTTATTAAGTGGTAAATCCACCTCCCATAATTTTTGTTTCCCCCAAAAATTGAAACCAATGAGACTAAGAATTATCCCAGGGTCCCATTGCTTGTATTGCAGTCCAACAATTAGAAGTGCTCTCCAATTCATAGTTCCCGGATCCCATTTTCTTGTATGCATTCTTACAAACCTTATGAATACAAAATATATATCATCAAAGTACATCACAACATAATGAAAATGAACATCAAGAATATTTTTGGTCAAAGAATCATGAAAGTGCTTATACCTCCAAGAAAGTAGACCACCATTTTCCAAGTGCACACAAGCATCAAGTAACCAATCAAATCTGCTCCAATGACATAGGTGAGGATCCCATGATGCTGCTGCAAAAGGATGTGATATGCATCAAAATATTCAACCATGTATTCTTTTATCCAAGAAGTGAATGAAGTTCCTCCAACATCAATTGAACTAAGCAAGGAGCAAGGAAAATCATGAGTCTTCAAGTGACTCAAGTGAACATCATAAGGTAAAACAATATGCTGCTGCAAATGTAAATAATGAGGTGCTCTATTCATGTCATCATAAAAAAGAGAGGTAGGTGTTTCATACCCCTCGTGTGGAACCATTAGAAAAAAACCTTTCACCCAATTTTCATCCCCAATTGGTGTGGCTGAAAAGGAAGTATGGGGTGAGGAATTATGAACCAACTTTAAATCTTTACAACTCTTACCCATCGAAATATTTAATTCATCTTCTCTATAATTGGCTGGTCCAACTATTGTGAGATCATGTGCCTCCTCCAAGGCATTGCAGCTCTCCCCACGAGGCAACGCATCATCCATCTGAACAAAGACAAGTGCTTGTTCTTCTTATTGTTTGAGTGTAGCATCTTCAAGCACTTGCATATCAACATGTACCTCATGTTCCACCATTACATGAGGTTCCTCCTTGGCAATTATTTCAACCATTTCCTTTTTTTCCTTAAAAAAAAACCATTGCTCATTCTTTTTTCCAAGTTGCTTTCAAGTTGACTATCCAACAATTCGAACCCTTGCATTAGTTTCCTCCACTTGTTTTCAAAGGATGTTTTCAGTAATTTTCTAAACTCCTCATTCTCCTCTAAGGTTCATTTTTTATCCCTAGTCATAGTTTTCTCAAAATGCACTTTTTTATTCCTTTTTTTTTCCTAGTTCCTCCTCTTCAACAATATTACTTCTGATTCTAATGTATAAGATTGGTCCCTAACCTTTTTTTTTTATCATAAATATCAGACCACATCAAGTGCCAAGATCATGCTCTGATACCACTGTAATGTCCCTTGTTAGTAATTTTATTAAAATGGTAATTTTTCAGTTTTTTCCCTAGTTAGACCTTTGACTAGTTTTGAGCTCTAGGTCCCCAAATTGCTCCAATTGCTCCCAAATATTCTGAGAAGGTATATGGATGATTTTAGAACATAAATATCTATTTCCGAGATTCTTTTGGACCTTTAGAATACTTCTACAAATCCTCTTTCAATTCTGGTCATTGTAGGGAACTTTACTAGTAATTTCCCTTTGACTAGTATTGGTCTCTAGGTCTCAAATTGACTCCAAATGCCTCCAAATATTCAAGGAAGGTGTATGAATTATATTAGTACTTTAATATGATTTTCAAGGATGATATATGGCCACCAAAATACCTTTCCAAACTCTCTTAAGATTCTGGTCCAAGTATGCAATTTTACTAGTAATTTGGGGTTCAAATCCCCTTGGGGTAAGTACCGAAAATGGCTTCCCAAATGACTCCAAACCCACTCAAATTTATGAAAATAGGTATCTAATGTATTAATTATGTTATTAATGTCTCATGTGAACCATTAATTGATTATTATATATGTTCCAACCCTCTCCCATTCATCTGCAAAAATCACCAATTCGACCCTTGGGGAAATGGCACTAGTTCTTCTCACAATGCAATTAAACTGAGTAAAATACTTCAATTGCTCAAGTACAGTACATGAAACTTGTAAAATACATCCATGGAAGTCCATTAATCACAAATTCATAATATAATCCTCCATTCATTCGAAATCATCAGCATTACATTGGTTCACAAAAAGGTAGTGGGGAAATGGAACTGTACTTTCATTAAAAATGAGATTTATACATTTCTACTTGGAATTTCAACCTGAAATTTTTTGGAGATGAATAAAAGAGTATTTAATTCATATTAGAAAAATAAATTGGGCATTAAAATCTCCCCCAAAGACTACAATAGCTCACCAAAAACGCCCTCCCTCAAGGATCAAGAATATGTCACCAAAACTGGAAATGGTTGAAGGAGTGAGCTGCAATAGAAGAAACCATGAGCTTCCCTGTAGCTTACACCTGCAAATAAAGAATCCATTAAATCTAAAAATTAAAGGTCTGAATGGCCTTTTCAATTACCAACTTGGATGGGAATCTTTCACCCTCGAAATTGGCTAAGGCAAGAAACTAGTCATCCACTAGCTCTCCCTCTACACAAATGCAATTGCAAATTCTACAAATGATCAAAAGCTACTTTCATTCCTTGTTATTGAAATTTATAAACTTCTAGTGTCCTCTATGGGTCGAATTCCTTCCAAGAGACTCATTCCAACTCAAGTTGGGAAGAGATTCCAAAGAACGCCACTTGTACAACAATTTCTAGTCTCCCACTTCCACCAAATCACATGTGGAAGCATCTTAGCTGCCCTAATGTTGATGTATATGTAACTTCGGAATGTATTTCACATATATGTATATTGTATTCCTATAGAGATGTTATTATTCCTATATATGGAAGTGGTTGTATTCCTATAGAGATGTTATTATTCCTCTATACGGAAGTGTCATCATTTATAGTGTAAGTGTCGTAACTTATACTTGATGGGTTGTTAGACCACCTTGTTGAGGTCGGCCCTGTATAAGTCATGTGGGTCAACGGGTTATTAGACCACCCTATTGGGGGTCGACCATGTGGTTCAAAGGCTTATTAGACCACCCTAGTGGGGGTCGACCCAGTCAACATTATATTAAGTGGTTAAGTTGAGGCCAATCTAATTGAGTAAAGGCCAAGTCAAGTTAGTGTATAAATAGAGAGTGTCTCTCTCTCATTTTACACATTCTATTATATCACTCACACTTTGGAGAGTGGGGCACTTGTGGGGGAGGAGGATCTGCTGCTAGGAGAAGACTATCTCTTGTATTCTGCTTGTATCATTGCTCTTGGGGTTTTTCACCTTTATGGTTTTCCCCAAGTAAACTCTGTGTCTCTTGTGTGCTTGCATTATTGTGTCCATGATCGATATGCTATAGATTTGATGTACATGTTGTTCTCTCAGTTAAGATCCCAGATTAGATTGAAGTAAATTCTTAAAATTTAACATGGTATCAGAGCTAGCCTGAAAGACGGCATGATATGGCATGTATGACACTTGTTGCACTTACGATGCTAGGGCTTGATATAGCAAAAACCAGTCATCGTAGAAATTTTGCTATAAATCCATTTTCGTGATGTTTTTGGATTTGAAACATTTACAAGTAGAAGATCAGATTCCCATGTACCTTGTGTGAAAAGGAAAACCTCTAATTCATTGTACTTTGTGATTTATGATCTGTACAATATAGGGTTTCTGCCTCTTCCATATCTGAGTCAAAATCAAGTGACCTTGGGAAAAAGGTCATAACTTGGGCTAGGAAGCTCCAAATGAAATTTAGTAAAAATTGGCAGGTAGTACATAGACTGTACTATCTGAGGAAAATTGTTCAGAGTCCGAAGTTGAATCAATGACATGTGACATGTCGTACAAGTTCGCTCTCCTGTATTATCCCATAAACAGGTCACATTGCGACACTTGGCATAACTCTCTCTCATAGAATCCAATTGAGGTCAGACCTATCAGGATGAAAATATAATAGGTCGTGATATTTCGGGAAAATTTTTTAAAGGCCAAAGTTCAACCAGTGACACGTGGCACGTCGTACAAGTTCGCTCTCGTGTATTATCCCATAAAACGATCACATTGTGACACTTGGCATAACTCTCTCTTTGAGAATCCAATTGAGGTCAGACCTGTCGGGATGGAAAAAAACTGGTCGGGCTATCTCAAGAAAAGTTTTCAGACCCTGTGGATCGAAAAGTTCGGAGTTACACCAGAAACAATTAGGTACATATTTCTTTCAAAACAGAATTATTTCTTAGTACTTTCATTCATGGCTTCTGGAATTTAGGGCTTCGGAGAAAGTTGGAATTTTTGTAATCGGAGACCACGGCTGGATGCTACTCATCAAAATTGAAATTTAGATACCAAGATCATATTTTTTGGTTGGGCAGAAGGTCGGGCTTGATCAAACCCCAGTACGAGACTTTGATCGGAAAGATGGAAAATTAGGGCTTCTGCAAAAAATTGGAATTTTGGAAATCTGTGACCACGTCTGGAAGCTCCTTAGAAAAATCAAAGCGTAGAGTTTTGAATCAAATATTCTGGTTGGGTGAAGCTCTGGGAAACTCAAACCCTAATTCAGGGTCCTCCCTAGTGAATCCGGAAATCTAAAAGGCAATTTTGAGGGGTGAAGCTTTGCAGTTTTCAAATTCTGAATATACCAACTTGATTAGCTCATCAAGGTGCATATTTCTATCCTTTCAGAAGTTTGAAATTCAAAGTTTAATTTTTTGAGGTTTCTTTGGCAAACCCTAATACAGCTCCAGGTCGAGTTCTTGCAAATCAAATGGATTGGGTTAATCCTAGAAGAAGATGGATTGGTCACCTGCATAAGTGAAGAAGTTTCTGTCTCAAATGGAGATGAGGCTAAGGCCTTCCATAAGAAGATTACAATCAATCTTGATAGGTATGGCTGACAGGTATGTTTCATGGTTAAGTTTATCATATGTTTGTCTTCATATCATTACAATACAATCTTGATTAATTACTGGACTTGTCGTATCACCTTAATAGAAGATATTCAATGATTAAGGTTTTGACACTTATGATTGTACTAATGCATTGTGATGTTGTATGAGGTTTATGTTGTTTGCTAACACAAAAGGTACACCAAGAAAGTCAAATCATGTTCTACTTCAAGAACATATGCTCATGGTGACATGAAGACAAAGATTCATCCATTGTCATGGATCACATAGAAGATCTACTTTCGAGGTATGTATAACTTGGTTCTACAATGGTTAACTTATGAGACATGCAGGTTACTAGCACAAGTCACTGAAGAGAACCAGAAGACATTATGCGGGTATGTTAGACATAACTAGCTAGCATGCTAATCGAGGTATGTTTTTCCTATATCAAGCTAGAATCCTACCTTGTGTTAGGATCTTATACTGTTGTGTTGTTGATAATGATTATTCATGAAGTCATAGATTTGAATAATCATGGTTGTATGCATATTATATTTCTTACCATAATTGATGATATGACTAACCAGAAGATTCATGAAGGTATAGGTTTGAATAATCACGGGTTTTATGGATATTATATCTCTTATCTTGATTGATGATTCAACTAACCAGAAGAGTCCTATGATCAAATAAGAATGTGTATGAGTAAAAGAAGACTTCCCTGAAATCTTGAATACTAATGTTTATTATCTGTGAATGATCATGAATATACATGTTTAAGATTATTGTGTTTTGATAGTATTAAGATTATACTAATAAATGTGTGATTATGTATGAGACCTCAAGGATAACACAATGATGATACTAATAAGCATGCATAGTGATTAAGGATGGATGTATGTTCAAGGACAAGTAATCCAGGAAGCAAAGATCAAGAGGGAGCACACTCCAGTTGTTCCTGCAAGAAAGCAAAGGAGCACACTTCAGTAGTTTCTGCAAGGATGCAGATATTCAGAGGGATTTTACCACTTCTCACAATCCACATCAGAATGGAGTTGCAGAAAATAAGCAAAGACTGAGAGGGAGTCAACCCAACAAACAAAAAAAGATAAGTATTTGAATTGTCATTACTTTCATATTTTATTGTTTAAATAATATTGTTCAATAATGTATATACTGATGTTCCTAGAATTAGGTTGTGTATTATGCATATTAGAATAGTTGCATTGATGAATAGTATACTACTAATATGCATGGGTAAGTGGCCTATGGCACTGTACAACATTCTATTACTACTTATCTAGAATGAAACCTCTTTGTTGACATGTTGGGAGTTGTGCACACTCTTAACAATGTTCTGGTAGAGATTGAAAGGCATCTAGAAAGTTACAGGATATGGATAAATGTTGTATTGAAGCATTAGCTAAGATAATTGCATGCCTATATGACATATTTATTTATGTGTAAGAATTTGTTTTGAAAACTATGAGATGTTTTCTAATCATGCAATTTAATGTGTTGTGTAGGAAAGATCGTATGCCATCACCTACAAAAGAAAAACTACAACATTTGTTTAGCAACAAAATTATCTATTGAAGATATTGAAGTTCCCAGGATATGGGAAGAATGCCATGATCCGTCGATCATGAAGAATGATGTTTGGGATGTAGTCCCAAGACCTAAAGGGAAGTTTGTTATGACTTCCATATGGATCTATCACGATCAAGCATGTTGCAGATGGCAGCATAGAGAAATATAAAAGTGATGAAATAGAAGATACACCAGATGGATTTCATGACAGCTTTCTTGAATGGTGTAGTTGAAGAAGAAGTGTATGTGGAGCAGCCACTTGGTTCTGAGACACATGACAAGGAGTCATATATGTGCAAAAATTGGGTATGATGCACCACTTTCTAGGTATGGAGGTGTGGCAGAGTGTAGATGGAATCTTCCTTGGACAAGGGAAGTATGCAGTAGAGATCCTGAAGAGGTTCAGGATGATGGACTACAAGGCTATGGCATCGAACCTGAAGCTTCTATGTGATGCTTCATCTGAACTGGTTGATGTCACTATGTATCGTAAGATGATTGGGTCCTTGATGTACCTGACGAACATGAGACCAGATATTTGCTTTGCGGTGAACACATTGAGCTAGTTCCTGATAGATCTGAGGAGTGTTCACCTGGTTGTTGTAAATCATATTCTGAGGTACTTGAAGGGTACAGTTGATTATGGGCTCAAATATGATGCGAATCAAAAGTTTAGCCTGCAGGGTTATGTTGATTCAGATTGGGCAGGCAGTGCTGCAGATAGGAAGACCACTTCTAGGTGCTAGCTCAGTATGGGATCAGGTGTGATCTCTTGGTTTAGCAGGAAGCAGTCCTGCGTAGCACTGAGTACAGCCAAAGTAGAGTATGTTGTGATGGATGAGCAGGTTGCCGATGTATTGACCAAGTTGTTGGCTAGAGTGCAGTTTGAGTACTTGAAAGATAGGCTTGGTTCACTTCAGATCGAGGTTCATTCCAAAGGGAAGTGATGAGTCTGGAAGATGCAGATGCACATGAGCATTTCTGACATGGTTGATGTGTTCTCCCATGGTCATGATGTAATTGCTGAGCCATTCTCACATGGTGGTAGATGTGTTCTCCCATGGTGTAGATGTAAGGGCTGGATCCATTATCACATGCTGGTAGATGTGTTCTCCCATGGTGAAAAAGTAAGGGCTGGAGCCTTCCCCGAATGGTGGTAGATGTGTTCTCCCATGTCGGTGGTGTAAGTACTGGATGATGTGCATCTGGGCTGTGCTTCGTGGATGATGAGATGATCTTAAGAAGACGATGCTATGATGATCAGGAGGATCATGGATGATGAGCATCAAGACGATGCTCCAGTTCCTGCTCTATATGAATATGTACGCATCATGTTGGATGCTGGATATGATAAGTTGGATCATTTATATGTATATGTATATGTACGCATCATGTTTGATGCTGGATATGATCAATTGGATCATTTGTATGTATTTTGTATATGCATCATGTTGGATGCTTGGACCATGTATCTGTATATGTATCAGGTGGATACATTGTATGATCAGGTAGATCATGTATGTTGATATGTATCAGGTATGATCAGGTGGATCATGTATGATGATATGTATCAGGTAGATACTTGGTATGCATCAGGTGGATGCATTGTATGATCAGGATGATCATGATGATGAGCTTCAGGATGTTGCTCCAGATGATATGTATCAGGATGGTACAATGATGATGATCAATGCGATCATGAGCATCAGGATGATGATTTATGCGATGATGATCCGTTGGATCATGAGTATCAGGTTGATACTTGGAGGTCAGAGATGATATGTGGAAAGTTATGCAAATAGCATGTAATCAGTCCTGGGAGATCTTTCCGGTCATGCTACGGCACATAAATGTTCCTAGGATACTCTTTCCGGTATTGCTATGTAGTAGGTAATCAGTCCTCAGATATTCGATAGGTTGAGATGTGTGCTCGTAATCGGTCCTGGGATGAGGTATTACTACGGAGACATGTAATAAGTCCTGGAGATCCAATAGGTTGATATGTGTGCTCGTAATTAGTCCTAAGATGCTCTTTAGAGATCTTGCTGGTCGTGCTACGGCACATAAATGTTCCTGGGATGCTCTCTGGAGATCTTGCCGGTCGTGCTGTGGCACATAAATGTTTCTAGGATGCTCTTTAAAGGTATTGTGGAGGAGATGCATGTAATCAGTCCTGGGAGATCTTGTCGGTTGTGCTTAGGCACATAAATGTTCCTAGGATACTCTTTCTGGTATTGCATCTGCACATAAAATTAGTCCTGAGAGGCCACCTCTATCAGACCGTTTGCACAGATGATGAAGACCTGCAGGTGGTGGGCTTACATCTAGTATGAAAAAGGACTGGCTCTATAGAACTTCCTATGACAAGTAGATTCAGAGATTGATTGAGATAGCAGCAGTAGTGACGATGATGATGACTCAATGACGATTATCCAGTGACGATGATCCAGAGAAGAAGACTTGTGCTAGAAGACCTATGTCGAGAAATACCTTCCTAGTTAAGAGGGAGTGTTGATGTATATTTAACTTCAAAATGTATTTCACATATATGTATATTGTATTCCTATAGAGATGTTATTATTCCTCTATACGGAAGTGTCATCATTTATATTGTAAGTGTCGTAACTTATACTTGATGGGTTATTAGACCACCTTATTGGGGTTGGCCCTGTATAAGTCATGTGGGTCAAAGGGTTATTAGACCACCCTAGTGGGGGTCGGCCCAGTCAGCATTATGTTAAGTGGTTAAGTTGAGGCCGACCTAATTGAGTAAAGGTCAAGTCAAGTTAGTGTATAAATAGAGAGTGTGTCTCTCTCATTTTACACATTATATTCTCTCACTCACACTTTGGAGAGTGGCGCACTTGTGGAGCAGGAGGCTCTGCTACTAGGAGAAGACTATCTCTTGTATTTTGGTTGTATCATTCTCTATCTATCTCTGAGGAAGTTATTGGGGTTTTTCACCTTTATGGTTTTCCCCAAGTAAAATCTGTGTCTCTTGTGTCCTTGCATTATTATGTCCATGATTGATATGCTGTAGATTTGTTGTACATGTTGTTCTCTCAGTTAAGATCCTAGATCAGATTGAAGTAAATTCTGAAAATTTAACACCTAACACCCTTGAGCGCCCTCTTAGAGTCTATTTTTAGCCCTGGCATGTCATATATGTCATATGTCAGCCTTCAGGTCTGATTTGTGTCATAGGTGTCATAGCATCTTCATCATTGTTGTCATAGAGCTAGGGAATCTAGCCCAAGTGTCTCTTTAGCTCCAAATTGCCTCTTCCTCTTCCATGGGAGTTACTCTTCCTCTATATTTCAACCTCGTTGACTCATTACAAGTATTATTGACCTTATAGCTCATCCCAAGAACATTAGGCTTCCCATAGATTCGAAATTGCAATAAGAGGATGCCATGTGGCACCTACATTCTAGCTTGTGTGGGTCTCACTTCCTCCATGTGTCTTCATGATTAAATGTCACTTTGATTTTCACTTGTATATATTTCTTTATCTCCTTTATCAAATATTTATGCCATCCTAATGTTCCAACATCATTTATTATCCCCATTATTCACAATCCCAAAGCTTCCACCCCAAACCTAGGAAACTAGTAATTTCCCTCCTTGGTAATTATTTGACCTTTAGCATCAATTCGACAAACTCTAATGAATATGGCCAATGTGATTGGCCATTGTGACCCAATGCCAAATTTGGGACATGACACTATCATGTGTCTCAAAACCTAGTGGCTGCTCCACATACACTTCCTCTTCGACTACACCATTCAAGAAAGTTGTCTTGACATCCATTTGGTGTATCTTCCATTTCATCACTGCAACCAGAGCAAGTACTGTTCTGATGGAAGTGTATTTGGATACAGGTGCAAAAGTCTCTGCATAATCTATCCCCTCTTTCTGGGAGAAGCCACGAGCCACGAACCTTACCTTGTATTTCTCTATGTTGACATCTGCAGCATGCTTGATCTTATAGATCCACTTGGAAGTCACAAAAGACTTCCCTTTTGGGCTTGGGACCACATCCCAAACATCATTCTTCATGATTGACTGGTATTCCTCGAGCATGGCATCCTTCCATTATTGCATCCTGGATCCTAGGAACTTTAGATTCTTCAATATCTTTAATAGATAGATTTCTTGAACTTCGTTGCTGGAACAAATGTTGTAGTCCTTCTTTTGTAGGTGATTGTACATGATCTTTCTTACAAGTCAAATTCAATTGCATGATTAGAAACTTCTCATAGTTTTCAGAACAAAATATTACGCATAAGAATATATATCATACAATCATGCATTTATCTTAGCCAATGCTTCAATACAACATTCATCCATATCACGTATTCATACGGTAACTTTCTAGATGCCTTCCATCTCTACCAGAACATTGTTAAGAGTTTGCAGTACTCCCAACATGTTAGGAAAGAGGTTTCATTCTAGATAAGTAGCCATTGAATGTTGTACAGTACCATAGGTCACTTACCCATTACATGCATATTAGTAGTATACTATTCATTAATGCAATTATTCTAATATGCATAATACACAACCCAAGTCTAGGAACATAAGTATATACATCATTGAACAATATTATTTAAACAATTAGATATACAAGAATGGCAATTCAAATACTTATCTTTGGTTGTTTTTTGGGTGGAATCCCTCTCAATATTTGCTTCCTTTCTACAAATCCATTCTGATGTGGATTGTAAAGAGTGGTCAAGTCCCTCTTAATCCTTGAATCACTCCATAGCTTCTTTAAGTCTTCTGCAGTGAATTCTCCGCCATTGTCGGATATAAAGGTCTTGATCTTCTTTTTAGTGTGGATTTCTATCAAGCCTTTGAATTCCTTGAATTTGCTGAATAATTCATCTTTTGTTCTTCAAGAAATGGACCCAAGTCTTCCTAGAGAAATCATCAATGAAAGAAAAATAATATACATACCCACTCAGAGAACTGGACTACATACATCGAAGTGGATAATTTCCAAGATTCATTTTTCCTTGCTTTTACTACTTGGAAATGCCTTCTTTGTGTTCTTTCCTTTCGCACATCCTTTGCAAATACCTTCATGATTTAACTGTATTTCAGGAATACCCTCTATTGCTTTGCTTACAATTGGTAGTGCTCTATAGTGCACATGTGCAAGCCTTCTATGCCAAACTTGGCTCCATGGATTCATGTACCATGGCATGTTCAGGTTGTCCCTTCAATTTGTACAATCCTCCCTCTTCCTCTCCAATCACTACTGCATCATCTATGGTCTTACCTTTTGGCCACATAAGTACTTGGCCATCCACAAATGCAACTCTCATCCCCTTTGCATCCAAATATGATATGGAGAGAAGATTCTTCTTGAGTCTAGGTACATATAGAACATCTTTTATTTTTAAATACTTTCCAGAGTCTAACATGTAGGAGGCTTCACCACTTCCTTTTATAGGATATTGATAGTCATCCCCAAGTTTTATCTTATGAGGTGACTCATGTTCAGATAGATCCATAAAAGATTCTTTAAATTCCGTCATGTGTTTGGAAGCCCCAATATCAATAAGCCAATCATTACACTTATGTGAAATAGTACCTGTGAGAGCTGAGATTAGAACATATTCTTCGTCACTTGAATAGTCTTCACTTTCTATTTTAGTTTTCTTTCTGGGAGGTTCATCATCCTCAGCAGCATGAGCATGATACCTCTTCTTGTTGTTCTTCTTCTTGTTGTTAGGTCTTGATTATTCTTGGGACAATCTGAGGCAAAGTGTCCCTTTTTATTACAAGAGAAGCATCTAACGCAAGAGAGATCTTTCTTCTCTCTTTCATGATGGTGGTGTGAAGATCTCTTGTGAAAAGATTGCTCCCTCTTGGACTTACCTTTCTTGGTGTGTGTTGTGAGAGCTTGATCTTCATTTTCCATCTTTTCTTCTCGGGCCACAAGCCTAGATTCTTATTGTGAACATTCCTCCCATAGTCTACTGAAGGAGATCAACTTACTTCTTGCACAGATACCTTGGATGAAGGAGTCCCATGACCTAGGTAGGCCATTCAATGTGGTCATGACAATTTCTCCATTCTCCACTACTTCATTTGCTGCTTCAAGTTGTTCTTTGATTTGAGAGACCTTATTAAAGTAGGATTGGATGGTCTCTCCAGTCTAGAACTTTACCCCTTTCAATTGATTCCGCAGAGTCATCTTCTGATTTATATTATTTCCTTCAAACAACTTGGTCAAGGATTCAAACATCTCCTTAGGTGTCTTTAGAGAAGACACATGGGGTATGATATGGTCTTTTATAGAATCAGCAATGATTCTCTTGGCTTTTACCAAGTTCTTCTTGTGTGAGGCGTTAGCCTCATCTCCCTCTAGAACTGGAACCTCTTCTTTTATGTAGGTGTCCAAATCATTCTCTTCTAGGATTAAACCAATCCTATACTTCCATGCTCAGACATTGTCAGCTCCTTCAAGCTTATCGTCAAGCTTGGTGTGGTGAGACATCTTAATGAGAAACTCAAATGGAAATAAAATATTTAGTTCTTACCGCTTGATTTGCTGAAAACCAATTCTGGAGCTCGATTGGGTTTCGTAAGAAAAACCGTAAGATTAAAATTTTGAATTCCAAACTTCTGAATGGATGGAAAGATGCACCTTGGTGAGTTGATCGAGCTGGTATACTCCAATTTTGAAATCTGTGAAATTTGACCCCTCGAAATTGCCTTTGAAACTTTCGTATCTTTTGGTCAAAATCTCGAACTAGGGTCTGATAATGCTCGGGGTTCTGCCCAACCAAAAAGTTCGATCTTGTGCTCTAAAATTCAATTTTTCTGAGGAGCATCCAGCCATGGTCCCAGATTCCAAAAATTTTGACTTTTGAAGAAACCCTTATTTTCCACCTTTCCAATCAAAATCCCCAACTAGGGTTTGATGATGCCTGAGGTTCTGCCCAACCAAAAAAATTGATCTTGGTCTCTAAACTTCGATTTTTCTTGAGGAGCATCCAACCGTTGTCTCGGATTCCAAAAATTCCAATTTTCTTTGAAACCCTAATTTCCTGCAGCAATGACAGGCAAAAAATTGAAAGTGCTCAGAATTGAATTCTATCTCAACATAAAGATGCGCCCTTGCAAAGAGAGTCATCCTAGCCTCTTGTGATTGATGATCTGAGGAGAGAAACCCGAAGATTAAGAAGCCCTAGATTCGGCAGGTACACGATGTCTTCTTCTTAGCACAACTCTGATACCATGTTAAATTTTTCAATAATTTCATTCAATAGGATAACTAAGAGAATAACATGCACAACATAACAATAACAAGAGACAATGGACACAAATCATTTCACTGGGGAAAACCAAGAAGGTGGAAAACCCCACAACTTCCTTAGAGATAGAATAAGGAACAATACAAAGATCACAAAGATCAATTCCCAAAATATAGATGCATCCAACAGCTACTCCTCCTCCACTTGTGCGCACCTCTCTCTCTCAACTATGTGAGTTGGATGAGTGAGTGAATGAGTAAAATGAGAGAGACACACTCTCTATTTATACTTTACTTCAATTGAATTTTAACTCTAACTAGGTCGGCCCCAACTTAACCACTTAACCTAATGTTGATTGGGCCGACCCCACTAGGGTGGTCTAATAACCCGTTAACCCACATGACTCATATAGGGCCAACCCCACCAAGGTGGTCTAATAACCCATCAAATATAAGTTACGACACTTAAAATATAACTTGTGACACTTGCAAATACAAATGACGACACTTCCAATCGAAGGGATAATACATCTCCATTGGGGATACAATAAAGTACAAATGTAATACATACAATATACAAGTGAATATATTTTGAAGTTAAAAATACATCAACAATGTGAACTAGGAAAACCAATCTTTGAAATAGCTTCAGTTTGTTCAGGATCGATAATCATACCTTCCTTAGAAACAATGAAACACAGGAGCTTACCTTCTATTACTGTGAATATGGACTTCTTAGGGTTAAGCGAAATCGTGTACTTCCTGCAGTGTTCAAATACCTATTTCAGAGTAGACAAATGTTCATGTCATTTTTTTGAATAAATGGTAATATATTCTAAGTAAACTACGACAAAATTATGCATCAAACCTCTGAAAGCTATATCCATAACTCTCTAGAAAGTAGCTCCGACATTTATCAGCTCAAAAGGAATTCGCTAGTAGGAGAAGGTGCCCCAAGGGGTTCTGAAAGTTGCTTTTAGTTTGTCATAAGGGGCAACCATGACTTGGTTATATCCTAAAAAACCATCAAGGAGAGAGAACATCTTGGACTCTGCAACTTTCTGTAAGATCTGCTCCATAGGAGGAACAAGATAGTTATCCTTTTCAGATGCTCTATTCAAATTTGTAAAATTGACACAAAGTCTGATTTCCCCATTCTTCTTTCGAACATGTACCAAATTAGCTATCCATTGGGTATGTCTGACAAGGAATATGATTTGAGCTGTTAGTAACTTCTCTATCTCTTTCTTTAAAGAAGGTTCGAGATTGGGATGCATCTTCCTTAACTTCTGCTGGTAAGGTTTCACTTCTGGTTTCATTTGTATGTTGTGATGCATCATGCTAGTATCAAAAGTCTTTAGTTCATCGTAGGTCCATGCAAAAACATCTTTGAAATATTTACATAATTTAATAAAATCTTTTCTTTCTTAAACAGAGCAATCAACCCCAAGATTAATGTATTGAGGGTTCTGTTCAGTACCTAGATTGACTGGCTCATAGTTGAGAGAGGAACTTTGTGTCTTACAGTTGGTTTTCTGTTTGAACTTATCATGCAAGTCATAGAATTTTTCTAGGTTGATGACTGATTTGGGGATCATGTTGGAAGGATCAGACAAATATTTCTTATGTTCAACCTCATCTTTTGCCATGTCTTGGAAGGTATCCTGGGCTGTGAGAAAATCTAATATCTGTTGGTCATCATCAAACACTTTCTAGTTTGTTACATTATCAGGGATGGAAGGCCTATACATAATTTCTATTGAAAAGGTTTCAGGTGACAAGCCTTCTGGTGGAATCAGCCTAGAATTTGTATTTCCCAAGAGATCAGCATCAAAATTTTGTGACCTAGGGACTGATTTAATATTGACTGCAAAGAAAGAGTTGGCTAGATCTCTTACCATTTTTTGATAATTAGTTAAACATGGAGACCAACAATGTATTTTGTTTCTTACCTATTTAACTATGATTTCAGAATCTCCAACACATTCAATTATTTGTCCACCCATATCAATAGCCTTCTTAAGTCCCTAAACCAGGGCCTCATATTTAGCTACATTATTGGTACATTCAAATTCTAGTATGCAAGCGATCATGGTTTTAGTCCCTTTCGGATCAATAAGGACACAACTTGCACCAACTCCATCTTTGGATCTGGAACCATCAAACAATAAAGTCCATGCAATAGGATCAATCCTAAAATTTGTATTAACATTATAAACATTACGTACAATAGTTCTAGAGAAAGGTATAGAAGTAACATTCGTAATCTATGATTCATGCTGCACATTCTCATCTAGTGAGGGATCAATTGGTAAATCACCAAAGAAGGTATCAAATGTGAAATGCTCAATATGTGAGCTGAAGTAACCAACCAGTTCACTTGAATCATTAAGGTCAGTGACTGTTTCATTCATAAATGGTGCCCTACTAATCTTGATCTTGTTTGGTTGTCCATTGTAGTGTATCCATAGGTGAGACCAATCAGTTGCAAAGTAACCTTTAAGTTTCTCAAATCAAACTCGACTCAGCCACATTCCATAGGCTTCCATTATGTCAGCTACAACGATATCTATGGTTTAATGGATCTGGGGATCAACAGATAATGTCAATAAAATGTTTCTAAATCTCCAAACTACTCTCACTTTAGATCTTTCAAGTTGGACAATCTAAGTAGGACAAGGTTCCCAAGTTGCATTTAGTTTTCTATAGACAGATAGGGGCATCACGTTGGAGGAGGCACCTGAATCTATCATGCAATTGTGTACATTTCTGTTGAAGATTTCAAAGGTAAGCAAGAAGGGAGGTGTTCTCTTGCTTCTAGGTTTCTGATCATCTGGTTTGGTAGAAGAGCCTAAGTTATTGTTTTGTGATTCCCTTGGTTGTTTGATTATTATACTTTTAGGCAGAGAATCCCTCATATAAGGGATTTTAAGAAGTTCAAACAAAGAAATATTTGCCTTGACTCTTTTCAAATCTTCAGCGAAACTGTACTCCATTTCAGTGATAACTGTATCCTTTTGAGGAACAATTTTACTTTTGTTGGGAACTGTTGTTGAAGATGAAGGTTCTTGAGGGGGTTTCCCTCTTGATATTATGTTGTAAGGGTGTTGAACATTGAATACTATCTCAGGTTATTCTTCTTCTTCATTCATCAGGTATTCATAAAAATAACTTACAGTATTACTTTGTGGATCCTCTTCTTCATCTCCTTCTTCTAGTAACTGTGGATCTTGATTTGTTTGATCATCAGAGGGTTTAGGGACATTCTGTGATTCTGTGGCCAAAGATTTGAATATAGAATAGATTTCATCAGAAGTTATTCCTTCATTATGATTAGGAGGTGGTGGATTTTGGGGATGCTGATAAGGTCTCCTAAAAGGTGGCCTTGCAAAAATTTTGTTATTAGTTTGATTTTCATTATTGTTGTTTTTTAAATCAACCATCTCATTTGACATTTTCTGGAGAAAATTATTGATATCAACCATTTCAAAAGGATCTTTATTTTGGGTAGTGGGTTTGGGAGCATTATCAATTTTCTTTTGGGATGTAGAAGGTTGTTCTTCTGAAGAATCAGGATTATCCTTTAGACAGTATATATCATTTTCCACCTGAATGGATTCAAAATAAGCTTCAAACAAGTTGTCTTTATGTGTTGTCTTGACCCACATCGCAATGGCACATATAAGCCTTTTTCATAATAAGCAACCAACAGTTCTTCTGCAGGAAGAACAATGGCAGGGATTCTATTTTTTAGATAAGAAAATATTTGATTGTAGTCTTTGACCCTCTCTTTGCTTCTCATCTTCATCGAAGACAATTCTAAGACTAAATCTTGTGGTGTTTTATCACCTCGAAACTTTTGGATAAATAGTTTTTCGAACTCATCCCAAGAAGTTATGGATCTGGACTCTAAGGAAAAGTACCATGTGGATGCCTTTCCTTCAAATGTATAGGGGAATAATCTACAAACCACATCTTCATGGAAAACACTCCTAAGTCTAATGGCCTGCATAAAAGTTTTGATGTGATCTAACGAAGGTGATTTATCATCTGGATTGAACTTAGGAAGCCACTTTTCTGGGTTTTTAGGCAATCTATGTTGATCCCCAAGTATAAATACAACATCTTGGTCAACCCAAGGTCTATTCTGGCCTACTCCAGCCATTGGTTGTTCTTCCTCTTCTTCAGATGAAGAGATAGAGGAATGTTCGCTTTCAGATGATGAAGATGATGATGAAGGAGGAGTGGGTGGTGTTCCACCAGTCGTAGCGTTAGGTTGATCTTGTGGTACTCCTTGGAAAAGTTAATTGAGATTGAACTCAGGAGAACCTAGTTGACCAGTAGTATTTTGATTCTCAGTGTTTTGGTATCATATCTGTTGAACTACTTGGTTATCATTCGGTTGACCTTCTTGGTTATTGGTCTGTAAAATGGTGTTCAATTGAATTGTTGCTAGTCCTCTACTTCGTTGTTCAATGATCCTTCGTTCTATTCTGGCAACACTATCATTAGAATTTTTCAATATCTGTTCAAGTGTAAGGGGTCCTCTAATAGGTGATATGATAAGGATATCCCTTCTATTTTCCTGGTCAGTGTTAATTTTTCGACAATTTCATTCCATTATCATTCAGGATCACTAAGAGAAAAACATGTACAACATATCAATAGCATATCAATCATAAACACAATAATGCAAGCACACAAGAGACACAGAGTTTCATCGGGGAAAACCAAGAAGGTGAAAAACCCCGCAACTTCCTCAGAGATAAGATAAGACCCAACACAAAGATCACAAGGATCAAACCCAATAAGATGTCTCTAGCAGATACTCCTCCTCCTTCACTTGTGCGCCACTTTCTCTCTTAGCTATGCGAGCTTGAGAAGTGAGTGAGTGAATAGAATGAGGGACACACCCCTCTTATTTATACTTGACTTGACCTGCCAATTAATTCACTGGGGCCGACTTGCTACTCAAGTCTAATAACCCAACCAGAGGACCTAATCAGGGCTGACTCCACACTGGTGGTCTAATAACCCATCAATACAAATGGCAACGCTTGTCAATACAAATGACAACACTTCCAAATACAAATGATGACACTTCCAAATAGAGGAATGTAACACCTCTAATGGATATACAATAAAGTACAAATGTAATACATAAAAGAATATCTTCTGAAGTTACAAATACATCAACACTCCCTCTTAACTAGGAAGGTATTCTTTCACCACAAGTCATCAATACATATTGGCACAAATCTTCATTTCTGGAGTTGGATCATCATCACTGGATCAGGGAGCATCATCATCATCACTGTTGCTGTACTCGACATCTTGATCACTGGGTTATCTCTAAATTCTGATCGTCATAGGAAGTTCTACAGAGCCAACCCTTTTCCATGTTGGATGTAGGCCTAGCCTCCTATAGGTCTTCATCATCTCTGGCCATCCTATGGAATCCTCAGGACTGATTACGTGAGTCAACAAAACCTCAAAAGAGCATCCTAGGACTGATTATGAGCATACTGCTCAACCTATCGGACCTCCCAGGATCTTTTACATGTTACTGAACAACCTATCCACTGCCACAGAGTATCATCCTGATACTCATGATCACACTGATCATAACATCTTCTCGTTCACGAAGCACAACCTAGATGCACACACACAACACTTACACCACCGACATGGGATAACACATCTAACACCATTCGGGAAAGGCTCCAGCCCTTAATTTTTCACGGTGGGAGAACACATCTACACCTTTGTGAAAAATGGCTTCAACCCTTACATATTCACCCTAGGAGAACACATCTACACCTTGTGAAGAATGGCTCCAGTTCTTCATCTTCACCGTGGGAGAACACATCTACATTTTGTGAAGAATGGCTCCAGCCCTTACATCTTCATCGTGGGAGAACACATCTACACCTTGTGAAGAATGGATTCATCCCTTACATCTTTAGCGTGGGAGAACACATCTACACCTTGTAAAGAATGGTTCCATCCCTTACATCTTTACCGTAGGAGAACACATCTACACCTTGTAAAGAATGGCTCAACAATTACATCACGACCTTAGGAGAACAGATCTACACCTTTGTCAAAAAAGCTCAGCAATTACATCATGACCATGGGAGAACACATCTACACCATGTCTGAAAAACCCATGTGCATTTGTGTCTTTGAAACTCATCACACATGATCCAACTGATCACGCCAAGCATCTACCGGATGCATATCATCACATTTGATCATCTTGATCATCATCACTGCATCGTCCTGATGCATGTCATCGATAGCATTGTCTTGATAATCATCACACATGATCATCCTGATCATTGTCACTGCATCGTCCTCATGCATATCATCATAAATGATCCCACTGATCATACAAAGCATCCACCTAATGCATATACATATACATGATCCAACTGATCATACAAAGCATCCACCTGATGCATATACATATACATGATCCAACTGATCATACAAAACATCCACCTGATGCATATACATATACATGATCCAACTGATCATACAAAGCATCCAACTAATGCATATATAAAGCAGTAACTGGAGCATCGTCTTGATGGTCATCACACGGCGCTTACATCCACAACCATGGGAGGATCCTCCTTCCACCATGCTTGGAATGGATTCTGAAAATGTGTCCCATAACTTCTTCCTCAAAGTATCTTCAATCTGAAGAACACCAAGCGTTTCCCTAACGTACTCAAACTTCACTCTGGCTAGTGGTTTCGTCAACACATCTGCAACCTGCTCATCTGTCGCAATATATAGGAGCTTCACTGCTCCTTTCTGCACCATATCCCTGATATAGTGATATTTGATCTCAATATGCTTTGACCTGTCATGGAACACTGGGTTCTCAGATAGCTTCACATAACTCTGGTTGTTGTTGATGTTTATGTAACTTCTGAATGTATTTCACTTATGTATATTGTATTCCTATAGAGATGTTATTATTCCTCTATATGAAAGTGTCGTCATTTATATTGTAAGTGTTGTAACTTATACTTGATAGGTTATTAGACCACCTTGATGGGGTCAGCCCTGTATAAGTCATGTCGGTTAAAGGGTTATTAGACCACCCTATTGGGGGATGGCCCTGTCAGCATTATGTTATGTGGTTAAGTTAAGGCCGACCTAGTAAAGGGTATTAGGCAAGTCATGTCAAGTATAAATAGAGTGCGGGAGGCACTCTATTTGATCACGCACTTACTCATATATCTCTCTCATTGGATGATGTGCACTAGTGGAGGAGGAGAAGTTGCTAGGAGTATATATCTTATGCTTGTGTTATTGTATCATTTCTCTATCTATCTCTGAGGAAGTTATTGGGGTTTTTCACCTTTATGGTTTTCCCCAAGGAAACTCTGTGTGTCTATTGTCTCATGTGATTGCTTGTGCTGGCTTGTTGTGATTCATATGATATGCTGCACATGTTGTTCTCTTAGTAAAGATCCTAGATCAGATTGAAATTCTGAAAAACCAACATGGTATTAGGGCTAGCCTGAGAGAAGGCATGGTATGGCATGTATGACACTTGTTGCACTTGGGATGCTAGGGCTTGATATAGCAAAAACCAATCATCGTAGAACTTTCGCTATAAATCCTTTTTGGTGAAGTTTAAGGATCTGAAAATTTTACAGGTTGTAGATAACATCCCTATCTACCTTGTGCCAAATGCACAGCATCTTATTTGTTGTACTTTGTGTTTTATGATCAATACAATCTAGGGTTTCTGCCTCTTCTAGATCTCAGTCATAAATAGGTAGCCTAGGAAAAAAGGTCACAACGTGGGATAGGAAGCTCGAAATGAAATTTCATAAAAATTTGCAGCTAGGGAACAGACTCTAATTTCACAGGTAAGATTTTAAGAGGTCTAAATTGAACCAGTGACACGTGACACTCCGTACAAGTTCGCTCTCCTATTTTATCCCATAATTAGGTCACATTGTGACACTTGGCATAACTCTCTCTCAGAGAATCCATTTGAGGTCATACCTATGAGGTTCGAAAGATAACAGGTCGGGCTACAACACTAAATTGTTTAGACCCTGTAGATCTAAAATTTCGGACTTACACTAGAAACAATCAGGTGCATATTTCTGTCAAAATAGAATTGGATTTTGAGCACCTTCATTCATGGCCTCAATAATTTAGGGTTTTGGAGAAAGTTGGAATTTTTGTAATCAGAAACCATGGATGGATGCTCCTCATCCAAATCGAAATTTAGAGACCAAGATCGATTTTTTTGGTTGGGAAGAAGGCCGGGCTTGATCAAACCCTAGATCGGGACTTCGATCGGAAAGATGGAAAATTATGGCTTCTGCAAAAATGAGAATTTTTTTAAATCTGTGACCATAGCAGGAAGCTCCTTGGAAAAATCAAAGTTTAGAGCTTTGAATCAAACTATTTGACTGGGTGAAGCTCCAGTAAACTCAAACCCTAATTCAAGGTCCTCCCTAGTGAATCCAGAAGATTGAAAAAGACATTTGAGTGGTAAAACTTTGCAGTTTTAAAATTCTGAGTATACTAGGTTGATCAGCTCATCAAGGTGCATCTTTCTATCCCTTCAGAAGTTTGAAATTCAAATTTTGAATTTTTAGGGTTTCTTGGACAAACCCTAATCCAGCTCCAGATCCAGTTTTTGCAAATACAAGTGGATTGGGTTAATCCTAGAAGAGAATGGATTGGTCACCTACATAAGTGAAGAAGTTCCTACTTCAGAGGGAGATAAGGCTAAGGCCTTACATAAGAAGATTACAAGCAATCTTGACAGGTATGACTTACAGGTATGTTTCGAAATCTGTTCATGATTAAGTTTATGGTATGTTTGTCTTCATTAAGGTTAGTACAATCTTGATTAATTTTAGACTTGTCGTATCACCTTAATAAAATTATGAATGCATGAAAGAAGATATTCATTGATTAGGGTTTTGACACTTATGATTGTACTAATGCATTGTGATGTTGTATGAGGTTGATGTTGTCCACTAACATGAAATATACATCAAGAAAGACAAATCATGTTCTAGTTCAAGAACATATTACCATGGTGACATGAAGACAAAGTTTCATCCATTGTCATGGATCACATAGAAGATCTACTTACAAGGTATGTATAACTTGGTTCTATAATGGTTAACTTATGAGATATGTAGGTTAATAGCACAAGTCATTAAAGAGAACAAGAAGACATCATGTAGGTATGTTAGACATAACTATCTAACATGCTAATCCAGGTATGTTTTTCCTATATCAAGTTAGAATCCTACCTTATGTTAAGATCTCTTATATAAGTATACTTGGCATGATTGATTATGATTATTCATGAAGTTATAGGTTGAAGTAATCATGGGTTTAGGCATATTATGCTTCTTACTTTGATTGATGATATGACTAATGAGAAAAGTCCTATGCTCAACTAGGAATATGCATGAGTAAAAGAATTGTGATATATTATCTGTGTGTAAAATGATCATGACTATACATGTTTAAGATTATTGTGTTTTGATAGTATTGAGATTATACTAATGAATGTATGATTATGTATGAGATCTCAAGGATAACACAATGATGATACTAGTAAGTATGCATAGTGATCGAGGATGGATATAAGTTCAAGGACAGGTAATCCAGGAAGCAAAGATCGAGAAGGAGCACACTCCATTAGTTTTTGCAGGGATGCGGATATTCAGAGGGAGTTGACCACTTCTCACAATCCACATCAGAATGGAGTTGCAGAAAGGAAGCAAAGACTGAGAGGGAGTCAACCCTACAACCAAACAAAGATAAGTATTTTAATTGTCATCTCTTGCATATTTGTTTGTTTAAGTAATATTGTTCAATGATTTATATGCTTATGTTCCTAGACTTAGGGTGTGTATTATGCATATTAGAAAAATTGCATTAATCAAAGTATACTACTAATATTCATGTGATGGGTAAGTGGCCTATGGCACTATACAACATTCCATTGCTACTTATCTAGAATGAAACCTCTTTGCTAACATGTTGGGAGTTGTGCACACTCTTAACAATGTTCTAGTAGAGATTGGAAGACATCTAGAAAGTTATGGGATATGGATAAATGTTGTATTGAAGCATTGCCTAAGATAATTGCATGATTATATGACATATTTCTTTATGTGTAAGAATTTGTTCTGAAAACTATCAGATGTTTCTAATCATGCAATTTAACTTGTTTTGTAGGAAAGATCTTATACCATCACCTACAAAAGAAGGACTATAACATTTGTTCAGCAACAAAGTTATCTATTAAAGATATTGAATATATTGAAGTTCCTAGGATCTAGGAAGAATGCCATGATCGAGGAGTACCAGTTGATCATGAAAATGTTTGGGATGCAGTCCCAAGACCTGAAAGGAAGTCTGTGGATCTACAATGTTGTAGATGACAGCATAGAAAAATACAAAGCAAGGTTTGTATCTAGTGGCTTCTCCCAGAAAGAAGGGATTGATTATGAAGAAACCTTTGCACGTGTATCCATATACACTTCCATCAAATCAGTACTTTCTCGGGCTGCAGTGATGAAGTGGAAGATACACTAGATGGATTTCAAGACAACCTTCTTGAATGGTGTATTCGAAAAGGAAGTGTATGTGGTGCACCCACTTGGTTTTGAGACACATGACAGGAAGTCATATGTGTGCAGGTTGAAGAAAGCCTTGTATGACTTGGAGAAAGCTCCTAGGACTTGGTATGGAGAGGATAGATTGATTGCCGACACGAAGATGAAGCTTGATGTTGAGTTCGAGATGAAGGACTTGGGGATGATCCACTATTTTCTAGGCATGGAGGTGTGGCAGAGTATAGATGGAATATTCCTTGGACAAGGGAAGTATGTAGTAGAGATCCTGAAGAGGTTTGGGATGATGGATTGCAAGGCCATGGCCACACCTATGGCATCGAACCTGAAGCTTCTGTGTGACGCTTCATCTGATCCGCTTGATGTCACTGTGTATCATTAGATGATTGGGTCCTTGATGTACCTAATGAACACGAGACCAAATGTTTGCTTTGCGGTGAAAACATTGAGCCAGTTCCTGATAGATTTGAGAGTAAAGCATATTCTGAGGTACCTGAAGGGTACGATTGATTATGGGCTCAGGTATGATGCGAATCAAAAGTTTAACCTAGAGGGTTATGTTGATTAGGATTGGGCAGGCAGTGCTGCAGATAGGAAGAGCACTTCTGGGTGTTGCTTCAGTATGGGATCAGGTGTGATCTCTTGGTTTAGCAGGAAGCAGTCATACATAGCACTGAGTAGAGCTGAAGTAGAGGATGTCACAGCATGTTCAGCTAGTTGTGAGGCAGTATGGCTTAGGAAGCTACTGTTTGAGTTATCTGATCTCCTGTTGGATGCTACTGGTATCTTTTGTGACAACTAGAGTTGTGTGAAGCTGTCTGAGAACCTAGTGTTCCATGACAAGTCGAAGCATATCGAGATCAAATATCACTATATCATGGATATGATGCAGAGAGGAGCAATGAGGTTCCTGTATGTTACAACGAACCTGCAGATTGTAGATGTATTGACCAAGCCGCTGGCCAGAGTGCAGTTTTAGTACTTCAGAGAGAGGCTTGGTGCACTTCAGATCGAGGTTCCTTCCAAAGGGAAGTGAAGAGTTCAGAGGATGTAGATGCACATGAGATTTTCCGACATGATTGATGTGTTCTCCCATGGTCGTGATGTAATTGCTGAGCCATTCTCACATGGTGGTAGATGTGTTCTCCCATGGTGTAGATATAAGGGTTGAAGTCATTTTTCACATGGTGGTAGATGTGTTCTCCCATGGTGAAAAAGTAAGGGCTGGAGCCTTCCCCGAATGGTGGTAGATATGTTCTCCCATGTCAGTGGTGTAAGTGCTAGATGATATGCATCTGAGCTATGCTTCGTGGACAATGAGATGATATGAAGAGGACGATGCTCTAGTTATTGTTTTGTATATGCATCAGTTGGATGCTTGATATGATCAGTTGGATCATGTATATGTATATGCATCATGTTGGATGCTGGATATGATCAGCTAGATCATATATTTGTCTATGTATCAGGTGGATACATTGTATGATCAGGTAGATCATGTATGTTGATATGTATCAGGTGGATACATTATATGATTAGGTAGATCATGTATGTTGTATATGTATCAGGTGGATACATTATATGATCAGGTAGATCATGTATGTTGATATGTATCAGGTGGATACATTATATGATCAGGTGGATCATGTATGATGATATGTATTAGGTAGATACTATGTATGCATCAGGTGGATGCATTGTATGATCAGGATGATCATGGATGATGAGCTTCAGAATGTCGCTCTATATGATATGTATCAGGATGATGCTATGAATGATCATGTGATGATGTACATTAAGATGATGTATGGTGAGTATCAGGTTGATACTCTGTGGCCGTTGACAGGTTGTACAGATGAGCATATAAGTAGACCTGGGAGATCCGATAGGTTGGGCTGTGTGCCCGTAATAAGTCTTGGGATTCTCTTTCGTGGCATTGCTTTGGGAGGACATATAAGTAGACCTGGTAGATCCAATAGGTTGGGATGTGTGCCCGTAATAAGTCCTTAGATTCTCTTTCGAGGCATTGTCCTATGGCATATAAGTAGACCTGAGAGATCCGATAGGTTGGGCTGTGTGCCCGTAATAAGTCCTGGGATTATCTTTCAAGGCATTGCCATGACCACATGTAAGTAGACCTGGGAGATCCGATAGGTTGAGAAGTACGATCGTAATCAGTCTTGGGATGCTCTTTCGAGGCATTGTGGTGGGGGTCACATGTAATACGTCCTGGAGATCTAGACAGGTTGTCTTAGTCACGTAAAAGGCCTCAGATGCTCTTTAGAGTTCTTGCTAGGCAAGACACTCTTTTAAGGTTTTGTGACGGTCACATATAAGTAGACCTGGGAGATCTTTCCGGTCATGGCTCGGCACATAAATTGTCCTGGGATGCTCTTATGAGGGTTTGTGATGCACGTAATAAGTCCTGAGTATTACACAGTATGGCCAGTGATGATGAAGACCTACAAGTGGTGGGCCTACATCCAGTATGAAAAAGGATTGGCTCTGTAGAAATTCCTATGATGAGTAGATCAGATATTGATTGAGATAGAAGCAGCCGTGACTATGACGATGATTCGATGACAATAATCCAATGATGATGATCCAGAGAAGAAGACTTGTGCTAGCAGATTTTTATCAAGAAATACCTTCCTAGTTAAGAGGGAGTGTTGATGTATATGTAACTTCAGAATGTATTTCACTTATGTATATTGTATTCCTATAGAGATGTTATTATTCCTCTATACAGAAGTGTCGTCATTTATATTGTAAGTGTTGTAACTCATACTTGATGGGTTATTAGACCACCCTATTGGGGGTCGGCCCTGTCAACATTATGTTATGTGGTTAAGTTAAGGCCAACCTAGTAAAGGGTATTAGCCAAGTCAAGTCAAGTATAAATAGAGTGCAGGAGGCACTCTATTTGATCACTCACTTACTCATCTATCTCTCTCCTTGGGTGATGCGCAGTAGTGGAGGAGGAGAAGCTGCTAGGAGTATATCTCTTATGCTTGGGTTATTGTATCATTGCTCTATCTATATCTGAGGAAGTTATTCGGGTTTTTCAACTTTATGGTTTTCCCCAAGGAAGCTCTGTGTGTCTATTGTCTCATGTGATTTCTTGTGCTTGCTTGTTGTGATTGATATGATATGTTGTACATGTTATTCTCTCAATAAAGATCCTAGATCAGATTGAAATTATGAAAAACTAACAATTGTCACAAAAGATACCAGTAGCATCCAACGGGAGATCAAATAACTTAGACAACAGCTTCCTGAGCCATACTACCTAACAACTGGCCGAACAAGCTGTGACATACTCTGCTTCAGCTGTAATCAGTGCTATGCAGGACTACTTCCTGCTAAACCAAGAGATCACACCTGATCCCATACTGAAGCAACACCCATAAGTGCTCTTCCTATCTGCAGCACTGCCTGCCAAATCTAAATCAACATAACCCTGCAGGTTAAACTTTTGATTCGCATCATACTTGAGCCTATAATCAACCATACCCTTGAGTTACCTCAAAATATGCTTTACAGCAACCAGGTGAACACCTCTGGGATCTGTCAGGAATTGGCTCAAGGTGTTCACCGCAAAGCAAATATCTAGTCTCGTGTTCATCAGGCACATTAAGGACCCAATCATCTGACAATACATCGTGACATCAATCGGATTAAATGAAGCATTAGACGAAAGCTTCAGGTTCGATGCCATAGGTGTGGCCATGGCCTTGCAATGCATCATCTTGAACCTCTTCAGGATCTCTACTGCATACTTCCCTTGTCCAAGGAAGATTCCATTTGCACTCTGCCTCACCTCCATGCCAAGAAAGTAGTGCATCATCCCCAAGACCTTCATCTCGAACTCGGCTTCAAGCTTCCTCTTTCTGTCAGCAATCAATCTATCTTTACCTATAACAAAAAGGTCATCCACATACAATAGTAGTATCATTAGATTGCCTTTTTAAACCTTGTAGTAAATGTTGGAATCCACCTTACTCTAGGCAAATCCCAAACTGGATAAGAAACTGTCCATCCTACCATACCAAGTCCTAGGATCTTGCTTCAAGCCATACAAGGCTTTCTTCAATCTACACACATATGACTCCCTGTCATGTGTCTCAAAACCAAGTGGCTGCTCCACATACACTTCCTCTTCGACTACACCATTCAAGAAAGTTGTCTTGACATCCATCTGGTGTATCTTCCACTTCATCACTGCAGCCAAAGAAAGTATTATTCTGATGGAAGTGTATCTCGCTACATGAGCAAAGGTCTCTTCATATACTATTACCTCTTTCTGAGAGAAGCCACTAGCTAGAAACCTTGCCTTGTATTTCTCTATGCTACCAACTGCAGCATGTTTGATCTTATAGATCCACTTGGAAGTCACAACATACTTCCCTTTAGGATTTGGGACCACATCCCAAACATCATTCTTCATGATCGACTGGTACTCTTTGACCATGGAATCCTTCCATTCTTTCTTTTCCACTGCTTCTTCATAACTGGAAGGTTCTTTGTTCATAATGTCACAGAGTAACGCAACATAACTGGTATGTGATCTAGTCCTCTTTATTTCTTTGTGTTCTTCTTTTGGAATGCCATACCTTTCTGCATCTTGGATGAGCTCTCTAGCCCATGTAGGTTTCCTCTTGTGAGAGTTCTTCTCATAGGGTGGATCTATAGGTTCTTGTGGATCTTCAAATTCATGAGTTTCTTCTGGAATTGCTTCATTCATAGTGGTGTCTTGAAATCTGGTTATCTTTGGTTCTTCATGGTCTTCAAAAGGTGTCTTCCTTGATTTGATGTATGCTGAGTCTTCATCAAATGTTACATCCCTATTGATGTCAATCTTTTTGAACCCTAGAAATTATATTCTATAAGCCTTCGAGCTTTCACTGTAACCCACAAAGATGCCCTTCTTTCTTGAAGGATCTCGCTTTGTCCTCTTTTCCTTTGGAATGTGTGTATATACAGGACATCCAAATATCCTGAGATGGCTAACTTCAGGTTTCTTACCAGAAAATACTTCTTCTAGTGTCTTATTGTCAAGTATCTTGTGAGGTGTTCTGTTTTGCACATATACAGTTGTCCTAGCTGCTTCTTCCCATAGATGCATAGGAAGATCCTAATAATGCAGCATTGCCCGTGTTGCTTCCATAATAGTTCTATTATGCCTTTCTGCAACTCCATTTTTTTTTGGATTGTAAGGAGCAGTCAAATCCCTCTTAATCCCTGAATCACTTCATAGTTTCTTGAAATCTCCTGAAGTGAATTCTCTGCCATTATCGGATCTGAATGTCTTGATCTTTTTATCAGTTTGATTTTCTATCAAGGCTTTGAATTCCTTGAACTTATCAAACACTTCATCTTTGTTCTTCTTGAAATAAACCCATGTCTTCCTAGAGAAATCATCAATGAAAGAAACATACTATACATACCCACTCAAAGAACTGGATGACATCGGACTGCATTCATCGGAGTGGATGATTTCCAATATTCCTTTTTCTTTGCTTTCACTGCTTGGAAATGCTTTCTTTATGTGCTTTCCTTTTGCACATCCTTTGCAAACCCCTTCATGTTTTGACTGGATTTCAGGAAGACCTTCTACAACTTTGCTTGCAATTGGTAGTGCTCTATAGTGCATGTGTGTAAGCCTTCTATGCCAAAGCTCACTTGGCTCCATGGATGCATGTACCATGGCATGTTCAGGTTGTCCCTTCAATTTGTACAATCCTCCCTCTTGCTCTCCAATCACTACTGCGTCATCTATGGTCTTACCCTTTGGCCACATGAGTACTTGGCCATCCACAAATGAAACTCTCATTCCTTTTGCATCCAAGGATGATATGGAGAGAAGATTCTTCTTGATTCCAGGTACATATAGAACATCTTTCATCTTCAAAGACTTCCTAGAGTCTAGTTTGTAGGAGGCTTCACCACTTCCTTTTATGGGATATTGACAGTCATCCCCAAGTTTCACCTTATGGGGTGACTCATGTTCAGATAGATCTACAAAAGATTCTTTAAACCTAGTCACGTGTTTAGAAGCCCCACTATCAATAAGCCAATCATTACATCCATGAGAGATATTACCTGTGAGAGCAGAGATTATAACATATTCATCTTCACTAGATGAGTCATCACTTTTTGCTCTAGCCTTCTTCCTGGGAGGTTCATCATCCTCAGCAGCATGAGCATGATATCTTTTTTTGTTGCTCTTCTTCTTCTTGTTGAAGTTATTGTTGTTTCCCTTTTTGTTCTTGGGACAATCTGAGGCAAACTGTCCTTTCTCATTTGAATTGAAGCATCTCAGATCTTTCTTCTCTTTTGGATGGTAGTGAGAAAATTTCTTAAGATGAGGTGGCTCCCTCTTGGTCTTGTTTTTCTTGGTGTGTGCTGTGAGAGTCTAATCTTCACTTCCCATATTTTCTTCACAGGCTACAAGCCTTGCTTCTTCTTGAGAAAATTCTTCCCATAATCTACTAAAAGAGATCAGTTTTCTTCTTGCACAAATTCCTTGGATGAAGGAGTCCCATGACCTAGGTAGGCTATTCAAAGTGGTCATTACAATTTCACCATTCTCCACTACTTCATACACAGCTTCAAGTTGTTCCTTGATTTGAGAGACCTTTGAAAAGTAGGATTGAATGGTCTCTCCATTCTAAAGCTTTACCCCTCTCAATTGGTTCCGCAGAGTCATCTTCCAATTTATGTTCTTTCCTTCAAACAATTTGGTTAAGGAGCCAAACATCTCCTTAGGTGTCTTTAGGGAACACACATGAGGTATGAGACGATCTTTGATAGAATCAGCAATGATTCTCTTAGCCTTGACCATATTAATCTTGTGTAAGGCCTATTGTGTCCACAACAGATCCCATGGTTAGTTAAGCACGGGAGCCCAAATTTTAATAAACGCAGAGCTGTTTGGGAAAGTCATCTTTTAAATTTTAGATTTTGATTTTACCTCTAAGATCCTTCACTCATGCGTCTGGTCTGCTTGTTTGCAAGTGTTTTAATTATTTCTTCCAAAGTGTTTCGGTCTGGAAAAGCCAAATTCTTTGAGTAATTTGTTGACTATTATCATCATCACGAAATCCGACATTTGGAGAACCTGAAACCCGCAACCTGACAGGTGCGGGTTGTAGGGCTATCGTTTCTGAGTTTTGGTTTTGTTAATTCCAAAATCCGCAACTCGATGGCTACGAGTTGTGGAATCATTCTGTAATAAGTTTGAGAAATAATTAACCCAAAACCTGAACCCCGCAATGGCGGCATTCGGCTTTCGGGATTGTGTTTTTTTTGTTTATTTGGTGTGTGCTCCCGAAACCCGCAACCCGTAATTGTGGGATGCGGCTTTTGGAATGGTTATTTTACTTCACAGTTTAACATTTCCAAAGCCCGCCACCCGCATCATCGGTTTTTGGCTTTCGGGAATCCTTTTTTGTGTTGCTTTCATTTTGCATACTCGCAACCCGCAAATCCATACTTTCGGGTTTCGGCTTGCGGGGTCTTTGAATAAGAACTTCATAAACATACTTGAACCCGATTCTGCATTCCGCTCCGGCTAATCTCCATCATCCATCTGTTATAATCTCGCGGTCATGGTGATTTTGGGTAATCAGTTAAGTCAGGATTTTCCATTTTGTCTCTTGAAAGCTGGTTCTACCAAATTATCATTTTTCTGTATAATTCATGACATCAGACACTATTACAAGTCTACCAGTTACTTCATGTTGGATGGATGCCATCTCTCCACCTTAAGCTCACCATGTCTGGACTCGAGTTTCGACATCTTGTCGTTTTTTTTCCACTTCTTAATGATCACTTATTTTCATTTATTCCTGACCTGAAAGCTTTTATCATTCTCGTGGAAGTTGGGTCAGATCAATCGGATTTGTTACGTGCAAGGAATTGATAGCCTGTGTACTGGAATTTCTAATCGAGACTTGTTGCAGATTAACTCTATCACCATAACCTTTGTCTCCATTATTATTTACTAGTCATAATCATTGATGAGAGATTGATCCTAACGATGTGATCGTAAAGGCAATTCAAAACCATGCGAATAGTAATTGAGCTTGTACTTCGCACAAGCTTAAACTCGAACCTTGGCTCTTTTCACAACAATTGAAGTGATTATAATGGTTTGGCTGGATAAGTTTAATCATTTCAAATTGGACCTCTCAATTGACATCACCTTGCTTGTTGGCCTTAAAATAGCAATTAACGTAAAAACTCCAGATTGTCCATTTCCTTCTAAAAGAGGAAATACTCTGTGCGGCATTTCTTTTACATCCTTTTATCTAAGACTTATTCAGAATGAGTAATATCCATGCAGGTGGTGAGTCTTTTGATGTCCATGCTGAAGATAAAGATCTCTACCGCTTTTTATATCAAGAAATGTTGTCACCACCATTTGATGCAGATGTTCCTGATCTTAGCAGCTGTAGCAGTGTAGAGGACTTTGAAACATTGTCTTCCTACATGCAAAACTCCATGGAGTAAAAGAAGAAAGTTCTGGAAGAACTAGCTGATCTTGATGATGATCTCATACAAGATTTTATAATAAATCAAGAATCGTATATCCCACTATTTCTTCCTGAAGCAGATCCTCTGACGGATTTCTCTGTTTTTGACAATGGGTTTCCCAACCTTGAATTTCCTACAGCAGATGCTTTGCTAGCCACACCACATGTCGAAGATAGTGATCCATCTATAATTGAATTCTTATGGTGTCACAAGACCTTATCTGATTAAAGAACAAGTCTTTCTTTTTGTGAAAGGTGGTGGAAAGTCTTTAAGCTTAAAAATAGCAAGATTTCCTGGAATGATGGTTAGATCCAATTTTGTAATCCCTATTTTGTAGAATTTCTCCTTTTGGAACTCTTATGTAAATTCAGTATATAAGGAGGAATGTTTCCCTTAGTGAGGGGTTGGTAATTTTGGAATTGAAATTTAGCAGAAGACTGGACTGAAGATACTCTATCTATCAGAGCCATTGTAATTTTGGTACAAGAACTCTCTATTTAGTAAAGTCATCTTTTACTCCACCTTCTATTGTTCTTCAAATTTCTTTGAGAATTGCTGAGCTAATGTTTCAGATTGTCATCTGTTACGTGTTTAATCTTTTGTAGGACATTTATTTATGTGTATGATCTCTCATATTGATTTTTCTATATGTCTGTTTTATGCTCAAAAGCGTTCTATTAAATTTCTTTAATTGAATGTTTTCACTTTTATATTTCTGCAAATGATTTGATGCAAATAAACATATATAATCAAATGTTAATTTTTCAATTAACAAGTGATTACAAATTAGATATTTGAATAGGCTCAAAAAATTTGAAGAATTGTCACTTAATTTTCATTAACTGATAATACTTTAAATTAACAAGTGAAGAACCCGAAGAAATTTTTTTTCAAGGTACTTAATTACTTGTTCATCACACTTCATTTCTGATATGCACAATATCAACTTCTCCTTTTAGATTAGATATGACTTAGCATAGATTCTTTCCTTAGGTAGGTTAAGTTAGGGTTGTTAACCAACGTTCATACTTTTTTTTCCTTGAGAGGAAAACTAATCTTTTAAGATCAAATATTTTACTCATAGAGTGCCAGCGGAGGCCAAATATCCATGGGTGATTACCACACCAAACAACTCGAGGATAGAATTTCCCTTGCGCAGGGTCTTTCGAAGCCTTTGGCTTGGTTTTCATCCCCTGTTGTGTGCCTTGGAACCCATTCCAGCACTTTGCACTTACCCTGCACCCCCGAGGCATCAACAAATGGCACTAGAAGGAGGGCCACTAGTATAACATGCCTAAGCAAACTATTAATAAACCTCCTCCAGCAAGTACTTCAACAGTTCAAACCCGAAGCTAGACCAGAGCTTCAACATCTGAACAACCAACTAATACACAAACTACAATTCTCCCTGTCACGTTCGCCCAACCTATAGTTATACCTGTCACACCTGTGATACAATAGGAGAACAAAGGAGATATCATTTTCATGTCACCTACAAGGGGACCCATCTCTTTAGAGTAGATATTAAAAAACATCTACTGATTGGGTCTTAAGAGTAGAACAACTTCTTGGGGATCAAAGAAGGCGCGGCCTGGCAGCCATAAATTTGGAAGATATTCTGCAGGTTAGTGGTCGGGAAGATCAGCAAGTTCCCACCTCACAAACCAATGATCCATAGATTTATAACACCACTAATCTAAACACAGGGGATCGACATACAATTGATCAACAACCTGAAAACCAAGAGTTGGTTAATTGACCAAATTCTCTTGAATATAACCATGGTACCACTCTCACAGGAACACAAGGTCAACCAAATCTTGGATCCGGTGTTCCACCACCATCTCCTCCTTCATCTTCATCATCTTCCTCATATGAAGAGAATTCTTCTAGCTCATCATCAGAATAAGAAGAAAAAGAACCTCCAATGGCTGGAGAAGGTCAAAACAGACCTTGGCTTGACCAAGGCGCAGTTTTCATATTAGGAGATCAACATAGACTACCAAAGAATCCTGAAAAATGGTTGCCTAAATTCAACCCTGATGATAAGACGCCCACCTTGGATCATATAAAAACCTTCATGCAGGCAATCAGACTAATAAGTGTGGTACATGAGGATGTAGTATGTAGACTCTTTCCCTACACTTTTGAGGGAAGAGCAGCTACGTGGTATTTTGCCTTACCGGATCAATCCATCACTTCCTGGGACGAGTTCGAGAAACATTTTACTCAGAAATTCGGGGATGACAAAACACCGCAGGATCTTGTCCTAGAAATATCCTCTATGAAAATTAAAGGAAAATAAAGGGTAAAGGACTTCAACTAGAGGTTTTCATATCTTAAAAACAGAATTCCTACCAATCTTCTTCCTGCTGAAGAATTGTTGGTGGCTTATTATGAAGAGGGCCTACCTCCCCTTATTGCAATATGGGTCAAAAGGGCACAAAAGGGTACTTTACTAGAAGCATTTGATGAAGCAATCCAAGTTGAGAAGGACATCTTTTGTCTGGAAGACAGCCCTGAAGCTTGAGAAGGACAACCTTCCACTTCTAGGAAGAAAATTGAGAATGTTCGTAAACCCACTGTTCAGAACAAGGATCCATTTGATATGACTAACATGAAGAAATTCCTTCAAAGGATGTCAAATGAGATGGTGGATTTGAAGAATAACACTAATGATAATCAGAATCAGAACAGAGGTTTTGTAAGGCCACCATTTAGGAGACCTTACCAGCCTCCACAAAATCCACCACCACGAAATCCGGCAGATGCACTCACAAACGATGAACTATTTTCTATTTTTAGAGCATTGGAAGTTGAATCTCAAGTCACCCCTAATACTTCTAACGATTAGAGCACCACGGATCCACCACTACCTGTAGAAGAAGCAGGAGATGATCCATGGGTCGATGTCGTGGGTTGCTTTTTGGAACTTCCTATGTGTGAAGAAGAAGAAGAACCTGAGGCAGTGTTTAACACTCAAAATCCTTATAAAACAAGGTTAAGACCACAACCACCTCAAGAACCTTCATCTTCTCCCTCAGTTCCCACAAGAAACAAGACTGTCCTACAAAAGGATACAGTCCTCCCAGTAATGGAGTACAGCCTGGTTGAAGACTTAAAAAGAGTCAAAGAAAACATCTCTCTATTTGAGCTACTTAAAATTCCTGCTATGAGGGATTCCTTACCTAAAAACTTGATAGTCAAATAGCCTAGGGAGTCACAAAGTAACAATTTAGACTCTATTACTAAAACTGATGATCAAAAACCAGCAAGTAAAAGGACTCCTCCTATCTTGCTCACTTTTGAGATTTTCTACCGGAATGTGCACAACTGCATGATAGATTCAGGAGCATCATCAAATGTGATGCCCCTCTCTGTTTGCAGGAAATTGAATGCAACATGGGAACCCTGTCCAACCCAGATTGTGCAACTTGACAGATCCAAAGTCAGAATGGTTGGCAAATTGAGAAACATTCTGCTCACACTGTCAGCTGATCCCATGATCCATCAGACAGTTGACATTGTGATAGTTGACATCCTAGAAGCCTATGGGATGTGGTTAAGTAGGGACTGGTCAGAGAAACTTAAAGGTTACTTTGCAACTGACTGGTCCCATTTATGGTTTCCTTACAATGGTCAATCGAATAAAATTAAGATCAGCAGAGAACCTTTTATGAGACAGACAGTTACTGATCTTAATGATTCAAGTGAACCCGCTGGCTATCTCACCTCTTGTGTAGAGCAATTTACATTCGATACCTTTTTCGGTGAATTCCCAGCTGATGCCTCACCAGAAGAAAGCATCCGAAATGAATCACATATCACTCAGGTCACTTCTGTACCTTTTTCTGGTGAAATTGTGCATAATGTATATAATGTGAATACAAATTTTAGATTAGACCCTGTCTCATGGACCTTATTTTTTGATGGCTCCAAGTCCAAGGAGGGAGCTGGAGCAGGTTGTGTTCTTATCAATCCTAAAGGAGTGAAGATCATGATTGCTTGCAGGTTAGAATTTGATTGCACTAATAATGTAGCTGAGTATGAAGCTCTTGTGCAAGGGCTCAAGAAGGCCATTGATTTAGGTGTACAAGCAATAGAATGCTATGGAGACTCCAAAATTATAGTCAAGCAAGTCAGGAATAAGATACACTGCTTATCACCGCATTTTTCTAATTATCAAAAGTTGGTAAGAGATCTAACCAGCTCATTTTCAGCATTCAATATTAAATCAATTCCCAGGTCACAAAATTTTGACGCAGACTTGTTAGCAAATACAATGTCTAGACTGATCTCGCTAGAAGGTTTGTCTCCTCAAAATTTTTCTATTGAATTGATGTACAGACCCTCCATTCCGGATAATGTGACTAATTGGAAAGTGTTTGATGATGACCGACAGATACTTGACTTCCTCACTACTGAGGATATGTTTCAAGACAAAACCATTGATGAAGCAGAACATGAAAAGTCACTCGCTGATCTCTCAAACGTTATCCTGAAGTCAGTGATCAATCTGGAAAAGTTTTATGACTTACAAGACAAGTTCAAATCTTGAACTAATTGTAAAACTCAAAGCTCATCCTTGAACTGTGAGCGGGTCGACCTAGGAATTGAACAAGAACCTCGTTTCATCAATTTGGGAGTTGATTGTACCCCAGGAGAATGTAGAGCCATTATTGCATTGTGTAAATAGTATAAATATGTTTTCGCCTCGACGTATGATGAATTGAAAACGTTTAACACTAGCGTCGTGTTTCACAATATACCCATGAAACCAGAAGTCAAGCCATTTCAACAAAAGCTGCGAAAGATGCACCCCAGTTTGGAGCCGTCCGTAAAAAAGGAATTGGAGAAGCTGCTCACTACTCGAATTATCTTTCCGGTCAGGCACACTGAATGGATCGCTAACTTAGTACCTGTCCATAAGAAAAGTGGGGAAATTCGACTGTGTGTCAATTTCAGGAATCTGAATCGGGCTTCTAGGAAAGACAATTATCCTGTTCCACCAATGGAGCAAATTCTTCAAAAGGTAGCCGGGTCAGAGATGTTTTCCCTCCTAGATGGTTTTTCGGGGTATAACCAGGTTATGGTTGCCCCGGAAGATCAATTGAAAATAGCTTTCAGGACCCCATGGGGTACTTTTGCCTAAAGATGGATGCCTTTCGGGTTAATCAATGCAGGAGCTACTTTTCAGAGAGCTTTGGATATAGCTTTCCGAGGGTTAATGCATAATTCTATCGTAGTTTACCTTGACGATATCACTATTTACTCTGAAAAACGACATGAACATGTGTTTGCTTTGAAACAAGTCTTTGACCGCTGTAGGAAATTCGGTATTTCTCTCAACCCGAAGAAATCTATTTTTGCAGTAACTGAAGGAAAGCTTCTGGGCTTCATTGTTTCGAAAGAAGGTATGATTATCAATCCTAAACGTACAGAGGCTATTTCAAAGATTGGTTTACTAGGCTCGCGCAAAGCAATGCAATCCTTCTTAGTTAAGATTAATTTTGTACGTAGATTTGTACCAAATTTTGCCCAGATTGTTAAACCATTAAAACTTTTGGTCAAGAAAGATGTGCAGTTTACTTGGTCGCGGGAATAGAGAGATGTGTTTATCCAAATTTGAAAGGCCGTTGCAGAAGCTCCTGCTCTCATGTCCCCATATTTTGATAAGGATTTCATTCTTTATACTTTTGCCACTAACTTTTCTTATGCAGTTGTCTTAACTCAAAAGCATGACAATGATACAGAAATCCCGATCTCTTTTATGAGCTCAACATTCAAAGGTGTAGAGCTTAAATACTCACAGATCGATAAGCAAGCCTATTCGATCTATAAATCCGTCAAACTTTACAAACCCTACTTGCTGAAGTCTCGAACTAAAGTCATTGTTCCATATTCCGCTATTAGAAATGTCCTCATCCAGAAAGAATTGGTGGAAAAGAGGGCCCATTGCATGACCACCCTACAAGAATATGATCTTGAGATCAGACCGACTAAAATTGTAAAAGGGCAGGGCCTTTGTCTTCGTACTGCACAATCCAATGGCCCTGCACAGCAGCAGTCTTAATGGGATCACGAGGAAGAAATTCCCCCAGGTCTTGCTGGAGGTCATTTTTCAGGAGAAACTACAACACACAAGATTCTCAGGGCTAGATATTATTGGCCCACATTGTTTAAATATGCTTACGCTTAGGTAAGGAGGTGTGAACCATGCCAGACATGCACAGGCAAGTTTAGGAAACCCGCATTTCCTCTTCAACTAGTCACAATTTAGTTTCCATTCCAACTATGGGGACTGGATTTTGTCGGGCCTATAAACCTTGCTTCATCCCTCCAACATAAGTACATTCTTACAGCAACTGACTACTTCACCAGATGGATGGAGGCAGCCCCTCTGAAACAATGTAATGCCAGTCAAGTAATTGCCTTCCTTGACAGTCAGATCATCACACGGTTCGACACTTCTAAGTACTTAGTTTTCGACAATGCATCCTACTTCTCTTCAATCGATATAACTGAATATGTCTTTGAAAAGGGGATTAAGCTTAAGTTTTCCACCAATTATTACCCGTAAGGCAATGGTTTGGCTGAGTCGTCAAACAAAAATCTGATAAATATTCTCAAAAATACTGTAGCTTCTCATCACATAGATTGGCACACATAGTTATATAATGATTTATGGGCGGATCGAATTACCCCAAAAGAAGCAATTGCAAATCCCCCCTACTGCCTTGTTTATGGCAAAGAAGCCATCCTTCCTGCTAATATCACCATCCCTTCACTACAATTGGTCCATTCTATCCAAGAAGATGATTCTTCCCCTCTCCAACATAGAATGGACACTCTCTTGAAGCTAGAGGAGGACAGGGAAATAACTAAGAACAAATTGTATCATCATCAACAGATGGTGAAAAGATGGTTTGATGAAAAATCTTCATCTGAGAGGGAATTTTCTGTTGGTGACCTGGTTCTAAGGTGGGATAAGCAACATAAAGATAATAACCAGTACACCACGTTTCAGCGCCTTTGGCTATGACCTTTCATTATTACAGAAAAGAGTGGTCCCAGCACTGTTCGATTACAGATGCTAGAGGTAGTTGTAGACACCTTCCTAATGAATGTGTCTCTTCTCAAAAAGTATTTTGTTTGAACAACCTGGTACACTTGTATATAGGTGTGGTTTGTTTTTCAATCATTTGTTTTCTTGCATCGACATTTTGATTGGTTTTCTTGTTTTGTTTTGGTTTTCATTAATAAGGCTTCACACTTGTGGTAATGGCTTATAATCATTTTTCTTAGCAACAATTACTTTTGAAGATTCAACATTTTTATCAATCTTACTTTTTGGCTTTTGATTAGAATTTTCTCTGAAGAATAAACAGTCAAATAAGTGTAGTGCCTTTGGATACTTTTTACTTTGATCATTATCTTTCACAATGCTTTATTTGTGTAATTGAGGTATGGAGGCTGGTCATCATTTATCTATCTGGTGTTTCATGGTTGAACAACATATCATAATAACTTGACCATTTTCGATTGCTCATGGATCCTTTTACAATCACTTTGAATATGAATTTTGTTTAAAAAATTATAAGTTACAAGGTGGGTGGTCTTGTTATCAAGCCATACCATTAGGTTCATAGGTGTTTAAAGTGGAATGACATCTTCACATCAAACCACCACACTTGGAAGATGACTTTCAGTTCTGCTGGAAGGTGGAAGATCCTATTACAGGTCGGTCCATTCATGATCCGCAAAGCACTGGTGAGTAACATTATCACTATATGGTCACCAAGACATGGTAATTCCTTGTATCTTATGCCAAAATAAATTGATTTGTCTTTCATTATGGAATTTTTGTTGTATACAAGAATAGGGGGTTCTTATCACGAGCCAGCCCTGCTATGATCATGGGTTTGATCTTGGATTGCAGTTATCACAATATCGTCACCAAGCCATGATAATTGCTTTTGGTCTTACAGCCAGAAGACAAGGAGTCTCATCATCGAGCTAGCTTGACCAGTTTTTGGATCAGGCCTGTGAATGGCGTTGTTTCATCTGATCACCAAGTCAGTATAGTGGTCTTGTATTAACAAGGTTTTATGTAAAAAAGTAAAAAAAATAAAGGACAAAATAAAAATAAAAAAAGAGAGAAAGAAAAGATAAAGAAGTATATATATAATCCATAGAGGATCACTGAATATACATGCAGTTAATAAACCAAGTTGATCTGTAATTAGGATATCCATGAGCATTTCTAAGACTGTACCCAGGTTCAACACAAGCTGGTCTTCAATGATTACATCATGGTAAAGATTTGGTATTACTCTCTAAATCTCCTTATTAGATGAGTGTTATCTTTAAAATGGTCATTGTTGAGATCTATCCATTCATGTTCATTGTTTGTTGACTATTGTCTTTTAAGTATTTTATTTGAATTGAGTTTCAAGAAATCGGTTGATTGACATGTTGTCTTTAGTTGGATTTGATTGCAGAGATAACTAGTTCTTCTCAACCAGTCACCATTTGTTGTGGCCATAATAGATCCCATGCTTAGTTAAGCATGGGAGCCCCAATTTTAATAAACGCAAAGGTGTTTGGGCGAGTAATATTGTAAATTTTAGATTTTGATTTTACCTCTAAGATCCTTCACCCATGCATCTGGTCTGCTTTTTTGCAAGTGTTTTAATTATTTCTTCCAAAGTGTTTCGATCTGGAAAAGCCAAATTCTTTGTGTAATTTGTTGACTGTTATCATCATCCCGAAATCCGACATTTGGAGAACCTGAAACCCGCAACCCGATAGGTGCAGGTTGCAGGGCTGTCATTTTTGAGTTTTGGTTTTCTTAATTCTGAAATCCCGCAACCCGACGACTGCAGGTTGCGAAATCATTCTGTAATAAGTTTGAGAAATAATTACCTTGAAATCCGAACCCCGCAATGGTGGCATTCGGCTTTTGGGATTGTGTTTTTTTTTTTTTTTTTTTTTTATATATTTTATTTGGTGTGTGCTCCCGAAACCCGTAACCTATAATTGCGGGATGCGGCTTTTGGGATGGTTATTTTACTTCACAGTTTAACATTTCCAAATCCTGCCACCCGCATAGTCAGTTTTCGGCTTTCGGGAATCCTTTTTGTGTTGCTTTCATTTTGCATACCCGCAACCCGCAAATCCGTACTTTCGGGTTTCGTCTTGCAGGGTCTTTGAATAAGAACTTCATAAACATACTTGAACCTGATTCTGCATTCCACTCCGGCTAATCTCCTTCGTTCGTCTGTTATAATCTCCCAGTCATGATGATTTTGGGTAATCAGTTAAGTCAGGCTTTTCCATTTTGTCTTTTGAAAGATGGTTCTACCAAATTATCATTTTTCTGTATAATTCATGATAGTAGACACTATTACAAGTCTACCAGTTACTTCATGTTGGATGGATGCCATCTCTCTGCCTTAAGCTCTCCATGTCTAGACTCGAGTTTTGACATTTTGTCCTTTTTGTTCCACTTCTTAATGATTGCTTCTTTTCATTTATTCCTAACCTGAAATCTTTTATCATTCTTGTGGAAGTTGGGTCAGATCGATCGGATTTGTTACATGAGAGGAATTGATAGCCCATGTACTAGAATTCCTAATCGAGACTTGTTGCAGATTAACTTTATCACCATAACCTTTGTCTTTGTTATTATTTACCATTCATAACCATTGATGAGAGATTGCTTGTAACGATGTGATCGTAAAGGCAATTCAAAACCATGCGAATAGTAATTGAACTTGTACTTCGCACAAGCTTAAACTCGAACCTCGACTCTTTTCATGACAATTGAAGTGATTATAATGGATTGGATGGATAAGTTTAATCATTGCAAATTGGCCCTCTCAATTGACATCACCCTGCTTGTTGGCCTTAAAATAGCAATTAACGTAAAAACTCCAGACTGTCCATTGCCTTCTGAAAGAGGAAATACTAGGCATTTCTTTTACATCCTTTTATCTAAGACTTATTCAAAATGAGTAATATCCATGCAGGTGGTGAGTCTTTTGATGTCCATGCTGAAGATAAAGAGCTCTACCCCTTGTTATATCAAGAAATGTTGTCACCACCATTTGATGCAGATGTTCCTGATCTTAGTAGCGGTAGAAGTGAAGAGGACTTTGAAACGTTGTCTACCTACATGCAAAACTCCGTGGAGCAAAAGAAGAAAGTTCCAGAAGAACCAGCTGATCTTGACGATGATATCATACAACATTTTACAATAAATCAAGAATCTGATATCCCACCATTTCTTCCTAAAGCAGATCCTCTGACGGATTTCTCTGTTTTTGACAATGGGTTTCCCAACCCTAAATTTCCTACAATAGATGCTTTGCAGGCCACACCACCTATCAAAGATAGTGATCCATCTGTAATTGAATTCTTATGGTGTCACGAGACCTTATCTAATTAAAGAACAAGTCTTTCTTTTTGTGAAAGGTGGCGGAAAATCGTTAAGCCTAAAATTAGCAAGATTTCTTGGATCGATGGTTAGATCCAATTTTGTAATCCCTATTTTGTAGAATTTCTCCTTTTGGAACTCTTATGTAGATTCAATATATAAGGAGGAATGTTTGCCTTAGTGAGGGGTTGGTAATTTTGGAATTGTGATTCAGCAGAAGACTGGACTGAAGATACTCTGTCTATTAGAGCCATTGTAATTTTTGTACAAGAACTCTCTATTCAGTAAAGTCATCTTTTACTCCACCTTCTATTATTCTTCAAATTTCTTTGAGAATTACTGAGTTAATGTTTCAGATTGTCATCTGTTATGTGTTTAATCTTTTGCAGGACATTTATTAATGTGTATGATCTCTCATATTGATTTTTCTGTATGTTTGTTTTATGCTCAAAAGCGTTCTATTAAATTTCTTTAATTGAATGTTTTCACTTTTATATTTCTGCAAATGATTCGATGCAAATAACATATATAATCAGATGTTAATTTTTCAATTAACAAGTGATTATAGATCAGATATTTGAATAGGCTCAAAAAATTTGAAGAATTGTCACTTAATTTTCATTAACTGATAATACTTTAAATTAACAAGTGAAGAAACCGAAGACATTTATGTTCAAGGTACTTAATTACTTGTTCATCACACTTCATTTTTGATCTGCACAACATCAACTTCTCCTTTTAGGTTAGATCTTACTAAGCATAGATTCTTTCCTTAGGTAGGTTAAGTTAGGGTTGTTAACCAACATTCATACTTTTTTTTCCATGATAGGAAATCTGATCTTTTAAGATCAAATCTTTTACTCATAGAGTGCCAGCGGAGGCCAAATATCCATGGGTGATTACCACACCAAACAGCTCGAGGATAGAATTTCCCTTGCGCAGGGTCTTTCAAAGCCTTTGGCTAGGTTTTCATCCCCTGTTGTGTGCCTTGGAACCCATTCCAACACTTTGCACTTACCCTACACCCCCAAGGCATCAACAAGGCCTTATCCTCATCTCCCTCTGGTACACAGACCTCTTCACTTATGTAAGTGTCCAACTCATTCTCTTCTAGGATTAACCCAATCCTATACTTCCAGGCTCAGAATTTATCAGCCCCTTCAATTTTATCCTCAAGCTTGGTGTGGTGAGACATATAAAAGAGTACTTAAAATGGAAATAGAAAAGATTTAGGTCTTACCACTTGATTTGATGAAAACTGGATCTAGAGCTGGATTAGGGTTTGTCGGAGAAACCCTAAAAATTCAAAATTTGAATTTCAAACTTTTGAAAGGATAGAAAGATGCGGCTTGCTAAGCTGATCAAGTTGGTATACTCAGAGTTTGAAAATTGCAAAGTTTCACCCCTCAGAAATGCTTTTCATTTTTTCGATAATTTCATTCCATTATCATTCAAGATCACTAAGAGAATAACATGTACAACATATCAACAACATATCAATCATAAACACAATAATGCAAGCACACAAGAGACACAGAGTTTCCTAGGGGAAACCAAGAAGGTGAAAAAACCCGCAACTTCCTCCGAGATAAGATAAGCCCCAATACAAAGATCACAAGGATCAAACGCAATAAGATGTCTCTATCAGATACTCTTCCTCCTTCACTTGTGTGCCACTTTCTCTCTTATCTATGTGAGCTTGAGAAGTGAGTGAGTGAATAGAATGAGGGACACACCCTTCTTATTTATACTTGACTTGACCTGCCAATTAATTCATTGGGGACGACTTGCTACTCAACTCTAATAACCCAACCACATGACTTAATCAGGTCCGACCCCACATTGGTTATCTAATAACCCATCAATACAAATGATGACACTTGTCAATATAGATGACGACCCTTCCAAATACAAATGATGACACTTCCAAATAGAGGAATGTAACATCTCTAATGGATATACAATAAAGTACAAATGTAATACATAGAAGAATATCTTCCAAAGTTACAAATACATCAACAGTCAGGTGCAGGTGTACCGGGAATTAAAGTTGGTTGTGGCACTGTTTGCTGTTTAGATGTAGATTCTTGTGATTGGCTACGCGTGACAACCGACGCTGTTCTTTCTGGAGGAGGTTTATGATTATTATGTTTAGGCACATTTTACTACTCACCCTCCTTCTAGCGCCATTTGTTGAGGCCTCAGGTGTGTAAGTTGATGGAATGGGTTCGAAAGCTCACAACAGAGGAAGAAAACCCAGCCAAAGGATTTAGATAACCCTACACAAGTATTACCCTATCCTCGAGTTGTTTGGAATAGTGATCTCCAACAGATACAAAGGCCTTCGCTGGCATTGTGATTTTGATCCTAAAAGTATCTATCTTCCAATGAAGAAAAACGAACTGTGTTCGGTTTGAAACAAATCTACCTAGAACGGAAAATCTGAGCTAAGTTAGACCTACATCTAAAGGTGTCTTGTTTAAGTGCAGATTAACTTGATTTGTAAACAGATAAGTATATTCATCTACTTGACTGAAATGTAAAGAAAATTAATTTCTTATTAGCTTAAATTACAACCAATCAATTAAAATTAATTGAATGCAATATTGAGTGTTCGAGCTCATTCAAGATTAACCTGTAACTGATATGTCAATTGAAAAATTAACATAAATTATATGTTACTGTGAATCATTTGCAGAAATAGATAAATATTTTAGTTGAAGAAATTCAATTAAAACATAATGCATACACATATTAGATATAAGGAAAAATCCAGATCATAAATCTTTGCATGAAATAACAATTGCAAAAGATTGTACGGTATAGATAACGATCTGAAATAAAAATCAATGTTCGTCAAATAAATTTGACGAATGAACAAAAGATGATGCAAGAGAATAACATTACTGTATCAATGAAATTCTGTAAAAAATTGCAAGCTCTGCAATAAACATAGTATCCCCAGTCTTCTTCTGCTGATTTTTAGCCCAAAACGATCATCCCTTGACTAAGAGAGATCTACCCCTTAAATATTAAATTACAAAAAATAATACAAAGGATAAATTCCCCTTAAACATGGATTGCGAAATTGGGATATTCTAATTAGTGAGGAAACCTTCCCACTTGTCCCAAACTTCCATTAGTTCATCCATATCTGGGTAATGAGGAGATTTTAGTCCCAGCTGGGCATCACACATGAATCCTTCAATCTCATTTTTGGCTATTTTATGCCACGTGCGGATAAACATATAGATCTTGGCCTCCATGGAAACAGTTTGCTTAATCAACCAATCCATGTCTTCAATTTGGATGTGTTCGATCCGCAGGATTTTCTCTTTGACATGATTGCAGTGGGTTTCGACCTTTTCAATCATCAGTCTTGGTGGATCAGCCTTCTCAATGATCCCCATTGCAGGGAATGCCAGTATCTCCAGGATATTGTCTGAGGCATACCATCTTCTACTAGAAATAGCTTTAGCTCAATTAATAGTATCATCTACCATCTCAATAACATTCTCCCAAACTCGCACAACAGTTCTAATCCTTCGAAATTTGAGGTTGTCCAACTCAGGGATATCAATTGGCTTATCTTCAATATACTTCTACCAGTGAATGATGTCTTTGACAACTTTAGAAGCTTGTTTTGTTTTCTCAACTTGCTTGCCCAAGGTGCTAGACAAATTTTCAAAGGCTATGTAGGTCTCATGAATTTCACCCAAGGTAATAAATAGCTTAGCCAGAAGCTGATGATGCTCCAGGTTGACTTGATCAGCTAGGTCCTTGAACTCTTTCTATGGAAACCTAGAAAACGCAGAGTAGGCTGCACTTGTAGTTGCATCCTCAAGTTGCTTTTTTAGTACAAAAATTATTTCCTCCTTGACATCATTTTCTGCTTCTGCATCATTTAGTTTAGCTTGGAGAGAAGTATTCTGCAACTGCAGATCCTCCAACTTATCTTCAAATAGCTTGCTCAGATCCTGAACATAAACTTCATGTTCTTCCTTGGTTCTTGTCAATTGGCCTTGAAGATTCTTAAATTATTCACTTTTCAAATCAATCTCTTTATTCAAGGTCTTAACTGAATCAAAATTTGCTCCTGCAAAAGCATCCAAGGCTGCAGCTGCATCAACTGCTTCTGCCTGAATATCATTAGAGTGCTTTTCCCAAATGACTTGAACAGGAATGGGTTCCTCCAATCCTCCATGATTTCTACTTTTCTTTTTCCCTCTCTTCATAACTGCCTTAGTTTCCTAGCTGTAAAAGTAGTCCCCCAAAGGAACAATTATATCATCTTCAAAGGTATCTACCATATCAATGGATGATGTGGTAACCAAAAGAGGTGTCTGGGTAATAGTGGGACTCGGAATAGACATAAGAACTTGAGATGGGACTTGGGAAGCATGGAGAGCTTCACTAGTTGATGGTACAGTGGTTGATGAAGGAGTGGAAGTAAGAACTTCATGTGGTTGATCTTGAGTGCCAACAACTGAAGGTGAAGAAGGAGGTAAGGGATATCAAACATCAGTAGTAGAGGGTAATGAAGGAGATGGAGGTGATTGCAGGGGAACATTTGAAGATGAGACCTTTGCAATGGTTAATGGGGAAGTAGGGAGTGGAGTTGTCAAATTAGAGATGAAGGAATGAAAAATGCATCAAACAGCTGAGACGGGGTTGTTAGAGGTGTCACCTCAGAAGTTGTCATAAGGGAAACTTCTGCTAAGGGAAGTGATGTAGCTGCAGTTATTGCATGAAGAACAACAAAAACCTGAGATATACCTTTATGTGAATCAGGTTCATCCATAGCTTTGGTATCCGACAAATCTAAGACTGCCTGAGAACCTTCAGTGGTTTATTCTAACATAGGTACAAGAGAAATTACTTCACCCTCTTCATCACTATCAATATCCAAAGTGGGAATCCGAGAGGAAGCAGTTATGAGCTTCTGTCTTTTTGTTGGATTGATGACCACAATCACTTGTACATCACTAACTGAGCCAGATGGATTGGCTTCTTTGGTGTACAATGCTGAGGTCATTTGAGCTAGTTCTTTTTTGGCTTGCTGAGCAGTTTGAATTAATTATTTATACTGTTCAGAAATCTTCAATTGTGGAGGCTCCTCCATCAATCCTTTACCTTTATCACCATCAGTATAATTTAGCATGAGGGTTTTAGCTCGCTGATCTTCCTTCTCTTCTTTTTCTCTTCTTACTTGTTCTATCAAATCAAATTTTATTTTCCTGTAGTTGAAAACTTTATCTTTAATCTCTTTCTCATATAGCAAGATATGGCTCTGTTGATCATTGCTTTTAGCTTTTGCCAGAACTTCAGAAAAAGTGTCAACTCCCAAGTAGATGGAGTCATATGGTAGGTCTTCATGTTCATAGCTCATCTTCATATGATTGTGCTTCAAGTGGGCATTTAGGAATTTCTTAGGATCATGTCTTTTTTTGGGAGCATATCCTAACTTCAAAGAAGCAATCTGGTCACTTAATACTTGAGCCTAGGTGGAAGTAGGGATAACAAAAGGTCCAAGGTTCAAGGGGAACTTGGACCATCCTCTCCTCTTGGGACCTGTGAGTTTAAGATAGACCCCTTCTACCATAGTCTGATATGATACTTCTTCAATCAACAACCTATCTGGAACAATTCTAGGCAGCAGGTGAACAACACTGCTTCCCCAAATCTTGACATAGGAGAAATATTCCCCTACATACCAATCTCCAATTATGGCAATGAAAAGCTTAGCATCAGCTGAGAAGGCTGGTGCATCTTCCTTGAATATCTTGACATAAATGGCACTGATGAAATGATCACAAATGTCATATAATAGAGGCACGTAGTTATCCTCCCACAGTGAAGAATAATATATGTCAACAGGAGGAGCAATGAGGGTCCAATTCCATCACATGTTCGGATATTAAAACTCAGCACATAACACATCTAACACATAGGATGAGAGATAGAAAGAGGGTCTCTGTGTAGGAGGGGACTTCTGACACTTTTCAATTGCTTTTTTTAGCTCAAAGACAAAATAGAAGCCCAAGGAAAAGATTCACTTGTGGTCAAGACATGATGAGCGATAGGAGCCCATTCAAATTTGAAAATAGAGGCATTACAAAGGCCATACAGGCGAGAAAGCATAGCTGCCAATAATGAGTAGGGTTCTTTAAACCATGACACTGGGTATAAGTTATCAGGCCTACGCATAAAGCTATATGGTTTATGCATCCAGGATTTGATCGTTTCATTGATATTTAACCTGGAGTTAGCAGAATCCAGGAATGCCGTATTAATGATCTGCATAGGTGGTCTCAGGGAAAATGCTTGATAACTACCTCAAGATAAAAAGTGGTTCATTGTGAACCTACGTTGTCATTGAATGAGCGGCCTTTAGGGTTAGGATGATGTACTATCCACTTGACTGCATCGGTATGAGGTAAGATGGCAGGTCTGGAATCAATTGCATGGAGCTGAGAGTTTTTAATTTTCTCATATACTTGGCGGTCATTCTCGATGTCGGATAGGTCATCATTGTCAAATATTGAAAATATCTAGTCCAGCTGGTAGGTTTGGGTGATTTTGTCACTGGTGTCTGAGAAGATGCCAAAATTTGGGTCCTTGTTCAGTTGGTCTTTCAGGGTAGTCTTAGAACGTGTATTGCGTGACATGTTTGCAGACTAGAGAAATCTGACAAATAAATAAACAACAATAAGAAAAAACAATATCGCAACGATTAAAACTGTAAATAACTGAAAAAGGAACAGGGAAAACGAACCCATTTCAGCTGAAAATGGTAGGTAAAAGACCCCTGGTAAAAACTCACAGTAAAATTCAAGCAGCAGGGTAATTTTCCGAATTCGAAAATGATTGCGAAAAATAAGAAAAATGACCTATTTAATAATTCGAACGGATAAAATCTGTGCCGTCGGATAAAAAACCAATCAACGGCTGAGATCAATTGTTGAGATTTGCGGGAGATGAATTGCGGGGTCAGTTTCACAAGTATGTACATCCTTCCCGCAATCCGCAATCCGTAATTGTGGGTTGTGTGTTGCGGGATCGAAACTGTGTTTATTGAATCAAAATATAACTCTGCAATCTGCAATCCGCATGGTAGGGGTTGCGGGTTGTGGGACTGCAAAGTTCATAAAATTTTACTCAAAAACTTCCCACAATCGACAATTGTGGGTTGCGGGATGCGGGAATGCAAACAACCCTTAATATGAAATGAACTTTCCGCAATCCGCAATCCACATCTGCGGGTTATGGGTTGCGGAAGCACACAACGCATTTTTATTCAGAATTCTTTCTGCAATCCACAATTTGCGAGTTGTGGGTTTTGGAACGAAAAGTTCACCAAGCATATTTACAGAGTCTTCTCGCAATCCGCAACTTGCGGGTTGCGGGATGTAGGTTGCGGAACGAAAAGTTCACCAAGCATATTTACAGAGTCTTCCCGCAATCCGCAACTTGCGAGTTGCAGGATGCAAGGTGACAAAAAATCTAAAACGAAAAACAAGTTCTGGAAATCCACAATCGCGGGATTGCGGGCTTGCGTGTTGTAGGATGAGAAATGACTTTCTGCAGGAAATCAGACCTTCCCACAATTTTAGAAAAATAGTGAAAAAACCAGAAATTTTGAAGGGAAAAGATATAATTAAATCAAAACAATGCAAAGGAATAAAAATCATAACAAACATGATGAAAACTTCCATAAGGACAAAGGAATATAAACCATTACCTTTGTAGTGAAAAAAATTTAGGGCTCCCGTGTTCCATTAGAACATGGGATCTGTTGTACCTACAACAGGTCCCTTGGCCCGAACGGACTCTATGGTTGATTACTTCACTCACTTTCTGCATGACTACAAGATGGTCGATCTTTCCCCTCACAAGCTAAAACCCACTTGGACCAACCGAAGGGCTGGTGAGAATAGTATTGGAAAATGACTGGATCGTTTCCTCTTGGCTGAACAACTTCTGGAACAACATATGAACATTTGTCAGTGGGTGGACTTGGGACGAATCTCAGACCATTCCCCTTTTTTGATGGAACTCATGGGAGACACTACAAAACCTCCTGGACCCTTCAAAATTTGTGCAGCATGGTTAAAAGAGGAGGAGGCTTCTTTGATTATCAAGGACAACTAGGTGCCCTACTATCCACCGGAGGGTACTCATGTTGCAACTCACTTCGTTTCTAATCTATCTTTGGTAAAGAAATGTATCAAGGATTGGGCCTTCAAGAAAAAGGAGTGAGATGACTTGGAACTCTCGCACATAGAACTGGATCTTTGCTTGGTTCAGGACTCTGATGGTTGTGGTTTCCTCAATCAGGAATCCGCTGCACACTTAAGTTTCCTTGAAACCTAAAGACACAAACTTTTACAAACCCAAGGGGAGATTTGGCGACTTACAAGTCGGGCTCTCTGGCTCGATTGTGGGGATGACAACACAAAGTTTTTTCAAAATTTTCCAAATGGAAAAAAGTTTAAAAAAACCATTTGGGAAGATCGAAATGAACAAAATGAGAACATTTCATCATTCATTGGATTGGAAACTCTTGAGACTTCTCACTTCTCCTCACTCTACAAAGATGACAATAGGGTCAATATCACTGATATCATTCAGATGACCCAATTTTTCCTGGTTTCATCACTCTAGAGGATAATTTAGGACTTATGGAGGAGATCTCTGAAGAAGAATTAAAAGAAACCCTCGACAGTTTTCAAAAGGACAAAATCCTTGGCCCGGATGGGTGGAGTATCGAATTTTTTCTTGCAAATTTCGAGATTATTGGAGAAGATATTCTTCAGCTGGTAAAGGAGTCTCACTCGCAGGGTTATGTCCACCCTACCCTGGACTCTACTTTTATTGCATTAATACTAAAGTTTGATATGTTAGGATATCTCATCATTCCGTTTTGTACTTTGCATGCATTTCTGCATGCATGCATCCTAGTTATTTGCATGCATCCCAGTCACTAGTTTGATGCCTCCAACACCTTCTCCCCAGCTTTCCAGCACCCGGGAGCTTCTTTCCTTGCATTTTTATCCCTCGTAGTCAAGGAGACTCCCACTTCTCCTCTACCAGTTGAGAAAGGCGCACTTCTCCACCTACCACTTCAGTTCACTTCAGTTGGTTGAGTTCTTGCCTTGATTTAAGGCTAGATTGACTCTCAACTGATTGTATCACTCTGTTGGACCCCTAGTGTGACTAGATTGCCTATTTTGACTCTAGTTAGCTCCTCATGCACCCTCCATTGAGCCTACTTCATTCAGTTAGTGCCTCCATGTGCCAGTTACACCTACCACTCTCAGTTTGACACCTAGTTGACCGTTACTTGTGCATTGATGACTCCATTGATCTGATGATGAGGAATCCTAGTTAGAGTCAAGCTATTCCATGCAGTATATTCGAATGACGTCCTTGGTAATTCGAATTCATTCACTCATTGTGAGTGCATCTTGTATTGTATTCTACTTCTGAGTTCAATAGAGCACTGCTGCAATTCTCTTGCATAGTTTTACACATATTCTTCTGTATGCATTTGTTGTGATTAATGACTTATTCAATAGATCTATTGTGTTAGATTTCACATGGTATCAGAGCCATGGAAGGGACAAGAATTCTTTTCTACAGGGATTATTCATGAAGATTGAGTGAATTGCTCACAAAAATATTTCAGCAACGGCATGCAAAATCTCATGTGCATTCGCTCTTGGTCATCCATTGACAAAAATTCTCTTCCAATCCACTCCAGAAGCCGAAAGTATTCCACATAATTCCTAGATTCGAATCATTGGATATTCAAGCTTGCTTGATTGTCTTATGCCGGGTGTGAAGTGACTTGAAAAGGGTGGATTGTTCGACCTTATTGTTCTTGTTTTCTTGAGATTTGCAGGTTTTTTCAGTCCTCCTTGTGCATTCACTATCATTGACATGGACTATTCTTCTTCAAAGCTTCTCACTCCCTTCAATTATTTTGAATCTAAAAATGACATGGAGATTGTGTTGCACTCAAAAGGGTACTACAGAGTCACCAAGGTCCTCGAAGTTCAGCCAAATACACTCATTGAGAAATCCAAGAACTTCAACAAATTGGATGAAACATATGGTCTTCTTTGCCTCAATATTTCCAAGGATCTTCATTTTCACCTCAGTGGATTGACTACTCCAAAAGCAGTATGGGAGCAACTTGAAAATCTCTTTGGCAAGCAAGATGAGATGCGGTCTTTTCAATTGGAAAATGAATTGATTGCTTTGAATCCTGAGAATTTCGAAAGCATTAATGATTTCTTCACCAAATTCAAGCACTTGGTTTTGCAATTGAAGCAAAGTGGAGTTGTAAAGGAAGATAAACAGTTGATTCCTTCTATTCTCTCAAAACTTGGAAAATATTATTCAGTATTTGTCTCTACTTTCAATTCCGGGAAGCTCACAATCCCGAATTGGAAAATGCCTACCTTAAGTGCCTTCATTGAATCTGTGACAAAGGAGCATGATAAACTCATTCAAATGGGGACCATATTCTCCAAAGATAAAGCATCATTTGTTGTAGGATCCAAAGCTACAAATGGAAAAGGGAAGCAAAAGAAAGAGAAGCCAAATTTTGATCTGTCCAAGCAAAGAGAGAAGACAAGGCAATCAGATGAGCCATCCGGTTCAAGAAGTAGGAAAAAAGGGATAGAGGGAAAAGAGAAATCTAAATGTTCTTATTGCAGCAAGGGATATCATTCTGAAAGCTCATGCATGAATAAAACCATAGATCAGATGGCCCTTCTTTTAGAGAAAAAAAAATAACCCTTCCTGATGGTGCAAGGAAGAAGGAGAAGAATGATCATCCCGAGAGAGGTCATGCACTCATGGCAATTGTTTCGACTTCCACAAATCTACTCATTGATTCTGGAGCTTTGAACCACATGGCTGCAAATAAATATTCTTTATCATCATTTGAACCAAATAGCACCATCTCCATCCACATGGGATATGACTCTCAGATCTCTTCAAAGGGCAAAGGAACCATTCATTTAGAGCATGGCAGTTTTCACAATGTTCTCTATGTTCCTTCCTTAGCTTCAAATACTCTTTTTGTTTATCAGACAACACACAATGGTTCACTAAAGAAAGTTGTATTCTACCCTAACAAAGTTGAAATTTCTGATATTCAAAGTGGAAGAATTATTGCGGTCGGAAAAGCAAATGATGCTCCAAAAGCATATGAATTTTCACACTTTCTGCCGCATGACAAGCCCACCGATCTTCTGACTCATGGAAATGAGGTGAGTAGGCTATGGAATGAGAGGTTTGGACACCTAAACTATATATATTGGCTTCTGCTACAGAAAAATTCCATGGTTGATGGCCTTTTGACGATCAAATCCTCGAAGGGAATATGCAAAGGTTGCATCATTGGGAAGCACCCCGAGCACAAGTTTGACCGAGGAAAAGCTAGCAGAGCTTCTTGCATTTAGGGGATGATACATTCTGATATCATTGGTCCACTGCAACATACCTCCATGAATGGATCAAGGTATTTTTTTACATTCATTGGCGACTTCTCCAGATTTACATGGGTATTCTTTCTCAAAAATAAGTCGGAAGTACGAGAAAAATTAAAGTTTTTTAAGGCTTCTGTTGAGACTGCCACCGAGAGGAATATCAAAGCTCTTATATCTCATAATGGAGGTGAATATATCAAATCCTATCTGCTTCAAATTTGTGCCGAAAGTGGCATTCAGATCCAGCACACAGTTCCCTACACACCTCAGATGAACGGTGTAGCGGAAAGGAAGAACAGATCACTGAAAGAGATGGCAAGCTATATGATTGAATCAAAAGGTTTGGGTGAAAACCTTTGGGCTGAGGCCATGAATGTTTCTGTATAAATTCAAAACATAGTTCCACATTCATCTTTGACTTATATTACACCTTTCACAGCTTACGCTGGTCACAAACCAGATGTGTCCAATTTCCATGTTTTTGGCTCAACCACTTGGGCTAGAATTCCGAGTAAAAGGAGAAGATCTTTGGATCAGAAAAGTGTTGAATGCATCCTATTGGGATATGCTGAAGAATAAAAATCCTACAAACTAATGGATATCATATCAAAAAATATATTCATTGAGCGTGGTGTCAGATTTGAAGAACCGCTTCAAAATCTAGAACTAGTTGAGGAAGAAACTGCTGATTTACCGCCTCCAGCAGAACAAGAATTTGAAGAAGATGATGAAATTATTGGTTCTGATATTTATGATATTTTATCAGACTTTTATGAACATTATATATAAGGTTCAAATGCTGATCCATTTGTGCCCCAACACTTTCCAAAGTGGGCCCAAAATACACTCAATTATGTTTGTCAAAACATTGGAAATCCTGCCGATCCAAGGAGGACTCGAGCATAATTTCAAAGAGCAGGTATGGCTCTTTCTTTCTCTGATCCTTTGATATATTAGAAATGATTTATGATAATAGGTTCAGATCCTAAATCATATTAACATTCCCACCGAGATTCGAGATATCAAACCGCCATGGATGAAGAGTATAGTTATCTTCAAAAGAATGCTACATGGGAGCTAGTTTCTCTTCCACCTAGGAGGAAATTAGTCCAATGTAAATGGTTCTACCTCCCAAAGGTTGCTGCTGATGGCTCAACCTGTAAATACAAAGATCCATTGGTTGCAAAAGGTTTCTCCCAATTCCAAGGAGTGGACTACACTGAGACCTTTGCACCGGTTGCAAAGATGGATTATATCCATCTAGTTTTGGCCATTGCCGCATCCAAGCACTGGGAAGTGCACCATATGGATGTGAACAGTGCATTTCTCCATGGAGATATGAAAGAAGAAATATATATGAAGCAGCCAAAAGGATATATCTCAGATCCAAAGTTAGTATGCAGATTGAAGAAGTCATTGTATGGCTTAAAACAGGCCCCAAGAGCTTCGTATGCTAAGATGGACTCATTCCTTCTCTCTCAAAACTTCAGAAGGTGCAAAATCAGATCCAAATGTGTATCTACAGAAAAATGAAGGTAATTTTCTGATTATAGTTATTTATGTTGATAATCTCTTAATAACTGGAAGCACTCTTGCTTCAATGGACAAGTTAAAGACTGCTTTAAATCTAGCTTTTGGCATGAGCGATTTGGGCTTACTAAAGCAATTTCTGGGGTTTGAGATTGCTCAAAATTTTGATTGGATTACCATATCTCAAAAAAATTATATTTCAGACCTTCTACATCAAGTTCAAAATGTCATATTGTAAGGCAGCCTCTTTCCCATTCCTCTCAGGAATTAGTCTTGAGGAGGGAGATTCTACACCGCTTGCAGATTCTACATTGTATCGACAGCTGATCGGTTCTCTACTATACTTGGCACACTCAAGGCCTGATATATATTATGTCGTGAGTGTTGTATCATGATATATGTAGAAGCCCCATGATCTCCAATGGCGGGAAGCCAAGAGGATCTTACACTATGTGCAGGGTACTCGACACTTTGGCATACACTATGCTGCAGATTGTGAGCTAGATTTGATTGGTTTTACTGATTTTGATTGGGAAGGTGATAGTATTGATTGGAAGTCCACTTCCAGTTATGTTTTCATGATTGGAACTGGGCCTATTTTCTGGTCAAGCAAAAAGAAGGCATCCATTGCACTATCTTCAGCAGAGGCAAAGTATCGAGGAGTAGTCAATGCTTGCATTCAGGCAGTTTGGTTGTATGGTATTTTGTCAGAGTTTGATATTGGTAGTACTACTTCGACTGTCGTTTTTTGTGACAATCAAAGTGATATCAAGATCTCGACGGATCCAATTCATAGATAGATAATCAATCACATCGAGATCCAGATGCACTACATCTGAGATCTTGTGCATGACAGAACCATTGTTTTGCAATATTTCCCTACCGACGAGCAAATTGCAGACATATTCACCAAGAACTTCACTGAGAAGAAGCTCTCTTACCTTCATTCATTTTTCGGGGTGAGTTCCATCATGGTGGAGACAGATTAGATCTTTCTATGTTCATCTTGAGAGGGAGCTTTCTTCCCATTGGGTTTTCCCTCTTTCCTCACTTATATTTATTTCTAGCATTTTTGGATTATTCTATTAGGGTGACCTTTGGTCTCAGTAACCAGGGCCCTATTCAGTTATTATTTTTTATATCATAATATAGATTGAGGGGGGGTGTTAGGATATCTCATCATTCTTTTTTGTACTTTGAATGCATGCATCCCAGTCACCAGTTTGATGCCTCTAGCACCTTGTCCCCAGCTTTCCAGCACCCAGGAGCTTCTTTCGTTGCAGTTTTAGCCCTCCTAGTCAAGGAGGCACCCACTTATCATCTACCACTTGATAAAGGCGCACTTCTCCACCTACCACTTCAATTCACTTCAGTTAGTTGAGTTCTTTCCTTGATTTAAGGCTAGAATGACTCTCAACTGATTGTATCACTCCATTGGACCCACAGTGTGACTACATTGCCTATTCTGACTCTAGTTAGCTCCTCATGTGCCCTCCACTGAGCCTCCTTCATTCAGTTAGTGCCTCCATGTTCCAGTTACATCTACCACACTTAGTTTGACACCTAGTTGACCATTACTTGTGCATTGATGACTCCACTGATGTGATGATGAGGACTCCTAGTTGGAGTCAAGCTATTCATTCACTCATTCTGAGTGCATCTTGTATTGTATTCTACTTCTGAGTTCAATAGAGCACTATTGTAATTCTCTTGCACAGTTTTAAACATATTCTTCTTGATGCATCTGTTGTGATTGATTTACTTGTTCAATAGATATGCTGTGCTACATTTCACATGATAATCCCTCTACTTTCAAGGAATTCCAACCTATCTCACTCCGCAACATCACTTACAAGGAGGTGACAAAAATCATTGCTCGTAGACTCAAAAAAATACTCTCAAAGGTCATATCTATGGAACAATTTGGCTTCTTGGAAGGCCAGAAAATTCATGAAGCCATTGGTGTTGCTCAGGAATGTTTGGACTCAATCAAATTAAAGAATATAAATGGATTTGTTATAAAAATTGATCTCTCTAAGGCTTTCAATAAGGTCAGCTAGATTTATATCTGAATGTTGATGACTCAGTTGGGCTTTGACTACTCCTTCATCAAATGGATTATGAGTTGCATATATAAGGCTTCTTTTGCAGTTCTCATAAATGGATCAGCCTCTTCATTTTTTCATGTGGGCAGGGGTTTGCGTCAGGGATGCCCACTCTCTCTTCTTCTTTTCCTATTAGTGGCTGAAGGTATGAGTAGGGCTATTCTAGATGCTAAGCGCAGAGGAACTCTAAAAGGTATTGGCATTTGACCCTCCCTCTTTATCACTCACCTACTTTTTGTGGATGACATTCTCCTTTTCTGCAATGGCTCTCTAAGGACACAAACACCCTGACAGACATTCTTGCACTTTTTGGTAGGGCTACAGGAATGGATATCAACATTCAAAAATCCTCCCTCTCTCTGTCCCACTTGGAATATCGGGAATCTCGGCACTATTCTACTCTCTTTCCCTATGATGCTATTGTGTTGGATGATGGTCTTAAATATCTGGGCTTCAATTTAAATCCTAACAACTACAAAACTTCTGGATGGGGATGGCTACATGCAAAACCAAAGAAATGACTCTCCATCTGGAGCCATAGATGGCTCTCTAGGGAAGAGCGACTGATCCTCATTAAATCAGTGTTGGAATCCATTCCAGTTTACTGGATGTCCCTATCCTAGATACCAAAGACCATTCTTGAGAAATCTCAAAAACATTGCTTTAGATTCTTATGCACTGGAAAATCTGAAAAAAACTATTTCCCCTTGGGTCAAATGGCAGACACATGCAAAGCCAAAGTCTTTGGGAGGCTGGGGTGTAAACAATATACATATTTTTGCAAAATATTTGGCTGCTAAGGAAGGCTGCTGGAAGGTGGTGACCCAGAAATACATTGCGCCAACATCACTATCTAATTGGGTCAGGAGTCATGTTCACACTACATTGGGAATCTTACTTATCTGGAAAGCTATCCCCTCAGGCTTCCACATTATTGACTCTAAGATGGCCTGGAATGTGGGCTATGGATCACAGGTCCGGATTGGTATTGATCCCTGGTTGGGGTGTCAAAACAAGCACACCCTCTCTCAGCATATGTTAACCTCTTTACATGATCGTGGGATCCAACATCTTTCGCAAGTCATCGACTTGGAGTCTACCTCCATCATGCATCATGGTTGGAAAGGACTAGATTCTCTTGGTCTACCAGTTTCCCATTGGGATATCTAGAATGATATCCTCCTCACGCTCCAATATTTCCATGTCAATCTCACTGAATCTTGGGACTCTTTTATTTGGGCACCTTCTCTAGTTAGGATCTACAGCCCCAAGATGGGTTACAAATTTCTAGCTAGCGACCTAGACGAGGGTGAACCACTATTGTGGTGGAAACCAACCTGGCACTCAAAATGCCCACTAAAAACCAGAATGTTCATGTGGTGTGCATTATCAAACAAAGTTCCGATTTGGGAAAAGATGAAAATTTGGAGGATTGAGGGATCTAGGTGGTGCCCCTTGTGCAAATAGGCCTCAGAAACCATTCAACACTTGTTCATTAATTGTCCCTTCATCTCACACATCTGGACTCTGCTGAGAACTACATTGAATATGGAAACTTTATGGTCTAGAAACATTTTGGAACAGCCCTGGAGGCACTTGCTCGACTCCCTTTCTACATTACACTTTAGAGCACGTCCTCTTCTGGTCACCTAGGGCACCTGGCTGGCCAACAACAAGGCATTATTTCTTGAGAAAATTCTTGTCCTTGATCTAGTGGCGTCACAGAGCGCTGATATTTTGGCTTATTTTCCACAAGTGAAACATACTCCTCCTATTCGCACGATCATCACCGAAACTTTTGACCCCACTCTTCCTTGGGATTATTTCGATGGGGCAGCAACGACCAACTCTATGGGGGGGATCCATTTTACACCTATCACATTCCTCCTTGTTTCATATTCAAATAAGACTTGGTCCTAGAACAAATAATTTTTCCAAACGTTTTGCTCTCAAGTTACTACTCTGTTTTGCTCTTGAAAAGAATTGCAGTCACATACAAATTTTTGGTGACTCCATCAATGTAATCAATTGGGTCAACAAAATGCAGCGGTGTGACAATCTCTATTTAAGCTTAATTCTGGAATTTTTTTTTTTGAATCTGGAGGGATTTTTAAACCTTCTCTTGTCACCATGTTTATAGGGAGTGCAACTCTATTGCGGACAACCTCTCAAAGCTTGGCCTAACTCTACCTTTTGGTCAGTGGAAGATTGCAACTACTGAGCATAGACAAGCATTTGAATTTTTTCATCGACCTTCCATAGAAGGTCTGGAACCACCAACAAACTGATTTTTTTTTGGCTCAGGATACATATTTTGTTTTGCCACTATAGAGGCCAACTGGGGTCCTCGGTACTTTATGATGTACATACGAGATGATGGCTCAAAAGCGAAGCTCCTTTTTATACAACTTTATTGCTAGATACTCTCTCCGAAAGGCATATCAAATGCTTTCTAAAATATGTAATTTGATTACTTTTATAAATTAAATTACGCTTTTTTCCTTGGAAATATATATATATATATACAATTTCTTAATTTCTAAATCTATATTCATGAATTCATATCTATTCCTTCAAATTATATATATATTCTTGCATAATTCAATACATATACTTAATGCATATAATTTTAAGATATACTTCGAAGGGAATTGCATTATTTAAATAATTAAACTCAATACCTATAATTCAGTTATATTTTGAAGAAAACTTGTATTATTAAATAATTGAACATTATTTCAGAACTTGCATTACTAAAATAAACTCAATACATATACTCACACTTTTAACATGGAATCAAAATGGTATTTCATACCGACATGTTTACCACTTGGTGTCACGTTAGTCATCCAACTCGGAGATTTAACCCCCAGACATCAACATAGTCAATTCAGATTAACAATCAACAATGGGAGAGTTAAAGTCCTAAAAGTTATATTCTGGTAATAGAAGGTTAAAAGTAATGTGTTTATCATTTGGCGGAAGAGTTCCTTTACACTCCCCTTCACCTAACCACGATTAGTTGAGCAACATATGGGATGCCTCAGGAGAAAATACCAAATGGTAGAACCAAAATAGAATATTTCACGAGCATACAAAAATCAAGACTGTTTGTTGCTAGTTCCATCAAACATTTTCAAGCTCAGAATTTAACTCTAATTTATCAATCAAATCTCAAAGGAATTTTTAACGTCGAGCCATTCATCAACTAGAACAATCAACTACCAAATCATAAAGAAGAAAACAGTGTGGAAAAGTTGCCTATAAACTAGCGATCTGCTAGATTAACACTCAGCGTAACAACTAAGAGCAGAAGAAGGGTGAAGGAAGGGACGCACTGTATTAGGATTTGTTCTTAGACATGTCTTGGTGTTCTAAGTTAAGAGAGTTTCCAACTATGGAAACATAGCAACCAACAACAAAAGTGTAGAATCGATGCACATCATAATTTAATCGACAAAGAGTTCGTAAGGGAGTAGGGAGTAATTAACAATACAATACATAGTTAATGTACTAACAGTTGGTCATGCTACATGTTAAAAACAAGACAGAGACAACAAAACGATGGGTGGAAATATTTCAACTTGAACTTATTATTCGGACTTTACACATCCCTCAACACAATTTTAAATAGGTGTTTCTCAAGAAGAACAAAAATATAGGTTGACAGAAAGAGACTACATAGAGATATCTACTAATCTTTGCTTCGGGGAACATATTTTGTTAAATTTTGAGCATTAATTCACAATACTCTAGGATCTTCACTGAGAGAATAACATATACAGTATATCAATGCATAACAATCACAATAAGCATGACAAGCATCATAAGAATCAAAAGCATGAGAGACAAGACACAGAGTTTTCGTGGGGAAAACCCTAAGGTGAAAAACCCCATAACTTCCTCAGAGATTGAGAGAGCAATGGCTCAACCAAAGTACAACCAAAATACACTTGAGATAGTCTCCTAGAAGCAGATGATCCTCCTCCTCACTAGTGTGGCACTTTCTGAGTGAGAGAGATTTGACTTTCCGAATGATCTAAATAGAGATCTCATGATCTCTATTAATACTAACCTGTTTTCCCAGTGACCTTATGGGGCCGACTTGTCTATCTAGGTACATCCACAATATAATATATATATTTCAGGGACGAAGCCACACATGGTGGTCTAATAACCCATTGGCAAGTACACACACTTGCGACACTTGCCAATCCACATGATGACACTTCCTTATAGAGGAATAACACATCTCTAATAAGGGTACAATAAATATATATGAAATACATAGATGAAATAGATTCCAAAGTTACATATACATCAACACTCCCTCTTATCTAGGAAGGTATTTCTCGACACAAATCTATTAGACAAGTCTTCTTCTCGGGATCATCGTCATCGATGCATCCTCATCGTCATCGTCACTACTGCTGCTATCTCAACCAATCTCTGACTCTACTCGTCATAGGAAGTTCTACAGAGACAGTCCTTTTTCATACTGGATGGAGGCCCACCACCTGCAAGTCTTCATCATCACTGGCCATACTATGGAAATATCAGGACTTATTACATGCGTCACAAAACCTTAAAATAGTCTCTTGACTAGCAAGAACCCTAAAGAGCATCTGAGGCCTTTTCCATCCTGTCCAAATCTCCAGGACTTATTACATGTGACCCCACCACAAAACCTCGAAAGAGAATCCCAGGACTGATTACGAGCACAAGGATCAACCTATCAGATCTCCCAGGGCACAAATTACATGTGGTCACCACAAAACCTCGAAAGAGCATCCCAGGACTGATTACGAGCACAAGGCTCAACCTATCGGATCAACCAGGGCACAAATTACATGTGGTCATGGAAAAACCTTGAAAGACCATCCCAGGACTGATTACAAGCACTCGGCTCAACCTATCGGATCTCCCAGGGCACAAATTACATGCCATAGGACAAAACCTCGAAAGAGCATCTGCTAGATATCCAAGGGCACAAATTACATGCCATAGGAAAAACCTCGAAAGACTATCTGCATATCTCCCAGGGCACAAATTATATGTCCTCCCAAGAAAAACCTCGAAAGAGCATTTGCCAAATATCCCAGGGTAGAAATTACATGCCGTAGGGAAAACCTTGAAAGACCATCTGCAAATCTCCTAGGGCACAAATTACATGCTTATCTGCACAACCTGTTCCACGGCCACAAAGTATCAACCTGATACTCACCATACATCATCGTGATGTACACATGATCATCCTGATCATCATCACCGCAACATCCTGCTGCATGTCATTTGGAGCAACATCCTGAAGCTCATCATCCATGATCCTCCTGATCATACAATGCATCTACTTGATGCATACCAAGTATCTACCTGATACAGATCATCATACATGATCCACCTGATCATACAGTGTATCCACCTGATACAAATATAAATACATGATACATATCAACATACATGATCTACCTGATCATACAATGTATCCACCTGACACATATACAGATACATGGTCCAAGCATCCAACATGATGCATATACAAAATACATACACATGATCCAACTGATAATATCCGACATCCAACATGATGCATACATACATATAAATGATCCAACTGATCATATCCAACATCCAACATGATGCGTACATACATATAAATGATCCAACTGATCATACAAAGCAGAAACTAGAACATCATCCTGATGCTCATCATCCAGCGCTTACATCCACAGTTATGTGAAGGATCCTCCTTCTAACATGCTTGGAATGGCTTCAGCAAATGTGTCCATCACTTCTTCCTCGAAGTGTCCTCGATCTGAAGAACACCAAGCCTCTCCCTGAAGTACTCAAACTTCACCCTGGCTAGTGGCTTCATTAGCACATCTGCAATCTGCTCGTCTGTCAAAACATACAGGAGCTTCATAGCTCCTCTCTGAACCATATCCCTAATATAGTGATATTTGATCTCTATGTGTTTCAACCTGTCATGAAACACTGGGTTCTTGGATAGCTTCAAACAACTCTGGTTATCACAGAAGATACCAGTAGCATCCAACGGGAGATCAAATAATTCAGACAGTAGTTCCATAGCCATACTGCCTCACAACTAGCTGAACATGCTACAACATAATCCGCCTTAGCTATATTCAGTGCTAAACAGGACTGCTTCCTGCTAAACCAAGAGATCACACCTGATCCCATACTGAAGCAGCACCCAGATGTGCTCTTCCTATCTGCAGAACTACCAGCCCAATCTGAATCAACATAACCCTGCAGGTTAAACTTTTGATTCACCTCATACTTGAGCCCATAATCCACTGTACCCTTCAGGTACCTCAGAACATGCTTTACAACAACCAGATAAACACTCCTCAGATCTGTCAGGAACTGACGCAATGTGTTCACCGCAAAGAAAATATCTGGTCTCGTGTTTGTCAGGTACATGAAGGACCCAATCATCTGACAATACATAGAGACATCAACCGGCTCAGATGAAGCATCACATAGAAGCTTTAGATTCGATGCCATAGGTGTGGCCATGGCCTTGCAATCCATCATCCTGAATCTCTTCAGGATATCTACTGTGTACTTCCCTTGACCAAGGAAGATCCCACCTGCACTCTGCCACACCTCCATACCTAGGAAATAATGCATCATTCCCAAATCTTTCATATCGAACTCGGTAGCAAGCTTTCTCTTAGTATCTGCAATCAATCTGTCATTTCCTGTTACAAATAAGTCATCCACATACAGGAGTAGAATCACAGGATTCCCTTCCTCAACCTTGTAATAAAGGTTGGAATCCGCTTTACTCTTGGTAAAGCCCAAACTAGATAGGAAACTGTCCATCCTACCATACCAAGTTCTGGGAGCTTGTTTCAAGCCATACAAGGCTTTCTTCAATCTGCACACATATGACTCCCTGTCATGTATTTCGAAACCGAGTGGCTGCTCCACATATACTTCCTTTTCAACTACACCATTCAAGAAAGCAGTCTTGACATCCATCTGGTGTATTTTCTATTTCATCGTTGTAGCCAGGGAAAGTACTCTTCTGATGGAAGTATACCTAGATACAGGTGCAAAAGTTTCTTCATAATCTATTCCCTCTTTCTGAGAGAAGCCACGAGCTACGAATCTTGCTTTGTATTTCTCTATACTGCCATCTACAACATGCTTGATTTTGTAGATCTATTTAGAAGTCACAACAGACTTCTCTTTAGGTCTTGGTACAACATCCCAAACATCATTCTTCATTATTGATTGATATTCCTCAACCATGGCATCCTTCCATTCTTTATTTTCCGCTGCTTCTTCATAACTGGAAGGCTCTTTTTTCATAATGTCATTGAGTAAGGAAACATAGCTGGTATGTGATCTGGTTCTCTTCTTTGCTCTATGTTCTTCTTCTGGAATGCCAAATCTTTCCGCATCTTGAATAAGCTCTCTAGCCCATGCAGGTTTCCTCTTGTGAGAGTTATCCTCACGGGGTGGATCTACAGGTTCTTGCGGATCATCAAACTCATGAACAACTTCTGGAACTGCTTCAGTGTCTTGAAATCTAGTTTCCTTAGGTTCTTCATAAACTTCGATAGGTGCCTTCCTTGATTTGATGAAGGCTGAGTTTTCATCAAATGTTACATCCCTGCTGACATCAATCTTCTTGAACCCTGGAAAGTATATTCTATAATCCTTCGAGCTTTCACTGTAACCCACAAAGATACCCTTCTTTCTTGAAGGATCTAGTTTAGTCCTCTTTTCCTTTGGGACATGAGTGTATACTGGACAACCAAATATTCTGAGATGGATGACTTCAGGTTTCTTACCAGAAAAGACCTCTTTTGGTGTTTTGTTGTCCAAAATATTTTGGGGTGTTCTGTTCTGCACATATACAGTTGTTCTAGCTGCTTCTGCCCATAGATGCATAGGTAGATCCTGGTCATGCAGCATTGCCCTTGCTGCTTCCATGATTGTTCTGTTCTTCCTTTCTACAACTCCATTCTGTCTAGGATTATAAGGAGCAGTCAACTCCCTCTTAATCCTTGAATCACTGCAAAGCTTCTTGAAGTCACCTGAGGTGAATTCTCCACCATTGTCGGATCTGAATGTTTTGATCTTCTTGTCAGTTTGATTCTCCATCAAGGTTTTGAATTCCTTGAACTTAACAAACACCTCATCTTTGTTCTTCAAGAAATATACCCAAGTCTTCTTGGAGAAGTCATCAATAAATGAGACATAGTAAACATACTCACTCAGAGAACCGGATGACATAGTACCACATACGTCTGAGTGGATGATTTCCAGGATGTCTTTTTCCTTGCTTTCACTGCTTGGGAAAACCTTCTTAATGTTCTTACCTTTTGCACATCCTTTGCAAACACCTTCATGTTTGGTCTTGATTTTAGGAAGACCTTCTACAACCTTGCTTGCAATTGGAAGTGCCCTATAGTGCATATAAGCAAGTCTTCTATGCCAAATTTCACTTGGCTCCATGGATTCATGTACCATGGCATGTTTAGGTTGTCCCTTCAATTTATACAAACCTCCCTCTTTCTCTCCAATTACTACTGCATCATATATGTTCTTTCCCTTCGGCCACATTAGGACTTGGCCATCCACAAATGCAACCCTCATACCTTTTGCATCAAATGCAGAGATGGAGAGTAAGTTCTTCTTGAGCCCAGGTACATAAAGGATTTCTTTCATCTTCAACGATTTTCCAGAATCTAGGTTGTAGGAGGCTTGACCACTTCCTTTGATTGGGTATTGATAATCATCCCCAAGTTTCACCTTATGGGGTGATTCATGTTCATATAGATTCACAATATATTCCTTAAACCAAGTCATGTGTTTGGAAGCCCCACTATCAATCAACCAATCATTACAACCATGGGAGATAGTACCTGTGAGAGCATAAATTAGAACATATTCTTCTTCACTTGATGAGTCATCATCACTATCACTTTCTGCCCTAGCCTTTTTCTTTGGGGGTTCATCATCTTCGGCAGCATGAGCATGATATCTTCTTTTGTTATTCTTCTTCTTCTTATTGAAGTTGTTGTTGTTGTCTTTCTTATTCTTGGGACAATCTGAAGCAAAGTGTCCCTTCTCATTGCAATTGAAGCATCTGAGATCTTTCTTATCTTTATGATAATGGTGGTGTGAGAATCTCCTATTATGAGATTATTCCTTCTTGGACTTTCCTTTCCTGGCATGTGATGTGAGAGCTTGATCTTTATTTCCCCTCTTTTCTTCTCGGGCCGCAAGCCTAGCTTCTTCTTGAGAGCATTCTTCCCGCAATCTGTTGAAGGAGATCAACTTCTTCCTTGCACAAATTCCTTGAATAAAGGAATCCCATGACCTGGGTAGGAAATTTAGAGTGGTCATCACCACTTCACCATTCTCCACCATTTTATCCACTACTTCTAGTTGTTCCCTGATCTGGGAGACCCTTGAAAAATAACATTGAATGGTTTGTCCATTCTGAAACTTTACTCCTTTCAATTAGTTCCGCAGGGTCATCTTCCGATTTATGTTCTTCCCTTCAAATAGCTTGGTCAAAGAGTCAAACATCTCCTTGGGTGTCTTTCGAGAAGACACATGGGGTATGAGATGATCTTTGATAGAATCAACAATGATTCTCTTTGTCTTGACCAAGTTTTTCTTATGCAATACCTTAGCCTCTTCATCCTCTGGGATAGGGATGTCTTCTTTTACATATGAGTCCAACTCATTCTCTTCCAGGATTAACCCAATCCTATACTTCCAAGCTCGGAAGCTATCAGCTCCTTCAAGATTATCCTCAAGCTTGGTGTGGTGAGACATCTTAAAGAGTACTTCAAATGGAAATAGAAAAGATTTAGGTCTTACCACTTGAAATGCTGAAAACTAGATCTGGTCCCGGACTAGGGTTTGTCGGAAAAACCCTAAAAATTAAAAATGTGAATTTCAACTTTCTGAAAGGATAGAAAGATGCGCCTTGATGAGTTGATCAGCCTGGTGTCTTTAGAATTTGAGATTAGCAAAGCTTTACCCTTTAGATTTGTCTTTTGTCCTCCTCAGTTCACTAGGGAGAGCCCTGAATTAGGGTTTGAGTTTCTCGGAGCTCTACCCAGCCAAAAATATCGATCCAAAGCTCTAAACTTCGATTTTTGCAAGGAGCTTCCAGCTATGTCTTCAGATTTCAGAAATTTGTATTTTTGTGGAAACCCTAATTTTTAGGGCCAAATATGAAAATGCTCAGAATTGATTTCTGATTGGATAGATAGATGCTCCTTGATGAGTAGAGTCAATCTAGTATACTGCTTTCCCAGAATCTATGGAGAGAAACCCAATAAACAAGAAACTCAAGTTTATGTCACTGTAAGATGTCTTCTTCTCAGGTTAGCTCTGATACCATGTTAAATTTTGAGCATTAATTCACAATACTCTAGGATCTTCACTGAGAGAGTAACATATACAGTATATCAATGCATAAAAATCACAATAAGCATCACAAGCATCACAAGAATCAAAAGCATGAGAGACAAGAGACACATAGTTTTCGTGGGGAAAACCCTAAGGTGAAAAACCCCACAACTTCCTCAGAGATAGAGAGAGCAATGGCTCAACCAAAGTACAACCAAAATACACTTGAGATAGTCTCCTAGAAGTAGATGATCCTCCTCCTCACTAGTGCGCCACTTTCTGAGTGAGAGAGATATGACTTTCCGAATGATCTAAATAGAGATCTCTTGATCTTTATTTATACTAACCTGTTTTCCCAGTGACCTTATGGGGCTGACTTGTCTAGGTAGGTACATCCACAATATAATATATATATTTCAGGGCCGACCCCACACATGGTGGTCTAATAACCCATCGGCAAGTACACGCACTTGCGACACTTGTCAATCCACATGACGACACTTCCTTATAGAGGAATAACACATCTCTAATAAGGGTACAATAAATATATATGAAATACATAGATGAAATACAATCCGAAGTTACATATACATCAACATATTTTTCAGGAACATATTTTGTAAAATCGATCACGATACCAGAACGATGTAGCAAATCCAGCTTATGCACAGAAAATGAAAAATATTCGACACGTTTTCAAACTCTCAAGAGACGGGGTTAATGCAATTTTATACAAATCGACTTCCATATAAAATATAAAGGATGGATCTTAAATTTAGTTTAAGATATGTCTACATAGATTTTTACCACGAGCCACAGTGATTTCTAGAATAATCGCAGAATGAACTCATATCATGTGTCAATCATTTTACATAATATCAAAACATAAAGTATTAAGAAGTGAAACCAAGAATCCAAATTGCTCATTAAAAAAAGAGTTAAAATAGAGTAAAAACAGAGTATCTAAGCCGATCCCAACAATAATCCCTGCTTCAGAGTAGAATGAACTACATGTTATATACCAATTCGTACAAGGAAATGTTAGCATAAAGCAACATAATAAGTCGTCTGTCACATGTACAAAGATCCGATATTTGATAACAATTCCTGGGTTTTGATACATATTTATATAAGCTTTTATAACAAGCCTTCGAGTTTAACACTCAAATAGATCGAGAAACATATAGACTGAACAATCATTCTTTCTAAAAAACAAGTTACATACAAACAATCTTTTAATTAATCCTGAAATGTTCACCAATTTAATTATTTACATGGTTGAATCATGGTCGAATCATGAACTATAATTCCTCAAAACCGTGTATATCATTTTTACAGCTCTGAGGATGAAAGTAAATCGAACAATAAACAATGATTCATGAAATGTAGGTTTACCATTAATATTTTTTCATAATGTGCTAATTAAAAATCCCAAGCAATGTCGTCGTGACTAAAGAAATAAAACACTTTTACAAAATAATTCCACCATTACAATAAACGCAAAATCCGCTTACTGGAATAATGAAATTTTTTTCTAGGAGAATCATTTCCTCCCAACCATGGGAGAGAGAAACTCGACTATTTTACTAACTCCACCCCTCAGCTGGATCACCACCATGTAATAGAATTCCAAACAACACTTCCATGTGGAACTCTCTCTCTCAGAGTCCGTAATAAGCAATGATGGACTTATGAAAAAAGAGAAAACACTCAACACAGTTTCTCCATGCACAACACGATGTCCCATGCTATTTTAATGCACCAATATATATAGTTTTTACAAGGTCTTGTGCCATCCTAATCAAATCTTCAATCAATCCTTCAATCCCTATGCTTTAAGATTTTGTCTGGTAGTTGAGATTTTAGTTTGGATTTGATTGCTAAAAATATTGCTTGCTTTCTTTACACATGTTCTTTGTGCCATGGTGGTGTCCCCTCATTTAGATGAATTCTCCAAGTTCCTTTTCTTTTATTAAATAATAAAATATATAGTTTTTTGTTCAAAGTGTCACTCATTGTTTTTTATTTTAAATAACTCTTACAAAAAAATAATAGTCACAAATTAAATCAAAATAAAATAATAATTTCTTGGGGGTATCAGGCTTCTCCCCCGTTATTCTTAACATCGTCCTCGATGTTCTTTATTATGAGATCTCTTGCTCATTCTAAAACATTGAGGGATATGCCTCTTGCATTTTATCCTCTATTTCCCAAGTTGCCTCTCTAGGGCTGAAGTGCTTCCATTGCACCTTTATTTGAACGATGGCTCGATTCCGTAGCATATGTTCCTTCTGTGTAAGATGTGGAAAGGTTCGGTCTGAAACTTTCCCTTGGGTTGTACCTGAATCATATTCCAATCCATTACATTATTAGTGTCATGCATGTATTTTTTTAACAAGGAGACATGCAATACATCATGCACTTTTAGAGTAGGGGGAAGTGCAAGTTGATAAGATACTAGCCCTATCTTGGCTAACACTTCGAAAGGCTCACAATACCTAGGCACCAGCTTGGAATGCCTTCCCAAGATCAAGGTACTATTTTTTTGGTTTACATTTAGATGTACATGATCACCGACATTGAACTCTCTCGGAGTTCTTTTTAAATACACATAACTCTTTTTTCGATCTGTACAAATTTTAATTTTTGCTGCACTACTTTCACCATCTGTTCCATCTCCTTTAACATGTCAGGTCTTAGAACAATCCTATCAATAGGGTTATCCCAAGACACAAGATTGTAGCATTTTTGACGATACAATACTTCAAATGGACTCATTTTTAAATAAGCTTGATATCCATTATTATAAGCAAATTCTACTAAATGCAAATAGTCTTCATGTTTACCTGCTTTACCCATAACATATATTCGCAACATGTATTAAAACACTTGGTTAGTTCTTTTTTTTTTCCATCCATATGAAGATGGTAGGCAATAATGAAATTTAGCTAAGTATATAGACCTTTAAACAAAGACTTCCAAAAATTACTTCTAAATCTTGCATCTTTATCATAAATCACAATGTTAGGAACCCGTGTCAACCCTTCTCTTTACTTTGTTGGTATATTGTTGTTGGACGCATATCCTTTGTAAGTCGTCCCATAGTATTTGTTGATCCATAGTTTGTATTAGCCCTTAGTATTGACCCATAGTATTGGACGCATATACTTTGTAAGTTGTCCCATAGTATTATATGTACCATGGTATTGACCCATAGTATTGAGCATAGACTTAGTATATAAGTGTGTGTTGAGGCCAATGAAGGTACCATGAAGTTCTTTGTATTGAGTTTTCTCAAAGGAGGTTGCCCTCTCGAAGTGGTCTGCGATCAATAAAGTGATTTTGAGTTATCTTATTACTGCTATATCATGTATTTTCATTAATTAATTGTTGCAGGGTCCTCACATCTAGTATCAAAGCACTTTCTTGGACTCGTTGGGTGAAATTTATGCCAAATTTTTTTTCACATCTGTTGCAGGTTCGAATCTGGGAATAATCCCTATTAGCTTAACTGTGGGAAGTACTTGGGAATAATCCCTAAAACTCATTGTGAGGAGGACCACAGGAACCCCAAAGTAATTGGCCCATTGAGAGGACATGCCAATGAAAAGGGCAATGACCCCTACCTGATTGACTAGTTCCCACCCGTGAGGTAAACCAAGAGCTGTCGTTTCTGGCAAAGCGGTTATCAGTTTTACCTGAGCCGTGGAGTGAGGGGTACTTCTCCAATACACAACCCATCAAACAACATTGGTGGCTGAGTGAATCCCCTGAACCGTTAGGAAGTCGAGCATACGGGGTCCATATCTATTTTCATCTGATAAATCGTAGATTTACTCTATCCATAACTGTTGTCGATCACTTCCACGCCATTTCAAATCTCTTTGTTGCTGATCCCTTCTACGTCGTTTTAGATCCATCTGTTGCTGATACCTTGTACACCATTGCAGATCCATTTGCACTGATCCCTTTCGTGCCATTGCAGATCGATTTGTTCTGATCCCTTCCACGCCGTTGCAGATCCATTTGTAAAAAATAAAAATTAAAAAAAAGTATAAAATTCCATTTTTTCGCCATATCTCCCTTATTTTCTCTCTGTTTCCCTTGATACTTCCCTGACACTCCTACAATCCCATTCTGCATATTTCATTCTTGATGACCATATCCCAAATTCCACTTCCCCAAGCCATAAATCTCACATTTGTCTATTTTCAGGGTTTACCATAGCTTCAATTTTCACCCCCTCGGTGTTAACACCCAAAAAGTGCTCACTACCTCATCTACCACATTATATGGCTCATTTGTCCATTTTCCTACCATATTTCCCTTAAAATCCCAAAAAATCCCATTAAAAAGCCTCCAAAAGGCCACAAAACCATCAAAATAGCCTCAAAAAGGCTAAAAAACCCCCTTTTCCTCCAAAAATAGCAAAAATCCCCTAAAAAGGGAATAAAAAATATAAAATAATGAGGAAAAGGAGGAAAAAAACCCTATACAGCTGCCCTAAACCATGTGTTTCCTAAAACCATGGGTCAGCACTCCACCACCAAAAAACTATAAATAGGTGATGGAGATCCCTTATTTCATATCCACAATCAAGTATACCCTTACTCTGCCAAAATCTCTCTCGAAACCCTAGTTCACCATTGAACTAATTTCACCTTGAGAGCCACTTTTGGCCCATTCCCACCATTGGAGAAAGAGAAGGAGCACACTGGAGCTTGGATAAACCCTCTTGGACATTGCAAGGAGCTTCATCAACCTCCACATTGGAGGTAATATCAATACAAAAACCCTTGTTTACAAATTGTTGTTTATTTTTCATGCACATGTTTTAGAGTAGTTTATATCTTTGTTTTAGCTTTTTTATTTCCATTTACTGAACTGCTAGCTAGGAGTCCTTTCTCCCCCGTCATCTATGCCCGAAGTGTCTGACTTATGTACCTTGTCCCACGACAACCAACCACCTAACAATCAACCACCCTTGTTGCCTAAACCACCATTGGTACCTAGCCACATTGGTGTTACACCCATCAATACAATCCCCTTTCTAGTCCCTCCATCGGGAGTAGTAAGCGCCCTGGTCATGGCTACCCTTAGCCTCCCTGGGTTAACCTTGGGATTACCTGTATGGTATCTTTCGCCTCCCGTTCGCCCGCCAACACCAGACGTCGTCCTCCAACCGTTGCAACCCATGGCTACTACCACTCAGCCACCTCCTGGTGTCTCTACCCCTTCGTCCTCCACGACTCCCCCTCCTACTCCCAAACCCACTGGGGGCAGAGGTCCACAACCTTACACTACTGTACCACCTCCCAAGACAGTCAAAAACCCTCCAGTGTTTCGCGCTCCTCCTAAATGCTCGCTGTGCGATGAGTTGGGCCATGCGACTCACCAGTGTCCACAGTTACCAGCCCTACAGAAGCACATGCAGATGCTCGATGATGACCCCAACATCCCAACTGTCGAACTCAATCCCACTCCCAAGCCTAAAGACAAATCCCTGCGTACCAATCACCCCTGTGCCATATGCGGTGTTTACGGGCATTACTCACATCATTGTCCCGATCTACCTGATTACAGAGCGGCTCTCTATGAGATGAACAATCTGGATCTTGAGACGACACCACCTACCATTGAGGAGATCTACCCCCCAGACTCTTCACCTTCAGGAGAGGTTAACACCATTTACATGATCTCTTCCACTACCATTCCCTCATCAACCAATTTGACGACGCAAACTTTCCGTACCAATGAGGAGATTCTTGAGGCCCTTTCCGCCCTGGATTATCCCTGGGATGATATGCATCATCGTTCCTACTTCATCCCAGAAGCATCTTCCTCTAGCACCGTTACCCAATTTGCGGTTGAATCCAAAGACTTCCTTCCCACTAAGGTCGACTGGTTCAAGGACCCTATTCCTGCTCCTGACGCCTTCGAGGAAGGTAACATGGCCAACATCTCACCTGTCATCCAAGTTGATATCGCTGCCCCAGGACGTGCCCCTGAACTCATCACTTTAGGAGCATTCTGCAGTAAACAAGAGATTGAGGACTACATAAACCTTTTCAGAGAATTCCATGATGTCTTTTCCTGGTCCTATACTGAAATGCCTGGTCTTGACCCCGCCATTATAGAGCACCACATTGACACATGGCCTGATGTACCCCCCGTTCGTCAGAAACAGTGCCCCATTCATCCCTCAAAGCTCCCAGTTGTCAAAGCCAAGATTGAGAAGCTACGCAAGGCAGGGTTCATTTATCCTATTGCCTATACCACTTGGGTTTCAAACCCCGTTCCCGTTAGCAAAACACAAGGCACCATCCGAGTATGCACTGACTTCCGTGCCTTAAACCGTGCTTGTCCCAAGGACAACTTCCCCACGCCGTTTATCGACCAGCTCATAGATGCGTGTGCGGGGCATGAGCTCCTCTCCTTCATGGATGGTTTTTTCGGATATAATCAGATTCAGATCCGTAAGGAAGACCAGTACAAAACTGCCTTTACTACCCCATGGGGCACCTTTTCCTATCGCGTCATGCCTTTCGGGCTCAAAAATGCTGGTGCCACTTTCCAGCGGTCCATGACCTATTGCTTTCACGACTTGGTCCATATCCTGTTAGTCTACCTTGATGACCTTACAGCTCGTTCCCGGAAACGATCAGACCACCTTAACGACCTTCGGCAAGTTTTTCTGCGTTGTCGCAAATACCAAATCCGCTTGAACCCACACAAGTGTGTCTTTTGCGTTCCGGTAGGCCGATTGTTGGGTTTTATTGTTTCCCATAAAGGAATTACTGTTGACCCTCTAAAAGTCCAAGCTATCTTAGACCTTCCCTCTCCTCGCATGCTCCAGCAGCTCCAAAGTATGCAGGGGTGATCCAACTTCCTTCGACGCTTCGTTCCTGATTACGCCACTACCGTTCACGGTTTCTTGCACCTGCTTCGTACCCACATACCCTTCGTCTGGGATAAGCAAGAAGAAGCTGCATTCGAAGCCCTCAAGAAGGCTCTCACACAAGCTCCTCTGATTTCCCCTCCGGATTTCACACAAGACTTCATCCTTTACGTTTCGGCATCCGAGCATGCCGTATCTGGAGTCTTGGTTCAAGAAGACGCTTCTCACTAGGAGCACGTCATTTACTACATCAACCAGACCTTGTCTGGTCCACCCCTACGTTACCCATATGAGGAGAGACTTGCCCTAGCAGTGGTCTTTTCTGTCCAAAAATTGTGACACTATATCTTAATGAGTCATACCACAGTCGTCGTTGACTCTAACCCCATGGTATATCTCCTAAACCGGCGGCTCCTGCAAGGTCATGTTGCTAAATGGGTCATTATCCTCCAGGAATATGACCTTACCTTCAAAACACCTAAGAGCACTAAAGCCCTCGCGCTTTCCCAGCTCATTACTGATCTCCCTTCCCTTCTCCCGGCCAAACCAATCTCTGATGAGTTACCCGACAATCACCTGTTCACTATCTCGTCCGATGACCCATGGTACGGTGATATCTTGTTATACCTGTGCACGCAGAAGTTCAAACCCAAAGTTACCTGTAATGGACGCCGTCGCATCCGTCACTAGGCCTCTCGGTATCTCCTCTTAGGCGATGTCCTTTACCGGCACGGGGTTGACACAATTCTTCGTCGTTGCCTTACACACGAGGAAGCTGAACACGTCCTTAATGACTGTCATGGTGGTGCCTGCGGAGGCCATTTCTCAGGGATGGCCACTGCCCAAAAGGTCGTCCGTGCCGGATACTTCTGGCCCACACTTTTCACCGACTGCATCACTGTGGTCAAACACTGCCATAACTGCCAACTTTTTGCCCCCAAGGCCCGGACACCTCCTGCTCCGTTACACCCAGTCGTCACCATTGGTCCCTTTTGTAAGTGGGCCATAGACTTCATGGAATGTAGACCCCAGTCTGTCAACGGCCACAAATATATTATTGTCGCTGTTGATTACTTCACCAAATGGGCGGAAGCCATGCCTACCTTCAATTGTACCGCCGACACTACTGCCCGCTTCTTTTTCAACCATGCCATCGCTCGATTCGGGGTTCCTAAGCAGTTAGTCTTTGACCATGGTTCACACTTCGAAGATGCTGTCTGGCGTGAGTTATCCACCCTCCTCAAATTTGAACACCAATTTTCCTCTGCTTACTACCCCCAAGGGAACGGTCAAGTAGAGGCCATTAATAAAATTCTCAAAACCATCCTACAACGAACGGTTGACAAGCATAAGTCCAATTGGCACCACATGTTGTTCCCTGCCTTATGGGCTTACCGTACTTCCACCAAGACCGCCACTGGTTTTACACCATTTCATCTAGTTCGGTGTCGAGTCTGTCCTCCCCATCGAGTGTCAGATTCCTGCCTTACAGATCGCCGTTGAGCTTCTCCCCGACACTTCCCCCTCGAGCAGCGTTTGCTGATACTCGAACAAGCCGATGAAGACCGTCGGGCCACTCTCCAGAACATCGAAGCAGCCAAGAACCACTCCAAAGCCGGTTACGACAAACATGTTCACCCTCGAACTTTCCATGAAGGGGACCTCGTCCTCACCTATGACCAAGCCCATGAAAAAACTGTCAAAGGGAAGTTTGAATCCATGTGGCAAGGCCCTTACATCATGCAGACCTGCCTAGGCAAGGGGGCATACATCTTAGCTGACTCCGAAGGCCATTCTTTGCGCAACCCCCATAATGGGTTGTATCTTAAGCGTTTTTACCCGTAAATGAAACCGCGTCCCTATTGGTGCGTATTGTACAGTTTGCTCTCTTTTTTGTTTTTCCCATTTTTTACCATCATCTTACATTCATCCTTTCTGCATGATTACAGATGGACCATCTTCCACCTTGTTACACTGGCTTCGCTGATGGCGCAAGCCACTGGTCTCCCAACCTGGCTTCTGCAGCATGGGTCTTGTACTCCCCTTCCAACGAGATGATTCACCTTGACGGAATATGTATAGGCGCTGCTACCAATAACCAGGCGGAGTATGATGCTGTGACCGGTCTCTTGACTGCCGCCCTCCAAATGGGCATATGTCACCTTCACGTGTTCCTTGACTCCCAGCTACTTGTCTCCCATCTCAACAACTGCTACCCAGGTGCGTGATCCCTGCCTTTTTAGAAAATTCCTACGCGCAAAACAACTCAGCCGACAGTTTGAATCCATCACATTCACACATGTCCCCAGAGCCCAAAATAGTGTCGCAGACCAAATGGCAAACAACATCCTAGATTGGCATATCAATCACACCATGTAACATCATGCATCACAATCCCATAGCATCTCATAAAAATATATAAAAACCCAAAAAGATTGCATCGCATCCGCATTTGCATCCATGTACATACACCACATTCATCTCCATAGGGGAATCCACGTGCCTAAATCTACATATATCATGTCGCATCACATAAAATACACAAGGGGCATCCACGTGCCTAACATCCTAACCTACTTGCATCCACGTGCAATGTAAACATATCACAACTCATAAAGCGCATCCACGTGCAATGTAAACATATCACAACTCATAAAGCGCATCCACGTGCATACAAATAAAACAACATCATACAAAAAGGTGCATCCACGTGCATATATATATATATCCAAAAATGTACATGGTCAGTCCTATACATGTCCTAAGTACCCCTGTACTCATCTATACAAAAAATGGCTATACATCCCTAACAGCCTCATCAACATACATGCCGTAGCTACAAAACTCGGGGGGAGTCCCCTGCACTCCCTAATGGGAGTCGTATCCTGCATCACTGACTGCATAGGCTGCCTCTGAGTCCTCCCCTCGCTCCTCCTCCGGCAAGTCCTCATCTCCTCCGACCTCCTGTGCCCATACCCGGTCCACCAAGATCGCCACCCCCGGATCGCTATGGATCTGAACTCTCGGGGTGCCCTCATGCAATCCTGAACTACATCAGGATCGACATCCCGCCATGCCTCGTCGGTCACCCCTATCAACAACCGATCTAGTAGTTCCCGCACCGACTCCAGTGTCCCCTCCGCATCACGGCGACGGACCTCACCTCGCCCAGGCAGAGCTGGGACGGCCACAATACCCCTCCGTGCCACATGTCCTGGAGGCGGCCTCGGACCCACATCTGGAAGATCACCCATATGTCAGTCACAGTATATCGATCTACTATCATATAAATAAAACTTGACATCCATAACATGCAAGCAAAAACACATACGTACCGTCGGGACCCCATGCCTGTCCTGGTGCTCGTGGCGCCTCCGGATCTCCCATGAAGTCCATGTCCCTATACAGGAAGTCATCCAGTGTCAATGGTATGTGGAGCCACTGCAGGTACAACTCCTGCGTAAAATATCTGCCCACGTCGCCGCCACCACGGCGGCGCATCATCTCGCCTCACCGCACCATCCGCGGCTCCCTCAAACCTCCTGCTCTGATCGGCACCCGCGGCCGCAGTGTGGGTACCCTCTCCATAAAGAAGGCACACAAGAATGAACCATAACAAAAACCCTTGCCAGCTTCCCTTCGTTGCTGTCAGCTGCCGCTGAACGCAGGTCAGGAACATCTGGCCCCACGCGTAGTACACCTCATCCAGTACGCGCTCTATCATCTGCATCTAACCCCAGACACCTTCTCAGGTGACTGGGACCCCAGTACTCGAACCACACATGCCGCTAAGGCCTGCACTGATGGCTCCTCTAGATCTCTCACCAGGAGTGCATTCCTATGCACCCTCGCCTCGGGCCTACAGTATCTCTCTAGCATGTCCTCCATGTCTACGTCCGCGGTGACCCACGGCTGTGTGTCTGCCACCCTGCCCAGGCAGGGCAACCCCGTCAAAAAGTATACATCAGTCAAGGTGAGGTCCACCCTCTCACACTGTACTCGGAAAGCCTGTATGTCCGGCTCCCAGAAACTAATCAGTCGGTTCAGCAGCAACGCTGCTGACTGTATCATGGGTATTTGGGCGAACTTTAGAAGTCCAAATAGCCCCAGTACCGACCGTACATTGTCATCCTCTCGGATGACGACCATGATCTCGTCGGGAATCTCCCACTCTCTCCATAGAACCTGCGGCATCCTGTCAATCACACAAAGTCAACTCATTAGACTCATGTCACATAAATAAGTCCTTTTCCCTCTCCCAGAAGACCCTAATAGCTCGGCCCAAAACCACGGCTTTCGGGCTTCCTGCCGCGGTTTCCAACCGCGGCTGTCAGGCCTATAGTCGCGGTGCTTAACCACGCCTGTCAGCCCTAACCCCGCGGTTTGGAACTGCGTGTTCCTCCTTGGAACTCACGGTACTAGACTGCGTATCCATCCAGGAAACACGCGATCGCCAACTACGTGGTTCACCCCGAAACTCGCGGTCGCCAACCACGGTTTCGACACCCTAACCCGCGGTCCACCCCATGTGGACCGTACAAATAAGCCCTAGGACCAACTACCCAACCCCCGACCCTAAAAAACACGCAGGTATGAGTTTGACGGAATACCTGTATCTACCGGATCTGAAATTGGCCAGTCGGATCGTCCAGAAATGCCACCTAAGCTCTTGTCCACTCTGATCACAAGTCAAAGTCAAAACGTACAAATGACACATGTCATGTTGGACCCACCACTATTTATAGTCTGTTGACTTTTTCTTGTTTTGGCCATTCTGACCCCATACAGAGTCCGTTTTACGAACCGTTTCCACCACTGGAATCAGCACGACGTGACCTTCATGATGGTAACCTCCTTGCATCATTTTTACCCCGTCATTTTTTGCCCATTTTTTCAGACGCCACTAGTCGCCTCGGTTTGCATGCCACATCGGCCGTTCTCCATTTTTCACATGTTTTATATCATCAGATTCATTTTTCTGAGCTGGTGATGATGCTTGAGATCATTTCTCGCTCTCACCCCTCGATTTTTTTGGGTATTTTTCCAAAACGCCCTCGTCGCCTCGCTGTGTGTGCCACATCGGCCATTACCCATTTTTGACATCCTTTATATTGTCGGATTCATTTTTCCGAGCTCGTGATGATGCTTGAGATCATTTCTCGCTCTCACTTGGTACAATTTCAACATTGTGTCCCAACACCTTGCTGCCTCGGTTCGCGCGCCACATCGGCCGCTATCGAATTGTTCCACATTTTTACATGAGCCATTCACTCCTGTCATACTGCAAATGTTTCGTTGTTTTTCCACCATTTAATCTACCCTGCAAGGAGGCCCACGAGTGTTCCCCCCTACCCTCGTTCTTGATCATCATTACTGATCCTTGATTAAACACTTCCTCCTTGCCTGGCCATTCCTTTTGTTCGGTATAATTTTATCCCTTTTTTGGGCCGGACAAGTCTTTTACGAAAAAGGCACTTAGGGAGTTTGGGCCGGACAAGTCCTAAAAGAATGAAAAGATCGCCGAGCAATCTTGCTTCCTTTCATGCTCGTTAAAGTACCTGAAAGGGCGTCTGTCTGGTATAAGTTTAACCCTTTTCCGGACCTGGTAGACTAATTACGAAAAAGGAATACTCTAGTCACACCGGCTAGAAGAGTTCTTCATTGCATCCTTTTATGCTTCTTTGGGCCTTGGAGACTAAATCTACGAAAAAGCAACCCCCTGGGGTCTTCTTATTTGCTTTCAGACTCTCTAAAATTGAAAGCAACCACGAGCCTGAACTGTCCTGGGCTCGTAAAATCCACACGACAGTACCATTCCATCATTTCAGAGTCTTCTTATCGCTTTCAGACTCCCTAAAATTGAAAGCAATCACGAGCATGAACTGTCCTGGGCTCGTAAAATCCACACGACAGTATCATTTTACACAAACTTCTTCTAGTTCCTTAACCCATGAAGAAGTCCCCCCCCATGCCTCCTGGCACTACGATCAATCATCTCGGCAGCACCCCCAATCAGGTCGCCTTTGTTCAGAGTATTCTGCAGTATTCTGCCATTTTATATTAGCTGGAGTCTCCCTCAGACCAGTCACCCTCCCCGATCCACTACAGCTATGATCCCTTTCTCCTCAGTCAGTTTCATATGCTGCAAGATCATGCCCATTATCATACTCTGAACAAAGGAAGTTTGAGTCCACCCACTCTACTTGCCCAGTTGTCCCCCCATAGTTTGTCAGTCCTGCCACCAGTACTATCACATTTTGATTCTCCACCTCACGCTCCTATCAAGGAAACATCATTGCCTTGATAGTTTCAGGTCTCCCTCTGTCGACGACAACCCCTCTATTCCAGAGGATAGGCCCAGAGGTCCCTACGCCTTGGACTTATCACCATCTGTGGTAGGTGCCTACGGACCGTTCTGAGAGGAGTCATCATTGCCTCTCCGAGTGGTTGTTTCTCACATGCTCGACTTTACACCTTGATCGCATCGTCGAGAATCGCGTAGGGTTACATCCTTTACATTATGTGTCGAAGACCCCGGATTTCCCCCGACTCTAGCACATTGGTGAGTCACTTCGGAACACCCAGTTATATGTTCCTGTGGATGTCCGGGCTGTGTTGGCATTTGTATTCGGAAGCCATCCAGTTATATGCTTCCTTGAGTACATGTTTCAGTTCCAGTTCAGTGTACCATTGAGAGTGTGACCCTTGTCACTCTGATCCAGCCGATCATCAGTTCCCTTGGTACCACATTCAGCAGCACTGTTGATATTTCGGTGCACCAGTTTTTCAGCTTACACATGGTCAGCCCAGCAGTATGTCCCAGATTTGTGTCTCCTATGGACACCTATGATGTACACAATGGTTATCTATGTATCTTACAGGTCCCCATTTTTTGGGCCTCACAGTTCTGTTTATGTATCTTGATACGAGCATGGGTATGCCCGCCTCGTCCATATATTGAGATTATTCCTCATTCAGTTTTTGAGGTCATGTATATGTCAGGTCCCCATTTTTTGGACCCCATTGTTATTGTTATGTTATATCCTGATACGAGCATGGGATTGCCCACCTCGTCCATATGATCAGATGATTCCTCATCCATTATTGATTTTATGTACTTTTAGTTCTTGCAGTTGTTCTGGATCGTCGTTCCGGGCTTCAGTTTGTTTCTTCTCTTCTCTCCACACCCCAGGAAAACCATTCATGACTTATGATGTCCATCGGCCATACGATGAGCTCCTGCCCTCGCACATCAGGGGGCAATCTGTTAACACCCAAAAAGTGTTCACTACCTCATCTACCACATTATATGGCTCATTTGTCCATTTTCCTACCATATTTCCCTTAAAATCCCATTAAAAAGCCTCCAAAAGGCCTAAAATGCCTCCAAAAGGCCACAAAACCATCAAAATAGCCTCAAAAAGGCTAAAAAACCCCCCTTTTCCTCCAAAAATAGCAAAAATCCCCTAAAAAGGGAATAAAAAATATAAAATAATGAGGAAAAGGAGGAAAAAACCCTATACAGCTGCCCTAAACCATGTGTTTCCTAAAACCATGGGTCATCACTCCACCACCAAAAAACTATAAATAGGTGATGGAGATCCCGTATTTCATATCCACAATCAAGTATACCCTTACTCTGCCAAAATCTCTCTTGAAACCCTAGTTCACCATTGAACTACTTTCACTTTGAGAGCCACTTTTGGCCCATTCCCACCATTGGAGAAAGAGAAGGAGCACATTGGAGCTTGGAGCAACCCTCTTGGACATTGCAAGGAGCTTCATCAACCTCCACATTGGAGGTAATATCAATACAAAAACCCTTGTTTACAAATTGTTGTTTATTTTTCATGCACATGTTTTAGAGTAGTTTATATCTTTGTTTTAGCTTAATTATTTCCATTTACTGAACTGCTACTAAGGAGTCCTTTCTCCTTAGTAGGTGCTCATTTGCACAAGCTAGGGGTAAAACCCTAGCTACACTCGGCTTCAAATTTTACCACATTGTTCATTTCCTATTTTTGCTTCTTTGTCCCTCTCTGCCACATTTTTGTCATTCTTTCACCCCACTTCTGAAATCCCCATTTTTTGCTTCCCTGTCCATCAAAAAGTGTCCAAAACCTAGTCCAACTCAAATTACCCATCTAAGTTTTTCCCAAATCCAAATTTTCCTTTACTAAAATAGTTTTTGTTTTTGTTTATCTACCCACTAAAAAAAAAAAACTCCTTGTTATGGTTGTCACCAGTGCAGGAGCAAAAACCATGGAGGAAGCACTTGCAGCCATCCAAAAAAAACTCCAAGATCTGGATGAAAACTTTCTTAGCCTCCATCTTTAGCATTCAACCATGAACAATAACCGACAGCCAAAATCTTCTACAACCACTGGGTTCTCTTCTTGCAACAATTTTTGTGGGCCGGAGCTTTATTTTCCTTGCTTCAATGGTATTGATCTGACTGGATGGATATACCAGGAAAACCAATATTTCAGTCTGCATAATACTTTTGATGTCGATAAAGTTGCACTTGCATCCTTTCATTTGGAACAAGAAGCCCTTCAATGGTACCATTGGTACATCAGAGCTCATCACTTGCCAAACTGGACAAATTTTTTCCAACTCCTTTTGAACCGATTTAGTCCTAGTGCTTTTGATGACTTCACAGGAGCACTCACTAAACTTCTCCAAACTGGCACTGTGAGAGAGTATTAGATAGAATTTGGGAAACTGGCCAATCACACAGAAGGATTTTCTGATGAATTCTACATGAGTTGTTTTATCAGTGGTCTCAAGGATGAAATATGCCCATAGGTTAAAATGTTTTGTCCCAACACAATGATGGAATTCCTAGGGTTGGCTAAGTTGGAAGAGGACAAGATCGCATCCCAACAACACTCCAAACCCACCTTTGTTCCCTTCACAAATATGGGTTCCCAACAACCTCCCATCATGCCAGCTCCTCCACTAACTCCTATCAAGCATTTGTCTGAAGCAGAGATGTGGGCACGCCGAGACAAAGGGCTTTGTTATAATTGTGATGAGAAATTCACTCAGGGGAATAGATGTGCTAAGAAAAAGCTCTATCTCTTGGATGTGGATTCTCCTCCTGCCTCTGAACTTTGTGAATACGCTCCAGATACAATAGATGATCAGGTCGACATTCAGCAGCCACCTGTTGACCCCCCATATCAGGACAACCAATCAGAGATATCTCTTCATGCTTTATCCGTCGTCACCACCCCCCAAAACAATGTGGGTGAGGGGTTACTTCAAGAAGATCCCTCTTACAATACTCATTGATTCAGGTAGCACTCATAATTTCATTGACCATTGGATCACCAAAAAGGCTTATTTTTTTGTCTATCCTTGATCCAACTTTGAAGTCATGATTGCCAATGGGGGCACCTTACCTTGCAAGGGGAAGTGTCACAATGTGCGTATCTTTGTGGAATATTATAACATGAGCTCTGACATGTTTGCCTTGTCCTTAGGCGGATTTGATGTGGTTTTGGACGTTCAATGGTTATGCACTCTTGGCCCCATCTTATGGGATTTTGATGAACTTTGGATGCAGTTTTCAGTTAATGGAAAACAACACAAATTTATGGGATTACAACTAGGGTCTCTTCGCATCATTAGTTTACATCGCCTAGAAAAGATTCGTAAGAAGAATTCCTATGGTGTCATCACTCAGCTCCATTCCATTTAGATTCACCCATCAACGGTTTCCACTACTTCCTTGGATAGATATGTAGGTGTCTTTGCTGAACCAGTGGGCTTTCCGCCTTCAAGAGACCTTTCTGGTAAGAATTTAGGCACATCTACATCTCAGCAGGAAATGATGGATATTTTTCATGCAGTACAAAAGTGGCATCCATCCCTATTAGGGAATTATTTCTACATCAAGACTGATCTCCAAAGTCTGGAAAAATTTCCTGGAACAATGGATCTCCTCCCCAGCACACCTGAAATGGGTTATCCAACTCATGGGTTATGCTTATGTGCTCACATACAACAAGGGTAAGGACAATATGGTGGTAGATGATCCTTCTCACACACTTGATGACCCAGTTTCTCTTACAACTATTTCTCTGCTTGTTCCCAAATTGGTTGCAATCTGTTCAATAGGGGTATCTCTTCTATGAACTCCATGCTTCTTCATCGGCAGGGAACTTTGGGTTCCTCAAAACGTATGACCGAGAACAATATAAATTCTTTTGGGAGGGACTAAAAATGACAATTCAACAGATGGTGGCTGACTATGATACTTTCCAGGTCAACAAGGGTGAAACGACACTCCTTTTGGGACTGCTCGAACACTTGCCCATCCCTACACAGATTTGGACAACTATTTCTATGGATTTTCTAGAAGCACTCTAGTGGTACAATACCACATATAAAAGGACACCATATGAAGCATTCTATGGACAAGCACTACTAGTTCTTCTTCCATGCACCCTTAGCAGCTCCCCAGTTCAGGCAATTGCCTCCATTCTTCGAAACCGCGATTAGATTCTTCTCATTCTGCAAGACAATATTCACATGGCAAGAATTAGACTGAAACAACAATCCGATCAGCACCATTTTGAGCACACTTTTCATGCAGCTGGCATGGTTCTTCTTCATCTACAACCTTCCAAGCAATCCTCCTTGAAACTCAAAAGGCGTTAGTGGCCCAGAATGCAACCTAAGGACGCTACAGGGGAACCACTCCTATAGATTCTGCATCAATTTCCACATCTAAAGCTTTGAGGTCTAATATTTTTCTAAGGGAGAGGGGATGTTAGGAACCCGTCTCAACCCTTCTTTTTAATTTGTTAGTATATTGTTTTTGGATGCATATGCTTTGTAAGTCATCCTGTAATATGATATGTCCCATGGTATTGACCCATAGTATTGGGCATAGACTTAGCATATAAGTGTGTGTTGAGGCCAATCAAGGTACCATGAAGTTATTTGTAGTGAGTTTGTTGAAAGGAGGTTGCCCCCTCGAAGTGGCCTATGATCAATAAAGTGATTCTAAGTTATGTTATTACTATTATATCATGTATTTTCATTAATTAATTGTTGCAGGTTCCTCACACACAACTTTCAGAATACCATGTAAACGGAAAATTTCTTTCATAAAAATATCAGCTATGTTAATTGCTTTAAAGGTGGATTTCACAGGTATGAAGTGTGCAACTTTGCTTGACTTATCAACGACTACCATTATTGAGTCATGTTTCTTATTCGTTTTAGGAAATCCTGTTATAATTTCCATACTTATTATCTCCATTTCCGTTATGGAATTGGCAAGGGTTGAAGTAACCCGTCATGATGTTGATGTTCTATTTTTACTTGTTGTTAATATAATTTTAGGAATATATCATGATAGAACTCAGTAGTGTTTTATATATTTTTGTTGCAGACCAATGAATCACTGTATGAAACAACATCGTAACAATATTCAATAGATCCTGAAGTGGCTGAGATGTTTAACGATCCTGACATAATTGGTGATGCTACAGACTTGTTTAAGGTGATAGACAAAATCTTTAATAAATATAGTGTGGAAATCGTTTCTCTGATATTCAAGGTTCCATAGACAGGCGAGATTAGAACTAGGATTGGATTGTTGCAACGGAGATCTGAAGCCTTGCGAGTAAGTTGAGGAATCTTGAATCATAAAATAATTCATTTATAAATTTATAATTTTCGCTCGTATATGATAGTACTAAATGCATAAAATGTGGTTTGTATTTACATAATTATCTGAGACCACACAATAGTGGTCAAGGTGGTGTTGGCCCCAGTGAGGCTCGTAAAGAGACATCACATCATGAGAAAACGAATCCACGTGCATTGACTCATTCACCATTGTTGTCAACTGAACAGTCGGCAACACGTTCTGAAATAGCACGGACCCCAGTTGTGAGCGCAACGACCACTAGTGACCGACGCACACCAAATCATCCAGAAGAAGGGGTCGACACCGAGCCTCCTAGTAATATTGATATCACCGAAGCTGCATTTACAGGATCTTCTCATGTCACTAGCACAGGAACAATCGAGGCAACATTTTTGGTGGACTAAAATATCATCCCAATAAAGATACAGAAGATCCCAAGTAATTAATATACGTTGATCAAGTTAGTGTTTATAATTTTATTGTAATATGCCGATAAAACATTTTTTTTCAACTAATTATGGTTAGGGCATGATCATTTTGCAGCAAATGATGTTTTCTATAAACAATTGAATGACTTGTCCTTGGAGATCTTCGGTCCCACCATCCAAACAAGGTGGGATAGAAAACCAAAATATTTAAAAGATGACCTCACTAATCGGTTGGTTGGCCTGTTCGACGACAAGACCTTCAATCAAGCCAAGGTCCTGAAAAAGCTTGGACAACATATGAAGATTGTCCGAGAGAAATATAGGATCCACCTGGAAAAAAACCATAGGTATGAGTGCCCTCAAATGATTCCATCAATGGAGTGGAAATATCTAGTGGAAGGTGGTAAGGAGAGGGCTCATAGAAAAGAAGAAAAGATATCACCAGACACAGGGAGGTATGCAATACTTTCCACATTGTAATTCTAAACCTTATTATTATTGACTTCTATATCGAATTTGGAACATCTAATGTATTTCAACACTTGCAAAGGCTATCAGACACAACAAAGGCCACAAAGGAAAGATTGGAAAAAATAGGTCAGCACAAGCCTCGGACTGGTGGTTATTTTAATTTGGCAACACAAATTGTAAGTTTCAAAAAACCAATAATGCATACAAATAATAAATTGCAAATTATTTTTCGTTCTATTGCACCGCAAAATATTAATTAACGACGTTATGCAAATATGTAGGCCGACCGATTCAAAGAAGTGGTCACTTAGGAAGACATGAAGCTTGGATTCCAACACGGATTGTAGTTGTTTTTGAACGCTGAAAAAGCTTGTTTGGGAAAACATAGTCTTCTAGTACTAATCCATCCAGTGCACAGGTATATAAAATCTATACAATTTAATGAAGATTTATTACTTGTGCAATCTATTCTTTATAAATAATTGACATAAAATATTGACTTTGTTTTGAGCAAGAAAACAATGATCCCCTTAATGTCGAGGAGGGAGAAAAAAAAAATCGAAGATCATGCTTTGAATCCTGGTAATGAATTTATTCATATGCTACAATTTTATGTATAACATTGCAGATGGTGAACATTAATTGTAGTTCACCATATTTCAACTGCAGAGCATGTAGAGGGTAAAATTGTACAGGTTGATCCTGGAAAAGAACATGAACAACATGATGTGGCGACAACAGGTAAAAAAACACCTTAGTAATGTATTTTTGAAATAAAATACTTGTCATTACAATAGCAAAATATAACGATGTAACATTTTCACATTGTTGCAGCAAATCCGAACCCCTTGCCGCAAAATCCATGTCTGGATCAACACTCTAGGATGCAGACATCACGACAAGCGCTTGATGAAGAACCAAGAACCGGAGGAGAAAGTCCATATCAAGATGGTCTTCTTAGATATTATGTGCCAAAGAGAAGAAAAACTAAAAATAAGTGACTAGAAAAACATCATCTAATTATTTTTTATAATAATATATCGTCCATGATTTTTTGGCCTAATGAATGAATGACTGGTTTAATGAATAGCTTAATGGTTTAATGATTGAGTGTGGTAAACCGTTATCTTTATTGAATGTTAGCTTTTACTGAATGAATGTGTTGATTGAATGAATGAATGGTTTATTGAATGTTAACTTTTATTGAACGAATGTGTTGACTAAATAAAACAATGGTTTAATGAATGTTAGCCTTTATTGAATGAATGATAGATGAAAGTTCATGATGAAATATGCATGAATTTGCACATAATTTTTTTTTCAAGTACGTGCATTGGGTATTGCTAATTGAGAGTGATGTGAGGGGGGGGGAGGGGCCATAAGAGCTTCCACCTTCACATGGTTTTCCCTATTCAGTAGAGAATATTAAATTATTCTCGAAATAGAGAGGAGCTCAATGAATGGCTACGATGTTGGCTTTCTACAACCCACTCGCATGTCATCTAAATTTTGACAATTTCTTGGAGCTTGTTGTGATGTTTGGTTGCTCCTCATAACCAAGTTCGAGTTTCCACAACTTCAAAGGCTGAGTAAATGATGCACTAGAACCAATATCCTTAACCTTCTCTTTAATTTCATTGGATTCTCCTTGAGAATATTTGAATGAGATATGTCTCAAATTCTCTAGATCATTTGCATCCTCTCCATTATGTCTAATCTTCCTACAATAGAGAATATATCTCGTCTCTTTTTCTGGGGAGAATAATGCAAAGAGTGAAGATTAAAGAGGATGAGAGGTTGTTTGTATCCCTAACCCGAGTATAAAAAATTGTCTAGAAAGTTATCAGAAAGCTGAAGGTCAACGTTGTCAACGAGGTGGACATAAGTCCATGGAGGACATCAAGGCAAAATCCTATTTAATTGTTGTCATTTATCTTCCAAGTGATTATTTCCTTAGTCTATATGTATTAGGGATTGGTAAACAAACGTAAATTATAATGGGGGTTTATTGGAACTCCATAATAGTCGTTGGAGAAAATAGATGTTGGATAGTTGATGAAGGTTGTGTTTGCACACATAGGTTACCATTCAAATTGACATTGTTATAGAGATTGAGTGAGATGCAAGCATTGGAGAATTGTTTCCATGTCATAAGAAATTCATCCTAGCAGAAGAGGGCATACCACACTTCATTTAGTGGACTTGTTGCATGATGGAATATGCTTGTTGGGATCTTACAGAACATGAAAAGACCTAAATTTGACTTGGTTATCATTTACTTCCAAGATGGATTGTATCCAACTCTAATAATGAAGAGATACTTGCACACCAAATATGGGAATGAATTCTAATTGAAGATTTTGAATATGAATATTTCTTAGAGTCTAGGGTTAGTGAGAAGACTTCTGCACTGTGGGAGCAAGTGGAGCTAGAATTAGAGCTAGAACCATAGCCATAACTAGTAGACTAGTGAGCTAGAGCCAAATCTCATTGGTCTACTAGTAGATCATGGATTGGTAAAAAACACAACAAATTATAGAGCCTCGAGCTCTTAATTACTCATGTATCTAGAATTTTCGCAAATTGAGCCATTAACAAATTTAATTTGTTGTTATGATTCAATATAGAAGGTAGATTGTCGAGACTCAAACATGCACTGAGTCGCAAGGATCCAGTTGACTTAGGCTTGATTCCATTTCCCCTCTATCCCATACGTATATATTGTCGCGACAACTATTGAAGAACAAAATTTGATGCCCGTGCCCGTATGATGCTAGCGTTGCGAACTTGCTTGGTATGGACGATTTTTTTTAATGTTTTTTTGAGCTATGTATTTTTTTTCTTAGGCACCTAATGTCCATGATTCTTACACCTCTTAAGCTTGGATGGTTTCCCTCTCACCAATTTGAATTAAGGTTTTGGTTGGTTTCATATGTATATTTTGGTCGTAGGTTTATTTTAGCCTCGTTTTGCTTAGTGACTTCTTTTTGTACATAGTTAACAGTAAGTAATTTTCTCATGGGTCTAGTTTTATTTTAATACTATATCTAGTTACAACGTCTTGCACTATGCATAAGATCACATAGATGCCCCAATATAGTTATTGCATAGTCTAAGTACTTTTTCTGTATAATGAAGTGTGTTCTAACCCTAAAAAATACAACAAAATAGTTGTTATTTTAATGAACTGTAAAATTAATGTTACATATATATCAAATTAATGTGTTCAAATTTGTTTTTATTGAAAAGATACCATTTTATCATGTAGATATTAAGGAGTGCTCAATTGTTTAAGATTGTAAAAATTTGGATGAGCAATATTTGTTTCTTGCATTTTTTTGGGGGAAGGGTTTAGTTAATTTATACTTGTCAATTGAAGTATAATATTTTGAAGGGATCCACAAACAAATGCCCTTCCAATAAAAATTAAGACCCACCCTTCAAATTTGATCATAACATAATAGTGTTTTTTTTGTTAAATTACCATACTATTGTTGGATATCCGACAACCACTTCTAAGTCATCTGACGTTCTTGCCATACCACCGACAGCTAAGAATGTCGGATATCAGCCATTTTTACATGGAATGGTCATCGGATATCCGACTTCCACTTCTAATATATCCGACGTTCTTGCCATACCACCGACGGCTAAGAACGTCGGATATCAACCATTTTTATATGGAATGGTCGTCGGATATCTGACTTCCACTTCTAAGATATTCGACGTTCTTGCCATACCACCGAGGGCTAAGAACGTCAGATATTGGCCATTTTTACATGGAAATGTCGTTGGATATATGACTTCATATTAAGTGTTGGTCGTCGGATATCTGAATTCATATTAAGTGTGAGTCGTCCGATAACCAACTTGATATTGTTGTCGGATATAAGACGTTTCGGCCCACTATGAGATATCATCCAAATTTGGACCGACGTTTAAAAAATATGAAGGTTGTCGGATGGTTGACAACAAGATGTAGAAAATCCAACATTTTGGACGTCGAATTTTGGGTCCAAAAAACCTAGTGGATAACTATAAGTTTCTACAATTATAGTTTCAATTTGTCTAACCAGTACCGGTCGACCATCCGAAATCTAATTGGATATGTAGAAAGCCGTAAAAGTGGTCGCAAAAGAAGGAAAAATGTTTAATTGGGAAGATTATTTAGAAGGGATTGTCTGGTCAACCTATGAAAAATGTCAATAAATTGGGTCGACGATTCGTTACCCCTCCTTGTTGATATGGCTCACAATGTAAAAAAATCACCCGTGTTAGTGATACTTCATTTAATATAGAATATCAAGCAACAATGCATAAGTTCCAGGTCTTCCAACCACGTGGATGCAACAAAGGACCTGCAGCGGCTAATATGTGGCTTGAAAACTAGTTTCAATTCCTTAAAACATCATGTTGAAGGTGGCAGGTTGTGTAGCAAGTTCGTCGTAGTCTACCACTGACTATCCCTATTCAGTTGAACCTTCACTATACTAAATTTTGGTATATGCAAGGCGTTGTAGGTAATGTAGTTGAGTTAGAATATTACCCCTTGGTGCAAGATATTTTTGCAGGCATTAGTGCTTATTTGAACACTGTGCATTGGGTTCCTGAGTTGGCATGGAAGGTATTAGACTAGCTACACGAAACCTTCACCGACGGAGAACAAGAAGAAGTTTATGAGACAGGGTTGTACCTACAAAATTTTTCCCCCCATAGGAAGAAGATAATCCCCTCACCATCATTCCCATACCTAAGCAGCGCAAGAAGACAAAACAGACAATCGAGCCAGAACATGATGATTCGTCAGGGGAAACCACCGACGATGATGTACTAGATGAACAACAGTCTAATCCTAGAATAACTAAAGAACACCTTTATATTGTAGTCGAATCCCTCTTCAATAAGCAACAATTGTTCAATTCAAAAGGGTCTGCAAAACACAAAATGGTATTAAATGTGCCAACTAAAGATGAACTCCAAGAACTCCATGAGGAGTGCAAGTAGATCATTTGCGATGTAGCTGCATGCTTCATCTCAATCGATGACCATATCAACCACCTTCTCACCAACTGAGTTGTTTTGGTAGAATTAACTTTGACCTCAGTTAGGAAACCTAAAATCAGTAAACCAGTCCAAGTTGAATATCCTTTGTAGGTTCCCAAAAATTCACCTCCCCTATCTTTGACTATTATTGAGGAAGCTTCCCCATTGCGACCCAACTATATGAAACACCCTGGATTCTTGAAATTCATCGCCAATCTTCCCAACATTTTTCCTCACTGGAAAACTATTGTTTCCACGCAAACTGTCCTAGATGGTATGGAAGCACCTAATATTCCTATATCGCCCCCACCCGGAGTAACCTTCACTGAACAATACTTGGATAAACCATTGAACCCCCAACCCCTCCCCATTTTTACTACTTGCTTTGAACACATTGACAGTCCAGAACCATCATAGTCACATGCTACTTATTATCCACCAATAGAGTAACCTACCTTGGGAAATTTAAATGATGTCCCTCAGTCGTCTATTCCTGCATCAACTATTCCTAATGAGTCCATGGATCGTAATGTTGTTCATAAATTAATATGATGAATGGGAAGTTACTGAGGTCAAAAATGTACTATCTAATACTTACAGAACCAAAGGCAATTGGCAAGCACACAATAAGATCTTTCCCAATGAAAAATAACTACGGTTAATATGGTAAGCAACGAGTACCTTAAACATTAGAAGGTTGATCCAAGATTGAAACTTTGATTTATTGATCTACAATATTGAATAAAGAACTTCCAAATAGAGATACCCTCAAAACATTTGGCTAAATAAACATGAATAATCAAATATGAAACTCATACATAAGTAAAGCATGAAATATTCAATAGATTCAATTCAGACATTAGACACAATTGTTTATGGGAAAGAAAAGTCTATTTTATTGATCACATGAATGACAACAAATAGCTATACTTGATTTTGTAGCAGTACTGATGAAACCATGCTTTGGGCTCTTGCTCCTCTCCTTGAGTATAAATCCCTCCAACATCTCAATACATTAAGAGTTCTCCTCCCCTCTTATGGCCTTCCCCTTGTATTTACAGCAAGTTTGGGAAGATAGCTTCGAGAGGAAAGAAGTTGGGGAAGGTATGGTAGTTAGAGAAACTTCCTTAACTACACCAAATTCCATTTTGGACTTTATTTTTCATGATTTTAATAGGAACCGAGGAGTATAAAATTAACAATAGGCAGGTGACCCATGAGTAAGATACTAATAAGTAGTAGGTGCAACATTTTTTTTCAGAAAACCACAGCTGGTCAGTGGAGCACCAGTGATTGACCCACGAGATTTCAATTATGGACTTGCAGTTATGTCCTAAAAATATATCAGAACAATAGTAAGAACTAGAGAAGTAATGAATGATCAAAGTCAAATGCATCTATAGCAAATAGGGCTCTTCAATCCATAATGTCCTTTTGTGTGAGTGAGATTTCAGTGACATCGCAAACAGAGAAGTGCCAATTTGATTAATAACATATTCCCCCTAATGTATGAGTTTAAAAGTGTAAATGATGGCCAAAATTCATTACAAACAAGGAAGTGGAGGAGCACGAGAGCCACGAAAATAGAGTGACAACAATATTTGAAAAAAAAACAAGGTCAGCATAAAGTACAATCCTGACATAATGTCATGTTTAGAATGATAGAACATGATCTCCAATACATATGTGAAACATATGTATATAGCATGGCCACTAAGATACAAGCGTGGATCCATGTTAAAAATGGAGAGCATAACCATAACAAAAAACTAGATCTATGTCTCATGAAGATCCATAATGAGTAGGGCTCGGGATTGCATAAATCAGGCAAGAAGACATTGGAATACAGTTATTATAGGACCAATCTCTTCAAACCAACCAATTATATAGGTACAAATCCTAAGCCATGTGAATAAAGGAGTTGAGTTTGAACATGGAGGATACCATTTGATTACCAGTCAATAATGTAAACCATCAACAAATTTGAGGACACCCACCAATGATAACAATGGGTTCCAAATTACCTAGTACATTATTACAAGTCATAATGAAAGGTCTTAAAGTCAAACACTTAAAGAATATGTTGAGTAAAGGATAATGATGTAATCCGATAACTCAACATCTACATGATCTGCCACTGATAATTGCAAATATCAAGGTTATATCCAGGACTCTAAGTCTACTTCCTAGAGCAAAATGAGTTGAAGTCGATGGGAAGAGACCTATGCGAAGGAAGGAATTAATGAATCCTTCATCATCTCACAAGAGGAACACTTGGAGATTGAGTTAAAAAATGAGGCTGAGGGTATACTGACATAAGGGATGGCCAACATGAGGAGTCAAGGTGAACTACAGAATGGCTGACACAGGGGTGATCCTTGAACACTGACCACTATACTGAAATGTATTAGGAAAATTGGACATACAGGAAACATGATATAAGTTTGTTATGTAGGAGATGCAACAAACTCTCCATATGATTGGAAGAATAACCAATCGAAGGAGTAAAAAAAATTGGAATCAGTTTAAATACTAAAGACAAAACTAATAACCATTGACTCAAGACAAGTGTCGTGTTCAAGGAATAAGTGGACTTGCTGCCATATTATGAATGAATGATGGAGGATTTCTTTTCCATTCTCTTTTTAGGTGTGTTTTTCATTTTTTGACGAGCATGAAAAAAGATAAAAGGAAGCTCGATAATACCTTTCTTGTTAAATTTTAATGATTCCAAGAAAGTAAACTCAGTGACCTTCGTCATTTTGTACAAGATCGAATAAGAGAGAAAATAATGCTTGATAAGATTCCAGCAATGTGTAATTTACTGAGTCCATGGGAGGGAAAGCCACAACTTTCTTCATTGTTTTACGAGTTTGAAGAAAAGATACACTAATACTTGATAGGGTATTGATCTGTGGATTTTAATATCAAGCCTGGATCTGTTCATGCTCGCTAGTGTTTTCATATTTAAGCAGGGTAGAAAACTTAAACAATAAAAGCATACACCTACTCATGGATTTTAATATCGATCCCAAGTTGGTATATGCTCATAGTTGTTTTCATATTTAAGGAGTCTGAAAAGCTTAAACAATAACTCCATATGCTACTTTTTCGTAGAGTTAGTCTCCTCACCCAAAAAAGTGTAGAAGTATATGAGAGAGAATATTCTAGACATAATGGACTAGACTATAATTTTTTTGTAATTAATCCACTAAGGTCTGGAAAAGGGGTAAACTTATACCTAAGTGGATGTGCATTCAAATCCTTTAACAAGTCTTGAAAGGGATAGGTATACTCAGCAATCTTGTCAATTTTAAGGAGTCTAACAAGAGCATGAAGAAAAATCCATAGATACGGGAACTCGATTAAAGGTGGTTAACAAAGTTATGCATTATAAGAAACAAGTTCCTGAGACAACAAGTAATAGCATCGGAACCAATATGACATAGTGTGCTATGTAGGGTAACCCATGTTAAGGTAGGTCTTAAACATGGAGGACAAATAACAATGTAGGGAAAATGGAAGGTTATTGTGACAGTTGATGGTGTAAAATGGGGTCATAAGGCGTAAAAATGATAAGGTATAAATGAAATGTGGAAGCCTAGTTGAAATGCCATGAAGAACTGACCCTTTTAAAGAGAACCAATGTGAACATAACCATGAAAAATCACCTTCACATTCCATGACCTAGTCAAAACAACTTAATTTGTTATCAAGATTAAGAAAGATGACATGGAAAGGTTTAAAACTATATAAAGTGGGTAAAAATAAAAAAGAAAGTTACCATAAATAGTAAAAAAGAGACAAATTAACTCATTGTTACCATTTTCCATTCCAAGAGAGCACAAATCCCTAGGACTTGTTGCATTACGTACGACCAATCTAGAGTATGATTTTCAGTTCTGTCACTTGTAGGTAACTTCTATCTCTCTAATTTGCATTTTCAGTTGTTTTTTGAAGATTTTTAGTGGAGTTTTAGGTTTTTTATTAAGTTTATAAAATTGACTTTGTGCACCTGCGGGTATCCTTAATTAAATACGTGGGTTCAAGGAATAACAATGAGTGGAGAGATCTCGACTCAGGGTTTGTGCACGACTATTCTAACAAGAACCTGTGAGTGGTGCAGTTAAAACAAAAAACTCAATGCTCATGAAAAATTAATTATTGAAATGCAGCAATGGTGCTCACATGGAGGAAGAGGGAGCATGAAGCAATGGATAGGGAAGCAATGAGGAATCCATTGACTCTCAATGCGTTGAGATGTTGTGGTATTTTGAAATTATTCCACACATCCAACATGAGGGCGCAACCAAACTTGCTCCAAAGCTTAGTGCACTTGTGGGATACCGATTAGGGAGTGTTTAACCTTAAAGGTGAAACTTTAGACATCACGGTGGATGAAATTTACTTCATAATGGGATTGTCCCGATGGGATGGGTTTGTTAAGCTCAAGGGAACATTTTAGGGCATCGGAACCCTATCGGTGCAAGACTATATAAACACATATTGCATGGCTGGAGCAGAGAAGCATGGCAGTCGTGTGCTAATTAGGAAAATAGTGATGTTCCCATTGAAAGCATATTGATTAATATTAACAGGATAGGTGGTAGTTCTTCTCAACAATTATCTTCTCGCAACTACATGCAAAATGGGGTGCAATTCTTGCGGAATGTGATATTCGACTGGTCCACGGGGTTGTTGGTGAACATGAAACACCAACTTATCAAGTGTAGAACCCAAAATAAGAAGAACTTTAGCTATGGGAGTATACTATGCACCTTCTTCTTTGAGAGAGTTCTGAGCTTCATTTCAAGAGTTTCTCTCCCACCCATTAACCCCCGTGAGCTGATGATGACTCGATTAGGTGAGACATTCTCACGACAGGGAGGTGGAGACACTAGTATCTCCTACGATGATGAATATTTCTTGGGTTGGTGGATCCAACAGGTTCATGCATTTGAGCAGTTTCCTTATGCTGGGATGGACTTCCGTGGTGACCTGGAACTTATGCTACCTCCAGGTGATGCTTGGGGAGAGATAGGTACCATTTTTACTTTTCTTATTATTCACTTTTATGTTTTTTATTATAAAGTTGTACATATGTTTTTGGTGAGGTTAATTACTGACAACATACTTGTTGCATGTATTGGACTAGTGAGGCCAGTAGGACACCTAAGAGTGTTCGTACGACCAATAGAGCCAGGAGAATAAGAGGTTATGCTACAAACCATTGAGGGAAAAATGAACCAACTAACTCATGATATTCCTACCTATCTCATAGAGAGTATGCCTATAAATATGCAGGAGCATGTAGTGGGTGTGCCCCTTGCATGGATTAGGCTATTCCGGAAAGTAGCTAGGCTGGTTATTTGCTATAGAGAGGTTATAGTAGAGGAGGCTGAGGCTCCTGCCTACCCTTAGGGATATCTACACTACTTTGAAGCTATCATGCCCAATTTTGTATATTGTTATGTACTTTTGACAGAGATGGATACCCAAACTCTTTGATTAGTTCTGAAACTTATATATATATATATACACACCTATTGATTATGTACAGGTTGGTTTATGTGCATGGTGATTTATTTTACTATGTATGATATAAATGTCAGCCGAGTATGCATTTTTCATATGCATCAACTATTGTGTTTTGGTTCCTTGAAATGTGTTGATATAAAATGTAATCCAACTATCTTTAAATTAATTTAACTTTCAAAATCTTACATAATAATAAAGAATCTCTAACCTGATACTCACCTGTAAGCTAAAGCACGAATAACTGAGAATCATTCCTAACCTCCAAACATGAAATACCGTGGTGTAAAGCATGTTGGATTAGCTCAATAACAACATTATACTCGACCATATTGTTCGTTGCAGGTCCTAGACAAGAAACTCCAGACAAAACAAGTTGACCCGTAGGTGAACAGATCACCCAAGCAGTTGAGGCAAGATTACGAGTGTGACAACTAGTTCCATCATCGAAACCTACAAATTACTCGGATTCCATCTGAAACATGAACAGAGGCATGTATGCAACACAAAAAGGACTAACTGTACACTACTATACAACTATTTACAAGAAAAAGTATATGTGTTAAGCATAATACTTCGTCAGGTCGAGCCCATTTCTAGGCTCAATCAGCTTTTATCCATCATAATCAACCGATTCATATGACCCTTTTTGTAAATCTCTAGATACGATATAAAGACCAAGACACATAGAATTAAACTTTCCTTCCCCTAGGGGGTCTTTATCCTGGTCGTAGACTAGAGAAAGGTTCCCTTCGGAGAAAAAGCTAGGCTTGACAAACTTATCATATTGACTTTTGACTCATTTTTTCTGTGCTTCATTCACAATAAGTGCATCCATGGGCTATTCATCTAGGTGTTCGATATGAAGCAAACATTCTTCTAAAGTAAAGGTTTTGGGAAAAAGTTGGATGGCCAACTTTAATGAAGGTATTTTGCATTCAATAGGTGTGACTTCCTCCAACCCGTGAACAATTTGGAAAGGTGAAAAGACTATAGCATTCTTAACGTTGGTACAGTATCCCCAAAGAGATGGATATAACATAATGTGCCAATTTGACCTACTAACATGAATGGTCTGTTGGAGAATGGTATTTAAAATCTTATTAACCGCTTCGACTTGTCCATTCCTCTACGGATAGAAAGGAGATGAATTCTCCTTCCTAAACCCTAGCATAGTGGTCAACACTGACATCATTTTATTCTAAAAGTGTCTACCATGATCAGTAACAATCTCCTTGGGAATGTCGAACCTAGCAATGATCTAATTAAACACAAAATAATTTGTGGTTTCACCATCTTCCTTCACAATAGGCATCACCTCTTCCCACTTAGTAAAGTAGTCTACAACAATGATGATATATTGATGTGCCCCTGGTAGAAACTAGGTTGCAACTTATGTAATCTATCCCCCACTTAGTGAATTGAGCTACCATGATGAAAGGTTGTCGGGGAGTAGGATGTGCTTTCATATTCTTTGTAAATAGCTGAAAAGGATGATAGTGTTTCATGGCTTCCACACAATCTTTGAAGATGGTGGGACAAAAATAACCAGCACAAAGTATTTTATGGGTTGTTTCTAATCTAGAAAGATGACCCCCACATGCTCCCCATTGGGCATCATTCAATACTAACTCAACTTCTTCCAAAGTCAAAAAATGAGGTAAAATGGAGTCTACCCCTTGTCTATACAATGTATCAGCAATTATGAGGTATTTTTTGGCATGATGTCGTAGTTTTCGTCATTCTTCCCTAGAGAAAGATGATGGACATATGAAAGTCTAGAGATAAATCAAAATATCTTCGTACCATGGATCAGAAGTTGAAATGATAAATATATTCTCATTAGGGAATGAAGTATCTTCCATGTCAAACTCTTCCTCATTAGGAAACTTAGATATGAGTTCTACGAACGATAAGGACTTTTTCGACTTAGCAGATTGAAAAGTGAGATCGAACTCTTGGTGAATAACAATCCATTTATTAAATTTACCCCCTATTATGAGTCTCGTTAAAGCATATTGAAACGGATTGACATCTGCAATTACTAAAGTGGTTCGCAGTAAAACATAGTGGTGTAGCCTCTGAATGGCATATACAGGGGCAAGTGCCAACTTCTCAATGTGTGAATACTTCATATCAGGTTCTATTAAAGCACAATAAAGGTAATAGATGACGTGCTCTTGGATCTTATCATACTCCTCAACCAAAACTATACCAACCATGGAATCAAATGTGGCCAAATATAAAATAAAATCATGAGTGTAATATGGTGGACTTAACAAGGGTGTTGATAATAGTGCTTTTTTCAAATCCTCAGAGTTTTGTGCAGCCTCATCCAAAAAGAATTGGGTGTCTTGTTTAAGTAAATGCGTGAATCCTTTGGTTATTTTTGCATAGTTGACAATGAATCATCTGATAAATTTGGACATACCCTGCAGACTCTGCAGTTTTCTAATATTACAAGGAGGAGGCAATTTGACAATAGCCTCTACTTTTAATGGGTTGACCATGATCCTTGTTAACACAAAAAAATGACCACATACCTAGCGACATGGTGTAGGCCCTCACTCCTAAAGCATAAACCTATTTATTCACAAAAAAAACCAAAAACCCATCTAACCTAAGTCCTAAATCCCCCTTTGGACAACCTCAACGAAAATAGGGAGTCTCCCCTAAAAAGGAGGTGTGCACCAAAAAAGGGGGGATGTCTCGAGAAACAAAAGTTCTCGTCTCAACCTAAGACTTACTGGGTGGTAAAATTAAAAAAATAAGAATGATGAGTGGTTTTAGGGTTACAAAACCCTAAAACTACATCATATATCATATGCATTCCCACCATTTTACACAAGATTACTATTTATTCATTCACTCCTCTCGCTCGAAGCCCTCCTGCTTTGGCACCATCTCCATTCCACCATTTTCTCCATTTTGCATAGACCTCCTTCACCAACACCCTCTCCCGCACATCTATTTGGCTGGTTGAGAATCCTTCATTCCCAATAGCCATGGAACATTTATGCATTTCAAACTAGTAGAGTGTGGAGGCCACCAAGAGGATGAAACCCAACCAAGGATATAAAAGATTCATGGCCGCAAGGGTTTGTAATCCCAAAGAGGTAATCCTACAATTACAAATCCATTTTTTACAAGTAATAAAAGTTATTTCTTTTATGAGAATGGTTCCATAATATAAATGGAGTAATTTTTTACATATGTTTGTTGATTATTATTGTGGTAGATGTTAGTTAAATATAATATTGGCTATTTCTTGTTTGTTTTTACTATTTTTACTTTCGAATATTTACACATTCATTTGCAACCCATGAGCCATAGTATCTTAGGATATGTTTTCATTTTCTTGATTTAGTCTTAGTTTTAATAGGTTTTACTGTAGTTTATAACACCTCACAAACATGAAGCCACCAGAACCATTCCTATGCATGATCCCTTCCTTGGCTTCCACAAGCCAGTAGCACCATCCTTTCTTCTTGTTGGAGTGCGAAAGAACCACCAACAATCCCCATATTGGACATGATGAAACCCAACAATAGTCCAAACTCAACTAAGAACAAACATTTATGGGGATTCAAATGAATTTTGTAGTGTCTGCATCTCTCAAACATAAGTCGTAAATTTTTTGGATGATCTCGTCTCTTTCAAGATCGTGTAGGTAGATCATCCAAATAAGGTTCGACTATCTATTTGATATCATCAAAGGAGAAATCCATTGATCGCTGGAAGGTGGCATAAGCATTTTTCAAACTGAACGACATCTTCCTTTATGCAAATGTACCTCATGGACATATAAAAGTTGTTTTGTGTTGATCTTCGGGTTTGATTTGAATTTGATTATACCTCAAAAATTCGTCCATAAAGGAAAATATTTCATTACCTACACATGCATCGACGATCTGATCAATAAATGGTGTGGGGTAATTATATTTAGGACAAGCTTTATTACTATCCCTTAAATCGGTACAAACATGTATGGTACCTTGTTTCTTATCAACCAGTACTGGACTCGAAGCCCATTCCATCTTGTCGATAGGATAGATAAATCCAACATGGAGGATCTTTTCAACCTCAACATTAAGGGCTACAACCTTTCGTGGATTGACTAGACGAAGTTTCTACCGAAATAGTTTCACATTTGGATATGTTTTGATATCATGTTCAACTATGGATGGGTCGATGCTTGGCATATCTTCATATGACTAGGAAAAGATGTCACAAAACTCTTTAAACAAGTTGGTATACAAGAAAATTTCTTCAGGATAACAAATTGCATCGATGAAAATGTTTTCCATCATGTTTGGTTTGATGGAGATATTAATTGGATTGGTTGTCTATATGTTATCCATGTTACCTTTAGCGAAAATCCCTTTTTTCTCTAAAGGATTAATGGATATATCAACATCTCCACCAAGTCTCACAAAAAACTCACCATCCTCAATCGTGTTCAGATCTGGAAGAAAATAATATCCATGATGCATGTGTTCCCAAGGTTTATCAAGACCTATTATTGCTTCTAGAATATCTTCAGCTAATGGTAAAAAATTTCCAAATAGTCAAAGGATTGAGTAGAGTCTACCACCAATGCAGGCACATAAACTACATCTGACTCCTCAAAGACTGAAGGAGTCGAGATGAAATCTATCGCAGAATCTCAAGAACTTGATAAGTGAGCTCTATTACAGATAAGGGCACAACTAGTTCATTATGAGTGGGAAATATCCAAGGCTCAGTTTCTTTAATAATTTTAAGGAACTCCTTATATGTTGAGATGGTGTTTTGAACATCCGTTGAACCAATGTAATTCATGGGAGCAGGAAAATTGAAAGTTACCATAAGCATTGAGTACAATCCTACTCCCAAACTCTCATTAGGAGGATGGGCTTGAGATCTCATGTTATTTTTTTGAGTTAAGGAGAGCTGATCGATTATGATAATATTTCATTCATGAGGGAACATCAATACCCAAAAAATGGACAAAGGGATAGCTTGCATCACATACGTCCAGCTTATTCCTAACAACAAATTGTAACCAAGAGAAGCATCTACAACCTCAACCTCTACTAAAACTACTTTTCTCGCTAACTAGATCTCAAAATGGGGTAAGATTTCATGTGGATGAAAAGATATTCCATCAAAATCAGTGAGTAATGTGGTCGAGTGGACTAACTCAAGAGATCCTAAATCTTTCCAACATGATATGGACATTATGCACATAGACATGCCTTCATCCACCACTATTCATCCAATGGTTTTAGAACCATGGATTAATTCAATTTGAAAGTGTAACATCCCAACACCTCCTCAATGGCCTTTAGAGGCCATAAGAACCATTCTGATAAATCTTTTTTTTCTTCAATTTCTTCCAATTCCACACACAACTGCAATAGTCTCAGATCCACAATCCACCATTGCAATCTGTAATCTACCTTTCCACATTTTGCAGTCCGCAATCCACATTGCGGATGCATAAATGTGGAAATCCACATTCCAACACCGAGGAGACTTTACCTCCCACAACCTGCAATCCACATTCCGCATTGTAGATGGGGAATTGCGGAAACCATACCAGGTCACTTTACCTCCTGCAATCCTCAATCTGCATTGTGGATGCAGAAATGCAGAAGTTCATATATTCCATTCCATCGGTTGGTCCTAGACCTCTACAATCCTCAATCCGCATTGCAGGTGCGGAAATTTCCTTGCGAATAAGGAAAAGTAAGAACCACGAACCCCTACTTCCACAAGATTCTATGGAAAACTTTAGAGGGCCATAAATTCCACATACTTTTTCCACATTTGACAAGGATATTACCATTGCAAAGCTCTTGGAGAGATCAATCCAATGGTTCAAGTAACCACTCGATCTGAGCACTCCAACCATGCCAATTTTTCCAACTGAGTTTCTATTCATAATCCCACCAAAGAGACTTATTCTTCTGCAAGGTTTCTACCTCCTTTATGCCATGCCCTCCTCCTTCACCTGACCTATACAGAGGCCATGCATCACATCAGAGTTAACCCATTTTTTTCCCAAATACTAGGTGAAGTCTAGTCATCCCTTTGAAGGGTACATACAATCCATAAAAAAACATATCGATGAACTAAGCTAGTAAACATATTGACCACCTGCAGGGGTTAGCCATGCATATCATCTATGTAACAATGAAGTATTCCAATGCACATTCAATCATGCATTCTACCTCATGCCAATACTTATCTCTCCAATGAGCAAGTTCATGGAACCATCCATTCATTAATCAAGGGAATCACAAGCATAACAATGCATAAGGTGTATGAAGTTAGATCTAACCAATAAATCTACCACATGCAAGATTTATAAGGCATTAAACTCATACAATTGGATGAGGCATCTAACCCAAACATAGACTTCTACTTAGGCGTATACATAGTGTACATATTTATCACATTCATATAAACACTTATTCAACAAATTGAACAAAACAAGCATAATATAACACATGAAATATCAACATTTACTCCACAGAAACACTTATCTTTGGATCTTGAAGTTTCCCAAGCAACTGGCTAAGTGAAAGAAACGTTCCACCCAAACTTAGGTCTCTGTCTAGCCTATACTTTTTCAGCTAAGAGACCACCCTCGAGCTGTGTTTTGTATCCACTAAGGAAGGATAACTAGGCTCTCTAACAATCAAGGTCCACTTCAATGCTAAGCCAATCTACAGTTGGGTTTATCAAGCATATAAGGGTAGCATGGAGGATACTGCTAAGCCAATGAGTTCAATCCATAGAACTAAAAGCATCTCAACAATCAACAGACATGGCACCCACATTATATACCTAACCCAACACAATGAAATCCCTCTTCTCTGTTACACAGTCGCTCAAGGCCCCTTCCCTTCCAGTGCTATTCAGGGTGGGAATAAGAAGGTCCAACTGCTAGTTCTATGATATTACATCCTTCACTAGGTTTATCAAGCATTCCAACCCTATTTCTGACCTTCTATCTCTGTTAAACAAGCTGGTATCTTCACAGGGTTGTAGATTCGACTCTCTCACACAACTCGCCTCTCTACACACTGATTTCGGTCTTCTCGCGGCTTCCTCAAGCTGTTAACACTCTATAACTTCTTCTAGGGTTTTCTTACAAAGAATTTATCAATAGATAATTCATCTGCACAGAGTTTTCTATGAAAATCATCTCTGTAATTTTGGTTTTACATAGAATCACATGTTCCTTCTCTAATTACGGTTGGGTTTTGTAATTATTTCCCCATAGAATGCTGGGTAACAGTAGCATAGCATAACAGTGTTTTGGGTTCTCACATTATCGAATGGCTTTCAGGGATAATGGGAAGAAGCCCTCTTTCGGATCTCTAGGTCGTTTTTATCCACCAATCCGTCTATGCACCAACCTTCCTTCCCCACTCTCTGTAATCGAATTCCAGGTGAGGATGGGAATCAAAACGGTTTCTCCTATACAAGTGGTATCATGGGTTCCCATCCCATAACCCTCTCACCTCTCCCTAGTGGATACCATAGCCCCTTCTACTTAGCTGCCTCACCTAGATAGTTTCCTTAGTATTTCATTACAGTATTAAACATTTACATCAATTACAATATCTCATGGCTTAGTAGCACATGAATTGTTCAAATTTCAAATACTTTCATATGCAACAAACTTTAAACAACCACTAGTGGGTTCTTTTCCTTGAAATCCACACTAGGGAAAATGCACCTTGCATTTATACAATATTCATGTTGAGGCCAATAATTATTAAGTCAAGGTAGGGGTATTACAACTCCCTCCACCTTAGAACAATATTGTCCTCGATGTTCTCAAAAATGAAAAAAAATGGGAATTTCTCTCTCATGGAATCCTCCAGCTCCCATGTATCCTCCTATGGACTAAGGTTATTCCATTGCACCTTTACCTATCCTATGGCTTGCTTCCGAAGTAAGGTAACTTTCTTGTCGAGAATGCACACAGGCTCCACTTGGAAATATCCCTCAAGTTCCAACTGTATCACATGCCAATCAATGAGGTGATTAGGATCATGTATATAGTTCTTAAGAAAAGAGACATGGAAAACATTATGAGCTCTCATGTTAGCAGGAAATGCAATCCTATATGCAACTGGTCCTATTTTATCAAGGACTTCAAATGGTCCACAATCTAGGGGTGCCAACTTGGCACAACTTCCCAACTTCATGAAACTCTTCCATGGTCTCACTCTCAAGTAAACATGATCCCCAATATCAAATTATTTGCGTACTCTCTTTAAATATGCATAAATATTCCGTCTGTCCTGAGCTGTCTTCAAATTGATCCTGATCTTAACAAATTCTTGCTCCATCTGTTCAATCATTTCTGGCCCAAGCACTACCCTGTTCACTAGGTTGTCCCAACTAACCAGAGTTCTGCATCCTCTTGCATACAAGACTTCAAAAGGTCTCATTTTCAATGATGCCCGATATCCATTGTTCTAGGCAAATTCTACCAAGTGTAGGTAGTCTTCCCACTTGGATGGATTATCCATCACATACATCCTTAACATGTCTTCAAGAATCTAATTTACTCTCTCAGTATGACCATCATTTTGAGGATGATATGATGTACTGAAATTCAACTTAGTCCCCAAATGTTGAAATAGCCCTTTCCAAAAATTGGAAGCGAAATTTTGTGTCACGGTCTGAGATTATTGCCTTGAGTAACCCATGCAACCTAAATATCTGTTTCATGAAGATATTTGCAATATCATTTGTCTTGTGAGTAGAATTAACTGGGATAAAGTCGGATGATTTTGATAGCTTGTCCACTACAACCATAATGGAATCATGCTTCTTCACAGTCATGGGTAGACATGTTATAAAATCCATAGAGATCACTTCCCACTTCCATTCTGGAATGGGTAATGGATACAACAATCTTGTTGGATGTTGATGCTCTGCATTGACTTGTTGGCACTTCTGAAACCTAGCAATATACTCTGCTATGTCCTTCTTCATTCCATGCCAAAAGTACTGCTTCCTTGCTACTATTGTAGTCTTCTGATATCTTGGGTGGCTAGACTATGGTTTTTGGTGTATCTCACCCAACACAAGCTCCTTCAATTCTGTGCAATTTGGAATGTATAGTCTAGTATCTTGATACATAAGAACATTATATTCTCCAATATGATATCCTGCATACTTTCCATACACATTACCTTGCTTCAACATCCCTTTGATTTGGAGGTAAGCTTCATCCTTAGCTTGAACTTCAAGGATCCTTTCCTTCAAATCTGATTTACAAACACTCATTCCTGTAGTATGAAATTTTTTGCTGAGTGCTTCCACAACCTTATTCTCTTTACCTTTTACATCCTTAATTTCCAAATCAAACTCACAAAGAAACTCCATCCATCTAACTTGTCTAGCATTCAGATTTGGCTGGTCAAATAAATATTTTAAACTCATGTGATCAGTCCTGAGTTCAAATATTCTCCTCAAATTGTAATGTCTCCACTTATTGAGAGCATGCATTATGGCTTCTATCTCCAAGTCATGTGTGGCATAGTTCATTTCATGCTCTTTCAACTTCCTTGACTCGTAGCTAATTAAAAACCCTTCTTGCATGAGTACTCCACCTAGCCCTTCAATGCAAGCATCTGTGCACACCACAAAGTTCTTACTTGGATCCGCAATCTTTAAAACAGGAGCACAGGTAATTAATTCTTTTAATTGTTGAAAGCTTATTTCACATTTTTAAGACCATATAAATTTGACTTCCTTCCTCTGTAATGAAGTGATTGGGTGGGTAATCTTCGAGAAGCCTTCAATGAACCTTCAATGATCCAGGTCATGTCCAGGAAGCATGAGGGGGACAACAGTTCGACTGAATGAGCTGGATCTGTTATGGAAGAAGAAATTAAGAATAAGTAGAATGAGCAAAAGTAGGATTACGCAACATAGATAAATAGAATATGCGTAGACAATATGCAGGAATGTGAACTGTTCTTCTATTACTTGCAAACAGATAAAAAAAATGATGTATGTTACAATATTATACCTACTTATATAGAATTCAGAGATGCTTGCGTGCGTTCCCGTTACATCCAGTTACAAAGAAGAAGTTAGAACGGTTTCAACAGTTCAACCGTTACAGTCAACTGGAAGATAGAGAGACCATTTGTCGAAGTTCGACAGTCGCTGGTCGCATGTCGACGCTGCATGTCGATGTTGCGAACTATGAGTTTTCTAAACATGTTGAAGGTGTGGAATGTGTCGCAGTATTTCGAATTCGAGACTCGTCGGAGCTGTGTCGAAATCGAAACTTGTTGAAGTTGTATCGACATCAATGACTTGCCAACTGTGATGCGGATCAGACCTCCTTCCTTAAGAAACAATGGTCCCCATCGTTTGATCGCGAAGGTGAGGAAACTTGTTGGTCACTTCAGTAACAGAGTACCACTTTTCGTGAGATGGGAGCTGGCCAGCTTTAGCAACTTGAAACAAGAGAGTGGTGTTGGTCCTTGTCAGGCGTACTCATCATACCACAATGGTGTTGCAAGGAAGAGGCTCTTGAACATCTGGATGGATGTATTCAGTTTCTGTTGTTGATAAATCAATCTGTTACAACAAGGGTGCATGGTATGGTTGAAGTAAATCCACATTGAAGACTGGATGTAGACCCAGGCATGCAGAAATGTCGAGCTAGAAAGCATTTTCTCCCATATGTCGAAGAGTACTATACGAACCATATCGCAAACATTTTAACTTCTTGAAGGGACCTGTGAAGCGTTCCTTTTTGAAATGTAACTAGAACTTATCCCCAATTTGGAATGTATAAGGAATACGATGCTTGTCGTGTCGGGCCTTACCTTTCTCATTTTCTCTGTGCAACATATCATGTGCTTGCTCTTGGATGTCGCATATCTATTCTTGAAACTTGATTTCTTTATCAACTTCTCGCTGGCTGTAGTCAGTGTCGAAGTTTGGCTATTTCAAAGAGATGATCAAGTTGATAGGTGCTGAGGGTTGAAATCCGTAACAGAATTCAAATGGACTCTTTCCTGTAGAACTATGCTGAGCATGATTGTAGCTGTGTTGAATGTATGGAAGACTGTCATCCCATGTGCATCGATGTGATTGTACATGCGAAGCAGTTGTACTACAAGGTGATTTACAACTTCTGTCTGTCCATCGGTCTAACGATGGAAAGCTGTCGACAATGAGATTCGTGTGTCTAGCAATTGCTAGAGGGTCTTCCAAAATATGCTCACGAATCTGGCATCTCTGTAAAAAATTATGGTTGTGGTTAAACCAAAGTGTTTCCAAACATGTGTAAAGAAGAGCTGAGCAATCTGCTGCGCTGTCGTGGTCTTCTTACATGGTATGAGAATGGTCGTCTTGGAAAATTGATCGACTACTACTAATATCATATCGTTCAGATGTTTGGTAGTAGGATAAACCATTAAGTAGTCCATAGAAATATATTCCCATGGCTGACTAGGAACTGGTAGAGGTGTATACAATTCCTGTCGTTGATTAGGAGGTTTAGCAATGGCACAAACCACGCATCATCAAATGTACTTGTTGACGTCAGATTTAAGTGTAGGCCAAAAGAAATACTTCTAAATAATAGCAAGTGTCTTTGCTACTCCAAAGTGTCATGCAATCTTGCTGTAGTGTGCATCTGAAATGAGCTGCTGTCGGTGCTCACTGGTCGGTACACAAAGTTGTCCAAGCTTGTATAGCAAGGTTTCTTTGAGGAAGTAGTCGAAGTCTAGTTCGACAGCTTTTTAGTTTGTAACTATCGGTAGACTGTTGAGAAGTCGTTTTCGTCCTCATACAACTATGGCCAAGTGGTCGTCTCCTATCCTTGCATACTCATCACTATTAAAAGGATAGTAATGGGTGGTCGACTGAGGCAATCAACAACGGCATTAGCTTTACCTTTCTAATACTTAATCACAAACTGAGATTGCTATAGGTAAATAATCCACTTGAGTTGTCGGTTTGTCTGCAACTTTGATTATGTCGGAACGAACTGTAGAGGCTTATGATCAGTGAGAATGACCATTTCCTTGCAAAGGATGTAAAGCCTCCATTGCTTGAGAGCTTGCACAATGGCGTACAGTTATTTTTCGTACGTCGAGTATCTTCTAACTATGTCATTAAAAGTCTCATAATGAAAAGAAACTAGATCAAAACCAGACTGAGTGATCACTGCGCCCAAGGCATAGTCTGATGCATCCATCTCAATCTCAAAGGGCTGATGCAAATCAGATAACACAAGTACTGGTGCAGTGCATAGCTTGTGTTTGAGTTGTTCAAAAGCTACTTGTTGTGTTGTTGTCCATTGGAAGATAGTTTTCTTGTTTCCCTTCGTCAACTGATTAAAGGGCCAGGCTATGTGACTGAAGCCGAGTATGAATCGTCGATAGAAATTCTCCAAACCAAGAAAACTTCTTAGTTCTTGAATGCTTCTAGGAATGGGCCAATCTTTGGGGATCTGTACTTTTTCTTGGTCAATGTGAATGCCTGTAGAGTCAATTACATACCCCAAATATTTGATGCTGGTCATTGCAAAAGAGCACTTCTCCATGTTCAGATAGAGCCGATGTTTCTGGAGAGTGTCGAGGATTTGTCGAATATGTCTGACATGTTCTTCGCATGATTGAATGAAAATCAATGTATTCTCAAGATAAACAATAACCCATTTGCCGATGAAAGGTCGAATAATGTTATTCATATGTCGCATGAAGGTTGCAGGTGCGTTGGTTAAGCCGAAGAGCATGACTAAGCATTTGAACAATCCTTCCTTTGGTCTTGAAAGTAGTTTTCCACACATCTGAGGGCTCTATTAGAATTTGATGGTATCCCGACTTGAGGTCGAGCTTAGTAAAGAATTTAGTACCTTTTAGATAGTCGATGAGATCGTCTATCCACGACAGAGGGTCCCGATTCTTCACCAATATTTTGTTGAGAGCTCTGTAGTCAATGCACATGTGCCAAGTCTCGTATTTCTTTGGAACTATGACTAGACTTCCACAAGGTGAGGAGTTGGGTCAGATATGACCTTTGTCGATTAATTCTTGGATTTGTCTACAAATCTCTTCATATTCGAGAATGGATCTTTTGTAAATAGATGGAGTAGGAAAAGAAAAACTAGGAACAAGTTCAATGGAGTGTTTTACCTGACAATGTTGATGTGCTCCATCGGGAGCTTGAAATAGGTTCTAGTACTCATCTAGAATATGATCGACTTGCTGCCTCTATTAGGAGCTGCATTGGTCTATGACTCGACTCATTGCTGCAGTCTTCTTAGAATGTTGCAGCTCGATCATGATTGATGCGAATTTCTGAGCTTGAATGATGAGCTTCTTTTTCTGTTTGGCATACATCAGTGTGACCGTTGGTGTAGGTTGATGCTCTGGTATGCTGAACCATCGAATTCAGATTCTGACAATCACCTTCTGAGGCCGTGACTGATAACTTCCATGTCTATCCAAGAGGTAAGGTTTCCCAAACAGGACATCAGGTATGGAGAGTGGTGCCACATCGCATAGTACTTCATCTTCAAAAGTATTTATGAAGTACGCGAGCTTGCATTGTCGAGTGATCTGAAGTTCTTGTCCATCCTTCATCCAACCGATGTTGTAATCCTAAGGATGCATAGTGGTAACAAGACCTAATTTCTTCACAAGATCTTTGGAAACGGAGTTCTTCTAGCTCTGATTGTCCCTAATCAGATGCAATGGGTTTCTCTAGACCCATATCCATGTATGGAAGAAGCACTCTCGTTCCTCCTCATTGATGATAGTCGAGGCTGCTGGAGTGGTCGAGGTCAAAAGGGTCATCGCGTCGGGTTCAAATTCTTCCACCGTCTTGTAGAACAAGTCGGAGGTCGACACTTTTGTCAAAAATGTCTTTTGAGCTTTGCATTCAGACATATCATTCCAAGATGAGTGGTGGTAATCGCACCATTTTTCGGTCGGCAGTTGTTTGCTACGTTCCCTCTTACGAAAAGGATTCTTACCATGGTCTAGCTTTGGCAGTGTCGGCTAAGAAGATTTTGACTTGTCGAAGTCGACTGGTGCCTTCTTGTTGGTTGGTCATCCTGATGTCAGCTTTGTTGCAAAGTGTGATTTCCCTTTTTGCTTAGTCTCCAATTTGCTGGCATAGTGGAATGCATCCGAAAGTATATTGACAATCAAAAATTCCATATCCTTCTAGATGTCTAGAACAATCCGCTGATGTACTTCAGAACACGCAATTTCTCTTCTTCTTGGACGCTAAGTCTAGCCATGAGTCGGTAGAAATCATTGGTGTAACTCTTTATTGATTTATATTTCCATTGCCTTTGCTGCTGCCATTTCTTGTATTGTTGCTCGAGGTATTTGGACGGGTAAAAATCCTTTTGGATGTGTTCGAAGAATTTATCCCATGTGTCAATGGGGTCTCCTCTTTTCTCCATATTTGTCTAAAGGTTCTCCCAGCAGCAGTGCATAGAGGTTGACATCTTTAAGGATGCAATGGTGACCTTTTCAACTTCAGAGTGTTGATTTGTAGCATAATAGGATTCCAATTGTTGCACCCAATTGTTGATGTATTCCGCATCAATCTTACCTTCAAGATTCGGTATGTCGAAATTCATTTTCACTTTGAAGGGGATGATTTTATTGGAGTGAGTTATCATCGAGTATCCTCCGGATGTCGAATAAAATCATAGGAGAATCTCGTTGAACTGGGCAAACAATTCAGTTCGTTTTCGAGCCAGACCTTGCTCAATAAGTTGTGATGTCTCATCGGCTGCATATCTATCGTCTGTTTCTTCTGTCATCTATGGAGATTGTGTCTGCTTGGATTGTTGATATTATGAGTGAGTTTGAACTGACATAAGTCATGTAACTTCGAGAGAAATGTATACACAGAACTTAAGCATGAACAAAACTGAGTGCTTTGATACAGATGATCCGGGTCGTGTTTAGGAATCATGAGGGGGACAACAGTTCGATTGAATGAGTCGGCTCTGTTATGGAGGAAGCAATTAAGAATAAGAAAAATGATCAAAAGAAGGATTACACAACACATATAAACACAATATGCAGGAATGTGAAAGGTTCTTCTATTGCTTGCAAACAAATAAAAAATCCTGATGTATGTTACAATATTATACATGCTTATATAGAATTATGAGATGCTTGGGTTCCTTCCCATTACGTTCAGTTACAAAGAAGACGTTAGAACAGTTTCAACAGTTCAACCATTACAGTCGATTGGAAGATAGAGAGACAGTTTGTCGAAGTTCGACAGTCATTGGTTGCATGTCGACGTTGCATGTCGATGTCGTGAACTATGTTAAAATTCAATATGCTAAGACAGAAAATAGCAGCATTACATTCCATTTCACAATAATAGCATATACAGGATCACTGAAGAAACAACAAGCATAGCATAAACACAAGAGACAGAGATTTATCCTGGGAAACCCTCATGGGGTAGAAAACCCAGCAAAGCTTCCTCAATATAGATGACCAGCAATATACAAAGATGCAAACCCTGAGCATAAGCTCCTTCTCCTCCATAGCAGACCTCTCCTCCACAAATCCTCCTTTCTCAAGTGAGTGAGTGTGTATAATGAGGAACACACCTCCTCTATTTATACACTACTCTGATATGTATTTTACACAAGTACACGTAGGCTCGTATTTAACCAATAGGTTAAATACCCCACTACAACTAACTGGGCCGACCCCTCTAGGGTGGTCTAATAACCCTTTGACCCACATAACACATACAGGGCCGACCCCTACTAGGGAAGTCTAATAACCCGAGTTACCACATTCCGACGGAGGAATAAACATCTCCGGATATACAATAAGATCTTCACGGAGGAATGAAACATCTCCGGAATAATAAAGTACAAATATAATATTCTTTGAAGTTACAATATCTCAACACTCCCCCTTAACGAGAAGGATATTATAACAACATCTGCACGAGCAAGGAGTCATCAACATCATACATGATACATCTATAAATCATTGGAAGCTTTCTTCAATTTGTCTTCATCAGTAACTCAAGCAGTTACTGGTACATCAATGTCAACATCAATATCAGCATTACGATCATCAGCATCGTAATCACACGATCAGCAGCATCATCATCACACTATCAACAGCAGCACGATCAGCATCGTCATCATACGATCATCAGCATCGTCATCATACGATCATCAGCATCGTCATCACACGATCATCAGCATCGTCATCATACGATCATCAGTATCGTCATCAGCATCGTCATCACACGATCATCAACATCGTCATCAGCATCATCATCATATGATCATCAGCATCATCACCGCACGATCATCAGCATCGTCATCATACGATCATCAGCATCGTCATCATACGATCATCAGCATCGTCAAGGAATGATGTAAACCAGTCATGTACTTTATGAACCGAAGTCCAGGGACGATCCAGTCCTATCATTATCGAAGACATACGTCTACGGCTCTTCTTTCGGACTTAAGTCCAGGAATGATCCAATCCCTTCATTCTCGAAGACATACGTCTACGGCTCTTCTTTCGGACTTAAGTACAGGAATGATCCAATCCCTTCATTCTCGAAGACATACGTCTACGGCTCTTCTTTCGGACTGAAGTCCAGGAATGATCCCAATCCCTTCATTATCGGAGACATACGTCTACGGCTCTTCTTTCGGACTGAAGTCCAGGAATGATCCCAATCCCTTTATTATCGGAGACATACGTCTACGGCTCTTCTTTCGGACCGAAGCCCAGGAATGATCCCAATCCCTTCATTATCGGAGACATACGTCTACGGCTCTTCTTTCGGACTGAAGTCCAGGAATGATCCCAATCCCTTTATTATCGGAGACATACGTCTACGGCTCTTCTTTCGGACTGAAGTCCAGGAATGATCCCAATCCCTTCATTATCGAAGACCTCACGTCTACGGCTCTCTTTAGGACTGAAAGTCCAGGGATGATCCCAATCCCCTCAACTGTCCACTAAGGACTTCATTCTTGGAGACCTCACGTCTACGGCTCTCTTTAGGACTGAAAGTCCAGGGATGATCCCAATCCCCTCAACTGTCCACTAAGGACTTCATTCTCGGAGACCTCACATCTACGGCTCTCTTTAGGACTGAAAGTCCAGGGATGATCCAATCCCCTCAACTGTCCACTAAGGACTTCATTCTCGGAGACCTCACGTCTACGGCTCTCTTTAGGACTGAAAGTCCAGGGATGATCCAATCCCCTCAAGTCCACCAAGGACTTCATTCTCGGAGACCTCACGTCTACGGCTCTCTTTAGGACTGAAAGTCTAGGGATGATCCAATCCCCTCAAGTCCACCAAGGAATTCATTCTCGGAGACCTCATGTCTACGGATCTCTTTAGGACTGAAAGTCCAGGGATGATCCAATCCCCTCAGCTGTCCACTAAGGACTTCATTCTCGGAGACCTCACATCTACGGCTCTCTTTAGGACTGAAAGTCCAGGGATGATCCAATCCCCTCAACTGTCCACTAAGGACTTCATTCTCGGAGACCTCACGTCTACGGCTCTCTTTAGGACTGAAAGTCCAGGGATGATCCAATCCCTTTCTGTATTCTCATCTATACAAGAGCAGTTATCACATTAGCATATATTCTCACCAATACATCAAAAACATGTATACATCACACCAAAACATGTATACATCACAACTAGCATGTATTCTTACTAATACATCAAAACATGTATACATCACATCTAGCATGTATTCTTACTAATACATCTAACATCAAAACATGTATACATCACAACTAGCATGTATTCTTACTAATACACCAAAACATGTATACATCACACCAAAACATGTATACATCACAACTAGCATGTATTCTTACTAATACATCTAACATCAAAACATGTATACATCACAACTAGCATGTATTCTTACTAATACATCAAACATCAAAACATGTATACATCACAACTAGCATGTATTCTTACTAATACATCAAAACATGTATACATCACACCAAAACATGTATACATCTAGCATGTATTCTCACCAATACATCTATCATCAAAAACATGTATAAGTAAAGCTAAGTATTCTAAGTATAAGAGTCCTAAATCTAAATATTTCTAAGTAACTGGGTGTAGAGAACAGGTTACCTCATCAACGACCTTGTTGTTTGATGAGACAATCTCATCAGTAGTGACTATACTACTCCCCCTTTTGAGGAGGGTCCTTTTGAACTACACCAAGCTTGTCTCGGAAGTATTCAAACTTCACTCGAGACAGAGGTTTGGTTGGTAACTTCTTCACTTGACGTAGAGGATTGGTTAGTACAATGGTAACCTGTTACAAATTCAAACTTTTAGAGTTCCTTTCTGTGTCATATCTTGTTAGTTCCCTATGTTCTTTGACTTATCATGGAACACTAGATTCTATGTCATCTTGATACAACTCTAATTATCACATAGGATCTCAGTTGGTTCTATCTCTAAGTCAAACAATCCTAAAGCCAAACTTCTTCACAACTAGCAGAGCAAGTAGCCATATATTCCGCTTGTGCTGAGAGCCACACTAGACTGCTTCCAGCTAAACCACGAGATCATGGCTAATCCCAGACAATAACATCCTCTCGATGTGTTCTTCTTGTCTGATACACTTCCTGCCCAAACAGAATCTGAATAGCCATCTGAAGTCATGATCTTCAAGATAGCATAGATCAAATTCTATCATGTCCTTTATGTGCCTCATCACATACTTTGCAACTATCAGGTAAACACATCTAGTTTCCGATAGATACTAACTCAAGGTGTTCATAACAAAGCATATATCTAACCTAGTATCTGTTAGATATATCAAAGACCCAATAATTTGACTGTACAGAGTTATATCCACTAACTCTGATGAGTTATCCCCTAATAGCTTCAAGTTGGAATCCATAAGAGTGGCCATTCCAACACCTTAAGTCATATTTCTCATCATACTTTCCCTGGTTGAGAAATATTCCTTCTGAGCCTTGCCATACTTCCAGACCTAGGAAGTAAAGCATCAATTTGAGATCTTTCATTTTTCATTTCTGCATTGAATGATCTTCTGCATATCTATCTGTGCCATCTCTCGTTAGATGGGTCTACTGATATGAGCCTCAATATCATTCGAACTCTGTGGTGAGTTCCTTCTTGCATCCATGTCATATGTGTATCATATTCAACCTTGTAGCAAAGGGTTGAGATCCACATCACCCATGGTGATCATTAAGCTTATCAAATTATTATCGATCCTAGGTACCTATACAGAACCTGATTCATACTTCTTCTTTAATTACACCATACTTGGAGCAAACATCTTGTCGTGATTCTCTTCCCCTTTCTAAGAGAATCTTCTAGCCATGAGCCTTCTATATTTTGTTTGATTTGTAAATCTTCTTGTTTGAACATCCACCACTTGTACGGTGTCCATCATTCTTCATGACCTTTCCTACAAATCAAAATTAAGTACATGATTAGTAATACTTCATAATCATCAAAAGATAACCCATTATGCATACAGATATCATTTACATAGTGATGCAACTATTTTGACCAATACTTTGGCACAACACTTTCCCATATCCTGTATGCATACAGTGGCTATCTAGATGCCTTCCATCTCTACCAGAACATACTATCGAGAGTGTGCACAACTCTCAGCATGTCAGCAAAGAGGTTTCATTCTAGACAAGCAACAATGGAATGTTTGTCCAAACATATGCACATTAGTTGTATACTGTTCAATGCTCTATGAATGTTTACACTCAGCATTATATATTCTAGGAATACAAATATGCATGCAGGCAATATCATTACTATTTCAAATAGTAACTCAAATACTTATCTTTTATGTTTGTGTGGCTGCCTCCCGCTTGATCTTCTGTATGTATTTTGAACTTCTATTCATTCTGTACCACTGTGCATGCTCAAGAGTCATCCTCATGATCTCATACACAAACATACACTCATTAGTATATTCTAAATGCTATCAAAACATTATAGTACTAATTAATCTTGAAAACATATAGTCATGATTATAGTTAATAAACATTAGTATTCAAGATTTCAGGGAAGTCTTCTTTTACTCATGCATATCATTGATAAAAGATATAATATGCATAATCCCTTGATTACTAACTTTATGAATAAGCATAACCAATCATTCCAAGTATACTTATATAAGGGATCCTAACACAAGGTAAGATTCATGGGAAACATACCTGGATTAGTATACCTACTTGGTTATGTACAACATACCTCGTAAGTAGAACAAAGATTATGGATGAGTCTTTGTCTTCATGTTTTCATGGTCATGGAGCCTGATTTGTCTATCGAGATCGCTTGTAATCTCCTTATGTAAAGCCTTAGCCTCATCTCCCTCTGAAACATGAACTCCTTCACTTATGTAGGTGACCAATCCATCTTCTTCTAGGATTAACCCTATCCACTTGATTTGCAAGAACTGGACCTGGAGCTGGATATGGGTTTGTCAGAGAAACCCCAAAAATTCAAACTTTGAATTTCAAACTTCCGAAAGGATAGAGATATGCGCCTTGATGAGCTGATCAAACTGATATATTCAGAATTTGAAAACTGCAAAGTTTTACTCCTCAATTTTGCCTTTGAAACTTTCGGATTCACTGGACGTGACCCTGAACTGGGGTTTGATGAAGCCCACTCTTTTTCCCCATCAAAAAGTTTGATCCAAAGCTCTAAGCTTCTATTTTTTTGAGGAGCTTCTAGCCGTGGTCACAGATTTCAAAAATTCCCATTTTTACAGAAGCCCTAATTTTCCGCTTTTCTGATCAAAGTCCCGAACTAGGGTCTAATCAAGCCCGGCCTTCTGCCCAACCAAAAATTCTGATCTTGGTCTCTAAATTTCTATTTTGATGAGTAGCATCCAGCCGTGGTCTCCGATTACAAAAATTCCAACTTTCTCCAAAGCCCTAAATTCCGGAAGTCATGAATGAGGGTACCAAAAAATAATTCTGTTTTGACAGAAATATGTACCTGATTGTTTCTGGTGTAACTCTGAAATTTTTGATCCACAGCGTCTGAAAAAGTTTCCTGAGATATCCTGACCTGTTATCTTTCCATCCTGACAGGTCTGACCTCAATTGGATTCTCTGAGAGAGAGTTATGCCAAATGTCGCAACGTGACCTGTTTTGGGAAAATACAGGAGAGCGAACTTGTACGGCGAGCCACGTGTCACTGTTTGACCTTCGGCCTCTGAAAAAGCTTTCTGAGATAGCTCGGCCTGTTATCGTTCCATCCTAACAGGTCTGACCTCAATTAGATTTTCTGAGAGAGAGTTATGCCAAGTGTCGCAACGTGACCAGTTTATGGGATAATACAGGAGAGCGCACTTGTACGGAGTTCCACGTGTCACTGGTTCAACTTCGGCCTCTGAAAACGTTTTCTGAGATAGTGCAGACTGTGTACTACCTGTCACGTTTTACGAAATTTAATTTGGAGCTTCCTAGCCCAAGATATGACCTTTTTTACCAAGGTCACCTGATTTTGACTCAGATCTGGAAGAGGCAGAAACCCTATATTGTACAGATCATAAATCACAAAGTACAACGAATTAGAGGTTGTCCTTTGGAAACAAGGTACCTGGAGATTTTAGCTTTGTCCTGTAACAATTTCAGATCCGACAACTTCGCCAAAACGGATTTATAGCGAAAGTGCTACGATGACTGGTTTTTGCTATGTAAAACCCTAACCTTCAAATTGTCGTAAGTAAAGCAAGTGTCTTTAGTGCCATACCTTGTCTTCCTTCAGGTCAGCTCTGATACCATGTTAAAATTCAATATGCTAAGACAGAAAATAGCAGCATTACATTCCATTTCACAATAATAGCATATACAGGATCACTGAAGAAACAACAAGCATAGCATAAACACAAGAGACAGAGATTTATCCTGGGAAACCCTCATGGGGTAGAAAACCCAGCAAAGCTTCCTCAATATAGATGACCAGCAATATACAAAGATGCAAACCCTGAGCATAAGCTCCTTCTCCTCCATAGCAGACCTCTCCTCCACAAATCCGCCTTTCTCAAGTGAGTGAGTGTGTATAATGAGGAACACACCTCCTCTATTTATACACTACTCTGATATGTATTTTACACAAGTACACGTAGGCTCGTATTTAACCAATAGGTTAAATACCCCACTACAACTAACTGGGCCGACCCCTCTAGGGTGGTCTAATAACCCTTTGACCCACATAACACATACAGGGCCGACCCCTACTAGGGAAGTCTAATAACCCGAGTTACCACATTCCGACGGAGGAATAAACATCTCCGGATATACAATAAGATCTTCACGGAGGAATGAAACATCTCCGGAATAATAAAGTACAAATATAATATTCTTTGAAGTTACAATATCTCAACAAACTATGTGGTTGTTGAACATGTCGAAGGTGCATAATGTGTCGCAGTATGTTGAATTCGAGACTCGTCAGAGTTGTATCGAAATCGAAACTTGTCGAAGTTGTATCGACATCGATGACTTCCCAATTGTGATGCAGATCAATCTGCAATATTTAAAACAGGGGTACTAGTAATTAATTCTTTTAGTTGTTGAAAGCTTCTTTCGCATTTTTAAGACCATATAAATTTGACTTCCTTCCTCTATAATGAAGTGATTGGGCGGGCTATCTTGCAGAAGCCTTCAATGAACCTTCTGTAATAACCTGCAAGGCCCATAAAGGATCTAACATATGCGACATTCCTTGCAGTAGGCCAATCCATTATGGCCTCAATACTCTCTATATCTATTGCAATACCTTCTATCGATATAATATGGCCTAAATACTGTAATTTCTGCTAGTAGAAGTCACACTTACTGATCTTTGCATACAACTGGCTCTCTCTAAGGACTTGCAATACCATTCTCAAATGCTCATTATGTTCCTCTTCATTCTTTGAATACACCAAAATGTCATCCAAGAATACAATCACAAACTTATCCAAGTATTTGTTGAAGACATTGTTCATAAGACACAGGAAAGTAGCAGGTGCATTGGTGAGACCTAATGGCACCAGAGTGAACTCATAGTGTCCATATCTAGTTCTGCAAGCTATTTTGTGAATGTTTTAATCCTTTATCCTCACTTGATGGTATCTAGAACTCAAGTGAATCTTGGAAAATACCTTAGCTTCCTTTATCTGATCAAACAAGTCATCCATTCTTGGAAATGGATACTTGTTCTTGATTGTTATCTTGTTTAGCTACCTATAGTCTATACATAGTCTCAAAGTCCCATCTTTCTTCTTAAAAAATAACAAAGGTGCACCCCAAGGAGATACACTCGGTTTGATATATTCTTTGTCCATTAATTCTTATAGTTGCATCTTCAATTCTATCAGCTCAGGTGTGCTCATTCTATAAGGATATTTGGAACTTGGTGATGCCCCTGGAACAAGATTAATGGAGAAATCAATGTCTTGCTTGGGTGTAAGTCCGGGCACTCCATCTAGGAATACATATTGAAACTCCTGTAATAGCTGAGAGTCTTCTAATTTTGGTCCTTTATCTTATGTTGAATCTGATATATGCAGAACATATAATTGGAATATCTTTTAATAGAACATTCTGAGCTGTAAGGCTGAAATCTTCCTTACTGAAACTTGCTTTGGGATTCCTTTAACCAACCTTGGTCTTCGTTCATCATCAATGCACTTAAGAACCTTCTTATAGCAGGAAATATTGGTTCTATGTCTTTTCAACCATTCCATACCTATCAGGGCATCATAAGATCCAAAGGGTAGGACATTCAAGTTCACCTTGGTGAGAAGTCCATTCATCTCTATGGGGAACTCCACCACTTCTTCACTCACCTTCCTATTAGTTCCAGTGGCTAGTTGAACTAACCAATATTTACTATGCTTCACTTTACTAAGAGAGAAACTATCAACCACCTTAGGAGACACATAACTATGAGTAGATCCTGGGTCAATTAAAACAGAAATAGATCACTTAGCAATCTTACCTTCAACTTCTACCACTATCGATTGGTGTTCTTCTTGGTTATCATCCAGTGTTACATAGATTTGAGGTGTCTCTCTGGACATATATTCTAGTGTGGTTTCTTCTACTAGGTTGTGCAAGCTTTGGGTGTTCTCCCTTTGATGTAGACAATATTAAACCATGTGGTTGTCTCCACATCCCCAGCACTCAAGTGGTCCCTTTTATGTTTTCCTTGCTTCCATAGCTAGTTTGAATCCACTTCTTATTTGTTGTCCTTGTGGAAAGGTTCTAGATTGATTCCTGAATGGTGGATTGAAGAAACTTTTCCTTGGTTCAAACTTTCCTTTGGGATTTCCTTTCCATGCTGGATGAGTTTCTAACTTTCCTTTATTCCGCTCATAACAGTGCATGGTCATTCTAATGGCTTCACCCAAACTTGGAGGATGGACAAACTCAATACTATCTCTGAAATTATGTGGTAGGATTCCAAGCAAACATTGAATATTCACTCTTTGATCCTTGATGTAGTCCACATACCTCAATAATTCCAAGAATGTATGAACATGCTCCTCCATTGAAATCCTTTCTCTTGTTGTCATAATATCTAGCTAATAGGTATTTTTCCTTAAAGTATGTTTTAAACCGCTCTCAATTGATCCTTCTTTCACTGGTTCTCTTGACTCTCATGAGGTGTTCCCACCAAATGGAAGCTCTGCAATTCAGATTGTAAATGGAAACCCTGGATTTCTCACATTCTAAATAATCATGCATTTTGAAGTAATTTTTCATTCCAAGTAGTCATGCCTCTTCCTCTTGGGTCGTCTTGCTCTCTCCATCAAAGGTCGGAGGTCTTACTTTCCTAAATTCTCCTTGTGGGATACCTCTGGACTTCCTTATTCTCTCAGTCATGTTGTAAGTGTGGCTTGGACTCCTTTGAGAGTCTCTGGAGTGTTCTAACCTACTGGAAGGAGATCCCGAAGAGGATGTTATGTGCCTTCTTCTCAGAGAACCTCTTCTATGGCTTGGAGTCCTCTTCCTAGAACGACCTCTAGAGTGACTAATTGCATTCCTTTATTCTCTTCCCATATTACTTGGATTGGACCCCAAATTTACCCTCTGATGCATGTCAGTAAGGCTTTGCGGAATGGTTGCATTGAGCCGGTGTTGCTCTTCCTAAGCCTTTATCAACCTCTCATTAAAACTTACCATGTTTTGAATTTATTTCTGGGGAGTCACCTGCTCCCTTCTTCCATTAGACATTGTTCCAGCATGCTCTTCCTGCACATTTTCCCCTAGCACGTATTCTTCAGGCTCGTAGGGATCTTTTGCATCATTAACAGTCACCATTATTTCTTTTCTGCACACGGCCTTGCTGTACAATTCAACTATAACCTGCTACAATCATTGTGCATGATATAAATGTTTATTAGACATCATAGAACTTTAAACATCCATACAATATGGAAATTGTTCATCAAACAATTAATAAATAAGAGTTCTGTTAGGTTAACACAGTGCCATGGGTGTTTTGTTGCGTGTGATTTATTCCACAGTTTTGCCCTAACAGACCCAGTGTTGCAACTAAAGCTTTGATACCACTTTGTAACATCCCCACACCTCTGCAATGGATTTCAGAGGACATGAGGGACCTTCCAATACATCTTTTTCCTCTTCATTTTCTTCCAATTCCACACACAGCCGCAAAGGCTCAGATCCGCAATCCACAATTGTGATCTTTAATTTGCCTTTCCACATTCCGCAGTACACAATCCGCATTGCATATGTGGAAATATGGAAATCCACATTCCAAATCTAAGGAGACTTTATCTCCCACAACCTGCAATCTGCATTCCGCATTGCAGATGTGGAATTTCGGAAACCATACTAGGACACTTTACCTCCCGCAATATGCAATACGCATTGCGGATACGGAAATGCAGAAGTTCACATATGCTACTCCAGTGGTCGGTCCCCAACCTACGCAATCCAAAATCCACATTGTGGATGCGGAAGGTCCTTGAGGATGTAGAAAAGTTAGAACCACATACCCTTACTTTCGGAAACTTTTAAGGAAAACATCAAAGGGCCATAACTTCCTCATCCTTGGTCCAAATTGGACAAGGCTGGTACCATTGGAAATATCTTAGAGATATCTTATCGAATGATTAAAATCCCCACACCATCTGAGCACTCCAACCATGCCAATTTTTCCAACTAAGTTTCTATTCATAATCCCACCAAAGTGACTTATCCTTCTGCAAGGTTTTTGCCTCCTTCCTTCCATGACCTCCTCCTTCACCTGACCTATAGAGGGGTCCTGAAAAACATCAGGGTTACCCCTTTTCTTTCCCAAATACAAGGTTAAGTCTAGTAATCCCTTTTAAGGGTGCATACAATGCATAAACAAACATATCTAATGAACTAAGCTAGTTAACATATCCACCACCTACAGGGGTTAGCCATGCATATCATCCATGTAACAATGAAGTATTCCAACACATATTCAATCATGAATTCTACCTCATTCCCATACTTATCCCTCTAATGAGAAATTTAATGGAACCATCCATTCATTAATCGAGGGCATGGAAAGCATAACAATGCATAAGGTGTAAGAAGTTAGGTCTAACCAATACATCTACCACATGCAATATTTATAAGGCATTAAACTCATGCAAATGGATGAGGAATCAACCTAAGCTCAACCTTCTACTTAGGATTACACAAATTATACCTACTTCTCACATTCATATAAACATTTATTCAACAACTTGAACAAAAAAAATCTTAATATAACACATGAGATATCAACATTCAATCCACATAAAAACTTACCTTTCAATCTTGAATTTTCCCAAGCAACTGGCTAAGTGAGACCAACGTTCCACCCAACCTTAGGTCTTTGTCTAGCCTATAATCTTTCAGCTGAGAGACTACCCCCGAGCTGGGCTGTGTATCCACTAAGGAGGGATAACTAGGCTCTCTAACAATCAAGGTCCACTTCAATGCTAAGACAACCTACAGTTGGGTTTATAAAGCATATAGGGGAAATGGGAAGGATAATGATAAGCTAGTGAGTTCAATCCACAGAACTACAGGAGTCTCAACACTCAACAGACATCGCACCCACATTATCTACCTCACCCAACACAAGGAAATCCCTCTTCTCTGTTACATAGTCCCTCAAGACCCCCTTCCCTTCCAGTGTTAATCATGGTGGGAATAATAAGGTCCAACTATTAGTTCTATGAGATTACAGCCTTCACTGTGTTTATCAAGCATTCCAACCCTAATTATTACTGTCTATCTCTGTTAAACAAGTTGGGATCTTCACAGGGTTGCGGATTCGACTCTATCGTGCAACTCGCTTCTCTGCACATCGATTTCGTTCTTGTCACGGCTTCCTCAAGCAATTAACGCTCTGTAACTTCTTCTAGGGTTTTCTTACAAGGAAATTATCAATAGATAATGCATATGCACAAGGTTTTCAATGACAATCAGCTCTATAATTATTTTTTTACAAATAATCATGTTTTCCTTCTCTAATTATTGATGGGTTTTGTAATTCTTTCCCCATGGAATTCTAGGTAATAGTAGCATAGCATAACAGGGTTTTGGGTTCTTAGATGATTGAATGGCTTCGAGGGAAAATGGGAAGAACCCCCCTTTCGAATCTCCGGGCTGTTTTTATCCCCCAATACCTCTCTGTGCCGAACTTCCTTCCCCACTCTCTGTAACCGAATTCCAGGTCAGGATGGGAATCACAACAATTTCTCTTGTACAGGTGGCAGCGTGGATTGCCATCCCATAACCCCCTAACCTCTCCCTAGTGGATACCATATCCCCTTCTCCTTAGCTACCTCACTTAGCCAGTTTCCTTAGCATTTCATTGCAATATTAAACATTTACATCAATTACAATATCTCATGGCTTAGTAGCACATGAATAGTTCAAATGTCAAATAATTTCCTATGCAACAAACTTTAAGCATCCACTAGTGGGGTCTTGGCCTTGAACTCCACACTAGGGAAAACACACCTTGCATTTACACAATATGGACATTCAGGCCAATAATTATTAAGGAAAGGTAGGGGTATTACAGAAAAGCCACATGATATTATAATAACCCAATTTTGACCCTTATGATATATTGGCTTTTAATATAAATATCGTGTACATGCGATGTATGTTTTCCTAGAGTGGATCTCAAGTCCAAGGCCCCGCTAGTGTATGCTCAGTTTTTATTTAAAATACAAGTATTTGACATTTTTTTATCCATGTGCTATTAAGCCATGGGATATTGTAAATTGTTGTAAATATTTAATATGGCAATAAAACACCAAGACTAGCTATGGAAGCAACGAATGAGAAGGGGCCATGTATATTCCACTAGGGAGTGGTGAGGGGGTTGTGGGGATGAACCATATGCTGCCAAATGTCATCTTGTAAACCCATTTGACTTTCCCTGCTGACATTTAAATCAATTGTAAGGAAGTTGTTGAAGAATCAGTCCATGGATTCAATGGAGCATGGGCAGCCCATAAATTTGTATGGTAGGTATGGGCTCTGTTTTTCTTATACCACAAGTCACTCTACCTCATGGGAATTGTTCCTTCCTCATTCCCATTCCATTGTTGAATATTGGAGCATCATTTTTCATCCATTACACATGCCCAGCAGTGAGAAAAACCAGAAATCGCAACTTTGCAAGAACCCACGTTTTGAAGAGCCATAAACGCCCAGAATTTGGTATTGATAGTAAAATTGAATGGGGAATCCATAGATATAAACCTTGGGGTGAATTTGGGAGTATTAGATACTCCAAAACCCATATAAAAACCCAGTTTTTATAGTCCAGAAGTCCAGTGACGGGATTGAGTTATCTGATCACAGAATTGAGAAATTCCAAGTGTGAATTCTAGAACAGAGGTTGGGAATGTTTGATAAACCCAGTGATGGCTAGAATCTCAAGGCTTTAGCAGCTTGGACCTTTCTATGCCCATCCTAAAGAGCACTGGAGGGGAGGGACGCCTGAGGGACTGTGCAGTAGAGAAGGGGACCTTCCTTGTGTTGGGTGTGGTAGGTACTGTGGGTCCCTTGACTATTTGAATTATCTTGGGATACCTGTAGCTCTGTGGTTGAGCTCAATGGATTAGCATTTCCCTCCTTTGTCTTTTGTATGCTTGAGAAACTCAACTATGTGTTGGATTAGCATAGTTGTTGAGTGAAACCATGGCTGTGAGTGAGCCTGTTTAGTTCCTCCTTAGTCGATACACAACCCAGCTCGGGGGTGATCTCTCATTTGAAAGAATATAGGTTGGACAGAGATCTATGTTTGGGTGGAACGTTGCCCTCACATAGCCAGTTGTTTGAACATTTACATTTCAAGATAAGTATTCTCTGTGGTTTAAATTATATGCATTATGTGTTCTGTGATGTGTTAATTATGAATGATAGTTGTTAATGTTGATGAAATGAAAGACATCATGTTTTATGCAATGTGATAATTGATGACTGTTATATGCATGATGAAACTCTTTGTGTGTTTATAGTGTTTAATTCCGATATGTTTGTTGAGTATGAATATGTATACATAGGTTTTTATTTATCCATGAATTTCTGATTAATGTATGGGGCTGAGAGTGTCAATTAAGCCCGGTATGTTTGGTCATGTTTCCTCTATTGCACTGGATTGATGGATGTCGACGTGACAGATATAATAACTGGGGTTTGATGTCATACATGTCAAACGTTGCCAACATAGTCAATGAATCCAAATTTCCTATTGCCTCTAGAATTGCATTCCATTGCAAAGGGAAATTTTGCAAAACTTCTATAGCAGACATGGAACGTGGAGTTTTGGCTAAGTCTTCAACAATAGAGTAGTTAGGAGAAGCCCACAAATTTGCATTGTGCGATGCATGCTTATAGACACCCTTTGGTATCTTAAGCATAGGGTTTGTGGCTCTCTCAATTTGAAGAGGAGAAGACATATCAGGGATCTCCTTATATTTTTGTGGCATTTATGGGGTATAATTTATTGCTCTTGTTTGTAACAAAGCATCTGGGCTAACCATATTCATATAAGACTTATTAGAAGACACAAAACCATGGGTGCCCCCAGCACTAGAGCTTCCAAAATCCAAGTTTTGTCCTTTGGAAAAATGATCCTTCGGGATGGCAGGTTTCTTTTGTTGCAAAATATTCTAGGCTTCATCAATTAATGGGAACTGATGAGTCAAGTGATCTTCCTTGCAAAGTTTACAAAGGAATTTCACCTTCTTCTTTTCTTTGTTTCCCCCCTCAACACTATCTGTGGTTTTGGGCTTTTGTTGATGTTGACCAACGCGACTTCAGTCGACAGGGGTTCCACTTCACTGTCGACACATAACCTGCATTCTGCAGTATAGTTGACTCAACATTACATAATATGTGGTCCAAATGACCCAAAACCCGCATTCCACGGTACAATTGACCCAAAATACATAACTGATCTTCTGCTCATCACCATTCACGTCATCTTCTCTCCATTCACATCATCTTTTGCCTTGTCGCAGCATCGGAGATGCTGCGATAGCACTCTACCAAACCACCTACCAACATTTGATTACCCTGCCTCATTATTTCCCTTTTTCTTTCCACTGGGTTGCCGAGAACCCTTCTGATTTGACTGCACATTATGTACAATAGACGTTTGAGAAGGGGGAGTGGTGACTGAAGTATCCTCGGCTGCATAATTTTTTATAGAATTCTCATGAACTTGTTTGGCCAAAGCCTCTATAGCGGACAAGTCGACTGAACCCACAATGCCATCAACATGTGGTCTAGGTTTGGGTCTAATAAGGATCAATGCTTGACCTTGGTGCATCAGGAATGATTTCGTAAAGAATCCCAAACTGAGCATAAATTAGATCTAACTATGGGGTTCTTAACATGGCTTCCTCTTCTGAGGTAACCCCGGAAGTCGAAACATCCTTGGATATGTAAGGTAATGATGATTTCAAAAACCACTCTAATAGGAATTATGGGGGAATCTTAGCTTTAATGAGCCTCTTACTTCTTCTCCACTCATGAATGTGATGAGATATATGAGTGGATTTGTTCTATCTAAATTTAGACAGAAGATCTCTGCCAGCATCATACCGAATGGGAAGTTGGAAATGATTCAAAAATATCACCGCCAAATCGTAGAAGTTATGATAAGCAGTGGATGGTAGTTCAATGTACCATTTATTCATGAAATTGGTTAAGGTTCTTTGGAAAATTCTTATCCATATGGAATCATCGTTTAACGAATTAGAAGAACACCATAAGTGAAATGTTGTAATGTGGTCCCCTAGATTTTCTCCAATATTTCCTTCAAACATGGGGATGTTCGAAGTAAGCTTGGTTGGAACAGGAGGCCAACTAGGGTCATGATGCACAGGTTCATTCATAATCTTTGGAAAATATAGCAAGTTTATCATTGCCAGAAAGGGTAAGCGGGCCCTAGCCAATGGAATATGAGTTCGGGGAGTCTAGTAAGGAAAACTACCTGAACCATAACTCCCATAAGGTTGGTTTGGGTTTCTCCCAACCATTGGTTGTGACGTGAAAGCATTCTGAAAGGTGCTCCATTCGTAGGAAAGTGGATTTCCCCCTTGAGGTCCACTCTATTGGGGATGAGTATAAGTACCTCCAACTAAAAAAGGAGTTGAAGTATATGCATTACTACCTTCTCCACCAAAGAGTGAAAAATGAGTGTTCCCTACAAGTGCATTAGAGGTTTGAACATTCGATGATTGCAAACTATAACCTATAAAGGGGTTTCAACTCGCAAACTATGGAATGGAAGGGACAGGTATCGAGCTTACAAAACACGTTGAAGTAGCAATATGTCCTCTATGCCAAGGGAATTATTGAGTGAAAGGAGCATAAATGTTAGGAATAGTTTAGACATTGTGAAGAAAAGGAGATGACGTGAACGAAACAATAGGTATCCCAATGAAGGGAATATTTGAAGAAATGACAATTGATCCAAAAGGTATAGAATTCGATGCAATCTAAATGCTTGAAGACCCTAAGGATCCTGTACTAAAGTTCGGTGAAGTGATTGGAGCAGAAGACATCTGCAACGTTCTAGGTACTAGAAAGTTCACATGAAGAGGGGAAAATCCTCCCTGCATAATGGTATATGTGGGAGTATGCGGACCTCCTGATATGTCCCCTCTATTGTCCATAGTAAATCCAAACATAAACCTATACAAAAATAACTCAGCTAAACCTAAAGAGATAAATCACCGTAACATCGGATCGCTAGGTCCAATTAATGGTGGGTTAAAAGGTCTCACAAAATATTTAGTTTGTAAGTCTTCAACCATGGTTGTGTGTGGAACTAGTGAATTTTGAGTAATAAGGTGAGGTTCTCTAGGTAGTTCAGTCATTCCTTCTAGTTCAGAAGAACCACTTGAGTTTGTCCTTCATCAGTGATGTCACGATGAAGGATCCACAATGAGTGGAGGAAGGTTTCATAACCTTCTTGACCTATGGAGAGGTTGGTCCTCCACAACTAAAAATATTCTAAGAAAATAAAACCTAGGCCCAAATAGAATAGGAGTAAACAATCAACACACTACTAAAAATGTCCTAGAGTGATCCAAACCAGGAAATCAAATAACCTTCAAAATGAGAGTTTGGGATGATGAGGGCCGAGAACATACCAATGAAGGAAAGAATAACAATTATTCAGGGTCCAAAATACAGGCACGATAGGTGCAAGCGCTGGAATCACCCAACCTCCTTCCCAAATAGCTGCAAGGGATTTCCTCCCAAATCGGTCATAGTTGCAATGGAAATATCCTTCCACTAACACCTATGTAGTCCCCTAAGAATCTAGATACTAAGGCTACCAACAATATAGAGAGGGTCTCGGGGAACAGTCGCAGGTCAAATCAATGCACAGGGGCAGGGTAACTGTGCTTGAAATCCAAAATCACCATAAGGTACTACTAAATCCCCATACATGCATTGAATCTTGTATATGCTCAATAAAATATTGGAGGGGTATCTCCCACTACTCAATCTCGCATGACATCTTTCTTAACTCTAGTGTGAGTGGAGCTTCCCGATTCACCTTCTACAAAGGTGGATTTACCTAAAGAATACTCGCTATAATTTGAGTTTGACTGCTTTCGATAGTTAATGAAAACCTAATCCAAAGCACTAACCTAATCTAGTTGGTGTAAGAACCTAAAAAGAAAAATTTACTACTTGATTTTAGATTTAAGATTCTTTTTTAAGGTTGTTGTTACTCAATGTGTAGTGTATGTGTGCATGGTTTTATTGCAACTGAAACGAAAGATCATGGTAAATGTGTAATAAAATGTTTCCACTACTTTTATTTTTCCACTTTTTATAAAGCAAAGTACTGATGAAGTAAACCTAAATGAAATCATTTTTTTTTCTTTTCCAAAAATAAAGGCATGCAACTACTACTATTTCTGAAAAGAAAACTAATGTACTTGTTAAGGAAAAAAAACCTTGCTCTTTTTGAATTTTTATTTTAAACAAGAGAAGAAAAACTAACTATGGACAAGTAAAACACACTTCAAATACTTAAGTGGATACAAAATGTATACCTAATCTTAAAAGAACATAAAGCTAACCCTCACAAAAATCTGAAGACAACAAGTTCAAATAGGGAACTCAAACAAGAAAATGGATTAACTAACTTGGTAAAAAAAACACTTCGAAGCCGAATGATAAGAAAAAGAAACCAAGGAAAATTCTTCAAGATATCAAACGACTTTCAATTAGGCCAACAATCAATAAATATCAGTCAAAGTGTCCATAAACCAACTACTCGAACTTGAAAGACCCAGGTACAACCGCAACAAGTCAAAAATACCAAAAAAGATCCAAAAGAAGAGCAAAGACCTAGCTACAGAATAAAAATAAGGTGGAATGATCTCTTAAAGAGAAATATACTTCGAAAATAATCAAATCAAAATCCAATAAGTTCAACCCTAGGAGGAAAAATAAACCCTAAAGGGGCACCCGCGACTATAAATACAATAACTAGTGGGTTACTTGCATGTGTAACACAGACAACCCGTAGGTAACAGGGTAAACTCATAATTGTATATATTAGCAAGTCACGGGTCTGCTTCAAAGTTTTTTTAAAAGGAATAAAAAATCAAATAAGACCAAATCTAAGTCTAAAAGAAAGGGTATATACCCTCTACAAACCCTTCAAAAACTCTAAAACTTAGAATGAAGAAAACCTACACAAATGACTCCCATAGCAACAGAGGACTCCCCAATGGAGTCGCCAATTCTGCTGTTCGAAAATTAATCCTATGACAGGGAAGTTATTTAGGTATGTTGTAGGTACAACAAGTCCCATGTTTTAATCCAAACATGGGAGCCCCAATTTTTTTATATGCAAAGGTAATGTTGAAATTCCTTATTCATTTTGGGGTTTTAATTCTACTTATCATGCCTTTTATACCTTTTCCATGATTTGATTCAGTTAATAATTTTCCCTTTGAAAATTCCTTTGATTTTTGTGTGTTTTTGTGAGTTGTGGAAAGAAGTAATTTTTCTCAAAAGTTATTCTTTCTACAACCCGCAATCCGCAATCTGCAATCCAGATTGTGGAAGCTTGGTTTTTTGGATTTGAAACATTGTCTTTCCGCAACCCGCAATCCACAATGTAGATTGCAGATGCGGAAATATTTTTCAATAATCGTGGTTTATCGCACCCACAACCTGCAACCCGCAATTGTAGATAGCAGGAAGAGTTTCAAAATAAATTTGCATTTTGCTTTTCCGCAACCCACAACCCACAACCCACAAATGCAGATTGCGGATTGCGGAAAGATCATTATTTTAGTTTGTGTCATTTGCGTTTCTGCAAACCGTAACCCACAATTACGAATTGCGGATTGCGGAAACTTTTGGTTTGTATTTATTTAGAGTTACATTTCTGCAAGCCGCATTGTGGAAAGAATGTACATATTTGCAAGAATAAACTTCCGCAACTCTTATTCTGCATCCTGCAAGTTAGATCTCAGTCGTCGATCTATCTTAATCCTATGGTCCATATTTTACCCGAAGAAGTTGTTAAATATGTTGAATTTTTTATTTTCTTTTATCATTTTTCAATTTCGAGAATTTACCTTCTACAAGGATTTTTACCACGAGCTTTTACCAAAGGTTGTTTTATGTCGTTTCTCGTTAGTACAGGTCGGTTGCATGTCATTTTATTATTTGCTTGTTTATGATTTTTCATGAATTTCAAACTGTTGTTGATTTGTTTTCATTTACTTCTAAGAATTTCCATTTTTTCAACATGTTGAGAGTTACCCGTTCTAAGACAGCACAGAAAGACCTATTGAACAAAGACCCCAACTTCGGCATCCTTGCTGATACCAGTGACAAAGTCTCGAATACCTATCAGATAGACTGGTCTAAAATTTATGCCATTTTTTACAATGACGCCCTATCAGAAATCCAAGATAACCAACCTGTATATGAGAAGATTAGGAATTCCTAGTTACATGCCATAGCAGCCAGACCTGCACTTCTTCCTTACATAGATGCAATCAATTGGATAATTGACGATGTGAACCCTAAAGATCAGTCCTTTAACAATAGTGCAGGGCCCCATTTGTTCTCTTTTCGCCTTGAATTTTTCATTAGAGCTTATGCTCTTAAGCTGACTTCCCAAATTCTTAATGCCACTTTCCAGGATTCTTCCAACACCAAGTTTAACTTCGACGAGATGATCAAGTCATGGATGAATAACTCGGCCAACTTCATACATAGAGTTGATAACCTATACCTTGTTTCATGGTTCAACGAACCATATTCCCTCTTAGCAGCCATGCTTTGCAGGTTGTATGGTATACCCAATTGTTCTATGTTTAAAGACAAATGGACACTTGTGGCCCATCACGTCCTTACAATTGGGGATTCATTTAATTGGGCTTCAATTCTGTCAATGGAGTTAAAGGCAGCAATTGAGCGGTATCAGAAGACAACAGCTTCAAGGAAGACATCTTTCTTTTATTCAGCCTATGTCATTGATGTATTATGCTCAGAATTCTAGTAACCTTTCATGGGATGTAATTGGACACTTTTGACTCCCTTAGTTCACATTTACTGTTCAACATTGTGGGATAACAACTATGTTCCTTTATTGTATGATATCCATGATCACTTCTTCGGTACAATTTGTCATTAGATATTCAGGGAAGATGCACCTTCCTTCTCTGCTAATGCCAAAACTCTCATTCCCACCATTGGTGACTGGTATGTGGGAGAATCTTTCTCTTATATGAGAGTTTGGGGAAGTAGCACAGTACATTTGTTGCCAAGGATAGTCCCTGACAAAATCCTACTTGAGGAAATAGCCTTCCAAACTGTTACAGATGGAGTTTTTCTCAAGCTCACTAGACCTAAAAGAAAGGGATGGCCTAAATTCCCTTTGAACCTTGGGCTTTTGGTCATTCCAACCTAAACATTTGCTGCAGTACTCGGAAAAAGGATTGTTTCATTGAAATTGGGACAAGCCCCCAAAAGGATGCATGATCCCAAGGCATTCCTGGCTACCCACTTTGCTCAAGAGCACATGAAGACCACTTATGCACATGAAGATATGAAATTCAACATAGCATATCTATAGAACAAAAAAAACAATTACTAGAGATGCATAAAGAATCATATGTGAAAACTGTGCAACAGACTTGCAGCTGTGCTCTATTGAACTCAAAAGATGAATATAATACAATACATAGTAATAATGACTGAATAATTCAAATTAACCAAGGAGTTCATTTGAATAGCCTTCATGGTGTAGCATGTCTCCACTAAGAGTCATCATCATTAGATCAGTGATGTCATCAATGAACAAGTAATGGTCAACCAAGGGTCAAAATCAGTCTAACTAAATGTAGGTAGGTGTAAATGGCGCATGGAGCACTAATGTAGTCAAGGAGAATCCAAGGAGGTTGCATGAGGAGCTGTCTGGAGTCAAAATAGTCAAACCAGTCTCTCTAAGTGTCCATCGGAGTGTTTCAGTCAGTTAACTAGTCAATCTATCCTCAAATCAAGGAAATGTCCATAAATCAAGCAACTAACTGAGTGTGTCACTGGTGGTAGGTGAGAGAGGGCGTTGTTTGTCTCAAGAGATGAAAACAAGGTGCATAATGGACTAGGAGGGTTGGAACTGAATAGAAATAAGCTCTTGGGGCTAGCAAACTAGGTACTAGGTGTTGGGGGACACCTCACTGATGACTGGGATGCATGCAAATGCATGCCTGCATGCCTGCATGGTGCATACAAACATAAAAAATATGGTGAGAATATCCTAAAACCCCCCCACAAGCTATACTATGAGGTAAAAAATAAAGGATAGGGTCCTTGTTATTGAGACCCAAGGTCACCCCAATACATAAAATAGTCCAAAAATGCTAGAAAAAATCTAAGTGAGGAAAGAGGGAAAACCTAGTGGGAAGAAAGCCCCCCTCAAGCTGAACACTGAAGGATCTAATCTGTCTCCACCATAGTAGAACTCACCCCTAATAGTGAACAGAGGTAAGAGAACTTCTTCTTAGTGAAGCTCTTGGTGAAGATGTCTTCAATTTGCTCTTGTGTAGCACAATATTGCAGTACAATGGTTCTGTCATGCACAAGCTATCAGATGTAGGGAATGTGGATCTCGATATGCTTGGTCCTCTATCTCTAAACTGGATCCTTCGAGATCTGTATAGCACTCTAATTGTCACAAAAGAATGACGGTAGAAGTGGTGCTACCAATATCAAACTCTGCTAGAATACCCTACAACCAAACTGCATGAATGCAAGCGTTGATCGCTCCTCGATACTCTGCCTTTACTGAAGATAAGGCAGTGGTTTCCTTCTTTTTGCTTGACCAGCAAATAGTCCTTGTGCCAATCATGAAAAAATATCTAGAAGTGTACTTTCGATCAATGCTATCACTTGCCCAATCTGAATTAGTGAATCCTACTAAATCTAGCTCGAAATCTGCAGCATAGTGTATGCCAAAGTGTCTAGTACCCTGCACATAGTGAAAGATTCTCTTTGTTTCCCTCCAATGAAGCTCATGGGGCTGCTGCATATATCTTGACATGGCACTCATGGCATAAGAAATATCAGGCCTAGAATGTGTCAAGTATAGAAGACTTCCAATCAACCGTCGATAAAGTGTCGAATCCACCAATGGTGTGGAATCACCATCCTCTAGTCTTATTACCGATAGGAATAAGAATGGTGTTTCCTTACAATATGAAATATTAAATTTATTTAGTAGGTCTGAAACATACTTTTTCTAAGATATGGCTATCCCATCAAAATTTTGAGCTATCTCTAGCCCAACGAATTGCTTCAATAAGACGAAATCACTCATGTCAAAAGCTAGATTTAAAGCAGACTTTGTGTTTCCAATTGAAGCAAGATTGCTTCCAGTTATAAAAAGGTCATCAACATAAAGGACAATGATCAGCAAGTTACCTTCATGCTGCTATAGGTACACATTTGGATCTGATTTGCACTGTGCAAAATTATGTGACAGAAGGAAGGAGTCCATCTTTGCATACCAAGCTCTTGGGGCTTGTTTTAAACCATATAATGATTTCTTCAGTCTTCACACTAATGTCGGATCTGATATGTATCCTTCAGGATTCTTCATGTAAATCTTTTCTTTCATATCTCCATGAAGAAATGCACTCTTCAAATCCATATGGTGCACTTCCCAGTGCTTAGATTCGGAAATTGCCAAAACTAGGTGGATAGAATCCATCTTTGCAACCGGTGCAAAGGTCTTGGTGTAGTACACTCTTTGGACTTGGGAGCAACCTTTTGCAACCAACATAGCTTTGTATTTTCAGGTTGATCCATCTACAGCAACCTTTTTGTGGTAGACCCATTTGCATTGGACTAATTTTCTCCTAGGTGGAAGAGAAACTAGCTCCCATGAGCATTTTTCTGAAGAGAACAATACTCTTCATCCATGGGGGTTTTCCATCTCGGATCTCGGTGGGAATGATAGTATGATTTAGGATCTGAAACTATAATCAAAAAAAATTTCTCAGACAGTAATGGATCAGAATATGAAAGAGCCATACCTGCTTTTTGAAAGTTTGCTCGAGTTCTTCTTGGATCGGCAGGATTTCCAATGTTTGAACCAACAGATTGGAGAGTATTTTGGGCCCACTTTGAAAATGGTTGGGGAACATTTGGATCTGCATCTAAACTTGATATTTCATGTTCATCAAACTCTGATAAAATATCAGAAATATTAGAATACAAACTATCATCATCTTCTTCCAAATCTTCTTCTTGTAGAGGCGACAATTCAACAATTTCCTTCTCGACTAGTTTAGATCTTGAAGCGGTTCTTCAAATCATACACTTTGCTCAATGAATATATTTTTGGATCTGATATCCATGAGTTTTTCGCCTTTTGATTCTTCAGCATATCCAATGAGGATGCACTCAGTACTTTGCAGATCCAAATATTTTCTCTTCTTAGTCAGAATTCTAGCCCATGCAGTTGAGCCAAAAAGTCAGAATTCTAGCCCATGCAGTTGAGCCAAAAACCCTAAGATTGGACACATCATGCTTGTGACCAGTATAGGATTCGAAAGGAGTAGTATCTTTTATAGATGAATGTGGAACTCTATTGTGAATGTATTCAAAAACATTCATGGCCTCAGCCCAAATATTTTCATCCAATCCTTTTGAATCAATCATACAGGTTTCCATCTCTTTTAGTGATCGGTTCTTCCTTTCCGCTACACTGTTCTGCTGAGGTGTGTAGGGAACAATGTGCTAGATCTGAATTCCATTTTCTGCATAAAGTTGTAGCAGCTTTGATTTGATATATTCACCTCCATTATCATATCTAAGAGCTTTTATGTTTCTCTCGGTGGCAATCTCAACAGAAGCCTTGAAAATATTGAATTTTTCTAGCACTTCCGACTTGTTTTTAAGAAAGAAGACCGAAGTGAATCTGGAGAAGTCATAAATAAATTTCAGAACATACCTTGAGCCATTCATGGAGATATGTGGTAGCGAACCGTTGATATCAGAATGAATAAGCCCCAAAATACAAGAAGCTTTGCTAGCTTTGCCTCGGACAAACTTGTGCTCGAGGTGCTTCCCAATGATGCCACCCTTGCATATTCCCTTTGAGAATTTGATGCTCGAAAGGACCTCAAACATGGAATTTTTTTGTAGCAGCTGAAAATATTTATAATTTAGGTGTCCAAACCTCTCATGCCATAACCTACTAACCTCATTTCCATGATCCGGTAGGGAACTTGGATTTTCATTTGGTAAGAAGTGAGAAAACTCATATGCTCTTGCATCATGATTGGCTTTTCCTACCACAATGAGTTTTCCGCTTGTAATATTAGAAATTTCAACATTATTGGGGCTAAATAAAACCTTCTTTGGTAAACCAATGTTTTTCATTTGATACACAAAAAGGAGGTTAGTAGCTAGAGAAGGAACATAAAGAACATTCTCGAAACTCCCTTGCTCTAAATGAATAGTACCTTTTCCCTTTGAAGAAATTTGTGATTCATCTCCCATGTGGATGGAGATGGTGTTGTTTGATTCCAATGATGAAAAAGAATCTTTGTCTACAACCATGTGATTCAAAGCTCCTGAATCTATGAGAAGAGTTGTGGAATTCGAAACACTATCCATGAGTACATGACCTCTTTCTGTATGCTCATTGATGTCCTTCTTCCTTGTGCCATCAGGAAGAGCAATGTTATTTTTCTCCAAGAGAAGGGCCATCTGATATATGGTATTCTTCATGCATGAGCTTTCAGGATGAAATCCCTTGCTACAATAAGAAAATTTAGTCTTCTATTTCCCCTTTTGTTTGTCTTTTCTTGAATTGGATGGCTCATGTGACTGATTTGTCTTCTCCTTTTGCTTTGGAAAATTAAACCTTGGCTTCTCTTTCTTTTGCTTCCATTTTCCATTCGTAGCTTTGGATCCTCCAACAAAAAGGGCTTGATCTTTCGAGGTTTTTATGGTCCCCATTTGAACAAGCTTATCATGCTCTTTTGTCAAGGATTCAATGAAGGCATTCAAGGTAGGCATCTTCCAATTAGGAATTATGAGCTTTCTCGTATTGAAAGTTGAAACAAAAACTGAATAGTCTCTTCCTAAATTCGTAAGGATTGATAGAATCAATTGCTTTTCTTCCTTTTCAACTCCACATTTCTTCAATAGCATTACCAACTGCTTAAAATTAGTGAAGAAGTCATTGATGGTCTCGAAATTCTCAGGATTGAGGGTAATCAACTCATTCTATAGCTGATAAGATCTCATTTCATCCTCCTTTCCAAAGAGTGGAAATTTTTTCCCATACCTCTTTCAAAGTAGTCAATCCACTGAGATGGAAAAGAAGATCCTTAGAGATGTTGAGACAAAGGAAACCATAAGCTTCATCAAGCTTATTGAAGTATTTTTCCTTCTCTACTGCAAATGTAGCTTTGACTTCTAGGCCCATGGTTACTCAATAAAATCCTTTAGAGTGCAATATTATCTCCATATCACCCTTCCACTGATAATAGTTGAAGGGAGTGAGTAGATTTGATGAAGAAGTTTCCTCTTCAATAAGAGTGAATGCAATAGGAGAAGGAAAGAACCTACAAATCACAAAACAAACAAGAAATATTAGGTCGACAACCTACACTTTTCGAGTTGTATCACACCTGGCATAAGAAAATCAAGAAAGCTTGAAGATCCAATGATAAATATCCAAGAATTATGTGGAAACTCTCGGTTTCTGGTGCACAATTGGAAAAATGGATTGCAGTGCAGAATATGCATGTACTGCATAAAACTACTGCAATGTGAGAAAACTTGCTCAATATTCATGAATAATCCCTGCAGAAAAGTATTCTTGTCCCTGTCATGGCTCTGATACCATATGAAATTCAACACAACAGATCTATGGAACAAGAGAAACAATTACTAGAGATGCATGAAGAATAATATGTGAAAACTGTGCAAAAGACTTGCAGCAGTGCTCTATTGAAATGAGAAGACAAATACAATACAATACATAGTAACAATGAAAGAATAATTTGAATTAACCAAGGAGGTCATTCGAATAGCCTACATGGTGTAGCATGTCTCCACTAGGAGTCCTCATCATCATATCAGTGGTGTCATCAATGCATAAGTAACGGTCAACCAGGTGTCAAACTGAGTTTAATTGAATGTAGGTAGGTGTAACTGGTGCATGGAGCACTAATGTAGTGAAGGAGAATCCAAGGAGGGCACATGAGGAGTTTTCTGGAGTCATAATAGTCAAACTAGTCTTTCTGTGTGTCCATCTAAGTGTTTCAGTAAGTTAACTAGTCAATCTGTCCTCAAATCAAGGAAAGATCCACAAATCAAGCAACTAACTGAGTGTGTCACTAGTGGTAGGTGAGATATGGTGCATTTTGTCTCAGGAGATGAAAAAAAGGCTCATCATGGACTAGGAGGGATGGAACTAAACAAAAATAATCTCTCAGGGCTAGAAATCTAGGGACTAGGTGCTCGGAGACACCTCACTGATGACTGGGATGCATGCAAATGCATACCTACATGCCTGCATGATGCATGAAAACATAAAAAGATGGTGATATTATCCTAACAGAAGATACCCTTGATGACTCCATTTACCAGGGAGTAAATGTCTTTTGTCAAGTCCTGGCTAGGACTAAAAACAAAGAAGAACAGAGCTTCATGTTGGCTTACCATATACTGACCCAGAGGGTTTTCAATAAAGACCCAGGTTCTTTGCGATTTCTTGTTGACCAACGCGACTTCGGTCGACAGGGGTTCACCTCACTGTTGACACATATCGCAGTCTCCCTGGGCATCGACGCGGGCAGGTTTGATCCCACCCAGCAGCACCCGCAGAGCGGATGAGGTCTCACCCGAGGAGTCCAGGAAGAGCAGACGGAGCCATGTTTACGCCGGGGGAGGAGGAGAGTTGTGGCTGCACGGAATAGCTCTATTGCAGTACTTAAACAAAAACTTTAAACATTCGACATGGAGTTATAACATATTACTTAATCACAGCATTTATCATCACAACAACAGTAAGCAAACATTGCATCAATAAAATATAACAACATTCATATATAGCAACATTGCACAAAGATCGTACCAAAAAATCATCATTGTATTACTGTCACAGTCATATACCATAAGCAAAACATAGATCTCCATATACATCCACCTTCTTATCGCTCGCTCACTACTGTCTCTCTAACACTTACAACTCTCATCTATTTATAGGCCTCTGCCATTACAATGTTTGTCCACTTACTAACGACTTCCTAACCGACACTATTGACAAATGACCCAATATTTAAATGACTTTATCCAAATGACCCAAAAATCCACATACCGCGGTACAATTGACTCAAAATTACATAAAATATGGTCCAAGTGACCCAAAACCCGCAAACTGCGGTATACTTTAACACAAAATACTCCTTCCTCATCTGATGTGTCGCAGTGTCAGCAGTACTGCGATATTTCCTCATCGAACTGCCTGCCAACATTTCCCCTTGACCAACAAAACCCCTTCGCACTGGCCCTTTTTGGAAACAACCTGCGAGCAGGTTGAGGTCTCACCCGAGGTGTATCCATGGGGTACTACAGAATCAGGTTTCCACAGTAGGTGATGAGTTGTTTAGTCTGACATACTGTGCAGCATGACACGGGACATGTGCTACGGGGCAAGACTAAGCGGCGATAGATGACACCGGGGTCTTCACGTCTAAATTCTACTTCCACAGAATTTCGTTGTGATTGCAGTCAATGCAATTCACTCTAAGACTTGAAATACTTGGAGTTAACTAGAGTACTAGAGTTATTAACACTCAATCATTCATCCATTCACTTAGGGTGTTCGCTGCTCAAGCATGTGCTACAGAGACAGTCCAACTACCATGCATTCGCCCTACTACATAATGTGAAAGTTCTTAAACAATATCTAACACTTAGCTGAATAACTGATTCATTACTGCTTCATAAGTAGAGGCCAAACATTCACCATTCATTTATTCATGCAGAACTTAACATATTATTTCCATATTCTTCTGATGGCAAATACATATAAAAGTCCTATCATAATGGTATGCAAGGGAAAATTTAGACATTCATTCACAGGAAGCAGATAAATGCACAATATACAACACAATCACACTACATAGAATTTAATGTGGTTCACTCCCCTAGGTGGGAAGCTACGTCCACAAGAACTGTTGTTTTATATATCTTTTGGGAAGGGCACAACAGTTCTTAGTCTGCACTCTCAGCTGCAGACTCTCTTCTCTCTCATATAGGTCTCTGCGCACTCGGCTGCAGAGCCTTTACAATATCTTTACTTAGAAAAGATTTTATAATGCTCAATACTAAACTTCTAATCCTTTCCCATACAAAAATGCCTCCTTTTATAGATCATGCCCGTAGGTTATGTCTTTACAATGCTAAAGGCCGAAACCCTTAGGGTTTCCAAAACTGCTACGGTTTCTCTCAACTGAATTACTGGCCTCTGGTAGCGAGTGGTCCATCGTGGTGGTCCTCCACACCTTCATCCTATCAGTATCGGCCTTTCTGTTGTGCACATGCTAACAAGTCACTTTCCTTGAGTCGCTCTTCCTCTAACGACCTTGTACATCTGGCTCAGCTCCCAGTCACTTTCATCAAGTCGTTCTTCCTCTAATGACCTCGTACACCTGGCCGCCGCTCGGCCTCCCTGTAGCATATTTTCCAAAACTAGACCGCCAACGGTCTAACTGGTACCCGTGCCCTTCCTCCATCTAGCACTCTGCTTTGTCGGCTCCACGTGGACTGGTTACTTCGCATCACTGCTTCCTTGTAGCACCGATCTTCGCAACATCCTTCGAGGTACTACAAAAATTTGGTTGCTGCGCGCAACTTCGCAGCATCCCCAAACACTTGCACAAAATTGTATTTTTATTGAGGTGCGCTCAGCTTCGTAGATAAAACTCCTCCTATTATAAAAATTTGCCCCAATTTGGGCCAGGCCCAACACTTCATTCTTCAGTACCAACAGTACCTCAAGACTAAGGTTTTGAGTTACAGAAAAATGGAATTACAACTTGAAGAGTAGACCAGAAAGGAGAGAGAAGAGAAACAAGCACAAAAAGAAAGTACTCCTTTGATGTTAAAATATCCAGTTGAAGGAAAGGGTGAGGGCCTTATGGAGGATGCTCCAAAATTGAAACCTGTTGTAGAATTGAAGATATTGATTCAAACATCGGAACAACTAAAAACGAAATTGGCACAAATGAATTCAGTGCTTGATACTCGGGTGGTTACTGCAACGAACCCATCCAATGATGCTCATGTGGTTTCTGCAAGTAACCCTGCCAAAAGACAGAAAATTCAGACTTCCGCCTCACAAATTCCTACACTGAACATTGAAGACAACGATGTTGAAGATGAAAGACTTCCTCCTGTTCCTGTTTTGCTAGAGATAACTGAAGGTTCCCAAGCAATGGTTGGTTTACTTGACAACTTAGTGATGGATGATCCCCTTCTAGATGACCACTTTCTTGAATTCACCACCATTGTTGATACTATAACTCCAACACACCCACTCTCTTACATTGAGATCCCTTCCACCTCATCTTTTGAGGTTACATTACCACCATCCACCATATCCCAATTATTTGTTGCACTAACCTCAATCACTACTTCACCTTCGACCTTGACAATTCCACCTGTCACTTTACAACAAATAATAACTGAGATATAGTTTCCTACTGATTCTCTACAACCATCACTTACCATTGCTTATACCTCCATCACCAAGTCTGCCAATCTTTTTACTTCTCCTCCTCCACCTTCAGTTTATGCTGCCACTACCCCTTTGATAACTTCCTCTCAGATCACCATGTCTATACCTAATTCTACTATTACCCAAACAACTCCATTGGTTGCAACAGGTAACATTGTCACATCTGCAGCTAAGTTGATAGCTGATCCTGAAGATGATGCTGTAGTTCCCCTTGGGGAATATTTTTACAACAGGTCAGCAAAAGCAGTGGTTAGAATAGGTAACACGAGAAACAAGGGATCAACTATGTTGCAAGCACCTATCCCCAATCAAATCATTTGGGCCAAATAGTCTGATGACATCCAACATGAAGCATTAGACACTACATCTACTATGGGGCATTTGTTGGGGCCAATTTTCATTCAGTGACTTCATTGAATAAAGAGATTGACATCAAGAAAGAGGATTTGAAACAACTTCAGGAGCAATTGATTAAAGTTAATAAAGAACATGAATCTTGGGTTCATGAATTAAGGAATCAGTATGAAAATTGACTTGATGATTTTCACGAACAAAACATTTCTCTCCAAGATCAGTTGCAGGATGTTGAAGTCCTAAACAATGCAAATGATGAGAAGATAGATGTGCTGGAACAATAGTTGAAAGATGCAGCTTCCAATGTAGCCATCTCTTCTTTCTTCAGGTTTTCTCAGATAGAGTTCAAGGACTTGGCTTATAAAGTGAATGAGGAGAATCATAAACTCTTAGCTGAGTTATTTAGTTCCCTGAATGAAATTCAACAAACTCATAATGCTTTTGAGTGAATGTCTACTATTCTTTAACAATAGCTTGACAAAACCCAACAAGATTCCAAAGATTATGATAATGTTGTTGAATGGAGAACGTATATCAAAGACAAACCAGAGGACATCCCAGTTTTGAATAGCTTCAAGTGCAGAAGAATCATAACATATTTGAATGCCTGGCAAAATACGTCTGACATGGTTGAAGAAACAATCAAGAAGGCACAAGCGATCTGTGGAAGAAGATGGTATGCTGCAGAAAATATCATGGTTATGCTACAGTTTCCTACTATGGATCTCATTGAAAAGGCTTGTCAACTGAAGCTGATGATTGAATAGGTTGATAACAGATGTGAGCAGGTCGAAGAACAGGTTCAACAGCTCGAGCACATTGGGATTTCAGAGGTTGACAAGTTCATCAGGAAACCTGCCATCCTGGAAGGGAAGATCCACAGTTTCATGCGCAATTGGCATAAGTTAGCAAAGAATGAGATGGAGTTCTTTACATGCGATGCTCAGTTGGGACTTGAGTCGACTAATTACGCCGATATTGATGAGTTGTTATAATTTTGGACTAAGTGGCAAGGTGCCCTTGGTTATTCTTAGATTAGTTTGATTTGGTAATCCCTGTTTTATGGGGATTTTACCCTTTGTATCTATTTTTGTAATTATTATTTAAAGGGTAGAGGTCTCATAGGGGAGGGGGGGAGAAAATCATCAAAAGAAGACTGGATATACTTTGATTAATGAAGAGATTGTAATTTATTGCATCCTTGAAGTAATACATTTAGTTTTCTCTTGATTCCTCTTTTGTCAGTTTATCAAATTTGTTTGGTGAATGTTGATTTTTTCTTCAATCTATGAATGAGTTTTGTTTTTAACTTTGCAATTATTATTAATACATTGATCTACAGTTCAGATTTGTCTTAACTTATTATCTGTGTGTCTTTATGTTTTAGGTGAATTTGTTTATTTAAAACATTTAGCTATTTCTGCAAATGATTAACAGACATTAATAAATTAATGCCGATTTTTCAATTAGCATTTCATACACAAGATAATCTTGCACGCGGTTTCATCCTTAAGCTACAATCAATTGATTTTCATCTTCTAGTTATATCTTAAGTTAATAAGCAAAGATCCACTACACATTTATGTTACACTCGTGAAAAGACTTATTAAAATTCAGATCGAGTTATCCTGCACTTTAAAACACAGTTTCTTTAATTTAGATATAACTTAGTTTAGATTTCCTTTAAAGCATACTCACTTCTAGACATAGAACACTTTGACTTTCCCTCATAGGACGTCATATCCTTTTAGGATTAGTTGCTCCATTGTTTCCTTTGTACCATGCTCGACTTGCCTTTCTGTGTCGAGCATCTCTGCAGTTATTTCTTGTCCAATCTGTCCTTCCACATTCTCCTGGTTCTCACGCAGGTCCTTAAGTTTGTCTTCAATCTACTACGATATTGCAATGGCATCCTGCAGTAGTGGTTGGGACTGATCGTCCATCGCAGTCTCTTTCTCCCTTAATGCTTGTACCTCCTTTCTCAAGTTGGTTATTTCCCTGTATTTCGGAAGCCTATCTCTGGCTGGCAGGGCCTTCACTTCTATATCCAGCTTCTCCAGTGCCGCTTTCTTTTCTTTGACTGCGGTCTTTACTTGCAGTAGCCCTGGATCCTCTTTGCGGGCAGTGAATTCCTTCAAAGCTGCAGTCAATAAATCTTGGTAGTTATCCACGGCCATTTCAATATTCCGCACTGTGTCCTTTACTGCTTGCTCCCTTAACTGCTGCTCAGTTAACAGTATCTCTGTATTAAATTTTTCCTTTAGGGTGGTAATATCAGCTTGATGAAGAATCTCCTTGTCCAGTATTTATGTCTTCAGAGATTTCACCATATCTCCCATTCTTAGAACGGTGTCTACAGGATCGCTCTGGGGCTTGAAATCTTCAATGTCGTCTGTGACAGAAGTAATAGTGGCCTCCAATCGCAGCCGACAGTCCTGTTCATCATGCAGTTGCATATCTGTGCGCAAGCTAGACTCCTCGAGCTGCCTATTTGTAGCTTGCAGCTCAGCTTGGGACTTCATCAAATCAATGGTCCTTTCATGCATTTCGTCTACAACCTACAGGTGCAAAAAGTGTAAGCTAGGTAATGGAATCTTGGCCAGGTTGAGCTCTACCCACTCGACACCCTTTGTATCCAAAATCACTTGTTCTAACTGTTAAGTCAGTAATTTGTTCCTTCAATTTTTGTTTGATTTGCATTTTATTTTAAGTTATTCATTTGCTTTAATTTGATTTTTCCCTCTTTAGGAAATTTCCTTTAATTTTTATATGAAATTTTGGGCTTGATTTTGAAATTTTCAAGTTTTAAACTTTAGGTTTGTTTTTGTTAAAGGGTTTAAAAAGTCACCATATCAAATAATGGGCTCATAAATCATACTCTAAGTAGAGTCATGTATAATCATTACCTTGACAGCTTTAAAACCCTATGCAAAATGACAAAAAGCTATTAAAAAGCACCAAAACAGTGTTAAAATTATTCTTGTAGCGCTGGAGCTCAAAATCACCAAAGGCACGCTACAAGAATATCGCGACTCCAAATTCCTCCGATCTTTTAGCAAATCTTGGCACGTTTGGAATGATGAATGACTAATTACATGTTCTGGAGGATTTGTTACGTGCTGATGCAGGGAAAATCATGATTCCAAGTGGTTACACATTATGAGGAAATCGTGCTCATCATGAGCCCAAATGTAAGTTCTTTTGACAGGTAGAAGTATGATTTGAGGTAAATGTGTGAGGAGTTTGTCATTTACAGGCACATTCAAAGATGAAGGACTAAGTGGAGTAGCCATAACCACTAAAAAACCGGACATTGTCGCTACCGAACAAAGGAGAGGTTTTGATGGCTCCACAGGAAATTAGGGCTTCCTAATTTCGTTGCTAGCAGTTAAATTGAACGTTGGAGGACGTTTGTACATCCAAGGTGACTAATTTGACAACTCAAGTCGTGATTTTAAATAACTGTAGTTGAACAATTTAAAGGCTGAGCAAGGGTTGAAGATAGCAGTTTCTTTTTTATGAAATATGACCCTCAAAGCTAAGGTTGTAGTGATGTGAGGAGCCTATACATTTGACAGTGTTTTAAGCTCCTAAATTGATCTTCTGCTTGCAAAAAATACAAAAGGATACCGAATATTTGATTGAAGAAGAATGGGTAGGAGTGGTAAGATAAACATAGCCGAACCTACTGATGTAGGATGGATTGAAAAACTCCCTGGATGTGCTGAGCTATTTCAGCAAGCTGGTTGGATGGATTTTTTCAAGAAGATAGATGGGTATAAGGCAGAAGTGTCCTGTAAGTTTGCTCAAGGTTTTAAAAATGACATGGTGTCCTTTGATACTCTTAAATTCAGGATGACATTGAAGTTGATTTCAGAAGCTAAAGGGATTAAGAATGAGGGTGAACTATGGTTTAAGAAACTGGCTTTTGATTTTGATCCACAAAGATATCTTTTACCAAATGTCACCCCTGATTGGAATAAAGGAATCCTTATTCAAAATTTCAGAAAGGAATGGGTTGAGCCAATCAGGATACTGCAGAGCTATGTTACTTGCGAGGGTAGGTATGCTTATGTATACAAGTACCACTTCAGATTCTTTCAGCACATGGTGGGGGTGTCCAAGATGAACCTGCCATTCTTCTTTTTGAAAAGCTTGCAGAAGATGTCCAACAGGGTGAAAGGGCAGATAAATCATTCTTCTTAGTTTATTTTTCACCATGGGCTAATTAAGTTGATTATTAGCACTTTTTTGCAGCATGAAGGGAAGACTTGGGATTTTTTCATCTTTTGGTCTGGCTTTAAAGATCAGAAACCTAAGAGGCAAGCAGACAAGGGTAAGGTCTTGATGAAGAAATTAGGTCAGAAGCCTAAACTTGAAGATAAGGAAGAGTTCAAAGTTGAGGAAGCATCAGAACATGTGGAGGAGGATAGTAAACCAAAACTGTTCTTAGCCAGTCTTAAAAGCAAGTACTCACTGTTTGTAGAGGAGAAAGAGCAACCTGAACAGTATTTGGCACCTGCAGAAGATTCTCATGAAGTGAAAAATGTTGATATAAGAGAGGTTGATGTACCTAAGGAGGAGATTCAAACTCAACAGAAAATCCCTATCACCATTCTCTCAGATGATGAGGGATATTTATTGGAGGAAGAGCAGCCCATCTCCCAAACAGAATTCAAGGTTGAAACAGGAAAAGAAATCCATACTTCAGACAACAAAACAACAAAACCTAACAGAAAAAGGAATAAACTTGAAGTAGTAGAGTTGGCTACTATCCAACATCAAGGAAAGGAGCTGAAAATGATGGGAGAAGCAACATCATTTTGGATACCTAAAACTAGGTCAAAGAACAAGCTAAGACTGAACATGAAGAAATTGATCAATCCTAGATTAAATACAAATGAAGTTACTGTCCTAGATGAGGTTTCCATGGATGATGAACCAGAATTAGACAAAAAGCAGCCACAATCAAAAGAAGAAGCTCCTTTAGTTGAAGCAACAGGTGAGAGAAATCCTAGCATTGAAGACACTCCTGCAGACCTGTTAATTGAAGAGGCTGAAATCTTCAAAAACCTTGATATACCTTGGAGACCTGATGAGGAACAAGATCCTACAATAGACAAACTAGTTGACTCTGACAGAGAGAATTTGCAGAAAACTGTTAAGCAGTACAAACATCAGATGAGTTACATGCAAGAGGTCAATGATGGATTAATGATGGCTAATAGAAGGTTGAGAGAATATCTACAAGATGTAAACGACCATTTTCAGGAGTTGATAGCAGAAGCAAAGGAAGCATTAAAGAGAAAAAGAGCTACTGACATGCATTGCACAGAGTTAGAGAAGACAGTCCAGAACCTGCAGCAGAGAAACGAGGAGCTCATCAAGAAGATAAATGACATGGAGTAGGAGCAGAAGAAAGCTAAGAAGAAAGATCGAGCATCAGATGGTATCGCTCTGCTGGCTGAAGCAGCAAAAGATCTATAAGTTAGTTGTTCATTTAGTTAGTTGTCACTAGTTGATAAACATATATGTTAGTGATTTACTATTTTTGGCATATTTTGTAATTTTGTAAATATTGTACATTTTACTTTACCTCATCGAATAGATGGAAGGCAGTTAGGGTTAGATCCCTAACTGATTTTGTAAAGATTAGTATTTAGAGAGGTTAGAAAGTCGTAGAGGGGGTTCGATTTTTGGGAGCTTTCAGGAGGTCTTCAGACTGCTATTGTATTCAGACTTGTTCAGGAGTTAAGTACCAAGACTCTTATATGCATTTGATGATGAAATTATGAGATATATGACATTTTTCCCCTTCAGTTTTCTGTGTTGGCTTCATTATTGAACTTGTTTAGTTTCTTAATTGATATATCCATTACTGGTTTATGTGTATTTGCTAGCGATGCTTGTCTTTTATGAAAGAACCTCAGCATAGTGTTTTTGTTGGATCTTGTGTGATATATTATGCATCTTTATCATTTTCTGTTTATGATTTAGTTATTATCTGGCTCATGAATGTATTCCCTGATTGTTCCCAAAGCTTACAACCATTAAAAACCTTTTAAAGAAACCCTAAATCCTAGTTTTATTGAGTTTTACATTTGAGATTGTGTTGGCTTGTTTCTTTGGCCTTGGAAACAATTTCTGGCACAAACATCTTTGGCGTCGTTGCCGGGGATGAAGCTGAAGCATATCTTCCCTGGGATACTTATCAGTTTTACTGGTTTAAGAGGTGGACTTAAATCAGCTCTTTTGAAGGCTATTTTAACAAAAAAAGTTGTCACAGTGGCTTCTAAAGGAATTGGAACCAGGAACAGACCTACTTCTCCATTGAAATTGGGTGTGACAGACCCTGAACAGATCTTAAAAACAACAAGAAAACTCAGAAGGTCTCAATCTTTACCAGCCTCCTGTGATCCTGACCAGTTGGGTGTTTCATTACATTCAGCTGAAACCTCACCTTGGGTAAAACCTACCATCCCTGAGAGCACTTTTCAGGTTTTTACTAACCCTCGAAGCTTTTTGAAAGCTAAGACTACTTCTCCTGGTAAAATACCTATCTTTCAGCTAAAAGTAGGAAAGAATCCTTTTCAAACAAGTTCCAGCCAAGCTTCTACATTTTCCAAGCCAGTCAGTACAAAAATGGCAGGCCAAAACGCACCAATGGATATGATGGACCGGATGGTTGCAGCTAGGTATGCACCATTAGTTTTAACTCAGCCTTTACATGCATTGCCTGGAGGTGATTAGCAGAAATATATGCCTATCTTCAATGGACAGGGGGAAATCACTGCTGAGGAACATTGGGAGGCTTTCCTAAGTTATACTGACAATCAAAACATTGAGATCAAAGATGTATGGATGAGGGTATTTGTTCAGAGCCTTGATGGTGATGTAAGGAAGTGGTCCAGAGAGTTTCCTTCCAACTCAATCACTATAATTGAAGAGCTCCGTGATCTTTTCATGAGGCAATGGGGAGACACAAAGGACCACACCTACTATATAACTGAGTTTGGAGCTCTCAGAAGAAAGGAAGATGAGACTGTTGCAGATTTTTCCAAAAGGTTTAACAAAATGTATAGTAAGATTCTAGCAGAAATTAAGCCTATCGAAACATCAGCCAAACTTACTTATGCAAATGCCTTTGATCACGAATTTTCTTTATTACTGAGAGAAACAAGATCTATCACCCTGGTGAACATGCAAGATGCAACATTGGAGGTAGAATCCAATTTGGTGGCTTCAAACAGACTTAAGAAAGAAACAACCCAGCAGCTTTTTGAAAGAAAAGGAAAGAAGGAAGCTGTTTCAGCAAGTGCTGCTGCTCAGTCTGCTGAAACCAAGATAGATGAGATGGCTAAGCTGGTGAAGATTCTTACTGCAAAATTGAATAAATTAGAGCTTGAGAAGAATTCTAGCAAACCTGCTCCAGAAGCTGAATGAAATCCAAATAACCAGAATCAGTTCAGAAGGCAATTTGCTCGTAGATTTATACCAAGAGAGTGTAGGAACAATGATATCCAGCGAGAAAGGAGAGAGAATGAGGATCAAAGAGTGCCACCACCTTTTCAAAACAATATGGTTGATGAAGAAGAAATTGATGATGAGTTTATCTTTCAAGAGAATGATCAAGATGTGAATCATTTTGGAGAGGGATTGTCTGAAGGTTTTGTCACTAAGGAAGAATTTCTAAATGCAGAATACTATGATGCTGACATGTTTGAAACTGAAGATGATTTAGGCTTGGAAAATACTGCTGCAACTACTTTTGTTCCTTAGAATGGACCTAAGAAGACCATAAATCTCAGATCATGCCCAAAACAAGTGGTCCAAGCCCCGAAGAAGAAGGCAGCTGTTCCTGCTACACTTGTTCCTGCTAAACAAATAACTGATCCTGTCATAGAGAAGAAGCAATCTGCAGAAAAATCAAAGAAGAATGCTGAAGTTGAAGAGGTAAATAAATCTGTCCAAAATTTTAGTTTGGAGAATGAACTAGGGAAGTTAAAGATTCTTGTACCTTTGACTGAGTTAGTAAAAAATACATCATATAAAGAAACAGTTCTGAAAGTGATGAATGTACCCAGTAATCAGCCTGTTTCAGATACAGTTAACTTGTAGGAAGAAAACCCTAGAATCTTCATTGGATCAGCTCTGGCTGAGAAGACTGAAAATGAGGCTGGTGCTTCTCCTCCTTTCTATGTAACCTTGATTGTCCACGAGCAAATGATTCACAATTTCCTGTTAGATTCAGGAGCATCCCATAACTTAATGCCAAAAGCTGTAATGGAATCCCTGGGCCTCAGTATCACCAAACCTTACCATGATTTATATGCCTTTGACTCTCGAGCTATGAAGTGTCTAGGAGTAATAAAAGACATGGTTGTCAACCTTGCCCAGTTGCCCATGAAAAGTGTGATAATGGATGTTGTGGTAACTGACATCACACCAAAGTTTGGCTTGCTCCTTTCTAGGTCATGGGCTAAGAAGGTTGGGGGAACTTTACAGATGGACCTCTCTTATGCCACCATTCTTGTTTTTGGTGGAGAAAACATAAGACTTTACAGAGACCTGCAGCTTGCTTACATAGTAACAGATGATAAAAACCCCACCAATCACCCATTGTATTCTGTCGATAAAGATCTTGGTTCATGCATATTACAGTTCAGTGAGGAGGATAATTCTGCTGGTCTGTTACAAGTGGAAAAAGAACAGCAAAGAAAACACATCAGAGAGGAAGAAGATGCACTATCGCAATTGTACTTTGATGGATCCTCATGCAAAGAAGGTGCTGGAGTTGGAGTTTTTCTCATTTCCCCTTGGGGTGAAACAGTGAAACTCATGTATAAGTTGGAGTTTGTTACCACTAACAACACTGTTGAGTATGAAGCTCTGTTACTGGGATTGAAAGCTGCTAAAGATTTAGGAATTCAGTAGATTGCTGCATTTGGTGACTCCGAACTAGTTGTTCAGCAGGTGAAGAAAAATTATAAAGTAAAGAAGGGTTTGCTGAAAGTATATCGGAATGAGGTATGGGATATGCTTGAAAACTATTTTATAGCATTTAATATCACTCATATTCCAAGGAATCATAATGAGATTGCAAACTCATTAGCTTTGGCTGCCACACATTTCAGAATCCCTAAGACCACTCAGCTAAGGTATCCCATAGAGGTGAGGTATAGACCATGTGTGCCTAATAATGTGAAGCACTGGAGAGTTTTTGAAGATGACATTGAAATCAAAAAATTTCTTGAGCTTACAGATGAGTTTTCAAATGCTCAAATTGATCAGGAAGAGGATGAGGGGGATGAACAGTTAAATGAATTTGCTGCAGAAGAGATAGCAGGTCATAAAATCATTGAGTTGAAGAGCAACTTCATTCCAAAATGTCTAGTACCTTTAGAAAGAATATTCACAAAGGATGATACACCTTCAAAGCCAGTGGTTCAATCTTCAGAAGACAATGTGGTGGACTGCAATATTGGTTCAGCAGAACATCCAAAGATGGTAAAAATTTCTAAATCTTTGACAGCTGAACAAAGAAACAGATATATCAAGCTTTTGAAAGAACATGTAGATGTATTTTCTTGGTCTTATCAGGAACTAAGAACTTATGATACAACAATTATTCAGCACAAGGTCCCTTTGAATCCTAATGTTAAGCCTTTCTGATAGAAACTAAGAAGGATCAATCAAACATTGTTCCCTATAATTGAAAAAGAAATAAAGAAGCTGCTGGATGCAAAGATAATAGTGCCTCTCAGGTACTCCTCCTGGGTTGCTAATCTGGTTCCTGTCAGAAAAAAGAATGGGGAAATTAGATTATGTATTGACTTCAGAAATTTGAATAGATCATCATTAAAAGACAACTATCCTCTTCCCAAGATTAAACAGGTTTAGCAGCAAGTAGTTGGAGCTCAGAGGATCTCTATGGTGGATGGTTTCTCAGGGTACAATCAGATTGCCATGCACCCTGATGACAAGGAAAAGACAGCCTTTACAACCCCATGGGGGACATTCATGTATGACAAGATGCCTTTTGGATTGATGAATGCTGGACCAACCTTTCAAAGAGCCATGGACATTGCATTTGTAGGAGAAAAAGATAAGTTTGTGGTTATCTATCTGGACAATATTACTGTATCTCAAAATATGATGATGAACACTTGAAGCACTTGAAGCAAACCTTCCTAAAATGCAGAAAATTTGGCTTGTCCCTGAACCCCAAAAAGTCACATTTTTCTGTGCAAGAAGATAAACTACTTGGTCACTTGGTGTCTGCTGATGGCATCAGAATAGATCCTGAAAGAGTGAAAGAAATACTGAAGATTAGTTTACCTAGGAGTAAAAAATATGTTCAATCATTCATTGGCAAGATAAATTTTCTGCGGTGGTTTATTCCCAACTTTGCTGAAATCATTAAACAAATCACAGCCATTTTGAAGAAAGATCAGGAAGTAAACTGGACTGCTGAGGCAAAGGCAGCATTTGAGAAAAACAAGGTAGCTCTTACTGAAGCACCTGTATTGGTAAGTCTTGATTTTACCAAAGAATTCCTTACTTTTTCATTTGTATCAGAAGACACAATTGCAACTGTTTTACTTCAGAAGAATAAAGAAGGATTGGAATGGCCTATTGCTTTCTTCAACAAAACTCTCAGAGATTTTGAGCTGAAGTACAGCATATTGGAGAAACAAGCTTATGCTCTGGTAAAGGCTTTGAAATTTTTCAGAATTTATGTCCTGCATTCAAAAGTAATTTCTTTTGTACCTAATTCTGCTGTGAAAGATGTATTAACTCAGCCAGATAGTGAAGGAAAGAGAGGTAGGTGGATTGCGAAGATTATGGAATATGATGTAGAGATCAGGCCTACTAAGCTTGTCAAGGGGCAAGGTTTAGCCAAGTTGTTGGCTAAATCAAATTGTCAGGCTCTGGGACTGCATGTCATGGTTGAAGAATCAATTCCTGAAGAAGATCAAGCACTTCTGGAAAAAGAAAAGATCATGGATTTTTATTCATCGTCAGCCTGGTATGCAGACATTGTTCATTTTCTGTTATTTCTGCAATGTCCCAAACATTTGGATAAGAAGGCTGCCAGATCTTTAAAACTCAAAGCTACTAAATATTGTTTAGTTGAGGATCAATTGTTCTAGAAGGACCCAGGAGGTATTTTGCTCAGGTGTTTGGACAAATCTAAAATAGGAGAGGTGATTTCATAATCTCATGAAGGTGCTTGTGGAGGGAACAAGTATTGGAAAGCAATAGCTTACAAAATTTTATGAGCTGGATATTATTGGCCATCCTTGTTCACAGATGTTTACCAGCAGGTAAGAGCCTGCATTCCTTGTCATAAATTTGCAGGTAAACAGAAATTATTGTCTTTGTCTTTAAAACCTATTACAGTCAATGCCCCTTTTCAGCAGTGGGGTTTGGACTTTATTGGAGAAATAAATCCAGCATCTTAAGGACAACATCACTGAATTTTGAATGCAACATATTTTTTCACAAAATGGGTGGAAGCCATTCACACAAGGAATGCTACAGACAAGGTAATCATGGAATTCATTGAAGAAAATATTTTGAGCCGGTTTGGCTGTCCACAGAGATTAATAACAGATAATGCAAAGGCATTCAAATCCAAGGCAATGGTATCCTTTTGTGAAAGAAATGGCATCATTCTGAAGCACTCAACTCCCTATTATCCTCAGGGCAATGGTCAAGCTGAATCTTCCAATAAGAACATCATTCAGAGCATCAAGAAACTGTTGAAGCATAACAAAAGGTCTTGGGATTCAATGCTAAAGTATGCATTGTGGGAAGATAGGATTACAGTGAAACAGGCAATTGGGACTTCTCCATTTCAGCTAGTTTATGGTACAGAAACAGTGTTCCCTGTTCAATTGGGGATTCCAGTGATGAAATTCCTCCAGAACTCTCAAGAGGAACCGAATGATATGCAAAGGAGAATCTTTGAAATGATAGAGTTACAACAAAGTAGAGAGAAGGTGGATGAAAAAGCACAGCTGTACAGAGCCAAGATTAAAAACAGGTTTGACAGGAATATTAAAGAAAGTACTTTCATAGAAGGTGAGATGGTTCTAAGATGGGATGCAAGAAAGGAGCAAAAGGGTAAGCATGGTAAGTTTGACAATCTTTGGTTTGGCCCTTTTCTGGTATCAAAAGTTTTAGAGAACAATACTTTTATCTTGCAGTCCTTGAAAGGTGAGGAGTTGTCCATCCCTGTTAATGGGCGATTCCTCAAGCATTTATATAGTTTATAGGAGCATTTTCACTGATCGTTGTACATACCGGTGAGTGAATCACAATAAGACTCCATAGCCCAATGGAAGTTTTTGCAGATAGATAGATAAGATAACAGACAGAAGGCACTGGTCTACAGGTTCTTGAAGCATCGCTGGGAGGTCTTCATCCCACAGCTGGAGCCAGATGTTAAGTCAGTAATTTGTTCCTTACAATTTTATTTGATTTGCATTTTATTTTAAGTTATTTATTTGCTTTAATTTGATTTTTCCATCTTTAGGAAATTTCCTTTAATTTTTATATGAAATTTTGGGCTTGATTTTGAAATTTTCAAGTTTTAAACTTTAGGTTTGTTTTTGTTAAAGGGTTTAAAAAGTCACCATATCAAATAATGGGCTCATAAATCATACTCTCAGTAGAGTCATGTATAATCATTACCCTGACAGCTTTAAAACCCTATGCAAAATGAAAAAAAGCTGTTAAAAAGCACCAAAACAGTGTTAAAATTATTCTTGTAGCGCTGGAGCTCAAAATCACCAAAGGCGCGCTACAAGAATATCACGAATCCAAATTCCTCTGATATTTTAGTAAATCTTGCCACGTTTGGAATGATGAATGACTAATTACATGTTCTGGAGGATTTGTTACGTGCTGATGTAGGGAACATCATGATTCCAAGTGGTTACACATTGTGAGGAAATCGTGCTCATCATGAGCCCAAATGTAAGTTCTTTTGACAGGTAGCAATATGATTTGAGGTAAATGTGGGAGGAGTTTGTCATTTACAGGCACATACAAAGACGAACGACTAAGTGGAGTAGCCATAACCACTAAAAAATCGGACATTGTCGCTGCCGAACAAAGGAGAGGTTTTGATGGCTTCACGGGAAATTAGGGCTTCCTAATTTCATTGCTAGTAGTTAAATTGAATGTTGGAGGACGTCTGTACATCGAAGGTGACTCATTTGGCAACTCAAGTCGTGATTTTAAATAACTGTAGTTGAACAATTTAAAGGCTGAGCAAGGGTTGAAGATAGCAGTTTCTTTTTTTATGAAATATGACCCTGTCAAAGCTAAGGTTGTAGTGATGTGAGGAGCCTATACATTTGATAGTATTTTAAGCTCCTAAATTGATCTTCTGCTTGCAAACAATACAAAAGGATACCGAATATTTGATTGAAGAAGAATGGGAAGGAGTGATAAGATAAACAGAGATGAACCTACTGATGTAGGATGGATTGAAAAACTCCCTGGATGTGCTGAGTTGTTTCAGCAAGCTGGTTGGATGGATTGTTTCAAGAAGATAGATGGGTATAATGCAGAAGTGTCCTGTAAGTTTGCTCAAGGTTTTAAAAATGACATGGTGTCCTTTGATACTCTTAAATTCAGTATGACATTGAAGCTGATTTCAGAAGCTACAGGGATTAAGAATGAGGGTGAACTATGGTTTAAGAAACTGGCTTTTGATTTTGATCCACAAAGATATCTTTTACCAAATGTTACCCCTGATTGGAATAAAGGCATCCCTATTCAAAATTTCAGAAAGGAATGGGTTGAGCCAATCAGGATACTGTAGAGCTATGTTACTTGCGAGGGTAGGTATGCTTATGTATACAAGTACCACTTCAAATTCCTTCAGCACATGGTGGGGGTGTCCAAGATGAACCTGCCATTCTTCTTTTTGAAAAGCTTGCAGAAGATGTCCAACAGGGTGAAAGAGCAGATAGATCATTCTTCTCAATCTATTTTTCACCATGGGCTAATTAAGTTGATTATTAGCACTGTTTTGCAGTATGAAGGGAAGACTTGGGATTTTTTCATCTTTTGGTCTGGCTTTGAAGATCAGAAACCTAAGAGGCAAGCAGACAAGGGTAAGGTCTTGATGAAGAAATTACGTCAGAAGCCTAAACTTGAAGATAAGGAAGAGGTCAAAGTTGAGGAAGCATCAGAACATGTGGAGGAGGATAGTAAATCAAAACTATTCTCAGTGAGTCTTAAAGGCAAGTACTCACTGTTTGTAGAGGAGAAAGAGCAACCTGAACAGTATTTGGCACCTGCAGAAGATTCTCATGAAGTGAAAACTGTTGATATAAGAGAGGTTGATGTACCTAAGGAGGAGATTCAAACTCAACAGAAAAGCCCTATCACCATTCTCTCAGATGATGAGGGATATTTATTGGAGGAAGAGCAGCCCATCTCCAAAACAGAAGTCAAGGTTGAAACAGGAAAAGAAATCCCTACTTCAGACATCAAAACAACAAAACCTAACAGAAAAAGGAATAAACTTGCAGTAGTAGAGTTGGCTACTATCCAGCATCAAGGAAAGGAGCTTAAAATGATGGGAGAAGCAGCATCATTTTGGAGACCTAAAACTAGGTCAAGAACAAGCTAAGACTGAACATGAAGAAATTGCTCAATCCCAGATTAAATACAAATGAAGTTACTATCCTAGATGAGGTTTCCATGGATGATGAACCAGAATTAGACAAAAAGCAGCCACAATCAAAAGAAGAAGCTCCTTTAGTTGAAGCAACAGGTGAGAGAAATCCTAGAATTGAAGACACTCCTGCAGACCTATTAATTGAAGAGGCTGAAATCTTCAAAAAACTTGATATACCTTGGAGACCTGATGAGGAACAAGATCCTACAATAGACAAACTAGTTGACTCTGATAGAGAGAATTTGCAGAAAACTGTTAAGCAGTACAAACATCAGATGAGTTCCATGCAAGAGGTCAATGATGGATTAATGATGGCTAACAGAAGGTTGAGAGAAGATCTACAAGATGTAAATGACCATTTTCAGGAGTTGATAGCAGAAGCAAAGGAAGCATTAAAGAGAAAAAGAGCTACTGACATGCATTGCACAGAGTTAGAGAAGACAGTCCAGAACCTGCAGCAGAGAAACGAGGAGCTCATCAAGAAGATAAATGACATGGAGCAGGAGCAGAAGAAAGCTAAGAAGAAAGATCAAGCATCATATGGTATTGCTCTGCTGGCTGAAGCAGCAAAAGATCTATAAGTCAGTTGTTCATTTAGTTAGTTGTCACTAGTTGATAAACACATATGTTAGTGATTTACTATTTTTGGCATATTTTGTAATTTTGTAAATATTGTACATTTTACTTTACCTCATCGAATAGATGGAAGGCAGTTAGGGTTAGATCCCTAACTGATTTTGTAAAGATTAGTATTTAGAGAGGTTAGAAAGTCATAGAAGGGGGTTTGTTTTTTGGGAGCTTTCAGGAGGTCTTCAGACTGCTGTTGTCTTCAGACTTGTTCAGGAGTTAAGTACCAAGACTCTTATATGCATTTGATGATGAAATTATGAGATATATAACATTTTTCCCCTTCAGTTTTCCGTGTTGGCTTCATTATTGAACTTGTTTAGTTTCTTAATTGATATATTCATTACTGATTTATGTGTATTTTCTGGTGATGCTTGTCTTTTATGAATGAACCTCAACATAGTGTTTCTGTTGGATCTTGTGTGATATATTATGTATATTTATCATTTTATGTTTATGATTTAGTTATTATCTGTCTCATGAATGTATTCCCTGATTGTTCCCAAATCTTACAACCAATAAAAACCTTTTAAACAAACCCTAAACCCTAGTTTTATTGAGTTTTACATTTGAGATTGTGTTGGCTTGTTTCTTTGGCCTTGGAAACAACTTCTGGCACAAACACTGACATTGGAAACATTATGCTCATTGGGTCCAGATGAACGAGCCAAGTCTTCGCTGGTAGCATCATGGCTAGCTACGGTGGTGTCTGTTGCGAGGTTTATCTCGACCTCCCTTCCGATTCTGTGTCGCACTGCAAAGGTAGCCTTTTGTGGACATCGTCCATATTCTGCATGAGCCCTTGTAGTGCAAGCCAATTCTTTTGTAGATCATCCTGTATGGCCTTGTCCTTTTTCTCTTTGTCTATCATCATCTCTTCCATTTGTTCTATGACGTTTTCGGCAATCATGTCGAAATCTTCCTCATTAAGCACTATTTCTGACTGACCCTTGGTTGGTTTCATCTTCTTTTGTGCCTTTGGCTTTGGCGGGCTTTCAGGTTCTTTCCTTTTTCCTTTTTCCTTAATGATTGGGCATGGCCATGCAATTGGTTCATCTTCTTCTGAATCAGTCAGAACATCCATGATCTCGACACGGAACTCTGCCGGCTAGTCCCTCATGAGGATGTCGATGTCTTCCTCGTACATATGGTAATTACCCGCATACCATTCTGGATTCTTCATCTTTTCTTTGGGTGAAATAAAAATACAATGCATGTCCGCATGAAAATCGATAATGTGAATGTATTTTGACGTTACCTGCTTTGTAATGCACGATGTATGGGTGATCGCCTCGTGCAGCTAGGAGTAATACTGGTAGAAGACTTCATCTATTGCGTGTTGTCGCTTTGCATTCAAATTTTCCCAAAAGTTGGCATATCAAACTCCTCTGGGATCATTGGTGTCTGCAATTACACTGACATAGTCCTTCAGCTCCTTCCATCCGACAAAGGCGATCAGGATAATCAACCATGTGAAGTGGAATTGACCTCCATTCTCCTGGGTGTCATTGAGTTCATCTAGGAACTCATTGAGAAGGTACTGACACCAATTGAACTTGGTTCCTTCAGCCACAGCGGAACCGAGTAGTACTGTGCCCGTAGGAACCTCCAGAGGCCTGATTGTTCTTAGGATTTTTTCGGCCAGCAACTGTGTAACAAAAATTGTTGCTCTATATTCAATTTCTTCTGTCGGAAAACCTCTTTTTCCTTTCACCAATGCATGGCTTTTCTTCATCTTTGTGACAGCTTCTTTTTCCTTACTCTTCCCTTGGAAGAACTGGTTGGGGTCCTTGCCGTGCTTACTTAGTCCTGTGACACGGTGGAATAAGTCGATGGTCAAATCAAAATTTCTATCTAGCCACAAGTATCCCTGATGGATTTGTGCCATCAAAGTGCGAACCACCACATTGACTTCTGTTGAACGATCAAACTAGGGTAATCTCAGCAGGTTCAGCTATCTTGAATTTACTACTGGTTTCAGCCAGCTTTCGATGACCAAGTTAAATATGCCTTTAGCATCTTTCTTCTAGCACATGTACTGGTCAGGCTGGAAGTGTGGGAACTTGGGATCATGGGGTTCTTCCTTCTGCACTCCCAGCAGGTCATAGTCTTCCCACTTACACTCTGGGATCTTTCCTAGAAAGTTCTGGGAAACATCTATGTGCTTAGAGATTAGCGACAAGGGGATTTCATAGAGGGCATTCTTGACCAGTTTATAGACTGGGGCATCCTGCGCCCATGGCGATATGTACTCTTGTGTAAGCTTTAAAGGTATCTCCTTCTGAAATACCGGTGACCGTGGCATCGTCGAAATTGGCCCGAGGTTCTTTGTTCGTGGCCCGACTATATCTTTCCCCCTATCCTGCATGTCTGGGTTGTGTCTAGGTGACCTTCGAGATGCATCAACTAGTTCCAATGTAACCTTCTTGGTAGGGGTTTTCATTAACTCTTCAATCCCTCCGTGTTGAAAGACTCTGACCGCTTCTTGGATTATAATCTCTTCTTCTTTGTACGACCACTCAGACATTCAGTGGCGAGAGTAGGAAAATGTTTCAATATTTTACTAATGATTGCTAACACAGGAGTGAGCGCATGAAAATTCTAAGTGTTTGGTAACGCTTGTAAGTCCTTATGCGGCATTAGTTATAGGCACAGGTGAGTCCTCCCACGCCTTCCAATGACTAGATGAGCATTAAATGTGGTTTCCGTTGGCCAAATTGAGCAGATCGTTCAGTCCCTTTCTTCGTCAGCATGTTCAGAATGCTCAAGCGGTTTTGGCAACAGTCATATAATTGCTATTTTTCTCATGGCTAGTGTAACGGCTATTTTTATGAGAGATGCTCCGAGCTACGTGGCAGGCCGTCCCTTATCCTATGCAGTTACTTAGCAGTGTCGATGTTTCAGCTGCGTGGCTCCCTTTTTCTTTTCTTTCTTCTTCTCTTTTTTTTGTTTGCAGGTTTAGCAGTGCTGCACGGGACATACATTGTCCTACTTATCATACATGTACAAACTCCTTTTCATTTCCAGTGTCCAATTTCAACTGCACTTGACACTTAGAAATTTCTCCCTCTGTTTATCATTTAGGATTCTACGAAGCAGGACTATCGTGGTATAGCTTTAGTATGCTCCCATTTATCAAACTTGGTAAAGTATCGCCAGCTAAGGTGGCTAACTGGACTGCACCAGTGTTAGTAACATGTATCACAGTATATGGACCAAGCCAATCCATCTTAAATTTACTAGGAAAATTCATGAATTTTCTATCATACAAGACAACTAGGTCACCTACCTGAAAAGACTTGTTCTTTATATGGTGATCATGCCATGCTTTCTCGCGGTCTTTTTGCACTTGTTGGTGAAATCTTGCGATGAAGCAATCTTCCTCCAATCCAACCAAGTGTAGCAATCTTTCTTCTAGCGCTGCGCGATCTGCCATCCCTTTAAATGCAATAATTCTCAAGATGGGGACAATATATTCCATTGGCATTATAGCCTCCTGTCCATAAACCAACAAAAATAGTGTGTGTCCTATCAATTTCTTGCAAGTGGTCCTGTATGCCCATAACACAAATGAGATGCACAGATCCCAGTCATCTCTATTCACATTGTAGATCTTAGTGAGCGCATTCTAGAGTATTTTATTGAAAGCCTCAATAGTTCCATTCGCCTGTGGATGATATGGGGTACTACGCTGATGATGGATGTAGAATTCTCCTATGAGAGCTTCGATAGTTCTGTTCAAAAAGTGAGTGCCTTGATCGCTCATCAAAATCTTCGGGCATCCAAATCATGAAAGTATATCTTCTCAAATGAACTGCGCAGCAGTACCGGCGCTGTAGTCCTTCACTGGTTTTGCTTCCACCCATCTGGTGAGGTAATCAATAGCAATAATGATGTACCTCACACCAATTCTTTTCCCTGGTGGGTTTATGGGACCCACGAAGTCAATGGCCCACTTTTCAAATGCCCGTAAGGTCAACTGTGGGTTCAGCGGAATTTCATCTCTGCACGAAGGTTTTCCTGTCCTCTGACAGACATCACAATTTCAGCAGTATTCGTTGGAGTCTTTATGGATCATAGGCCACCATAGCCCTATGCGTAGTATCTTCTGTGTGGTAGCCCTTCCTGCATAGTGGCCTCCTGCGATCCCTGAATGTGCATCTGCTAAGATGAATGTTTTCTCATGGTTTAGTATGCATCTACAGAGGACTCATCTGGTCCGAGTTTGTATAGCTGACCTGCAATAATAGTGAAGTCTGTGGCATGCACTACCAGTTGCTTCTTCTGTTGGATGGAAAAGTCCTGAGGTGCTAATCCTATTGTTAAGAAATCAATAATATCATGATAATAATCATCAACAACCTGTATAGCGAATAACTGTGCATCAGGTAGACTATCTTCAATGTTTGTCAACTCTTCTCATGACTCAATCCTAGAGAGGTGATCAGGTCCCAAGTTCAGCCTACCTGGCTTAACAACAATCTCAGAATCATATTCCTGGAATAGCAACAGCCATCTGCATATGAGCCCCCCTAACACTGGCTTATTGACCAAGTATTTCAAAGAGGAATGGTCAGTAAACATGAGGAAGTGCGCACCAAGCAAGTAGTGTCTAAATTTCTGCAGTGCAAATACCATCGCAATACCTTCCCTCTTAGTAGTAGTGTAATTGTTTTCCGCTATTGAGATCTTCCTTCTTGAAAATGCAATGGGATGGTCAATACCTCCTTCTCCTGGCTCAGCTAATACGACTCCCAGGGCAATGCATGATGCATCAACATGTACATGGAATGGCTTCGCCTAGTCTGGGAAGACTAGGATCAGCGCAGTAACCATCTTCTCCTTTTGTGTATCAAAACCTTGCTTGCACTTTGCGTTCCAAATGAACAACGCGTCTTTCTTTAGCAACTTCTCCATTGCTGCGGTTATCTACGCGTAACCCTTTATGAATTCCCTATAATATCTAGTATGGCCTAAGGTAGAGTGCAACATCTTGACTGAATTTGGTGTTGGTAAATTTACAATGATTGCAATCTTCGCAGGATCCACCATCAATCCTTGCTGACAGACAATGTGGCCAAGTAGAATCCTGTAAGGAACACAGAAAATACACTTCTTCAGATTTAAGGAGACCTGATGCTATCTACACTTCTCAAGCATCATTCTGAGATACGCACAGTGATTCTTCAATAGTCCAAACATAGTCCAATCATCAAAATAGGCTTCTAGAAACTTGTGCATAAAATCTTTAAAGGCTGTGACGACAACTTTGGAAAATATGGCAGGTGTGTTCTTCAGACCAAAAGGCATTACTGTGTACTGGAACGACCCCCATTCTGTAGCAAAAGTTGTCTTATGCCTGTCTGCGGGATCAATCCTGATCTGATGATATCCGGAGAAACCATCAGTAAAAGAGTAGGCATCATTATTAAATTTTTAGAATTTACTTCAATCTGATCTAGAATCTTAACTAAGAGAACAACATGTACAACAAATCTACAGCATATCAATCATGGACACAATAATGCAAGCACACAAGAGACACAGAGTTTACTTGGGGAAAACCATAAAGGTGAAAAACCCCAATAACTTCCTCAGAGATAGATAGAGCAATGATACAACCAGAATACAAGAGATAGTCTTCTCCTAGCAGCAGAGCCTCCTTTTCCACAAGTGCGCCACTCTCCAAAGTGTGAGTGAGAGAATATAATGTGTAAAATGAGAGAGACACACTCTCTATTTATACACTAACTTGACTTGACCTTTACTCAACTAGGTCGGCCTCAACTTAACCACTTAACATAATGCTGACTGGGCCGACCCCCACTAGGGTGGTCTAATAACCCTTTGACCCACATGGCCGACCCCCAATAGGGAGGTCTAATAACCCTTTGAACCACATGAATTATACAGGGCCGAACCCAACAAGGTGGTCTAACAACCCATCAAGTATAAGTTACGACACTTACAATATAAATGACGACACTTCCATATAGAGGAATAATAACATCTCTATAGGAATACAACCACTTCCATATAGAGGAATAATAACATCTCTATAGGAATACAATATACATATATGTGAAATACATTCTGAAGTTACATATACATCAACACTCCCTCTTAACTAGGAAGGTATTTCTCGACACAGGTCTTCTAGCACAAGTCATCTTCATTGTCACTGCTACTGCTATCTCAATCAATCTCTAAATCTACTCGTCATAGGAAGTTCTACAGAGCCAGTCCTTTTTCATACTGGATGTAGGCCCACCACCTGCAGGTCTTCATCATCTGTCCGAATGGTCTGATAGAGGTGGCCTCTCAGGACTAATTTTATGTGTGGATGCAATACCGGAAACAGCATCCCAGAAACATTTATGTGCCTGAGCATGACCGGCAAGATCTCCCAAGACTAATTACATGCATCTCCTCCACAATACCTTTAAAGAGAATCCCAGGAACATTTATGTGCCGGAGCACGACTGGCAAGATCTCTAAAGAGCATCCCAGGACTTATTACGAGCACACAACTCAACCTCTCGGATCTCCAGGACTGATTACATGTGGATAGACAAAACCTTTAAAGAGCATCCCAGGAACATTTATGTGCCACAGCACGACCGACAGGATCTCTAAAGAGCATCCCAGGACTAATTACGAGCACATAGCTCAACCTCTCGGATCTCCAGGACTGATTACATGTCTCCGTAGTAATACCACATCCCAGGACTGATTACGAGCACACAGCTCAACCTATCGGATATCTAAGGACTGATTACATACTACATAGCAATACCGGAAAGAGTATCCTAGGAACATTTATGTGCCGCAGCACGACCAGCAAGATCTCCTAGGACTGATTACATGCTATTTGCACAACCTGCCACATATCATCTCTGACCTCCAAGTATCAACCTGATACTCATGATCCAACAGATCATCATCGCACGAAACATCATCCTGATGCTCATGATCACACTGATCATCATCACTGTACCATCCTGATACATATCATCTAGAGCAACATCATGAAGCTCGTCATCATGATCATCCTGATCATACAATGCATCCACCTGATGCATACCAAGTATCTACCTGATACATATCATCATACGTGATCCACCTGATCATGCAATGTATCCACCTGATACAAATACAAATACATGATCCACCTGATCATATCTGATACATATCAACATACATGATCTACCTGATCATACAATGTATCCACCTGATACATATACAGATACATGGTCTAAGCATCCAACATGATGTATATACATACAAATGATCCAACTGATCATATCCAACATCCAACATGATGTGTACATACATATACATATAAATGATCCAACTGATCATATCCAGCATCATCCTGATGCATATATAGAGTAGTAACTAGAGCATCGTCCTGATGATCATCATCGATGATCCTCCTGATCATCATAGCATCGTCCTCTTCAGATCATCTCATCGTCCACGAAGCACATCCCAGATGCACATCATCCAGTACTTACACCACCGACATGGGAGAACAAATCTACCACCATTCAGGGAAGGCTCCAGCCCTTACTTTTTCACCATGGGAGAACACATCTACCACTATGTGAAAAATGGCTCAACAATTATATCACAACCAAGGGAGAACACATCAACCATGTCAGAAAATATCATGTGCATATGCATCTTCTGGACTCATCACTTCCCTTTGGAAGGAACCTCAATCTGAAGTGCACTAAGCCTCTCTCTGAAGTACTCAAACTCCACTCTGGCCAACGTCTTGGTCAATACATCTGCAACCTGCTCATCCGTCGCAACGTACTCTACTTTGGCTGTACTCAGTGCTACGTAGGACTGCTTCCTGCTAAACCAAGAGATCACACCTGATCCAATACTGAAGCAACACCCAGAAATTCTCTTCCTATCTGCAGCACTACCTGCCCAATCTCAGAATATGCTTTACAGCAACCAGGTAAACATCTCTGGGATCCATCAGGAATCGGCTCAATGTGTTCACTGTAAAGCAAATATCTGGTCTCGTGTTTATTAGTTACATAGAGGACCCAATCATCTGACGATACATCGTGACATCAACTGGATCAGATGAAGCATCACACAGAAGCTTCAGGTTTGATGCCATAGGTGTGGCCATAGCCTTGCAGTCCATCATCCCGAACCTCTTTAGAATCTCTACTGCATACTTCTCTTTGTACAAGGAATATTCCATATGTACTCTGCCACACCTCCATACCAAGAAAATAGTGCATCATCCCCAAGTCCTTCATCTCGAACTCGGCTGCAAGCTTCTGCTGCGTGTTGACAATTAATCTATCATCTCTTGTTACAAACAGGTCATCCACATACAATAAGAGTATCCCTGGATTGCCTACCTCAACCTTGTAGTAAAGGTTGGAACCCACTTTACCCCTGGTAAAGACCAAACTGGAGAGAAAGCTTCCTATCCTACCATACTAAGTTTTGCACATATATGATTTCCTGTCATGTGTCTCAGAACCAAGTGGCTGCTCCACATAGACTTCTTCTTCAACTACAGCATTCAAGAAAGCTATCTTGAAATCCATTTGGTGTATCTTCTATTTCATCACTTTTATATTTTTATATGCTACCATCTACAACATGCTTGATCTTGATATATCCATATGGAAGCCATAACAAACTTCCCTTCAGGTCTTGGGACTACATCCCAAACATCATTCTTCATGATCGACGGATCATGGTATTCTTTCCATATCTCGGGAACTTCAATATCTTCAATAGATAATTTTGTTGCTGAACAAATGTTGTAGTTCTTCTTTTGTAGGTGATGGCATACGATCTTTCCTACACAACAAGTTAAATTGCATGATTAGAAAACATCTCATAGTTTTTAGAACAAATTCTTACACATAAAGAAATATGTCATATAGTCATGCAATTATCTTAGCCAATGCTTCAGTACAACATTTATCCATATCCCGTAACTTTCTAGATGCCTTCCAATCTCTACCAGAACATTGTTAAGAGTGTGCACAACTCCCAACATGTTAGCAAAGAGGTTTCATTCTAGATAAGTAGCAATGGAATGTTGTATAGTTCCATAGGCCACTTACCCATGCATATTAGTAGTATACTGTTTATCAATGCAACTATTCTAATATGCATAATACACAACCTAATTCTAGGAACATCAGTATATACATTATTGAATAGTATTATTTAAACAATAAAATATGCAAGTAATGACAATTCAAATACTTATCTTTGTTTGTTTGTTGGGTTGACTCCCTCTCGGTCTTTGCTTCTTTTCTGCAACTCCATTCTTATGTGGATTGTGAGAAGTGGTCAACTCCCTCTGAATATCTGCATCCTTGCAGAAACTACTGAAGTGTGCTCCTTTGCTTTCTTGTAGGAACAACTAGAGTGTGCTCACTCTTGATCTTTGCTTCCTGGATTACCTGTCCTTGAACTGACATCCATCCTTAATCACTATGCATGCTTATTAGTATCATCATTGTGTTATCCTTGAGGTCTCATACATAATCACACATTTATTAGTATAATCTTAATACTATCAAAACACAATAATCTTAAACATGTATAGTCATGATCATTCATAGATAATAAACATTAGTATTCAAGGTTTCAGGGAAGTCTTCTTTTACTCATGGATATTCTTATTTAATCATAGGACTCTTCTGATTAGTTAAATCATCAATGCATAAACCCGTGATTACTCAAACCTATACCTTCATGATTCTTCTGGTTAGTCATATCATCAATTATGGTAAGAAGCATAATATGCATACAGCCATGACTGTTCAAACCTATGAGTTCATGAATAATCATTATCAACAACACAACAGTATAAGATCCTAACACAAGGTAGGATTCTAGCTTGATATAGGAAAACATACCTGGATTAGCATGCTATCTAGTTATGTCTAACATACCCGCATAATGTGTTCTCGTTCTCTTCAGTGACTTGTGCTAGTAACCTGCATGTCTCATAGGTTAACCATTGTAGGAATAGGTTATACATACCTCCAAAGTAGATCTTCTATGTGATCCATGAAAATTGATGAATCTTTTTCTTGATGTCACTATGAGCATATGTTCTTTTGACTTTCTTGGTGTACCTTTTGTGTTAGAAAACAACATAAACCTCATACAACATCACAATGCATTAGTACAATCATAAGTGTCAAAACCTTAATCAATGAATATCTTCTATTAAGGTGATATGACAAGTCTAGTAATTAATCAAGATTGTACTGTAATGATATGAAGACAAACATATGATAAACTTAACCATGAAACATACATGTAATCCATACCTGTCAAGATTGCTTGTAATCTTCTTATGGAATGCCTTAGCCTCATCTCCCTCTGAGACATGAACTACTTCACTTATGCAAGTGACCAATCCATCTTCTTCTAGGATTAACCCAATCCACTTGATTTGCAAGAACTCGACCTGGAGCTGGATTAGGGTTTGTCAAAGAAACCCCAAAAATTCAAACTTTGAATTTCAAACTTCCGAAAGGATAGAAATATGTGCCTTGATGAGGTGATCAAGTTGGTATATTCAGAATTTGAAAACTGCAAAGTTTCACCCCTTGAAATTGCCTTTTAGATTTTCGGACTCACTAGGGAGGACCCTGAATTAGGGTTTGAGTTTCCCGGTGCTTCACCCAACCAAAAGATTTGATTCAAAACTCTAAGCTTCGGTTTTTCTGAGGATCTTCCAGCCGTGGTCACAGATTTCCAAAATTCCAATTTTTGTAGAAGCCCTAATTTTCCATCTTTCCGATCAAAGTCCCGAAATGGGGTTTGATCAAGCCCGGCCTTCTGCCCAACCAAAAAATTTGATCTTGGTCTCTAAATTTCGATTTTGATGAGTAGCATTTAGCCATGGTCTCCGATTACAAAAATTCCAACTTTCTACAAAGCCCTAAATTCTGGAAGCCATGAATGAAGGTACTCAAAAATAATTCTATTTTGATAGAAATATGTACCTGATTGTTTTTGGTGTAACTCCAAACTTTTCGATCCCCAGGGCCTGCAAAATTTTCACGAGATAGCCCAACCTGTTATCTTTCCATCCTGAGATAGTACAGTCTGTGTAATACCTGTCACTTTTTATGAAATGTCATTTGGAGCTTCCTAGAACAAGTTATGACCTTTTTCCCAAGGTCACCTGATTTTGACTCAGATCTGGAAGAGGCAGAAACCCTATATTGTACAGATCATAAAGCACAAATTACAATGAATTAGAGGTTGTCCTTTGGATACAAGGTACATAGGGATCTGATCTTCGACTTGTAAACGTTTCAGATCCAAAAACTTTTCCAAAACGGATTTATAGCGAAAGTGCTATGATGACTGGTTTTTGCCATATCAAGCCCTAGCATCGTAAGTGCAACAAGTGTCATACATGCCATATCATGCCTTCTTTTAGGCTAACTCTGATACCATGTTAAATTTTTAGAATTTACTCCAATCTGATCTAGGATCTTAACTGAGAGAACAACATGTACAACAAATCTCAGCATATCAATCATGGACACAATAATGTAAGCACACAAGAGACACGGAGTTTACTTGGGGAAAACCATAAAGGTGAAAAACCCCAATAACTTCCTCTGAGATAGATAATGCAATGATATAACTAGAATACAAGAGATAGTCTTCTCCTAGCAGCAGAGCCTCCTCCTCCACAACTGCACCACTCTCCAAAGTGTGAGTGAGAGAATAGGATGTGTGAAATGAGAGAGACACACTCTCTATTTATACACTAACTTGACTTGACCTTTACTCAACTAGGTCGGCCTCAACTTAACCACTTAACATAATGCTGACTGGGCCGACCCCCACTAGGGTGGTCTAATAGCCCTTTGACCCACATGGCCGACCCCCAATAGGGTGGTCTAATAACCCTTTGACCCACATGACTTATACAGGGACGACCCCAACAAAGTGGTCTAATAACCAATCAAGTATAAGTTGTTAAATTTTCAGAATTTACTTCAATCTGATCTAGGATCTTAACTGAGAGAACAACATGTACATCATATCAATCCTGGAGACAATAATGCAAGCACACAAGAGACGCAAAGATTTACTTGGGGAAAACCATAAAGGTGAAAAACCCCAATAACTTCCTCAGAGATAGATAGAGCAATGATACAACCAACCATAAGAGATAGACACAACCTAGCAGCAGATCCTCCTCCTCCATAAGTGCACCACTCCTCCTTGAGTGCATAAGTGAGAAGTGAGTGAGCAAATAGGGTGCCTCCTGCACTCTATTTATACTTGACTTGACTTGCCTTTTTACCTAACTCATGTAGGCTCAAACTTAACCACATAACATAATGCTGACTGGGCCGACCCCTAATAGGGTGGTCTAATAACCCTTCGACCCACATGGCCGACCCCCAATAGGGTGGTCTAATAACTCTTTGAACCACATGACTTATACAGGGCCGACCCCAAACAAGGTGGTCTAATAACCCATCAAGTATAAGTTACGACACTTACAATATAAATAACGACACTTCCGTATAGAGGAATAATAACATCTCTATAGGAATACAATATACATATATGTGAAATACATTCCAAAGTTACATATACACCAACACTCCCTCTTAACTAGGAAGGTATTTCTCAGCACAGTTCTTCTAGAACAAGTCATCTTCTCTGGATCATCGTCACTGGATAATCGTCATCGAGTCATCATCATCGTCACTACTGCTGCTATCTCAATCAATCTCTGAATCTACTCGTCATAGGAAGTTCTACAGAGCCAGTCCTTTTTCATACTGGATGTAGGCCCACCACCTGTAGGTCTTCATCATCACTGGCCATACTGTGGAATCCTCAGGACTTATTACGTGTGTCACAAAACCTCGAAAGAGTATCCCAGGCTGTTACGAGCACACAGCTCTACCTATAGGATCTCCCAGGGCATCGAATTACATGTGACCTCACCACAAAACCTCGCAAGAGCATCCCAGGCTGTTACGAGCACACAGCTCTACCTATAGGATCTCCCAGGGCAATGAATTACATGTGGTCACGGCAAAACCTCGCAAGAGCATCCCAGGACTGATTACGGGCACACAGCCCAACCTATCGGATCTCCCAGGGAACCGAATTACATGCCATAGGACAAAACCTCGAAAGAGCATCTGCCAGATATCCCAGGGAACTGAATTACATGCCATAGGAAAAACCTCGAAAGACTATCTGCAGATCTCCCAGGGCACCGAATTACATATCCTCCCCAGAGCAAAACCTCGAAAGAGCATTTGCCAGATGTCCGAGGGCACCGAATTACATGCCATAGGCAAAACCTTGAAAGACCATCTGCAAATCTCCCAGGGCACCGGATTACATGCTCATCTGCACAACCTGATCCATGGCCACAGAGTATCAACCTGATACTCACCATACATCATCCTAATGTATCCATGATCATCCTGATCATCATCACTGCAACGTCCTGCTGCATGTCATCTGGAGCAACATCCTGAAGCTCGTCATCTATGATCATCCTGATCATCACTGCAACATCCTGCTGCATGTCATATGGAGCAACATCCTGAAGCTCGTCATCTATGATCATCCTGATCATCACTGCAACATCCTGCTGCATGTCATCATACCTGATCCACCTGATCATCAATGCATCTACCTGATGCATACCAAGTATCTACCTGATACATATCATCATACATGATCCTCCTGATCATCAATGTATCCACCTGATACAAATAAAAATACATGATACATATCACCATACATGATCCACCTAATCATACAATGTATCCACCTGATACATATACAGATACATGGTCCAAGCATCCAACATGATGCATACATACATACATAAAATGATCCAACTGATCATATCCAGAATCCACATGATGCGTACATACATACATAAAAATGATCCAACTGATCATATCCAGCATGCAACATGATGCGTACATACATACATAAAAATGATCCAACTAATCATATCTAGCATCCAACATGATGCGTACACACATACATAAAATGATCCAACTGATCATATCCAAGCAGAAACCAGAACATCATCTTGATGCTCATCATCCAGTGCTTACATCCATAGCCATGTGAAGGATACTCCTTCCAACATGCTTGGAATGGATTTAGCAAATGTGTCCATCACTTCTTCCTCGAAGTATCCTCGATCTGAAGCACGCCAAGCCTCTCTCTGAAGTACTCAAACTTCACCCTGGCTAGTGGCTTCGTCAGCACATCTGCAATCTACTTGTCCATCGCAACATACAGGAGCTTCACAGCTCCTCTTTGCACCATATCCCTGATATAGTGATATTTGATCTCTATGTGTTTCGACCTGTCATGAAATACTGGGTTCTCGGACAGCTTCACAAAACTCTGGTTATCACAGAAGATACCAGTAGCATCCAATGGGAGATCAAATAACTCAGACAGTAGCTTCCATAGCCATACTGCCTCATAACTAGTTAAACAGACTGCAACATACTCTGCCTCAGCTGTACTCAGTGCTACGCAGGACTGCTTCCTGCTAAACCAAGAGATCACACCTGATCCCATACTGAAGCAGCACCCAGATGTGCTCTTCCTATCTGCAGCACTGCCTGCCCAATCTGAATCAACATAACCCTGCAGGTTAAACTTTTGATTCACTTCATATTTTAGCCCATAATCCACTGTACCCTTTAGGTACCTCAGAACATGCTTTACAGCAACCAGGTGAACACTCCTCGGATCCGTCAGGAACTAGCTCAATGTGTTCACAGCAAAGCAAATTTCTGGTCTCGTGTTCATCAGGTACATCAAGGACCCAATCATATGATGATACAAAGAGACATCAACCGGCTCAGATGAGGCATCACATAGAAGCTTCAGATTCGATGCCATAGGTGTGGCCATGGCCTTGCAATCCATCATCCCGAACCTCTTCAGGATCTCTACTGCAGACATCCCTTGTCCAAGGAAGATTCCATCACTCTTCCACACCTACATGCCAAAAACAAATAGTGCATCATCCCCAAGTTCCTCAACTCGAACTCGGCAGCAAGCTTCCGCTGCGTGTCGGAAATCAATCTATCCTCACCTGATACAAACAGGTCATCCAAATAGTAGTATCGCTGGATTGCCTTCCTCAACCTTGTAGAAAAGGTTGGAATCCGCTTTATTCTTGGTAAAGCCCAAGCTGGATAGAAAGCTGTCTATCTTACCATATCAAGTTCTGCACACATATATGACTACACCATGCTGTCTTGAAATCCATCTGGTGCATCTTCTATTTCATCACTTTTGTATTTCTCAATGCTGCCATCTGCAACATGCTTGATCTGATAGTTCTATTTGGAAGTCACAACAGACTTCCCTTTAGCTCTTGGGATCACATCCCAAACATCATTCTTCATGATTGATGGATCATGGCATTCCATTTCTTCATCCTAGATCCTGGGAACTTCAATATCTTCTATAGATATCTTTGTTGCTGGAACAAATGTTGTAGTCCTTTTGTAGGAGATGGCATACGATCTTTCCTACACAACAAGTTAAATTGCATGATTAGAAAACATCTCATAGTTTTCAGAACAAATTCTTACACATAAAGAAATATGTCATACAGTCATGCAATTATCTTTGCCAATGCTTCAATACAACATTTATCCATATCCCGTAACTTTCTAGATGCCTTCCAATCTCTACCAGAACATTGTTAAGAGTGTGCACAACTCCCAACATGTCAGCAAAGAGGTTTCATTCTAGATAAGTAGCAATGGAATGTTGTACAGTGCCATAGGCCACTTACCCATGTATATTAGTAGTATACTGTTCATCAATGCAACTATTCTAATATGCACAATACATATCCTAAGTCTAGGAACATGAGCATATACATCATTGAACAATTTTATTTAAACAGACAAATATGCATGAAATTAAAATACTTATCTTTGTTTGTTCGTTGGGTGGACTCCCTCTGAGTCTTCGCTTCCTTGCAGGAGCTGCTGGAGTCCTAATATGAAGTAGCTTCTTCTACACCTTTATGTTGTGGAGTGTAGAGAGATGGTCAACTCCCTCTGAATATCTGCATCCTTGCATAAACCACTGGAGTGTACTCCCTCTTGATCTTTGCTTCCTGGATTGCCTGTTCTTGAACTCATATTCGTCCTTAGTCCCTATGCATGCTTATTAGTATCATGATTGTGTTATCCTTGTGATCTCATATAAAATCATACATTCATTAGTATACTATTAAAACACAATAATATCAAGCATGTATAGTCATGATCATTTCAAACAGAAAATAATAAGCATTAGCATTCAAGGTTTATGTAGGATTCTTATGGTTAGTCAAATCATAAGAAACATAACATGTCTAAACCTGTAATTACTCAAACCTATGACTCTTCAGGTTAGTTGAATCATCAATCAAGATAAGAGATATAATATGCATAAAACCTGTGATTATTCAAACCTATACCTTCATGATTCTTCTGGTTAGTCATATCATCAATTATGGTAAGAAACATAATATGCATACAACCATGATTATTCAAACCTAAGACTTCATGAATGTTAGGTGAGTTATATGTCGTAATAATTACGTTGCAGTAAGTTGCCCAACTATTTACTTATCAATCTGGGGTACGTAAACTGACGAAGCATGTGCACTATTTGTGCAGGACTGAAGTAGATCTAATCTAACTTAATCTAATTTGCTGAAATCAAATTAATCTATGAAAGCATGGAAACACTAACTAAGAAAGCATTGAAATTGCGTAAGAGAAATACAACATGTGAAGAGTTAACAACAACGACACAAGTGAGCTCACATCTATAAATCCATAATCAAATGGCAAACATGAAAGCATAACAATGGAAGCTTAAATCACATTAAGAATCTCAAATCAAAGATTAATCTAACAAGTACAAAATCCAATCCAATCCAATCTCATTACAACCCTCTTACAAGCTTAATCTAACCTAATTCCAACTTAATGGAATGGAGAAGGAGCACTCTCCTTTATACATGAGAGTCCTTAAGAAAAAGATAAGAATGCATTAATTACAAATCCATTATTCTCTCAACTACTCTCAACCACTTTCCTATTATTACAAGATATGGTGCCTTCAAATCCTCCACATATCTCTCATGAATCCTAGATAAGATATGCCAACCAAATCTTCCATGATCTTCTCCTTAAGAATAGGTTTGAATAATTATCTCCTTTGGAATGGTGTAAGAGATATTTGAGAAGTCTCTTTGATTTAATCATTCACATATTCCTACACATTACAAAGCTCACACATAATTGAGATATATATGAAAACATGTATATTTTCTAATATTTAATCATAAATTCACTTTTAATACTAAAATGAATAAAGTGGAAAATAATAATGTGAAACCCAAATGTATTTATGCAAATGATATGATGAAGGTTTAATAGGGCGATGAAATGTAAGGAATAGTGAAGGGAAAGGTGGATGAAAATACGACATTTCTGAGTCCTAACATCCTCCCCAACTGAAGGTGTTGCATGTCCTCATGCAACCATGCATGGATTTTCTGAAGAACCTTTGGCATCTAAACTTTGGCTTTGATTGATGGTGTCTTTTTAATGATGAATGTTTCCAAGATATGTGGGAGACATGAGTAACAGCTCATGAGTAATAGCTGGCATTTTCCTATGGTTGGTTCTTGTGTAACAACCATGAATATAAGAATGTTGGTTCTTGTGTTAACAACATTCTTCTTTTTTTCTTTTTTTTCTTTTTTTCTTTTTTTTTTCTTTTTCGCTTGCTGTTCTGATAATAATTGTAACCACACACTTCACTGGAAATCATAAGCTATCAATGTGCATAAGAGAGCATCACTGAGTATAAGAAAGCCATTTTTTCAATTTGGTATGAATCATGCCAATGTATATTAATGCATGAAGTAAAGTGCATCAGGGGATTGTTGGAAAAGAAATTTTTGGGAATGGTAAATGGGATGAAAATGGAATGATGATAAAGGAAAAAAAATGTGGTGATTATGACAATAGTTCCCCCTCCCCAACTGAATCGGTTGCATGCCCTCATTCAACATAGTGTAGGTCATGGAAGGGAAAACGAAATGAAGTGTGGTGAGGGAATTTTCCAAAATATTCAAGTCAGCATAGAAGGAATTTCATGATCAAAGCTTAGAAAACAACATACCTCCACTCACCCAAAATGTAGATGAACTATGCAATAGAAATGTAGTTGTTGCGGCCGCTGGAGCAAAAAATCGTGACTAGTACTGTAGCTGCAACTACTGTAACGGCTGGCAGAAATAATATGGGACTGCGACGGCTGGAAGATGGAAGGTGTCACTGCTGTAGGATCATGTGAAAGGAGACTGCTACTGTAGCAGTACTACTGTAACAACAAGTGTTGGAACGGCTGAAACAACAGCTGCCGGAACTGATGTAACTAATGGAACAACAACTGCTGTAATGATGACTGCTGTAACAGCAACGGCTGGAACTGCAGCGATGGTCACTACTGAATCAGAGCATGTAAAGTGGAGAGATATGAACTAGTGCTGATGAATCATGAAAATGTGGAACTGTCAAACTCTCATAGATGGATTCAAGCTGCTGGAACTGCTGAGGGAATTAGGAAAGAGTGTATAGTCTTCACCCGCTACAAACCCGATGGTACAATTCTAAGCATGCGAATGGATGTGTCTATGTCGAGCATGAAGAGAAATCACTGGATTACCGACCATTGATGAATGCCGTTAACCAGTGCGAGGCAACTCACCATTGATGTCAATGAGTGCCAAGGTACCTGAGTACATCTTGCGAAGTGCGAATGGATGTGCTGAGGTTGAGCCACTTGCAAGATCTGATGATCAAGGGACATTGATGTATTCCCATGATCGTCAGCGAGAGAACTTGCCATTAAGGCATGCAAGCCTCTAGGTACTCAAAATGGACTCTAGTCTATATCCCAGATAAGGTGCTGAAGTCGATGGGGCAAGACTGTTGAAAGGTGGGCCTTAAGGAATCCCACATCAGTCAACGCGAGTTTTTACAAAAAGATTGGTAGGACTATAGAAAAGATCTCAGTAGCAACAATGCTTATGGCAAGGGAATGTAATTATGGAGAGGGAGCGGAATGGTTTTATTGGCGAGGGAAAAGATGAACTGAAAAATGGGGTAAACTGTATGCAATTCAGAAAAATAGGCATGTGTGAAGTCATGACAGATAAGGTAATGGAATATTGGACTCCAACAGGGATGACTAATGTGCTTTGAAGGAGAAATGTGGGTAAACAAATCATGATGCAATTGGTTTATGTGTAACTGCAAATGTCATGAAATGTGCGATGAGAAGCAGCTCCTTCAAGCTATCAACAAATCATGTTTTTTTTTTTTTTTTTTTTTTTTTTTTTTAATCACTGCAGCATTAAAAATGATCATCTGTGAATCTGAAAAGAAACTTAGTACCAATTCTGCATGAAAACTGTCAGAGTTTCGAAAATAATATGCAAAAATAAGTATTAATGCGGCAGAAAAAATAAAAGACATTGTTACCTGTTGTCATTGTGCTTGCGCAACTGTTCAACACGCAGCTACACTCAAATGGCCGTTTAACGCGCATCTGTTCAATGCGCAGCTGTTCAATACACAGCTGTTCAATACGCAGTTGTTCAATACGCAGCCGTTCAATGCGCAACTATACAATGCGCAGCTATTCAATGCGCAGCTGTTCAATGCGCAGCTGTTCAATGCGCAGCTGTTCAATACGCAGCTGTTCAATACGCAGTCATTCAATGCGTAGCCGTTCAACGCGCAGCTAAACAATGCGCAACTGTTCAATACGCAGTTGTTCAATGCGCAGCTGTTCAACGCGCAGCTGTTCAATACGCAGTCGTTCAATACGCAGCTGTTCAACGCGCAGATGTTCAATACGCAGCTGTTTAATACACAACCGTTCAATGCGCAGCTGTTCAACACACAGCTGTTGAACGCGCAGCTGTTCAATACGCAGCTGTTTAATACACAGCCGTTCAATGCGCAGCTGTTCAACACACAGCTATTCAACGCGTAGCTGTTCAATACGCAGCTATTCAATACGCAGCTGTTTAATACGCAGCCGTTCAATGTGCAGCTGTTCAACCAAAGCATGTGTCTTTGAAATTTTTTTGTGATTCTCGAAAATCATTTTGGCATGAAATGTGATTGTCTCCGAAACCTGAAAAATGTGAGTACTAATCCTGCTGCGAATTTTGTGTGAGAGCATCGAAAAATATAAAATGCAGGAAAAATATGTGTTTTAGGAAATCAAATTCAAAATAAAATGAAATGCATTTTTACCTGGCGGTCCTGGCGAATCTAGTTTCTTCGTCAAATCCTGTTTGAAGTGGCTTGAGAAAAACAAATTAGCGTGAAGCGTATATAACCATGCATTTGTATTGTTTTCAGGAATCATGGAAATTTTTAACATTTTTGACAGAAAAAGATAGGCCGTTATTTGTCAAATTGCAAAGTGAAGCAGTAAAAATAACTATCGAAATCATGAAAATCATAGCAAACCGTGCATTTCTTATTCTTTTCCTCTTTGATAGTTTTATGATTTTTATTGTTTTTGTTATTCACACAAAAAGAAATTTAAAAATGATGCAATATGTCAAAAATACTTAAAATCAAAGAACTGATCTGCAGATCTGCATGCCCTCATATCCTTAAAGCTTCCAACAACACTGCTTGTCTCAGCTTCATCAAATCTTCCTATGAGCATAAGTAACAGTTTGTTGATTCTCCTAGCAATTGTCTCATCCTTAAGCCTGTCAGTTTTGTGCATGTGAGTAATCGCCAAGATCGTGGGAGATTGGATCAGTCAACAAATATTTTGAGATCCTTCTTTCAACCTGCAGCCACATACCATTGTAAGAACAACACAAACGAAATACTGTTTCCGATCATAAAAAAACACACAAAACCAAAATGCAGAATGATAAAAATGGTTCATTAATACTCGTCTCCTTCATTCAATGGGTGTTTTGTGTTGCTGCAGACTTGGAAGAGTACACCTCTTAGCCCCAATGGATTCATATATCAACGTGACGTTGCTTTGGCGGTTGAGTATTCGGAGCTCTTTCCTTGAAAATTTCATCGTGTGATTGTATCGTCGCGATGAAAAGACATTGTGTAATTCTCCATGTGTATCGGTCGACGTGTATCAGCATGTATTATCCCCCTGAGTAACTAAGTAGAAGGCACTTGAAAGCTTGACTGAAGCATATCGTAGATGAGACAAAAATTTCTATGAATATAATCAACGACCAACGCGAGATTGAGATATATTTATTCATAGTTATATTAACTTAGTCAACACTGCGTGTTCCGTGCATTCTATTTAAAAAAACGATTATAACTCAAGGAGGATTTTGCTCTTGCTCTACAACAGGTTCATAGTGTACGTCGTCAAGCTTCAGTGTGTAAACATGATAGAAAACAGTCATATAATATTCAAGAAGGCACTTTGCATGTTCAGTATTAAACGATAGCCTGAAAGGCGTACTGTCAGAACCTCCAGGCACAACGTTTCAAGGAGAAGATACTTTGCATTCTTTGTATTAAAAAGATAGGTTGAAAGGCTTACCGTCAGGAGCTCCAGGCACAGCTGGGCTACCGTCTGAATTAGAACAAATTCCCAGTTATTTTTAAAAGGGCCCAGCATTGACCGAGTTAGCAAAGCAACGAGTTTTAAGATTATTAAGACATTATTTTATATGTCATCAATATGCACATTTTTAAAGCTGCTCTCCCCTCTGTCGACCGAGAAGAAAAGGGTTATTACACGTTGAGCAGGTTGAGCGAGCTGGGTAATGAGACGAGCTTTGAATGAAATTGTTTTGGTCACACGCATCCCCTCCATATGCTTGATATACACTCATGTGCTGTAAGCAATAGGAAACTAATTTGCCAGAGAATGCATTTTTCCTTCAGTGCTGTAGCTTGCATGTTTCTGACAATACTGATCGATCCAGAATTTGTGAGATAGAGTATGTCCGGCATACCATAGAGACCAATTTCTAACATTATCAAGTGTTCAGCATACTCAAATGTGTAGAGGCATGCGTTCCTCCTGCAAGGAAAGATGGATTGCTTAAACAACTGGACATTACATGTGTTCATGATTGGCCATTATCATAGTCGTGCAATCAATTTATTATCATGTTCATACGTAGCTAGTCGTAGCGATTCAGCTGAAATAATGTAGCAGGTGAATCAATACTCCCTTAATCCTTTATATACGTGATCAAAGGCATGGCGGCGTCAATACTGAGAACTCTTATTTCAGGGAGGAAAACATCTGTGACTAAGCAAAAGAAAATAGTCCAAGATAGATCCGAAATAGTAATTAAGTGGGAGGTCAGAGATGCCAGAGTTCAAGTAATTGGATACCTTTGAGACGTAGGCGCTTCAATGATGGATGTGGAGTAAACCTGCCAAATAAATTGACCCTGTCACAAAAGGATTGTTCGCGAAGACGATACTACATCAAGTCTCTTCTACCTCCGAGATAAGCTGGATAATGACAGCGACGGATTCTGGAAAAGTTCCCTTGTGAGGCTTCCGGTTAAGGAGGAAGGTGAAAACAAAAGAAAAATATCATTCAGTGGATTGATGGGGGCCTTCTCCTCTTCGGCCAGTAATGTGGTTTCTTTCTATCGTGGTCTGGCGTAAACTTGGAATGGGTTATTCTGGGGAATGGGTGCTACCTGCCACCTCACACTGCATATGTTGGCTCTCAATCGAATAAATCAAAACTTTAAAGCCCAGCCTTGTAGCGAGCCCCAAAGGATCAAAACGTACTCGTCCTACCCCGTATTCTGGTGCAACATAATATGTGCTGCCTACTATATCATTAGTCTCTCATCTGGATGGAGAGAAATGAAACAGTTGAAGCAATGGTTCTGGGTTTTAATAAGCTTACATCGACAATTGAATTTCCACTATCATTCTTACGACTAGCAAGAAAACTGCATTTGCACACAAGCCTAATCTTGCCGCTGTTGCTTTGGATCGAACACATATGACGAAGAGTCCAATCCATATAACGAAGAGTTTATGCTACAACAGCAATAGGAGGAGACGATGTTCTGGACTGTTGGAAAAGTCTCATGCTCACATAGGCTAGCGGTAACAACAATTGACGTGGCTCTGTCCCTTTTCCACGTGGATCAACTTTGTGTTTCCATGGTGAGTCACTTTCAAGCTCCGTCTTTCGTGTTTCACATGTTCCTTGTCTCAACCTCTTCATGACATGTCACGGACTGTTCATCTTCTTCCATTCCAACTCAGTCAGTCTTTCAATGATTACCTTTTTACCTGTTTCTTGAAACTTCCCCCGCTTGTAAATCACCTTCTGTGTTCTACACAATGGGCCTCATATTCAATTTCATGTTTTATGATTCTTCTATCATATTGTTCCTTATTAATTGTGCACCTTCTTCTGCGATCACAATTTTCTTGCAGCATAATCAACACAGAAATCAATTGCGTTATGAATTGGAAAGTAGATATTAAATTAGCAAGGATAATAATATGAGAATACGCTGTCATTATGATGCAAACATACAAGGATTCATTGCTGGAGGCTTATACTTCCATCATTTTCATCAACCGCATATAAGGAGACTAAGCCTCATCAAGCTCAGACATTCATCAATAACATTCAAGTCTCCCGAGAGCGTACAATCCTGCCTCCCATGTTCACATGAAACAATTATGAAAAACGCAGAAAGTATTCCAAGTTGGAAGATCATTGAGAAATTCAAACAATCCAAAGTGAAAACATGGGGGCATCTTCCTCATGCATGACAACCATTCACTGCCGGGCTAAAACAACTTATCAGTACTTTGACCCGGCCAGGAACAGAAAGATATCCCATTATGTTTTTATCGAATCTCAAGAACAATTTTATTTCTGGAATGGAAAGCAGGAATAACGTGACAGCTAGAAACGATATCGCAGATGTTAAGTCTGGAAGAGATTAAACGACAAGAAGATTGCAGCAAATTTTAGTTTTGCAACCACCGGCAGAAAAATCTCCTTGTACAGTTAAATGTACGAGTGGATCCTCGTCTCTGCATTTATTTAAAACTTATGAGCACTACCATTTCAAACTTTGGCAAAGGATCGGAATTCTGCCAATAATCACAAGAAATCATTAACCAGAGGGCCGACAGATGTAGAGCAACAAATGCATTTTGTGTATCGACCCTTATGCGGTGGAAATTGCTGCGGAGGCGGATTAGCATAGCAGGTTCAGTTTCAAGGAAAGTTACTAATAATTGACATGCCGACCCTTCCTCCTAAAAATGCTAAGTCGTTGTCGATAATAAGATTAGATCTATCACCCTCAGATGCAATCCCTTATCTGTCCTCCTTCTAATCTGTTGTGAAAACTCGGATCAATTATCGTGCCACAGCAGTAAGATGGTTATCAAGATTTGTTTATCTTTTAAGTGAGCTTAGAAATTCTAGCAGTAAAAACCACCATAACCCGATCATTTAAGTAAGCGCACAGAACTTGGTGGAGTTGTAACGAACTCACCCCAATTAACCTATTGTTTTCTCTAACTTCCTCCGTAATAGGTTCTTAGTCAACTACTTGTGGTTGAGTCGATCATGGTAATGAGAATTTTGCGAGGCGGCATGGGGAAAAAAAAAATTGTTTTGATTTGCATGTTTATTATTTGCTAGGCTTTATTCAGAGTCAAAGGATGTCCGAGCAGGTGGATGAAGTGTGTTGTTACAACAGATTACAGAAATGGTTTGGCCAGCAAGCTTCACACAGTTTCAGTCATATAGTTGCAGTATGGAGTGACAGTTACAACGGCGCGAAAATGTTAGGTGAGTTATATGTCGTAATAATTACGTTGCAGTAAGTTGCCCAACTATTTACTTATCAATCCGAGGTACGTAAACTGACGAAGCACGTGCACTATTTGTGCAGGACTGAAGTAGATCTAATCTAACTTAATCTAATTTGCTGAAATCAAATTAATCTATGAAAGCATGGAAACACTAACTAAGAAAGCATTGAAATTGCGTAAGAGAAATACAACATGTGAAGAGTTAACAACAACGACACAAGTGAGCTCACATCTATAAATCCATAATCAAATGGCAAACATGAAAGCATAACAATGGAAGCTTAAATCACATTAAGAATCTCAAATCAAAGATTAATCTAACAAGTACAAAATCCAATCCAATCCAATCTCATTACAACCCTCTTACAAGCTTAATCTAACCTAATTCCAACTTAATGGAATGGAGAAGGAGCACTCTCCTTTATACATGAGAGTCCTTAAGAAAAAGATAAGAATGCATTAATTACAAATCCATTATTCTCTCAACTACTCTCAACCACTTTCCTATTATTACAAGATATGGTGCCTTCAAATCCTCCACATATCTCTCATGAATCCTAGATAAGATATGCCAACCAAATCTTCCATGATCTTCTCCTTAAGAATAGGTTTGAATAATTATCTCCTTTGGAATGGTGTAAGAGATATTTGAGAAGTCTCTTTGATTTAATCATTCACATATTCCTACACATTACAAAGCTCACACATAATTGAGATATATATGAAAACATGTATATTTTCTAATATTTAATCATAAATTCACTTTTAATACTAAAATGAATAAAGTGGAAAATAATAATGTGAAACCCAAATGTATTTATGCAAATGATATGATGAAGGTTTAATAGGGCGATGAAATGTAAGGAATAGTGAAGGGAAAGGTGGATGAAAATACGACATTTCTGAGTCCTAACAATGAATAATCATTATCAACAACAGTATAAGATCCTAACATAAGGTAGGATTCTATCTTGATATAGTAAAAACATACCTGGATTAGCATGCTAGTTAGTTATGTCTAACATACTCACATGATGTCTTCTTGTTCTTCTTCAGTGACTTGTGCTAGTAACCTGTATATCTCATAGGTTAACCATTATAAAACCAAGTTATACATACCTCGTAAATGGATCTTGTATGAGATCCATGACAATGGATGAATCTTTGTCCTCATGTCATCATGATGATTTGTCTTTCTTGGTGTACCTTTCATGTTAGTAACATAAACCTCATACAACACCATAATGCATTAGTACAGTCATAAGTGTCAATACCCTAATCAATGAATATTTTCTATCGTGCATTCATAATTTTATTAAGGTGATATGACAAGTCTAAAATCAAGATTGTACTAACCGTAATAATATGAAGACAAACATACCATAAACTTAATCATGAACAAATCTCAAAACATACCTCAATGAGTCATACCTATTGAGATCGCTCGTAATCTCCTTATGTAAAGCCTTAGCCTCATCTCCCTCTTAAACAGGAACTCCTTCACTTATGCAGGTGACCAATCCATCTTCTTCTAGGATTAACCCAATCCACTTGATTTACAAGAACTGGAACTCGAGATGGATATGGGCTTGTCAGAGAAACCCCAAAAATTCAAACTTTGAATTTCAAACTTTCGAAAGGATAGAAATATGCTCATTGATGAGCTGATCAAGCTGGTATATTCAGAATTTGAAAACTGCAAAGTTTCACTCCTCAATTGTGCCTTTGAAACTTCCAGATTCACTGGATGTGACCCTGAACTAGGGTTTGATGAAACCCACTCTTTTTCCCAATCAAAAGGTTTTATCCAAAGTTCTAAGCTTCTATTTTTCTGAGGAGCTTCCAGCCATGGTCACAGATTTAAAAAATTCTCATTTTTACAGAAGCCCTAATTTTCCACTTTTCTGATCAAAGTCCCGAACTAGGGTCTGATCAAGCCCGGCCTTCTGCCCAACCAAAAATTCTGATTTTGGTCTCTAAATTTTTATTTTGATGAGTAGCATTAAGCCGTGGTCTTCGATTACGAAAATTCCAACTTTCTCCAAAGCCCTAAATTCCGGAAGCCATGAATGAAGGTACTCAAAAATAATTCTGTTTTGACAGAAATATGTACCTGATTGTTTCTCGTGTAACTCTGAAATTTTTGATCCACAGGGTCTGAAAAAGTTTTTTGAGATAGCCTGACCTGTTATTTTTCCATCTTGACAAGTCTGACCTCAATTGGATTCTCTGAGAGAGAGTTATGCCAAATTTCGCAACGTGACCTGTTTTGGGATAATACAGGAGAGCGAACTTGTACGGAGTGCCACGTGTCACTGTTTCAACTTCGGCCTCTGAAAACATTTTTTGAGATATCTCGGCCTGTTATCTTTCCATCCTGATAGGTCTGACCTCAATTGGATTCTCTGAGAGAGAGTTATACCAAGTGTCGCAACGTGACCTGTTTATGGGATAATACAGGATAGCGAACGTGTACGGCATGCCACGTGTCACTGGTTCAACTTCGGCCTCTGCAAAAACATTTTTGAGATAGTACAGTCTGTGTACTACCTGTCGCTTTTTATGAAATTTCATTTGGAGCTTCCTAGCCCAAGTTATGACCTTTTTCCCGAGGTCACCTGATTTTGACTCAGATCTGGAAGAGGCAGAAACATTATATTGTACAGATCATAAATCACAAAGTACAACGAATTAGAGGTTGTACTTTGGACACAAGGTACCTGGAGATTTAATCTTCGTCTTGTAACAATTTCAGATCTGAAAACTTTTCCAAAACAGATGTATAGAGAAAGTGATACGACGACGGGTTTTTGCTATATCAAGCCCTAGCATCGTAAGTGCAACAAGTGTCATACATGCCATATCATGCCTTCTTTTAGGCTAGCTCTGATACCATGTTAAATTTTCAGAATTTAATTCAATCTGATCTAGGATCTTAACTGAGAGAACAACATGTACAGCATATCTACAGCATATCAATCATGGAGACAATAATGCAAGCACACAAGAGACACAAAGATTTACTTGGGGAAAACCATAAAGGTGAAAAACCCCAATAACTTCCTCAGAGATAGATAGAGCAATGATACAACCAACCATAAGAGATAGACACAACCTAGCAGCAGATCCTCCTCCTCCATAAGTGCACCACTCGTCCTTGAGTGCATAAGTGAGAAGTGAGTGAGCAAATAGAGTGCCTCCCGCACTCTATTTATACTTGACTTCACTTGCCTTTTTACCTAACTCATGTAGGCTCGAACTTAACCACATAACATAATGCTGACTGGGCCGACCCCCAATACGGTGGTCTAATAACCCTTCGACCCACATGGCCGACCCCCAATAGGGTGGTCTAATAACCCTTTGACCCACATGACTTATACAGGGCCGACCCCAAACAAGGTGGTCTAATAACCCATCAAGTATAAGTTACGACACTTACAATATAAATAACGACACTTCCGTATAGAGGAATAATAACATCTCTATAGGAATACAATATACATATATGTGAAATACATTCCGAAGTTACATATACACCAACATAAGTTACGACACTTACAATATAAATGACGACACTTCTGTATAGGAGGAATAATAACATCTCTATAGGAATACAACCACTTCTGTATAGAGGAATAATAACATCTCTATAGGAATACAATATACATATATGTGAAATACATTCTGAAGTTACATATACATCAACAATCATTCCCTCCAACATTATCAAGTACTTCATCTGTGAAAGGAGTAGAGAATGGGTCATGCATAGAAGCATCATTCAGTTTTCTTAGATCCACACAAATCCTTATCTCACCTTCTGTTTTCTTGTATTGAATGACCATGGGGATAATCCACTCAGATTCTTGAACAGGTTCAATGATTCCTGCTTCGAGCATCTTATCTAGCTCTGCGCGGAGTCTTTCTTTGTACCACAGGTTTAGTCTGTATGGCCTCTGCTTCACAGGATTGGCGCCTGGCTTCGAAGGTATTTTCATGACCCCTAGGTCTCCGAGAATGCCTTTCATTTCTATGAATTTCATCGGGAACAGCTCCTGATACTCATGTAAGATGTGTGTGATCTTTGCAACAGTCTGATCATCCCAATAGGATCTAATTGATGCGAACTTTGGCTTTTCGCTTGTGGCAATGTTCACCTTCTGCATCTTTACTGGTCCACTCATGTTTGGGATTTCCAACGGAGGTCCCTCTATGTCATATGCACCTTCCAATTCCAGTATGTTTATGTTGCGTGGATCATCCTCATCGTCTTACTATCTATCATCGGGTACTTCAGCTAGGTTATAACATTTGATGGGATGTTTTCTGTGTTCCTTTCCTTCTGATTGTAGGTTCGTAGGAATGCCATCTGCACCGAAGAATTCTTCCAACATTGTATTTTCGTGAGGATAGTCTTCCCTGAATATGCATTCCTTAATTATCTACAATGCGTCATGGATCAGTGGGTTATCATCGTCAAAGCTGAAGTCCTTTTGGAAGTTCGTAGTCAACATATCCCAATCAGTGGTTTCCCTGCACAACTGTAGGTCTAGATACCATTTCTTTGGAATGTCATCATCCAGTGTATGTACAAATAGATGCACCCATTCTGTTTGTGGCCTTTCCGCCAATGTGTGTGAATAGACTTCAATATGCTGGATAGGATCTGTCTGTCCATTAAAATTTTCAAAAGGTAAAGTAACCCTGTTAGCAAACCGAATCTGCATCTTAATCCTGCATTGATCCTAGGTAGTAAATGTCTGCTTGTCTATAGCCCACCATCTAGCTAGTGTGTCATGCAGTGCCATATCCAATGCTAGTAATCTATGCTCATCTTCAATAGATGTAGTATATTCTTGCATGAAAGTGTAAACGTTAGCAGAACCATCATATATGGGAATAGGACTTACCTCCTTTCTGATCCAGTGCAGTGATTTCGTAACCTGCGTGCATATTCTCGCTGATACTTCATGCATGCGGCTTTTCCAATTTTCCAGTCCTGTCTTCGAGTCAGAGACACAAGAGTTGTCACATCTCCAGCTAAGTGTACCCTCCGTAGTTGGATTAATGTAATCTTCCTGGTTTGAAGTGATCTGGTATAGTCTGTCCAAGTCTTGAACCTTGGATTCCTCCTAAATCGGCTCACTGTATCTATCCCCATCTTCAGGATCCAATGTTGCGATGAACCTAAGATGCTTTCCTTCAAATATCATCTTCTTTGTCTTTAGGTTTATGACAGCCAGGTTGTCCATGGCCCAGTCAATTCCTAAAGGTGCAGGAAAAGGATGACTATTGTCCACAATCTCAATAACTTCAAAGTCTGCATGACTCTAGACTCCATCGATGTCAACTACCACATCACCTAACCGGCCAAAAGTTATGACTTCTTCTTGGTTAGGCATTCTCAATTGTATAGGTTACCATAACAACTTTGGTTGACCCATCTGCTGCCATGTCTGCTTAGTCAAGACATTCAGTTCAGATCCTAGATCAAGGATGACTTCATCCATTTCAAAATCTCCTATCTGCATGGTCAGCCTCATTTATCGGCTTGTTCTTTTATGCTTCCCTATGTCATGTACGGCGCTATCAGAAGTTTTTGTTCTCGTCTATGGTTCAAATTGGTTTATGAGATTCTGCAACTCTGCTATGGAATTTTCAATTTTTAGTAGCTTCATACAGCTTTGTAGGAACTGTACAACGGAAGTGCCGACATCCATTGCGGTACTTGTTTTGTCATAAGCAACTGGCAGGTCTTCAACATGCGGTTTTTCACTGCGCAACGGGATCCTCGCTGACTTAGTTGCCAATTCTGTGAAGGTATCCCACGTGTAGATAAAGACCTTCTTGTTCTTTCGTAGGTCGAGAGCAGGTGTTTTTCCTGGAGCTTTCCTTATCCATACTGTCTCAAGAGGGGTTTGCTTTGTGTGAGCCTCCCCTAACGTTGAAGCTTCTGCTCCCCTATCGTGGTCTGTCTCACCGCCACTGTGCGTGACCACATTGATGCTTGGGTCCACTGGTCTATTCTCTGCTATGATCCACTGGATGTTTGGAGTTGGTGCCTCCATCCGTCTTCTTTTCTGCATTTCCACCTCTAGCATTGGGCAATCTTCAATAACATGCTCAAATGATTTACATTAGTTGCATGTAGTGCATGGGTTAACACAATCTCTATACACGTGACCTAGCTGGCCGCAATTATAACAAATGCCTGACCTCTTCCCTGTGTCGGGCCAACATTTCTTCCTCTCCTGCGGTATCCACCATCATGGCCTCTGTATCCTCCTTGATCATATTGCACATTTTCTTGTTTGGATTGGTTTTCTTCTTGTATGCGGTACAAGCCAGCGCCTCTCATTATGTCCATATCTCGTTTTCTTTCATTCATTAGCTCATATGCATGGTAGTGGGATTCATCATCTCCAGCTGATTTACAGAAAGTACAGTATAAATTTTTGGGTATTTTCACATATTTCTATATGAGATAGCAGTCTTCAAGTCTGTGTCCTGTAGTTCTACAAATTTCACACCATGGGGCCTGATTCTAATTTATCGGGTTAGGTGCACCATTGCTAAGATAGTCGCAGAATAAAGGGAAATGCTCGGGGTCATGGCCTTCTCCTTTACAACATGTACACCAGACCTCATGCCTAGGTTCATACCTTTGTTCTTTGCCATTCTTCATGCTTTGTAGTTCTAGTGTCAGGGTGGTCAACTGGTTCTAGATCTGAGACATCCTAGAAATAGTCTTACCAATCGGCGAAGCCTCTAGCTTCATTGCAATCTTCAAGGCCTCTACCTGCGACACAACATTTTGCTACATCAATGGTAATCTAATGTGGGGAAACAACGCAGCAATAAACCATTCCTTGTGTTGTTCTGGAGATATAACAAAGCTCACTTGGTCTAATAAGGTCTTGAACTTCTGATCAAACTCCCAGACCATTTCAGTTTGTCTCTGCTTTATTTCCTTCAACTCGGTTATACACTGAGATTCATATTTGGGTTTCTTAAACACTGCCACAAGTGTAGCTTTAATTTCTGCGAGGGTTCTCGGCTGTTTCTAAGAGTACTTCATAAACCAATGTAAAGCTCTATCTCTGAGGGTGGTAATGAGCTACACTCTCTTCACAACATCATCCTGGATTTGTCTTATGCTCCATATGGATTCACAAAGAAACTAATGATGTTCTGGGTCTTCTAGACCAGTTCCTTTAAATATCAGTAGCTTCATATCAGTGTTTGCCATTGTCCTATTAGTAGGAGCACCTGGATTTGTGCGCGGCTGCTCTGAGGGGCTCTGCGCAGTGAAAGTAAATGGGAATATTAGAGTAGATGTAATCCACTGAGTATCCTATGGGGTAGGCTATGTAACGGGTGGGATCTAATATAAGGGAGGCACGATCTCTACAGCCGGTAGATTCTGAGGAGTGAGTGGTGCCACGGCTTCGTTGTTAAGGTCACAAGGAATCTCAGTATCTATGTGGAGTCCAGTGCCTCCAAGATTCTTAGTAAATTTATATCTCTTCCCACTTCTAAGATTATGGGTGTCTTCGTCAGAATCACTATATATACTATTTACCATGACAGACTTGAAAATATTACTGCATTCTTAAAACACCTTTCTTAGCTAAAAACATCTTAATGTATAGACTGAGATTGTTCAGGGACTTACCTTGGAATCGGTTCAAAAAGTATGCTTCTGCTTGGCTGTAGGATTTGAGTGTGTCTACAGCAAATTCTGTTATGAATCCTTCTAGCATGTGATCGACCCAGAAGTCAACTGTGTGCGTCAATGGGTTGTCTATTGCTTTGAGCTGTGTTATGAGCTCTGGAGTCCACTCTGTAGGAACTCCTCCTTGAAAACAGGTTTTCTTCTCTGAGAGCCATGAGATCCACTCATGCAGCTCATCTGGAAATGATGCCCAAAAAATATCATGAATATCTTTACATAGATATATATTCAACCACTATTCATCAGAGATATGTGGGTGTCTATTCTCTTTCATTGCAAAGTCTCTTACGGTCTTGTCACACCAAGCTCCGATCTCTATCTTTTCAGGATGCCAATTGTCAGAGCCTGCCAAGAAATGATGTTCTTCGCCACACATTATAGCTACAACTCATCACAGATTCTAGCACGACGACGGAACCATTTGTTGGCTTACCATATGCTGAACCAGAGGGTTTTCAATAAAGACCTAGGTTCTTCATGGCTTCCCCTTGACCAACAAAACCCCTTTGCACCGGCCCTTTCGGCAACAACATGTGAGCAGGTTGAGGTCTCACTCGAGGTGTATCTATAGGGTATTGCGGAATCAGGTTTCCACAGTAGGTGATGAGGTGTTTAGTCTAAAGTACTGCGCAGCATGACACGAGACGTGTGCTGCAGGGAAAGACTGCGTGGCGATAGATGACACCGCGGTCTTCACCTCTAAATTCTACCTCCACATAATTTCATTGTGACTACGGCTGATGCAGTTCACTCTAAGACTTGAAATACTTGCAGTTAACTAGAGTACTAGAGTTATTAACACTCAATCATTCATCCATTCACTTAGGGTGTGAGATGAACCTGGAATAATTAATTAATGCAAATACATGAGATATCAGAAATAACAAAACAGAATCACTTTTATATTGATCATGGGCCACTTCGAGGGGGCAACCTCCTTTGAGCAAGCTCAATACAATTAACTTCACGGTGCCTTCAATGACCTCAACACACACTTATATACTAAGTCTATGCCCAATACTATGAGTCAAAACCATGGGACATATAATACTACGGGACGGCTTACAAAGCATATGCGTCCAATACTATGGGTCAATACTATGGGCTAATATAAACTACGGATCAACAAATACTACGGGATGACTTACAAAGCATATGTGTCCAACAACAATATACTAACATAGTAAAGAGAAGGTTTGACATAGGTTCCTAACATCCCCTCTCCCTTAGAAAAATCTTTGGTTGGAGAAATTGCTACAGAATCTGAAGGAGTGGTTCCCCGGTAGCATCCTCGAGTTGCATTTCGGGCCACGGACGCCTTTGGAGTGTCAAGGAGGATTGTCGGGAAGGCTGTAGATGAAGAAGAACCTTGTCAGCTGCATGGAAAATGCGCTCAGAACGGTGTTGATCGGCTTGTTGTTTCAGGCGAATTCTAGCCATGTGAAGATTGTCCTACAGAATGAGAAGAATCTGATCATGGGTGCGAAGAACCGAGTCAATTTCCTGAACTAGGGAGCTGCTAAGGGTGTATGTAAGAAGAAATGGAGGTGTTTTTCCATAGACTGCTTCATATGGTGTCCTTTGAGATGTGGTATTGTACCACTAGAGCACTGCTAGGAAATCCATAGAAATAGTTGGCCAAAGCTATGTAGGGATGGGAAAGGGTTTGAGCAATCCCGAAAGGAGTGTCGTTTCACCCTTGTTGACTTGGAAAGTATCATCGTCGGCCACCATCTTTGAATTGTCATTTTTAGTCCCTGCCAAAAGAAGTTACATTGTTCCCGGTCAAACATTTTGTAGAACCCAGAGTGCCTTGTTGATGAAGAAGCATGGAGTTCATAGAAGAGAGAGCCCTGTTGAACATATTGCAACCAATTTGGAACAAGCAGAGAAAGATCTGTAAGAGAAACTGGGTCATCAATTGTGCGAGAAGGAGCATCTTCCACCATATTTTCCTTACCCTTCTTGTAAGTGATCACATAGGGATAACCCATGAGTTGGATAACCCATTTCAGGTGTGTTGGGGAGGAGACCCATTGTTCCAGAAAATTTTCCAGACCCTGGAGATCAATCTTGATGCAGAAATAATTCCCTAATAGGTATGGCTACCACTTCTATACTGCATGCAAAATAGCGATCATTTCCTGCTGAGAGGTAGATGTGGCTAAATTCTTACCGGAAAGGTCTCTTGAAGGAAGCAAGCGCATTGGTTCAGCAAAGATACCTGCATATCTATCCAAGGAAGTAGTGGAGACTGTTGATGGGTGCATCTGAATGGAATTGAGCTGAGCGATGACACCATGTGAATTCTTCTTAAGGATTTTTTCCAGGCGATGTGAACTGATGATGCAGAGAGACCCTGGTTATAAGCCCATAAATTTGTGTTGTGCCCCATTGACTTTAAACTGCATCCAAAGTTCAACAAAATCCCATAAGATGGGGCCAAGTGTGCGTAACCATTGAATTCCCAAAACCACATCACATCCACCTAAGGACAAGGCAAACATGTCAGAGCGTAGGTTATAAGCTTCCATAGAGATATGCACATTGTGACACTTCCCCTTGCAAGGTAAGGTGCCCCCATTGGCAACCATGACTTCAAAGTTGGAGCAAGGATGGACAAAACAATCAGCCTGTTTGGTAATCCGAGGGTCAATGAAGTTATGAGTGCTACCAGAATCAATGAGTATGGTAAGAGGGAGCTTCTTGAAGTATCCCCTGACCTGCATTGTTTGTGGGGTGGTGACGTCAGTTACATCATGGAGAGAGATCGCGGGTGGGTCGTCCTGAGATGGGGTGTCAATAGGCGGGTGTTGAATGTCAACCTGGTCATCTACTATATCTGTAGCTTCTTCACGAAGTTCTAAGGCAGGTGGAGAATCCACATCCAAGAGATAGAGATTTTGTTGAACACATCTATGTCTTCGGGTGAATTTCTCATCACAATTATAGCAAATCCCTTTTTCTCGGCGTGCCTGCATTTCTATTTCAGACAAATGCTTGATAGGAGTTGGTTGAGGAGAAGGTGTGATGGGAGGTCGTTGGGAACCCATATTTCTGAAGGGAACAAAGGTGGGTTTGGAGTGTTGTTGAACTGCGATCTTGTCCTCAGCCAACTTAGCCAACCCTAGGACTTCCATCATTGTGTTGGGACAAAAAATTTTGACCTATGAGCGGATTTCATCCTTGAGACCACTGATAAAAAAACTCCTGTAGAATTCATCGGACAATCCTTCTGTGTGATTGGCTAGTTTCTTAAATTCCTTCTGATACTCTCTTACTGTGCCAGTTTCGTGAAGTTTAGTGAGTGCTCCTGTGAAGTCGTCAAAAGAACTAGGACCAAATCGTGACAAAAGGAGTTGGCAAAAATATGTCCAGTTTGGCTCGGGATGAGCTTTGATGTACCAACGGTACCATTGAAGGGCTTCCTGTTCCAAATGAAAGGATGCAAGTGGAACTTTCTGAACATCAAAAGTATTATGCAGACTGAAATATTGTTCTGCTCGGTATATCCATCCAGTCGGATCAGTACCATTGAAGCGAGGAAAATCAAGCTTCGGCCCATGAAAATTGCTCGAAGAAGAGAACCTGGTGGCTACAAAAGATTCTGGCTGTCTGGTATTGTTCATGGCTGAATGCTGAAGATGGAGGCTGAGAAATTTTTCATCCAGATCTTGGAGTTTGGTTTGGATGGCTGCAAGTGCTTCCTCCATGGTGTGTGCTCCTGCACGGGTTTCAACCATGACCAGGTTTTTTTTTTTTTTTTTTAAGGGTGGAATGGGTAGAAAAACACAAACAGAAGTTGATTTAGTAAAGGGAAATTTGGATTGGGGAAACAATCTGATGGGTAATTGGGGTTTGACTAGATTTTGGACACTGTCGAATGGACAAGAAAGCAAAAAGGGGGATTTCAGAGGTGGGGTGATAGAATGAGAAAATTTGGCAGAGAGGGACAAAGAAGTAGAATTCAAAAAGGAACTTTGTGGTAACATTTGAACGTGATTGGGTGAAATCAGAGGAAGTTATGGCAAACCCTAAAAATAGACAAATGTGGGATTTCGAGCTTTGGGAAGGGGAATTGGGGATAGGGTCCTCAGGAATGAAAGATGCAGAATGGAATGACAGGGGTTCCCCGAAAATTTCAAGGGAAACAAAGTGAAAACAAGGGAGATATGGAGAAAAAACTGATTTTTTTTTCCCAGAAATGGATTAGCAACAGTGGCGTGGAAGGGATCGAAAACAGATGGATCTGAAACGGCAACTGGATCTGGAACGACTTTCAGAATAGATCTGAAATGGTTGGATCTGGAGTGGAAGTGATCGACAATAGTTCAACTGAAAATAGATATGGACCCCAGGTATGTACGGCTTCCTAACAGTTCAGGTGTTTCACTTGGCCACCAATGCTGTCTGACGGCTTGCGTATTAGGGCAGTACCCCTCACTCCACGGCTCAGGTAAAACTGATAACCGCTTTGCCACAAATGACAACTCTTGGTTTACCTCACGGGTGGGAACTAGTCAATCAGGTAGGGATCGTTGCCCTTTTCGCTGGCAAGTCCTCTCAATGGGCCAGCTACTTTGGGGTTCCTGTGGTACTCCTCACAATGAGTTTTAGGGCTTATTCCCAAGTACTTCCCACAGTTAAGCGGATATGGATTATTCCCAAATCCGAAGCTGCAACAGATGCGAAAAAAAAAATTTGGCAGAAATTCCACCCAACGAGCCCAAGAAAGTGCTCTGATACCAGATGAGATGAACCTGCAATAATTAATTAATGCAAATACATGAGATATCAGAAATAACAGAACATAATCACTTTTATATTGATCATGGGCCACTTCGAGGGGGAAACCTCCTTTGAGCAAGCTCAATACAATTAACTTCACGGTGCCTTCAATGACCTCAACACACACTTATATACTAAGTCTATGCCCAATACTATGAGTCAAAACCATGAGACATATAATACTACGGGACAGCTTACAAAGCATATGTGTCCAATACTATGGGTCAATACTATGGGCTAATATAAACTACGGATCAACAAATACTACGGGACGACTTACAAAGCATATGCGTCCAACAACAATATACTAACATAGTAAAGAGAAGGTTTGACATAGGTGCCTAACAGGGTGTTCGCTGCTCAAGCATGTGCCGTGGAGACAGTCCAACTACCATGCATTTTCCCTACTACATAATGTGAAAGTGCTTAAACAATATCTAACACTTAGCTGAATAACTGATTCATTACTTCTCCATAAGTAGAGGCCAAACATTCACCATTCATCTATTCATGCAGAACTTAACATATTATTTCCATATTCTTCTGATGGAAAATACATATAAAAGTTTAATCATAATGGTGTGCAAGGGAAAATTCAGACATTCATTCATAGGAAGCAAATAAATGCACAATATACAACACAATCAGCAACACCCTTTGAAGTACTTCCAAAATTTGGTTGCTGCACACAACTACGCAACATCCCCAACACTTGCACAAAATTGTATTTTTATTGAGCTACGCTCAGCTCCGCAGCTAAAACTCCTTCTTTTATCAAAATTTTCCCCAACTTGGGCCAGGCTCAACACTTAATTCTTCAGTACCAACAGTACCTCAAGACTAAGGTTTTGAGTTACAGAAAAATGGAATTACAACTTGAAGAGAAAACCAGAAAGGACAGAGAAGAGAAACAAGAACAAAAAGAAATTAATCCTTTGATGTTAACATATCCAGATGAAGGCAAGGGTGAGGGCCTTATGGAGGATGCTCCAAAATTGAAACCTACTGCAGAATTGAAGATATTGATTCAAACATCGAAACAGCTAAAAAAGCAATTGGCACAAATGAATTCGGTGCTTGATACTCGGGTGGTTGCTGCAAGTAACCCATCCAATGATGCTCAAGTGGTTGCTGCAAGTAACCTAGCCAAAAGACAGGAAATTCAGACCTTTGCCTCATAAATTCCTACACTCAACATTGAAGACAATGATGTTGAAGATGAAAGACTTCCTCCTGTGCCTATTTTGCTAGTGATAACTGAAGGTTCCCAAGCAATGGTTGATTAACTTCATAGCTTAGTGATGGATGATCGCCTTCCAGATGACCACTTTCCTGAAGTCTCCACCATTGTTGATAATATAACTTCAACACCCGCACTCTCTTATATTAAGATCCTTTCCACCTCATCTTTTGAGGTTACATTACCACCATCCACCATATCCCAATTATTTGTTTCACTAACCTCAATCACTACTTCACCGTCGACCTTGACAATTCCACCCGTCACTTTACCACCAATAATAACTAAGATACAGTTTCCTACTGATTCTCTAAAACCATCACTTACCATTGCCTCTACTTCCATCACCGAGTCTGCCACTCTTTTTACTTCTCCTCCTTCTCCACCTTCATTTTATGCTGCCACTGCCCCTTTGATAACTTCCTCTCAGATCACCATGTCTATACCTAATTCCATTGTTACCCAAACAACTCCATTGGTTGCAACAGGTAACATTATCACATCTGCAGCTAAGTTGACAGCTGATCCTAAAGATGATGTTGTGGTTCCCCCTGGGGATTATTTTTACAGTAGGTCAGCAAAAGTAGTGGTTAGAATAGGTAACAAGAGAAGCAGGGGATCAACTATGTTGAAAGAACCTGTCCCCAATCAAATCATTTGGGCCAAACCGTTTGATGACATCCAACATGAAGCATTAGACACTACATCCGCTATGGGGCATTTGTTGGGGCCAATTTTGATTCAGTGATTTCATTGAATAAAGAGATTGACATCAAGAAAGAGGATTTGAAGCAACTTCAGGAGCAATTTATTAAAGTTAATAAAGAACATGAATTTCAGGTTCATGAGTTAAGGAATCAGTATGAAAATCAACTTCATGATTTGTAGGAACAAAACATTTCTCTCCAAGATCAGTTGCAGGATGTTAAAGTTCTAAACAATGCAAATGATGAGAAGATAGCTGTGCTAGAAAAACAGTTGAAAGATGCAGCTTCCAATTCAGCCATCTCTTCTTTCTTCAGGTTTTCTCAGATAGAGTTCAAGAACTTGGCTTATGAAGTGAATGAGGAGAATCATAAACTCTTAGCTGAGTTATTTAGTTCCCTAAATGAAATTCAACAAACTCATATTGCTTTTGAGCGAATGTCTACTATTCTTTAACAATAGCTTGACAAAATCCAACAAGATTCCAAAGCTTATGATAATGTTGTTGAATAGAAAACGTATATCAAAGACAAACCAAAGGACATCCTAGTTTTGGATAGCTTCAAGTGCAGAAGAATTAGAACATCTTTGAATTCCTAGAAAAATACATCTGACATGGTTGAAGAAACAATCAAGAAGGCACAAGCCATATGTGGAAGAAGATAGTATGTTGCAGAAAATATCATGGTTATGCTATAGTTTCCTACAATGGATCTCATTGAAAAGGCTTGTCAACTGAAGCTGATGATTCAATAGGTTGATAGCAGATGTGAGCAAGTCAAAGAACAGGTTCAACAACTCGAGCACATAGGGATTTCAGAGGTTGACAAGTTCATCAGGAAACCTGCCATCCTGGAAGGGAAGATCCACATTTTCATGCGCAATTGGCATAAGTTAGCAAAGAATGAGATGGAGTCCTTTACATGTGATGCTCAGTTGGGACTTGAGTCGGCTAATTACCTAGATATTGATGAGTTGTTAGAATTTTTGACCAAGTGGCAAGGTGCCCTTGGTTATTCTTAGATTAGTTTGATTTGGTAATCCCTGTTTTATGGGGAGTTTACCCTTTGTATCTATTTTTGTAATTATTATTTAAAGGATAGAGGTCTCATAGGGCAGGGGGGCAGAAAATCATCAAAAGAATACTGGATATAGTTTGATTAATGAAGAGATTGTAATTTATTGCATCCTTGAAGTAATACATTTAGTTTTCTCTTGATTCCTCTTTTGTCAATTTATCAAATTTGTTTGGTGAATGTTGATTTTTGCTTCAATCTATCAATGAGTTTTGTTTTTAGCTTTGCAATTATTATTAATACATTGATCTACAGTTCGGATTTGTCTTAACTTATGATCTATGTGTCTTTATGTTTTAAGTGAATTTGTTTATTTAAAACATTTATCTATTTCTTCAAATGATTAACAGACATTAATAAATTAATGCCAATTTTTCAATTAGCATTTCATACACAAGATAATCTTGCATGTGGTTTCAACCTTAAGCTACAATCAATTAATTTTCATCTTCTGGTTATATATTAAGTTAATAAGCAAACATCCACTACACATTTCTGTTAAACTCGTGAAAATACTTATTAAAATTCAGATCAAGTTATCCTGCACTTTAAAACACAGTTTCTTTAATTTAGATATAACTTAGTTTGGATTTCCTTTAAAGCATATTCACTTCTAGACATAGAACACTTTGACTTTCCCTCACAGGAAGTCAAATCCTTTTAGGATCAACCCACATAAGCAGTAGTGGAGGCCTAATATCCATGGGAGTTAACTATACCAAACAGTCTGGGGATATAACTGCTCTTGCACAGAGCCTTTTGAAGCCTTTCAGATTGGGCTTTCACCCTCTATTTCTAGCCTTGGACAACATTCTAGCAAACTACATAACCGGGGCTTCAACAAATGGAGCTAGAAGGAGGGATAGAGGAAAGATATGCCTAAACAAAACACCAATAGATATCCTCTAGCAATATCAGTGGTTGTTACCCGTAGTCACATGTAGGCATCAACATCTGCAGAAAAACCAATGCAACAACCAACCGTGATTCCTGCCACCCCTGTGATAGAGCAGGAAACTAGAAGGGCCGAAATTGTTTTTATATCACCCACTAGGGGTCCCCTTACACTTGAACAATTACTGAAAAGTTCTTTTAATAGTGTTGCTAGATTACAAAGAAGGATCAAAGAAGAGCATAATCTCGGATTAGAAACAATCCAACATTATCAGACCAATGATTCGCAGACTAATAATCAAGATAATCAAAATTCAGGTGACCAAAATACTAAACACCATGGTTCATCGAGCCACCAATTGTCCCCTGATTTTAAACTTGATTCATTATTCCAAGAGATAGAAAAATATTATCCCAACGTTTCAACACATGTACCACCACCAACACCTCCTTCATCTTCGTCATTTTCATCTGAAGACTCATCTGACAGTGAGTCATCTTCTAGTTCATCTTCCGAGATATACCCATGCCAGAAGGTGGAAACAGACCCTAGCTGGACCAGGATGTTATATTTATTGCTGGGAACAACACAGACTCCCAAAGAACCCTAAAAAGTGTTGACGTATTTGTAACTTCGGAATATATTCACTTGTATATTGTATATATTACATTTGTACTTTATTGTATCCCAAACAGAGATGTATTATTCCTCCGATTGGAAGTGTCATCAATTGTACTTGCAAGTGTCGCAAGTTATATTGTAAGTGTCGTAACTTATACTTGATGGGTTATTAGACCACCCTATTGGGGGTCGGCCTAGTCAACATTATGTAATGTGGTTAAGTTGGGGCCGACCTAGTTGAGTAAAGGTCAAGTGAAAGTAAGTGTATAAATAGACAGTGTGTCTCTCTCATTTTACACATTCTCTCTTCACTCACTTCACATTAGTGAGAGAGGGGAGGAGTATTCTTATGATATCTATCTCTTGGGTTTGATCATGGTGATCCTTATGTTGATGCTTATTCTATCTCTAGGGAAGTTGTGGGGTTTTTCACCTTCTTGGTTTTTTCCGATGAAATGTTTTGTGTCTCTTGTCGCTTGTCTCTTATGCTTGATATGTTGTACATGTTGCTTCTAAGATCCTAGATCAGATTGAATTAAATTTTGAAAAATTAACATGGGGTCAGAGCTATCCTGAAGGAAGGCATGGTATGGAATTTATAACACTTGTTGCACTTGCGACAATTTGGAGGTTAGGGCTTGATATAGCAAAAACCAGTCATCATGGCACTTTCACTATAAATCCATTTTGGTGAAGGTTCAGGTTCTAAAACTTGTACAATTCGTAGATAAAATCCCCATGTAGCTTATGTCTAAAGGACAACCTCATATTCATTGTACTTTGTGATTTATGATCCGTAAAACTTAAGGTTTCTGTCTCTTCCAGATCTCAGTCATAAACAAGTGACCTAGGAAAAAAGATCACAAATTGGGCTAGGAAGCTCCAAATGAAATTTAGTAAAACATGACAGGTAAGGCACAGACTGTAATGTCACAGGATGAAATTTCAGAGGCCGAAGTTGAACCAGTGACACATGGCATGTCGTACAAGTTCGCTCTCCTCTTTTAACCCATAAATAGGTCACGTTGCGACACTTGGCATAACTATCGCTCAGAGAATCCAATTGCAGTTAGACCTATGGGGTTGGAAAGACGTCGGGTCATTCTACCACAGGCCGAAGTTTCAAGCCCTGTGGATTCGTAATTTATGAGTTACACCAGAAACAATCAGGTGCATATTTCTGACAAAACAGAATTGGATTTTGAGCACCTTCATCAAAATCGAAATTTAGAGACCAAGATCGAATTTTTTGGTCAGGAAGAAGGCCAGGCTGGATCAAACCGTAGTTCGGGATTTTCATCGGAAAGGTGGAAAATCAGGGCTTTTGCAAAAAATGGAATTTTTGAAATCTATGACCACGGCTGGAAGCTCCTTAGAAAAATTGAAGCTTAGAACACAAGATCAAACTGGGCTTTATCAAACCCTAGTTCAGGGTCCTATCTAGTGAATTTGGAAGTTTCAAAGGAAATTTTGAGGGGTCAAATTTTGCAGTTTTCAAAATTGAAGTAGACCAGCTTGATCAACTTAGCAAGGTGCATCTTTTCATCCAATCAGGAGTTTGAAATTCAAAGTTTGAATTTTTAGGGTTTCTCTAACAAACCCCAATCCAGCTCCAGATCCAATTTCAACAAATCAAAGTGGATTGGGTTAATCCTAGAAGAGTATGATTTGGACACGACCATAAGTGAAGACATTCCAGTTTCAGAGGGAGATGAGGCTAGGGCCTTACATAAGAATACTACAAGCAATCTCGACAGGTATGACTTGAGGAGATATGGGTATGTGTTGAAATATGTTCATCATTAAGTTTATGATATGTTGTTAACACCCAAAAAGTGCTCACTAGCTCATTTCCCTATTCATTTGACCCATTTGTCCACTTTTCCCACCATTTGAGCCTCTAAAACCTTCAAAAGGTCACCAAAAAGATCATAATACACCTTTTCCCCCTCAAAATATGTATTTATCCTCAAGAAACAAAAAAAACCCTAAAAAAGGGTCCAAAATTCCCAAAAATTAAAAAATAATAAAAATATTCAAAATATTCAAAAAAGAGGAAAAAAGAGACCTAAACCATCTTAGCAATACCATTAGTTTCCTCAAAACCATAGTTGTATTTCCTATCACCAAAAACTATAAAAAGGTGATAGGGGCTCCTCATTATTGATTCCTAATTCATCCAATCCTTATGCTACCAATTTCTTCCCTGAGATCTCAAGCCTCCATTTGAGCTTAGATCCATCCTTGGAAACCCTTTTTGGCCAATATTCCCACTTGCATTTGGAGAAGAGAAAGATCATTGGAGCTTTGGAGCACCTCACCACCGCAGCTGCTCAAGCTCGACCATCCTCACCTTTTGAGGTAATACAAAACATTCAAGCTTTTATTTATTTATTTCACGGATCTCCTTTTTCATCATTATTGAATCTAGAATGTACATGCTAGATCAGATTTATTTTTTACTGTTATAGATTTACTGTTTACATTTGCTCATTTACATTGCTTTATTTGAGACTGCTATTACAAGTTAATAGGTTCTCTTTAGCACATGCTTGGGAGAAATCCCAGGCAACATATGTTTGTCTTCATGTTAGTACAATCTTGTTTAATTTTAGACTTGTCTTATCACCCTAGTAAAAGTATGAATGCATGTGAATGATTGAAGACATTCATTGATTAGGGTTATGACACTTATGATTGTACTAATGCACTGTGGTGTTGTATGAGGTTTATGTTGTCTAGTAACATGAAAGGTACATTAAGAAAGTTCTAGTTCAAGAACATATGACCATGGTGACATGAAGACAAAGAATCATCCATAGTCATGCATTGCATAGAATCTCTACTTACGAGGTATGTATAATTTGGTTCTACAATGGTTAACTTATGAGATATGCAGGTTACTAGCACATGTCATTGAAGAGAACAAAAAGACATTATATGGGTATGTTAGACATAACCAACAGGCATGATAATCTAGGTATGTTTTTCCTATATCAAGTTAGAATCCTTGTGTTAGGATCTTATACTTTTGTATGAATGATAATGATTATTCTTGAAGTTAGAAGTTAAAGTAATCAAGGGTTTATGCATATTATGTTTCTTACTTTGATTGATGATATGACTAACTAGAAGAGTCCTATGGTCAAATGAGAATATGCATGAGTAAAAGAAGTCTTCCCTGAAACCTTGAATACTAACGCTTATTACCTATGTATGAAGTAATCATGACCATACATATTTAAAATTATTTAGAATCATAATGTTTTGATAGTATTGAGATTATACTAATGAATGTATGATTATGTATGAGATCTTGAGGATGACAGTAGTGCACACTCAAGCATCAATAGTGGTCCAGGATGGATATAAGGTCAAGAACAGGTAATCCAGGAAGCGAAGATCAAGAGGGAGCACACTCTAGTAGTTCCTGGAAGGAAGTATAGATTAAGAGGGAGTCCACCCTACAACTAAATAAAGATACGTATTTGAATTGTCATTTATTATATATATGAATACTTAAATGATGCTTTCCAGTCATACTTATGTTCCTAGATTTAGGATGTATATTATGCATATTAGAAAAGTTGCATTAATGAGCAAGATACTACTAATATAGTAATGGGTAAGTGGCCTATGGTACTGTACAACATTCCATTGCTACTTATCTAGAATGAAACCTCTTTGCTGACATGTTGGGAGTTGTGCACACTCTTAACAATGTTCTGGTAGAGATGGAAGGCATCTAGAAAGTTACCATGTGAATACGGGATATGGATAAATGTTGTATTGAAGCATTGGCTAAGATAATTGCAAGACTGTATGACATATTTCTTTATGCGTAAGAATTTGTTTTGGAAACTATGATAAGTTTCTTATCATGCAATTAAATTTGACATGTATGAAAGATCGTGTACAATCACTTACAAAAGAAGGACTACAACATTTATTCCACCAATGAAGAAAACTATCTATTGAAGATATTGAAGAATATGAAGTTCCCAAGATCCGGGATGCAGTAATGAAAGAATGCCATGATCGAGGAATACTAGTCGATAATGAAGAATGATGTTTAGGATGTGGTCCCAAGACCAGAAGGGAAGTCTGTTGTGACTTCCAAGTGGATCTACAAGATCAAGCATGCTACAGATAGTAGCATAGAGAAATACAGAGTTTGTGGCTCGTGGCTTCTCATAGAAAGAGGGTGATAGATTATGAAGAAAATTTTGCTCTTGTAGCCAGATACACTTCCATCAGAACAGTACTTGCTTTGGCTGCAGTGATGAGGTGGAAGATACACTAGATGGATGTCAAGACATCTTTCTTGAATGGTGTAGTCGAAGAAGAAGTGTATGTGGAGAAGCCACTCGTTTTGAGACACATGACAGAGAGTCATATGTGTGCAGGTTGAAGAAATCCTTGTATGGCTTTATGCAAGCTCCTAGGACTTGGTATAGTAGGATAGATAGCTTTCTATCCAGTTTTGGCTTTACCAAAAGTAAAGAGGATTCCAACCTTTACTACAAGGCTGAGGAAGGATATTTAGTGATACTATTATTGTATGTGCATGACCTGTTTGTTACAGGTGAGGATAGATTGATTTCCGACACAAAGAGGAAGCTGGCTGTCGAGTTCAAGATGTAGGAATTGGGGATGATGCTTTACTTTCTAGGCATGGAGGTGTGGCAGATTACAGATGGAATCTTCCTTGGACAAGGGAAGTATGTAGTAGAGATCCTGAATAGGTTCGAGACGATGGACTACAAGGCCATGGCCACACCCATGGCATCGAACCCGAAGCTTCTGTGTGATGATTCATCCGATTTGGTTGATGTCACGATGGATCGTCAGATGCTTGGTTCCTTGATGCACCTGACGAACACAAGACCAGATATTTGTTTTGCAGTGAACACATTGAGCATGTTCCTGATGGATCTGAGAGGTGTTCACCTGGTTGTTGTAAAGAACATTCTAAGGTACCTGAAGGGTACAATTGATTATGGGCTCAAGTATGATTCGAATCAAAAGTTTAACCTAGAGGGTTATGTTGATTTAGATTGGGCAGGCAGTGCTGCATATAGGAAGAGCACTTCTGGGTGTTGTTTCAATATGGGATTAGGTGTGATCTCTTAGTTTAGCAGGAAGTAGTCCTGCGTAGCACTGAGTACAACTGAAGTAGAGTATGTTATAGCTTGTTCGGCTAGTTGTGAGGCAGCTTGGATTAGGAAGCTACTGTCTGAGTTATTTGATCTCCTGTTGGATGCTACTGGTATCTTTTGTGACAAACAGAGTTGTGTGAAGCTATTTGAGAACCCGGTGTTCTATGATAGGTCGAAGCACATAGAAATCAAATTTCACTATATCAGCGATATGGTACAGAGAGGAGCAGTGAAGCTCTTGTATGTTGCGATGGATGAGCAGGTTGCAAATGTGTTGACGAAACCACTAGCCAGAGTGAAGTCTGAATAATTCAGAGAGAGGCTTGGTGTTCTTCATATTGAAGATACTTAGAGGAAGAAGTAATGGGACACATTTGCAGGAGCCCTTCCAAGCATGGCGAGAGGAGGATCCTTTCCATGGATGTGGATGTAAGCGTTATGTGATGAGCATCAAAAAGATGGTCTAGTTACTGCTTTGGATATGCATCAATTGAATGCTTTGTATGATCCGTTGGATCATGTATATGTATATGCATCAGTTGGATGCTTTGTATGATAAGTTGGATCATGTATATGTATATGCATCAGTTGGATACTTTGTATGATCAGGATGAGTATCAAGACGATGCTCTGGATGACATGCATCAGGACGATGCAGTGACAATGATCAGGATGATCATGTGTGGTGAGTATCAGGTTAATACTCTGTGGACGTGGACAGGTTGTGCAGATATCCATATAATAGCGCCCTGGGAGGTTTGCAGATACTATTTCGAGGTTTTTCCTATGGCATATAATAGCACCCTGGGATATCTGGAAAATTCTCTTTGGAGGTTTTGCTTGGGAGGACATATAATAGCACCCTAGGAGGTTTGCAGATACTCTTTCGAGGTTTTTTCTATGGCATATAATAGCGCCTTAGGATATTTGGCAAATGCTGTTTCAAGGTTTTGCTTGGGAGGACATATAATAGTGCCCTGGGAGGTTTGCAGATACTCTTTCGAGGTTTTGCCGATGGCATATAATAACACCCTGTGATATCTGGCAAATTCTCTTTCGACGTTTTGTCCTATGGCATATAATAACGCCTTGGGAGATCCGATAGGTTGAGCAGTACGCTCATAATCAGTCCTGGGATGCTCTTTCGAGGTTTTTCCATGACCACATATAATATGTCCTGGAGATATGGACAATTTTTGATAGTCACGTAAAAGGCCTCGGATGCTCTTTAGAGTTCTTGTTAGTCAAGACACTCTTTTAAGTTTTTGTGGTGGGGGTCACATATAATACGTCCTGGAGATTTGGACAGGTTTTGCTAGTCACATAAAAGGCCTCGGATGTTTTTTAGAGTTCTTGCTAGTCAAGACACTCTTTTAAGGTTTTGTGACAGTCACATGTAATAATGCCTTGGGAGATCTTGTTGGTCGTGCTTAGGCACATAAAGGATCCTGGGATACTCTTTTAAGGTTTTGTGATTCACATAATAAGTCCTGAGGATTCCATAGTATGGCTAGTGTTGATGAAGACGTAAAGGTGGTGGGCCTACATCCAGCATGAAAAAGGGTTGGCTCTATAGAACTTCCTATGACGAGAAGAATTCATAGATAGCCAGGTGATCGAGATGTCGAGTACAACATGAGTGATGATGATGATGCTCTGTGATCTAGTGATGATGATCCAACTCCAAAATTAAAGACTTGTGCTTATATGTATTTATGACTTGTGTCAAGAGAATACCTTCCTAGTTAAGTAGTGTTAAATTTTAAAAATTTACTTCAATTTGATCTAGGATCTTAACTGAGAGAACATGTACAACAAATCTACAACATATAAATCATGGACACAATAATGCAAGCACACAAGAGACACAGAGTTTAATTGGGGAAAACCATCAAGGTGAAAAACCCCAATAACTTCCTCAGAGATAGATAGAGCAATGATACAGCCAGAATACAAGAGATAGTCTTCTCCTAGCAGCAGAGCCTCCTCCTCATAAGTGCACCACTTTCCGAATGAGAGAAGTGTGTGAATGAATGATCAAATAGAGATCTCTCAATCTCTATTTATACTTGTTCTGTCCTGCCCAATAAACTAATGGGGCCTACATGTCTAGCTTAACCCATGGTTAACTTAATCCAGGCCGACCCCACACTTGGTGGTCTAATAATCCTTTGACCCACATGGTCGACCCCCAATAGGGTGGTCTAATAACCCTTCGACCCACATGACTTATACAGGGCCAACCCCAACAAGGTGGTCTAATAAACCATCAAGTATAAGTTACGACACTTACAATATAAATGAGGACACTTCCGTATAGAGGAATAATAACATCTCTATAGGAGTACAAAATACATATATGAAATACATGTGTGAAATAATACATCAACACTCCCTCTTAACTAGGAAGGTATTTCTTGACACAAGTCTGCTAGCACAATTCTTCTTCTCTGGATCATCATCACTGACTCATTATCCTCAAATCATCATCATCGTCACTGCTACTGCTATCTCAATCATTCTCTGAATCTACTCGTCATAGGAAGTTCTACAGAGCCAGTCCTTTTTCATACTAGATGTAGGCCCACCACCTGCAGGTCTTCATCGTCATTGGCCATACTGTGGAATTCTCAGGACTTATTATGTGCGTCACAAAACCTTTAAAGAGTCTCTTGCCTAGCAAGAACCCAAAATAGCATCTGAGGCCTTTTTCATCCTATCCACATCTCCAAGACTTATTACATGTGACCCCACCACAAAACCTAGCAAGAGCATCTCAGGATGTTATGGGTACACAACTCCAACCTAAAATCTACCCAGGACACAAATTACATGTGGTCACCACAAAACCTAGCAAGAGCATCTCAGGATGTTACGGGTACACAAATCCGACCTGAAATCTCCCCAGGTCACAAATTACATGTGGTCATGGAAAAACTTTGAAAGAGCATCTCAAGATGTTACAGGTACACAACTCCGACCCGAAATCTCCCAGGGCACAAATTACATGCCATAGGACAAAACCTCGCAAGAGCATCTCAGGATGTTACGGGTACACAACTCCGACCTGAAATCTCCCAGGGCACAAATTACATGTCCTCCCAGAGCAATGTCTTGAAAGAGCATCCCAGGCTGTTACGGGTACACAACTCCAACCTATAGGATCTTCCAGACATGCTCATCTGCACAACCTGATCCATGGCCACAAAGTATCATCCTGATACTCACCATACATCATCCTGATGTACACATGATCATCCTGATCATCATCACTGCAACATCCTACTGCATGTCATCTGGAGAAGCTCGTCATCCACGATCATCCTGGTCATACAATGCATCCACATGATGCATACCAAGTATCTACCTGATACATATCATCATACATGATGTACCTGATCATACAATGTATCCACCTAATACATACAAAGATACATGATCTACATAATGTATCCACCTGATACATATCAACATACATGATCTCAGTATCCACCTGATACATATACAGATACATGGTCCAAGCATCCAACATGATGCATATATACATAAATGATCCAACTGATCATAACAAGCATCCAACATGATGCAATGATCCAACTGATCATAACAAGCATCCAACATTATGCATATACATATACAAATTAGTAACTGGAGCATCGTCCTGATGTTCATCATCCATGACCCTCCTGATCATCATAGCATCATCCTCTTCAGATCATCTCATCGTCCATGAAGCACAGCCCAGATGCACATCATCCAACACTTACTCCACCCACATTGGAGAACACATCTACCACCATTCAGGGAAGGCTCCAGCCCTTACTTTTTCACCATGGGAGAACACAACTACCACCATGTGAAAAATGGCTTAGCAATTACATCACGACCAAGGGAGAACACATCAACCATGTCAGAAAAGCTCATGTGCATCTGCATCTTCCGGACTCATCACTTCCCTTTGGAAGGAATCTCGATTTGAAGTGCACCAAGCCTCTCTCTGAAGTACTCAAACTGCACTCTGGCCAACGGCTTGGTCAATACATCTACAACATGCTCATACATCGCAACATACTCTGCTTCGACTATACTCAGTGCTATGCAGGACTGCCTCCTGCTAAACCAAGAGATCACACCTGATCCCTATCTGCAGCGCTGCCTACCCAATCTGAATCAACATAACCCTGCAGGTTAAACTTTTGATTCTTATCATACTTGAGCCCATAATGACCTGTACCCTTTAGGTACCTCAGAATATGCTTTACAAAAACCACGTGAACACTCCTCAAATCCATCAGGAACTAGCTAAATGTGTTCACCGTAAATCAAATATCTGGTCTCGTGTTCGTCAGGTACATCAAGGACCCAATCATCTGACGATACATAGTGATATCAATCGGCTTAGATGAAGCATCACACAGAAGCTTCAGGTTCGATGCCATAGGTGTGGCCATAGCCTTGCAGTCCATCATCCCGAACCTCTTCAGGATCTCTACTGCATACTTCCCTTGTCCAAAAAAGATTCCATCTGCACTTTGCCACACCTCCATGCCAAACACAAATAGTGCATCATCCCCAAGTTCTTCAACTCAAACTCGGCATCAAGCTTCCGCTGCATGTCAGCAATCAATCTATCCTCACCTGTTACAAACAGGTCATCCACATAGTAGTATCACTGGATTGCCTTCCTCAACCTTGTAGTAAAGGTTAGAATCCTCTTTATTCTTGGTAAAGCCCAAACTGGATAGAAAGCAGTCTATTCTACCATACCAATTTCTACACATATATGACTCCCTGTCATGTGTCTCAGAACCAAGTGGTTGCTCCACATACACTTCTTCTTCAACTACACCATTCAAGAAGGCTGTCTTGAAATCCATCTGGTGTATCTTCCACTTCATCACTGCAGCCAGAGCAAGTACTGATCTAATGGAAGTGTATCTGCCTATAGGAGAAAAATTCTCTATGCTACCACCAGCAGCATGCTTGATCTTGTAGATCCTCTTGGAAGTCACTATAGACTCCCCTTCAGGTCTTGGGACTGTATCCCAAACATCTTCATGATCGACTTGTACTCCTCGATCATGGCATTCTTCCCAGATCCTGGGAACTTCAATATCTTCAATATTTTCAATAGATAACTTTGTTGCTAAACAAATGTTGTAGTCCTTCTTTTGTAGGTGATGGTATACGATCTTTCCTACACAACAAGTTAAATTGCATGATTAGAAAACATCTCATAGTTTTCAGAACAAATTCTTACACATAATGAAATATGTCATACAGTCATGCAATTATCTTAGCTAATGCTTCAATACAACATTTATCCATATTCCGTAACTTTCTAGATGCCTTCCAATCTCTACCAGAACATTGTTAAGAGTGTGCACAACTCCTAACATGTCAACAAAGAGGTTTTATTCTAGATAAGTAGAAATGGAATATTGTACAGTGCCATAGGCCACTTACCCATGTATATTAGTAGTATATTGTTCATCAATGCAACTATTCTAATATGCATAATACACAGCCTAATTCTAGGAACATAAGCATATACATCATTGAATAACATTATGTAAGAAATCACAATTCAAATACTTACTTTGCTTGGTTGCTGGGTGGACTCCCTCTGAATCTTTGCAACTCCATTCTGATGTGGATTGTGAGAAGTGGTCAACTCCCTCTGAATATCTGCATCCTTGCAGAAACTACTGAAGTGTGCTCATTTGCTTTCTTGCAGGAACAACTGGAGTGTGCTCCCTCTTGATCTTTGCTTCCTGGGTTACCTGTCCTTGAACTTATATCCATCCTTAATCACTATGCATGCTTATTAGTATCATCATTGTGTTATCCTTGAGGTCTCATACATAATCACACATTTATTAGTATAATCTTAATACTATCAAAACACAATAATCTTAAACATGTATAGTCATGATCATTCACAGATAATAAACATTAGTATTCAAGGTTTCAGGGAAGTCTTATTTTACTCATGCATATTCTTATTTGATCATAGGCCTCTTATGATTAGTTAAATCATCAATGCATAAACCCGTGATTACTCAAACCTATACATTCATGATTCTCCTGGTTAGTCATATCATCAATTATGGTAAGAAACATAATATGCATACAACCATGACTGTTCAAACCTATGACTTCATGAATAATCATTATCAACAACACAACAGTATAAGATCCTAACACAAGGTAGGATTCTAGCTTGATATAGGAAAAACATACTTGGATTATCATGCTAGCTAGTTATGTCTAACATACCCGGATAATGTCTTCTGGATCTCTTCAGTGACTTGTGCTAGTAACCTTCATGTCTCATAAGTTAACCATTGTAGAACCAAGTTATACATACCTCGTAAGTAGATCTTCTATGTGATCCATGACAATGGATGAATCTTTGTATTCATGTCACCATGATCATATGTTCTTGAAGTAGAACATGAATTGTCTTTCTTGGTGTACCTTTTATGTTAGCAGAAAACATAAACCTCATACAACACCATAATGCATTAGTACAATCATAAGTGTCAACACCCTAACCAATGAATATCTTCTATCATGCATTCATAATTTTTTTAAGGTGATACGACAAATCTAAAATCAAGATTGTACTAACCGTAATAATCATGAAGACAAACATACCATAAACTTAATCATGAACAAATCTTGAAACATACCTTGATGAGTCATACCTGTAGAGATCGTTAGTAATCTTCTTATGTAAGGCCTTAGCCTCATCTCCCTTTGAAATAGGAACTTCTTCACTTATGCAGGTGACCAATCCGTCTTCTTCTAGGATTAACCCAATCCACTTGATTTGCAGGAACTCGACCTGGAGCTAGATTAGGGTTTGTCACATAAACCCCAAAAATTCAAACTTTGAATTTCAAACTTTCGAAAGGATAGAAATATGTGCCTTGATGAGATGATCAAGCTGGTATATTCAGAATTTGAAAACTGCAAAGTTTCATTCCTCAATTTTTCCTTTGAAACTTTCGGATTCACTAGACGTGACCCCGAACTAGGGTTTGATGAATCCCACTCTTCTTCCTAATCAAAAGGTTTGATCCAAAGCTCTAAGCTTCTATTTTTCTGAGGATCTTCCAGCCGTGGTGACAGATTTAAAAAATTCTCATTTTTGCAGAAGCCCTAATTTTCCTCTTTTCCAATCAAAGTCCCGAACTAGGGTCTGATCAAGCTCGGTCTTCTGCCCAACCAAAAATTATGAACTTGATCTCTAAATTTCTATTTTGATGAGTGGAATTTAGCCGTAGTCTCCGATTACAAAAATTCCAACTTTCTCCGAAACCCTAGATTCCAGAAGCCATGAATGAAGGTGCTCAAAAATAATTATGTTTTGACAGAAATATGTACTTGATTGTTTCTAGTGTAACTCTCAACTTTTCCATCCACAGGGTCTGAAACATTTTCCTATGATATCCCGACCTGTCATCTTTCCAACCCCATAGGTATGACCTCAAATGGATTCTCTGAGAGAGAGTTATTCCACGTGTCGCAACGTGACCTATTTATGGGATAAAATAGGAGAGCAAACTTGTATGGCATTCCACGTGTCATTGGTTCCACCTAGGACTCTAAAAATGTTTTGTGAGATAGTACATTCTGTGTACTACCTGTCACTTTTGATGAAATTTAATTTGGAGCTTCCTATCCCAAGTTATGACCTTTTTTCCAAGGTCACCTGTTTATGACTGAGATCTGAAAGAGGCAGAAACCCTATATTGTACAGATCATAAATCAAAAAGTACAAAGAATTAGAAGTTTTCCTTTGGACACAAGGTACATAGGGATCGTATCTTCGACCTGTAAAAGTTTTAGATATGAAAACTTTTCCAAAATGGATTTATAGAGAAAGTTCTACGATGACTGGTTTTTTCTATATCAAGCCCTAGCATCGTAAGTACAACAAGTGGCATACATGCCATATCGTGCCTTCTTTCAGGATAGCTCTAATACCATGTTAAATTTTCAGAATTTACTTCAATCTAAACTAGGATCTTAACTGAGAGAACAACTTGTACAGCAAATCTACAGCATATCAATCATGGACACAATAATGCAAGCACACAAGAGACATATAGTTTACTTGGGGAAAACCATAAAGGTGAAAAACCCCAATAACTTCCTCATAGATAGATAGAGCAATGATACAACCAGAATACAAGAGATAGTCTTCTCCTACTAGCAGAGCCTCCTTCTCATAAGTGCACCACTTTCCAAATGAGAGAAGTGTGTGAATGAATGATCAAATAGAGATCTCTCGATCTCTATTTATACTTGTTCTCTCGATCTCTATTTATACATGTCTAGCTTAACCCATGGTTAACTTAATCTAGGCCGACCACAAACTTAGTGGTCTAATAACCCTTTGAACCACATGGCCGACCCCCAATAAGTGGTCTAACAACCCTTCGACCCACATGACTTATACAGGGCCGACCCCAACAAGGTGGTCTAATAACCCATCAAGTATAAGTTACGACACTTACAATATAAATGACGACACTTTTGTATAGAGGAATAATAACATCTCTATAGGAGTACAAAATACATATATGAAATACATGGGTGAAATACATTCCGAAGTTACACATACATCAACAAGTAGGAGTGTTGATTTATTTGTAACTTTGGAATATATTCATTTGTATATTGTATATATTACATTTGTACTTTATTGTATCCCTGATGGAGATGTATTATTCCTCTGATTGGAAGTGTCGCCAGTTGTACTTGCAAGTGTTGCAAGTTATATTGTAAGTGTCGTAACTTATACTTGATGGGTTATTAGACCACCCTATTGGGGGTCGGCCTAGTCATCATTATGTAATGTGGTTAAGTTGGGGCCGACCTAGTTGAGTAAAGGTCAAGTCAAAGTAAGCGTATAAATAGAGAGTGTGTCTCTCTCATTTTACACATTCTCTCTTCACTCACTTCGCATTAGTGAGAGAGAGGAGGAGTGTGCACAAGTGGAGGAGGAGTATGCTGCTAATATCTATCTCTTGGGTTTGATCATGGTGATCCTTGTATTGATGCTTATTCTATCTCTGAGGAAGTTGTAGGGTTTTTCACCTTCTTGGTTTTCCCCAGTGAAATGTTTTGTGTCTCTTGTCTCTTCTCTATTATGCTTGATATGTTGTACATGTTGTTGCTTCAATTAAGATCCTAGATCAGATTGAATTAAATTCTAAAAAATTAACAAAAAGTGTCTCCCTAAGTTTAATCCTGATGACAAATCACTTGCATTAGATCACATTAAAACTTTCATGCAGGCCATCAGACTTAGGAATGTTATACATGAAGATGTAGTTTGTAGATTGTTTCCTTACATCTTCTAGGGAAAAGAATCCACTTGGTACTTTGCTTTAGAATCCAGATCCATTTCTTCTTAGGATGACTTTGAAAAAATGTTTATCCAGAAATTTGGAGATGACAAAACCCCAGAAGACTTGGTCATCGATTTGTCTTCAATGAAAATCAAAGGCAAGGAAAGAGTTAAATATTATAACCAAAAGGTTTTTGTACTTAACTAATGAGATCCCTACCAATGTTCTTCCTACAAGAGAGCTGTTGGTTGCGTATTATGTCAAAGGTTTACCCGTTTCCATTTCTATGTGGGTCAAAAGGGCACAAAAAGATAACTTGTAGGAGGCCTTTGCTAAGGCTATCCAAGTTGAAAAAGATATATTCTTCTTGAAAGATAACCCTGATGCTTCATCAGAACAACCTTCTACCTCCCGCAATAAACCATATAATCCTCCAAAACCCACTATTAGCACTCGGATTTTCCTTGGGATGTATCAAAGAAACCCCGAGGTAGCTTATTTAAAACCAATCTTTAGATTGAAAAGTTGGCCTCTTTCATCCAGAGAGGGCTCTCTCAGCAAATTTGCTATCCAATATCACCATGACAGCAGCTTGACAATAAATTCAATGCCCAAATTGTAAAATAACAATAAAAACTTCTTAGGCTTTAAATAATGTGGTTAGATCAACAGGAAAAGTATACCATTGGGCAATGGAGTCGAGAAACAAAAAAATAATAGATCAGTAGATAAATAGACTCTTCTTGATACAAAATTTCTAAATGCGAAAGAGAGACCGGGTTTTTTGTTTGGCACTTTTCTTCCCTATGGCAAACTCCAGCTTCTTGGGAATGATGACGCACTTGTTCTTCTTCTTCTTTAATTCCACTTTCAAAAAAATTTATGGAGCTCTCCATCATAGGTTTCTGTTTTTGGTTAGAAGCCTTAATTTTTTGTTTTATCAATTCGAATGAAGCATAACACAGGGGTAGACAATCACTTTCAGCATGTTTATTTTTAGAGGTTTGATCATGAATAGTGATCAGATTTTCTTCACCAACTATCCTGGAAATTATAAAGTTTTCAGCCGGTGCCATATCCAAGCAATATTCTTCATACTCATCAAACTTAGGTGGTCTGAAATTTTCTTTAAAACCATCACTAACAGAAATTTCAGCAGGCTGATTGTAATTTACATAAAACAAGTCAAAGTTACCTTCTTCTGGGACATCACCGGGCTGATAATCTCTTTGTTTGTCACGGGAAAGACTGGAATGCCAAGCAATTTCTCCTTGTCCATACTTCTCTTCGAACCCAGATTCTTCTTCAATCCTCTCATCATTATCTTTGCTAGATAATTTCCTGGACATTCTAAGATTATCTTCAACTTCTAAAGCATCAACGAACATATGTTGTAAATTGGAGGGCCTTCTCTCCAAGAGAAGAAAAGATAAATCAGAAGGAAGAATAGATACATAATGCAACTTGGCAACATTCTGTAGGGGCTGAATTTCTTTCGGCATATCATAATAGGCGCTGGCAAACCTCCTGTTGAAATTGGGTAAGGCTTCCCCTTCCTACATTCTCGTAGAATAAAATTATGAAAGGACTAGGTCCCATGGCCTCCTCTTACCCCAAAATTTCAAGAAAATATCAGAAAACCCCTGCCATGTGTTTATAGACTCAGGCTGTAAATGGAAAAACCATTTCTTCACATCTCCCTGGAAATATTGGGCAAAAATTCTCATACAAACATCATCCTGATCCACTTCAAACATATCCATAAAATTCTCAAAGCCTTGAAGATGTTTTTCAGTAGTAAGGCCTTTGATTTCTCCATCAAATTTAGGAAGGTATTTATGGTATTTAGGGGGATAGTCATGGAGAACAGGCTCAACTTCAAAGGACCATATCTCAGGTGAGATCTGGGGGATAAAGCAACATGTATAGGGGAAGCATCTTCAACCTTGCTCTAATGGGATTTGCAAGGCTGGTTATGGATCTTGTATGGTTCATACGAAGAGATGGGGTTAGCTCTAGGGTTTAAAGGAGGATATACGAAAGAGAGTCTCTTATGACTTAGAGCTTTTTGATGGGAACACATTTTCTTGATATATATACATAGAGGTAAAAGGAGACTGATACAAAAGAACAAGATTTCTTTGAAAAGATTGATGCTTTGATACCTGGACCTTGATTTTTCCATGTTTAAGGCGGTTGAGCTCATTCTCTAGTGGAATATACCAATTGAATCGAATTCTTGAGTGGATTCGCCAGGTGAATGGTACAACCTGTTCATAGTCTGACTATTGTTCACCATCAACATTCAGATCTACACTTTGTCGTTCATACCCAGGGAAAATGAGACCTTTGTTCCCCGGCAATGGTGCCAAAATGTTAGCACTCATATTTTCCTTGGGATGTATCAAAGAAACCCCGAGGTAACCTATTTCAAACCAATCTTTAGACTGAAAAGTTGGCCTCTTTCATCCAGAGAGGGATCTCTCAGCAAATCTGCTATCTAATGTCACCACGATAGCAGCTTGACAATAAATTCAATGGCCAAATTGTAAAATAACAATAAAAACTTTGTAGGATTTAAATAATGTGGTTAGATCAATAGGAAAAGGATACCATTGGGAAATGGAGTCGAGAAACAGAAAAATAATAGATTAGCAGATAAACAGACTCTTGTACAAAGGCAAGGTAATTGTTATATTACAGTCAAAGCTTTTTTGCAGGTGAAAGGAAAGATATAAAGACAGTCCATCGACAATGGGCATCCAACTAGGATGAATCCACTATCAAATTTGGAGAAGCAAATGGATACTTAAATGTGATAAACCAAGGCATAACAAGTATGAATCCCAATTTATTTAAAACATTCATCTAAGTATAGAAGAAAAGACATAATGAACAATATAACTAAGAAGATAAACATGCACAAATAAGGAAAGAAGGGGTATAGACTGTAAATACTAACAACGCATGAATCTTTGATAAAATCTGCTCAACTCTAAAATCTTTATTAATTTCTTGAAAATGATTCAAAAACCCAGAACAGGTCTTCCTTACTGGAAATCCGAACCCTTTTTACATTGTAAAATGCATTATTTATACAAAAAGTGCTCCATGAGCAAAACCCTAACCATATTTTTTTCAAAATAAACTCTCGCTACTAAATAATGACAAATAACTAATCACTACTTTTACAAGAATTAGTTTTCTTAAACAATAAATGGGGAAAAATTTGGAATGTTGTTTCTGTCATATCCTTGAAACTAAAAATGGTTGCCAATTTCCTTTTAATTTTTCACTTCTTCAACTGATATTTATTATTTTCCCTCTTGTTGATGCTCTTCTATTTTTCACTTGATCCTTAACTCAAATTTTTCCACTTCTGCACCATTCAATATGATGTTGACCTGTCTTCTTGTCATCATTTTTAACATTCAACAAAGTTATTTTTTGTAGGCTTGTTAAGTCCTTGAACCGCATGTGGCTTTTTGTTTTCATCCATGTACACTAGAACCTCACATTTGTTAAACTGAGTAACATTCTCTAAATCTAGACATCTCACATAAGTTTCCCCAAAAATCTTCACAAAACCATAACCTCTGTGATTATGCTTCTCATGAAGACCATTCTATCTTGAAGCAAATTCGAAATTGGCATCAACTGACTTCGATGACATTGAATTATTCCGAAGGTTTGTATCCTCACCACCACCTAGCCATTCGTCAATGTTGTCTTATGGTTCTAGCGCAAATTCCTTTTCAAATGTTGATGTCCCATTTTTATCATCAATTGTTATGGCCTTTTCCTTCATGTTTGTTGTTGGTTTGCATGCAGCAGAGGCAGGAGGTTGATTGGGCTATTGAATGAAAAGTGCCCTTGGGTTTTATCTTGGGATGAACATGGCTTCTGCCTTTGGAATGTTAGGTGCTTCTTCACTATCGCCGAAAAAATGATACCTGGGGACTATCCTTCTCAGTATTGTATCTACATGAATGCGCGTGGATCCTTGATCGTCAAGTGACAAGCCTTGGAGTCAACAGAGATATTGTCCTTACTTGAGAAAGCTTTTCATTAGCGGGCTAACTAAGTATTCCATATTGAACAGAACGAGATCTCCCACTTTGGCCAATATACATTTGAGGCATTGCCGAAAGAATACCAAATGGATTTTCTACAATTTGAGGTATTGTAACCATTGTATTCTGCTAAGTGGGTTGTCCAAACGTGCTCTGCCCAAAAGATGGAGTTGATACGCCACCAAAACCATCAGAAGCAACTAACGAAGTGCATAAAAGATACACATCTCATGTCAAATCTTGTAACCTGGATGCGAATAGCAAAAACTTCTAAACTCGATGACCTCCATTAATTTTTTAAAGCTCTTCGTGACTTCTTAAGCTTCATATTATAAATGACCCAATGGAGGAAACCCTGTAACATTCCTATGACCATTTGCTTCACTAGCATCCAGCAACTCCAGAAATTTGATGGAATACACTCAGAAAATGATGTTACCATACCTCCTATAAACGGATATCGAGCATCTCTGTTGGTACTATCGGTCGCTCCAGGAGAATACCCTATTTTTTTCCAAAATTTCACGGCTGTATATTTCTGCTCACAAAAAATACCTATGCGGTATCTTTTAGGGTTTTTCTCCTTCGTTGCAAATGGAAATGCTTACAAATGTGACCATCAATATGTCGAGCTATACAAACCTCGATGTATACAATTACGCTTGGCTTGTGTACAGGTGTGATGACGAGCACACAATGACTTTCATCTTTAGAGTTCTTTGTTTTGAGACTTCTGTGCTAGAAATATGGTGAACATGAAAAAACCTAGAAAACCATGCAGAAGGCATTTGTTATGCTGTGATGAACCTGCAATAATTAATTAATGCAAATACACAAGATATCAGAAATAACAGAACAGAATCACTTTTATATTGATCATGGGCCACTTCGAGGGGGCAACCTCCTTTGAGCAAGCTCAATACAATTAACTTCACGGTGCCTTCAATGACCTCAACACACACTTATATACTAAGTCTATGCCCAATACTATGAGTCAAAACCATGGGACATATAATACTACAGGACGACTTACAAAGCATATGCGTCCAATACTATGGGCTAATATAAACTACGGATCAACAAATACTACAGGACGACTTACAAAGCATATGCGTCCAACAACAATATACTAACATAGTAAAGAGAAGGGTTGACATAGGTTCCTAACATCCCCTCTCCCTTAGAAAAATCTTTGTCCTCAAAGCTTTGGTTGGAGAAATTGTTGTAGAATCTGAAGGAGTGGTTCCCCAGTAGCATCCTCGGTTTGCATTTCGGGCCACTGACGCCTTTGGAGTGTCAAGAAGGATTGCTTGGAAGGCTGTAGATGAAGAAGAACCTTGTCAGCTGCATGGAAAATGCGCTCAGAACGGTGCTGATCGGCTTCTTGTTTCCGGCGAATTCTGGCCATGTGAAGATTGTCCTATAGAATGAGAAGAATCTAATCACGGTTTCGAAGAACCGAGTCAATTTCCTGAACTGGGGAGATGCTAAGGGTGTATGGAAGAAGAACTGGTGGTGTTTTTCCATAGACTGCTTCATATGGTGTCCTTTGAGATGTGGTATTGTACCACCAGAGTGCTGCTAGGAAATCCATAGAAATAGTTGGCCAAAGTTGTGTAGGGATGGGCAAGGGTTTGATCAATCCCGAAAGGAGTGTCGGTTCCCCCTTGTTGACTTGGAAAGTATCATTGTTAGCCACCATCTGTTGAATGGTCATTTTTAGTCCCGGCCAAAAGAAGTTACATTGTTCTTGGTCATACATTTTGCAAAACCCAGAGTGCCCTGTTGATGAAGAAGCATGGAGTTCATAGAAGAGATAGCCCTGTTGAACATATTGCAACCAATTTGGAACAAGCAGAGAGAGAGCTGTAAGAGAAACTGGGTCATCAATTGTGCGAGAAGGAGCATCGTCCACCATATTGTCCTTACCCTTCTTGCAAGTGATCACATAGGGATAACCCATGAGTTGGATAACCCATTGCAGGTGTGTTGGGGAGGAGACCCATTGTTCCAGAAAATTTTTCAGACTCGGGAGATCAGTCTTGATGCAGAAATAATTGCCTAATAGGTATGGCTGCCACTTCTGTACTGCATGCAAAATAGCCATCATTTCCTGCTGAGAGGTAGATGTGGCTACATTCTTACCGGAAAGGTCTCTTGAAGGCAGCAAGCTCATTGGTTCAACAAAGATACCTGCATATCTATCCAAGGGAGTAGTGGAGACTGTTGATGGGTGCATCTGAATGGAGTTAAGCTGAGCGATGACACGATGTGAATTCTTCTTAAGGATTTTTTCCAGGTGATGTGAACTGATGATGCAGAGAGACCCTGGTTGTAAGCCCCTAAATTTGTGTTGTGCCCCATTGACTTTAAACTGCATCGAAAGTTCAACAAAATCCCATAAGATGGGGCCAAGTGTGCGTAACCATTGAACGCCCAAAACCACATCACATCCGCCTAAGGGAAAGGCAAACATGTCAGAGCGTAGGTTATAATCTTCCATAGAGATACGCACATTGTGACACTTCCCCTTGCAAGGTAAGGTGCCCCCATTGGCAACCATGACTTCAAAGTTGGAGCAAGGATGGACAAAACAATCAGCCTGTTTGGCAATTCGAGGGTCAATGAAGTTATGAGTGCTACCAGAATCATTGAGTATGGTAAGAGGGAGATTCTTGAAGTATCCCCTAACCCGCATTGTTTGTGGGGTGGTGACGCCAGTTACAGCATGGAGAGAGATCTCGGGTGGGTCGTCCTGAGATGGGCTGTCAACAGGTGGGTGTTGCATGTCGACCGGATCATCTACCGTATCTGTAGCTTCTTCACCAAGTTCTAAGGCAGGCAGAGAATCCACATCCAAGAGATAGAGCTTTTGTTGAACACATCTATGTCCCCGAGTGAATTTCTCATCACAATTATAGCAAAGCCCTTTTTCTCGGTGTGCCTGCATTTCTATTTCAGACAAATGCTTGATAGGAGTTGGTTGAGGAGCAGGCGTGATGGGAGGTCATTGGGAACCCATATTTCTAAAGGGAACAAAGGTGGGTTTGGAGCGTTGTTGAGCTACGATCTTGTCCTCGGCCAACTTAGCCAACCCTAGGACTTCCATCATTGTGTTGGGACAAAACATTTTGACATCTGAGCGGATTTCATCCTTGAGACCACTGATAAAACAACTCCTGTAGAATTCATCAGACAATCCTTCTGTGTGATTGGCTAGTTTCTCAAATTCCATCTAATACTCTCCCATTGTGCCAGTTTGGTGAAGTTTAGTGAGTGCTCATGTGAAGTCGTCAAAAGCACTAAGACCAAATCGTGGCAAAATGAGTTGGCAAAAATCTGTCCAGTTTGGCTCGGGATGAGCTTTGTTGTACCAACGGTACCATTGAAGGGCTTCTTGTTCCAAATGAAAGGATGCGAGTGGAACTTTATGAACATCAAAAGTATTATGAAAACTGAAATATTGTTCTGCTCGGGATATCCATCCAGTCGGATCAGTACCATTGAAGCGAGGAAAATCAAGCTTTGGCCCACGAAAATTGCTAGAAGCAGAGAACCCGGTGGCTGCAAAAGATTCTGGTTGTCTGGTATTGTTCATGGCTGAATGCTACAGATGGAGGCTGAGAAATTTTTCATCCAGATCTTGGAGTTTGGTTTGGATGGCTGCCAGTGCTTCCTCCATGGTGTGTGCTCCTGCACAGGTGACAACCATAACCAGTTTTTTTTTTTTTTTTGACTGGGTAGGAAAACAAAAACAGGAACTACTTCAGTAAGGGAAAAGTTGGATTTGGGAAAAAATCAGAAGGATAATTGGGGTTTGACTAGGTTTTGGACACTGTTGGATAGACAGGGAAGCAAAAACGAGGATTTCAGAAGCGGGGTGAAAGAATGGGAAAATTTGGCAGAGGGAAACAAAGAAGCAGAATTCAGAAAGGAACTCTGTGGTAAAATTTGAAGGTGATTGGGTGAAATCTGAGGAAGTTATGACAAACCCTAAAAATAGGCAAATGTGAGATTTCGGGCTGTAGGAAGGGGAATTGAGGATAGGGTCCTTAGGAATGAAATATGCAGAATGGAATGATAGGGGTTCCCTGAAAATTTCAAGGGAAACAGAGGTAAAACAAGGGAGATATGGAAGAAAAACTGTTTTTTTTTTCCAGACTGGAGCGGCTATGGCTCAGATTTTTTTTATTTTTTATTTTTTATTTTTTTTGTACAGACTGGAGCAACTATAGCTCAGAATGAATCTGGAACAACGCCGAATGGCTAGATCTGGAATGGCTTGCAAAATGGATTTGGAACGGCTTGCAAAATGGATCTGAAACAACGCAGCAGTGATCGACAATAGTTCAGCTGAAAGTAGATATGGACCCCAGATATGTGCGGCTTCCTAATAGTTCAAGGTTTTCACTCGGCCACCAATGCTGTCTGACGGCTTGCGTATTGGGGCAGTACCCCTCACTCCACGGCTCAGGTAAAACTGATAACCGCTTTGCCACAAACGACAGCTCTTGGTTTACCTCACGGGTGGGAACTAGTCAATCAGGTAGGGGTCGTTGCCCTTTTTGCTGGCAGGTCCTCTCAATGGGCCAGCTACTTTGGGGTTCCTGTGGTACTCCTCACAATGAGTTTTAGGGATTATGCCCAAGTACTTCCCACAGTTAAGCGGATAGGGATTATTCCCAAATCCGAACCTGCAACAGAAAAAATTTGGGCAGAAATTCCACCCAATGTTCAAAAACTGGATCTATATTGCTCAGAATCGCTATTATAGCATGTTTACGGAACAAGAACAACCACTATGTTTCTACCCATGAAAGCGGAATAGAAATCTTGGCACTCGGTCAAAAGATTTTCTTGCCGTAATTTCCGCGGTCGTCACCGAAATTCTGAAAAATTGCTGATTTTAAATCTGCGATATCTCCACTTTTAGAACTCCAAATGAGATGATTTTCTTTTTGAAACTACGTATTTTTGAAAGAGGAATTCAGATATGCAATAGGTTTCTTATGATTTTGTGCAGAAAGTTTCAGAAATTGATCTGAAAGTCGCCGCCCAAAAAAAGAAAAAAAATTTCCCACTTGTGCCAAGGAAAGTGCTCTGATACCAGATGTGATGAACCTGCAATAATTAATTAATGAAAATACACAAGATATCAGAAATAACATAACAGAATCACTTTTATATTGATCATGGGCCACTTCGAGGGGGCAACCTCCTTTGAGCAAGCTCAATACAATTAACTTCACGGTGCCTTCAATGACCTCAACACACACTTATATACTAAGTCTATGCCCAATACTATGAGTCAAAACCATGGGACATATAATACTACAGGACGACTTACAAAGCATATAAGTCCAATACTATGGGTCGATACTATGGGCTAATATAAACTATGGATCAACAAATACTACGGGATGACTTACAAAGCATATGCGTCCAACAACAATATACTAACATAGTAAAGAGACGGGTTGACATAGGTTCCTAACATATGCATTCTCCAGCTCGTTACGAATATCTCTCTCATTTGGATAAAGAGTGTTAGGGTTTTGGTGCTCCGTTTCAAATGATAAGACACCAAAAGAGGAGACCACCTCCCTTTTTTACACTCCCGCCAAGGGTTTATATTGCTAAAGACGGTATCGCGTGGCCTATAGAGTAGTTTGCAATACCATTTTTACATATGCGGATGAGTTTGGAGAGTGACACCTATGAAGGTGGTTTCTTACCACACCCACCAATTGTCTTTATCTCCCGAACATGTGGATGATGCTGAATACATCATGAGCCATCCATCTGGCTTCTCAATGCTGCATCGTCGATCTCATCATATTCCTGCTGTACGTTTCAATGACCAAATCGTGCCACTTCTTCTTTTATTTTTCTTTTAGGGGATTTGTGCCACATGCAAAATGAAGGAATGTTCTTCATTCTTTATTTATCTTATAATTTCATATCATATATCAAGTGACAAAAGAAATAAGCCTTTGGCGTTGGGCACTTGGATGATGTAAAATACGTGGGTCTTCTTTGGTGTGGCACTCGGTCTCATGGTGAAAGCCCTCAGTGTTGGGCGTTTAATACATTTTGCTCAAACTTTATTTAACTACTCGCCCAACTAAAAATATGACTAACCTTAGGCTAAAAACTTTAATTAAAGTTTTAGCCATACCATTTTTATAAAAAACCTTAGAGAAGTTTTAAAAAATCAAAACCCTTCATAAAGTTTTAATTTTGGTAAATAAAATATTGAAGCCCCCTTCTTCTTCATAAAACTCCCAACTATGAGAGTCTTTCTCCATACATAGTTCTTTGCCTTTAGAATATCAAACCTTTTTCTTCATGAGTTTTGGCCTAGGTTTTTCATGAAAACATAAAGTTTTTTCTCCTTTTCGACTTTAGCTCCAAAATCTTCTAGGTCTCTTATAAAGTTTTAGTTTTTAAACACATAGAACCAATCTTCCTCCTTTTGAAACCTTGGTGTCATACTCCCAAGGACAAAGATGTTTTTTCTTGGCCAAGTTTGAAACCTCCCTTATGCAAACTGATCTATTTTTGCACCATCAATGTCGCCAGAAAACAATTAACCAAAAAAATTTACTGAGTGTCAACACCCACTGTGTAAAATAAGGATCCTTTTGAAATGAACAACATGAAAAAATTCCTTCAAAATATTTCCAATGAAATGGTAGACCTAAAAAAGACCAACACAGAAAACCAGAACAATATCAGGGGATTCAATAGACCACCTTTCAGAATACCTTATCAACCTCCACAGAACTAAGTCCCACCTAATCCTGATGAAGGATTTAAATCTAAAGAAATTCTTTCTATCTTTAAAGCGTTGGTTTTAGAATCCCATAATTTTCCTGATCATCCACATGAAAACCCACAAGAGAATCAAGATCCTGAACCACCAGAGGAAGTAGAAGATCATCAAATAAAGATTATCAGTTTCTTCCCAGAACTTCCTATGGCTGAAGAGGAAGATGATCCTGAGGCTGTTTTCAATGTCCAACACCCCTATAATACAAGGAGCAAAGGACAACCCACATAGGAAGATTCCACTTCAACACCCACACCAAACAGAGGTAAAACAGAAACACAAAAGGACACTCTCATTCCTAAAATAGAGTACAGCTTGATTGATGACTTGAAAAGAGTGAAAGCCAACATATATCTCGTTGAGCTTCTAAAAATCCCTTCCATGAGAGATAGTCTTCCCAAAAGAATGATTGTCAATAAACCCAAGGAGCCTCAAAACAACAATCTAGAGACATACTCTAAACCTGGAAACCAAAAACCCAGTAGTAAGAAAACACCTCCTTTCTTGCTTACCTTTGAATTTTTCAATACCAATGTCCATAATTGTATGATAGACTTAGGGGATGCATCCAATGTTATGCCTCTATCTATCTGCAAAATGTTGAATGCGTCTTGAGATACCTACCCTACTGAAATTGTTCAACTTGATCGATCCAAAGTTAGGGTAGTGGGAGAATTGAAGAATGTACTGTTAACACGGTCTACTGACCCTATAATCCACCAGACTGTGGATATCATTGTGGCTGATATCCCTCAAATGTATGGAATGTGGTTGAACAGGGATTGGTTAGAAAATATCAAAGGCTATTTCACTATTAATTGGTCCCACTTATGGCTTCCTTATAACAAAAGTCCAAATAGGATCAAAATCAGCAGAGAACCTGACATGAAACAAATTGTCACAGACTTAAATGATCCTAGTGAGCTTGCTGCATACTTTAGCTCACATGTGGAACACTACACATTCAATACATTTTTTGGGGATCTACCTGTGGATTTTTCACCCACTGAGAATGCTCAAAACCAGTCCCAAATTGTTAATCTTACTTTTGTACCATTCTTAGGTTCTATTGTACATAATGTATACAATGTAAATAATAATTTTAGGATAGATTTGAATGCATGGACTCTATTTTTTATGGCTCTAGATCTAAAGATGGAGCTGGTGCAGGATGTGTCTTAATTGATCCCAAAGGGACCAAAACAATGATTGCTTGCACGCTTGAATTTGAGTCCACCAACAACATTGTTGAATATGAGGCCCTGGTTTAGTGACTCGGGAAAGAAATTGGCATGGGAGCCCAGGTAATTGAATGTTATGGAGATTCTAAGATTATAGTAAAACAGGTGAGAAAAAAAATCCATTGTTTATATCCTCGTTTGATTAACTATTAGAAATTGGTAAGGGACTTAACTAATTATTTTTCTGCATTCAATATTAAGTCCATCCCAAGTTCCCAGAATTTTGATGTAGACTTGTTGGCTAACACTGCATCCACGTTAATTTCTCCAGAACGTTTGTCACCTAACACTTTTTCTATTGAGATGATGTACAGAACTTCGACTCCTGACAATGTAACTAGTTGGAAGGTATTTGATGATGACCAACAAATCTTAGGTTTTCTCATAGCCCAGGACACTTTTCAGGATGTGGCAATGGATGAAGCGAAGCATGAGAATTGTTTGTATGATCCCAACTACCCTTCCAATCTGATTCCTAAGTCAGTTATGAACCTGGAAAAGTATTATGATCTGCAAGATAAGTTCAAGAATATGGCAAACTGTAAAAATCAAATTTTCTCCCTCAATTATGATCCTATCAACCTAGGAACTGAACAAAACCCTCGATTAATCAATCTAGGGGTTGACTACTCTCCTGAGGAGAAGATTGATTTCATAAAACTGTGTAAAGAGTTAAAATATGTGTTTTCCTGGACATATGATGAACTCAAAAACTTTTATACCAATGTAATGCATCATAACATACCTATGAAACCTGATGTGAAACCCTATCAACAAAAGTTAAGGAAAATGCATCTCAGCCTTGAACCATTTGTCAAAAAGGAGCTTGAGAAACTGCTAGAAGCAAGGATTCTTTTTCTTGCCAGACATACACAGTGGATTGCAAACATGGTACCTATTCGGAAGAAGAATGGGGAAATCAGACAGTGTTGATTTCAGAAACCTAAACAAAGTTCTGAAAAGGAAAATTACCCTGTTCATCCCATGGAACAAATTTTACAAAAGGTAGCAGGTGCTGAGATGTTTTCTCTCCTTGATGGATTCTCAGGATATAACCAAATCCTAGTTGCTCCCGCTAATCAGTTGAAAACAACTTTCAAAATCCCTTGGGGAACGTTTTCCTACAAGCGAATGCCTTTTGGGATGATAAATGCAAGTGCCACGTTCCAAAGAGCTATGGACATAGCTTTCAGAGGATTAATGCACAAGTTTGTTGTTGTTTATTTAGATGATATCACTATTTATTCTAAAAAATGACATGAACATTTGTCTACTCTTAAACAGGTGTTTGAGCACTCTAGAAGATACAAAATTTCACTCAACTCGAAGAAATCAATATTTGCAGTTACTGAAGGTAAGATGTTAGGTTTCATTGTTTCGAAGCATGGCATGATCATTGATCCAGAACGCACAGAATCCATTGCAAAGATCGACCTACCCAGTTCACGTAAAGCCATGCAATCTTTTCTAAGTAAGATAAATTTTGTTCGCAGATTTGTACCAAACTTTGCTCAAATTGTCAAACCATTGCAACAATTGATTAAAAAGAATGCCCAATATAAGTGGTCCGATGAACAAATAAACGCATTTGCTAAAATCTGCAAGGCCATTGTGGAAGCCCCCTGTATGATGTCTCCTGACTTCAACAAAGATTTTATTTTATACACTTTTTCTATTGACTTCTCTTATGCAGTTGTTCTTACACAGAAGCATCTAGATGATGCTAAAATTCGTATTTCATTAATGAGTTCCAGTTTCAAAGGGGCTGAAGTCAACTACTCCCAGATTGATAAACAAGGTTATGCAGTCTACAAATCGGTAAAACATTTTAGACCTTAGTTGTTGAAATCTCGGACTAAGGTGATTGTCCCTTATGCATCTATTAGCAATGTTCTAGTTCAGAAGGAGTTGGGTGAAAAGAGAGCTCACTGGATGACAAATCTACAAGAGTATGACCTAGAGATCATACCAACGAAAATTGTGAAAGGACAAGGCTTGTGCTTGCTCACTGCTCAATGCAACGATCATGTACAGCAGCAAATTGAGTGGAAGCAAGAGGAAAGTACATCAACAGGTTCTGTAAATGTCATTACAACTCAAACCTCTGAATGGTACGATGACATTAATTTTTTCTTAACCCATGGGTTTTCCCTTGAAACCCTTGACTTTAAAAATGAAGAGCTTTAAGGTTAAAAGTTGCACCATATCAATTCATAGATGGTGTACTGTTTAGGAAAAACTATGGTGGTGTTTTTCTCTGATGTTTGGAGAGAGATGAAACTGATAACATTCTTTTGGAATTTCATGCAAGACCTGCAGGAGGGCACTTCTCAGGAGAAACCACTGCTCATAAGATCCTGAGAGCATGCTACTATTGGCCAACTTGTTAATTTTTGAGCATTAATTCAATATACTCTAGGATCTTTACTGAGAGAATAACATGTAAAACATATCAAACATATCATGCATGTCAGTCATGTCAATCATAACAAGAAGCAAACATAAGAGACAATATTCACACAGAGTTTCCATGGGGAAACCTCTAAGGTGAAAAAACCCAAAACTTCCTCAAAGATAGATAGAGCAATAATACAACCCAAGAACATAGAGATAGTCTCCTCCTAGCAGCTGATCCTACTCTTCACATGTGCGCCACTTTTCGAGTGATGTAGAGTGAGATAATGAGATGATTGAAATAGAGATCTCCCAATCTCTATTTATACTTGTCCTAACCTACCTAATAAACTAGTGGGGCCGACTTGTCTATCTTAGCCTAATAACCCATGGTTAACTTAATCAGGGCCGACCCCACACATGGTGGTCTAATAACCCATCGACAAGTTACAACATTTGCGACACTTGTCAATACAAATGATGACACTTCCGTATAGAGGAATAAGACATCTCTATAGGAGTACAATAAATACATAGATGAAATACATTCCGAAGTTACATATACATCAACACAACTTTGTTCAAGGATTCTTATGCTTATGTCAGAAGATGTGAAGCCTGTCAGAAGTGTGCTAGGAAAATGAAAAAACATGCATTTCCCCTGCAACCAGTTACAGTCCAGTTTCCATTTCAACAACGAGGCTTGTATTTTGTTGGACCCATTAACCTTGCTTCCTCCCTACAACACAAGTACATGTTGACATTCGTGGACTACTTTACCAGATGGGTAGAGGAAGTCCCTCTCAGACAAGTGAACACAAACCATGTGATATCCTTCCTTGAAAGTCAAATAGTCACTAGGTTTGGTGCACCCGAGTTCTTAGTGTTTTACAATGCCTCTTATTGCTCCTCAATCGATCTTACACAGTATGCCCTTGAAACAGGGATAAATTTAAAATATTATGCCAATTACTATCCACAAGGGAATTGACTAGCATAGTCTTCCAATAAAAACTTGATTAACATATTAAAGAAGACAGTAGATAGTCACCATAAATATTGGCACACCCAACTATACAATGCTATTTGGGCAGACTGTGCCACCCCAAAAGAAACCATTGGAAACTCCCCTTACTATTTGGTTTATGGTAAAGAGGACATCTTACCATCCAACCTTATGATTCCTTCTCTACAGCTAGCACATTCAATAAAGGAGGATGATTCTTCCCCACTCCAGCAAAGGATTGATACATTAATCAAGCTGGAAGAAGATAGGGAAAGATCTAGGAACAAGTCGTATCAACACCAAAAACTAGTGAAGAGATGGTTTGATGAGAAGTCCTCATATGATAGGGAGTTCTATGTGGGGGACTTGGTGTTAAAGTGGGATAAGAAACACAAAGACAAGAATGATTACACCAAGTCCCAATGCTTATGGATAGGTCCATTCAGTATTACATAAAATCTTAGTCCTAGTATTGTTCGGTTGCAGACACTGGAAGGTATCTTGGAAACATATCCAGTGAATGTCCAACTGCTCAAAAAGTACTTTGTTCAGAGGAGCATATTGGCTTACCTGTACATAAGTGTGGTTTGCGTTCTTTTCTTTCTTTGTTTTTATTGATTCTCATTCACACTTTGGTTTTATTTTGAATAATGTCCACACATTTGGCAGAGGTTGTTGATCAATATGTCTCAGATCAATACAGTCTGAAGTTTTGAGGTAGCAATGTCAGTTTTGTTTTTCTCAGCCTATATCTGAAAATGTTTTTCATGAAATCAAACAGCCAATTTTGCAAAGCTTTGATTCATACCTTCCCACCTCAATCGCTATCTTTATACATGTTTCATCTGGTTAATTGAAGTTGTGAAAGTGATTAGGTTTTCTTACCTTATGTTTCATTAGTGAATGGCAACATATCTTCATAACTTGGTCAACCTTTATCTACTCTGGATCCCGTTATGATCACCTTGAAAATAATCCACCTTAATAATTGTAGATTACAAGATGGGGGTTCTTATCACAAGCCAACCCATTATGTTCATAGATGTTTAGTGGAATGACATCTCCACATCTGGTCACCAATCTAGGGAAATGACTTTAAGTCACTGCTGGAGGGTGGAAGATCCTATCGCAGGTCGGTCCATTCATGATCTGCAAAACATCCGTGAGTAGCACTACTACCATATGGTTACCAGGCTAGGGTAGTGCCTTGTAATTTACAAATTCACAAATTTTTGTTTTCCTTTTATATAATAGTTTGTTGTATATGAGGATAGAGGGGTCTTATTACAATCCATCCCTACTATGATAATGAATTTGATTTTGGACTGGAATTATCAACATATGGTTACCAAGGCATGGTAATTGCTTTTAGGGTTAAAAGCTGAAAGACAAGGGGTCTCCTTACCAAGCTAGCTTCTTCAGTTTCCAAATCAGGTTTGTGAATGGCATTGCCAAAATTTGATCACCAAGTCAGGGAAATAGCCTTGTGTCAACAAAGTCTTATTTGCACTCTGTTTTCAGACAAAAAGGAAAGGAAATGAATATATATATAAAAAAAGAGAAAAAAAATGTATATATTGTGACTAATGCATCTGCACATAAATAAATAATTAATAAATTCAAGCTGATTCATGATTTGGTAACCCAGAATGGTTCTAAGTTTGTTTTAAGGTTCATCTTAAACTTCCCTCCTATGATTGCATAATGGTAAAGGATTCATGTTTACTTCTAGACTACCTTATCAGATAAACATCATCATTAACTGGTTTTCTATGGGAATATATCAATGATATGACTAACTCGACTATTTTGATTGTGTTTTTGTGAGAGAATTTTGTAAATTGCAGGTTGAAACATTAGTTTGTTGACATATCTTCCTTATAACTAAATATTTCATTCACAGAGATAATTGGTTCATCCCAGCCAGTCGCCATTTGTTGTAGGTACAACAGATCCCATGTTTTAATCAAAACATGGGAGCCCCAATTTTGTATACGCAAAGGTAATGTTGAAATTCCTTAGTCATTTTGGGGTATTCATTCTGCTTATCATGCCTTTTATACCTTTGCCATGATTTGATTCAGTTAAAAATTTTCCCTTTGAAAATTCCTTTGATTTTTGTGTGTTTTTGTGAGTTGTGGAAAGAAGTATTTTTTCTCAAAAAAATTTCTTTCCGCAACCCGCAATACACAATGCAAATTGTAGAAGCTTGTTTTTTTGGATTTGAAACATTGTATTTACGGAAATATTTTTCAATAATTGTGGTTTGTCAGACCCGCAACCCACAACCCACAATTGTGGATTACGGGAAGACTTTCAAAATAAATTCGCATTTCGCATTTCCACAACCCACAACCCATAAATGTAGATTCCGGATTGCAGAAAGATCATAATTTTAGTTTTTGTCATTTATGTTTCCGCAACCCACAATTGCGGATTACAGATTGCAGAAACTTTTGGTTTGTATATATTTAGAGTTGTGTTTTCGCAACCCGCATTGCGGATTGCAGATTGCGTAAATAATGTAGATATTTGCAAGAATAAACTTCCCCAACTGTTCTTCTGCATCCCGCAAGTTAGATCTTAGCCGTCGATCTGTCTTAATCCTATGGTCCAGATTTTACCCAACGAAATTGTTAAATATGTTGAATTTTCTATTTTCTTTTATCATTGTTCAATTTCGAGAATTTACCCGCTACAAGGATTTTTACCATGATCATTTTCCAAAGGTTGTTTTTTGTCGTTTCTCGTCAATACATGTCTGTTTCATGTCATTTTATTATTATCCTGTTTACGGTTTTTTGTTGATTTCAAACTGTTGTTAATTTGTTTTAATTTACTTATCAGAATTTACAGTTTTTCAACATGTCGAGAGTTACCCATTCTAAGACAGCACAAAAAGACCTATTGAACAAAGAACCCAACTTTGGCATCCTTGTTGATACCAGTGATAGAGTCTCAGAAACCTATCAGATAGACTGGTCTAAAATTTATGCCATTTTTGGTAACAACGACCTGTCAGACATCCAAGATAACCGGCTTGTATATGAGAAGATTAGGAATTCCCAGTTACATGCCAAAGCATCCAGACCTGCCCTTCTTCCTTACAAATACGTAATCAAGTGGATAATTGACCACGCGAACCCCAAATACCAGTCCTTTAACAATAGTGCATGGTCCCTTTTGGTCTCTTTTCACCCTGGAGTTTTCATTAAAGCTTATGCTCTTAAGCTAGCTACCGAACTTCTTAATGTCGCTTTCCTGGATTCTTCCAACACTAGGTTTAACTTCGACGAGATGATCAAGTCATGGATGAATAACTCGGCCAACTTCATACCTAGAGCCGATAACCTATACCCTATTCCATGGTTCAATAAACCTTATTCCCTATTAGCAGCCATGCTTCGTAGGCTATATGGTCTACCAAATTGTTCTATGTTCAAAGACGAATGAGCACCTGCGTCCCATCACGTCCTTACAATTGGGAAGTCATTTAATTGGGATTCAATTATGTCAATGGAGTTAAAGGCAACAATTGAGCGATATCAGAAGACACCAGCTTCAAGGAATCCTTCGTTCTTTTATTTAGCCTATGCCATTGATGTATTCTACTCATAATTCCAGTACCCTTTCATGGGATGGAATTGGACACTTTCGGCTCCCCCAGTTCACATTTACTGTTAAGCGTTGTGGGAGAACAATTATGTTCCTTTATTGTATGATCTTTGTGATCACTTCTTTGGTATAATTTATCATCAGATATTCAGGGAAGATTCACCTACCTTCTCTCCTAATGCCAAAACTCTCATTCCCACCATTGGTGACTGGTATGTGGGAGAATCGTTTTCTTATATCAGAGTTTGGGGAAGTAGCATAGTACATTTGTTGCCAAGGATAGTCCCAAACAAACTCCTGCTTGAGGAAATCGCCTTCCAAACTGTTACAGATGGAGTTTTTCTCAAGCTCATTGAACCTCAAATTAAGGGATGGTCTAAATTCCCTTTGAACCTTGGGCCTTTGGTCATTCCAACCTCAACATTCACTGTAGTACTAGGAAAAAGGATTGTTTCCTTGAAATTGAGACAAGCCCCCAAAAGGATGCATGATCCCAAGGAATTCTTGGCTGCCCACTTTTCTCAAGAGCACATGAAGACCACTTATGCACATGAAGATACCTGTGATGACTCCATTTTCTAGGGAGTAAATGTCTTTTTTGAAGTCCTAGATAGGGATAAAAACAAATAAGAATAGAGCTTCATTCTTCAGTACCAACAAGGCCTCAAGACTAAGGTTTTGAGTTACAGAAAAATGGAACTACAGCTTGAAGAGAATACCATAAAAGATAGAGAAGAGAAAGAAGCACAAAGAGAAAGTACTCCTTTTATGTTAACATATCCATATGAAGGCAAGGGTAAGGGCCTTATGGAGGATGCTCCAAAATTAAAACCTACTGCAGAATTGAAGATATTGATTCAAACATCGGAACAACTAAAAAATAAATTGGCACAAATGACTTTGGTGCTTGATACTCGGGTGGTTGCTGCAAGTAACCCATCCAATGATGCTCAAGTGGTTTCTACAAGTAACCCAACCAAAAGACAGAAATTTTAGACCTTTTCCTCACAAATTCCTACACTGAAAATTGAATACAATGATGCTAAAGATGAAAGACTTCCTCCTCTTCCTTTTTTGCTAGAGATAACTAAAGGTTCCCAAGCAATGCCTGATTTACTTGATAGCTTAGTGATGGATGATCCCCTTCTAGATGACCACTTTCCTCAAGTTACCACCACTATTGATACTATAACTTCAACACCCCCACTCTCTTTTTTTGAGCTTCATTCCACCTCATATTTTGAGGTTACATTACCACCATCCACCATATCCCAATTATTTGCTGTACTAATCTCCACCACTACTTCACCTTCAACCTTGCCAATTCCACCTATCACTTTACCAGCAATAATAATTGTGATACAATTTCCTACTATTTATTTACAACAATCACTTACCATTGCCTCTACTTCCATCACTAATTCTGCCACTCTTTTTAGTTATCCTCCTTCTCCACCTTCAGTTTCTGGTTCCACTGCCCCTTTGATAACTGCCTCTCAGATCACCATGTCTATACCTAATTCCATTATTACCCAAACAACTCCATGTTGATGTATATGTAACTTTGGAATGTATTTCATCCATGTATTTCATTTATATATTATTGTACTCCTATAGAGATGTGTCATTCCTCTATACGGAAGTGTCGTCATGTGTATTGACAAGTGTCGCAACTATGGTAAATTGCCGATGGGATATTAGACCACCATGTGTGAGGTCGGCCCTGATTTATATAATATATGGTTAATGTACCTAGCTAGACAAGTCGGCCCCATAAGGTTATTGGACAAACAGAACAAGTATAAATAGAGATCAAGAGATCTCTATTTGGATCACTCAGAAACTCATTCTTCCTTCACACAGAAAGTGGCGCACTTGTGAGGAGAAGGTTCAGCTGCTAGGAGGAGTCTATCTCTGTGTATTTGGTTGTACTTTGGTTGAGCTATTTCTCTATCTATCTCTGAGGAAGTTGTGTGGTTTTTCACCTTAGGGTTTTCCCCACGGAAACTCTATGTCTATTGTCTCTCATGCTTTTGCTTCTTGTGATGATTGACATGCTTGTTATGATTGATATGCATTGATATAATCTACATGTTATTCTATCAGTAAAGATCCTAGAGTATTGTGAATTAATGCTCAAAATTTAACATGGTATCAGAGCTAACCTGAGAAGAAGACATTGTGCAGTGTCGTAAACCAAGGGTTTCTTGTTTATTGGGTTTCTCTCCACATATTTTGGAAAAGTAGTATAGTGGATTGACTCTACTCATCAAGGAGAATCTATCTGTCCAATCAAAATTCAACTCTGAGCATTTTCAGATTTGGCCCTAACAATTAGGGTTTCCACAAAATTAGAAATTTCTGGAATTTGAAGACATAGCTGGAAGCACCTTGCAAAAATCGAAGTTTAGAGCTTCGGATCGAGATTTGTGGCTAGGTAGATCTCAAGGAAACTCAAACCCTAATTCAGGGTCCTCCTTAGTGAACCCGGGAAGACAAAAAGGAATTTATGAAGGGTGAAGCTTTGCAGATCTCAAATTCTAAATACACCAGGCTGATCAGCTCATCAAGGCGCATCTTTCTACCCTTTCAGAAAGTTGAAATTCATATTTTAAATTTTTAGGGTTTTTCGACAAACCCTAATGCGGGACCAGATTCAGTTTTTAGCAAGTCAAGTGGTAAGACCTAAATCTTTTCTATTTCCATTTGAAGTACTCTTTAAGATGTCTAACCACACCAAGCTTGAGGATAAGCTTGAAGGGGCTGATAACTTCCGAGATTGGAAGTATAGGATTGGGTTAATCCTGGAAGACAATGAGTTGGACTTATATGTAAAAGAAGACATCCCTATCCCAGAGGATGAAGAAGCTAAAATATTGCATAAGAAGAACTTGGTCAAGGCAAAGAGAATCATTGCTGATTCTATCAAGGACCATCTCATCCCCCATGTGTCATCTCTTAAGACACCCAAAGAGATGTTTGATTCACTATCGAAGCTATTCGAAGGGAAGAACATAAATCAGAAGATGACCCTGTGGAACCAATTGAAAGGGGTAAAACTTCAGAATGGAGAATCCATTCAATCTTATTTTTCTAGGGTCTCCCAGATCAAGGAACAACTAGAAGCAGTGGATGAAATGGTGGAGAATGGTGAAGTTGTCATGACCACTCTGAATGGCCTACCCAGGTCATGGGACTCCTTTATTCAAGGAATCTGTGCAAGAAAGAAGTTGGTATCCTTCAGCAGACTACGAGAAGAATGCTCACAAGAAGAGGCAAGGCTTGTGGCATGAGAAGAAAATATGGGGAATGAAGATCAAGCTCTCACAGCTCGCACAAAGAAAGGGAAGTCCAAGAGAGAGCCATATTGCTATAAAGAAAGGAGAATATGCTTCACCTATAATGAAAAGGGACATATTGCTATAAATTGTCCCAAGAACAAGAAGGACAACAACAACTTCAACAAGAAGAAGAAGGGCAGCAAAAGAAGGTATCAATGCTCATGTTGTCGAGGATGATGAACCTCCCAAGAAGAAGGCTAGAGCAGAAAGTGATGATGATAACTCATCAAGTGAAGAAGAGTATGTTCTAATCTGTGCTCTCACAGGTACTATATCTCATGGTTGTAATGATTGGCTTATTGACAGTGAGGCTTCAAAACACATGACTGGGTTCAAAGAATCCTTTGCTAATCTATCTGAACATGAGTCACCCCACAAGGTGAAACTTGGGGATGACTACCAATACCCTATCTAAGGAAGTGGTGAGGCCTCCTACAATCTAGACTTTGGGAAGTATTTGAATATCAAAGATGTTTTGTATGTACTTGGGCTCAAGAACAACCTACTCTCCATATCCACATTGGATGCAAAAGGTATGAGGGTTGCATTTGTGGATGGCCAAGTTTTAATGTGGCCAAAGGGAAAGACCATAGACAATGCAGTAGTGATTGGAGAGAAAGAGGGAGGATTGTATAAACTAAAGGGACAACCTGAACATGCCATGGTGCATGAATCCATGGAGCCAAGTGAACTTTGGCATAGAATACTTGCTCATATGCACTATAGGGCACTTCCAATTGCAAGCAAGGCTGTAGAAGGTCTTCCTGAAATCAAGACCAAACATGAAGGTGTTTGCAAAGGATGTGCAAAAGGAAAGAACATAAAGAAAGCATTTCCAAGCAGTGAAAGCAAGGCAAAAGATATCTTGGAAATTATCCACTCCGATGTATGTGGTCCAATGTCATCCAGTTCTCTGAGTGGGTATGTTTACTATGTCTCTTTCATTGATGACTTCTCCAGGAAGACTTGGGTTTATTTCTTGAAAGACAAAGATGAAGTGCTTGATAAATTCAAGGAATTCAAAGCCTTGATAGAAAACCACACTGAAAAGAAGGTCAAGATATTTAGATCCAACAATGGCGGAGAATTCACTTCAAGGGACTTCAAGAAGTTATGTTGGGATTAAGAGGGAGTTGAATACTCCTTACAATCCACAACAGAAAGGAATAGAAGAAGCTACTTGAGATTCGGACTCTAGTAGATCCCGCAAGGAAGCAAAGATTCAGAGCGAGTCCACCCAACAAACAAATAAAGATAAGTCTTTGAATTGCCATTTCTTGTATATTATGTTTGTTTAAATAATGTTGTTCAATGATGTGTATACTTATGTTCCTAGACTTAGGTTGTGTATTATGCATAATTGCATTAATGAACAGTATACTACTAATATGCATATGATGGGTATGTAGCCTATGGCATTGTACAACATTCCATTGCTACTTATCTAGAATGAAACCTCTTTGCTGACATGTTGAGAGTAGTGCAAACTCTTAACAATGTTCTGGTAGAGATGGAAGGCATCTAGAAAGTTACGGATATGGATGAATGTTGTATTGAAGCATTGGCTAAGATAATTGCATGACTGTATGACATATCTATTTTTATGTATAAGATTTTGTTCTAGAAAATATGAGAAGTCTCTAATCATGCAATTGAATTTGTCTTGTAGGAAAGATTGTATACCTACAAAAGAAGAACTACAACATTTGTTCAGTAGCAAAGTTATCTATTGAATATATTGAAGTTCCCATGATCAAGGAGTGCCAGTCGATCATGAAGAATGATGTTTGGGATGTGGTCCCACGACCTAAAGGGAAGTTTGTTGTGACCTCCAAGTGGATCTACAAGATCAAGCATGCTGCAGATGGCAGCATAAATACAAGGCAAGATTCGTAGCTTGTGGCTTCTCTCAGAAAGAGGGAATAGATTATGAAGAAATTTTTGCTCCTATAGCCAGCTGCAGTTCCATCATATCAGTACTTGCTCTAGCTGCAGTGATGAAATGGAAGATACACTAGATGGATGTCAAGACTGCTTTCTTGAATGGTGTAGTTGAAGAGGAAGTGTATGTAGAGTAGCCACTCGGTTTTGAGACACATGACAGGGAGTCATATGTGTGCAGACTCAAGAAAGCCTTGTATGGATTGAAGCAAGCTCTTAGGACTTGGTATGGTAGGATGGATAGTTTCCTATCCAGTTTGGGATTTACAAAGAGTAAAGTGGATTCCAACCTTTACTACAAGTTTGAGGAAGGAAATCTAGTTATACTACTTCTGTATGTGGATGATCTGTTTGTAATAGGTAATGATAGTTTGATTGTTGATACCAAGAGGAAGCTTTCTGCTGAGTTCGAGATGAAGGACATGGGTGTGATGCACTATTTTCTAGGTATGGAGGTGTGCCAGAGTATAGATGGGATCTTCCTTAGACAAGGGAAGTATACTGTAGATATATTGAAGAGGATCAGGATGATGGATTGCAAGGCCATGGCCACACCTATGGCATTGAATCTTAAGTTTCTTTGTTATGCTTCATCTGAGCCGGTGGATGTCTCTATGTATCGTCAGATGATTGGGTCCTTGATGCACCTAACGAATACGAGACCAGATATTTTCTTTGCGGTGAACACATTGAGACAGTTCCTAATAGATCCGAGGAGTGTTCACCTAGTTGCTGTAAAGCATATTCTGAGGTACCTGAAGGGTACTGTTGACTATGGGCTCAAGTATGATGCGGATCAAAAGTTTAACCTGTAGAGTTATGTTGATTCAGATTGGGCAGGCAGTGCTCCAGATAGGAAGAGCACTTTTGGGTGCCGCTTTAGTATGGGATCAGGTGTGATCTCTTGGTTTAGCAGGAAGCAATCCTGCGTAGCACTGAGTACAACCGAAGCAGAGTATGTTGCAGCTTGTTTGGCTAGTTGTGAGGCAGTATGGCTGAGGAAGCTACTGGTATCTTTTGTGACAACCAGAGTTGTGTGAAGCTGTCTGAGAACCCGTTGTTCCACGACAGGTCAAAACACATAGAGATCAAATATCACTATATCAGGGATATGGTGCAGAGGGGAGCAGTGAAGATCTTGTATGTTGCGATAGATTAGCAGATTGCATGTGTGTTGACGAAGCCACTAGACAGAGTGAAGTTCAAGTACTTCAGATAGAGGCTTGGTGTTCTTCGGATCGATGACACTTTGAGGAAGAAGTGATGGAGACATTTGTTGTAGCCATTCCTAGCATGGTGGAAATGGGATCCTTCACATGGTTGTGGATGTAAGTGCTAGATGATGAGCATCAGGATGATGTTCTAGTTTCTACTCTATATGATCAGTTGGATCATTTACATTTGTATGTATGTGTATGCATCATGTTGGATGTTGGATATGATCAGTTCGATCATTTATGTATGTACGCATCATGTTGGATGTTGGATATGATCAGTTGGATCATTTATGTATGTACGCATCATGTTGGATGTTGTATATGATCAGTTGGATCATTTATGTATGTACGCATCATGTTGGATGTTGGATATGATCAGTTGGATCATTTATGTATGTACTCATCATGTTGGATGTTGGATATGATCAGCTGGGTCATTTATGTATGTATGCATCATGTTGGATGCTTGGACCATGTATCTGTGTATGTATCAGGTGGATACGTTGTAATATTAGGTAGATCATGTATGTTAATATGTATCAGGTAGATACATTGTGTGGATCATGTATCTATGTATGTATCAGGTGGATACACTATGTATGGTGATATGTATCAGGTAGATACTTGGTATGCATCAGGTAGATGCATTGTATGATCAGGATGATCGTGGATGACGAGCTTCTCTAGATGAGATGCATCAAGATGATGCAGTGATGATGATCAAGATGATCATGTGTACATCAGGATGATGTATGGAGAGTGTCAGATTGATACTCTGTGGCCATGGACAGGTTGTGCAGATGAGCATGTAAATAGACCTGGGAGATCTGGACAGGATTAAAAAGGCCTCAGATGCTCTTTCGAGGCATTGCTCTAGGAGGACATGTAAGTAGACCTGGGAGATCTGGATAGGATGAAAAAATCCTCAGATTGTCTTTCGAGGCATTGTCCTATGGCATGTAAGTGGACCTGGGAGATCTAGATAGTATGAAAAACACCTCAGATGCTCTTTCAAGGCATTGCCATGACCACATGTAATTTTCTCTTGGGAGATCTGGACAGGATGAAAAAGGCCTCAGACGCTTCAGCTAGGTTTTGTGGTGGACCACATGTAATGTGCTCCTGGGAGATCCGACAGGTAGAGCTGTGTGCTCGTAATAGCCTGGGATGCTTCAGCTAGGTTTTGTGGTGATATCACATGTAATGTGCTCCTGGGAGATCTGACAGGTAGAGCTGTGTGCTCGTAATAGCCTGTGATGCTTCAGCCAGGTTTTGTGATAGATCACATGTAATGTGCTCCTAGGAGATCTGACAGGTAGAGCTGTGTGCTCGTAATAGCCTGGGATGCTACCGCCAGGTTTTGTGACGCACGTAATAAGTCTTGAGGATTCCACAGTATGGCCAGTGATGAAGACCTACAGGTGGTGGGCCTACATCCAGTATGAAAAAGTACTGGCTCTATAGAACTTCCTCTGACGAGTAGATTTAGAGATTGTTTGAGATAGCAGCAGCAGTAATGATGACGATGACGATGATGATCCAGAGAAGAAGACTTGTGCTAGCAGATCTGTGTTGAGAAATACCTTCCTAGTTAAGAGGGAGTGTTGATGTATATGTAACTTTGGAATGTATTTCATCCATGTATTTCATTTATATATTATTGTACTCCTATATATATGTGTCATTCCTCTATACGGAAGTGTCATCATGTGTATTGACAAGTGTCGCAAGTATGGTAACTTGCCGATGGGTTATTAGACCACCATGTGTGGGGTCGGCCCTGATTTATATAATATATGGTTAATGTACCTAGCTAGACAAGTCGGCCCCATAAGGTTATTGGGAAAACAGAACAAGTATAAATAGAGATCAGGAGATCTCTATTTGGATCACTCAGAAACTCATTCTTCCTTCACTCGAAAAGTGGCGCACTTGTGAGGAGGAGGTTCGGCTGCTAGGAGGAGTCTATCTCCATGTATTTGGTTGTACTTTGGTTGAGCTATTTCTCTATCTATCTTTGAGGAAGTTGTGGGGGTTTTCACCTTAGGGTTTTCCCCATGGAAACTATGTGTCTATTGTCTCTCATGCTTTTTCTTCTTGTGATGATTGACTTGCCTGTTATGATTGATATGCATTGATATACTGTACATGTTATTCTCTCTGTAAAGATCCTAGAGTATTGTGAATTAATACTCAAAATTTAACACTCCATTGGTTGCAATACGTAACATTGTCACATTTGCAGCTGAGTTGACAGCTGATCTTGAAGATGATGTTGTGGTTCCCCTTGGGGAATATTTTTACAGCAGGTCATCAAAAGTAGTGGTTAGAAGAGGTAACAAGAGAAGAGGGGGATCAGTTGTGCTGCAAGCACTTGCCCCCAATCAAATTATTTGGGCCAAACAGTGTGATGACATCCAACAAGAAGCATTAGACACTACAGCAGCTATGGGGGGATTTGTTGGGGCCAATTTTGATTCAGTGACTTCATTGAATAAAGAGATTGACATCAAGAAAGAGGAGTTGAAGCAACTTCAGGAGAAGCTGATTAAAGTTAATAAAGAAAATGAATCTCAGGTTCATGAATTAAGGAATCAGTATGAAAATCAGCTTAATGATTTGCAGGAACAGAACATTTCTCTCCAAGATTAGTTGCAGGATGCTAAAGTCCTAAACACTGCAAATGAGGAGAATATAGTTGTACTGGAACAACAGTTGAAAGATGTAGCTGCCAATGCATCCATCTCTTCTTTCTCTAGGTTTTCTCAGTAAGAGCTCAAGGACTTGGCTTATAAAGTGAATGAGGAGCATCATAAAGTTTTAGCTGAGTTATTTAGTTCCCTGAATGAAATTCTGGAAACTCATAATGATTTTGAGTGAATGTCTACTATTCTTGAACAATAGCTTGACAAAAGCTAACAAGCTTCCAAAGCATATGATAATGTTGTTGAATGGAAAAGGTATATCAAAGACAAACCAAACGACATCCTAGTTTTGGATAGCTTCATGTGTAGAAGAATCATAACATCTTGGATGCTTGGAAAAATACTTCTGACATGGTTGAAGAAACAATGAAGAAGGAACAAGCCATCTGTGGAAGAAGATGGCATGTTGTAGACAATATCATGGTTATGCTACAGTTTCCTACTATGGATCTCATTGAAAAGGATTGTCCACCGAAGCTGATGATTGAACAGGTTGATAGAAGATGTGAGTAGGTCAAAGAACAGGTTCAACAGCTCGAGCACATAGGGATTTCAGAGGTTGACAAGTTCATCAGGAAACCTGTCAGCCTGGAAGGAAAAATCCACATTTTCATGTGCACTTGGCATAAGTTAGCAAAGAATGAGATGGAGTCCTTTACATGTGATGATTAGTTGGGACTTGAGTCAGCTAATTACCAATATATTGATGAGTTGTTAGAAGTTTGGACCAAGTGGCAAGGTGCCCTTGGTTATTCTTAGATTAGTTTGATTTGGCAATCCCTGTTTTATGGGAATTTTACGCTTTGTATCTATTTTTGTAATTATTATTTAAAGGGTAGAGGTCTCATAGGGGAGGGGGGGAGAAATTCATCAAAAAAAGACTGGATATACTCTGATTAATGAAGAGATTGTAATTTATTGCATCCTTGAAGTAATACAGTTAGTTTTCTCTTGATTCCTCTTTTGTTAATTTATCAAATTTGTTTGGTGAATGTTGATTTTCGCTTCAATCTATGAAGGAGTTATGGTTTTAACTTCGCAATTCTTATTAATACATTGATCTACATTTTGGATTTGTCTTAACTTATGATCTGTGTGTCTTTATGTTTTAAGTGAATTTGTTTATTTAAAACATTTATCTATTTCTGCAAATGATTAATAGGCATTAATAAATTAATGCCAATTTTTAAATTAGCATTTCATACACATGATAATATTGCATGTGCTTTCATCCTTAAGCTACAATCAATTGATTTTCATCTCCTGGTAATATCTTAAGTTAATAAGTAAAGATCCACTACACATTTCTGAGAAACTGGTGAAAAGACTTATTAAAATTCAGATCAAGCTAACTTGCACTTTAAAACACAGCATCTTTAATTTAGATCTAACTTAGTTTAGATTTCCTTTAAAGCATACTCACTTCTAGAGATAGAACACTTTGAATTTCCCTCACAAGAAGTCAGATCCTTTTAGGATCAACCCACATAAGTGCCAGCGGAGGCCTAATATCCGTGGTAGTTAACTATATGAAACAGTCCGGGGATAGAACTGCTCTTGCACACATCTTTTTGAAGCCTTTCAGATTGGGTTTTCACCCTCTGTTGCTAGCCTTGGACAACATTCCAACAACCTACATAACCAGGGCTTCAACAAGGTCACCAATGTACTATCTAAGAATTACAAAACATAAGGAAATTGGCAAGCACACAACAAGATCTTTCCCAACAAAAAATAACTAGGGTTAATATGGTAAGCAAAGAGTACCTTAAAGATTAGAAGGTTGATCCAAGCTTGGAGATACCCTCCTCACAAATATGGATAAATAAACATGAATAATCAAATATGAAACTCATACATAAGTAAAGCATGAAAGATTCACTAGATTTAATTCACACGTTAAACACAATTGTTTATGGAAAAGAAAAGTCTCTTTTATTTATCATATGAATGGAAACAAATAGTTATACCTGATTATGTAGCAGCACTAATGAAATCAAGGTCTGGGCTCTTGCTCCTCTCCTTGAGTATCAATTCCTCCATCATCTCAATACATTAAGAGTTCCCCTCCTCTTTTATGGCCCTCCTCTTGTATTTATAACAAGTTTGGGAAGATATCTTCGAGAGGAAAACAGTTGGGGAAGGTATGGTAGTTAGAGAACCTTCCTTAACTAGCCCAAATACGATTTTGGTTTTTATTTTTCATTATTTTAAAAGGAACCCGCGATTATAAACTTAACAATAGGCAGGTGACTCATGAGTAAGATACTAATAAGTAGCGGGTACAACATTTTTTAGGAAAACTGCAAGTGCTCAGTGGAACACTGGTGAGTTACCCATGAGATGTCAGTTATGGTGTTGCAGTTATGTTTTAAAAATATATCACAAAAATAGTAAGAACTAGAGAAAGAATGAATGATCAAGGTCACATGCATCTATATCCAATAGGTCTCTTCAATCCATAAAATTTCAGTGACATCACGAATGGAGAAGTGCCAATTCGATTAATAACACCTAAGTTGACCATTTCTCCTCAGATGAATCTGCTCGCTAAATTAATTTCTCATCCCGAGTCGATTGGTCTTCCCAATTTAACCACCCCTCATGACTCAACTTTTCCATCAAAATTGACTTGTTTTTCTCAGTGGATTGTGCCTCTCGAGTCGACCACTTCACCAAGGTCACATGTTCCACCAAAAGCACGTACACCACCATCATCGTTTAGAATGGTGAATCTTAGTATCATGAACCCAACTGATGGTTCACATAAAAAGAAAAAGAAGAAGAAGAAGAAGAAGAAGAAGTTGTCCAAAAGTCAAAATAAAGATCACTAATGATCCTGAATAACCACCAATTACCTTTGACCCTATCATCCCAGAGGATCATGAGTTAAATAAAATTCTAGGTGTCATCAACCGATAAAAATAGAAACATTGGACATTACATAAAAGTAAAGTCAATAGGAAGAGGATGAACATATCACAGTCTTACATGCCTATCAAAATTGCTTTTCAAGTAGCACTGACTCTACATAGAATCCCAACCAAGAATTTCGTAGACGAAATCACCAATTTAGTCAGGTCCCTAGTATCATTGTATCATGACACTGTTCGATACAAATACCAAGAGGAATCAATCAAACATTCTCTTTGCTTGCAAATCAATACCAGTTATTTCTTGAACGCCACGAGCAGTTGAAGAAATATGCCAACCAGGCTCGGTAGTCTACTACTATACTTACTAATTTTTTTAGCTCCTATGGTTAATTTTTGATCGATATGGGAAGGATACAAATGAGTTTAGTGCAAATATTCTAGCATAAATCCACCGCTAGTCCTGATGCTCTCGAGAATCTTGAATAGAATATTCAAATGGAGCAAAGCCACCTAGCTGAACTGTAGGAAAAACAAGCACAGTGGGTTATTCAAGCTTAGAGTGGCAAGATAGAGTTCAAATCAATTAGCTTGCAAATTGACCATCTCCTTTAGGCATCCAACCAATGGTATCTACTCTTGGGACATATCTTTGCAACATTAAACATTTGACTATTCCCGATAGGAACAGTTGCCTTTGTAACCTTACTATGTTAAGTGTAGACATGCATATAGATGCTCACACTTGGGAGGAATTCAAACGACACCTTTCTTCCTCAACCCCGACCAGTGAAAAATCCTATGTAATTTCAACAACAGCAACTGCATCCACTAGTTCAAAACCATAAGTAGTAGAGACCATCAATTTTGACTCAACTTTCAGTTATGATTTTGATCTCTTCGGGAAGAAGAATCACTTTTTCGCTGGGGGATTTGTTGGAGGATCCTAGTCAATGAGTTGACTACGCCCTCCTGCAACCATGGTCGACCCAAAGTTGTCGTTCGGTTAGTCAAATGACCTGTACTTGTAACCTAATAACTATATGTAACTTGTATAAATAGGCTGTAGAGCCAACATCATAATATATATCTTTGCACTAATATTTGTACTCTTCTTTGGTTCCATTAATATAAATCTTGTTGTTTCTATCCCATTTACTCTCATACATGGTTATATGATGTCTTTATGCATGTGAATATTTCTCTACATTAGTATAATATACTACTTGTAACCGATGCAATCCCATAGACTACAACTTATGGATAACTTGGTCATATTCCCCATCTCGAAGAAAAACCCGATTTTCAAAATAAATTCCACAGAATAGAAACTAGCTTTATTTGCATACAACATAAGGGATTACACTACGATTTTTTAATAAAATCAGAAGTAGTGGAAGATCAAAATCCATGCACTACATTATTTCACATTTGGCGATGGACTCATAAGAGATCCCAAGCTCTCGAGGTTTTGGAGATGTCAGGTGCATGTAGATCAAGAGCATTGGAGATGTGGAAGATATCTAGGGATGCAATATAGAAAATCTAAGTGTATATATGCCACTTTGGGTTTCAAAGATAGTTCGTACAAAGAGACCTTACAAAGAGGAATATAAAAGTATAATGAGATGGAGGATTGAACTCAAGGTGTTGGTGACATTACTTTAGTGTTATTAAGGATCAAGTCATATATTGGGGTTTGTCTCCATAATGGGGGTTCTATTAGATTGTGTCATGAGCGTTAATTCCAAAAAGTCCCTCAATTTTTCTAGATGTGGAGCACATGCATGATAACTCTCTTATTAGTTTGTATGTATTTTTCCATTAGATTAAGAAGGGTTAATGAAATTTTTACTCAATTGATTCCATAAATAGAAACCAAAATAGGTTTGGGTTATTATGGACCTATAATGAAATGTCCAAGGTAAATATGGACCCAATCAATGGTTTGCACCCCAAACTGAACCCATCAACTTAGGCAATATCCACATGAGTATCTCAAGGGTTAAAGTGAACGAAATCTATGACCAAGGGATAAACAATGATATAGGATAGTCAATAAAGGACTATACCAAATTAAAAGACATCCCCAAGTAGAGGTTGTATATTATCGAGGCTCTCACAGATTACCATTTCTACTTTCAAGGGGAAGACACTAAGAATCAGTGTTACCACAACATGAATATACAAGCATACTTTGCATGCATGACCTTCTCCTTGGAAAGTGAAGAGTGGGATTCCATTGGAATCAGGTCAAGAAAAATCACCACATTCCATACCCCAAGAGTACTTGCCAACGTTGCTAGTTAAAATATGTTGAGTCAGTGGACTTGAGAGCTAGGGTTTAGTAGATCTCAAACCTTAATGCATGGTCTTTCTTAGCTCGATCCCATTACAATGATCATATCCTTTCTTTCTGTCTAGTACATCTCTTTGGATGACACAAGTCACTTGTACCATATAAACAAAACTTGAATGAGGAAATTAGAGAGGATATAATATAGGATATTGGTTAGCTTCTACATATTTTCCTTCAATACTTCATAACCTTTCACATTTGCTACTCTCTCTCTCCCTCTCTCAGACCAGTTGTCTCTCTTCTCTTCCACTAACCACCTCCCCATCCCTCTCTCTCTCTCCATACCTCTTCCACCCACTCATTCCTCATCTCTTGCTCTCTCTCCTACTCCTACCACTAACAACCACCACCTCATCTGTGTTTGTGTGTATGTCTTTGAGGAATAAAAAAATTCAATATACTAGATATTAGTCATCTTTTTCATCTTTTATTTGAAGACTTCATCACACTCTTTCATTTTTTCTATGCTCTTTCTCCCTCTATCATGCCATATGTATCTCTTCCCTTCATCTAACCACCTTCTCGTCCCTCTTTCTCTATATATCCCTCTTCCACCTCCTCATTTGACCTCTCCTGATCTCTCACCTACTACTACCACTATTCACCTCCACCCGATCTCTCTATCTCTCTCTCTCTCTTTCTCGGGGCATACAAAACTTAATAATATATATTGGTTAGATTATGCATATTTTCCTTCATGACTTCACACTCTTTCACATTTTCTACTCTCTCTCTCACATCATATTTCTCTCTCCCCTTCCACTAACCACCTCCACATCCCTTTCCTTCTCTCTATATTCCTCTCCCACCCCCTCATTCGTCCTCTCTTGGTCTCCCACCTACTCCTACCACTAACCATGAACACCTGATCTCTCTCTCTTTCTCTCTCTCTCTCTCTCTCTCTCTCTAGGGAATCCAAAACTTCATTGTAGATATTGGTTAGCTTTTTCATATTCTACATTGGATTATTTTTGTATGGAGTACACATTGTTCAAATGTGTTTGGGTCAATGTTTACAATAAGAGAGGGATTAAAACTAATGATTTGGGTTTTACAATGGTGAATATGAGGAAATTCCTAAGTCAAAATAATTTGCAAGATGATCTCTCTCTCCCCCTATCTCACGTAATTTGTCTATAATTGTTTTAAGGTATATCAACACCTTTTAATGCATATTGGTTATGGAATTCATAGAAAATGATTTTCAAAATATTTTGAAGCATTTATTTGGGTGATGGATGCTCAGACCTTGATAATGCATATGTGTTATAATGCATAATATGCATTATGGAGGTCTATGTATTTGTGAAATATATATCACAGTAGGATCTAGAAACTATAGATTACCTCACAATCAATAATTTTGTCTTAGTATGCAATAAATTAGTGCAAAAAGTATTCTGGAAAACAAATGATCAAAAACCAGTCACAAATGATAAAAAACTAGTAATATAAATGGTCAAAATCTAGTAATACAAATGATCAAATAGCAGGTTTATTAACATCCCAACCGAAAAAAAAATTGTTATCCTCCTTATATAACATTTGGAAGAATTCATTTTCCTTTCGAGGATCTACAAGTGGCTAGCTTACATTCGACCTCAATCCCCCTAGGTTAACCAAAAGGCTCCCAAATCATCCCAAACAGGTAGAAATTGTCCATGTGAACATTACTTGAGCATGGTAAGACATGAATGAATGTCACACATGTGGTGGATAATATTGGGTGGAAGTTAGGTGGCCAACGAGAAGCCAAAACAACCAAGAAAGGGTCAAAATGACCAAATACAGTGCATGGGCGCCTATGGTCAAAGACAACTCCTTAAAACAGGGAGGTAGGGCATCTCAGCTCAAAAAGTGGTAATAAATACTAGAGGTGGCCATAAATAGGTATCCCAACAACTATATTAACCAATTTTGTCCCATACTTTGGTGTATAAGTCATTATTTTCCCCCAACTAACTTCTAACAACCTTGGATTGCAATTATTAACCAATTTGGGACCATGTAATCATCCAATTAATGTAGGATTAAGGTAATAAGGTGTAATAATGTTCTAGCAGCCCCCCATAAGCTATACTTTTGTAGTCAAAACAAAATTAAGGCCTTAGAAACTAAGGCTCAAGTCACCTTTTATGACAATAATTTTTATTAGTCCATGTAACCAAGGTATAGAGGAAAACCACATGGGAAATAAAACCACCCCTATAAAATAGACATGAAAAATATCTGGAAAATATACCAGTCTTCACCAAGCATCACTCACCCCAAGGATTGATCTAAGGTAAGTGAAGGTCTTCTAAGTGAAACTCTTGGTGAATATATCAACAGTATGCTCAGCAGATGGGCAATACTCCGATGCAATAATCTGGTCATACACCAAGCCTCAAATGTGGTGCATGTGGATCTCTATGTGCTTGGTCCGCTGCCTTTGTACTGTATCACTAGAGATATTGTTGTTTGATTATCACACCAAATGAATGTGGGTGAATCAAACACAAATCCAAACTATCCAAGAATGCCTTGCAACCACACACATTGTGTAGTTGCATTCATTGCTCCCCTAAATTCAGCCTCAACTAAAGATAAGGAGATGGTCTGCTACTTCCTACTTGACCATCAAATGGGACCATGTGCAAGAATAAAAACATAAACAGAAGTAGACTTTCGATCAGAACTATCTCCATCCCAATTAGAATGAGTAAATCCAACTAGTTCAAGTGATGAACCAACTACATAGTGTATCCCAAACTACTTGGTACCTTGCACATAATGCAGGATCCTTTTGGAAGCCTTCCAATGGAACTCATGAGGATCTTTCATGTTCCTTGAAACAACCCCCAAAACAAATACAAATATGGTCGAGAGTGAGTGAGATGCAACAATCTCCCAACTAAACTAGTTTTTGTATACAGTGAACTGTCAACCAATGGTGAAAAACCCCGATCAAAAAGATTAACTCCTGAAAGGAATGAGAATTTTGCAGGATTACATTGATCCATTTTGAACTTATTCGATAGATCTGAAGCATATCTTGATTGAGAAATAATGATCCCATCCACATTTTGATCAATTTGCAAACCCAGAAATTGTTTTGACAATCCTAGATATGTCATGGCAAAAGCATTGTGCAATGCACCTTTAACTGAGCCTATTTATTTGGTGCAGATACTAGTGATAAATAGATCATAAAAATACAATAAAATAATCAATATCAGTTCACCAACATGCTGCATGTAAACATTTGGATCAGACTTACATCTCTCAAACCTTTGTGATAGCAGAAAATTGTCCATCTTGACATACAAAGCACTAAGAGCTTGCTTGAGACCACAGAGAGACTTATTCAACCTACAAAAAAGTGTATGATATGCAATAAATTATTTAGGATACTGATTATATATCTCCTCTTCATTATCCCCATGAATAAATGCACTCTTCACATCCATGTGATGAACCTCCCATCGCTTGGAAGCAACAATGGCCCAAACTAGCCTAATTGAGTCCATCTTTTCCACAGGTGCAAATGTCTCTGTATAGTCCACTCCATGGAATTGAGACAATCCTTTAACCACAAAACTGTCCTTATACTTCATATCAGAATCATCAGAGGCCATTTTGGTCCTATAAACCCATTTACATTGCACTAGTTTTCTCTTGGAGGGAAGAGGGACCACATCCCTAGTTTCATTGCCATGGAGGGATTTCATCTCTTCTTGCATGGATGTTTTCCATATTGGGTCTTTTGATGCTTCTGAATATTATTTAGGATCATATCCAACCATAAGAAAGCATCTCCCATGAAGAACTAGATCACAAGAAGAAAATGCATTGTGAAACTGTGATCTAGTCTTCCTAGGATCTTGAGGATCACCAGCAGCTTCTATGGTTTTCTCATCCCACTTGGGAATTGTATTAGGGTCATGATCGAAAGCCATATTATCATATTCATCCTCCATATCAGAATAATAAATATCATATAAATAACCATCACTTACACCCTCTTCAAGCAAGGGGTTTGAGCATTCCCCTTCACCTTGTTCTACAACATGCATGGGCTCTTCTTCCTCGAACAGAACACTTCTTTCAATGAAAGTTTTGTGAGATGAGGGATAAAATAGATTGTATCCCTTTGAATATTATGCTTATAAAACCATGATGGAATCCTTGCTTTGGGGTTGCAAGGCCTTTCTCTTCTTTGGAGGTATTCTATCCCATGATCTTGAGCCAAACACCCTGAATTGAGAAACATTGGGCTTGTGGCCCATCCAAGATTCAAATGGAGTCATTCCTTCCAAGTATTTGTGTGGTGATTTGTTCTAAACATATGCAACACAATTATTGGCTTCATCCCATAGTTTAGGAGAAAAATACCTAACCTCCATCATGCATGTGGCCATCTCCTTCGATTTTCTATTCTTGCGCTCGACAACACCATTTTGTTGAGGTGTGTAGGGCACATAATGTTGCATTTGGATACCATTATATTCACATAGATGATGCAGGTACTTATTCACATATTATCTTCCATTATTAGTCCTTAATACCTTCATCTTTCAACCACTAAAGTTTTCCACATAATCTTTGAAAAATTTGAAAGATTGGAACACCTCATATTTTTTCTTGAGAAAATACAACCAACAATATCTTGAGAAATCATCAATGAAATTAAGGACATACTTTGATTTACCATAGGAGGGTGTGGGAAGAGGACCTATCATATCTGAATCGAACAAATGAATAGGTTCAACAAATCTCCTTTCCTTCCCCTTCTCATACTTGTGCTCTGCATTCTTCCCAACAATGCACCCTTTGCAAGTGCCATTGGAAAATATGATTGTTGGAAGCCCTCAAACCATGTCTTCTTTTCTCAATGATTGAAGATATTTGTAGTTGAGGTGTCAAAACCTCTCATGCCAAATATTGTTGATTTCATTACCATGTGACAGAAGTGCATTTGGAGAAGAGTACTCAAGAAAATGAGAGAACTTGTACATTCTAAAATCATGGTCTGCAACACCAACTGCTACCACTTTGCCAGTAGAAATTTCTGAGATTTCCACATCATCTTGAGTGAATATCACCCTCTTGGACGAACCAGTGTGGGTCATTTGGTAAACAAAGAGTAAGTTTTCTACAATATATGGCACATACAATACATTACTGAAGTACCCATTTTCTAGAGTGATTTTCCCAATGCCTCTAGCTGAGATTTCTGAGTCATCTCCCATGAGAATGGAAGAACCATTGTATGGTGCAAGAGTAGAGAAAGAATCTCTTGAAGAATCCATGTTCATGGAGGCACATGAATCTATGATGAAAGAAGAGGAATCTGAGGCAGTAGCCATCAATGCATGGCACCTCTCCTTGTCTTCAGAAACACTCTCCTTATTCTTTGAACTTTCTGGAAGAGGAATGTTATTCTTATGCAAGAGATGGATCATCATATCAATAGTTTTCTTCATGTATGCAATTTCAAAGTGCCAACCCTTTTGACAGTAAGTGCATTTGGTATTTTCCTTCTTCTTTCCCTTGTCTTTGACAAGATTCAAACCCCCATCAAAAGATTTGGGCCTCTCCTTTTCTTTATTCTTCTCTTGTGGTTTCGAACCCTTGGGATTTTTCTTTCCTCTTGCTTGTTTCGAATCTCCAATAGCAAGAACTTGGTCCTTTTTCTTAATGGAACAAATTAGAACCAGTTTTTCTTGATCTTGAGTTAGCATCTCCATGAAATCAGCCAAATATGTCATCTTCCAATTGCGAACTATAAGTTTGGTGGAGTGAAATGCAGAAACAAAGACTGAGTACTCAGGGCCCAACCTTGAAATCATGGACATAACCAACTGTTCTTCTTTCTTGCCAATGGCACACTATTTGATTTGCAAGACTAAGCTGTTGAACTTGGTGAATAAATCCTTGATGGATTTGAAGTTGCTTGGACTCAGTGAGATCAACTCATTCTCAAGTTTATGGCCCCTCATCTCATCAGTCTTCCCAAACAAAGACTCAATCTTGAGCCAAACTTCATTTGGAGTAGAAAGACTCTCAACATGAAATAGGAGGTCTCTTGAGATACTAAGACAAAGCATGCCAAATGCTTAATCCATTTTGTTGAAGAACTTGGAATTCTCTACAACAGAGTTTGGCTCAACCTCAATTCCCATGGTGATTCTGAAGATACCCTTGGATATCAGCTGGATAACCATTTCGACCTTGCACTCAATTTTTTTTAATGGATTGAGCAAATTAACATGCATTTTCTCCATCGTATGTATCTTGCGCACTTGGTGACAATGATGCACTTTGTACCTGCAATAAAAGCTCTCAACACTCAAGAGGGGATCTAAACTAACTGATTCGAACCTTGCTTGATATAAGGCATATTCAAGAGAGCATCACACCCTAGGTAGAATCCAAAGGATTTCTCCAATGGCCTCAAGGAAATGGTCTCGGGGACTTCTGTGGTTTCTCCACTGCTTCTGGTGCACTTCTAAACTAGTCTTGGTTCGAATAGAAGCTCCAAGAGCTCTGATACCATGTGAAATATATATCACAGTAGGATCTAGAAACTATAGATTAGCTCACAATGAATAATTTTGTCTTTGTATGCAATAAATTAGTGCAAAAAGAATTATGGAAAACAAATGATCAAAAACTAGTCACAAATGATTAAAAATAGTAATATAAATGATCAAAAACTAGTAATACAAATGATCAAATAGCACATTTATTAACGGTCCAACCCAAAAATGAGTTGTGATACTCCTTATATAAAATTTGGAAGAATTTGTTTTCCTTTGGAGGCTCTACAAGTGGCTAGCTGACATTGGACCGTAATCCCCCCTAGGTTGACCAAAAGGCTCTCAAATCATCCCAAATAGCTATGAATTGTCCATGTGAACATTGGGTGAGAATTTTAAGACATAAATGAAGGTCACACATGTGGTAGATAAGATTGGGTGGAAGTTAGGTGGCCAAGGAGGGGCCAAAACAACCAAGAAAGGGTCAAAATGACCAAATACAGTGCATGGGCACCTATGGCCAAATACAAATCCTTAAAATAGAGAAAAGCGGTGCCTTAGATAAAAAGGTGGTAATAAATGTTGGAGGTGGCCATAAATAGGCACCCAACATTTATATTAACAAATTTTTTCCCATACTGTTATCGGTCAAATTCACACTTCTCCGTCCGTGACCACATTGCTATGTCATTCACACAAAAGGAAAAATGGATTGAAGAGCTTACCTTGACCATAGATGACCTTAAGTTGAATCTTATAATCCTATCCTCAGATGCATAGTTCTCTGCATATTTTTTGACATAACCGTGACCCTTATACTTTCCCACTAGCGGGTTAGCCATGGGTTCCTTTACTGACAACCCACGGGTGTCAGTAAAATTGTTGCACTCGCTACATGCAAGATGAGACACTCGTGAGTCACTCACTAGTTGTCTCGTACCAAATTTGTGGGTGTCTTAAGAAAAATATAAAAAATAATTAGAAACACGAATTGGGATTAGTTGAGGCAGGTACTAAAACTACCCCAACTTCCCAACTCAACCACCTTTCGAACCTTCCTTCCCTTCCTTGCTATAAATACAAGGGGAAGGGATTGGGAAAGGGTCCCTTGCAATCATTGAGAAGGTTATGGTATAGAAATTCAAAGCTAAGAGAGAGGAGCAAAATCCCAAGATTGTTGTTGCGATAGTGCCAGTGCAACCACAATCCTGGGCTCCTGCTCCTCTCTCTTATCTTTGAATTTATCCAGCATAACCTTCTCAATGATTCCAAGGGTCCCTTCCCAATCCCTTCCCCTTGTATTTATAGAAAGACCGAGAAGGAAGGTTCAAAAGGTGGTTGAGTTGGGAAGTTGGGGTAGTTTTGGTACCACCTCAACTAATCCCAATTCGTGCTTCTGATTATTTTTTAGCTTTTTCTTAAGACACCTGTGACTTTGGTATGAGACAACTAGCGAGTGACTCATGAGTGTATCAGGTTGCATGTATCAAGTGCAACAATTTTATTGACACCCGCGAGCTTTCAGTAGAGGAACTAGCAACTCACCCGTTGGTGGGAAAGTATAAGGGTCGCGGTTATGTCAAAAAATATGCAGAGAAGTATGCATCTAAGGATACGATTATAAGATTCATCTTAAGGTCATCTATGGCAAAGGTAAGCTCTTCAATCCATTTTGTCCTTTTGTGTGACCGACAAAGCAATGTGGTCACGAACGGAGAATTGCAAATTTCACTGATAACACATACTTTGGTGGATAAGTCATCATTTTTCCCCAACTAACTTCTAACAACCTTGGATTGTAATTATTAACCAGTTTTGGACCAAATAATCATCAAATTAATGTATGCTTAAGGTACTAAGGTGTAATAATTTTCTAACAGTGTTTGTAACACAAGGGCATGCATCAAGTGATGAAGTGTATATTGAGGAGACATGAAGGGATGAATGGAATGAGAGAGAGAGAGGGACACTAAGGTAGGATAGAGCGAGAGGGAATGTTGCACTATCATGATCATGTGAAGCAATTCTAGAACAAAGAACATGGAGTGACCTCTACCATCCAAACAAGACTTGAATTAGGAAATTAGAGATGATATATAGGCAATACATCCATGTGACTTGAATCACTCTCCTTTATATTTTTTCATGGGTTTTAAAGCCAAAAAGACCCTCAACTTTGCTAGGTGTGGAACGCATGCATGATGCCCCTTTTAGTATTTTGTATGTTTTTTGCCATTAGATCAAGAAGGGTTAATGGAAGTTTCATTCTATTGATCACATACATAGAGACCAAAATAGGTTTGGTTTGTCATGGACCTATATTAATGAAGCATCCCAAGTAAATATGTTCCCAATCAATGGTTTCCACCCGAAATTGAACCCATAAATTTAGGGAATAGACACATGAGTATCTCAAGGGTGAAATTCAACCAAATCTACGAACAAGGAATAAATACTGATAGAGGATAGTTGATCCACATCCTAGTTGGCAAGTCATTGATGTCGATACAACTTCGACGTGTTTCGACTCGACATGACTTCGATAACTTTGATAGGTTTCGATTTCGACACAACTCCGATGAGTCTCGACTTTTACATACTGCGACACGTTCCGCGCCTTTGACATGTTCAACAACCTCATAGTTCCCAACATCGACATGCAGCATTGACATGTGACCAGTGACTATCGAACTTCGACATATTGTCTCTCTGAATTCCGGTCGACTGTAGCGGTTGAATAGTTGAACCTTTCTAACTTATTCTTTGTAAGTGAACGTAACGGGAAGGCACCCAAGCGTCTCAGAATTCTATATAATCATGTATAACATTGTAACATATATCAATTTTGATCTGTTTACATCTAATAGAAGAATAGTTCGCATTCCTGCATATTGTCTGTGCATATTTGTGTTTATCTGCAATGCGTAATCTTGCTTTTGCTCATTCTGTTTATTAAGTTTCTACCATAATAGAGCCGACTCATTCAGTTGAACTATTCTCCCCCTCATGCTTGCTGGACATGACTCAGATCATTAGTATCAGAGCACTCAGTTTTGTTCGTGCTTAATTTATATGTATACACTTATCTCGAAGTTACCCGACTTATGCTAGTTCAAACTCACTCGCAATATTAGCAATCCAAGCAGACACGATCTCTAGAAATGACAGAAGAAACAGATAATAGACATACAGCCGAGGAGACAACACAGCTTATTGAGCAAGCTCTGGCTTGACAACGAACTGAAATGTTTGCCTAGTTCAATAAGATTCTCTTGTGATTCACTTCGACAACTGGAGGATCGTCGACGAGAACCCACTCCGATAAAATCAGCCCCTTCAAAGTGCAAATGAATCTAGACATACCGAACCTTGAAGGTAAGATTGACACAAAATCTGTCAACAATTGGGCGCAACAATTGGAATCCTATTACACTGTAAATCAACTCTTCGAAGCTGAAAAAGTCACCATTGCATCCTAAAAGATGTCAATGTCCATGCACTGCTTGTGGGAGAACCTCTAGACAAAGATGGAGAGAAGCGGAGACCCCGTCGACACATGGGATAAATTCATCGAACACATCTGAAAGGAATTTTACCCGCCTAAATACTGTGAAAAATAGTATAAGAATTGGAAGTAGCTAAGGCAATGGAAAGACCAATTAGTACAAAGTTACACCAACGAGTTCTATCTACTCATGGAGAGACTTGGCGTCCAAGAGGAAGAGAAATTGCTTGTTCTGAAGTACACCAGCTGATTGTCCCAGTACATCCAGCAGGAGATGGAATTTCTGACTGTCAATATGCTCGCAAATGCATTCCACTATGATATCAAACTAGAAATCAAGCAAAAAGGGAAAGCACGCTTCACGACAAAGCCGACGTCAAGACAACCACCCGACAAGAAGGAACCAGTCGACTTCAACAAGTCGAAATCTGCTCAGCCGACACTGCCAAAGCCTTACAATGGTAAGAATCCTTTTCACAAGAGCAAACGTAGCAAACAACCACCAACTAAAAAATGGTGCGATTACCACCACTCATCTTGGCATGATACATCTGAATGGAAATCTCAGAAGACATTTATGACCAAAGTGTCAACCTCCGACACGTTCGACAAGATGGTGGAAGAATCTGATCCAGACGTAATGACCCTTTTAACCTCGACCACTCCAGCAGCCTCGACTATTGTTGATGAGGAGGAATGAGAATGCCTGTTCCATACATAGATATGGGTCCAGAGCAACCCATTACATCTGATTGTGGACAATGGTAGCCAAAAAAATTTCTTTTTTGAAGATCTTGTGAAGAAATAAGGTCTTGTTACCACTCTGCATCCTCATCCTTACAACATCGGTTGGATGAAGGATGGACAAGAACTTCGGATCGCTTGACAATGAAAACTCGCCTACTTCATAAAACGTTTTGAAGATGAAGTACTCTGTGATGTGGCACCACACTCTGTAGCCGACTCCCTGTTTGGGAAACCTTACCTCCGAGATAGACATGGAAGTTATCAGTCATGGCCTCAGAAGGTGATTGTCAGAATCTGAAATTGATGGTTCACCATACCTGAGCATCAACCCACACCAACGATAGCACTAATATCTGCCAAACAGACAAAGAAGCTCATCAATCATGCTCAGAAGTTTGCATTAATAATGATCAAGCCACAACATTCTCATAATATTGTAGCAACGAGTTGAGTCACCGACCAATGCAGCGCCAGATAGAAGCAGCAAGTCGATCATATTCTTGATGAGTACCGGAAGCTCTTTCAAGCTCCCAACGGAGTACCTCAACATTGTCAGGTAAAGCACTCCATTAAATTTGTTCCTGGTTCTTCTTTTCCTAACGCATCTGTTTACAGAAGATCCATTCTTGAAAATGAAGAGATTCGCAAACAAATCCAAGAATTAATCGACAAAGGTCATATCTGACCCAGATCCTCTCCTTGTGGAAGTCCAATCATCCTAGCTTCAAAAAAATATAGGACTTGGTGCATGTGCATCGACTACAGATCTCTCAACAATATATCGGTGAAGAATCGATACCCTCTGCCGCGGATAGACAAGATCATCGACTAGTTGAAAGGTTCTATATTCTTTACTAAGCTCGACCTCAAGTTGGGATACCATCAGATTCCAATCGAACCCTCATATGTGTGGAAAACTGCTTTCAATACCAAGGAAGGATTGTTTGAATTGTTAGTCATGCCTCTCGGCTTAACCAATGCACCTATGAGCTTCATGCGACATGTGGATAACCTTCTTCGACCTTTCATCGGAAAATGGGTTATTGTCTATCTTGACGACATATTGATTTTCAGTCGATCATGGGAAGAACATGTCAGACATGTTCGACAAGTCCTCGACACTCTCCAGCAACATTGGCTTTATCTGAACATGGACAAGTGCTCTTTTGCAATGACTAGCATCAAATATTTGGGGTATGTAATTGACTCTGTAGGCATTCATGTTGACCCAAAAAAATTACAGATCCTCAAAGATTCGCCCATTCCTAGAAGCATTCAAGAACTAAGAAGTTTTCTTGGTTTGGAGAATTTCTATCGACAGTTCATACTCAGCTTCAACCATATAGCCTGGTCCTTGAATCAGTTGATGAAGGGAAATGGGAAAACTGTCTTCCAATGGACAACAACACAACAAGCGGCTTTTGAATAGCTCAAACACAGGCTCTGCACTGCACCAGTACTTGTGTTATCTGATTTGCATCAACCCTTTGAGATTGAGATGGATGCATCGAACTATGCCTTTGGCGCAGTTATCACTCAGTCTAGTCACCCAGTCGCTTTTCATTCTGAGACTTTTAACGACATAATTATAAGATACTCGACATACGAAAAAGAATTGTATGCCATTATGCAAGCTCTCAAGCAATGGAGGCATTACATCCTTGGCAAGGAAACAATCATTCTCACTGATCATAAGCCTCTACAGTTTTCTTCAACAGAATCAAAGTTGCACACAATCCGACAACTCAAGTGGATTAATTACCTACAACAATTCAAGTTGGTGATTAAGTATCAGAAAGATAAAGCTAATGTCATTTCCGATTTCCTCAGTCGACACCCATTACTCTCCTTTTGACAATGATGAGTATGCAAGGATACAACACGACCACTAGGCCATAGTTGTACAAGGACGACAATGACTTCTCAATAGTCCATCGACAGTTACAGACTAATAAGTCGTCGACCTCAGAATCCGACTACTTCCTGAAAGTCACCTTGCTATACAAGCTTGGACAACTTTGTGTACCGGCTGGTGAGCACCAACAGCAGCTCATTTGGGACACACACTACAGAAATATTGTAGGAGACTTTGGAGTAGCAACTATTCTATAGAAGTATTTCTTCTGGCCTACAATTAAATCTAACATCAACAAGTACATTCGATCATGCGTGGTTTGTGCCATTGCTAAGCCACCTAATCGATGACAGGGATTGTATACACCTCTGTCAATTCCTAGTCGACCATGGGAATCTATTTCTATGGACTACTTGATAGGTTATCCTACTACCAAACATCAGCATGACGCGATATTAGTAGTAGTCAACCGATTTTCCAAGGTGGCCATTCTCATACCATGTAAGAATACCACGACAGTGCAGCAGACCGCTCAAATCTTCTTTACACATGTTTGGAAACACTTTGGTTTACCCACAACCATCATTTCTGACTGAGATGCTCGATTTGTCAGCATCTTTTGGAAGACCCTCTAGAAACAGCTGGACACACAACTGTCATTGTCGACATCTTTCTATCCTCAAACCGACGGATAGACAGAAGTTGTAAATCGCTTGGTAGTACGATTGCTTCACATGTACAATCACCAGCATCGACACACATGGGATAAAATTCTTCCATACATTCAGCGAAGCTACAATCGTGCTCATCACAACTCTACAGGCAAGAGTCCATTTGAATTCTATTACGGATTTCAACCCTTAGTGCCTATCGACTTGATCAGCTCCTCGACATAGCCGAGCTCCGACACGGACACTGACCATAACCAACGAGAAGTTGACAAAGCAGTCAAGTTTCGAGAATAGATATGCGACATCCAGTGACAAGCATAGGATATGTTGCATAGAGCAAATGAGAAAGCTAAGGTCTGACACGACAAGCATCATATTCCTCATTTGATCCAAATTGGGGATTAGGTCTGGATACATCTTAAGAAGGAGCACTTCATTGGTCCTTTCAAGAATCTCAATCCTTTTTGATATGCTCCATACAATATTCTTCGACAGATTGGAAAAAATTCTTTCCAGCTTGATATTCCTGCATGCCTCGGTTTGCATCCAGTCTTCAACGTGGATCTACTTCGACCATACCATGCACCCTTGTTGGAAAAGAATGACTTCTAAATAGCAAAACTTGGGGACATCCATCCATATGTCTAGGAGCCTCTTCTTGCGACACCATTGTCGGATGATGAGTATGCCATACAAGGACGAACACAATTCACTTGTTTCAGGTTGCCAAAGTTGGTTAGATTCCATCTCAAGGAAAGTGGTACTCTGCTACTGAAGTGACCGAGAAGTTTCCTCACATTAGAGAGCAAACAATGGGGTCCATTGTTTCTTAAGGAAGGAAGTCTGATCCGCATCCTAGTTGGCAAGTCATCGATGTCGATACGACTTCCATGAGTTTCGACTCGACATGACTTAGACATGTTTCGATTTCAACACAAATACGACGAGTCTCGACTTGACATACTGCGACACATTCCGCACCTTCGACATGTTCAACGACATCACAGTTCACGACATCGACATGCAGCTTTAACATGTGACCAGTGACTATCAAACTTCAACAGACTGTCTCTCTGTCTTCCAGTCGACTGTAACGGTTGAACAGTTGAACCATTCTAACTTCTTCTTTGTAACTAAACATAATGGGAAGGAACCCAAGCATCTCAGAATTCTAGATAAGCATCTATAACATTGTAACATATATCAGTTTTGATATGTTTACATCTAATAGAAGAACAATTTGCAGTCCTGCAGATTGTCTGTGTGTATTTGTGTTTATCTACAGTGCGTAATCCTACTTTTGCTCATTCTATTTATTAAGCTTCTGCCATAATAGAGCCGAATCATTTAGTCAAACTGTTGTCCCCCTCGTGCTTCTTGGACACGACCCGGATCAATAGTCAACAAAGGACCCTACCAAAGTACAAGACATCCCTAACTAGAGGTCATAGATATAGACTCTCACGGATTACAATTTCTATTTTCAAGGGAAAGACGCTGAGAATTGATATTACCACAACATGAATATATAAGCATTATACATTGCATGCATCACTTTCTCCTTGGGAAGTGAAGAATGGGATTCCATCAGCATCGAATCCAGACAAATAAACACATCCAAAACCCCAAGAGGACTTACCAACTTCACTAGTTACAAGATTTTGAGTCAGAGGACTTGAGGTTTAGGGAATTGAGGGGATGTCGCGGTTTACTAGGATGATTCATGTAATTGGTTTCATATGATAGTAGTAGTTCTCCTTTGTCATATATTTTATGCTTTATGTTTTAATCACGCCAAGCCAACTTCTACATTTTTTGCTACATTCAATCCAGGGAATTGTTGTTTTCTAATTCTACTAGTTCCTAGAGTCATTCTTGTAGTGATTCTTCATTTGATAGGTGAGTTGCATCTTCTACAAAAAATCTCGAGACTTAGAATTTTGCACGTACCACTACCTCTTTATCATACACGAAGTTGAAATAACTATGCTTGGTGAGATTCTTTATGTTAGTGTGGTATTTCCATAGAAGTGATGGTATATGCTCATCCAATTCTTCCTTCATGTCGAAAACACAAATATTAATATACCCATGCTTCAACATCTTATATATGGTGGTGTCCATTGTGTTGTTGTACTCTGCTGGATGATAAGAATCACTAATAAGTTTTTTTATTAGGAATTCTATTGTGGTCATATTATTCATGTGATAATCTGCAGGGATCTAGCAACTGTAACAAACTAACAATCTAACTCTCAAGATTATTTGCAAAGAAGAAGAAGCATGCATTCAATAATCAATCATAAACACAGAATAATGGACAATGTCAATATCATACAATGAATAATGAATGTAGAGAATCTGTTACAATAATATATGATGAGGCATAATATAGGATTCAAATTAGCCAAGTAGGGCATTCGAATTCTGAGCTCAAAGTCTAGCATAAATAACTATGGAGATATCATCCAGTCGGTAGTATCAGTCATAAGTGGTAAGATTCAGTCAAGTGTGTCTAATTGAGTGTAACAAAACTATCTAGCCATAAATCAAGGAATGGAGACTTTAAGTGGGTTCATGAGGTTGTCTAAATCAAAGTATTGCTTGGATAACAATGGAGACATCATATAGCCAACAGTATCAGTCATAAATGGTAATAGTCAGTCAAGTGTGTCTAACTGAGTCTAACAAAACCATCTAGGCATAAATCAGGGAATGGATACTCCAAGAGGGGTGCATGAGGCTATTCAATAGTCAAGTGGAACTCCAGAATTAGCTAATTAGAAGCTACAAGAAGTTAGCATGAGCAACCAGTGGAAGAACTACTCAATTAATGCACTAACTGAATGATATCTCCCGATAGGTGAGATAAGGCGCCCTAACTGAGTGATAACTAAAGGTAGGTGAGTAAAGGCGCTCTAACTGATAGTGGTAGGTGAGAAAAATGCACTTGCTAAGCAGATAAGTCAAAGAGGGCACATTAGGTAGGTAGGAGGCCAAATGAGGGCTAAATATAGGATCTGGAGAGCTAGAAGCAAGCTCTAGGTGCTGGGGAGAAAACCATGATGATGATTGGATGCATGCAGTGGCATGCAAATGCATGCATCATGCGGATTTGCATGCAAGCATGCAACTGCATGCAACATGTAAAATACGAAAATGATGGTGTGAATATTCCAACACTCCCCCGCAAGCTATACTATGAGGAAATAACTGAAATAAAAAATAGGGCCCTGGTGACTAAGACCAAAGGTCACCCTGTACAATCAATCTAAATAAAGTAAGTGAGGAAAGAGGGAAAACCCAGTGGGAAGAAAGCCCTCCCTCAAAATAGACTAAGGGATGCTAAAGTTGCATATCATCTCTCACCCCTGAAGGAGGTAAGTGTGCTTCTTTTCTGATAAAGGATCGATCGATCTGAAATGGATCAGCAATGTGAGAAGGATGAGACCTTCTATTTTAAAAATCTGATCTGTTTCTTCCATGATCATGTGGATCACCAACCAAATCATCGGCCGATCGAAGTGTAGTGGTTTCCCGTCGAGCAAGAGGAGGAATATTAGGTGAGATATCTTCAGGATCTTGTGGATCTGGATCTCCCATTCGCTCATCTTCATCATCAGTTGCTAGAACTTCAGGTTCTTATGGATCTGGATCTAGCATTCTATCATCATCATCACATCCAAACTCTGAATCTGAAATCTCATGAGTAGGAGAAAGCAAATCTGGATCATTATCACATGCAAACTCTGAAATATTAAGAGGAGAAGCAAGTATACCTGGCTCATCATCACTCGAATCAGGAACATATCCAAAAGAGTTGATGTCATGAAACTGCTCCAGAATATGCATGTAGTCCTCATCTGAACGAATATGATTGTAATAAATAGAAGAACTATGACTAGATGACGATGGATCTTCATTGAGATCAAAGAAGGATGCAGTAGTGGAGGCCCAATTGGAAATAGGAGTTGGACAAATAGGTGCTAGATCTTCAAGTTCTTGTGGATCTGGATCTAGCATTCGCACTTCTTCAAGAGTCCTCCTTTTCTGAATCTCTTCTGATGTATTTTTTCCCTTTAGACAACTTTTGAAGGTGCCATGAACAAACTTGCTACTTAGAAGACCATCAACCACATTCTGATCTAGCTTATGGTTGAGATGAGGTACTCTGCTCTCTTCATGAGTATGAGAGCAAAGAGCTGACTCCTTTGAAAGAGGCAAGAAGTGTGAACAATCATAGAGTCTTGATTCACGATTTGCAACTCCTTTTCCAATGATTTCCCCTGAAACCATGTGTTGTACCTCGAATTCATATGGATTAAAGATCACTCTTTTGGGCTCTCCAGTATGAGTTATTTGATACACTGAAAGGACATTCGGTGCAAGACAAGTAACATAAAGCACATCAGAAAAGTGGCCATGATCAAGATTGATTCTTCCAATCCCCTAAGAGGAGACTTCTGAATCATTTCTCAAACTGACAAAAAGACCAATAGAGCTTTCGAAACTAGAGAAGAGATCTTTGGAGGAATCCATGTGGCATGATTCTCTAAATCTATGATGAAAGAAGAATCAGTTGATGCACTTGCTATGAGAGCATTACATATTTATTTTCCTTCGGATCTAGAATATTCATTATTAAGATCTTTCTTTCTTGCACATGTTGGTACAGGAAGATTGTTGTTCTCAAGTAACTGAGACATCAAATCTATAGTCTTCCTCATGCAAGAACTCTCAGGATCAAAACCTCTAAGACAATAGGTGCACTTGGTATTTCCATTCCGAGAATGCTTGGTCTTCCTTGAGTTTGAAGCCCATCTGACTGATATGGAGTATATGTATGCTTTGTATCATCTGATCTCTTGTTAGAAATATTTTTCTTGCCTTTACCATTTGCTCTCTCTGCAACTGTAAGGGCTGAATCCAATTTCGGTTTGATCATTCCCATAGAGATCAACTTCTCCTCCTCTTGAGTAAGAGATTGGATGAAATCATCAAATGAGGGAAACTTCCATCTTGGAATGGACAACCTAGCTGACTGGAAAGTAGAGACAAAAAATTGAGACGTTTTCCCCAAACTTTGAGAGAATGGAAAGTATAAGTTGCTTGTCTTCATTCACTATCTCATATCTTTTCAACCGTGATATAAAGGTTTTCAACTTGGTGAGGAAGGCATTGATAGATTCGAAGCTGTGGGGACTCAAACATATGAGCTCATTTTCCAGTTTGTGTCCTTGCATATCATATTTTGGTCCAAAAATGGATTCAAGCTTGTCCCAAACCTCTTTAGGAGATCTAATATCGATGACATGGAAGTGAAGATCTTCAAAAATTGAGAGAAGGAGGAGGCCAATTGCTTCATCAAGCATGTCCAAGTACTTGGACTTTTCAACTGCACTGAGAGGTTCTACCATGTTAACAATAAAATTAACACCCTTAGTCAAGTGACGGAAGAAGCGCATTTTTTACCATGCACCTACAGCAGGAGGACATGACACAAGCTCATGCAGAGATGAATCCTCTCTAAAAAATGCATTAATTGTGCTTAAATCATTCTACATGGTGCAAAAAGCCTAAAAACTATGAAAAAGGGGTTTTTCAACCTAAAATAATCTAAATGGATTATCCCACACTCAAAAGAGAAACCTAAGGAACACTTCCCAATGCTATATAAGAAAGGCTTTGGGGCATGGTAAAGGGACACAAAGGGAGAGAAAACGAATGCTGGAAAGATTCTGAAGGAGGAGAAAGAGCTCAAATTCTTCAAAAGCAAGGGTGAAGGAAGGGAATCTCATGTCAATGGAGGAAGGATGCATGTCTGATGTCACGGTAAGGATTTATTTCTCCATTGTTCTACTATGAATAGATTCAAGTTTCTGCCATTATGATGTTTAAATGTTGCTTGCATTGTGTGATTTAAACTGTTAAATGGATGTAGATTATAAATTTGGTTGTCTTAAATGGATGAATGAATGTAGATCTAAAATGACTTGTGATAATATTTTCATAATGTTGATGTAGAGACTCACCACCTCTTAGAATAATAGTCAAATTAGTGTAGACACATCCCTGCATTAATTATTGTTATCAGAATGGCGACCATACTGGCTTGTTGATTTTTCTTGAATTTTCTTCATTTTTCCTGAATTTTCTTCAAGTTTTAAGGTGTTCTTCCTTCAAACCTACTCCTTTGTAGCTTAAAGATCATCAAAAGAACTTACGATTCATTTTGAGAAGCTCAAGATCCACCTTAACACACATTTAATTCATCAAGTTATCTCACTTAACACTCAGATCTGAGTTTCTTGATTTTTTATTTTTGTGCCTAGAATTGTTTGAGTTTAAACTCTGTTTGATTTTAAATCTATGATAAAGTTTGTAAAGATTCAGGTCCAGCAATTCAGCTCTGCCTGAGATCTTTACGCTTTAATCAATTCTTTAACAAAATGCTTGAATTTCACAGCTCCGCATAAAAGTTTTTAAATCTTTGGCCCCAGCTCCGTGTTAAAGTTTTGAACGCTTAAATCCCTGAAGCGTTGAAGTAACATCTTTAAATCCATGCATGCTTTCTTTAAATATTTAAGTGGCTTTGTGTAGATCTCTGTGTGCCCCCTGAAGCATTGAAGTAACATCTTTAAATCCCTGCATGTTTTCTTTAAAGATTTAAGTGGCTTTGTATAGATCTCTGCGTGCCCCCTGAAGCGTTGAAGTAACATCTTTAAATCCCTACATGTTTTCTTTAAATATTTAAGTGGCTTTGTGTAGATCTCTGCGTACCCCCTCAAGTGTTGAAGTCACATCTTTAAATCCCTGCATTGATGACTTCTTTCTAGCCCTGCGTAGATCTTAAAGATCTGAAAACCCTGTCCAACTTTGCACTAATCCGAATTCTTTCATCTTTGTTTTGGTCTTAAAGCTCTGTTCAGTTTTTGTTTAAAAAGAAAGAAAGCTTCAATCTCTGCATATTATTTACAATCTGCGTTGAAGGATAACCCCACCGATGATGATAACCTGCGCAAATCTTAGAGAAACCTTGTTAGCCTTAAGGATTAATCAATCTTTCAAACCTCTGCATTGAATTTGAATTCAAGATTGTAGCTGCTTTTTCACCTCTGCATTGAAGGAGAGGTACTCCAGCAGTTAAATTTCGAACTCTGTGTGTTCGATTTCCTTTAACCTCTACATAGAAGATTTCCTAGATTTCATCATTGGAAGCTTCCATCTCTTGCTAAATATATTTTTGTCCATTGTTGCCAATCTTGATCTCCTACGTTCAGATTTCAACCTCTGCGTTTTGGGTTGTTAAACAGATGCCAAAAAGAAGTTAAAACGCCCTCAAATCTCAGCTAGATAGCTTTAGACAACTTGCTTGAAATATGAATGGTAAAGAACCTGCGTGAATGGTAAAAAAATTGAAGGATAGGACCTCCACGCTCTCCTATCTCCTCCCCTCTAGTGTTTGATGCCTCTACAAAGTTGTTAAAACTCTCTCTATGCGTTTTTCTGATGGTAGATCTCATCCTTTGAGGTTTTGAACTTTTAAATCTGATAAAATCCTTGAACCCTGCAACGACTCAGCAATTGCTAGATAGCTGCATTTATATATCTCAGCGTTCTACGGGTAGATGCTAATGCTGACAGCATTTAACCGGTTCTCATTCAATTCATTGAGTTGAAGGAATATAGCCAGGGTGAAGATGCGTTGAGTATGGAGTATGAAATCTGAGCACCAAAACGACCATTGGTTTTGAAGTTCGAATATTGTGAACAAATTTAAAATTTTGCACATTTCGTACATTATGAAAAGATCAAAATTTTTACATTATGAAATTCTTTTGCAAATAATATGTTTGAAATTCAACACTTTTGCAAAAATTTAGAAATTAACATATTGTGAAAAATCTTCTTTCCAAATAGTGTTGGTTGTGAATTTCAAAACTTTCAAAACTTTCAAAACTTTCAAAACTTTTGCAAAATTGAAAATTTACGCATTGTGAACATCTCTTCTTGCAATGGTCAAAATCTTTTTTCATGGTCAAAATCCTTTTGCAAATATTTGTCTTTTTGACTAAAACAAAAAAAAGAAAAAAAATTCGAATTTTTGGGTCCAAATGGAATCATGAGGAGAGTTGTAACCAAAATTGTGGCACCCTTCACACACACATTTGCATTTGAAGAACACCTTGAACATCACATGATTGAGATAATTTGAGAATAATTTCTTTCCAAAAAATAGAATGAAAACTTTAATTAGTGGCATTTTGTTTTGGAGTTAGAATGTTTTCATGATTTTCATGCATAATTAGAGAGAGTTGCACCTTTAAAGTTCAATTTTTTTTAAGATATATTGTGTATGAGGCACCGTATCCTCTTCACTCGCATCTTATGATGACCTTGTGAATGAGAAAGTGTATCTCGTGTGTAATAGGTTAGGGGTTGATTTTCAAGCATCTTGTATGAGGCACCGTATCGTCTTCACTCGCATCTTATGATGATCTTGTGAATGAGAAACTGTATCTTGCGTGTAATAGTTTAGGGGATGATTTTCAGGCATCTTATATCGAGGCACTGTATCCTCTTCACTCGCATCCTATGATGACCTTGTGAATGAGAAAGTGTATCTCACGTATAATAGTTTAGGATTTAATTCAAAAGCATTCAAAAAAGGGCTCTGCATAACCTCTTCACTTGGCTTTCAGACGATCTTGTGAATGAGAAACAGGGATCCCCCAGGTAATAGAATTAGATTCATGTTTACTTGAGATATCTGTTTGGATTACATTGATCTTTACACATCGATTATTATCCATATTTCAGGAAAACTGTGCATGAACATAAAACATCTACTAGACATTTTGCATGTTTGAAAGATACTCATGAACCTCTAACCCTTCCTTCAGTTAGGATATTCATTGAATTGAAAGATAGCATCGTAAGCAGCTTGCATTGTGTGGTTCATTTTGTTTTCGAGTCAAAACACCATCAGTTTCACTTCCACTCCCGAGACTAAGCAAACTTCCACTAAAATTGGCACTTAATCTAAAATTGACAAACTTTTGATTTTAATATCACCAACAAGATTAGGTTAGTGCCCTAGATTAGGTTTGGAGAGTTAACACTCCTAGGCTGCAAAACTTTGAAACTAGCATTGATTAACGAGAGTAAATCCATTATCACAAAAAATGCTTGTCGGGAAAGTGCTTCTGAAACATGCATCAAGCATGAGGTCAATCTGGATAAGTAAGGGTGGTTCCCCCTTCTTGCTTATTTAGTGGGACATGAGCTTATTGAAGGGATTCTATGTTCAGTGACAAGTCCTCAAGGTGATATCACTGTTTCTAGAGTTTATGGTAATAAGAGTTTTCCTTGACTTACAACTATCCACTCGACCATCGATTGCGAAGTGGTAACTTTAGTGGCTATTTTTATGGCATCACATAGGTTGTTGTGAGTGGGACACATTTGCAATACGTGAGACAGACTTTGGAACTTTTACTCCTTGGCAAGGTGAGTGGTCAGGTACCAACACTTGTACCCTTGGCATATAAAGCTTATTGTAATTGTTTCTCACACCTTCGCTTCTAGCAATTGTATGAGGACATGAAATCCCTCAGCAGCTACTAGTTTCGAAAGGCCCTACAATCCATCTTTTCACTGAGCTTCGGTTCTTTGGAAAAGTAAGTTTGCTTGCTTGAAATCTCTAGCAAATTTTTAATGTGTGGACACTTTTTATTTTGTTGAGTCTAGAAAGCCATAGGATTGTCTGATTCTGTTTGCAAAAATCTTTTCAAATACATCATTTTATCAAAATTCATCAAAGTGGCTACTATCCCAACCCGCTAGTCACGGCGGCAGCGAGGTAAGTCACCAGAACTTGAAGGCCCTGCTACATTGTGGAGATGACCACAAAATACAAGACACTTTGACTTTGAAACCAACACACTTCTAACTTCAATAATCAACAGTAGAGTAGAGACACATCAGACAAATACTACAACACCACCTACCCAGGAAAACATAGAAATTGTTGATCCTCTAGCTCCAATTTCAATTGAAACATTAGAAGACAACACTGCAAATCCTGTAAATCCACCTCTGAATAATCTTTGAGACCCAGTGGTACTTTACATCAGTGAACCTTTGAACACCATCAATCCTCTTGTGGCACACTTGGTACACATTCTAAATTCAACATCTAATCCCATGGCTTCATCTGGAGCATAGGGGACCACATCAACACCATCTCAAACAAGTGTTGGAGGTAGCAATACTCCCAAAATCCCGATGGCTTCATCAGGAGCACAAGGGACCACATCATCAGAACCACACACGGTTGCTGGAGGTAGTAATATTTCCAACTTGACCTCTACCATGACTCCACTAGTTAGTTTACCTGCTTCTATCATAAGTTCAACTAGCACTTCAATGCCAGTTGGTACAGTTTCGGGTCCTAATCCCAGATGTACATCCACTTTACCTACAGGAATCCCTACCGGAGGGTCTGCCTTACCAAACTTGGGGTTCCCATATGGTTTGGCTACTCAAGGTCAAAATAATTCAGGAGTCAACCAAAATCCCATTGGCTTACCAAACATTTTTCCAAGTCCTAACCCTGGCGGGAATCCTTCACTTTGGACTCTCAACATCCCTAGTGGACTTAATGGACCATGGAACACTAATGCTAATTGGGGTAATACTCCACAAGTTAGTGGAAATGCCTCGGGAAACATTTATCCAAACTTTCCTAGCACAAATCCTGGGGGCAATCCCATCCCCCCAACAGGTAGCATGCTTGAAGGCAACCCATCCACCAACTTCATTCCACCATGGAGTGGGCAAGTTTTAGGAAGTACCCAATCTTCTTGGGCACCACCCTCGCAAGGGGGGAATCAACCTTGGAACGCTTATCCCAACCAAGGAAACAGTCAAGAGAGTCGGAATGTTCCACCAAGTAATCAATCTCAATGGAACATACCTCCGCAAGGGGGAAATCCACCCATGAATCCCAACCAACAATGGAGTGGTAATGTTCCAACAAGTAACCAATATCAATGGAACATAACCCCGCAAGGGGGAAATCCACCCATTTATCCTATGCCACAGTGAGGTGGCAATGTTCCACCAAGTATCCATGCTCAATGGAACATACCTCCGCAAGGGGGCAATCCATACATGCATCCTATCCTGCAATGGAATGGACAATATTTAGGAAATAACCCACCTTTTTGGATGCAATCTCTGCAAGGAGGTAACCCTGCTTGGAATGCTTTTCAATCCCAAGGACGACAACAGTGGATCCATCAAGCTTCCCCTGGATATCAAGCATTTGCTCCAGCATCATCCAAGTGAACATTTCTAGCCACATTAAATCTACCGGATTTGTCCCGACTGACCGATGGCCATGTTCTTCATTTGAATGGGTGGCCAACAATACCAACCAAACTACCCTCAGACATACCCAAGTTTGACGAAAAACCAGGGGAAGATCCATCAAATCATGTGATGACATTCCATTTGTGGTGTTCATTCAACTCTCTAGTCGATGATAGTATTAGGTTGAGGTTCTTTCAGCAGACCCTAATAGGAAATGATGCAAAATGGTACATTGAGTTGCCCCACAATATATTTACTGAATTTTCATCTTTAGCTATGGCATTTTTGACACATTTTCAATTACCTATCCACTATGAGACAGGAACTGAACTTTTAACTTCACTTAGGAAATCCACCGCTACTCACATCTCGGATCATATTCACGAGTGGAGGAGACGTTGAAGGCTTATAAAAGCTGAAATCCCTGATCAATTCCTAGCAGATTGGTTCATTAAATCACTGTTACCTACTCTTGCCAAAGATGTAGCCATGTCAGGAGCCATGACTGAAGAACAGCTCATTTAGAGTGCCCACCATATGGATTTAGTATATTCCCAATCGGACACACTTTATGACTTAATACCCCATGTTGTAAGACCTGCGTGTGATCCAGCTAGGCCACCGAAAGGACCTCATACTGATGGTGTGATTGGATCCATTAACCAAGTGGAACAAATTACCCAGCAATTGGGACAAATGTCAGTTCAAAATCAGCAACCCATAGCTGGTCAGGCAACTCAACAATCTACCACTCCTGCCCAAACTTCTGAAATCCTCACGGTTCAAACTACAGACCCTAAAGGAAAAAGAAGAAGTAAGAAAAGAAACCTAATGCTAACCCTAAGACAGGAGATGCACCTAAGGTGAATAATCCTAACGAAGGAAACCTTGAGAATAGGAAAAACAAATATCCATGCAAAATTTGCAAAGAATATCATCCTACTCATCTTTGTCCTCATATGGATGGTATTAATCGCATGTTGGTACAACAAGGAGGGAAACAACCACAACCTACTGTCCTAACTCAACCATTCCCCCAGCAACAAAAAATGGTTGCTGCAGCGCCAGCACCTCCAGTAGGAGGAAACCAAGCAAAGCCCCCACCAGGGGGCAATCCACCTAATGCAAATATCTTCACAATTGGTGAACATAACATTCATATCCAAACTAGGGCTCGTTCTTACAACATACCTTCAAAAGATGTTGAAGAAACTGGATCTCATCCTAGTGGTTTTCTAAATATTGAAAAACCAACCATAGACATGGTGCCTCGACCTCCAAAAGGGGTCCTCCGCAAAACAACACACAATCCCAATGCATGAGTTGCTCAAAACTACAATGTAGTTGAATATTTAGCTCAAGCTCCTTGTGCAATGTCTGCCCTGGAGGTGTTGCAAAGTTGTCCAACTCAGCGGAAAGCACTATTGTCTTCCATCGGTGCTGTTGATCCATTAGATACCAATTTAATCACATTTGACTTAGAACAACCCACAGGTAGGCTTCCCTCACAAATTGCTTTCCAAGTTAAAGTAACTTCACATGGGAAAAATATTTTTCGAACCATTGTGGATGAAGAAGTCTCAACTTGCATCATTTCCCTAGCTTGTTGGGAAGCTTTGGGATCACCCACCTTAGTACCATCCCAAACAATACTCAAGGCATTTGATGGGCATTCGTTACCACCTCATGGACTCATCCTGGCTTGCCCAGTTGAACTGGGGGGAAAAACAGTCCAGGTAGATGTTGAAGTAGTGGATGCACCCATAAACTACAATTTTCTATTGGGACGCAGTTGGATACACAAGATGACGGCGATAGAGTCTTCCATATTCCGAGTCATTCGGTTCCCTCACCAAGGGACGATTGTTACAGTCGATCAACTAGATTACTACTCACCTAAAACTGGTATCCATTCAAATGTACCTTATGTAGGGGATGGAACGACGGTTATTCAAGATATTGGGGTAGGAATGTTCAAAGAATCGTCCCTTTTGGGAACTTTCCCACTTCCACCACCAATATTGACCTCTAACATTGCTCCCATTTTCACCATAACGTCAGAAGTATACTCTCCATTAAGAGTTTTCTCTAATTCTATTTCGGAGGTCGGTTGCACCTCATCGGCTGGAACCTCCAAAGAAAACACCTTAGATAAAACTCATAATGATGAGACACATGCTTCTATGCACCATGAGGAAATGGAGAGTAGTGTTCCCTTTTCTGCCACAAAGCTCGCTTATCAAGCTATTCATATGGCTTTGGTAGAACCGGATCAAAAACCTCCTAAGCCAGAGAAGTATGATCCCTATACTTCACCTATTTGGGCCTTGAACTCACAAAGTAACCATGATATTTTAGATCAAACCTTCCCTTCGGACGAAGCCATATTAGAGGTTATGAACATCTCAGAACGATCCTAGGAGGATATGCATCACAAATCCTCATTTCTTCCTAAGATCGACTCATTAGAAGTTGAACTTGAAAATTTTTACTTTGAAGGTGACAACCGTAAGTACCAATGCCCCGTTCGAATTTATGATGTGAATTCAGAACGCAATTTGGCGAACATTTCGAAAACCATCCAAATTGATATCTCTATCAAACTTGGCGTTTTTGAGTATATAAACATAGGTGCGGATTGTTCTCCTGAGGAAATAAAATTTTACACTACTTTATTTAAAACGTTTCGTGATATATTTGCATGGTCTTATGCAGAAATGCCAGGAATCGATCCTAGCATCGTAGAACATGAAATCAGAACTTATCCCAATGTTAAACCTGTGCGGTAAAAACTACCTCCAATGAACCCTAAGAAATCAGCTGCCATTAAAGAAGAATTCGAAAAGCTCTTGAACGTTGGATTCATCTATCCTGTTCCTTTGACTGATTGGGTATGCAACCCTGTTCCAGTTAACAAAAAACAAGGGACTGTCCGGGTTTGTACTGATTTTAGAGATCTAAACTTAGCTTGTCCTAAGGATAACTATCCACACCCTTCGTTGATCATATCATCGATGAATGCGCCAAGAATGAAATCTTCTCGTTTATGGATGGCTTCTCCAGTTACAACCAAATCCAGATTAAAAATGAAGACCAACATAAAACAACTTTTATATGCCCTTGGGGGACCTTCGCTTATAGGAAAATGCCATTTGGCCTTAAAAACGCCGGGGCTACTTTTCAAAGAGCAATTTCATATGCATTTCACGATATTAAAGATATCGTCGAAGTTTACCTTGATGATTTGGCAGCTAAATCTAAAAAGAGAGTTTAACATGGTGCACATTTACAAGCCATATTTGAGCGTTGCCTCAAGTACAACATTAGGTTAAATCCACATAACTGCATGTTTTTTGTGGACTCTGGGAGGTTACTTGGGTTCATAGTATCCCAAAAGGGATCATGGTTGATCCCATCAAGGTTGAGGCAATACATCAGTTTCCTTCCCCAAAAACAATCACTCAACTTCAAAGCCTTCAAGGAAAAGCCAACTACTTGAGAATATTTGTCAAAAATTTTGCTGAAAAAGCTAAAGGTTTCATGCGTCTCTTAAAACAAGATGCAACATTTACATGGGATGACTAAGCTCAATGCTCATTCAATGAACTAAAGAAATCTTTGGTCTCCGCCTTGGTGCTTAGTCCACCAAACTATAATCGAGACTTTTTGCTATATTTGGCCGCCTCTCCTACCACAATTGGAATGGTCTTAACATAAGAAGATGAATCCTCTCAAGAACATGTTCTTTACTATCTTAGTAAGGGTCTTGCAGGTCCCAAATTGAGATATTCCCAGGTCGAGAAGTTGGGCTTGGCAGCAGTCCATGTTGTCCAACGAATTAGACATTACATACTTCCAAGGAAAACAACCATAGTGGCTGAAATGAACCCCATGAGACACATTTTGTGCCCCCATATCGTTGGTGACAAATACTCAAAATGGATAGTAATTTTACAAGAATTTGATCTCGAATTCAAAAACGATAAAGCCAAGAAGTTGTTGGCATTTGCTGAGTTAATGTCTGAGTTACCCATAGAGAAGGAGGGTACTATATCTGTTGAATCTTGGGCAGATGAACATGTATTCCTCATTGCACCTTCTGATCCATGGTATGGATCATTCATTATATACCTTCAAACCCAAAAGATTGATCCTTGGCTTTCTAGTATTGAACGAAGTCGCATTTGACATCAAGCTCGAAGATACCTCATCATCGGGGATACTTTGTACCGTCGTGGAATACACATGATATTAAGGCATTATTTAGTACACCAAGAAGCTGAACAAGTATTGAATGATTGCCATGATGGAGCATGTGGCGATCATCTTTTTGGGTTAGCAACTGCTCAGAAAATATTGCGTGCGGGATACTTTTGGCCTACAATTTTCAAAGATTGCATTAATGCTGTCAAAAAGTGTCACCCTTGCCAAATCTACACAAGAAAAATGCACGTGCATCTCGCTCCTTTACACCCTGTAGTAACCATGGGTCCATTTTCAAAATGGGCCATTGATTCTATGATAGTGAATACACCTTCAGCCGATGGCCACCACTACATCATTGTAGCAGTGGACTACTTTACCAAGTGGGCTGAGGCGATGCCTACATTCAATTGCACGGATAAAACTGCAGCATACTTTCTATTCAATCATGTGATAGCAAGGTTTGGTGTACCCAAATAAATCACTACTGACAACGAAAGTCATTTTAGGAATTCTTGTATGGATGAACTTACAAACTGGTTAGGATTGCGGCAGGACTTTTCCTTGCCATATTATCCTCAAGCTAATGGACAAGTAGAAGCCATCAACAAGGTTTTGAAAACCATGTTAAAAAGGATGATTAATAAAAACAAGAACAACTGGCACTTGATGTTGTTTACTGCTCTTTGGGCCTACCGAACAACTGCTAAAACCGCAACCAGATTCAATCCTTTCCAACTGCTTTATGGAGAATAAGCTGTGTTTCAAATTGAATGTGAAATCCCATCATTAAAGATAGCTTTCAAACTCCTACCTAACACTTCGGCGGAAGAGGAAAGGCTTCGCCATCTCCATGCTTTGGATGAAACTAGAAGAGAAGCCTCTCTAAACATAGAAGTACACAAGAAGAGGGTCAAAACACAATATGACAAGTCCATTCGTCCTCGAGTCTTCTCTGAAGGCGATCTAGTTTTAGTTTATGACCAAGACCAAGATAAAATAGGAGAAGGAAAATTTGTACCTAAATGGTTTGGCCCACTTATTGTCAAAACTGTGTTAAAAAAGGGAGCTTATGAATTGGTCAATTTTGATGGGGAACCCATGTCTGAGATCAGAAATGGTCTCTATCTGAAGAAATACTTTGTGTAGGCACTGATGCCTCGCACAATTTGTTGTATTATGTTGTATTTTTGTATAAACTTTTGTACATTAGTTATTTTGGGCACACACTTTGGCAAATGGCACAAGAGTCTTTCACATATTTAGGATATGCGGACGACTCCAACCATAGTTCTCGGAATGTTGCTTCCGCCGCATGGGTCGTTTTTACACCTAATAACGAAGTTCTTAGTTCAGGAGGCACTTTTCTCGGATCTGCAACGAACAATGTTGCAGAATATAACGCATTCATTGAGTTTCTTGTCGAGGCTATTCCCTTGGCATCCGACGGATAATCGTCAAACTGGACTCAGAATTAGGTGTATCCCAGTTAAATGGTCAGTATCAGGTTCGACATCCTACATTGTTTAGAAAGTTTTTACAAGTATGTCTTTTAAAGTGTCAGTTCGAGTTTATTGAGTATATACATGTTCCTAGAAGTCTGAATAGTTTGGTCGATTCTTTGGCCAACTATGTACTTGATTGGCATCTAAGTCATTAACATCATACCAAAAAGCAAGCATGTACATTATTTCATGGCCAATTTAATTGAACATATCATTTAAGGACAAAAGTGAGACCGAAATAATCTAACTTACATCATAACCCAAAAAGTGTGTAAACTTTGCACACAACAAAAAGAATAGTGTAAATACTATTTCCCTTTTTGATTCTTTTTCTTACAGATAAGACCCAAAAAATGTTCATACAAACAAAAAAATGAAAATTTTTGAAAAACTCGAAAACATGGGAAATTGTTTCTAAATTTTCTAGTTCAACATCGAAACTAACCCACTACTGGCAGATCAAAGACTAAAGGTTGATAGCTCCTAGGAATTCAAGCTGAAAGGGGATGCCTCCTCTCATACATCGGCTGCACAAAAAACACATATGGTAAATCATGAGTATTTCTTACTTATCTTTTATTCATACATGTACAAACCGTATCCTTTTGAATGATAGAAAGGGGCATAATTCCTCTTTTTTGGCTATCTTTTTATTAAAGGTACATTTGAACCAATTTCTAACTAAACTGCTAGCTAGTGAAATGGTTCTGATTTCAGGACTTGAAGACTTTGACGGTTCGAACTATTTGACTCAGGTAGTTGAGACAGACCATGATTCATGATGATCTATGATTCTGACATTTTTCACAAGATTCAAGATGAAGTAAACCTCATTGAACCTTTCCGACTTGGCCATTTCACCAAATTGGATAACCTCAGTCACATGGTATTACTTCACCATCCATCGACACATAATCCTGCTTCAGGTAGCCTACCTTGGGAAGGAACTGCTGTAAGAGTGTGCACAACTAGCTTAGCCCTTGTTGGCAATATGGATCTTTGCCTTGGCCTAACCCATACCCTTGAAAAATAGGCGTACGCCCATGAAACACTCGTTCCCTCCTATGTATTATAACATTCTTTATTCTTTTTTACAAAAAATGAAAAAGCATTAAAATTAAAAAACACAAAAATCCAAAAAGGTAGAGACTTGAATCACTTCATAGTATAATCCTTGGAGAAAACGGCAACAGTCAATCCTTGTCACCCTTGAACATGGCACATAATTTGGTATCTGTTTTCAGTACACCATCTGCATTTGCCTTAGGAAATTGTACTAGTATTTTGAACAAATCTCCACCGATGGGTTATCCTTCCCATCAATAATGGAGCTTCCGTTAATGCATATGGAATTAGTGGTTTTCATTAAAGGTCGGTTACTCAAAGTCCTATGTTTCCAAGTGTCCATTCTGCATCGTGTTATGTGTTGAAGGGAAGTCTAAACCGAGTCGGCCATTCCTCAAATATTTCTGACCAGTCATGTCGACCTTCCTTGTGTCAGTTTACAGTGTTGGATCCCACAGTTCTACCAAATTATATCAGACTACTGATCTTTGTTTCATATTGGTTGATGTGGGATGCACTAATGCCCTCCTTCCGATGGATCTATTCCTATCGACATCAACTCATCATCTAGGACATGGACATAGAAACCTGGGAGTACCTTGGATCTTGCAGTCATTAGTGGCAGGTTTCCTCGCAAATGACAATGGGTATACATAAATGACCCTTGATTGTTTGACTCTACAAGTGTTCAACTTTAGATCATTTATTCACACTTGTTAGCTTGTACTCAGTACCTTAGAGTCCATCATCATTATCGGTGGGTCTCTTCGCATTTGTTAATGGTATACATCAATGACCCGTAATCAGATGGTGTTTTATTACGCTCGACATCAGATCACTTATTCGCATGATGTAAATTCGTACTATATTTAGTTTGTATTAAAGACCTTGGGAAAAACAGTTGTATCACTCATCGATGCACTGCCCGAGTTGCGCAAGATTAGACCGCCATGTCAAAATCCTAAAAAGACTTTGTTATCAAACTCATCAAAGTGCACATTTACATTTTCAGGAAAATTTGCTTTTGACATGGATCCATTGTGTATTGTTTGTGGCCATGCTTGTTTACTGCTGAGCATGGGTATGCCCGCCTCAGGAAGATATTACATATTTGAGATATTGCGATATTTTACATGTGTGATCCTCAATCCATCGCATGTGAGCTTTCCTTCCTGTATCCTTGCTTTGAACGATAAAGAGTATTAGTATACGGAGTATAACTTTCAGTAATGTATTTCGGACCTTAGCTCTGTTACGGACCTCACACATAAGGGGGAATCTGTTAACAATAAAATTAACACCCTTAGTCAAGTGACGGAAGAATCACATCTTTTACCATGCACTTGCAGCAAGAGGACATGACACAAGCTCATGCAGAGATGAATCCTCTCTAAAAAATGCATTAAAATGCATTAATTGTGCTTAAATCATTCTAAATGGTGCAAAAAGCCTAAAAACTATGAAAAGGTGGTTTTTCAAGCTAAAATAATCTAAATGGATTATCCCACACTCAAAAGAGAAACCTAAGGCACACTTCCCAATGCTATATAAGAAAGACTTTGGAGCATGGTAAAGGGACACAAAGGGAGAGCAAAGGAATGTTGGAAAGATTCTGAAGGAGGAGAAAGAGCTCAAATTCTTCAAAAGCAAGGGTGAAGGAAGGGAAGCTCGTGTCAATGCAGGAAGTATGCATGTCTAATGTCGCGGTAATGATGTATTTCTCCATTGTTCTACTATGAATAGATTCAAGTTTCTGCCATTATTATGTTTAAATGTTTCTTGCATTGTGTGATTTAAACTGTTAAATGGCTGTAGATCTTAAATTTGCTTGTATTAAATGGATGAATGAATCTAGATCTAAAATGACTTGTGATAATCTTGTCATAATGCTGACATAAAGACTCACCAGCTCTTAGAATAATAGTCAAATTAGTGTAGACACGTCCCTGCATTAATTATTGTTATCATACCATCGTTCCATTGAGTTTTCGGGTGAAGCTCTTGGATATCATGAAGAGAGTCATCTTGGCTTTCCACTCAACATAGTTGGAAGATGTGAGCTTTAGATCCATTTGAAACAGAGAAATTTGAATAGTTGAACAAGATTCTGAACGGGTGAATAAACCTGCAAAACAAGAGAATTTTTGCTAATGGAAAATGCTACACTTCGACTGAACACTACCTTAAGGACACTTGGCACATAGACTAAGTCCTTCACACCTGGCGAGACCTCATTGGATTTCTCCAATGAATTCAAGTAATAGCACTGGGATTTGCTATGGAAACTCATAGGCTTCTGGTGCGTAAGTGAAAGATAGTTGCTCAAAGAAATGTTTCAACTACTGCAATGGCTGCAATTCGAATAGTTGTTGACTGCTCTGATACCATGTGATAATTTGCAGGGATCTACCAACTGTAACAAACTCACAATCTAACTCTCAAGATTATTTGCAAAGAAGAATAAGCATGCATTCAATAATCACTCATAAACACAGAATAATGGACAATGCCAATATCATACAATGAATAATGAATGTAGAGAATTTGTTACAATAATATATGATGATGCATCATATAGGATTCAAATTAGCCAAGTAGCACATTCGAATTCTGAGCTCAAAGTCTAGCATGAATAAATATGGAGATATCATCCACTCGGTAGTATCAGTCATAAGTGGTAAGAGTCAGTTAAGTGTGTCTAACTGAGTCTAATATGTTGATGTATATGTAACTTTGGAATGTATTTCATCTATGTATTTCATATATATTTATTGTACCCTTATAAGAGATGTGTTATTCCTCTATAAGGAAGTGTCGTCATGTGGATTGAAAAGTGTCGCAAGTGTGTGTACTTGCCAATGGGTTATTAGAACACCATGTGTGAGGTTGGCCCTGAAATATATATTATATTATGGATGTATCTAGATAGACAAGTCGTCCCCATAGTGTAACTGGGCAAATAGGTTAAGTATAAATAGAGATCGGGAGATCTCTATTTGGATCATTTGGAAAGACACACTTCTCTCACTCAGAAAGTGGCACACTAGTGAGGAGGAGGATCATCTGCTCTAGGAGACTATCTCAAGTGTATTTTGGTTGTACTTTGGTTGAGCCATTTCTCTCTCTATCTCTGAGGAAGTTGTGGGGTTTTTCACCTTAGGGTTTTCCCCACGAAATCTCTGTGTCTCTTGTCTCTCATGCTTTTGATTCTTATGATGCTTGTCATGCTTATTGTGATTGTTATGCATTAATATACTGTATATGTTATTCTCTCAGTAAAGATCCAAGAGTATTGTGAATTAATGCTCAAAATTTAACATGATATCAGAGCGAACCTTAGAAGAAGACATTTTGCAGTGATGGAAACTTGAGTTTCTTGTTTATTGGCTTTCTTTCCACAGATTTTGGAAACACAGTATAGTATATTGACTCTACTCATCAAGGAGAATCTATCTGTCCAATCAAAATTCAATTCTGAGCATTTTTTCAGATTTGGCCCTAAAAATTAGGGTTTCCACAAAAATAGAAATTTCTGAAATCTGAAGACATAGCTGGAAGCTCCTTGTAAATATCGAAGTTTAGAGCTTTGGATCGAGATTTTTGGCTAGGTAGATCTTCGGGAAACTCAAACCCTAATTCAGGGCTCTCCCTAGTGAACCCGGGAGGACAAAAAGGCAAATCTGAAGGGTAAAGCTTTGTTGATCTCAAATTCTGAATACACCAAGCTGATCAGCTCATCAAGGCGCATCTTTCTATCCTATGAGAAAGTTGAAATTCACATTTTTAATTTTTAGGGTTTTTTCGACAAACCCTAATCCAGGACCAGATCCAGTTTTCAACATTTTAAGTGGTAAGACCTAAATCTTTTCTATTTCCATTTGAAGTACTCTTTAGGATGTCTCACCACACCAAGCTTGAGGATAAGCTTGAAGGAGATGATAACTTCCAAGCTTGGAAGTATGGGATTGGGTTAATCCTGGAAGAGAATGAGTTGGACTCATATGTAAAAGAAGACATCCCTATCCCAGAGGATGAAGAGGCTAAGGTATTGCATAAGAAAAACTTGGTCAAGGCAAAGAGAATCATTGTTGATTCTATCAAAGACCATCTCATACCCCATGTGTCTTCTCTAAAGACACCCAAGGAGATGTTTGACACTTTGACTAGGCTATTTGAAGGGAAGAACATAAATCAGAAGATGACCCTATGGAACCAATTGAAAGGAGTAAAGTTTGAGAATGGAGAACCCATTCAATCTTATTTTTCAATGGTCTCCCAAATCAAGGAACAACTAGAAGCAATGGATGAAATGGTGGAAAATGGTGAAGTGGTGATGACCACTCTAAATGGCCTACCCAGGTCATGGGATTCCTTTATTCAAGGAATTTGTGCAAGGAAGAAGTTGATCTCCTTCAACAGATTGCGGGAGGAATGCTCTCAAGAAGAAGCTAGGCTTGTCGCCCGAGAAGAAAAGATGGGAAATGAAGATCAAGCTCTCACAGCACATGCCAGGAAAGGCAAGTCCAATAAGGAATCATCTTATAACAAGAGATTCTCACACCACCATTATCATAAAGATAAGAAAGATCTCAGATGCTTCAATTACAATGAGAAGGGACACTTTGCTTCAGATTGTCCCAAGAAGAAGAAAGACAACAACAACAACTTCAACAAGAAGAAGAAGAAGAACAAAAGAAGATATCATGCTCATGCTGCCGAAGATGATGAACCCCCAAAGAAGAAGGCTAGGGCAGAAAGTGATAGTGATGATGACTCATCAAGTGAAGAAGAATATGTTCTAATTTCTGCTCTCATAGGTACTATCTCCCATGGTTGTAATGATTGTTTGATTGATAGTGGGGCTTCCAAACACATGTCTGGGTTTAAGGAATCTTTTGTGAATCTATCTGAACATGAATCACCCCATAAGGTGAAATTTGGGGATGATTATCAATACCTGATCAAAGGAAGTGGTGAAGCCTCCTACAACCTAGATTCTGGAAAATCTTTGAAGATGAAAGAAGTCCTTTATGTACTTGGGCTCAAGAAGAACTTACTCTCCATATCTGCATTGGATGCAAAAGGTATGAGGGTTGCATTTGTGGATGGCCAAGTCCTAATGTGGCCAAAGGGAAAGAACATAGATGATGCAGTAGTGATTGGAGAGCAACAGGGAGGTTTGTATAAATTGAAGGGACAACCTGAACATGCCATGGTACATGAATCCATGGAGCCAAGTGAACTTTGGCATAGAATACTTGCTCATATGCACTATAGGGCACTTCCAATTGCAAGCAAGGCTGTAGAGGGTCTTCTTGAAATCAAGATCAAACATGAAGGTGTTTGCAAAGGATGTGCAAAAGGTAAGAACATTAAGAAGGCTTTCCCAAGCGGTGAAAGCAAGGCAAAAGACATCCTGGAAATATCCACTCCGATGTATGTGGTCCTATGTCATCCAGTTCTCTGAGTGGGTATGTTTACTATGTCTCATTTATTGATGACTTCTCCAGGAAGACTTGGGTATACTTCTTGAAGAACAAAGATGGGGTGTTTGATAAGTTCAAGGAATTCAAAACCTTGATGGAGAATCAAACTGACAAGAAGATCAAAAATTTCAGATTTGACAATGGTGGAGAATTCACCTCAGGTGACTTCAAGAAGCTTTGTAGTGATTCAGGGATTTAGAGGGAGTTGACTGCTCCTTATAATCCTCAACATAATGGAGTTGCAGAAAGGAAGAACAGAACAATCATGGAAGCAGCAAGGGCAATGCTGCATGACTAGGATCTACCTATGCATCTATGGGCAGAAACAACTAGAACAACTGTATATGTGCAGAATAGAACACACCACAAGATATTGGACAACAAGACACTAGAAGAAGTCTTTTCTGGTAAGAAACCTGAAGTCTGCCATCTTAGAATATTTGGTTGTCCGTATAAACTAGATCCTTCAGGAAAGAAGGGTATCTTTGTGGGTTACAGTGAAAGCTCGAAGGCTTACAGAATATACTTTCCAGGGTTCAAGAAGATGGATGTCAGCAGGGATGTAACTTTTGATGAGAACTCAACATTCATCAAATCTAGGAAGGCACCTATTGAAGTTTATGAAGAACCTCAGGAAACTAGATTTCAAGACACTACCATGATTGAAGCAATTCCAGAAATTGTTCGTGAGTTTGAAGATCCACAAGAACTTGTAGATACACCCCGTGAGGATAACTCTCACAAGAGGAAACCTGCATGGGCTAGAGAGCTCATTCAAGATGCAGAAAGATTTGGAATTCCAGAAGGAGAACACGGAGCAAAGAAGAGAACCATATCACATACCAACTATGTTGCTTTACTCTGTGACATTATGAACAAAGAACCTTCCAGTTATGAAGAAGCAATGGAAAAGAAAGAATGGAAAGATGCCATGGTTGAGGAATACCAATCAATAATGAAGAATGATGTTTGGGATGTTTTCCCAAGACCTAAAGAAGTCTGTTGTGACTTCCAAATGGATCTACAAAATCAAGCATGCTGCAGATGGCAGTGTAGAAAAATACAAAGCAAGATTCGTAGCTAGTGGCTTCTCTCAGAAAGAGGGAATAGATTATGAAGAAACTTTTGCACTTGTAGCCAGGTGTAATTCCATCTAAACAACACTTTCCCTGGCTACAACAATGAAATGGAAAATACACTCGATGGATGTCAAGACTGCTTTCTTGAATGGTGTAGTTGAAGAGGAAGTATATGTGGAGCAGCCACTTGGTTTCGAAATACATGATAGGGAGTCATATGTGTGCAAATTGAAGAAAGACTTGTATGGCTTGAAGCAAGCTCCCAAAACTTGGTATGGTAGGATGGATAGTTTCCTATCTAGTTTAGGCTTTACCAAGAGTAAAGCGGATTCCAACCTTTACTACAAGGTTGAGGAAGGGAATCTTGTGATTCTACTCCTATATGTGGATGACTTATTTATGATAGATTGGTTGCAAAACTAAGAGGAAGCTTGCTGCTGAGTTCGATATGAAATATTTGGGATTGATGCATTATTTCCTAAGTATGGAGGTGTGGCAGAGTGCAGGTGGGATCTTTCTTGGTCAAGGGAAGTACACAGTAGATATCCTGAAGAGATTTAAGATGATGGATTGCAAGGCCATGGCCACACCTATGGCATCAAATCTGAAGCTTCTATGTGATGCTTCATATGAGCCAGTTTATGTCTCTATGTATCGTCAGATGATTGGGTCCTTGATGTACCTGACGAACACGAGACCAAATATTTGCTTTGCGGTGAACACATTGAGCCAGTTTCTGATGGATCCGAGGAGTACTCACCTGGTTGTTGTAAAGCATGTTCTGAGGTACCTGAAGAGTATAGTGGATTATGGGCTCAAGTATGAAGCGAATCAAAAGTTTAACCTGTAGGGTTATGTTGATTCAGATTGGGTTGGAAGTGCTGCAAATAGGAAGAGCACATCTGGGTGCTACTTCAATATGGGATCAGGTGTGATCTCTTGGTTTAGCAGGAAGCAGTCCTGCATAGCACTGAGTACAGCTGAGGCAGAGTATGTTGCAGCCTGTTCAACTAGTTGTGCGGTAGTATGGCTATGGAAGCTACTGTCTGAGTTATTTGATCTCCCGTTGGATGCTACTGGTCTCTTCTGTGATAACAAGAGTTATGTGAAGTTGTCCGAGAACTCGGTGTTTCATGACAGGTTGAAACACATAGAGATCAAATATCACTATATCAGGGATATGGTGTAGAGAGGAGCTGTGAAGCTCCTGTACATTGCGAAAGACAAGCATATTGAAGATGAGCTGACGAAGCCACTAGCCAGGGTAAAGTTCGAGTACTTCAGGGAGAGGCTTGGTTTTCTTCAGATTGATGACACTTCGAGGAAGAAGTGATGGACACATTTGCTAAATCCATTCCAAGCATGTTGGAAAGAGGATCCTTCACATGGATGTGGATGTAAGCGCTGGATGATGAGCATCAGGATGATGTTCTGGTTTCTGGTTTGTATGATCAGTTGGATCATTTATATGTGTATGTATGTACACATCATGTTGGATGCTGGATATGATCAGTTGGATCATTTATATGTATGTAAGCATCATGTTGGATGCTGGATATGATCAGTTGGATCATTTATATGTATGTACTCATCATGTTGGATGTTGGATATGATCGGTTGGATCATGTGTATGTATTTTGTATGTGCATCATGTTGGATGCTTGGACCATGTATCTGTATATGTATCAGGTGGATACATTGTATGATCAGGTAGATCATGTATGTTGATATGTATCATGTATTTCTATTTGTATCAGGTGGATACACTGAATGATCAGGTGGATCATATATGATATTATGTATCAGGAAGATACTTGGTATGCATCAAGTAGATGCATTCTATGATCAGAATGATCATGGATGACGAGCTTCAGGATGTTGCTTCAGATGACATGCAGCAGGATGTTGTAGTGATGATGATCAGGATGATCATGTGTACATCAGGATGATGTATGGTGAGTATCAGGTTGATTCTCTGTTGCCGTGGAACAGGTTGTGCAGATAAGCATATAATTTGTGCCTTGGGAGATTTGTAGATAGTCTTTCGAGGTTTTTCCTATGGCATGTAATTTGTACCCTGGGATATCTGGAAAATGCTCTTTCGAGGTTTTGCTTGGGAGGACATATAATTTGTGCCTTGGGATATTTGCAGATAGTCTTTCGAGGTTTTGCTTATGGCATGTAATTTGTGCCCTGGGATATCTGGCAGATGCTCTTTCAAGGTTTTGTCCTATGGCATGTAATTTGTGCCCTAAGAGATCCGATAGGTTGAGTCGTGTGCTCGTAATCAGTCTTGGGATGCTCTTTCGAGGTTTTTCCATGACCACATGTAATTTGTTCCCTGGGAGATCCGATAGGTTGAGCCTTGTGCTCGTAATCAGTCCTGGGATGCTCTTTCGAGGTTTTGTGGTGACCACATGTAATTTGTACCTTGGGAGATCCGATAGGTTGAGCCTTGTGCTCGTAATCAGTCCTGAGATTCTCTTTTGAGGTTTTGTGGTGGGGTCACATGTAATAAGTCCTGGAGATCTGGACAGGGTGAAAAAGGGCTCAGATGCTCTTTAGGGTTCTTTCTCGTCAAGAGACTCTTTTAAGGTTTTGTGATGCACGTAATAAGTCCTGAGATTTCCACAGTATGGCTAGTGATGATGAAGACCTGCAGGTGGTGGGCCTACATCCAGTATGAAAAAGGACTAGCTCTGTAGAAATTCCTATGATGAGTACAGTCAGAGATTGGTTGAGATAGCAGCAACAGTGATGATGATGATGACGATGCATCGATGACGATGATCTCGAGAAGAAGACTTGTCTAGCATATCTGTGTTGAGAAATACCTTCCTAGTTAAGAGGGAGTGTTGATGTATATGTAACTTCGGAATGTATTTCATCTATGTATTTCATGTATATTTAGTGTACCCTTATAAGATATGTGTTATTCCTCTATAAGGAAGTGTCGTCATGTGGATTGACAAGTGTCTCAAGTGTGTGTACTTGCCGATAGGTTATTAGACCACCATGTGTGGGGTCGGCCCTGAAATATATATTATATTGTGGATGTACCTAGCTAGACAAGGCGTCCCCATAAGGTCACTGTGAAAACAGGTTAGTATAAATAGAGATCAGGAGATCTCTATTTAGATCATTCGAAAAGTTATATCTCTCACTCAGAAAGTGGCGCACTAGTGAGGAGGAGGATCATCTGCTACTAGGAGACTATCTCAAGTGTATTTTGGTTGTACTTTGGTTGAGCCATTGCTCTCTCTATCTCTGAGGAAGTTGTGGGGTTTTGCAGTTGAGGGTTTTCCCCACAAAAACTCTGCGTCTCTTGTCTCTCATGCTTTTGATTCTTGTGATGCTTGTCATGCTTATTGTGATTGTTATGCATTGATATATTGTATATGTTATTCTCTCAATAAAGATCCAAGAGTATTGTGAATTAATGCTCAAAATTTAACACTCTACTCATCATAGGAAGTTCTACAGAGCCAATCCTTTTTCATACTAGATGTAGGGCCACCACCTGCAAGTCTTCATCATCATTGGCCATACTTTGGAAATATCAGGACTTTTTACGTGTGTCACAAAACCTTAAAAGAGTCTCTTGACTAGCAAGAACCCTAAAGAACATCTAAGGCCTTTTTCATCCTGTCCAGATCTCCAGGCCTTATTACATGTGACCCCACCACAAAACCTTGAAAGAGAATTCCAGGACTGATTACGAGCACAAGGCTCAACCTATCGGATCTCCCAGGGAACAAATTACATGTGGTCACCACAAAACCTCGAAAGAGCATCCTAGGACTGATTACGAGCACAAGGATCAACCTATCGGATCTCCCAGGGCACAAATTACATGCGGTCACCACAAAACCTTGAAAGAGCATCCCACGACTGATTACGAGCACAAGGCTCAACCTATCGGATCTCCCAGGGCACAAATTACTTGTGGTGATGGAAAAACCTTGAAAGAGCATCCCAGGACTGATTACGAGCACACGGCTCAACCTATCAAATCTCCCAGGGCACAAATTACATGCCATAGGATAGAACCTCGAAAAAGCAGCTGCCAGATATCCCAGGGAACAAATTACATGCCATAGGAAAAACCTCGAAAGACTATCTGCAGATCCCCTAGGGCACAAATTATATGTCCTCCCAATCAAAACCTCGAAAGATCATTTACCAGATATCCCGGGGTACAAATTACATGTCGTAGGAAAAACCTCGAAAGACTATCTGCAAATCTCCCAGGGCACAAATTACATGCTTATATGCACAACCTATTCCACGACCACAAAGTATCAACCTGATAGTCACCTTACATCATCCTGATGTACACATGATCATCCTGATCATCATCACTGCAACATCCTGCTGCATGTCATCTGGAGAAACATCCTGAAGCTCGTCATCCATGATCATCCTGATCATACAATGCATCTACCTGATGCATACCAAGTATCTACCTGATACATATCATCATACATGATCCACCTGATCATACAGTGTATCCACCTGATACAAATGCAAATACATGATACATATCATCGTACATGATCCACCAGATCATACAACGTATCCACCTGATACATATACAGATACATGGTCCAATACATACAAATGATCCTACTAATCATATCCAGCATCCAACATGATGCGTACATATATACATATAAAAATGATCCAACTGATCATACCAGAACATCATCCAGCGCTTACATCCACAGCCATGTGAAGGATCCTCCTTCCAACATGCTTGGAATGGATTCAGCAAATGTGTCCATCACTTCTTCCTCGAAGTGTCCTCGATATGAAGAACACCAAGCCTCTCCCTAAAGTACTCGAACTTCACCCTGGCTAGTGGCTTCGTCATCACATCTGCAATCTGCTCGTCTGTCGCAACATACAGGAGCTTCACAGCTCCTCTCTGCACCATATCCCTGGTATAGTGATATTTGTTCTCTATGTGTTTTGACCTGTCATGAAACACTGGGTTCTCGGACAGCTTCACACAACTCTGGTTATCACAGAAGATACCAGTAGCATCCAACGGGAGATGAAATAATTCAGACAGTAGCTTCTGTAGTGATATTGCCTCACAAATAGCTGAACAGGCTGCAACATACTCTGCCTCAGCTATACTCAGTGCTACGCAGGACTGCTTCCTACTAAACCAAGAGATCACACTTGATCCCATACTAAAGTAGCACCCAGATGTGCTCTTCCTATCTGCAGCACTGCCATCCCAATCTGAATCAACATAACCCTGCAGGTTAAACTTTTGATTCGCCTCATACTTGAGCCCATAATCCACTGTACCCTTCAGGTACCTCAGAACATGCTTTACAGCAACCAGATGAACACTCTTTGGATCTGTCAGGAACTGACTCAATGTGTTCACCGCAAAGCAAATATCTGGTCTCGTGTTCGTCAGGTACATCAAGGACCCAATCATCTGACGATACATAGAGACATCAACCGACTTAGATGAAGCATCGCATAGAAGCTTCAGATTCAATGCCATAGGTGTGGCCATGGCCTTGCAATCCATCATCCCGAATCTCTTCAGGATATCTACTGTGTACTTCCCTTGACCAAGGAAGATCCCACCTGCACTCTGCCACACCTCCATACCTAGGAAATAATGCATCATTCCCAAATCTTTCATATCAAACTCGGTAGCAAGCTTTCTCTTAGTATCTGCAATCAATCTTTCATCTCCTGTTACAAATAAGTCATCCACATACAGGAGTAGAATCACAGGATTCCCTTCCTCAACCTTGTAATAAAGGCTGGAATCCGCTTTTCTCTTGGTAAAGCCCAAACTAGATAGGAAACTGTCCATCCTACCATACCAAGTTCCGGGAGCTTGTTTCAAGCCATACAAGGCTTTCTTCAATCTACACACATTGTTAGGTTTAAACCAAATAGACTAGCAAGATCACTGAAAGAAGCATAATCACAAGATAGACACGGAATTTACCCTGGGAAACCCTCATGGGGTAGAAAACCCAGCAAAGCTTTCCTCAATAAGATGATCAACCAAAATACAAGATGTGCTCCCTCCTTTTCTTTCTCCTTAGCAGATCTCTCAGACTAGTGCGCTACTTTTCTGAGTTGTGCAAGTGTGTCTAATGAGGAGTTCACCTCCTCTATTTATAATAACTCCCGACTGACCAAAATACCTAATGGGGCCGACCTCTCCTGGAGAAGTCTAATAACCCTATTTTCCACAAACCCTCGGAGGAATAATCATCTCCGGATACATGATAGGGTTACCTCGGAGGGATGAAACATCTCTGGAATAATAATGTACAAATTATAATATTCTTAGAAGTTACAATATTTAACACTCCCCCTTAACGAGAAGGATATTATAACAACATTTGCAAGAGCAAGGAGTTATTGACTACATCACACATGATACATCTATAAATCATCAGAAGCTTTCGTCAATACATCATCATTAGCAACTTTAATCAATTACTGGAACATCATCATCATCATCACATGATCATCGGCATCGTCATCGTACGATCATCAGCATCGTCATCATATCAACATCATCGATAGCATCAACATCATCATCATCATTATCATCATACGATCATCAGCATCGTTATCATACGATCATTGGTATCATCATCATACGATCATCAGCATCGTCATCATACGATCATCAGCATCATCATCATCAGCATCGTATTCCCTGCAATACATATGATCATTTTACAGGATGATCAATCCTGCTCCTTTTAGGACATAGGTCCATGGATGATGCAATCTTGTCATGTACCTTTTGAACCGAAGTCCAGGGACGATCCAGTCCTATCATGTACCTTTTGAACCGAATTCTAGGGACGATCCAATCCTATCATGTACCTTTTGAACCGAAGTCCAGGGATGATCCAGTCCTATCATTCCATTCTCGGAGACATCTTGTCTACGACTCACTTCACAGGACTATGGTCCGAGGACGATACAATCCCCTTACCTGTTCATTCAGGATTTTGTTCTCAGAGACATCTTGTCTACGGTTCACTTCACAGGACTATGGTTCGAGGACGATACAATCCCCTTACCTGTTCATTCAGGATTTTGTTCTCGGAGACATCTTGTCTACAGTTCACTTCATAGGACTATGGTCCGAGGACGATACAATCCCCTTACCTATTCATTCAGGATTTTGTTCTCGGAGACATCTTGTCTACGGTTCACTTCATAGGACTATGGTCCGAGGACAATACAATCCCCTTACCTGTTCATTCAGGATTTTTTTCTCGGAGACATCTTGTCTATGGCTCACTTTAGGACTAAAGTCCACGGATGATACAATCCTCTTACTCTTGGAGACATCTGTCTGCGGATCACTTTAGGACTGAAGTCCACAGATGATACAATCCTCTTGTCAATATCTTCATCCATACAAGTACATAAACATGTATCCTCATAATTAACAAAACATGTAAATGCATATATCATCAAAATATGTAACCTCATCAACAAAACATGTAACCTCATGTAAATATTTATATCATCAAAACATGTAACCTCATCAACAAAACATGTAACCTCATGTAAATATGTATATCATCAAAACATGTAACCTCATCAACAAAACATGTAACCTCATCAACAAAACATGTAAATAGAAATAGTGTAAGTGTAAGAAGTCTAAATCTAAATAAGCCTAAATATCTAAGAGTGGCAGACAAGTATCTTCATCATTAGTGACGATACTACTCCCCCTTTCGAGGAGGGTCCTTTAGAGTTACTCCAAGCTTGTCTCGGAAGTATTCAAATTTCACACGGGCTAGGGGTTTGGTTAATATGTCAGCAACTTGTTCATCAGTACTTATATATTCGAGTTTGATAGCCCCTCTCTCCACCATGTCTCGTATATAAAAGTATCGAATCTCTATGTGTTTTGACTTATCGTGGAATATAGGATTTTCTGTCATTTTGATACAACTTTGATTGTCACACATGATCACAGTGGGATCCATCTCTAAGTCAAACACTCCAGATAATAGTTTCCGAAGCCATACAGCTTCACAGCTAGCAGAGCAGGCAGCTATGTATTCTGCTTCAGCAGTATTGAGAGCCACACTGGATTTCTTCTTGCTGAACAATGAGATCATGGCAGATCCAAGACCATAACATCCACCAGATGTACTCTTTCTGTCTGAGATACTTCCTGCCCAATCAGAGTCTCAGTAACCATGTAAATCGAGTTCATGGTTTCAAAGATAATATAGGCCAAAATCTAAAGTTCCCTTTAGGTACCTCATCACATGCTTTGCAACTATTAAGTGAGCCTTTCTAGGTTCTACTAGATACTGATTCAGGGTATTTACAGCAAAGCATATATCTGGCCTAGTATTTGTTAAATACATTAAAGACCCAATGATTTGTCTATATAGAGTTATGTCCACTAATTCTGATGTGTCGTTAATTAATAACTTCAAGTTGGAGTCCATTGGAGTGGCCATGGCTTTACACTCCAACATATTAAATCTTTTCAGAATTTCCACAGCATACTTACCTTGATTTAGAAAGATTCCTTTTGGTTCTTTCCATACTTCAAGACCTAAGAAGTAGTGCATTAATCCGAGATCTTTCATCTCGAATTCTGAAGAAAGCTTCTTCTTGCATTCAATAATCTGTTTCTCATTTCCGGTTAGAAACAGATCATCTACATATAACAGCAGTATAACTGGTTCATCATCCATTACCTTGAGATAAATATTAGGATCAGCTTTGCTTTTGGTAAATCCCATGCTTGTTAAGAAATTGTCAATCCTTCCGTACCAAGCTCTAGGAGCTTGCTTTAATCCATATAGTGCCTTTCTCAGTTTGCATACATGAGTTCTTCTGTCTTTAATCTCGAAACCTTGTGGTTGCTCTATGTACACTTCTTCTTCAATTACACCATTCAGAAAAGCTATCTTAACATCCATTTGGTGCAATTTCCACTTCATCGTGCATGCAAGTGCCATGATAGTTCTAATTGAAGTGTACCTAGCAACTGGTGCAAAAGTTTCTTCATATTCAATTCCCTCTTTCTGAGAGAAACCTTGGTCTACAAACCTTGCCTTATATTTTTCAATGCTACCATCTACAGCATGCTTTATCTTAAAAATCCATTTGGAAGAAACCACACTTTTATCTTTTGGTTTGGGAACTATATCCCAAACATCATTTTTCATTATTGACTGATATTCTTCTGTCATTGCTTCTACCCATTCTTTCTTCTGAGCTTCCTCTTCATAGCTAGCAGGTTGTTGATCCACAAGATCACACATCAAGGCCACATAGTTGGATACCAACTTTGGTTTCTTTCTTTCTCTAATGGATCCTTCAGGAGCTCCATATCTTTCAGCTCCTTGAATAATGTCTCTAACCCATGCTGGCCTTTTCTTCCTAGATAAGTTTGTAATAGGGGGTTCTTGTGTTTCTATCATGTCATGGTCCTCTGGAGTATCATCTTCAGGAGTGTGCACAACTTCTGTGATTCTAGGAGGTGTATCTTCTTCATATATTTCTTCCAGTTGACACTTCCTAGATTTTTTGAGAGCCCACTTCCTAGGTACATCCACAATATAATATATATATTTTAGGTCCGACCCCACACATGGTCGTCTATTAACCTATCAGCAAGTACACACACTTGCGACACTTGTCAATCCACATGACGACACTTCCTTATAGAGGAATAACACATCTCTAATAAGGGTACAATAGATATACATAGATGAAATACATTCCGAAGTTACATATACATCGACATTATGGATGTATCTAGATAGACAAGTCAGCCCCATAGTGTAACTGGGCAAACAGGTTAAGTATAAATAGAGATCAGGAGATCTCTATTTGGATCATTCAGAAAGACACACTTCTCTCACTCAGAAAGTGGCACACTAGTGAGGAGGAGGATCATCTGCTCTAGGAGACTATCTCAAGTGTATTTTGGTTGTACTTTGGTTGAGCTATTTCTCTCTCTATCTCTGAGGAAGTTGTGGGGTTTTTCACCTTAGGGTTTTCCCCATAGAAACTATGTGTCTCTTGTCTCTCATGCTTTTGATTCTTGTGATGCTTGTCATGCTTATTGTGATTGTTATGCATTGATATACTGTATATGTTATTCTCTCAGTAAAGATCTAAGAGTATTGTGAATTAATGCTAAAAATTTAACATAACAAAACTATCTAGCCATAAATCAAGGAATGGAGACTCTAAGTGGGTGCATGAGGCTGTCTAACTCAAAGTCTATCTTGGATAACAATGGAGACATCATCCATTCAATAGTATTAGTCATAAATGGTAATAGTCAGTCAAGTGTGTCTAACTTAGTCTAACAAAACCATCTAGGCATAAATGAGGGAATGGATAGTCCAAGGGGGGCACATGAGGCTGTCAAATAGTCAAGTGGAACTCCAGAACTAGCTAACAAGAAGCTACGAGCAGTTAGCATGAGCAATCAGTGGAAGAAATACTCAATCAATGCACTAACTGAATGATAACTCCCAATAGGTGATATAAGGCACCCTAACTGAGTGATAACTGAAGGTAGGTGAGTAAAGGCACTATAACTAATAGTGGTAGGTGAGAAAGGCGCACTTGCTAAGAAGATAAGTCAAAGAAGGCGCATTAGGTAGGTAGGAGACCAAATGAGGGCTAAAGATAGGATCTGGAGAGCTAGAAGCAAGCTCTAGGTGCTAGGGAGACAACCATGATGATGATTGGATGCATGTAGTGGCATGCAAAAGCATGCCGTATGCCGATTTGCATGCAAGCATGCAAAATAAAAAAAATGATGGTGTGAATATTCCAACAATTCAAGGTTGCATGTCTATAACAAAGGATAACGCCATAAGGAGAAAATAGCTCCACAAAATTCTATTTCCATGAAATCTCTGATTATTCTACATGAGACCTTTTGTCTTTATGATATCTCTAGCTAATAGCATGACATGAACTCAATACTGTTTATTTCCTTACAAATAGATCTATCAAATGTATTAAAACCATTATTTCTTGCTATTCTATTGGTTGGATTTATTATCTTATCTCTTCTTATTGAAATAATATGAACTAAAGTTTCTATGGTGGTATGCGTTACAAAGTTACTTAATTGACATCTCAATTAGCAAACCAAGGATATAATTAGTAGTACAATGAGAAGTGATCTACGCTGTTACATTTTCTCTATATGCTCTCCCTAAGTTTGATGATTCAATACATTGGTCCATTGTTTTACGAGTCCAAATTTAGATATAATATATCCCTAAGTATTATCTTGAATCATAATATGTTAGTAAGAGAAAATTAGCTAATTAGTGGATTGTTAGGATAATTAATACTCCATCGTTTTCCTACTTAGAATTATTTTGATTTAATTAGAAATTGATGATGTAATTTCCACCCTAGTGGTGTGTTTATGTCATCTAGGACCCAGTAGCCACCTCATGCACCCAGCATGCATCATTTTATGACCACTTGAGTCAGTTCCCTACATTTTAGGATCGAACTCAATGTTTTAGTTCAGCCCAACTGAGTTAACTGACTCTTATGGGGGTTTTATGCTTCGATAGCCACTATTTGCGGTCTCATGGGCCCGTTTCTGTGTTATTTGCATGCCAAACTCACTATTGTGCCCCTTTTGGTTTTTTAACTAATTGTGCCTTCAGTTAACTGAGATTCGGTTGAGTTTAACTAAGTTTGGGAGCTTTGGAGAACTGATAGAGGTGACAATTCCTATGCTAGACATATTGAGACTCGAATTCTCCTAGGTGATTTGAATTGTCTCCATTGTAACCTCATTGTTGACTATACTGACTATTGGATCATGTGACATTATTCTGTTCGCATCTGAGTTCTCATGCATGATTAATTGTCTACTCATTTTTACTGCAATTTTCACTGTAATTAATATTTTCTACTCATTCTTTCTCCATCAGGTATACTCAAATTTATGATCTACTGTGATTTAGAATTTCACATGGTATCAGAGTTTAGTGAGTGTAGGTTGAGTAGCTGCTTTTAGTAGTGAAGCATAAGCCTCCATATTTCCACAGCAAATCCTAGTGCCATTGCATTGAATTCATTGGAGAAATCCTTTGGGGTCTATCCAGGTGTGAAGGATCTAGAAAATTGTGCCTATTGTCCTAAAGCAATGCTCAGTAGTAGTTTATCTCCAAAATTGAGAGTTTTTTGCATGATTTTAAAGGTTTTTCAGTGCAGCAGTAGCAACAATTCATTTTTATTTGCTCCAACATTTCATATGGAGAATTATAATGTTCCTATGTATCTTAGGATATTGACACCCTTCAAATACATTTATTGGAGGGATAATATGCAGACCATATTGCGCAACAAGTCATAATATAGGGTTGCAATGGGAAAGGAGGTAGAAACTTAAGCAGCTATTGAGAAGGCCAAATATTTGAATATATTGGATGAAGCATTTGGTTTCATGTGTATTCATATTTAGATAGATATACTCTGCCACCTCGATGGATTAAAGACTCCAAGAGAGGTTTGGTTGAAGATAGAGACCCTATTTGGAAAATAAGATGAGCCGAGGGTCCATAATTTGGAGAATGAATTAATTGTTCTTCAACCCGAAATATTTGAAACTATACAACAATTAGTTTTTAAATTCAAATCTTTGGTCATGCAATGCAAGCAATGTGGAATTGAGAAGAAAGATGAGCAGTTGGTGCTATCCATTCTAAGCAAGCTTGGTCCATAATTTTCCATTATTGTTTCTACATTCCATTCAGGGTGATTGTCAATCCCCAACTGGAAAATGACCTCCTTATATGGATTCACCGAATCTCTCATCCAAGAACAAGACAAACTGATTTAGAAAGGAAAGGAGAAGAAGCAATTTGAATCCAAGGAGAATGAAAAGTCTAATGCATCAGAAGGAGCCTCCAGCTCCAAGAAGGATAAGCAACAGAGTTTTGAGAAGACCAAGTGTTCCTATTGCAAGAGAGGAAACCATCTAGAGAGTTCATGCACGAAGAAGAAGATAAATTAAATAACCAATATTCTTGAATAACACAATATTTCCCTCCCAAAAGGTGCAAGGGATACTGATTCTGGAAGTGAGATAGATGATCATGAGAGATGCCATGCACTAAAGGTTGGATTCTCTCAATCACAGTCCTGCGTCACATATTTTGGAGCCTCCAACCACATAGTTTCTTCCCGAGTTTCTTTCTCTTATTTAGATCTCACTGATGGTCCTAGCATTCACATGGGAAATGATTCTTGAATCTCAGCTGAAGGGAAGGGAAAAATAAAACTGGAGCATGGGAAGTTCAAAAATGTTCTATTTGTGATTTCTTTGTCAGCAAAGTTGTTGTCTATTTATCAGATGACTCACATAGGTTCACCGAAGAAATTTGCCTTTGGTCTTGACACATTTGAGATTGCAGTGAGTTCTTCTTGGAATATTATAGCGAAAGTGTTTTCAAAACATGCCTTGAAGGAATATGAATTCTCTCACTTTTTCCCATACTCCCTGCCTACTCCATTAGCATTTGATGAAAATCAAGATGTTGTCTGTAATGTCCCCTCCTGTCAACCCAATGGAAAGAAGGGAACATGATACCAAACTGTGGGGCTTTTACATAGCTCAACCAATATCATTTTATTTGATAAAACCAAATGTGTGCAAATGCAACTCAAAGCAAAAATGCATAGCGGAACAAAACTATCCACACAAATTTCACATGCATTCAACATATCAATAACAATCATCAATTAATTAAAATAGTGGAGAATTAAATACACATAAGATAATATACTTATCTCATTGTAATGTTGTCCCAAGCAACTAGCTATGTCACTGCAATGTTCCACCCAGCCATAGGTCTCTGCCTAGCCTGTATTCTTTCAACACTCAGAGAGCACCCCCAAGTTGGGCATGATATCTACAAGGAAAAGGGGAATCTCAAGCTTAGCACAACCCAAAGCAATGGATACCCATATTAACCCCAACATTCGTTTACACACAACAACTTAGAAACTGATTGGTGAAGAATGGATTGGGGGCAATTTAGTGGCTCCTTTCTTTCCCAAGAAGCTAAACATGAATTTCTAGGAACAGTGGCTTGCTCATACTCGAATTTGGATAGCCATACCTCTTCATTCCCCAAGGCATTAACTACCTCAACCAACTCTTGGATGAAATGAATGATTGGGCACAAAAGTCAACATGCTTAGTTGAGGGTTCATGGGTTCTCTAATTAACACTTGGCTTGACTTGATTCGCTCAAGGGTTTGAATATTTCCCTCCCAATTCCTTGTAAACATTGGTGAGCTCCCAATATGGATGCCTAATGAGGGAAGCTATACCAAGAGCCTATTTTAAATGTAAACCCGGGGAACGTAAAAAATTTAGAGATGCATGCACTATCTGTGCTCTTATAGGATAATCTAAGTCATAGTTGGATATCAGTATCGATGTTCTAAAGGTTTCCTACTAAATATGTAAAAACTGGTTATGCTATGGAATTAAATACTGGAAAGTAATAAATCTATTTAAAGGAATTAAAGTACTGAAAGCAACAAATCTGTTCTAAGAAATAAAGATACCAAAAGCAGTAAATCTATTCTAAGAAATAAAGCAGGAAATCTATTTTAAATAATTAAAATGCTGATCTGTTCTAAGAAATGAAGATACAAAAATAGTAAATCTATTTGAAATAATTAAAATGCTGAAATAATTAAATGTTGAGAATGAAAATAACATAACAGAGCTATTCTACTATTGGGGAAACAAAGTCTGTAACTACTATCTGCGCATAAAATGGGAGTCTTGATCTAACTTGTTTTACCAATCTAGAATTGAAGTACGATCATTCTATGCTTACCCATCTATTTCTAAGAAGTCAAAAGAAACTAATCACGATGAGAAACTACTGTGAACTCCAGATCTTAACCATGACATTGAAAGCAAAGCTATTACACATGTAATCGTTGATAAAAATATGCGTTGAAAGAAAGCACCTACAGGACTACGGAAACCATTCTGCTGTACTACATAACGTATTATAAACTACTACAAAAATAATAAATCATTCAATCGCTTCCATACGCAATATAATTGGTCATCAATGTAAAAATGCATATTTGAAAGAAATACTTGCAAATAGAAATCTCCTGACTTACGTGTTGGACGGGCCCTCCCCAACCCGTACTCAAGAGAGAATAAAAATTATAAACATTGGCTGGAATTAATCATCAATCTTTCATTAAGATATAAAATCCATGTCAAAATAGAAGTCTGTACTTCTCAGTATCTCAATAGTGCAGAAAACATTAAAAATAATGTCTTTCCAAAATAACGGCAGGGGCCTCTCGCTACCCGAGAGGTCCATATTTATACAGTTTAATGCTGATCCTAACTAATTGTCAAAATGCCGATTCTTCTTTGAACTGGAGTGCACCCCCCTATTAGTCAGGAACAGGGCGCCGAGCTTGGTGATCCTTTAGTCTTCTACATGTCCATCCTTTAATGACCCTTAACCTACTCAATCACGCTTGGTTTCCATATAATTAGTTTATTTGATACTCATTCTAACATACAAGAATAATCATAAAAACAATTTCATTAAATAATTAAAGTAAAACACTTTTCCCACAATTGATTGTGTTTCTTTGCCATTGCTTGAGATAGACTGTGGGAAAAAGGGTCATCAAATACCTAAAAATTGGACTCATCATTCTCTCCCCTACTTGAAGGATTCACCCATCCTTGCGTGACTTATTCAATTCGTCGATGACCTCTTTGATATCCCATGCTACCACCTTAGGTATCCCTACCTTCCTGTTATATCCAAAATGCTGATCCTTTCTAGCCCATGTCCTCCTCTCTTCCTCTTCATTAATTTTTCCCTTGATGACTGGGGAAAGAAAGAATGGGGGATTCAGCCTCATCCCTATCCATTTGAGTTGATATCTTGCCATAGATTCCTTGTAGAGTGTCATTTTGAAAAGAGCATCATTGAGCCTAAGGGGGGAGTGGAGTTCTTTTCCCTTCAGATCATTTGCCACTTTGCTCCACCTTTCCTTGATGCACTCATGAAATTCCTTCTGTGTGCTTCGCAGTGTAATGTCAAAATGAGTGACAGCCTCCTGTTGTTTTGCAAGGAGAATGGGTATCAGTTCCTCGTCCTCAGTGAGGATCCTAGGATTATAGATTATCCCTTCAGGGTGAGTTGGCTTTGGTCTGATCATTAATGGGGTTTCCCATTTGGAAAAGACATAGAGATGGTAGTCCTGTGCTTGCTCAATTTCATGGTTCATCCATGAACATAATTCCCTCGAATGAAAATTTCCCACATATGGGTTTGGGGACTAGTTGGGTGAGCCAGAAACTACGAAATTATGCAAGAAGAATTCACTCAATTGGTCCTTCTCTAGCTCTGTAGAATTCAAACATGCATCTATAAACTCTTTGGGAGTGCTTACCTCTATGGGGAGCCCTTGCTTCAACCTCTAGAGCTGGAACTTTCCCCATTTCTCCTGTATATAAACTGCATATACTGCCGACGGTGGTCTGAGGTCCCGCAGTCTATCATATATGCCTGTTAACACCTAAAAAGTGCTCACTAGCTCATTCCCTTATTCACATGACCTATTTGTCCACTTTTCCACCAGCAGAGCCTCTGAAACCAACAAAAGGTCACCAAAAGACCTGAGTACACCCCTTTTTCCATTAAAAAAGATTATTTTTCCTAAAAAAGCATAAAAAACCCTCAAAAAGGGTCCAAATTCCCAAAAATATTAAAAAGGGAATTAAAATATTAATTTTATTCAAAAAAGGAAAAAGGAGGGAAAAGTACCTAAACCATGTTGGTCAATACCATTTGGTTTCCACAAAACCACAAATGGTATTCCCCACCACCAAAACCTATAAAAAGGTGGTAGGGGCTCCTCATTTCAGATCCATCCATTATCTCATCCTTATGCTGCTGAAATCTCCCTTGAGCATTTTAGCCATTGAAGCAACCTTGGAGAAGGAGACCTCTTGGAGCTTGGAGCTACTCATCTTGGGAGTTGCTCAACATCAACCTTCACCATTGAAGGTATTATCGCAAGCACTTGCTTGCCCCCTCATTTTTCAATACAAATTCATTCTTTAATATTTTCTTGTTCTTGTTTTTTAAATGTTTACATTATTTGCTTAGATTCTTGCATAGATCCATGATTAGTTTGGTTTAGTTTAATTAATTGTTTATTTCTATTTGAAACTGCTGCTACTAGTTAGCAGGTGCCCATAGCACTAAGCCTGGTTGCAAAACCGGGCCAACAATGCCGATAGTAGTGGCCAAGACGTTCTTTAACTTGGTAATCTCCTGGTCTTTCTTTGCTAATTCGTTATGTGCCTCGGCCAACTTTTCTTCCAGCACTGAATTCTTCTGCTAAGCCAGCCGCAGCTCTTCTGCATGATGCATCTTCAAGATTTGTGTCTTCTCAGCTAAGAATGGGGGAGGTGTGGGCTGGCTTCCTAGCCCAGTTCTTAATGTTTCCAACTCATTTCTGAGCCTTTCCAATTCTTCCCGAGCCTCAGCGAGTTGGGAAATGACCTCAAGGTTTCCATTATGTGCCGAAGAATTCCCTTGAAATTTGCCTTGATCTTGCAAGCTCTGCTCTTCTTCTTTATCCATTCCTTCTTCTCCATCCTCTTCATCCTCTTCTTCCTTTTCTTCTTCGTCCTCTTCTTCATCTGTAGTGGGATCCTTTTGATCTATAAAAGGATCAATGTCATCATCAGACACATTGGTGACCAGGGGGCTAGGTTCCCTTTCTTTCTCCTTGGAGACTCGGTCTTTAGATACCTGCATGAATCTCTTGCTACGCCTCTTTGACCCCTGACTACAGGTAGGAATACCTGGGTCTAATATGGGGGAGTCCTCTTTTGAGTGTTTTATTTTGACCAAGGTGTCGGCCACACTATCCAAGTCAATTTTTCTTTTTTCCCCTGATACAGAGGTGGTCTTACCTTTTGATTCAAGTAGCAAGGGCATAGTCCTCATTCTCTGAACGTCCTCAGTAGATACCACGATGAACTCCTCCCAAGAGAGCTCTAGAATCTGAGATTTTAGCTCCTCAGCAACTATTAGTTTGATCAGCCCATGATGGGGCAAAGCATCTTCTTTTCCCTTAGCCACCTTCCTGCTCATCTCTGCTAGGGATTGGAGCAGGTAAAATGGAATGCTAATATTGTTGTTTGATGAGATGTGACTTCTGTGCCTGAGAAGCTCTAAAATATGAAAATGGAAAATGGGAACATAGCTTAATCTTCCAGTGCATGTAATGTACCTATGGACAATTGCAGCCATTTCATCCCATGGTGATGGCATGGAAGGTCTTTTAACTCCATTTTTGTCTTCATCAAAAACCTCTCCTTGCTCAAAGAATGCTGCTTTTGTTGTGTGGTTTTCCTCCGTGTCATTGCTGCTCCAATGCAGGCCCACTGGAAGACCAGTCTATTTGGCGATCATGTCCTCATCCAATTTTATGTGCAACCCTTTTACTTGGGTGACATATTGCTCATATTTGATATGTTTGAGGTTTCGTGCGAACTCCTGAGCTACCCTTGTATCGTATCCTCTCAGTCCAAGGATAAATGGAATCCAACCTAAATTGCGAATGATCTGTAGGACTCTCGGGCTTTGATAAATGGCACTGTGATCTTCCGGTTCACTTTTCTTAAAACCCTTCGTCATTTTTAGGATCTCTCTTATGATCAGACAAAACCAGGGATTTTGGAATGCAGTTTTATACCTTCAACTTGGTCGGGCTCTGCCTACAGGCTCGAGGAATACAAATGGTGGTTGCTTCTCAAGAATTTCGGGTGGTTACTTATATGCAAAGTCATGGAATATTATGAACCCTAATTCACCATCTTTTTGCACCTATCCTTTCCATCATACCTGTACTTGACACTTTTAATCCCCTATTTTCCATGACCGATCTCTGTCTTCTCATGATCAACCTCTGTACTGAAGGTTCCAATCATGATTTGATGAGGTGACGGAATTTAAGTAGCGATCATGACTTTTTGGGGTCATTCCACCATGCCGCCAATTTAGAGTTGAAGCTATCCTCAGCTAACTAGAAATGAATGAATTATGGGATAATGTTTTACCTTAAGAATAAAATAATTTTGTTTTAGAGATCACCTTGGTATGTATGCGTACCTACATTGATGATCTTGGTGTGTTTTTCATGCATGGCAGAGTCTGTAGTAGATATGGCGATGTCTGTAGCTGATTTCTGCATGTCAGTAGTTATGTGTGTGGGCTGCTTTTTCCCTTCCCATTTGAATGTGCTGAAGTGTCTTCTCTTGAAAATTGTGCCAGCTTGTTGATACAACTCATGTGATGATGCTTCGTATTTAGGTGATTGCATGGCTGTATGTGACAGGCTCTCTTGAATAACTTGCAGGTTCGCGTGATTATGATATGTAATATATCGGGCTCGTTTGAATTGAATTTAGGCTCACATAAATAGGTGGCAGCCTTGCTTCAATTATTTTGCAAGCTCGCTTGAATATGTGGCAGGCTCGCTTGAATATGTGGCAGGCTCTCATGATGATACTATAGAGTGAATGAAGAGCCTGTAGTTGTAGAAATTTGTGCTGGCTCTCTTGAATGTTGAATATGTTTGCGAATTTGCTGGCTTGATTGAGTGTATATCCGGCTTGCTTGGATTGTGGTTGATGCCCTGTAAATTTCCTGTTATTTTTTGTTGTTGTTGTTGTTGTTTTTTTCTTCTTCTCTTTTTTTTCTCATTCATTTTTTTTCTATCTCTTTTTTTTTGTTTTTGTTTTATTGTAAATGAGTTATATTTTACTGATTTGCAGCATCTTCTATTAGCATCAATTGTTGCTGGTAGAGTACCTGTGTAAATTCTTCTTTTGACTGTGGTTTCTTGTAAATTTTTAGGCGATGCCCATTGACTATCATGGGGAATTCTTCTTCATCAATTGTAATAATTTTCACAGCCCCATTTTCATAAATTTTCTGTATAATGTAAGGTCCAAGCCATCTAGTGGTTAGCTTTCCTTTGAATGTGTGAAATCTGGAGTCGTAGAGTAGTGCCCAATCACCTTCGTTGAACTTTTTATCCTTCAGATGTTGATCATGCCATTTCTTTCTTAGCTGTTGGATGATTTCAGTATGTGTAAGTTCCTGTTGGCGGTGTTCATCCAATTGATTTAGCTGTAGCATGCATTCTTTTTGAATTTCTGATAGGTCCATATGTAAATCTGCTTCAATTCTTAATGTCTTTATTTCAAATTCGATGGGCAGCATGACCTTTTTCCCATAGACTAATTCATAAGGTGTGAATCCTGTAGTTGTTTTCCATGTTGTATTGTAAGCCCAGAATGCCTCTCTAAGTCTGTCAGCCCAATCCCTTTTGTGAAGTTGGACAGTTTTTGTCAATATTCTCTCTAATTCCCTATTGGTTACCTCAACTTGACCATTTGCTTCAGGGTGATAGGAGGATGACTGTCTGTGCTTTACATTGTTTCTTTTCATGAGGTCTTCAATTAAATTCGATGTGAATTGTGGGCCCCAATCAGAAACTACTTCTCTTGGCACCCCAAACCTGTGAAAGATCTGCTCAGTAAAGAATTTGGCCAAACTGGTTTCATTTGCAGTAGCCAGTGCTGCTACCTTTGTCCATTTTGGAAGGTAATCAATGCATACGAGGATGTAGCTTTTCTGATTGGATTGTGGGTTGAATGGGCCAACAAAATCGAATCCCCACTTTTCAAATGCCTCCAAGGAGATCTGTGGATGAAGTGGCATTTCTTGTTTTTGTGTTGGTTTTCCCATTCTCTGGCAAACGTCACAATGGGCCACATACTCATAAGCATCTCTGTGGAGTGTTGGCCAATAATACCCTGTTTGCAAGATCTTGTAGGCTGTCCTTTTTGCAGCATAGTGTCCTCCACAGGGTTCATTGTGGGTGGCATGCATTATGTCATGTACTTCATCTTCCCTAATGCACCTTCTAAGTACTTGATCTGGTCCTTGTTTAAAAAGCATGCCCTCTATCCATGTATACGTGGCACTTTGTCTTGTTACTTTTGTCCTTTCTTTATAACTGTAATGTTCTGGAAACTTCCCAGATACCAAATAGTTTGCTATGTCAGCAAACCATGGGATTTTGATTAATATGGCAAAAGGGTGCTCATCAGGGAAGTTATCTTGAACCAATTCGTTATCTTTTCCATGTGTTACTCTTGAAAAAAGGTTGGCTACCACATTATGCTTGATTGGTTTATCTATTATAGTGATGTCAAATTCTTGTAGAAGCAGCATCCATTGAATAATTCTTGCACTGGTATTAGGCTTGTTCATAAGATATCTGATTGCTGAGTGGTCATGCGGTTGCTTTTCCATATGAACTCGTTGTCTTTTGTGAGAAGTGCAAACATGGGGGCAACAATTTTGTTATAATTCTCAATAAACCTTCTATAGTACCCTATTTGTCCAAGGAAGCTTCTCACATCTCTTTGTTTGATAGGTGGGGGCAGTGTTCTGATTACTGAGACTTTGGCTTGATCAACTTCTATACCTCTTTGTGATATGTGATGTCCTAGAATGATGCCCTCTTCCATTAACATCCTGCATTTGTCATTGCTTAGGCACAAGCTCATTTCAATACATTTCTTTAATACTAATTCAAGATTGTTCAATGGCTTATCGAAGCTTTGTCCATAGGGTGTGAAATCATCCATAAAGACTTCCATTTTGTCATTCAGGAAATCAGAGAAAATACTCAATATGGCTCTTTGAAATGTTGCTGGGGCGTTACATAAACCAAAGGGTAGGTGTTGAATATTGTAACTTCTAAGCATATTATATTTGTACATTATTATTCCAGAGATGTTTCATTCCTCCGAGGTGATTCTATTATGTATCTGGAGATGTTTATTCCTCCGATGGTTTGTGGTAACTAGGGTTATTAGACCCACCATGTGGGGTCATCCCTGAGTTTATATTTTAGGGGTTATTAGACTTCACAAGGAGATGTTGGCCCCATTAGGGATTTTGGTCAGTCGGGAATTAGTATAAGTAGAGGAGGAGAGCTCCTCATTTGACACACTTCCACAACTCAGAAAGTAGCACACTTGTGTCTGGGAGGTTTGCATGTGAGGTAGAGAAGAAGGACAAGTCTTGGAGCACATCTTGTATTTTGGTTGATCATCTTATTAAGGAAAGCTTTGCTAGGTTTTCTACCCCATGAGGGTTTCCCATGGTAAATTCTGTGTCTATCTTGTGATTATGTTTCTTTCAGTGATCTTGCTAGTCTATTTGGTTTAAACTTAACATGGTATCAGAGCTAGCCTGAATAGAACATCTTTCAAAAGGTGAAATTATATTTCTCTCTCTCTCCCAAGAATTAGGGTTTCTGCAAAAGGTTAGTATTTTTGGTTTTTGGTTGCATGGCTGAATATCCCTTCTCAAAATCAATCTTTTGAGCCCTAGATTGAGATTTTTGGTTGGATAGAACTTCGGGAAAGTCAAACCCTAATTCTACCAAAAGTGCAATAAACCAGAAATTCTGTTGTAGATCCGGAAAGCAAAGTACATCTCCTGGTAAGTACTACTCCATCTATTAAACTCTAATCTCTTAGACTCCCCCAAGAGAATATGGCTCCAAGTACTAAGCTTGAAGGTATAGAGAATTTTCGGGCATGGAAATACAGAATTGGTCTCATTCTTGAAGAGAATGATCTTGCTCATTATATCAAGGATGAAGTTGCAGAACCTGAAGGAGATGAAGCCAAAGAGAAGCATAGGAAGGATTTGATTAGGGAAAAGAGAATCATAGCTGATTCTATTAAAGACCACTTGATTCCCCAAGTGGCTTCCAAGAATACCCCAAAGGAAATGTATGATGCCCTAATAAGGATGTATGAGGGAAAGAACATCAATAGGAAGATGAGCCTAAGAACTCAGTTGAAGAGTACCAAGATGCACAAAGGAGAATCCATTCAAGACTACTTCTCAAGGGTCTCCCAATTCAAGGAACAACTAGAGGCCATTGGTGATACTCTTGATGAAGATGAACTTGTGATGACTGCTCTAAATGGTCTCACTAAACCTTGGGAGTCATTTACACAAACTATGTGTGCCAGAAAAGAGAGTATGAAGTTTGATGTAGTATGGGAAGATTGTGTTCAAGAAGAAGCTAGGGTAGCCAGCAGAGAAGCCCTTCTCAAGGAGGATGATCAAGCCTTGACTACACACACTAAGAGAAGAAAGAATCAATCTTACTTCAAGAAGGACAAACACAAGGAGTTTAATCTCCACAAAGATTTTAGAAGAAAGGAAAAGGAAAGTTCTCTTCCTTCCAATGTTTCAATTGTCATAAGCTAGGACACATTGCTAGATTTTTTCCTTCAATCAAGAAGAAAAATATTCACTATAAAAGACATCAAACACATCTTGCAGAATATGATAGTGAAGAAGAAGAAGAAGAGGAAGTAAGGTCTCATAGGAAAATATCCAAATATGAAGAAGAAGAAGAAAGGCCTCTCCCTAGGAAAAGGTCTAGAAGAAATGAAGAAGAAGATGCAGAAGAATATGTTCTATTTTCTAAACTCTCTGGATCTGTGTCTCCTGGAGAAGATACATGGCTCATTGATAGTGGTGCTTCAAATCACATGACAGGTCAAAAGAAAACTCTCTCAAGACTTGAATAAAAGTCTTCTCCACAAAAGGTATCTCTAGGATATGATTATCAATATCCCATCAAGGGAATTGGTGAAGCAAGCTACAAGCTTGACTCTGGGACGCCCTTGAAGATGAAAGAAATTTTATATGTTCCAGGATTGAAGAAGAACCTACTTTCTATCTTAGCACTAGATAAGAAAGGATTTTGAATTGCATGTATTGATGGTCAAGTACTTATGTGTCCCAAAGGAAAATCTATTGAGGATGCAATTGTCATTGGTGAAGAAGAAGGAGTTCTCTACAAACTCAAGGGTCACCTAGAATCTACCCTTGTCCATGAAACCACTAGCCCCAGTGAACTATGCCATACAATGCTTGCTCACATTAACTACAAGGATCTACCCTATGTGAGCAAGGTGGTCATAGGTTTACCAGATTTAAAGATTGACCATAATGGCTCATGCAAAGGATGTGAAAAAGGGAAGAATGTCAAGAACCCTTTTCCAAAGAGTGAAACAAAGACTAAGAACATTTTGGAATTAATACACTCAAATGTATGTGGACCAATGCCCACCACATCCCTAAGTGGGTTTGAATACTATCTTTCTTCCATTGATGACTATTCAAGGAAAACTTGGATATATTTTCTAAATGGTAAGAATGAAGTCTTTGGAAAATTCAAAGAGTTTAAGGCCTTAATAGAAAATCTCTCAGAAAAGAAAATCAAGATTCTCAGAACAGATAATGGCGGAGAATATACTTCAAAGGAATTTGAAGACTTTTGTAAAAAAGCTGGAATCAAGAGGGAACTAACCACTCCCTACAATCCCCAACAAAATGGGGTTGCTGAAAGAAAGAATAGAACTATCATGGAAGCTATAAAAACTATGATACATGATCAAGATCTTCCCATGTATCTATCGGCTGAAGCAGCCAGGACAACTGTCTATGTACAAAATAGACTTTCTCATAGTGCTCTTGAATTTAAGACTCCAGAAGAAGTGTTCACATGAAAGAAGCCTGAGGTAGGTCATCTCAAAATATTTGGATGTCCTATGTATATTCACATTCCAAAAGAAAAGAGAACCAAGTTGGATCCCTCTAGTAAGAAATGAATATTTGTTGGATATTGTGAAACATCCAAAGCTTTCAGAATTTACATACCTGGTTTTCATCATATGGAGATAAGTAGAGATGTAACATTTGATGAAGAAGCAACTATCAAGAAATCTAGGAAGTGCCAACTTGAAGAAATCTAGGAAGTGCCAACTTGAAGAAATCTATGAAGAAGATACACCTACTAGAGTCACAGAAGCTGTACCCATCCCTGAAGATGATGCACCAGAAGACCATGACATGATAGAAACTCAAGAACCCCCCATTACAAATCTATCTAGAAAAAGAAGGCCACCATGGGCTAGAGACATTATTCAAGGAACTGAAAAATATGGAGCTCCTGAAGGTTCCACTAGTAAAAGGAAGAAACCCAAGTTAGTATCCAACTATGTGGCCTTGATGTGTGATCTTGTGGATCAACAACCCACCAGCTATTAGGAGGCAGATCAGAAGAAAGAGTGGGTAGAAGCTATGATTGAAGAGTACCATTCAATAATGAAAAATGATGTTTGGGATATAGTTCCCAAACCAAAGGATAAAAGTGTGGTTTCTTCCAAATGGATATTCAAGATAAAACATGCTGCATATGGTAGCATTGAAAAATATAAGGCAAGATTTGTAGCCAGAGGATTCTCTCAAAAGGAGGGAATAGACTATGAAGAAACATTTGCACCAGTTGCTAGGTACACATCAATTAGAACTATAATGGCACTTGCATCTATGATGAAGTGGAAATTACACCAAATGGATGTTAAAATCGCCTTCCTGAATGGTGTCATTGAAGAAGAAGTGTACATAGAACAACCACAAGAATTTGAGGTTAAAGATGCAAGAACACATGTATGCAAGCTAAAAAAGGCTTTGTATGGATTGAAGCAAGCTCCCAAAGCTTGGTATGGAAGGATTGATAGTTTCTTAACAAGCATGGGATTTACCGAGAGTAAAGATGACCCAAATCTTGATCTCAAGATGAACCTGTTATTTTACTATTTTATGTAGATGATCTATTTCTAACAAGAAATGAGAACCAAATTATCGAATGTAAGAAGAAGCTTTCTTCATAATTTGAAATGAAGGATCTGGGATTAATGCACTACTTCTTAGGTCTAGAAGTATGGCAAGAACCAAAAGGAATATTTTTAAATCAAGGTAAGTATGCCGTCGGGATTTTGAAAAGATTTGATATGTTGGAGTGTAAGGCCATGACTTCTCCCATGGACTCCAACTTGAAGTTATTAGTTGATGACTCATCAGAATTAGTGGATGTAACTCTATATAGACAAATCATTGGGTCATTAATGTATTTAACAAATACTAGACCAGATATATGCTTTGCTGTAAATACCCTGAGTCAGTATCTAGTAGAACCAAGGAAGGTTCACCTAATAGCTACAAAGCATGTAATGAGGTATCTAAAAGGTGCATTAGATTTTGGTCTTTACTACCTTGGAAATCATGAACTCATATTACATGGTTACTCAGATTCTGATTGGGCAAGAAGTGTTTCAGACAGGAAGATTACATTAGGTGGATGTTATGGACTTGGATCTGCCATGATCTCTTGGTTCAGCAAGAAACAATCCAGTGTGGCTCTCAGTACTGCTGAAGCAGAATATATAGTTGCTTGCTCTGCTAGCTGTGAAGTAGTATGGCTTCAGAAACTACTATCTAGAGTGTTTGACTTAGAAATGGATCCCACTGTGATTATGTGTGACAATCAAAGTTGTATCAAGATGACAGAAAATCTTGTATTCCACGATAAGTCAAAACACATAGAGATCTGATACTTTTATATACGAGATATGGTGCAGAGAGGAGCTATTAAGCTCGAGTATGTGAGCACTGAGGATCAAATTGCTAATATTTTCACCAAACCTCTGTATCGAGTGAAATTTGAATACTTCCGAGACAAGCTTGGTGTAGTTCAAAAGGACCCTCCTCGAAAGGGGGAGCAGTGTAGTCACTGATAATGATATTGCCTCATCAGTAGTAAGGTCGATGATATGGATACCTGTTTACTACACTTGGATACTTAGATTATTTAGATTTAGGACTCTTATACTTAGAATACTTATTTTACATGCTTTTGATTATAAATGTATTGGTGAGGATACATGCTTTTGATGATAAATGTATTGGTGAGGATACATGCCTTTGATAACATATGTATTGGTGAGGATACAAGCTTTTGATGATATCTGTGTTGATGAGGATACAGGTGGGATTGCATCATCCTTGAACATATGTTCTAAAAGAATCCATAGACGTATGGTCTCCAAGAATGAAGTCCTTGATGGACAGGAGTGAGGATTAAGTCATCCTTGGACATAGTCCTAAAAGAACGGGAAGAGGATTAAGTCATCCTTGGACATAGTCCTAAATGAACGGGAAGAGGATTAAGTCATCCTTGGACATAGTCCTAAATGTATGGGAAGAGGATTAAGTCATCCTTGGACATAGTCCTAAATGAACGTGAAGAGGATTAATTCATCCTTGGACATAGTCCTAAATGTACGGGAAGAGGATTAAGTCATCTTTGGATACAATCCTAAATGTACGGGGTGAGGATTAAGTCATCCTTTGATACAGTCCTAAATGTACGGGAAGAGGATTAAGTAATCCTTGGATACAGTCCTAAATGTACGGGGTGAGGATTAAGCCATCCTTGGATACAATCCTAAATGAACGGGGTGAGGATCAAGTCATCCTTGGACACAATCCTAAATGAACGGGGTGAGGATTAAGTCATCCTTGGACATAGTCCTAAATGTACAAGAAGAGGATTAAGTCATCGATGGACACAGTCCTAAATGAACGGGGTGAGGATTAAATCATCCTTGGATATAGTCCTAAATGAATGGTTTGGATTGATCATGTGATGACAATACTGATGATCATGTGATGACGATACTAATGATCGTGTGATGACGATGCTGATGATCGTGTGATGACGATGCTGATGATCGTGTGATGACGATGCTAATGATCGTGTGATGAAGATGCTGATGATCGTGTGATGACGATGTTGATGATCATGTGACAACGATGCTGATGATCGTGTGATGAAGATGCTGATGATCGTGTGATGACAATGTTGATGATCGTATGATGACGATGCTGATGATCGTGCAAATGATGATGTTGATGTTCCAGTAACTGGTTGAGTTACTGATGATGATGTAATGAAGAAAGCTTCCGATGATATACAGATGTATCATGTGTGATGTAGTTGATGACTTGTTGATCCTGTAGATGTTGTTATAATATCCTTCTAGTTAAGGGGGAGTGTTGAATATTGTAACTTCTAAGAATATTATATTTGTACATTATTATTTTGGAGATGTTTCATTCCTCCGAGGTGATTCTATTATGTATCCGGAGATGTTTATTCCTCCGATGGTTTGTGGTAACTAGGGTTATTAGACCCACCATGTGGGGTTCATCCCTGAGTTTATATTTTAGGGGTTATTAGACTTCACAAGGAGAGGTCGGCTCCATTAGGGATTTTGGTCAGTCGGGAATCAGTATAAGTAGAGGAGGAGAGCTCCTCATTTGACACACTTCCACAACGCAGAAAGTAGTGCACTTGTGTCTGGGAGGTCTACATGTGAGGTAGAGAAGAAGGACAAGTCTTGGAGCACATCTTGTATTTTGGTTGATCATCTTATTGAGGAAAGCTTTGCTAGGTTTTCTACCGCATGAGGGTTTCCTAGGGTAAATGCTATGTCTATCTTGTGATTATGTTTCTTTTAGTGATCTTGCTAGTCTATTTGGTTTAAAACTAACAGTAGGACCCTATAGGTATAAGTTCCCCATGGGCATGTAAAGGTCGTCTTATCTTGATCAGCTGGGTGTATTAAAATTTGGTTGTATCCACTAAAACCATCTAAAAATGAGAAGTACGTGTTTCTAGATAATGTATCCAGCACCTGGTCTATAAATGGAAGTGGAAAATGATCTTTCTTTGTCTCTTTATTCATCTCCCTGTAGTCCACACAAATTCTCCATTTGCCTCTTTTTTTGGGCACTATGACTAGTGGTGAGACCCACTCACTATCAGATATTGGATAGATGAACCCTGCATCTAATAACTTTTGTAGTTCGGCTTTGACTATGTCCTTCAATGCTGGGTTTAGTCTCCTTTGTGGTTGTCTTATAGGAATAGAACCTTTCTTGATGTAAATATAATGCTTGCAGATGTCAGGATGAATACCTTTCATGTCTGCATATGTCCACACAAAAGCTCTGCTCTGCTCTGTTAATACCTTCATCAGCTGTTCTTCCTGCTGGGGTTGTAGATTAGAATTGATGTTAACTATTTTTCCTGGTATAATCTCCACAACCTTTGTTTTGTCTGCTTGTTCTTCCAGAGATGTCAATTCTTCCCATATCTTGTTCAAATTTTTGTTTGAAGATTCACCTTCATCCTGGTGATTTGTGTCAAAAAACATTTGAAGACCATCATTGTTAGAAAAATCATTCTGTATGAATCTATCTATATGACCATCTTCATCTATGGATTTTAGTGTTAATGTTGCATCAATTGTCAGGACAGGTCTTATGTTTTGATTGATCGTGTCATTGTAATCGTCAGTCCAGTTTTGATATTCTATGTCTTGAGATTTTCTGGCTGGCAGGTAGATGGTGATTTTTTTTCTAGACTGGCCACTGGTGATGGCCATTTTGCCTAACCTGCATCCTATGTAAGCGTCTGCAGTTGCCAGCCACAGTCTTCCAAGTATAATAGGATATCCACTAAGTTTGCTCTTTACCTCAATGACTATGAAATTTGATGGGTATTCCCAGGATTCGATATTGATTATAACATCCTCGAGCATTCCTTCAGGCTTCATAGTGGATGTGTCTACTAGCTTGAGTACTATAGTTGTTGGTCTGACCTTTGATTGGAGACCTAGGTGGATCATAGTATCTTTGGTCATTACGTTTATAGCTACTCCTAAATCAATTAGGCTCTTGTCGATTTGTTTGTTATTGATGTTGACTTGGACCACGGGGCTACCTAGGTCTAGATATTTTGGGTTAACCATGATACCCATCATTAGCTCGGCTAATTGGCCCACTACATTAATCATTGGTGGGTCATGCTTTCTCCTTCCAAGTTTCTTCAAACAATTCTCTTTTATATATTTGTTGCAGATGGGTACGTCTCTGATGGCTTGTAAGATGGGGATTTGGATACTCAAGTGTTTGAATTCATTCATAATTGCATTCTGTTCTTCATCTTTGGTACTTCGTATAAGCGTTTCAGGAAATGGAGGGTTTCTAGTTCGTGTTAGTGGTATAATTTCTTCCTCAGGAGGTTCTGGTTCATCGGGATGCTGAACATAGGGTTTTGATGTTTGGTCTTGAGCTTCAGGTACAGGTTGTTGGATGTTGTCTAAGGTATTCTGCAACGTTTTTCCAGATCACAGGTTTATTTCGTTTATTTCTATGGTGTCTACAACATAAGTTGGGAATTGTGTGATATCAGTGTTAGAAGCCTGCTACTGTTGTGGGGGTTTGTTATTATTAGGATTTGGAATTGGTTGGGATGGAATAGGTGGAGGGATAGGGGGTGGTTGAGGTTGTGGGGGTGGCATAATAAGTTGTTGTTGGAATGGAACCCTCCAATTTGATGGATGGGGGTACTAGTTTGCATAATTTGTGGTGGATGGAAAAGGTGGGGGGTATTGAGGATAATATGGTGGGTAATACGGCTGTTGGTAGGATGGTGGATATGTTTGCTGGTTTTGTTGCCATTGGTTTTGATTTGGATGTGCTTGCCATGGAGTCGGTGCAGAGTTCCAATTTGGTTGTCCTTGATTATAGTAAGTTTGATAGCTCTGCTGATATGGTCTAACAAAATTATTCCTCCTCTAATTTATAAAACATAGTTGTTCTATGGCTCCCTCAACTGTTGGGTCTTGAATAGCTGCCTTACATGAGGGTAAAAGGGGACATTTATCAATAGAATGGTCGTCGGTGCAGAGACCACATACTTCTATTGTGTTGAAGGTGCACTGCCCCTTCTCATGCTTCTTTCTACAATGAGGACAAAATACTGCCAAGGCTTGGTTAAGTTCATCCTGTTTCTTTTTTATTTGAAGAGCATCAAGTTGCATGGTTAGAGATTGTAGTATGTCAGTTTTCATGTCATCCAGCAGGTTTCCTAAATCAGATTTTGTAAGTGTTGGTGCTGAGGATGATGATCCACCAGTGGATATATGTGTATCCCTTGTCCCATTCTTAGTTTTCCTAGATCTAGAGTAGTTTTTGAAGATTTGCAGGATCTGGTCAAAAGATTTTTGAAATATATCTCCATCTCCAAGTAGATTTAAGACTTCAAAATTCTCCTCTTTTACACCTCTAAGAAGGACAAGTTTTAGTGATTCAGGATCCAAGGTGCAATGGCTGGCTCATTTGTAGCTGAGTTGGAATCTTTGGGCATAATCTTCTAATGACTCTCTTTCTCTTTGTTGCATCCTAAAGATTTCATCCCTACTATCTTTGGCCTTGCAATAGTCCCTATATTTTTCTAAGAATTCTTATTTCATTTGAACCTAGCTAAAGATACTATTCCCTTCAGGGCTCATGAACCATCGAAGTGATAGGTATTTTAGTGTGGAAGTAAAAAGCCTTAGCTTTTGTGCATCAATAGTGTAATCGAATGATCTACAAACTACCTCAAATTCAAACAGGAATGTGTCAAGATCTTCTGAAGTCAAACCATGAAAGTTTGGCAGATTATTTGGATTTATGTTCTTCATTATGGCATCTCCGAGAGGTATGCTAATGGGAACAGTGAAAAACTCCCTAGGTTCCTCCTCTTCGTTTGCCATTGAGGTGTTTGAGCTAGAACTGGTAGTGAAGTTTTCTCTATTTGGGTCGTATGTGTGGTTAGTTTCATCTTCAGAGTGTACCAATTCAAACTGAGAATGGTCAGAACTGTTACTACCATTGTTGCTCATGGGGTTCTTGGCCAGAAAGCGGCCAAATCTATCCCTTTGCCGACGAGGCATTCATTGGTATGGATATTTATGTTTTTGTTTTCTGTAATTTTTGTTTTCTTTTTGTGGTTTTTAGGTGATGTCTCCTAAAATATTTAGCACCTCCCCGGCAATGGCACCAAAAAGTGGTGAGCTCCCAATATGGATGCCTAATGAGGGAAGCTATACCAATATCCTACTTTAAATGTCAACTCGGGGAACGTACAAAATTTAGAGATGCATGCATTATCTGTTCTCTTATAGGATAATCTCTGTCACAGTTGGATATCAGTATCGATGTTCTAAAGGTTTGCTACTAAATATGTAAAAAATGGTTATGCTACAGAAAGAAATACTGGAAAGTAATAAATCTATTTAAAGGAATTAAAGTACTGAAAGTAGTAAATCTGTTCTAAGAAATAAAGATAACAAAAGCAGTAAATCTGTTCTAAGAAATAAAGCACGAAATCTATTTTAAATAATTAAAATGCTGAAATAATTAAATGCTGATCTATTCTAAGAAATGAAGATACAAAAACAGTAAATCTATTTGAAATAATTAAAACGCTGAAATAATTAAATGCTGAGAATGAAAATATCATAACAGAGCTATTCTACTATTGGGGAAACAAATTCTGTAACTACTATCTGCGCATAAAATTGGAGCCTTGATCTAACTTGTTTTACCAATCTAGAATTGAAGTACGATCATTCTATGCTTACCCATATATTACTATGAAGTCAAAAGAAACTAATCACGATGAGAAACTGCAGTGAACTCCAGATCTAAACCATGACATTGAAAGCAAATCTATTACACATGTAATCGTTGATAAAAATATGCGTTGAAAGAAAGCACCTACAGGACTACGGAAACCATTCTGATGTACTACAGAACGTATTATAAACTACTACATAAATAATAAATCATTCAAGCGTTTCCATATGCAATATAATTGTTCATCAATGTAAAAACACATATTTGAAAGAAATACCTGCAAATAGAAATCTCCTGACTTACGTGTTGGAGGGGCACTCCCCAACCCGTACTCAGGAGAGAATAAAACTTATAAATGTTGGCTGCAATTCATCATAAATCTTTCATTAAGATATAAAATCCATGTCAAAATACAAGTCTGTACTTCTCAGTATTTCAATAGTGCAGAAAACATTAAGAATAATGTCTTTCGAAAATAACAGAAGGGGCCTCTCGCTACCCGAGAGGTCCATATTTATACGATTTAATGCTGATCCTAACTAATTGTCAAAATGCCGATTATTCTTTGAACTAGAGTGCGCCCCCCTATAAGTCAGGAACAAGGCGCCGAGCTTGGTGATCCTTTAGTCTTCTACACGTCCATCCTTTAATGACCCTGAACTTGCTCAATCATGCTTGGTTTCCATATAATTAGTTTATTTGATATGCATTCTAACATACAAGAATAAGCATAAAAACAATTTCATTAAATAATTAAAGTAAAACACTTTTCCCACAATTGAGTGTGTTTCTTTGCCATTGCTTGAGCTAGACTGTGGGAAAAAGGGTCATCAAATACCTGAAAATTGGACTCATCAAACATTATCCCCCATCTCTTGTTTCATTGCATAGCTAGTTGTGGGAATTTATATTAATATCTAATACTTTCGTCTTCAAGGTCGAGCATTCACTAGCGGGGCCTTGGCCTTGAGCTCCACGCTAGGAATCATACATGATATGCATACAATATTTACATTATAGCCCAAAATATTAGAAGGGTCAAAATGGGAACATTACATTGTCTCTTCTAATGAAGATGGGGACCAATATCTTGATGTTTAGTATGAATTTCAAATATATCCAGATCCAGATCCAATACCTTCTCCCAATTCATGGCCAAGGCCAATATGGGATCACAAATTCCTTGAAGCTGATTGAAACATAGCTGGGGATCCATCTGAATATAGAACAAACAAATCTCAATATCATGCAATCCTTGCACTATGTCATACAGAATCACTTCTCTCATATAGGTGCTACATAATGGTGGGTCTGATCCACAATCTTGCAAAGAGACTTGGCATGACGGATCTACAACCAAGTATAAAGCTCAGTTGGTTGACAAAGGGTACTCAGGGGTTCATGATTTGGACTACAATGAGGCATTCACTCCATTAGAAAAGATGGTTTCTGAAATACTTTTTTTGGAAAAATCATCTTTCACTCAGTGGGAGGTACATCAAAGGAGTAAATCTAGTTCAAGATCCAGATCTAGCACCTGCATTACTATCCTACATAGGAGCAGATTGAATACATTTCAACAAAGTCTTTCACTCAAATTTTTTTTGCACATCTGAAGGCTATTTGAGTTTCCAACTATTCATTTTCGAGGGGGGGTATTTTTCCCATGAGGTTTTTCCCCATTTCCTTAGTTTCATGAATAGTTCTTTTTATCATTTATTTGATTGTATGGGTGACCTTTGGTCTCACTAACTAGGGCCTAGGATGTCCAATTGTTTATTAAGGGGGGGTGTTAGGATAATTAGTACTCCATCCTTATCCTACTTAGCATTATTTTCATTTACTTAGTAGTTGATGATGTCATTTTCCCCCTAGTGGTGTGAGAATGTCATTTAGGACCCAGTAGCCACCTCATGTGCCCTGCATGCATCATTTTAGGATCACCTGAGTCATTTCCCTATATTTTAGGAGACAACGCAGTGTTCTAGTTGAGTCCACTTGAGTTAGCTTACTCTTGTGGGGGGTTTATGCTTCGATAGCCACTGTTTGTGGTCTCATGCGCCCTTTTCTGAGTGATTTGCATCCCAAACTCACTAATGTGCACCTTTTGGTCATTTAACTTATTGTGTCTTTAGTTAATTGAGATTTGGTTGAGTTTAAATATGTTTGGGAGCTCTGGAGCACTGATAGAGGTGACAATTCCTATGTTAGACACAATAAGACTCAAATTCTCCTAGGTGATTTGAATTATCTCCATTGTAATATCATTTTTGACTATATTGATTCTTGTATCATGTGACATTATTTTGTTCCCATCTAAGTTATCATGCATGATTACTTGTCTACTCATTTTTACTACAATTTTTACTATAATTCATTTTTTTGCTCATCCTTTCTCTATGAGGTATACTTAGCTCCATGATCTATTGTGATTTAGAATTTCATAGGGATAACATCAGTCACATATGTTATTCCTAGATTTCAAACTTTCAATAGATTACATTTTATCGAGCTTTCGATACATCAACCTATTATATCAATCATGTACATAAAATTTAAAAAAAGATTAATACAAATGTCTTATGGAGTTGAATCTATGTGATTAATTTTTTATGGGTTGAATTTTTTCAAGGCCATAATCTATTGGATCGAGACCAATAGAGTACACTGATAGGGTCCTATTGCAATATGGAGATTGATTTGATAGAGACTACCTTGCAAAATAATGTGAAAGAAGATCCCTATCTTTATTGGTGTCTAGTGCATCTTCGAGGGATCACATTGTAGCTCATATATACGAGAAAAGAGAGGAGCACTTGATTCTTTCTAATAATAGTTTCCAAATTTGCAGTACCCTACAAAAAAATGCTAGGTATGAAAACAAGTACAAAGAAATTATTGGTTTCCCCTATAGGGATTGTTTCATCTGCATAACATATCTACAATAATATATAATAAACCCATAGGATTATATGCATCAAACATTCATATAATTTCATATTGAGTATTCAAAATTTTATCTAGGGATTGATTCACTCTCTTTTTCATACTATGCGAATCTACTAATTGAGTATTCAATGTGAACTTTCATATCGAGTATTCAATGAGAATTCGCTAATTGTCCAGGTCTTTCATTTTGAATGGGATTGGTCAATGTTTTTCCCAATATTAACCTTTCAAATTGAATTTTTGACAATGTTCTCTGATATTTGTCTTTTGTAGAGTTATGTTCTGCAAGTGGTATCTCACTAGGTTGTAGTGATGCCATCCTCATATATTGTGTTTCATTACAAAGACGTGTTTTTTTCGATTGTTGAGGTGGTGTTAGGAAAGTTAACTTAGAGATAGGGCATGTGTGTATATCATCTTGTTGAGTTGGCAATTGTATTTCTCCTTCACTTATAGTCTTTTCCACACAATGGGTTGTAATATCACAACTGTGATGTGTAAAACCTCCATAATCAACCATGGAATTGGTACTTGTTGAAATATTGTAACTTCTAAGAATATTATATTTGTACTTTAGTATTCCGGAGATGTTCCATTCCTCCGAGGTGACCCTATTGTATATTCGGAGATGTTTATTCCTCTGATAAATTGTGGTAACTAGGGTTATTGGATCTCCCATGTGGGGTCGACCCTAAGTTAGTTTATTAGGGGTTATTAGACTCTCTTAGGAGAGCTCGTTCCCATAGGCTGAAAAGTCAGTTAGAAAACAAGTATAAGTAGAGGAGGTGTGTTCCTCACTTATCTCATTCATTCACTCACTTGTGATTGGCGCATAGGAGAGAGACAGGGGTCTGCATAGGAGGAGAAGGAGCTCTAGTCTTGGACTACATCTTTGTATTGGTTGATTAACTATATTGAGGAAAGACTTGCTAGGTTTTCTACCCCATGAGGGTTTCCCAGGGTAAATCTTTGTCTATCTTGTGATTGTGTTTCTTTCAGTGAACTTGCTTGTGAATTTAGGCTTAAAATTAAAATGGTATCAGAGCTATCCTGAATAGGACATCTTTCACAAGGTGAAAATACCTCTCTCTCCTCCTCCGGTGAAAATTAGGGTTTCTGCAAAAGTTGGAATTTTTGGATTCTGATTACATGGTTGGATAACCCTCCTCAAAATCGAAGTTTTGAGCCCTACATCGACATTTTTTGTTGGGTAGATCTCTAGGAAAGTCAAACCCCATTAGAGAAATTTTGAGGTCAAACAATGGCCTCAAAATAAAGAAAATGTACTACCAATCACATTCTAGTAGATGACATCATCCCCCTTGGTGAGGTGGCATTGCATGAGTTAAGAATGCTTATTTGTCAAATTTTCTATGGTGAATGAAAACACATAGTTAACCAAGGTAGTGGTGTAAGTACTTTTAAGTCATAAAGTAAAGTACTCATAATGAATGTCTTTTCACACTTTCTCATAAAATAATATTATTGTCATTTTCAAGTGAAGTACTCTTAATTCATAAAGAAAGTCCTTTCACATTTCTTTATAAAATAATATATTATCATTTTTATGTTTTTAATTTTAAATTATATATTCACTCCATTATATTTAATAACATAATGTCAAACTAATAAAGAATAATAATAGATTTAATAAATAATAATAATAATAATAATGCAATGTGGATTATAATAATATTATTAACATTTTACATGTAAATAAATTCTCAATTAAATTACATTATATTAAATTCATGAGAAAAGTACTAAATATAAAAAGTCAACATAAAATTAAAAAAATAGCTCTTAAAAATATTTTTTATTATTTAATTTCATTTGCAAGTTCAAGACAAATAAATGCTAAAGGACAATTAATTTTTGGGAATTCACAATTAATCTTAGTCACATCAATGTAGACTTATTTTATTAATTTTATTTCTAGTGAATTTTGAAAAAGCAACTCAACCATGGTTATTTATATTGTGCATAGAAAATAGTGTGGGAGGTGACTTGTCATATATACCTACCCCATAAAACCCCCAATTCATAATATTTTAATATATCGCATATTTTTGTAGTACATCTCTTAGGAGGCCATTTTTTGACCTCAAAATCTCTCTAATACGTTTGACCAAAAGTGTAGAAAACTAGAAAACCAGAACCATATTTCTACAGTAGGTCCGAAATTCGCTGGTCAAGTTTGGAGGCTAAAAAATTGAAGTTTCCATAAGGTAAGCACACCAGTCACCTCGCCTCAGTCAAGCCAATCTCTTGGTAAGGTCAATTTTTCATTTTTGGAATTTTCAATTTTTGGTGACCCCCTGGGTAAGATGGCCCCAAGCACTAAGCTTGAAGACAAGCTAGAGGATATAGAGAATTTCTAGGCATGGAAATACAAAATTGGTATCATTCTTAAAGAGAATGATATTGCCCAATATATCAAGGATGAGATTGCAGAACCTGAAGGAGATGAACCAAAGAGAAGTATACGAAGGACTTAATTAGGGAAAAGATAATTATTGATAATTCTATCAAAGACCACTTGATTCCCCAAGTAGAATCCAAGAAGAACCCAAAGGAAATGTATGATGCCCTTTTCAGAATGTATGAAGGAAAGAACATCAATAGGAAGATGAAATTGAGAGCTCAGTTGAAGAGCACCAAGGTGAATCAAGGATAATCTATTCAAGATTATTTCTCAAGGCTTTCCTAGTTCAAGGAACAAGTACATGCTCTTGGAGATACTCTTGATGAGGATGAACTAGTCATGACTGCTCTAAATGGTCTCAGTAGACCTTGGGAGTCATTCATCCAAACTATGTGTGCTAGAAAAGAAAGTATGAAGTTTGATGTGGTATGGGAGGATTGCATTCAAGAAGAAGCTAGGTTTTGCAATAGAGAAGCCTTGCTCAAAGAAGATGACTAAGCTTTGGCCACCCACACCAAGAGAAGAATGAATCAATCCTACTTCAGCAAGGATAGTGACAAGGAGTCTCAACCTCCACAAAGTTTTCAGAAGAAAAGAGGAACTACTCCAGGAAGAATGTACTCCTCATTCCAATGTTTCAATTGTCATAAAATAGGACACATTGCTATAAATTGTCCTTCAAAGGAAAAGAATAAGGGATTCCACCATAAAAGACATTATGCACACCTAGTAGAAGATGATAGTGAAGAAGAAGAAGAGGAAAGTCCTCAGAAGAAAAGAGCTAGAATAGAAGAAGAAGATGCAGAAGAATATGTTCTATTTTATGCACTCTCTGGGACTGTAACACCTAGAGAAGATACATGGCTTATTGATAGTGGTGCTTCAAAGCACATGACAGGTCAAAAGAAAACTCTTACAAAACTTGGAAAGAAGACCTCTCCACAAAAAGTATCTTTAGGAGATGACTATCAATATCCAATCCAAGGAATTGGTGAAGCAAGATACAAGCTTGATTCTGGAACTCCATTGAAGATGAAGGAGATATTATATGTCCAAGGATTGAAGAAGAACCTACTTTCTATCTCAGTTCTAGATAAGAAAGGTTATAGGGTTACATTCATAGATGGACAAGTACTCATGTGGTCCAAAGGAAAATCAATTGAGGATGCAATTGTCATTGGTGAAGAGGAAGGAGGTCTATACAAACTTAAGGGACATCGAGAAGCTGCCCTTGTTCATGAAGCCACTAACCCTAGTGAATTATGGCATAGGAGGCTTGCTCATATTAACTACAAGGAACTACCTCGTGTGAGTAAAGTAGTCATAGGACTACCAGACTTGAAGATTGATCATGGTGGCACATGTAAAGGATGTGCAAAAGGGAAGAACATGAAGAACCCATTTCCAAAGAGTGAAACAAAGACTAAAAGTATTTTGGAATTGATTCATTCAGATGTATGTGGACCAATGCCCTCTACATCCTTGAGTGGATATGAATACTATCTTACATTTATTGATGACTACTCCAGAAAGACTTGGATATACTTTCTAAAAGGAACGAATGAAGTCTTTGGAAAGTTCAAGGAGTTCAAAGCCTTGATAGAAAATCTTTCAGAAAAGAAGATCAAAAAATTAGGACAGATAATGGCGGAGAATATACTTCAAAGGATTTTGAAGTCTTTTGTAAAGAAGTTGGAATCAAGAGAGAACTAACCACTCCTTACAATCCTCAACAAAATGGTGTTGTGGAAAGAAAGAGTAGAACCATTATGGAAGCAATAGAGACAATGATACATGATCAAGACCTACCTATGTATCTATGGGCTTAAGTAGCTAGGACAACAGTCTATGTGCAGAATAGACTATCTCACAGTGCTCTTGAATTCAACACCCCAAAAGAAGTGTTTACAGGAAAGAATCATGAGGTAAGCCACCTCGAGATATTTGGGCATCCTATATATATTCACATACCAAAAGAAAAGAGAACTAAATTGGACCCTTCCGGAAAGAAGGGAATATTTGTTGGATATTGTGAGGCATCCAAAGCATTCAAAATATACATCCGTTGATACCACCACATAGAGTTTAGCAGGAATGTGACATTTGATGAAGAAACAGCTCTCAAGAAATCTAGGAAGTGCCACTATGAAGAAGTATATGAAGAAGATGCACCTCCTAAGAATTGCAGAGACTGTACATACCCCTAAAGAAGTAACACCTGAAGACCATGACATGTTAGAACCACAAGAACCCCCCATCACAAACATTTCAAGAAAGAGAAAGATAGCATGGGCTAGAGACATTATACTAGGATCAAAAAAGTATGGAGCTGCTGAAGGATCCACCAGAGTGAGAAAGAAACCAAAGCCTTTCTCCAACTATATCGCTTTGATGTGTGATCTTGTAGATCAAGAACCCACCAGTTATGAAGTAGTTCATAAGAAAGAGTGGGTAGAGGCAATGACTGAGGAGTACTAGTCAATAATGAAGAATGATGTTTGGGATATAGTTCCCAAGCCAAAGTACAAAAGTGTAGTATCCTCCAAATGGATATATAAGATAAAGCATGCTGCGGATGGTAGCATTGAAAAATAAATGCAAAGTTTTGTGGCCATAGGATTCTCTCAGAAAGAGGGAATTGACTATGAAGAGACATTTGCACCAGTTGCAAGGTACACTTCCATTAGAACCATCATGGCACTTGCATCCATGATGAAGTGGGAATTACACCAAGTGGATGTAAAGACAGCTTTCCTGAATGGTGTGATTGAGGAGGAAGTGTACATAGAACAACCTCAAGGATTTGAGGTGGAAGATGGAAGAAATCATGTGTGCAAACTGAAAAAGGCTTTGTATGGGTTGAAGAAAGCTCCCAGAGCTTGGTATGGATGAATTGATAGTTTCTTGACAAGCTTGGGACTTACCAAAAGTAAAGATGATCCTAATCTTTATCTCAAGGTTATGGATGATGAACCTGTCATATTGTTTCTATATGTGGATGATCTAATTCTCACTGTAAATGGAAAACATATTGTCGAGTGCAAAAAGAAGATCTCTTCAGAGTTTGAGATGAAATATCTCGGATTGATGCACTACTTCCTAGGTCTGGAAGTATGGCAAAGCCCAAAAGGAATATTTCTCAACCAAGGAAAGTATGTTGTGGAAATCTTAAAAAGATTTGATATGTTGGAATGTAAATCCATGGCCACTCCCATGGATTCCAACTTAAAGCTATTAGATGATGACTCATCAGAGCTAGTGGATGTGACTCTTTATAGACAAATTATTGGGTCATTAATGTATATATGTTGATGTATATGTAACTTCGGAATGTATTTCACATATATGTATATTGTAGTCCTATAGAGATGTTATTATTCCTCTATACAGAAGTGTCATCATTTATATTGTAAGTGTCGTAACTTATACTTGATGGGTTATTAGACCACCTTGTTGGGGTCGGCCCTGTATAAGTCATGTGGGTCAAAGGGTTATTAGACCACCCTATTGGGGGTCGACCATGCGGGTCAAAGGGTTATTAGACCACCCTAGTAGGGTTCAGCCCAGTCAGCATTATGTCAAGTGGTTAAGTTGAGGCCGACCTAATTGAGTAAAGGTCAAGTCAACTTAGTGTATGAATAGAGAGTGTGTCTCTCTCCTTTTACACATTCTATTCTCTCACTCACACTTGGGAGAGTGGCGCACTTGTGGAGGAGGAGGCTCTATTGCTAGGAGAAGACTATCTCTTGTATTCTGGTTGTATCATTGCTCTATCTATCTCTGAGGAAGTTATTGGGGTTTTTCACCTTTATGGTTTTCCCCAAGTAAACTCTGTGTCTCTTGTGTGCTTGCATTATTGTGTCCATGATTGATATGCTGTAGATTTGTTGTACATGTTGTTCTCTCAGTTAAGATCCTAGATCAGATTGAAGTAAATTCTAAAAATTTAACACCTAGGTCTGGAAGTATGGCAAGACCCAGAAGGAATCTTTCTCAACCAAGGAAAGTATGTTGTGGAAATCTTAAAAAGATTTGATATGTTGGAATGTAAATCCATGGCCACTCCCATGGATTCCAACTTAAAGTTATTAGGTGATGACTCATCAGAGCTAGTGGATGTGAATTTGTATAGAGACATTATTGGGTCATTAATGTGTCTGATGAATACCAGGCCAGATATATGCTTTGCAGTGGACACCTTGAGTTAGTATCTAGTAGAACCTAGACTAGTTGACCTGATAGTTGCAAAGCATGTGATGAGGTACCTGAAGGGTACGATAGATTTTGGTTTATGCTATTGTGGAGATCATGACTTCAGATTGTATGGCTACATAGATGTTGATTGGGTAGGAAGTGTATAAGACAGGAAGAGTACATCGGGTGGATGTTATTGTCTAGGATCTGCCATGATCTTGTGGTTTAGCAAGAAGTAGTCTAGTGTGGCTCTCAGCATAGCTGAAGCAAAATATATAGATGCTTGCTCTGCTAGTTGTGAAGTAGTATGGCTTCAGAAGTTGTTATCAGGATTGTTTGACTTAGAGATGGACTCCACTGTGATCGTGTGTGAAAACCAGAGTTGTATAAAGATGACAGAGAATCCAGTGTTCCATGATAAGTCAAAGCACATAGAGATCTGATATTTCTATATACGGGATATGGTGCAGACAGGAGATATCAAGCTCGAATATGTAGGCATTGACGAACAAGTTGTTGATGTGTTGACCAAACCTCTGTCTTGAGTAAAGTTTGAGTAGTTCCAAGACAAGCTTGGTGTAGTTCAGAAGGACCCTCCTCGAAAGGGGAGTGATATGGTTGATGAAGATATTTTTGGATACTGGTATCGATGTGGATACTTTTATCGATGATGAGATTGCCTTTATCGATGGTAAGGTTGATGATAAGGATATATGTATTGATGAGGATACTATATTGTTTATGTGGATAATGTATTGATGAGGATACTGTATCATTGATATGGATACTATATTGATGAGGATACTGTATTGTTGATGTGGATACTTGCTTTTGAGGTTACCTGTTCCAACGATGAGGTCGTTGATGAGGTTGCTAGTTACGACGATGAGGTCGATGCATGGTCCTTAGACTTTGTATAAGTGGACAAGAGAAGATTGTATCATCCTTTGACTTCGGTTCCTAAATTGATTCGTAGACATATGTCTCCGAAAAGTGGTCCCTAGTGGATGAGAGGGGATTGTATCATCCCCCGACTTCGGTCCTTGAATTGATCCGTAAACAGATGTCTCTGAGAAGTGGTCCCTAGTGAATGAGAGGGGATTGTATCATCCCCGGACTTCAGTCCCTGAATTGATTTGGAGACTTATGTCTCCGTGGTCCCTAGTGGATGAGAGGAGATTGTATCATCCCCGGACTTCAGTCCCTGAATTGATCTACAGACTTATGTCTCCGTGGTCCCTAGTGGACGAGATAGGATTGTATCATCCCTGGACTTTGGTCCCTAAATTGATCCACAGACTTATGTCTCCGTGGTCCCTAGTGGACGAGAGGGCATTGTATCATCCCTAGACTTCGGTCCCTAAATTGATCCACAGACTTATGTCTCCATGGTCCCTAGTGGATGAGAGGGGATTGTATCATCCTCATACTTTTCTGCCTGAATTGATCTATGGACATATGTCTTCGAAAAAGAGGTCCTTAGATTATGTATAAGTTGACAATTGGACTGCATCATCCCTAGACATGCTATTGTGTCTTAAATGGATCATGTGTATTGCAGGGTATGCTGCCAATCGTGATTGTCTAGATTACGATGATGTTGATCATGTGATGACGATGATGTTGATCGTGTGATGACGATGATGCGGATCGTGTGATGATGATGATTTTGATTGTGTGATGACAATGATGCTGATCATGTGATGACGATGATGTTGATCGTGTGATGATGATGATGCTGATCATGTGATGATGATGATGTTGATTGTGTGAAAAAATCGATGCTGATCGTAAGGATCCAAATGATGATATTGTTGTAGCTGTTCAAGTGCTGCAAAAGATGAAGATCCAATATTAAATATCTTGAAGATGTTCCAGTAACTGCTTGAGTTACTGGTGATGTATTAAGAAAGCTTCCAATGATTTATATATGTATCATGTATCATGTAGTTGATGACTCGTTGCTCCTACAGATGTTGTTATAATATCCTTCTCGTTAAGGGGAAGTGTTCAAATATTGTAACTTCTAAGAATATTATATTTGTACTTTATTATTTTGGAGATGTTCCATTCCTCCGAGGTGACCCTATTGTATATCTAGAGATGTTTATTCCTCCGATAAATTGTGGTAACTAGGGTTATTAGATATCCCATGTGGGGTTAACCCTGAGTTAGTTTATTAAGGGTTATTAGACTCTCTTAGGAGAGCTCGGTCCCATAGGCTGAAAAGTCAGTTAGAAAACAAGTATAAGTAGAGGAGGTGTGTTCCTCACTTATCTCATTCATTCACTCACTTGTGATTGGCGCATAGGAGAGAGAGAGAGGTATGCATCGGAGGAGAAGGAGCTCTAGTATTGGACTACATCTTTGAAATGGTTGATTATCTATATTGGGGAGAGATTTGCTAGGTTTTCTACCCCATGAGGGTTTCCCAGGGTAATTCTTTGTCTATCTTGTGATTGTGTTTCTTTCAGTGATCTTGCTTGTGAATTTAGGCTTAAAATTAACAGTACCCATGTTGAAACAAGTATATGGAGGATTTTTGTCCTCCAGAAAAGTGTTAAGCGCTGAGTCATGTGAGTCTGTTCCTATCAGACTGCCATTTTTTTTTTTTTTTTCAGTTTCACGTCTTTCTAGGTCATTATTAGAACTTTGTCCTACAATATGGATTTCATGAATTGTTCATCCATCCACCAAATTGTTATTTGAACAAGTGCATAAATCATCAGAGAAGAGAATTCAGGAAACATCAGTCTCCTCGGAACATATCGTAGGCCTTGAGATCAATAAGTTAAAAGATATAAAATATAATTAAAAGCTTCATAAAAGGTTGTATGTGTTCAGAGAATTAAAAATGGTTCCTTCCTTTCTCTTTGAACTATGGCTAGATTTTGGTGAAAGTATTGATTAATTTAGGTTTTTCTACATATAAACATTGGATCCCATTCCCATTTCCTCTTTCCTAGCCAATGAGAGGTCAAGTTTTTCAATCACAAAATTTCCCTTTTTCACGATCAACAATGCTCTCAATACAAAGAATTGATTGGTTCTTCCTATAAATTCCTATGTACGTGGAAAATTTTTGTCTTTGAGATTAAGTGCACCTACATCTAAAGTGCAAAAATTAGGAAAAAATGGTATCTTTAGAAGGTTGTGACTTTCCTCTTCAAACCCATAATTAAGTATGGTTACATTCATTGGAAAGGTATTGCAATGTATAATATAATACATGGTTCATAATTTTCAAATATGACTCTAGATTATTTAGAAAGCTAGCATAATAAATCCTTTAGGATTGAGCACTAGGAAATGTGATTGTTAAGGTGCAAAATCTCCAACTACCCCAATATTTTGGGAAGATTTTATATGATGATATAAGAGCATACCAAATGTGTATGTGTGACTACATATATTTCATGATGGAGTGGGCCTACTGCTATGGAGGCATAATTGAACAACAGTGTGGGATTGACATACAATATCTATATAAAGCTCCTCACCATAAAATTTAGAGAAACAACTCCTTTATGTTCCCAGGTTCCTGTAGGTAGTGATCTCTTCAACTACATGAAATAAGCCTCAAGTTGTATATGGAACTTGACGGGTTACACAAGGAAATTCCAACCATCACCTTACTCCACTTGCAAATCAATTTTGTTTTCTTCCTTCCACTTCTGATTCAATTAACTTTTGTTAGTTATTTGTAGGAATAATTTAAAAGGATCTTGGATCTTATTCCCAAATGGACAAAACAAGTTGGATGAAATTGAAAAATAGGTGCAATTTCTATGCTAGATTCTTCATTGTAATATACAAATAATATTTTAATTGTAACTTGTAATAATTTAAATTTATATGGCTTGAAAATTGGTTGTATGTAGAAAATTAAAAGAATATAGAGATGGGGTTGAGGAATTCTTAAATGTTGCTTAGGAGCATTCAATGAATAAAATGACCATAATATGACCATGTAATAAATGTAGCATAATGAATGTACAAACATTTGATAAAGTACCGAAGAATTTGATTTATGATGGTATAATAGAATAATATAACATTTGGTATTTAAATGGAGAAAGATTTCCCAATCAGGTATCATTTTTTTTTTGAATTCATCTTGCCTCAAACATATATTATAATAAAGATATCATTTATATTTATATGTACAAACTTTATTTTATTTTTCTTCTACAGATTTCATCTATGTCTTAACAGACCAAGCGACACTTTAAAAACGAGACACATGAAATACATGAGCATATTTGGCATCAAATGGTAAGCAATTTCATATCCGTTAAGGTCCCTATATGACTAAGTTTGAACGAACACTATTGACGTAACCGAACATATAACCAATTTTTTACTTGAATATTTATTAATATTGTGAGATTTTGTGAGATTCTCACATAGATCTAAGGATAAAGATAAAATTCACACTAGGTCTAGCAGAGATCAAAACAAATGATTAGGAAAAATAGAGAAGAAAAAAAATTGTGTTACAACATAAGAAAATGAATAACAATTGGAAAAACTTCCATTACTCTATTATCCAGTAAAATGTGTACATAAATAATACATCTCCAAAGGATAAATTCGTGAGTCCAAAGAGGCAGTTGGAATGCACACATGTGGAAGGCTTAGTTTGCATTGAAACTATCTCCTGATGAGGTATAATGGCCACCAATGATAAATAACTAGTCAAATAGAGTGGAATGGCACATAATTGAGTCACTGGGGCTAGAGATTAGGGTATGAGACTCCAAGTAGTCACAATACTGACTTGTAGTGGTCAAACTAGGCATTCCTACATGCAGTAGCAATGAAAATGGGTGTGATAGTCAGTTAAATGAGTAATCAAGAGCACAAGGTTCCCTAAATCATGGAAATGACTGTACTGACTCCTAAAATCATGCATGAGGGAACCTTTGGACTTCATTTATGTAACCAAGGTGATTTGAGTGCGTAAGAGGGATACTGATGACCAAAGTCAAGCTCTAGGTGGCCTAAATTAAGGACTAGGTGCCAAGAGACTCAAGTACCAATGCATCGATGCATGGAGTGTTGCATGGAATGCATGAATGCATGCAAAACCAAGATGATATGGTTATAATATATGCCAACAACCCCCCTTAAGCCTGACTATGTGAGGAGATATCAGAAATAGGGTCCTGATAAATAATTCCAAAGGTCACCCTTTACAAATTTATTAGTCCATTTAAGTGAGGAAAGAAGTAAATATTCATGGGAACAAAACCCCTCCTTAAGATGGACATGGAACACACCAAAAATTGCCTGCTCCAAAATTCAAGTAGGTGTGATGCTTGAATTCGTGTCTAGAGGTATCTTCTTCTTGGGAAGAAGTGGATCATGATTCAAAAACACGTGCTTGAATTCTCCTTCAGTGGATGCAAGCGAATCTGGAGGCTCTCTGAACTTTCTCTTCAGACCAAACATGGTGAGAGCAAATAAAAAAATATTAAGATCATCTTGGAACTTGAAATTCGAACCAGTTGAGGTTTGATCAACTCGAGGAATGTGTAGATGGTTCCTCGATATCTAATTTGAACCAACATAAGTGAGATCAGAACCAAATGAACCCTGACATTATGGTGGTGGCTTGGACTTCAAATTAGCTCCAAGTGAGAGGAGCAAGTGTCCATGTGAATTCAAAATGTATCCAACTTCATTTGCATCTTCAGGAAGTGTGCATTTGATCATTTTGGAATAGGAAGGAGGCATGGAACCAACGAGAGCATATGCAATATCTCCAAAGATGGATCTAGCCTCAAAAACATCTACTAGATCACAATATTGCACATCAATAAGCTCATGGGAAGTAGGAAATTTGAAACTTTCTTCAACCTATAGAGTAGTAACCTACATATCTTGCTCAGAATTCGAAATAAAACACATTGAGAACATGAGTTAGGAATGTATAATATCTCCAAAATGATCATCTTCATTAGTTGTATCACTTTCATATACTTCAGCTACATGGGAAGGGGACAATTTGAAACTATCTTCAACTTCTAGACCAACAAAGGAAGGAATGTCTTCAACGGGAACTTTATGTGTTGAATCTGCAGCTTCTTATTCATATTGGACAACTTCATGATGAGAGATAATTGAGGCCGAGACATAATTAGAGAGAAAAATTGAGGAAATATCATTAGGCTTGTTCTCCAAATGATTTGCACCGATATCTTCATTTTGATTCCCAAATGTTTTGTTCAATTAGTTCCATAGATCACTTGGATATTCAATAGTTTCCATGAGGTAGTGAATACTAAGGGACATAGCAAGACACATTGATCCATAGGCTCTATCACAGTCATTTCACCAATCATTCTTCTCTTCCTAGGAAGTCGAATCTCTCGTAACTCCAATGCACATATCAAAAAGACCTTGTCTCTTCATATATGCTATCATATTTGGTTCCCACTTATCATATTTGAATGGAGAGAGAGAGAGAGAGGAGGTGCTACTACATATGGCTCAAAAGTTCCACGAAATATTTCCATGAATAAGTTAAAATAAAAAATTTCGTGGAAAATTGTGAAAAAAAATGTTCTGGTACCTGATAATCGTCGCTATAGCGACGAAAGTACCATTACATCGTTATATCGATGAGTGCTCGTTGCTATAGCGACATATACGAGTTCATCACTATAGTGACGTTAAAAGTTACATGTGCAATGTCAACAATTATCAAAGTAACAGTCATTGAATTTTTGTTATTTTTGAAGTTTGATCGTTGTGCATTTTCGTTGGAATCGCAACGCTCATTGACGTATAAAGACATGTTCTTAAGACATATTTCCACAAATTATTTTCTATAGTTGCAACAATTTTTCTGTTGATTGTTCATTCTATGATTTCAAGAGTCCACTATTGGTTTGACGCATCGAATTTTTGATCTCCTTCGTTTTCCAGGTTAGTTTGACTGCAATGCACTAGTCATTTTTGTGTTTGCGCCCTTTGTGTTCCAACTAGGGCTTTAATGAAATGGAGAAAATGTTTATATAGTTTTGGATTTTTGTGTCAAAATGTAATTTTTTAAATTGTCCTTTGTGTTAAAATGTAAATTTTTAAATTTTCATTTCTTTTAAAATGTAATTTTTTAAATGGTCATTTGTGTTAAAATGCTTTTTTTTTCTCCTTCTATGTTTTTAATTGGTATCCTTTGGTTCTATCTAGGTGAATGAAAAATAATACCAAGGAGCTCTCCAATATAGATAGATTTAAAATTAGTTATTTCAAGGAAATTATGGATTATGCATCTTTTGGATTCATAAATTGTTATGACTTCAAGAAAATCCTAGAATATACATCTTTCCATTTGAAAATTATTTGCATTGACATTGGGCCTATAAATTTGAATGTTTCCCATTCCCTACTTTAGAACATTGTACAAAAAATTACAATTGTTGATAAGTCACATAGATAAAAAATCATAAGAAATATAACACCCATAAACGATGGAAATAATATCATTTCCAATGTTAGTACTGAAATTTGAATGTTCTGATACATAACTTATGTATCAATCAGATTTTATTTTCCATCCCTTTCCTACAATCGTTTAACAATTGATCTAGTTTGGTGTATAACTAGCAACAACTCACACATCAACCTAGCAGGTTGGAACACAATGTTAGTGATGGTGATGCTAACGACATCGACGTCAATGAAAATCATCATCATCACCATCAATGCCATCCTGATCATCATCATGATAATCATTTCCATCATTATCACATCATCATCAAGAACATCGTCATCATCATCAGCATCTTCATAATCGTCAATAATCATCATCATCATCAAAAGCAACACCAACATCGTCATCATCATCATCATCATCATCATCATCAATCACGATGATGATGATGATGATGATGATGATGATGATGTAGATAATGAAATAATCGTCAGTGTAATTAATAGGAACATCATCGTAGATTTCAACACTATCTAGTTATATTTAACTAGCCCCCTCATAGATAACCAATGAGACCACAATAATGTATCCTTTCAAAGTTTGATAGTCATTTCTACTAAAGTCAAAGTTTATAAAAAAGAATTACATAGTATATGGAATCATTGAGATGCCATTAATCTGTTCTATCCTAGAGCGAGACATTAATGATGTAACAACTCCTTTAACAAATACACATACAACCCAACATACTAACCCGCTTGGACATTTACATAGCAATTCATTACTTTATAAGGAAACCCCATATATATTAACATACCAACACATGAATTGAAGTAATATGTAAACTCCTAATTTGTAACATCATTAACACAACTCCTTAGACCCTTTTTTAAGGCAATATATAAATTCATGTTATGTAGAATCAATAACCATTACCCACCATACGTTAATTCTTATTGGAACAACATGCAGTAATCCAATGGAATTACTTAGGTGATCCTCTACACATGCTTAGGTAATCCTCTAATCATGTCCTTTAATTTTTTGTCTCCTTTAATATACATATACTCTATTCAATTTACTTGTATATTGATTGAGTTTTTTTTGTTCTTATAGGCTATCAGAATGTCAAATAAATATACTTCGGAAGAAAAAAATAAGAGGTATGTTGAGTTTAAGGCAGCATTGGAGGTGAAGGGTGATGGAAACTGTTATTTCCCTTGAAATGATTGCAGAGGCTTGCAAATGAGAATAATTTTAAGAACAACAGTTGAAAAACATTGTAAGGAGAAGGGGCATGTTGAAGGGGGGTATGAATATCATCCCTTGGTAAGACGGTATTCATTACATAATGTACTTCTTGTAATAGTATTGATCATGTATTCACAAAAACATTTATCGTTTTAAATATATGTGTTGTATATTATACACTAATGTTATTGCATTGCCTGTAAATATAAATATAATGCCCCCTAAATGTCGACTGCCAGAGAGTTATTTTCCAAATAATAGTAGAAATACTACTTTACAAGGTGACGAACATGGAGATAAGGATATTGAAGATCGAGTTATTAATGATCCTATGGGTGAAGATGACGTTATTGATACAAATGGCGAAGATGAGATAAACAGATTTCTCCAAGACACATTTGCTCCATTGGATGAGGACAACGTCCATGATATTCATGATGTTCCTCTACTCAAGAAGTCCCAAGAACCTCTATATGAAGGCTTAACAACCAATATTCTATCTACTATATTGCTATTGATGAACTTGAAGGTTTTAAATTGTTTATCAAACACTTGGTTCACACAACTCCTAAGGTATGTAAAGTTGACTATTTTCCTCTATTTTTAGTTTTAATTAATTTGTAAATTAGGGATATGCAATATTTATGACGTATATTGTTTACATTTCATTTTTTCTTGTCAATGTTGCATATTGTTGGGTGAATTTATATTACCACCATAAAATAATTTACCACTCACATGTCGAGATGTATACTTGATTATGAAAGAAATTGGAATGGAGTATTAAGCTATTAATGCATGTCCTAATGATCATATTATATATTATCGACAATATGCATCAGAAAACAAATGCCCACAATGTGAAATTAGTAGATATCGATCTGATCAAGAAACAAAATAGGTGCCTTGCAAAGTTCTTCATTATATTCCCATAATTCCACGTTTCCAACAACTATTCACATGCCAAAGTATAGCACAGTTTATGGATTACCATGCAAAGAACATAAGTGAGGATGGTGTTCCTCGAATGCCTATAGATGGTTCTGCATTCAAGAACATCAAAGAAAAATGGCCCATTTTCAAAGATGAACCTCGTAATACTAGACTTTCATTGGCAGCTGATAGTTTCAATCCATTTGGTGAGATTCGTTCTACTTACTCATTATGGCCTATTTTCGTCATAAACAATAACCTACCTCCTTCGATGATGATAATGAGAGAGAACACAATGTTGGCAACGATTATTTTAGGTATTTTTTTGAAAGTAATTATATTATTTCATTAATTTATTTGTTTAATTGTTGCATGAGAACACCTTTCATATATCGGGACACTTAACTAAATAGCAATATTGTATGTTGAATGATCAATTAGGTAAGTACCAAGTTAAGGATATGAATGTATATATTGATCCTCTTATCGATGAGCTATTGAAGTTATGGGTTGGAATCACTATGTATGACATCTCTAGACCAATAGGGAAGAAACAATTTCAGATCCATGGAATACTTGCATGGACAATTTATGACACTCACAGGTTAACACATTTTTGTGGTATGTAACTTTATGTTGCACGTTGTTAAAATTATATGTTTCTAATGTAAATAACATGCATTTTATTTTTTAAATTAATAATATTTTGATGCTATAACATTAATACATATATATATTGTAGTTCTTCAAACAAAGGGAAAATTTGCATGTCCAGTATGTGGTCCTAGGAGAAATCTCACTGTTCAAGAAGTTTAGCAAATGAGGTGTTTCATGAGCACAGCAACTTCCTCCCTAATAACCATAGGTATCGAACTATCGAGAAAAAAAAATTCAATGATAAATAAGAGAATGGAAAGAAACCACAAAAAATGACACCTCACCTATGAAAGTTGGAATATAACATAAATCATCAAGGTATGAAAATTGTAAATGTAGCATATATAAACACATAGTGTGTTGATTTTTATATTGTAACTAAATTTTCTATACCATGGGTGTCATCAATTATTGTTAATGTGTTTTCGTTTTTGTTTAATGATTTTTTTTAAGGCATGAATGGGATTCCACGAGGAATGAAGAGTTATCCCATACAATTTAGTAGGTTTCCTTACTACGAGCGCCTACAAATAGCTCATTTGTTTGATACAATGCATATCAGGAAGAATGTAATAGAAATGGTATGGCAGATATTAGATGGAAGGTATGACAAAGATAAAATTGGAAAACTTTGTAGTGACATTGCAGAAGCCAATCATGCATTGCAAAGTGTAATTATTTCCAATGCCAGAGATGAGGACCAAAATATTAGTCTTCCATGGTTTCCGACGGGGTTTTCGTTGAACATACAAAATGTCTTAACCAAAAAAGATGATTTTGGTAGTGTTAAAACTCATGACTGGCATACATTCATTAAGATAATTATTTACGTATATAATTTCCATTTAGTACATTTTTTTGTAATCGTTCTCTCTTATTTGAAAACATTAAATAATGATTTGCTTACAGTACATTCTACCTCTATCTCTCCCAGATGGCTTTGACGACAACATAAAAAAGTTATATATGATCTTGGTAAATACACGAGGTAAGTAGCAATTTATATGCTTCAAAATGTTTGTTCTCTTTGTTGCATAACTTATTGACATATTGTGTTTTAGAGCTTGGAACTTTATTATATATGCCTCAATCTTGTTGATCATTGTTATTTTCTTGCATCTTTTGTAGGTGGCTTTCATCTAAAAAAATCCATAAATAAGATATTAGGTATTGGAATAGAGAAATTCCTTGTCTAATGTCTGAAATGCAGAAGTATTTACCTCCAACATTTTTCAAAGCACAAGAACATTATCTCATACACCAATTTGAGGAGATTGAATTGTGTGGACCTGTAAACTCAAGGTCAATGTGGATGGTGGAAAGGCATTTGAAGTCATTGAAGTATTTTGTTAGAAAAAGAGCACGTCGTGAGGGTTCGATGGTACAGGGCTATATGCTATATCAATCCATGGTGTACATTAGTCAGTATCTTCCAAAATTAGCAAAAAATATCAATCTGCCTCGCATTTGGCATGTCGACTCCATCAACAAATTTGAAGGAAAGGTCCTGTCGGGGAAAGATAGAATCAGGAAAGTGAAAGGTAATTGAATGGTGTAGATTTAAATTATTATACAATTAATTTTTCAATTTATGTAATTTTTATTATTCCATCAGTAATTTAAAGTAAACTTAATTTCCTTTAACTATAGCTAATTTACAATTCTTAATTGTTATTTTTTCATATAGTTGGTCATGTGTGGGATGCACTACATTTATACATTGCAAACAATATTGATTGGATGGAGGAATGGATAGAACGATGTACATAATACTATGGTACCTTATCATTGGAAGGGGTTAGTAAAATGATTAAAACAATGCCTCGTTATCGAGAAAAATATCCCGGTGAACTTACGCAAAGGGAAATTGATTTAGTAAGCAGCTTAAAAGATAAAAAGCCAAGTATATTTACCCTGCTCATTTTTTTCATTGTTTCCCATTATATCAAAATATTTGTTTTGTTTATTTCTTCTTATATATTTATTTCCCGAGAAGGGCATGATGCAACTGATACATCACAATTCTATGTGGTGTAATGGTCATAAATTTCGCATCAAAAAGTTAGATGACACAAAAAAAAAATTTGATTGTGCGATAACTACAGATTTTGAAGTCACTAATGTTTCCTCTAGAAGTGACATGCATCTAGAAGTATCTGAAAATAGGTACTATGGTTATTTGGAAGATATAATTGAGTGTGACTTTGATTCCTTTAAAATTGTTCTGTTTGAGGTCAAATGGTACAGGCTATGAAGGAATGAATGTGATCCAGATAGAACTATTATTGAGCATTCTAATGGATTTACCATGGTTAATACAAGGGAACTTGAACTAGGTACAAAGCCTTATGTTCTTCCAAGTCAATGTGAGAAGGTATTTTACTCATAGGTGCCATGTAAAGAAGGTTGGTCATACATTGTTAGATATGATCCAAGAGGAATGCCGGTCAAGTAAAATGTAGAGGAAGAAGATAGTGTTGAAGAAGAAGGTGACACAAATCAAGAGTAGTTGGTCGCCAACGTAGATGTGTCATATGAGGAATCCAATCAAGAATTTGATCATCCAAATGATGTAGCAGACAATGACGTAGTCATTGATGATGAATATATAACTGAAAAATACATTGATTGTTGCTTGGTTTTGCAACCAAGCTTGTGCAATGAGCACCTATCAACAATGTGATAGCAGTTTCAATATAGAAAGTAAAAACAATTGTAAAGCAAATCTAATCTAACATTAACATGAGCATATAAATTTCAAAAGATAAATAACAAGGACAAGAAACGAAATAGAAAATGGTCTTTTGTATTATGATACCTCAAATGGTGAGGATATGATGTTGAGCAACTCCAAGGGTGAGTAGCTCCAAGCTCCAATGGTCTCTTCTCCAAGATTGCTGAAAATGGTCAAAGTACTCAGGAGAGATTTTGACAGCATGAGGATAGGATGGATGATGGATGGAAAGTGAGGATCCCCTATCACCTTTTTATATGTTTTGGTGATGGGGAATACCATTGTGGTTTTGAGGAAACCAATGGTATTGACCAACAAGGCTTAGGTATCTTTTCCCTCCTTTTTTCCTTTTTTGAATATTTTGAATATTTTATTTCCTTTTAATGTTTTTTGGGAATTCTGGACCCTTTTTGAGGGTTTTTTGTGTTTTTTTGAGGAAAAATATATGTTTTGAGGGGGAAAAGGGGTATTGTGGTCTTTTTGGTGACCTTTTGATGGTTGTAGAGGCTCAAATGATGGAAAAAGTTGACAAATGGGTCATGTGAATAAGGGAATGAGCTAGTGATCTCTTTTTGGGTGTTAACAGATTGCCCCCTGATGTGTGAGGGCAGGAGTTCATAGTATGGCCGATAGACATCATAGTTCTTTTGTCTTTTTTCCTGGGGTTTGGAGGAGAGAAGAGACCGGTTGGAGACTGGAGCAACGTCCCCTTAGAAGCTGCAAAACAAAAAATATTACATGGCCTCAATATGAATGAGGAATAATCTCTGATAATGGCCGAGGCGGGCATACCCATGCTCTTATCAAGACATATACATAACAATTAGTCCCAAGAAGAAGGACTTAAATAAAAAATATGTTGGTACATCATAATGGTCCAGAGGGGACACAATGCTGAGACATACTCATGGTCATACCATGACTGATCTGAATAACAGATACACTGGAAAGAAGGAAATAATCGTTCTGAATAAGGTATGAGAAGGGTTGATGAACTACTGAAACTGAAGGTGTCCAATGTTTGTAGGGACTCAATGACTGTGAGTCAAATCTGAGAAGTATATGTAACTGTATATTGGGTTACATTTGAATAGTGTTTCCAAGTGCAACTCGTATGTCCATAGGAAAATGTAATTGGTTGCTTTCTTAATTAAACTCTCAATTGTGGTAGAGTCAAGTGATATCTGGGGTCTTCAACGAATAATTGAAAGGACTGATACCCTGTACGAGTCTCAACGATGCGATGAAGGTGTTGTAGTCAAGCATGTGAGAAATGATCATTTGGAGAGGCACTGAGGACTCCTTTCAAAATGATCCATATGCACTCATCACAAATGGTTATGAGTCCAAGGTACAGGGACCTCCAGGTATATCCTCTGGAATAGATTTGTTTGGTGTCGACAGATGGAGACCAGCAACTACCAAGGAAATGATGTTTCCTTGAGAGAAGCATGAGGTGCACAACTGATATGTGGTAGTACTGATGGTAGGACTGACATACTGTTGGGATGGGGAATGATTGGGGTCATAGAGTGGGTGGACTCAAACTTCCTTTGTTTAGAGCATGATGACATGGTTGACCTAGCAGCGTAGGGGACTGACTTGTAGGTGCGGGGGATCATAGTTTTAAGGGATGATGGGTATGTATTGTAGACTGGAGTGTCTCTGGGGACAAGCTAATGTATGCTCTAGAGGGACTCTCAGGGTGACATACTGCAAAATACTCTGAACAAAGGCAACCAAAATGGGGAAGCTGTCACAAGAGTAGACATGATCTTTGCGGTGACGAAAGCCACCATTGCTTCCTTCTTCGTAGTTTTAATGAGCTCCAAGAAGGGATAAAGGTGTGCTCTGAAATGGTACTATCTTGTGGATTTTGTGCGAGCCCAGGACTGTTCATGCTCGTGATACTTTCATATTTAAGGAGTCTGAAAATGATAAGAAGGCTCTGAATTGGTGGTTGTGTACCGTCCTGTGGATTTATACGAGCCTAGGATGGTGATTGCTCATGGTTGCTTTCATGTTTAGAGAGTCTAAAAGCGGTAAGTGGACTCCATTGGTGTTATTTTTCGTAAGTTAGTCTGCAAGGCCCGAAAAAGCATAAAATGATGCAAATGGAGAACTCTTCTAGCCGATGTGACTAGAGAATTCTTTTTTCGTAATTAGTCTACAAGGTTTGGAAAAGGGGTAAACTTATACCAGGTAGATGCCCTTTCAAATACTTTTAGCGAGCATGAAAGGAAGAAAGGTTGCTCGGTGATCTTTTCATTGTTTTAGGAGTAAAAAAAGATATTAATAGAAACTCCCTAAGTGCCTTTTTCGTAAAGGAATTGCTCGACCCGAAAAAGGGATAAAATTATATCGAACAAAAAAGTAATGGTGAGAGCGAGTAATGGTCTCGAGCATCATCACGAGTGCGGAAAACTAAATCTGGAAACATAAAGCTTGTCAAAAATGGACCACGGCTGATGTGGCACGCAAACCGAGGTGATGAGGGGCATGGGAAAAAATGCCCAAAAAAATATGGGCGTGAGAGTGAGAAATGGTCTCAAGCATCATCACGAGCATGGAAAACTGAATCCAACAATATAAATGGTGTGAACAATAGAGGTCATAAGGACTCCGGAATGGTCAAAGGAAATAACTAGGTTAAAAAATGGCTACAAATAAAGGTGGGCCCACCAAGCCAAGGATGCAGTGGTGGGGAGAAATGATGACCCGCGGGGGAAGAATACTAGGTGTATCAAAATCAAATAAAATATACAAGTGATATGTGACCTCAAAAATGGTTGAGATCACGTATGTGAAAAAGTGAGCAGGGTTAATGACCTGCCCCCATGCTATGTGCATGGGGTTTATGATTGTCGATCACATATGTGTTGGTTTGAACAATGGGGTCATTGAAATAATGAGATAGATGTGATGGAGAAGTTTCAAAATGATTGATCATGCCCCCTATCACAGGGTCGAGGTAATCTATTATGCCCCCTAACTCAGAGGTGTTAATGTGGTGCAGATGTTGTCTCAGAGAGGGATCAATAGGGCACTGAGCAACTGCTGGCGGGGGGCTATACCATGAGGTTGTGGGCTATGGTGGCATATTGAAGTGATGATATGATGATGGGGGATTCCCATTGTGGGGTGGATGCTCCCAGTATCTTCGACGAGAATCACGATGGTGATGAGTAGGCAAGGTTTTGGACCTACCCCCATGTTGTGGACATGTGGTTTCCTCGTTGATTTGGAAGGGTTGAACATGTGTGTCAAAGGGATCAATGGAAGGGGCCGACCGGACAGAGGGGTATCCAGTGGAAACCGTGTAAATGGTGTTACTTTCTTCCGAGGAGGAAGATGGTGGGGGATGAATTTCCTCAATTTGAGGAGGGGATATCTCTAGGTCGGCATTATTCAATTCGTATAGAGATGCTCTATAATCTGGGAGATCAGGGCAATGATGTGAGTAATGGTCGTAAATCCCACATATCGCACAAGGGTGATTGGTACACAATGATTTATTGCGACGCTGAGGGGGCAGTTCAAGTTTGACAACTGGTATGTTAATGTCATCATCCAACATTTGCATGTGTTCTTGAAGTGCCGGTAATTGTGGACATTGATGGGTAGCATGGCCTATATTGTCGCACAAAGAGCACTTGAGGGGAGCATGGATTGTTGGGGGATTCTTCACTAGTTTTGGGGTCACTGGGGGGGTGCGAGTTGTGGGTCCAGTGGTATAAGTTTGTGGGCCTTTGCCCCTAGTGTTTCAGAATGGAGGGCAAGAATTACTAGATGTTGATGTCATAGTCACCATTGGGGGTGGTCGGTTCTGGATGTTTTCTATACCAGGGGGTGGACGGTTAGAAGTATTGATGGGTTGCACCGGTTGTAAACTGACATTCGGTGTCAAGGGAGGGGTTGGGGCAGGTAGGTACCACACAGGTTGTCCTAATGTTAATCCTGGGAGATTAAGTGTAGCCATGACTGGTGTGTTGATGGCGCCTGAAGGGGGAAATAAAAATGGGATAGTATGAATTGGTGTGGCTCCTACGTGAGTTGGCACTGAGGGTGGTTGCAGGAGTAAAGGGGGTTGTTTGTTTGGTACCTGTGTGTTATGCGAGAGGGTGCACAAATCAGATATCTCAGTTATATTCAAAGGGGGTGGGATGGATTGGAATGTGGAAGTCATAGGTGATTCCGAGTATAATCCGGGTCTGACTGTGGAGACGAACGATGTAGGTGCATTCTGAACTAGTTGTTCAATCATAGGGAGAACATTTTTAGGTTTAGCGGGCGCGTATTGGTTTCGACACATTTGGAGATTCATGTCGGATGATGACATCATAAGGAGATGATGAGTACATGAATCCATCAGTTGGTTTGTGTGTGCAGCATATGTGATTTGTTGTTGTGGTGTTGTGGTTCCTTGAGGAGGATCCAATGGACGAGTGTTCGCCACTCCTTGTGTGGGAAAAGGATTTTGTAGCACCATGGGTTGTGGTTGAGGAGGTGGTGTTGGTTGTGCCACATGCCCTTTCCATTGGGCATCATCAGACCATAGTTGGCATGCTCACCCCAAATGGGGGCAAGTGTGTGTATAATGGTCGTATACCCCGCATATGGAACATGGGTGGTTTGTTCGTAAATTATGGTTCTTACCCTGTTTCGGTGGTCGATCAGGGTTTTGATTGGCGAGGGTAGTGTTGTTGTTGTTTGGAGGATAAGTTTGAGTAATTGCAGGTTGTGGTGAAGTAAGGACTACCTATGGTGGGTAGTAAGCCGCTTGGGCTTGTGAGTGAACAGGAGCATGTGTGGCCTGTTGATGGTAATATGTAGGGGGTGCAACTAGAGGTCGATAAGCTGAAGGTGCATGACCATAACACTGTGGTGGACATCGGGGTCCATGAGTGTGGTGGGTGTGGGCCATGGGAGCATATGAAGTTGTAGCTCCAGAGTGAGATGTGGCCCGCAAAAGATCGGGGCCATTATTATTGCACATAATGGAAAATGGTTGGTTGTGGGATGCAACTTGTCCAATGATGCCGTCGGCAGCGTGGGATGCCCCCGGCGTGTCAGTCCAAAAGGAATCACCGCGGGGAGCATCAGGTAAAATGGTATACAGGTAGCCACACTGGGCGTAGATCATATCAAACTGTTCGGCTTTTAGAATGGCTTCTTCTTCCGACTGGGGTCATTCAGAAGTTACATCCTTGGCTATGAGAGGGAGGAGTGATCTCAGGAACCAATCCAGGAAGATACGGTCATCAAGTTTTATCTTGCAGAGACTACGGCGCTTACACCACTCATGGATATGATCGGTGATGTGTGTAGCGGTGTTCTGTCTACAAGACAGTAGTATTTCCACTCCTGCATCATAGCGGATAGGTAATTGGAAGAATTGTAGGAAAGTCGAGGCAAGGGATGTGAAAATAGGGTGTTTGCCATGGGGTTGCTCAATGTACCATTTGGCTGCCGAGCCGGTAAAATTTTGTTGTAATAAACGAAGACGAATGGAATCGTCTACTTTGGAGTTTGAGGAACACCATAGGTGAAAGGACATGATGTGGCTTTGGCGGTCTTCCCAGCCTTCCCTTCAAATTTTGGGATATCGAAGGGGAGCTTTGTGGGCATGGGGGGCTAAGTGGGGTCATGTCTAATAGGATCATTAGTTAGTCTTGCCAAGTCTGGCAAATTCAAACTTGCCAGAAATGGTAGAGGCACCGAGGGGTGTGATGTAGTGGCTAGGGCATATGTGCTAGTGGTAGCATTATGGTGTGGGCCACTGCCCCCGAAGGGTATCTGATTTGTGAAAGGGATTTGTTCCCCGATCAAAGGTGTATGTGTGAATCCCGTGTTCCCAAGTGTAGCTTGAGTTACAGATGGGTTTGGATTGGGTATGTTAGACGCAAGGTTTGGTATGATAGAAGTGGTTCCAGTCAAAGGTATACCTATAGCAGGTGTAGGTCCTGTGTTGGGCATGCCTGAAGCAGGTGTGGACCCCATATTAGGCATGCCTAAGGGGGTTGCGGTTACCGTGGTTGGCACAGTTGTAGTAGTGGGGTTTGTTGATGTGGCCCCTACAACATTGGTGAAAAAGGGGGCCAAATTGTGATCCAGCCATGCGGTTGGTTAGAGATGTGTGGGTAGGGTGTTCGGATTCAGCCTCAGAATCAAATGTGAAGTGAGGCACGTCAGAATCGGATGACGGCTTTCTATGTTGATGACGTATTGAGTCAAGGGATAATGCTCTACATCAATGACGTGTAAAGTCAAGTGTACCGAACTGAGAGGGTTAACCCTGAAAACGGTGGGATCATCTTAAATTCTCAATGGTGAGAGATGTCTTGAAATATCAATGGATGTAGGTGAGATAAAAAACTCAAGACCCTAGTGCAACAATGTGTGCAGGAGGGGAGTATGAAAAAATAATGGCTCTCAGGCCAACAACCAACCTCAAAATCACTTACTATAACAGTTGTGCTATAGTAAGTGGAGGGATCAAAAAATGGTCAGAATACCAAAAATCAAACGGATCCTAGAAAAAAGTGGTGCTTACTAGACCAAAGGTGGGTATTGTATCATGCAAACACCTAACTAGAAGTATTGTGAGTCGACAAACTATATTCTCTGCAAGGTGAGGAAATCCAAGTAAGACAATATAGAGTGTAGAATCAATGGCTAGATATCCCTCTACTGGGAGGGACACCGAGTAGACAATCCTAGAAGTATGGCTACTAAGATACCCCATTCATGACACGTTCGGTTGGGTGAATCTGCAATTTGGTTCTATCGCCGTTGTACTCCCATACGGGTGGTACATCGAGAACTGCGAGAGGTATCCTTCGGTTACTGAATGGATTGCGGTATTCCACTCAGGCTTCCAGAACCAAACTGGATACTTCAACCCTCCTAAGGGAGAGGCCTTCCCAATAAATTGGTTGATAACCGTGTCAAAATTATAAGGGATTTTAGGTACCCTAAAGGACAACCATTATGTCTCAAATGTGAATAATTGAGGGGTGTTATTGGAACACCTATCCCCTCAATCCTACCTAACTACAAGATTCTTTTAAGTGCTCCCCAAGTGGGGTTAAAAAAGTTTGTTGAGTTTAGGGAAATTTTAAGGCTCAGTTAATTAAACATGTGGCATATTGTGTGCAAGTGTGATTATTTAACTGAAAAAAAAGGGATTTACCTCACTTGGGTGATTGATTACAAATTAAGAACAATACGATTTCAACTTGTAAAAATAAAATAAAAGGCTTTCTTCTTAAATGCTAATGCTTTGGTAAACTTTTAAAAAATATGTGGATTTTTCAAAAAATTTAAAGTAAAGCAAATATCATAAAAATAAGTGGTATTCTAATGCTTTCGGCAAAAATATATAGCAAATTAAAAATTTGGTTTTAATTTTGCAAAAATGAAATTGCTTCACAATTTTTCTTTCACTAGACTGAAATTTTTTAAAAATGATGAAGTAAAGCAAAATAATATTAATAAATATCAATATGTAATGCTACAAAATGAAATAGTAGGCTATTCAAAAGTGCAGGGAAGATGGCTGGAAAACATGGGCCAAAATGGGTGAACTGAAGTGATAAATAACACTAAAATAAAATATTAGAGAAATTTCTATGAAACATCTCTTAAATCCAATAGTATATTTGTATTCCTTGTTCGAAAACACCCAATTTGAAAAAACAAATAGTCTCAAACGAAGTTCATGACAGGGAGATATGGTCGTTTGAAAGTTGCGTCGCACTGCCAGAAAATTACATCGCGGGTTTCGGGCTAAAAGTCACGATGGTCATCGTGGGTTTCAGGCAAAAAGTCACGATGATCCACGCAGAAAAAGGCCGCACAGTCGCGATGATCAGCACGGAAAAGGGCCGCGAAGCCATGATGATCAGCGCGGAAAATCACCGAAAAGTCGCGTGACTGTTGGGCGAAAACTCGCGATGCGAAAGCCGAAAAATGGATGCCGAAAAACGAACCTGAAAATGGAAATTTCAGACTGTTAAAGGCTCTAGAAAGGGCCAAAATCTAGGGCAGCAATGGATCTACTGCCTAAGATGGCAGATCTGTAAATTAAAATGATAAAAACTAGTAAACAAGAAGATCTAAAGCAAAAAACTAAGATTCAAAAACTCGAATACCAGCAGAGTCGCCAAAAACTATTGCTTGGTTTTGCAACCAAGCTTGTGCAATGAGCACCTATCAATAATGTGATAGCAGTTTCAATATAGAAAGTAAAAATAATTGTAAAGCAAATCTAATCTAACATTAACATGAGCATATAAATTTCAAAAGATAAATAACAAGAACAAGAAACGAAATAGAAAATGGTTTTTTGTATTAAGATACCTCAAATGGTGAGGATATTATGTTGAGCAACTCCAAGGGTGAGTAGCTCCAAGCTCCAATGGTCTCTTCTCCAAGATTGCTGAAAATGGTCAAAGTACTCAGGAGAGATTTTGACAGCATGAGGATAGGATGGATGATGGATGGAAAGTGAGGAGCCCCTATCACCTTTTTATAGGTTTTGGTGATGGGGAATACCATTGTGGTTTTGAAGAAACCAATGGTATTGACCAACATGGTTTAGGTATCTTTTCCCTCCTTTTTTCCTTTTTTGAATATTTTGAGTATTTTATTCCCTTTTAATGTTTTTTGGGAATTCAGGACCCTTTTTGAGGGTTCTTTGTGTTTTTTTGAGGAAAAATATATATTTGGAGGGGGAAAAAGGGGTATTGTGGTCTTTTTGGTGACCTTTTGATGGTTGTAGAGGCTCAAATGGTGGAAAAAGTGGACAAATGGGTCATGTGAATAAGGGAATGATCTAGATAGCACTTTTTGGGTGTTAACATTGATGTTGATGCGGATATGAGCGATCTTTTCAACGATAAAGATTCTGAACCAAATGACGATACATCTGTTGACTCAGATGAAGAAGAATAACAATGACATTGTAGCAATGTTGTAATATAGGAGGTATGTGAGAACATATTTTTGCATAATTTATTATGTTTAAATTATTTAGTTATGTCATTTTTTATTTAGTATGTTACATCATCACCATCATCATCATCCTCATCCTTATCATCATCATCACCATCGTTTTCATCATCATCACCGTCGTCTTCATTGTATTCATCATCCTCATCCTCATCCTCACCGTCTTTGTCATCATCATCATCGTCATCATCATCATCATCATCATCGTCATCATCATCATCATCATCATCATCGTCATCTTCATCATAATCATCATAACCATCATCATCATCATCATCATCATCAATGACACCTTCATCATGATCTTCATCATCATCATCATCATATTCATCATCATCATCATCATCATCATCATCGTTATCATCGTCATCACCAATACCATCATCATCATCATCATATTCATCATCACCATCTTCACCAGCATCATCATCATCATCATTGTAATCACCATCTTGATCATCATCATCATCATCATCTTTGTTGTAGTCATCACCACCATCATCATCATTAATAATCATCTTCATCATTTTCATCATCATCGTTGTCGTCGTCATCAGCATTATCTTCATGGTATTCATAATCATCATCATATTCTTCATCATCATCATCATCACCATCATCACCATAATCATCATCATCATCATCATCATCGTCATCATCCTCATCCTCATCATCATCATCATCGCCATCATCTTCATCATCGTCATCTTCTTCATAATCACCATCTTCATCATCATCATCATTAATAATCATCTTCATCATCATCGTTGTCGTCGTCATCACCATCTTCATGGTCATCATCATCATCATCATCCCATCAATTTATATTCATGAGATAAATTGATTCACTTCATGGTCTTTTGGGATAATGCCACTTCATGGTCTTTTGAGATAAATTGATTCACTCATGAGATAAATTGTTAATCAATGTGGCATTAAGTTGTCACAAAAATGGTTGGTTGAATTATTCCATCTATATTGGATGCATGGTCTTGGGAATGCCAATTTTGTTGACATGGAAGATTATGCCATACATGAACACAAATTTAGGGAGGGGAGGTTTAGGAGGCACAATACTAAGGATATAGTATAAGCACATTGTAAAGAAGTTGAATTTACTTGGACTTATAAATATGAATATTGGAAAGATTAAAATTCTTTAGGGGAGCCAAAACATACAAAGAGGTACAGTACAAGAAAACTCAAACACATAGTTTGAAGATTGGAGGTGAAGCTAAAAAACGAGTAGAATTTTGTTTTTTTCACTCAATTCCTACTCAATTTATTGCTCGTAATTTAGAGTTGTTTTAAATTTGGGCCATTTCAATATCATAATGAGCACAAAATATAAAACACAAAGATCCCCACCTATATAGGATCTTGGATTGAAAGATACCTCAAACAAGATTGAACTCAAGGATGGTTCCATAAAAGGATTTGTGCGACTTATCTATCATAGAGTTCCCACACAACCTTAGAGATCCGAAAAGGATTCTCAAATTCATTTAAATAAATTTTAGGTCCATTGGTAAAGTTTTGTACCATGGAATTTATGTTTTGTACCATTGGTAAAGGTAGAGATCGCATAAATATGTTTTGAAGGTTTGTTGTGTTCATAAAGAGAGTTGTACAACCTAAAATGCACAGGTTTGTGAAAAAAATTATAATATAGGTCCAAAGATGCATGAACTTTGAGATTTAACAAAGTTCACAATATCGAGGAGAGTATCAAATAGAACAATCCTAGTGTTGGATCCATACGAAAATTTGTGAGTAAAATAAATGTGAAGTCCAAATATTTCTTTGGCTCATGGAGCTAAGGGATTTTGTTACATACACAACATCTATGCCTTAAGTATGGTTTGGATACTTGGAATTTTTTTGAAATGAAAACATTCAACTACCTTGGAAATGCCACTCCACTTGACACACTTGAGGAACCCATGTGTCATTGTGAATCACTTTATTGATGCCATCTTGACATGTGGGAATATCCAAATGTTTGGGGAAACTCTTTGCTATCATGAATGACATCATCACGGATGGGTTAGTGACGAGCTCAAACTTTGTGTTTATTGAACTACATAAAATTTAAATAGACTTGACCTTAGAATTAATAATACTCTATTTTTCTTTGAGTTTTTCTTCCCTAAGAAAATTCAACTCCCTATGTTTTAAAATGCCAAGACCCTGTCAAAGACTCAACACAAACTTTGAGGAAGTTCAATAATTTTTTAGGTCCAATCATTTATTAACATGTATTCAAGGAAATGATGCTTCGAATCAATAAATCACTATTTGATAATCCATTATGTCGACATGTTCAAACATATTAAGGTTTCTTTGGTTTATTTTACTTGCACAAGGCTCTCCCCAGGATAGACACATTATTAAGTTTATTCTATATCCGTTTTCAGGATATGGCTTGAGCTAATTCATTGCTTTGTGTCTTGTTCCTACACAAGTTTCTTGATAGAGCTGACAATTGGATTCATTTGAGGCTCATACAACATATATTGATCATAATTCTCCACATGTAAATTTATCCATGCTATGCCATCCATAGTGGGGAAATTTGGGATTAACCCGAATTGTGAATGAGGCTCATTAGAAACAAGAAAGGAATATGTATATGATGATCTTATTTAAAAAGAGAACGTATTTCATTTGTAACAATGGAAGACTTGGGCCAGCATTATCTAATAATAACTGGGTAGATATGGATGCCTATGTCAACGTAAAACTACATAGCTAGTAGTATTGGAAAACATCGACACCTCCCCCCACCCTGTAAGAGAAATGTAGGGAGTAAAAAAAGAAAATAAAAATGGATCCTGACAATAAGGATTGATAAGGTACCCGTGTACAAACTTTCATAAGTGGAGAAAATGAGAAAAACCCATAGTTTAAGCACTTTCAATTAATGTAGCATTTACTCCTTGTATACTTGTAACCAATAATCATGTTGTTTGTAATGTTATTCAACCCCCTTCTTATGGAAACATTGACAACTTGTAACTTTTGTATGTAGTTGATAACAATATTCATAAGGGGATGTGATGTTCTAAAACTATATTATTTATATAATAAAATCAATTTTGCACCTAAATAATGTTTGGATGAAATAAATAATACCCAATTTTAATGATTGTAGGTACCACCAAATAGGTACTTGTTGAATCTATCTTCCTCAAGTGAGGAAGATAGACTAGAAGAGGTTGAAAGCGAGACGTCTATTACAAGATCTAACATGCCAATATCAACTAGAGGTGAAAAGGTAAGGAGGAAATTTTGTAGATGCATGGAAATTTTTCTTTTTGAGGGATGATCATGTGATTATGATAATGAGAGCATAGGTGACATTGAGTTTCGCCTGAGGTATAGACATATTGTCAAACGATGGCTATCCAAGGAACTACCCCAAGTGGACATAGATTTCTTCCTCAATGGGAGGATTTATCGCATGGCTCCATCATATTTACATGGATTGGGGCTATTTTCCATGGATGTCATAAAGGTCAAATATGTTACTGAAATTGAATTGATGGAGTATGCCGGACCATGCTACAAATACAATGACTAGTTGTTGTTGGTCCAATATACGTGAAATATGCAGACATACAGAGTGGCAACAAATTATTGTCAACTATTGGACAACAATCTGGACAAAAGAGATACTATGTATATTGATGGAAGGACAAAAGCTTCCACAAATATAGTAGGCTTTATAAATAGTACACTAATAGGGACAACACATAAGCTACCCAATTGCATATTTGACGGGCGTGAAGGAAATCATGTATTCATATGTGCAACAAAATCAATAGTTGCAGGTGAAGAGTTGTTGATCGATTACAGGTTGAATCGAATAGATGTCGTAGTTTCTATTATGGTGGTAATTTTCTTATACAACATTTAACTCAACCTTTGATCGATTACTTATTATTTTTCTCTTTCAACAAATTTATTTATATGTCATGCTTTTTATCATATACACATGGTTAATTATATGTCATGCTTTTCATTAATCACGTTTAAGAGACATTGTTGAATATGTAGTTGTCATTTTTTATATGTCTTAATTATTATATTGTGGCATGGTGATCTTGTCCATATGCAACAAGCTGACCGTGGAAATTCACCAATGGTGACACATGAGGTAAATGCTAGTTTAATAGTAGCTAATAGCATCAATGTGATATTAAACACAATTCATGATTATATTACAGTTGTTAACATTTAACCTTTTTTATGCTTATGAGCTCAATATTTCAAGATAATATCATTATTATTGTATTGTGGAAGGGGAACGATACTCAAAGCACACCTACAACTTCTGCACAGGTAAACGTGACTGTCATATTAACAATACATTTTTCTTCATTAATCATGTTTATTATGCATGGTTCAATTTTTACTTTTCGATATGAATATGCGTTGCTTCTTGTATTGTGGTAGGGTGACCGTGGGAAGTCGCTTATGCTGTCACATTAGGTAAATGACAATGTAATAGTAACTAAACATGATTAATGTAATTGTTTTTGTTATTATATGTATTTTATTTTTTTACATAATCTTTTGTAATGATAAAAATAAATTAACTACTTTTATTGATTGACGTTCATAGAGCATACCACATCAGGATGATGAAGTGGTCACTGAGGAAGATATATTTTATTTAACCAACCCAATGGAAAATGTGAATAAGGATTTGAAAAAGTGAAATAAGGACCTTCTTAGACTGATTGTAATTAGACGCATGTCTGAAGAAATCAAAGCAAAAATTGATGACTTGAGGCAAACGATAGAACAATACGGGGTAAGTGGCATCTTTGAAAGTTTTTACGAACTATGACATATATTCATTTATGTTATTTTAGTTCTCTTTTTTTATATGATCTAATCAATTGAAGTTTTCTTTATGTAGGAATTTTTGGAGATAACACCCGTGCATCGAGAACAGGCTGTAGACGTCGGTATTGGTAGTAGTGATGGTTCAACACATCATCAATCTATCATACCAATGAGGTTGTTTGCCTCTCCTAAACAACAATGCACTTTAGATGCTCCGACCTCACCAGATTTTGGACGTCAACATGTCCCTTCAACCACCACTACTTCACAGGATGTTAGAGAGGACAATAGCATCGAATGTGAAAGTTGATATATTGGATCAGTATGTGTGGTTAGCAAGGGATCATTTCCCGTTAGCTTCTTGGTGGACCAAGAATGTGTTCCAATCAAGATACCGAAGATTGCAGGTATTATTTAATTTATTCAATTTTTTTTTCATGTAGTTCAAAGCCACATACCTCAAATTAGTTTTAATTAATGATCATATTTTTTTTGCAGGAAATAATGTTTTTTATAAGAACCTACATGAGAAGGAATTGAATATTTTTGGGCCCACCATTCGTAGACAATCGAATGCCCAAAATGACAAATTGAAACATGATTTGATGAACCACATGGTCAACTTGTTTGGTGATACCATCAACAAAAAAAGTGTCACCTCAGCAGCTGGCTTAAATTTGAAATATGTCAAGGCATATTATAAGGACAAATTATTTGAAAATTAACCATAAGTAACAGCATCCTCCTATATTTCTATAGAAGGAGTGGAATGCGCTCATGGATGATGCAAAGGGGAAGGCTTTGAGAAAACAAGGAAAGACTCGACCAATCAGTTCAAGAAGGTATGACATGTATCATATTTTCAATGAACAATGTTCAATTTTTTTAAAACTTTTAAATATATTTAAATTGCGATATCTAACATATTTGAAACCTTTAATAGGATCCCCAACACCTCTAAAGAAAGAAAGGAAAGAGTAGAAAAACATGGGAAACACAAACTAGGCCAACGTGGATATCAAAAGCTAAGGGCACAAATTGTAAGAATCAAACGATCATTTTTTGTAGCCAAAATTTTTCTAACTGTAGCAAACAATTAATTGATTTATCACAAGCACTTTACATGGTGTTATGCATTGCAGGGAAATGCTTTTCAAGAGGCTGCCACTGAAGAAGGCTTGAATCTCGGCTTCAAGTACGGTTTTCAGCATGTCCTGGAACATCGAAAATGCTTAGGGAAAACCCCAATTTCCCCATTGATGCATGCAGAGGTAAATAAAATCAATAAGGCCATCATTATAATGTACTTGTGCAATATTTTCATGAATGATTACATCGAAAAATGACTGTCTTTTTTTGTTTTCAGGGTGATACCAACAAAAAAAGCAAGGGTAGTGGTACCGAACTAGTACCATGCGATGGTGGGGAGATTCCTAGCCATTTATGTATGTATGTTATAAAAAAAAGTGTTTAATATGATTTTAAATACATAATTGATGACGTGTACTAACTAATATTTTTCTGTGAATGGAATAGCATATACCTTGTCATTCTCAACCAGGAGAGGAACAAATGGCAGAACCAATGCACACTTTAGTTGACTCATCCAATCAACAAACAGGTAAAGATCATTGTAATTATATTGCAAGTAATCAAATACATATCTCAATAATAACTGTGCATTTATATCTATATAATTGTCTTGGTTCTTGTAGATGATGCCCCTCTCCATCAACCTCCACACGATGCTAGTCAATGTACTAGAAGTATGGTATGGGAGGGCATGTCCACACAATCAAAATAAGGAGAGGGAACAACAACTACAATGGGTCAAGACACTGAAGATGAAGTCACCCTCTTCAAATTTCTGAGAAAAAAACCAAAACATAAAAATAAGTAGTTGTAAACATTTAAGATTTGTATTTGACTGAGCGAAGGCATGAAATATATATAGTTTTGTTACAAGTGTCTTGATCTAGTCGATGCATGGTCATATTTTAGAATTGAGGTTTCACATGTGTATGTTATTGCTCAGTTCATATTTCTGAATATGTGCGACATCTTTCAAGTGTTGGAATATTCTCACCATCATTTTTTATATTTGCATGCCTGCATGCATCTAGTCATGATGCATGCATCTAGTCATCAGTATGGTAGTCTCCCCAACACCTGGAGCCTATGTTCAGCCCTTTAGAGCATGTGTTATCCCTTAGGAGCCCTACCACCTACCTAGTGTGCCTTGTTTTCCTCACCTAGAAGACTAATGCACCCTACTACACTACTTGGATCACTAATAGAGAGTTGCAGCATCTAATGACTAGTTTATTCATTTATTGCTTAGTTTAACTGCCTATAGCTCCCAATTGTTTGTATAGGAGTGCCACATAACCTATTGATAGTCTCATTAGCCTCATGTTCCATCCTTGGAGTCTCCATCCCTTCAATTGTGTTCACGTGACTCAATTAGACTCAATTAGACTCATTTGACTGAATTTTGAGTATTTGTGACTACTACCACTAATTGGATGATGTCTCCAATGCTATCCAAGCCAGAAATTTAGGAGAATTCGAATGACCTTTGTGGCATTCGAATTCATTTGATTGTATTCAGTTATTGTTCACTTTTCATAGTGCTAACTTACAACTGATGTATGATACAACAATTTTTTCATTTCTTGTGTTAATGAGTGATTATTGATTCAACAATTCATCTTCTCTTCTCTGCTATTCTTGAGTCATTTTTAGTGAAGTTTTCTCTAGCTGTGTGATCTATTCGGTAAAATATCACATGGTATTAGAGTCGGAGACAACTATTCAAATTGCAGTTGCAGTAATTCTTTGAGAAACTATCTTTCATTGAGCACCAGAAGCCTCTGGATTTCCACAACAATTCCTGGTGCAATTGTATTGAATTCATTAGAGCAATCCAGTGAGGTCTATCCAGGTGTGAAAGATCCAGTCACATGTGCTCATTGTCCTAAGGAAGTGTTCAATTTGAACTTGCAGCAAATCTCCATCAACAATATTATTTGTTTTGCAGGTTATTCCATCTTCAACATATTCAAATTCAACAACTACTATGGATCTCCATTGTTTTTGCAGGTTATTCAAATTTATCTGTAGATGCAGCGGTTTCCAATAGTTGAAGCGGTTTTGAATTTTTATGCAGTTGCAACAGTTTTGATGTCTTCTGCAGTTGAAATAGTTTTCTGCAGTTGCAACAATTTTCTGCAGTTGTAGCAATAGATTCGAATTCTACAACATCTCCAATGGATCTGAAATCAATTCCTTCTCTCTCTTCATACAACTATGAAGAATGGAAACCAAATATGACAACATACCTGAAGATATATGGTCTTTTCGATATGTGTGTTGGGTTTGGTCCAAGTTAAGCCAATTTTGGACAAGTCAGTTTTGGGAGTGGCGAAGTTACAAAGCAGCTCAGCACTAGCACCGCGAAGACCCAACGCTGCGAAGTTACAGCGCTGCGAAGTGCCAGTTCTGTGAAGAGTCGGCATGGCAAAGTTTTGGATAGAAAGCAGCATAAGTTATGGTGAGATCGGTCGGCGATATGTTTTGGGAAAGATAATCTGAGATTCCCAGGATGCGGGTAAGGAGTGGCGAAGAAGGAAAGCGATCGGTCACACGAGCAAAGGCAACACTACATGAACTGAGTGCACGAAACCGTTAGAGAAGAACAACAGATGAAAGAGACCCATCGGCATGCGCTTGATAGAGGGGATGAAAGCGATGTGACCATGCATAGTCAAAGATGTCAGAAGCCAGAGGCAACGCAGAAGGGTCACCACGACGGTGAAGTTGCTATCATAACCTAGCATATTTTGGTTAGCGGGGTAAGCGCACTAGTTTTGGGTAACCCTAGGGTTTTGGCGGACATGCATTGTAACAGATATGACCTACAGGAACAATCTATAAAAGGGAATATTTTGTAAGGGAAAGGGTTAATATTTTTTTTAGTATTGATCAGTTTTGTTTATCTCTGTTGAGAGACGATTGTAAAGAGGCTCTGCAGTTGTGTGTGCAGAGACCTACTGAAGAGAGAAGAGAGTATGCAGCTGAGTGTGCAGACTGAGACTGTTGAACCCTTCTCATATATAATAAAACAACAGTTCCTATGGATGTAGCGCCCATCCTGTTGGTGAACCACGTTAAATCCTTGTGTTATGTGATTGAATGTGTATTTGGTTATGCTGAATGGCTAAGTCCTGTTTATGAGTAAATGTATCTTCGCTTTCATGTATATTTTCCATAAGAATGAATGATAGGAATAATATGCTAAGTGTTGAATGCATATCAATGAATGTTCAATGCGGAAGTATTTCTGAACATGATGAATGCATAATTTAGACGGGTAACACTTAAGTCAGCGAAGTCTGTGTAGTGCGATTCCTTGAAGCGCAACATCGGAAGTGCATAGTTGCATCATAGTTCATCATATTGCATAAGTTTGTGGGATACACAGTCTAAGATACTTGTTGAATGTGTAAATTTGCACTAAGTAAGGAATGTCGAAGATGTGTGAGTGTTAAAGAGGAAGCGCAGTCATCAGTTGCATTGTCCTGTTGTCGAATAGCCATCCCATATTGTGCAGTCCTTGGATGCACTATTATATAAGTAACAGCCGCGAGGTAGGTGAACTTCATGCAGTCCCCCATTCCATTGAAGTGCGCATCACCCGGTTGTGGAAACCTGATTCCGCAACCTCCCCATAACTTCGCCTTGGGTGAGACCTAAGTGTGCTCGCAGACTATTTCCAAAAGGGCCAGTGAAAAGGGGTTTTGTTGGTTCCCTGAACTGTAACCTCCCCATAACTTCGCCTCGGGTGAGACCTAAGTGTGCTTGCAGACTGTTGCCGAAAGGGCCAGTGAAAATGGGTTTTTTTGGTTCCCTTAACCACGCAGAACCTGGGTCTTTCTTGAAAAGCTAAAGAATAGTTTATGATCCAACAAATGGTTCCATTGTCGCACTTGAACTAGTGATGAGCACCAAAAATTGGAATCCAAAGAAAATAAAAATATGGAGCTGGGTGGACAAGACTGAAAGGGATTTTGCAAGAAAAGAGAATATATATCGGCGTCTCTCTGACGTAGAGTGGCTGCAGAAATATCTGTGGGCGGACATTTATGAAATTTTCTTCACATCTTTTGGAAACAAGTTGGATGAGTGGTTATCAAGAATCGCAGAGTGGAAGAACTATTTCCAAGAAGGAGTACCTACCGAGTGGACCCCAGATCTCATTCAGAGACTTAAAATAGTAGATAACCCACTCGCACGAGTAGTCGACTTTTTGCTTGACAGTATACTACAAGGATTTGTTACAGAGTTCGTTGTGGACACCCTGAATTCCAACAGCGCAGCAGAGGCAGAGTTCTTCAAAGGATTCAGAGGTAAGTATCTGAACAATCTGAGTTTATATATCAAAATGCTTTTAGCTAAGAAATGTGTTTTAAGAATGCATTAAGATACCTAGTTGTTATAAGTCTGTAATGTTCCGAGCTAATGACAGTGATACAGAAGAACATATTCATACATTAAGAAGTGGTGAAAGATATAAGGTTAGCAAATAAAGGGACCCTAACGAACATGAACTATGCATAGACACTGAGTTCCAAGTTGAGACCGATAGCCATACAACACCTCCATCAGCTACCTATCAGCCCATTACTCTGCAGAATCCACCAGTTGAGAATACTATGACTCCTATTCAACAGAACGTCAGTAGTAGTAACAACGTGAGAGTGAGTACTCAGAACATTCCATGCAATATCATCCCTACCACTGCACAGAATATTGCGCCACCGAGAAGGAGAATGACAAATGATATAAAACTGCCAATATTTAAAGGAACGGGTCTAGAAGACCCTGAGCAACACTGGTTTCTGTGTGAAGCCGTCTGGAACATCAAGCAATTCCATATTTGGCTCCAGAATTGTCTTTTATAATGATGTTATTTATATTAATTTCCCATCCTATCTACTATAATTTAATACATCTATGTTCAATAAGGCTATCTTTTACTTTGTTTTATTAATTAAATCTCGTAAATGTAAAGTGAGCCTAAATATATTATTTTTAAATGTATTAAACACAATATTATGCAAATAATAGATGTTCGGTACTCCATCTGACCTTTCATTCAGCCCTTCTTTCGATCCTAAGTTTCGCATTGGTTTGATAGCATGTTTCTTACTGGTTTACTGGTTTGGCTTACCTTTGTCTTATGGCTCTCCCTTACTATGTTGACTTACCTGCGTCTTCTAATTCTTTATGGTCTTGTGTATTTACATATGCAAATCGAAATCATGGGTTAATGTGGAAGCTTTGGTTCACTAATTTACACATTATTTTTATAATATTGTTTCAAATTTAAACAAATAATAAAAATAAAATAAAATGTTGAAATGATTATTATTTTTTTACACCTACTAATTCTTTTTAATAAAATTTGTTTAAACTTTAAAACACTCGTAAATCAAATTATTACTATGTGAATCATAACAATTTCGATAAATATGAATCATGTCAATTTAAATAAAAATGGAATATGGCAATTATTTGCGAGCATGAATGCCACTTATATGTTTCAATGCCATATAAATTAAAAACACAAAACTCATTAAAGAAATGGAACCATAGCCATTAATTAATTATTTAAATGTTTATTTTCCAACATGGAAATCTACTCACCTATTTTTATTTGTTATGCTACTTCAAGAGTTAATTAAATATTTTGTTGATTATGGCATAACAAATGAACTTATTATCCCTCTACTTATTTAAGAATTTGTTTTGGGTGTTAGTTATATGCAATATAACATATTTTTTTAATTTTAAATGCAGGTTACGGATCATGGAGTGGATCAAATATCATCACGAGAAAGATTTAAATAACTGAGCATGCGGAGGATGTAAATGATGAATTTGCCTAGGTTCACGTGATGGAATGGAGCGCACAAAGGGGATTAAGATAACCAACACATAATTAAATTACCAGTCAGCAAACCCAACGAACAATCAACTCATGCAACAACCTAGAAGAAATTCTGCTTAGAAACCGGATTTATTAACTAATTTTCGTTACAGGTCATCCGGACGCTCATTCGGACGCCCATTCAGATTTCTTTCAAAAACGTGTTTTAACATATAAATATTATCACGAGAAAGATAATAAAGGCTACAAATCATGGAGTGGATCAAATATTATCATGAGAAATATTTAAATAACGGAGCATGTGGAGGATGTAAACGATGAATTCGCCCAGGTTCACGTGATGGAAGGGAGCGCACAAAGGGGATTAAGATACCCAACACATAATTAAATTACAGCGAGCAAACCCAACCGAAAATTAACTCATGCAACAACCCAGCAGAAATTCCGCTTAGAAACCGGGTTTATTAACTAATTTCCATTACAGGTCATCCGGATGCTCATTTGGACGCCCATTCGGATTTCTGTCAAAAACGTGTTTTAACAGACAACAAAATTTCAGGTTGAATCTGCGGGCAAACAGAGGTGAAATTAAAATTTTTGGCACATGGGTTTTGTGTGGAATAGGCCCATTTAGGTCACCATGTCGAATTTTGCCAAAATTCAACTTCATTTGGGAGCAGTTCATTGTTCTCTGAAACCAACTTTCCCAGAAAATGTGGTTGACCGTTTTCTAAAATTAGAAATTAGTTTTAACAACTCATGAACTTGGGGATTCGGTTCTATCCACTCCCCAATGTTTTTTATGTATAAATAGAGCCCCATAGGGATCAGAAATGTTGTAATTTCTGTTCTGCATTTTTATAATGGAAGTGTTGCTCTGTTCCTGGGTTAAATTCGTTTTTCTATTCTGCGATTGAATAATTCGTGAGGTTGTTTCCACTGCTACCTAGGAGGGCCCCTCAATGGCAGCGTGAAGCATCTATTGTTTTTGTAGTGTCAGATAAGCAGTTGTGTGTATCTTATTTATTTATTGATGTGCGTGAATATTTTCTTTCCCTATAGATGTTCGAATCATTGCTATCTTGTCTTGTTGTATAAACGTTTGATTCCATTCATGCATGCTATGTGTTATGTTATATGAGCTCATTGTAGATTGTTAAGTAGGAAAAGAGATCTTTGTTTTATGCATTTTGTAGATGGTATTTGTTAGATAGCTTTTTATTTCATAAATAATGTCTTGTTGAATTTTGTAGATGGCATTTACTGTATTTTGTAGATAGGATGTCAATTCATAGTAGTGAACAAATTTGCCTCGTACAGTAGTAATTTGTTTTGCATTAGTTTATTTCATGCAAATAGTGTTGTGGCTTGTAGAGTAGGTTAGGGATTGAGATTCGTTTGTGCTTATGCACTTGAATTCATTTTGGCCTCATTTGCACATTGGATCCAATAGATAGTTGCATTGCTATAGTTTTCATTTACTAGAAAAGAATTGCATTTTGATTTCGTTAAAGTTAATTCACAATAGGAATTAGTTTTCAAGCTAAATGCAATTAAGTAGTTTCTTTTACATAGAACAATAATTTTTAGTTTAGTTAAATAGACTTACATTTCAAATGCTCATAATTAGTTTTCTTTCATAATAGAGCATGCTTCACTTTGCTCAAAACTAGTTTGCAATTTAAATTTGTATAACATAATATATTTTAATTCTCAAAATGATAAGTCTTTGGTCATAGAATATATATATTTTGAGTTGTTTAATAGTTGTAATTATTCTGTTGTTCATAAAATGCAATTTTCTGCTATTTACATGTTATTTGTATTTCTAGAATTCATACGGCCAACCATTCGCACCTTCATTCGGACTGTCTTTCAGCCTTCCATTCATATTTACACAGAATTTTCAGTATTTTCCAGAATTTCCAGTATTACGTTTTTGTGCATAAATAATTAGTTAGGGCTCAGGTTAATTTTCCAGTACTTTATCATATTCTGTAGCTAGTTTGGGATTCGAATCCACTTTTAGCATTTCATATTTGGTTTCATATTAACACATAGATTAATTATTTATGTTATAAGTCATGATGAAATTCATTTATACTTAAAATCATTTTACTGTAGCTGTAGTTGGATTTATTTACCTTTCAACTCTGTTTTACTACGCAATAGAAAATGGTTTTCTCCTTTGAATGCAAATTAGTGTAGTTGCTTCTTGTTATTTTAATTCAAATAGTTTATTTACTGTCATGCTTGCACCATAGAGTAGTATGCATAAACCCAGCTGGTATTAAAATCATTTACCCTATTTATTTTCATAGTTTGTATCGTTTTTTTCATCCGGACTGTCATTTAGACTATCATCCAGACTTTAATATTTTCTGTTGTGTTTTTATGCTTAATTACAGTTTAGTTTCTCATGTTTTTGAATTGCATTATATCCTGTAGCTAGCCAGTACCTACAATTGTAGTTAGAACCTTGTTTTGAATTACATAGAGTTTTGTTTAAGCTTCATGTTCATGTTTAGTCCTTGTTCATCTCTTTAGCCTACCTTTATTTTTCATTTCCAGCTTGTATTTGGATTTGTAGTCAATAATTTACCTCTATTTTTATAGCTTGTTAACTTCCCTAGAACTTGTTGATCCCACCTTTATTTTAGATTAGTTCAAGCCTTCAATCCTGCACATATAGTGTTTGCATCTCATAAGCTACCTTCCCGGCTTGACAGTTAAAGGTTGAATTAGATAGCATATATTTTACCCAACATTTTGGCGCCACTACTAGGGAGGTGCTAAAGTGATTGGAGTCTAGGTAGATAGGCGTAGAGGGGATAATGGTAAGACGAGAGGTAAGAACTTGTGCATCCACTATAGTGGGGTGCCCCAAATCCTTGTTGTTCCTTTTCGCACAAGTATGATTTCCTTTCAATATGTTTGAGTGTGTTTATTTTCCGCAAGTTAATTTCATGTAGGTGCTTCATTTGATAAAAGTGGTGTGTTTAGTTTGCAAATTTGTTTTACTAGTAGAAAGTCTTTTAAAAACACATAAAAAAAAAATTTGGGTGCTGTAAGAACCCCAAGTACTAATCCATGTGTGAAGTAGGATCTATCAACCAACAAAATGGATTCAGAGATGACCATCAGTATGAGAAAACTGTCTCAAATCCTAGCAACAGCTAGGATCTCAATTTCTTCTTCTCAAGGAGAACACGTCTTTATGGAAATAAAAAAAATTTCTACCTCTCCAGAAATAATATAAAAACCACAGTCCCATGAGCTACAAACCGACCCTCCTTTCCAATCTACCAAGGAAATCGGAAACTTGGAGACTGCATTCAATGGAGAGAGACTTGATATTGAAGAATGCTCCACATATATATCAACAGATCCTTTATGTACTCAAGCAATTGAACATTCAGAAGAAGAGGACCTGCATGGCTTGAGGAAGGAAGGTGGGTACCACGACTAAATTGAAATTTGGTTTCAATAGGTAATGCAACCACAATACAATTCCTTCATTCGATACCTTCTGTTGCAAAGGAAAGTAAGTCGGTTGATTCTCCACATCCAAGTAATCACTACTTTAACTTTTTCATATGTAGATATAGGTATGTTTTTCATTTTGCTTCGCACATGGTTACATTGGAAAAATTCTTACACATGAATGAAGAGTTTTTCTTTCTTTTAGATAGCATAGGATAGTATGTATATCAATAAAAAGTTGTATGTGGTTAGTTAGCTTTAGATATTCATACAAATTCACTTTCTATTTTCCTTTAAAATAAAAGAACTAAGAATAAGATCATGTTAATGACTAAACCAAAACAATCTTACAACATTATTCATTTTCATACATGCATATTTCTTATTTACCAGTTACTCAAGACCAACTTTAAACATCATGGGGATTTGTCATAAATTATGGTCTATCTAAAACCTAGAGGTCACTCATACATCCTAGCTTCATTATCAGGGCTTGTTATTTAAGCATCTCTACTACACAGTAGCATAAGGGTGAATGGAATTCCTAGTTTGTGGGGAACACTACTATAAATCAATATGAAGAAGGCGAGCTTTGGGACTAGAGACGCCTTTCATTCATTATCTTATGGATCCATCCACTTCACATTAATAAACTCAACCATATATGTCTTTGATTTGGTGAGCTCACTTTCAGTATCCAATATATTGGAGAAATATATTTATTTGGTTCAAAGAAAAAATTTTAATAAATTATCCTCCAACCCATATACCATCCCATCCTATAGCACGGTTTTCAGAGTTGCGCCCCCATTCACTCCTTCATAGGAAAATTTAATTGCCGAAAATCTATAAGGAGTGGAAACACTAGGACAAGAGCCTCTGATGCAAAATGAGTTTAGGAGGTTGACCCGCCGGAGTATTGAACAGACTTCCTGGCAGTGGATACCGGCCTGCGGTATGACTACGTAAACCCAACGGGGTACTGAACACGCCTGGCTAAAAGAGGAGAATCTACGTAGAGAGGATAATTTATGCAAAGTATATGGTTCTTCTATGCCTCAATGTATGGAACTATTTGTGAGTTTATCTGGAAAGGATTATATATGGTTAAGTTATGGTAAATGAATTTCATCTATCTGCCATTTGAGAATGTTTGTAAGTTGCACTTAAGACCCTGTCGTCTAATTCATACTCTATCTAGGATGTCACTATCTTAGAAGTGGGACCCATAAACTTAGGAGTCTAATGAACTTGAAATGCAAACGCTGCACATCATTACTTGAATAACGATAAACCATTGAGGAGTAGCAGGGATAACTAGTCTCCTATAGGATTTCTAGACTATCTATACCCTCATGTTTTCGATTTTGGGAGACATCAAGAAAATCCCCTCTCATAAGATATATGTGGTCTTTGTGAGCATAAACTGATGAATTTCTATGTATTGCAGAATCTGACTTAGTATGATATTACCTGTTGAGTGTTGTTGATCCAAAGTGTTGACATGAGAACACAACCCAGTCTCAATTCATTCATGGCACGAGGACATGCCATACCTTTGGTCTGGGGGAGAGAGTCTCAATTTATATGGTCTTCATAATTATGAATTATTACTAGTTGGCGAAATCATAAATAATATGAAGTTGTTTTAGTCTTCTCATAACATAACATTAATAAAAAAAATTCTAAGTTCTAGTTTTCCATGCATTAATAAAGTTGGCTTAGTTTTGATGAAGATTACCTATAAACTATTGATGATCAAACAAAGTTTTTGAATAAATGAAATACCACTTCCAATTCATTCATGGCATGCGGACGTGCCATACCTTTGGTCTGGGGGAGTGTTGGGCTCCAGAATTGTTTGTTATAATGATTTTATTTATATTGATTTCCCATCCTATCGACCATAATTTAATACATGTATGTTTGATAAGGCTATCTTTTAATTTCTTTTATTAATTAAATCTCGTAAATGTAAAGTGAGCCTAAATATGTTATTTTTAAATGTATTAAACGCAATATTGTGCAAATGATAGACGTTCGGTACTCCATCTGACCTTTCATTCAACCCTTCTTTCAATCCTAAGTTTCACATTGGTTTGATAGCATGTTTCTTACTGGTTTATTGGTTTGGCTTACCTTTGTCTTATGGATCTCGCTTACTATGTTGACTTACTTGCGTCTTCTAGTTCTTTATGGTCTTGTATATCTGCATATGCAAATCAAAATCATGGGTTAATGCAGAAGCTTTGGTTCACTAACTTACACATTCTTTTTATAATATTGTGTTAAATTTAAACAAATAAACAAATAATAAAAATAAAATAAAACATTGAAATGATTATTATTTTTTTACACCTACTAATTCTTTTTAATAAAATTTGTTTAAACTTTAAAACACTCATAAATCAAATCATTACTATGTGAATCATAACAATTTCAATAAATATGAATCATGTCAATATAAATAAATATGGAATATGGCAATTATTTGCCAGCATGAACGCCACTTATACGTTTCAATGCCATATAAATTAAAAGCACAAAACTCATTAAACAAATGGAACCATAGCCATTAATTAATTATTTAAATGTTTATTTTCCAACATGGAAATCTACTCACCCCTTTTTATTTATTATGCTACTTCAAGAGTTAATTAAATATTTGGTTGATTATGGCATAACAAATGAACTTATTATCCCTCTACTTATTTAATAATTTGTTTTGGGTGTTAATTATATGCAATATAACAGATTCTTTTAATTTTAAATGCAGGTTACGGATCATGTAGTGGATCAAATATTATCACAAGAAATATTTAAATAACGGAGCATGCAAAGGATGTAAACGATGAATTCACCCAGGTTCACGTGATGGAATGGAGTGAACAAAGGGGATTAAGATACCCAGCACATAATTAAATTACCAGCTAGAAAACCCAACCGACAATTAACTCATGCAACAACCGAGAAGAAATTCCGCTCAGAAACCGGATTTATTAACTAATTTCCATTACAGGCCATCCAGACGCTCATTCGGATGGCTATTCAGATTTCTGTCAAAAACGTGTTTTAATAGACAGCAAAATTTCGGGCTGAATCTGTGGAAAAATGAAGGTGAAATTAAAAATTATGGCACATGGGTTTTGTGCAGAATAGGCCCATTTAGGTCAATGTGTGGAATTTTGCCAAAATTCAAAGCCATTTGGGAGCAGTTCGTGGTTCCCTGAAACCAACTTTTCAAGAAAACGTGGTTGGCCGTTTTCTAAAATTAGAAATTAGTTTTAACAGCTCATGAACTTGGGGATTCGGTTCTATCCACTCCCCAATGGTTTTTTATGTATAAATAGAGCCCCATAGGGCTGAGAAATGGTGTAATTTTTGCTCTGCATTTTTATAATGGAAGTTCTACTCTATTCCTAGGTTAAATTCATTTTTATGTTCTGGGATTGAATAATTCATGAGGTTGTTTCCACTGCTACCCAGGAGGGCCCCTCAGCGGCAACGTGAAGCATCCATTATTTTTGTAGTGTCAAATAAGTAGTTGTGTGTATCTTATTTATTTATTGTTGTGCGTGGATATTTTCTTTCCCTGTAGATGTTCGAATCATTGGTATCTTGTCTTGCTGTATATACGTTTCATTCCATTTATGCATGCTATGTGTTAAGTTATATGAGCTCATTGTGGATTGTTAAGTAAGAAAAGAGATCTATGTTTTATGGTTTTTGTAGATTGTATTTGTTAGATATCTTTTTATTTCATAAATAATGTCTCGTTGAATTTTGTAGATGGCATTTACTGTATTTTGTAGATAGTATGTCAATTCATAGTAGTGATCAAATTTGCCTCGTACAGTAGTAATTTGTTTTGCATTAGTTTATTTCATGCAAATACTGTTGTGGCTTGTAGAGTAGGTTAGGGTTTGAATTTCGTTCTTGCATATGTACTTGAATTCATTTTTGCCTCATTTGCACATTGGATCCAATAGATAGTTTCATTGCTATAGTTTTCATTTACTAGAAAAGAATTGCATTTAGATTTCGTTAAAGTTAATTCACAATAGGAATTAGTTTTCAAGCTAAATGCAATTAAGTGGTTTCTTTTACATAGAATAGTAAGTTTTAGTTTAGTAAAATAGACTTACATTTCAAATGCTTATAATTAGTTTTCTTTCATAATAGAGAAAGCTTCACTTTGCTCAAAACTAGTTTCCAATTTAAATTCGTATAACATAATTATATTTTAATTCTCAAAATGATAAGTCTTTGGTCATAGAATAGATATATTTTGGGTTGTTTAATAGTTGTAATTTTTCTGTTGTTCATAAAATGCAATTTTCTATTATTTGCATGTAATTTGTATTTCCAGAATTCATACGGCCAGCCATTTGCACCCTCATTCGGACTATCTTTCAGCCTTCCATTCGTATTTAGACAAAATTTTCAGTATTTTCAAGAATTTATAGTATTACATTTTTGTGCATAAATAATTAGTTAGGGATGAGGTTAATTTTGCAGTACTTTATCATATTCTGTAGCTAGTTTGGGATTCGAATCCCCCTTTAACTTTTCATATTTGGTTCCATATTAACACATATATTAATTATTTCTATTATAAGTCATGATGAAATTCATTTACACTTAAATTCATTTTACTTTAGCTGTAGTTGGATTTATTTACCTTTCAACTCTATTTGACTATGCAATAGAAAATGGTTTTCTCCTTTGAATGCAAATTAGTGTAGTTGCTTCTTGTTATTTTAATTCAAATAGTTCATTTACTATTATGCTTGCACCAAAGAGCAGTATGCATAAACCCATCTAGTATTAAGATCATTTAGCCTGTTTATTTTCATAGTTTGTATCATTTTGTTCATCTGGACTGCCATCCAGACTTTAATATTTTCTGTTGTGTTTTTATGCTTAATTAGAGTTTAATTTCTCAGGTTTTCGAATTGCATTATCTGATATAGCTGGCCAGTACCTGCATATGCAGTTAGAACCTTGTTTTGAATTACATAGAGTTTTGTTTAAGCTTCATGTTCATGTTTAGTCCTTGTTCATCTCTTTAGTCTACCTCTAGTTTTCATTTCCAACTTGTATTTGGATTTGTAGTCAATACTTTAACTCTGTTTTTATAGCTTGTTAACTTCCCTAGAACTTGTTGATCCCACCTTTAGTTTAGATTAGTTCAAGTCTTCAATCTTGTACATATAGTGTTTGCATCTCATAAGCTACCTTCTCGAGTTGACAATTAAATGTTGAATTAGATAGCATAAATTTTACCCAACAGTCCATGATGATGCTCTTAAGAAAGCACAACTCATCATTACACTCAGAGATACAGCTTTGAATTGGTTTATGAATTATTTTGCTAGAAAAAATAGAACTCTAGTGGATATCAAGGCTTCCCTCTTAGGAGAATTCAAGAAACCTAAATTAGTGTCACAATGCATCACAGAACTAAAATTGATTAAGCAAAAAACCACTGAGTCAGTATGGGAATTTGACCAGAAGTTTAAAACATTGTTAGAAAAAGTTTTTACATTGCACAGCAATAACACCAAGAGTGGTTCATCGCCGCATTGTTTCCACACATTAGACTACCACTGATGCAACAGAAGGTTGCTTCGCATGCAAGAGCCCTATAGATCGCGATGAAACTAGAAGCTTCGCCGATAGGAGAAACTATCCAAGGCATGGTCCAGATCCAGAACCAACTAGCAACTTTGATGTTACAACTACAAGACATTAAGAAAGGAAAAGAAACCAGAGAAGAAGTCTGGTGTACAAGATGCAAGGGAGAAGGACACCCAAAGGAACGTTGTCCCCTATTTCAAGAATACCTTGACAGTGGAGCACCAAATCCACTGAATCAATAGCACGAATGATGGTGTGAGATTTTTCAAACTAGAGGACATCGCCCTAAAGATTGTTATTTGATCTATAAATATGTGTGAACACCCAAGAATTTGTATTGCAATTTCTGTAAATCAATTGTCCATGATGATTCCAACTGTAGAGAATATGAACTAATGATAGAAAGGAAGCATGATGTTTACAGAGTCCAAGAAGAAACACTGCAATATAATGATAATGCGCAGTATGAACAAGGCGCATATAGAGGTCATGGTGGATTCCGAGGAAGAGGAAGAAATACTGGCCAAGGAAGAGGAAGAGGTCAGATAGTATGCTATAATTGTGGCCAACTAGGTCACCTATCTAGAAACTATACCAATCCTTGTACTACATGCAAATATTGTAAATGTTTTGATCATGTCATTGAGGCATGCCCATTTTTGCAAGCAAAGATGTAGGAGAGGAGAACAGAAGCAGGAAACCCGAACGTTCAGATGATCGCAGTAGAGAAAAGAACTAGAGATCCAAACATCAATGTTGTGACGTGAAGTGGTGTTGCAACAGGAAGAGATGAAGAACCAGAAGCTTTGACTTCTGCAGAAAACCAAGCTAAGCAGATACCTAGTGAAGGGGTCTAGATAACAAAAGAAACTAGGAAAGCACATGCTTTCAATCTTGAAAGAAACAAAGAAGTCTTCATAGAAGCAAGGGATACCTTAAAAGAACCAACACCTATGAAACCAAGAATCCCATTGCAAAGTGAAACAACACATATGAAGGATATGCCAGCAGCATATGATAAAACATGTAATGCAACAGAAACAAGGACATCTGTTGCATAGTTCCTATGGAGCTATATGAAGTTACTAAAAAGCGACGATTCCTTAGCCGAATTGCAAAACTTACTCAACCACTATGAACAACGAAGTTGCAAGAGTACTGCTCAAAGCGCAGTTCACCACATAAAAATTCATAAGAGAATAGGCAGAGAGATGAGGCTAAGTGTGCATATTGTAGACTATGAGATGGATGAGATCATCCTTTATTTGGGATCCAAAGTGAACGTCTTGACTAAATAGACATGGGAACAGATGGGGAAACCAAGGTTATCATGGTCACCTATCCAGTTGAGACTAGATAATTAGTAGAAAGTTATTCCGTTCAGAAGACTCTCAAATGTAATTGTGGACATCGATGGAGTAAGAAGTTCAGCAGACTTCAAGGTTATTGAAATCATTGACAACAGTAACCCATATCCTACATTACTGGGGATAGATTGGGGGATGGATAACCTCACGATCATCGACTTGAAGAAAAAACAGATTATATTTGAAGGGGCGGATATCAGGGTCATCGCACCCTTAGACCCTTTACAAGGACAAAGATATAGTGAACCAATACAAGAAGAATTTAGAGCACAAGAACTTGATCGCATCTACCAGATGTTAGCGAATCAGGACGAATACATCAATCCTACAACTGATGGAATTCTTAGTTGGTGATGCGACAGTTCTTGCGTATCAGATTCCGATGCAGGATTAAAGAATTGGAAAAGTAGAATGCATGAAGTATCTTCCAGGTGATGTGTGTAGATCACAAGATCACTGCACTAGATTGGAACATAGGTATGTCCAATCCCAACTTATGATGGCTCAACTAATGTGTATGCATTTTTTCAGGAGTATATTGTATCAGTTTCGGTTGAACATCGGATACCGGCATTGGATATAGCACTACGCACTGCACCTACAAGATGGTGGGCCATGCATAAGCAGGCTCTGACGACAATTCAGGGTAATTTCTAGGGAAAAAATTTCGCCAATTGGCTATTTTTCAGGCTTTCTCACAAAAACTAAATTCGGTATTTGGTCATTTTTAGTCTCTAATATCACCTATATTTCCATAAAATATGTTTTTTATCATAATATTCACCAAAGTTTACATGTTTTAGTAGTAAATTGCAGGTTTCATATTTAATATTCGCCTACCTATCTATATATATGTTTTTTTCAATCCAAAATAATTGCCTAGAATACTATACTTAAGTATAATATTAGAATCCTTAAAAAATACCATGGACCGCATGGGAACATGCAAGCACATGATGCAAATCAGATTCACAGAGAAAGCCACACTGACAATAGAAAAGTATAATGGACAAACAAATTCAAGGGATCACATAGAAATCTGTTCAAAAGCATGGGAAAACAGACCACAGACAGAATGGATTCATCTGTCTGTGCACACATTAGAGCACATTCCAAAGAATTGGTATACAGACGTAGAGCTTCACAGAGAAACAACAGATTGGTCTATTATGACTATGAACTCCCAAAGAACTTTCAATTTTGAAGATGACTTCCCAAACATAAATGAGGCTCTACAGATTATCAAAGAAAGGATATTCAAAGATGAATGCCCAAGTATAAACGAGGCATTAAAGGTCCACAAAGAGAAGATATTTAATGACAAAAAAAAAACTGTGAACCAGCAACTAGAATGGGCAAGACAGAAAGAATACGCCCTTCAATGTTATAACCTCTTTGTAGATGAAGAAGATGAGGAGGAGAGCGATGAGAAGGATCCACGCAATATCAATATACATGAGTCAGAGGGAGCGTGTGATATAGAAGGACCTCCATTACAAATTCCAGATCTAAGCAACCCTTTTAAAACAAGAAAATTTAACATTGACACGAGTGAAGAACCGAAGTTCGCATCTATTGGGGATTACTGGGATGATGAAATGGTTACGCAAATCACAGACCTTCTCCATGCGCATCAGGATTTGTTTCCAACAAAGTTCTCAGAAATGAAAGGCATTTTGGGCGACTTGGGAGTCATGAAGATACCTCTCAAGCCAGGCGTGACGCCCATAAGGAAGAGGCCTTATTGACTGAATCCCAGATACAAAGAAAGAGTGAAGGAAGAGATCGATAAGATGCTTGATGTAGGGATCATTGAGCCAATGGAAGAATCTGAGTGGATAAGCCCTATGGTTAGCCAAGATAAGAAGACAAAAGCATAAATCAGAATCTGCGTAGATCTGAGGAAGCTGAATGATGCTTCTCTACACGACCCATTTCCTACTCCATTTACAGATGAAGTACTAGAAAACATGGGAGGAAATGAGGTCTACTCATTCACTGATGGATTCTCTGGATACCATCATATCCGAATAGACTCAACAAACAGACACAAAACTACATTTTCTACTGAATGGGGCTCATTTCAATATACAGTTATTCCATTTGGTTTGAAGAGTGCACCTGCTATATTTTCCAAAGTTGTTGTGGCTGCATTCAAGGACTTTATCCATAAGTTCTTAGAGGTCTATTTTGAGGATTGTACTATCTTTGGTTAACTGAAGAACCATTATGAAAACCTCATAATGATGTTAGCTAAATGTAGGAAACATCAAATCTCGTTGAATTTGAAGAAATGTATTTTCCGTGTTCCCTATGGAATTCCATTGGGACACATTGTATGTAAGTAAGGTCTAATGGTTGATCCTATGAACATCGCAGTGATTGTGAACTTACCGGCACCGAATTCAGTAAAGCAACTTCGCACGACACTGGGACATATAGGATATTATAGAAATTTTATAAAGGGTTATGCATAGATAACTGCGGAGATGGAGAAACTTCTGAAGAAAGAAGCGAAGTTCGTATGGAGAAAAGAATTCCATACAGGATTGGATACATTAAGAGAGAAAATGGTTACTGCACCTATCCTAGTCTTTCCAGATTGGAATAAACCATTTCATGTACATGTTGATGCTTCATCTACTGCGTTGGGCATTGTTTTCACTCAACCAGGTGAAGGGGTCATTGACCACCCCATTCCATTTTCAAGCAGAAAGCTATCTTCAGCCGAAAAGAACTACACACCCATAGAAAGAGAGGGTTTAGCTATGGTGTACACACTACAGAAATTCAGGCACTATTTGGTAGGTGCACACTTCTCCATGTACACTAACCATTTAGCTCTGAAGTACTTGGTCAATAAGCCAGTGTTAGGGGGGAGAATATGCAGATGGTTACTACTCTTTCAAGAGTACGACTTTGAAATTATTGTTAAACCAGGAAGACTGAACCTAGGACCTAACCATCTCTCAAGGATTGAGTCAGGCGAAGAACCCACAAATATCGAATAAAATATGCTTGACGCGTAGTTATTTTCCATACATATCGCAGATGCTTATTACAAAGATATTGTAGAATTCTTGACTACATGATTGGCACCCACATAGTTAACTATGTAACAGAATAAGCAACTAGTAGTCAGAGCAGCAGACTTCACTATCATCGCAAGACAACTATACAAGTTGAGACCAGATGAAGTGTTGTGAAAATGTGTGTTAGAGCATGAGAAGCCATTTATAATGGTTGAGGCACATTCAGGTGTGTCTAGAGGTCACTACGCAAGTACAACTACTGTGAAGAAGATACTAAGAGCAGGGCTATGGTGGCCTACCCTCCACAAAGACTCAAAGGAACATTGCCAAAGTTGTGATGTGTGCCAAAGGACTGGAAATCCATCGCACAAAGATGAAATGCCATTAAGACAACAATTTACACTACAAGCATTTGACAAGTGGGCCATTGATTTCATGGGACCTATTAACCCACCGGGAAAGAGGATTGGTGCAAGATATATTATCACTGTGACTGATTATCTCACCAGATGGGAAGAAGCTAAACCAGTGAAGGACTATAGCGGAGTTACTTCCACACAGTTCATCTTTAACAATATCCTTACTAGATTTGGATGCCCAAAAATCTTAAAGAGTGACCAAGGATTGCACTTCCTAAAAAGAACCATTGAAGCACTAACTGAAGAATTTCAGATACATCATCAGAGGAGTACACCGTACCATCCACAAGCCAATGGAACTGTCGAAGTATTTAACAAAGTGCTGGAAAATGCATTGACCAAAGTATGTAATGCAAACAGAGATGATTGGGATCTGTGCATAGCAGTTGTACTATGGGCATATAGAAAAACTCGTATGAAACTGACAGGCCATACACCTTTCAGATTGGCCTATGGATAGGAAGCTGTGATGCTGATGGAGTACATTTTACCAAGATTAAGGATTTCAACATTCACAGACATGGAAGATGAAGATACACTACAAGAACAACTTCTACACTTGGCTGGATTGGAGGAATATCAATTTGTCACAGGTTTTCACAGCAAGTGCAGAAGGACAGAGAAAAAGCATGGCATGATTGCCATATCAAGCACAAATTCTTCAAGGTAGGAGACCTTGTCCTCCTGTATGATAGTAAGTTAATGAAATTTCCTGGAAAATTTAAAATGCATTGGATTGGGCCATATATTGTTATGCATGTTACTAACGGTGGTGCAGCTCAGTTACCCACGTTATCCAAAGACAACTTACCAGGTTTGGTTAATGGAAGTAGACTAAAACCCTACACGGATAGTCCTACTTCGTAGAACCCTCAATGATCAGAAGAGAAGGAAATTTCTAAGTGTCAAGTACAGTTGAAATTGGGCACTAGAAATTGAGCAAAGTCTATACACAGTTTTGGTCCGATAAGTGAAGTTCAATGGAAAGGATGCATCAACTGTGCAACACTAGTAGAGAAGTGAAGCTGCACAGATATGGAAAAAAAAAGAGAAAAGAAAACAAAAGAAAAGAGAAGTAGAACTGTGCAGTTAAGGAGTTCAAAATGCAGCTGCTCAACTCAAATGAAATGCAAAGAATGCAAAGTTTTAAGATGAAACCGTGTAGTTCACCATGCTGGGAGTGGTGACACCCATCCGCGCAATTCGACTAAACACCTCAAAATAGCTTTTAGAGCTAAAAAATATCCTTTATATAGTGATTATGCCGATGTTTGCTTGAGAATTTAACGCAAAATTAGTCGTTCTGATCAATTCAAGGAAGGAAAGGACCAGGATCCTCACTGGATTTGGCCAACAGTCATACCATTTAATGCTTATGTAGCCATTTTTGGGCGCGGGTAAGGCTTCCACTACCTATAAATACCCCAGTTTGCACAGTGATTCAGTTACCACGATTTCCAAGCTAAGTACTATAGATAATTCATAGATTTTCTTCAGCTCATATTCGCACTGTAATTGAATTTCTGAAGAGTCTACTCTAGATGAAGTGGTACACATCTTTAAACAAACTAGATTTGAAGGGTTGATGAGAACCCCTTCCAAGAATACTGTTACAGAAAAAGGCCAGGGTTCAAGCTGCTCACCACACCACCCTACAACAATGTAGCAGAAGGGAAAGGAACCTACAGTTGAAACATAAAAGCCAAAGATAATAGGCCCTAAGAAACCATACACCCCGCTAGCAGACACAAAGTTGATGATATACTTAAGACCAACTTATATATCTCTACGAGCACAAGGTGCACCAGTGGTGAAGCTTGCCAGAAACACCAAGTATGAGATACTTCTTCCATCGATGTCCAGTCATGTCAAACCACGAGATAATTTTTTGGGCAAACTCATTGATTGCAAAATTGAAGATTTTTATTTACTACAATAGCTCAAGGAGCCTGATGAGCCGAAGTACCCTTAGTTTCAACCCAACATATATATGTGCCAAAAGATGGATGTGAAGAACAATCCATTGTTGGTAGCGCATAGTTGGATTTTTGAAGTCATGGACTCAGGCCTTCTCAACCTGCTGCACATCCCACACTTCAACATAAGTCCCGAACTCAACACGGTTGTGCACACTGATATCGTGCACACACCAAGGATACCTGTGGATGGATAGGAATGTTGATCTCACCATAGAATTGATCCATAGGATTGCAGGGCTAAGTAAGCGAGGTGATGACCCTAAAAATTTATTTGAGGCAAAAACCAGAGATAAAGAGATCACCACATAGATGAAGGAAGAATATCATATTCCCAAATTAAAACGAGTTTTTATCATTGAAGGCCTAAAAGATGATGCTACGCGGTTTGTAGTACAACTGCTTGGAGGAAAAGTCTTGAGGAGGGAAAGACCAACAGAAGTACCAGCAGGAGTAATTCACCTCGCTGTGAAGACAGCGCAGGGAGTAAGCTTTAATTGGTGTCAGTATCTGCTAAACAAATTTTTGGACGGTGTCTATAACACTCAGATCAATGGCAAAACCTTTCATTACAATTGGTTGATGGTGTGTCACGTCCCCTCTCATCGATCCAATTGAAGGAAGGGATCATGACACTAAAATCTGTGCTTTTACAAAAACTTAGCCCCGTTCATCATGAATAAAACAAATGGCATTACAATAAAATGCATATGTGTGCAGATGCAAATCAAATCAAATGTGCATGTATAGAAATAAAACATCATCCACACACCTTTCACATGCATCCATTGTATCTCAAAAAATGGGCATGGATACACATTTTCAACAATGGATTTTACAAATTAGGGTCCATGGGTTTTCCCCAAATCGTGGCACACCCAAAATGGATTGTGGGAAGAGGGAATCAACCCCAGGGAAGAAAACTGATTTCTCGCATAGATGTATGAGCATTCAGTGGGCCAAAACGACCTCTATAGAACCCCGAAATTGATTTACTCTCTTCCCCACTATTAACCAAAGCAAAAACGCCCTTCCCAGCTAGAAAAATGAAGGAAAACACAGAAAAACGATGGAGGAAAACACCCAGGAATCTCCAAACTCATGAGGGATCAAAACTGATGGGTGAATAATGGCTTGGGGAGAAATGTTTTGGCTCATTTGTTTCCCAAGAATCCAAACACAAATTTCCATGAAGGGTGGCCTTCCCATACCCGTATTTGGATAGCCATACCTCTCCATTCCCAAGGCATTAACTACCTCAACAAACTCTTGGGGGAAATGAATGATTGGGAAAAAAAGCCAACATGGGTAGTTGAGGGTTCATGGGTTCTCTCATTGACACTTGGCTTGACTTGATTGGCTCAATGGTTTGAATATTTCCCTCCCAATTCCTTGTAAACATCATGCCCCCATATCTTGTTGCATTGCATAGCTAGTTGTGGGCATTTATATTAAAATGCATAAATACAATTCACATGGTTCACTAGCACATGGGTAGCATAATATCCAATACTTGCCTCTTCAAGGTCGTGTGTTCACCAGTGGGGCCTTGGCCTTGAGCTCCATACTAGGAATCATACATAATATGCATACAATATTTACATTATAGCCCAAAATATTATAAGGGTCAAAATGGGGGTATGACATGGTGTTGATCGCCTTTGTAGGATGGAAAGAGCCAAAGCACTACGTCGATGTTTCCTCTCTCATCCAAGATTGTCAAGGACCCATATATGCAAATCTCTAAGAAACTCTGAAGACAGAACAACAACGCATCTCAAATGAAGTATTCCTCACATACTATGAGTAGCTATGCGATGTCATCATTTGCACACCACGCATTTCAAAGGACGTAACAACAAAGTATATATGCACTTTAAATTTTAAAGCTGATATGCATTTCATTTATATTTCACTAAAGGTGTAGAAAAAGAATCCAGAATGGTGCACAAAGAACTATCACCTAGGAGAAGAGGGTATTGACCTTATCATGAAGGAATGGTTGGATGAATGGAACGTCGAAGGTCCAATGGTCATCAACAGTGTTTCCAATGAAATTGTTCAGACCCCAACAAAGGTTATTGAAGAAACTAGTGAAGAGAAAGATAAAGGAGCCGGCGAAGTTCAAAGTACACCACGAGAAAAGAGGAAGGACCCAGAAAGCTCATTACCAAAAAAAGGGTCGAAAAAGAAGCAACAATCCACAAAGCTCCCCTCGGAAGAAATATTCCATGATGATAATTATGAGATCATCACGGGTAGGTTCGACGCATATCTAGACAATGTGCTTTCCCTAAAAGACAACAAAAATGAGGAGATTCAAGCGAAACTAAAAGAAAATCTAACTACCTTGTAGAGCATAGCGATGAAGATGGAACAAGTCTAGAAAGACTTGGTTCACAATTTTGATTCAGAAGGAAGATCCGATGCCACATCTCAGCAGAAGAAAATTCCCTTGGCTCTAACTATGGCACTGCGACCACGCATCGTCTGCATAGACCCACTAAGTGTAATTCTATCGAGCGACGAATTAAGTGAAGGTGTCAAGACATTTCCACATGTGAATATTGATATCACCATGTTACCAATAGGAGGCCTACATAATATGCACTTGCAGGTTGTGGAGGAAATCCATGACAGAGATATGGTGAGTTTGAGCCAACACCATGATCTCGAAGCAAACTATAAGCAGTTGTAGGAAGAGAGTGCAAAGAAGGATAAGGAGCTTGAAAGCGCGCATGAGTAGCATAGAAGAATAGAGCAGACTATTGCTTCGCTCTGCGCAAAGATACCAGAGTGCGAGGAGAAGCCAGAGCTCACAGACGCCATCCTTAAGATTGGCTCAGTAGTCAGGGATCTTAAGGCTAAAATGGTAGACATGGAGACTGATTACAAAGAAAATCTTGCCACTTTGGAAGAATAGAATCTCCCGGAGACACCAACAGATCAAACAAAAGTTAGAGCAATAGAAAACATATCCAGTGAAATAGCTAAGTGTTAGAGCTTGCTGGATGAAGCAGCTAGAGTATGGACTACTCTAAAAGAGGAACCTCAGTTGTTACAGGTTCAGAACAACATAAAACAAAGACAACCAAAGTTTGATTCTCTAAACGTGTAGATGAAGACCCTCCCAGCCAGAGAGAGACTATGAAGGTTTGCGGATGTCAAGGAACTGAAGAAGGAGCTTCTAGCTTTAAGAGAAGGGAGGATGAAACTTTAGCAAAGTCACAGCCCCTCTAGGAAGAAGCTCTTGCCATATCATAACAGATTCAACTGAAATTGGAAGAAATCTGCAAATCGGAGACGACAGTCCAAGAACAAGCAAAGGAAGACTTGTCGTCGGAAGTGTTGGAAACAATCAAAGTGGTTGAGAAAGAAGCTAAGGACACAGTTGCGAAGCTAAGCACAACTTATGAAGAATTTGCTGCGATGATAGCTCAGCAAGGATAGGAAAATCCCATTGAACCTACTGAGAGTGGCTTCGGTACGAGCCACATGTGAGTTTTAGGGGGTTGTTGGGCGTGGCCCACATTAATCCAATTTTGGACAATTCAGTTTTGGGAGCTGTGAAGTTAAAACGCAGCTCAACACTGGCACTGCAAAGACCCAGGGCGGTGAAGTTACAGTGCTGCAGAGTGCGAGTTCTGCGAAGCATCAGCATGGAAAGGTTTTGGATGGAAAGCAGCATAAGTTCAGGTGAGATATGTCAGTGATATTTTTTGGGAAAGATACTCTCATATTCCCAGGAGGCGAGTAAGGAGTGGTGAATAAGGAAAGAGACGGGTTGTACGAGCAAAGGCAATACTAGGTGAACCGAGCACACGAAACCATTAGAGAAGGAACATCGGATGAAAGTGACCCATCGGCATGCACTCAACAGAGGGGCTGAAAGCTACGTGACCACACATTGTCAGAGATGTCAGAAGCCAGAGACAACGCAGAAGGGTGGCCGTGATGGTGAAGTCGCTATCATAGCCTAACATATTTTGGTTAGCGGGGTAACTGCACCAGTTTTGGGTAACCTTAGGGTTTTGGACCACATGCATTGTAACAGTCATGATCTATAAATGGGAATCTTTTGTAAGGGAAAGGGTTAATCTTCATTTTGAGTATTGATCAGTTTTGTTGATCTCCGTTGAGAGACGATTGTAAAGATGCTTTGTAGCTGTGTGCACATAGACATACTGAAGAGAGAAGAGAGTTTGTAGCTGAGTGCATAGACTCAAACTGTTGAAACCTTCCCATATATAATAAAACAACAGTTCCTATGGATGTAGCTCCCATCATGGGGGTGAACGACGTTAAATCCTTATGTTATGTGATTGAATGTGTATTTGCTTTTGTTGAATGGTTAATTCCTGTTTATGAGTAAATGTATCTTTGCTTTCATGTATATTCTCCAAAAGAATGAATGATAGGAATAAGATGCTAAGTGTTGAATGCATATGAATTAATGTTGAATGAAGAAGTATTTTTGAACATGATGAATGCATAAGTTAGACAGGTAACACTCAATTCAGCGAAGTCTGTGTAGTGTGATTCCCTGAAGTGTAACACCGGAAGTGTGTAGTTGCATCGTAGTTCATCATATTGCATAAGTTCATGGGATACACAATCTAAGATACTTGTTGAATGTGTAAATATACATTAAGTAAGGAATGTCGAAGATGTGTGAGTGTTAAAGAGGAAACATAGTCCTCAGTTCCATTGTCCTGTTATTGAAGAGCAATCTTGTATCATGCAGTCCTTGGATGCGCTATTGTATAAGTAACAGCCATGAAGTACGTGAACTTCGTGCAGTCGCCCATTATGTTGAAGCGTGCATCATTCGGTTGTGGAAACCTGATTCTACAACCTCCCCATAACTTCGCATCGGGTGAGACCTTAGTCTGCTCGTAGACTGTTGCTGAAAGGGACGGTGAAAAGTGGTTTTGTTGGTTCCTTGAACCACGTAGAACCTGGGTCTATCTTGAAAATATAAAGAACAGTTTATGAGCCAACAATGTGTATTGGTTTTAAGAGATATTTTTCTTCCTATCAAGAGGAAGAAGGTTGGCTAGATGATTCTGACAGAGCCTCATCAACAATATTTATTGCTATGCTTTCCAATAAGGATTACCTCAATAATACTGCTGAAAATCCAAGTGATAACTGGACAAGATTGGACAGATTATTTGGAAATCAAAAGGAAGAGGATGATGTTAGCCATTTGGAGAACAAGCCCAATAATACTGCCTTTAGTGCTGTTTCTACTCATGATTCGGCCTCAACCATCTCCCATGATGAAGTTGTTCAAGATGAAGTCAAAATCCAAGACATGATATCAGGATCTACTATTGCAAAATGGTCCATCACCACTGATGAAGTTGATCCATTTTCTAATTGAAATTCTGAGCAAGATATGTCAGCTACTACTCTAGAAGTTGAAGATACTTTTGTAATATCTACTTCCAATGAGCTTGTTGATGTGCAAGATGACGATCTACTGATTATTTTGGAGGTAAAATCAGAATTTGGAGGTGATGGATTCACTCTCCCTCATCAAATACTTCATATAAACTACTATTTGGTCATTGGAACATGTTTTCAGAGTTTTACCAAAGATGGAAGACATAAACATTTGCTTGGGTTCAAGTCTCATGCATATCCTTGTGATTTTGGTTTTGATCTCACCCCTGTTGATTCAAAGGAGATCATAAGAAGCCACCTATCAATTCTTGGATTTGATTTGAAGTCCAAGCCACCAACATCATATATTAGTGCATTTGATTGTGATCTCACTTATGTCAGTTCAAAGGAGATATCAAATAACTACATACACATTCATGGAGTTGATTCTACCTCAGTTGGTTCGAATCACATGCTCCATAATGATCTTCATACTTTTGGATTTGTTCTCACCATGCTTGGTAGGAAGAGCAAGTTCAGGAATCCTCTAGATTCGCTTGCATCCATTGTTGGAGAACTCAAGCACATGTTTTTGGAGCATGATCCACTTCTTCCCAAGAGGAAGATAACTCTTTCTGAAAGAATGCTACATCCAAATCCACAAGAACCTGAAGATCTAGCACCTATTAATGAACATGAGTGAATGGAAGACAAAGAGCCAGATCTACAACTTGCAAATCCTCCTCTTCCTATCTGGTCAACCACTACTCTTAGATCTATCGTAGATCTTGTGGGAGGTCAACATGATCAAACGAGAACCAGATCTGATTATCAAAATGGAAGGTTTCATCCTTCTCACAATAAAGATCCATTTCTTATCGGTAGATCTTTATTTTGTGGAGAAGTGTACTTACCATTTGGGGTGAGTGATGTACATGATTGGTTATCCTACCAGAGTCTATCTTGATGGGGGGCTTTCTTCCCACTAGGTTTTCCTTCTTTCCTCACTTTATTTGTTTAGATTGTTGTATGGGGTGACCTTTGGTCTCAGTTACTAGGGCCCTACTATTTTTCAATTCATTCTTCATAGTTTGGCTTGCGGGGTGGTGTTGGAACCCTCTGCCAGTCTGCCATTCATGGCTAGTCTTAACCTACCAGACCTGGCCAGATTAACAAATGACCCCATTAGGAATGACCCTACTGGGCCCCCCATTCCCACAAAATTCCCGTCAAACATCCCCAAGTTTGAATGGAAGGTTGGGGAAGATCCCCAAAACAATATCATGTCATTTCATCTATGGTGTTCCTCAAACTCCATAGTTGATGACTCCATTCATTTGCGCCTTTTGCAATGAACTTTTACCGGCTCAGGTGCCAAATGGTATATTGAGCAACCACATGGGACACACCCCACGTTTACATGCATAGTCTCGACTTTCCTCTAGTTTTTCCAACTACCTATCCGCTACGATGCAGGAGTGGAAATCTTATTGGCTTGTAGGCAGAACACAGCTACCCATGTTACGAACTACATCCATGAGTGGCGAAAACGTCATAGTTTGTGAAAGATCAAGATAGATGATTGTATTTTCCTAGATTGGTTCTTGAAATCACTTCTCCCCCTTATTTCTAAAGATGTAGCTTCTGAATGACCCAAGTCGGAAGAAGAATCCATTCTAAAAGCCCATCCATTCGACTTAATCTACGCCCAGTTCGGTTATTGATACACCATCTTACCTGACGCCCCACGTGGCGATCCATCCTAGAGCGATGCACCGGGGACATCCCACGCTGCCAATGGAATCATTGGCTAGGTTATGTCACAAAACAAACCCCTCACCATGATGAGTACGAACAATGCCCAGACCTTTCCAGGGCTACATCTCATTTTGGAGCTACAACTTCGTATGTTCCCATAACACATACTCACCACACTTATGGACCCACATGTCCACCACAGTGTTACGGGCATACAACATCACCTTATGTACCTCCTACATATTATAACCAGCAGGCCAATCAAAACCCAGTTCACTCGCAGGCCCAACTGGTTTATTACCCTCAACAGGAAGCATTTTTTGCCCCTGCACTTCCAATAGCTCAAGGTTAAAAACAATTGCAACAAGCACCTGGACCACCTCTAACCCCGCCAACGTATTATCCACCATAGCCTGCTCTTGTGCCTATGATAACCCAAAATCCTGCTACTAATCAAGGGAAAGTGTATCCACAACAAAACCAGCCCCAAAACCATAACAACCAGCATAACCAAGGAGGCCAACAAAACTGCGGAAGAGGACGTAGCCGCGGAAACAATCAACTTCAAAACCAAGGTGGTCAGCCACCTAATCCACCGAACAATAAAAACGCTGCTCCCGCCAACCAAAACTGTTAAAATTCGATATTCTAAGACATAAAATATCATCATTACATTCCATTTCACAATAATAGCATATATAGGATCACTGAAGAAACAACAAATAAATCATAAACACAAGAGACACAGATTTATCCTGGGAAACTCTCATGGGGTAGAAAACCCAGTAAAGCTTCCTCAATATAGATGATCAGCAAATATAAAGATGTAAACCAAACACATGAGATCCTCCTCCTCCATAGCAGACCTCTCCCTCACAAGTGCGCTACTTTCTGAGTGAGCGAATGTGTGTTGAATGAGGAACACACCTCCTCTATTTATACACATCTCCGACTTGTATTTTATATCAACTAGGTCGGCTCCAACTTTACCACTGGGTTAAACACCCCATTACAACTGACTGGGCCAACCCCTCTAGGGTTGTCTAATAACCTTTTGACCCACATAACACATACAAGGCCGACGCCCACTAGGGAAGTCTAATAACCCAAGTTACCACATTCCGATGGAGGAATAAACATCTCAAGATATACAATAAGGTCTTCACGGAGGAATGAAACATCTCCGGAATAATAAAGTACAAATATAATATTCTTTGAAATTACAATATTTCAACACTCCCCCTTAATGAGAAGGATATTCTAACAACATCTGCACGAGAAAGGAGTCAGCAACTACATCATACATGATACATCTATAAATCATTGGAAGCTTTCTCAACATCATCAGTAACTCAAGCAGTTTCTGGAATATCTTCAATACTGGAACATCAACATCTTCAGTACTGTGTCTTTATCTTCTGCAGCACTCGAACAGGTATAGCAACATCAACATCTGGATCCTCACGATCATTAGCATCGTCATCACACGATCATCAGTATCGTCATCACGCAATCATCAGCATCATCATCACACGATTAGCAGCATCGTCATCACACGATCATCACGATTAGCAACATCGTCATCTAGATCATCACGATCAGCAACATCGTCATCTAGATCATCACAATCAACAACATCGTCAATACAAGTATCCTCATCAGTACAAGTATACAAATCAACAATACAAGTATCCTCATTAATACAAGTATACATATCAACAATACAAGTATCCTTATCATCACAAGTATACACATCATCAATACAAGTATACACATCATCAATACAAGTATCCTCATCAATACAAGTATACACAATAGCAAGATACCCTGCAACACACATGATCCAATTACGGGATGATCAATCCCTCTCACTTTAGGACATAGGTCCAAGGATGATACAATCCTGATCCACTTACGGGATGATCAGTCCCTCTCAGTTTAAGACATCTCTCATGTCTATTGACGATGCAATCTAGATCAACTTACAGGATGATCAATCCTTATCCTTTTAAGACACCTCACCATGTCTAGGGATGATGCAATCCCAAATCAACTTATAGGATGATTAGTCCTTATCAGTTTAAGACACCTCACCATGTCTAGGGACGATGCAATCCCAAATTAGCTTACAAGATGATTAATCCTTATCACTTTAGGACATAAGTCCAAGGACGATGCAATCCTGATCCACTTACAGGATGATCAATCCCTATCACTTTATGACATAAGTCCAAGGATGATGCAATCATGATCCAGTTACGGGATGATCGATCCCTATCACTTTAGGACATAAGTCCAAGGATGATGCAATCCTGTCACATACATTTTGAACCAAACGCTTAGGGACGATGCAGTCCTAGCATGTACATTTTGAACCAAACACTCAGGGACGATGCAGTCCTATCACATCCACTAGGGACCACTTTCTTGGAGACATATGTATACGGATCTCTTTTAGGACATGTGTCCAGGGATGATCCAATCCCCTCATCCACTAGGGACCACATTCTCAGAGACATCTATCTACGGATCACTTTAGGACTGAAGTCCAGGGATGATACAATCCTCTCATCCACTAGGGACCACCTTCTTGGAGACATCTGTCTACGGATCACTTTAGGACTGATGTTCAGGGATGATACAATCCTCTCGTCCACTAGGGCCCACATTCTCGGAGACATCTGTCTACGGATCACTTTAGGACTGAAGTCCACGGATGATACAATCCTCTTACTCTTGGATACATCTATCTACGGATCACTTTAGGACTGAAGTCCATGGATGATACAATCCTCTTACTCTCGGAGGCATCTGTCTGCAGATCACTTTAGGACTGAAGTCCACGGATGATACAATCCTCTTACTCTCGGAGACATCTATCTGTTGATCACCTTAGGACTGAATTCCACAGATGATACAATCCTCTTATCATCCATTTAGACAAAGTCTAAGGACCATTTCATCGACCTCATCGTTGGAATAGGAAACCTCATCGTCGACCATATCACTCCCCCTTTCGAGGAGGGTCCTTCTGAACTACACCAAGCTTGTCTCATAAATACGCAAACTCTTCTCAAGACAGAGGTTTGTTCAATACATCAGCAACTTGTTCATCAGTTCTCACATAATCGAGCTTGATAGCTCCTTTTTGCACCATATCCCGTATATAGAAATATCGGATCTCTATGCGCTTTGACTTATCATGGAACACTGGATTCTCTGTCATCTTGATACAACTCTGGTTGTGACATAGGATCACAATGGAGTCCATCTCTAGCGCTTCACAACTAGCAGAGCAAGCAATTATATATTCCTCTTTAGCTGTACTGAGAGACAGACTATATTGCTTCTTGCTAGACCACGAGATCATGGCAGATCCCAAACAATAACATCCACCCGATGTGCTCTTCCTGTCTGATACACTTCCTGCCCAATCAACATCTTGTGTAGCCATACAATATGAACTCATGATCTCCAGGACAACATAGAACAAAGTCTATCGTACCATTTAGGTACCTCATCACATGCTTTGAAACTATCAGGTGAACACATCTAGTTTCCACTAGATATTGACTCAAGGTGTTCACAACAAAGCATATATCTGGCCTGGTATTTGTCAGATACATCAGTGACCCAATAATCTGTTTGTACAGAGTCACATCCACTAACTCTGATGATTCATCAGCTAACAGGATGAAGTTGGAACCCATGAGAGTGGCCATTCCAACACATGAAATCTTTTCAATATTTCTAAGCATACTTTCCCTGGTTGAGAAGGATTCCTTCTGAGCCTTTTCATGCTTTCAGTCCTAGGAAGTAATGCATCAATCCGAGATCATTCATCTTGAACTCTGTAGCTAGCTTGTTCTTGCTTTTCATGATTTGTTTCTCATTCCTTTGGTAAATCCCAAGCTTGTCAAGAAGCTATCAATTCTTCCTCTGTGACTGAACATCATTCACAATTTGCATTGAATGATCTTCTACATATCTATCTGTGCCATCTCCCATCAGATGGGTCTATTGATATGAGCCTCAATATCATTTGAACTCCGTGGTGAGTTCCTTCTTGCATCCATGTCATCTGTATATAGAAGCCATCTTCAACCTTGTAGCAAAGGTTGAGATCCACATCACCCATGGTGATCATTAAGCTCATCAAATGACTATCGATCTTGGGTACTCATACAGAGCTTTCTTCAATTGAATCCTGGGAGTTTTCTTGATTCGCACTTCTTCTTCAATCACACCATTGAGAGAACAGTATTATCTAGCTACTTGGAGCAAACATCTCGTCATGATCCTCTTCCTCTTTCTAAGAGAATCTTCTAGCCACGAGCCTTCTATAGTATGTTTGATTTGTAAATCTTCTTGTTGAACATCCATCTCTTGTTCAGTGTTCATCATTCTTCATGATCTTTTCTACAAATGAAAATTAAGTAGATGATTAGTAATACTTCATAATCATCAAATCATGTTGACATGATAACCTATTATACATATAGATATGATTTACATAGTTATGCAACTATTTTGACCAATACCTTGGCACAACACTTTTCCATATCCTATATGCATACAGTGGCTATCTAGATGCCTTCCATCTCTACCAGAACATACTATCGAGAGCGTGCACAACTCTTAGCATGTCAGCAAAGAGGTTTCATTCTAGACAATCAACAATGGAATGTTTGTCCAACTTATCAATCATATGCATATTAGTAGTATACTGTTCAATGCTATATGAGTGTTTACACTCAGCATGATATATTCTAGGAATACAAATATGCATACAACTATTGCGAATAATATCATAGACTATTCAATTAACATATCAAATACTTATCTTTTTATGTCTTGTGAGGTTGCATCCTTCTTGGTCTTGACTTCCCTTCCATGTCATAAGCTTCTATCCATCCTGTACCACTATGCATGCTCAAGTGTGCACTAGTGTCATCCTCATGATCTCATACATAAACATACATTTATTAGTATACTGTCAATATTATCAGAACATTATAATTCTAAATAATATTAAGTATGTATGGTCATGATTATTTCATACATAGGTATACTTACCTAAGATCCTAACAAAGTAGGATTCTAACTTGACATAGGAAAACATACCTGGATTATCAAGCTTGGTCATGTCTTAACATACCCAAACAATATCTTCTTTTGTTCTCTTCAATGATTTAGAGATCCTGTGCTAGAACCTGCATATCACATAGGTTAAGCATAGTAGAACAAAGTCATACATACCTCATAAGTAGAACTTCCATATGATCAAGGATTATGGATGAGTCTTTTTCTTCATGTCATCATGGTCATCGAACTTGATTTGCGTTTCTTGATGTACCTGTATCTTGTTAGCAGACAACATCAACCTCATACAACACCACAGTGCATTAGTACAATCATATAGCCCTAATCAATGAGTGTCTTCTATCATTCACATGTATTCATACTTTTATTAGGGTGATAAGACAATTCTAACATTGTACTGACCTAAACAATATGAAGACAAACATATTATGAACTTAATCAAGAATCATATTTCAAGACATACTTGTATCTCCTTAAGTCATACCTGTCGAGACTTCTTGTAATCTTCTTAGCCTCATCTCCCCCTGAAACTAGATCTGGAGCTCGATTAGGGTTTTTCAAAGAAACCCTAAAAATTCAAACTTTGACTTTCACACTTCTTAGTGTATGGAAGGATGTGTCTTGCTGAGCTGATCAAACTAGCATACTTCAATTTTGAAATTGTAATGTCCCCATTTTGACCCCTTTTTCATTAAATCGTAAATGATGTAAATATTGTTATTTAATCATGGTGAGGAGCTCAAGGCCAAGTCCCCACCATTGATTTAGCGTTTTATGTATCAGCAATTAAAAATAGATGGCTATGGTTCTGGAGCTAGATAGGCACAATGTAAATGAGACATCATGTAAATGCGAATTTTAATGAAAAAAAAAAAAAAAAACCCACAACTGGCTATGCTATGCAACAAAGAGATGGGGCATGATTCTACAAGGAATAGGGAGGGAAATTATTCAAACCCTTGATCCAATGGTGTTAATCCATGTGTCAATGAGAAAACCCATAAACCCTCAACTACCCATTTTGGGTTATGGACCCAATCATTTAATTCTTCCAGAAATTGGTTGAGGAAGTTAATGCCTTGGGAATGAAGAGGTATGGCATCCAATTTCGTGTATTGGCAAGCCATCAACCTGGAAAATCGTGTTTTGTCTCCTTGGGTAAGAAAACACCCACAAAATGGTGCCCAAAGCCATTCTGAACAGTCAGTCTTTTCCCTCTCACGCAGTCTTAACTACTGGGCCTTTTCCCATCACGTTTTTCACCATTTTTCTTGCATTTTCCATGCTGGGGAGCTCGTTTTTGCATTGGACAGCAGTTGGGAGAGAAGGGCCACGATTTGGGACTATTATGGAGGTCGATTTTGCCCCAGAATGTCCATGGACGTTTTTCTAAAAATGGATTTGGCTTCCCAGGGTTGTTCCCCATCTTCTAGTTTCGTTTTTGGGTTTCCCACGATTTTTTGAAGCTAACGTAAACCCCATCTTTGGGCATCTCACTGTAAAAACGTTTTATCATGCCCAATAGGTATGGCTCTGCTGTTATGTGCATCCTAGTTTTGATTTGAACCTGTGAGCAGGAAACTTGGAGTGGTAGTGGACAAAATTGGCTTGATAAACCTAGTGAAGGGAGTAACCTCTCAAGAAGATCAAGAGGGCTTTGGCTACTTTTCTATGCACACCCTGAGAGCACTAGAAAGGAAGGTATGTCTTGAGGGACTGTGTGGCAGTGAAGAGAATACTTCCTTGTGTTGGGTGTGTAGGAATTGTGAGTGCCAAGATGAATAGATCTGAGAGGGGTATCCATAGCTCTGTGGTTGAGCTCACTAGCTTAGCAATTCTTCCTTTCCATTTCCTAGCAGCCTGATAAACCCAATTGTAAATTGGCTTGGCTCATCCTGGTGTATGCTCGGCTATGTGTGAGTCTGCTGTTCCCAGGTTCCTTGTAGAAATCATGCCTAGCTCGGGGGTGGCAGTTGTATCAAGAGGTTGATAAGCACAACTGGCCTATGGTTGGGTGGAACATTGTAGTTGCATAGCCAGTTGCTTGGGACTATTTTGTTATAAGATAAGTATTCTCCTGTGTTAACTTGCAATTGTTATTTAATGAATATTTAAATGAATGATGGATTTGTTATTGATATTATTTCCACTGTGACTTTCTTATAATCATACAATCCATATGTCTTTTATATTATTTGAATGCTTAGAATAAATTTCATGAGGCTAGATGCCCGATTTTTGCATCACGTCCTCTCTATCATGCTGGTATAATAGGAGGGGACGTTACAGAAATCTCCAAAATTTGACCCCTCAAAATTAGCTTCGAAACTTCTGGATCTTCTTGACAGGATCCCGAACTAGGGTTTGATGAATCCCACCCTTCTTCCCAATCAAAAGGTTCGATCCAAGGCTCTAAACTCTTATTTTTCTAAGGAGCTTCCAGCCGTGGTCACAGACTTAAAAAATTCCAACTTTTGCTGAAGCCCTAATTTTCCACCTTTCCGATCAAAATCCTGAACTGGGGTTTGATCAAGCCCGGTCTTCTACCCAACCAAAAAATTCGATCTTGGTCTCTAAATTTCAATTTTTTTGAGCAGCATTCAGCCGTGGAATCTGATTCCAAAAATTCCAACTTTCTCCGAAAACCTAAATTCCGGAAGCTATGAATGAAGGTGCTCAAACATAATTCTGTTTTGACATAAATATGTACCTGATTGTTTCTACTGTAACTTCGAGTTTTTTGATCCATAGGGTCTAAAAAACTTTTCTGCACTATCCTGACCTGTGATCTTTCCATCCCGACAGGTTTGACCTCAATTGTATTTTCTGAGAGAGAGTTATGGCAAGTGTCACAACGTGACCTGTTTATGGGATAAAACAGGAGAGCGAACTTGTACGGTATGCGACGTGTCACTGGTTTGACTTCGGCCTATGAAAACGTTTCTTGAGATAGTAACATCTGTGTAATACCTATCACTTTTTACGAAATTTAATTTGGAGCTTCCTAGCCCAAGTTATGACCTTTTTTCCTAGGTCACCTGATTATGACTGAGATCTAGATGAGGCAGAAACCCTAACTTGTACTGATAATAACTCACAAAGTGCAACAAATCTAAGGGTGTCCTTTGGACACAAAGTACATAGGGATGTTATCTGCGAGATGTAAATGTTTCATATCCTTAACCTTCTCCAAAATGGATTTATAGTGAAAGTTCCACGATGACATGTTTTTGCTATATAAAACCCTAACCTTCAAATTGTCGCAAGTGAAGCAAGTGTCGTAAGTGCCATACATTGGCTTCCTTTAGGTTAGCTCTGATACCATGTTAAAATTCAATATGCTAAGACATTAAATATCAGCATTACATTCCATTTCACAAGAATAGCTTATACAGGATCACTGAAGAAACAACAAGTACAGCATAAACACAAGAGACACAAATTTATCCTCGGAAACCCTCATGGGGTAGAAAACCCAGCAAAGCTTCCTCAATATAGATGATTAGCAAATACAAAGATTGAAACCAAAGACATGAGCTCCTCCTCCTCCATAGCATACCTCTCCCTCACAAGTGCGCTACTTTCCGAGTGAGTGAATGTGTGTTAAATGAGGAACACACATCCTCTATTTATACACATCTCCGACTTGTATTTTATATTAACTAGGTCAGCCCCAACTTTACCACTGGGTTAAACACCCCATTACAACTGACTGGGACAACCCCTCTAGGGTGGTCTAATAACCCTTTGACCCACATGACACATACATGGCCGACCCCCACTAGGGAAATCTAATAACCTAAGTTACCACATTCCGACGGAGGAATAAACGTCTTCGGATATATAATAAGGTCTTCACGGAGGAATGAAACATCTCCGGAATAATAAAGTACAAATATAATATTCTTTGAAGTTACAATATTTCAACAAAAACCCTGATCAACCACTGAAACAGGGAAAAAATCCTAACTTAACAATAAATCATCCATGTTCCTTTTGTTCGGTATATGGCCACTACACACATAACTGCCCCCATTTGGAGAAAGCACGTCAACTTTGGGCCAATGACGCCCAACGCCAAGGACACGATCCGCAGCCAACACCACCTCCTCAACCGCAACCCTTGATATTGCAAAATCCTTTACCTAACAAAGGAGTAGTAAACGCCTGCCCCATGGATCCCCCACAAGGATCTGCTGCACCATAGCAGAAAATCACATATGCGGCAACTAATTACCAGCATACGGATTCAGGCACTCACCATCTACTAATGATGTCATCAAATCATATCAACCTTCAAACTCGCTGAAACCAATATGGCTCAGTCCTTGAGACCATGCCCACTAATCCGTCCACAAACACACTTCCAGCCGATCCACCATTACGCATACCTACTATGTCATTGGACGGAGGACTTAAAGCCCCTCGCATTCCCCTCCGAAGGATCAACAATTATTGTAACGCTCGGTGCTATGAATAAAATAATAATAAAATAAACATCAACATATACATATATATATATATAATTAATAATAATAACAACAAACAAGAATAATATAATAATATAATTAATTAGTGAAATGGTGTAACTCTTTATGAAGAGTTGCATTAGACACCCTTTAAACAATTATAAATACGGGAAAGTCTATCTTGTAAAAGACATCATATTTTATCTTATCAATTCAATAATATATATTTTATTCAATATGGATTTCGTGTCCTAATTTTTTTGTTGCATTTGGTATCAGAGGTAGCCACCAATCTAGGACCTTGTCCAAAACCAGCCCTGTGGCCCAAAGAAGTAAAAAAGAAAAAAAGAGAAAGGAAGAAAAAGGCAAAAGTAAAATAAAATAAAAAAGAGAAAAGAAACGAAAGAGAAGTAAAAAAAGAAGAAGATAGAATATAGAAATAAAAAAAAAGGAGTGAGAAGAAGAAAAAAAAGGAAAAAGGAAAAAAGTAAAAGTAAAGTTTAGAAGTGAGTAGAAGTAAAAAGTAAAAGTAAGAAGTAAAACCGCACATGGTTTCAAGTTGCACATGGTTTTGTGAGAAGTGGGTTTGGTTTTATTCCCTAACAACAATCCAAAAGTGAGATTTGAACCTAGGTGGGGAAGGTAACAACCACTCCTCCCAACCACCCAATCTACCCCATTTTACATATATTAAGGGGAAAATAATATTAGAAGAAGAATAATATTGAATATTGTTTATTATAAAAAAAGAGATATTGAATAAATTTCAAAGAAAACTCAAGAAGACGGGTTTTAATGTTGAAAACAAGGGAAGGTTTCTTAACACCTCATGGATGACTGTCTCAATACTATTTAAAGTTAAAGGGACACTTGCAGGGAAGGATGTCACCATTTCTATTGCCCCTTGTGAAAGAAATAATTATATTAGTGCTGAATTTGCTAACCATTTAGTGATTCCTGAATCAAATATAAGTGAAAGGCTTGACTTTTGGGATAGGAAGCAATTTGAAATAAGTGGATTAGAATTGAATGTTGGAGATTATATGGTCATATCTCAATTCACTGTTAGTTCCTTATGGAGTTCTAGTAGTGACATAGTTTTGGGGTTACCTTGGATTAAAACATTGGGGACCTTCATTTTAAATGTTGAAAATAAATTTCTTACTTTTTCCTATAAGCAAAAGAGAATCACATTTCAAGATATTACAATAAAGTCAGATTTAGAAGCTCCAAGATCTAAAGACTTCAAAGATATATCAAAGATGATTTCACAGGGTAATCAGAAGTCAGATCAAAAGATGTAGTCAGAATTCGACAAAATTGTCACAGATAAAGAAGAAGAGATCTCTCGTTTAAGATATCATAATCAGAAATTGCTTCTTCAAATAAAAAAGACGAAGGATAAAGCACAACAGAATCAAAATCTAGAAGAGGAGAATCGAGATCTTCAGAAGAAACTATTAGAAAACATTGACGAAAATGGTCACCTCAAGAAGCACAAACAAGATCTAATGGATCAAATTCAGAAGCTTAAAGATGATAAGAAAGCGCAAGAAGAAATGACTCGAAATCTTAAAAAAGAAAAAGACTCGTTAGACAATAAGTTGGAGCAAACTCAGAAGAGGACATCAAAGCCATTGGACTCAAAAATCTACGTTGAGAAAAAAGAAGCAAATACAAATTCAGTCCTCGTCACAGTTCAGAAAGAAGACAATCTTATAAAAAAACAAACAACAATAACTCCCTATCGACACCCCAACATATAAACCAGTATCCTAAAAAGTGGGAATTGTTGAAAGATAATGGTACTAATGTGCTCAAAGCACCTGACAACAGATCAATAGAGAATCCCAACAGTCGGCAACAAATCAATTTTGGTTTGATTGATCCGTCAACATATCGGAAGTTATGTTCTACACTTAGAAGTTCGTACTGACATGTTCCGTCAGCTACGACGTCATAAGGAACAGGTGCGACAAAATTATAAGGCTTTGAGGACAAAGCCTTTCTAAGAGAGTGGCAATGCTATGAATAAAATAATAATAAAATAAACATCAACATATACATATATATATATATAAATAATAATAATAACAACAAACAAGAATAATATAATAATATAATTAATTAGTGAAATGGTGTAACTCTTTATGAAGAGTTGCATTAGACACCCTTTAAACAATTATAAATACGGGAAAGTATATCTTGTAAAAGACATCATATTTTATCTTATCAATTCAATAATATATATTTTATTTAATATGGATTTCGTGTCCTAGTTTTTCTGTTGCACTCGGGCTGCATCAAATTATAATATTGTGGAGGATTTAGCACAATTCCTCCGCTGCTATGTCTGCCTTGGAAGTTTTAAAAAATTGTCCTATACAAAGGAAACTATTGCTATCCGCCATCAGTGCAATAGACCCTAATGATTCAAATATGATGGCACTCGACTTAGACCAAGATGAACCACGATTTGCTTTGACATTAGCTTTTCAGGTCTCTGTATCCATTCACAACCTTGTTGTTCATCGATGAAGGTGCCTCCACCTACGTAATGTCAACTTTTGTCTGGCAAAAAATTGGATCCCCCACATTGCAGCCATCCACTACCGCATTACGAGCTTATGCTGGTCATGCAACTCAACCACAAGGCCTCTTGGCTAACATACCCATCCAATTAGGAGGCAAAACAGTCCTCATCGACATAGAAGTGATCAACGCCCAACTTGATTACAACCTCCTACTTGAAAAAATTTATATGTATAAAATGAAAGTTGTCGCTTCATCCATTTTCCGCCTCATGATGTTTCCACATGAAGGACGTATAGTCAAGATTGACCAAATAACATACTATGATCCTAATGCCCCTGCCACACTTGAAAATGTTCTTCCCATGATTGAACAAGCAGTTCAGAGTGCACCTAAATCATTTGTCTCATCAGTCGGACCCGGGATTACATGGATACCCCCATGACTTACACATTCCAATGTATCCCACCCTCATTGTGGATAACCGAAATATCTGATTTGTGCACCCTGTCACACAACACACAGCCAACTACTCAACAACCCCCATTACTGCCACAACCACCTACAGTGCCTAGTCATATCGGGGAAACAACTATTCACACTCTCCCATTCCTATTTCCTCCCTAAGGAGCCATCAGTACACCTGTCATGGCCACGCTTAATCTCCCAGGATTAATGTTACCTTCCTTCCCCAACCTCTCCCTCAACACCGACTGTTATTTTACAACCGGTACAACCCATCAATACCTCTAACCACCCACCCTTCGGACTAGCAAACATTCAATGCCGACCACCTCCTGGAGCACCTCCAGCAGTGGCAACTGCATCAACATCCAGGAACGTTCCCCCTTATTGCTTGGTTTTGCAACCAAGCATGCTAAAGAGAACCTATTAACTTGTAATAGCAGTCTCAAAGTAAAGCAAAGTAACTAAGCAAATAAACTAATGTAAAATAGTAAATGATCTAACATGTGCAAAGAAATAAACTTGATCTAGCATGTTCATTCTAGATTCAACAACGGTAAAAACTAAGATTTGCAAAATAAATAAAATTTTGGGTTTTTGTATTACCTCAAAGGTGAAGATGTTGGAGGTTGAGAAACTGCAAGGTGAGACGCTCCAATGCTCCAATGATCTTTCTCTTCTCCAAATGCAAATAGGGATGTGGGCCAACATAGGTTTCCAATGGTAGATCTAAGCTTAAATGAAGGCTTGAGATCTCAAGGAAGAAATTGGCAGCATAAGGATAGGATGAATTCAGGATGAATAGTGAGGAGCCCCTATCACCTTTTTATAGTTTTTGGTGATGGGAAATACAACCATGGTTTGAGGAAACCAATGGTATTGCTAAAATGGTTTAGGTCTCTTTCCATCTTTTTCCTCTTTTTTGAATATTTTTAATATTTTTATTCCCTTTTAATATTTTGGGGAATTTTGGACCCTTTTGAGGGTTTTTTGTGTTTTTTGAGGAAAAATACAATTTTTGAGGGGAAAAAGGTGTATTATGGTCTTCATGGTGACCTTTTGAAGGTTTTAGGATCTCAAATGGTGGGAAAAGTTGACAAATGGGTCATGTGAATAGGGAAATGAGCTAGTGAGCACTTTTTGGGTGTTAACAGACTGCCCCCTAATGTGTGAGGGCAAGAGCTCATCGTATGGCCGATAGACATCATAGTTCTTTTGTCTTTTCCTAGGGTTTGGAGGGGAGAAGAGATCGATTGGAGATCGGAATGTCGGGCCCATGCAAACTGCAAAAACTAAAAAATAGATAGCCTTAAAATGAATGAGGAATAATCTCCGATAATGGACGAGGTGGGCAAACCCATGCTCGTATCAAGATATATAAAAATAACAATGAGGTCCAAAAAGGGGGACTTGATCAATACATGTAGAACTATTATGTACATTATAATTGGCCAGAGGGGACACAATGTTGGGACATACTTCATGGTCATACTATGACTGATCTGAAAACTAATACACTGGATATGAGCACCAACCGTTCTGAAAGCGGTTTCAGAAAGGTTGATCAACTATTGGATCTGCTAGTATCCAACAACTGGGGTACTTCTGAATATTGTCGCCAGGCGCAGCTCAGATATCTATGGGAATATTTAACTGTTGTTTCCTAAGATGGACTCAAAAATGTGGTAGAGTCAGGTCACATATGGGGTCTGTGTCAAAGAACTCAAACGACTAATACCCTATACGAATCTCAACGATGCGATCAAACAGGGAAATCATTTGGAGAGGCACTGAGGACTCCTTTCAAAATGATCCATAGGTACTCACCATTGATGGTGATGAGTCTAAGGCACAGGGACCTCTGGGTCTATCCTCTGGAATAGATTGGTTGGCGTCGACAGAGGGAGACCTTGCAATTACTAAGGAAATGATGTTTCCTTAAATAGGAGCACGAGGTGTACTACCAAAAGGTGATAGTACTGATAGTGGGATTGACATACTATGGGGATGTGGAATAACTAGGGTCGCAGAGTGGGGGGGGGCGGTCTCAAACTTCTTTTGTTCAGAGTATGATGCCATGGATGACCTAGAATCATATGAAACTGTCTTTAGGCATGTGGATCATAGTTGTAAGGGATCAGGGGTTTGTACTGCAATGGGACAGGGCGAAAAGGGAAAACAGATGTTTATCAGGGAACTCTCAAGGTGGCTTATCGCAGAATACTCTGAACAAAGGCGACTAAATTGGGGAAGTTACCATGATAGTGTGAATAGACATGATCTGTTGTGGCACCAAGAGGCACCATTCGGGCCTTCTTTATGGTTTAAGGAGCTCAAAGAAGGGGTAAAAGTATGCTCATAATGGTACTGTCTTGTGGATTTTTTGCGAGCCCAGGACTGTTCATGCGCGAGGTTGCTTTCATGTTTAGAGAGTCTGCAAGCGATAAGAAGACTCCAAGGGGGTTCTTTTTCATGTGTTAGTCTTCAAGGACTGAAAAAAGTATAAAATTGTGCAATAAAGAACTCTTCTAGCCGATGTGACTAGAGTATACATTTTTCGTAATTAGTCTACAAGGTCCGAAAAAGGGGTAAACTTATACTAGGTAGACACCCTTAAAAATACATTTAGCGAGCATGAAAGGAAGCAAGATTGCTCGATGATATTTTCATTGTTTTTGGAGACAAAAAAGATCTTAACAAAAACTCCCTAAGTGCCTTTTTCGTAAAGGAATTGATCGACCCGAAAAAGGGATAAATTATATCGAACAAAAGTCATGGTGAAGCAAGGAGGAAATGTTCAATCAAGGGGTGAGTATAGGGATCAAGCACAGTGGTAGGTGGGGAACACTAATGGGGCCTCCTTGCGGGTTGATGAATGGTAGAAAAACAACACCATAATTGTAGTATTGATGGAGTGAAGGGCTCATCTATAAGTTGTGATGCACAAGTTTTGTAAAAATCGACAGTTGCCGATGTGGCACACAAATCGAGGCAGCAAGGTGTGAGGACACAATGTCAAAAAGGTTTCTGGTGAGAGAAATGGATGATCTCACGCATCGTCATGAGCATGAAAAACTGAATCTGACAATATAAAGAGCATCAAAAATGGACAATAGCCTATATGGCATGCAAATCGAGGCGACGAGGGGTGTGCGGAACATGACCCAAAAAATATGGGGGTGAGAGCGAGACATCATCTCAAGCATCATCACAAGTGCAGAAAACTGGATCTGGTGATATAAGATATGTCAAAAACAAAGACCGACCTATGTGGCACGTAAATCGAGGCAGCAAGAGGTGTGTAAAAAAGTGTAAAAATAGGGTCTAGTGAAATCGAAAAACTGACTTGACCACCGTGAAGTTTTCGTTGCGCTGAATCCAATGGTGCAAATGGTTTAAAAAGTGGACGACGTATGATTCAAGAATGGTCGTTTGAAAATTGGTCAAATTTCTATAAATAGCAAGTGGACCCAACATGACATGTGTCATTTGCACGGTTGAGTTTGATAGGCTATCAGAGCACTTTTGTCATTTGCGGGAGATTCGATCGTTGGTTTTTTATTCTGTGAGTTTCAGGTAAGCCTTATTGCCTTAGCCTTTCAATTTATTTGCTTTCAAGGGGAAGCTAGGTCTCATAGGTGGTGCATATGCCACGTTGGCATGCCAATGTGGAATATCGTGGCTTCCAGGCCCTTTTGCATGATGTGCATCGCGGCTTTTGGATTGACAGCCGCGATGCACATGGCAGTTGTGGGATTCTCAGCTACAATGTCCATCGTGGCTGTTGGCTTCTAAGCCATGATGTTCATCGTGGCTAGGAGGCTGGCAGCCGTGATGTGCATCGCAGCTGTGGGGATGGAAGCCACGATGGACATCGCGGAAATGGGTGCAAAAGCCGCGATAGGGATCGTTGGCTTAGAAAAAAAAATTCGGTAATTTTCTAAAAATTTTCATCTTTGGCTTTTCAGGATGCTTAGGCGGCCACATGTATCATGGTGGGAGAGAGAGATTGACGATGTCATGATGGGGACTATTTGGGAGGATCCCAATGTGCGGGCGACACTGGCTTTGGGTGAACTCTTGAAGTTCGCGCAGATTCCACTCATACGTTCAGCCAAATTGTTGCTGAATAAGTTGGTGGACTTCTGGGATCCAGAGTTGTTGGCATTCACGGTTCAAGGTGAGCGACTAGATCTTACCTTGACCGATGTATACTTTCTTACTGGCTTGCCCCATTTGGTGGAGATAGAGGATACACAGCCGAGGATTCTGGCTGGGGTGGATATAGAGTATCTCCTTGAGAGATTTTTTCGTTGAGGGGCCCACGTCTAGAACACCGCGCTAGCTATTATGGATCTATAGGATCCGTACGTGCGGGCGGTGGCATCTTATGTTTCACGGGTGCTTGGTGCATAGGCACCCCATCATTTATCTTGGGGGTAGATGACGATGGTTCATCGGGTCATGAATGGGACATGTTTTGTGTGGGGCCAGATGTTCCTCGCTTGTGTTCAGCGTGAGCTGAGCAAAGTGAGGGTACAGGAAGGGGAGTTCAGCTATGCCTCCTTTTTGTGCTCTTTTTTCTTTGAGCGGGTACCTACCTTGCGGCCACTTGTGCCGGTTAGTGATGGTCTGCTGAGTGAGTCGTGGATGGTGCAGTGGGGGGATATGATGCCCCGAGGTGGTGGTGGTATCCGACAGTTCTTCATTGTGGAGATGTACGAGCAGTGGGAGTAGGTGCCTCTCAACATTGATGACTACCCGTATAGAGGGATGGACTTTCGGGGTGACATCAAGATGCCTCGGGCCCCGGGACAGGCTTGGGGGTTGGATGGTATGTCTTTGTTCTTTGTTTTTCTATCATATTATGTTTATGATTTTGTTATGATGATAGATATAGATGTTTTATATTAGTTGACGTATGTTGTTGTTGGTATTTTGCAGATGTTGGACAGCGACCTCTAGCTGACCACTAGGGTTGTATGGGACATGTGGTGGTGGTGGTACCTCCGCCGGTAGCGGCACCTCCACCTCGTGCTCGAGGGATTGTGCGCCATCGAGATGATGGAAAAGAGGATGTGCAGGATACCTTAGAGGCATTGTTGGCGGATGTGCCTGATGATGGTTGGAGAGGCCTAGATCAGCACGTGTCAGATCGTTGTTTCGATGCTCCGCGTGAGTGGAGGTTGATTCTACGGAGGGTGGTTGTTGTGACTGTTGAGAGGAGTAGGATCTGGAGGAGGAGGAGTCGGAGGAGGCTGCTGACCCTGTTGAGGATGATTAGGTTCTTGTATGTTGCCCCCAAATGCTGATGAGCATATGGGGTGATTTTTGTGGATATTGTATTATCGATGTATATTTTTTGTATATTCGGGTGTATGCCTGACATTATGACTTGATGATATATATATATATGTTCATGCACATGGATGCATTTTGTTATTATTTTTATGTTTTGTTTCACATGGATTCAATGTCATTTGTATCGTGTTTTTCCTGTGGAGGCACCTTGTATGCACATGGATGCAAAATTATGCTATTTTTGTTTTTTAATATTTATGAAATGCATATGTGTGTGTGACTTCCTACATGGTTTGATTGGTGTGACAATCTAAAATGTTGTTTGCCATTTGGTCTGTGAAACTGTTGATATTCCTTGGGACATGTGTGAATGAAATGGATTCAAACAGAAGAACCATTAGTTTAGTGGGCAAATTTTTTCTAAAAAGACAGGGATCACGTACCTGGTAGCAGTTGTTAAGCTGGGAAACAAGAAGCTAGGAGTCGAGGATGACATTGAGGTGACTTATGTCCATGTGGAGAGCAGCAGTGAGGAGACCAGTCACAGCGTCGTACTCAACATGATTATTTGTGGCAGTGCCTATGCACACTCCGTCGATGTGGATCAACTCATGTGAGGGGGAATAAAGAACCCAAGCTGCGGAGGCGACATTTGGAGACCAACGACTTGCACCATCGACGAAGCCAACCTAGTGAGGTGGGATGGGATCCATCTGTGGTCATGTAGGAAAAAATGAAAACATAAGGTTTTTGGAATTTTGGCAGCAAAAAAGGAATAAAAACTATACAATATGGACTATGGAGTCCAAAAAACATTTTATGGGTAAAATTGTTTGAGGTATAACCCATTGTGTGGGTTGCGTAGGGGGTTTCCTTCTGAGTCAGTCAGAATATATGCCCCCTATACCAGGCATTTTTGTATGATATATGGTCCTTGCCACATGGACACAAATTTTCCTTTGCCCATTTTGTCATGGCCTTGATCGTAGGAAAGTATAAGGTCACCTTCGTTAAATGTTCTTGAGTGAACATGTTTATCGTAACTGAGTTTGGACTGGTTCTTCATGGCTTCCATGCTTTGGAGGGCTGCACAACGATCTTCGTCGGCTTTCCCTGAAAGCAATAATCATTGCTCAGTTGGTGAAGTATCCAGGAGGAGTTCAACAGCAATGTGTAGTGTTGGGATCTGGCATTCGATGGGGAGTACAGACTTCATGCCGTGAACTAAATGGAAAGGAGTAAAACCGGTGGCAGTTTTGGGACGTGCGGTACGCCCATAGTGCCAGAAAAAGCATGTGATACCAATTACTTTTATTTTTGTCGACAGTGCGTTGGAGGATGGCCTTCAAGATCTTATTAATTGCTTTGAATTGACCATTCCCTTGGGGGTAGTAGGCGGAAGAGAAATGATGTTCAAATTTAAGGAGGGTTGATAATTCTCTCCAAACAGAGTCCTCAAAGTGAGAACCATGGTCTGAGACGAGTTGCTGTGGTACTCCAAAATGAGAAATAACATGGTTGAGGAAAAAGCGGGCTGCAGTGTCGGCTTTCTAGTTGTAGGTGGGCATGGCTTCTGCCCATTTGGTGAAGTAATCAAAGGCCACAATGATGTGTTTATGGCCTCCCACTGATGCGGGGTTGCAATCCATGAAGTCGATGGCCCACTTGCAGAATGGTCCAACGGTGACTACTGGATGAAGTGGGGAGGGGGGGGTTTCTTGCCTTGGGGGCAAAGAGCCAGCAGTTTTGGCAATGTTTGACTGTTGTGATGCAATCAGTAAATAATGAGGGCCAAAAGTAACCTACGCCGATAATCTTTTGGGTAGTGGCCATGCCAGAAAAATGGCCTCTACAGGCACCGCTATGACAGTCATTAAGGACTTGTTCTACTTCGTCGTGAGAAAGACAACACCGTAGGTTAGTATCAACACCACGGTGATAGAGGACATCGCCTAAAAGGAGATAATGGGGAGTGTGGTGGCAGATGTGGAAGCATCCTTCAGGGTCGATATGAGGTTGAAATTTCTGTGTGTGGAGGTAGATCAAAATGTTGTCGTACCGGGGGTCATCTGACGAAATGATGAGTAAATGGTCATCGATTAGTTCAGTATGGATCGCTAATGAGGATGATGAGGAGGGTGGGTACGTAATGAGCTGAGTGAGTGCTAGGGATTTAGTGCTCTTGGGGGTTTTAAAAGTTAGGTCGTATTCTTGTAGGATAATCACCCATTTTGCTACGTGGCCTTTTAGAAGGTGACGTGTCAAGAGATAGACCATGGGGTTTGAATTTGTGATAATAGTGGTATGGCTAAGGAGAATGTAATGGCGCAATTTATGGACTGAAGAGATGAAGGCAAGGGCCATTTTCTCTTCATGTGGGTAGCACAATGGTGGTCCTGATAAAGTGTGGCTTACATAGTAAATGATGTGCTCTTGTCGAGCAGAGTCTTCTTGGACAAGTACTCCAGAAATGGCATAGCCGGATGCCAAAACATAAAGGACGAAGTCTCTTGTGAAATCTGGAGGAGAAATCAAGGGGGAATTAGTGAGTGCTTTCTTCAGGTCGGTGAAAGATGTTTCTGCTTGGTCGTCCCATATGAAATGGGTATGAAGGCGTAGTAGACGAAGGAAACCATGAACCATTGTTGCATAATCAGGGACAAAGCGGCGGAGGAAGTTGGACATACCTTGAAGGCTTTGTAGTTGTCATAGCGTATGAGGTGATGGTAGGTCTATGATGGCTTAGACATTTAAAGGGTCAATGGTGATGCCTTTTTCTGAAATGATGAAACCCAATAGACGGCCTACTGGAACGCAAAAGACACACTTGAGTGTGTTCAAGCGTATTTGGTATTTTCGACAACACAGGAAGACTTGCCAAAGGTCGTCTAGATGGTCAGATCATTTATTAGATCATGCCATAAGGTCGTCAAGATAAATTAATATGATGCTAACTAGGTCATGCAAGCAATAAGTCATGGCTCACTGGAATGTGGCTCCAGCATTCTTGAGACCGAATGGCATAACGCGATAGGCGAAGGTGCCCCATGGGGTAGTGAAAGCAGTCTTGTATTGATCTTCCTTGCAGATTTTGACTTGGTTATATCCAGAGAAATCATCCATAAAAGACAAGACCCCGTTCCCGGCACATGCGTCGATTAGTTGGTCGATAAATGGTGTTGGGAAGTTGTCTTTAGGACAAGCTAGATTGAGGTCATAGAAGTCATTACAGAAGCGAATGGTGCCAACTTTTTTATTGACTGGCACTGGATTTGAAACCCAAGTCGTATAGGTGATAGGGTATATGAAATATGTTGCTCAGAGCTTCTCAATTTCGGTTTTGATGGCTGAGAGAATAGATGGGTGAATGGGGCATTGTTTCTGGAAGACAGGTGGGACATTGGGCCAAGTGTCTATGTGATGTTATACAATGTTAGGGTCAAGACTAGGCATCTCAGTATAAGACTAGGAAAAGACATCACAAAACTCCCAGAAGAGTTTCTTATAGCCATGAACCTCCTCTTCAGTGCATGATGCTCCTAAGGAGATAAGCTCAGGTTTTCCAAGTGTGGTAGAGATGTCGATCTTAATAATAGGAAAAATGTTGGCCATATTACCCTCTTTAAAGGCATTTGGTGCTGGGATTGGGTCTTTGAACCAATCAACTTTAGTTGGTAAAAAATATTTTTATTCGATGGATAGTTGGTTGGTCGTGGCAGAGGAAGATGCCTCAGGGATGAAGTATGACCGATGGTGCATATCATCCCAAGGGTAATCTGGTGCAGTAAGTGTCTCTAGTATTTCCTCATCGCTACAGAAGTAGTGTGTCATCAAATCAATTGGTTCAGGCTTGTACGTGGTTGAAATCATATAAATGGTATTGATTTCTTCAGAGGAGGATGAATTTGGGGGGTGCATTTATTCGATGAGGGGAGAAGATATCTCTAAGCCGACATTATTCATCTCGTACCAAGCTACTCTATAATCTGGTAGATCAGGGCAATGATGTGAATAATGGCCATAAATGCCACATATCGCGCAAGGGTGGTTGGTAAGTAGAGATTTATCGCGAGGCTGAGGAGGTAGCTCAAGTTTCACCACTGGGATTCCAACATCATCGTCCAACATATTCATGTGTTCTTGGAGTGCGGGTAATTGTGGACATTGATGGGTGGCATGACCTATGTCATCACACAAAGACCACTTAGGGGGAGCAAGAAATGTTGGGGGATTCTTTGCTAGTTTAGGGGTTGCTAGTGGGGTGCGAGTTGTGGGTGTAGTGGTATAAGTTTGTGGGCCTCTGCTCCTAGCATAGCGAGGTGGGGGAGGGAGGTTCCTGGATGTGGACGTAGTTGTCATTGCTGGAGGTGCTTGAGGAGCTTGTCCACATTGCATGTTGGCCAGTTGAGGGGGTGGGTGATTTGAGGTATTGATAGGTTGTACTGGTTGTAAAATAAACTTCGGTGTTGAGGGAGAGGTTGGGGCAGGAAGGTACCATACAGGTAGTCCTAACATTAATCCTAGGAGATTAAGTGTGGCCATGACATGAGTACTAATGGCTCTTGAAGGGGGGAATAAAAATGGAATAGTGTGAATTGGTGTAGCCCCGATATGACTCGGCACTGTGGGTGGTTGTGGAAGCAATGGGGGCTGTTGATTAGGTTGTTGTGTGTTGTGCGAAAGGGTGCACAAGTCAGATATTTCTGTTACCCGTAGAGGGGGTGGGTTAGATGGACATGTGGAAGTCATAGGTGAATCCATGTAGATCTGAGGTCCGACTGAAGAGACAAATGATGTCAGTGCACTCTGAATGGGTTATTCAATCATGCATAGAATATTTTCAGGAACGGCGGGGGCTTTAGGATCGTAGTATGTGGTTTGGTCAATTTTGACTATACGTCCTTCATGTGGAAACATCATGAGGTGGAAAACAGATGAAGCGACAGCTGACATTTTATACATGTAACTATGTCCAAGCAGGAGGTTGTAGTCGAGTTGAGCATTGATCACTTCGATGTCTATGAGGACTATTTTCCCCCCCAATTCTACAGGTACATTAGCTAAAAGGCGCTACGGTTGAGCTGAATGGCCGTCGTAGGCTCGTAATGCAGTTGTAGATGGCTGTAACATGGGTGATCCAAGTTTCTGCCACACAAGTGTGGACATAACGTATTTTGAGGCTCCTTCATCAATGATACATCGATGTACAACAAGGTTTCGAATGTTCACAGATACTTGGAAAGCTAATGTTGAAGGCAATCGAGGTTCAGCTTGGTCTAAGTCGAAATCCATCATACATGAATCACTAGGGTCTACTGCTCTGATGGTAGATAGCGATAGTTTTTTTTGTGTGGGGCAAGTTTTCAATACTTCCAAAGCAGACATAGCAGCAGGATATTGCGCTAAATATTCAACGACATTGTAATTGGATGCTGCACAAGCGTTAGGATTATTATTAATCCTTCGAAGGGGTAAGCGAGGGACTTTATGTCCTTTGTCCAACGGCATAGGAGGTATGCGTAATAGTTGATTTGTTGGAAGGGTGTTTGAGGATGAATCAGTAGGCATAGTTTCAGGGGTCGGACCGTACTAGTTCCTTGGAGTTTGAAGGTGGACATCATTTGATGACATCATTAACAGGTGGTGGGTGCCTGCATCCATATGCTAGTAATTGGTTGCGGCGTATGTAATTTGCTGCTGTGGTGCAGCGGATCCTTGTGGGGGATCAGGGTTTTCCTTGTTTCGGTGGACGATCAGGGTTTTGATTGGCAAGAGCGGTGTTATAGTTGTTTGGCGGGTTAGGTGGTTGACTGCCTTGGTTTTGGTGTTGATTGTTCCCGTGGTTACGTCCTCTTCCGCAGTTTTGTTGTCCTCCCTGGTTACGCTAGTTATTCTGGTTTTGGGGCTGATTATGTCGTGCATACACTTGCCCATAGTAATGGGAGGGTTTTGGGGTGCCGCAGGTGCAGGAGCAGGTTGCGGTGGATAATAAGGTGATGGGGCTGGAGGTGGTCAAGGTGCTTGCTGTGGTTGTTGATAACCTTGAGCTATTGGAAGTGTTGGGTTTATAGGTGTTACCTGCTGAGGGTAATAAACCGGTTGGGCCTGACTTTGGTTTTGATTGTCCTGTTGATTATAGTATGTGGGAGGTACATAAGTTGACAGTGCTTGCCCATAACATTGTGGTGGACATGTGGGTCCATGGGTGTGATGGGTTTGTGCCACAGAAGGGTACGAAGTTGTAGCTCCAGAATGAGATGTATCCCTAGAGAGGTCTGGGGTGTTAATGGTACTCATCATGGTAAAAGGTTTATTCTATGCCATAACCTGGCCAATGATACCATCAGCAGCATGGGACGCCCCTGATGGGTCACTTTGGGAAGGATCGCTTCGTGAGGCATCTGGTAAAATTGTGTATAAATATCCCGATTGGGCATAAATCAGGTTGACCTGCTGAGCTTTTAAGATGGCTTCTTCTTCCGACTGGGGTCGTTCGGAAACTACATCTTTGGCTATGAGTGGCAAAAGGGATTTCAGAAACAAATCTAGGAAGATCAAGTCATCCAGTTTGATCTTGCAGAGGATATGGCACTTGCGCCACTCATGGATGTTATCAATGATTTGGGTGGTCGTATTCTGACTACAAGATAGTAATATTTCTACTACTGCATCATAGTGTACGGGTAATTGAAAGAACTATAGAAAAATTGAGGTGAGGGATGTGAACGTATGGTGTTTCCATGTGGCTTCTCAATTTACCATTTGGTTGCTGCGCCAGTGAAAGTTCTTTGTAAAAGTCAGAGTCGAATAGAATCATCGACTATGGAGTTGGAAGAACACCATAGGTGAAAGGACATAATATGATTTTGTGGGTCTTCCCCAACCTTCCCTTCAAACTTGGGGATCTCTGACGGGAGTTTTGTGGGCATGGGGATCCAGGTAGGGTCGTGTCTAATTTGGTCATTGGTTAACCTTGCCAGGTCGGGTAAGTTCAGACTAGCCATAAATGTTAGACTGGAAGATGGGTGTGACATGGTCACTGCGGCATAGGTGCTAATGGTGGCATTATGGATTGGGCTAGTGCTCCCCAAGGGTATGCTAGGTGTGAAGGGGATGTGCCCCCTAGCCAACCTTATGTGGGAGGGGCCTGCACCAGCTAGTGCAACCTGAGTTACAGATGGGTTTGGAATGGTTCCAGCGATTACTGGGATTTGTGTAGTGGCGGTCAGAATGGGTGTGGGCCCCACGTTGGGCCTACCTAAAGTAAGTATGGGTCCTGGATTGGGCATACCTGTGGTAGGTGTTGGTCCTATATTGGGAATACCGAAAGTAGGTGTGGGTACCATATTAGGCATACCTAATGGGGTTGTGGTAGTTGTGGCTACCGTGGTGGCCATTGTGGTGGTAGGGGTTGATGATGTGGCACCAACAGTGCCTTGGAAAAAGGAGTCAAAATGCGATCCAGCCATGGGGCTAGTTGGCAATGTCCATGTAGGATGTTCAGATTCAGCCTCAAATTCAGATGTGAAATGAGGTGTGTCAAAATCAGATGACGAGGCTCTATGTCGATGACGTGTGGAGTCAAGGGACAATGTTCTACGTTTGTGATGAGTGGACTCAAGTGAATTGTACTAAGGGGGTTCACCCCAAAAATGAGGGAATCGTATTAGGTTCTCAATGCTAAGAGTTGTCTAGTAATGCCAATGGATGGTGGTGAGATAAAAAAACTCAAAACCATAGTGCAACTATGTGTGCAGGAGGGGAGTGTGAAAAAACAATGGTTCTCGGGCCAACAACCAACCTCCAAAAACACTTACTATAATAGTTGTGCTGTAGTAAGTGGAGTAATCAAGAAAAGTGGTCAAAATACCGACAATCAAGTGACTCCTAGAAAAAAGTGGTGTACTCACTAGACCAAGGGGGGGGGGGGTAGTAGAGCATGCAAACACCTAGCTAAAATGGTATTATGATTAAACAAAACGTATCCTCTGCAAGGTGATGAAATCCAAGTGAGACGATATGAGTTGTATAACCAAAAGGATAGATATCCCCCTACAGGGAGGGACACTGGGTAGACAGTCCTAAAAGATAGGTCACTAAGATACCTTGTTCAAGACACTTCTGGAAAGGTAAATCCGCAGCTTCATGTTCTATCACTGTTGTACTCCCATAAGGGTGGTACAATGAGAACAACGAGTAGGTGTCCTTTGGTGACTCAATGGATTGCGGTATTCCACCCAGGCCTCCAGAACTAATCTTTAAGGCAAGTTTTTAAGGCTCACTTAATTAAAATGTGATAGATTGTGTGCTGATGTGGTTGTGTACCAAAAATAATTTGCCTCGCTTAGGTGATTAATCATAAATAAAAGGCTTTTTTTTTAAAATGTAAATGCTTTAAACAAGTGCTTCAAAAAACATGGATTTTTGAAATTTTCAAGGGAAAGCAAATAACATAAAAGCGAAAGAAGTAAATGGATTTCTAATGCTTTGCTTGGAAAATATATGGAGCAATTCAGAATGATGATTCTAGCCTTGCAAAATGTGAAACCTATAATCTAAAAAAATGCTAAAAAATCTTTCTTTCACTTAACTGAAAATTTTAAAAAAGATTTAATAAAGTGAATATAATACGATAATAATGTTGCAATAATTAAAACGCTATGCTGTCAAAAAATTGCAGAAAATGATGCCAGAAAAAAATGGGCTGAATGGGCAAAAAACGCAGCAAAATTTTGCAAAAACGGGCCGACTGAAAAAAGGCGATATCGCGGCTTTATGGCAAAACGCTGCGATGTGCAGCATGGCGATGTGAGCCGCAACCGCAATGTGCATCGTGATGATGTGGGTCGCAACCATTATGTGCAGCGCGGGAATGTGGGTCGCAGCCGCGATGTGCAGCGTAGGAATGTGGTGTGCAGCTGCGATGTGCAGCGCGGGGATGAGGGTCGCAGCCACAATGTGAAGAATGGAAAATGGCTAAAAAGCCGTGATGCACAGCGTGGAAAAAAGGTGTGAGTCCACGATGAGCAACGTGTCTTCGGATATCCACATCATCATTTTCAGGACCTTGCATGCAATTAGAGTTTGCATGCATTTTGCATGCATCCTAGTCACCAGGTTGATGCCTCCAGCACCTTACCCACCTTATTCTAGCACCCGGGAGCTTCTTACATCAGTTCTTTAGCCCTCCTAGTCATGAAGGCTCCCACTTCTCACCTACTGCTAGAGAAGGGTGCACTTCTTCACCTACCACTGCAATTCCACTTCAGTTACACTCAGTTAGCTCCGATTCTCCCTGATTTGAGGCTAGTTTCACTCCCGACTGACTGTTTCACTCCATTGGACCTCCAGATTGACTAGATGACTTGTTCTGACTTCAGTTAAGCCTCCCATGTGCCCTCCACTAATTCTCCTTCCCTATATCAGTGGTACACACTTCAGTTACACTAGTTACACTCAGTTAGACTCAGATTGACACCTAGATGACTGGTTCTTGTGCATTGATGATCACCACTGATTGATGATGAGGACTCCTAGTTGGAGCCAAGCTACACCATTCAGTGATTCGAATGAACTCCTTAGTCAATTCAAATTTCTCAGTCATTGTTACAGATTATTGTATTGTAATTATTCACCCTTATTGGGATATTGAGCACTGTTGCATGTTTTGCACAGCTTTACACCATATTTTCTATTTTCATCTGTTGTGATTGATTTAATTGTTCATTAGATCTGCTGTGACTAATTTTACATGGTATCAAAGCCACATCAGGGACAAGATCTCTTTTCTACAGGTGTTCTACATGAAGATTGAGTGAATTGTTCACCAATATATTTCAGCAGCGGCATGCAAAATCTCATGTGCATTCGCTCATGTGCATGCAAGGTTGAAAACATAGTGTTTGTTTGTGTGTGATTAGCAGGTTTCTTACTTCCTCCATGTGCATTCGCTAATGCAAAGATGGAGACTTCTTCTTCACAAAATATTCTTACTCCATTAAACTATGATGAATGGAAACCAAAGATGATTGCATTCTTGAAGAGACAATGTCTTTTTGATATGTGCATTGGTAATACAAGAGATTTTGATTTCGATGAAGAGGAGAATGATTGGCTCAATGATTGTGACAGATCTTTTGGAGAAATGTGTCTTTCTATGTCTCCTTGTACGTGCTACCTCAGTAACACTGCTAAAAATCCAAGTGATCTGTGGGTCCAACTTGACAGAGAATTTGGAAAGCAGGAAGAAGAGGATCATGCTAGCCTTTTGGAGAACAAGCCCAATGAGATCTCCTTATGTGTTCTTTCCAATCATGTGTTGGCCTCAACAATTGTTCAAGATGAAGAAGAAACTGTAGATTCAAAACTCACTCTCTTAATGTCTTCTATTTCGAATTCTGAGCAAGATAAACCGGCTCATACTCTAGATTCCGAAGAGGTTCTTGAATCCTCTCCTTCACATAAGTTTGTCAGCATGCAGAATAATGATCTACTTGAAGTTTTGGAGGTAAAATCTGATTTTGGAGGTGAAGCATTCGCCCTCCTTGATTGCATGCCTCCTATAGACTTATGTTCTATCACTTGCAAAGTTTCTTAGATTTTTAATGAAGATGAAGAGCACTACCATTCGCTTGAGTTCAATTCTCATGCACTTTCTGCTGATTTTGGTTTTGATCTCTCCCTTGTTGGTTCAAAGGAGATCTCAAGAAACCATTCATCTATTTTTGGAACTGATTTAACTTCTATTGATAAGAAGTTCAAGTTTTAAGATCTATTTGATCTGATTGGAGCTATTCCTACCTCACTTGGTTCAAATCACAGGTTCCAAGATCATCCTTATATTTTTAGATTTGTTCTCACCATTTTCGGTATCAAGAGCAAGTTCTTAAAGTCTCCACATTCGCTTGCATCCACTGATGGAGAATTCAAGCACATGTTTTTGGAGCATGATCCATTTACTCCCAAGAGTAAGATACCTCCAGACATATCTACTTGATTTTGGAGCAGTTAAATCTTTTGGTGTGCTACAGTCTATTTTGAGGGGGGGTATTTTTCCCATGAGGTTTTCCCCATTTCCTCGGTTTGTTGACTGTTATTAGTTTTGGATTATTGTATTGGGGTGACCTTTGGTCTTAGTAACTAGGGACCCACATTATTTTTTTGCACATCATAGTCTAGCTTGAGGGGGGGTGTTCAGATATCCACATCATCATTTTCAAGACCTTGCATGCAATTAGGGTTTGCATGCATCCCAGTCACCAGGTTGATGCCTCCAGCACCTTAACCACCTTATTCTAGCACCCGGGAGCTTCTTACATCAGTTCTTTAGCCCTCCTAGTCATGAAGGCGCCCACTTCTTCACCTACCACTGCAGTTCCACTTCAGTTACACTCAGTTAGCTCTGATTCTCCCTGATTTGAGGCTAGTTTCACTCCGGACTGACTGTTTCACTCCGTTGGACCTCCAGATTGACTAGATGACTTGTTCTAATTTCAGTTAAGCCTCCCATGCGCCCTCCACTAAGTCTCCTTCCCTATATCAATGCTACACACTTCAGTTACACTAGTTACACTTAGTTAGACTCAGATTGACACCTAGATGACTGGTTCTTGTGCATTGATGACCACCACTGATTGATGATGAGGACTCCTAGTTGGAGCCAAGCTACACCATTCAGTGATTCGAATTACCTCCTTAGTCAATTCGAATTGATCAGTCATTGTTACAGATTATTGTATTGTAATTATTCACCCTTATTGGGATATTGAGCACTGATGCATGTTTTGCACAGTTTTACACCATATTTTCTATTTTCATCTATTGTGATTGATTTACTTGTTCATTAGATCTACTGTGACTAATTTTACGGTGTGTCTGTTGAGCCGAAAAGCGTGATGTGTGAATGGAAAAATAGTAGCCGAAAACGAACTCGAAAATTGAAATTGTGGGCTGTTAAGGCGGAAAAAAGGGCCAAAGGCTAGGGTAGCAATGAAGAGGCTGCCTAGTATGATAGATCTACAACTTTAAATGGGAAAAACATCTAAAAACCAATATCTAGAGCAAAAAATTTAAGATTCAAGGGTTCTTAAAACTAGTGGAGTGGCCAAAAACTGTTGCTTGGTTTTGCAACAAAGCATCTGCTAAAGAACAGCTATTAACTTGTAATAGCAGTCTCAAAGTAAAGCAAAGTAACTAAGCAAATAAACTAGTGTAAAATAGTAAATGATCCAACATGTGCAAAGAAATAAACTTGATCTAGCATGTGCATTCTAGATTCAACAATGGTAAAAACTGAGATTTGCAAAATAAATAAAAATTTGGGTTTTTGTATTACCTCAAAGGTGAGGATGTTGGAGGTTGAGAAGCTGCAAGGTGAGATGCTCCAATGCTCCAATGATATTTCTCTTCTCCAAATGCAAGTAGGGATGTGGGCGAACAAAGGTTTTCAATGGTAGATCTAAGCTCAAATGAAGGCTTGAGATCTCAGGGAAGAAATTGGCAGCATAAGGATAGGATGAATTGAGGATGAATAGTGAGGAGCGCCTATCACCTTTTTATAGTTTTTGGTGAAGGGAAATAAAACCATGGTTTGAGGAAACCAATGGTATTGCTAAAATGGTTTAGGTCTCTTTTTCCCTCTTTTTCCTCTTTTTTGAATATTTTTAATATTTTTATTCCCTTTTAATATTTTTGGGAATTTTGGACTCTTTTTTATGGTTTTTTGAGTAAAAATACAATTTTTGAGGGGGAAAAGGTGTATTATGGTCTTGATGGTGACGTTTTGAAGGTTTGAGGAGCTCAACTGGTGGGAAAAGTGGACAAATGGGTCATGTGAATATGGAAATGAGATAGTGAGCACTTTTTGGGTGTTAACACCCCCCCACCCCGCTACACTGGGGGAAGAGACCCTCAACCTTACACTATTGCAGTTGAAACCCATACCCCCCCAACAACCCCAAAACCAGCAAAGAATCCCGCAACATTGTGTGCTCCCCCTAAATGCTCTTTGTGTGATGACATAGGACATGCTACCCATCAATGTCCATAATTACTAGCACTTCAAGAACCCATGCAAATGTTGGATGATGATGTTAACATTCTAGTTGTCAAATTGGAATTGCCCCCCCAACCTTGCGATAAATCGTTGCATACCAATCACCATTGTGCAATATGCGGCATTTCTGGCCATTACTCACATCACTACCTCGATATCCCAGATTAAAGAGCATCTCTATATGAATTAAATAATACCGGCCTAGAGATATCCCCACCTCTCATTGAGGAGATATATCCACCAAAGTCTTCCTCTTCTGAAGAAATCAATACAATTTATATGATTTCATCCACCTACAAGCCTGAACCAATTGATTTGATGGCACACTACTTCTACAGTGACGAGGAAATATTAGAAACACTTACTGCACATGACTACCCCTAGGATGATATGCACCATCGGTCATACTTTATCCCTGAGGCATCTACCTCCACCTAGGCGAACCAACTGTCCGTCAAATCCAAAGATTTTTTACCTACCAAGGTAGACTGGTTTAAAGATCCTATCCCAACTCCCGACACCTTGGAGGAAGGTAACATGGAAAATATTTCTCCTACTATAAAAATTGATATCTCTACCACGCCTGGAATAGAAGAATTCATTTCCTTGGGTGCATCATGCACAGCAGATGAGGTACAAGCCTACAAGGAACACTTCCAAGAGTTCTGAGATATATTCGTATGGTCCTACACTGAGATGCCAGGTCTTGATCCTGCCATTGTAGAACACCATATTGATACTTGGCCCAACGTACCACCTATCCGCCAAACGCAACGACCCATCCATCCACCCAAAACTTCCTGCCGTCAAAGCAGAAATTGAGAAACTTCAAACAACAGGGTTCATTTACCCTATAGCCTACACCACCTGGGTTTCTAACCCAGTACCAGTTAACAAGAAGCATGGAACCATATGTGTCTGTACTAACTTCCGCGACCTAAACCTCGCTTGCCCTAAAGATAACTTTCCAACACCATTTATCAACAACTTATTGATGCATGTGCAGGGCATGAGATACTATCTTTTATGGATGGTTTCTCCAGATATAACCAAATTCACATCTGCAAGGAAGACTAGTACAAAACTGCCTTCACCATCCCATGGGGCACTTTTGCTTATCGGGTCATGCCATTTGGACTTAAGAACGCTGGAGCCACTTTCCAGCACGCCATGACATATTGTTTCCATGACTTGGTCCACATTAACCTTGTCTAACTTGATGACCTCACAACTCTATCGAAAAAATGATCTGATCATCTTAATGACCTCCAGCAAGTCTTCATGCATTTTCACAAATACAAGATCCGCTTCAACCCCCTCAAGTGCGTATTTTGCATCCCAGTAGGCCGGTTGTTAGGTTTCATTATTTCACAAAACGGTATTGCGATTGATCCTTTAAAGGTCCAAGCCATCGTAGACCTTCCATCACCTTGCACGCTTCAACAATTACAGAGCCTTCAGGGTAAATCAAATTCCCTTCGCCGTTTTGTACTTGATTATGCCACGATGGTCCACAGTTTCCTTCGGTGGCTTCGTACCCACATCCCTTTTGTGTGGGATGATCAAGTGCAAGGATCCTTCGATGACCTGAAGAAATCGCTTACCAACTCCCCCTTGATCTCCCCTCCGGATTTCTCTAAAGATTTCATCCTTTACATTTCAGCATCCGACTACGCCGTCTCAGGAGTCCTTGTCCAAGAAGACATCGCTCGCCAGGAACACGTCATTTATTATGTGATCCAAACATTATTTGGCCGACCGCTACGACACCCATACAAAGAGAAACTAGCTCTCGCTGTCATCTTTTCAATACAGAAGTTGGGACATTACATCCTTCTCAACCATACTATAGTCGTCGCAAATTCCAACACAATGGTCTATCTATTGAGTCGTCGCCTTCTGCAAGGTCATGTAGCTAAATGGGTAATCATCCTACAAGAATATGACCTCACCTTCAAAACTACGAAGACCACCAAATCCTTAGCACTTGCTCAACTCATTACCGACCTACCATCCTCATTGTCATCTCCAACCATCAACACTGATCTAATTGATGACCATTTGTTTATTATTTCATCGGATGACCCATGGTACGGCGATATTTTGGTTTATCTTCGTACACAAAAGTTTCGACCTAATGTCGATCATGACGGATGTCGTCGCATCAGCCACCACACTTCTCGTTATCTCCTTTTAGGTGATGTCCTCTATAGACATGGTGTTGACAGCATCCTACGGCATTGTCTTTCTCAAGAGGAAGCATAGCAAGTCCTCAATAATTGTAATAGCGGTGCCTACGGAGGCCATTTTTCAGGAATGGCCACCACCCAAAAGGTAATCCGCGTAGGGCATTTTTGGCCATCATTATTCACTGATTGCATCTTAGCAGTCAAACATTGCAAAAATTGCCAGCTTTTTCCCCTAAGGCAAGAACACCCCCCGGCCCCCTTCATCCTGTTGTTACCATTGGCCCTTTTGCAAATGGGCCATTGACTTTATGGAGTGTAATCCTGTATCAGCTAGCGGCCATAAGTACATTGTCGTATCCATCGATTACTTTACCAAATGGGAGGAATCCATGCCTACTTTCAACTGTAAAGCCGACACTACAGCCCGTTTCTTCTTCAACCATGCTATTGCACATTTCTGAGTACCCAAACAACTCCTCTTAGACCATGGTTCTCACTTCGAAGACGGTATCTAGAGGGAATTGTCAACCCTCCTTGAATTTCACCACCAACACTCTTCCCCTTACTACCCCCAAGGGAACGGCTAAGTTGAGGCCATCAATAAAATTTTGAAGACCATTCTTCAACACACTCTCAACTGACATAAGTCTAATTGGCATCACATGCTCTTTCCCTCCCTGTGGGCATATCGCACGTCCACTAAGACCACCACCGGTTTTACCCCTTTCCATTTAGTTCACGGCGTGGAATTTGTCCTCCCTATCGAATGTCAGATCCCAACGTTACATATTTCCGTTGAACTCCTCCCGGATACTTCACCCATCGAACAACGCTTACTCCTCTTAGAGCAAGCAGACGAATATCACCACGTATCCCTCCAAACCATCGAAGCCGCGAAGAACTGATCCAAGGTCAATTACGATAAACATGTTCACCGACAAACATTTAGTGAAGGAGACCTTGTGCTTGCTTACAATCAAGCCCATGATAAAATGAGCAAAGAAAAATTTGTGTCCATGTGGCAAGGCCCATACATCATACACACTTGCCTCAGACATGGGGCATATATTCTGACCAATTGAGAAGGAAACAACCTGCGCAACCGTCGCAACGAGTTGTACCTCAAACATTTCTACCCATGAAACCTTTTGGACATCACAATCCATATTATATAGTCTTTTTTCTTTTTTCTGTAAATTTTCAAACAACCATTTCATTTCTCCCTCTCACCAAAAACCTGTTCACATTGTGCCCTCACACCTTCCTACCTCCATTTGCGTGCCACATCACCAGCTATAGGATTTTTGCGTCACAACTTATACATGAGCCCTCCACTCCATCCATACCACAATTATGATGTTGTTTTGCTATCATTTATCAACCCACAAGGATCCCCCATCAGTGTTCCCCACCTACCCCTCGATTGAACACTTCCTCCTTGCCTCTCCATTTCTTTTGTTTGGTATAATTTTATCCCTTTTTCAGGCCGATCACTTCCTTTATGGAAAGGGCACTTAGGGAGTTTATGTTAACCTCTTTTCTGACTCCTAAAACAATGAAAAGATCACCGAGCAATCTTGCTTCCTTTCATGCTCGTTAAACGTATCTGAAAGGGTGTCTACTTGGTATAAGTTTACCCCTTTTCTGGACCTTGTAGACTAATTATGAAAAAGGAATACTCTAGTCACACCGGATAGAAGAGTTCTTCATTGCATCCTTTTATGCTTTTTTGGGCCTTCAAGACTAACACATGAGAAAGAACCCCCTTGGAGTCTTCTTATCACTGTCAAACTCTCTAAACATGAAAGCAACCTTGAGCATGAACAGTCCTGGGCTCACACAAATCTATATGACAGTACCATTATGAGCACACTTTTATCCCTTCTTCGAGCTCTTTAAAACATAAAGAAGGCCCCAACGGTGTCTCTCAGTGCCACAATAGATCATGTCTAGTCACACTATCATGGAAGATTCCCCAATTTGCTCGCCTTTGTTCAGAGTATTCTACAATATGTCACCCTGAATTCAGTCCCACTATCAGTACTATCACATTTTGGTTGTACACCTCGCGCTCCTATTAAGGAAACATCATTGCCTTGATAGTTGCAAGTCTCCCTTTGTCAACGCCAACCAATCTATTCCAAAGGATATACCTAGAGGTCCCTATGCCTTGGAATCATCACCATTAATGATGAGTGCCTACATATCATTCTAAAAGGAACCCTTATTGCCTCTCTGAATGACTGTTTCTCACATGTTCGATGTCAACACCCTGATCGCATCGTTGAGACTCGTACAGGGTATCGGTCCTTTCAGTTATTTAACGAAGACCCCGGATGTCAACTAACTCTACCACATTTTTGAGTCCATCTCAGGAAACACCAGTTATATATTCCTATGGATATCAAGGTTACACTTGGTGACAGTATTTGGAAGCACCCCAAATAGATGTTCTTCCTTGAAAAAAAAATTGTTGGATACCTTCAAATCTAGCATATTATCCATCTTCCTGGTACCACATTCAGAGAGATAGAGGGTTTTTCCAGTGTATCAGTTCTTCATATCAGTCATGGTATGACCATGAGTATGTCCCATCTTTGTGTCCCCTCTGCACCATTATGATATACACAATAGTTCGACATGTATTGTTCAGGTCCCCTTTTTGGGCCTTATTATTATTTTTATATCTTGATACACGCATGGGTATGCCCGCCTCGTCCATTATCAGAGATTATTCCTCATTCATTTTGAGCCCATGTATTTTTTAGTTTGTGTAGTTTGCATGGGCCCGGTGTTCCAATCACCAATCGATCTCTTCTCCCCTCCAAACCCCATGAAAAAGACAAAGGAACTATAATGTCTATCGGCCATACGATGAGCTCCTGCCCTCACACATCAGGGGGCAATTTGTTAACACCCAAAAAGTGCTCACTAGCTCATTTCCCTATTCACATGACCCATTTGTCCACTTTTTCCACCATTTGAGCCTCTAAAACCTTCAAAAGGTCACCAAAAAGACCAAAACCCATCTTTTTCCCCTCACAATACTTGATTTTCCTCAAAAAATACAAAAAACCCTAAAAAATGGTCCAAAATTCCCCAAAATATTAAAAGGGAATAAAAATATTCAAAATATACAAAAAGAGGAAAAAAGAGGGAAAAAGAGGGAAAAGAAACCTAAACCATGTTCAGCCATACCATTGGTTTCCTTAAACCAAAATGGTATTCTCCATCACCAAAATCTATAAAAGGGTGATAGGGGCTCCTCACTATTGATCTCATATTCATCCTATCCTCATGCTACCAAAATCCCTCCTGAGCTTTGCCCATCCATTTTGAGCTTTTCCCAACCATTAAAGCATTGGAGAAGAAGAGACCCTTGGAGCATCTCAGCAATGCAGCTGCCCCAAGTCAACAATCCTCACCATTGAGGTATCTTTTTGCAAGCCATTGCTTTCCCATTAATAGAAAATCTCAAATTTTTTATTTCTTGTCTCTTGTATGGATCTCATTGTTTATCATTCTTAAATCTAGGTTTTATTTCCTTGCACATCATAGATTAAATATTTACTGTTTTGTTTTTACTTTTACATTGAGACTGTTGCTACTAGTTAGCAGGTGCATCTTTGGCACATGCTTGGGAGAAATACCAAGCAACACTAAGAAACTCAAGAGAGAATACTCTTAATGTCAAAAATGATGGTAATATATACGGTTGATGTTTGAAACCATACAATCTGAGAACAATATTATCTTTCGATAAAAACCAGTCTCCCATGGCCAAATCAGTACTCAGTTGCATCACGTTCGTCATCTCAGGTAACACTGTTATTGGAGGAAACTTCCTATGGCTTGGGGTAGACCAAAACAAATAGATGACTACCAGAAATACACTCAATTCTCAATGCAGTGTTATATAATTGACAATGCTAAGATAATGGAGAATATAACCAACCTCGATCCAACGTTTGATGTAGATTCCAGTTGAAGCTTTCAATCCATGCAAACTTTTAATCTTTGTACTTGATCCTGCAAATTAGTCTTGACAGCCAATATACAACAAGTACATATAATATATGAAAGATATTAACATCATCAATAGCAATGGTCCATGATATTATAAGTAAATGCAACCCAATGTGATATAAACAACATTCACAACATTAATGGGCGAGAATATGAGTATTTCTATTAATAAACAAGAAGAAGTACGATGTGATACAACCTCTTGCCGGCAACCAATCCGAAACAAGAACTAGGTCAATCCACTTGCGCCTCCACCACTTCAATCCTCCATGAAAGGCAAACTCAAAATACGGAAGGAGTTTGGAAGGTGAACATAAGAGGTTCACAACAACTAGGATCAATGAGTGTAGACTGAAGACGAGGCAAAAATCCAGTAGAGTTCTCTTGCTTTCTCTTTCTCTCCTCCCTTCCATATGCCATAAATGCTCAATATATAGCCTTCCAAAGGTAAGTGAAAGGACACATCGAGGCGTTACTGGGAAACTGGAGGGCCAAAGGTCACCCTAAGACCGCTTTTTGGGAGCAAAAAGTAATTAATTAGTGGTTTTTACCAATTTACATGCTACCCATGCGCTATAGTGTAGCAGGTCGCGGGTACACTCACTAAAATGATACAACAATCAGGTAAGGAGAAAAATATGGAAAATGTGTGTCTGGAGGACATAAAGTCTATCTGAGTCAGTAAAATGGATCTTGATGGCCAAAGAGTGTTGATACTCACAAGGTGGAAGATTACGTTGTAACAAACACTCTAGGTAATTATTCTCCAAAAATCATTCTATACATCTCTAATAGCATGTAATTCATGTAGTTAAACATATTATCTTCCAAAGGACTTGTAAAAATTATTTTTGGAAAATGTAGTTCTTCTCGTAAAAATTATTTTTGGAAAATGTAGTTCTTCTCGACTGGCGAACATGACTATCTTCATCAGATGTGATTGAAACCTAAACTGCCTTATACTATGAAATTTCACCATCTGTAAGTGAATGCTTTAAGCCAAAAAATCTTCAAACTTGAAATGAGGTGTTTGACTATTGAAATTCGATCAACCATGAATCTATATCAAAACCTAAAAACAAAGCCAATAGAGAAAAAAAAATTTGAGTGTTCTCACTAAAGAGACTGACATCTATGGGATAGGGAGTATTAGTAATTTCCAAATATGGTTTAAGGTAGGAAATCATGAATATTTGCTTAATATCAGGGGATGACTAGTGATATAGGTCTACAACTGACTTCTCAGAAAAGATTTCTGGTTCATGCATTTGGGATGTGGGCACTTCTAGGACATCTCTTATAAGTGAGGGTTCTATCTGACAAACTATTCTGGTTTTTGGGGCATTCATACGGTTCCTTCGGCTTCTGAGTAATTGGATGTGCACAAGGACACAAACTCTGGGAACGAAACAATTTGGTCAGGGAAAAATGACAGGAGGGACGACTGTTTAACTCTCTGCACGTCCAAGCCTTCCTCTTGTAAAATCTTCAATTTAACCTTAATCTCTGCAACCGATAACCTAATTGAAGTATCAAATATGTCCTTGTCTCTATCTTCGAGAGAATCCCTAGCCTTAGCACTATCTACATTTTGAACTGTTTCCATTTTTACCCCTTATAAGCAAGCTTAATATACTATTAGTTTGGGTTACAAGGCCCTACCTATTGCTGACAATCATGCACTTTGTCCTTCTCTGTCGCTTTCTACAGTGCCTGCTCGTCCAGAACGTTTTGCGCTGACAGGCAAAGACAAATGCCAACTTTCACATGTTTCTTTGCTATATATTACCCATTTCCTTTATCCTCCAACCATATTTGTGGGCCCTCATTTTCCTCATCTGTAGATCTCATGTGCTGTAATCTGGACTTCGGATTTCAACTACTTTTAACACTTTGATGACTTTCCTCACTGTCGGATCATTCTCCAGTCTTCAGATATTAACCGTTACATCTTAATGCTAGCATGCAAAAATGCGGTTTCATAACTTTGAAAATGGTTTCCAAAACAAGCTTTATCAGCTGCAGAATATTCTGATGCTTCCACGTGTCTGGAGGTTTTCAATCTCACAACCACTTTCTTCTCCTATCCCTCGTGCACTTTCATAATGCGGAACTCCTGGGATTTTTATCTTTTATCTACCAACGGATCAATGGTGGAACTTGGACTATGTTTAACCTTCAACTTTTTCCCACTAGTGGGATTCCTCCCATTATCCTTCAGGCATCTTTTGAACTCATCGCCTTTTATTTGTCTTGCTTGCATCTGAACCATTGATCTTCTGAGACATGCGCTGAGATTAGAAACATATCTTGAGCCGTCATATCTTTCCATCATCTATCTCGACCGTTGACATCGACACCATACCTTTTTCCATGGTGGTTTTCGCAACTCTCCAAAGTGGTTTCCTCATACCATTTCTTTCACTTGCGAAGTGCTATAACATTGCCACCTATCCACTAGTTTCGCCTTATGCAACCGCTTATAACCTTTCTCCTCCGTACATTTTGGTGATGTGAAGGAAATTGAGGACCGTTGATCTCCTTCCTGCATCCGATCGGCGATGTATCTTGCATGATGGTTAATGCTTGCATTATTTGCTTTTGGACTACTATTTTTTTTTTACATTCTTTTTGCTCACAATCGCTTATTTCTACAATTTTCTTCAAAATTTCTTCTTGTTCTCTCTTTTAATGCTTTTATCCACCACTCTTGATCATTTTTAACCCCCTAATCTTGGAACTAGGGACATTTTTAAGATATTTCTCATCAAATTTAAAACTTTTCAAGGCATTTCTCCACTATACATCATCATTTGGACTATGAAAACTAAGTGCTAACAACTGGCTCCAACTGGGGAGGCTATCCTCCCTGCGAGGTAGCAAAGAACTTGTTGGAATATTGTAACTTCAAAGAATATTACATTTGTACTTTATTATTTTGGAGATGTTTCATTCCTCCATGAAGACCTTATTATATATCCAGAGATGTTTATTCCTCCGTCGGAATGTGGTAACTTGGGTTATTAGACTTCCCTAGTGGGGGTCGGCCCTGTATGTGTTATGTGCGTCAAAGGGTTATTAGACCACCCTAGAGGGGTCAGCCCAGTCAATTGTAATGGGGTGTTTAACCCAGTGGTAAAGTTGGGGCCGACCTAGTTAATATAAAATACAAGTCGGAGATGTGTATAAATAGAGGAGGTGTGTTCCTCATTTAACACACATTCACTCACTCAGAAAGTAGCGCACTTGTGAGGGATAGGTATTCTATGAAGTAGGAGGAGATCATGTCTTTGGTTTACATATTTGTATTTTCTGATCATCTATATTGAGGAAGCTTTGCTGGGTTTTCTACCCCATGAGGGTTTCCCAGGATAAATCTGTGTCTCTTGTGTTTATGCTGTACTTGTTGTTTCTTCAGTGATATTGTATATGCTATTATTGTGAAATGGAATGTAATGCTGATATTTCTTGTCTTAGCATATTGAATTTTAACATGGTATCAGAGCTAACCTGAAGGAAGGCAATGTATGACAGTTACGACACTTGCTTCACTTGCGACAATTTGAAGGTTAGGGTTTTATATAGAAAAAACCAGTCATCGTGTAACTTTCGCTATAAATCCAGTTTGGAGAAGTTTCAGGATGTGAAAAGTTTACAGCTCATAGATAACATCCCCATGTACCTTGTTTCCAATGGACACCCTCATTTTCATTGTACTTTGTGAGTTATGATCAGTATATGTTGGGGTTTCTGCCTCTTCCAGATCTGAGTCATAATCAGGTGACCTAGGAAAAAAGGTCATAACTTGGGCTAGCAAGATCCAAATGAAATTTAGTGAAAAGTGACAGGTAGTACACAGATTTTACTATGTCAAGAAATGTTTTCAGAGGCCGAAGTTGAACCAGTGACACATGGCACACCGTACAAGTTCGCTCTCCTGTTTTATCCCATAAACAGGTCACGTTGCAACACTTACCATAACTCTCTCTCACAAAATCCAATTGTGGTCATACCTATTGCGATGGAAAGATGACAAGTCAGGCTACCACTGAAAAATGTTTTCAGACCTTGTGGATTGAAAAGTTCAGAGTTACAGCAGAAACAATCAGGTACATATTTATGTCAAAACAGAATTATTTTTTAGCACCTTCATTCATGGCTTCCAGAATTTAGGGTTTTGGAGAAAGTTGGAATTTTTGGAATCAGAGTCCACAGCTGAATGTTACTCAGAAAAATCAAAATTTAGAGACCAAGATCGAATTTTTTAGTTGGGTAGAAGACTGGGCTTGATCGAACCCCAGTTCGGGATTTTGATCAGAAAGGTGGAAAATTAGGGCTTCAGCAAAAGTTAGAATTTTTTAAGTCTGTGACCATGGCTGGAAGCTCCTCAGAAAAATAAGAGTTTAGAGCCTTGGATCAAACCTTTTGATTGGGAAGAAGGGTGGGATTTATCAAACCCTAGTTTGGGATCTTGTCTAGAAGATCCAGAAGTTTCGAAGCCAATTTTGAGGGGTCAAATTTTGGAGATTTCAAAATTGAAGTATGCTAGTTTGATCAGCTCAGCAAGACACATCCTTCCATACATTCATAAGTGTGAAATTCAAAGTTTTAATTTTTAGGGTTTCTCTGAAAAACCCTAATCGAGCTCTAGATCCAATTTCAGGCGGAGATGAGGCTAAGAAGACTACAAGCAGTCTCGACAGGTATGACTTAAGGAGATACAGGTATGTCTTGAAATCTGATTCTTGATTAAGTTCATAATATGTTTCTCTTCATATTGTTTAGGTTAGTACAATGTTAGAATTGTCTTATCACCCTAATAAAAGTATGAATACATGTGAATGATAGAAGACATTCATTGATTAGGGTTATATGATTGTACTAATGCACTGTGGTGTTGTATGAGGTTGATGTTATCTGCTAACAGGATACAGGTACATCAAGAAAGGCAAATCAAGTTCCATGACCATGGCGACATGAAGAAAAAGACTCATCCATAATCCTTGATCATATGGAAGTTCTACTTACGAGGTATGTATGACTTTGTTCTACTATGCTTAACCTATGAGATATGTAGGTTCTAGCACAGGATCTCTAAATCATTGAAGATAACAAAAGAAGATATTGTTTGGGTATGTTAAGACATGACCAAGCTTGATAATCCAGGTATGTTTTCCTATATCAAGTTAGAATCCTACTTTATTAGGATCTTAGGTAAGTATACCTTTGTATGAAATAATCATGACCATACATACTTAAGATTATTTAGAATTATAGTGTTTTGATGATATTGAGATTATACTAATAAATGTATGTTTATGTATGAGATCATGAGGATGACACTAGTGCACACTTGAACATGCATAGTGGTACAGGATGGATAGAAGCTTATGACATGGAAGGGAAGTCGAGACCAAGAAGGATGCAACCTCACAAGACATAAAAAGATAAGTATTTGAATTGTTAATTCAATAGTCTATGATATTACTCGTAATAGTTGTATGCATATTTGTATTCCTAGAATATATCATGCTGAGTGTAAACACTCATATAGCATTGAGCAGTATACTACTAATATGCATATGATTGATAAGTTCGACAAACATTCCATTGTTGATTGTCTATAATGAAACCTCTTTGCTGACATGTTGAGAGTTGTGCACGCTCTCGATAGTATGTTCTGGTAGAGATGGAATGCATCTAGATAGCCATTGTATGCATACAGGATATGGAAAAGTGTTGTGCCAAAGTATTGGTCAAAATAGTTGCATAACTATGTAAATCATATCTGTATGTATAATAGGTTATCATGTCAACATGATTTGATGATTATGAAGTATTACTAATCATATACTTAATTTTGATTTGTAGGAAAGATCATGAAGAATGATGAACACTGAACAAGAGATGGATGTTCAACAAGAAGATTTACAAATCAAACATACTATAGAAGGCTCGTGGCTAGAAGATTCTCTTAGAAAGAGGAAGAGAATCATGACGAGATGTTTGCTCTAAGTAGCTAGATAATAATGTTCTCTCAATGGTGTGATTGAAGAAGAAGTGCGAATCAAGAAAACTCCCAGGATTCAATTGAAGAAAGCTTTGTACGAGTACCCACGATCGATAGTCATTTGATGAGCTTAATGATCACCATGGGTGATGTGGATCTCAACATTTGCTACAAGGTTGAAGATGGTTTCTATATACAGATGACATCGATGCAAGAAGGAACTCACCACATATTTTGAATGATATTGAGGCTCATATCAATAGACCCATCTGACAGGAGATGGCATAGATAGATATGCAGAAGATCATTCAATGTAAAGTGTGAATGATGTTCAGTCACAGAGGAAGAATTGATAGCTTCTTGACAAGCTTGGGCTTTACCAAAGGAATGAGAAACATATCATGGAAAGAAAGAAGAAGCTAGCTATAGAGTTCGAGATGAATGATCTCGGATTGATGCATTGCTTCCTAGGATTGAAAGCATGAAAAGGCTTAGAAGGAATCCTTCTCAACCAGGGAAAGTATGCTGAGAAATCTTGAAAAGATTTGATGTGTTGGAATGGCCACTCTCATGGGTTCCAACTTCAACTTGTTAGGTGATGAATCATCAGAGTTCGTGGATGTGACTCTGTACAGACAGATTATTGGGTCAATGATGTATCTGACGAATACGAGGCCAGATATATGCTTTGCTGTGAACACCTAGAGTCAATATCTAGTGGAAACTAGATTTGTTCACCTGATAGTTACAAAGAATCTGATGAGGTACCTAAAGGGTACGATAGACTTTGGTCTATGTTGTCTTGGAGATCATGAGTTCAGATTGTATGGCTACACAAGATGTTGATTGGGAAGGAAGTGTATCAGACAAGAAGAACACATCAGGTGGATGTTATTGTTTGGGATCTGCCATGATCTCGTGGTCTAGCAAGAAGCAATATGGTTTGTCTCTCAATACAGCTTAAGAGGAATATATAGTTGCTTGCTCTGCTAGTTGTGAAGTGCTATGGCTTCGGAAGTTGTTGTCAGGATCGTTTGACTTAGAGATGGACTCCACTATGATCCTGTGTGACAACTAGAGTTGTATCAAGATGACAGAGAATCAAGTTTTCCATCATAAGTAAAGCGCATAGAGATCTGATATTTCTATATACGGGATATGGTGTAGAAAGGAGCTATCAAGCTCGATTATGTGAGCACTAACAAACAAGTTGTTGATGTATTGACCAAACCTTTGTCTTGAGAAGAGTTTGAGGATTTCCAAGACAAGCTTGGTGTAGTTCAGAAAGACCCTCCTCGAAAGGGGGAGTGATATGGTCGACGATGAGGTTTCCTGTTCCCATGATGAGTTCGATGAAATGATCCTTAGACTTTGTCTAAATGGACAATAAGAAGATTGTATCATATGTGGACTTCAGTCCTAAAGTGATCTGCATATAGATGTCTCGGAGAGTAAGAGGATTGCATCATCCGTGGAATTCAGTCCTAAAGTGATCCGCAGATAGATGTCTCCGAGAGTAAGAGGATTGTATCATCTGTGGACTTCAGTCCTAAAGTGATCCACAGACAGATGTCTCCAAGAGTAAGAGGATTGTATCATCCATGGACTTCAATCCTAAAGTGATCCATAGACATATGTCTCTGAGAATGTGGTCCCTAGTGGACGAGAGGATTGTATCATCCTTGGACTTCAGTCCTAAAGTGATCCGTAGACACATGTCTCCCAGAATGTGGTCCCTAGTGGGTGAGAGGATTGTATCATCCCCGGACTTCAGTCCTAAAGTGATTTGTAGATAGATGTATTCGAGAATGTGGTCCCTAGTGGATGAGGGGACTGTATCATCCCTGGACACATGTCCTAAAAGAGATCTGTAGACATATGTCTCCGAGAAAGTGGTCCCTAGTGGACGTGATAGGACTGCATCATCCCTGAGCGTTTGGTTATAAATGTACATGATAGGACTGCATCATCCTTGAGCGTTTGGTTCAAAATGTATGTGACATGATTGCATCATCCTTGGGCTTATGTCCTAAAGTGATAGGGATTGATCATCCTGTAACTCGATCAGGATTGCATCATCCTTGGACTTATGTCCTAAAGTGATAGGGATTGATCATCCCGTAAGTGGATCAGGATTATATCGTCCTTGGACTTACATCCTAAAGTGATAAGGATTAATCATCCTGTAAGCTTATTTGGGATTGCATTGTCCCTAGACATGATGAGGTGTCTTAAAGTGATAAGGACTAATCATCCTGTAAGTTGATTCGGTATTGCATCATCCCTAGACATGGTGAGGTGTCTTAAAAGGATAAGGATTGATCATACTGTAAGTTGATTTGGATTGCATCGTCCATAGACGTGAGAGATGTCTTAAATTGAGAGGGACTGATCATCCCGTAAGCGGATCAGGATTGTATCATCCTTGGACCTATGTCCTAAAGTGAGAGGGATTGATCATCCCGTAATTGGATCATGTGTGTTACAGGGTATGCTGCTATTGTGTATACTTGTATTGATGAGGATACTTGTATTGATGATATGTATACTTGTATTGATGAGGATACTTGTATTGATGATATGTATACTTGTATTGATGAGGATACTTGTATTGATGATGTGTATACTTGTATTGATGATATGTATACTTGTATTGATAAGGATACTTGTATTGTTGATATGTATACTTGTATTGATGAGGATACTTGTATTGATGATATATATACTTGTATTGATGAGGATACTTGTATTGATGATGTTGTTGATTGTGATGATCTAGATGACAATGTTGCTGATCATGATGATCTAGATGACGATGCTGCTAATCGTGATGATGATTGTGTGATGACGATGCTCATGCTTGTGTGATGATGATGCTGATGATCATGTCATGATGATACTGATGATCGTGTGATGACGATGCTGATGATCGTGAGGATCCAGATGTTGATGTTGATGTTGCTGTAGCTATTCGAGTGTTGCAAAAGATAAAGACTAAGTACTGAAGATGTTGATGTTCAAGTATTGAAGATATTCCAGTAACTGCTTGAGTTATTGATGATGTTGAGAAAGCTTCCAATGATTTATAGATGTATCATGTATGATGTAGTTCATGACTCCTTGCTTGTGCAGATGTTGTTATAATATCCTTCTCATTAAGGGGGACTGTTGAAATATTGTAACTTCAAAGAATATTATATTTGTACTTTATTATTCCAGAGATGTTTCATTCCTCCGTGAAGACCTTATTGTATATCCAGAGATGTTTATTCCTCCGTCGGAATGTGGTAACTTGGGTTATTAGAATTCCCTAGTGGGGGTCGGCTCTGTATGTGTTATGTGGGTCAAAGTGTTATTAGACCACCCTAGAGGAGTCGGCCCAATCAGTTGTAATGGGGTGTTTAACCCAGTGGTAAAGTTGGGGTCGACCTAGTTAATATAAAATACAAGTCGGAGATGTGTATAAATAGAGGAGGTGTGTTCCTCATTTAACACACATTCACTCACTCGAAAACTAGCGCAATTTTGAGGGAGAGGTCTGCTATGGAAAAGGAGCAGCTCACGTCTTTGGTTTACATCTTTGTATTTGTTGATCATCTATATTGAGGAAGATTTGTTGGGTTTTCTACCCCATGAGGGTTTCCCAGGATAAATCCATGTCTCTTGTGTTTATGTTGTACTCCTTATTTCTTCAATGATCCTGTATATGCTATTATTGTGAAATGGAATGTAATGATGATATTTTCTGTCTTAGCATATTGAATTTTAATAGAACTTCGTAGACCAAGTCCCTAATCCATTTAGCTGAACCAAATTACAAACCAAAAATTGTTGCTCAGCTGAATATTTGGTGTCCCTTCCTTTATTGGTTGTACATATCCTGGTATTGTTGGGCTAGGGTGCCCTCCTTGGGAGTTTTTTTCCTTTTGAGTAGTGCCCGAAGTGCCTGCTTCTCCTTCTGCAAATAGCACTGACATCTGGGTCCCTCTCTTCGACTCTTGGCCAATGTCTACAGGACGATTGGCACTCCGCCTTTTTCTCAATGATATTCCTGACATGATCTCTGGTTTCTCTTAAATGATCGACATTGGTTGTGGTCGCTCAGTACTGATAAATTCCATGCGCTACTTGCAGGATTTTGCTTAACACATAATGTATTGATCTGTCCCCTTGCCCTATATTTATTGATTTGACATGTCCCATCCATTTAACTGATTTTGGACAATGATTACCAAATCCAGCGTTGATCTACCAAATCCACCACATGCATCGAGTATTAATTGTATTGTTTTTTCATTTTCCCTGTCATCCGTCATCACTTAACTGTTGCATTTATGACTGGATTTGACCCTTTTTCATTGTGGAAGTCGTCGACACACCAAATCTTATCATTTCTTTTGTAGTCTAAAATTATTTTGTCGACAGATGTTGAACCTTATTGCTTCCGCTATTTTTTTTAAATCCTGATAGGGCCATAGTAGATTATGCGGCTCCAGTCCTTCTCTCGAGTAACTCTAGTTCATCTTTTTCACACTCCTTGGACCTTAGAGTCAACTGATAAGGTTGTTGCTTTACTTTCTTTACGTCAGGTTTCGGTGGGATCTTCATCTCCCCTAGGTCCCCAGAAATGCCTTTCATCTCCGAAAATTTTGTCGGTAACAAGTCCTGAAACTGGTGTAATAGGTCAGTCATCTTGGAAATGGTCGATTTGTCCCAATAATCTCTGATGCTCGCGAACTTGGTATTAACCTCCAACCCAATGTTCACTTTCTTGATTCACAGTGGATGTTGAATCTTGTCAAAGGGTATATATGGTGCTTCGACATTGTGAGTTCCTTTTGAATCTGGTATATACGTAGCCCGCGAATCACCCTCATCGTTTGATTCTCTTTTATGTTGTAGCATTCCATTAGCATTTTCGGTGTCGTAGTCCACTGAAGTCCAATAGGTTTTTCTGTTGGAACTGCTTCGAGTACTTTCTCATGGACCTCCTATAATAGAATGTGGATGAAGGGGTTTTCATTCGAGAAACTTAAAGTTTTTCTAAAGCCAATAGTCAGTTGTTCCCATGTGGCTGTTCTGCGTCGCAACTCTGCTATGATATCCCAACTTCACAGTACTTCATCCCATGTGTGAATGAATGCATGGACCCATTCTTATTTTGATATTGTTCCCCATTTGTTTTGGGATTCATTCAAATGCTCCTTTGGATCTCCACTTCGATTGTACTTCTTTCTACAGTATCCTTCAGTGTTGCCGAACCTAACCTCCATTAGGTGTCGACATAATGTCCCGTTTGTTATTATTGACTTGTGTGCCACCCACCATCATGCTAGTGTAGCTTTTAGAGCTTCCTCCAAGGCTAGTAGTCCTTGTGGTTCTGCCAGTTTTTCTTCGAACTCAGTGATAAATGCAGTCAAGTTGGGAAACCCCTCATATGTTGGTAGTTCACACACTTTTGTAGCTACCCATCTAAGCGACTAAGTGATCCATGCAAACCTCTTAGACGATACTTCATGCATCCTATTCTGCCAGTTTTCAGGTGCTTCATCTGAATCTGACGACGTCGAACTGACGTTGCACCATCCTAACTCTACATTTGCAGTAGGATTGACGTAGTCTTCTGATATGTTGTATACATTGTCCCATCCTTTAGTGAATTCATCCCTTGTCCGCTCAACATATCTCTTCCCTTCTACTGGATCGAGAGGTGAAACTACCCTCATCTCATGGCTTTTGAACGACATGGTTCTTTTCTTGAAGTTGATGATGGCCTGATTCTCCATCACCCTGTCTATCTGTAGCAGCACTAGATATGGGATTTTGTTGTCGAAAATCTCTATCACATCAAAGTTTGTGTATGTTTTGAGTCCTTCTATTTCAACTGGGACCTGGCATAATCACCCAATCAAGGTGATTTTACTTTGATTCGCTAGTCGCAGATGTACCGAGGACCATGCTAACTGTGGTTTCCCCATTGTTTCCCAGGTTTGTTTGGTCAGAATGTTTACATTTGATCCCAGGTCTAAGATAATGGAGTCAACATCGAATGCTCTGATTTGTGTGGACATCCTCATTTCTCTTACACTCTTCCTCTTCTGTATTCGATTAACCATTTGATCCTGTCGTGCACCGTCCTGTCAATGCAATAGGATGGATATCTCTACCAATGCGTCCTGATCTTTTTCCAAATCTAGGAATATCTCTAGGAAGGCTCTTAAGGTGTTAGACTTTTTCTGTGAATTCATCGTGGCGAATATTGGCCGCATGTCATAGGTGAATTGTTTCTGGTGAAGAGGTGGCTGCCTCATCTGTCTCATTTCCTCCTGTGCTTTCAAGAAAATATCCCTTTCTTGTTCCACATTGAATGTGACTTGTTTTCTCGTTATCAGTCGGATGCTCGACTATGGCTTGTCTTCCGCTGTCGCATTTCCTCCGCGGGTCACTACTCCAACAATTGAAGTTCGACCTCTTACCTCTACTGATATCTTCCTTACTACTGGTAGGGGATTCTTGTTTGATTTTGATTTTTTGGAGGTGAAGGTAGGTTCTTAGTTTTCCACTTCGCGATAAGCTAAGGACAGTCCTCAACACCATGGTCCGCAGCGTTGCATTAATTGCATTGTGGGGTTGGATTCAGGAAATCCCTTTGGTAATTCCCTAGCTGACCACAATTGTAACATATGATTGCTCCTCTACCTCATCCATAATCTCCTCCTCATCTAGCACCGGTACCTCGACCTATGCGGAACCCCCCTCTGAAACCTCCTCGCAGTGGCCTGTTTGGCGGGTACTACAGTTTCCCATGCTACGGTTGTGGATATTGCGGTTGACCATACTGTGGTGGTTTATATTGTGGTTGACCATGCTACGACTGATCATACTATGGTTGCATATTATAGTGAGGTTGTTGCTGATTGTACTATTGTTGCTGCTGTTCCGACGGTGTTAGCACTTAGTGGTGGATAAAAGCATTAAAAGAGACAACCAGAATAAATTTTGAAGAAAATTGCAGAAATAAGCGATTGTGAGCAAAAAGAATGTAAACAAAAACAATAGTCCGAAAGAAAATAATGCAAGCATTAACCATCATGCAAGATACACCATCGATTGGATGCAGGAAGGAGATCAATGGTCCTCAATTGCCTTCGCATCACCAAAATGAGTGGAGGAGAAAGGTTATAAGCGGTTGCGTAAGGCGAAACCAGCATAGAGGTGGAAAATTTATAGCACTTCGCAAGCGAAAGAAATGATATGGGGAAAACACTTCGGAGAGATGAGAAAACAACCATGGCGGAAGGTATGGTGTTGAAGTAAACGATCGAGATATATGATGGAAATATCTGATGGCTCGGGATACATTCCTAATCATAGCGCAAGTCTCAGAAGATCAATGGTTAATATTGCAAGTAAGACAAATCAAAGACAATGATTTCAAAAGATGCTTGAAGGATAACGGGAGGAAGCGCAGTAGTGGGAAAAAGTTGAAGGTTAAAGAGACAGCAAGATCCACCGTTGAAGTGTTGGTAGATAAAAGATCAATGATCCCAGGAGTTCTACATTGTGAAGCTGCACGAGGGATAGCAAAAGATAGTGGTTGCAAGATTGAAAACCGCCAGACACGTGAAGGCATCAGGACATTCTGCAACTGATAAAGGTGGCTTTGGAAACCACTTTCAGAGTTACGAAACCACATTTTTGCATGCTAGCATGAAGATATAATGGTTAATATTTGAAGATTGGAGAATGATCCAATGGTGAGGAAAGTCATCAAAGTGTTAAAAGCAGGTGAAATACGACGATCCAAATTACAGTACGTGAGATCTACAAAAGAGGAAAATGAGCGCCCATAAAGATGATTTGAGGATAAGGGAAATGGGTTATATATAGGAAAGAAACATGTGAAAGTTGACATTTGTATTTGCACTTTCAGCGCTGAAGTTTCTAGGTGAGCAAGTACCTCAGAAAGCGACAAACCAAGACAAAGTGCATGATTGTCAGTGACAGGTAGGGCCTTCTAACCCAAACTAATAGTATTTTAAGCTTGTTTATAAGGGGTAAAAATGGAAACAGTTCAGAATGTAGATAGTGTTAAGGCTAGGGATGCTCTGGAAGATAGAGACAGGGAAATATTTGATACTTCAATTAGGTTATCGGTTGCAGAGATTAAGGTTAAATTGATTATTTTACAAGATGAAGGCTTGGACGTGCACAGAGTTAACCAGTCGTCCCTTCTGTCATTTTCCCCTGACCAAATTGTTTTGTTCCCAGATTTTGTGTACTAGTGCACATCCAATTACTCAGAAGTTGAACGAGCTGTTACGAATGCCCCCAAAACCAGAATAGTTTGTCAGATAGAACCCTCACTTACAAGATATTCCCTAGAAGTCCCCGCGTCCCAAATACTTGAACCAAAAATCTTTTCTGAGAAGTCAGTTATAGACCTATATCACCAGTCATCCCCTAAGATTAAGCAAATATTCATGACCTCCTGCCTTAAACCAGATTTGGAAATTACTAATACTCCCTATCCCATAGGTGCCAGTCTCTTTAGTGAGAACAATCATCTTGTTCTTTCTATATTGGCTTTGTTTTTAGGTTTTGATACAGACGCATGGGTGACCAAATTTCAGTTGAGTTTGTTATTTAGAATGAGCATTGGTTTACCTGAGATTGAAAGTAGCCAGACACCTCGTCTCAACTTTGAGGAGTTTTTGGCAGAAAACATTCACTTACAGATAGTGAAATTTCATAGTATAAGGCAGTTTAGGTTTCAATCACATCTGATGAAGATATTCATGTCGCCAGTCGAGAAGAACTACATTTTCCAAAAATAATTTTTACAACTCCTTTGGAAGATAATATGTTTAACTACATGAATTACATACTATCAGAGATGTATAGAATGATTTTCGGAGAAAAATTACCCAGAGTGTTACCTAAGATGAGGACCCTGATGCAATTGAGTATTGATTTGGCCATGGGAGACTGGTGTTTATCGAAAGGTAATATTGTTCTTAGATTGTATGGTTTCAAACATCAACCATATATATTATGAACATTTTTGACATCAAGAGTCTTTGCTCTTGAGTTTCTTAGGCAAAAATCGATTGTGGAAGATAACCATTTTTTATTTTTCAAAAAAGCTATTGATATCGAATATCCTTTTACAGTAGGTCCGTTTACTGTAAAGAACAAATATGCCATTTTGCACATAGAAAAATTATTAGAAGAAATGGATTTTGAAAAGGAAGTGGCCATTGATTATGATCCCCTTCATGTCATTTTGAAAAGGAGATAGAATAATCAGAATAAGGATTTCGATCACCAAGAGGTGGAAGGGATGTCTGAAAAGGAAAATTGGTCACAATATGAAGGTGAAGATGAAGCAACTACAAGTCCCCAAGGAAGAGAGCTAGTATTAACAGAATGTACAAGAGGAGCAGAAGCTACAAGGAGTACTGTAGTTATTGGGGAAGAGAGAAGTTTTTCAAGATACAATTGCTTTAGAAGATGAAGAGCAAGAAAAAGCGAAAAGACCTAAGTTGGATGAACAACAATATTTGATGTTACTTACAGATGATGAAGGAAAAAGTGAATCTGTAGTACCAGAGGTTCAAATACAATAGTATACATTTCAAGAGGCCAAGGAAGCAAGAGATATTAGTAAGTTTCAAACTAGAGCAGATATGTATGGAAAATACAAGAAAGACAAGCAGGCTTCATCCCAACAGACTTATCAATTATTTCCAAAAGTCAAAAGCTTGTTGAATTCAGATGTTAATTTGGTTACTAGTCGGGATGTCAAAGAAAACACTTTGAATTTGGTAGTGTCATCAAGGGACAAGGTTACATAAATGAAATTAAATTTGAAGAAAATTACTACGCCTGACAAAATTCCTTTACACAGGCAGACAGGGGAAGTGATATATGCTGATTTTTTGGAAGCAATCTTGGAATTTGACAAATTAGAAACAATGGTAGAGAAGTTAAATAATCAATTGAAACAAGAAAAAGTAGAAAATAAATACCGCCAACAGCAAATCAAGAAGTTGCAAGTTGATTTGGTTGGAAGTGGCATAGGAGGGAATGCAAGAAAAAATATGCTAAAAGAAAAAGACAATATAATCCAAGAATTGAGAAAGAAATTGAAAATCGAGAAAACTTAGTTTATTCAAGGCCCTGAGTTGACCGTATTGGAGCAGGAAAAAGAAAAATTGTCTAAAGAAGTGGATGATATTATAGCCAAGGTATTGAAACTTGTTGAAAAGGAAGTTGGTTGGGAGAAGGACAAAATAACTTTAAAAAATAAAATCGAATATTTGAAATATAAAATATCAAGTTTGGCACAACAACAAACAGGTACTAGTCAAGTTGAAGATGGAAACAGTGTAGACATCCTTTTATAGGCTATGTCCTAGGTAAGTTTGAAGGATGTTGATATTGAAGAGTTAAAAGAAGAAGCTCGAAGATTAATAGAAGAGAATGAAAATAAAGAGGAGGAAACAAAGTCCCTACAAGGTAAATATAAAGAATTGATTGAAACAAACAAAAGATTGGAAAACCAAGTGACAGGTGATGAAGCTATGCAAGGGTGCAAACACATGGTGTGGGATTTAATTATCAAAGAGGCAGAAAAATTTGGGCCATGCTTGAAATTCATGAAGACAAAAGACAAAGTGGCTAAATAATATTGGGAAAGTTCCACTAAAATGAGAGAGAGTATGAATAAAAATCCCAAAGACACAGCGCAAAATAAGACCAATGTCCTGAATGGCTTGACAGAAGAAGATTTGAAGACTTTGAAAATTAAGAACATAATAGCCATCATTACTTGGGCGAGAAGAATCTTAGGGAAATATGCACATATTGAAATAGTCGAAGCTAAAGCTAGAGCAATGAAGAGACAAGTGACAGAGTTTAAAAAACAATGTGATAAATTGGTTGAAAAAGGTTTGCCTGCATTTGGGATGGAAACAATGAGTTGATGTCTCACGATGATTATAAGAAAATGTTATTTGATATAAGAATGGATCATGGGAAATTTCAGCATTTGAATCATCTACTTACAGGGAAAATATTGATGGAAAAGCTTAAAGAAGATTTTGAAATAATGAAAAATTTAGTTTCCATCGGCAAAAGAATTCCAGAAATTTCCTATGCAGATCATATTGATATGAAGGTCCTGGTGAAGGAGATGACAACCTATGATCTTATAATAGAAGATCAATGGACGACAATCGAAAAATATGGAAGAATGAAATATAATCTTTGTTCATGAGAGTGTCCGTTGGGTTCCACGAAAAGCAAAGACTTTGAAGACTTTTTATTTGAAAAATAATTTGTAATATTTTTTATATACAAACTTTGATTCAAGTGACATACGACAGTTAGTTAAAGTTATTTTAAGTTTTAGTTAAAAGAAGCAGTTTGGTTTTGCTTCAAATATTTTTTGTATAAAAGACAATGAGAATTATTTTGAAAGGGTTGGAAACTTTTTGAAGACAATACAATTTTGTATCGAGTGACTCTATTTTCTAATACAAGAATGCCATGCAGAGAATAGCACATTTTGCAGAACAAAGATTCATGTGTTGATCAAAGTTACAGTCTGTACTTCCCTTTCCTCTATGTGTTATGTATCCCTTCTTTGTTTATCTTTTCCATTATGTTATGTCTTCTATGCTTTGATGAAAGTTAAATAAGTCAATATTTATATGTTTATGCCTTGATTTATCAAGTCCGAGTATTCATTTATTTCTCCAAAATTGATAGTGGATTCATCTTAAAATTGGTGCCCATTATTGGTGGACTATCAATGTTTCTTTCCTTTTCACTTGCAAAATATTTTGACTGTAATGTGACAACTATCTTGCCGCTGTACAGATATTTATTCTTGTTTATTTGCTGGTCCATAATATTCTTAGCGTAAACTCCATGCCCAATGGTTCTTGTGTATATTTCAACCATAAATCTATTTTAAAAAATCCCAGTCATATTCATATATCCTTAGCCATTTACATATTTTTGAGAGAGCCCTCTCTGGTAGGGAAAATGTAAAATTAGTCACAGCAGATCTAATGAACAAGTAAATCAATCACAACAGATGAACATAGAAAATATGGTGTAAAACTGTGTAAAACATGCACAGTGCTCAATATCCCAATAAGGGTGAATAATTACAATACAATACAGTAACAATGATTGAGCAATTCCAATTGACTAAGGAGGTCATTCAAATCACTGAATGGAGTAGCTTGACACCAACTAGGATTCCTCACCATCAATCAGTGGTGGTCATCAATGCACAAGAACTAGTCATCCAGGTGTCAATCTGATTCTAACTGAGTGTAACATGTGTAACTGAAGTGTGTAGCACTAATATAAGGAAGTGGGCTCAGTGGAGGGTGCATGGGAGGCTAACTGAAGTCAAAGCAAGTCATCTAGTCAATCTGGAGGTCTAACGGAGTGAAACAATCAGTCGGGAGTGAAACTAGCCTCAAATCAGGGAGAATCGGAGCTAACTGAGTGTAACTGCAGTGGTAGGTGAAGAAGTGTGCCCTTCTCTGGAAGTAGGTGAGAAGTGGGTGCCTTCCTGACTAGGAGGGCTAATGAACTGATGTAAGAAGCTCCCGGGTGCTAGAATAAGGTGGCTAAGGTATTGGAGGCATCAACCTGGTGACTGGGATGCATGCAAACCCTAATTGCATGCAAGATCCTGAAAAAGATGATGTGGATATCCAAACACCCCCCCTCAAGCTAGACTATGATGTGCAAAAAATAATGTGGGGCCCTGGTAACTAAGACCAAAGGTCACCCCAATACAATAATCCAAAAAATGCTGAAAATAAACTAACTGAGGAAAGAGGGAAAACCCAGTGGGAAGAAATCCCCCCCTCAAGATAAAGCATAATAATGGATCAATCTGTCTCCACCATGATGGAACTCATGCCCAATAGTGAACGGAGGTAAGAGAACTTCTTCTCAGTGAAGCTCTTGGTGAAGATGTCTGCAATTTGCTCATCAGTAGGGCAATTCTCAGTGAAGCTCTTGGTGAAGATATCTGCAATTTGCTCATCAGTAGGGAAATATTGCATAATGATGGTGCGATCATGCACCAATTGTTGAATGTAATGCATATGAATCTCAATGTGTTTGGTCCTCTGCCGCTGAACTGGATCTGTGGAGATTTTGATAGCACTTTGATTGTCACAAAATAGGACAGTCGAAGTAGTGCCACCAAAACCAAACTCGGAAATAATACCCTGCAACCAAAACGCCTGAATGCAGGCCATGACTGCCCCTCGATACTCTGCCTCTACTGAAGAAAGTGCAATGGCTACCTGCTTTTTGCTAGACCATCAAATAGCACCATGACCAATCATGAAAACATAACTGGAAGTGGACTTCCGATCAATGCTATCACGTTCCCAATCTGAATCAGTAAAACCAATGAAATCAAGCTCAGAATCTACAGCATAATGTATGCCAAAATGTTTCGTACCTTGCACATACTGCAAGATCCGCTTGGCTGATCACCAATGAAGCTCATGGGGATGCTGCATATACCTTGACACGGCACTCACGGCATATGAAATATCAGGCCTTGAGTGTGTCAAATAAAGTAGTGAACCAATCCATTGTCGATACATACTGCAATCTGCAAGTGGTATAGAATCTCCCTCCTCAAGACTGATTCCTGAAAGGAATGGTAATGTTGTTGCCTTACATTCAGCCATATTAAACTTCAATAATAGGTCAGAAGCATATTTTTTCTGAGATATAGTGATCCCATCAAAATTTTGAGCTATCTCCAAGCCCAAAAAGTGACTCAGCAAGCCCAAATCGCTTATGTCAAAAGCTAGATTTAAGGCAGTTTTTAGCTTGTTTATTGAAGTAAGAGTGCTACCAGTAATGAGAAGATCATCAACATAAAGTACAATAACGAACAAATTACCTTTAACTCGCTGAATATACACATTCGGATCAGATTTGCATCTTTGGAAATTCTGAAAAAGAAGGAAGGAGTCCATCTTTGCGTACCAAGCTCTTGGGGCCTGTTTTAACCCATACAAAGATTTCTTCAATCTGCAAACTAATGATGGATCTGATGTGTAGCCCTCTGGTTGCTGCATATATACCTCTTCAGCAAGGTCTCCATGTATAAATGCACTCTTCACATCCATGTAGTGCACTTCCTAGTGCTTGGATGCGGAAATAGCCAAAACAAGGCGGATGGAATCCATCTTTGCAACCGGTGCAAAGGTCTCAGTGTAGTCCACTCCATGGACTTGGGAGAAACCTTTTTCCACCAAAATTGCTTTGTATTTGCTGATAGAGCCATTAGCAGCGAATTTCATACAGTAGACCCATTTACACTTCACTAATTTTCTTCCAAGTGGAAGAGAAACTAGCTCCCATGTATTGTTCTTTTGAAGAGAACTATACTCTTAATCCATGGCACTTTGCCATCTCGGATCTCAATGGGAAGAATAGTATGATGTGGGATCTAAACCAGTCATCAAATAAAAAATCTTAGGAAGTAATGGATCAGAAATAGAAAGAGCCATACCTGCTCTTTGAAAGTCTGCTCTTGTTCATCTCAGATCAACAGGATTTCCAAGGTTCGAACCAACAGATTGAAGAGTGTTTTGGGCCCACTTTGGTAACTGAGGAGGATCATAATGGTCGGATTTTGAACCTGATATGTCATGATCATCATGTGCTGCTAAAATATCAGAAATATCAGAACTCATACCTTCATTATCGCTGCATGGATATTCTTCTGGTGAAGGCGGTGAAACAACCGTTTCTTCCTCGACTAGTTGCAATTCTTGAAGCAATTCTTCAAATTGCACACTGCGCTCTATGAATATCTTTTTAGATCTGATATCCATGAGTTTATATGCGTTTGACTCTTCCCCATATCCTATCAGTATGCACTCAATACTTTGTGGATCCAAAGCTCGTCTCTTCTTGGAAGGAATTCTAGCCCATGTAGTAGAGCCAAAAACTCTCAAATTTGACACATCCGGTTTGTGACCAAAGAATGCTTCGAAAGGAGTCATACCTTTCATGGATGAATGTGGAACACGGTTCTGTATGTATGCAGCAACATTGATTGCTTTAGCTCAAATATTTGCAGCAAAACCTTTTGATTCAATCATGCATGTAGCCATCTCTTTTAGTGACCGATTTTTCCTTTCCACTACACCGTTCTGCTGGGGTGTGTAGGGAACTGTATGTTGGATCTGAATTCTGCTTTGGGCACAAAGTTGGAGAAACTCGGCCTTGATATATTCTCCACCATTATCAGATCTAAGAGATTTGATATTTCTCTCAGTGGCGGTCTCAACAAAAGCCTTAAAATCCTTGAATTTTCCAAGCACTTATGACTTGTTTTTGAGAAAAAATACCCATGTAAAGGGGGAAAAATCATCAATAAATGTCAAAACATACCTTGAACCATTTAATGACATATGGGGCAGTGGACCACTGATATCAGAATGTATCATCCCCAAAAATGTAGAATCTTTGCTATCTTTTCCGCGGTCGAATATGTGCTTAGGGTGCTTCCCAATAATGCAATCAGTGCTTATTCCCTTCGAGGAACAGAGTTGTGGAAGACCATCTACCATGGAATTGTTTGATAATAGTAGCAAATAATTATAATTAATATGTCCAAATATTTCATGCCAAAGCCTACTAACCTCATTACCATGTGTGCGAAGAGCAGTGGGCTTTGCAAGCGGAATAAAGTGTGAAAACTCATAGCATTTTGTAGTGTGGTTCACCTTTCCAATTGCAACAAGTCTTCCACTTTTTATATAAAATATTTCAACTATATTAGGGCTTAATGTAACTTGCTTCGGTTCACCAGTGTGTGTCATTTGATACACAGAAAGAAGATTTGAAGCCAAGGAAGGCACATAGAGAACATTCTAAAAGCTTCCATGATCTACATGAATCGTACCTTTTCCCTTTGAAGAAATTTTTGAGTCATCTCCCAAATGGATGGGGATGGAGCTGTTTGGATCGAACGAAGAAAAAAAATCAATATTTGCAGCCATATGATTCGATGCACCCGAATCTATCAAGAGAGTAGTGGGCTTCGAAACAGTTGCCATGAGTGCTTGTCCTCTTTCATGATCATCATTCCTATCCTTCTTCCTTGCTCTGTCAGGAAGAGTTATGTTGTTCTTTTCCAAGAGGAGGGCCATTTTATCTAGTCTTCTTCATACATGAACTTTCGGGATGAAAGCCACGGTTACAATAAGTACATTTAGATTTTTGGTTACCTTCTTTTCCCTTTTGCTTGAACTTCGAACTGGATGGTGCATCCATCTGTTTGCCTTTCTCTCTTTGCTTGTGAGGTTCGAATTTGGGCTTCTCCTTCTTTTGCTTTCCTTTACCATTCGAGATCTTGGGTCCTTGAACATATAGGGATGAATCTTTGGAGCTTATGGACACCATTTGAATCAACTTATCATGCTCTTTTGTGACGGACTCAATGAAGGCATTCAAGGTAGGCATATTCCAATTTGGGGTAGTTAGCCGACTGGAATTGAAAGTACAGACAAATACCGAATAATATTTACCAAGCTTGCTGAGACTGGAGAGGATCAATTGCTTATCCTCTTTGATAACTCCACTGTTCTTCAACTGCATGTTTAAGTTCTTGAATTTTGTGAAGAATTCATTAATGGTCTCGAAATTCTCAGGACTAAGGCCAATCAATTCATTCTCTAATTGAAAAGCCCTAAGCTCGTCCTGCTTGCCAAATAGTGTTTCAAGTTGCTCCCATATAGCTTTTGGAGTCTTCAATCCGCAGAGATGGAAGTGAAGATCTTTGGAGATGGAGAGACAAACAAGACCATAAGCTTCATCAAGCTTGTTGTAGTGTTTGGTTATATTTGACAAGGTGTTTGGCTCCAACTCAAGACCAAGAGTGACTCGGTAGTAACCTTTTGAACGTAATATGATCTCCATATCATCTTTCCAATCAAAATAATTGAATGGGATGAGGATAGGCTTTGAAGAAGAGTATTCCATTGCTAGGAGCGAGTGCACACTGATTGAGAAAAGCTTGCAAGGGAAAAGTAGCGAATGCAATTGATGGAGACAATAACATGCAAATCACAATAAAACCAAGAACAATGAGGTCAAACAATCCACCCTTTTAGAGTTGCATCACACCTAGGATTGGAGATCAAGCAATGTTGAATGGGTCCAATGTATCAGTTCCAGGATTTATGTGGAAACTCAAGCTTCTGTAGTGGCATTGGAAGTATTTTCAAGCTTTGCATGCACAGGAGAGAATGCCCTTGAGATCTTTCATGCCAAAACGTTTTGTAATTTTTGAGAAAATTCACTCAAATCTTCTTGTAGAAACACCTGTAGAAAAGAGATCTTGTCCCTGGAATGGCTCTGATACCATGTAAAATTAGTCACAACAGATCTAATGAAAGGGTAAATCAATCACAACAGATGAACATAGAAAATATGGTGTAAAACATGCACAGTGCTCAATATCCCAATAAAGGTTAATAATTACAATACAATACAGTAACAATGACTGAGAAATTCGAATTGACTAAGGAGGTCATTCGAATCATTGAATGGAGTAGCTTGACTCCAACTAGGAGTCCTCATCATCAATCAGTGGTGGTCATCAATGCACAAGAACCAGTCATCCAGGTGTCAATCTGAGTCTAAGTAAGTGTAACATGTGTAACTGAAGTGTGTAGCACTGATATAGGAAAGTGGGCTCAGTGGAGGGCACATGGGAGGCTAACTGAAGTCAGAACAAGTCATCTAGTCAATCTGGAGGTCCAACGGAGTGAAACAGTCAGTCAGGAGTGAAACTAGCCTCAAATAGGGGAGAATCAGAGGTAACTGAGTGTAACTGAAGTGGAACTGCAGTGGTAGGTGAAGAAGTGCGCCCTTCCCTGGAAGTAGGTGAGAAGTGGGTGCCTTCCTGACTAGGAGGGATAATGAACTGATGTAAGAAGCTCCCGGGGGCTAGAATAAGGTGGCTAAGGTGCTGGAGGCATCAACCTAGTGACTAGGATGCATGCAAACCCTAATTTCATGCAAGATCCTGAAAAAGATGATGTGGATATCTGAATAGAAAAGACTAATTTCCCTCCTAAGGTTTGTTTGAAATAGTTACGTTAGGTTTAACCTTCCACAACCAAAGGTTAAAATCCGAGTGATAACATTTTGTCACCGTTGCAGGGGAACAGAGGTTTCATTTTCCCTGGGAAGAACGACATTGCAATCAAATTTCAGTGGGAAAAGAAGTTTGATATTTACAATTGGTTTTATTTTGGCCCTGGCGAATTCACATTTAAATTTTCAGTTTTAAAACAGGCGAATCCAAGAAAGGACATTGTGGCTTCCAGAAGAATCCCTATGAGGGGAAATCCAGATCGACAGTTATTCTCCAGTGTAGAAAGTCCAGACAGACTTCTGAAAAAGAACAAAGGAAACGATAATGAAGGTACTTCTCAAACATGAAATCTTTTTTCCCCTTTTCAAGAAGAGTGATTAGATGATGAAAATATTGATATAAGTGAAAGACCTTTGTTTAGAACTAAATGAAAATCAGATTTGAAAGAAATTGAAGTTGATCAAGATAAATTTTGGAAATATTCTTTACAGTCAGTTTGGGAAAGTTTGCAGAAGTCCGAAAGGATTGAATCTAAAAAACCTAAATCTCAGAGAGTATCATTAAGAAATCATAACATTATTCAAAATCCTCCAGTAGTTATGGATGCTAGGTTCGCCCCACTTGTTTTACCAGCTACTTTGAATGACCTTCCACAGAATTATGCATAGAGGATTATACATTTTGATGAGGAGGGAGATTTTATGGCACAACAACATATTGATAAATTCAATGACTTTATTGATCTTGAAGAGGTAGATTATGCTGATGCAAAAATGCGATTGTTAGCTCAAAGTCTTTCGGGAGAGTTCAAATAATAGTTCAAAACTTTAGCTACAGGATTTAATGCCACATATAATGATTTTGTAACTCTTTTTATTGAAAGGTGGGAAGAAAAAAAGAGTCCTTCATAGATATTGACGCAGTATAATAATTTGAAAAAGGGAGGTTTTGAAACGGTCCAAGAATTTTCTGCTAGATTTTTTAAAGTTTATAATTCAATTCCCACTGATTTTAAACCTTTGGTAGGAGCTACCAAGTTGCATTATGTGGATGCATTTGAAGGTGATTTTTCCTGTACATTAAGGGAAATAAGGTCAGCCACTTTATCAGATATGATGAGAGATGTAGGAGAGGTGGAAGGAAATCTTATGGCTTATAGAAAGATAAAACAAAAAGTTGACATGGATAGAAGAAAGATTAAGGAAGAGAATCAGCCTTCAACCTCTTCTTCTACTGATGTGAAATTTGAGGTCATGATGAGAACTATGGAGAGATTTTCCCAATCTTCTCCAAGATGGTTAAAGGACCATATCTAATAGGCTTGAGCTTCTTGCCTTCTCCTTTCATCCTCTCCTTGCTGATGTGAAGCCACACTTGATCTCCCACCTAAAACTGATGATCAACTCTATGCTTGTCATGGCGAGCCTTGTACTGGGCTTGACTCTTCTTCAACTGCTCTTGCACTGCTTGATGTACCTGTTGAACTCTCTGAATGAACCTGCGGGATTTGTCTTCATCCTTGGAAGTGCTTGAACCAACCTCTCTCCCATAAGTCAAGTCCAATGGAGTCTTTGGCAAGAACCCAAAGCATGTCTCAAATGGCGAGCTCTGAGTGGAAGAATGCATAGCCCTGTTGTAGGCATGCTGCACATACTGGATCTATTCATCCCATAACTTAGGATGCTTGTTGCAGTAGCCTCGAAGCAAATGAAAAACTATCCTGTTGACTACCTATGTCTGTCCGTCGGTCTGTGGATGGAAAGTGGTGCTCCTCTTCAGCTTGGTGTCCATCATACACCATAACTTTGTCCAAAACTCTCCAAGGAATCGGGATTCCTGATCCGAGATAATGGACGTAGGGAGTCCAAAGTGAACCCATACATGCTGAAAGAAAAGAGAAGCAGACTGCTCTGCAGTGACCTGCTTTTTACATGGCATAAGAATACACATCTTGCTAAACCTATCCTTGACCACATACAAGTAGTCATGGCCCCTCCTAGACATAGGCAAACCCCCCAGAAAATCCATGGAAATGATTTCCCAAGGATGGGAAGGAACAGGAAGTGGTGAGTACAGCCGCAATTTTCTATTAGTGGGCTTACAAGTAGAGCACATCACACACCCCTTTACATATTTTGTTACAATGTCTTTCATGCGAGGCCAATACACAAGTCTTTGCAAATGAGCCAAAGTCTTACCTACCCCAAAACGCCCTGATACAAGAGAAGTATGAGCTTCTCGTATTACATGGACTCTTTCACTGATAGGAACACATAGCTTGCCCAAATGATAGAGCAACTTTGCCTGCAAATAGTAGTCTTCCACCTTTGTGCCATTGGTTAGCTTCTCATAAATCTCCTTGAAATCATCATCAGTAGCATACTGCTCAATATAACTTTCATGGGATAAAGAAGCATTTTTCAAAACAATAGATCCAACAATAGGAGGTCTAGAAAGCATATCTGCCACATTGTTACTAGTACCCTTCTTGTATTTGATCACTAGATGGAATTGTTGAAGAAATCCCATCCACCTGAAATGACGAGCTTGCTGGAGCTTAGTATGGGACTGGAGATACTGCAAGGGCTGATGATCGGTATGGATGATCGTCTCCTTACCCATCAAGTAGTGCTTCCACTTCTTGACACTCTGAACCAAAGCATACAACTCTTTGTCATAGGTGGGGTAGTTGATCACTGCTTGAGTAAAAGTCTCTAAATGGTAGCAAATAGGCTTGCAGTGTTGCATCAATACTGCCCCCATGGCATATCCACTGGCATATGTCTCTATCTCAAATGGCTACTGCAAATCGGGTAAGGCTAGGACTGGGGTGGTGCTGATCTTTCCCTTCAATGTGTCAAAGGCTTTTTGCTGCTTACCTCCCTACTGGAAGGCTTTCTTTACACTTGTTAAGGCATGCAAAGGAGATGTTATGTATGAGAAGTTCTCAATGAACCTTCTCCAATATTGAACAGCTCCTAAAAATCTTCTCACTTCAGTAGTGTTAGTAGGCTTAGGCCAATTGACAATTACATCAACTTTTGAAGGATCAATTTTTAAATTTCCACCTCCTACAATATGACCCAAGTAAACTAATGAAGTTTTTCCAAATTCAGACTTTGACAATTTTACATACAATTTCTCCTTTTTCAAAGTATCTAATACTTGCTTTACATGCCCCACATGTGCTTCCCAAGTTTTGCTAAAGACCAAGATATCATCTAAGTATACAATGAAAAAAATCATCTAAGAATGGCCAGAAAACATCATTCATTACCCGCATGAAGGTTGCAAGTGCATTGCAAAGCCCAAAGGGCACCACCAACCACTCAAATAGACCTTTCTTGGTATTGAAGGCCGTCTTCCACACATCACTTTCTGCAATTCAGATCTGGTGGTAGCCACTGCGCAAATCCAACTTGGTAAAGAACACAGCATCTTTCAACTGGTCGAGCAAGTCATCTATGCGAGGAAGCGGGTATCGATTCTTGATCGTGATCTTGTTGAGAGGACAATAGTCAATGCACATCCTCCATGTGCCATCTTTCTTCATCACCAACACAATCGACGAACCACATGGAGAGGAACTGGGTATGATCACTCCTTGGTCCAACAAGTCTTGAACCTACTTCTTAATCTCTGCCATTTCAACTGCGGACAACCTGTACATGCCCACATTAGGAAGAGGGGCATCCTGCTGGAGATGGATCTCATGCTGAATCTCCCTTTTGGGAGGAAAACCTGTAGGTTCCTGAAATATTTCATCATAGTTAGCCACAATATCAATCATAGCCTTTTTATGAGAAGGATCACAACCTTTGAAAGCATTGGACGCCTCAGCATCTTTTGCTCTCACAACCATGAGCATGTATCTCTTATTAGTGTTGATGAGCCGCTTCATCTGTCCTGCACTAACAAGAGTGGTGTTAGCCTTCATACTGTGAGCTCTCACAATGTACTCCACCCCATTTTTGGTGAGATGGTACTTGTTCTCATGATGGAAGAATACTGCTTTTCGATCATACAAGTATGGGCTTCCCAATACGATACCGCAGATGTCAAGAGGAACAACATCTAAGTCCACCTCATCGATCAAATTTGAAGCAATAGCAAACCTTAACCTGAATTGCTTAGTCACCTGTAGCTTAGCATTATCACATACACATCCAAGAGGATAAGGCTTGGGGTGAGGTTTAGTCTGTATGCCCAACTTCTTAACAACTGATTCTGAGATAAAATTTACTTGAGAACCCAGATCAAATAATGTTTCAATCTTTGTATGCTTAGACACAACTCTGATGTGAAACAACTCACTTCTTCTTTTATCATTTTCTTTAGAAACATGAGTAGAACTTGAACCAGTATGAGGAGTTTTGTTACCTTGCATTCCCACGGCTGTAATCATGGTTTCGTCACCTGAGTCGAAACACAAATCTCGTTGTGTTGTTGCAACGGTCTTTTTCTTCTTTTTGCCTCCATAATGCTTTGGCCTCTGTTCAGGATGCAACTTCCAGCAACTTTCTTCATCATGCCCATCAGTATTGCAATGTTTGCAATGGAGCTTTCCTCCTTCCTTCTTGGCAGTAGCTATCTTCTTGCTCTTGCCTTTTTTCTTGAACTTGTGGTTGTTGTTGGGCTTGAAAGGCTTCTTCTGATGGTCTTCTTGCAAATGCTTCCCCCTGTTCTCAAGATGAGTAGCCTGAAAATTTGCTTCATCCACACTAGTAGGATTCAACAACAACAAAGTATGGAGTAGATAATGATGAAGAGCACCAATGTACTTCAAAAGAGTGTGAGGAGAATCTAAAGCAATATTCAATTCTAAAGCTTTCTTTCTAAATTCTTCAGTAAAACTCTGAACACTCTGACCCTTGCCTTGTCTAAAACTTTGCCAATCCATCATTGCCTTCTGAACATAACCCAACGGATAAAATTGCTTACGTAAAGCAGAAATAAAAGCAGACCACGATGAGAGAAGATTACCCATTTGTTTGCTACCTTGCTAAAGCTTGCTTTCCCACCATACAAGTGCGGTGCCTATCAGACGAAGTGAAGCCAACTAAATCTTCACGAAGTGAAGCCAACTGAATCTTCACATCTTCTTCTTCGATCTGTTGGACTCGGAAATAGACCTCAATTTGCCTTATCCAATTGTTTAACTTCTCTGCATTCGCTTCCCCATTGAACATGGGCAAATCAAACTTCACATCGAGCTTCAATAAGGGCTTCTTTTGAGGCTCTTGTGAGGAACCTTGGAATGCTGAGAATGACATGAGGAAGAAGCACTTGAACTTGTGCTTGAAGTTGAATGTGAAGAGGGAGGCTCAGGAGGCTCTTCCCCACCTCCTCCTTGGTTAACTGAAGCGTTGCCTTTGTCCTTCACTTCTTTGTCTTCCTTCTTCACTTCACTGCCTTTTCTTTCTTTTTCCATGCGTTCTTCATAGTCTGCAAACAACTTGTCTACCTTGTCAGCCATCATGTAGAAGACCTTGTGAAAGTTTTCCTCCATCTCGATGTGGGCATCATTAGCATCCATCTTCCACCTTCGGGGTGCACGTCCGATCTCGAAATTGTAAGGCTCTAATGTACCCTCACCAGCTTGCATTTTAGCCCTCGTGAGCATCCACACTCACAATCCAACGTCAAATAGCCTAGCTCTGATACCACATAATCCGAAAACAAGATCTTTTCTACTCTATGATGTTACATGAATTGCAAAAAGAGCAAGAATGAAGCTCACAAATCCATAAGAAGAGAACCAAACAGTAAGACAATACGCACATAAAGACAACAAGTTGATAACGGAGTTCGTCCAAGATGGACTACATCTCCGGGCCTACTTCTCAATAGGAGGGCCGATCTATAATCTCAGCATAAGGCAAAATACATGGCAATGATACAATGATACCTTGGCGACAATGGCCAGGAAGAGAACTGCTTCCCAAAACACAACAAGACTGCTTCCAGCAACTCCAAAGCCTGAAGATGGTGTAAAACGAGTATAAACACTCGTACCTTCCTCCTGCAGAGCTACGCAATCTCCCTTCTCTCGTTTAGCTACAAAGTCTCCACTCCAAAGCATGAGTGGGAAATGGAAAATGAATGGGTTTATATAGGTTGGCTTTCCCTTCTTCACATGACTATCATGGATTCCTTTGGTTGCAACTAATTTGCCTATCTTGGCCTTGGTTACAACTTCTTCGAGTTGGTTTTTGGGTTATGGTTTCAGCCACCCATATAAGTGGCATATTTATTTTAAGACTTTATTTAAACTGAAAACCAACTATGTGAATTAGTTTTATAAACCAAACTTTGCTATAAAACAGAGTTGGTTTAAAAACCCACTTTTACCAGCCATAACCAATTCGAACCCACATTCAGAGCCATAACCAAAGTTATTAAAGAGCACGTGCTCCATGTGACCCCCGTGCACTGGCACCTCCGCTTTGAGCTCCTGGTCATGTGGTTCTGCAGTAGAACCAGGGGTCGGGGCTAACCCCGGCCCCTTTTCGCGCCCATCTGAAACACTCTTCAAGTTTAAATAAACGATCCTAACCACACATACCAAGAACCCATGTAGCCCGAGTGGTGAAGTCGCTCAACCTTCATTGCAGAGGTCACGGGGTCAAACCCTGCGGAGGCCATAATTTTGCATCTGAGCATTTTGGCCAATTCGGGCCTGCCACATGGCAGGCACCGATTGGTCCAACTCATCGGCCAATTGTCGGCTAGCTCAACTGAGTCATTTGCCACGTCGTCGAGCCGTACTGCCACATCATCATCTGTACACCCAATCAGCAGTATGCCAGCTCAGATCCATACTGCCATGTGTCACCTTGTGATTGGTCCGTACTATACGGATGCCACGTGTCACCCTATCAGTGGTGCCACGTGGCACCCCCATTTTTCCAAATTTGCCTGTTTCATCAATACAACAGAACGCGATAACTTTCGCATACGGAGTCCGTTTGAGGTGAAACGAACGTCGTTGGAATCGCCTTGACGAGCTCTTCGATATGACACTGGTCTTGATGAGATTGGAGGAATTTGAATGTTTTACCTTCTTGGATCCTCCTGGATCACCCAAGCCTTGGAGCCAAAAATCCTGAAATGAGAAATATAATGTTTCTGCCCAGTCCAAACCTCAAAAGGAGTGATTCGTTTTAGTGCTTTGTGAGGAACTCTGTTCTGAATGTATGTGGCACAATTTATTTCCTCCTGCCAAGGTCTTGGAGACAAAGACTTGGAATCAAGCATGCATGTGGCCATCTCCTTAAGAGATCTGTTCTTTCTCTCAGCAACACCATTCTGCTGAGGTGTGTATGGAACAATGTGTTGCATTTGTATGCCTGAAGAGGCACAAAATTGCTGAAACTCAGATTTTATGTACTCCCCACCATTATCATATTGAAGGAACTTGATATGTTTACCAGACTGGTTCTCAATTGAGGCCTTCAAAAGCTTGAACAAATCGAACACTTCAGACTTTAGCTTGATGAAATAAATCCAAAAGTACAGGGTAAAGTCATCTATGAAGGTAAGGATGTATTTGGCACAGTGCAAAGTCTCATGGGGGAATCGATCTAATAAGTCACTGTGAATATGATCCAGGGGTTCTGAGGTTCGCTTAGTTTTGGCTCTCTCATACTTATGCTCAGGGTGCTTTCCTAGGATGCAACTTTGACAAACACCTTTAGAAAACTTGATATTGGGAAGCCTTATGACCATTTATTTCACATGGAGTTGGGAAATGTATCTATAGTTTAGGTGGCCAAATATTTCATGCCATAGTTTGATTGACTCATTGGCATGGTTTAATAGAGCAGAAGGTGAGGGGAATGTCACAAAATGAGAAAACCGATAGATTTTTAAACTATGGTATGCAAAACCTAAGGCAACAATTCGTCCTATTGACATTTCATAGATCTCAAGATCATTAGCTGTAAATAGCACCTTTTTGGGTGATCCTGTGTGAGTCATCTAATATACTGACAAAAGGTTAGCAGCAAGTCTTTAGACATACAAAACATTAGTGAATGTACCAAAATATAGATCAATGTTGCCTTTACCTTTGCTTGAAGTTTCAGAATCATCACCAAACACAATGGTTGGACCATTGGGAGAGTCAAGAGATAATAAGCTCTCTCTTGTGGATGCCATCTGCGTTGAATCTCTAGAATCAATAATGAATGAGTTAGGCTTGGATGTGCTTTCCATCAATGCATGCAATCTCTCCTTATCTTCATAATTTTGTCCTCCATCCTTCCTCCTTGCGCTCTGAGGAAGAGGAATGTTGGATTTCTCCAAGAGTTGAGCCATTTGATCAATGGTTTTCTTCATGCAGGAGCTTTCAGGTTGAAAGCCCCTGCTATAATAAGTACACTTTTCCTTATCATTCTTCTTGTTTGGATTTCTCTTGAAATTTGAAGAGTTTTCATGGACTTCCTGCTTGTCCTTCTTCTCATAAGTGGGCTTCCTGAAATTTCCATTTTCTTTCCTTTCAAACCCTTTGAATCTCCAACATTCAGACAGTGGAATTTTGATGGATTCTTTATGGCTCCCATCAATACCAACTTGTCTTGTTCTTTTGTAAGAGACTCCATGAATTTTGAGAGTGTACGGCTCTTCAAATTTCAAACTGCCTTCCTTGTTGCATGGAAGGTCAAAACAAATAGGGAATAATCTAGGCCAAGCTTGGAGAGAATGGCCAAGATCCATTGCTCATCCTTTTAATCAATTCCACATTGATTCAACTGTAGAACAAGTGAATTGAAATTTTAGAAGCAAGCCTGGAGGTTATCGAAATTCTGTGGACTCAATGAAACTAGTTCATTATCCAGTTGATGGCCTCTTAATTCATCTGTCTTTCCAAACAATTCTTGAATATTTAGCCAAAATTCATTGGGAGAGGTAAGAACATCTAGATGAAATAAAATTTATCTAGATGTAGTTAGACACGGGATACCATAGGCTTCATCTCTTCAATTATGCCACTTTTATTTCTCAATTACTGAGGTTGGCTCAGTCTCAGTTGCCATAGTCACCCTCTAAAGTCTTTTTCTCCTCAACATGATCTCCATATGCGCTTTCCAGTCAAAATAATTGAACGGAGTGAGGATGATCTGATGTGACTGATCCATGTAAGCTCTTAAATATATTTGAGAGTGGCTTGGGTGCACACCAAGATGATTTGTTGCACCCTCTAGGTGATTGAATGCGCCCTGTATATGACTGAATGTGCCCTCCTTGAGATTGGTTAGATCCTGGAAGACAATCAACGGAGAAAAGAATAGTTTGATAGATCTGATACCATGTGAAATTTAGTTCACACCAAGCTCTGATCAAGAAATTACAACTCTCACAAGTAATTCTCACACAACTAGTTAAGAACACTGAAAAACAGTCACATATGATGAAAATAGAATTACTCTCATGAATAATAATACATCATCAAACCTTGGGAAAGTAATAGGATGTCAATATATATAATTACATCATATATTCCAATGCATAAGGATTCCATTCGAATCCTCACAAAAGCAGACTTACTAAAATAATGCAAAACCCCCCTAGGTGGCAAATGTGTTCTCCAAGTCACTCCAAAGGCTCACGAATTTCTAATTTAGTGATTAGATAGGTATGTGTGATGGAAAATCATGCCAAATCCATAATTTGGAAGGAATAAACATCATGGAGGATGATTTGGCCAAAAAACAGTTTCTACTAGTCAACTAGCTTTTACCTTTCACCAAAAACTGGTAAAAAGCAGTAAAAGCAGCTAGTGCACCTTTCTAATCCAGGATCTCTAGGATTTCACTCTATTGGGTTTAGAAATCTTGTGGTCCACACAATGGTGTTTTAGCCAACTACCTAGTCTAATACATAGGAATTAATCATGAAATGATTAATTAATGCTACTAAGGTATTAAATGACATCGATGTGGGTTTTAAATATTACAAAAACATGTTCTACCAAGCATTGTTTGAAAGACACTTTGTAAGCTTTGCTACTTTTATAGAAAAAATTGTTCAAAATCAGTTTCAACAGAGAGTCTTGGAAAGTTAGAAAATGATATCGTGGAGACATTGTGTTTGCTTGAAAAGTACTTCCCTTTTTCATTCTTTGATATATTTTTTCATTTTGATGTACACTTGGTATGAAATCTATGATAGTATGGCTCGATTACATATAGATGGATGTACCCCTTTGAGAGGTAAGTGAAATTCTGTTTTGCATAAATCACAAGAACAAACAAACTTTATTCAAAGCTTTTTATATTACTGAAAAAATTTATGTTCATTTTGTAGGATCATGAAAGTATACAAGATTTATGTAAGGAAAAAAAATAGGCTTGAAGGATGCATCGTTGAAAGCTACATTGTGGAGGAATCAATCAATTTTTGTGGAGGATACTTCAAAGGTATGGAAAATGTTGGAAGAACACAAGGATGAAATGAAGTATGGGATGATTAATTTTAAGAGGTTATGCTTGATAAAAAGCCATTATATACTTCATTTCCTTCTGAATTGGATGAAATTAGTTGCGAACAAGCCCATGGATGGGTTCTATTTCACAAAGATGAAGTTGATCCATGGATAGAGTAAGTAACATGTTGACCAAAAATATTTCTTTTATTCATTTTTTTTTCAAACATATTAAGAACCATTTTCATTGTCCATAATTGCCAAATTAGGATGCATAATATGGAGATTTCCAACTCAGTTACCCATGCCCAAAAATATGAAGCTTTATTGCAGAAACTCAACACCCAAAAGTTTACGAGTTGGCTGAAAAAACAAGTGATGATTTTTTCTTTATATTATAAGTAATTCAATATTATAAAATGGGAATATTTTCATATAGGAAACTAAATATTTCTCCAAATATTGAATGTCTATTCTAACATCCTTTAAAAATCTATAGGTGGAAGGAATGGAAATGTCTCTGATACACTTAAATGGCTTTCATGTGGCCCCATAAAATTTTTGAAGAAGTACAAGGGATACCTAATGAATTGTTATAGATTCCATACCAAAAGTACAAAGAATGCAATAACCACCCAAAATAGCGACATGTATATAGAAGCTCAAGAAGCATTTTATGGAGTGATAACAAATATCATTACATTGGATTAGTTTTGTATGGATTACACATGGTTCAAATGTGATTAAGTCGATTTTTACAATAAGAGAGGGATTAAATATGATGATTTGGGTTTTACAATGGTGACTATGAAGAAATTCCTAAGTCAAAAGCATTCGCAAGATGATCCAATTATTCTAGCATTCCATGCCAAACAAGTATTCTATCTATAGGATCTAATTGATATTGATTGGTATCTAGTGTTAACATGTCCTCCAAAGGTTTTGAGAAATGATACAACATATGAACCTAAGTAGGAAGATCTATCAAGGGTAGAATACTTTCAAGAAACAAAATGCGTAGATGAAGAAAGTAGAGTTGATGTTGATGGGGATGTGGATTATATCCATTCATATTGTGAAGGAATATGGTTGAATGTTAATACATAGTTACCTCAGTTGTAGGCACCATGGCCCCCAAAGTTAATCCTATGGATGATGCCACAAATGACACCATGGTTACAATACTGTAGAATTTCACAAAACTATTACAGTTATGTCAAACTATAACTCCTAATTCATGACTTTCTATCATTTGGAATGCAAACAAGTAAACTCTTTAAGATACAAATAATTTACTTTTACTATAGTGTCAAACTCTTTCTTTTTGAGAAATGATTCATCATGGCATTAAATTCTAATTGAATTGTATTATTATATTATTCTTGGTATATGCCTAATCTGGTGCAAATAAGGAGCCTCCTTGTTTAGAGAATCGTGTTCCTTGTTTGTGACTGTTTCTTTGACTTATACTAAGTTCAGCATTTTTACCAAATTCTTTCTACAAGTAAATTATGGTGAACAAAGTTTGGTCAAGTGTTTTTCTTTCCCAAGTCATATTGTTATGATGAACAATTCAAGCATTTTGTATTGTGATACAGGAGCATCGACCTGTTAGGATAATTAACACTCCAACCTTGTCCACATTAGTATTATTTACCTTTTCCTGGTATCATATGAGGTTGTTGGACCCTGTTGGAGGGGCCTAGGTCATCCTGTCGACTAGGCCCTCCGCCCAACCACTCTGCTGCGCATGTCGCAGGTCGCGTCGACTAGTATAGGTCGGGTCGGTTGGATAAACTGACAGACGGTTATGTAACTGTATTTGCATATATATATATATATATATATATATATATATATATATGCTAGTGAGCCGATGTACTAGTTAAGATTCGTTCTATGACTGTATCCTACTCTTGCAGGTTAATATAGAGGCTTGTGTTCTCTTTATCTATTTCATCTCATGTATCTGTATCGTTGTGTATGCTTGCATATAATGTGTAATGTATATGGTAACCACGTGAACCTTTGCGGCTACAACATCTGGTTCCATTGTTGGTTGATGCATGAAAAATAAATAGCATCTCTCCAAGTTCAAATACCTGAAACGCTAACACCTCCGTCTCCATTTGGTTTAACACAAAGCGTGCGGGTGCAAGAAATTGTCAAAGAAAATCTCAGGCTCCATGCTGGTTAGTTGGGAATTTGGAGTCGTCGAAGTACAGAAGGTGATGATATTAATAGACTATTGATTCATCGGTCGAAGGAAGGAAATTGGGTGTCTTTTCAATCCAAATTCTCGAATAGAATCTTCATCTAGTGTACTCAGAGCATGAGGAAGTGCCCTCCCTTCCAATACCAAATTTGAGCGACTCGACAAGCACATCGAAAATCTCAAGATTTAGTGAAATCCCATTCAAGCAGAGCTTTAACTGGATTGCGACAGCAGAGGAAAAGGAAGGCAGATCTAGAGATACAGAATAAATTATAGTCACTGATTCTAAAGACAAAGAACCATGTCCAGAAAGGTAGCTAATTCAAATTGACAAAGCACCAAGTTTTTATTGTGGAAATAACCCACCCACACCACCATCAAATTCTCAAACTAATACACCAGCATACATGGCACACACAGTGGCACACCTTTCGTTCTATGAAGGTGACGAAGACCCAAGAAGACACTGGTTTGTGTGTGAAGCAATATGGACAACCAGTCAAATCACTAGCGAAGAAAGACAGGTTGCTCAGTTTGTTGGCTCGTTAAGGAAAAGAGCACTGACATGGTACATGGGATACATAGCAAAGTCACCAAATGCAACAAAAGCACAAATAAAACAAAGCTTTTTGGCCTTCTTTATGATTGAAGATGCGACATACCTTGCAGTAGAACGACTAAAGACAACAGTCCAAAAGCCGACAAAACTGTCAAGGAGTATGACAAGAGGTTCAAAGACCTCCTAAGTAAATTAGACTATGAAATTGAAGAAAAACTATTAATCTAATGGTTTATTGTTGGTCTAATAAATAAAATCAGAATACATGTCCATCGACAAAGTGTTAATATGTATGCAGATGCACTAAAAGTAGCACTAGAAATTGAAATGGATGATGAATACCCTCTAGTAACCATGGATAGACACGTCGATGAACGCCTTGAAAGTATGGAGCAAGCGATCCGAAATATGACACTAAAAGGGCCTGAACTATGGTGTACAGCATGTCGAACTTCAGGACATACCAAAGATTCTTGTCGAATTGAGGATTCATTCAATCTAGATGTTTCTGTGACTTATGCAAAGAGTATGATTCACATGCCACAAATGATTGTCCATACAATCTGAAAAACAAGAAGGCAAGATGGTGTCAAATTTGTGAAGTGAATACACATGCAATTGAAGGTTGTCATATGAACCTGAAAAATCGGCAAAATTATCATGTAGTGTACCAGACAAACTCTGTCGAGCAGCATCAAGATAGAAATACCGCAAATGACAGATTCGAGAGAAATGATGGAAGAAATAATCAGTACAATCAAAAGAGAAATTAACAATACCCAAGGTATAATGACCATCGGTATGATTGGCGCTATGACGGCTGCAATAGACGCGGAGGATACTAGAGTCGTGGTCATGGCAGTGGAGGTCACGGTATTCGTCGATCTGGTGTGTGTTTCACATGTCTCAGCGAGAATCATCGGCATGCAGAATGCCCGTATAAGGAAAGAACTGATCTTAAATTTTGTACAAAGTGTGGGGTAGGAGATCACTATTTAGAGGATTTCCCTACCATGATTGATAAAATAAATAATAAAAAGAATGTTCAGGTTTTATCTTGTATTTAAAAAAATGATGTGCTCCATACAAAAAACTTGCAGATTGTAACTAGGCAAGGCACTTACATTGGTCAAGATAAACCATAGATAACTAGGATTATCGATAAAGAGGATTACCCAAATCCTATAAAACAAAAATCTGTGTACAAAGATGCATCCGACATATTTTAGAACTTAGCAGCACGTGAAGATGTTGAAGAAAACCAACATGAAGTTTTCAATGAATTGCTCAAATTAATTTCAAATGAGGAAGCTGTAGGCAAAATGATTGACCTGTTGCATAAATTAAAATATAAACATGTCGAGCAAAGACAAATGAAAAAAAAATTGCCAACTAAAGAAAAAAGAGAAAAATGATGTTTATCCATTAGTCGACCTCGACATAAATGGATATCATGTACGACAAGTCGTACCATATTTTGGATCCCAAGTGAATATCATGACTCGTGATACCTGGGACCAACTCGGTCGACCACAACTGCAGGAACCAAGCATCTATTTAAAACTTGCATATCAAGGATTAATTGAGTCAATTGGAATATGGAAAGGAGTCGAAACTTCCATTAAAGGCATCACAGCAAAAGTAGATTTTGAAATCATCACTCCCAAGGATGATGCAAGTTCCTTCGCCGCATTGGTCAGTCGACCTTGGGGATGAAATATGAAGGCCTCAATTTCCTTAGACAAAAGTTGTATCAAGTTGAAAGGCAATGGGAAGAAGGTTATCATACCAATATTCCCATCTAAGGGAGAACCTTGCTCAGAACCTATAGAAATCGACAATGATGTTCGACAACTTTACCACATAGACAATAATGAAGATCGCATTGAGCCAAATACCCAAGGGGAACTTCACCTCGGAGATCCTATCTCACTCGGATACAATTCCGATGCAGAACTCTATGACTAGCAAATAGAGAACTATGATTTACATGGAAAAGAATGCTGGACTATGGAAGCCATCTCAAAGAAGCAAATAAAGAAGTGTCTCTCAGCAAACGAAGATATTTGAACAAAAAATGTGAGCATATCCAGCACTTCTTCCAGACAAAAATGTATAGTTAGGAAATTTGACATTAAGGTATAAAGAACGTGATTCACTTGTTGTACATGTCGAACACGTATCAAAACATGTCGGAGAGCAAGGCCAACTACAAAGTTTGGTAGAGACATTTACTGGCTAAGCTATGATATGCCGGGACACTGATCAGTCTAAACTCCAAAATTGGAATACCGCGTCAACATTTTTCATAGAAAGGTTTGGAGGAAGAAAATTGACAACTCAGGCCGACATCCCCTTGTTTACGCAAGGACTAAATCCTAAAGTTCACATAGACTGTTGCGAAAGAGAATGGAGAAAATTGGGCTATAAAGATGAAAGAACATGGCCTCACCTCTTCCTCGGAAAACTTGATGATCTACCTAACAAATGGTACAAGATGGAAGAAGCGAGAGGATAAACCTTCTTTTGGAAAGAATTAAAAGAAAATTTTATTAAGGATTTCCAGTTTTCTCCATAGGATGAGAGGATGGTCGAAGCAAGTAAAAGCATCAAAGAATTTCTGCAGCCAACAGAAATCTTAACACTTGCAAACAAGTAGACGATTATGCACCCAGCTACCAACTGCTACAACATAAAGTCGACAGAAAGCCAGCGTTCGACAAGACTGAGCCTAGAAACGGAGATGTCAGTCGAAAAAAGATTTCAATGGAGGAAGGATCATCCCGACGTGTCAAAGCCTGTAAGAACAATCTTTAGTGCAGAGATTGTCGAAAAAGATGAACCCGAAAAGGTTATCAGAAAAAGACTTTCCACCAACTTTCACACAAATCAAAGAAGGTGAAAGATAGATAAGTAACATTTGTGCACCAAAATGGATGGATGAGAAGATTAAAATGAAAGAAGTAGATATTTCAAATGACGACCGACCGAAAATGGCAAAGATTGGCGATTACTGGAGTGAGGAAAAAACAACAAAAATCTATAGTATCCTAAAAGAATTTCAAGACATTTTTGCTCAAGATTATAGAGACTTGAAAGGACTTGTGCACGAGATGGGCGAAATGAAAATTGATATTAAAACAGATGCCATACCTGTAAATAAAAGACCCTACAAGCTTGCTCACAAATACAAAGATAATGTTAAAAAGGAGATCGATAGCATGCTTGCAGCAGGAATCATATATTCTATCGACCAGTCGGAGTGGGAAATCCCAATGGTTGTTCATCCAAAGAAACAACATCTCACACGACTGAGAATCTATGTCAACTCTCGTGAGCTAAACAAGGTAACACTAACAGATCCCTTTCCAACCCCTTTCGTAGATGAAATTATTAATGAAGTTTCAGAGCATGAGTGTTACTCTTTCACGGATGGATTCTTGGGGTACAACCAAGTACCTATTGCAAAGGAAGATCAGAAAAAGACAACATTCATGTGCGAATTTGGGTCATTCGCGTACAAAGTTATGCCCTTCGGTCTAAAGAACGCACCTATGATCTTCTCAAGAATTGTCGTCAAAGCATTTCAAGAATATATCTACAAAACCATGGCTGTATACTTTGATTATTGGACAATCTATACAATGCCGAAAAATCATTGCAAGTGGCTCCGATTGATGTTGGAACGATGTCGACAGATACAATTGTCGCTAAATATTAAAAAGTGTATTTCCGCGACACCCATTGGCATATTACTAGGCCATGTAGTTTGCAAAGAAGGGATTGAGGTCAATTACGCGAAGATCAAAATTATCCTCGACCTGAAACCTCAAGTTAATCCGAAACAAGTACGAATCATGTTGGGTCATACAGGATATTACAGGAAGTTTATCATACATTATTCCGATATGACTTATCCTCTCGAAGAATTTCTAAAAGATGATCGAGATTATAGGTGGACGAAGGAATGCGACATTTCATTTAACATGTTGAAAAGAAAAATGGTCGAAGCACCGATCCTTTGATTTCTGGATTGGTCGAAGAAATTTCATGTACATATTGACGCATCTGGAATAGTAGTCAGCGACATTTTAACACAACCCGGAGAAGATGGCATGGATTACCCTAATGCATTCAGCAGTCAGAAGCTGAATAAAGCTGAATGAAATTATTCCACAACTGAAAGGGAAGCATTAGGTATGGTATTCGCACTTCAAAAATACCGTCATTATTTATTGGCTAACCCCTTTGTATTTTATACAGATCACCAAGCTTTAAAATATTTAGTCAATAAACCATTGCATCATAGGAGATTATGTCGCTGGTTATTACTGTTTCAAGAATTTGAATTTGAAGTAATCATTCGACCTGGGAAATCTAATGTCAGACTTGACCACCTATCGAGAGTCGACACAGGAGAAGAGCCGACAGGAATTGAAGATGACTTACCAGACGCACACTTGTTTCGTATTGAAGCAGTCCCTTCAGAACTTGCAAAAATTGCACAATTTCTCGAGGATGGACAAGCTCTTGAAGGAATGACTGAGAAAAAGAGGAAGGTCTTAGCAATTAAAGCATCCCCCGATACTTTGATCAATGGATTCCTTTATAAGCTTGGCTTGGATGATATACTACGCCGATGTGCAGTTGACCATGAAAAATAGGATATACTAGCAAAAGCTCATGCTCGACCGACAGGAGGACATTATCATGCAGACATAATGACTAGAAAAATATTGCAAGCCGAACTCTGGTGGCCAACAATTCACAAAGACTGTCGAGAATTTGTATCTAAGTGTGATAGATGTCAGCGCATGGGCCGACCACTACCAAGAACAAAAATTCCATTAGTCCAAATTAACCCTAGCCGAACATTTGATATTTGGGCTATCGATTTTATTGGACCTTTTCTAGTAGTGGGGAGAAGGATAGGTGCTCGATATATTATCACTGCTGTCAAATATGTTGCCAAATGGGTAGAAGCAGAACTGGTCAAAACATGTTCAAGTGAAGCTACCGCTAAGTTTATTTATGAAAACATCATAACACATTTTGGATGCCCCATAACATTGATAAGTGACCAAGGTATACACTTTGTATGTAAAACCATTGAAGCACTGACTAAGGAATTTGCAGTTGATCATAGAATAAGCACAGCATACCATCCTCAGTTGAATGGCGTTGTAGAATAGTTTAATAAAACACTTACAAAAGGACTGACAAAAATATGCAACATAGAGAAAACTAACTCGGATGACAAAGTACCTACTATTCTCTAGGCATATAGAACAACATATAAAAGAACGACAGGTCAGATGCCATTCTCACTTGTCTATGGACAAGAAGTTGTTGTCCCATTAAATTTTTGACGACATGCACCGATCATTGCAACAGCTTTACATATCGATGTTGAAGATACTCGACAAGAACGACTACTCCAACTGTTGAAGCTGGCTGAAAGTCGACAGTTGGTGATAGAACATCAGCAAGTGCAAAAACAACAACAAAAAGCATGGCATGATAGGAATATCAAATAGAAGAATCTGTTAGTTGGAGATTTGGCACTCCTCTATAATAGCCGAGTAAAAGGGAAGCCAAAGAAGTTGCATACAGAATGGATGGGACCCTATGTTGTTGAAGCCCTAAATCCTAATGGATCAGTCTGACTAAAAACGATCCAAGGAAGTGTTTTCAAGAAAGCGGTAATGGCGCCAAACTTAAATGGTACAAGTCATGAATATTCAAAAAAAAAATGATTAAGAAGTAACCGAACGAGAGTACATAAGTAATCAAGAAAAATAGCAGAGCATGACAAAAGCAGAAATGACGAGAGAATGGAAGAAGAAGGAGGGAAAGAACAGAGAAAGAAGTCCAATCTACAACCGTCGATATTACAGACATCGACAAGAACACCGGCGGTTTGCAGAGGAAAATTAGGCACGACAGAAGCATTGGAGCCCGGACAGACCAAACTCAAATAGAGAAGCCTGTCGACATAACACATCAAATGAGGTGTCGCAGCATCATGATGATAAAGAAATAAAGGCTAAAGATACCCGCGATGCCAGAAGTAATGCACCTGACGAAGCGTTGATATCCTGTCAGTCTAATTTAATAACCCCGTCTAATCAACCATCAATACAGGCCAATACGTCCCGTTCACCTGTGTTGAATAACTCCACCATAAATCTGGAGCTTGAGGATTCTTGGGAACTCTTTTGCTGAGAACTTGAACTCCAAGATACAGAGTTCCCTAACCCCATTGAAGCTAACTTCACATTCTTGAACCCCGAATCCGCCATGGCTCCTAGAAAAACTCTAGTAGCTACCAGAGCCCCTGCGACGACAGTTAGAGAATTGGAGGAAGAACAAATACCACTGGAAACAAGACTCCAGATGATTCAGAATGGAAAGGAGACAAAATCCACTTGGAAGAAAGCATGGAGAAGCATTGAAGATTGGGTGAAGGAGTCAGATGGTCATTGGAGGGATGAAGTGCGACGTTTACAGATAGCCACAATACTGCATTAAATGAAGGCACCCTTGCTGGATACTTTTGGAGGAATGAAAGAAGTCATTGCACAATTTATCGTTAGCAAGTACCACAATGGCAAGCTTTATCTCGATGTCCCGGTTGACATCAATGGTGAAATAATCCACAAGATAACTGGCCTATCACATAAGGGAGACACAGTAACAACAAGCTCAGGCGCATACTTGGTTTACGAATTTATTGATAATCCTGCTTGAAAGAACTCACGAGGCATAGTCGTGAGCCAGATTGTATATGGCAATTACAAAACCGCTACCAAGATTGTATCACATGCACTTTCACAGACAGGAGGGGGATTAGATTTGAAGCCCTAAACTAAGCAATACATTTACATGACTACTACATGGTCAACATAGTACTACAACCAGTTATACTTTAACTAAGCATATGCCTTATTTGACATGCAAAACAAGGCCATCATAGTTAGTAATATATAAATGTATAAGGTACGCATAATCAAAGCAGACTGAACTGAATCATATTGAAACACAATATCAATATATTAAGAGTAACACCATCATTAAAATAACACACATGAGAGATACCAAATAACATTGAACCATATCAAACACATAAAAAAAACGATCATCATAACTAACATTGGAACACAATTAGATGCAAATCACCATATCAAGAAAAATACACACAAAAGAGATACAACAAAGAGATAGACCATTTTTAACGTGGTTCACCCAATCCTTGGGCTACGTCCACAAAAGGTTGTGTTGTATTATTTAATAAAAAGAAAGAGGTTACATCCAACAAGGTTGTTGTCATGATTTCTTTTCATTTTCCCATATTCTCTCTCATGGAGGACATTTTAGGAAAAATACTATCATCCCTACTATGACAACGAATCTATAACTTCACCAAATACATTTCAAGCATTCAATCCTAAATCCAATTAATACCGAACTCTAATTTTTTATCAAATAACACTTAGATGAATTCCTTATTAAATATTTAACTCTACATCAAAAGATACATGAACTAAGACTACTTAGTCACAATGATACAAAGATTCGTATCATTAATATATTCGATAAAGTTAGTTTTTAACCCCTTTAATTCAAGACACATAACTATAATTATTTATATCAATATTTCCCTTAACTTCATCATCGTAAGATGCATAAACTAAGATTGCTTAGTTCCAATGATATTAGCTTTTAATATTGAGACTAAACTAATGGTGGTGGTATAATGATGATTAAGCACATTTCTTTCTTTTATACCTCTTATTTCTTTTATGCTAACTTGGGTTAATTGGTCTGATGCATAATATGTGTTTTTAGTAAAATGGCCAAGGATAACCTAACCTTTTATTTATATGTAAATAGAATGGCTATACCACACAAAAAATAGAGTAACTCTGACCATAAATAATAACCACGCTAATATAGCATTTATCTACACCAACATTAAAATACATAAACTAAAGGTTTTTCTACGTATTAGCAGAGAAAACGTAGTTATAAAATTTATACAAGACACAAGACCGGGAATCTTAGTCCGGCAAAGTGCAAGATGTGATATACAACCGATCTCTGTTACCGGTATTAACTAACTTTTGATCCAGCATTAGAGAATTCGACCTTCTTAGAGATCATGCAATAGAGATCTATACTGCAAGCATTCAAATAAGATATGCGACAACCTAAAAGGAAAACTACCAATGGATCCAAAATTCGTCATTTACGATAACTTGGAATGACAATGTAACTTAGGATCATCGCTGTTTTTCGCAGAGGTCCATAGTCAGGTGAGATCGATAGAGTTTATTCCACAACGGGTAAGTGTAACTATAAAAACAACATTTTCAAATAAAGATATTACGACGTATAAAAATCGGTAGGATCATCAGAGCGAACACGCATGGTTTAAGATTTTATACTATGCTCAGGGAATAAAGTATAAAAGCTCGGATCTAAAATATGATCTAGCAAGGAATTAACCAACAACGTCTTTTTAAGAGACGAGTGGATCGATCATCCGCTCTAGAAACAAAGATTGCTTAAACAATTAAAAAAATCAGAAAACAAAACGGATCCAACCAACAGAGGTAGATCTAAACCATGTACTGAAACAACTTTTGATCAAGTACAAAGTGCAGAAACAATCAACCACAATACAATTGCGGAGATTACCTCTTTTGAAGACACATAATTGTTTCGAGATCTATCATCAAGGCGCGAATCGACAACCTATAGAGTTTTCCAACTCTGTTCTACAGGGCAGATAAATCGAATATTTAAACCGAGTTTACTTTACCAGGGTTCAACGCTACTAACCTTAGCGTTTTCAGAGATCTCTCTGAACTAGTTAATAACCAAGTTTTCTACAGGAACCTACGCTGAAAACGTTATTGCTTGATAGTGAACCTATCATCTAAATAAAAATACATACAATACAGAGCCACTATTCGGGAGTCTACGCTGAATACAATAGCGTTTGACAGTGCTTCCTGCCATTTAAATAATAAAGAAATGCAGAGCCTCTATTCAGGATCTATGCTGAATACGATAATATTCAACAGTGCTTTCTGTCATATAAATAGTAAAAAACATGCAGAGCCCCTACAGGATCTATCATCGATCGAACCATTGTAATGTTTGTAGGGTTAAAATTTTAAGCCAGAGGTTATCGAGAGATAGGCGTGGGTGGATCCTCTCATTGGAGAGATCGCCCAGCCAGAACTCGTCGCTGCAATCCATATGATGTACAGGGAGTATTTACAAAAGGCAGGAGAATGCAACGCTCTTAAAAACAAGCGTTATATGCCTTTTCATAAGATATATATATATATATATATATATATATATATATATATATATATATAATGAAATAACATCAAACAAAGATCCACTATTTCTTTAATCCACACAACCACATCTAAAAATTTAAATGCATACGTTTTGATTCAAACCCTTACTAGGACTAGCCGCACTTCGCTATTCGGCTCTTGAGGAGAAATATCCAGATATCGCTATCGTAAAGATTCTCCTTCTCTTGTACTCATCGTTCTCTCCTCATCCCAAAACTACTATATCCCTCTCAGAACGCATTCCTGTTATTTAAATGAATCATACCTCTGTCCTCATACGCAGTTTGCTACTCCTCCACTTGCAAGTCGCTACTCCACAATCACGCAATAACTCATAACGACAGAATACTCCAACGAAGTTTACCCGCACTACGCTCGGCTGCAAACCCCCGCCACATTCAGGGCCTCGGTTCCCTTGAATAGTCCACCGAATACGGTAAGACTCGCTTCCTTCTTCCACCGGGAGGTGGACATGGTTACGAGTAAACACAATGTTTTTCCAAGTGGTTTCATAATGCCCTCCAAGTCACTCCTCGAAACTGGTTTTTGACGAGCGTTCTCCCTGCGTACAAGTGACTCAAAACGTTCTCCATCACACACCTTTTATCACACGTCTTTTTAATGAGTTCGCTTCCAAGTGGTAGAAACACGCGATCCAATTCCTTAGGACGTTAAGGATCCACTAAGGATGTGTTTCAAATTACTTAGAAAAGATTTGCAAATTTTCCTTTTTAATCCATGTTAAAAGTATAACTAAATTCGTTTTATCTTTGAGGTAAAGATTTTGATATCCACCGTGGTTGGATATCCTTCAAAGTTTTCCTTTAATCTTTGTGGAATAGTAAGTATATATATTGTTCAATATCACTTATTGAATAAAATAGTTCATCTGCAATAGCTTACGAGGAAACCTTTCTTCTATCATTTTCTTAGGTTTTTTCCTATTTATAAATCTTTCCATATATGTAAGACATACATATATATGGGTAGATATATATAACATCTAAATAGTTTTATCATAACTATTGATCTTTAAAAAATATATGCCTAGTTGTTTATTTTATGTTTGACTTCACTTAGGTGGCACTCTTAGTATTTGTGTTTTAACGAGTGATCGTCACCAAACAGCTTTACCCCAATTACCTATGCGTATCAAGGCGACGTAGGTCATCATCGACATAACTCCCCTAGTGCATTTCAATTTCCCATCGTGTAGTTGAATTCGCAACTCTCAGTGACCTAGGTCTACCACCTGTTAAAATTCAATATGCTAAGACAGAAAATAGCAGCATTACATTCCATTTCACAATAATAGCATATACAGGATCACTGAAGAAACGACAAGCATAGCATAAACACAAGAGACACAGATTTATCCTGGGAAACCCTCATGGGGTAGAAAACCCAGTAAAGCTTCCTCAATATAGATGACCAGCAATATACAAGGATGCAAACCAAAGACATGATCTCCTTCTCCACCGTAGCAGACCTCTCCTCCAAAAGTGCGCCTCCCTTGAATGAGTGAGTGTGTCAAATGAGGAACACACCTCCTCTATTTATACACTTCACTGATATGTATTTTACACAAGTACATGTAGGCTCGTATTTAACCAATGGGTTAAATACCCCACTACAACTAACTGGGCCGACCCCTCTAGGGTGGTCTAATAACCCTTTGACCCACATAACACATAAAGGGCCGACCTCCACTAGGGAAGTCTAATAACCCGAGTTACCACATTCTGACGGAGGAATAAACATCTCCGGATATACAATAAGATCTTTACGGAGGAATGAAACATCTCCGGAATAATAAAGTACAATTATAATATTCTTTGAAGTTACAATATCTCAACACTCCCCCTTAACAAGAAGGATATTATAACAGCACCTGCACGAGCAAGGAGTCATCAACATCATACACGATACATCTATATATCATCGGAAGCTTTCTTCATTTCATCATCATCAGTAACTTGACTAGTTACTGGAACATCAACATCGTCATCAGCATCGTCATCACACGATCATCATCATCATCGCCACACGATCACCATCATCGTCATCATACGATCATCAGCATTGTCATCACACGATCATCAGCATCGTCATCACACGATCATTAGTATCGTCATCACACGATCATCAGCATCGTCATCACAGGATCATCGGCATCGTCATCACACGATCATCAGTATCATCATCATACGATCATCAGCATCGTCATCACACGATCATCAGCATCGTCATCACACGATCATCGGCATCGTCATCACACGATCATCAGCATCATCATCATACGATCATCAGCATCGTCATCACACGAGCATCACGATCATCAACATCATCAAGGAATGATGTAAACCAGTCATGTACCTTTTGAACCGAAGTCCAGGGACGATCCAGTCCTATCATTATCGAAGACATACGTCTACGGCTCTTCTTTCGGACTGAGGTCCAGGAATGATCCAATCCCTTCATTATCGAAGACATACGTCTACGGCTCTTCTTTCGGACTGAAGTCCAGGAATGATCCCAATCCCTTCATTATCGGAGACATACGTCTACGGCTCTTCTTTCGGACTGAAGTCCAGGAATGATCCCAATCCCTTCATTATCGGAGACATACGTCTACGGCTCTTCTTTCGGACTGAAGTCCAGGAATGATCCCAATCCCTTCATTATCGGAGACATACGTCTACGGCTCTTCTTTCGGACTGAAGTCCAGGAATGATCCCAATCCCTTCATTATCGGAGACATACGTCTACGGCTCTTCTTTCGGACTGAAGTCCAGGAATGATCCCAATCCCTTCATTCTCGAAGACCTCACGTCTACGGCTCTCTTTAGGACTGAAAGTCCGGGGATGATCCCAATCCCCTCAACTGTCCGCTAAGGACTTCATTCTCGGAGACCTCACGTCTACGGCTCTCTTTAGGACTGAAAGTCCAGGGATGATCCAATCCCCTCAACTGTCCACTAAGGACTTCATTCTCGGAGACCTCACGTCTACGACTCTCTTTAGGACTAAAAGTCCAGGGATGATCCCAATCCCCTCAACTGTCCACTAAGGACTTCATTCTCGGAGACCTCACGTCTACGGCTCTCTTTAGGACTGAAAGTCCAGGGATGATCCAATCCCCTCAACTGTCCACTAAGGACTTCATTCTCGGAGACCTCACGTCTACGGCTCTCTTTAGGACTGAAAGTACAGGGATGATCCCAATCCCCTCAACTGTCCACTAACTACTTCATTCTCGGAGACCTCACGTCTATGGCTCTCTTTAGGACTGAAAGTCCAGGGATGATCCAATCCCCTCAACTGTCCACTAAGGACTTCATTCTCGGAGACCTCACGTCTACGGCTCTCTTTAGGACTGAAAGTCCAGGGATGATCCCAATCCCCTCAACTGTCCACTAAGGACTTCATTCTCGGATACCTCACGTCTACGGCTCTCTTTAGGACTGAAAGTCCAGGGATGATCCAATCCCCTCAACTGTCCACTAAGGACTTCATTCTCGGAGACCTCACGTCTACGGCTCTCTTTAGGACTGAAAGTCCAGGGATGATCCAATCCCCTCACATGTTCATCAAGAACATGTATCCTCATCATCATAACATGTATCACCACAACATGTATCATCAACATCAAAACATGTATAACCACAACATGTATCATCAACATCAAAACATGTATAACCACAACATGTATCATCATCATCAAACATGTATAACCACAACATGTATCATCATCATCAAAACATGTATACATCTAATCATCAAAAGCATCTAACATCAAAAGCATGTATACATCTATCATCAAAAGTATGTATACATCTAATCATCAAAAGCATCTAACATCAAAAGCATGTATACATCTATCATCAAAAGTATGTATACATCTAATCATCATCAAAAGTATCTAGCATGTATACATCTATCATCAAAAGTATGTATACATCTAATCATAAAAATAAAGAATATAAGAGTCCTAAATCTAAATAATTCTAGGTGAGTAAGTGCAAAGAAAAAATAAGTAACCTCATCATTGATGAGATAGGCTTGTCTGTCTCATACTGTGCTACTCCCCCTTTCGAGGAGGGTTCTTCTGAACTACACCAAGCTTGTCTCGGAAGTGTTCAAGCTTTACTCGAGACAGAGGTTTAGTCGAGATATCAGCAATCTGATCCTCAGTGCTTATATATATACAAGCTTAATAGCTCCTCTTTGCACCATATCTTGTATGTATAGAAGTACCGGATCTCTATGTGTTTTGACTTATCGTGGAACACAGGATTTTCAGTCATCTTAATGCAGCTGTGATTGTCACACATAATCACAGTGGGATCCATTTCTAAGTCAAACACTCCACAGCTTCTGAAGCCATATTGCTTCACAGCTGGTAGAGCAGACAGCCATATGTTCTGCTTCAGCAGTACTGAGAGCCACACTAGATTGTTTCTTGCTGAACCATGAGATCATGGCAGATTCAAGACTATAACATCCACCTGATGTACTCTTTCTGTCTGAGGCACTTCCTGCCCAATCAGAATCTGAGTAACCATGTAAACGGAGTTCATGACCTTCAAGATAATATGGACCAAAAATCTATTGTACCTTTTAGGTTCCTCACTACAAGCTTTGTAGTATTAAGTGAACCTTTCTAGATTCTACTAGATACTGACTTAGGGTAATTGCAGCAAGGCATATATCTAATTTAGTATTCGTTTACACACATCAATGACTCAATAATTTGTCTATAAAGGGTTAGGTCCACTAAATACGATGAGTCATTAACTAATAACTTCAATTTGGAGTCCATGGGAGTGGCCATGGCTTTATACTCCAACATATCAAATCTTTTTAGAAACTTCACATATTACTTACCTTGATTTAAAAGATTCCTTTTGGACGTTGCCATACTTCTAGACCTAAGAAGTAGTGCATTAAACCGAGATCTTTCATTTCCATTTCTGCAGCCATTTTCATGACCTGTTTCTCATTCCTTGTTAGAAAGAGATCATCGTCATGCAATAATGGTATGATAGGTTCATCATCCACAACCTCAAGGTTTAGGAATAGCTTTACTTTTGTAAGGCCCAAGCTTTGTTATGAAGCTATCAATTTACCATTATTCACACTCTGCATTGAGTGATCTTCTGCATATCTATCTGTGCCATCTCTCGTCAGATGGGTCTACTAATATGAGCCTCAAAATCAATTGAACTCTGTGGTGAGTTCCTTCTTGCATCCATGTCATATGTGTATAGAAGCCATATTCAACCTTGTAGCAAAGGTTGAGATCCACATCACCCATGATGATCATTAAGCTCATCAATTGACTACCGATCCTGGGTACCCATATAGAACCTGATTCACACTTCTTCTTTAATTACATCATTAAGAGAATGGTATTATCTAGTCCCTTGGAGCAAAACATCTCATCATGATTCTCTTCCTCTTTCTAAGATAATCTCTTAACCACAAGCTTTCTATGGTGTGTTTGATTTGTAAATCCTTTTGTTGAACATCCATCGCTTGTTCATCATTCATCATGATTTTTCCTACAAATCAAAATTAAGTACAGGATTAGTAATACTTCATAATCATCAAATCATATTGACATAATAACCTATTATGCATACAGATATCATAGTTATGCAACTAATTTGACCAATACTTTGGCACAACACTTTCCCATATCTTGTATGCATACAGTGGCTATCTAGATGCCTTCCATCTCTACCAGAACATACTATCGAGAGTGTGCACAGCTCTCGGCATGTCAGCAAAGAGGTTTCATTCTAGACAAGCAACAATGGAATGTTTGTCCAACTTACCATTCATATGCACATTAGTAGTATACTGTTCAATGCTCTATGAATGTTTATACTCAGCATTATATATTCTAGGAATACAAATATGCATACAACCTATTACAGGCAATATCATTACTATTTCAAATAACAACTCAAATACTTATCTTTTATGTTTGTGTGGTTGCCTCCCGCTTGATCTTCTGTATGTCTTTTGAACTTCTATTCATTCTGTACCACTGTGCATGCTCAAGAGTCATCCTCATGATCTCATGCACAAACATACACTCATTAGTATATTCTAAATGCTATCAAAACATTATAGTACTAAATAATCTTGAAAATGTATAGTCATGATTAAAGTTAATAAACATTAGTATTCAAGATTTCAGGGAAGTCTTCTTTTACCCATGCATATCATCAATCAAGATAAAAGATACAATATGCATAATCCCTTGATTACTAACTTTATGAATAAGCATAACCAATCATTCCAAGTATACTTATATAAGGGATCCTAACACAAGGTAAGATTCATGGGAAACATACCTGGATTAGTATACCTACTTGGTTATGTACAACACACCTAAACAATCTCTTCAATGATTTAGAGATCCTGAGCTAGAACCTGCATGTCTCATGGGTTAAGCATAATATAACAAAGTCATACATACCTCGTAAGTAGAACAAAGATTATGGATGAGTCTTTGTCTTCATGTTTTCATGGTCATGGAACCTGATTTGTCTTTTGTGATGTACCTGTATCTCGTTAGCAGACAACATCAACCTCACACAACATCATAATGCATTAGTACAATCATAAGTGTCAACACCCTAACCAATGAATATCTTCTATCATGCATTCATAATTTTGTTAAGGTTATACGACAAATCTAAAATCAAAATTGTACTAACTGTAATAACCTGAAGACAAACATACCATAAACTTAATCATGGACAAATATCGAAACATACCTTGATGAGTCATACCTGTCGAGATCGCTTGTATTCTTCTTATTTAAGGCCTTATCCTCATCTCCCTCTGAGACAGGAACTTCTTCACTTATGCAGGTGACCAATCCATCTTCTTCTAAGATTAACCCAATCCACTTGATTTGCAAGAACTGGACCTGGAGCTGGATATGGGTTTGTCAGAGAAACCCAAGAAATTCAAACTTTGAATTTCAAACTTCCGAAAGGATAGAAATATGTGCCTTGATGAGCTGATCAAACTGGTATATTCAGAATTTGAAAACTGCAAAGTTTTACTCCTCAATTTTGCCTTTGAAACTTTCGGATTCACTAAACGTGACCCTGAACTGGGGTTTGATGAATCCCACTCTTTTGCCCCATCAAAAGGTTTGATCCAAAGCTCTAATCTTCTATTTTTCTGAGGAGCTTCTAGCCGTGGTCACAGATTTCAAAAATTCCCATTTTTACAGAAGCCCTAATTTTCCACTTTTCTAATCAAAGTCCCGAACTAGGGTCTAATCAAGCCCGGCCTTCTGCCCAACCAAAAATTCTAATCTTGGTCTCTAAATTTCTATTTTGATGAGTAGCATCCAGCCGTGGTCTCCGATTACACAAATTCCAACTTTCTTCAAAGCCCTAAATTCCGGAAGCCATGAATGAAGGTACCAAAAAATAATTCTGTTTTGACAGAAATATGTACCTGATTGTTTCTGGTGTAACTCCAAAATTTTTGATCCACAGGGTCTGAAAAAGTTTTCCGAGATAGCCTGACCTGTTAGCTTTCCATCCTGACAGGTCTGAACTCAATTGGATGTTCTGAGAGAGAGTTATGTCAAATGTCGCAACGTGACCTGTTTTGGGAAAATACAGGAGAGCAAACTTGTACGGCGTGCCACGTGTCACTGTTTGACCTTCGGCCTCTGAAAAAGTTTTCTGAGATATCTAGGCCTGTTATCTTTCCATCTTGATAGGTCTGACCTCAATTGGATTCTCTGAGAGAGAGTTATGCCAAGTGTCGCAACGTGACCTGTTTATGGGATAATACAGGAGATCAAACTTGTACGGCGTGCCACGTGTCACTAGTTCAACTTCGGCCTCTGAAAAAGTTTTTTGAGATATTACATTCTGTGTACTACCTGCCACTTTTCACGAAATTTCATTTGGAGCTTCCTAGCCCAAGTTATGACCTTTTTCCCAAGGTCACCTGATTTTGACTCAGATCTGGAAGAGGCAGAAACCCTATATTGTACAGATCATAAATCACAAAGTACAACGAATTAGAGGTTTTCCTTTGGAAAAAAGGTACCTGGAGATTTTATCTTCGTCCTGTAACAATTTCAGATCCGAAAACTTTGCCAAAACGGATTTATAGCGAAATTTCTACGATGACTGGTTTTTGCTATGTAAAACCCTAACCTTCAAATTGTCGTAAGTAAAGCAAGTGTCTTTAGTGCCATACCTTGTCTTCCTTCAGGTTAGCTCTGATACCATGTTAAAATTCAATATGCTAAGACAGAAAATAGCAGCATTACATTCCATTTCACAATAATAGCATATACGGGATCACTGAAGAAACGACAAGCATAGCATAAACACAAGAGACACAGATTTATCCTGGGAAACCCTCATGGGGTAGAAAACCCAGTAAAGCTTCCTCAATATAGATGACCAGCAATATACAAGGATGAAAACCAAAGACATGATCTCCTTCTCCACCGTAGCAGACCTCTCCTCCAAAAGTGCGCCTCCCTTGAATGAGTGAGTGTGTCAAATGAGGAACACACCTCCTCTATTTATACACTTCACTGATATGTATTTTACACAAGTACATGTAGGCTCGTATTTAACCAATGGGTTAAATACCCCACTACAACTAACTGGGCCAACCCCTCTAGGGTGGTCTAATAACCCTTTGACCCACATAACACATAAAGGGCCGACCTCCACTAGGGAAGTCTAATAACCCGAGTTACCACATTCTGACGGAGGAATAAACATCTCCGGATATACAATAAGATCTTTACGGAGGAATGAAACATCTCCGGAATAATAAAGTACAATTATAATATTCTTTGAAGTTACAATATATCAACACCACCTATGTTTACAATCTTTAGAAAATAAACACCATTAAATACAACGTTTACAAGTGGGTCCTTGGCTTTGAGCTCCTCACCAGAAACGATTACAATAATTATTTACATTTACACAAATTATTAGGTCAAAAAGGAGGGATGTTACAAGTAATGCATCCCGACGACGAAGAAGCTATAACACTGTATCTCTCATACACCACAGTCAGCGCAGAGTCGAAGCTCTCTCCATAGAACCTCAACAATAACTCAGACTGAAAAATTTCAATGAATTTCATCGAGGTCGCACTAGGTAGAGCAAGTGGATAACCATTACAACCGGTGCTTGAAGGAATTAATGCTTAACGCAGAGTTGTTCGGCAAGGAATTCTATCAACCAGATCAATGGCATAGATCCATTCTCAATTGCCCATAAACCGGTTTAGATCACCATCAATGGACTAGAACAACTGAGGTATTAATGAAGTCTGACTGAAGGTACATGGTATTCCTTGGGCGTGGCATCCCATGATCCCACTGACGGATCAAAGCTAGTTGATGGAGCTCCATTAATGGAGTGACCCACTCTTCACCACGTCGACAAAGCCAACAATGCAGCGAGTTGTAAGTGTTATCCACGCAATGAGGGTTGCGCAAGCCTGCCAACATGGCGACATAAGACGGGTTTAAAACGTGGTTTGGGAATTGTCAAGCTTGCATCGCGCAAGCCATGCCATAGATCAAGCCACCTGTTGAATCGAGTCAACATGGGACCAACCACGTAGCAGTATTTTTATCCATGCTTAGTGTTTGAGTAGTGCATTATGTTATTACGTAGCTCCATGTCACTATATCGTGGCTTATGGCCACCTTCTTATGAAGTGGTTTAATTAAGTTGTTTTATATATAAATGCTTTGTGTTAGCGCTTAAGTGTTGGGGCAACCACATGGTGGTGGGGTCGGCTTCCACTAACGCCCATACTTAATAAACATTTACGCTTTATTATGTTGGTTGCTTAAGCCTTAGTCTAAATGCGCTGGACTATATATGTGTCCATTTTATTGTATGCATAATATGTTGGCTACATAAGCCATAGTTTAAAAGTGAACTATTTATATGTATAAATATATAAACTTTGTTTTTATGTTAGGTTCAAAACAAATCTTTTCATATGTTAAGTTTAATATCCTATGTTTTTATATTGCATAATATGTATATAGTAGTATATACATGTAGGCCTATGCACTAATATATGGCCCTTGTCCATATTAACTTATGGCCTTTCAATAATGATGTTAGATGGCTAATTTAACTATGAAGGTATTGCAATTTGTGTAAATATACTAATTGATAATATTAATATATATATATATATATATAGTAAGTTTGAAAAGAAACTAGGACCTAGGGTGATAATTGATAAAGTACATTCACATGTACAAGCATTTAATCTAAGTGTTAAGTGCACAATTGTTTAAGCATGTAATTAAATGTATATACCCTTGGTTCAGGTTAGACAACATGTTTTTACTGTCGCTTTTATAGAGGTTAGTATGTTTCTTCATGTTGACATAAGGGACCTCTCTTCCACACCTACTTGTTCAAGTGAACTCTCTCTTATAACATGTAAGATGTAAGGGTGTGTATAGTCTGCAAGACTATAGCACATCTGTAAAGGTCACGATAAGTATTTCCGTCGGAGGTTTGACATGCACACTTTTTAATATAGTGTTATGATTAGTACCTGTTTCTAGGTAAAGTTCACATATGGTGGCGTAATTATAAATAATACTATAGGGTCATTAGACCCGTGCAAAAGAAAAATTGGTTAAGAGGAGACATGAAAAATTGGTATCAGAGAACGGTCACTACACTAGAACCTTAGGCTCATTGTGTGATTACTGTGGTTTTATTTTTTTTAAATAAATAATTAAACTTCTTGTAGCATACTATTTGTAATGTGTTTCATTAATTACATTGTTGTTTATAACTTCTAACAACAACTGATTGGCCACACTTAGACAACACGGTGGATGAAACAGTAAATGGCATAAATGAATTATGTGGAACAGGAAGGGAGGCTAGTTGTAGAAACATCCAGCCAGCAAGGAGAAATGGCTTGAAGGAAGGGGAGAAACCAAAATTCTCCACAAGGAGCGACAACATCCAATGAGATGTTGGAAACAGTCAAAATTCTAAAAGCTGAGCTAATGAGCATTAAAGAAGACAACATTAAGAACTTTGAAGAATAGTGAGAAATCAATGCTATTCTGCTGCAAAAGTTAATAGAAAAAGAAAACAGTCACCTCCCAACACCGGAGGAGCAACATGCAGAAAAATCAGTCACGAAAAAAATTTGAAATTTAAGGATACACCTCCAAGGAATTTTGTGAGCTATAATATGGACGTCAGTAACGGAGAGTCACAGGGAGAATATTTTGAAGAGTACGTCCCTAAGAAGAAAAAGAAAAATGGGAAAGTAAACCATCTACATTCGTAATTGAGGAAAATAAAGCCTCCTATTTTCAACGGAGAAATTAAAACCGGAGAAGAGGCAGAACTGTGACTGAGGGAAATGGAGAAGTACTTATGCATGTTTGACTATTCCAGCCTCATAAAGGCTAGAATTGTTGTTTTTGACCTGCAGGGTAAAGCTTCGGTTTGGTGGGATGATCTCAAGCTGACCTACTCTATCAGCAAGAAAGATGTAAAGTGAAAAACTTTTGCAACATTCTTCAAAAAGAAGTACCTGTGTGAAAGGTACTTTGATAAAAAGGTAAAAGAATTTTACAACCTTAATTTGGGACAGCAAACCATGGAGGAGCTAATCAGTAAGTTTCTGGAACTACTCAAGTACGTTCCTTACATCCATGATGAAAAATTCAGAATTCAACGTTTCCTGAATTGTTTTCCATTTGGGTAAAAGGATCGGATAGAGTTTGATGATCCCAAGACTTTTGAAGATGCTTCATAAAAGCTAGACTGTGTTATAAATAGGGAAAGAACAGAGCTGAAGTGTTAAAAAGGTGGAACGAAAAGAAGAAGAACAAATCCGAAAGTAGACATAAGGGTCATAAGCCCAACCATTTCAGAAACCAAACTATGCGGGCACCCTTCAGCAACAAGTTTGAGGGCAGCAAGCCACAATCCAAATTTGTTCTTCCCACTAAGAAGTTCAACACTGAAGGCACCAAAAACTCGGAACATGCACCATCGAAGCCACCACTCAAATGCTGGGGTTGTGGAGAAAGTCATCGATGGTATGACTGTCCTCATAAAAAGGACATAAGCAAACGTGTGGATAATCTGCAAGAGGCTTCAACGGTTCAAGACATAGAAAGGAGCCTGAAAATTCATGTTACATTGAACAACCGACAAGCAGAACATCAAGCTTTGGTAATCAAGGTTGAAGGCATGCTTTCTGGGACACCCGTTTCTATCTTGATTGATTCTGGCGCATGTAAAAGTTATGTAGACCCAAAATTGTGTGAGTAATGCAAACTTAGTAAAAACAAATACATGCAGCCTTAGCTGGAGCAAATGGCAACAGGGACAAAAAGGAAAGTCTCTGAGGTAGTGAATTAGTGTTCCTTGAAGTTAAATGAATCCTACACTAGTGCAGATTTAAATGTTTTTCCATTAGGATCATACGATTTTCTCATCGGCATAGATTGGATGGAAAAACATAGGGTTGTTATAGACTGCTATCAAAAATATGTTACATTTACTAATGATTTGGGAAAGCCTTAAAAAATCCAAGGGATAGTGAGAGTAGTGAAATTAAGGGAAATTTATGCTCTTCAATTAAAAATAAATGCATGAAAAGGGTGCAAATTGTATTCTGTCCACATGACAGAAAATTAAAAAAAAAGTGAAATTTTAGAATTCACAAAACATCCTGTTTTGGCTGAATTTGAGGATGTGTTTCCCAAGGAGATTCCGGAGTTACCTCTTAGATGAGAAATGGATTTTACCATATACCTGTCCCTGGGAACAGTACCAAATTCTAAGGCACCTTATTGGATGAGAACACTTGAATTGATCGAGTTGAAAACACAATTGCAGGAGCTATTGGAAACAAGTTATATCCATCCAAGTCTATCGCTGTGGGGAGAACTGGTGATTTTTGTACGAAAGAGAGATGGAGCTTGTGATAATTGTGATCTACAACAAGATCTAGGATCCTTAGAGAATCTCACTAATCGAATTACTTGCAAAAACATGAAAGAAGAACAATTTTACACATGCAATGTGAACAAAAACTTGATATTATCTTCCTGTCTAATGTGTAAATATGCGATGAATAGGTATATATTACATTTGGAGAAATTTGTGAGGCTTGGGAATCCCAAAATGAGTGTGCGTGTGTAATTGGCCAAATTGGCCTCATTCCCCCCTAGGTGGGTGAAACTTTCTCCAACTCATCCCAAATGGTCACGAATGGAGGTGTGGACATCGCTGAGGCATGCTGGAACAATAATGACTCCTTGGCATGCGTTGGTGTGCAAAATAAGGTGAATGGGAGGCTCTAGGTGGGCATTAAATGCTCAAAACATGCCAAAAATGGGCTAAATCCACCCCTAGTGCTCCTAGTCACCACAATTCCCCAATTCAAGGAATGGGAGTGCACCAAAAATAAATGAGGGTGCACATGTGGATTTTGACTGAGCTGGAGTGCTTATGTAGGTGTGAACACTCCTGTTTAATTGGTTATTATGCCTAATTAAGCTACCTAAGTCCAAACCATAGTGTATTAATGCACACATGCAAATAAATGACTAAGGAATTAGACTAAGCTACTAAGTGGTTGATTAATGTTATAACACCCCCCTTAACCAAAACTTAGTACATCTCATGAAAATAAAGTGGGAGGCCTTGGAAATAAAGGCTCAAGTCACCTCAATACATAACCAAAATTTTGTTTGTCCATGTAAATTGAGGAAAAGAAGGAAAACCTCATGGGATAAAACCTTATCTCGAAAATGGACATGGGAATGAAACCAACAACAAAATAGTAGTAATCACCATCCATCACTCACTCCAAGCAAATATCTCAAGTGAGAGAAGGTCTTCCTTGTGAAACTCTTGGTGAATATATTAGCAATTTGCTCGGTGGATGGGCAATACTGCAAGGAAATTACTATGTCATGCACTAAGCCCCGTATATAGTGCATATGGATCTCTATATTCTTTGTTCTCTGCCTATGAATTGGATCAGTATATATCTTGATGGCACTTTGATTGTCCACCCAAATGTTGTTTGGAGAATCAATTGCAACATCAAACTTTCGGAGAATTCCTTGCAACCAAACACACTGTGTGGTTGCATTCACTACTGCCCTATACTCGGCCTCTGCTGAAGAAATGGAAATTGTATGTTGTTTCTTACTAGACCAGAAAATAGGACCTTTAGCAAGCATGAAAACAAATCCTTAAGTGGAATTTCTGTCAATGGGATGTCCATCCCAATCTGGATCAGAAAATCCAGCTTGTTGAAGTGAAGAACTAGCTGTATAGTGTACCCCAAAACTCTTTGTTCCTTGGCCATATTGGAGGATCTTTATGGCTTCCTTCCAATGGATCTCATGTGGCTGGTTCATATACCTTGCTACAACACTTACATCATAAGACAAATCAGGTCTTGTATGTGTAAGGTACATCAAACTACCAACTACATGCCTATAGAGTGTACAATCTAGCAAAGGAGAATCACCAAATTCACCTAGTTTAATGCCAAAAAGGAAAGGGAACTTGGCTGCCTTACAATCATCCATATTAAACTTATTTAGCAGGTCTTAAGCATACTTAGGTCGACTCTGCATGATGCCTCTTTCATATTTCTCAATTTCCAAACCCAAAAATTGCCTTAGCAATCCTAGATCTGTCATTGTGAATTCACTGTGTAGAGATGCCTTGATTGATCCAATTTGATTGTTGCAGCTCCCTATAATTAAGAGATAATATACATTTAGTACAATAACCTTCAAAATACCATCATATTTCTGCAAATACACATTTGGATCATATTTGCATCAAATGAAACCAATTGAGAGAAAGAAAGCATCCATTTTTACATACCAAACCCTGGGGGCTTGCTTGAGTCCATATAGTGATTTCTTCAACCTACAAACAAGTGAAGGATCCTCCTGGAAACCTTCAGTTTGCTTAATGTATATCTCCTCCTGTAGTTCACCATGTAGGAATGCACTTTTAACATCCATATGGTGCACTTTCCAACCTTTACTAGTTGCAATTGCTAGAGCTAGTATTATTGAATCCATCTTTGCAACTGGTGCAAAGGTTTTGGTGTAGTCCACACCTTGGACATGAGAGTATCCCTTAGCAACTAATCTAGCCTTGTACTTTATATCAGAACCATCATCATCAAGTTTGGTTCGAAAGATCCACTTACATTGCACAAGCTTCCTCTTGAGAGGAAGGGGAACCAATTGCCATGTTTCATTCTTTTGGAGAGAATGGAATTCTTCTTCCATTGATGATTTCCATCTTGGATCATGATGAGATTCCTGATATGACTGTGGATCAGATCTGATCATCATATAATAGTGATTAGCAAGAGCACTTTCACTTGCATAAGAAGCATTGTTAGATTGAGATCTAGTCTTCCTAGGCTCTTGGGGATTGCCTGCCAATTCACCTGCAGCTTCTATGATTTTTCCAGCCCATTTGGGCCTTGATAGTGACTCCTATACAAAAATGTCATATTCAGCCATATCATTGTCAGAATTATCAGAAAATATAGAGCTTGAATCATTACTTACTTCATCAAGGTGTTGGGGAGAAGTGCATTCCCCCGCTGCAAGCTCAAAATCTGGTGTTGGTTCCTCTTCAAATTGCACACTCCTCTCAATGAAAGTATTGAGTGTGGATGTGTCAAAGAGATTATAACCCTTTGTGTCCTCACCATAACCAAACATGATGCATTCCTTTCTCTGTGGCTGCAAATCCTTCTTCTTTTCTGAAGGAATTTGAGCCCATGCTCTTGACCCAAAAATCCTGAAATTTGAGACATTTGGTTTTTGGCCAAACCATGCCTCGTAGGGTGTTTTTCCTTTCACTGATTTGTGGAATGCCCTGTTCTGTATATGTGCAGCACAATTGATATCCTCAAGCCATATCTTAGGACTTAGATCCCTTGCTTCAATCATGCATGTGACCATCTCTTTGAAAGATCTATTCTTCCTCCTTGCCACACCATTTTGTTGTGGTGTGTAGGGAATTGAATGTTGCATTTGAATGCCACATTCCTCACAAAGATGCTACATATTTTTATTGACATACTCCTTCCCATTATCAGTCCTAAGGATTTTTATCTTATTCCCACTTTGATTTTCCACTAAGGCCTTCCAAATATTCAATTGCTCAAATACTTCAGATTTCATTTTTTGGAAGTATACCCAGCAAAATCTAGAGTAGTCATCAATGAAGGTGAGTACATACCTTGATCCAGCATAGGATGGAGTGGGTAGAGGATTAATGATGTACGAATGTACCAATCCAAGTGGTTGTGTGGCTCTCCTTTCCATCCCCTTCTCATAGTTGTGTTCTGGATGAAAGCTAATTCAAGCTCCATTCGAAGATTTGATTGAAGGAATCCCTTCCACCATCTCATCTCTATGCAGTGCCTGGAGATACTTGTAATTCATGTGTCCAAATATTTCATCCCATAGCTTGGAGGTCTTTTTGGCATGAGAGAGGAGTGCTTGGTCACTAGAACTAGGGGAAAATTCGAGAACTTGTACATCCTCTCTTGGTGGTCTCCATACCCAATTGCCACAACTTGGTTTGATGAAATTTATGATATCTCTACCAAGTCAGGAGTAAATGTTACTCTATTGGCTTCTCCTGTGTGGGTCATTTGATATAATGACAAAAAATCTACTGCCAAATCTGGTACATAGAGCACATCACTGAAATAACCATTCTCCAAATCAATCCCACCAAATCCTTTCGTCTAGATTTCAGAGTTATCTCCCATTCGAACTGTTGGGCCACTATTTGAATGCATAGAGGAGAAGAGCTCTCTAGTCAAAACCATGTGTCTAGATTCCCCTGAATCAATAATGAAGGTTGAGGAATTATAAATACCTACTACCAAGGCATGACATTTCTCTTTGTTGTCTGAACTGGAGGTGCCATCTTTCTTCCTTGTGCCATCAAGGACAGGGATGTTGTTTTTCTCCAGTTGCTGCGCCAACTTATCAATGGTTTTATTCATGCAGGAGCTCTCTAGATGCCATCCCTTGTGGCAATATGTGCATTTGGTTTTATCTTTCCCTTTCTTTTCCTTCTCCTTAGGAGGATTTGAACCCCCATCAGTGGATATGGGTTTTTCAGACTTCCTCTTCTCTGGCTGCTTCGAATTCTTTGCCTTATGCTTTCCCTTGAAGGGATTCAAAACACTCATGGCCAAATCTTGGTATTTAGATTTGATGGTTCCCATTTGAGCTAGCTTGTCTTGCTTCTGGGTGAGTCATTCCATGAAGCTTGCTAGTAATGGCATTTGCCAATTTCGAAGTGTGATTTTTCCATAATGGAAGGTGCTTACAAACACTGAGAATTACGGTCCTAACTTCAAAAGGATTGACAATATCAACTGTTCCTCTTTCTTTTCAACTCCACATTGCTTCAAATGAAGCACTAGAGACTTGAACTTTGTGAAGAAATCTTGGATAGTTTCAAAATGCTCTAGGCTCAGGCTGATGAGCTCGTTTTCAAGCTGATGTCCTCTCAATTCATCAGTTTTCCCAAAGAGTGATTCTACTTTAACCCAGAATTCATTTGGGTTGTCAAACTGTCTGTATGAAATAAAAGCTCTCTTGAAATACTCAGGCATAGCAATCCATAGGCTTCATCAAGTCTATTGAAGTACTTGCCTTTCTCTACAGTAGAGTTTGGCTCCACTTTTGTGCCCATGGTAACTCTGTAGAGACCCTTCGATCTCAATTGAATGACCATTTCTTCCTTCCATTTGAATAAATTGAATGGATTAAGAAAGATGTGGTTTGCTTCCATTTCTGCTTGCGTTAATGGTGAGAAATTGTTCAAAGTCCTGCAAAAAACACTCAATTTTATCTGGAAACTCTCTAAAAAATGTAGCTCAAACACTCAAGATTGATCTACAACTCACTAAACTCCACTTGTCTCTGATACCATGTGAGAATTTTGATCTACACCAAGATCTAGGATACTTAAAGAATCTTACAAATAGAATTACTTGCAAAACCAACAAAAAAGCATGAAACAAGAACAATTTTAAACATGGAATCTGAACAGAAACTTGATATTACCTTACTGTCTAACATGTAAATATGTTATGAATAGGTATATATTAAATTTTGAGAAATTAGTGAGGCTTGGGAAGCCCAAAATGAGTGTACATGTGTAATTGGAAAAATTGGTCTCAATCCCCCCTAGGTGGGCCAAACTTGCTCCAAATAAGCCCAAATGGTAACGAATGGAGGTGTGGATGTGGCTAAGGCATGGTGGAATAATAATGACTCCTTGGAATGCATTGGTGTGCAAAGGAAGGTGAGTAGGAGGCTCTAGGTGGGAATTAAATGCTCAAAACATGCCAAAAATGGGCTAAATCCACCCCTAGCGCTCCTAGTCAAACACAATTCCCCAATTAAAGGAATGGGACCACACCAGCAATAAATGAGGGCACACATGTGGAGTTTGACTAAGCTGGAGTGCTCATGTAGGTGTGAACACTCCTGTTTAACTGGTTATTATGTCCAGTTAAGCTACCTAAGTCCAAACCATAGTGTATTAATGCACAAATGCAAATAAAATTGACTAAGGACTTACACTAAGGTACTAAGTGGTGGATTAATGTTCTAACAGCACTTTCTAGCTGTGCATTGATTATAGCTAGCTAAACAGGGTAACCATCAAAACTCGGTATCCCTTGCCAAGGATAGACGATATGTTCGATCAGTTTGGGGGTGCTACTATCTTTTCAAAGATTGATCTAAGGTCGGGTTATCATCAAATCATAATTAAAGAAGAAGATGTGCATAAAACATATTTATGTACTCGCTATGGACATTATGAATTTGTGATGATGTCATTCGGTTTGACGAATGCACCAGCCACGTTTATGTGCCTAATGAATAATGTTTTAAGCAAATACTTGGGTAAATTTGTTGTAGTGTTCATTGATGACATTCTCATCTATTCGAAGACCGAAAGAGAGCATGAGGAACACCTGAGATTCGTGTTGCAAGTTCTAAGAGAAAATCATCTTTATGCAAATTTATCCAAGTGTGACTTCTACAAGGACCAAATACAGTACTTGGGTCACATTATCTCAGCGCAAGGTATTGCGGTGGAGCCCGACAAGATTAAGGCCATAATGAGCTGGCCTACTCCCCAAAATGTAAGCGATGTCCGTTCTTTCATGGGATTGGTTGGGTAATACCGGAAATTCATTGAGGGATTTTCTAAAGTGGTCCATCCCATTACCTCTCTTCAGAGAAAGGAAGTTAAATTTCTTTGGACAACCAAGTGTGAGACAAGTTTCGCAAAGCTGAAACAATTGCTCACTTCTGCTCCTATTCTAAAGGTGGCTAATCCTTATGGTGATTTTATTGTATGCATAGATGCGTGCAAGGATGGTTTGGGAGGCATGCTAATGCAATACAGTTTTGTAATCGGCTATGAGTCTAGAAAGCTAAAGACGCATGAAGTAAGTTAAGCAACGCATGATTTGGAACTTGCTGTCATCATTCATGCTTTAAGAATGTGGCGACATTACCTTCTTGGAAAACGGTTTTTTTTTAAACTGATCACATTGGGATGAAATATCTTTACGAACAGCCAAATCTAAATGGAATTCAAGCAAGGTGGCTGGCTTTCTTAAGTGAGTTTGAATTTGAAATTCAGCATATCAAAGGCAAAGAAAATAAAATTGTTGACGCACTTAGTAGACGCATGCACCTACTAACTATAACTTCTGTTAACAGTTTTCAAAATGATTTATTATCGCAGATCTGGACAACAGCTAAAAAAGGCCAAAAATATCTAAATTTAAGACAAAAGTGTCTCGTAGAAAAATCAGATCAGCAAGCAACAGATTTCAACGTGTCCAAGGATGGACTGTTGTTGTTTAAAAACAGATTGTACATATCGGATCAACCAGAATTAAAACAATTGATTATGGATGATTTTCACAAGAGACCATATTCTGGTCATCTAGGCTATCAGAAAATGCTGACAACTATTAAAAACAACACTATTGGCCTAGACTAAAGTCTCAAATTGTTGAATACATTGCAAAATGTATGGACTATCAGTGGGTGAAAATAGAACATCAAGATCTGGCTGGTTTGTTGCAGCCCATACGAGTACCATAATGGAAGTGGGATATCATTTCCATGGATTTTATCACTGGATTTCCTAAAAGTAATAAGCAACATGATGCAATCATGGTTGTAGTGGATAAGATGACTAAGGCAACTCACTTCATACTCATCAAATCCACTTTTAAGGAAATAAATATTGCAGAGGTTTTCATGAAAGAAGTCTTTCGACTTCACAGAATTCCTAAGGTGATTATATCTGACTGGGACACCAAGTTCAACCTCACACTTTTGGAGGGATTTGTTTGCAGGTTTGGGGACTAAACTGAGTTTTGGTATAACCTACCATCTACAAATAGATGGGAAGACTGAGAGGGTGAACTAGATCCTTGAAAACATGCTTCGCCTATATGTCATGGACAACCCAAAACAGTGGGAAAACTACCTACACTTAGCTGAATTTTCCTACAATAATGGTTATCAAACTTCTGCAGGAATGAGTCCTTTCGAAGTATTGTATGGAAGAAAGTGTAAGACCCCTATGACATGGGATGATCTGGTGAATCGGATTTTTATGGGTCCCGGAATGTTAGCTGAACTAGAAAACATTGTGTAGAAAGTTAGAACAAACTTAAAAACTGCCCAAGACAAGCAGAAAAGCTTTGCTGATCTGCATAGGGAACATAAAGAATTCAAATTTAGGGATCATGTAATCCTAAGAGTGAAAGCAAAGAAAAGTTCTTTTACCTTGGGCAAGGTTGCCAAACTTGCACCAAGATTTTGTGGTCCTTTTCAAATACTTTCTAGAGAAGGACCTGTTGCTTATCAGTTAGATTTACCAACAAATTTTAAAGTACATGATGTGTTTCATGTTTCATTGCTGAAGAAATATGTATATGATCCTAAGCATATTGTAAACTGGTAGGTGATTCAGCTGGAATCAGAAGGAGACTTCCAGACATACCTTATATGAATACTAGATCAGAAAGAGGTGGTACTTCGAAATTGAACCATCATTGAGGTAAAAGTGCAATGGGAGCACTATAAGCCTAAAGAGGCTACCTGGGAAATGGAAAGGGAAATGCAAGGAGCATACCCTTTCTTGTTCGAAGAAGACCATGACACAAGATGAATTTTTCTTATTATGATTTTGTTGTTTTTGCAAAACTCTTTAACACTGAGGACGGTGAAAACTTAATGGGAGGGGAAATGTAATACCCCAATTTTGTACTTTGAACGCCTATTATATTTCTGCTAAGTATTATTTTATTTTACTTAGGTGATTTTAGAAATATGATGAATTGATTTCTAATGACCATGTGGACTAGCACATTAATGAGATGGGAGTCATAGTCCCCTAAGGGTTGGAGGGAAAATGCCACATAATAATAAGAAGAAGAATAAATTATTATTGGAGAGAAATGGAAAAACCTAAAGAAGAGATTTGAGAAACTAATGAATTAAAAGAGTTCATAAAGTGAGGAATTTCCCACCTACGTGAATAAAAAGTGAAATTCATTGAAACACTCTATCATTCATCATTATCACTTTTCACATTCTGATGATCCTAAACACACAAGAGAAATGGGTGTTGGGAAAAAAAAAATCTGAGACAAATGAAGACTGGTGAGGGAGGATAGATTTCGGAGAACCAAACTGGTTTTGAAGCCAAGTGATTGAGGGAGGATTTGGGAGAACCAAACTGGACCAAATTAAGAGGAACCATACAGCTTGGTATGAGCTTGGCCACTTAATTTTGTGCAGGTAGGATAACTACTCCAAACTGCAGGAGTACTGCATTTACCTAAATAGGATGTGTTTTATTGATTCTCTTAATGGCTAAGGCTTAAAATTCCCTGGAGCATCCTGGACCTCAAGAGTACTGCGTTGGGTGTTGGGTTTCCTGCTGCCCCTGAACTATTATGAATAACTTGGGGAAAACAAGTTAAGGGTAATTTAAAATCTATACTCTACCTGGGGGACTGTAAACTCATCTTGGGGGTGACCTGAAATCAAGGAGAACTTGCTGGTCAAAAGAAGGGAGGTTTGTGCTAGGTTCCACTGGTCAACAGATTTCATATAAGTATTTATATGTTGTACTTGTAGGGTATTGGTTTATGGAACAATATTTGTATGTCTTTCTGAATATCTTTGATTTACAGTTGAATGACATATTTATCTGATCCGACCAGATATAGAATTTATTATGAATATTCTGAGCATGAATCTCAGCTAGACTAATAGATATCTATAATAAGTTTCATCATATGATCAAACTTAAAGATCTGGAGTATTTATGTTTTGGGGATAAATGTGAGAATACTTACATGTCTGTTTACAATAGATAGACAAAAACAAGATCCCTATGATGTTTTATATGTCTGCAGTGGTTTATACAAAGCAATATGGTCCATATACTAACCTAGGGTTTTATTGAGACTGTTCATATATTGCATATTTTTGTATTAGACATATTCTAGTTATTGACAGAGTTCTTGTATATTTTATTATAATGATATGAGTAGGGAAGATAGGTAAACTGTGAGGTCTACATGTCTAGCCCTTGTATTTTTCTTAACTCTTTTACGTTAGAGTTTATTTTAGAAAAACCCTAGAAATACTAATGTTCAGATCTACAGTATTTTTGAATAAATAGATCAACAGAGTTTAAGACTCAGAATGAAGTTGGGCTTGAAAGACCTTTTGCATTAGTATGGCATTTTTGGGTTAATTATTTTAGGAGCTGGATTTATTCTGCTTACTATTTTATTTTCTGTGTTGAATCATTGATATAAATCCCATGCTGGGATAAACCATTATCATTTTATTCAGATAGCATTGTAAGTTTCAATGTATTAAATTTAATATGATTTCCATTTCCTAGGGCACTATGCGAATCGCGACTGACTTAGATTGCCACACTTTTTTCTTGCATTTAAAATAAACGTTATATGAATGCGTTAAACTTAAGGATGAAATCATTATATGCAAATGAGGCTTTTATCCATAACCTGAATGTCAGTATCATAATATATGCATTGATTACTCAACACTGCATGGTATTGTGGACTACGATTGCATACATTATATAGATATTTTACAAATATATATATATACCTAAGCTATGGCTAATACGAAGCTTAACATTATGCTCGAGGAGCATTTCAATAAATATGAAATCATTTATTAAGCATTGCTGAAAGAGAAACAGTAAATTGATCCACATAAAATAAGCATTTTCGCATACAAGTTGGGTAGGCATATCGTCTTCACCCCAAAGCTATTAACTATTCATGGGTTAAACATTATTACCATATGCTTATGAATGCAACACTATATGCAGTATAAACTGCAAAGATGCATATCTTGAAGGCATCACTGTAATCGTTTCAATCATTAAAGATGCCCAATATGAAGGTGTTTTCCATTTTATATTAACAGTGAACACAACATTACGTTTATGTGTCTAGTATCTATATATATGCTCGAAATGTTGTAGAATAACACACACATGGTAATAAATATCAAGTGCTGAGAAGCATTTAACTATGCAAGCATTGTTTCCATTGTACAATACATTATAAATTAACCAAACAGTCTTAGTGAAAACGCATAAGCATACATACAGACAAAGGACTAATTAATAACATTGTAGCTTTTCCATTAAATACAAGTGGAGCATCGTTACATAGAGTCCCGACGCATCTTCCGAGACAGAGCGTCGTTGGAGCAACTTTAATACTCACGGCTATGATTTTCTACCTTAAAAACATTTCATTCAAACGTGCAAACTACCCTGTGATGCCGAAGGAGCCAATAGAGGTCGCGAAGACCCTCTCATAGGAAGGCCTCATTCCCCTACTGGCTTGGCTGACGAACTTGCTCATTTTAAACACAAAATGAAAGCAGGAAAACCCTAACCCCTATTTAACCAGTGTTCTAAGTAACTTGGCCCCCACCAATGGGGTAAACTAAATGTGAGTATTTTGATCACAGAAGATCTAGGAGCTATGGAGAACCTCACAAAATCGAATTAATTTGCAAAAACAGTGGAAAAACTTGAAAAAGGAGATAATTTTACACACAATGTATGCTGAAACCTTTGATTAACTGACTGTCTAACATGTGAAAATGTTAGTAACAGGTTTTTATTACATCCATGAGAAATTTGAGAGCATTAGGTGGCTCAAGCTGAGTGTACAAGTCATCAATGCCAAATTGGCCTCAATCCCCCCTAGGTGGGTCCAACTCAATCCCAATCACCCCAAACAGCCACGAATTCTGGTGTGGAGGTGGCTGAAGCATGCTGGGTCATTAATGAGCTCAAGGCAGGCGTGGGTGAGCAAGTAGAGGAGGTTTGGGGGCCCAAGGGAGCATTAAATGCTCCAAATCTAGCCAAAAATGGGCAAAAATCCACCCTAGCGCCCTTGGTCAACTAAAATTCCCCAAAACAAGGAGAGAGGGCGCACCAGCAATTAATGAGGGTGCACTTGTGGACAAAACAGGAGGCTGGGTGAACTGGTTTGCATGGAAGTGGGTGTGAACACTCTCAAAAGTGGGTTTTTGACCAACTGTAGTCACCTAGTCCAAACTATGGTTCAATTAAGCACTAAAAATTTATGGATTATGGTACTAAGTGTGGATTACAGTTCTAACACCCCCCCTTAACCATAACTTAGTACATCTCATGAAAGATAAGTGGGAGGCCTTGGCAACAAAGGCTCAAGTCACCTCATTACAAACAGAAATTTTATTTGTCCATATGAACCGAGGAAAAGAAGTAAAACCTCATGGGATAAAAACGTCCCTCTAAAATGGACATGGGGCTGAACCTGCAATTAAATTGCAGCAATCACCATCCATCACTCACTCCGAGCAAATTTCTCAAGTGAGTGAAGGTCTTCTCAGTAAAGCACTTTGTGAAAATATCTGCAGTTTGCTCGGTGGATGGGCAATACTGCAGTGAAATCACCCTGTCATGCACCAAGCCCCGAATGTAATGCATGTGGATCTCAATGTGCTTTGTTCTTTGCCTCTGTATTGGATCAGTAGATATCTTGATGGCACTTTGATTATCCACCCAAATATTGGTTGGAGAATCAATAGCAACACCAAACTCCCGAAGAATGCCTTGCAACCAAACAAACTGTGTGGCTGCGTTCACTGCTGCCCTGTACTCGGCCTCTGCTGATGAAAGAGAAATTGTATGTTGTTTCTTACTTGACCAGCAAATGGGACCTTCAGCAAACATAAACACAAAACCTGAAGTGGACTTTCTATCGATGGGATCTCCCGCCCAATCGGAATCAGAAAATCCAGCTAGTTGAAGTGAAGAACCAGCTGCATAGTGTACCCCGAAGCTCTTTGTTCCTTGGACATATTGAAGGATCCTTTTGGCTGCCTTCCAATGGATCTCATGTGGCTGCTGCATATACCTTGCTACAGCACTTACAGCATAAGACAAATCAGGTCTTGTATGTGTAAGGTACAGCAAACTTCCGACTAGCTGCCTGTAGAGTGTGCAATCCACCAATGGAGAGTCTTCAAATTCACCTAGTTTTATGCCTGAAAGGAATGGGCACTTGGCTGCCTTACATTCAGCCATTTTAAACTTGAATAACAGGTCTGAAGCATACTTAGGTTGACTCAGCAATATACCTCTCTCAGATTGCTCAATTTCCAAACCCAAAAATTGCCTTAGCAATCCTAGGTCGCTCATGGCAAATTCACTGTGCAAAGAAGCTTTAATTGAGCCAATTTGTTTGGTGCAGCTCCCTGTAATTAAGATATCATCAACATACAGTACAATTACCTGCAAATTATCATCACAATGCTGCAAATAAACATTTGGATCAGACTTGCATCGACAGAAACCAATTGACAGCAAAAAAGCATCCATTTTGGCATACCAAGCCCTGGGGGCTTGCTTGAGTCCATAGAGTGACTTCTTCAACCTGCATACAAGTGTGGGATCCTCTTGGAATCCTTCAGGTTGCTGCATATATATCTCTTCCTGTAGCTCACCATGCAAGAATGCACTTTTGACATCCATGTGGTGAACTTCCCAACCTTTACTAGCTGCCATGGCTAGAGCTAGTCTAATTGAGTCCATCTTTGCAACCGGTGCAAAGGTCTATGTATAATCCACACCATGGATTTGTGAGTAGCCCTTAGCCACTAACCTAGCCTTATACTTCAGATCAGAACCATCAGCAACAGGTTTGGTTCGAAAAATCCACTTACATTGCACAAGTTTCCTCTTGGGAGGAAGAGGCACCAAATCCCATGTTTTGTTCTCTTGGAGAGATTGGAATTCTTCTTGCATTGCTTCCCTCCACCTTGGATCATGATGAGCTTCCTGATATGATGTTGGATCAGATCCAATCATCATATAACAGTGATCAGCAAGTTCACTCTCATTTGCAAAGGAAGCATTGATTGTTTGAGATCTAGTCTTCCTAGGCTCTTGGGGATTGCCTGCCAATTCACCTGCAGCTTGTATGATTTTCTCAGCCCACTTGGGCCTTGATGGTGACTCATGTACAGCAATGTCATCTTCAGCCATGTCATCTTCAGCAATATCAGAAAAATCAGAGGTGGAATCATCACTAATTTCATTAAGGTGTGGAGGAGAGGAGCTTTCCCCCGGTGCAAGCTCAAAATCTGGAATTGGTTCTTCTTCGAATTGCACACTTCTCTCAATGAAAGTTTTGAGTGTGGATGTGTCAAAGAGCTTATAGCCCTTTGTGTCCTCACCATATCCAACCATGATACATTCCCTGCTCTGTGGCTCCAAATCCTTCCTCTTTTCTGATGGAATTCGAGCCCATGCTCTAGACCCAAAAATCCTGAAATTTGACACAAATGGTTTTTGGCCAAACCATGCCTCATAGGGGGTTTTTCCTTTGACTGATTTGTGAAAGGCTCTGTTCTGAATATGAGCAGCACAATTGATGGCTTCAGCCCATAGCTTAGGGCTTAGATCCCTAGCTTCAATCATGCAAGTAGCCATCTCCTTGAGAGATCTATTTTTCCTCTCTACCACACCATTTTGCTGAGGTGTGTAGGGGATTGAATGTTGCATTTGGATGCCACATTCCTCACAAAGGTGCTGAATGTTATTATTCACATATTCCTTTCCATTATCAGTCCTAAGGATCTTTATCTTATGACCACTATGGTTCTCCACTAGGGCTTTCCAAATCTTCAATTTCTCAAACACTTCTGACTTCAATTTAAGGAAGTAAACCCAGCAGAATCGAGAGTAGTCATCTATGAATGTAAGTACATACCTTGATCCACCATATGATGGAGTGGGAAGAGGACCAATGAGGTCTGAATGTACCAATCCAAGTGGTTGAGTGGCTCTCCTTGCCATTCCCTTCTCATAGCTGCGCTCAGGATGCTTTCCAACTACACACCCAATGCATGCACCATTTGAAGATCTGATTTCTGGAAGCCCTTCCACCATCTCGTCCTTGTGCAAATGCTGGAGATATTTGTAGTTCATGTGGCCAAATCTTTCATGCCACAACTTGGAGGTCTCGTTGGCATGAGAGACAAGAGCATGGTCACTAGAATTTGGAATGAAATTTGAGAATTTGTACATTCTCTCATCATGATCTGCATACCCTACAGCCACAACTTGATTTGAAGAGATTTCTGAGATTTCTACCAAATCCGGAGTGAATGTCACTCTCTTGGCTTCTCCTGTATGGGTCATTTGATAAACTGATAGAAAATTTGCAGCCAATGAAGGTACATAGAGCACATCATTGAAATAGCCATGCTCCATGTCAATCCTACCAATCCCCTTGGTCTGGATTTCTGAATCATCTCCCATTCGAACTGTTGCGCCACCATTCGAATGCATAGAGGAGAAGAGCTCTCTGGATGAAACCATATGTCTGGAAGCTCCTGAATCAATGATAAAGGATGAGGGATTCGAAGTACCTGCTACCAAAGCATGACACTTCTCTTTATTGTCAGGATTTGAGGTGCTCTCTTTCTTCCTTACGCCCTCAGGGACTGGGATGTTGTTCTTCTCCAGCAGCTGCGCCATTGAGTCAATGGTTTTCTTCATGCATGAGCTCTCTGGATGCCATCCCCTATGACAATAGGTGCATTTGGTCTTTTGCTTTCCCTTCTTGTCCTTCTCCTTTGACATATTCGAACCCCCATCTGCAGACTTGGTCTTGTCAAACTTCCTCTTCTCTTGCTGCTTCGAATTCTTGGCTTTCTGCTTTCCTTTGCTTGCATTTGAAAGACCCATTGCCAATGCTTGGTCCTTTGATTTTATGGTGCCCATATGAACTAGTTTGTCCTGCTCCTGAGTGAGACACTCCATGAAGGTAGCTAGTGATGGCATTTGCCAATTTCGAAGGGTCATTTTGGCTGAGTGAAATGTGCTAACAAATACTGAGAACTCTGGTCCTAGCTTCGAAAGGATGGACAGAATCAGTTGTTCCTCCTTCTTAACAATTCCACATTGTTGCAGTTGAAGCACCAGTGACTTGAATTTCATGAAGAACTCCTGGATGGTTTCAAAATGCGCTGGGCTCAAGCTAATGAGCTCGTTTTCAAGCTGGTGGCCTCTCAGTTCATCAGTTTTCCCAAAGAGTGATTCTAGCTTCACCCATACTTCATTGGGGGTTGTCAAACTGTCTGTATGAAACAAGAGTTCCCTTGAAATGCTCAGGCATAGCAATCCATATGCTTCATCAAGTCGATTGTAGTACTTTGCTTTCTCCACAGCAGAATTTGGCTCCACTTCTGTGCCCATGGTTACTCTATAGAGACCCTTAGATCTCAGCTTGATAACCATCTCAGCCTTCCAATCGAAAAAATTGAAGGGTGTGAGCAACATTTGGTTTGCTTCCATGACTGCTGCGTTAATGGTGAGAAAACTACTGAAACACCTGCAAAAAACACTCAATTTTTGTCTGGAAATCCTCTCTAGAATGCAGTTCAATGCTCAATATTGACCTGCAACTCACTAACTCCACGATGGATCTGATACCATGTGAGTATTTTGATCACAGAAGATCTAGGAGCTATGGAGAACCTCACAAAATCGAATTAATTTGCAAAAACAGTGGAAAAACTTGAAAAAGGAGATAATTTTACACACAGTGTATGCTGAAACCTTTGATTAACTGACTGTCTAACATGTGAAAATGTTAGTAATAGGTTTTTATTACATCCATGAGAAATTCGAGAGCATTAGGTGGCTCAAGCTGAGTGTACAAGTCATCAATGCCAAATTGGCCTCAATCCCCCCTAGGTGGGTCCAACTCAATCCCAATCACCCCAAACAGCCACGAATTCTGGTGTGGAGGTGGCTGAAGCATGCTGGGTCATTAATGAGCTCAAGGCAGGCGTGGGTGAGCAAGTAGAGGAGGTTTGGGGGCCCAAGGGAGCATTAAATGCTCCAAATCTAGCCAAAAATGGGCAAAAATCCACCCTAGCACCCTTGGTCAACTAAAATTCCCCAAAACAAGGAGAGAGGGCGCACCAGCAATTAATGAGGGTGCACTTGTGGACAAAACAGGAGGCTGGGTGAACTGGTTTGCATGGAAGTGGGTGTGAACACTCTCAAAAGTGGGTTTTTGACCAACTGTAGTCACCTAGTCCAAACTATGGTTCAATTAAGCACTAAAAATTTATGGATTATGGTACTAAGTGTGGATTACAGTTCTAACACTAAACCCAAGGCAGTTGGTTGGCAATTTACCTGGTAGCATAGCGATCCTTTCCATGTTTCAGTGATGGTTGCAAGCTTGCGAGATTGTGCCCAGCTCCACCCTATCATAGTTCCCTGCACAAGCATCATGGAACGAGGTCAAAATTGGGGTAGAACAAGATGATAACTGAAATTTTAAACAACACAATGAATTTTGCATGCGGGTAAAGAGTTACATTACCTAGAAGTGGAGTGAAGTTGCATCTTAGCTCATCCCCGTATGCACCTGGTTCACATGATGAAGAAGGTTAAAATGTTGGCATTAAATCATAACAATAAACAAACAATCAATGAAGCTTCCATTAAAACGTAAGGGATGCAGAAGAGTCATGGTGGTTACCTTCCAGCAATGGCAATGCTGAGCATTGGTTTAAACTGGTTCAATAATCCATCTCGGTAATGAAGAAGCAGTAACACTGTACCTCTCATACATCGTAGTCAGTGCAAAGTTGAAGCCCTCTGCACAGAACCTCAACAATAACCCAGACTACCAAAGTTCAACGAATTTCATTGAGGTCACATCAAGTAGAGCAGGTGGATGACCATTGCAACTGGTGTTGGAAGGAATTAATGATTGATGTAGAGTTGTTAGGCATGAAATTCTATCAATCGGATCAATGGCGTAGATCCATTCTCAATTTCCCATAAACGGGTTCAAATCACCATCAATGGACCAGAACAACTGAGGTATTAATGAAGTCCAACTGAAGGTACATGGTACGCCTTGGGCGTGGCATCCCACTAATAGAGCACATCTGGCTGAGGGAGCTCCATTTATCGAGCGACCCACTCTTCACAACTTCGACAAAGCCAACAATGCAGCGAGTTGTAAGTCTTATCCACACAACAAGGGTTGTGCAAGCCTTCCAACATGGTAACATAAGACTGGTCTAAAATGTGGTTTGGGAATGGTCAAGCCTGCGTGGCACAAGCAACATCACCACTCAGGCCACCTGTTAGACCGAGTCAATGTGGGACCAACCACATAGCAGTAGTTTTACCCATGCTTAGTGTTTGTGTAATGCATTATGTTATTACGTAGCTCCATGTCACTATATTGTGGCTTATGGTCACCTTCTTATGAAGTGGCTTAATTAAGTTGTTTTATATATAAATGCTTTTTTTTAGCGCTTAAGTGTTGGGGAAACCACATGGTGGTGCGGTCAACTTCCACTAGTTCCCATACTTAATAAACATCTATGCTTTATTATGTTGCTTGCTTAAGCCTTAGTCTAAATGTGCTAGACTATATATGTATCCATTGTATTATATGCATAATATGTTGGCTACATAAGCCATAGTTTAAAAGTGAACTATTTATATTTATAAATATATAACTATATATTTATATATATAACCTTTTTTTTATGTTAGGTTTAAAAAAAATCTTTTGTTGGAATATTCACACCATCCTTTTTATATTTTGCATGATACATGCATCTAGTCATCATCATGGTAGTCTCCTGAACACCTAGAGCTTGCTTCTAGCTCTCCAAAGCCTATCTTTAGCCCCCATTTGGCCTCCTACCTACCTAATGCACCCTTCTTGACTCTTCTGCATAAAAATTGCACCTTTCTCACCTACCACACTCAGTTAGTGCACCCTTCTCACCTACCACTCTCAGTTAGGGCACCTTATCTCACCTACCGGGAGTTATCATTCAATTAGTTCATTGATTGAGTAGTTATTCCACTGATTTCTCATCCTGACTGCTTGTAGCTTCCGGTTACCTAGTTCTAGAGTTCCACTTGACTATTTGACAGCCTCATGCACCTCCCTTGTAGTCTCTGTTCCATGATTTATGCCTAGATGGTTCTGTTATACTTAGTTAGACACACTTGACTGACTATTACCATTTGTGACTGATACTACTGACTGGATTATGTCTCCATTGTTATCCAAGATAGAATTTGAGCTAGACAGCCTCATGTGCCCCCCTTGGAGTCTCCATTCCTTGATTTATGCCTAGATGGTTCTGTTAGACTCAGTTGGACACACTTGACTAACTCTTACCATTTATGACTGATACTACTGACTGGATGATGTGTCCATAGTTATCCATGCTATACTCTTAGCTCATAGATTCGAATGATCTACTTGGCTAATTCATATACTATATATTGTTGCTTTGCAGTCCATTGTAATACATTCTTTACATTCATAATTCCATTGTATGATATTGACATTGTCTATTATTATGAGTTTGTGAGTGATTATTGAATGCATTATTCTCTTCTTCTTTGCAACATACTTGTGAGTTTGATTGTGAATTGTTACAGTTGCTAGATCTCTTGCATATTATCACATGGTATTAGAGCAGGAAGCAACTATTCGAATTGTAGCAGTTGCAACATTTCTTTGAGCAACTATCTTTCACTTGTGCACCAGAAGCCTTTGAGTTTCCATAGCAAATTCTGGTGCTATTACTTGAATTCATTAGAGAAATTCAGTGAGGTCTAGCCATTTGTGAAGGACTTAGTCTATGTGCCAAGTGTTCTTAAGGTAGTGCTCAGTCGAAGTGTAACATTCTCCATCAGCACAACTCTTCTTGTTTTGCAGGTTTATTCACCCATTCAAAATCTTCTTCAACTATTCGACTTTCTCTATTCAAATGGATCTAAAGCTCACATCTTCCAACTATGTTGAGTGGAAATCCAATATGACTCTCTTCATGAGATCCAAGAGCTTCACCCGAATACTCAACAGAACGATGGTAGAACCAACTAGTGCAGTTGAAAATTCCAAGTACTTGGATAGGATTGATAAAGGAATTGGCCTCCTCCTTCTCTCAGTTTTTGAAGATCTACACTTCCATGTCATCGATATTACATCTCCTAAAGAGGTTTGGGACAAGCTCGGATCTCTTTTTGGACTGAAAGATGATATGAAAGGTCACTGTGGAAATCCTCACACTAGATCCAAGAGCTAATGTGTACCTCACAAGAAAGAATTTCAGAAAATATAGGAATAGTAGCAGAACGTAGATGCAATAGAACTTAGATAGGAGCAGAATAATATCACACACTAATTCATTAATCATAATATGAACAATAAAAATACAATGGTGGAGAGGACTCAAAATGCCAAGGTGGAAATTTGAATTAGCCTACGTGGGCATGGCTTATCTACACTAGGAGTCATCATCATCATTAGTGGAGTGTCAACAATACACCACTAGGAGTCCTCATCATCAGATCAATGGAGTCATCAATGCATAATTAACGGTAAACCAGGTATTAAACTGAGTCTAACTGAGCGTGGTAGGTGTAACTGGAACATGGGAGCACTAATGTGGTGAAGGAGGCTCAATGGAGGGCACATGAGGAGATGACTGGAGTCAGAACTGGCAAACTAGACTCACTGGAGGTCCATCAGAGCGTCTCAGTTAGTAAACCAGGCCATCTGTCCTTAAATCAGGAAGCAGATCCATAAATCAAGGAACTAACTGAGTGTAACTGAGTGGTAGGTGAGAGAGGGTTCCTTTCACATGTGGTAGGTGAAGGGAGGGTGCACTAAGCACTAAGAGGGCTAAAAATGATTAGAAAGAAGCTCTTGGGGCTAGCTAAATGAGGACTAGGTGCTGGGACTGATGACTGGGATGCATGCAATTGCATGCCTACATGAAAAATGCATGCATGAATGAAAATGAAAAAATGGAAAATGCGGTTAGCACTAGGATGGAGTACAGGAATATCCCAACACCCCTCCTTAATCCATCCTGGGGCCTAGTAAATGAGACCAAAGGTCACCCAATACAATGAATAATAAATAACAGTCCATAAACCAAGGAAATGGGGAAAACCTCATGGGAAAAATACCCCCCCTCAAAATATACTGTAGGGCACACCAAAATAAATGCTCCAAACTCAAGCAGGTGTGATTCTTGGTCATATGTATGGAGGTATCTTCTTCTTGGGAGGAATTGGATCATGTTCAAAAAGCATGTGCTTGTACTTTCTCTTCAGATCGAATGTGATGAGAAAAAATCCAAAGGTATGAGGATGATCCTGGAACCTGTGATTCGAATCCATTGAGGTAGGATCAAATCCATGAATGTGTAGATAGTCTTTTGTTTTCTCCTTTGAACCATCATAGGTGAGATTAAGCCCAAAAGAACCATCACATGATAGTGATTACTTGGAATCCAAATGAAATCCAAGACTTGAAAAATGGTTTCTTGAGATCTCCTTTGAACCATTAGAGGTGAGATCAAAACCATGAAATGCATGAGAAATTATCCCAAGCGAATGGCAATGCCCTACATCTTCAATAAACTTCTGATAGCATGTACAAATGATCTTACAATAGTACATAAGAGGTGAGTGATCAAGGAGAGCGAATGCATTACCTCCAATTGTTGATTTAACCTATGAAACATTCATGAGATCATCATTATGAAAACCAAAAGAATCTTGTGCAAGAGAGGATTCAAGAACCTCTGTAGCTTCTAGAGTGTGAACTGGCACAGAATTCAAAATAGAAGATATTGAGAGCATGAGTGTAGAATCTGCAAGTTCTTCTTCTTTGTGGACAGCTTCATTATGAGATATGTTTGATACTGATTCATGATCAAAGAGACCATCAAGGAGGGAGAATGCATCACTAGGCTTGCTCTCGAAATGGTTTGGATCAATCCCTTCATTATGTTTGCTAAATATTTCATCCATATGGGCCCATAGATCTTTTGGTGTTACAACGTAATCTTCCACCTTGTGAGTATCAACACTCTTTGGCCTTTAGGATCCATTTCATTAACTCAGATCTATCAGTTTATCCTCCAGGAACACATTATGTCCCTATTTTTGTTCCTGTACTCTAGCTATCCTACTACATCCTGCGTACATCTCCCCATATACACGACTTGTTACACTATAGCCCGAGTCTATACATGACTTGTTAAACTGTAGCCTGCGGGTACCTGCAGGATAGCCCACTATAGCCCACGTACACCTAGTTTAATGGTAAAAAACAATAGAAAATTACCTTTTTACTCCCAAAAAGCGATCTTAGGGTGACCTTTGGCCCTCCATTTTCCCTGAAACGCCTCGATGTGTCCTTTCACTTACCTTTGTAAGGCTATATATTGAGCCCTTATGGCATATGGAAGGAAGGAGAAAGAGAGAGCAAGATAACTCTAGTGTATTTTTGCTGCATCTTGAGTCTACACTCATTGATCCTGGTAGTTGTGAACCTCTTATCTTCACCTTCCAAACTCCTTTCATAGTTTGAGTTTGCCATTCATGGAGGATTGAAGTGGTGGAGGCACAAGTGGATTGACCTAGTTCGTGGTTCAGATTAGTTGCCGGCAAGAGGTCATATCACATTGTACTTCTTATTATTTATTAATAGAAATACTCATATTCTCGTCCATTAATGTTGTGAATTTTGTTTATATCACATTGGGTTGCATTTACTTATAATATCATGGAGCATTGCTATTGATGATGTTAATGTCTTTCATATATTATATGTACTTGTTGTATATTGGCTGTCAAGACTAATTTGCAGGTTCAAGTGCACAGATTGAAAGCTTCAACGGGGATCTACATCGAATGTTTGGATTGAGGTTGGTTATATTATCCATTATCTTAGCATTGTCAATTATATAGCATTGCATTGGGAATTGAGGTATTTTCTGGTAGTCAGTTGTCTGTTGTGGTCTACCCCAAGCCATTGGAAGCTTTCTCCAATAACATTTGGAGACTCAACAGAAAGGAAGTGGGTTACCATGCAACGAGACATAGCATACATCATTGCCGTATAGGCTATGTCACCTTCATTTAACCAACCATTCTCTTCTTCAGAGGATTCAAACTCTCTTTCAAAACAATAATCAAAGAGATCATGTCTCTTCAAAAGTGCTATCACCTTTGGTTTCCACTCATTATAGTTGAATGGAGAAAGAGGAGGAATTCCTTCTTGATTCATGGAAGTTGTTTCAGAAGATCTGCAAAAAACAATAGAAAATATCTACAACTGCTACTCCTGCAAAAGTGCAGAAACTACTGCAACTGCTGCACTCAAAACCTTGATAATAACCTACAAAAAACTCTCAAGAATGGAGATAGACAATACTCTCAACAAGCTCTAATACCATGCGAAAATACTCACAGTAGATCCAAGAGCTAATGTGTAGCTCACAAGAAAGAATTTCAGAAAATAGAAAAAGAATAGCAGCAGAACATAGATGCAATAGAACTCAGATAGGAGTAGAATAACATCACACACTAATTCATTAATCATAATATGAACAATAAATAATACAATGGTGGAGAGGATTCGAATGCCAAGGTGGAAATTTGAATTAGCCTGCATGGGCATGGCTTATCTGCAGTATGAGTCATCATCATCATTAGTGGAGTGTCAACAATACACCCCTAGGAGTCCTGATCATCAGATTAGTGGAGTCATCAATGCACAAGTAACAGTGAACTAGGTGTCAAATTGAGTCTAACTGGGCATGGTAGGTGTCACTGGAACATGGACCACTAATGTGGTGAAGGAGGATCAGTGAAGGGCGCATGAGGAGCTTACTGGTAGTGAAGGAGGATCATTTCATTATTTTGAAAAATACAAAAATATTGTTTTTGCATTTTCCTTTTCATTTATAAGCAAAAATACAAACAAACAAAAAAATTACTTTTTGTATTGCATCTTGCATTCGAGTGCTTGTCATTTAGGATTTGCTTGTGCATTGGAAATTTAAAAGGATTGCATTTTATTTCAAAAATGTTGGATTTAATTGTCATTCTAGTGGCATTGTTTTCATTGAGTAGATTAGTCTAGAGTTTGACGATTGTGCATACTATTGAGTCATATACATCACTAGTTTCACAACCATATCCTTTGAGTAATCACAGCCACCTAAAATTAACGCTTAATCTTAAAATTGATTCGAAATGATTTTTATTTTATAGGGTGCACCAACTAGCTTAGGTTTAGAGTCTTGGAATAGATCATTGTGAGTTAACAATCCAAGACTATTAGACAAACATTATGTGTTTGACCAGGGAATGGTGAATTCCATCATATATATCAGTGTTCTCAGGAAGCTCTACTTAGACCAGAGTTAAGCACAAGGTCACGGGAGGTTGGTTGCGGAGATAGCCCTCCAATACCGGCTGAGCGTGGGAGATATTTCCAGGATTTGTTCTTATCTGGGGGTATCGGAGGTTCATCCTCTTGTGCTTCGGGCTTAGTTGCCCTGCCCATACGATGGATCCCACCTGCGACTGTCCACCTGAGAATTGGTTATATTGTGGTGACCTTAGTTTCCTTACCTTGGTACCGCATAGGGTGCTTGCAGTGGTTATACTGTTTGTGTCCTGAGTCAGATAGGGGTTGGACAACACAATTGCTTGTTGTATAGGGATTTGACCATGTGCACGCAGTGAAGTCTGGGAACCCTTATAACTGATTATGTTACCTATGACTATAGTTTGGGAGTCTCAAGCCTCTCCTAGGTGAGACATACCGGCTATAGTGGCAGGAGCTCCTTGAGCCAGTTCTATTATTGTGCATTTGACTGTAGGTTTCTCTACGAGTGTGCTCTTGATTTTCTCTTTTGATCGATAGTTTGGATGATAGGAAACGTTTTGATTTTATAGTCTTTCCAGAGATATCGTGGCATGAAGTCCTACTCTCCACCGATCTCGTCAATTGGCTAGTTTACCGGACGTCGAGCTTACACGTCGCATTGATAGGGGACGCTGAACGGCCCCCTCTGAGTCTTCGTATTCTTACAAAACATATATAGTCGACATCATGATTGCACAATCTGGAAGGAGAGAAATCCCTACGACTCCATCGGGTAGAGTCGAACACACTTCAAAAACCCCTACTACTCGTGAAGCATGGGGGGGTGATCCACCTGAGACCCAACCTAGTTTCTTTGGTCTGGATCCACCCAAGACCGAACCTAGTTTTTATGGTCCAGATCCACCCGAGGATGACCCGTTCGATTCTTCGTATCCACATAATTATTTATATGGTATGCCAGAGTCTCATGCTGACCATGATGCCATGGCCGATGTTAACCCATTCTCTTTTGGTAGGCCTGGTTACGATACAATTCATCCATCTACTAGATTTGGTAGTCAAGCTAGCACTAGTCATGGTGTTAGCAACACTGAACCCACTGGGGGAAATGCCCTCACTGGGGGAACTACTTTTTCCACTCACATGCACATAGTATGGGGACCGGCCACATTCCTCCTAACAATGCTAATGTTGGAAGAAGGCCGCCTCTTAGGACTACCAATCCTAATAGGAATACTATCCCTACCATGACTCGTCCACCACATAATACACATGCCCATACACGACAACCCAAGACCACTTTTGCAAATGTTAACAATCCTCCTAACACTAGGGGTGGAAACATACCATATACTTTTTCAACTACTGCCACTACTAGTAATGCTAATGTAGGAGGTGGGAATGTATCTCATACTCATGTTCAGAACACCACCATTCCTGCTACTAGTAATGCCAATGTTGGGGTTGGAAATATACCTCATATTTAAAATTTTGAGCATTAATTCACAATACTCTAGGATCTTCACTGAGAGAATAACATATACAGTATATCAATGCATAACAATCACAATAAGCATGACAAGCATCACAAGAATCAAAAGCATGAGAGACAAGAGACACAGAGTTTCCGTGGGGAAAACCCTAAGGTGAAAAACCCCACAACTTCCTCAGAGATAGAGAGAGCAATGGCTCAACCAAAGTGCAACCAAAATACAATGAGATAGTCTCCTAGTAGCAGATGATCCTCCTCCTCACTAGTGCGCCACTTTCTGAGCGAGAGAGATGTACTTTTCTGAATTTATCTAAATAGAGATCACCTGATCTCTATTTATACTAATCTGTTTTCCCAGTGACCTTATGGGGCCGACTTGTCTAGCTAGGTACATCCACAATATAATATATATATTTCAGGGGCGACTCCACATGATGGTCTAATAACCTATCGGCAAGTACACACACTTGCGACACTTGTCAATCCACATGACAACACTTCCTTATAGAGGAATAACACATCTCTAATAAGGGTATAATAAATATATATAAAATACATAGATGAAATACATTCCGAAGTTACATATACATCAACACTCCCTCTTAACTAGGAAGGTATTTCTCGACATAGATCTGCTAGACAAGTCTTCTTCTCGGGATCATCGTCATCGATGCATCATCATCATCATCGTCACTGCTGCTGCTATCTCAACCAATCTCTGAATCTACTCGTCATAGGAAGTTCTACAGAGCCAGTCCTTTTTCATACTGGATATAGGCCCACCACCTACAGGTCTTCATCATCACTGGCCATACTGTGGAATCCTGAGGACTTATTACATGCATCACAAAACCTCGAAAGAGCATCCCAGGCTGTTATGAGCACACGGCTCTACCTATAGGATCTCCCAGGGCCATATTATATGTGACCTCACCACAAAACCTCACAAGAGCATCCCAGGCTGTTACGAGCACATAGCTCTACCTATAGGATCTCCCAGGGACATATTATATGTGGTCACCACAAAACCTCGCAAGAGCATCCCAGGATGTTACGAGCACGCAGCTCTACCTATAGGATCTCCCAGGGATAGATTATATGTGGTCATGGCAAAACCTCGCAAGAGCATCCCAGGACTTATTACGGGCACATAGCCCAACCTATCGGATCTCCCAGGGACATATTATATGCCATAGGACGAAACCTTGAAAGAGCATCTGCCAGATATCCCAGGGCACAAATTACATGCCATAGGAAAAACCTCGAAAGACTATCTGCAGATCTCCGAGGGCCAAATTATATGTCCTCCCAGAGCAAAACCTCGAAAGAGCATTTGCCAGATATCCCAGGGCCAAATTATATGCCATAGGAAAAACCTCGAAATACTATCTGCAAATCTCCCAGGGCCAAATTATATGCTCATCTGCACAACCTGATCCACGGCCATAGAGTATCAACCTGATACTCACCATACATCATCCTGATGTACACATGATCATCCTGATCATCATCACTGCAACATCCTGCTGCATGTCATCTAGAGCAACATCCTGAAGCTCGTCATCCACGATCATCCTGATCATACAATGCATCTACCTGATGCATACCAAGGATCTACCTGATACATATCATCATACATGATCCACCTGATCATACAATGTATCCAACTGATACAAATACAAATACATGATACATATCACCATACATGATCCACCTGATCATACAATGTATCCACCTGATACATATACAGATACATGGTCCAATCATCCAACATGATGCATATACAAAATACATACAAATGATCCTACTGATCATATCCAACATCCAACATGATGCGTAAATACATATACATTGTCCAACTGATCATATCCAACATCCAACATGATGCGTACATACATATACATATAAATGATCCAACTGATCATATCCAGCATCCAACATGATGCATACATACATATACATATAAATCATCCAACTGATCATATCCAGCATCCAACATGATGAGTACATACATATACATGTAAATGATCCAACTAATCATACAAAGCAGAAACCAGAACATCATCCTGATGCTCATAATCCAACGCTTACATACACAGCCATGTGAAGGATCCTCCTTCCAACATGCTTGGAATGGCTTCAACAAATGTGTCCATCACTTCTTCCTCGAAGTGTCCTTGATTTGAAGAACACCGAGCCTCTCTCTGAAGTACTCGAACTTCACCCTGGCTAGTGGCTCCATCAGCACATCTGCAATCTGCTTATCCATCGCAACGTACAGGATCTTCACAACTCCTCTCTGCACCATATCCCTGATATAGTGATATTTGATCTCTATGTGTTTCAACCTGTCATGAAACACCGGGTTCTCAGATAGCTTCACACAACTCTAGTTATCACAGAAGATACCAGTAGCATCCAACGGGAGATCAAATAACTCAGACAGTAGCTTCCGTAGGCATACTGCCTCACAACTAGTTGAACAGGATGCAACATACTCTACCTTAGCTGTACTCAGTGATACGCAGGACTGATTCCTGCTAAACCAAGAGATCACACCTGATCCCATACTCAAGTAGCACCCAGATGTGCTCTTCCTATCTACAACACTGCCAACCCAATCTGAATCAACATAACCCTGCAGGTTAAAATTTTGATTCACCTCATACTTGAGCCCATAATCCACTGTACCCTTCAGGTACCTCAGAACATGCTTTACAGCAACCAGGTGAACACTCCTCGGATCCGTCAGGAACTAACTCAATGTGTTCACAGCAAAGCAAATGTCTGGTCTCGTGTTCGTCAGGTACATCAAGGACCCAATCATCTGACGATACATAGAGACAACAATCGGCTCAGATGAAGCATCACATAGAAGCTTCATATTCGATGCCATAGGTGTGGCCATGGCCTTGCAATCCATCATCCCGAATCTCCTCAAGATATGTAATGTGTACTTCCCTTGACCAAGGAAAATCCCACCTGCACTCTGCCACACCTCCATACCTAGGAAATAGTGCATCATTCCCAAATCTTTCATGTCGAACTCAGCAGCAAGCTTCCTCTTAGTATCTGCAATCAGTCTATCATCTCCTGTTACAAATAAGTCATCCACATACAGGAGTAGAATCACAGGATTCCGTTCCTCAACCTTGTAGTAGAGGTTGGAATCCGCTTTACTCTTGGTAAAGCCCAAACTAGATAGGAAACTGTCCATCCTACCATACCAAGTTCTGGGAACTTGTTTTAAGCCATACAAGGCTTTCTTCAATCTGCATACATAAGACTCCCCGTCATGTATTTCAAAACCGAGTGGCTGCTCCACATATACTTCCTCTTAAACTACACCATTCAAGAAGGCAGTCTTGACATCCATCTGGTGTATTTTCCATTTCATTGCTGCAGCCAAGGCGAGTATTGTTCTGATGGAAGTATACCTGGCTACAGGTGCAAAATTTTCTTCATAATCTATTCCCTCTTTCTGAGAGAAGCCACGAGTTATGAATCTTGCCTTGTATTTCTCTACACTGCCATCTGCAGCATGCTTGATTTTGTAGATCCATTTGGAAGTCACAACAGACTTTTCTTTAGGTCTTGGGACAACATCCCACACATCATTCTTCATTATTGATTGGTATTCCTCAACCATGGAATCATTCCATTCTTTCTTTTCTGCTGCTTCTTCATAACTAGAAGGCTCTTTGTTCATAATTTCACAGAGTAAAGCAACATAGCGGGTATGTGATCTGGTTCTCTTCTTTGCTCTGTGTTCTTCTTCTGGAATGCCAAATATTTCTGCATCTTGAATGAGCTCTCTAGCCCATGCAGGTTTCCTCTTGTGAGAGTTATCCTCACGGGGTGGATCTACAATTTCTTGTGGATCTTCAAACTCACGAACAACTTCTGGAACTGCTTCAGTCATGGTAGTGTCTTGAAATCTAGTTTCCTTAGGTTCTTCATAAACTTCGATAGGTGCCTTTATTGATTTGATGAATGCTGAGTTTTCATCAAATGTTACATCCCTGCTGACATCAATCTTCCTGAACCATGGAAAGTATATTCTGTAAGCCTTCGAGCTTTCACTGTAACCCACAAAGATACCCTTCTTTCCTGAAGGATCTATTTTAGTCCTCTTTTCCTTTGGGACATGAGTGTATACTGGACAACAGAATATTCTGAGATGGTTGACTTCAAGTTTCTTACCAGAAAAGACTTCTTCGGGTGTCTTGTTGTCCAATATCTTGTGGGGTGTTCTGTTCTGCACATCTTCAGCTATTCTAGCTGCTTTTGCCCATAGATGCATAGGTAGATCCTGGTCATGCAGCATTGCCCTTGCTGCTTCCATGATAGTTCTGTTCTTCCTTTCTGCAACTCCATTCTGTTGAGGATTATAAGGAGTAGCCAACTCCCTCTTAATCCCTGAATCACTACAAAGCTTCTTGAAGTCACCTTAGGTGAATTCTCCACCATTGTCGGATATGAATGTTTTGATCTTCTTGTCAGTTTGATTCTCCATCAAGGTTTTGAATTCCTTGAACTTATCAAGAACCTCATCTTTGTTCTTCAAGAAGTATACCCAATTCTTCCTGGAGAATTCATCAATAAAAGAGACATAGTAAACATACCCACTCAGAGAACTGGATGACATAGGACCACATACATATGAGTGGATGATTTCTAGGATGTCTTTTTCCTTGCTTTCACTGCTTAGGAAAGCCTTCTTAATGTTCTTACCTTTTGCACATCCTTTGCAAACACCTTCATGTTTGGTCTTGATTTCAAGAAGACCCTCTACAGCCTTGCTTGCAATTGAAAGTGCCCTATAGTGCATATGAGCAAGTCTTCTATGCCAAAGTTCACTTGGCTCCATGGATTCATGCACCATGGCATGTTCAGGTTGTCCCTTCAATTTTTACAATCCTCCCTCTTGCTCTCCAATCACTACTGCATCATCTATGGTCTTTCCCTTTGGCCACATTAGGACTTGGCCATCCACAAATGCAACCCTCATACCTCTTGCATCCAATTCAGAGATGGAGAGTAAGTTCTTCTTGAGCCCAGGTACATAGAGGACTTCTTTCATCTTCGAAGATTTTCCAGAATATAGGTTGTAGGAGGCTTCACCACTTCCTTTGATTGGGTATTGATAATCATCCCAAAGTTTCACCTTATGGGTTGATTCATGTTCAGATAGATTCACAAAATATTCCTTAAACCCAGTCATGTGTTTGGAAGCCCCACTATCAATCAACCAATCATTACAACCATGGGAGATAGTACCTGTGAGAGCAGAGATTAGAACATACTCTTCTTCACTTGATGAGTCATCATCACTACAATCACTTTCTTCCCTAGCCTTCTTCTTTGGAGGTTTATCATCCTCGGCAGCATGAGCATAGAAATTTCTTTTGCTGCCCTTCTTCTTCTTGCTGGAGTTGTTGTTATTATCCCATTTGTTCTTGGGACAATCTGAAGCAAAGTGACCCTTCTCATTGCATGTGAAGCATCTTATATCTTTCTTATTCTTTTGATAGGATCTCTTCTGGCGAGAGTGCTCCTTCTTGGGCTTGCCTTTTTTGGTGTGAGATGCAAGAGCTTGATCTTCACCTCCCATCTTTTCCTCACGAGCTATAAGTATAGCTTCTTCTTGAGAGCATTCTTCCCGCAATATGTTGAAGGAGATCAACTTCTTTCTTGTACAAATTCCTTGAATAAAGGAATCCCATGACCTGGGTAGGCCATTTAGAGTGGTCATCACCACTTCACCATTCTCCACCATTTCATCTACTGCTTCCAGTTGTTCCTTGATCTGGGAGACCCTAGAAAAATAGGATTGAATGGTTTCTCCATTCTGAAACTTTACTCCTTTCAATTGGTTCCGCAGGGTCATCTTCCGATTTATGTTCTTCCCTTCAAATAGCTTGGTCAAAGAGTCAAACATATCCTTGGGTGTCTTTAGAGAAGACACGTGGGGTATGAGATGATCTTTGATAGAATCAGCAATGATTCTCTTTTCCTTGACAAAGTTATTCTTACGCAATACCTTGGCCTCTTCATCCTCTGGGATGGGGATGTCTTCTTTTATATATGAGTCCAACTCATTCTCTTCCAGTATTAACCCAATCCTATACTTCCAGGCTCGGGAGTTATCAGCCCCTTCAAGATTATCCTCAAGCTTGGTGTGGTGAGACATCTTAAAGAGTACTTCAAATGGAAATAGAAAATATTTAGATCTTACCACTTGAAATGCTGAAAACTGGATCTGGCCCCGGATTAGGGTTTGTCGAAAAAACCCTAAAAATTCAAAATGTGAATTTCAAATTTTTGAAAGGATAGAAAGATGCGCTTTGATGAGCTGATCAGCCTGGTGTATTCATAATTTGAGATCAGCAAAGCTTTACCCTTCAGATTTGATGTTTTGTCCTCCTGGGTTAACTAGGGAGAGCCCTGAATTAGGGTTTGAGTTTCCCAGAGATCTACCCAGCCCAAAATCTTGATCCAAAGCTCTAAACTTTGATTTTTGCAAGGAGCTTCCAGCTGTCTTCAGATTCCAGAAATTCCTATTTTTGTGGAAACCCTAATTTTTAGGGCCAAATCTGAAAATGCTCAGAATTTAATTCTGATTCGACAGATAGATGCGCCTTGATGAGTAGAGTCAACCTACTATACTGATTTTCCAAAATCTGTGGAGATAAACCCAATAAACAAGAAACTCAAGTTTCCATCACTGCAAAATGTCTTCTTCTCACGTTAGCTCTGATACCATGTTAAATTTTGAGCATTAATTCAAAATACTCTAGGATCTTCACTGAGAGAATAACATATACAGTATATCAATGCATAACAATCACAATAAGCATGACAAGCATCACAAGAATCAAAAGCATGAGAGACAAGAGACACAGAGTTTCCGTGGGGAAAACCCTAAGGTGAAAAACCCCACAACTTCCTCAGAGATAGAGAGAGCAATGGCTCAACCAAAGTGCAACCAAAATACACTGAGATAGTATCCTAGTAGCAGATGATCCTCCTCCTCACTAGTGTGTGATTATCTGAGTGATAGAGATGTACTTTTCCGAATTTATCTAAATAGAGATCACCTGATCTCTATTTATACTAATCTGTTTTCCCAATGACCTTATGGGGACGACTTGTCTAGCTAGGTACATCCACAATATAATATATATATTTCAGGGCCGACCCCACATGGTGGTCTAATAACCCATCGGCAAGTACACACACTTCCGACACTTGTCAATCCACATGATGACACTCCCTTATAGAGGAATAACACATCTCTAATAAGGGTACAATAAATATATATAAAATACATAGATGAAATACATTCCGAAGTTACACATACATCAACATCATACTCACGGTCACCACACGACCGCTCACACTACTAATAATGCTTATGTAGGGGGTGGGAATATATGTCATCACTATGGTCATTACAACACTGTTCCCACTACAAGTAGCACTTATATGCCCCATAATTATGGTGGTAACCCTTACTACAATACAGTTAGTGCTGGCCATCAGTACCCTCCACCTCAGTATGCTGCTCAGAACACTCATATACCTGCTTACCCTCACATGGGTCAGGTCGGGGGACATTATCAACCTTATGGCCATGGTCAAGCTTATGGCCAGTCAAGTCCGTATAATCAACATTTTAATGGTCATGGTCAAGCTTATGGTCCATCTTATCCTTCGGGTTCGTATACTCAACCTTTTATGGGAGCTCATAATCAAGCTTTCCAGCCACAACTTCCGTTCCTCGCTCGACTGAATCTTCCGGATCTTTCAAAGCTCACGAATGATCTGGTGTGTCACAATCCTAATTGGCCTCTGGTCCCTACCAAGATCCCTTCAGACATTCCAAAGTTTGAGGGGAAGAGTGGTGAGGACTCGGGGGACCACGTCATGACCTTTCACCTTTGGTGCTCGTCCAACTCATTGAATCATGATTCTGTTCGTCTAAGACTATTTCAATGCACCCTCACAGGGCCAGCCACGAAGTGGTATGTTGAGTTGCCTCAGGGCACTTATAGGGGTTTCAATGAGATAGCTTTGGTTTTCTTGGATGATTTCAAGTTGTCAGTTCGTTACGATACTGGTACTGAAATTTTGTCCACCTTCTGCCAGAATAAGACCACGCATATTTCTAGTCATGTTCAAGAGTGGTGTTGATGGAAGAGGTTAGTGAAAGCCAACATTCCTCCAGAGTTTCTGTTGGAATGGTTTCTCAAGTCTTTACTTCCATATATTGCTAAGGATGTTTCGATGTCCGGCATTATGACTGAGGAATAAGCCATCTTAAAAGTCCAGCAGTTAGATTTGTTATATTCTCTATCTGGCATTTTGTATGACATTATCCCTGACGCACCGCGAACACGTCATGAGCCCAAGTCAGTTCCTGGACCACATGCTGATGGCATCGTGGGTTCCTCAAGTACTCAACCTATAGATTTGGTCACTAATCAAATGCAAAAAATTTCGCTTAACCAATCTACTCCCGGATAGGTTCACACCTTGTCCACTTCCATCCCATCATCCGATGTACATGCTATGTAATCAATGCACCCATCGGGTAACCAACATCCTGGTGGTAAGAAGAAGAGGAGAAATAATAGGAAGAGTGGAAACAATGGGAACAATGGTAGTAATGGAAATACTCCACGGAAATAAAATGCCAACCCTCCTTGGGACGATGGAAATGCTGGTGGGGACCGTAAAACTAGACGTAAAGTGAAATTCCCTTGCAAGCTTTGTGGGGAAGATCACCTTACTCACCTGTGTCCTCGAATTGAGGAGGCATCGAAGCATCTTGCACAGACCCCAACTATGTTGAATGATCCCCTTCCACATCACCAAAATATGGCTTCGCATGCTCCCGTTACTGGTTATGGACCTAATGAGACTACAACGTCTTCTTCCAATACTAGTGGCTATGGATGCGTGAATATGGTCCAATCAGTGGTTAGTGTTGCTACTCGTCAACGCGATTATGGTGCACCACAACTGAATATGGAGAGTGAGCCTCCCCCTCCTCCTGATATATCCTTGCATATTCAGCAGCCCTCTAATATGCCATGGATACCGAAAGGTGTTCTTAAGCGCTCCACGCATAATCCTAATGCCCAAGCTACCCAGAACTACTCCATTGTAGAATATTTGGGCCAAAATCCATGTTCCATGTTGGCTCTTGAGGTGTTACGCGCATGCCTGTCACAACAAAATGCCCTTTTATATGCTTTACAAGTTCAATATGGGGGAAGTCCGAACGTTATCAAGTTTGACACTACTGATGTCCAACCTCGCTTACCTTACCACGCGGCCTTTCAGATCCAAGTGGAATGTTTGCAGAACTTTGTCAGGAGAACGGTGGTTGACGAAGGTGCTTCTACGTCAGTAATGTATATATCTTGCTGTAAATCTCTTGGCTCTCCTCCCTGATCTAAATCTATGACCATGCTCACTGCATTTGACGGTCGGTCATTTAAGATGCATGGGATTATCCCTTCCCTTGTTGTCCGCTTGGGTGGGAAACCCGTGCCTATTGAAGTCGAGGTGGTTGATGCGTCCATCGACTACAAACTTCTACTGGGTAGGAATTGGATGTACACTATGAAAGTTGTCACGTCCACTGTGTTCAGAGTTATTTGATTTCCACACGAAGGCAAGATTGTGACCATCGATCAGCTGGATTTCGTTAGTCCTTCTTCCACAACATCCACGGGATTAGTGGTCCCTCAAGTTAATGATTCTCAACCAGCAACTGGGAACATGGGTGTCGGATTATACCCTTCAATGTTGGGATATTTTGATTTCCCTTCACCCATTAATTTTGTTGGCACCATTTCCGACAATGCGTCTCCTCCCTTAAATCATGTACCTTTCTATACCTCATATCTTAGTGATCCCTGGGATTCACTTTCCACGAGATCCCCGTCTGGAGATTTTTCGCACATCGGAATGGATATGCCCTTGCCTACAGTCGAGCTTGCTCCTCAAGATATTCAACAAGCCACTGCATAGCCGGATCTCTCTTCTTCACGGACAGGGGAAGAAGATCCCGTTATGCTTCCCATGTGTGCAGTCGACCCATCTTGTTCACATAATTTCCTTGATGGTATTCTACCTTCAGATGAAATTTTTATCGAGGCCATGAATGGTAATGACAAACCTTGGGAGGATCCTCATCACAAATTTTATTTCCTTCCTACCCTTGATCTTATTGAATGAGATGAGCCTCGAGTACAACCTCCATGCATTTGGGTTTTGATCCAGGCATAGTTTTGTCTAGCCCTTGTTTGACATTAAAGTCTTATCTCCCTAGTGATGAGTCTTTAGACTCTCCTATAGATCCGCAAATTGATGATCCTGTTGAGTTCAATTCTACTTCTAGAATTTCCAACTCCCGTGATGATGAATTTTCCACTGCAGATTCCTCCACGTCCTTCAACTTTGCTCTTCATTCTGAAGTTGATCATTTTGGTCCCTCGGGTGTTGGTACTATGGCACCTTCAGTGGTTAGCTCTCCCTGCATGATGTCTGAGGGTGATAATAGTGAGGTTGAAAATTTTTCTACCGTAGTGACCTTTATCATATTTTTCTTGACGTACATTTTAGAGATGATCTTAGTACTTGTGTTTCTTGGAGACATGATTCTTAGTTCGACTTATATTTGTTTACTGGTCCTTTTCGACATTTGCTTGGGTCATGCCAGGCATATTCGGAACCTTGCATATAGGTTTAGGCCTCCCCATTGCTATGATTCCTTTGAACCTTTTTCCATCCGAATTCGTAGACACCCCCTGAGTGTCCTTATCTTGCTCATGTTCCTTTCATTATGCATAGCTTTATTCCATGCACTTGGAACTAGTCTCGCATGTCCCTGACACTCGTTTGCCCCCATTATGAGCATTCTTCCACCTTTACTTCGAGCTCGTTAAAAACAGTAAGGAGGTTATGAGCATTCTTCCATCTCTCCTTTGAGCTCATTAAAAACAGTAAGGAGGTCACGATTTACTTTTTCGGGCTCGTTAAACCTTTATGGAAAATATTTTTATAAACTCTTTTTTAAGCCCTTGTTAGACTTTTTCAAATCAAACAAGATTTCCAAGTATACTTATCATTTCAGACTCATTAAAGGATTTGAAGCAACATCCACTTAGGTATAAGTTTACCCCTTTTATGGGCCTTTGTGGATTAATTACAAAAAAGGTATACTCTAGTCATACGTGACTAGACACTAGTACAAAATGAGAGATAAGTGACCAGGCGACCAAAAAATTTGGTCACCATAGCTTTTTCGAGGGATAAATAACCAAAATTGAGAAATTTTAAGTGAACTGGCTAAAAATGACCAAGATAAATGACCAATTTGGTCATGGGATAACAACTAAACTAAAACTGACCAAGATAAATGACCAATTTGGTCAAGAGATAAGAACTAAACTAAAAATGACCACATAACAGTTGGTCATTTATGTGTTCATTTTTAGTTGTGTCATTCTGGCAATGGAAATTATAATTTTGATAATGAATTTGTACAATTTACTAAATTTTAACATTGCAGATGGATTCAGAGACCCCCAAACTCTGAATCCATCTGCATCTCTGAATCCATTTGCAGTGTTAAAATTTAGTAAATTGTAATATTAATAGTACACAACTTGGATTATTTTTCAATACATGTCTTCGAAGGGATCATTTCTTTGAGGCCATCCCGATACCTATTCTATTAGATGATAGGAGAATCATTGAGATGCTCAATTAGGGGTTTCTCTACTAATTAGTGCCTTGGGTGTGGTGAGTTGATACCTAGATAATACATCATGTCTTGCATATAGTTTATCAAGTGATAGATGAGTTCTTCTAGTACATGTGGTTGAGTCAAGTCTTAGATATTTGTCATATTTCCCTTTCGGAATTGTCATGTCTTGAAGTTAGTGTCACTCTGTTCAGCTTTTTGTACTAGTTGTGTTCATATTTTGTTTCAACAAAACAATCGTCGTTTGACCATATCGACAGTCTGTTAAAGTTTTGACAAGTTCATGTATTTTCTGTCACGTTAACTAAAAATTGTCAATTTCAAAACCTCCATTAATTCTCCATATGAATTCATTCACTATGGTTCTCTTTGCACCTGAGTTCAAAAATATTTAAAGTCCCCATGGGTTCCTCCCTTATAAGAAATAACCAATACCCTCCATTTTGAAGAAAAAATAATTCCTCTTTTTTTGTAAAAGTTGATACTTCCTTGACATGATGACATATCATTTTATTTTCAATCAAATAACAAATAAAGCTACACCTTTACGATAAATAAACTTCTCACATTAACAATTTAATTAACTAATAATATTTGAAAACTTTATGTCATAAGTGTAACACTATCAAATTCAAATTTGACATATAATAAACATAACCATTGAACATAATAATAATTCAAGCAAAGAATAAATAAAATGAAGACTTGCAAAAGATCGAGTTCTATGCTTTGAGATTTTTTTATTTAAAATCAGCTTTCTATTAAGTTGAGTCATTTGAACAATCCATAAAACTATGAGTATCTATGTAGAAGTAGAAGGATCCATGCAGGCTTTCCCAACCAGCAATCCATGAGACACATAATGTTGTTTGCGTAAACAATACTAAGGGAAAGAAATAACACCAGTAGCAGCGTTAGTAATGCTAATTCCAAGCATGAAAGCATATCTAGCACTTCCATTAATATTAATAACCCAATCTTCCTTCAATGTCCTGCATTTGGTTGTTCCAGAAAAATCTCCATTTGCTACGGCTGTTGGTGGTGAAGTTGCAGCTGGTGTTAATGAAGTTTCTACTGATAGCGCAACTGATCATGGTGAGAAGATAAAGCATGAACACGATCCTATGCAGAAGTGCGGATATGCTTATCCATGTTTTTCCTTAAAAAAACGTTAAAACCCTAAAAATGGAAATCCAACAATCCTAAGTTTATGCTCCTATTTTACAGGAGGCGAAATCGTGTTTAAAATCACCACTATAACTTAAAATAAACTATGGTGAATTACCCAAAAAAGCATGCTCTCCATTATTAATAAGAAGAATTAACCGGAAACAAGAATCATACTTCTAGATTTCAGATTTTTAAAAACCTTCCGTTTAGTTCAGGTTCTCTTTCCATACATTAAAATGATTATGCAAAATATTCTCTGGTTCAATTGATAATAGATTATTCTCGCAATTACTCAAAACATTACCATTAGAACCTGAGAGTGGCAATAGTCATCCAAGAGGCCGTCAAAACTACAGAAATCCCTTGGCACCTTCAAGCATGAACTACTCTAGAATTTCGGCCCGATCACAAAGAAGCAACAACACTCCACATCATGAATCGTAGTATGGGAGCAATCCATTGAATTCTGCATAGATATTGCATAAAGATTATACTTGTCAGTTTCCAAGGTTAAGGAAGTGCAGACCTGCAATATTATCAAGCATCCCCTATAAAATAGCTACCTACGAACTCCATAGCTCCTCATTCTTTATTAAATAGTATAGAGGGAGCCGTGAGCCTATGGAGCGGATGCCATTGAACCAAAATATAACTTACACCACGCGTCATATATTCAGTGACACCAGCCAACACGCCGCCATAACCACACAACCACTAACCTCCACCATGTGTTAGATATTTGAGGATTTAACGAACTGGCCTCCCTCAAACATTGCGATTGTCGCCTCCTCCTATAGCCACCTCTTGCAACCTTTGCAACTGTCACCTCCTCCTATAGCCACCTTTCGTAGCCTTTGCAACTACTAGCATGCCCTCCTTCCACCTCCCGCGTCTTGTAGGCGTAACCACATTTAACCTGTGGTGTAATAAACACAAAATTTACGAGCTAATTTCACTTTTTTAATCTAAAATACGATGACAACCAGTTGAATCCTAGTTTTATACTTGCTTCATTGTCGTGAATCTTGATGATCCACTTGATGAAGCCCAATTCCCAAAAATATCAGATATAAATTCCTATCGGCTCACACCGATAGGTTTTTAGATATTATCTGAGATTTTGGACTTCCTTGAGTGGAACAACAAGATTAACCTTAGTGTAACAAGTGTAGAGTGGGGATTCATTTCATGGTCTTCATATCTTATTATGCTCAAATGCATCTTGATTAAGATTTAAATAAACTTCACTTAAGCGGTGGTTAAGAAAAGGGGTATGTTTATTAAATAGTATTTGTTTTTATGTTTATATTAATTATTTTAATGTTTATGTTAATTATTTTAATGTTTAACCTTTGTTTAACAATGAACCATCTCTGCAAAACTAAGTGGTTGGCTATACCTATCCATGTTCACCTGCCACTTTACTTATAGCTATGCTATTCTATTAGCAATGAATACATATTTAAAAAGGTAATTAAAAATAGTATTAATTAATAATCCAAAAGCTCTCATGCAGTACTTCGGTGTATAACTAAACCTCCAAGGCCTAATAGCATTGTGGAGGTTGTGGGTTTTACCTCGATCGCTAGAAGTGGGTTGAGTTCATCAATGGATTCGAACCTTTGACCACATGCACACATCACAATAAATGGAAGATATAAAATCGAAGACGCGGGGCAGTGGAGACGTTTTTGTGTTCGCGTTTTCCCTCAATCATACCCTTGTAAGGGTGGGAGGGGATTCTTCTGTTTATTTATTTTCCTCCCGTAAGCAATCGAGGGTTTGTATGGTAGCAGAAAGAATAATCCCGATGCCATTTTCATGACCAAGAAGTCATTAAATAGAAGAGGCTGTGTAAATCATCAAGGGATTTGCGAAATCAGAAGAAAACGGAGAGATAGATGGGTTCCATGCAACGGTCCTCGGATGAAGACCAGGGAGCCCCATATTCATGGGAGTTGGAGTACTTGGATGAGAGCATGAGGAGATTGATAGTCTATTATTTAAAGGTTTCCGAGACCCAGTGTGATGCCTGCTCTGAGACGTCCGCAGGGCTGATTGCAGTCACTTCTTCTTCCACTGATAACGAAGACCTTCTAGCAGAATGCATAAACCAGGTTGATCAGTTTCTCCGAGAGGCCATTCAGAACCCTCGAGAGTGCTTGTCCGGTTAGTCTTCGATTTACCATCTTTAGGGTTTCATAGTTTTTTATTTGCCTCCTTTTTTAACGGTTGTCAAGCTAGTTGGTGTCTTTGTCAATGTGTTAAGTGGATCCCTGGAATTAGGGTTTAATGGGTATCGCTTGGTTAGTTGGTTTAATTGAGGGGATTTGTTTAGTGTGGTTATGCTGCCGGGATATAGATTTACTTAGATCTATTTGTGTTTTATATATGAAGTTTGCGATAGTTAGATTGGTAAATGTCTTTAATTTACATGAAAAGAATAGAGGGGAAAAATCTACGGGAAGGGAAGGAGGGAGGCCCCATCATTCTTGGGGAGACTGGAAAAATATATAGATCATTTTTTATATTAAGAGGAGTCAAATCCTATCTCATGAGGGGGGATACTGAGCTGTTGGAGAGAACGACTGCTCCTATGGAGAATCGAACTCAGCCTACAATTGATAAAATGGTTTCTTACCAGGTTCTGTTCCTCAATACAAAATATTTGATTTATTGCATTTATATAATGGAGAAACGTATGTTTGGGGCTAGGTTTCTACAGAGCCGTAAGATCTTCTATCTTCTTTCTATTGATATGTATTACTGCTAGAAACCTTTCTTATATGTTAAATATGTTTATTCTCTTTAAAAAAAGGTGAGGTACACGGTTTCCCCTTAAAAGACCGAACTCTCTTGTATGATAGAAGAGGCATGAAACCTTCTTTGAAATTTTGTTTGTATTTATACTTTGTGAAACTGGTGAAAAGGGGCATGCTGTCTGTGATTCCTTTTATTTGAATAAGAGAGAAGCGTTAATTCCTGTCTCTCACTTTTTACCTAGACTTTATTACCCCACTTCTATATTTATAATCCGAAGTTGTAGATTGCCAAAGAACAGAGCCTAGCTCTTTGAGGTGGTTTATATATGTATTATGCTTAGTAAGTTTTCGCTACGAAGGGGTGCAACCTTTTTTTGACGAAAATAATAACTAATATGTATACATATTGTACATTAGCCACCCAAATGATTTTTTACTAAAGAATGCTTAGAATAAGAACAATATAATCCAAAAAATGATGCTACTTTGTTCCACACTATAGATCCATAATTGTGATGCACTTACTAGTACAACACCAGCATCATCACAGATTCTTGATGCATCCCAATAGCGTTCTTCTTCTATTGATTTCTGCATCAGTTTGTGGCCTTATGAGTTGCACAAAAAATCAAATGGTGCGTTCATTCAGTTAAAACATAAATTCAAACTTAAATTTAAGGAAGATATTTGCTCTAACCTTGACCTCATCCATGACTTCAGCAATAGTGTCTTTTGTCGTTGCTACTACAATAGCTCTTTTCAGCTGAGAAGCTTCCTGGAAATCTTCACTTTCAACAGCTTCTTGTAATTGTAACTATTTACATAAGAGAAAATTTGTTAGCAAAAGTTCCACTCGTCATCAGCTCTAATAACAACAACCAATGTAGCTTTAAGGGATTTAAAATAACATTCAAATTTCAGTAAGTGCTAAATTAATGAGACCACGCATTTTGTAGCTACTAGCTGCATGCCTCTAAATGATGACTAAGAAGGTTGATGAATTGATGAATAGATATGCATGCTTACTCTTACTTGGAAAATGGGATTTAGGATTACTAGCTATGAGTTGGAGGAAACAACAATTCTACTTATGCACACAAAAACAAAAAATTAAATGTCTTCTCAATATAATATAAGAACACTCGTATTTAGATCATACTTAAAATGGATGGTACATAATACATATAAATTATAAAATAAATACATTGACATGTTCCATCAACAAACTCAACTACTCACCCAACAGAAGAGCATCTATTAAAACTACACCACTATAGCTGGGCGGAGCACTTGTACTACCTGTTGCTTGCTGATATCCATTTTGGATAAGCATATACAATCCACTAGACAACTCACTTTTTATTTTTTTCAAAACATAGACAATGGTGGAAACTCCTCCTAGTCCTAGATCATAACTTCTCCATCCATCACAAGAATTGCACCCCCGCACCTGAACAACCTTCCATCCCAGGTAGAGCCTCTAGAAAAGAAAGTTACAACACTGCAATGTATAAGAAATCGGAGAAATTAGGACACTATTTAAAGACTATCATTGTAAGTAACAGATCACATGCTTTCCTCCAAGACTCCCTTGGAGGAAATACTTTAAGTAACAAATCACATGCTTTCCTCAAAGACTCTCGTGGAGGAAATACTTTAATTGTGAAGTCAAAGATCTCTTCCCAGAACGTCAAATAGAGTACCCTATCTTGTCGCAAGCTTTTAGGGGCTTAGTCAATAGAATTGAACCATGCATACTAATGCTTTAGTCAATAGAATTCAACAATGCATACTAATCTTTCAGGAACATCAAGCTACTCAATTCAATCTAAAGACTATTATGCAGATTGCAAGGCCTAGTGGTATGTATTACTAATCACCACGATGGTAAAGAGTCAGAACTGATATTGCACATGGGTTTCCTCACAAAATAAATTAAATCCCATGCAACTATTTCAGTAGGATTCCCAAAGAATCCAATGACATACTATCCTCCTAAACACAGTTAGGACAAATATTTTTTAATTGTTAAAACATTTATGCACTTCATAAAATTATATTAAATCTTCTATTAAAAATATGTATTGTTTGTTGAAAATGCAATTTACATGATAAAATATAAATGAAAATGTTGACCCAAAGTAATATCCTCTTCTAAAAGTGTTATTGACACAAGATTCCCAACTTGAGGTAGGTACCTGAGATGCATTTTGTACCCAACCCACAGTAGTACTATGTACGTCACCAATCTTATAAACAATCATAAGAGATTTACCCTATTAAGTGTAAAATGGTAACAACTAAGGTCTTTATATATTGGTACTAATTCATCTCACCTCGGGTGTGAATTTCACAACTCTTTTTCCTTCTATTTTGTTAATTATGACTCTACTCTTACATTTTTTTGGTTGATGTAATGCCATGAACCCTGGCCCAATGAACCCAACTTCCACATATGCTACACTTGCACCATGCACTCCTCTAAAATCTGCTAAATACACTCAATTTCTAAAATGCAGTAGCAATAGAGACAACGACCATCGGATCAATACTTTGAGATGTTGGGATATGCCTGTTATGTTGCCAGAATGAAAAAAATATTGAGTATAATAAAATACTTATTTTCTCTAAGCCATTCCTAATGTATGAATCTCAATTCAAAATGACAGAAACAATGCGAGGATAGCAACAAGTAAAAGCACCAGTATCAGGAACAGTTTTTAAAAAGAGTAAAAACTGAAAAATTATGGAGTTGAAATAATTAATACTTACTAGTATGGACTACAGAATAACCAAAATTTCATAGATACTAAATATCACTTCCCGATGAGAGCATGATTTGAATCAAATATGGACGGTAGATTTTTTATTTGCAATATTTTTTCAATAGGACCTTTACTTGTGTACATTTTATTTCCAAAGAAATATATTGGTTTTAGACAAGATCTAAACTCAGTTATATTTAAAAAATTAATGTGCAGCTAACAAAGTATTTCTTTGCTAAAAACGATAAATCCACGGAGTTTGTTCACTGAAAAGGATAAAACAATGTCCCTAAGAACTTGAGAAAGATTATTGCATGAAAGAGACTTATTGTTCTATTAACAAGCAATGTTCCTTTGATTGCATCGCCATTATAGAAAAGACGACATCGGATCAGCAAAGGAGAGGCCTGCACAGACATTCAACATATCCATGACAAATTTCAAATTGATCCTGTAGTTCTTTTGTCATAGTAATGTTTACCATGCCACTAGAATGTCTAAAGACTTCCTCCTCAGTCCTAGTTTCCTATACCCTTGGAATCATTATTCCTAGAAAAAAAAAATGTTCAATATCTAAACCATCTTGACAGGAATATATTTTTTTGCTCAAAATCACGAGTGAAATTATTTCACACAAATAGATAGGCAACATTACTATTGTTTCTATATTCCTATGTTGATTTGATGAATTTCCTTGTATTTTCACAGACACCACGGGTTATATCTTTGTTTTCTGAGTCACACAATCCACATGTTAGGTATGGAGAAACTATAGCAGTTGGTGTCTCTTGTGCTGGTACATGATTGAGTGAAGCCATTTCACTATTAGAGCCTCTGACATTATATGTAGTTGATTTTGTTCATCAAGGAGCTCTTATAGCAATGGCTATGGTTCTTATTCAGACAAATGCATCACATGAACCACGAGTAGGTAAATTCAGGTATGTTCTCCCTTGGACTTTACAATGGCTAATAAGTACTACATAGAAATTCAAATTTTAAAAGCAAATAGTCCAACAGTTCACCAAATTGTTTTCAAAATGTTGGTCTATACTATAGTGCAATTTTCACTCTATTCAAATGCTTCATCCCATTGTTTCAGGTGCCAATTGGAGAAGATAATTCTTGATAAGCATGAGAACACCATGAGTAACATGGGTGAAATTATGGCTTCTTGTATTTTAGATGCACGAGGTAGAAATGTAACCATTAAAAAAAATTCCAGGTCAAAACATGATAGAATGACTGTTGTTATTGGAATGGCAGTCTTCACACAATTTTGGTATTGGAATTTGGTGTTGGCTATAACTGACCCAGAGGTTTTCTATAAGACCTAGGTTCTTCGCAGTTTCCCTTTGACCAACAAAACCCCTTCGCACTGGCCCTTTCAGCAACAACCTGCAAGCAGGCTGAGGTCTCACCCGAGGTGTATCTATGGGGTACTGCGGAATCAGGTTTCCACAGTAAGTGATAAGTTGCTTGGATGGACGTATTGCGCAGCACAACAGGGGGTTTGTGCTTCGAGGTGAGACTGCGCAACGATGGAGAACGTTGCGGCCCGCACCACTATGTTCTCCTACTGCGGGACTTCTCCTAAAGCTACGAACAATGCATCTTTACTCTATACTTGGATTATCTTGAAAACTCTTAAGGCACTGAAATGAATATCACTCATTCACTCGCTCGGGCACTTAACTGACTATTATTCTAACATTCATTCGTTAAGTTGAGGTGTTGCGATTTGAACATATATGACTATACAATCCAACTGTTAAGCATTGGTTTACTACATATAAGAAAGTGTTTAACCAAATGGTTGATTCACTGTCTTCAAACACAACACTAAATGTTCATCATTCATCTATTCATACAGAACTTAACATATCATTTTCCATACTTCTTCTGAAGGAAAATGCATATCAAATTTTTCTCCTAACAACATGCAAGGAAACATCTAGACATTCATTTACAGAAAATAAAGATAAGCATTCATTCATAACACACAATCGTACAATGCAATATTTAATGTGGTTCACTCCCCCAGGTGGGAAGCTACGTCCACAAGAATGGTTGGTAATATATTTCTTTTAAAATGGATGGGGACAACCATTCTTAGTCTGTGCACTCAGCTACAGACTTTCCTTCCTCTCAGGTAGGTCTCTGCGCACTGATCCGAATTTTAGGGGGCATATGGTCTAAATTTGGATGTATAAGCCATAAAAGTATTAAATTGAGAGGCCACCCTCTCTCATCCATGGTATTTGGTAACACATAGTTTTGGCCCATGGTATGGTCTCAAGACACATTGTAATAATGCTATATAAAGGCCTAGCAAGCCTTCTCATAATAACAAGTTACTCATTTGGTTTCTCTCCTATTTTCTATTTTCTATTGTTCATTGTTCATTTGGCTTCCTAGTTTGAAAGATATGCTAATTTGAATCTCAACATATTTTTGACCCAAGGAGGCCTTGCATATCGCTGTCTTCAACGGACATTTTTTCAGTGCTCAAGAAATATCAGATGGAGTTCCATATATGGATAGATAGATCTCTTCAATATATCAAATGGGTATTTCACGGAATTCCATTTGGCTTCCTGGTTTGTGGGATATCATCAATTGAATCTCAACATATTTTTGACCCTAGGAGGCCGCACGTTTCACTATCTTCAACGGAAATTTTCTCACTTCTCAAGAAATATCAGATGGATTCCATATATGGCTGGACAGATTTCTTCAATATCTCAAATGGGTATTTCACGGAATTCCATTTCGCTTGCTGATTTGAGAGATATCATCAATTGAATCTCAACATATTTTTTACCCTAGGAGGCCGCACATTTCACTGTCTTCAACAGACGTTTTCTCACTAGTCAAGAAACTTCAGATGGAGTTCCATATATGGATGGAGAGATCTCTTCAATATCTCAAATGGGTATTTCACGTATTTTCATTTCGCTTCCTTGTTTGAGAGATCTGATCATTTGATCATCAGCATGTATTTGACCCATGATGATAGCCTGTACCTTCATATTCAGCGAGGTCTTTCTCTCGCCTCAGGAATATAGAGAGGGATTTCCACACATGGATGAAAATATCTCTTCGATATCTCAAATGGGTCTTCAATGGAATTCAATTTCAGTACATGCATCAGAAACTATGAATGAATTTGCAGCAAGACATCAACTGCACCAAAGATCATGAATTTTCAATTTTTTTAAATCTTAATGTAATCATGGTTATGGGTTAACCACACAAAACCCATACTTGTGTATTGTAATAATGGTTATGGGTCAGCCACAAAAAACCCACGGTTATGTGTTAACCACACAAAAACCTTCTCTTCAGTGGAAGCAAGCTTGTCATTGCCACCATGGTTATGGGTCAACCACACAAAACCCATGGTATTGAGTCAACCACACAAAACTTTTCTCTTTATTGCAACCAAGCTTGCCATTGTCATCATAGTTATGGTTCACCCTTGAAAAACCCACAGTTATGGGTCAACCTCGCAAAACTCACGGTTATGGGTCAACCACACAAAACCCTTCTCTTCAATTGGTAACTAGCACATTGTAATCATGGGTCTCTTTTAGCATGAAATGATGGGGACCATCATTTTCTAAGGGGGGAGGAATGATCCGAATTTTAGGGGGAATATGGTCTAAATTCGGATGTATAAGCCATAAAAATATTAAATTGAGAGGCCACCCTCTCTCATCCATGGTATTTGGTAGCACATAGTTTTGGTCCATGGTATGGTCTCAAGACACATTGTAATAATGCTATATAAAGGCCTAGCAAGCCTTCTCATAATAACAAGTTACTCATTTGGTTTCTCTCCTATTTTCTATTGTTCATTGTGGGATTAATTATATCTTAGTGACTTATTGGTAATTAGTTTCAGAGGTGGGGCTCTTCTTTGAGCCTCACCTCCCTTTCACTTAATATGCTTTTGTTCATGCTTATTATCATGCAAAATTAGTATTTTTCATGTGAATTTTATGACAGATTTGCATGCTTAATCTCCTCCTCTCTTGGCATTCAAGTTTTCCAATTCTTAGCTTCCAAGATCTGGATCACGCACACAGCTGCAGAGTCTCTACAATCTTCTCGACTCAAGAGATTTTACAATGCGACACCCAAAATTGTAACAACCAAAAGTAAAAGAGTAACCCCATCCCATACAAAATTATCTTCTTAAATAGATCATGCTTCTAAGGTCGTGTCTTTACAATGCCAAAGACCTAAACCCAAAACTATCACGTCCCCTCCCATCATACCAGCATGATCGAGAGGACGTGATACTATAACCGGGCATCTAGCCCCATGAACTTATTAAGTAAGTTTTCACATGATATAAAACACATATGGAAACATATAATCATAAGAAAAACACAGCGAAAATAATATCTATTACACATTCATCATACATTCAAGATATTCATCAAATAATAAATGCAAGTTAAAACAGGAGAATACTTATCTTATAACAAAGTAGTCCCAAGCAACTGGCTATGCAACTGCAACGTTCCACCCAACCATAGGCCCATTGTGCTTATCAACCTCTTGATACAACTGCCACCCCCGAGCTGGGCATGATTTCTACAAGGAAACAGGGAACAACATACTCACACATAGCCAAGCATACACCAAGATGAGCCAAGCCAATCTACAATTGGGTTTATCAGGCTACTAGGAAATGGAAAGGAATAATTGCTAAGCTAGTGAGCTCAAGCACAAAGCCAGGGATAACCTTACAAGATCTATCTAGCTTGGCACCCACAATACCTACACACACAGCACAAGGAAGTATTCTCTTCACTACCACACAGTCCCTCAAGCCATACATTCCTTTCTAGTGATCTCAGGGTGTGCATAGAAAAGTATCCAAAGCCCTCTTGATCCTCTTGAGAGGTTATTTTCCCCACTAGGTTTATCAAGCCAATTCTACCCCCTACCACTCCAAAACTTTAGCTCACAGGTTCAAACCAAAACAAGGATGCACCTAACAGCAGAACCACAATTATTGGGCAGGATAAAAACGTTTTTACAATGAGATGCCCAAAGATGGGGTTTTCATTAGCTATAGAAAAACGTGGGAAACCCAAAAATGAAACTAGTAGATGGGGAACAACCCTGGGAAGCGAAATCCATTTTCAGAAAAACATCCATGGACAATTCGGGGCAAAAACGACCTCCCTGACAGTCCCAAATCATGGCCTTCCTCTCCCAACTGTTGTACAATGCAAAAAACGACTCCCAGGCATGGAAAAATGCAGGATTTGGATGAAAAACGTGTAGGGAAAGACCCAGCTAGCTCAAACTGCGTGAGTGAGTAAAAACTATGGTTTCAGAATGCCTTTGGGCACCATTTCGTGGGTGTTTTCTTGCCCCAGAAGCAAAAGTACATTTTTCCAGGTTGATGGCTTGCCCATGCACGAAATTGGCTTCCATACCTCTTCATTCCCAAGGCATTAACTACCTCAACCAATTTCTGGAAGAATTAAATGATTGGGTCCATAACCCAAAATGGGTAGTTGAGAGTTCATGGGTTTCCTTATTGACACATGGATTAGCACCATTGGCTCAAGGGTTTGAATAATTTCCCTCCCTATTCCTTGTAGAATCATGCCCCCATCTCTTTGTTGCATTGCATAGCTAGTTGTGGGTATTTTCATTAAAATTCGTATTTACATGATGTCTTATTTACATTGTGCCTATCTAGCACAAGAACCATAGGCATCTATTTCTTTAATTGCCAATACATAAAATGCCAAATCAATGGTGGAGCCTTGGCCTTGAGCTCGTCACCATGATTAAATAACAATATTTACATCATTTACGATTTAATGCGAAGGGGGTCAAAATGCGGACGTGACAAAAACCCTTAGGGTTTACAAAACTGTGTCGGTTTCCCTAAACCGGCTTGCTGGCATCTGGTAGCGTCTGCTTCATCGTGGCGGTTCTCCACGTCTTCACTATGTCGCTATCGGCCTTCCTGTCACATGCGTGCCAACATATCTCTTTCACTGAACTGTTCGTCTCTAACGATTTCGCCCATCAGGCGTGCCAAGCCGTCGCTTTCCTTGAGCTGTCCTTCCCTTAACAAACTCGTGCATTGGCCATCTTCCTGATTTGCTCGTGCCCGTCGCTCGGCACTTCTGTAGCATCTTTCCAAAATTAGACCACTACTAGTCCATCCGATACCTACACCTAATCCTTTCCCAACACTCTGCTTTACTTGTTCCACATGGCCTAACTGCTTCACAGCACTGCTTCCTCACACCGCTAGTCTTCGCAGTGTCTCCAAAATTCAAATGTTGCGCACAACTTCACAGCACTATCAACACTTAGACAAAATACCATCTTTTTCCGAGCTGCGCCCGGCTTAGCTTTTCCTGCTTGTCAAAAATGTTACCAAAACTTTGTCCCAACTTGGGCCCAACATGCCCCTAACACTTACATATGGCTCATCCCCGAGCCACTTGCTGCTTCGGTCGTCTCACTCTGCTCCACGACCGATGGAACTAACTTGGCCATGAACTCGTTATATGTACCGAACAATGCTCCACTGCTTCTCTAGTATCTTATTCAACTTGTTGTACTATCTCAAGTAGTGTTAGAGGTATCTCTTCTCCAATCTGTCCCTGTACCTACTCCTGGTTGTCGCGCAGTTCCTTCAGCTTGTCTTCTATCTACTACAACACTGCTGTAGAATCCTCCAGGAGTTGCTGTGACTGATTATCCATCTCAGTCTCTTTTTCTCTTAATGCCTAGACTTCCTTCTTCAAGCCGGATATTTCCTTATACCTGGACAGCCTCTCCCTGGGTGGCAGAGCCTTGAGTTCTGCGTCCAACTTTTCTACCGCGGATTGCTTTTTCTTTACCGCGGTCTTTACCTCCAGTAGCCTTTGATCCTCTTCAAGGGCAGTGAATGTCTTTGAAACTTTTTCCAAGAGATCTTGTCACTTAGCCATCTCACTCGTTATGCTCTACACGGCAGCACTCACTGCTTGCTCTCTTAACTGCTACTCAGTTAATGGCGTTTGTGTATTCAGCTTTTCCTTCAACGAGGAAAGATCGACCTCATAGAAAATTTCCTTATCCTGTAACTCTGATTTCAAGGATTTCACCCTTTCTCCAATCCTGAGAACTATGTCCATAGGATCATCCTGGAGTTCTATACCTTCAATATCTTGGGCAACAGTAGATATAGTAGTCTCCAACTATTTTCGGTGGTCCTATTCATCACGCAGCTGCATGTCTGTGTGCAACTTGAGCTGCCTGTTTGCTGCGTGCAGCTCTGCTTGTGACTTCATCGACTCTACTGTTCGTTCATGCATCTCCTCGATGATCTGCGTGTGGATGAAGTGTAAACCTGGAAAGAGGATTTTGGCCAAGTCGAGCTCTACCCGCTCAACTCCCTTTGTGCCCAAGGCAACCTGTTCTGTCATTGGTAATGCAATAGCCAATGGGTCCACATGGACAATCCTGGTCATAGAAGGCAACGCTATTTCTAGCTGTGGCGGTGCTTGTTGCGAGGTTTTTATTGGCCTCCCTTTAGCTGATGCTCCGCGTGGCAAGGTTATGCTCTTCTAGACATTATCCATTTTCTTCATGAGACCTTGCAGTGCGAGCCTGGTCTTTTGCAGGTCATCCTAAATGACCTGATCCTTTTTTTCTTTGTCAGTCATGAGCTCCTACATCTGTTCTGATACCCTTTCTGCTATCATGTCAAATTCATCTTCCTTCAGCATTGTCTCAGCTTGAGTCTTTGTGGCCTTCATCTTCTTCCGTGCCTTCGGCTTCTGCGAGGTCTCTGGCTCTTTGCGCTTTCATGTTTCTTCAATAATCAGGCATGACAGCAGGATTGGCTCGTCTTCATCAGAGTCTGTCTCAACATCCATGACTTCAACACGGAAGTCGGCGGGCCAGTCCTTCATGAGGATTTCAATGTCGTCCTCATACATATGGTAGTTACCCGCGTACCATTCTGGCTTCTTCATTCTTGCTTTGGGTGAAACAAAAATACATAGCATGTCCGCCATGAAATCAAGAATGCGAATGTACTTCGACGTTACCTACTTTGTGGTGCAGGATGTCTGAGTGTAATACTGATAGAAAACTTCAGCTGTCGCGTGCTAGCATTCTGCGTTGATGTTTTCCCAGAGGTTGGCATAATGGAACCCTCTAGGATTGTTGGTATCTGTAATGACACCCACATAGTCCTTCGGCTCCTTCCATCCGGAAAAGGCAATAAGGATGATCAATCATGTGAAGTGGAACTGTCCACCATTTTCCTGCGTATCATTAAGTTCATCCAAGAACTCATTAAGAAGATACTGACACCAATTGAACTCGGTGCCTTCAGCCGCTATGGCACCGAGTAGTACTGCGCCTGCAAGCACCTCTGGTGGCCTAGTTGTTCTGAGGATTTTTCCTGCAAGCTGCCGTGTGACAAATTTTGTTGTTTTGTCTTCAATTTCTTCTGTGGTGAAACCTATTTTCCCTTTCACCAATGCATGGTTTTTCTTCATCTTCTCGACAACTTCTTTTTCCTTGCTCTTCCCTTGGAAGAACTACTTGGGATCCTTGCTGCGCTTGCTGAGGCCTGTTATGCGGTGGATCAAAGCAATGTTGACATCAATATTTTTGTATAGCTACAAGTATCGCTGGTGGATTCGCACCATCAGCATGCGAACCATAGAATTAACTTCCGGTGAGTGATCAAAATGTGGCAATCTAAAGAGGTTCAACAATCCTGACTGAACTACCGGTGTCAGCCAGCTTTCAGCAACCAAGTTAAATGTGCCCTTGGCATCTTTCTTCCAGCACATGTATTGGTCAGGCTGGAACTATGGGTACTGAGGCACGTGGGGCTCTTCCGTTTGCACGCCTAGGAGGTCAAAATCTTCCCATTTATAGTCTGGAATGTTTCTGAGCAGGTTCTTGGCAACCTCTACATGTTTTGAAATCAGCGACAATGGGATTTCATATCTAGCATTCTTGGTCAACTTAAAGACTGGGGCATCCAACACCCATGGTGATATATACTCTGGTGTCAACTTCAGGGGTTCCTTCTGAAGGACCGATGATATTTGCGTCGTCTAGCCTATCTTTTGAATCTTGCTTCGTGGTGCTGTTACGTCTTTCCCTTTATCTTTCCCTTTGTCCTGCATGACTGGGTTATGGCGAGGTGATCTATGGGATCCTTGGCCTTGTTCTGTTAGAACCTTCTTGGCAGGGGTTTTAATTAACTCTGCAATTCCCCCGTGCTGAAAGACTCGGATTGCTTCTTGAAGTGTAAGCTCTTCTTCTCTATATGGTGATTTAGACATTCACTGTCGAGAGTATGTAACTATTTCTGAGATATGACTAAGGATTGCTAACACAGGAATGGAGGCATGAAAAAATCTAAGTGTCTGGTAACGCCCGCGAGTCCTTATGCGGCGTTATTTATAGGTGCAGCTGAGCCCTCCCCGTGCCTTCCAACGGCTAAATGGGCATTTAATGTATTACTGTTGGCCAATTTGAACGAATCCTTCAGTCATTAGTGTGTCCATAACGGCTATCTTTTCTTTAAATGTTGAAGTGGTTGTTGTAACGGTCATCTAACAGCTATTTTCTCAAAAGTACTCTAACGACTATTTTTTCTGAGTGCTGCGCCGAGCTACGCGGCTAGCCATCTGTGATCCTACGCATTTACTTTGTAGTGCTATTATTTTTCAATTGCACAATTCCCTTTTTCTTTTCTTACTTCTTCTCTCTTTTTTTCTTTTTTTTCCCGCGCAGCTTCAGCAGTGCTACACGGTACACACATTGTTCTACTTATCATACATGTACAGACTCCTTTACATTTCCAGTGTCCAATTTCAACTGTACCTGACACTTAGAAATCTCTTCCTCTGCTTGTTATCCAAGGTTCTACGAAGCAGAACTATCGTGATATAGCTTTAGTCTGCTTCCATTTATCAAAGTTGGTAGGGTATCGCCAGCTAAATTGGCTAACTGGACTGCACTAGTGTTAGTAACATGTATCACAATATATGGGCCAAGCCAATGCATCTTAAATTTACTAGAAAACTTCATGAACTTGCTATCATACAGAAGGACTAGGTCACCTACCTGAAAGCACCTGTTCTTCATATGGCGATCATGCCAAGCTTTCTCGCGGTCTTTCTGAACTTGCTAGTGGAAGCCAGCAATGAAGCGATCTTCCTCCAATCCCACGAGGTGTAGCAATCTTTCTTCTAATGCTGCGCAGTCTGCCATCCCTATGAACGCAACGATCCTCAAACTAGGGACAATATATTCCATTGACATTATAGCTTCCTTCCCATAAGACAACTGAAAAGGCGTATGTCCTGTCAATTTCTTGCATGTGGTCCTGTATGCCCATAACACAAAGGAGATGCGCAGATCCCAATCATCTTTATTTACATTGCAAACCTTAGTCAGTGTGTTCTCCAGTATTTTATTGAAAGCCTCAATAGTTCCCTTCACCTGTGGATGATATGGAGTACTGCGCTGATGACAAATGTGGAATTCCTCTGTAAGTGCCTCAATGGTCTTATTCAAAAAGTGACTACCTTGGTCACTCATCAAAATCTTCAGACAGCCAAATCTTGACAATATTTCTTCAAAAATGAACTACGCAGCAGTACTGGCGCTGCAATCCTTTACTGGCTTTGCTTCCACCCATCTAGTGAGGTAATCAGTAGCAATAATAATATACCTCACACCAGTTCTTTTTCCTAGTGGGTTTATAGGACCCACAAAATCAATTGCCCATTTCTCAAACGCTTGCAAGGTCTACTGTGGATTTAATGGAATCTCATCCTTTCGCGAAGGTTTTCCTGTCCTCTGACAGACATCACAGTTCCTGCAGTGTTCTTTCGAATCTTTGTGGATCGTGGGCCACCATAGCCCTGCGCGCAATATCTTCTGCGTGGTATCCCTTCCTGCATAGTGACCTCCCACAACCCCTGAATGCGCGTCTGCTAGAATAAACAGTTTCTCATGATTTAGTATGCATCTGTGCAGGACTTCTTTTGGTCCGAGTTTGTATAACTGACCTGCAATTATAGTGAAGTCTGCGGTGCGCACCACTAGCTGTTTCTTTTGCTAGACAGATAATTCCTACGGTGCCAGCCCTGTTGTCAAAAAATTAATGATATCCTTATAATAATCATCGGCAACCTTTATAGTGAATAACTATGCATCAGGCAGACTGTCTTCAATGTTCATCGGCTCTTCTCCTGACTCAATCCTAGAGAGGTGGTCAGGTCCCAAGTTTAGCCTGCCGGGCTTAACAAAAATCTCAAAATCATACTCTTAGAATAGCAACAACCATCTGTATATGCGCCCCCCTAACACTGGCTTATTGACAAAGTATTTCAACGTAGAGTGGTTAGTGAACATAAGGAAGTGTGCACCAAGCAAGTAATGTCTGAATTTCTGTAGTGCATATACCATCGCAAGGCCTTCCCTCTCGGTAGTAGTATAGTTCTTCTCTATTGTTGAGAGCTTCCTGCTCTAGAATGCAATAGGGTGGTCAATACCTCCTTCACCTGGCTGAGCTAATACATTTCCCAAAGCAATGCATGATGCGTCAACATGGACATGGAATGGCTTTGTCCAGTCTGGAAAGACTAGAATAGGTGCAGTCACCATCTTTTCTTTTAGTGTATCAAAACCTTGTTCGCATTCCACGTTCCAAATGAGTGGTGCGTCTTTCTTTAGCAGCTTTTCCATTGCTGCAGTTATCTGCGCGTAACCCTTTATAAATTTCCTGTAGTATCCAATATGGCCTAAGGTAGAGCGCAACATCTTGACTGAGGTTGGTGTTTGCAAGTTCACAATAATGGCAATTTTTGCAGGATCCACCATCAATCCTTGCTTACAAACAATGTGCCCAAGTAGAATGCTATAAGGAACACAAAAAATACACTTCTTTAGATTTAAAGAGATCTGATGCTGTCGACACTTTTCAAGCATCATTCTGATGTTCGCGCAATGGTTCTTCAATAAACCAAACACAGTCCAATCATCAAAATAGGCTTCGAGAAACTTATGCATAAACTCTTTGAATGCTGCAATGACCACTCTAGAAAATATGGTAGGTGTGTTCTTCAGGCCAAAAGGCATTACTGTGTACTGGAACGACCCCCATTCTATAGAAAAAGTCCTCTTATGCCTGTCTGTGGGATCAATCCTTATCTGATGATATCCAGAGAAACCATCAGTAAAGGAATAGGCCTCATTCCCTCCAACATTGTCAAGCACTTCATCTGTAAAAGGAGTTGGGAATGGGTCGTGCATAGAAGCATCATTCAGTTTTCTGAGATCCACACTAATCCTGATCTCACCCTTCGTTTTCTTGTCTTGAACGACCATGGTACTAATCCACTCGGATTCCTCGACAGGTTCAATGATTGCTGCTTCTAGCATCTTATCCAGCTCTGCGCACACTCTTTTTTTATAGCGCAGATTTAATCTGTACTATCTCTCCTTGACAGGCTTTGCACCTAGCTTCAAAGGTATTTTCATGACTCCTAGGTCTCCCAAAATTCCTTTCATTTCTGTAAATTTTGTCAGAAATAGCTCCTGATACTCATGCAAGGTGTCTGCGATCTCTGCAACAGTCTGATCGTCCCAATAATCTCCGATTGCTGTGAACTTCGGTTCTTCTTTTGTGCCAATATTCACCTTCTGTGTCTTTACGGGTCCGCTCATGTCTGGGATTTCTAACGTAGGTGCTTCTACATCGTGCGCACCCTCCGACTCTGGTATGTTTATGTTGCACGGATCATCATCATCATCTTCCTTTCTATCCCCATCTTCTTCAGCTAGGTTATAACACTCGATAGTATGTTCTTCATGTTTCTTCCATTCCGACTGTAGGTTCACAGGAAAGGTATCTGCCCCAAAGAATTCCTCCAATGTCATATTTTTGTGAGGACGGTCTTCCCTGAATATGCGTTCCTTAATTATTTTCAATGCCTCATGGATCAACGAGTTTTTGTCCTCGAAGCTGAAGTCCCTCTGGAAGTTCGCAGTCAACATTTCCCAATCAGTGGTTTCCCTGCGCAACTCCAGGTCTAGGTACCATTTCTTTGGAATGTCATCCTCTAGGGTATGCATGAATAGGTGCACCCATTCTTCATGTGGCCTTCCCAGCCATGCCTGCGAACAGACTTCAACATGCTAACTAGGATCTGTCTGTCCATTAAACTTCTGAAAGGGTAAACTTCATCTTAGTCTTGCATTGGTCCCAAGTGGTCAATGTCTGCTTGTGCGCATTCCACCATCTAGTGGGTGTGTCACACAGTGCCATATCCAGTGCTAGTAATCTGTGCTCATCTGCAATAGCTGCAGTGTATTCTTGGATGAAAGTACAAACATTAGCAGAACCATCATATGTGGGAATAGGACTTACCTCCTTCTCGATCCAGTGCAGTGATTTTCTAACCTGCGCGCACCTTCTTGCTGATACTTCATGCATCCGGCTTTGGCAATTTTCCAGCCCTGCCTCCGAATCAGAGACGTAGGAGCTGTCACATCTCCAGCTAACACTACAAAAAAAAGGGTCATTGGTGAGGGTCCAAAAATTTCACCATAAGCTCATTTGGTGATGGTCAAGAGGGGTCCCGTCACCAAAACCTATGCGTCGCCAAACGCACCATCACCTTAAGTGGGGATATGTGGTGACATTCAAGGCCCGCCACCAATAATTATGATTATTACAGGTTGTGACCACCACCAATCGTTATGAAGTGTTGGTGACGAACCTGCTTTGACCCTCACCATTTGATGCATATATGGTGACGGCTAATGACCGATCATTGGTGAGGGTTGAGACATGTCACCATAATCACATTGGTGATGGTGAAAAAGGAGGGCTTCACCAAAATGTGAATGTCACCAACGACTGTGTCCCCAAAAGTAGAGGTGGTGTGGTGACATTCAATGTTCGACACTAATAAGGATTATTAGTGACAAATAGTGACCCTCACCAATTTATATGAAGTTTTGGTGATGGACCTAAGGGCCTCCATCACCAAAAAAACTGAACGTCGCCAATGACAAATGATGAGGGCCTTGCAATGACCCTCACTATTGAGGATATTTCCATTAACATATCAATGGTGACAACCGCTATGAGATTGTCACCACTTTTCATTTTGAAAATCTTTTAATGACGCAACATAAAGGATCGTTGCCATTTCAATTAAAATTGTAAAAAACATAATTATAATTATAAATTGTCACAAGGAGAATGTAACCCTAGTAGATGGTGATGACCAATAGCCTGCTAGAATAAATTGAACATTTTGTTATTATTATTATAACATTTTACTAATTTGAAAAAGCAAAAATATCACATTGTTATAAGTAAAGTAAATAGAAATGATTCACTAACATGTTTACACGATAACTAAAATTGATATATAAGATTTTTTAAGCATATGGAAACAAGATACCAAAAGATGATATAAAATGTTGTAACAACAGTTTAATAACGTATATCTACAGGCTTGGCCCAAGCCTGTAAGATGAGTTGTTTTTTACACTTTCAGATGCACAAATGGAAATCAGACATATGGGCCTTCTTTGGAATCATGTCACCCAGCTCATCCTCCTGTTTGTTCCTCCAATTTCATTCTAATGTTAACCAAGGAGCGGATTTATTGCAGACTGGTCACAGAACAAAGGAAGCATAGTTTATGCTTCCGTTGTGATGAAATGCTATGAAAGTTAACGGAAACTAAACAAGCACTATAAATCAACACTATTGACAACAACATAAGCACAAGCAACTATTCAAAAATCTATTCAAACAACTTTTTTGAACTCCAACGAAAAACATGAACCATACCTCAGTCATTATTTCTGCCAACTGCTTGACAGTGACCTCATTATTAGGATTGCCAACCTTGAAAATGTGACTATTTTCCCTGGAAGGAATTTCCTGAAAAATGAAATAGGTAAGTATTATAAATATATAAGCACTGTGCAACAAATAACATTATGGTCCTCAAAAGTCATTATCTCTCATTATTTCTCTCTTTTGCTTCATATTGCATCATCAAATTTTTGTGGTCCTCAAAAGTCCTGCTCTGTGCAACAATAATAACATTAACATTGGATATCATTCTCAAAAGTCTTATTTAAAAGAATACTTGACCTCATAATTTTTTTAAGTGTGGTTCTGAAACTTGCACGATATAATTCAAATCCAATCTGCCACAATATAATATGCAGAGGAATTTCAGGATTCAACAAACCACAAGGAACTCAACTTTGAGCCCAACTGCATCGGTTAAAATCTAGAGATAGACTATCCAAGTTGTTTTTCAAAGCTTTGGCTACTAAACATGTACATCAAAGGATAGTGGATAGCGGTTGTGAGATGAGTGGGAGGTCTCATCATGAAAATAAGAGATTGAAGAGGAAATTGTGGCTCGTGATAGGATTGTCTTCCAATCTCAAGCTTAGATTGATGAGAGGAAGGTGTCCTCATAATTGGTCTCCCACAACACCGTAGCTATAAGCATAAGGATTATATTATGTCCCCTTTTTTGTTAACTTGTTCTAGATTTGAAGAATCACAAAAGGTGTTTTGGGTTGTTTGGCATACTATTCAATCTCTGCTTACACAAAAGTTTAGATGGCATACAAGTATATAATAATTGATTCATGCAAGCAAAAGCATCTAGACTCTTTCTATCATTATCCAAATTTGCAATCCCTACAATTTAATGGGCTAGACAATATTATCAAACAAAAAGAATTCAGGGTGGATGTTTTGGAATTTGGTCAGAAATACTCTCTTTATAAATGAAAAGGAACAAGTGGTGCCTTTCTTATGAGATATTGTTTAGTTGCTTCATGTATTAGGCCATTCACTTCAGGTTCTTTTTTCTTTGATTTTCTTTTCTCCAGTCTATTATGTCCTTTCCTAGTTGACCTAAATTTGGGGGGCTGAAATCACATTCTCCCAAATTTGTTGAACTCCCATCACCCTCTGCCACTGAGCTTGTGGAAGCAGGCCCTTCACCTAGATTCATCCCATCAATTTCTGGATTGTATTCAGCCACACAAATCCCTAAAACATTTTTTTAGAATAACCATCTGCTTGACTGCATGGAGCCCCTTGAGCAGAAGGATCATTTATTATTACATCATAAGAAACACTCACAGGGACACTGTTTATACAATTCCAAGCATGCAAAACCAATAGAGAACACACTAATTTTTTCCTTAAAGAAATCTATTGTGGAATAACTCCAAGTTAATGATTTAAAAATAAAGAAACAAATGCAAAACACAACAAAAAATACACCACTATAAAATGATATAATTCCATACCCAAGTTAACACATCTGGAAAGTCAATATGAAGCAATTACAACTACATAGTAGTCCACTTACTTTCCAAGAGCATAATCAAACATAAAGGACGAGCTGTAAATAATCCATTGGATAGTCCAAGAACATCTTAATTCAGTCCAAGACAAAAGATCAAAACTAGCATTTATCAAGAACATCATTCATTCAATGTAAATCCGAACCATTAGTGACCCAATATGCAAAGTCTGCAAATGTATAAACCATGTAAAGGTGAATATAGAAGAATCGATATGTTTTGTTGTTTAATATTCAACCATATTCCTTCACAATCTGAACGGACATAATCCATGTTCACGTCAACATCGACATCTACTATATCTTCTTCATTTACACATTTTGCTTCTCGAAAGTCTGCAACCCCTAACAAATCTGCATACTCGGGTTCATATGATGTACTATTTCTCAATCCTTTTGGAGGTCATGTTAACACTATATACTAGTCAGTCTCAACTAGATCTTGTACATAGAATACTTGTTTAGCTTGCGATGCCAGAATAAATGGATCATCTTGCCAATGATTCTGACTTAAGCATTTCTTCATATTCACCATTTTAAAACCCAAATCATCAGTTTTAATCCCTCTCTTATTGTATACATCGACCCAATGACATTTGAACAATGTGTACTCCATACAAAAATAGTCCAATGTAATTATTTCTTCTATTACTCCATAAAATGTTGTTTTCTGAAGTACATGGTTTGGATCTTTGGAACTTGACCTCATCATTGTTTCGGCTTCCAAACACACCACTATTTTGTGTGGTTCTCTCATTATCCATTCTTTTTGTGTGGAATCTATAACCATTGGTTAGGTATCCCTTGTACTTATTCACAAATTTCCTTGGGCCCCACGCTAGCCATTTAAGTGTATCAGACACATTTCCGTCTCCTTCCACCTACATATTTTCAGTTTTTTTAATGTAGTTAGAACACATACATCCAACCTATGATAAAATATTTAAATTTGTACATGACAATATTCAACATGTAATGATTTGTAAGTACTTATGATATAAATAGTATAAAGTGAGCTTTTTTTTTAGCCAACTAGAAAACTATTGGGTGTGGAGTCTCTACAATAGAGCTTCATCTTTTTTGGTTTGGGTAAATGAGTTGAGAATCTCCATTTTGTGCATCCTAATTTGACAATTATGGACAGTAAAATTGGTTGTTAATGTGTTTTGATAAAATATGAATAAAAATAATTTGAAATGTCAAATACATTATTCTATCCATGGATCTGTGTTTTGTTAAACCACAAACAAACAAAATTTTGAAGGTCAAACATGTTACTTACTCTATCCATGGATCAACTTCATTTGTGTGAAATAGAACCCACCTATGGGCTTGTTCCCAACTAATGTTATCCATTTCTTATGGAATTGAAGCAAATAATGGCTTTCCATCAAGAATTACTTCTTCAACTTCATCATCCCACACTTCATTTTGACCATGTGTGGTTCCAATAGCTTCCATACTTTCAAGTATCCTTCACAAAAATTTATTGATTCCTCCACATTGTAGCTTTCAGCGATGCATCCTTCAGCCCTATTTTTGTTCTTAACATAACTCTTGTATACTTTCATACACCTACAAAAAGAGCATATTTTTTAAGTAATGTCGAAAGCTTTGAATAAATTATTCTTCTTGTGGTTCTTGATAGAAAGTAAAGTTCCATGTACCTCTCAAAGGGGTACATCCATATATATGAAACCGAGTCACAATATCGAAGCTCACGTATCAAATGCACATTCAAATGCATCATTATATCGAAAAATGAAGGAGGGAAGTATTTTTCAAGCGAGCACATTGTCTCCGCAATATCATTTTTCAACTTGTGAAGGCTCTCTATTGAAACCGATTTTGCACAAATTTTCCTATAAAAGTAACAGAGCTTACAAAGCGTCTTTCGAATAGCAATTGGTAGCACATGGCGTAGAGCTACTAGAAGAAGTTGTTGCATTAGAACATGGCAATCATGTGCTTTCATTCCATGAAACTTAAGCTCTTCCATAGATATATGATTTTTTGGATTAGAGCTATAACCATCTGGAACTTTTAATGTGAAAAGAACGTGACATGGGGTTTCTTTCTCTTTCTTTGAAAGAGTATGCGGTGCAGGTGGAAGGAATATTTTTTTTCCTTTAACTTCTGGCCATAGTGATTTTTTCAAGCCCATTTTTTGCAAGTCATCTCGTGATTTCTTTCCATCTTTGGACTTCCCTTTTATATCCAAGAGAGTTCCAAAAATTCTTTCACACACATTCTTCTCCACATGCATTACATCTAAATTGTGACATTGCAGGTGTTTCTGCATTCCAACACATTGAGAATATTGGAAAATTATTTAATATGGAGGAAATCATAAACAATGAATTCAATGAAGACATCTAATCACAATGACGTCATATAAGCATGCAATGTATACTAATTAGCAATGGTTGATGTCTCTACATACCTCCCAATATGGCATATTGAATAGTATTGATTGTTTCTTCCACACCACAACATTAGTTTTTTCACCTTTTTCCTTATTTATTTTCCTTTTCTTTGATTCTCTCTTCCCCCAAACTGTTTCGTTTCCCCTTGTTTCCTTAAAAATATCTGACACTCTTACAACTGGAGGGGCATAACGAAGCTCCTCCTTCCCATTAAATAGTCCCTTCTATGAGCGAAACTTATGATTTTGAGGAATAAATCTCCTATGTCCCATGTACACACATTTCTTGCTACAATTGAGGTACTCTGATTATGTGTTCTTTCCACATATGGGGCATGCATTATAGCCTTTTGTTTTGCAACCAACCATATTCCCATAAGCTGGAAAGTCATGAATCACCCACATAAGAATCACCTTCATGTTAAAGCATGTGTTATTGTAAGCATCATATGTCCATACTCCTTGGTCCCATAATTCCTTTAGTTCATCTACCAAGGGCTCCAAATACACATCAATGTCATTACCTGGTTGCTTGGGACCAGGTATTAACAATGTTAACATACAAAAATTCCTTTTTGTGCACAACCATGGTGGGAGGTTGTATGTAACCAACACTACAGGCCAAACACTGTATGTACTGCTCAAGTATCCAAATGGATTAAATCCATCTGCTGCCATTACAAGTCGTACATTGTGGGGTTCGCCTGAAAAACTAGGCCATCTTTCATCAATAGTTTGCCAAGATGCTATCAACAGGGTGGCTCATATGACCATCATTGCTTGCATTCTCATGATGCCACCTCATTTTTTGTGACATGTCCGCAGAGCTAGAACAAGAAAGAAAATCTTTCATTTATATATAATATTATCATATAATAACACTATGAAAAATGGTAAAGATAATATAAGCCAGGTGAAAACTCGAATACAATTATGGTGTTGAAAATCATACCTTTACATTCTCCTTAGCCTCGGTGCTATGGGGAAATATCTTAAAACCTTTGCAGGAACACCTTGACACACCTTTTGAGATTGAGCATCCACCTTCCGTCAAGATTTTCCACATGTTGGGAATTCATCTTTACTTTTGTTACTTCCTCGATATAAAATGAAATCATTGGGACATGCATGTATCATATCATAGTTTAATCCCAATGATTTTATCAACTTTTTTGCAGCATATGCAGAATCGGGAAGTGTGTTATCTCTAGGAAGTGTATTTTTATGCAACTTTAACATTTGGCCAAAACTTCTATCAGACCATCCACTATTCACTTTGAGATTGTAATATTCTACGGTTGTTGATAGTTTTGTGAAATCAACACAACCAGGGTACAATGGCATCTTTGCATCTTCGATTAACTTCCTATATTAATTAACTTCATTTAGTACATTTGTTGATGCCAAACCCACATTATCACAACCTTCGTTTAGGTTTTGATCAAGACATGGATAAGCATCATTCACCATATGAAGCACTTGATCACCAACAATGGTTGTATCATCATCCTTTTCGAGTGGATCATTACCATTTTGAAACGATGTTCCAAGCTCATCAACCTGATTATTGTAATGGCATTCTACATGTCCATAACCTTATTAATAAGAAAATTGAAATTCATTTCAGTGATTTTATGGTTTTTATGAAAATTAGAATGAATAGATATTGGTCAAATAGGGGCCTTTACCAATGCAAATTAGATTACCAGTTGAGATGATATATGCTCTATAACTTCACGTGGTTCATTTTCAGAGCGTTTCCTAGCCTCATCAATAACGGATGGAATCTAAAGGTGAGAGGAAAACATAATTAAGCACATATAAATATAATTTATATCTTTATTGTAATACAACACATATAAATATAATTTATATATTTATTGTAATACAAGTTTGAAACTAGATCAATTGATTTATTTCAAGATACCTGACTGTGAATGCTCTCTCCATGAAAATACCAAATTTTATATTGTTCTATTATTCCATCACAAATCAAGTGCTCGCGTATTTTATCAAATGTTCGTACTTTGACTATGCCACATTTATTACATGGAAATTTTATGGACATCTTATTCCTTGAATGTGCCTTGGAAAACTTTAAGAATTCCTCAACCCCATCTCTATATTCTTGTAGTGTCCTACACATAACCAATTTCCATTAAGTCACATAAATTTAATTGAGAACAAGTTAGCACTGATACATTTTTTTGGTATATCACCATGAATAACCAAATATAGAAACTATACCTATTTTTCAAGTTCATCCAGTTTCTTTTGTCCATTTGATAATATGCTCCAAGCTCCTTTGAAATTATGTCTACAATGAACTAAAAACGTTAGTTGATATTAAACCTCATATATATTGAAAACACACAACTTTGCACTAACAACTTGCGGTCAAACATCTACATAAACCCACATTTCTTATTAAGAGGTATTTTGATATTTAAAAACTCCCTAAACTGTTCAAATATTTGACTTAGATCTTCTGGAAATAATCTTTGTGGATTAATGCATTATTGTAATTGTCTCTTTAGATGTCAATTTGTAGAACCATTGAAATTCGAACCAATATGGCATCTAACTTCTAAGAAAGTAGAACCCATAAATATTCCACCCAGACTCAAAACTAATTCATTCCAAGTAGCCCTTCAATGCAGAGTGTTCAACATCACTCCTCTTCATACTGAGCATAATTCCAATGTAGTCAACACTCAACTTTAGATCTTAATTCAACCTTAAAATTAAAATGTAGCCCAACAGAGAGTAACACAATTAACTAATTCATTTCCTGGTTAGCTTGTATATTCACCAGAGTTCATCAATCACATAGACATATATGAAATCAACATACAGCATCATGCCAAATAATCCTTTTCCATTTATTACTTGGAAATTTGCAGGCTAATAAACAAACTCTGACCTATCCTTTGTTTTTCTTGCCTTGATTCTTACATTGTATAGCTAACCCTCCTAACCATCGTTTTTCAAGCCTCTCTCTCTAACCTCTAATGCTCACAGGCATACAAGATATACTTGGAAACATAACTTGTAGCTAAATAACGAACCTCATACATTTATGGAACTAACTCCTAAAGTTTTTGTAAAGTTCTTGTAATTGTAATTGTCACTATTATGTTAAAATAAATTGATTTTCATCCTTAAGACTGTTTAATAACGTATATCTACAGGCTTGACCTAAGCCTGTAAGATGAGTTGTTGTTTATACTTACATATGCAGAAATGGAAATCGGACACATGGGTCTTATTTGGAATCGTGTCACATAACCCATCCTCTTGTTGGTTCCTCTGAGCTCATTATGATGTTACTCAAGGAGCATATTTATTGCATACTGGTCGCAGAATAAATGAATCAATTTTTCTGCCTAGATTAGAGGATCTGTCGATTCTTTGAATCTTGACAAATCCTCCCTAAGCCTAAAGGAAATCTTGTAAATGTTCAATAGTTAGAAAGGTTAAACTAGAAGTTTCCAAGTGTGATGAGGTGTCAATGATGCATCATCCTTTAGGATAGAGCCGAACTCCTATTTAGGGAGGCAGTTACAGAAATATAGAAAGGTCGTTAGGGTTAAACCGTTAAATTGATTCTTCATATATACGATTGTAAGCCTACGGGCCACAGAAGAGGTAGAGCAGAGGTGAGGCAGAGGCAGATAGGATAGGAAAATAGAGAGGAGGGGACCAGGGTAGAATACTCCCATATTGTGTAATTAGGTCACGAAATTCTGAGTAATTGAATTTGATTAATGAAAGTATTTTATATGCATATGGACTTGTGAATATCTCTTTCTATGTATTTTTTATGAAGTTCATTGTCTCTCTTGAATGTGAATGGCATCCTGCTGAAAACATAAAGTCATTTACTCCGGAATTTGTATGCAATTCCTGCAGCGAAAAATGAGTACATAGGCTTTGTTAATTGGCTGACTTCCTGACAGTAAGCAACTACAGGAATATGCAATTTCTGCGAAGTATTTGGAATTGGAAGACACTTCTGAAAACTGACTCGATGTGATTGTCTATCACTCGAGTGTCCTTATGTTATGAGATCTCAGGTTATGCAAATCGGAAGGAAGTGAAGCGATTGAAATTGGAACATAAAGTTACTTCAATTAGATTGTTTAAAGTACATTCTGCATAAAACCCTAACCCTAACCAAAATTTAACAGAATAAATAAATGTGTTGGGTGAGAATCTACTGTCCCTGAAGGTAAAATATTGGAGATTTTAGCATTTGTTTAACATTTTTATACATAGATTGAGTTACGGAATTGATAGCCAGGTTCCATATTTCAAGGTTAGGGTTTGAATATTTGGAAGTGTGTTGTAGGGTAGTAGTTATTTTTTTCCACTTGTTCATGAAAAACTAAGTTTCTCAAATTTTGAAACAAACACTGAAGAAATGAACACTGGCCTGGAGGAAAAATCGTGGCAAATTGTCATTGTGCACAAATTTGAATACCTAGGTATACTCTGTTGGGAATCGAACTCCATTTTAGATTCCATTTGTGTACGAGCAGCAGTAGATCATGGCCCAATTGTAATCATATTATTAAAGGGAAAACGCCATTTCTGAACAAAGAAATTGAATTTATACTCAAGGTAAGAGTTCAAGAATTTGGGGAAGCATTTTTTGTTGAAATTACAGGTGGTTCCTACATCAAAAATAAAAAGAAGAGCTGTATGGATAGCGTTGGAACTTGATTTCCACAGTTCGTCTCACTCCCTTTCCTTCCGATTGGCACCTATGTCTATCTCTCCATTCGCGGTTCAACCCAACAGCATTTCATTGGGATTTTTTGTCTATCTCTCCATGCGCGTGGTTTAAGCCAAAGCAAATCATTCCCACCCTAATTTCATCCACACCAAAATTCAAAAATTGAATTTTTTAGTCTTTGAAAATGGTATCTTTTGAATCTTTGAAAATGGTATAAAATTGAATCTTATTAATCTTTACAAATGGTATAAAATTGAACCTTTCGAATCTTAGAAAATGCAGGCATCGTTTCTTGATGTAATTTAATTGATGATATACAAAGTGACAAAGTGTTACCATTATTGTAGTTTATTATTTAAATATTATTATCCGCAAAATCAAGAGTCATGCATGACTTCACAATGTATCAGCTTGCCATAAACACTAGGCGAAGGCATACCTGGTGGGAGACCATGCGTCACACATCAAAGAATACCTGAGTATAATTTCTCTACTACAGAAGGATAGTGAGCTATAGAATAACGAACCCCAATCATACACACAAGAGAAAGACCAAGTTGATATAACATGATGAGAACATGACTCTCTCATATATATTATAGAGGTCCAGGGGTATAAAGCCTCCAATAAGTATATGATCCCACACAAGACTGACTTAACCAACGAGTTAAGTTAGGGGTCACACATCATGACCAATACTCCAACGTTAGGTGATCAGGGGCTTGCAACCGCATACGGACTTCTCTATACCTATGACACATGGAACACCCATCAAGGAAACCAACTTAGTCCACCATCATTAAGTACTGCTACCACCATCAAGGGATAAAAACGGTGAGGGCCAACTATTTGCTGAGGGATCCATCCCTTGGCTCAGTGGTGTTGGGAAATGCTACCGTCTCTTTGACTAGTCCTCTCACTTTTGTTTCTAGTAGTAAAATGCATATGCACTCTCAGTTTCATGACAACCCTGCGATGGGTGGTCCACACCCTCCTGTGAATGTGTATTCGGCTATAATGACAAACAACATTATAATATAGGTGGTTCTTTCAAAGTTATATTAATGCAAAACAATGTGCTTACGTTCCAACTTCATCCCTAGATTTGATGGAAGCTATAGAAACAGTAAGAAAATTATAGGATCACATGTTTATACAAAATGCACAACTACACAACATGATGTATCATGGGAAGCCCTCATGGGGGAGAAAACCCAAATTACAACCTTTCACTGTGATAGAATCCGCAAAATAAAGAGTCATGCATGAATTCACAATGTCTCAGCTTGCCATAAACCCTAGGAGAAAGCATACCTGGTAGGAGACCATGCGTCACACATCAAAGAATACCCGAGTATAATTGCTCTACTACAAAAGGATAGTGAGCTATTGAATAACGAACTGCAATCATACACACAAGAGGAAGACCAAGTTGATAGAACATCATGAGAACATGATTCTCTCATATATATTATAGAGGTCCATGGAGAATGTTGTATCACCGATCCTGCAAACATAAAAAATAATGAGTTTGAGGAATGCATCCATCTTATGGTTCATTTGATTCAAGCCATCTATGTGGTTACAATATCCTAATAATAGGTGAAAACACCAAGGTTAAAATGCATAATTTTTTTTGGTATTTTTAAAGGTGTTAATTCCTCAACGTGAAGTCATATTAATGGATAGGGTATTTTTAGAATAGTGATAATTGCAATCCATGAGAAGAACCTTGGATCACACATTTTGGTTTGATCTTATCTTAGGCATCACTCATGATGTTTGATCAAGGAAGCAAATCACTAGCATGGATGAGGGTGAGAATTTACTCAATAGACCTTTCGCATTACTAACCAAAAATTTCCACATATTTAGAGGAACTTTTGCATATTTGAAGGCATACCTCACCATTGAGGTTCATATATATGTTTTTAAATGTCTTTGCTTAGATAATATACTAGGTCTTGGCACCTCTTTTATGGTGTGAGAATGTGTTGTAGGAAATGAAGTTTAAGTAGGTCCATTTCAACTTTATTTAATTGTTGCATTAATTTTTGTAGGAGAAGGGTTAACATTAAAAGAAAACCAATGCATTACACTCACCATTACAAACTTTTTTTTCACACCATTAGTTTGATTGAGAAATTATATTGTTTGACTTATAATGATTTTACTCTTGTACATGTGAAGATGTTAACTTTATGTTTTTTCAAATCCATATGCTTTCCTTCTAGTTGTGCATTTTTTAGTGGATTGTGTATCTTCTATAATCATGACTACCTCTTAAAATTTTAAGGATCCATACTTAAAATGTATAAGTCTTGGAAAATCCAATCAATTTTTAAATTCTAACTATAAAATATTTGGTGATACTTTTTAAATTTTTTTTCTAATTTATACGTATTTTATGTACTTTATATAATAATTTGGAGAAAATAGTAACATCTGTAAATGTAAATAGGAACATCTATTGTCAAGAAAAGAATGTTTGGATTTTCTCCATTGTTTTTAGTATTTAGATTTCCCTCCAATTTTTTTTTCATTTTGTAATATAAATAAGAACAAAGCTCATACGTATTCAACAATATTTTAATTGAAAACATTTTTTGCTTGGCGTTGAAGTTAAAAATCTATGAAGACTAGAGGAAATGAGAAGAAAACTCTCTTACAATAGGCAATCTTAACCCATGGAAACAAAAAGAGGTACCATTGCCTTGTACTAATGTTTATACTATATTGCTCATACTATTGTTTTGTCCTTATTGGCCATTGTTTTGTCCTTATTGTCCCTTTCGGTCAAGATGAATTATGATGAGTATTTAAAAATTTAATAGTATTTTAAAATCCATATTTGCAAATGACATTTACCGTGGATAATTGGCCTTTTGCAAACATTTTTTATTATCTTGTCAGTTGTTTTTGTCCATTCATGAACTAGATATTAAAATACATTACATCATCATACTGTGGATTTGAAATAAGTAGGCCAACATGTGGTGCCACCGGCCGTTTCCACCCTTGTTGATGCAGGAGATGGGCAGACTTGCTTCGTTCCCTAATCTTGTAGTATTAGAATAGGGTTACAAGAATTTTCCAGATGTATCGTTGCTGGAAATCCACTTACTCACAAATCCAAACAAAAAATGCATATTCTCTCTTTCAAAAAGTTACAGAGGTCTTATAAATGCCTGAGTCAGTCTCTCCAACATCTAGTTAGCAAAAATCGTAGAATTTATTCTAGGAAAAATATTGGAATCTAAACCGGGAGTAAATCGTAAGATTTACAGATTCTAAACCAGTTAAGCAAATTTATATCAGAATTATTTGAACCCCACCTCACATCTGCTCAGTATTTAGAGCTATGCAGCATAATTTCCAAACACTCTTCATGAATTAGTAGTCCACAAGAAGATGTTTTGTGGTTTCAGCATTTTGCATACACAGATGACATCTGCTGGGACCAATCCGGCCTTTTTTTAAAATATTTACCCATGTCTTGAGACGCCTCTGTTGGCAATATGGTAGTTATGTCCTCAGAATCACAAACCCTAGAGTCACTCTTGGTTTCTGATGAGCGTAACTTTGTGATCAAACAATAGAGGTGACCAGGTCCCGGTATCTGATCTTGTCGGCAAGACAGTTGCTCTATTTTTTTGTGACAAGTTATTCTCCAACATCACTGCATATCTTATAAAGATGGAGATCTTAATAAGAAGAAGCCAGAAGATTAAAAAAGATCATGCCCAAGTTTTGGGAGAAAGGAAGCCCGTAGAAAGCCCAAGCATGCAGTTTTGAAGGAAATGTAGCTTACAGGCTTGAAGTTAATATATGAATTAATTGACTAGTTAATTAATTAATTAGTTCATTTAAACAGAGATTTGAAAGGGTGTGAAGCCCGCAAACCTGGAAGATGTCCATTGAGATTTTAATTGGTTAAATAATCAAAATCTGCAAAAGACAAAAATATGAATTAAAAGGTTTAATAATAGAAGATTCGATGAAGCATGTGAAGATTGCACATCAAAGAATACCTGAAAAATCTAAATAGAAGAAAAGAGTGTGTCTTGGAGTCATAAGTTGCAGTAGCATCCTGAGCAGTCCAAGATGCATGTTGACTGCTTTTCTGGGCAGACCCGGGTTTTAATGAAGCGCAGCAACAAAACCCCTTGGCACACTAGCCCTTTCGGCAACGAGCTGCGCAGCAGCTCGAGGTCTCACCCGAAGTGGCTATGGGGGGCTTAAGGAATCAGGTTTCCTTAACCTGGGTGACGCGGAGGTAGCTCTTCCTTGACAGGTTCCTGTGAAATCAGCGGTCGGACCTTCCCGCAGGCCGCTCGGCGCAGCTGCGCGGACTCCTTCCTAGGCCAGCCTACTGCGCGGTCTCTCCTCTCTAGCGCAGAAGGCAACTATTCCTGGCGTTTGACGCGCTAAATACTTCCTTGCCCTTCGCATCCGGCGCAGTAACGTATTCCTCGCTCGCTGCAGCGACAGCGCGTTACTACTTCCTGGTACTTAAGACACTTATAGTTATCAAGGGATCTTTCCAACTCGCTCAAACAGTCACAAAGATAAGACAGAAGTCTTGCATACACAAATAATGAACTCTAAATAGTTATCATTCACGCAAACATTATAACAAGAAGATATAAGTGAAGCTCATCTCCTCGAGGAAAACCACGTCCACGGGAGCGTTATATTAACCAGAAAATGATAGAGTTATACAATATGCTGCGCACACAGCTGCAGCCTTAGATTCTTTCAGGAAACTCCGTGCACACAGCTGGGAGCCCTTCTCTCAATCAAGTCTCCTCTCTATGGAGATTACAAAGGCACAGACGTCGACTCAGACTGTCTGGCAACTCAGGGATTAGCTCCTCGGCTATCCGATTTCCTCTCTAGTTCTACGCACCGGGTAGAAAATACAGTGAAGGATAATCAACACATGATCTATCCTTTAGACTGGCTCTCTAACAGTCTAGTATCTAACTCTCTAACTCTCCGAAAGGAAGGCACTGAAGGAACCTCTACCCATTACAATGATTCATATATATAGGTGGCCATGACGGTCACACCTTTACAAAACTGTGGGCCTTTCCCAACAGTGATTCCCAAAAACCCTAACCACGCACATGGCTAGGTGTACTGTAGGCGCCGCTTGCAGTCACGTCGCCGCTTCCTGCAGGCTCCATGAATTCCGGCGCAGATTGTGGGTATGGGCGATCGTCCTTCGCCTTCAATGCTCTGGTCCGTTGCTCCTCCTTGATCCGAGCAACCATAACTTCTGTACTAAGCCTTTAAATGAGGGTAGCTGAGCCCTCTACTCCATCGCCTTATTTATTATGGTAGCTGAGCCACCTTCATTCTTCGATGACATGCGCGCGAGCTCCGCAATTTCCGGTCCGTGATCTGCGCTGAGATCATCCATCTGGCACCGTACTGCGCACCGTCTCCTTCTTACCCAAACTTAGTGCTTGTCCCAAAATTAGCACTTTCCTTCCATACTCGTGCTTTTTCCCAAAATTCGCAGCTTTTACTATAGCTGCGACCTTGGCCCCAACAGGCCCCCAACACTCACTTGTGGCTCGCCCTCGAGCCACTCGCACTAGCGCGTGGTTGTTTGATTTGCGCATCTGCGTTTGCTTGAATCTCCGCGAATGTTTTCTGCCATTTCGCAATAGCGGAGTCCAATTCCTCAATACACTGATCAGCTGTTTGCACTGTTTCTGCGGTTGTTTCATCTTTAGTGAGTGTATCAATGATCTCCTGAGACTCGGCAATCTCTTTGATTTTTGTCTCAATCTGGCCAACGATTTCAGCGTACTCATCCATGAATGGCTGAATACTGTTGGTGAGCTTCTCATCTTCAGTTCTGAGCTTGTGCAGTTGCTGCTGCATTTTGCGCACTTCGCCCATTTTCTTCATTTTTGGTAGGCCTGTTAGGGCCTTAGCTTCTTCATTGAGAACAGTGAGAGACTGTTCTGCAGCTTGCACCTGTTCTGATAGTCCCACTTTAAAAGGGAGGTTCACAAGCTCTGACCAAGCTTCCATAGCCTGGTCCATCAAGTTCTTGGCTTCCTGTACTCGACCTTTCATCCGTGTGGAAGCTCTGCTCAATGCTTCAAATTGTACCTGCGCATCATCCGTAAGATGCGCAGCAACGCGAGCTTCTAGTTCAGCAATCTGGGTTCTATGGTCCTCAGCCATAGCAACTTTTTCTTGCTCCAGGGTTTTCGCCCTTTCGCCAATAATTTGAACTTTGGCAACCAGAGGGAGGTCTGGTTGAATCTCGCAAGCCGGCAATTCCTGGGCAATCTCTTCTATTGCGTTTCTGATGCCGGTGTCTTGCGCCTCATAGAGTGCAAGCTTCGCAGAGATATTCTTATGACTTTCCTTCAGCTCTATCTCCTGCGATTGCAGTCGTTGGTTTGCCTGGAAAGTAGAGAGCTCTCTAGCTCTCAACTCAAGAGAAACTTTCTCCTGTACAAGCTGTAGGGTTTCTATAGGAATCATAGACAAATTAATTTCTACAGGTCCAACTGTGCTTACCTGTAGTTCAGCTAGAGGATCTGGAAGTGTCATGCTGGTAGGCGGAATATGCACGACAGTGTGCCTTTCTGTGAGTTCTTCAACTCGCTCATCAGTTGGAATTTCTTGTGGCGCCTGCGAAGTAGATGCTGGCGCATGGGTCTGCGCAATCCTTCCTGCGAGACCTTTTAGTTCTACAAATTGTAAGTATAGAGCACTTCGGATGTGAGCATGCATGTTCCTCATCTCACGAAATTGCTCTTTCAAGTATTTGTCGACCTCCGAGGGAATGGCCTCAGTGGGATGCGACACTTTCTGCTTCTTTGGGGCTGGTTCTGTTGAGCCTTCATCGCTTCTTTGCTCAGGGGATTCCTTGCCCTTATCCTTTTCTTGCGCAGCGGCGGGTGGCATCGCAGGTGCGATGTCAGCTGCTGCTCTCCATTCGTCCGACCACGACTTAATGGTTTCTTCGACATCTTCTGTGGTCATCCTGTAAAGACCTAGCGCCCAGTCACCTGGAATGTCGCAAGGCCGAAGGTAGAGCTGATGGATGTCGGCAGTAAAAGCCAACTTGCCTTCATACAATGTGGCTGTCTCCTCAGTCAGCCTTGGCATATCTTGTATGGTATCTCGGAGGAGATAGTAGTACTCACAAAAGACAGCGGGATTCATCTTGCGCTTCGCGGGATTAGGGGAATCCCAGAGGTTGATGTAGCGCATGCCGGCAACCTCTCCTGCGCGGCGTGGACGGAACTGAGTATTCGGGGGCTCCTTCCACCCGACGAGAGCGCATAAAATTAGAAGCCACGAAAAATGGAATGATTGGCCTGCATTGTCCTGCACATTCAGGCAATCAGCCAAAAAAGAATTCAGCAGGAAGAGAGACCAGTTGTACTGTTCTCCCTCCGCAGCTGCGATAGCGAGCTCGACGACAGCTCCAGTAACTTCTTTCGGTCGGCACTTTGTGAGAAGTCTGCCTGCAAGCAGACTTCCTGTGAAGCGAAGTGCCTCATCTTCTACGGTCGTGAGGTCATAAGCCCGACCTCCTCTTGTCAAGTTATATTTCTGGACCAGCTTCGCAGCTAATTTTTGGTCCTTCTCCTTTCCCACAAAATGGATATTGGGATCCTTACCAACCTTAGATAGACCGGTGATACGGTGTATCAAATCAACATTTAGATCAATTGGCCTCCTGAGCCAAAGGTAACCTCCATGAACGCAGGATAGCAGTGTTTTAACGACTGCGTTCACTTCATTGCTACGCCCAAAGTGCGGTAGCTTCAACAAATTCAAGAGTCCAGGGCGCTCAAGATTTGCTGCAAATCCCTTCGGGATAAACTCGTCAACCTGCCTGGTGGGATTATGGACGATATCCAGATATCGGTCCAACTGAAACTGAGGATATGTCTTATAGTCTCCAAGGTTAAAATCAGAGAATTTAACCAATGGAATGTTTCCCAATAGTTGGCCTTCTACCCGCACACTAGCCGGTAGTGGCGGTAGTGGAATTGGATACTTTGCATTCTTCGGAATCTGTACATCCGGCGCATCATCTGGACGCGGCGGAATGTAGTTCACCATAGACGCGAGCGGCTCTGGAACAGGTTCCTCCGGCTGCTGCTGAGATGCTCTTGTGCCTGGAGATGTTCTGGGATCAGTAGCACCGGGGTGTACGTAGGTCGAAGCCGTCACCGGAGTGGCCATGCCGAAATCTAAGCCTCGGCGCAGAAATTGACGAACAACTTCTTCAGTTGATAAGTTCTCCGTTGTGAACCAATGTAAATAACAAAACTCTGGACAGCAAATGGCGGAACTGCGTAGGGTATAGACTCTGAAAACAAGGGGAAATACTCTGCACACTCGGCTCTGAAAACAATACTTTGGGTCTTCAAACACAACTTATGCAACTCGAGATAGTAACCCGAAATTGATACAAGTGTGAGGTATTTATAGCCAGCGGGGTTAGTAAATGCGACCAAGTGGGGTAACGTAGCTATAGGCGGCTACAGATGAGTTGACAACACGCTATCCTCCTTGCCGTAGCGGTGCATTTAGTGTGATTGACGGGGTCTGACAGCCTTCCGGGAGAAGCTAATGCTTTCGGCGCCTGGGTTAAATGCAAATCTTTCGGAGATTAAGCCGAATCCGTCAGAACGGGTAGAATTAAATAGCGGCCTTATCCTTCATTTATTCAAACGCGGCTACATAACTGCTGTAATTCAAAATTTCCGGTGGGTCATTTCAACTTAGGAAACCGTGCCTCTATGGGTCCACAACAAAACTCTTTTCAGCGGCAAATTATGAAAGGGGACTTCGCAAGAGCGATAGTCCAATGGTCCACAAAGCAAAACTTCGCCAGAGCGGACCGCTAAGCTTTGTTCAAGCAATTTTTATTCGGGATGCGCGGATATTTCAAGGAACTGCGCAGGAAGCTGGAAACTGAGGGTGTGTCACAGCTTCCGTGTAGACTAAATGCGATGTCTCTTTCAACTACACTGGGCATCTGCATTCTTGAGTAATATATTATGTCGACAGGGCGGAGTGGCCGTCGCAATAAAGCTTAAGCCGACTCCCGTTTATCATTGTAGGTAGTAGTTCTCCATTCAGCTTTGCAAGCTGAACTGCGCCTCCGTCTGTTATTTTTATTATCTGAAAAGGACCTAACCAATGCACACGAAACTTGCCTGGAAACTTGATGAATTTACTATCATAAAGGAGTACCAAGTCTCCTTCTTCAAAGTGCTTATGCTTAATGTGCCTGTCATGCCAAGCTTTCTGTCTTGCCTTCTGTACCTGTTGATGAAATCCGGCCAAAAGTCTGTCTTCTTCTAAGGAAAGTAGTTGCGAAAGTCTTTCATTCATAGTATCAGGGTCTGCCATTTCTGTAATTTGCGCAATTCGGAGACTGGGGACAATGTATTCCATGGGCATAACTGCTTCTTGTCCATACACCAAGCTGAAAGGTGTGTGACCTGTTAGTTTCTTGCAAGTAGTTCTGTAAGCCCATAATACAGCTGTGACTCTAAGGTCCCAATCATCTCTTTGTTGATTACAGATTTTTGTCAGGGCATTCTCAAGAATCTTATTGAATGCTTCCACCGTACCATTAGCTTGAGGATGGTAGGGTGTACTCTTATGGTGATTAATTTGAAATTCTTGAGTAAGGGCCTCTATAGTCTCATTGAGGAAATGTGTACCTTGATCACTCATGAGGATCACCGGGCATCCAAACCTAGTGATAATGTTCTCGAAAATGAACTGCGCGGCAGTAGCAGCGTCGCAGTTCTTAACTGGCTTCGCCTCAGCCCATCTGGTGAGGTATTCAGTAGCTGTAATGATATATCTTGCGCCAGTTCTTTTTCCTGGTGGGTTAATAGGTCCTACAAAGTCAATGGCCCATTTATCAAAAGCACGCAGTGTGATCTGGGGTCTTAGTGGCATTTCATCTCTCCTTGAGGGTTTTCCTGTGCGCTGGCACACATCGCAACATTTACAGAATTCCTTAGTATCCTTGTGCAATGTCGGCCACCAAAGTCCTGCGGCTAATATCTTCTGCGCAGTCGGCTTTCCTGCGAAATGGCCTCCTGCGGTACCTGAATGCGCTTCTGCGATGATAGAGCTCTTTTCATGTGGTAAGATACATCTGCGCAAAATTTCGTCAGGGCCCAACTTATAAAGCTGGCCTGCTATCAAAGTGAAATCTGCGGCTCTAACAACAAGTTGCTTTTTCTGCTGGATTGTAAGCTCAGCCGGCGCTTGTCCGGTAGTGAGAAACTTAAGAATATCAGAATAATATTCGTCTGCTGCTTGGATATAAAACAACTGTGTGTCAGGCAGATTGTCCTCCAGACTCGTAGGTTCCTCTCCTGACTCTATTCTGGATAGATGGTCAGGCCCTGCATTCAATCTGCCTGGCTTTACAATAACCTCAAAATCATACTCTTGAAAGAGCAGTAGCCATCTGCAAATTCTTCCTCCTAAAACTGGTTTATTGACCAAATATTTCAAAGCAGAATGATCAGTATACATTTTAAAGTGAGCTCCTAACAGGTAGTGTCTGAATTTCTGTAGGGCATACACCATAGCTAGTCCTTCCCATTCTGTAGTGGTGTAGTTCTTCTCAGCTGTAGATAGCTTTCTGCTGGAGTAAGCAATTGGGTGGTCAATACTTCCTTCTCCAGACTGTGTAAGCACGATTCCTAATGCTATGGAAGAAGCATCAACATGAACATGAAAAGGTTTTCTCCAATCCGGGAAAACTAGAATAGGCGCTGTGATCATCTTTTCTTTAAGTGTGTCCAAGCTCTGTTGGCATTCTTCTGTCCATTGGAACTTCGAATCCTTCTTCAGCAATCTTTCCATAGGCGCTGTGATCCTTGCATATCCTTTGATGAATTTTCTGTAGTATCCTGTATGTCCCAATGTAGTGCGCAATTGCTTAACTGAGTTGGGCGCAGGTAAATTAGCAATGATGGCAACCTTCGCAGGATCCATCAGAAGTCCTTGTCTGCATACAATATGTCCCAACAAAATACCAAAGGGTGCACAAAATATACATTTTTTCAAGTTAAGGGAAATCTGATGCTGTCTACATTTTTCTAGCATCATGCGCAGATTCGCAATATGGTTCTTTAGTAAACCAAATACAGTCCAGTCATCAAAATAGACTTCTAAAAACTTGTGGATAAATTCTTTAAAAACAGCAACAACGACTCTAGAGAAGATAGCAGGTGCGTTTTTAAGACCAAAGGGCATTACCGTATACTGGAATGAGCCCCATTCTGTTGCAAAAGTAGTCTTGTGGCGGTCATCCGGATGGATTCTGATCTGATGATATCCCGAGAATCCATCAGTGAAGGAGTAAGCCTCTTGTCCTCCAACATTATCAAGTACTTCATCTGTGAAAGGAGTGGGAAATGGATCGTGCGCTGATGCATCATTGAGTTTGCGCAAGTCGACACAAATTCTTATTTCACCTTTCGTTTTCTTTTCTTGGACCACCATAGGACTAATCCAATCGCTTTCCTCTACTGGCTCAATAATACCTGCTGCAAGCATCTTATCAATTTCTTCTTTGACTTTTTCTTTGTAGCACGGGTTCAACCTGTATGGGCGCTGCTTTACTGGCTTGGCGTCTGGTTTCAGAGGTATGCGCATCACTCCTAAGTCTCCTAGGATGCCTTTCATTTCTGTGAACTTGGTAGGAAAGATATCCTGGTAGTCACGTAATAAATCTGAAACATGCGCAACAGTTTCATCATCCCAATAGTCTCCTATAGAAGCAAACTTTGGGTCAGCTTCTGTGCCAATGTTGACTTTCTTGAGCTTGACGTGTTCTGTGATGGCAGGAATATCAAGCTCAGGACCTTCAATATTGCGCGTCCCTTCTGATTCTGGGATATTGATGTTGCGAGGATCGTCCTCCTCGTCTTCAGCGGTGAAGTTATAGCATTCCAGGGCATGTTCTATCTGGACAGCCCAATCTGGTTGGGAATATTCTGTTACTAGACCTGGTTCAAATACCTTCTTTTTAATACACTTCAGAGCCTGATCAAGACTTGGATGCTCTGACTCAAAGCTGAATGTAAGTTGAAAACTTTCTATCATAAGAGCCCAAGTAAGAGTGCATTTGCGCAATTCTATTTCAGTATACCAATTCCTTGGAATTGTATCCAATGTGTGGATGAATTGGTGAACCCACTCATCTTCCGGAATATCTGACCATTGCTGAATACATGCTTCAATGTGTGACCTGGGGTCACTCTGTCCTTCATATTTGCGTAGCGCTTCGGCTGTGGTGTCCTGAAATCTGCGCAGTATCAATCTGCGACAGTCTTTCCATGTATGAATATTCTCCTTGTGCGCAATCCACCATCTTGCGGGTGTAGCGCGCAATGCTATATCTAGTGCCTGTATGCGCTGCGGTTCTGGAAGCTTTTGTTCATATTCCTGTATGAATTTAGTTACTTCAGTTAAGCCATCAAAAGTTGGAGTATCAATTAATTCTGTGCCAATCCATCGAATGGATTTAGTCATCATGGCGCAACGTCTTGCAGAAACCTCATGTAGACGATTCTGCCAATTTTCCAATCCTGCATCTGAATCTGATGTGCACGAGCTATCACATCGCCAACTGATATGGCCGTCTGCTGTGGGGTTGACATAGTCACTATGGTTAGTGGTCATCTGATACAAGATTTCCATGTGGCGCGCTTCCTCTTCTGCGCGAATGGGTTCTATATATCTTGGTCCTTGAATAGGATCAAGAGGTGCGATGACCCTGATCTGGTCATCCTCAAAGGTCATCTGTCTTTTCTTCAAGTTAATGACAGCCAAATTATCAAGTGCCCAGTCTATTCCTAACAGCGCTGGGTATGGTCTACTATCATCCATAATTTTGATTACTTCAAAATCTGCAGAGCTTCTTACTCCTTCAATATCAATAGGTACGTTAGGTAATCTGCCCAATGGAGAGACTCGTTGCTGATTTGCGAGTCTTAGCTGGATAGGGGATCTTGTAAGCTGAGGGCTTCCCATCTGTTCCCATGTCTGCATAGTGAGAACATTGGCTTCTGAGCCCAAATCTAACATGACTTCGTCCATTTCAAATGCTCCAATCTGCGCTGTAAGCCTCATCTCTTTTCCAGTTCTAATGTGACTCCTAATCTGGTGAACAGCACGCTGTGGTGTGTTCGTCGAAGCAGAGTGTTGGCACCGATCCAACAGGTGTTGAAGTTCTAGAGTTGCTTGTTCATTGCGCAACAACTTTAAACATTGTCGCAGGAACGCATGAACACTACCTAGTGCATGCTCCTTATCGTCATCAGGTCTTCCAGCTGTAGTGGCTTGTTCTTGTACCAGGTTGTCTTGTCTTAGCACTTGCGATCTACTAATGGTCTGCGGAATTGCGGCAGAACTTGAAGCTCTCGGATCTGAGAAATACTCTTGAGCTTGCTTAAATGCTTCTTTTTGCTTCTGTAGGTTAAGTGGGGCTGGTTTAATGTTAGCGCGGCGCACCCATTGCGTCGCTTGCTTTCCCGTTCCCATCTCTTGCGCACCAGTGGTAGCTCCACTGCGTGTCACTATATTAACTGTAGGGTCTGGTTCTTTTTTTTCTGCTCCAATCAACTGGATATTCTGATTGACCTGGGGTGTCTTTGCTTGCATCTTAGCCTGTAACTGAGGACATTCTTCAATGATATGGTCAGAAGATTTACAATACCTGCAGAGGGTTGTAGGATTTTGGCAATCCCTAGCAAAATGACCTTGTTCTCCGCAATTATAACAAGTGATCTGTCCTCTTCCGCGACCAAAATTTGTTGTGCGTCCGCGTCCTCTGTAATTTGCTGCTCGGGCGTCCCGAGTTTGGTCATAAGGTGGTCCTGCTGTGGGTCCTTGTGTCTCTGCTTGTACCCTATAGACATCATGCTTTCTTTCTATCATAAGATCATATGCTCTACAATTGTTCTCATCATGACCTACTGATTTACAGAAATTACAATATAGATTCTTTGGAGTTTGTACATATTTCTGAAGTAAGTGGCATTCTTGTGGTCTATGACCTCTAGTTCTGCAGATTTCACACCAAGGCCCTTGTGCCTGTGGTAAAGGATTAGGTGCTCCAGTTGCAATATAGTCTATGAAAACAGGACAATGGTCCTTTGAATGACCTTGGGCTTTACATTTTGTACACCAAATTTCTTCCTTGCTCTCCTTGCCTTTCTTAATATCATGCACTTGCAAGGTTAAGTTTGCTAATTGGTTCTGTAAATGCGCAACATCATTGCTTGTTCCTGCAATTGGTGAAGCTTCTAGTTTCATAGCCATTTCTAGGGCTTGTTCCTGAGTATTGAGATTCTGTTGCATAAGGGGAAGTCTAATGTGTGGAAGCAGTGCAGCAATAAACCATTCTTTATGTTGCTGTGGTGCAAACTCGAAGCTTACTTGATCTATCAAGGCTTTGAACTTCTGGTCAAAGTCCCATACTGATTCTGTAGGTAACTGTTTGATGTCTTTGAGCTCTGTTATACACTGTGATTCTGATTTAGGTTTCTTGAATTCTCTAATCATGGCATTTCTTACCTCAGCAAGCGTCCTATTCTGTGCTGCTGAGTATTTCATGAACCAAGTCAAGGCTCTTTCTCTTAGTGTGGTTGCTAACTGAACCAGTTTAACAGCATCGTCATTAATTTGCTTGATTGTCCAAATGGCTTCACATAAGAACCAGTGCTGCTCAGGGTCCTCTATCCCTGTTCCTCTAAAAGTTGGTAGTTTCATGTCATCACCCATCCTTCTTGCACGGGTTTGAGGTGGAGGTACCGTAGCAGTGCCTCTGGGATGGTTAAACAAAGGTGGTACAGAGGTACTAGAAGTAGCGTGTGGGCTACTAGAAGGTGTTACTGTAGGATTATACTGAGCTCCGTCTGGTTTTTGCGGTGTAAAGGGGTAATAAGGGGTATGAGCACTCCCTTGTCTTTCTATATGGCTTGCTCTAGGGACTTGGCTATTGTCTGGGCTAGACTCAAAAGGATATTGGTCAAGGCCTACTTTATATCGTTTTCCACTACGAGTGCAACCAATAACTTCAGGATCACTATCAGAATCTACGGACATTACTTGGCTATGCTATTCATCAGAAGCAATACATAGCTTTCCTTTTTCATACAGAAGCATTTTAATCCATAAGTTCAGAGAATTTAAGAACTTACCTCTGTGTACTTGGAAGAAACTCCTCTCAGCTTCACTGAAACTCTTTCTTGTATCGACTGCAAATTCGGTAATGAAACCTTCCAGTAGACTATTCAACCAAAAGTCTACTGCGCGGGACACAGGATTGTCTATCTGCTTCACAATACTGACTAGCTCAGGCGTCCACGTGACGGGTCGATCAACATGCAGTGTAGGTCGAGAATCTGCTAACTTGGCTATCCAAGCGTGTAACTCCAATGCAAACGTAACAAAGAAAATTTCGTAAAGGTCAGCATAAATATACTTCTGTAACCAATCTTCTGTTTGAAGCGTAGGGCTTCTATTTTCTTGTTCAGCAAACTCTTTAGCCTTTAAATCAAACCAATCTCCAATTTCTTTAGCTGTAGGATGCCAGTAACACATTTGTTAGCTGAGCAAGTCTCAGTGTAACAGAACCTTATGTTGTCTTCAGCAACAGTCTCAGATGTCGCGTGACTAGTAAGTCTTACAGCAACAAGTCGCAAGGCAAAGGAATCATTTGTTGGCTCAATCAACAGGGTTCAAAGCCATGGAAGTAATGTGATCAAAAAGTCATAAGACAACAGAACCATTTGTTGGTCACTAGGCAACGGAACCATTTGTTGACTCCTCAATCTCGCGCGTCGCCAAAATAACAAGTCTCATTCGCGCGGCAACGGAACCATTTGTTGACTCCTCAATCTCGCGCGTCACTGGAATAAGAAGTCTCGCTCACGCGGCAATGGAACCATTTGTTGACTGCTTTTCTGGGCAGACCCGGGTTTTAATGAAGCACAGCAACAAAACCCCTTGGCACACTGGCCCTTTCGGCAACGAGCTGCGCAGCAGCTCGAGGTCTCACCCGAAGTGGCTATGGGGGGGTTAAGGAATCAGGTTTCCTTAACCTGGGTGACGTGGAGGTAGCTCTTCCTTGACAGGTTCCTGTGAAATCAGCGGTCGGACCTTCCCGCAGGCCGCTCGGCGCAGCTGCACGGACTCCTTCCTAGGCCAGCCTACTGCGCGGTCTCTCCTCTCTAGCGCAGAAGGCAACTATTCCTGGCGTTTGACGCGCTAAATACTTCCTTGCCCTTCGCATCCGACGCAGTAACGTATTCCTCGCTCGCTGCAGCGACAGCGCGTTACTACTTCCTGGTACTTAAGACACTTATAGTTATCAAGGGATCTTTCCAACTCGCTCAAACAGTCACAAAGATAAGACAGAAGTCTTGCATACACAAATAATGAACTCTAAATAGTTATCATTCACGCAAACATTATAACAAGAAGATATAAGTGAAGCTCATCTCCTCGAGGAAAACCACGTCCACGGGAGCGTTATATTAGCCAGAAAATGATAGAGTTATACAATATGCTGCGCACACAGCTGCAGCCTTAGATTCTTTCAGGAAACTCCGTGCACACAGCTGGGAGCCCTTCTCTCAATCAAGTCTCCTCTCTATGGAGATTACAAAGGCATAGACGTCGACTCAGACTGTCTGGCAACTCAGGGATTAGCTCCTCGGCTATCCGATTTCCTCTCTAGTTCTACGCACCGGGTAGAAAATACAGTGAAGGATAATCAACACATGATCTATCCTTTAGACTGGCTCTCTAACAGTCTAGTATCTAACTCTCTAACTCTCCAAAAGGAAGGCACTGAAGGAACCTCTACCCATTACAATGATTCATATATATAGGTGGCCATGACGGTCACACCTTTACAAAACTGTGGGCCTTTCCCAACAGTGATTCCCAAAAACCCTAACCACGCACATGGCTAGGTGTACTGTAGGCGCCGCTTGCAGTCACGTCGCCGCTTCCTGCAGGCTCCATGAATTCCGGCGCAGATTGTGGGTATGGGCGATCGTCCTTCGCCTTCAATGCTCTGGTCCGTTGCTCCTCCTTGATCTGAGCAACCATAACTTCTGTACTAAGCCTTTAAATGAGGGTAGCTGAGCCCTCTACTCCATCGCCTTATTTATTATGGTAGCTGAGCCACCTTCATTCTTCGATGACGTGCGCGCGAGCTCCGCAATTTCCGGTCCGTGATCTGCGCTGAGATCATCCATCTGGCACCGTACTGCGCACCGTCTCCTTCTTACCCAAACTTAGTGCTTGTCCCAAAATTAGCACTTTCCTTCCATACTCGTGCTTTTTCCCAAAATTCGCAGCTTTTACTATAGCTGCGACCTTGGCCCCAACAATGCAGTAGCATCCTGAACCAGTTAATAACATTAGATTTCATATATTTTTCCTGTAAAACGTTTGACCACAGAGTATTCCCAAAAAGCACCCTCTATATTTTAGTATACATTGTTAGACATTTTGTTATGAATGAGTTAAAGATATTTGTATAATGTTCATAAATACTATTTAATTTTCAGGATTGTGTTAGTTGGCCTGTTTCAACGATGTGTTAATAAAAATGATTTTTTTTGTTATGCAGTTTATTTGTGGATGTCCATATCAAAGTAAGACATTTTTTTTGTTTGTTTTGGATTTCAATAACTTCAATATTTTTTTAGCAATTATTGTCCTTTCTTTTATACCTTAAAAATTGTCTAACTTTCTTTGAGCATGAGCTGCAATCCATATTTGTAGGGAGCTAACAGGATTAAATTAAGACGTTCCAATACATCACTTTTAACAAAGTCAGGCCGCATTACCAAAAGAAATGACAATGTTATATGTGGCACAACTTCAGGTAAATATTTTAAACATGATGGTAACTTCTTCTTTTTTTTAATAAATAAACATTTATATTAAAAAAATTCATAATATACTTGACCATAGGCTCTAAGATGGGAAACAAATTCCAACAAAATATAGCATCGAGATCCACTGTCCCATTACAAAGTGAATCTACTTGCTATAGTGTCGACAACAATTCTAATGCACATACTTTTGAGAAAGATGTGAAAGAACCACTAGAAGGTATGATCATTTCTAAACATTTTTTGTCCTATACAAGTATTTCAAGATTTCATATTAACAATTTCATATTGTTATTGTCTCAATAGGGGTACTGGTTTGTTTTTCCAGAAAATTTTCAACAGGAACCACCACAACAAGATCATGTTTTGGAGGAGGATCCACCACAACAAGAGCATGTTTTGGATCAGGATCCACCACAACAGGATCATGTTTTGGATCCGGATCCACCACAACAAGAGCATGGTTTAGAAGATGCAAATGCATCTACCCAAGCTAGTACTGCAATAAATGTGAAAAGAAGGAGTAGAGGACCAACAAAATGTCTCTTTGGAACCACTATAGAGGGCATTGCATTGCCTGAAATTCAATTTAATGAGAGGGGCCAGCCTATTGGTCCACATTCAGAGAAATTCTCCTCATTTTTAGGTGTTCTTGCAAGGGAAATTCTAGGCATCAAGCACATGGAATGGAAAAATGTGTCTAAAGTGCAAAAGAAAGACATGTGGAGTGCAATCAATGTGAGCATCAACTTATTCTAAACTTTATATATTGATGCATATTGAACTTGTGTGTGATAGTTTTAGTTTCAAATAACGCTTGTATCTAATAATGCATTTTTTATCTATTGTAGTGTACCTACCAAATAGATCCGTCAGCAGAGTAATGGTGTCATAAAGCAATATCTCAACGCTTGAGAACCTATAGATATAATTTGTATAAGAAATACTATTTGAAATACGAAACAAATGAGGAGAGGATTGCAAACAATCCTATTGGAGTAAATGAAACTGATTGGATTGAATTTGTTAGATTACGATCTGACCCTAAATTCAAGGTAAAAATGAAAGACAGATTTGAATGTTATCATCTTTGATTTTGAATCCTCTCATACAATCAACTATAATCTTAGCATCTATTTTTTTATTGAGTTGCAGGAGAGGTCAAGAACAAATAAGGAAAATAGGGCATTAGAACAAGAGACCCACACTTCTGGCCATAGAGGTTACTTTAGGGTTGAAGATGACCTTGTAAGTTGCAACAAATTCTATTATTTGTTCACAATTAACAACTCTAAATATAGTTAACTAGATTGTTGTATTTGTTGATACTAGAATCAATCTCGTGGTCCAAGTAATAAGCCTATAACTAGGGCTGATGTGTGGATGAAATGCCATAAAAAGAAGGATTGCACTCCAATGTCATCATTCATTGCGGAGAAAATAGTAAGTTCCGAACCTATTCTTGTATCATTTATGCTTTTTTTAGAGTTTATGATGTTTCTAACATCAGTTTGTTGAAATGTTGACATTGCTAGAATCAAATTGAATCGGCACAAAATGAGTCAGTGTCTCTTGCATATGCTACAAAGCAAGATGCCCTTGCTATAGTTTTGGGGCCTGAGAGGAGGGGTTGTGTACGTGGGGTTGGATTCGGAGTCACTCCAACAGTATTATTTGGAAAAGAGTGTTCCTACAAGAAGGAATTTCATAATACTAAAGAGAAATTAAGAGAAAAAGACAAGGAACTCGGAAGATTGAAAAAAGATGTTGAAGAATTAATGGAATGGAAAGTTGCCATGGAGGTGGGGAAAGAAAGTGGCAGAGTTGTTCCAAAATCCAACAATGTAAGTATTGCATGTGTATACTTTAATTTTTTATGTAGGCCATCTTTAATGTTGGGGATTTCAAAATCATAATGCTAACATGAACATGATCGTATTGTTGTAGGGTGTGTAATATATGAATTATTGTTTTTGCATCCTAACCCTTTATCTTCTGATTTCATGATATGTAATGCAAACTATTATATTGGAAGATTAATATTTCCATGTCAAATGTTGAATCAAATCGACGACCTCTGCAACTGTCACCTCTTAATCCAGTCACCCCAATCCATGTAGTTTTTTATACCAACTCTTATTTTTTCCATTTTTATTTTCCATTATTTGAAAATCACTCACAAGTATTTATTTTTTAGGAGAGTCTCCAGAATAATCCTATTCAACGTTCATTGGAAAAAAATACAATGGCTCCTAGACCATCTAATACATTTCATACTCCAAAGTCGACGATGAGTTTTGAAACTATTTAATATTTACTGCAATGTTATAATCGTTATTTCACTATATCTTACAAGTATTTATTTACTAACAGGCTTCTCTGAGTCCTCATCATCCTTTGCCAAAACAAACTCCTTTGACTTCGAGAGAACATAATTGTGACCCAATTGGAAAATCAATACAACAGGTAAGTTCTAAGCCTCTTTATTTCTATGTTTAATATTCCATTCTTATTCTGAGGAATCTCACAGGAATTTGTTTATTGGCAGGTTCAACTACAATTACCATCTTCAGATGCGGGATTGAATGGAAAAAAATGTTTACAGACATATTTTAATGGTCAATTGAAGGTTGCAAAGGGTTACATCAAAAGAATTGAACCAAACTTTGTCATGCCTAATGGGGAAAAATTAGGTGATGGATATTATCTTGTGTGCCCACAATCAATTCTGGTTGATCCTGATTATGAAATCAAGCTTAAGCATAGAAGTAATCAATGCAAGTATTTAGCAGATGCAATTAACAGTTTTATACCTTGGAAAAGCAATGACATTGAATTGATCAAAGATTGATAAGAATGTGAACTCGGAGTAAACAACAGGACGATGGGCTAGGTGATAGGATTGTAAAATTAGTCACAGCAGATCTAATGAACAAGTAAATCAATCACAACAGATGAACATAGAAAATATGGTGTAAAACTGTGTAAAACATGCACAGTGCTCAATATCCGAATAAGGGTGAATGATTACAATAAAATATAGTAACAATGACTGAGCAATTCAAATTTCCTAAGGAGTTCATTCGAATCACTGAATGGAGTAGCTTGACTCCAACTAGGAGTCCTCATCATCAATCAATGGTGGTCATCAATGCATAAGAACCATTCATCCAGGTGTCAATCTGAGTCTAACTGAGTGTAGCATGTGTAACTGAAGTGTGTAGCACTAATATAGGGAAGTGGGCTCAGTGGAGGGCACATGGGAGGCTAACTGAAGTCAGAACATGTCATCTAGTCAATCTGGAGGTCCAACGGAGTGAAACAGTCAGTCGGGAGTGAAACTAGCCTCAAATTAGGGAGAATTGGAGCTAACTGAGTGTAACTGAAGTGGAACTGCAATGGTAGGTAAAGAAGTGCACCCTTCTCTGGCAGTAGGTGAGAATTGGGCACCTTCCTGACTAGGAATGCTAATGAACTAATGTAAGAAGCTCCCGAGTGCTAGAATAAGGTGGCTAAGGTGCTGGAGGCATCAACCTGGTGACTGGGATGCATGCAAACCCTAGAATTTGCATGCAAACCCTAATTGCATGCAAGATCCTAAAAAAGATGATGTGGATATCCGAACACCCCCCCTCAAGCTAGACTATGATGTGCAAAAAATAAGGTGGGGCCTTGGTAACTAAGACCAAAGGTCACCCCAATACAATAATCCAAAAAATGCTGAAAATAAACTAAGTGAGGAAAGAGGGAAAACCCAGTGGGAAGAAAGCCCCCCCTCAAGATAAAGCATAATAATGGATCATTCCGTCTCCACCATGATGGAACTCACCCCCAACAGTGAACGGAGGTAAGAGAACTTCTTCTCAGTGAAGCTCTTGGTGAAGATGTCTGCAATTTGCTCATCAGTGGGGCAATATTGCAGAATGATGGTGCGATCATGCACCAACTGTCGAATGTAATGCATATGAATCTCAATGTGTTTGGTCCTCTTCCACTAAACTTGATCTATGGAGATATTGATAGCACTTTGATTGTCACAAAATAGGACAGTCGAAGTAGTGCCACCAAAACCAAACTCGGAAAGAATACCCTGCAACAAAACTGCCTGAATGCAGGCATTGACTGCCCCTCTATACTTCGGCTCTGCTAAAGAAAGTGCAAGGGCTTCCTGCTTTTTGCTGGACCCCCAAATAACACCCTGACCAATCATGAAAACATAACCGGAAGTGGACTTCCGATCAATGCTATCACCTGCCCAATCTGAATCATTAGAACCAATGAAATCAAGCTCAGAATCTGCAGCATAATGTATGCCAAAATGTTTCGTACCTTGCACATACTGCAAGATCCGCTTGGATGCTCACCAATGAAGCTCATGGGGCTGTTGCATATACCTTGACATAGCACTCATGGCATATGAAATATCAAACCTTGAGTGTGTCAAATAAAGTAGTGAACCAATCAACTGTCGAGACATACTGCAATCTGCAAGCGGTGTAGAATCTCCCTCCTCAAGACTGATTCCTGAGAGGAATGGGAATGGTGCTGCCTTAAATTCAGCCATATTGAACTTCAATAACAGGTTGGAAGCATATTTTTGCTGATATATAGTGATCCCATAAAAATTTTGAGCTATCTCCAAGCCCAAAAAGTGACTCAGCAAGCGCAAATCGCTCATGTCAAAAGCTAGATTTAAGGCAGTTTTAGCTTGTTTATTGAAGTAAGAGTGCTACCAGTAATGAGAAGATCATCAACATAAAGTACAATAACCAACAAATTACCTTTAACTCACTGAATATACACATTCCGATCAGATTTGCATCTTTGGAAATTCTGAGAAAGAAGGAAGGAGTCCATCTTTGCGTACCAAGCTCTTGGGGCCTGTTTTAACCCATACAAAGATTTCTTCAATCTGCAAACTAATGATGGATCTGATGTGTATCCCTTTGGATGCTGCATATATACCTCTTCAGCAAGGTCTCCATGTAGAAATGCACTCTTCACATCCATGTGGTGCACTTTCCAATGCTTGGATGCAGGAATAGCCAAAACAAGGTGGATGGAATCCATCTTTGCAACCGGTGCAAAGGTCTCAGTGTAGTCCACTCCTTGGACTTGGGAGAAACCTTTTTCCACCAAACTTGCTTTGTATTTGCTGATAGAGCCATCAGCAGCAACTTTTGTGTGGTAGACGCATTTGCACTTCACTAATTTTCTTCCAGGTGGAAGAGAAACTAGCTCCCATGTATTGTTCTTTTGGAGAGAACTATACTCTTCATCCATGGCACTTTGCCATCTCGGATCTCGGTGGGAAGAATAGTATGATGTGGGATCTGAACTAGTCATCAAATAACAAATCTCAGGAAGTAATGGATTATAAATAGAAAGATCCATACCTGCTCTTTGAAAGTCTTATCTTGTTCGTCTCGGATCAACAGGATTTCCAAGGTTCGAACCAGCAGATTGAAGAGTGTTTTGGGCCCACTTTGGTAACTGAGGAGGATCATAATGGTTGGATTCTGAACCTGATATGTCATGATCATCATGTTCTTCTAAAATATCAGAAATATCAGAACTCATACCTTCATTATCGCTGCACGGATCTTCTTCTGGTGAAGGCGATGAAACGACAATTTCTTCCTCGACTAGTTGCAATTCTTGAAGCGGTTCTTCAAATTGCACACTGCTCTCTATGAATATCTTTTTAGATCTGATATCCATGAGTTTATATGCTTTTGATTCTTCCCCATATCCTATCAGTATGCACTCAATACTTTGTGGATCCAAAGCTCGTCTCTTCTTGGAAGGAATTCTAGCCCATGCAGTAGAGCCAAAAACTCTCAAATTTGACACATCCGGTTTGTGACCAAAGAATGCTTCGAAAGGAGTCATACCTTTCATGGATGAATGTGGAACATGGTTCTATATGTATGCAGCAACAGTGATTGATTCAGCCCAAATATTTGCAGCCAAACCTCTTGATTCAATCATGCATGTAACCATCTCTTTCAGTGACCGATTTTTCCTTTCCGCTACACCGTTCTGCTAGGGTGTGTAGGTAACCGTATGTTGGATCTGAATTCCGCTTTGGGAAGAAAGTTGCAGCAACTTGGCCTTGATATATTATCCACTGTTATCATATCTAAGAGATTTGATCTTTCTCTCAGTGGCGGTCTCAACAGAACCCTTAAAATCCTTGAATTTTCCAAGCACTTATGACTTGTTTCTGAGAAAAAATACCCATGTAAAGTGGGAAAAATCATCAATAAATGTCAAAACATACCTTGAACCATTTAATGACGTATGGGGCAGCGGACTGATGATATCAGAATGTATCAACCCCAAAACAGTAGAAGCTTTGCTAGCTTTGCTGCGGTCGAATATGTGCTCGGGGTGCTTCCCAATAATGCAACCAGTGCATATTCCTTTCGAGGAACGGAGTTGTGGAAGACCATCTACCATGGAATTGTTTGATAAAAATAGAAAATACTTATAATTAAGATGTCCAAATCTTTCATGCCAAATCCTACTAACTTCATTACCATGTGTGCGAAGAGCAGTGGGATTTTCAAGCAGAATAAAGTGTGAAAACTCATAGCATTTTGCAATGTGGTTCGCCTTTCCGACTGCAACAAGTCTTCCACTTTTGATATCAGAAATTTCAACTGTATTAGGGCTGAATGTAACTTGCTTCGGTTCACCCGTGTGTGTCATTTGATACATAGAAAGAATATTTGAAGCCAAGGAAGGCACATAGAGAACATTCTGAAAGCTTCCATGATCTACATGAATCGTACCTTTGCCCTTTGAAGAAATCTTTGAGTCATCTCCCAAATGGATGGGGATGGATCTATTTGGATCGAATGAAGAAAAAGAATCAATATTTGCAGCCATATGATTCGATTCACCTGAATCTAACAAGAGAGTAGTGGGCTTCGAAACAGTTGCCATGAGTGCTTGTCATCTTTCATGATCATCATTCCTATCCTTCTTCCTTGCACCGTCAGGAAGAGTTATGTTGTTCTTTTCCAAAAGGAGAGCCATTTGATCTATAGTCTTCTTCATACATGAACTTTCGGGATGAAAGTCACGGTTGCAATAAGTACATTTAGATTTTTGGTTACCTTCTTTGCCCTTTTTCTTGAACTTCGAACTGGATGGTGCATCCGCCTGTTTGCCTTTCTCTCTTTGCTTGTGAGGTTCGAATTTGGGATTCTCCTTCTTTCGCTTTCCTTTACCATTCACGATCTTGGGTCCTTGAACATATAGGGCTGAATCTTTGGAGCTTATGGACCCCATTTGAATAAACTTATCATGCTCGTTTGTGACGGACTCAATGAAGGCATTCAAGGTAGGCATCTTCCAATTTGGGGTAGTTAGCTGACCGGAATTGAAAGTAGAGACAAATACCGAATAATCTTTACCAAGCTTGCTGAGAATGGAGAGGATCAATTGCTTATCCTCTTTGATAACTCCATTGTTCTTCAACTGCATGTTCAAGTTCTTGAATTTTGTGAAGAATTCATTAATGGTCTCGAAATTCTCAGGACTAAGGGCAATCAATTCATTCTCGAATTGAAAATCCCTAAGCTCGTCCTGCTTTCCAATTAGTGTTTCAAGTTGCTCCCATATAGCTTTTGGAGTCTTCAATCCGCTGAGATGGCAGTGAAGATCTTTGGAGATGGAGAGACAAAGAAGACCATAAGCTTCATCAAGCTTGTTGTAGTGTTTGGTTCTATCTGACAAGGTGTTTGGCTCCAATCAGACCAAGAGTGACTCGGTAGTAACCTTTTGAACATAATATGATCTCCATATCATCTTTCCAATCAAAATAATTGAATGGGGTGAGGATAGGCTTTGAAGAAGAGTATTCCATTGCTAGGAGTGAGTGCACACTGATGTAGAAATGCTTGCAAGGGAAAAGTAGTGAATGCAATTGATGGAGACAATAACCTGCAAATCACAATAAAACCAAGAACAATGAGGTCGAACAATCCACCCTTTTAGAGTTGCATCACACCTAGGATTGGAGATCAAGCAATGTTGAATCGGTCCAATGTATCAGTTCCAGGATTTATGTGGAAACTCAAGCTTCTGGAGTGGTATTGGAAGTATTTTCAAGCTTTGCATGCACAGGAGCGAATGCCCTTGAGATCTTTCATGCCAAAACTTTTTGTAATTTTTGAGGAAATTCACTCAAATCCTCTTGTAGAAACACCTGTAGAAAAATAGATCTTGTCCCTGCAATGGCTCTGATACCATGTAAAATTAGTCACAGCAGATCTAATGAACAAGTAAATCAATCACAACAGATGAACATAGAAAATATGGTGTAAAACTGTGTAAAACATGCACAGTGCTCAATATCCCAATAAGGGTGAATGATTACAATAAAATACAGTAACAATGACTGAGCAATTCAAATTTCCTAAGGAGGTCATTCGAATCACTGAATGGAGTAGCTTGAATCCAACTAGGAGTCCTCATCATCAATCAGTGGTGGTTATCAATGCATAAGAACCAGTCATCCAGGTGTCAATTTGAGTCTAACTGAGTGTAGCATGTGTAACTGAAGTGTGTAGCACTGATATAGGGAAGTGGGCTCAGTGGAGGGCGCATGGGAGGCTAACTGAAGTCAGAACAAGTCATCTAGTCAATCTGGAGGTCCAACGGAGTGAAACAGTCAGTCGGGAGTGAAACTAGCCTCAAATCAGGGAGAATCGGAGCTAACTGAGTGTAACTGAAGTGGTAGGTGAAGAAGTGTGCCCTTCTCTGGCAGTAGGTGAGAATTGGGTGCCTTCTTGACTAGGAGGGCTAATGAACTGATGTAAGAAGCTCCTGGGTGCTAGAATAAGGTGGCTAAGGTGCTGTAGGCATCAACTTGGTGACTGGGATGCATGCAAACCCTAATTGCATGCAAGATCCTGAAAAAGATGATGTGGATATCCGAACAAGGATTCCAAATAAGACCCATGTGTCCGATTTCCATTTATGCATATGTAATTATAAACAACAACTCAACTTACAGGCTTAGGCCCAGCCTGTAGACAAGCATGGACAGGCATGGAAAGAAAGCTGGAGGGCAAAGACATGGCAAAGGTGACATGGAGGATTGATGACAGAGAATTCACTTTTGGAGAATCCCAAGCAGTGTTTAATTCGAATAATTCCACAAGTACTAGTACATCTCCCTCTCGCAAAAGTCGTGTCGGATACAAATAACTATCTTTGCAGAGATAGATTAAAAGGGGCAGTGACTGCAACTATAACCTTTTCAGCATTATTTCAGGTTTATGGAAAAAAATGTATCTGTAAGAGGTTGCAGGACTAATTACCTTGCAATCAGTGCTAATAGTTTCTTGTCCAACACATAGTCCTAGTGAACATGACCCTTCTATAGCTAGTTGTAACAAAACAAGTATAGTTCAGTTCGTGCATTTACATGAAATAAAAGGTCAAATTTTTTCCTAAAATCACCATAAAAATACTCAACAACACCCCTATAATCCCCACAACTAGATGGTCATCTTGTTAAACCCATAATAATATCTAAAAATTATAAATAAATTTAAAACCCAAATATGAAAACATCAAAATTGCATTCACACATTTGTAATTTTTATCCCAACGAATACACCTTCAAAACCAAGCAAAAAAATTTGAAAACTTATCATGAAGATACCCACATCCCACATACAAAATCCTATATGCATCAAAATATCTCTTGGGCTTATCCATTTACATATAAATGTTGGTCTAAAAACACTAAACAATACAGTCATCGAATCCCATGGGAAAACAACTAAAAACAATCATGATATCCACAAACATGTATAGATTCTGCTTAAAACATGATTCAATGAACTAAATCAATGAAACACAATGTAACTTACTGATTTTTTCTATTGTTACTTGTGTTTAAACCAAGCCATATTCATGGAAATATAGATGTAGTGATGAACCCTATCACACCTTAGAAAAAATGTGAAATGAAACAAAATGGGGGTTCCCAAAACCCATAAAATCTAAGATCAATGAAAATGCTGGATATCTAGGTGGCAGTGGATATCAGTGCATTAGAATTCAATGGCCACTAATGTCTACTTGGACACCTATCAGAAGAGTCCCCTGAGCTTATATTTATTGAATACATCATCAGTGCAAAGCCAATGAAAACAATGGAAAAAAACCAAAATTTTATTTCTAATGTCGAACATTGGGTGTGTTTTACCAGAAATCTTGAACAGACATATAATTGTGTCCCTTGAATCACTATATTTCCCATAGGGACATAAAAATATCAGAGATAAAGCCATGGTTCACTATATTTCTTCAATACATAGTTTTCTTATCCAGGTGGTTCACTGTAATAGTGAGGTGGATGCAAGGTTAAATCATGGGCTCCCTTCTCATGTTGGTATTCCCTACTTGTATGCCATTACTTTCAAAGGCGTTAGGATAAGTACAAGACCTAGACCAGGAACCTAAATAGAAGGAAGTCCACTCTGTTGTGCATCCATGTTACTTAAGAACTTTAGGAGTTAGGAGTTAGTTCCATAAATGTAGGAGTTAGTTCCATGTTACTTGCAATGAGATAATTTTCTGTGTTCAAGGGAATAGAAATAATGAGACAAAGTGGACATATGGTATTGTTTGCAAGGAACCTGCCAATGTACTCCAAGTGAAAGGTAGGCCCATAGACAATTAGTTGTTGTATCTTTTCATCTATTTGGTCATCCCCAAGACACATAACACACCTGAAACAACACCCAAATAGATATATGGGAATTCTCCTTAGCCCTCTTGCAGGCATATTAAGGATGTGGATATACAAAAGTATTGACAATAGGTTGCTTGTGTAATGTCCCCATTTTCACCCCCTTTGCATTAAATCATAAATGATGTAAATATCATTATTTAATCATGGCGAGGAGCTCAAGGCCAAGGCCCCACCATTGATTTAGCGTTTTATGTATCAGCAATTAAAAAATAGATGCCTATGGTTCTTGTGCTAGATAGGCACAATGTAAATTAAGACATCATGTAAATACGAATTTTAATGAAAAACCCACAACTAGCTATGTAATGCAACAAAGAGATGGGGGCATGATTCTACAAGGAATAGGGAGGGAAATTATTCAAACCCTTGAGCCAATGGTGTTAATCCATGTGTCAATGAGAAAACCCATAAACCACCAACTACCCATTTTGGGTTATGCACCCAATCATTTAATTCTTCTAGAAATTGGTTGAGGCAGTTAATGCCTTGGGAATGAAGAGACATGGCAGCCAATTTCGTGCATGGGAAAGCCATCAACCTGGAAAAATGTACTTTTTCTTCTTGGGAAAGAAAACACCCACGAAATGGTGCCCAAAGCCATTCTGAACCCATAGTTTTTCCTCTCTCATGCAGTATGAACTACTAGGTCTTTCCTTCATCACGTTTTTCACCAATTTCCTACATTTTCCATAGCTGGGAGCTCGTTTTTGTGTTGCACAGTAGCTGGGAGAAAGGGAGTCACGTTTAGGGGGTTTATAGAGGTCGTTTCAGCCCCTGGAATGCATATAAACGTTTTCTGAAAACGAATGGCTCTCCCAGGGTTTATTTCCCATCTACCAGTTTGTTTTGGTTTCCCATGTTTTTCAGCACTTGTGTTTTGTTGTAGGGTGCATCCCTGTGTTGGTTGGAAATTATGAGCAAGAATTAGGAGTGGAAGTGGACCAAAATTGGCTTGATAAACCTAGTGAGGAGGTAACCTCTCAAGAGTATCAAAAGGGTTGGTTTCTCTTCTATGCACACCCTGAAGAAAACTAGAATGGAAGGTATGGCCTGAGGGACTGTGTATTAGTGAAGGGAATACTTCCTTGTGCCAGGTGTGTAGTGTTAAATTTTGAGCATTAATTCACAATACTCTAGGATCTTCATTGAGAGAATAACATGTACAGTATATCAATGCATAACAATCACAATAAGCATGACAAGCATCACAAGAATCAAAAGCATGAGAGACAAGAGACATAGAGTTTCCATGGGGAAAACCCTAAGGTGAAAAACCCCACAACTTCCTCAAAGATAGAGAGAGAAATGGCTCAACCAAAGTACAACCAAAATACACTGAGATAGTCTCATAGTAGCAGATGATCCTCCTCCTCACTAGTGCGCCACTTTCTGAGTGAGAGAGATACACTTTTTCGAATGATCTAAATAGAGATCACATGATCTCTATTTATACTAACCTGTTTTCCCAGTGACCTTATGGGTCCGACTTGTCTAGCTAGGTACATCCACATTATAATATATATATTTCAGGGTCGTCCCCACACATGGTGGTCTAATAACCCATCGGCAAGTACACACACTTGCGACACTTGTCAATCCACATGATGACACTTCCTTATAGAGGAATAACACATCTCTAATAAGGGTACAATAAATATATATGAAATACATAGATGAAATACATTCTGAAGTTACATATACATCAACACTCCCTCTTAACTAGGAAGGTATTTCTCGACACAGATTTTCTAGACAAGTCTTCTTCTCGGGATCATCGTCATCGTCATCGTCACTACTGCTGCTATCTCAACCAATATCTGACTCTACTCGTCATACGAATTTCTACAGAGCCAGTCCTTTTTCATACTGGATGTAGGCCCACCACCTGCAGGTCTTCATTATCACTGGCCATATTGTGGAATCCTCAGGACTTATTACATGCATCACAAAACCTCAAAAGAGCATCCCAAGCTGTTACGAGCACACGGCTCTACCTATAGGATCTCCCAGGGCCATATTATATGTGACCTCACCACAAAACCTCGCAAGAGAATCCCAGGCTGTTACAAGCAAACAACTCTACCTATAGGATCTCCCAGGGACAAATTATATGTGGTCACCACAAAACCTCACAAGAACATCCCATGCTGTTACGAGCACACAGCTCTACCTATAGGATATCCCAGGGACAGATTATATGTGGTCATGGAAAAACCTCGCAAGAGCATCCCAGGGCTTATTACGGGAACACAGCCCAACCTATCAGATCTCCCAGGGACATATTATATTCCATAGGACAAAACCTCGAAAGAGCATCTGCCAGATATCCCAGGGCCAGATTATATGCCATAGGAAAAACCACAAAAGACTATCTGCAGATCTCTCAGGGCCAAATTATATGTCCTCCCAGAGAAAAACCTCGAAAGAGCATTTGCCAGATATCCCCGGGCCAAATTATATGCCATAGGCAAAACCTCGAAAGACTATTTGCAAATCTCCCAGGGCCAAATTATATGGTCATCTGCACAACTTGATCCACGGCCATAGAGTATCCACCTGATACTCACCATACATCATCCTGATGTACACATGATCATCCCGATCATCATCACTATAACATCCTGCTGCATGTCATCTAGAGCAACATTCTGAAGCTCGTCATCCATGATCATCCTGATCATACAATGCATCTACCTGATGCATACCAAGTATCTACCTGATACATATCATCATACATCATCCACCTGATCATACAATGTATCCACCTGATACAAATACAAATACATGATACATATCACCATACATGATCCACCTGATCATACAATGTATCCACCTGATACATATACAGATACATGGTCCAAGCATCCAACATGATGCATATACAAAATACATACAAATGATCCTACTGATCATATCCAGCATCCAACATGATGCGTACATACATATAAATGATCCAACTAATCATATACAGCATCCAACATGATGCATACGTACATATAAAAATGATCCAACTGATCATACAAAGCAGAAACCAAAACATCATCCTGATGCTCATCATCCAACGCTTACATCCACATCCAGGTGAAGGATCCTCCTTCCAACATGCTTGGAATGTATTCAACAAATGTGTCCATCACTTCTTCCTCGAAGTGTCCTCGATCTGAAGAATGCCAAGCCTCTCTCTGAAGTACTTGAACTTCACCCTGGCTAGTGGATTCATCAGCACATCTACAATCTGCTCATCCGTCGCAATGTACAGGAGCTTCACAGCTCCTCTCTGCACCATATCCTTGATATAGTGATATTTGATCTCTATGTGTTTGCACCTATCATGAAACACTGGGTTCTCAGACAGCTTCACACAACTTTGGTTATTACAGAAGATACCAGTAGCATCCAATGGGAGATCAAATAACTCATACAGTAGCTTCCATAGCCATACTTCCTCACAACTAGTTGAACAGGCTGCAACATACTCTGCCTCAGCTGTACTTAGTGCTACGTAGGACTGCTTCCTTCTAAACCAAGAGATCACACCTGAACCCATACTGAGGTAGCACCTAGATGTGCTCTTCCTATCTGCAGTACTGCCAACCCAATCTGAATCAACATAACCCTGCAAGTTAAACTTTTGAGAGTTATCCTCATGAGGTGGATCTACAGGTTCTTGTGGATATTCAAACTCATGAACAAATTCCTGGAACTGCTTCAGTCATGGTAGTGTCTTGAAATCTAGTTTCTTTAGGTTCTTCATAAACTTCGATAGGTGCCTTCCTTGATTTGATGAATGCTGAGTTTTCATCAAATGTTACATCCCTACCGACATCAATCTTCTTGAACCTTGGAAAGTATATTCTGTAAGCCTTTGAGCTTTCACCGTAACCCACAAAGATACCCTTCTTTCCTCAAGGATCTAATTTAGTCCTCTTTTCCTTTGGGACATGAGTGTATACTGGACAACCAAATATTCTGAGATGGGTGACTTCAGGTTTCTTACCAGAAAAGACCTCTTCTGGTGTCTTGTTGTCCAATATCTTCTGGGGTATTCTGTTCTGCACATATACAGCTGTTCTAGCTGCTTTTGCCCATAGATGCATAGGTAGATCCTGGTCATGCAGCATTTCCCTTGCTGCTTCCATGATAGTTCTGTTCTTCCTTTCTGCAACTCCATTTTGTTGAGGATTATAAGGAGCAGTCAACTCCCTCTTAATCCCTGAATCACTACAAAGCTTCTTGAAGTCACCTGAGGTGAATTCTCCACCATTGTCGGATCTGAATGTTTTGATCTTCTTGTCAGTTTGATTCTCCATCAAAGTTTTGAATTCCTTGAACTTATCAAACACCTCATCTTTGTTCTTCAAGAAGTATACCCAAGTCTTCCTGGAGAAGTCATCAATAAATGAGACATAGTAAACATACCCACTAAAAGAATTGGATGACATAGGACAACATACATCTGAGTGGATGATTTCCAGGATATCTTTGGCCTTGCTTTCACTGCTTGGGAAAGCCTTCTTAATGTTCTTACCTTTTGCACATCCTTTGCAAACACCTTCATGTTTGGTCTTGATTCCAGGAATACCTTCTACAACCTTGCTTGAAATTGGAAGTTCCCTATAGTGCATATGAGCAAGTCTTCTATGCCACAGTTCATTTGGCTCCATGGATTCATGTACCATGGCATGTTCAGGTTGTCCCTTCAATTTATACAATCCTCCCTCTTGCTCTCCAATCACTACTGCATCATCTATGGTCTTTCCCTTTGGCCACATTAGGACTTGGCCATCCACAAATGCAACCCTCATACCTTTTGCATCCAATGCAGAGATGGAGAGTAAGTTCTTCTTAAGCCCAGGTACATAAAGGAATTCTTTCATCTTCAAATATTTTCCAGAATCTAGGTTGTAGGAGGCTTCACCACTTCCTTTGATTGGGTATTGGTAATCATCCCCAAGTTTCACCTTATGGGGTGATTCATGTTCAGATAGATTCATAAAATATTCCTTAAACCCAGTCATGTGTTTGGAAGCCCCACTATCAATCAACCAATCATTACAGCCATGGGAGATAGTACCTATGAGAGCAGATATTAGAACATACTCTTCTTCACTTGATGAGTCATCATCACTATCATCACTTTCTGCCCTAGCCTTCTTCTTTGGAGGTTTATCATCCTTGACAGCATGAGCATGGAACTTTCTTTTGCTTCCCTTCTTCTTCTTGCTGGAGTTGTTGTTATTATCCCTTTTGTTCTTGGGACAATCTGAAGCAAAGTGACCCTTCTCATTGCATGTGAAGCAATATTAGATCCTTCTTATTCTTTTGATAGGATCTCTTGTAGCGATAGTGATCCTTCTTGGGCTTGCATCTTTTAGTGTGAGCTGCAAGAGCTTGATCTTCACCTCCCATCTTTTCCTCATGAGCTATAAGTCTAGCTTCTTCTTGAGAGCATTCTTCCTGCAATCTGTTGAAGGATACCAACTTCTTTCTTGTATAGATTCCTTGAATAAAGGAGTCCCATGACCTAGGTAGGCCATTTAGAGTGGTCATGACAACTTCACCATTCTCCACCATTTCATCTACTGCTTCCAGTTGTTCCTTGATCTGGGAGACCCTAGAAAAATAATATTGAATGGTTTCTCCATTCTGAAACTTTACTCCTTTCAATTGGTTCCGTAGGGTCATCTTCTGATTTATGTTCTTCCCTTCAAATAGCTTGGTCAAAGAGTCAAACATCTCCTTGGGTGTCTCTAGAGAAGACACATGGGGTATGAGATGGTCTTTGATAGAATCAGCGATGATTCTCTTTACCTTGACCAAGTTCTTCTTATGCAATACCTTGGCCTCTTCATCCTCTGGGATAGGGATGTCTTCTTTTATATATGAGTCCAACTCATTCTCCTCCAGGATTAACCCAATCCTATACTTCCAAGCTCGGAAGTTATCAACCCCTTCAAGCTTATCCTCAAGCTTGGTGTGGTGAGACATCTTAAAGAGTACTTCAAATGGAAATAGAAAAGATTTAGGTCTTACCACTTGAAATGCTGAAAACTGGATCTGGTCTCGGATTAGGGTTTGTCGAAAAAACCCTAAAACTTCAAAATGTGAATTTCAATTTTCTGAAAGGATAGAAAGATGCGCTTTGATGAGTTGATCAGCCTAGTGCATTCAGAATTTGAGATCAACAAATTTTTACCCTTCATATTTGCCTTTTTGTCCTCCCGGGTTCACTAGGGAGAGCGCTAAATTAGGGTTTGAGTTTCCCGGAGATCTACCTAGCCAAAAATCTCGATCCAAAGCTCTAAACTTTGATTTTTGCAAGGAGCTTCCATCTATGTCTTCAGATTTCAAAATTTCCAATTTTTGTGGAAACCCTAATTTTTAGGGCCAAATCTCAAAATGCTCGGAATTGAATTTTGATTGGACTAATAGATGTGCCTTGATAAGTAGAGTCAATCTACTATATTGCTTTTCCAAAATATGTGGAGAGAAACCCAATAAACAAGAAACTCAAGTTTCTGTCACTGCAAAATGTCTTCTTCTCAGGTTAGCTCTGATACCATGTTAAATTTTGAGCATTAATTCACAATACTCTAGGATATTCACTGAGAGAATACATGTACAGTATATCAATGCATAACAATCACAATAAGCATGACAAGCATCACAAGAATCAAAAGCATGAGAGACAAGAGACACAGAGTTTCCGTGGGGAAAACCCTAAGGTGAAAAACCCCACAACTTCCTCAAAGATAGAGAGAGAAATGGCTCAACCAAAGTACAACAACAATACACTGAGATAGTCTCCTAGTAGCAGATGATCCTCCTCCTCACTAGTGCGCCACTTTCTGAGTGAGAGAGATACACTTTTCTGAATGATCTAAATAGAGATCACCTGATCTCTATTTATACTAACCTGTTTTCCCAGTAACCTTATGGGGCTGACTTGTCTAGCTAGGTACATCCACATTATAATATATATATTTCAGGGCCGACCCCACACATGGTGGTCTAATAACCCATCGGCAAGTACACACACTTGCGACACTTGTCAATCCACATGATGACACTTCCTTATAGAGGAATAACACATCTCTAATAAGGGTACAATAAATATATATGAAATACATTCCGAAGTTACATATACATCAACATGTAGGTATTGTGGGGACCAAGCTAGATAGATCTTGCAGAGGGTGCCCATATCTCTATGGATGATCCCACTATCTTAGCAATTCTTTCTTCCATTGCCTAATAGCCTGATAAACCCAACTGTAGATTGGCTTGGCTGATTTGGTGTATCCTTGGGCTATGTGTGAGTCTGTTGTTCCCTGATTCCTTGTAGAGATCATGCCCAACTCGGGGGTGGCAGTGTGTTGAGATATTGATGATCACAACTGGCCTATGGTTGGGTGGAACATTGCAGTTTCATAGCCAATTGCTCGAGGCTACTTTGTTATAAGATAAATACTCTCTTGTGTTAACTTTGCAATTATTTATTTGATGAATATCTGGAATGTATGATGGATGTGTAATGGAATTAAATTCTGCTGTGTTTTCAAGATTTTATGCATTTGCATATCTCCATCGACAATTTATATGAATGCTTATTTGTTTAAGTATGGGAGTAGATGTCCAGTATTATTGTTAGTGTCCTCTCCATAGCCTAGTAGGATAGGAGGGACATTACAGCTTGAGTTCAAGCTTGCTCAAGGACAATATACATCAGAATGAACTCGGAGCAACCAATAGGAGGATGGGCTAGGTGACATAATTCCAAATAAGACCCATGTGTCCGATTTCTATTTGTGCATATGTAATTATAAAAGAAAACTCAACTTACAGGCTTAGGCCAAGCTTGTAGATATATGTTAATTACAAGTTCAAATTCACATAAACAAAAAAAATACATATTTGGGAAAATCATTATATTTGAAATATCATACTTTCGAGTCTAGATAAACAAAATGCATATTTCCACTATTGTGCATTGAATTAAACTGAAATCATGAAAAACCAATTACATTTTTTTAACATCCTCTAGTATATTTTCAAGTAACAACACAATGGAGATCCAAGAGAAAAACTACCCTTTGGGGAACAGAAAAAAAAACACCACAATATGATATTCCATAGAAGGGTGTTATTCAACCTAGATTTGTACTAGGGTGGGTGAATTTAATTTCAAGAGATTGGGCAAAAATTTGCAAGATGTTAAGGTTTCAAGATTTGTACTCTAGACCAAGTTAAGGTTTCAAGATCCAAAACATCAACTTCTCCTAAGTAATGGTATCCAGAATATCCACCTTATACCACAAGCATGTTTTCAATAGCAATTGTAGTGTGGCTATCTCTGGGAGCAATAAGATCCCATTCACATCAAGGGAAATCCATTTCATTAGCTTCAGGTCTAGAATATGAACATCAATCAAGTAATTTTCTCCCCCTCTCTCGTGGGGATGGTGGAGTTCCTCGAATGCAAGCATGCCTCCATTCATTGGTCTACAAGTCTAAAGTGTGCAGATCATTTATCTTATTAGACCCGTTTGTTCCCCCAAACACTATGATATTGTGGTCTAAGAGAATGGCACTATGGATGTCTCTTGTACCTAGCTCTTGCCTAGTTGATACTAATAGGATACAGTACACCATCCAATGCGGGCATTTGAAGCCCCTTGCATTTAAGGTCTCTAAAAGACCTTAGGTACTGATGAATATGGTTTTCTATGATTGTCATTGATGACAACATTAATGACAAAGGTGTACATGGCATCAAGATAAGCAAGCTAGATAACATTGACAAGCATGCATGATAAGCATGAATGACATGGAAAAAGGAATATGGGCATTACGTGGACATGACAGCTTGGGAAAACAAACCATGACATGACAAAGAAGTGATAAATATTAATGACATGGCATGATTGGGCTTTGGAAGACCAAAGTGGGAAAATGACCCATTCTGTGGTCATTTGTGGGTTGATGGGGTCATGAAACCATTGAAGATGGTCATGGTGCATGTAAAGGTTTGGCACCCACATATATGGTGGCATGATGGCACTTGGATGATGACATGTCATATCTAGATGATATGAAGCTCTTAAAATTTGATGGATGAAGTTCTTAATTGTGAAGTTGGTCTAGTATACCACTTAATGATAGCAGCTATAGTAAAAAAAAAAAATTAAACTCTGATTTTTGGTGTGATTGAGGAATTTCAGACTGATATATAGCAGCAGCAAAGGGTGGACAAGTGGAAAATCGCAGGAGCATGATAGGAGTCTAATTTTCTTGTCTATTATTTCTGATTTCGGGTATACAACTTCTGAGAGCTTTTGGGACTGTCCAGAATTTGTTTACAGCAGCAGAATGATTCCCTAACAAGTATGCTGACCTTGTTCACACCTTCAAAAATCTGAATGATGAAAGCCCAGGATGTATGCTACCTTATGATGATGCTGCATACTACAGTATGGAGATAGGTGAAGTATGAGCAGTGATGTACACACAGTTGAATAGCAATGAGATGATGCAATATGCATGTTCAAACCTTATGTATACAAACCTTGATGATGATCTCCCATGCCATGATTTGATGAACACTTGATGTTTATGTTGCCTACACTGATGTTGATAATGATGATGCATAGAATTACACAATAGATACAGTGATGTATATACTGGTAATGGTGTATTAATATGATGATATCTCAGTGATATACATGCACAGCGACCTTGGTATGAGCAGCAGTGACTGTGACATACATGACCAGCTTGACCATTGAGTATGAGCAGTATATGGACTAATTTGACATGACAGCCTTATATAGCAATGCAATCCTTGGCTTAACAGTAACAATATTGGACATCACTGTGGATGATGTGATAGTTTGATATGATAATTAACATGACAATTATGACAGTAACAACATGATGAGCAGCAGTTGGTTGGTTGAGGAAATGGTGATAAGAAGAAGTTGAAGACATAAGCAGACCTTGAAGATATGGGAAGACTTTGAAGATATGAACACATTTAGTTGATGAGCAAACTTTATTAATATGACTGAACTGTTAGACTGATGATATTACCGAGGACAAACTGAAGACATGGTTGTGACAGGTTGATAAAGTGTGACATGAAGAGATGATGAAATTTGATAAGATATGCATATGTACATATAATACAAGCAGGGTCTTGTATCCAATTTTCTTGGTTGGGTCTTAGAAAGACTAGGCAGGGTCCTAGATAAACACATAACCTACAGCTGATGAAAGTAAGCAGTCTAGAGAGTTATGAGAATAGGAGGATGATCTCTATAGGAACTCTACAAACCTAAGAGCAGAATTGAAGAATTGTCTAAAGCATTTTTTTTGCCACAATAATTTGTGAAGCATTTGAGAACTGTTCAAAGGAAGGTTTGAAGGCTTTGAAGCTAATTGGGAATGTTCTAGTAATTCCATAAACAGTGAAGAATTAGCTGCATGTGGATATACAAAAGTATTGACAATAGGTTGCTTGAGTTCAAGCTTGATCAAGGAAAATCTACATCAAAATGAACTTGAAGCAACCAACAGGAGGATGGGCTAGGTGACACGATTCCAAATAAGACCCATGTGTCTGATTTCCATTTGTGCATATGTAATTATAAACAACAACTCAAATTACAAGCTTAGGCCAAGCCTGTAGATATACATTATTAAACTGTCTAAAAACACTAAACAAGACAGTCATCAGATCCCATGGGAAAGCAACTAAAAACAATCATGATATCCACAAACATGTATAGATTCTGCTTAAAACATGATTCGATGAACTAAATCAACGAAACACAATGTAAGTTATTGATTTTTTCTATTGTTACCTGTGTTTAAACCAAGCCATATTCATGGCAATACAGATGCAGTGATGAACCCTATCATGCCTTAGAAAAAATGTGAAATGAAACCAAACGAGGGTTCCCAAAACCCATAAAATCTAAGATCAATGAAAGTTACGGATCTTTGGGTAGCAGTGGTTATCAGTGCATTAGAATTCAGTGGTCACTGATGTCTACTTGGACACCTATCAGAAGAGTCCCCTGAGCTTATATTTATTGAATAAATCATCAGTGCAAAGCCAATGAAAACACGAAAAAATAATTATTTAAATAATGGAAAAAAACCAAAATTTTATTTCTAATGTCAAACATTGGGTGTGCCTTAAGAGAAATCTTGAACAGACATATAATTGTGTCCCTGCAATCGTTATATTTCCCATAGCGACATAAAAATATCAGAGATAAATCCATGGAATACAATAGGGTATGGAACCATGGTGTGGATACATCCCTAAACACCAAAGAGAACCAGACTAACATGAAACGTAGTCAAAATACACAAACAAAATTCCTAGATGTGAAAACACCTCCAGAGATGGCTACAGGATAGTACACATGATAATGAATATGGATATGCCTTAAATACATTGTACAATCGCCTAGGAGGAAAGAGGAAGATGCAACACATTGATCAAAAGGATAATCATACTAATTGTCTGCCAATCATATCGAAATTAAAAAGGGCAGTGACTGCAACTATAACATTTTCAGCATTATTTCAGGTTTATGGAAAAAAATGGATCTGTAAGAGGTTGTAGGACTGATTACAGAGGTTGCAGGACTGATTACCTCGCAATCAATGCTAATAGTTTCATGTGAACATGACCCTTCTATAACTACTTGTAACAAAACAAGTATAGTTCAGTTGGTTCATTTACATGAAACAAAAGGTCAAAGTTTTTTCCTAAAATCACTATAAAATATCAGATTATGGGATTTAGTAAGTTTCCAAGGAAAAAATTATACACTTCTTTTGAACAAGTTCAAATTCACATAAACATAAAAATACATAGCAGGGTGAATCATTAGATTTGAAATATCATACTTTAGAGTCTAGATAAACAAAATGGATATTTCCACTATTGTGCATTGAATAAACCTGAAATCCTGACAAAACAATTACAGGTTTTTAACATCCTCTGGTATATTATCAAGTAACAACATGATGGAGATCCAAGTTAAAACCTACCCTTTGGGTAACAATTCAAGCACCAAGCATCTGCCCTAGAAGGAAGTTTGTTGCATGTCCCTATGCAGCTTATTCCCCCCGTAGTAAATTCTGATGTAGCTCGGTCCAACTATAAGATGGTTGACTTACTCCATTTCTTTCCCGAAAGCCTAAATGACGATCCACTTCCATCCATGAATAGTTCTCTGCAAAATCATACCACTTCCCAACCACACTGTACTCAGTTTTGCTGCACCAGAGAAAAAGGAAATGGAACCTTAACCCAAGCCATTGAGTACCATTTCTTCATAGAGAATTCAGATACAAACTTGTTCTTAAAAAGGAAACCTGGAAAAATGGGTATCCCATGGGGTCCCGTTGTTGGAGTAGTGGAGGAAGCAAATTGCAACGGGTCTTTGAGGCTTGCAAAGAGGCCAAAGTCCCACAAGATATAAGTTCTTCAAAACTCTGTAATGCTGATCTCTGATTCATTCTAAATTGTTTCACCCTCATAGGATCCCTGAGGAATTGACTATAAATAGAAAAGGCCACTTCAACATCTAAATGCTCTCCTTTGATGTGAATTTCAGATTGGAATTCCAACTTATAAAAGAATTTCATCCCTATTTCCCACTTAATTTGATTCTAAATAAAAGATGAAAAGGCTCATATCTAAATATCTCCTACTACAGGATTGGGATTCCATTCCAATTCATGTTCTAGAAAGAATTGAAACTGATAAAGTTCACACAACAAATCATTTTCCCTTCTAGATGAGTCATTATAGATATCAACAAAGTCATCAACATTTCCCATCATGAACTTTTTGTTATTATTCAATCTAATCATCTGAAGTCCTACCCATTGTTCATGCAGGTACATTGAATAAACTCTATCAGGACTTCTACAATAAATGGCTTGCTCATCAAATTTAAACATTTGCCTCTTTTCTTCTTCATTAATCATTAATTGCTACTGTAAAGACAGTATCTTGGAATTCCACTTTTGTTCTTGAACCAAGTAAGCAGAAAACCAAGTTTCCTGCATACGTTGTACTTCAAATTTATATCATTGTTGATAAATAAGGCCCAAGTCATATATTTCATCATTTCTTCCAGTCCATTTAATAGTATTTACTTCAGATGATGCTAAAGCTAGGGTATTAGTCTAGACGTCATCAATAATTTGATTAAAAAATTCATAGAGAACATTTGTGACTTTTTCTTTATCTTCAGAACTTTTAGAGGTACTAGGAAGAATGTTTTCTGCAACTGCTGTAGCCAATAATTCCAAACTTGTATTATCCTCAGCCAGTGGTACTGATTCCTTTAGTACTGATTTATCTCTAAGAAATTTATTTTGTTTCCTCAACCTTTTATTTTGCAAACTCCATCAGTGAGCCTTATTTCTCAAAATTTTCAGTCTTTTCTTAAGAACACCATTCTTTCTCTATAATTGTCTACTCCTTTGTTTTAACTTTTCATTTTCATTCTTAACATGTCTATACAAAACTTGAAATTCATGAACTTGCTTCTGAAGTTTCTTAATCCTCTTCTATAACTTACTTGAAATTAAACCAAGAGAATCAGGCCTTACCACTTGATTAGATTCATCTTCGTCCCTTTGAGCTTGGTCTTCAAACTGAGTAGCTTCCAATTCTGGCAGGGGTGTTGACTCTAAATTCTGACTCTGTGTATAAAGGGTTCTTGTATGTTTGGGTATTGTCGAAAACATATCTTCAGATTTTCTAAATTTTTCAATAACTTCTTCAGAAATGCCTTCTAGCCTTGCATATCTTCTTCTCACCGTAACCGAAATTTTATTAACCTCTTCATCATCTCTATGGCTATTTGGAGATGGTTGGGATTGAATTGGTTTAGAAAATGTTAGTGCTGGATCAAATTCTGTCTGAACTGTTGGGGGGGGTGATACAGAATCTTGTGGATCATCATTAACCTGCTTTTGAAAACCTTTTTCCACTAAAAATCGTTCCCACGTTAGGTTTCTCTTCTGTAATTCCTCCAGGATCAACAACTTAATTAATCCATGATGATACAAGCTATTACCAAGTCATTGATCAGGCCGCTTTTGGGCAGCTGAAGCCATTTTAGACAGGCTCTTCCACAAAAAGTATGGAATGTTCATCAATTCTTCTCCTTTAATGTGAAGGAGAAGCCGAATATGATAAAGAAAGACAAGGCTATATCGTCCTTCACAAGTCAAATATTTCTGCAAAAAGAAAATGACATTACCCCATTCAACAATGAAACAGTTGTGTTCAGCTCCCTTCTTCCAATGAATACTAGAATTAGCCACCTTCACAAACTATTTCCAAGAGTCAGGGTTTTTCAAACAACCAAATTTAAACCATCTTTTCCCTGTTTGTGGTAAGCCTATAGAGAGAGCAATGGACGTTTTTGAAACTGGAAGCAAAAACCCCCGAATGTTAGAACAAGCTCCATCGAAATTGAGGGCAAATTCCTTGGTCACATCTTCGTTGTGCCCTCTGAATTTACTAAAAAACGCATACAATCCAATTTGTTGAAAAATCCTCTCACTAGAGGGATCTTCATCCAACAGTTCAATGGAATATGGCTCCTCCCTACGTGCAGCACTAGCCATGCCAACTGAAACTTTCTCTACTGAAAGGAAGTTAGGTGATCAAACCGGTATCCTTTAACCCAAATTGGTATTTACAGGCTTGACTTATGCATAACAAAGAAATCCAACTTTCAAATCGGGTGTACATATAATTGTTCAGACATGCAGGGACAAAAGGATAGAGCTAATTACAACAATTGATGGGGTCAAATCAGCATATACCCATTCATCCAAAAAGCAATGAGTTAACAGTCACTCCATTTATGGAAATTATTTGAACAAAAATACTTGGTCTCAAATGTCACGATATATAATAAGCCATGAAATGACCTTGAAAAGCTAATTGAAATGTATAAAAATCATTCTTATATGCTAGAATTTATACACATTATTAGGAAAAATATATTGAATTTAACCCTACAGGAACAATACTTGTCTAGAATTCAGAGAAGACTTTGAATAGCATACCACATAGGCAGGGGATAAAATCGAGATCCAATCATGAAAATACAGATCCTCCATGGAATTTAAAGATATAACTCTGTTGGAAGAAATCATTATATCTGCAACTTGAAAATAATAATTCCAAATAGAACTGAAAGTTTGCTTGTACTGGGAGGGATGAATCCAAGAGAGTATCAAAGGTTCTGTTCATTTTCAGGATTCCCTTCCCCATACACGAGACATTCCATTTTACCAACAATATGTTCATCTTCAGTATTTTACTGAAATATTTAAAAAACACAGAAACTGGAGATTCTACAGGCTTGAGTCAAGCCTGTAATTGTCTGCTAAAACATGCTGAAATGCAAATTCTTCAACCAAACCATTCGTGATGCAATCCAAACCATGTGAATTAAGGTGTTGGAGTAGAACATGGATGAGTAGACATCCCTCCATTAATGCCAATGGCTTTCAAAGCTTGGAAGTACAATCTAACAGGATATATGAATCAATTTTGTTGATGTCGAATACCCAAAAGATCAGATTGCTTATGGATCCATTTTGGAATGGTACTTATAAATTGCTAGTGGTTTCTTATGGAAAACCACTAGAGATTGCTTATAGACCTTATGAGTGGGTATTGTGACTAGTATGACCTTGGAAACATATTAATTACAAAGAATCCATAACAATACTAGCTGTCTTAAACAATTATATTCTTTTGTCGAAAAATATAGCAACGCTCACATAGTGTCGCCAAAAACCAATTATAATGATAATTGGTGACAAACATTTACTACACTCACCAAAAGTAAAATAAACATGTATTAGTGAGGGATACTAAAATATTGTCACCATAAGTGTCACCAAAGAGAGAATCAATAACGGTCCTTTAACAACCCTCACCAAAACTATCCCTAAAAATGGATTTGGTGACGAACCTTAAAGGACCATCTCAAAAGGAACTTATAATGACGATGTTTTAAGGACCGTCATCATATACGACATTGGTGACAACCCTTAAAGGTATGTCACAGGCATGACTCTCACCAATGACCTTTCTTCTTGTAGTGTGAGTGTACCATTTGCAGTAGGATTAATGTAATCTTCCTGGTTCGCTGTGAGCTGGTATAGTCTGTCCAAGTCTTGAGCCTTGGATTCCTCCTGAATCGGCTCACTATATATGTCACCATCTGCAGGATCCAATGGTGTGATGACACTAAGATGCTTCCCTTCAAATATCATCTTCTTTATCTTCATATTTATGATAGCCAAGTTATCAATAGCCCAGTCAATTCCTAGCAGTGCAGGAAAAGGTTGACTATCATCCACAATCTCGATCACTTCGAAGTATGCATGACTTTGGAATCCATCGATGTCGACTATCATGTCATCTAACCGGCCAAAAGGTATGACTTTATCTTGGTTAGCCATTCTCAACTGGATAGGTGACCATGACAACTTTGGTCGACCCATCTGCTGCCATGTCTGCTTAGTTAAGACATTTACTTCTGATCCCAGATCAAGGATGACTTCATCCATTTAAAAATCTCCTATCTGCGCGGTAAGCCTCATTTCTCGGCCTGTTCTTTTATGCTTCCTTATGTGATGTACTGCACTATCAGAAGTCTTTGTTCCGGTCTATGGCTCATATTGGTTTATGAGTTTCTGCAGCTCAACTATGGCATTTTCACTTTTGAGTAGCTTCATGCAGCTTCGCAGGAACTGTGCAACGGAAGTGCTGACATCCGTCGCAGTGCTTGTTTTATCATAAGCCGTTGGCATGTCTTCAACATGCGGCGCTTCACTGCACAATGGGATCCGCTGTGACTCTGTTGCTGGTTCTCTGAAGGTATCCCATGCATCGATAAAGACTTCTTTATTCTTATGTAAGTCAAGAGTAGGTATTTTTCCCGGAGCTTTCCTTATCCATACTGTCTCAAGAGGGATATTCTTTGTGTGAGCCTCCCCTAATGTGGAAGCTTCTGCTCCCCTATCGCGGCCTGTCTAAGCACCACTGCGCGTGACCACATTGATGCTCGGGTTTGCTGGTCTTTTCTCTACTGCGATCCACTGGATGTTTGTGTTTGCTGCATCCGTCCGTCTTCTTTTCTGCATTCCCACCTCTAGTACTGGGCAATCTTCAATAACATGCTCAAATGATTTACAATAATTGCACATAGTGCATGGGTTAACAGAATCTCTGGATACATGACCTGGCTGGCCACAATTATAGCAAATAACCTGGTCGCAGCCTCTTCCTTGCGCCGGGCCAGCATTTCTTCCTCTGCCGCAGTATCCACCACCACGACCTCTGTATCCTCCTTGGTCATATTGTGCATTCTATTTTTTTGGCTGGTTATCCTCTTGTACGCGGTACAAGCCAGCGCCTCTGATTGAGTCCATATCCCATTTTCTTTCATTCATTAGCTCATATGTGCGACAGTTGGATTCATCATGTCGAACTGATTTACAGAAGTTGCAGTATAAATTTTTAGATGTTTTCACATATTTCTGTATGAGATAGCAGTCTTCAGGTCTGTGTCCTATGGTTCTACAAATTTCACACCATGGGGCCTGATTCTGATTTAGTGGGTTGGGCGCACCACTATTAAGATAGTCACGGAATACAAGGCAATGCTCCTGATCATGGCCTTCTCCTTTACAACTTGTACACTAGACCTCATGTCTAGGTTCATACCTTTGTTCTTTTCCAATATTCATGCTTTGCAGTTCTAGTGTCAGGGTGGTCAGCTAGTTCTGGATCTGAGACATCCCAGAACTAGTCTCACCAATCAGCGAAGATTCTAGCTTCATTGCGATTTCCAAGGCCTCTTCTTGTGACATAACCTTTTGCTGCATCAATGGTAATCTAATATGGGGCAACAACACAGCAATGAACCATTCCTTGTGCTGTTCCGGAGCTATAACAAAGCTTCCTTGGTCCAATAGGGTCTTCAATTTCTGATCAAACTCCCAAACTGTTTTAGTCGGTTTCTGCTTTATTTCTTTCAATTCCGTTATACACTGAGATTCAGATTTAGGTTTCTTGAACTCAGCCACAAGCACAAATTTAATTTCTGTGAGGGTTCTCAGCTGTGCCTGAGAGTACTTAATAAACCAATGTAAAGCTTTGTCTCTGAAAGTGGTGATGAGCTATGCTCTCTTCACTGCATCATCCTAGATTTGTCTTCCACTCCATACGGCTTCACAAAGAAACCAATGCTGGTTAGGGTCTTCTAGGCTAGTTCCTTTGAATATCGGTAGCTTCATATTTGTGTTTGTCATTGTTATATTAGGTGGTGGAGCACCCGAGTCAGTGCACGGCTGCTGTAAAGGGCTCTGTGTAGTGAAAACAAATGGGATTATCGGGAGAGATGTACTAGGCTAAGTGTTCTACGGGGTGGGATGCGTAGCGGGTGGGTTTTGAGATAATGTTGGTGCAGTCTCTGCAGCCGGTGGGTCCTCAAGAGTAAATGGTGTTGCAGCTTCGTTGTCAATGTTAGACGAGATCTCAATATCAATATGGAGTCCAGGGCCTCCAACATTCTTATTAAATTTATACCTCTTTCCACTTCTAAGATTATGGGTGTCTTTGTCAGAATCACTATATATACTATTTACCATGACAAACTTGAAAGTATTACTGCATTCTTAAAACACCTTTCTCAGCTAACAACATCTTAATGTATAGATTGAGATTGTTTAGCAACTTACCTTGGAATCCTCCGAAAAAGTATGCTTCTGCTTGGCTCTAGGATTTGAGTGTGTCTACAGCAAATTCTATTATGAAGCCTTCTAGCATATGATCGACCCAAAAATCAACTGCACATGTCAACGGGATATCTATTGCTTTGAGTTGTGCTATGAGCTCAAGAATCCACTCTGTAGGAACTCCTCCTTGAAAACAGGTTTTCTTTTCTACGAGTTGCGAGATCCACGTGTGCAGCTCGTTTGGTAATGATGCCCAGAAAATCTCATGAATAGCTTCCCACAGATATCTATCTGACCACTGTGTGTCAGATAGCCGCGGATGTCTATTCTCTTGCCTTGCAAAGTCTCTTCTAGTCTTGTCCCACCAAGCTTGGATTTCTATCTTTTTAGGATGCCAATTCTCAGAGCCTTCGGGGAACTGGTACTCTTCGTCACACATCACGATTGCAACTCATCACGGATTCTAGTGCGGCAATGGAACCATTTGTTGGGTATAACTGACCCCTGGAGGTTTTCTATAAGACCCAGGTTCTTCGCAGTTTCCCTTTGACCAACAAAACCCCTTCGCACTGGCCCTTTCGGAAACAACCTGTGAGCAAGTTGAGGTCTCACCCGAGTTGTATCTATGGGGTACTACAGAATCAGGTTTCCATAGTAAGTGATAAGTTGCTTGGACGGACGTACTACGCAACACAACAGGGGGTTTGTACTACGAGGTGAGACTGTGCAACGATGGACAACGCTACGGCCCACACCACTATGTTCTCCTCCCGCAGGACTTCTCCTGAAGCTGCGAACAATGAAACTTTACTCTATACTTGGATTATCTTGAAAAATATTAAGGCACTGAAATGAATATCACTCATTCACTAGCTCTGGCACTTAACTAACTATTCTTCGAACATTCATTCGTTAATTGAAGGTGCTGCGATTTGAACATATATGACTATACAATCCAACTGTTAAGCATTCATTTACTGCATATAAGAAAGTGTTTAACCAAATGACTGATTCATTGTCTTCAAACACAACACTAAATGTTCATCATTCATCTGTTCATACAGAACTTAACATATCATTTCCATACTTCTTCTGAAGGCAAATGCATATCAAATTTATCTCATAATGGCATGCAAGGAAACATCTAGACATTCATTTACAGAAAATACATATAAGCATTCATTCATAACACACAATCGCACAACGCAATATTTAACGTGGTTCACTCCCCTGGGTGGGAAGCTACGTCCACAAGAACGGAAGAACGGTTGGTAATATATTTCTTTTAAAACGGATGGGGACAACCGTTCTTAGTCTGCGCACTCAGCTGCAGACTTTCCTTCCTCTCAGGTAGGTCTCTGGGCACACAGCCGTAGAGTCTTTACAATCTTCTCGACTCAAGAGATTTTACAATGCGACACCCAAAATTGTAACAACCAAAAGTAAAAGAGTAACCCCATCCCATACAAAATTGTCTTCTTGTTAAAATTCAATATGCTAAGACAGAAAATAGCAGCATTACATTCCATTTCACAATAATAGCATATACAGGATCACTGAAGAAACAACAAGCATAGCATAAACACAAGAGACAGAGATTTATCCTGGGAAACCCTCATGGGGTAGAAAACCCAGCAAAGCTTCCTCAATATAGATGACCAGCAATATACAAAGATGTAAACCCTGAGCATAAGCTCCTTCTCCTCCATGGCAGACCTCTCCTCCACAAATGCGCCTTTCTCAAGTGAGTGAGTGAGTGTATCAAATGAGGAACACACCTCCTCTATTTATACACTACTCTGATATGTATTTTACACAAGTACACGTAGGCTCGTATTTAACCAATAGGTTAAATACCCCACTACAACTAACTGGGCCGAGCCCTCTAGGGTGGTCTAATAACCCTTTGACCCACATAACACATACAGGGCCGACCCCTACTTGGGAAGTCTAATAACCCGAGTTACCACATTCCGACGGAGGAATAAACATCTCCGAATATACAATAAGATCTTCACGGAGGAATGAAACATCTCCGGAATAATAAAGTACAAATATAATATTCTTTGAAGTTACAATATCTCAACACTCCCCCTTAACGAGAAGGATATTATAACAACATCTGCACGAGCAAGGAGTCATCAACATCATATATGATACATCTATAAATCATTGGAAGCTTTCTTCAATTTGTCTTCATCAGTAACTCAAACAGTTACTGGTACATCAATGTCAACATCAATATCAGCATTACGATCATCAGCATCGTAATCACACGATCAGCAGCATCATCATCACACTATCAACAGCAGCACGATCGGCATCGTCATCATACGATCATCAGCATCGTCATCACACGATCATCAGCATCGTCATCACACGATCATCAGCATCGTCATCACACGATCATCAGCATCGTCATCATACAATCATCAGCATCGTCATCATACGATCATCAGTATCGTCATCAGCATCGTCATCAGCCGATCATCAGCATCGTCATCATACGATCATCAGCATCATCACCGCACGATCATCAGCATCGTCATCATACGATCATCAGCATCATCATAGCAGCATCGTCATCACACGATCAGCAGCATCGTCATCACACGATCAGCAGCATCGTCATCACACGATCAGCAGCATCGTCATCACACGATCAGCAGCATCGTCATCACACGATCAGCAGCATCGTCATCATAATCATATTTAAGACTATCTTTCCTTTCGGAATTACTGGATTTACTGTCTAAGGATGATTAGTCCAACTACAATCATATTTAAGACTATCCCTCCTGGATTTGCTGTCTAAGGATGATTAGTCCAACTATAATCATATTTAAGACTATCCCTCCTGGATTTGCTGTCTAAGGATGATTAGTCCAACTACAATCATATTTAAGACTATCCCTCCTGGATTTGCTGTCTAAGGATGATTAGTCCAACTACAATCATATTTAAGACTATCCCTCCTGGATTTGCTGTCTAAGGATGATTAGTCCAATCACAATTCATTTAGGACTATCCTTCCTTTCAGAATTACTGGATTTACTGTCCAAGGATGATTTAATCCACTCAATTCATTTAGGACTATCCTTCCTTTCGGAATTACTGGATTTACTGTCCAAGGATGATTTAATCCAACCACAATCATATTTAAGACTATCCCTCCTGGATTTGCTGTCTAAGGATGATTAGTCCAATCACAATTCATTTAGGACTATCCTTCCTTTCGGAATTACTGGATTTACTGTCCAAGGATGATTTAATCCACTCAATTCATTTAGGACTATCCTTCCTTTCAGAATTACTGGATTTACTGTCCAAGGATGATTTAATCCAACCACAATTCATTTAGGACTATCCTTCCTTTCGGAATTACTGGATTTACTGTCCAAGGATGATTTAATCCACTCAATTCATTTAGGACTATCCTTCCTTTCGGAATTACTGGATTTACTGTCCAAGGATGATTTAATCCAACCACAATTCATTTAGGACTATCCTTCCTTTCGGAATTACTGGATTTACTGTCCAAGGATGATTTAATCCACTGATTTCATTCTCGAAGACCTCACGTCTACGGCTCTCTTCAGGACTGACAGTCCAGGGATGATCCAATCCCCTCAAGTCCATCAAGGACTTCATTCTCGGAGACCTTACGTCTAGGGTTCTCTTTAGGACTGAAAGTCCAGGGATGATCCAATCCCCTCAACTGTCCATTAAGGACTTCATTCTCGGAGACCTTACGTCTACGGCTCTCTTTAGGACTGAAAGTCCAGGGATGATCCAATCCCCTCAACTGTCCATTAAGGACTTCATTCTCGGAGACCTCACGTCTACGGCTCTCTTTAGGACTGAAAGTCCAGGGATGATCCAATCCCCTCAACTGTCCACTAAGGACTTCATTCTCGGAGACCTCACGTCTATGGCTCTCTTTAGGACTGAAAGTCCAGGGATGATCCAATCCCCTCAACTGTATTCTTATCCATACAGGTTCAATCATGTATCACATCAAACCATGTATACATCTCATCAAAACATGTGTACATCAAATCATGTATACATCACATCAAAACATGTACACATCACATCAAAACATATGTACATCAAAACATGTATACATCACTAATCAAAACATGTACACATCACATCAAAACATGTGTACATCAAAACATGTATACATCACATCAAAACATGTACACATCACATCAAAACATATTTACATCAAAACATGTATACATCACTAATCAAAACATGTACACATCACATCAAAACATGTGTACATCAAAACATGTATACATCACATCAAAACATGTACACATCACATCAAAACATATGTACATCAAAACATGTATACATCACTAATCAAAACATGTACACATCACATCAAAACATGTGTACATCAAAACATGTATACATCACATCAAAACATGTACACATCACATCAAAACATGTGTACATCAAAACATGTATACATCACTAATCAAAACATGTACACATCACATCAAAACATGTGTACATCAAAACATGTATACATCACTAATCAAAACATGTACACATCACATCAAAACATGTGTACATCAAAACATGTATACATCACTAATCAAAACATGTATATATCTAGCATAAACGATATGTAAGAGTTCTAAATCTAAATATTTCTAAGTAACTGGGTGTAGAGAACAGGTTACCTCATCATCGACCTTGTTGTTCGATGAGACAATCTCATCAGCAGTGACTATACTACTCCCCCTTTCGAGGAGGGTCCTTTTGGACTACACCAAGCTTGTCTCGGAAGTATTCAAACTTCACTCGAGACAGAGGTTTGGTTGGTAACTTCTTCACTTGACGTAGAGGTTTGGTTAGTACAATGGTAACCTATTACAAATTCAAACTTTAGAGTTCTTTTCTGCGTCATATCTTGTTAGTTCCCTATGTTCTTTGACTTATCATGGAACACTAGATTCTATGTCATCTTGATACAACTCTAATTATCACATAGGATCTCAGTTGGTTCTATCTCTAAGTCAAACAATCCTAAAGCCAAACTTCTTCACAACTAGCAGAGCAAGCAGCCATATATTGCGCTTGTGGTGAGAGCCACACTAGACTGCTTCCAGCTAAACCACGAGATCATGGCTAATCCCAGACAATAACATCCTCTCAATGTGTTCTTCTTGTCTGATACACTTCCTGCCCAAACAGAATCTGAATAGCCATCTGAAGTCATGATCTTCAAGATAGCCTAGATCAAATTCTATCGTGTCCTTTATGTGCCTCATCACATGCTTTGCAACTATCAGGTAAACATATCTAGTTTCCACTAGATACTAACTCAAGGTGTTCATAACAAAGCATATATCTAACCTAGTATATGTTAGATATATCAAAGACCCAATAATTTGACTGTATAGAGTTATATCCACTAACTCTGATGAGTTATCCCCTAACAGCTTCAAGTTGGAATCCATAAGAGTGGCCATTCCAACACCTCAAGTCATATTTCTCATCATACTTTCCCTGGTTGAGAAATATTCCTTCTGAGCCTTGCCATACTTCCAGACCTAGGAAGTAAAGCATCAATTTGAGAGCTTTCATTTTTTCATTTCTGCATTTGAATGATCTTCTGCATATCTATCCGTGCCATCTCTCGTTAGATGGGTCTACTGATATGAGCCTCAATATCATTCGAACTCTGTGGTGAGTTCCTTCTTGCATCCACGTCATATGTGTATCATATTCAACCTTGTAGCAAAGGTTGAGATCCACATCACCCATGGTGATCATTAAGCTTATCAAATTATTATCGATCCTAGGTACCTATACAGAACCTGATTCATACTTCTTCTTTAATTACACCATACTTGGAGCAAACATCTTGTCGTGATTCTCTTCCCCTTTCTAAGAGAATCTTCCAGCCATGAGCCTTTTATATTCTGTTTGATTTGTAAATCTTCTTGTTTGAACATCCACCACTTGTACGGTGTCCATCATTCTTCATGACCTTTCCTACAAATCAAAATTAAGTACATGAGTAGTAATACTTCATAATCATCAAAAGATAACCCATTATGCATACAGATATCATTTACATAGTGATGCAACTATTTTGACCAATACTTTGGCACAACACTTTCCCATATCCTGTATGCATACAGTGGCTATCTAGATGCCTTCCATCTCTACCAGAACATACTATCGAGAGTGTGCACAACTCTCAGCATGTCAGCAAAGAGGTTTCATTCTAGACAAGCAACAATGGAATGTTTGTCCAAACATATGCACATTAGTTGTATACTGTTCAATGCTCTATGAATGTTTACACTCAGCATTATATATTCTAGGAATACAAATATGCATGCAGGCAATATCATTACTATTTCAAATAGCAACTCAAATACTTATCTTTTATGTTTGTGTGGCTGCCTCCCGCTTGATCTTCTGTATGTCTTGTGAACTTATATTCATTCTGTACCACTGTGCATGCTCAAGAGTCATCCTCATGATCTCATACACAAACATACACTCATTAGTATATTCTAAATGCTATCAAAACATTATAGTACTAAATAATCTTGAAAACGTATAGTCATGATTATAGTTAATAAACATTAGTATTCAAGATTTCAGGGAAGTCTTCTTTTACTCATGCATATCATTGATAAAAGATATAATATGCATAATCCCTTGATTACTAACTTTATGAATAAGCATAACCAATCATTCCAAGTATACTTATATAAGGGATCCTAACACAAGGTAAGATTCATGGGAAACATACCTGGATTAGTATACCTACTTGGTTATGTACAACATACCTAAACAACCTCTTCAATGATTTAGAGATCCTGAGCTAGAACCTGCATGTCTCATAGGTTAAGCATAATATAACAAAGTCATACATACCTCGTAAGTAGAACAAAGATTATGGATGAGTCTTTGTCTTCATGTTTTCATGGTCATGGAGCCTGATTTGTCTTTTGTGATGTACCTGTATCTTGTTAGCGGACAACCTCAACCTCACACAACACCATAATGCATTAGTACAATCATAAGTGTCAACACCCTAACCAATGAATATCTTCTATCATGCATTCATAATTTTGTTAAGGTGATACAACAAATCTAAAATCAAGATTGTACTAATTGTAATAACATGAAGACAAACATACCATAAACTTAATCATGAACAAATCTCAAAACATACCTCGATGAGTCATACCTGTCGAGATCGCTTGTAATCTCCTTATGTAAAGCCTTAGCCTCATCTCCCTCTGAAACAGGAACTCCTTCACTTATGCAGGTGACCAATCCATCTGCTTCTAGGAATAACCCTATCCACTTGATTTGCAAGAACTGGACCTGGAGCTGGATATGGGTTTGTCAGAGAAACCCCAAAATTCAAACTTTGAATTTCAAACTAGAGATATGCGCCTTGATGAGCTGATCAAACTGATATATTCAGAATTTGAAAACTGCAAAGTTTTACTCCTTAATTTTGCCTTTGAAACTTTCGGATTCACTGGACGTGACCCTGAACTGGGGTTTGATGAAGCCCACTCTTTTGCCCCATCAAAAATTTTGATCCAAAGCTCTAAGCTTCTATTTTTCTGAGAAGCTTCCAGCCGTGGTCACAGATTTCAAAAATTCCCATTTTTACAGAAGCCCTAATTTTCCGCTTTTCTGATCAAAGTCCCGAACTAGGGTCTAATCAAGCCCGACCTTCTGCCCAACCAAAAATTCTGATCTTGGTCTCTAAATTTCTATTTTGATGAGTAGCATCCAGCCGTGGTCTCCGATTACAAAAATTCCAACTTTCTCCAAAGCCCTAAATTCCGGAAGTCATGAATGAAGGTACCAAAAAAAAATTCTGTTTTGACAGAAATATGTACCTGATTGTTTCTGGTGTAACTCTGAAATTTTTGATCCACAGGGTCTGAAAACGTTTCCTAAGATATCCTAACCTGTTATCTTTCCATCCTGACAGGTCTGACCTCAATTGGATTCTCTGAGAGAGAGTTATGCCAAATGTCGCAACGTGACCTGTTTTGGGAAAATACAGGAGAGCGAACTTGTACGGCGTGCCACGTGTCACTGTTTGACCTTCGGCCTCTGAAAAAGTTTTCTGAGATATTCCGGCCTGTTATCTTTCCATACTGACAGGTATGACCTCAATTGGATTTTCTGAGAGAGAGTTATGCCAAGTGTCGCAACGTGACCTGTTTATGGGATAATACAGGAGAGCGCACTTGTACGGAGTGCCACGTGTCACTGGTTCAACTTCGGCCTCTGAAAACGTTTTTTGAGATAGTGAAGACTGTGTACTACCTGTCACTTTTTACGAAATTTCATTTGGAGCTTCCTAGCCCAAGATATGACCATTTTCCCAAGGTCACCTGATTTTGACTCAGATCTGGAAGAGGCAGAAACCCTATATTGTACAGATCATAAATCACAAAGTACAACGAATTAGAGGTTGTCCTTTGGACACAAGGTACCTGGAGATTTTTGCTTCTTCCTGTAACAATTTCAGATCCGAAAAATTCTCCAAAACGGATTTATAGCGAAAGTGCTACGATGACTGGTTTTTGCTATGTAAAACCCTAACCTTCAAATTGTCGTAAGTAAAGCAAGTGTCTTTAGTGCCATACCTTGTCTTCCTTCAGGTCAGCTCTGATACCATGTTAAAATTCAATATGCTAAGACAGAAAATAGCAGCATTACATTCCATTTCACAATAATAGCATATACAGGATCACTGAAGAAACAACAAGCATAGCATAAACACAAGAGACAGAGATTTATCCTGGGAAACCCTCATGGGGTAGAAAACCCAGCAAAGCTTCCTCAATATAGATGACCAGCAATATACAAAGATGTAAACCCTGAGCATAAGCTCCTTCTCCTCCATGGCAGACCTCTCCTCCACAAATGCGCCTTTCTCAAGTGAGTGAGTGAGTGTATCAAATGAGGAACACACCTCCTCTATTTATACACTACTCTGATATGTATTTTACACAAGTACACGTAGGCTCGTATTTAACCAATAGGTTAAATACCCCACTACAACTAACTGGGCCGACCCCTCTAGGGTGGTCTAATAACCCTTTGACCCACATAACACATACTTGGCCGACCCCTACTTGGGAAGTCTAATAACCCGAGTTACCACATTCCGACGGAGGAATAAACATCTCCGAATATACAATAAGATCTTCACGGAGGAATGAAACATCTCCGGAATAATAAAGTACAAATATAATATTCTTTGAAGTTACAATATCTCAACACTTCTTAAATAGATCATGCCTCTAAGGTCATGTCTTTACAATGCCGACGACCTAAACCCAAAACCATTAGGGTTTACAAAACTATGTCGGTTTCCCTAAACCTGCTTGCTAGCATCTGGTAGCGTTTGCTTCATCATGGCGGTTCTCCACGTCTTCACTCTGTCGCTATCGGCCTTCCTGTCACACGCATGCCAACATATCTCTTTCACTGAACTGTTCATCTCTAATGGTTTCGCCCATCAGGCATGCCAATCCGTCGCTTTCCTTGAGCTGTCCTTCCCTTAAAAAACTCGTGCATTAGCCGTCTTCCTGATTTGCTCGTGCTCGCCACTCGGTACTCCTAGAGCATCTTTCCAAAATTAGACCACTACTGGTCCATCTGATACCTACACCTGATCCTTGCCTAGCAATCCGCCTTGCTAGTTCCATGTGGCCTAACTTCTTTGCAGCACTACTTCCTCGCAGCGCTGGTCTTCGTGGTGTCTCCAAAATTCGGATGCTGCGCACAACTTTGCAGCACTATCAACACTTAGAAAAAATATAATCTTTTTCTGAGCTGGACCCAGCTCAGCTTTTCCTGCTTGTCAAAAACGTTACCAAAACTTTGTCCCAACTTGGGCCCAACATTTGGTATCCACTTATCTATTTTTTGAGTCTGTCTTTTGCACCAACTACTTTTATTGGGCTTAAATATATGACTAGAAGACCCCAAAGTTTGAATTTATATCTGATGCAAAACCTTCATTGTTTGACTATCCTCGCCCAGTGGCACCTCCCGCAACTATCTCAGCTGCAAAGCTACCAACAATTGTTTTGTCAACACCAGCAAGGGATAAAACCAGAGGGAAAAAAGAAGCAGATCATACAACTACAGTTGAAAAATTATCTGGTGATGATGGTAAGACATCTATATCTGCTAATGATGGTGCAGGCTCTAGAAAGGGCCTAAACTCTAGTTATAAGGATGGCGAACCAATGCAGGTAATTAATGTTCCTGTTAAGTTGCTTTTTGTTAAGAGGGATTTCTTTTAAAAATGAACCATAAAAGTACTAAATAACATATTGGTGGCATTTAATACATGTATAATGGTGATTTTTGTTTGTTTGTTTCTCAATTTACTTGTTTTTTGGTAAATAGTAATGTTCTTCCTCCAATTCTTATTTGATAATGGTCATTTGGATCCAAATTTGGAGATTATTATTGATAACAAAAGGCTAACAATTTGATTCATCCTATGCATAAATCATCCCAGATTTTTTATCTAGTGTGTTGTACATTACTGCAGATGCAGTTGCTAGTGCTCTTAAGCAGTACCACTGTCATCCCATATTTATTCTGTATGGTTGTCCATATAAATCAAAATAAATATCCACCCATCCTCTGTGTCAGACAAATGACATTCCACCCACCCGTACCCCTCTCCTAACCATACCTCCAACTCCTTAGTCCAATTCTCCGCTACCATCCATCTTCCTCATTTGGGTCTATGGGTACTTGGATTCTTCAAGAAATATGGCATTTTTTGATGTGTGTGTGTGTATGTCTAAGTTCTAACCAATAGCATGTGTATCTAATAACAACAATTTCGATCATGCTCTCTTTCATGCTCTCTTTCCATGGATAAACACACACACACACACATTACATTTTTCAATCTTGATTTATTGGTTATTATTGCAGGTTGATGGTACATCTGACAAGAAAAATGAAGTGGAGCTATATTCAGAGGTTCTCACAAATCTAGCTAGGGTTGTACCAGCACAAGAAAACTATATCAATTTTTTTGAAGGGAGTAGATACATGCCTATTAAGCCAGCACACTCGGGTTTTGTTCTACTAAGGGATATGCATCAATATGAACCAAAAGTACTTGTTGCAAGTGATGCACCTAATGTATTCAAATTTGGAGACAATAGTATAATTGCTAGATGATTGATGTTATATCAATATGTGTACTAAGTGGTAAATTTTTTAATGATCGTCATTAATCCAGTAGTTACATCTCTATTTTCATTTTTTTCTACAATCAATTTGACATTTTGGAAGTGTTTTTCAAATATAAAATATATATTATATAAAAAACACTCCGAGAAGCTTTTGAAAATTATCCCGCTCCTGCTCCCATGCCTGTGCTATCCGCTCTAATAACTTTATTTTAAAGAAAGATTGAAGTTGCATTGTGATTGAGGACAATGAGGGGCTTTAAGGGTACTAGCTCAATGGTAGAGCACCTTCCTTATAGGCAGGAGGTTGGTGGTTCGATTCCACCGTGCCCTATTTATATTCTGAAACCACTAAAAAGAAATAAATGACTAAAAAATTACCAAACTTTGCATATAAACGACCACCAATACAACATGAGAGATAAGTGACCAAAAAAATGACCAAAATATGTATATAAATGACCACTTTTGAGTTGGCGATCACTGGTAGAAAATTAGCAGTCATTTATCACGTGACAAAAAATGTGGTCATTAATTGTGACAATTAATGACCAAATATATTACCAAATTAATGACCAAATATATGACCACAAGATAAGCTATAAATAACCAAGCTAAATATGACCAAGCTAAATATGGCAAAATATTTGCTACCAGTGGTCACCAACTCAAAAATGGTCATTTATATGCATATTTTGGTCATTTATCTCTCATTTTGTACTAGTGAGAAGAGTTCTTCTCTCATTGTTTTACGCTTTTTTGGGTGAGGAGACTAACTTTACGAAAAAGGAATCCCCTTTTATGTCGAGTTGTGATTGCATTGCATTATCATGCTTGTCTCTTGAACATTGTGGCGGCTCTTACTTACTCACTTATTAGCCATGTGCCTGAGCACTTTACCTTCTGAGCCAAGCAGAGCCTTAATTTATCTTTCGCAGCTTGATGACCCTTTACCCTAAGGGAACATTCCCACGAGTGTCCACATCCTACACATGCTTCCTTGCATTGGTCATAAGTATGTTCCACTGCTTGGGACTAGTTTGCTCACTATATGACACTCGTTCCCTCACCTATTGTACTATAAGCAATTTTATTCTTTTTCAATCTTTTTCAAATATGAAAAAGACCAAAAAAATTACATATTCCAAAAATCCGGACGGGATTATGGTTACTACTTCTAGTAGGCAGCCGTTGTGTCGCCTTTGAACAGAGCATTCATTCAACTCCATACATTTTGAGACGGGACTATAGTTGGGCCTTAGGAGCTGTACTAGTCTTCCAGTTTTACTCCACTGATTGGTTAAGCTTTCATTCATTATGGAGCCCCTTGTCGATGCCTCCTACGTCGCATAGTATTATATCGAGTCGATGTTGCCTGAGTCTATCCATCTGCTCATGCTCTTGTTCAAAGGATGTCTTGAAACCAAAGTCAGCCACTCCTCAGATCTCTTGACTATTTCATGTCATCCATCCTTATTGAGTCAGTCTGTTCCACTTGAGGTCTTCCAAATCTTTCAGCATAGCTGTTACCCTCGTGTTGGTTGATGGGGGATGCCTTAATGCCCTTTTTCCAGTGAGTTTCGTTCCGTCGACTTCAACCCATTTATTCTGGAATTTGAGACTTAGAGCTCGGTCGAGTACCTTGAGGCTTGCAGTCATTAGTGGTAGGTTCTCTCTCCATCAATAGTTTTGGGAATACATCAATGTCCCCTGATCGATGGATTCATCTTAGTGTTCAATGTCAACACATCTATTCACACTTTGATGATTGTACTCTATGCCTTGATGCCAATTTTCATTATTGGTGGGTTATCTCGCGTCTGTTAACGATATACATCATTGACCGGTAATCAGACGATGTCACATCATGTTCGACCTCAGTGCCTTTATTCACTTGATGGGACTTGCACCATAGATGATTTGTGTAGAAGACCCCAGGAGATAGTGGCATTGAGTATGCTACTTATGATCATGACTTTACATCTAAGATATCACCTCTCAGACATCAGCATTTTGTACCTTGAGTTTGCACTAGTTGTTCCTTTTAAGCAGGAACCATATCTTACTGTAGAGGGATCATGGCTATGATCACTTGTGACATGTGTTTACTATGTACCGCCTACTCATGGCCATTTTATCATATTGTTGTACTGACATGTACTCATAGATATTATTGTATTATGACAAGTGAGCTGCTCTTTCAACTTGTGTCTCCATCACTCCACTTCTGAGATTTATAATGTATTTCGATCATCGTAGCACCATTCTCTGACCTCACACACTAGGGGGCATCTGTTACAGCGTAATCTTCAACCTTCTGAGTATCAACACTCTTTGGCATTTAGGATCCATTTCATTGACTCATATCTATCAGTTTATCCTCCAAGAACACATTATGTCCCTATTTTTGTTCCTGTACTCTAGTTGTCCCACTACAACCCGTGTACATCACCCCATATATGTGACTTGTTACACTATAGCCCGAGTGTATATGCTACTTGTTACACTGTAGCCCGCGGGTACCTGTAGGCTAGCCCACTGTAGCCCACATACACCTAGTTTAATGGTAAAAAACAATAGAAAATTACCTTTTTACTCCCAAAAAGTAGTCTTAGGGTTACCTTTGGCCCTCCATTTGCCCCGAAACGCCTCGATGTGTCCTTTCACTTACCTTTGGAAGGCTATATATTGAGCCCTTATGGCATATGGAAGGGAGGAGAAAGAGAGAGCAAGATAACTCTAGTGGATTTTTGCCGCATCTTGAGTCTACACTCATTGATCCTGGTAGTTGTGAACCTCTTATGTTCACCTTCCAAACTCCTTTCATAGTTTGAGTTTGCCATTCATGAAGGATTGAAGTGGTGGAGGCACAAGTGGATTGACCTAGTTCATGGTTCAGATTGGTTGTCGGCAAGAGGTCGTATCACATTGTACTTCTTGTTATTTATTAATAGAAATACTCATATCCTCATCAATTAATGTTGTGAATGTTGTTTATATCACATTGGGTTGCATTTACATATAATATCATGGACCATTTCTATTGATGATGTTAATGTCTTTCATTTATTATATGTACTTGTTGTATATTGTTTGTCAAAACTAATTTGCAGGTTCAAGTGAATGGATTAAAAGATTCAACGGGGATCTACATCGAATTTTTGGATCAAGGTTGGTTATATTCTCCATTATCATAGCATTGTCAATTATATAGCATTGCCTTGGGAATTGAGTCATTTTCTGGTAGTCAGTTGTCTATTGTGGTCTACCCCAAGCCATAGGAAGTTTTCTCTAATAACATTTGGACATTCAACAGAAAGGAAGTGGGTTACCATGCAACGAAACATAGCATACATCATTGCTGCATAGGCTTTGTCACCTTCATTTAGCCAACCATTCTCTTCTTCAGAGGATTCGAACTCTTTTTCAAAACAATAATCAAAGAGACCATGTCTCTTCAAATGTGCTATCATCTTTGCTTTCCACTCATTATAGTTGAATGAATAAAGAGGAGCAATTCCTTCCGGATTCATGGAAGTTGTTTCAGAAGACCTGCAAAAAACAATAGAAAATATCTGCAACTGCTACTGCTGCAAAAGTGCAGAAACTGTTGCAACTGTTGCACTTGAAATCTTGATAATAACTTGCAAAAAACTCTCAGGAATGGAGATAGAAAATACTCCCAACAGGCTCTAATACCATGTGAAAATCCTCATAGCATATCCAAGATCTAATGTGTACCTCACAAGAAAGAATTTTAGAAAATAGAAGAAGAATAGCAGCAGAACATAGATGCAATAAAACTTAGATAGGAGCAGAATAACATCACACACTAATTCATTAATCATAATATGAACAATAAATAATACAATGGTGGAGAGGATTCGAATGCTAAGGTGGAAATTCTAATTATCTTGCTTGGGCATGGCTTATCTGCACTAGGAGTCATCATCATCATCAATGGAGTGTCAACAATACACCGCTAGGAGTCCTCATTATAAGATTAGTGGATTCATCAATGCACAAGTAATGGTCAACCAGGTGTCAAACTGAGTCTAACTGGGCATGGTAGGTGTAACTGGAACATGGGAGCACTAATGTAGTGAAGGAGGATCAGTGGAGGGTACATGAGGAACTTACTAGAGTTAGAACTGGCAATCTAGGCTCACTGGAGGTCCATCGGAGTGTCTCAGTCAGTAAACTAGGCCATATGTCCTTAAATCAGGGAGCAAATCCATAAATCAAGGAACTAACTGAGTGCAACTGAGTGGTAGGTGAGAGAGGGCACCTTTCACATGTGGTAGGTGAAAGGAGGGCGCACTAAGCACTAGGAGGGCTAAAAATGATCAAAAGGAAGCTCCCAAGGCTAGCTAAATGAGGACTAGGTGTTGGGACTGATGACTGGGATGCATGCAATTGTATGACTGCATGCATGAATGAAAATGAAAAAATGGAAAATGTTGTTAGGACTAGGATGGAGTATAGGAATATCCCAATAGTCACAAATTGGAGACAGTGAGTATAGACAACTTCGAATCAGTCAATGCCTTTCCCAAGTTCCAAAGCTTGATATCACCGTTGAAAATCTACGAGATAGTGAAAGAAGTCAAAGTACAACACATGGTTTCAGTTGTTCCATCTTCCTATTTGATTTATGAGCAAAAGATGTCAGCTACTACTCTAGAAGTTGAAGAGGTCTTTGAAATATCTACTTCCCGTGAGCTTGCTGATGTGCGAAATAATGACCTATTGAGCATCTTGGAATATTTGGGAGGCAATACATTCACCCTCCTTGATCAAAATTATCCTACGGACTCCTACTTGGTCATTCGCACATGCTTTCAGAACTTCACTGAATATAGAAGACTCCACCATTTGCTTGGATTCAAGTCTCATGCATATCCTTGTGATTTTGGTTTTGATCTCACCACTGTTGGTTCAAAGAAGATCATAAGAAACCATCCTCAAAATATCGGATCTGATTTGAAGTTCAAGCCATCACCATTATATGGTTCATTCGGTTCTTATCTCATCCCTGCTAGTTCAAAGGGATATCAAAGAACTACATACATTTTCATGGAGTTGATGCACCTATTGATGTGCAAGATGGTGACCTACTGAGTACTTTGAAGGTAAAATCAGATTTGGAAGGTAATGCATTCACTCTCCCTTATCATATACTTTCTTTGGATTCTTACTTGGTCATTGGCACAATTTTTTAGAGTTGCACTGACGATGAAAGAATCCATCATTTGCTTGGGTTCATGACTCATGTACCTTTCTGTGATTTTGGTTTTGATTTCACCCCTATTGGTTCAAAGGAGATCATGAGAAACCATCTTCCAAGTCTTGGATCTAACTTGCTTGCATCCATTATTGGAGAACTCAAGCACATGTTTTTGGAGCATGATTCATTTCTTCCCAAGAGGAAGATAAATCTTTTTGAGAGAATGCTAGATCCAGATCCACAAGAACCTGAAGATCTAACACCTATTGGTTCATGGGCCACCACCACTGTTGCATCCACCAGTGATCTTGTTGAAGATTCACCATCATCATGTCATAGTTTCTTTGGTGATGATCTCACCTATGTTGGTTCAAAGGAGATATCAAAGAACTATCTACACATTCATGGTTTTGATTCTACCTCAGTTGGTTCGAATCACATGCTTCATGATTATCTTCATATTATGTTTTTGCAGCATGATCATCTTCTTCTCAAAAAGAGGATACCTCCTCCCTTGATTGATGATCAAGAGAGAGATGCATCATCACATGAGATTTCAAGTTTAGAATCTGAAGATGGAGATGATGATGATGGAATGCTAGATACAGATCCACAAGAACTTGAATGACTAGCAGCTAGTGATGAAGATGAGCGAATGGGAGATCCATATCCACAAGAACCTGAAGACCTCTCACCTGATATTCCTCCTCTTTCTCGATGGGAAGCCACTACACTCCGATCTGCCAGTGATTTGGTTGGTGATCCACATGATCATAGAAGAACCAGATCAGATTTTAGAATGGAAGGTTTCATCCATCTCACATTGCTGATCGATTTTCAGATCAATCTATCCTTCTTCGGAAAATAAGGACACTTACGTCCTTCAGGTGTGAGTGATGATATGCTACATCAGCATCCTTCAGTCTATTTTGAGGGAGGGATTTCTTCCCACTGGGTTTTCCCTCTTTCCTCACTTAGTTTATTTAGATTGATTGTATGGGGTGACCTTTGGTCTTAGTCACCAGGGCCCTGTTTTTTAGATTTCAGTTTTATCTCATAGTATAGCTTGCGGGGGGGTGCTGGAATATTCACACCATCATTTTTATATTTTTCATGCATGCACGCAAATATGCATGCTACATGCATTTTCATGCCACTGCATGCATCCAATCATCACCATGGTAGTCTCCCCAACATCTCTCCAGAGCCTGTCTTTAACCCCCATTTGGCCTCCTACCTACCAAATGTGCCCTTCTTGACTGTTTTTCATGACAAGTGCACCTTTCTGACTTACCACACTTAGTTAGTGTGCCCTTCTCACCTACCACTCTCAGTTAGGGCTCCTCATCTCACCTACCGAGATTTATCATTCAGGTAGTGCATTGATTGAGTATTTCTTCCACTGATTCCTCATGCTGACTGCTTGTAGCTTCTGGTTAGCTAGTACTGGAGTTCCATTTGACTATTTGACAGCCTCATGCGCCTCGCTTGGAGTCTCCATTCCCTGATTTATGCGTAGATGGTTCTGTTAGACTCAGTTAGACACAATTGACTGACTATTACCGTTTGTGACTGATACTACTGACTGGATGATGTCTCCATTGTTATCCAAGATAGACTTTGAGCTAGACAGCCTCATGCGCCCCCCTTGGAGTCTCCATTCCCTGATTTATGCCTAGATGGTTCTGTTAGACTCAGTTGGACACACTTGACTGACTCTTAACATTTATGACTAATACTACTGACTGGATGATGTCTCCATAGTTATCCATGCTAGACTCCGAGCTCATAGATTCGAATGACCTACTTGGCTAATTCGAATCCTATATATTGTTGCTTTGCAGTCCATTGGAATACATTCTTTACATTCATAATTCCATTGTATGATATTGAGATTGTCTATTATTCTAAGTTTGTGAGTGATTATCGAATGCATTCTTCTCTTCTTCTTTGCAACATACTTGAGAGTTTGATTGTGAGATGTTACAGTTGATAGATCTCTTGGAGATTATCACATCTTTTCATATGCTAAGTTTAATATCTTATGTTTTTATATTGCATAATATGTATATAGTAGTATATACATGTAGGCCTATGCACTAATATATGGCCCTTGTCCATATTAACGTATGGCCTTTCAATAATGATGTTAGATGGCTAATTTAACTATGAACGTATTGTAATTTGTGTAAATATATTAATTGATAATATATATATATATATATATATATATAGTAAGTTTGGAAAGAAACCAGGACCTAGGGTGATAATTGATAAAGTACATTCACATGTACAAGCATTTAATCTAAGTGTTAAGTGCACAATTTTTTAAGTCTGTAATTAAATGTATATACCCTTGGTTCAGGTTAGATAGAATGTTTTTACTGTCACGTTTGATAGAGGTTAGTATGTTTCTTCATGTCGACATAAGGAACCTCTCTTGCACACCTACTTGTTCAAGTGAACTCTCTCTTATAATATGAGAGACGTAAGGGTGGATATAGTCTGGAAGATTATAACACATCTATAAAGGTCACGACGAGGATTTCCATCGGAGGTTTGACATCCACACTTTTTTATATAGTGTTATGCTTAGGACCTGTTTCTAAGTAAAGTTCACATCTGGTGGCGTAATTATAAACAGTACTATAGGGTCATTAGACCCGTGCAAAAAAAAAAATTGCTTAAGAGGAGACATGACAGATATGTTCTATACATAGAGTGATCGGACACTTCAACTTATCTTAGATCATAAATACCTTTTGATCCATGGCTTAACACTCGATCGGTCCATGATATCTATTTAAGTAGTATGGAGGGTGACTTGCTAGTTGATCAATTATGAGAAGATCATTTGTAACTTTCTTTCTTTTGCATAATAAGCTGACTCAAGTATCTATTTGGATGGGGCCATGGAGTGTTTCCATTTCAAGGATTTAAACCACTTGAAAACATCGGTGTATTGATCTGTGATCTATTTGTTGGAGTGGATTCACTAGGTGTTCGGTATTTTGGAATTATCCTTTGTATTCGAACATGGTATTATAGTTGAGGTCTCAGGTTCAATTACCCCAAGCTACATCGGAAGGGGGTGTTAGAATATTGGTAGAACCACATGGTATAACCACTGCACCTATGGGAATATAAAAATGTGGACTAACCTCCAATCCTGGTAATAGGACCTTGTACTTGGTTTCAAATGTTCTTCAACATCTGCAGGTTTTGGTGTAATGGAAAACCTTATAGTATTAAATTGGTGATAGTATTTGTTAATCTTATTGGAAATGACATGCCATATTAGATATGTTAATTAGAGAAGTGGTGTATGATCCTTTGAGAAGTACAATAAGGTGGTGATAAGTAATTTTCCACATTGACACTTGCAAATAAATTTTAATTATGATGGTTTGTACCAACCATAAAACAAATTCACAAGTAATTATTTTTGTAAATAACCCACTTTAATGATTTAATTTTTATTTTATTCAAGCAAATAAATGTTTTTAATATTAGGCTTTGCACCATAAATATATATAATTGATTCAATTGTTTACATTTTATATTATTGTCACTTCAAATAAATAATTATATGCATTTTACAAAATTATTATTGAAAGATGATCAAAGATAATCAATTTTAATTTATTAAGATTATAAAGATGGTGATAAATGTGTTTTGAATTGAAATTTAGTTGTTTGAATGATAATTTTTTTATTAATAGTAATCATTACTTATCAAACTTTTTGATGGGTATTAGTTCCATTTGGAATATTTGAGCATTATGTAGGGTCTCGGGGCCCCATACATGGTTGAGGGAGGAAAATCACACCTTAAGTCTTATAGGAATATTCTAAACATATATGGCCAAGAAAAGCACATCAATCCACTATAAATGGATTTGTGAGGGTATTCTTAGCCTCTGTGTGTGGATATTAATATTATTATGAATTTTTTATAAGTACAGATGGGACTAAGAGTCATTTACATGGTTAAGGGAGGAAACCAAGCCTTAGGAACTAAATGATACTTTTAGGGATTCAAGGCTAATAAATATGTAGACACCTCCAAACATAAGACATTACTTCTCAAGGGAATCATTGGCCTTAGAATAGGGATATGGATGGAATTTCTAAGGTTTAAAGGCCTGAGGTATGCATCTTGCGGCTGTAGACATGGACAAGGGTCAAGGAAAAAATTCAAATGAATATATAAGACCATTTGATGGTATCCTTGACGTATGGGTTGAGATACCAATTCCATTAGGAGGAACCAAGCAATAGACATGGGTCTCAATGCCTTTGACATGCTCAAAGGAAGAAAGTTAGGCCTTAGTCCCTAAAGGAACATTCTATACACCCAAGGCCCACATCAATGGCTTTAATCACCACCGAGGGAATCAATCACCTCTTAGTGGGGATATTAATTACATTAGAAGGCTTTGGATACTAGATATGGGTATCAATATTATAAACATGGTATACAAATAAAATATTGGATTTACACCCTAAAAGAAACTTTTATGCATAGAGGTCCAATAACAACACCTCAAACCACCATAAATGACCTCTGAAAGATACACTTCACCTAATGGTGGGATGCTGTTGGAATAAAGAAGTTGTTCCACATTATGTATGGGTGTTGGAGCTAAGAGAAAGGTTAGGGAAGAAAACCTAAAACTTAGGCCATAAATGAATCTTCTAGCTATCCAAGGCTTAAAGCAACAACTCAAGCTACAACACAACAACTCTTAAGGGTATTGTTTTCTTTTGAGTGGGGCTAATGAATCCATTGGAATATTTTGAGTAGTCGGTATGGATTTCAAGTAATTTGACATGGTTTGGGGAGTAAATGTGGGGATTGACTCCAAATAAATATTATAAGTACTCATGGCCATCAACAATACCTCAAACCACCACCTAAGACCTCTCAAGGTTATCCCCGCCTTCAAGTGGGGATACAAGTGCCATTAGAACATTTTGGATACTAGGTATGAGTCTCAACTCCTTGAACATGATTGAGGAAGGAAAGCTAGGAACACATATTTCAAGAAATCTAGAAAAATTCTATTACAAGGACTTCTATGACATTGAATTTTTTTGTAAACATTTTATTTATTTCATTTAATTTGTAAAAATTATGCATTAAAGAAATATTCCATTAAAATTGGAAAAACTAATCCTAGAAAGAATGTTTTTATTGATCACAAATTTTATTTACTCCAAGTGTTTTTAATATACAGTCATAAAAAATGAAATGTTGTATAATTTATAACTAGTTCGGTATGCCATAAATTAGGAGGAGTATATGAAAATCTGTAATTTGTTGAATCGTGAGAAAAAATATTCATGAAGATATAAAATGTAGGATTAATGAAGTTAAGTTGCACACATAATTGCATGTTTTATTACAAGAAGATCTCTATCTATATTTGAAGTGAACAAAGTATCATATTAAATATTTTTATTGTTAAATAACATATTATAATATAGCATGATTGGAAGGAAATCACAATATTAAATTAAAATAAAATAAATTATAAGAAATGTATTGATGTCGAACCAAATAATAACTATAAATTCGTCAAAATTGGGATAGTTGTTAGGTACAACATTATACATACCCAATGAAAGTGTGAAGAAATCGAATTAAGAAATCATGGCCGAGAATTACTTTCACCAAAAGGCAAAGAAAATGATAAGATTTTTAAATGTCGAAGAAATAGATGTTGAAACATATTTTTCAAATCTTTTAGTTGAACTTTATATATGACCCCATGCTCTTTTGAATTTATTTATGGCACATATCGAATGAGTCTAAATAGTCCACTTAGTACTCATAATCAATTAATTATATGGTTTTACATTGTATTTTATTCCAAAAATTACATACCACATTTATACATTCATTTAATGCATATAAGAAGATAAAAGATAGAACATATCTCGTGCTTTGTTGGCCTGTAGGAGATTATTTTAGTATCATAATTGAGTTAGTAATACAAACTTACAAAAAAATGAATTGAGAAATCAAATTTCTTATAGTTCAATGTCACTTCACTCATTAGCAATAAATTTTGTGTTTTTAAACAATTGCAACTTTAATTATATGGGGCTTTATTTCAAAAATTACATACTGCATTGATAAACTCCTCTTATTAATGAATATACGCAAATAAAAGTCAATAATTTATTTCATGCCTTGTTTAGGCTTATATGAGATTATTGCAATTATAAACTATTAACTTAAGAATACACATTTAGAAAACTTTGTGCGTGCCTTGTTGGCTTTTATGAGATGATTTTAATTACAAATATTTGATTTAAGAACGCAAATTAAAAAAATATTTTGAATGGCGAAATCAAGTGGTGTATGATGCAAAAAAATGTCAAACTAAAGGCAATCATAAATAATATTAATAATTGTATTTAAATATTATTGTTAATTCTCATCTATCTATAAATGTTTTAAAAACATACAAATTAATTCATCAAAAAATGTGTCCAACTTGTATTGAAATATTGCAATGTACGCGTTAACAAATTTCTAAAAATTAATATCTTCACCTACTATAAAGAACTCAATGTTCTATTGAACATTCGAATGTAGTTGCGTTTCTCTTCGATACGATGAAGTGTCTTAAAAAGGGGGAATAGAATTTGGACAAGCCAAGTATCAGGTTCATGTCCTATATAAGCCTTTGTTAAGATACAATTTGACCGGTATCCGGGGAATTGAGAAGTAAGCTTTGATGTATCTATTAGCAATATATTTGATTCTTCGTACATATTTCCATATTTGGACCACACATCACTTAACATTTTCTCATAAAATTGTATCACACTACATTATTTGAATTTTGTTTGCAAGTGACAATGAGACCTGTCCCATATGAATTCAAAGTCACTTGTATTGGTATTTGATTTTTCAACTACTTGTTGAATGTTTTTACATTGTATTTTATTCCAAAAAATACATATCACATTTATACATTCATTTAATGCATACAAGAAGATAAAAGATAGAGCGTATCTCATGCTTTGTTGGCTTTTATGAGATTATTTCAATTAATCGTAATTGAGTTAATAATACAAACTTACAAAAAAATGAAATGAGAAATCAAATTTCTTATAGTTCAATGTCACTCACTTATGACCAATCTCGTACTACCCTTAATACCACTTAGCACTCATTAGCAATTAATTTTGTGTTTTAAAACAATTGCAACTTCAATTATATGGGGTTTTATTTCAAAAATTACATATTGCATTGAGAAACTCCTCGTATTAATGAATATAGGCTAATAACAGTCAATAATTTATTTCATGTCTTGTTGGCTTATATGAGATTATTGCAATTATAAACTATTAACTTAAGAATACACATTTACAATAAGTTATATATTGGGAAATCAAATGCCTATACCTTTCAAAATCATTCATCTATGACTCATCATGCTTTAATCTAAATTCTAGTACACTTAGCACTCATTATCATTGAAGAAATATTTTTTGTAAGAAATGTGCTTTTATATAGATGGAGGTTTAATTCAAAATTTGTGTGTCACTTGTATTAATGCATATAGATCAATAAAACTAAAGAGAGCTTCATTCCTTGTTGGCTTTTGTGAGATGATTTAAATTACAAATTATTGATTTAAGAGTATGTAATTTAAAAAATATTTTGAATAGATAAATCAAGTGTTGTAATGCACTTGTATTAATACATATAGATAAATAAAACTAAAGAGAGTTTCTTGCATGCCTTGTTGGCTTTTATGAGATGATTTAAATTACAAATAGTTGATTTAAGAGCACAAATTTAGAAAATATTTTGAATGGGGAAATCAAGTGTTGTATGATGCAAAAACTTGTCAATCTAAAAGCAATCATAAATAATACTAATAATTGTATTTATATATCATTGTCAATTATCATCTATCTATAAAAGTTATAAAATCATACAAATTAATTCACCAAAAAATGTGTCCAACTTGTATTGAAATATTGCAATGTAATCGTCAACAAATTTCCATAAAATAATATTTTCACTTAATACAAAGAACTCATTTGTGTTTTAAAACAATTGCAACTTCAATTCTATGGGGTTTTATTTCAAAAATTACATATTGCATTGATAAACTCCTCATATTAATGAATATAGGCTAATAACAGTCAATAATTTATTTCATGTCTTGTTGGCTTATATGAGATTATTGCAATTATAAACTATTAACTTAAGAATACACATTTACAATAAGTTATAGATTGGGAAATCAAATGCCTATACCTTTCAAAATCATTCATATATGACTCATCATGCTTTAATCTAAATTCTAGTACACTTAGCACTCATTATCATTGAAGTAATATTTTTTGTAAGAAATGTGCTTTTATATAGATGGAGGTTTAATTCAAAATTTGTGTGTCACTTGTATTAATGCATATAGATCAATAAAACTAAAGAGAACTTCATTCCTTGTTGGCTTTTGTGAGATGATTTAAATTACAAATTATTGATTTAAGAGTATGTAATTTAAAAAATATTTTGAATAGATAAATCAAGTGTTGTAATGCACTTGTATTAATACATATAGATAAATAAAACTAAAGAGAGTTTCTTGCATGCCTTGTTGGCTTTTATGAGATGATTTAAATTACAAATAGTTGATTTAAGAGCACAAATTTAGAAAATATTTTGAATGGGGAAATCAAGTGTTGTATGATGCAAAAACTTGTCAATCTAAAAGCAATCATAAATAATACTAATAATTGTATTTATATATCATTGTCAATTATCATCTATCTATAAAAGTTATAAAATCATACAAATTAATTCACAAAAAAATGTGTCCAACTTGTATTGAAATATTGCAATGTAATCGTCAACAAATTTTCATAAAATAATATCTTCACTTAATACAAAGAACTCAATGTTCTATTGAACATTCGAATGTAGTTGCATTTCTGTTTGATACGATGAAGTGTCTTTAAAAAGGGGAATAGAACTTGCACAAGCCAAGTATCGTGTTCATGTCCTATATAAGCCTTTATTAAGATACAGTTTGACCGATATCCGAGGAATTGAGAAGTAGGATTTGATGTATCTATTAGCAATACATTTGATTCTGTGTACTTATTTCCATATTGGGACCACACGTCGCTTAGCCTTTTCTCATAAAACTGTATCATACTACATGATTTGGATTTTGTTTGCAAGTGACAATGGGACCTATCCCATATGAATTCAAAGTCACTTGTATCAATATTTGATTTTTCAAGTACTTGTCGAATGTCCTTGTTAGTAACATTTGATGTCCATATCGCAACATCATAATGTTTTAGGCAGTATTTTAATACTTCTAATTGAAAAGGCCTACAAAAGTAGGATCTATCACCAAGCTCCCAATCTGGTTTTCTTTGAATTTGACAACTCGTTTCATCTTTGGAATACGACGAGAAGAATACTCCTTCCATTTCAAAGATCAACAAGATCTTTCGACTGATATTAACTCCCATCTGCATTGCTGCCACAACATATATAACATTAACATATTTTCACTTCAAAACTTCATTGCTTAATGGCATCAAAACATATCCAATTTATTTCCACTCCCAAACAAACAACTTAATGAAAAAAATAAAAGTAATTTCCATGGAATAGTTTTTTTATACAAACACATTCAACTACTACTCAAATCACTAATTTTTAAGAATTGTAATGAGATAAACTACAATTTAAAAATATAATTACAATAGTCGAATTCATTTGAACTAATTATATGTTAATATCTACATACTACCTAAATTTACAGTTTTTAAGTTTAAATCAAGCAAACTATTTATATGTTCATTTTTACATACAACCTCATACGATATTTTAATTTTCAAGAAATTATAAGAAACATTCATATAAGCACATTGCAATGAAATTCAAATCACAATTTAAAAATATAGTTACAATGGTCCAATTCAAACCAATTAGATGTTAATTTATACACACCACCTAGATTTACAATTTTTTAAATTTCAATTAAACAAGCTAATTATAGGTAATTTTTACATACAACCTGATATGATTTTCCATTTTTTTAATTTCAAAGAAATAAGAAAATTTCATATGATAACATTGAACTAACATTCAAATCATTGATTTGTAAGAGTTATAATGATCAATTAAGACGCAATTGTATAAATAAACTGCAATTGCTCAAACATAGTAATTGTACGTTAATTTATACATACAACCTAATACAATTATTTAATTAATATGGAATACTACATTTTTATGCAAACACATAAGACTATTATTCAAATCACTAACTTTTTATAACTCAATATCTCAATATAAATAAACAAAATAATAATATGTTAATTTATAATAATGACACAACAACAATCCTTATATGAGTATTATGAAATAATATTGACATTAAATTGATAATAAAATAAAACACAGTAATAACACATCACATGTAGAATTAAGTCATCAAATGTACAATGACCAAGAATTTAAATCAAGCAAACTATTTATATGTTCATTTTTACATACAACCTCATACGATATTTTAATTTTCAAGAAATTATAAGAAAAATTCATATAAGCACATTGCAATGAAATTCAAATCACAATTTAAAAATATAGTTACAATGGTCCAATTCAAACCAATTAGATGTTAATTTATACACACCACCTAGATTTACAATTTTTTTAATTTCAATTAAACAAGCTAATTATAGGTAATTTTTACATACAACCTGATATGATTTTCCATTTTTTTAATTTCAAAGAAATAATATGTTAATTTATAATAATGACACAACAGCAATCCTTATATGAGTATTATGAAATAATATTGACATTAAATTGATAATAAAATAAAACACAGTAATAACACATCACATGTAGAATTGAGTCATCAAATGTACAATGACCAAGAATTTATATTATAAACTTCAAGATTTTGTTTATAGAGGAAATGAATAACAGTCATCTTAATGTACTATTAAAAGTCATTGAAGATTCTTCAAAATATCTCGAACATCGGGTGCCTTGTAGAATTTATTCAATAAGCTCCACAGATCAGCGATCAACCATTTATCCTCATTCTTTCCATCAAACGAAGGGGCAATAATCACATTTTCTTTGGGATTTTCTTTCTTTGTCTCCATTGAACAATCCACTAGAATAGTGTTAGTAGCATCATATTGAGAATACATTCTCCACACTTTTTTCAGATGTTTTTTGTATATAACTTGTGTTGAATTATCAATGTCATTTTTTCCCTTTTGTTGTTTGCAATCTGAAGCAGTCCATGTAAACAAAAATTTAGCTTGTAATGTTTCTGAAACCATCTTTTTCATAACTCTTGCTGTGTTTTGTTTCAAAGATGTCGTCCAAATTGCAATGTCAAGAGATTCTTTTCTGGAACACATTTCAAGAAATGTTTTTGCATGTGGACGAAACCAAAAGGATTTTTTCTCTATCGTGTAATCTGCGGCCCTTCCCATTTTCTCGATAAATTCTTTTTTTGATGCATCACCATCAATGCTCTGATAGAAAATGTTATTCAATTCAAAAATAACTAATTTCTTTTGACTTATAATAGCTGCAAAACAATAATGGATATCATAGTTAATTCATTTTATTCATGCTACATAAATTATTAATAAAAAAAATTGTTAAAGAAATACACTCACTTTGAGTATTTTTTGTACTAGTTATTGATAAGCACTTCTCTTGTATTGTCTTCATAGAACCTAGAGCCAAAATAACAAACCTTCAATCAAATACCAATAATACTTCTTTAAATCAATTTTTTTTTTATAAGACATATTTTATGTTTAATTGAAAATAAGGGACATGTGAAGTACCTGATATGATATCATGTTCTTGACTATGGCTTTCTGTCACATTCCCTTGATCATTGTCTTTTTTCTCCTCATTTGCCACTGTAATAAACATATGAAATGTTATAAAATGTATCAACGAATGAAATTCATTAAATAAATAGGCATAGAATCCAAAGAATCACTAGAGAAAGAACAAAACAAGTACAATACAACAAAAGAAACAAAATAAATTATGTACCTGGTATGGTATTTTCTTCGTCTTGTATTTGCATCTCGAAAACTTCTTCGACATTGTGCACACTATGTTGATCATTGCTTTGTTGCAAAGTGTCTTCGTTGTTTTCTTTACAATTTCCGCCATTAGTAGTTATAGTAAACATCTTGTTAATCAAGATTTATAAATAGCATAGAATCCAAAGAATCACTAGAGAAAGAACAAAACAAGTACAATACCTGGATATTCCAACATCAATATATTAGACATTGGTTTTTGCAATTGGAAGGATTCTTGATTAGTCAGCATGGTAGTCCTTTGTAACTCGTTTTCTACGACACATGCCATTCTTCTTCCATATGTACAGCAAGCCTGCTGTAAATTTGTCCCCGCATAAAGAGAAATAATCAAATTTAGATCACTATGTTGTTGATGCATTTGCAATAATTCTTCCCAGAATTCAAAATCTCTCTCCTTTTCATCAGATGTGTCTCTAAAACTATGAGAGTATCTTGAGGCCTCTAAACTTTTTGACTCTTCACTATAGAAATGTATAGTTAAAACTATATCATAAATATAGTTTGCTTGTTCTTTATATTCATAAAGACCGGTAGCCATTTTATAGTTGAAATTTGAGTCCTTGACAACAATCTCCAGAGCTTGGCGTACATCCTTACAAGACCAAATTTCTACTAAGATAATGATAGTAAAATCTTTCAACCCATTTTTTTCGATTAAAAATCGAAACAATTCAATATAGTGATCCTTAAGGAATGATTCATCTTTCAAAGCCAATGTATCCAACACAACAAAGTCAGTGTATAACATTGGTTGAAACTGACAAGGAAAAGAGTGCAAAAGTGTTGACAAGAGGCTAGGACCCCCATAATGACAACCGAATTCAAAATTGTTCTCAATTTCCTGTATATCTGTCGATGCATCAATTATTCTATCAAGGACCACACAGGCTTGTGGAGAAAGGGACTCTATTTTTGTATTTCGTGATCCTTTTACATATTTACACCCTTCCATTGTCTTACAAAAGTTGGCAAATATGATATCAGTAATTCCATAATGCTCAAGAATATTGGATATTGTAAGAATCTTATCATTCAGATTCTTATCATGACTTTTGCAATATGTTACCATTGCCTCCAAAATTGTTCTTTTGGTTTTCAATTGTGAACAATAATCTTTCATTTTTATGGCATTGGTCGGATGGTTCACTGGAATGGAAAACCAGACAGTTCCATCCAATAGTTTATCTGCTATAGAACACATTTCTTCAGCGGTTAGTCCCTGAAGGGGACGGAAAGAACTTGATACCAAACTGTTCAGACTATTTGTCTTATAGTTTTGATCCTTAGGTTGGTTTGGAGAACACATTAATGTCCCTAGTTTGTAACAATTAAAAACAACTTCCCATTTATCCCAAGTAGTATCATCAAGATATAACAAGACTTTTTTTTCAGCAAAGTTTGTTAGTGGACAATCGAAGAAAGAGCACAACATTTCATCATCAACCTGTTAAAAAATAACAAATATAAATTAGTAAGAATGTGATATCAAAAATAAAATAGCCATGAATTTAGTTATAACAATATAAACTAAGTGCAAAAAAAAAAAAATTAGATACCTTGTCTTCAGCCGTCTTAGAATTCCCACATTTTTGTTTCTTTAATTTATTTGTGGCAATTATGAATTGTCTTGCAGATCGCACAGAATCAATGAATGGAGTTTTGAAGAAAACTGTGTTTGCAGAATTTAACTGGCAGCAAATACGAATCACCACACTGGGAGCAACTAATGGATCTAAGAATCGAGCATTACGTTCTTTGTACTTCTGTTTTGCCTCCCCAGATAGACTGAATTTAGGATTTGATAATATTTCTTTTGCTGCTTGAATGGTGTGTTTCCCATCAACTATCCAAAAATTGATGTTCTTGTCATTTATATCCATTTCATTCATGATTTTCACAGGGTTTCCAATCAGATCAGACTCTTTTGTGTCGAATGGAATCAGAAGAGCATCAGGCAATGATGCTTGAAATTTCTGTAGGAATGATTTTACTAATACTCGAACATTTAAATCATCCCGTGATCTCAATTTATATAACTTGGGTGCTTCTACACATCTTCGAACATCCACCTTCATGGTAAAAGAGCTTGAAAATAAATAACTGTCCTTAAAATTTTCATGGATTTCATCGCATTGGTCAGCAAGCTTCTCTATCTGAGAGTCTTCTTTTTGGGATTTTACAAACTCTGCAGTAGGCATGAACTCACTTTCTTTAATGCTCTGTTCTAGCTCAGCTAAATATACCCTTCTCAAAGCAAGCATTTGAGCCTCGAGTTTATCATCTGGTATTTTATCAAGTAGTTTACCTCTTTGTTGCAAATAAAGAAACACAGATGATGTTTTCTTACATCTCACATAGCGATATTTCATAACGTTGGTAATACGTTTTACAAGATCATCACAACTCTTTAGACCAGATTCATTGAAGCTCTCAAAACTGTCCAACTTAAACTGTGACTTTTTTATTGACTCTGGAAATTCTGTATTAGTATCAATCAAATCTGGACTAAATTTTGTGTAATCAACTTGGCAAGAAAATAATTTCACTTCATTTTCTTCAATTACCTCCATTTGAAAATCGATCTGACTATGATTGAGAGCATAGCAACTAACAATTATCCCTAGCCTTTGTATATCATTTCCATCCATGGATCCAAATAGATACATATCTGGAAACATATTCATGGGACTTTCAATCTCAACATACCAATCTTCGACATACTCATATGTAGCAGATGTTTTGAAATTTTTAATCATTTCAAAATTAGAACCCATTGTTGAATTTATAATCTGAGTTGAATGATGCTTTTGTTTTTTGAATGCTGATTGTGGCATTTTACTTGCTTTGGAGACGACAGCTTCTAAAAACAATAATAAGCAATTATTACTATAAATAAAATGAAATCAAAATCACAAATATTACCATATAGTCTTCTAGTCTAACCATTTAGAAATGAGAGAATAATATTTAAAACCACCATACCACATGGGGGAGACGTTGTTTGTGTGTCACTTGCAATTCGTTTTTTCTTCAAATTATTCCTTGGAATTGTCATTGCACCAGAGTCCATAGCTTCTAAAAACAATAATAAATAGTCGACTATAAGTTTAAATTGTTTTAAAAATACATAAAATAATGAGCATTATCAAACAATATTCTATTACATGTCTTTTATTCACATGCACAAGAATAATAAGGGTCATGTGTTATGGAAACATATTAAATACTTAGAGATAAATAAAAATCCATTGCATCTAGCACAAGTAGAGAATCATTAAAAAGAAAAGTTTTCCTTCTCAAAAATGCTAGAAGGAAATGCTTATGCTAGAAAGAAAGCTAGCAGTCGCTAGCTTTCCTTGATCTTTTGCAATGTGCTTATTTCAAAATAGAACACATGGCACAAGCTCAAGGTATAAGCTAGCAACCACCAATCACCATGTATAGGATTTTTCTATTGGAAAGCTAGCGACTGATAGCTTTCTTTCTAGCATAGGTATGTGTTATTATCCTATAAGTAAATGCTTATGCTAGAAGGAAAGCTAACAGTCGCTAGCTTTCCTTGATCTTATGCCATGTGCTTATTTGAAAATAGAGTACATGGCACAAGTTCAAGGCTTTCCTTGATCTTGTGCCATGTGCTTATTTGAAAATAGAGTACATGGCACAAGTTCAAGGTATAAGCTAGCAACCACCAATCACCATGCCTAGAGTTTTTCTATTGGAAAGCTAGCGACTGCTAGCTTTCCTTCTACCATAAGCATGTGTGAAATCCTAGAAAAAAATGTTTATGCTAAAATGAAATGTAGCATTCGTTCAAAATAGAGTACATGGCACAAGCTCAAGGTATAAGCTAGCAATCACCAATCACCATGGACAGGGTTTTTCTATTGGAAATCTAGCGACTGTTAGCTTTCCTTCTAGCATAAGCATATGTGTTTATGCTAGAAGGAAATGCTTATGCTAGAAAGAAAGCTAGCAGTCGATAGCTTTCCTTGATCTTTTTCCATGTGCTTATTTCAAAATAGAGCAAATGGCACAAGCTCAAGGTATAAGCTAGCAACCACCAATCACTATGGACATGATTTTTCTATTGGAAAGCTAGCGACTGCTAGCTTTCCTTCTAGCATAAATATGTGTTCTTATCCAAGAAGAAAATACTTATGCTAGAAGGAAAGCTAGCAGTCGCTAGCTTTCCTTGATCTTGTGCCATGTGCTTATTTGAAAATAGAGTGCATGGAACAAGCTCAAGGTATAAGCTAGCAACCACCAATCACCATGCCCAAGGTTTTTCTATTGAAAAGCTAGCGACTGCTAGCTTTCCTTCTAACATAAGCATGTGTGTTATGCTAGAAGGAAGGCTAGCATTTGTTCAAAATAGAGCACATGGCACAAGCTCAAGGTATAAGCTAGCAACCACCAATCACCATGGACATGGTTTTTTATTGGAAAGCTAGCGACTGTTAGCTTTCCTTCTAGCATAAGCATGTGTGTTTATACTAGAAGGAAATGCTTATGCTAGAAGGAAAGCTAGCAGTTGCTAGCTTTCCTTGATCTTTTGCCATGTGCTTATTTCAAAATACATCACATGGAACAAGCTCAAGGTATAAGCTAGCAACCACCAATCACGATGGACATGATTTTTCTATTGGAAAGCTAGTGACTGTTAGCTTTTCTTCTAGCATAAGTATGTGTTCTTATCCTAGAAGGAAATGCTTATGCTAGAAGGAAATGTTTATGCTAGAAGGAAATCTAGCAGTCGCTAGCTTTCCTTGATCTTGTGACGTGTGCTTTCCTTGATCTTGTAACAAAATCTGTCTCAGGTACTATCGGCTTCCACGACAGTCACCTATAAGGAATGACATCCTAAGTTGGTCACTAAGTACCTTCGTCAAGTGGAGAAAGAGTAGTTATCCCTCGAACGGTATTGGGTCGTCTCCTTTTCAACAAGTGGTGGTGAGCCCACTTGAGAGAACATACACCTGCAACCTTGGGTTTGACCTCCTATGGCACGGCGCAGCTCTTTCACTTGCCCCTTGTGGCTATACACGACCACTTGATTTAGAAGGATTTTTATAGCACCCTAAGGACAACAACTATGTTTTTGGATGCCTAGCCCCAAAATCCTACCTAAACTACAAGATTCTTTTGTGCCCTCCTATGGAGGTATTAAGTGAGTAGATTTAAGCTATTTTTGAACTTAGTGAGTGACGAGAGAGTTTCTTGTGTGTGTGTGTGTGCATCAAAGAAAGTGACGATTTTGAGCGCACATGAGATATTGCATATAAATGAAAAGGATTTTCCTTTAAAATGAAAATAATGCAACTCAACCTAATAGAAAAACAACTAAATAAACCATGTAAACCATGTTAAAAAAACTAAATAAAATAAATTGTAAAAATAAAAAAAAATCTATAAAAAAAATTGTAAAAGTAAAAAAAAATCTATAAACTTACCAAGATTTTCAACCTCTTTTTAATCCAGTCTTCTTCTTTACTTTTTGTTTGGCTAAGACTAAAGCTAATGCCAATGCCAATGCCATTTTTTCCCATAACTTCATCTTCATCTTAGTTGGTCTTGCTTCTTTGATAGACAATAATCTAGAAGCTATGAAGCCAAGACTACTTGAATGGAAACTGTACAATATAGAGACTCATTAAAAAGAAAAGTTTTCATTCTCAAAAATGCTAGAAGGAAATGCTTATGCTAGAAAGAAAGCTAGCAGTCGCTAGCTTTCCTTGATCTTTTGCCATGTGCTTATTTCAAAATAGAACACATGGCACAAGCTCAAGGTATAAGCTAGCAACCACCAATCACCATGGACAGGATTTTTCTATTGGAAAGCTAGCGACTGCTAGCTTTCTTTCTAGCATAGGTATGTGTTATTATCCTATAAGTAAATGCTTATGCTAGAAGGAAAGCTAGCAGTCGCTAGCTTTCCTTGATCTTATGCCATGTGCTTATTTGAAAATATAGTACATGGCACAAGTTCAAGGCTTTCCTTGATCTTGTGCCATGTGCTTATTTGAAAATAGAGTACATGGCACAAGTTCAAGGTATAAGCTAGCAACCACCAATCACCATGCCTAGGGTTTTTCTATTGGAAAGCTAGCGACTGCTAGCTTTCCTTCTACCATAAGCATGTGTGCCATGCTAGAAAAAAATGTTTATGCTAGAATGAAATGTAGCATTCGTTCAAAATAGAGTACATGGCACAAGCTCAAGGTATAAGCTAGCAATCACCAATCACCATGGACAGGGTTTTTCTATTGGAAAGCTAGCGACAGTTAGCTTTCCTTCTAGCATAAGCATATGTGTTTATGCTAGAAGGAAATGCTTATGCTATAAGGAAAGCTAGCAGTTGCTAGCTTTCCTTGATCTTTTTCCATGTGCTTATTTCAAAATAGAGCAAATGGCACAAGCTCAAGGTATAAGCTAGCAACCACCAATCACTATGGACATGATTTTTCTATTGGAAAGCTAGCGACTGCTAGCTTTCCTTCTAGCATAAATATGTGTTCTTATCCAAGAAGAAAATGCTTATGCTAGAAGGAAAGCTAGCAGTCGCTAGCTTTCCTTGATCTTGTGCCATGTGCTTATTTGAAAATAGAGTGCATGGCACAAGCTCAAGGTATAAGCTAGCAACCACCAATCACCATGCCCAAGGTTTTTCTATTGGAAAGCTAGCGACTGCTAGCTTTCCTTCTAACATAAGCATGTGTGTTATGCTAGAAGGAGAGCTAGCATTCGTTCAAAATAGAGCACATGGCACAAGCTCAAGGTATAAGCTAGCAACCACCAATCACCATGGACATGGTTTTTTATTGGAAAGCTAGCGACTGCTAGCTTTCCTTCTACCATAAGCATGTGTGACATGCTAGAAAAAAATGTTTATGCTAGAATGAAATGTAGCATTCGTTCAAAATAGAGTACATGGCACAAGCTCAAGGTATAAGCTAGCAGTCACCAATCACCATCGACAGGGTTTTTCTATTGGAAAGCTAGCGACTGTTAGCTTTCCTTCTAGCATAAGCATATGTGTTTATGCTAGAAGGAAATGCTTATGCTAGAAGGAAAGCTAGCAATCGCTAGCTTTCCTTGATCTTTTGCCATGTGCTTATTTCAAAATAGAGCAAATGGCACAAGATCAAGGTATAAGCTAGCAACCACCAATCTGTAATGCCCGCCTCAGTACCTTAACTGTTTAGAATAATGAGGTACTAGTTTTGAAATGAACTGGCTAAGTAAAACATGAACCATTTGAATTTACTTTGAAAATGATTGAACAACAGTTATAGAAACTATTACTTTACTTAATAAAAGAATGCTCGACTGATTGAGATATTATTATGGATGATGAAATATTTCATAGTGCAGCGCTACTAATGTGTAGTGCCCCTAGACTACTGTAGACATTTAGGGCACTTGCTTAGTGACCCGACTGTTTGAAACATTAATAAAATAATCCTTTGATTTTATTTTGAGTGTATTTATGATTACGATTGATTGTAAATCAATAAAATAATGATTTATGTTTGTGAGAAATGTGTGTAGCGACAGGTGAAACGGTTCACCGAAGGACACACAAAGGAATATGAAGGGTCGTACAGTACGGGTAAATCACACACAGGGGAAGCGACGACGATGTCGACTTCCGACAAGAATACCACGCATGAGCAGATAAGCATTGATCCGCTTGCTCAAGAGGAATGCGTGAGGGCGTACGAGGTGGGCCACGACGGAGCTGGTCACGTACGAGTTGAGGGGCGCGCAGTGAGAACGGACTCACTCCTCAGCGCCATTAGTACCTAGATAGCATGTAGACGGAGGATGGATGGTAACGATTCCTAAAATCCCTACAAGAGTTCCCGCAAGTCAAAACGGAAAGATGGTGGCAGAAGGGCCCAACGATGCGGTACCCTGTCGAGAACGGAAAGAATGGACGCAAGGACCCAACGAGGTGGTACCATGCCAAGGAATGAAAACCATGGATGATTGGACCCGACGGAGTGGTGCCATGTTAGGGGATAAAAAAATTAAGGAACCAGGAGCCCAACGACGCGGCACCGTGATCCTAGTGAGTTTGATTGTTAAATTAAACTACATAAAAACCTAGGAGAATAACTCTAGATTATTACTTAGCAAATGCATAACAATAGCTTAGACATTTGCACATGAATAGTTATTTTGTTAAGCATTTAAAATAATAGAAATTATTATAAGGAGCAAAATAGATTAGACACCTAGTCAACTAAAAGCTAGGAGTTGATTAAAATATCTGGGGGACAAACTAGAGCAAACTTAGGGATGTAGGTGCACTTCCCAGGGAAACTGACACTTGGATGGGTGAGTGTTTTAATTAAATAAATAATTAAAAATATTTATTTATGCATGAAGCGACATGTGTCGCAGGAGATTTCCCTTTATAAGGAAGGCTTAAGGAATGGGTAAGGGGCCCATAATTTGGATGATTGTCGTAATTTTTGAATGCCTCACAGACTTGCTGCTATCTAAGGGTTTGGCTTAGAAATCCTGGTGGGAAGGGAAGCCCAAGCTGAATTTCTGAAATACTTGTGTGAGCTCTACGACCCAAAGCTCGGGGGAGGCCATGCGACTGAAAGCATGAGCCTATGGTTGGGTGGCGAAGCTAACGGTTTCTTCGCCTACGGTTAAACGAGCTTTGCTGGAGGGATCCTACGGAAGACGGAGACAACAATGGACCAGCTGGATCGGGTTGACAGGTTAAGGTTTGCTTATTTTTGTTAAGTTATTCACTCTTTTATTTTATTTTTCCAATAACTATAATGGCTAATTTGTTTGTATGAAGTTTTTAAAGTTTCAGGTTCAGTTCAAGGGGACCCAAAAGGAGGGGCCCTACATTTGGTATCAGAGCCGGTCGAGCCTTGAGGGCACCGAACACATATTCTTTAGGGGTTGTTGGAATCTTCGTCTCAAATTCGGATCTGAACAGCCGAATCAGTTGCTGCTACAACAATCTACCCCATCTCGACTCGACCGTCGAATCAGGTTCAATTTTTAGTTCATTTATCTTGTTAAAATTCAGGTGGGGTGATATGTGATTAAGAGTGCATAGTTTTATTGTCGAAATTTAATTGACTGGAAGGGATAGGTCCAGATATATATCCTTATTAATTTTCTAAATAACCCTACTAGGATTTCTGAATTTGCTATACTCTAAATCTCTGTAAAAATTTGGGAAGACGATCTGTATATTGAGTTATTCAAACTCTGTTGTGAGATTGTGGCAGTAAGAACGTCCCATCTCACCAGCATGGGTCGGCCTCTGTGTTTCATTTAATTAGAAATCTATTTGTAATTCAATGAACAGTCCAAACGTTGTAGATCTCTCGAAGAAATCGAACTCTGTGTTTCATTTAATTAGAAATCTATTTGTAATTCAGTGAACAGTCCAAACGTTGTAGATCTCTGGAAGAAATCGAACTCTGTGTTTCATTTAATTAGAAATCTATTTGTAATTCAGTGAACAGTCCAAACGTTGTAGATCTTTGGAAGGAATCGACCTCTGTGTTTCATTTAATTAGAAATATATTTGTAATTCCGTAAATCACCACCTAAATGTTCTAGATATACGGTATTGAACTCCTCCAGGCCAATCAGATTCGACCACCCATATTCTGATATCATTAAAACTTGCCATCTCATATGCAACACAGTGCTGTACCCACCACCAGAGGTTTATCAGATTTATGATGTCAATTCCTTTTCATACCGAGTAAGTTTTACATTCCTCCTGTGACTACACTATAACTCAGTTAGTTCTTCTGCAAAAAAAAAAAAAATCGTGTTTTCTTGACTTCCTGCCGGATTGATGGCGTTAACCCTTCTTATACCAATCGAGATCTACAGGCTGATGGTTTATCCTTTCCTCAGCTCAGTCGATTTCATGTCAACCTGCTATAGATTCTGTGTTCCAATATTTTATCCTTCATGTTGTTTGTGTTGTTAAAAATGCTATGTGTCTCTGTGAAGACAATGCATACCCTACTGGAGTGGCCGAGCAATGCTTCTGTGCGTTATGTTGTAAGTTCTCTCCAATTCCGTGGACCTGCAGTTTGATAGTAACATCAACACTTAATTGACGAAACTGTAACCCTGGATCCCTGCCCTGCGCTGTTCCCTTTTAGAAGGTGGGTATGAACGTAAGAAAAAAATTATCGACCTCCAGATCAAAGAAGTATGGAGATAAGAACAAGGGTATGAGTGATGTTTAATTATTGATTGTTCCACGCTGGAATTATCCTATCTCAGACTCTGCTTTTTATATGTCATTTCTCTGTTGGTTAAACGCCTTCTTGATTTCCAACTCACAAAGTTTAAATTGATCCCTGCGTTTTGTTCCTAATCGAATCCCTATATTACCTAAATGACCAGAATCACGAATCATCAGCAATTAAATCTTCATTTAAAATATTATTTAAACCTCTATCCTTTTAACCTGCATATCAAATCAAATTATTTTATTGGAGAATTGATACCTCACAGTGACTGTGCTATGCACCCTATGCTCCGAAATTTCATCTTATTTAACTCTAAGATGTTACCCATTGCATTCTACTCTTTCACGTTGTGTCAGCTGAGCTATAATTTAGGTAATTGGCGTTGAACCCTTGATTCAAGAGCAATTAATTGCAAGGTCTATTTAGTAACACGAATCCTGTAAACCAAGCCGTAGTCACAACCTTGATCCATCGAATCGATTGGTGGCCCTAACTGAATGCATTGTGGTTGTCTTCCTGGTTTGGTTAGATTTGGTAAATATTTGAAATCAGTGAACTGTTCATCGCCTTTCTCTTTATGTCCTAGTGATCATGCTTTGTTCTCGACACGAGATCAATCGACTTATGGTGCTCGGTGACACCGTGAAGGTGAAAGTAATGAACCTGGTTTCTGTTTCCTCCAACCGTGTACTCATTATGGACTTGAGTCGCTGTTAATTTCCCGTGATTCCGCTACCTCAGCCATGTCACCGATGTAGCGAGAGCCATCGCCCTCCTTAACCTTTATCTGCGCGTAATTCCATTTCTGTTACAGGATTCTTTCTTAGCTGCATTATGTATATCATATTCTTTTATTAAAAGCATCATTCTTATCGACATGTGGACTTTTAGAGTGGCAGTTAATTTAAGTGTAAAGTAGAGTGTAAATAAATGCAAATTTAATCAATTTACAATCGAGCCTCCCCCTCACATTAAGGTATAGAAGCAGATATAAGAGATAATGTATTAGGGCTTACTTCATAACTCTTTTATGGAATGGTTGTATAGGATAATGCCATATCAAATTTATAATACATTTATATGATGATAAGAAATTAATAATATTGTACTTCTGAATTATTGATGTATTGATATGAACTGAATGGAGTTGTAAGGCATTAGGATGTTTTATATTTCATTTATAGGTAGCTAGAAGTAGAAGGAAATTATTTTATTGACATGTTGGAAAAGATAAATATATATTATTATATGTTAGAATATATTCATGTGGTGATCAAGATCTAGTTGGAGGATATTGTCATATTATAATTCATATTTCATTTGTATAAATATTAAGTATTACTTCATTTATGGAATAATTAGAGGGAGAGGGAAAATTTAACATCTTGTTTATATTTTGTAATTTCCTTATGGCATGGTTGATAATTATATTATTTTGAATATATTTATGTAAGGATAGGAATTAGTGAAGGAGATTTTCAGAATTTAATTTTATATTTCATGACGTAATGACATGAATTAGGTGAAAGGATAATGCATTATTATAGTTCATAATTAGTAAATATGATAGCTAGGGGTTAAAAATAAAAAATAAAAAAATTAATGGCTTGTTTTAATTCATAATTCTTTTATGGAATGTGTGAATGGATAAGGTGTTATCATACTTACAATACATTATATGGTAATATAAAATAGAAGAAGAATATGGTAATACTACAATAATTCATTTATGTGTCAATATGAATATGAATTACATGGAACCATAGGTCATATTTGTATTTCACTTTTTCGCATAGGGAATGGAAGGGTTATGAAGGATTTAAACTTAGTCTCCCTTTTGTTGTGATATTATTAATTATAACTCTCATTTTAGTGGAGTCACGATCTTTAAGGAAATAAAATCTCTGGTGTGATCGGATATTTTAGAAATGGTTAAGATGTACCCTAGATAGTAGTTGTCAAACTACAACTCTAAGATCAATTGGTACGTCTACCTATTTAAACTATAACCGAACATTGATCAACGCTCCTTGCTCAGAAATAAAGGATGATCCATAACAAACAAACCAATGAGGAATTCAATTTGGAAATCAAGAACAAGGAAATTGATGAAAGCTATAATGGGAATTAGAAGCGTTGGAAAGATTTTTGAATTAATTAAAAAGGAATATCTTAATCATGTATAGGGGGGAATTGAAATAGGTGATGTATAATGGCGTGGTAATGATGAAGTGTAACATGGAAAACCTGACCAGGGGACAAACGTAAACGATTAAGACGAAAGGGTAGTGATCATCATACTATAAATTAAATAATGACGACTATAACTAAGAGGAGATTTATTAGACACATTACAAGCAACTTTTGTGCATGTTGCTTTAGATCGAACGACCTTGTGAAAAGTAAAGGAAAGAATGAATCTAGGATAGGACATTTTAAAAACTTTTCTTACATAACCATGATAAGAAGACAAGTGGACAAAAATATTGGTAGATTTATTAAATGATGGGAAAATGATAAATTATGACTAACAAGACACTAAGATACTCAAATTGACGATACTTTAAGAGATTGTCGAGGGAGCGAAACGAACTTAAATTTTGAAAACAAGATATCAATGTGATTGGTATGATGATATAAACTCAACGACATGAATTTTTCATTATGACAAAACCATTTACGAAAGACTCAGGACTACAAACTTGAAATTTGACGATGTCAACGAAATGGTCAGGTGAAGACAATGTTTCGTAAAAGGGATTATGGAGATGACTAGCATAATAAACTGAACGCAATGAAGCTAAACTTAGGTCATAATCAACTTGATGAAATGACAACTAGCCCTCGAGATGGAACTGGCTGGGGCTAAGAAAACACACATTGTACGAATGGATTAAACTAACGAAGTGGTCTTATGAACAACATGAATGATTTAATGAGGTAAGGATGTGATAATCTAGTTAACCACGAGTAATGATACTAATGAAAGGACTAGAGATAAATTTTAATATGTTCAACTAAACCGTTAAGTTTCGACCCTAAAAATCCTATCGAATTGAGAACCGACATTTAGGAAATTTGGAAGTAGTCTTATGGAACTTGGATTTGGGGACAATTTGAGGGTCTCTCCTAATATGTTAAAACCGTGATTATATCTTACCCATCTATATTCAAATGAATATTTATGATGTTTACCTTCTCGCCTTGGAGGAAAGGATAGCCAAATAGATTTGAAACCTTGCTTGGATTAGTTATGTTGATAAATTATTGGGTTGCTATTGACGCAATGTAGATTGTTGGAAATTTGAACTTCGTAGACCCTCGTGAACGAATAAGAGATATAGGAAATCCTGTTGGGATTGACAATTATGGAATGTATTATCGGATTGATATGAGACGAAGTTACGATTAAGTTCCTGAGAGTGTATTGTAACTGTACTAGATAATATAGAAGCTAATGAATGTAACCACTTGTGCTTATAGCCTTGATTATTGGAGAAAACTAGAATTCAATGACGATAGGGATGTATGAATCTCTTTATTATATACATGTATTGTGTATCAATATAATGTATTTTTAAATCTTTTTGAGAATGACTCTTACACTATTGAATTAAATAGATTATGTTCAAATAGAATGTAAAACATGGTTATTGTGGATGTATTTAATGATAAATGACAAGTAATGACCATATATGAACTTAAAGAAAGAAGTGCTTAGATAATTTTGAAGGTGGGATGCTTATGATTTACTATCATGAAGGAATGAATATATATAATGTTTAATAATGGGAGATTGTGACTTACGATGAGCGATGCATGGAGATCGACATGGAAAAATTTAGAGCTGCAGTTTTACTTCTTCTTCGGTAAGGATACTCCCAGCTTCTCGAACAAGTTAGAATTATTCTCCTCTAAATTGGCTAGCATGTAAGATTGAATTGCATTCACGGTTTGTATACTTTTGATGAAGGGTTTTGCGTCAAGAATTTTATCAATTGGTAGTAAATGCTTATTTTGTAAATCAATACGATGACTTCATGGGTATGCACTACTAGTTGTAATCATGCTTTGGATTGTGAAAAGAGAGAAGTTATACTTACGTTGAATTATAGGATATTGAGTAAGGAAGAGAAGAAAGCCTTACGTAACTTTGTTTATAAAATTGAGATTATACTTTTTAAATGGCCCTGTAGTATTTAATTGTACCTTAGATTATGAGAAGAGAGAGGTTGTATGTAAGATTAGTTTATGAATGGTTGTATTACAGAATAGAAATTGGAAGGGTTAACTCTTATTTTTGAAATTCAGATACTGTTTAAAATACATGATAGTTATACGTAACTATAGAAAATGGAGAAATTGGGATTGAATATTTTATCCCTTATGTTGAAATGTGTCAGTGCTTTAAGGATTTTCATAAATGATGTACTTAATAGTTTTGTTGAATGGAAGGAATTTGTCGTAGACGATTTCAATCCCGGTTACAATTAACGATGTCAAGGGAGAACTACTGTGGAGATTGCAACACTACGAAAGAAATGGAGGTGAAAAGGAAGTGAAAACTCACCATGGAAGCACATGAGACTTAACTTCGGGACGAAGTTTTAATAAGAGGGGGTGTATGTAATGCCCGCCTCAGTACCTTAACTGTTTAGAATAATGAGGTACTAGTTTTGAAATGAACTGGCTAAGTAAAACATGAACCATTTGAATTTACTTTGAAAATGATTGAACAACAGTTATAGAAACTATTACTTTACTTAATAAAAGAATGCTCGACTGATTGAGATATTATTATGGATGATGAAATATTTCATAGTGCAGCGCTACTAATGTGTAGTGCCCCTAGACTACTGTAGACATTGAGGGCACTTGCTTAGTGACCCGACTGTTTGAAACATTAATAAAATAATCCTTTGATTTTATTTTGAGTGTATTTATGATTACGATTGATTGTAAATCAATAAAATAATGATTTATGTTTGTGAGAAATGTGTGTAGCGACAGGTGAAACGGTTCACCGAAGGACACACAAAGGAATATGAAGGGTCGTACAGTACGGGTAAATCACACACAGGGGAAGCGACAACGATGTCGACTTCCGACAAGAATACCACGCATGAGCAGATAAGCATTGATCCGCTTGCTCAAGAGGAATGCGTGAGGGCGTACGAGGTGGGCCACGACGGAGCTGGTCACGTACGAGTTGAGGGGCGCGCAGTGAGAACGGACTCACTCCTCAGCGCCATTAGTACCTAGATAGCATGTAGACGGAGGATGGATGGTAACGATTCCTAAAATCCCTACAAGAGTTCCCGCAAGTCAAAACGGAAAGATGGTGGCAGAAGGGCCCAACGATGCGGTACCCTGTCGAGAACGGAAAGAATGGACGCAAGGACCCAACGAGGTGGTACCATGCCAAGGAATGAAAACCATGGATGATTGGACCCGACGGAGTGGTGCCATGTCAAGGGATAAAAAAATTAAGGAACCAGGAGCCCAACGACGCGGCACCGTGATCCTAGTGAGTTTGATTGTTAAATTAAACTACATAAAAATTTAGGAGAATAACTCTAGATTATTACTTAGCAAATGCATAACAATAGCTTAGACATTTGCACATGAATAGTTATTTTGTTAAGCATTTAAAATAATAGAAATTATTATTTAGGAGCAAAATAGATTAGACACCTAGTCAACTAAAATCTAGGAGTTGATTAAAATATCTGGGGGACAAACTAGAGCAAACTTAGGGATGTAGGTGCACTTCCCAGAGAAACTGACACTTGCATGGGTGAGTGTTTTAATTAAATAAATAATTAAAAATATTTATTTATGCATGAAGCGACATGTGTCGCAGGAGATTTCCCTTTATAAGGAAGGCTTAAGGAATGGGTAAGGGGCCCATAATTTGGATGATTGTCGTAATTTTTGAATGCCTCAAAGACTTGCTGCTATCTAAGGGTTTGGCTTAGAAATCCTGGTGGGAAGGGAAGCCCAAGCTGAATTTCTGAAATACTTGTGTGAGCTCTACGACCCAAAGCTCGGGGGAGGCCATGCGACTGAAAGCATGAGCCTATGGTTGGGTGGCGAAGCTAACGGTTGCTTCGCCTACAGTTAAACGAGCTTTGCTGGAGGGATCCTACGGAAGACACAGACAACAATGGACCAGCTGGATCGGGTTGACAGGTTAAGGTTTGCTTATTTTTGTTAAGTTATTCACTCTTTCATTTTATTTTTCCAATAACTATAATGGCTAATTTGTTTGTATGAAGTTTTTAAAGTTTCAGGTTCAGTTCAAGGAGACCCAAAAGGAGGGGCCCTACACAATCACTATGGACATGATTTTTCTATTGGAAAGCTAGCGACTGCTAGCTTTCCTTCTAGCATAAATATGTGTTCTTATCCAAGAAGAAAATGCTTATGCTAGAAGGAAAGCTAGCAGTCGCTAGCTTTCCTTGATCTTGTGCCATGTGCTTATTTGAAAATAGAGTGCATGGCACAAGCTCAAGGTATAAGCTAGCAACCACCAATCACCATGCCCAAGGTTTTTCTATTGGAAAGCTAGTGACTGCTAGCTTTCCTTCTAACATAAGCACGTGTGTTATACTAGAAGGAGAGCTAGCATTCGTTCAAAATAGAGCACATGGCACAAGCTCAAGGTATAATCTAGCAACCACCAATCACCATGGACATGGTTTTTTATTGGAAAGCTAGAGACTGTTAGCTTTCCTTCTAGCATAAGCATGTGTGTTTATACTAGAAGGAAATGCTTATGCTAGAAGGAAAGCTAGCAGTCGCTAGCTTTCCTTGATCTTTTGCCATGTGCTTATTTCAAAATACATCACATGGAACAAGATCAAGGTATAAGCTAGCAACCACCAATCACCATGGACATGATTTTTCTATTGGAAAGCTAGTGACTGTTAGCTTTTCTTCTAGCATAAGTATGTGTTCTTATCCTAGAAGGAAATGCTTATGTTAGAAGGAAATCTAGCAGTCGCTATCTTTCCTTGATCTTGTGACGTGTGCTTTCCTTGATCTTGTAACAAAATCTGTCTCAGGTACTGTCGGCTTCCACGACAGTCACCTATAAGGAATGACATCCTAAGTTGGTCACTAAGTACCTTCATCAAGTGTAGAAAGAGCAGTTATCCCTCGAACGATCTTGGGTCATCTCCTTTTCAACAAGTGGTGGTGAGCCCACTTGAGAGAACATACACCCGCAACCTTGGGTTTGACCTCCTATGGCGCGGTGCCGCTCTTTCACTTGCCCCTTGTGGCTATACACGACCACTTGATTTAGAAGGATTTTTATAGCACCCTAAGGACAACAACTATGTTTTTGGATGCCTAGCCCCAAAATCCTACCTAAACTACAAGATTCTTTTGTGCCCTCCTATGGAGGTATTAAGTGAGTAGATTTAAGCTATTTTTGAACTTAGTGGGTGACGAGAGAGTTTCTTGTGTGTGTGTGTGTGCATCAAAGAAAGTGACGGTTTTGAGCGCACATGAGATATTGCATATAAATGAAAAGGCTTTTCTTTTAAAATGAAAATAATGCAACTCAACCTAATAGAAAAACAACTAAATAAACCATGTAAACCATGTAAAAAAAACTAAATAAAATAAATTGTAAAAATATAAAAAAATCTATAAACAAAATTGTAAAAGTAAAAAAAAATCTATAAACTTACCAAGATTTTCAACCTCTTTTTAATCCAGTCTTCTTCTTCACTTTTTGTTTGGCTAAGACTAAAGCTAATGCCAATGCCAATGCCATTTTTTCCCATAACTTCATCTTCATCTTAGTTGGTCTTGCTTCTTTGATAGACAATAATCTCGAAGCTATGAACTAGCCAAGACTACTTGAATGGAAACTGTACAATATATTGAAACTATCTGTAAGTTACAAACTTATATCAAATAATTAAATATAAAAAACACTACTGAGCTATTTAGCTATTTTTATATACAAGTAATGCTATATAGAATGGAAAAAGTCACTATTTCCAGATTGCACGAGGGATGTATTTGGTAAAATAAAACGTGTAAAAATCATGATTTCCAGATCGCAAGAGAGATGTTTTTGGTAAACGACAAAAGCCTGCCCCCAATCAGTTTTCTAGACCCAGAATAATCTGCACATGTGACTTCAAACCCTATCTACATGCATAATATAAATATATGTATGTTCTGATCTGCCACATACGTGATGCATAATATAAATATACGTCCTAAGTTTCACCATTTAAAAGCAAAACAAAAAATCAACTTCAAGTGCATGTTTACCCAGCTCTTCAAAACTGCACATATTGTGTGGGTAAAGAATTCTACTACAAATTTTTATTGTTCCCACTCTAATCTATCGTGGTTAATGGACTATGAACAAGACAAATCACAAGCTAGAAATTAATTTTCTCTTTCAGTGAAACTCAAATGGAACCATTCAATATGAAGAGATTATTCATTATCAATGTAATCAACACTCTATCAATTCAATGTACACGCATCAACAACGTCATCCAACCCTCCCAATACTATGTCAATAGTTTAGTACGTCAAGATCTACAAACGTAGGAAGCCAATACCCAAATATTCTCTAGGTAAAAACAAAGCTTAGATACCCAAACCCAACTAGATCGAAAATTGGTTCTCAATGTTTTTGAAATACATGCAATGTTGTGTGAGCTTGTTTAAGGATAACAAATTCATTATAATTTTTTAAGAAGTTCATCCACTTCCATAACTGCACTTGAGTGGCAACTCACAATGATTTGATTATAAATTTAAAGCAACCAGAACCGCAAGTAACAAACCTATTACTAGGTATGGAAATTCGCAAAGATTATCCTAACATGGCTACTAGTTGCAAAATTTGTTCGTGAAAGAAGGTGCAAAGCCGCTTGTCCGCATCGGGCAAGGAGTCTCAGATGGAAAGGAGCCTGCCTCCTGGTCCATAATTTATTGAGTACTTGAGCTCCCTTTTCAAACATATGACTTACCCAATATTGTAATCATCGTTGATTCAATTACAGATTCACTTAGTCCACATTATGACCTCTCCGGATTCATTTGAAAGGGTAATCTTCACTTCGAGCCAACAATAGAGTGCTTTAATTCACAGTAAAGCTTTTCGGGACCTTAGAATTGGGAACCTAGAGCTTGTTAATGAGGACCATCACTTGTTCCTCAATATCTTCGCTGCCCCTTTTGTATAGAAGAAATTGAGCTGGAGTGTTTTTAAATTCATTTGTGGTTTTAAATTTTAATAACCTTCAAGAACAATGAATATATCCAGTGTTATATATACAGGCGCGACAAATACTAGAAACCCAATTCAGATTTGCATCCATACCCAACCCATAAATTATGACGGGAGGCCTAACTTAATACCTGTCTATGAGACAAACAGATAGGTATTTTCCAATTTGCAATCAAACATTTAATACAAGAGTTGTCACAAAATGTATTTTCCAGCTTGTAAAACAATGTCAATATTTGCTATGCAGATGTAGGTGGCCACTGGAAACTGACAACTATCCATACAGTCATCTTGCTTGATGTGATAATAAATAAACGTTGTGCAAAAAGACAATAGTTTTATCACTTAATTGATTACTTGCAAATTGAAAATATACATTCATTTTAGACTCAGCACTCTAGTATTATAGACTAAGTCACCATTTCAATCAACATTATCTTCTGTGTTTTCATTATTCCCCTAAGTTAAAACTGGATAATCTTTCCAACTAAACTAAGAGGATTTGATATAGATAGTTCAAGAAAGAAACTACTCTCTAAGTGTAACTATTCATACTTATCCGTAATAATATGTAGCTTTAATAATTAACTATTATATAATATTTAAATAAAGTACAAGGGTAATCTGCATGTATTTTAGGTTAGGGTTAAAATTGACTTTATCATAAAATACATGCTTTCTTTTTCTCTATAAAGGTATTACATAAACAAAAGATTTAAAGAAAAACCTATAATATATTTATTGTTATCCAGAAATCTTTAAATTTTTACACAAGAAATCTTTTCTCCCACAAACAAATAGCTAACGCACATATATGAGGTAACTTATATCAATGCTCCACATGCTACCGCATTTGGTGCACAACCTGCCCGTACCATCCTATTCCAAACATCATAAGCATTCCGCACTCTCTCTACCTTACACAAACCATCAATGATTGTTGTGTAAGTCACAACATCAGGACTGCACCCACTCTCACCCATTTGATCCAAAATCTCCAGTGCCTTATCTAATTTCTTGCTCTGACAGAAGCATCGAATACTTATATTATAAGTGAAGATATCTAAAGTATGACCTCTTCTACTCATGTCACTGTAAAGCTCACAAGAAAAAGAAGTTATGATGTGATAAGACAATGATAAGAATTATCTCAAATTTATGTATTTTTACACATAAAAATTTAGTAACTAACACTTAAAACCTCTCTAGCCTACACGCTAATATTGATGTAAGGGAAAGGAACATGACTAAAACCACTACTAGCCTATTTGTCAAGCATGATGAGATCCATAACAACTCTATTACAAGTTAGCACCAGAGAGTACTACAATAATTAGTTGGTAGCCTCCACATTACTTTCTAAATAGAGACCTTCTTGATATCCTCCTCAAATGGAATCCAACACATTATTAATGAGTTAATAGCCTCGTGCAATAGAGTCCTACACATTGCTAACCTAATTACTAGAGTAAGGAAAAACCTGGAATTGCACTGTGAACAAGCTTTTTTCCTTTATCCTTCATTGGTATCCCTTCATGGGGTGAGATTCAAGTCCACACATATAGAAACATTACTGTCATTAACTCCAATTCCTAGTAATATGTTCATGTGCAATGTAATGAATATGGAATTTTGACCTTAGAAAAAGTTTTTTCCTTATTCCCATTTGCTTGCATGAAGCTCACATGAGCATGAAAATGGGTCACCAATGTGTTAAAAGATGCCCTCATTGAGTGCTAAAGTTGTTTGTTGGAATGTCTTCATAAATAATATGCCCCTTCGTTGAAGCAATTGAAACACTAGGAAATCATGTATCTGGTCGAGAACCTCTTGCAAAACCTAATATGATATTGTAATGCATCTATGAGTTTGACGCAATTTTATCATAATCAATATTTAGTTCTTGGAATTTAGATTTCATGTTTTCCTTCTTGGATTCATGTTTTTCGATGTGAATACTTAAGTATTCTATGCATGTTTCATGCCCACAAGCTAGCAGGTCATTTGTCTGAGGATCTTCTTAATTTCATTGACACTATCATTGGCCATTTTAGTGAGATGGGGAATGTCAAAAATACAAATCAAAGGCTCTATGTGATACATGCATCTAGTAGCAGAGCAAGTATATTATAAATTCATGAGGGTTCTTAAATGAAGACTACAAATAAAGTTTAAAGAAAAATTCCAACAAGACCAGACATAAAATCATAACCCAGACTCCTTCTTACAATAATGGACAGAATGATTCCAAAAATTTAAAGCTTACCCGATATATGTTCACTGCATCAATTGTATTCTGTTTCGGGGTCAAGCTCAATACCTGCTTCTTGTGTTAAACCCATTCCCCTGTTCCATACCAACAAAAAAGATAACCTATAAACCAATTATCCCAAATGTGATTTGTGTCGAATTCAATTTTGGGATTAAGTTGAGTCCACCATCATGGTGGACAGCATTGAGGAGAAGATCCTGCAGACAAGGAATTTAAATGCACGTCTATGAAATGTCTTGTCTTAGTACATATGTTTACACTTGAGGAACGATTAACATGCATTGACAGTATTGGATTCTTTCCTTGGCGTACAACTCAATTCATGATATCTATGGTAACAAAACCACTTTGGGGGTGTCCCCATTTTCCACTAGTTTCCCCTTTGGTAACCATGCAACCTTATTTGCAAACATGTTTTCTCAACTATTGTTTCTCCATCAAGTATGAAACAATTGGAAGAATTCAAAGGAATCAATCATACTCTAGATTCTCATTTTCATACGCTCAAGAACTACATCTTTGAGTTGAGGATTTCTTCTTATTAGTCCTATAATTAAAGATGAATATTTAATGATAGTAGCAATCGTATTTAAGCGTAAACAAGGGAGTCTCATACACCAACAAGATAGCTAACCGACATATATGAGGTAACTTGTATCCTTTTAAACCTAAATTAAACCCACCCAATTCTTTGGATTAAAAAAGGATCTGATATATGACCTAACATGTAACGTCTTTAAAAAAAATTAACCCCAGCATATTATCTATAAATACTGTTTAAATTTATTGGTTTCAAACACGTTGAGACACGTTGAACTTATTCCGAAGCTCTATCATTTTCTGAGCGTGTTGTTATCTCAATAACATTCTTACTGTACTCAGTTTTAAGGGGACGGGAAAAATGGCAGCAGAGAACTCCATAGTGTTGCACGCTCTTTCAGATTTGTCACAGGTAAACACTTTATATTTTGTTTATCATCTAAAGCAATCCTTCCGCTATGTAAACGACGCAAAGGTCAAGGTAAATTACCATGAATTTCGCAAGGGCTTTATAGAAGCTCTCCGAAGGGATGTACTCCCAAGCTTTATTATATCAGCATGTTCGATATAGGTAATTCAAGGTTCCAAAAAAATAAAAGACAATAACCTACAGAATTAAGAAGAGGTTCTATCAGTAGCCTTATTAAATGATGAAGATCATCTTTTGGAATAGTATGGATATGGGAAGAAGGAAAAATAATGAATCCCTAAAATACCTCATTAGGATGGGAAAACCAAATGTCCTATTGATTCAAAAGACAAAACAAGAAGAACATGAGGTCCTAAAAAAGATGGAAATATTATGGAAAAGAAATCAAGGTGTTGCAGTCAGTTCTATAGGGGCCTCAAGAGGAATGGAAACCCTTCGGGATGCCTTAGTTTCAAAATTGTGACTCCTAAGCCACTCAACATTGGATCTTGAGTTCATTGGTGAATATCCATACCCAACGAAAGGTATCAATTTCAATGTTTATAATTATGTCAGTTGTTTATTTAGAAAAAAATGAATGTTGGAACTCCCTAAAGAATTTGGATAATCATGATCAAAACCCAAATATTATTATTCCTATGGAAATTAACATCACTATAGCCTCAAATGAAAAAAAGGAAGGCTTGAATATTAGGGATTCATTCAGAGAATTTGCAGAAGACCTCATACCACAATGCGGCCTAGTAGATATCAAACCAAAGAGGAGACTCTTTACATGGACTAATAAAAGGCCAAAACCTAAACACATGGCATCCAAGTTGAACGGATTTCTTATGCATAGATCTTTCCTAATGGAAGACCTCGCATTGTCTCCAAAAATTCTCAACTCAAGTGTCTATGATCATAAACAAATTTCTCTTGCTATGACAAAAGCTCAAAACCTAGGACCTATCTACTTCACAATTAATCCAGCATGGGGGAAAAATAAATTTTCCAACAAATAGTGGCATAGGCATGGTTAAATATGTGTGTACATCCCCCTTTAATTGGAAGAACAAATCAGGAACACTAGTAAGTGGAGCCTAGATGTTTCGGAAAAAAACTAGCAAATCGTTGGTCATTGGAGAGAAGGAGAAGCAATAAGAACTAGAAACCTTCCAAGCATCCCTCAAAAAAAAATATATCTTAGAAGAGGATTTGAAAACTGAAAAACATATTGAAGTAGAACTCCACATAGACCGACACCAAGAAGAGGATTCGAGGCTTAAGTCTCGAAGCTTATGGCTTGAGGAAAGAAACATAAATACCCCTTTTGTGTATATGGAAATGAGTTGTAAGAAATCATTTAAAGAAGTAGAATTGTTTATAAATTTTGATATATAGTTTTTTTAGTTTAAAATAAATTTTTATTTAGATTTCTAATATATATAATTTATTTTAAAAAAATGGAATGTTGTAAATTTATATAATTTAACATGGTAATTTAAATATATAAAAATTCTTCATCTTATAGTAAAACTATTTTTTAAATAAAGGTTTAGGTTAGGTAGATCCAATTTTTCAAAGTGTAATTTTTTTTATCTTAAATTTTTATACGTTAAGAAAAAAATTATACCTTCAAAATATAAGACACATGTCAATATTAGAATTGAGAGAAATAAATTAATTAATGAAACAAACTCCATATATATATATATTAAAATATTTCAACATTAATGAACTTAACCATTAATGAAACGGAGGGAGAAGGGAGAAACGACGTGCATGCAACATTTAACGAAAAACAGTTTCCAAAACCGGGAAACGAAAACTATTTTTCGAAACAGAAAGAGATGTTTCTGTGGTAACAGAGTATCTTGTGAGGCCAATTCATGTATTACAACTAAATATAAACAAAAAATTACGATGGTTTTAAAAATTCCTAATTGATCTAATTAGTTTCTTGACTTGGAGAGATGATTCAATATATTTGCATAATGAATATGAATTCTATGTAAGAATATTAAATGTATGAAATTGAAATATCTTCATAAATAAATAAATATTATAAAAATAAATATTATAAAAGGAAGTTTTGTATGGTTACATAAAAATTCATATTCTTGTCTGCTACAGTACTGCTGTAGACCCCTTGCGCTCTCGAAAAGGTCGATATTAACCAAAACGAAAGATACAAGTGGAGTGAGGAGAAATCATTTCTCCAAACTGTGGGTGGAACTATTACATGACAGGGACATGGTCCAGTCACATGACACGAATGCCAATGCATTCAAGATATACTTAATTTCTTTGTAATAAGTGTAATAGAAAATATATACACGTTGATTGATTCCCTCCCCAAAAAAGAAAGTATGCTTATTTGTGCAGTGGCCTTCTCTCCTTCCAGCGCACCTACAATAAGTTCCTTTTTTGTTGGGCCCGACTAAGTATTGGACATTAACTAAACGGAGCGAGCGACATCCTTACCTTTGGAAGGTGAGCCTCCCTCCGGGATCGAGCACAGCCTGTTATAGAATAAAGAGACTTAACCTTACGGTCCGGGGAGGGGAAAGTGGCATAAACTAGCTTGTTCGAACTACGTGAGAGAGCATTACATGACTGTTACGTATTCAGAGTAATTAATGAGCCTTTATCAGTGCTAGATACGGATAGTAGTAATACCGTTATGTTTACAGATAGTAATGCATATGGAAGTAACGGAACCCGATTACTTATTATGGATATTCTTATTCATAGTGTTATTCCGGTAAGATCACATGTACCGTTATAAACAAGCATCATACTTCTAAGCACTAGTCTAATGTGTGCAGCTCTAATCACTACCATGTCTTGAGTTTACAACATTTACATAGGTACTGGTGTAACAGGTAACTAATAACTAGTATTCATTACGTAGTTACTTACACATTTTCTTCCAGCTCTTAACAAGTACGAGTAATCAAAGTTACTATGATTCAGAGATTACACATAGTATGTCAATTAGGGAAACTACGACACAGTAAATCCGTAATAATTGGATCCAATGTATATACAATCACAGGAATACAACGGTTTCATTGTTCCTTACTTACCCTGTGGTTAGTCTTATCTAATATGAATCAATGGAGATAGTACTTCTCCTTATAATCATTGTAACTATAACATAGTAATGTAACATAGTATGAGCTAATCTAAGCTTTATAAGTAATGACTACTAAACAGCTTAAAAAAGTAGAGTTATTAGAGATATTAGCTTAGTTCTTATAGCTTCTATGACTCATATTAGTACAAGGCAAAGAAAGTATGTATAGCACATCTCGTAGTAAGCTCTTCCTTATCTAACATATATGGTATTAATAGTGATTATCCCGAGATAGCATGTAACTCCAACATATCACGTCATTTAATATGGAACTAGCTGTATTCCACTGCTTATAGATCAGTATACATAAAGCATAACCATAACTGCTTGTAACATAATATTATAGCTTATCACTAATCTTCAACATAGTGTTCTGGTATCTAAGCTATTACAAAGATTAGCATATTCATCAAGCTTAATGATAGTAATGTAACTGTTACTTATAGAGACCAATTTGTAGTGACATTCAGCTATTCCCTTATATTAGAACAGTGTAAGTATGAGCCTAATAAATAATGGACTGTATTACTAGTACAAGCTAAGAGTGCCTGTGATACACTGTTTACACATGTTTATATAGCATCCTGTTTGAATACTATAGATACGTAATTATTATGGAAGCTTACTAGTACATTAGAATCAGTACCATAACCTTATTTCTAGTTAGATTGGTACTCATAGTTAAACATGTAACCATAAGGAATCACATAACAACTTGGAATAGAGTGATATTCAGTTCTTGTTTGAATACGTGTTTGAACTACATGTTCTTACATCACAGTTTGTTAAGCTTATCATAGCGAATTCTCCAGGAATATCAGCATAGTGATAGTGTCATCAATGTGTCATAAGGGTTAGAACAATGGTGATAATACTATTCAGAATATCTAGATACTTTAATCCTGGGATGTTGGTACTATGTCTAGTTACGTAACAACCGTGATATCAGTTACATATGGCAATGGAAACACTTTACTATGGAAACATGATAGGATATGTGATCTGTACATTACTATGAGCTTAGTTAGGGTTGTACTACTAGACAGTAAAACTACTACTAGCTTCCGTCTTATGCAGTAAGTACTATTTTACCAGTATTTAACGGGCAAAATGGCCTGGTCACAGCTCCCTTTCTCTGTACAGTCAAAGTTTTATACAGATTGATAATGTATAACAGTGTAAAACACTAGGAAAGGAGGTATATATATATATATATATATATATATATATATACACACAGAGGTGAGGTTCAGGGATTCGGTATTTTCGTTTTCACTCAGAGGTCTCTGTGTTATCAAATTTTAGGTCAGTCACTATAGTTTTTGTAAGTATATTGTTTTGCATTATGTTGGGGGCCGACCATGATCATGAGAGTCATGGCTGGCCAAACAAGAGACCCAGAGGAAGCATGGCTGTGGGTCATGAGAATATGGAGGTTATGAAGTCCATTCTGAATGAAGAAGAGACCCAGATTTTTCAAGAAGAAATGAAGCTTGAACATAACTAAAAAAATATTTATTTGCCATCCACAAATTAATTACCAGACAATGAACCAAACACAAATGCAGAGCCGTGAATGAATAAAACCCCTACGTCGATATCCATGTTAAACAAGCGAGTAGAAATACCAGAAATTGGCAACACGTCGATTGGAATTGGCAGATTACAAAAATGGAGAGATATGCGGTACCTGGTAGGAGTGATATCTACTTGCTGTGCTGGCTGTGCTGATTGAAAACTGGTCCTATTGCTTTCCTGTGAGCCGTGAGAATGAGAATGACATCGCCGTGAGCCGTGAGAATGACATAGCATGGAATGGGCGGGAGATGAGAAGAAGGCAGAAAACGTGGATGGTGCATTAACTCGAGCTGGTGAAGGATTAAGTGATTGAATACGCCCAAATCCAAGGCAAATCCATTTGAGTTGCTGGCGGATCTTAGTCCGGACAGATCCCGTCAATTCACTACGTGATGGTCAACCTGCACCAAATCCTCGACGCGTTGGGCATTAAAGTGAGAGATGGAACAGGACAGATCCCGTCAATTCACTACGTGATGGTCAACCTGCACCAAATCCTGGACGCGTTGGGCATTAAAGTGAGAGATGGAACCATCGTAACCCCTAAATATGCAATTTTCTTATACAAAAAAAGCCAATGAGAATATTTTGTAAATTCTGAAGCAACTCAACTTCTTGCCTGGCCCCAGGTATTCTATAAAAACTTTAATGGAAAAGGTAAACGAGCTTGTTGATTTACTTTATCATTCTGCTAATATATTTTCCTTAAGCTCGTTGTTCTCTGATTTATCATAGGAGATACTAATTCACTGCTGGAATAAACCATAGTAAGTGAAATACTAGTGTCGAGGTTTGGGTGATTAAGTGTTAAAGCCAGGGGTTAATGTAAAAAGATACCTAATGATCTCCTGAGGAGTCTGTGAGGTTCAATATCTATGTCTCATGAGTCTTTTCTGAATGAATGGGTAAAGAGCACGTCCACGACTATGTATCCAGAGTCTTTACTCAGTTGCTGAGGTTTAAACGCGGGTTGATGAGGGAAGAGTAGCCGGGCACCTGTCCCTCAGATCTCTGATTCCTTTAATCATTCTTGATTGGATCATCAAATCTTTAATCATCCGTCTTCTCATTCCTGGCTGCATTCTCCGACTTAATCCACCCACGCAAGATCCACCCAAATCCTGCACCCATATCGGTTGATTGTCCGGATTGGATCGTGGACGAGTTCCAATGTAGGCTGCACATCAATGCACCTGACGCGGAAGTGATCTTGCGTGGAGCAGTGAGCCACCGGCGGATATCAGCTTGGCCGGAAAATACAGTCACCGGTGCTGCTTTATCAGGAAGGAGTAATGTTCATCTAAAATAGGGAGGGATTCAACAGTTATTATTATTTAAGCCAATGCATTTATGATCTTTTAGTTTCGGGCCCAACCTAACCCTCGCATTTTTGAATCGTCCTGTTTCCCCCAACAATATAGATACAAATCGTGCTAGTGCTCGCTCCTCCATCTAGCTTGTTGTGGGGAGTAGTATGATATATTACAATTTGAACCTACATGCCACCAAAAACCTATCCGTCGGGTTTTCCTTAAAGAGATAATAATTTTCTCGAATGGGAATAACTAGGTTCTCTATCATAGTAATTTCGATAGGGAGGCATGGTATAGCACTTGTATGTGCTTAATTTTATAGAAAGTCAAACTCACGGGCAGTTTAAAACTTAGCCGTCATGTATATTGGTTTGTGAGTGAATATTAATGTTACACCTACTCTATTAATATAGATCCATTTTTTATTTTTTATTTTAAGTTTGTGAATTTTTTATTTTAAATGTGTGATTAATGCTAGAGTTTATACCAAACAGGTCCCATCTGGAAATTGGAATCCAGATAGATAGGTGGAATGCTGACTCACCGAGATATTATTACCAATACCAATACGGATACCAATACCACGGTTCTTAATAGCCACTTGAAGACTGAAGGGACATCTACCTAAACACCAACTTGCAACTACACAACAAATCCAATGCTGGCTGGCTGCGAGCAGTGCGAGCCTTGACGAAAGGGACGTCTAAACTAAAAATGTGAGGTTGGGATTGGAAACTTAAATATCGAATGTTTTACAGAAAAAATATGAAAATAAGTATATACATGGTTTGCCTTTGTTTTAATTTCTAAATTTTTCTTTTGAAAATTTATGATATTTACTTACTCATTGCACAAACTACTCAATCTAAATCTCTAATTGGTTTTCAAAATTTATGTTAAGAATCCCATCCCTCGTACCTAAAACCCTCTCGATAATACAACACAGTTTTCTCAGGCTCGTTGCCCTCCACCATGGATAAAATAGTGAAAAAGTCAAAGTGGGAAAAGTTTTCAGCAAAGTTTAAACCCTCTCTATAATACACAGTTTTCTCAAGTTCGTTGCCCTCCACCATGGATAAAATAGTGAAAAAGTCAAAGTGACAAAAGTTTTCAGCAAAGTCTAAAACATTATACAGGTTGGTTGGCATTAATGAAGAAAGTCTAAAACAATATATTTTCTAAAATATTTTGTAAATACAAACAATCATTTAAATGTCAAACCTACAAACCCTAAAATCTGAGACCATTATACTCGTCCCAAGTCTCATAGCCACTAACAAAGACAGAACTTTGTGAAAATTAATAAATAAATAAAATTACAGTCACTATTCAGAGCTCTTCTACTCAGTTTTAGCGTTTTAGCGGAAAGTCTTCCCCTTTGAGAGTATTCATTATTCAATTCTTCTTCCTATATCACCAATATGTTTCAGAAAATTGTCGTGGGACACAATTTATATGGTTGAATTTCATGCAATTACCTTATTTATAATAAAACATAATGTATTTTCCCAGCTATGGGCAAGGAAAGAAAATGAGTAAAACATATAAAATCTCAAAATTTAGACATAAGGAAGGCTTGTTAAATAATTTAATAGTGAAGTGCATTCATAATGCATAGAAATATGTTTCCATTATAAAATTAATAAATTAAAAAAAAAAATCATAATAATATTTTTAAAATTTTATTATAATAATAAAAAAGAATTTAAAAAACTATAACAAATAAACTTGATAAATTAAAAAGTTTAATCATATTAATTTTTTTAAAAGTTTATTATAACAAGTGAAAATAGCAAAAGCTGCTTATATCTGTCATTTAAAAATAGTTTATAAATAATTTAATTAATAATTGTATGTAGTTGTACAATATTTTACTTTAATTTTATAAAAGTACAAAGAATTGAAATATTTTTATTAAAAGATATAAAAAATTATATTCAAAACATTTATTACTTAAATGAATGCATAACCTAAATTATGTTATGAAGGAGTGGGGAACCTAAAAGGAATACGTAACCATTGATTATGCGTAACCAAATACTTAACCATTGATTATGCATAACAAAAATTGGTACGGAATTAAAGTTTGGAATGTTATTTGGTTTCTTTAAACTCTTTATACGGGCTTGGCATATGCCATGGTGGTTATAATTGTTGTTTTGCAACCGCTCCAATTATATATTTAATTATGCAATTAAGTGAAATTGTTTTTAACAAAAGTTTAAAAACTTCATATTTATGTATAGATAGTGCAATTCCCTAAAACTTATAGACATGCATTTTAATTAATTTAAATCAAATCATATAACATTAACTATAAATTATATAAATGGACATGCATTTTAATGTAAACCAAATTATATCACATTAACTATGAGTTATATAAATTTGTACATAGCTACATTTTTAATAGAATACTCTCATTCCTTTATCACTAAACGAAGGCCTTAATTGGAGAATAGTAGCACTGAAACTAACGTGCAATACTATTGGAGAAAAGTAGCTATCCATATGACTAATGATTAAAAACTATATTTTTTAAGTACAAAGAGAATAATAACAAAATCAACATTTCTCTTTCCAAAATTCTCTTAAGTGCACAAGAATCATCCATCTTTTGAAAACCTTTGATCTTAGATCTATGTTTTCTTATAACAATTTTATATGTATTGAATCTTTTCCAATGTTCCTCACCAAATAGTGATATCACTATCAATTTCATCAACTAGTGATATATCACTCTCAATTTCAAATAAGATAACTTTCTATAAACAATATCAACTAAACCAAAACCTACAGGTACAATACTCATACAAACCCTTTTCAAATATAAATAGAACCTGGTGTTCAAATTTCAACCATAAAAATATCAAAAGGTCTTTTCACACCAACAAATTGGATAACAAAAACCAATAATTGTCTTAAGTGGATGAGAATCATCCATCTTTTAAAGCATTTGATTTTAGATCTATCTCTTTTTTAACAATTTTATATATATTAAATTTTTTCCAAAGTTCCTTACCAACTAATGATATCACTATCAATATCCATTAACATCAACTAAACCAAAACCTACTACACACTAACAAAAATTGGATAACAAAAAGTAAAAATTCTCTTAAATACATAAAAGTCCTACATCTTTTAAATTTTTTTAATTTTAAATCTATGTTTTGTATACATTTTGAATCTTTTCCAAAGTTCCTCACTCACTCTCAAATTTATATGTTGGATATCAACTAAAGGAAAACCTACTCATACAATGTACATAAATCCCTTTGAAATATAATAAACCTCAATTGAAAACATAAAAATATCTTAAAGTCCTTTCACACCTACAAATTGGATTGCAAAAAGCAATGGGCAAGATATACAGTCAACAATATCTAATTTTAAGATTAAAAAAAAACCTTCTTGTTTTACAAGATTTCTGTTTGAAAAACACATCCAATCAAAAACTCCAAACCCTTCGTTAATGACAAATCTCTGTGGTGATTAAAGTTTGCCGAAGTTCTCACGAACGGGGAGACATTTATGCCGAAAGAAGCTCGCGATTATCACCGCCCTAATCTTGGATGAAATAAAAAAAATCATGCAACTTTGATATCTTCGGGAGATGTACATTGAAAAATATTTTGTATTATGAGCGCGGCCTGTATCAGCTCGAAACCCATCTCGTACATTTTTATTTAATGCAACATCCATCTGTTAGGTTAACTATTTTTAAAATTTAAATATATTTTTAAAATCTGACAATTAACTCTCAAAGCAGGGGAAATTAGTCTAATCATTGTTTTCAACCAATTACAGATGAGTAAATTGATATTTTAATATTATCAAAATTATTTTTTAATTTTTCCATCTCTTAGGTTAACTATTTTTAAAATTTGACAATTAACTCTCAAAGCAGGGGAAATTAGTCTAATCATTGTTTTCAACCAATTACAGATGAGTAAATTGATATTTTAATATTATCAATTTTTTTTTTAATTTTTAAATATTAAATTTAATATATATATATTTTTAAAATATTGAAAACTTTATATAAATATTTTAAAAAAATTAAAAATAATAAAAATTAAAATCCAAACTAATTACAAATATAATAATAAAAATTGTTTTAAAAAATATATTATTTATTTTTTAATTAAAATTGAAGATTTAAATTAAACCATTATACACACTTTATTAAATGTAGAAATGCTCTACAGCCCAAAAATCATATATGCTCATAAAATGGTTTTTTGTTGCTGTAATTGCATAACATTATAATGAAACAAAGCATATTCTATTTTTTCAACCAAGATTTGAGGGTAGATTGTTAGAATAGGGTTGGCACACCACTCATTGGTGCCAAGTAATAAATATTTATGAAGAGCAAATTGCTATTTTATTCCACTGCTGGTTGTTTTGCTATATTATTGAACTGCTCATTTTTTTTTTTATTACCGATAAAAATAATTTTTAAACTCCGTTGTACAGTCATTTCCTAAACTATTTTTTTGCCGAGTGCACCTCAATGCCAATCTGGCATTGGTGGGTCAACTCTGCAAAACCCTAGACCGAGCAAGTGTTGGTGGTCTACCCACGTTGGCATTTCCCATGCACACTTGCAGGAGCCGACGGCACACACTTTCGTTGCTCCGTTTGGTTTTTTGCTCCCGGACCAAGATTGACCTAGTGTCCTTGAACGACATTTTCATGCGACCTAGGGCTTGACATATCTCGGCAACCAGAGGTCGGATCGACGAACCTTCGAATCCGTTGGTCTCTTGGCATGCCATTACCCCTAGGGGGCCCTCTCTCTCGTGTCCTCGTGGCCCAATGACTCCGTTGTACAGTCATTTCGTAAACTAGTTTTTTGCCCAGTGCACCTCAATGCAAATCTGGCATTGGTGGGTCAACTCTGCAAAACCCTAGACCGAGCAAGTGTTGGTGGTATACCCACGTCGGCATTGCCCATGCACACTTGCAGGAGCCGACGGCACGCACTTTCGTTGCTCCGTTTGGTTTTTTGCTCCCGAACCAAGATTGACCTAGACTTGTCCTTGAACGGCATTTTCATGCGACCTAGGGCTTGACATATCTCGGCAACCGGAGGTCGGATCGACGAACCGTCGAATCCTTTGGTCTCCTGGCATGCCATTACCCCTAGGGGGCCCTCTCTCTCGTGTCCTCGTGGTCCAATGACTCCGTTGTACAGTCATTTCGTAAACTAGTTTTTTGCCCACTGCACCTCAATGCAAATCTGGCATTGGTGGGTCAACTCTGCAAAACCCTAGACCGAGCAAGTGTTGGTGGTATACCCACGTCGGCATTGCCCATGCACACTTGCAGGAGCCGACGGCATGCACTTTCGTTGCTCCGTTTGGTTTTTTGCTCCCGGACCAAGATTGACCTAGACTTGTCCTTGAACGGCATTTTCATGCAACCTAGGGCTTGACATATCTCGGCAACCGGAGGTCGGATCGACGAACCGCCGAATCCGTTGGTCTCCTGGCATTCCATTACCCTTAGGGGGCCCTCTCTCTCGTGTCCTCGTGGCCCAATGACTCCGTTGTACAGTCATTTTGTAAACTAGTTTTTTGCCCAGTGCACCTCAATGCAAATCTGGCATTGGTGGGTCAACTTTGCAAATCCCTAGACCGAGCAAGTGTTGGTGGTCTACCCATGTCGGCATTTCCCATGCACACTTGCAAGAGCCGACGGCACACACTTTCGTTGCTCCGTTTGGTTTTTTGCTCCCGGACCAAGATTGACCTAGTGTCCTTGAACGGCATTTTCATGCGACCTAGGGCTTGACATATCTCGGCAACCGAAGGTCGGATCGACGAAGCGTCGAATCCGTTGGTCTCCTGGCATGCCATTACCCCTAGGGGGCCCTCTCTCTCGTGTCCTCGTGGCCCAATGACTCCGTTGTACAGTCATTTCGTAAACTAGTTTTTTGCCCAGTGCACCTCAATGCAAATCTGGCATTGGTGGGTCAACTCTGCAAAACCCTAGATCGAGCAAGTGTTGGTGGTCTACCCGTGTCGGCATTTCCCATACACACTTGCAGGAGCCGACGGCATGCACTTTCGTTGCTCCGTTTGGTTTTTTGCTCCCGGACCAAGATTGACCTACTAGGCTAGGAGTGGATAGAGGTAGGATTTTGTTTAAGGGACTAGAGGTTTAGTCTTGTAGAAGATAGGTTTTGGTAAGCCTACTAGGCTAGGAGTGGATAGAGGTAGGAGATAATGTCCAAGTGATGATAAGCAGGCCAAAGGCATAGTAGAATATAATTTCTTCCATGTATGTATAGTTAAATTCTGAATGACAAAGGCATATTCATCAAGTTATTGTGTCACGTGTGTATTACTCTTTTATAATTTGTGTATATTATACTTGAGTTTGATGAATATGATGGACTATGCATGAAATCATCTTAAGAAGATAGTGAATGGCATGAGTACAACTGTAAATAGAACTGGGCAAAGTTATCCATGACATGATATTCTCTAGTGCAATATTGTAATGTGACTAAGAGAGATTGTTGTTTACTTAGGTATGTGAACATCATGGCTTATTTAACCCTTAAGATTATATATTGATGGTTTATGATTTATCAACACATGATCATGATGATGATGGAGTGTTTCCATCATGATTTTATACTTATGATGATCGTTTGTTATTGCAGTTTCAATCATGTATAAGTGCTTGCAACACATGTTGTGAAGATGTACATGTTCAATTTGGCATTAATGATTAATTGTAAATTATATCATATGGATTATAGTTTTACCTACAAGAATTCTGGTACCATTATGAAGTTAACCGGCTAGTTGACTATTGTAATGGATCCAAGGATCCATAACATCAAGGTACTAAATTTTTTAACATGGTGAATATGATACCGATTTTACGAAAAGTATGATGATTACAAGATGAAATACTTGACTAAGACATAGACAACTTATGGACATTTCCCCAGATGCAAGCACTAGCATAGAGAGAGGTGGATATGGATATTGGGTGTAGACTTAGGATGGTTGAAGTGTAATATGGATATTTTACACCCTTGATGTGAGGAACACAAATACAAGGTACTCCTAGTTAGAATCAATGAAACATGTGAAAAATACTAGATCAAAATCAATTGTTTACATGCTTATAGATAAGTGGATGCTATTTTCCCTAATGAAAAGCATAGGAATTGTGGTTATTCTAAAGAGTAACCACTACCATCCATATGTGTTATATACAATAACCACAACCATATACCAAAAGGAATAAATTAGGGAAGAGAGCTTGGGAATGAGAAAATCCATGATGAAAGATGATGTTTAGAAAACCTTTCTACAATATGCATGCACTATTGACCTCAACCTTGTCACCTTTCTGGCCAATAACTGAAAGATCCATGGCTAAGAGATGGAAATAGAGAAGAGTGATATCAAGCAGCCAAGCATTAGGAGAATTCAAAGAAATAAATAGTATTATGAAGCTCACATATTTATTGTTGAGAGGCAGTTTCTTCTTACTTCTTTATATGCATAGGAATATTGAGTGTAAGCCCAAGGTCAATCCATATCTCCAAGAACACAAGAGACTGTAGATCACCATCAACAAAGGATTAAATCATGTGGCAAATGATAAAGGGCCAAGAGCTCTAGTGAAGGAGATACAATAGATGGAAATCATGTATTCACACTAATGTAATGTTTCCTTTTTCACATCAATAATATTGAAATTATTCCCTACCCCACAAATACTTGTCATTTATCATGTGTTTAATGGTGTTATTTGGAATACGATTGCTTTACCTAAAGTAGTTTAAATTCACATAATTTCTTGTTACTAATATGAAAATAGGTTTGAGAAAGGTTGTTTGAAATGTGCGTAGATACATGTACATCATCTTGGTGATAAGGAAACTTTAAAGACCAGCACACTTAAGAACATCAAACAACCAAGAGAAATGTGTTCCTCCTCTTTCTTCCTTTCTTTCATTTGGACATCTAAAGTTGCATGTAGATTCAACGGAAAGAATATAGAAGTCTACACTATCAACTATCACTCTCCAAAGAATCAACCTCAAGGGGATTCTTAAAACAATAGAATTGGAAACCATACTGGGGATGATTATGTAAGGATTCTTAGAACAATAGAATTGGAAACCATACTCAGGATGATTCATACATAATCATCCTTAAGTATTGGGTTTGTTTTTTCTTTGTTTTTTATTTTAAAAGTTGTAGAACTTCTTTCATGATACATAATTAGACATGGAAAAAAACCCAACAATCAATTTTTTTTCATATTAGAATTGTTTAATATTGTTTACTTGCAGCTCATGCATGTTATAATCAATATATGTGGTCAACCTTGTTTATTATTTAGAAAATCCATGACACCTTGCAGTTCTTCCATGGAACAATCTAGGTCTCATTGATAAAACCTAAAATTTGTACATTTTCTAACCTAAGTATTTGTTGCGCGTGGTACCTTGATGTTTAAAATTTCCATCTACTTGATCTTGATCTTAGGTTTAAACAATTATGTTTGTGGTATATTATTGCATAGATTATGAGAGAAAAAGTATTTTGAATGCTTTCACGGTCATTTTTTGGTTTTGTTTGTTGTATCAGATTAACCAAATTGAAAAAGAATTTGAAAATAGTTTGCATGTTCACTTGGATTTATCGTATTCTTGATTATTGATAATAAAATCCCTTTGAAATTACAAATTGGTGTGGTATCCTGTCCCTTCAATGTTCAGACACGGTGTTCAAAAAAGCGAATTTGAATTTCAAATCTCAAATCCCCGCGCTCCACGAAAGTTACCAAAGGACGGTTCCTCACCAATTTCCTCCATTCTTCGCCGTGGCAGAAGATCCATCAAGGATACCTCAGAAAACTCACCGTCCAGACTCGGTAGTTCAAATCTTGTGCATTGGAGGAGCGCCTTCAGGGCTTGCAAGTTTCTTAGAAGGAAATGGGTGAAAGGATGTTGTTCTCTCCATACTAAGGCTATGATGAAGGCGGTGAGCATTTTGCAACAGTTCATAAGATTTTTGGGGCGAGCATTGTCTGGAAATATTTGCTATATATTCTCATAATCTAGCGCTGCCAAACAGTTGTCACACATCCTACCAGGCACATGATCAACTACGAGATCCAGTCTATGCCTGCTTAGGGCACATTTCCTCCTTGCACCAACTGGTATATAAATTAAATAGCCTCAGCATATGCATTATTTGTTGTTATTTCCATAAATTGCTTCTGTTGGTATCTCCAGCTCTCAAGATATGTGTAATGAATTTTTTACAAGAGTTGGCAGGCCGAAATAACCTTCACGAGCGTGGGTGGCCAGCAGCATTTCATTCGGTGTTTCATCCATCTCCATGAATCATCCTGACAGCACCACATTAGTTCCAGGTACATCTCTCTGCCATGTCATCCTATCTCCTAGTGCTACAAGGCATTCTTGTCTCATCAAATTCTCTGGCATTTTCTTAACAAAATTTCAGTCCCTAAACTGCCTTCTTTCCTTTCTCTATGTCACCCTCTGTCAATATCTTCCTTCCAGATTCCTCAGTCTCCTCCACATACAACTGGCCCTTGTTGCAGTGATGGCAGCCACTCTGGAAATGGCAGTAGACATAGGGAATGAGAGACTCGTTTAATTGTTCCGGGCATCCGACGAGCAAGCATAGTTACGATCTCTTCCACATTCCATGAATATACAATGCATTTGCAATTAGATGTTTTTTCGGGATTGCAGTTACAGAGCCCAGGAAGGAGTTCAGCAGATCTAGATTTTAAGGGAAAACATTGAAGTAGAATGGAGTGCACCTTATAGGCATTGCACATATATTTCATAAATTGTCTCATGGATGAATTGGGCGTGTTGTATGACAGCATTACAACAGAAGCCACTCCAAATCGATTTTCTTGATTTGGCTCACAGGTTATCAGTCCGAACCCTTTATTTATCTCGTATAGTTGAGGGCCTCTCAAGGTGGCCAGAACATCCCTGGCACCCATCTCCAGGTCAAGTCTTCCTCTTAACAAGCTTGTAACAAATACTGCTAAATTTCCTACGAAGGCGATTTCTATATCGGAGGAAGAATTAGCAGATCCCGTAACGCTCTCACTTATCTTGTACTGCGCTAAAGCAATATTGAATAGCCATCCCAAGCAACAAAACAAACGAATAATGAAACAGTGCATGAATATATATATGATCGGCTCCCTAAAACACCCATATCAAAATTCAAGAGACATCTGATAAACGAAAATGCCGTAGGCACTGTAGAGCCAACTATTTGGTACTTCCCAACTTCGTCCCTCTCTTCCCCAGAGGCTCACAAGTAGGACCTGATTACAGTATCGTGACCAGCATAGTGGTTGGTAGCCTGGATCGTTACTAGCACGAGACAGTTCCCGATCGAAGCTCAAAGAGAAGAACGGAGACAGTTCCAGCATAGTTGACAGATGGATATCAATATTTCTTTCGACTTTAATCCATCGATCGACCGACGACTGGTGTGTATTTGAAAAGATATATAAAATAGGAATAAAACCTACATAGTTCTTCACTGTTGTTACCTGGGTACCAAATTCACGTGACCAAATTTTAGATGTTGTTCTTGCCACCATTCATCAACATTCTTCTCCAAATCTTTGGAGAAGAAGAAATTAAGTGTCTTGATATGGAAGTACCAAAATTATGATGCCACTATCCTATAAATGTTTGAATTGTATGATGAAATCACACATGTAATCCTCATGCAATGTGAGGAATAATAGGGAGGATCAAAAAATTCAATACAAATGAGAAAGAATTTTCATCCCATTGTGATGGCATTGCAACAAGGAAAAAGGAAGCATGTTTGTCATCTATGAGACATGTTAATGTACCTGGATGACCAAATGTGTATTTTAGGTGGTGAATGTATAACCATGTTGTTGAGAGAGGCTCACACTTCTGAATTAGTAGGGTATTTCAAAGCAGTGAAGAAACTATTGAATATGCAAAGTATGCATTTTGATGTTGCCAAAGCAAATTCATGTTTGTGTGTTGTGTTGTACTTCCAAGCCAACTAATAGAAAGCTAATCTTGTATACACCATTTCTTGTTGTAATTCATCCTTGGGACAACAACTCAATGATTTTCTCGAGGATTGCCAAAGACCAATCATAGGAACAACTATATGTTGATGGTATCCAATCGACTTAATAAGATTAACTAACTGCTTTTTGCAAGAAGTCCATCGTTGGACAAGAGACAACCAAGATCCTAGTTTTTTAACTCACCTAGGTACACTTTGGATTGCTGAAATTTGTCATCGTGAATAGAGACGGTAAACTCCTAAGATACCTCTAGAAGGCATTGTGGGACATGATGTATACTTCTAGAAGGCATTATGGGGCATGATTGACACGAAGTTGATCAAGATAAGATACGATAATTTTATTAATGTCCATCAAATGACCACAAAAGTAGGTTAATGGAACTGTGTGGTACCATGAAGTCAACACAAAGTGGAAGAACTAAGGCAACTCCTATTAAAAGAAAGAAGTATAAATCTAACCTAAAAACCAAAAAGAGCTAACTCTATATAGAAGTACGACATTTCACCTCATACCAATGGGTGGACGAAAGTAGTGAATCGAACCCTTGTTCATTTCCTCATGAGATAAAACTAAAAGCATCCCAAGGCCTAAGATGAGATCCTTCAATATATTCAACATTGTTACAACTAGGTTAACCACACTTAAGCAACAAATGGCTCTCTCCAATGTTTCTTTTTCTACTTCTCAAGGTTGTTTAGGCACATAGAATATGCACTCTCTCTCTCTTTACATTTTAATTTATTGTTTTCAAAGATGCATTAACACAACATATTATCACTTCATTTTATATATGTACTTCTACATCTTCTTTAGCCAAGTTTGGCCACTCATGCAATGATATTTAAATTTTATTTTAAATTAAGATATGCAATATTTTAATAGCAACAAATAACAAGTAAGGATTATATAGTTTGCTTCTTATTTATTCAAGGACCCTCAAAAAGTATTTCCATGGATTTATTAGGAGTTTTTCCAAAGGCTAGACATGGAAATGACTATATGCAAGTGATTATTGATAGATTCAATAAGATGGAATTTTTTTTGGCATTCCATGAGATAGTCATAATATGCCATATGCACTCTTTGGTAGAGGCACAAGCCCAATATAATCCAAAGTGTAACAAAAATATATAATAACTGTAAAAGATAAAAGATATGGTGATATGCAGTCAAGATGACTACCATAATGGACATGACTCTACATAATAATTATTAATATAAATAGGTATATTACATGCCCTCCCATCTAGGAAGGACTCATCCTCAAAGCACAAGAGGAAACAAAATGAAAATATCATCAATTAAGCTCAGAGTTAGCTTGATGTAATGTGGAAGCATCAATCTATCCTATATCAACTTCTATCGAAAACATATTTGATATGATTCTTTGTTTAGAGAAATGTCGATATTGGTAAGATGATTGTTTAGAGCGTTGACCATCTTGATTGGAATTATGTGAAGGTTTTATTGTATAACTTTTTTTTATCTCAACTTTAGGACACTACTGACTTACCTGAAGTTATGTAGTTGTATGTTTATTAGATATTTTAATTAATTTGTCAATTAATAAAATTCCATTAATAGCGAGATTCAATATTTAATTTCAATCGAGTTTGATGATGATTTTCAATTGACAAATTGCTTTTCAAAATTTGAAATTATCATTTCCTTTTGTTTTAATCAAGTGATTTTGGTAAGCAAGGTTTAGTTTCAGATTTTTTCAAACAAAACAAATATTTATCTTTTCCTAACAATACATTTTCAAAAGTGTGCAACCTTTCCTTGCAACTTAGACCACCCTTGTGAGATTTTTAATTGCTAGGAACTAGATTCATAAGACAATTTCACATGGAATATTTCAGACAATGGGAGAAGAAGAATAGAGAAGATAAAATGTGGAAATCACTTTGTATATTATTCATCAATATCATAACAATATATTATACACCTTCCATGGAGAAAATCGAATGCCTTGGAAGCAATTCGGAAATAGAAAAAAAGAAAAGGCTAAGAAAAGACAAAAAAACCCCTAGGTGGCAAAGCAGTTTCCAAAACTGTACTAGAGGCTCACGAATTGGCTAAGTATGGTATGGTATGTGGAATACCTAGACAACATGGTTGTTGATCAGGGCAACATACCAACTTTTTAGGGTGACTGATCTGGGATCTTTTTTGGGCTTACTTTGTTATTTGCTTCTTTCTGTTCCTGTGATGAGGAGATTGAAGACCTTTTTTGTTTCTTTATTGTAAAGCTGGAATGGTACTAAAGTTCTAAGATGTTTCAGTAGGTTTTATCCTTTATGGACAATGCTAGACTGTATATGCAAAACTGTATCTAGTTCTTTCACAACCGGATGTAACTTTGATTTTATACTTAAAATATCAAATTACAATTACAACTGAGTCCCCCATAGCTATGAGGAAAGTTACCTTGATTGAAGTGCAAGTTTTAATCCCTAAAAAATAATACCTATTTTTACTTTATTATTTTTTATTTTCCCAAAACCACACTCATAATTAAGTTCTTCATTTCTACCAAAATCAAAGATGACCCTACACATGCCACCCCTAATTTCAAATTGATATTGAATCATTATCATTTCTTTAAAAAAAATCAAATACAAATACAATTTAAAAAAAAAATTGACATTAACAATGATTGTTTCTAAACATAATTCATCTATATAATTAAAAAGCAAATATCTTTTAATGGTTTAAATTTTTACACTCTACACATTAATGTATAATAATTTTTTCCATGGTCTTATTTCTTCAGTTCTCCAATTTTTCACGGTGTATGATTTTTCACTTCCTCATAATCATGTCGGGATTTGCATGACTACCGCTTGCTAAAGAATGATGGTAAAGTGTCACAATTGTTTTTATCTAATTATTATTATTTATATATTTTATTAATTTATTATTATTTTTATTATTATTGATAATAATAATAATAGTTATTATTTCTCATTAAAATCAATTTTATTTTATTGTACTTTTAAAATAGTAAATAATAATTATTTGTTTTTAAATTTTATTTTTATGTTCGAAAAGTTTTAAAAGAGGCATTCCTAAATTATCATAATTGCGACAAGTTAAAAAGTTAAGAATATCACTATTATAACAAATATTGAAATTGCAATTTAATGTGGGTGTACACATGACATTCTAAGAGAAAATAATTTTCATTGTCAACCCTCTTAGTGGCACAATACCACAAATTCATTCATTCCATAATCCGAAGAGGTGCATTCTACAACCCAATAGGGGGATGTGTAACTCCTTCCGTGCTCATCATGGAGCTGACATGCATCCTTTATAAAAAAATAAAAAAAATAATAAAAAAAACATGTCGGTTCAAATTAAATTTAAAACATTTAAACTGACATATATATAAAGCTACACAAATTAGATAAGTGTTGCAATATTTTCACTATTTTCAATATAATAACTTGTTTCTTGATTTCCTAATGATTTAGATAAAACTTAATTAATTTTCTTTATACCAACCTCATATATTATTTATTTTCACTAAAAATATATATATATTAATTTAAAAATAAATAGATCATAATATTATATTATCATAAAATACTAAAAATAATAATAATTATTTTCCTACACGATTTCAATGTAATAAGTTTTCTTTCAAACAAAGAAATATTTTTATATAAACCGAATTCATTGCAAGTAGCATGAGTGTATTTCGGCAACTTACATTTATATAATGTTAAATTATATCAACTAAAACTATAATTAATTATTTTTATTTATTACTTAGATAACTATCTTAGGTAGGATTCCTACCGATTAGAAATCATCATATAAGGTCCTTATAAGGTCCTTACAATCATTACATGGTTAGCGCTTTCGGATAAGGTCCTTATATGGAAAAATCTCCAAAACAAATATAAGATTGGACCTGGATGGTGTGCTTTATGCAATTTGGAGAGTGAGACTAGATACCACTTTTTTCTAAACTGTCCTTATATGCAAAAATTGTGGGATCTTGCTTCAAGCACTGTAGAAAAACCCTTCACTCGGGTAGGCTCGAACCTGGAAGCAGTTTTGCACAATTGGCTTACAAATGGATGTTTAGATGATTTCAAAGCGTTGTCAATTATCTTCCTATGGGGTATCAGGCTCTCTAGGAACCTCGCTATCTTTCAAAATAAACTCATACTGCCTTATCACTGGGTTGCTGAGGGCCTTGCCATTGTTAATGCCCATCCATTGACTTGCGCAGGAAAGAAGTCTGTCAGAAGAATCACTGAGGTATGCATTGACAAATCTTATAGTTGGGCTCTTTTTGACAGCACTTCGTAGGGACAACCTTCACTAGGGTGAGCTGGGGGTATCATATACACCTCAAAGACGTCCTATATTTTCTTCTTGGCGGATTTGGGCCCCAACACAAATAATCGAGCTAAACTGATGGCGATAAAACTTATTTTGAAGCTTGTGATATCTGAAGGAATAGATAATATCCAATTAAATGTTTTAGAATTTGAAGGCTAGGGACTAGAACTGGGCTCACAGAGGCAAACCACAACCAATCCCAACCCTCCCATTCAGCCGGATCCGATTCCTTCAGCTCCCATTCCGCGTTGTTTTTCATGGCACCTCGACACTAAAATGTACCAACCACCGATCTCTGAAAACGATGGTATGTATGTTGGTTCATTCACTCATGGTCCGATCTCTTTCAGGTTTAATGGTTGTCCATTTCTTATCTAATCTAATTCTTCTTTTGTCTATTGATAAAATTGGCAGGAAACTGATCCTGTGGTCAAGGTGTAGGAGTCACCGCGTTGGCGTCTATCGTATTTTCAGATGGATTTCTCCATTTGTAATGGGACATGTGCTGTGAAGAGGGAGAGAGACGACGATCATCCTGATAACAACGCTAACGACCACGAACTGGATAGAGCTTGCTCCAGAGCAAGCGATGAAGAAGAAGACGGGATAACTAGTAGAAAAAAGCTCCATCTTTCCAAAGAATAGTCTGCTTATTTAGAAGAAAGCTTTAATGAGCACAATACCCTTAATTCGGTAAGCCTCCGTGTGCCTAATACCTCGTCTTTTGCATTCCCACAAGATAAAGACAATCTGTTACTCATAGCGTTTTCAATTGCAGAAGCAAAAGATGGCATTAGCCGAGCAACTTAACCTTCGCCCGCGTCAAGTAGAAGTCTATGGTTCCATAACAGAAGAGCCAGGTTAGCCTCTTTTACCAATCAAGTCCGATGGATGGATTTGAAGTAAAGCTAGCAGTCGCTGGCTTTCCTTGATATTTTGTCATGTGTTTATTTTAAAATAGAGCACATGGCACAAGCTCAAGGTATAAACTAGCAACCACGAATCACCATGGACAAGATTTTTCTATTGGAAAGCTAGCGACTGCTAGCTTTCTTTCTAGCATAAGTATGTGTTATTATCCTAGAAGGAAATGCTTATGCTAGAAGGAAATCTAGCAGTCGCTAGCTTTCCTTGATCTTGTCCCATGTGCTTATTTGAAAATAGAGTACATGATACAAGTTCAAAGTATAAGCTAGCAACCACCAATCACCAAGCCCAGGGTTTTTCTATTGGAAAGCTAGCGACTGCTAGCTTTCCTTCTAACATAAGCATGTGTGTCATGCTAAAAGGAAATGCATTTGCTAGAAGGAAAGGTAGCATTTGTTAAAAATAGAGTACATGGCACAAGCTCAAGGTATAAGCTAACAACCACCAATCACCATGGACAGGGTTTTTGTATTGGAAAGCTAGCGACTGTTAGCTTTCCTTCTTGCATAAGAATGTGTGTTTATGATAGAAGGAAATTCTTATGCTACAAGGAAAGCTAGCAGTCGCTAGCTTTCTTTGATCTGTTGCCATGTTCTTATTTCAAAATAGAGCACATGGCACATGCTCAAAGTATAATCTAGCAACCACCAATCACCATGGACATGATTTTTCTATTGGAAAGCTAGCGATTGCTAGCTTTCCTTCTAGCATAAGTATGTGTTATTATCCTAGAAGGAAATGCTTATGCTAGGAGGAAAGCTAGCAGTCGCTAGCTTTCCTTGATCTTGTGCCATTTGTTTATTTCAAAATAGAGCACATGGCGCAAGCTGAAGGTATAAGCTAGCAACCACCAATCACCACAGACAATGTTATCAATTGGAAAGCTAACGACTGCTAGCTTTCCTTTATGGCTAGAGTTTTTCTATTAGAAAGCTAGCAATTGTTATCTTTCCTTCTATCATAAGCACATGTGTGCTTATGCTAGAAGGAAATACTTATGCTAGAAAGAAAGCTAGCAGTCGCTAGCTTTCCTTTATCTTGTGCCATGTTCTTCTTTCAAAATAGAGCACATGGCATAAGCTCAATGTATAAGCTAACAACCACCAATCACCATGCCCAGGGTTTTTTTATTGGAAAGCTAGCGATTGCTAGCTTTCCAATAACATAAGCATGTGTGCTTATTCTATGTAATGGGAAGTTTTATTATGAGGTGAATGTGGAAGAAGACACTGAGTTTTTAAAGCTTGTCATTTATAAACACTTATTCTCTCATGTTGACATGTCCAAAAGTTATTCATCTGACAAGTTAAATGATGGTCTCTATGGGATAGGCTATTATGAATCTTTAGGAAATGTGAACTTAAAGAGATTCTTATTATTTTTCTATTGGAAAGCTAGCGACTGCTAGCTTTCCTTGTAGCATAAGCATGTGTGCAGTCGCTAGAAGAAAAATTCTTATGCTACAAGTAAAGCTAGCAGTCACTGGCTTTCCTTGATCTTTTGTCATGTGTTTATTTCAAAATAGAGCACATGGCACAAGCTCAAGGTATAAGCTAGCAACCACCAATCACCATGGACAAGATTTTTCTATTGGAAAGCTAGCGACTGCTAGCTTTCTTTCTAGCATAAGTATGTGTTATTATTCTAGAAGGAAATGCTTATGCTAGAAGGAAAGCTAGCAGTCGCTAGCTTTCCTTGATCTTGTGCCATGTGCTTATTTGAAAATAGAGTACATGATACAAGTTAAAAGTATAATCTAGCAACCACTAATCACCATGCCCAGGGTTTTTCTATTGGAAAGCTAGCGACTGCTAGCTTTCTTTCTAACATAAGCATGTGTGTCATGCTAAAAGGAAATGCATTTGCTAGAAGGAAAGGTAGCATTCGTTAAAAATAGAGTACATGGCACAAGCTCAAGGTATAAGCTAACAACCACCAATCACTATGGACAGGGTTTTTTTATTGGAAAGCTAGCGACTGTTAGCTTTCCTTCTTGGATAAGCATGTGTGTTTATGATAGAAGGAAATTCTTATGCTACAAGGAAAGCTAGCAGTCGCCAGCTTTCTTTGATCTGTTGCCATGTTCTTATTTCAAAATAGAGGACATGACACAATCAAAGTATAATCTAGCAACCACCAATCACCATGGACAGTATTTTTCTATTGGAAAGCTAGCGACTGCTAGCTTTCCTTCTAGCATAAGTATGTGTTATTATCCTAGAAGGAAATGCTTATGCTAGGAGGAAAGCTAGCAGTCGCTAGCTTTCCTTGATCTTGTGCCATGTGTTTATTTCAAAATAGAGCACATGGCACAAGCTGAAGGTATAAGCTAGCAACCACCAATCACCATGGACAGTGTTATCAATTGGAAAGCTAACGACTGCTAGCTTTCCTTCATGGCTAGAGTTTTTCTATTAGAAAGCTAGCAATTGTTATCTTTCCTTCTAGCATAAGCACATGTGTGCTTATGCTTATGCTAGAAGGAAATGCTTATACTAGAAAGAAAGCTAGCAGTCGCTAGCTTTCCTTTATCTTGTGCCATGTGCTTCTTTCAAAATAGAGCACATGGCACAAGCTCAAGGTATAAGCTAGCAACCACCAATCACCATGGCTAGGGTTTTTCTTTTGGAAAGCTATCGACTGACAACTTTCCTTCTAGCATAAGAATGTGTGGTTATGCCAGAAGGAAATGCATATGCTAGCTTTCCTTGATCTTGTTCCGTGTTCTTCTTTCAAAATAGAGCACATGGCACAAGATCAACGTATAACCTATCAACCACCAATCACCATGCCCAGGGTTTTTTTATTGGAAAGCTAGCGATTGCTAGCTTTCCAATAACATAAGCATGTGTGCTTATTCTATGTAATGGGAAGTTTTATTATGAGGTGAATGTGGAAGAAGACGCTGAGTTTTTAAAGCTTGTCATTTATAAACACTTATTCTCTCATGTTGACATGTCCAAAAGTTATTCATCTAACGAGTTAAATGATGGTCTCTATGGGACAGGCTATTATGAATCTTTAGGAAATGTGAACTTAAAGAGTTTCTTATTATTTTTCTATTGGAAAGCTAGCGACTGCTAGCTTTCCTTGTAGCATAAGCATGTGTGCAGTCGCTAGAAGAAAAATTCTTATGCTACAAGTAAAGCTAGTAGTCGCTTATGCCAGAAGGAAATGCTTATGCTAGCTTTCCTTGATCTTGTTCCGTGTTCTTCTTTCAAAATAGAGCACATGGCACAAGATCAACGTATAACCTATCAACTCAAAGAGGGATATAAAAAAATATCTATGGAACAGGAAACGGCAGATAGTTTATGGAAAAAGGTTTGGCATCCTGATAGCATCCCCAAAGTCAACAGTTTCATTTGGCTCCTCCTGCACAACAAGCTCTTAACCGCTGATAATCTAAGGAAAAGAGGCATTCTTGGACCATCCAGATGTGCCCTGTGTAATGAAGCTGAAGAGACATCTAGTCATCTTTTTCTTCAATGCACACTCTCCATTAGTGTCTGGAAGATCGTTCTCCCCAAGGAATTCAATTGTGATCTCCCAGGTAATGCATCCCAGCTCATTAAAGACTGGACTAATCTTTTCCCAGGGTCGTTGTCCAAGAAGCCCATCCTAAGTCGCCTTTGGGCTGCTGTTCCTAAAAACATCTGCTGGCAACTGTGGTTAGCCAGAAATCGGGCCATTTTTAAGGAGAAGAAAGCAGTCCCAGCACGTATAGCAGCGAAAGTCATAGGTATGATAGCTGAAAAATTTGCTTCGAACAATGTCAGCTACCCAATGCATGAGACAATTCCTGATCCCTTTGCCACCTGGTGTAAACATTTTTTAAAAGTCCACAGCTCTCCACAGTGCAAAAATTCCTTAGGAGGAACAATTCAGTCTAGACGCTTATGCCAATGGGAAATTCGACTTCCTACCAAAGATTTTCAAACCTGGCTCAGGGATAAAAATTCATATTCTTTCTTTTTTGACGGAGCATCGAAAGGTAATCTAGGGATAGCTGGTGCGGGGGGGATCCTGTTGGATCCCGGAGGACAAGTGGAACAAAGATTTGCATGGGGACTTGGCCATAGAACCAACAATGAAGCTGAGTGGATGGCCCTTCTTCAGGGTCTTCAACTCATTCGTGAAAATAAGCTCCAGAAGGTTCTAATATTTGGCGACTCCAGACATGTCATCTATAAGCTGATCAATGGGTATTCAACTGGAGCCATCAAATGTAGCCGATTGTACAAAAAAGCTAAGCTTCTTATGTCTCAGTCCTTTGAAGTTTTTCATATTCTTCGAAATAACAATAAGGAAGCGGATAACATGGCCAATGTTGGCGCTAGTCTCCCCCAAGGCTACTACAGTCAGGATGGAAAACCTCCCTACCTTAAATTCATTCCATGAACAGAAATCGTAAAATCCTCTCCGGGCGACGTTTAATGGTGAAGTATATATCCTTACACAAGAAGACTGGATGTCCTCTCCCCACTCCCCTTCTTTATCTCTTTCCTTTATCCCCTCCCTCCCTTCTCATTATTCCCTTCTCCCACTGTCATTCCATTCACACCCACCTCCTTTTAGCCGGACCTCCCTCTCCTTTTGAAGACACTCTGGTTTCATTTTTGAGTCCTGTAAGTCACCCTCCAGTGTCCGCGTTGGCTTCCATTAACTACTCGATCACTGCTGTATTAAAGTCCAGCAGATTTTCTATGTTACGACTCATCCTCTATCTCATAGGCAGACTCTCCATACCCTTTAAAGACTTGGCCCCGTGGCAGCCTCCATTGCTCCCTCTTATTCGTGCCTCAGTCAAAGTCTGTCTTACTCTAAATGCAATTATCTCCTCTCAATGCGGTCATCTTCCAACGCCTCGAGGTCCTATTGGCAAAGCTGGTGAACTCCAACGTCGAGAAGATTGGAAGAGAGAAGCAGAAGGAACATTGACAGCGAATGAAGATGAGGTAATCAATTCTCATTGGCAAATCTGGCACACTCATTCTGGGCTGCTCGACATAAAAAAGGCTAGGAGTAAGCTGCACAAGATGACAGAGAATGGAGACAATGAAATCAATTGCCTGAGCGATGACAATGATGCTTGTATTGATGAGAACGATAGCAACCTGTGTAAGCTGGACAGAGCGCAGGAAGCTAATGAGAAGCTCCTCAACATGAATCAGGGAAGCAGGGTAATGCAGCTCAGGGTTCTTGGTCCTTCTGTTTTAGTTTTAGATGGCTAATGTTTTTTTGCAAATTTCTTTGTAGTCAGTTTGTGAGGGTATACACTACCCGCGGAAATAGCAATTTTGGAATGATCATAGGCATTGCTCTATGGGAAACCCTCAGGACAAGCCAATTGGGCAGCAACTTAGACCTGCCGGCACTATATATTTTGCTCCTATGTAATGAATGGCTGTGCACAGCTTGTTAATATATATCTTCTTTTCTGTTTCTGTTAAAAAAAATGTATAACCTATCAACCACCAATCACCATGCCCAGGGTTTTTTTATTGGAAAGCTAGTGATTTCTAGCTTTCCAATAACATAAGCATGTGTGCTTATGCTAGAAGGAAATGCTTATTCTAGAAGAAAAGATAGCAGTCGCTAGCTTTCCTTGATCCTATGCCACGTGCTGATTTCAAAATAGAGTACATGACACAAGCTCTAGGTATAAGCTAGCAACCAACAATCACCATGCCCAAGGTTTTTCTATTGGAAAGCTAGCGACTACTAGCTTTCCTTCTAGCATAAGCATGTGTGCTTATGCTAGAAGGAAATGCTTATGTTAGAAGGAAAGCGAGCAGTCGCTAGCTTTCCTTGATCTTGTTCCATGTGCTTATTTCAAAATAGAGGACATGGCACAAGATTACGGTATAAGTTAGCAACCACCAATCACCATGGCTAGGGTTTTTCTATTGGAAAGCTAGCGATTGATAACTTTCCTTCTAGCATAAGCATGTGTGCTTATGCTAGAAGGAAATGCTTATGTTAGAAAGAAAGCTAGCAGTTGCTAGCTTTTTTTGATCTTGTGCCATGTGTTTCTTTCAAAATAGAGCACATGGCATAAGCTCAAGGTATAAGCTAGCAACCACCAATCACCATGCCCAGGGTTTATCTATTAGAAATCTAGCGACTACTAGCTTTCATTCTAGCATAAATATGTGTGCTTATGCTATAAGGAAATGCTTAGGCTAGAATGAAAGCTAGGAGTCACTAGCTTTCCTTGATTTTGTGCCATGTGCTTATTTCAAAATAGAGTACATGGCACAAGACCAAGGTATAACCTAGCAACCACCAATCACCATGCCCAGGATTTTTCTTCTGGAAAGCTAATGAGTGCTAGCTTTTCTTCTAGCATAAGCATGTGTGCTTATGCTAGAAGGAAATGCTTATGCTAGAAGGAAAGCTAGTAGTCGCTATGTATTAGTAGTCGCTAAGCTAGGAGTCGCTTATAATTCAAAAAACTTCTACTATGTATTAGTATACTAATAGTGGCATCAAGTAGCATTGCTTGGGATTTTGTATTACTCTAGTTCCATACAGATGTTATTCTTCACTAATCTACAATATAGGTTTAGATGACACCAAATAACTATTTTCGGGAGTACTTAAAATAGGGATGACTCCAATCAAGGATATTTGAATTTACTTTGAACAATTGATACAAAAAATAAATCTCAGTGAGCCATGATTATACAAACTTGCATGATCAATCATGGTTGGATTCCAACCTACTAAATAACTACCTTCAATACTATTACAAGTTCCATGATTATACAAACTTGCATGATCGATCATGGCTGGATTCCAACCTACTTAATAACTACCTTCGATACTATTACAAGTTCTTAAGTATGGAAAATTTTTAGACATTTTTACCAGTTTTTCTAAGAATAGTTTTGTGTTTGTATTAAGATTATATACATTGATAACCAATATTGTTTTGATTACGCTTTGTAGCTCCATCATAATTTATATGTAAAGTCCCTTTTGGCGGTGGGGACTAAATGGTGGGGAACAATGTTTAATTTGCACAACAAAATGATGCCATACCCTTTTTAGCTATTACAAGTACATTATTTTTTTGTAGATTGTGTTTTGCCTAAAATATAAGAGCACACTTTACATGGTTTAACCTTAACTACAAATTATAATTCAATTGTGTGTTACAGAATTTGTAGGAGCGACAATGGAAAGTATAATTTTCACAAAAGGGGACTATGTTGACCTCCTGGTTAATGGTCAAGTTATTGGGCTAGGAAAGGTTGAATCTACAGAAGTTGGAACTTATTATGGTGGAGGAAGGGTTGTTGCAGGTTATGTTATGGTTTTGATAATTGATGTCACTCAACCACATTTGATTGTGGAATATGTTGATGAAGGGGACACACATCCATGGAGGACTACAGATTTGAGGCACACCATAGGTAAATCAAATACCAAAGCATGTGTTAAGAATTATTCATAGTTTATTGAATGTTTTTTTGAGAAAATACTAAGTTTGTTATGTTTGGTGTGCAGGTGCAAATGTTTGTTCAACATTTTCTATTGGAGACAAAGTAGATCTTTTACAACATGGAGTGAAGGTGGGTGAGGGCTCCATATTCAATACAGAGCTTGGGAATAAGGTTCATGGAAAGATTGTAAAGAAAGGATGCATAGTGGTTAGAATTGAGAAGGTGTTAAAAAATGATGCTCCTTTACCACATCCAACTGGATTTGAGGAAACACTAGGGGGTGCAATAGAATCTTATGAGATTTGGCCAGAAATAGATTTGAAACCTCATTGTGAAGATCAACCCATAAATATTCCACAAGATAGGGATGCATTCACATGTACAAGGGTTTCTCTTACACATGGATGCATAGGAACAATTATGTGCATTGCCAAAGGAATGATAGTTAATGTCCATGAGGATGACATGGTTGTGGGTGAAACACTAGGTGAAGATAACTTTGGTGTTTTTGTGGAAGAGATACATGGGTATTGTGAAAGATGCAAGATTGGGGATAGGTCTATACATGGATTGGTTAGATGGCCAATACATAAATTGGTGGACAACATAGGTGAGATGTTAAGGGTCAAGACAAAGTACAAAGAGCCACCCATGGAAATGCTGATATGGGATGTTATAGAGGATACAAGTCCTCTATACCAATGGGATGGGGATCTTTATAATCAAAAAGATCAAGATGTCAATTTTCTTAATGCATCGAGGCAATATAAAAAGATTAAACGAGCTATGACAAGAGAAAAAGTTGCAAAACGTCAAACCAAGATGGATAAAGAGAAAGAAGTCCGACTTTTGGCTGCAGATGAATGTTGTAAACAAGATTGTCTTCAACATGTGGATAGGAATGCCATTGCAAATGCTATAAGGGATATGGAATGCAAAGACAAAAATGGTATCAGGGAATTTGTATTGAATTCACTTGTTTCAAACACTATCATGTCAAAGAGCCATGGCCATGGCCTACCTCCTATTATTAGAAAAGTAAAGGACATGAGATTTGATGGTAATGTTATTTGTAAGAAAGCATGGTACAAGATACATAAGATTCCTCAAAGCACCTTCTATAGATACCAACATAATTTTGAACAAGGACATATGGAATCCATTCATGGTAACACCAATACATGTAAAGCACGTGCACATACTGTGGCGGCCATAGAAATACTGCATAAAATTGTAATGGACAATTCAGATTTTTCACCAAACCAAACATGTCAAGTCGAAGCAGATGGAACTTCTTCTCCTCTAAGATTGTTGCCTTCGACTTACACACAAAGCTCTTTGTTAAAAGAGATCAATGTGGGTTTGGAAAAGCTCAATTGTCCATTAATATCACAACCAACAATGAGCAAGATTTGGAACACTCATTTTCGAGACGTGGCATTCTCAAAGAACACCAACTTCAGTAAATGTGGTGAATGTATTGTGTTGAAAGCACAAATGAAGTCAGCAACTACAAAAGAGTTGGAAGAAACGGCACGCGCTAGATTGAACAAACATAACAAGATCGTTATGTGCGGAAGACATTGCTACTATGCCCACAGAATCATGTCAGAGAGGTTTCCAAAGGAGTATTTGAGTATTATCCATGATAAAATGGATAAAACAAAGACTTCAATTCCAAGGCTACGCGTCAAATCAAAATCTATTGTAGGAATAAACTTGGGTTTTTCATTGACAGGTATGCTAACACATGGGCATAAGACAGGAGGTTTTGGTCATTTCTCCCTACCATTTGTACATATGGGATCACAATTTACCATTACATCACTTGCTAAGTGCTTAAGGGACCTTGAAGACCCACATCTTGATATGTATGGTGATCTTCTTTATGAGAGTGGAAGTTCAAGAAACCCACTTTCTAATGCATTACTTGACACCTCTATTTACTCAAAATGTAGAGTGTACAAGGATGAATTTTTATCTCATGGAAGATTAGAAAATCAAGATATCGATTTTAAACCTCTTCCTCCACATTTATTGTTACAATTGGATAATGCAGCAAGTGATAATAAAAATCGTTATCTTTTCATGTTTCTATCACTTCTCACTGCACTTGGTGTCTTCATCACTATTGAGGTTGGGTTCTTGCTCGTGGGACACACCCATGAAGACATAGACGGGACATATGGGAGAATGTCTTCCAGCTTGAAAAGTAAAGATATATATTCTCTACCTGAGATGATGGATACATATCGCAAAATTGAAGAAAAAAGAGTGTTTCCACCTAAACTGATTGATAAGGTGTATGACTTCAAAAGCTTCCTTAATGGATACATCAAGGAAGGAAAAAATGCACTAGTTGGACATCTTAATGTTCAGTACTTCCAATTTCTTGTACTCAATGATGTTCCGGTATTAAGGTATAAAGAATCCATAAGAGATGTTGAGTGGTCAGAACCAGTTGAGTTATGGAATACAGACGATGAAGGTCGATCTAAACTGCCCATAGGGAAGCCATCTTTCTTACATCCCAAAGAGAATGAAATCTATTTAAAAGAACTAAAAGAAGGAATAACATCATACATAAAAATGTGGAAAGACGCAATGGGTGGTGAGGATTTGCCAATTGTTACACCAGAATGGAAAAATAAGGTAGAGTATTGGGAAAGAGTTCTTGATACTTTATATGAAGATTACAATGATCATGATTCATCTTCTGAGGATTTCTGGCCCAAGACAAGGCAAACTCCAGATGTTGGTCGTAATGCGCTTCATGCAATCTCAAATATTATGGATGGGGATTTTGATACTATGACAGGTGAACCCGTGTATGTTGGACCCAAGTGCAATAAGCCAAAGACAAAATTCAACCCTATTAATGATGTTGAGAAAGGAAAGATGTTGCTAGTTAGATCAGGAAACGAGGAAGAAGGGGAGATGATTTGGATGGCAAAAGCCACCTCAAATATATTTCAAGATGATGAAAGTGATACTCTTCATGTTAAAGTTGATTGGTGGAAGCCCGGTTCAGGGAAATACAATGGAAAAGTATTAGAAGAATATTGGGTACCAAATCCTGATGACATAGAGCTTGGATCTATTCCAATTGATACCATAGTTTGGGCATGGATGGCTAAGAAAGAAAATTGCAAGAAGGCCAAGATAAATAAACATGGTGTACAAGCTGTCCTTGACCTACTTGAACGAATAACATGAGATTAGGTGGAGATGATTCATGGATGTAATTTTGTTCTTTGGAGGACCAATTAATACATGAAGAAACATTTTTCATTTTTTCTTGTATATTGAATATTCTCTTCAAATTTATTTGAGGAGTTTTATATTATTTGGTACAAATATGAAAATTTTGTTTAAATTGCAATGTATTCATGTGACGATACTTCATGCAAATTACATGACACCATGAAATATTAAACTTTCAATGATTTGTTTTTATTAACATAACTTCTCCCATAACTTGGATAATCAAGTCCAATAATGCACTTAAAATCAATATCTTCTAGTTTTGGCCTATTAAAACTATATTGGAGTTAATTAGCATTGTTTTCAATGTAATACGTTCAAACGCCAAACAATATCTAACATGGAAATTACAAATTCCAATGCTTTGTCTAGATCGACATAACTTCTCACTCCATCAAACTTGGATAATCAAGTTCAATAATACATTTAAAAGCATCATCTTCTAGATACGATCTATTAAAACGATAATGTTGGGCTAGCTAATTCGTATTCTTTTCAATATAATACATTCAAACACTTCATGAATATATATTATAATAAAATAAATTAAACTGTACTACTTTGTTTCTATTCCAATTCATAACAAAATTATTTATTTTGATCATTAAAAAACACGCCTAGACTTATAAAATATTTTCTTTTGACATCTGTAAAATGTTTCCAATAAAAATTACCAATAAAAGTTCATAATAATTTGATTTTGATTGTTAAATGACACACAAATACTTATAAAATATTTTGATTGTTAAATGCACTACCAATAAAAATTCATAATAATTTGATTTTGATTGTTAAATGACACACAGATACTTATAAAAAAAATTGATTGTTAAATGCACTTTTAATAAGTTTAGTGGGTTTTCACTTTTGTATTTGTAAGAAACAAAAATGTACTTCAATGTTTCTATTCTAATTCATTGATTTCAAATGTACCACACTTCTCGATCCATCAAACTTGGTTAATGGAGTCCAGTAAAGCACTTACAAGCAACATATTATAGACTTTCTATAAAAACTTTATTATGGGAATAGCTAATTAATTTTTTTTAATGTAATATGTTCAAACATTTCAAAAATACATACTGGACATACAACATATTATAGACTTTGTCTATAAAAACTTTACTATGGGAGTATCTAGTTAATGTTTTTTCAATGTTATATGTTCAAACATTTCAAAAATAAATACTGGACACTTGCAATAACTAGAATGGGTTTTCCCTCTTCCTTCATGTATTTGAAAAAAAACCAATTGAACTATAAAATTTATATTCTAATTAATAATTTTTTTTTACCTTAATTGGTATACTTAGACTTTATCCAATACAATATTTTCTCTTGTTGGCTCTAAAATAGTGCCAACCACATATCATAATATATAGTATTGAATAATGAATATTTCTTTAAATGTTAGATGATTATATTTATATTATAAAAAGGAATCTAGGCTTAACCAATCAACATAATCCAAAGTAATAATTGATAGTTAACAATGTCCAAAACATGTAGAAACTTGTGGGCTCATAATAATCCCATAAAATGAAGGGAAAAAGTGAAGTGCCTAAGTACCTATTGTGCTATATACTTGACAAAAATGTCCTAAGGCATACAATAGACAATACATATAAAGGGAAGAAAATAAAATAGAGTATGAACTAATTTTCCATGTTGTTGCTCGTAGATATGTTATTGATTATTTTTCTAGTCAATATTCTAAATATTATTAGGGGTAGTGTCATCATCCACAAGTACAATATTACAATGACTATAGGAGCTAATACGTCTTCATGGTATTAGAGGTTTCACCTAATTCCTAGACATTTCCAGTTCTCGTTGTCTCTTGAAGTTGAGCAAAACCCCCCATGTTCTAGCCACCCATTATCAAGATTGAGAATTACTAAGTTATTATGCCAATACATAAATTTGTTATAGTAACAAACACATTGAGTGTTATGTCATTAAATAGCTTTCTAGGTCACTTTAAAATGGTGACAATCTCTTACTAATATGGTAATTCAACACATGCACAATATATGCTTTATCAAATTATAAATAAAATGGTTAATACTTTCAACATACAAATAATGTCATTAGATAAATTAATAGGTAAGAAATATTAATACAAATTACAAATTATAATAATAAAATAATGTAAAGAATCTAAGTTTAAGCATAGGAAGATATGCTTCAAATTAATATAAATTTGATTTTATATAGCTTATAATGATAATATTGTAAAAAAAATGGTGAATATATAGATTGAAATGAGTGAATTAAGTAATTTTTAGGTTTTTCATTTTTTGAAAACTCAATCTTGTTGAAGTTCTAAATTCTAGATCCGTACTCGACAATACATATAAAGGGAAGAAAATAAAATAGAGTATGACCTAGTTTTCCATGTTGTTTCTTGTGTATATGTTACTAATTGTTTTTCTAGTCAATATTCTAAATATGATTAGGGGTAGTGTCCTCATCCAGAGCTTCAATATTACAGTGACTATATGAGCTAATAATTTTTCATGGTATTAGAGGTTTCAGCCAATTCCTAGGCATTTCCAGTTCTTGTTGTTTCTTGAAGTTGAGAAAAAATCTCCATGTTCTAGCCACCCATTATCAAGATTGGGAATTAATAAGTTACTATGCCAATACATAAATTTGTTACAGTAACAAACACATTGACTGCTATATCATTAAATAACTTTGTAGGTCACTCTAAAATGGAGACAATCTCTTACTAATATGGTAATTCAACACATGCACAATATATGCTTTATCAAATTATAAATAAAATGGTTAATAATTTCAACATACAAATAATGCCATTAGATAACTTAATAGGTAAGAAATTTCTTGCAACATCTATTGTTCATGAGATGAGGTAAACCTTGATGAACTCAAATATTATTACAAATTAAAAAATTATAATAATAAAATAATGTAAGGAATCTAAGTTTAATATTAGGAAGATATGCTTCAACTTTATATAAATTTGATTTTATATAGCTTATATTGATAATATTATAAAAAAATGGTGAATATAAAGATTGAAATGAGTGAATTAAGTAATTTTTTGGTTTTTCATTTTTTGAAAACTCAATCTTGTTGAAGTTCTAAATTCTAGATCCCTTGTATAATTCCAAATTTAATGAAATATGTCTTTAGGCCTTATTTCGCAAAGTAAAGTTATATGCATTTAGGTTAAAGAACAATGCCTTGATCAACCACACATCAACTTGCCGAGCATATATTTGGCCCAAGTATTGGTCTCTATCCCTTGGACATGGTTGGTAGACATTGAAATGCATATTAATGGAATATAATACCAAGAATGATTTCTTGAGCTAAAACACATGACCTCTCAAGGGGATATTTGACCTCAAAATGGTGATGTGGACACCATTATCAATTTTTGAGCACAAGATATTGTTCACAAGGCCTTGAGCATGATGGATGGAGGAAATATACGCCTTAGACCCTAAAGGGCTATCATGTGCTTCCAATACTAATAACAATGCCTTGAATAAACAGAGATGGCCGCTCAAGGGGATCCTTCACCTTCAATAGAGCATATTGGAACCATTATGGTATTTTGAGAATTATGTATCGGTATTGAGGCCTAAACCAAGATAGTGTGATGAAACATTAGCCTTATTCCTAGAATGTAACCTTTGAAACTCAAGGGACATGAATAAACTCTTAACCTACCACACATGGCCTCTATGTAGGATATTTGGCCTCTAATTTTTAATATGGAACCACTAGAATATTTTTACCACCAAGGATAGTTCATGGGACCATATACATCTATAAGAGAGTAACCAAATCCTTAGTATCTAAAACAATATTTTAGGTAGCTTACTTCAAGAACAACACCTTGAATCATTGCACTCGATCTCCTGAGAGTATCATATTCCTCCAAGGTGGGATATAGGTAGGTAGGGCCAACAACATCAGGTTGAAACATAACACAAGATCTCCTGAGGGTATTCATGGCCACCAAGTGGAGATATATCGGGCACCATTAGGATTTTTTTAGCACTAGGTTTAGGTGTTGAGGTATTAACCATGGTTGGTGTAGGAAGCTAATGTATTTGGATATATAGGAAAATTTTAGGCCTAAAGGCCTAAAAATTAGGTCTCCAACAACCAAAACTAACCTCTCGAGGGGATATTTTCCCTTATAGTCAGAATATTGGTACTGTTAAGAAGTTTTTGAGCAGTAGGTATGGGTATTGGGGCCCTAGACATGGTTAAGGAATGGAAACTAGGCCTTAGGACCTAAGGGAAGCTTCTAGGTATATATAGCCAAGAAAGACATGTTGAACAACTACAATAGACATTTCCACATATCTTCGGTCTTCGAGTGGGTTTTTTTCTAGCACATAGAGAATTCTAAGACTAATTATAGCTGTCAACACCTTGGACATGGTTGGGGAGAAAAGCATGGGACTTAGGTCCTAAAGGAAATTTTAGGCATATTTGGCTAAGGACATTGCCTACAACCACAACACATGACCTCCCAAGAGAAAATTATTCATCTAAGTGGGTATATTAGTGCCATTGGAATTTTTTGAGAACCTAGTATGGTCCTTGGGTGCCCTAGACATGCTTAAGGGATAAAAATTGGGCCCTAATCCATGAAAACCCTTTTAAGAATCCATGGTGAAGAAGAACAACTTGAACACACAAACATCAATTCCTGAGAGTATATTTAGTGTTTGAGTAGGGATGTCTATGCCATTGGATGGTCTTGAATAGTAGTTAGGGTTCTTGAGGCTCTATACATAATTAAGGATGGAATCACAATACTTATGCCCTAAAGGAAGCTTTGAGGTATCCAGAGCGATGAACAATATTTTAAAGAAACACACATCACTTTTGTAGGATATCCTTGGCCTCAAAGAGAAGATGACATCACCTTTAGGAGGTTTTGTGTAATATCCCTCCCTTACCCCTATTTTTGTAACTATGTAAATGGTTTATGGTGAGGACCTCAAGGCCAAGGCCCCACCAGTAAACCTTGTAGTATGATTGCTTATTCCTAGCTTTAATGGTCGGTTAATAGACTAGGAGGATGAAGGTTGTGCCGCAACTAAACGATGTGAAAACGAATCCACTAGGGGAAGAGAGAAAAAGGCTAGTGAACACTTGGAAACATAGTAACGATAACTAGGCATCTCTTATTGGGTTTAAAGTAAATAAACATGCATGAAACTACATTAACAACTTTAAAACATTGCAAGGAAAGTGATTCTTGCATAGGTGGATGAATGGTTTCATCCACCAAAGAGCGCAAACATAAATCACAACTATTATTACTATCACCATAAGCTTACAAGCTATGATCAAATCCTAATAGACCATACAAATAATTACTAGCTTATAAGCTTATTATAAGTGACTTATCAATTTCTACTTGCGAAAATGACAATATAAATGATTAGATTAAAAATTAAGCATGACACGGGAAAGGGCCTCAATAAGAAAAGAAAAGAAGTGAATATAGATATACATAAATATATATAAGTAAATTGTATGCATATATGGTGAATAGTCCATAAATATATAACTAAAGAAAATGATAGTACTTAAAGGTATGAGAATTGTTTAAAGTAATCCATATCCTTAAAAGCGGGGTGGGGGCACACACCCTATTAAGAGAGTGGGGTTAAATGTTTTTGTTAATGGAGCCACCACCTATCTCTATCAAAGAGATCCAAGTGTTTTCTTAGTTTTTCCTTTTGTCTTTTCGCTAGGAAGGCCCATCATGTATAAAGGAGCCTGACTCGAGTGACGAAGGGGAAAAACAATTCTTGCTGGTTCGGGTTTTCGTTGATGCTATGAAAGAGGAGAGACGACCTGTCCTCCTCGGGAGAAGATACTCTAAAAGAATTGGCACACACTTGAGATAGGGGATTGTTGACATACATTTCTCTGCATGGAAGAAGGGACAAGACTACTCTCTGTGCCTGATCCCAGTGATTGCTCACAGCGAGGACAGAGATTGAATTATGAATTCGATCCCTGCTCATAAACTAGGATCTCAGTATATAGGATATAGTTATTCCTACAGTTATCCTTTGATGGCACATGCAAAATGTGATCCTTGCATATAAGGTTCTTTATCCACTTCTTCCTATTTTACAGAGTTTCCTCTTCGCTTAGATGTTGAAACAGAGTCGCTTTAGGATCTAGATCTTTGCCAGAGAAAAACGATTTAAGCCACCTCTGCATATTGGTTATGTTAACTTATGTCTGCTATATTGAATCACATTCTTCGATCTGTACTAGATGAAATCTGTATATTGAATTCTATGTATGTTTATGTGCTGCCAAAACGCATTGGATCACAGTTTTAGCTTTTATATATATGTTATACTTCACAAAGCGTGGATCAAAATATTGAATCCTCTATATATTTTTCTACTGCTAGTGATGGATCACTGTCAGATATCTATTCTTTTTATGCTGCCAGCGATGGATCACCGTTAGACCTCTATTCCTTTTGTTGATGCCCTCGGTGGTTCACCGTTAAATCTCTGTTCTCCATGCCCTCGGTGGATCACCGTTAAATATGTTCTTGATGCCCTCGGTGGATCACCGTTAGATCTCATATTGATATTCCAGCGTTGAGTGAATTTAAACCCTGTATCAGTAATAGGGTTATGCCTTTCGTTGATTCCGCCTTTTAATCTCAGTCTCAGTTTTATGTTCATGCCAACCTTAGAACACATTGATCCCTGGATAATATTATTATGCTGATTGATTGTGGTTGCTACCCGTTTGTATTTATTGTACACTTGATTCGGTTACCACTATCTATGTATCACGCTGTGGAGAACGCATTGATACCTGGATAATAGCAGGCTGCCACCGATTTCGACTTATTCTTGGTTTAGGGATCTTCTTTTATTCTTCTTGCTGCCATCGATTTCAACTTATCCCAGGTTTGGGGATCTTCCTTATATTTATATTTATGCTGCCACATAATTTTCATCGACCCCTGTGATCTCTGTTTGGTATTATTGCTGTAACGAAAGAGTTGTTTTTCCTATTTTTAGTTATCACTTATTTTTTAACTCTGCTATTTATTATCTCTAAGAAAAGAGAGCTACATCTCGGTAAACATATGGTTTAGTTTTAGTTTATAAACCAGAGTTAAATCTTAGTAAAATGTGTATCTCTATATTGGTATTTGAATGCCAGCGTTTACCTATATAATCAACCAGAAATAGATCTCAATAATTATTATGAGGATTAGCATCAAATGTCAACGTTTACATAGATAATAAACCAGGGATTGATCTCAGCAATTGTTTTTATGTTAGCTTTGATTTTCTAAAAGAATGCTCTCTATGAGTGGGGCTTTGAGAAAGTTGAAAGTATATATTGCAACAACGGTGTTGCAAGATGTAACATTTATGTTGATTAATATGAATAAGATGTGACATTTCTTGTGGACGTAGCATAAATATTGGGGTGAACCACGTATATATGGCCTCTGTCATATGTGTGATTAAGATTGGTTGTTGTTTAAACTAGATGCATCTATTTTTAAATTCCTTTAACTTGCAATCATTATTCTACATCAATTGAGCAAGTATTTCATAGAGTTAAGTATTTTTCGAATATATTATGTTTAATATGATAAATGAATTGATTGACACACATGGTCATCGTCCTTCTTAAAATAGTTTACTATTGTTGAACCCGGTGTATAGATGCGATGTTCTCCTTTACATATAATTGTCCCAAGTGAGATAGACTAGATGTTATTTAAATATGGTAAGAAGATTTTATGTTGTATTTATTGACTACAGCTCTTTGCATAAGTAAGTAAATGTTTAAGAATGATTGATGTAAATGTTTATGCATGTTTGATTATCTCTGTTATCGATAACTAATCGTAAAAATAAATATTCTTAAGGGTATAATAATAATTGTTTAGGATGTATACAATAAATATGTGGGTAGTCCCTTGGTAGGAATAATATCCTTTTTCATTAGACTTCTATGTTGAGGAGATAATACATAAAGGTACATTGTTACGAAGGGTTATCTAGGGACTTTATAATGTAGGGTCCAACCCAAGAGGATATTGAAATACTACCTTATAAAAATGCTATTTTATTAAGATGAAATCCATGCAAATGAAATTATGTTTAGTGTACTAGGATTAGTACCTTTCTTTTGTAAGTAAGCATTGTGAGAATTTCTCTAAATTCACATATATACTAACTCAGTTATTTGGGTTCGTTACATTTGGTATCAAAGCACAAGTTACAACACTCGGGCCTATTTGGACTCAACACGAGGATGAGAATATAAGACTGGTTGAAGGGACTCTACTTGTAAGATGCAACTGGACAAATGCAGTTTCAAGGTTCGGTAAGAGGTAACCGATAAGGCATCTATGGGTTTCAAGTAAGTAAGTCTCATTTATTGAAGCAATATGTTTTAAAACTAACAAATGAGATTGAGGTGCAAAGTATATTCCACTGGAAGTGTTAATATTTTTTTAGAATCTTGATAGACTAGGATTTGTTACATATAACTTGTAATTCATCGTCTACTTGTGAACATTGTAAATGGAGATACCACAAAAAGAATGTTGACTATGTTTCATAATTAAGTAAATGATGTTTATTGGGTAAAACTAGTGAATACCCTTACGTCTTGAATGTTGTTTTAATTAACTATATCGATATAAATGTATAGTCCTCTTATTAGTTGGTGGCACTATATATATATATATATATATATATATAGAGAGAGAGAGAGAGAGAGAGAGAGAGAGAGAGAGAGAGAGAGAGAGAGATTGATGCTATGGTCATGCAATCGCTAATGTAATTCTAGAAAGATGAAGAATATGACATGAGATTTAAATGTGGTAGAAACTCCACATGAGTAATTAGCTAAGTTATGAGATTGCATGATGTTAATGATCAATGATCTTTTCCTATATTTGTATTTAAATAAATTGATACTATGCAAAGGATGTTGTATTATTGCTTTATTTTGCATACTTGATATATTGAACATGAAGACAATATTTGTAAATGGGACAAAGATGGTATTCGTATTTATAAAATTTTATGTATGAATTAAGATGTATAGCCATTAACATAGTGATAGTGAAAGAAATGCATATGCATAGTTAAAACCAATGGTATATTACTTGTATGGGTACTCAAATGGTTTATGAGATCCACATCAGCATAACGAGGATAATTTACATCCCTTATAGGATATGCATAGTACACATAGAAGAAAGGTGTGAGTATATGATTTTAGTTAAGAGTTGGAAGATTTAAAAATTTGACGACGCTGACTCATGTTATATGGTTCTCTTGTCAATATCTTAAACTCCTAGTTAAATTTATGAAGAATGGCCATGATGCAATGGTTAGATATCACTAATATGGATGTTGCACTTAAGTAGTTATTGTTTCTATGTGTCATCTATAAAGTTGACATTGCAGGGATTATCCATTTACATTATGATAGCATTGTGTTAGAAAAACAGGATTGGAGAGCAATAACAATAAACAGAAATGCAAATATAATCACACAAACACATTACAAGAGAGACACAGATATATCATGGTTCACCCAAGATGGGCTACGTCCACACTGAAATTGCTAGTCCTTATTATCAGGGATGATTTTAAGGGCGAAATATAGCCCAGTGGCGAATTTACAAGGGTTTCAAACATTTGATGGGCGAATTTGTAACATGAAAAGAGTTTTTTTAAATTTAATAATTTAGCCCCAAATTTATTTGACCCTCGTCAACGGGGAATCGAATCGCCAAGGCCAGATAGGCACGAGAGAGAAGCAAAATTGAATTCGCCCTACCAAATCTGGTTGAAACTGGTGATTCGCCCCGTAATTTGGGTATGAAAGCCACAAAATATTGAATTCGCCCCGTTTTTTTAGAAATGTAGCTTGCAGATGGCGAGTTCGCCCCGTTTTATCAGTTGTGTAGCCTCCAAATGGTGAGTTCGCCCCGTTTTATCAGTTGTGTAGCCTCCAAATGGCGAGTTCGCCCCGTTTTATCGGTTATGTAGCCTCCAAATGGCGAGTTCGCCCCTATTAGACGATGATGCAGTTGGTTTGTGGATTCTATCAGCTAAATCGTTCTCGATTTCAGTTGGGAAATGGGCAGTTCGGTTTATCCCTATATAATGTGGCAAGAGTCAAGAGAAACCCACATCATCAGATCTTTCATCTTTGCATGAAGCTTGGTGGTGTTTTGCTTAGTTTCCTTGGGGTTTGCAGTCTTTAGAGAGGTTAGTTTTCTTCAAACCAGATACTGTGCAGATTGCAGTGGACATTATGCTATGGATGCATTCATTGTTGTATTTTCTATAGTCTTTAAACTATTGTTGAAGCTTTGAAATTTAATTTTGCAGGTAAATTTGAAAGTGAAGGTAGTTTCGGTTGCATTACCTATCACTGCAGCTGCTCAAGCGAAAAATCCGTCAACAACCTGTTAAATTTTCAGAATTTACTTCAATCTGATCTAGGATCTTAACTGAGAGAACAACATGTACAGCATATCTACAGCATATCAATCATGGAGACAATAATGCAAGCACACAAGAGACACAAAGATTTACTTGGGGAAAACCATAAAGGTGAAAAACCCCAATAACTTCCTCAGAGATAGATAGAGCAATGATACAACCAACAAAGAGAGATAGCCATAACCTAGTAGCAGATCCTCCTCCTCCATAAGTGCGCCACTCCTCCTTGAGTGCATAAGAGAGAAGTGAGTGTGTAAATAGAGTGCCTCCCGCACTCTATTTATACTTGACTTGAATTGCCTTTTTACCTAACTCATGTAGGCTCGAACTTAACCACATAACATAATGCTGACTGGGCCGACCCCCAATAGGGTGGTCTAATAACCCTTTGACCCACATGACTTATACAAGGCCGACCCCAACAAGGTGGTCTAATAACCCATCAAGTATAAGTTACGACACTTACAATATAAATGACGACACTTCCGTATAGAGGAATAATACCATCTCTATAGGAGTACATACAACATATATGAAATACATTCCGAAGTTACATATACATCAACACTCCCTCTTAACCAGGAAGGTATTTCTCAGCACAGTTCTTCTAGCACAAGTCATCTTCTCTGGATCATCGTCACTGGATTAATCGTCATCAAGTCATCATCATCGTCACTGCTGCTGCTGTCTCAATCAATCTCTGAATCTACTCATCATAGGAAGTTCTACAGAGCCAGTCCTTTTTCATACTGGATGTAGGCCCACCACCTGCAGGTCTTCATCATCACTGGCCATACTGTGGAATCCTCAGGACTTATTACGTGCATCACAAAACCTCGAAAGAGCATCCCAGGATGTTACGGGTACACAACTCCGACCTGTAGGATCTCCCAGGGCGCTATTACATGTGACCCCACCACAAAACCTCGAAAGAGCATCTCAGGATGTTACGGGTACACAACTCCAACCTGAAATCTCCCGGGGCACAAATTACATGTGGTCCACCACAAAACCTCGCAAGAGCATCTCAGGATGTTACGGGTACACAACTCCGACCTGAAATCTCCCAGGGCGCTATTACATGTGGTCATGGCAAAACCTCGAAAGAGCATCTCAGGATGTTACGGGTACACAACTCCGACCTGAAATCTCCTAGGGCCCAAATTACATGCCATAGGAAAAAACCTCGCAAGAGCATCTCAGGATGTTACGGGTACACAACTCCGACCTGAGATCTCCCAGGGCACAAATTACATGTCCTCCCAGAGCAATGTCTCGAAAGAGCATCCCAGGCTGTTACGGGTACACAACTCCAACCTATAGGATCTCCTAGACATGCTCATCTGCACAACCTGATCCACGGCCACAGAGTATCAACCTGATACTCACCATACATCATCCTGATGTACTCATGATCGTCCTGATCATCATCACTGCAACGTCCTGCTGCATGTCATCTGGAGCAACATCCTGAAGCTCACCATCCATGATCATCATCACTGCAACGTCCTGCTACATGTCATCTGGAGCAACATCCTGAAGCTCATCATCCATGATCATCCTGATCATCACTGCAACATCCTGCTGCATGATCCACCTGATCATCAATGCATCCACCTGATGCATACCAAGTATCTACCTTATACATATCATCATACATGATCCTCCTGATCATACAATGTATCCACCTGATACATGATACATATCACCATACATGATCCACCTGATCATACAATGTATCCACCTGATACATATACAGATACATGGTCCAAGCATCCAACATGATGCATATACAAAATACATACACATGATCCAACTGATCATATCCAGCATCCAACATGATGCATCCATACATAAATGATCCACCTAATCATATCTAGCATCCAACATGATGCGTACATACATAAAAAAAAAATGATCCAACTGATCATATCCAAGCAGAAACCAGAACATCATCCTGATGCTCATCATCCAGCGCTTACATCCACAGCCATGTGAAGGATCCTCCTTCCAACATGCTTGGAATGGCTTCAGCAAATGTGTCCATCACTTCTTCCTCGAAGTATCCTCGATCTAAAGCACGCCAAGCCTCTCTCTGAAGTACTTGAACTTCACCCTGGCTAATGGCTTCGTCAGCACATCTGCAATCTGCTCGTCCATCGCAACATATAGGAGCTTCACAGCTCCTCTCTGCACCATATCCCTGATATAGTGATATTTGATCTCTATGTGTTTCGACCTGTCATGAAACACTGGGTTCTCGGACAGCTTCACACAACTCTGGTTATCACAGAAGATACCAGTAGCCTCCAACGGGAGATCAAATAACTCAGACAGTAGCTTCCGTAGCCATACTGCCTCACAACTAGCTGAACAGGCTGCAACATACTCTGCCTCAGCTGTACTCAGTGCTACGCAGGACTACTTCCTGCTAAACCAAGAGATCACACCTGATCCCATACTGAAGCAGCACCCAGATGTGCTCTTCCTATCTGCAGCACTGCCAGCCCAATCTGAATCAACATAACCCTGTAGGTTAAACTTTTGATTCGCCTCATACCTGAGCCCATAATCCATTGTACCCTTCAGGTACCTCAGATAATTCTTTATAGCAACCAGGTGAACACTCCTCGGATCCATCAGGAACTGGCTCAATGTGTTCACAGCAAAGCAAATGTCTGGTCTCGTGTTCGTCAGGTACATCAAGGACCCAATCATCTGGCGATACATAGAGACATCAATCGGCTCAGATGAAGCATCACATAGAAGCTTCAGATTCAATGCCATAGGTGTGGCCATGGCCTTGCAATCCATCATCCCGAACCTCTTTGGGATCTCTACTGCATACTTCCCTTGTTCAAGGAAGATTCTATCTGCACTCTGCCACACCTCCATGCCAAAAACAAATAGTTCATCATCCCCAAGTTCTTCATCTCGAACTTGGTAGTAAGCTTCCGTTGCGTGTCGTCAATCAATCTATCTTCACCATGCCAAGTTCTGCACATATATGATTTCCTATCATGTGTCTCAGAACCAAGTGGCTGCTCTACATACACTTCTTTTTCAACTACACCATTCAAGGAAACTGTCTTGAATCCATCTGGTGTATCTTCTATTTCATCACTTTTATATTTCGCAATGCTGCCATCTGCAACATGCTTGATCTGATAGTTCCATTTGGAAGTCATAGCAAACTTCCCTTCATGTATTGGGATTACATCCCAAACATCATTCTTCATGATCAACAGATCATGGCATTTCATTTCTTCATCCCAGATCCTGGGAACTTCAATATCTTCAATATCTTCAATAGATATCTTTGTTGCTGGAACAAATGTTGTAGTTCTTCTTTTGTAGGAGATGGCATACGATCTTTCCTACACAACAAGTTAAATTGCATGATTAGAAAACATCTCATAGTTTTCAGAACAAATTCTTACACATAAAGAAATATGCCATACAGTCATGCAATTATCTTAGCCAATGCTTCAATACAACATTTATCCATATTCCGTAACTTTCTAGATGCCTTCCAATCTCTACCATAACATTGTTAAGAGTGTGCACAACTCCCAACATGTCAGCAAAGAGGTTTCATTCTAGATAAGTAGCAATGGAATGTTGTACAGTGCCATAGGCCACTTACCCATGCATATTAGGAGTATACTGTTCATCAATGCAATTATTCTAATATGCATAATACACAACCTAATTCTAGGAACATTAGTATATACATTATTGAACAGTATTATTTAAGAAATGACAATTCAAATACTTATCTTTGTTTGTTCATTGGGTGGACTCCCTCTGAGTCTTCGCTTCCTTGCAGGAGCTGCTGGAGTCCTAATCTGAAGTAGCTTCTTCTACACCTTTCTGTTGTGGGATGTAGAGAGATGGTCAACTCCCTCTGAATATCTGCATCCTTGCATAAACTACTGAAGTGTGCTCCTTTGCTTTCTTGCAGGAACAACTAGAGTGTGCTCCCTCTTGATCTTTGCTTCCTGAATTACCTGTTCTTGAACTCATATTCATCCTTGGTCCCTATGCATGCTTATTAGTATCATGAATGTGTTATCCTTGTGATCTCATATAAAATCATACATTCATTAGTATACTATTAAAACACAATAATCTCAAGCATGTATAGTCATGATCATTTCAAACAGAATAATAAGCATTAGCGTTCAAGGTTTATGTGGGATTCTTATGGTTAGTCAAATCATAAGAAGCATAACATGTCTAATCTTGTAATTACTCAAACCTATGACTCTTCAGGTTAGTTGAATCATCAATCAAGATAAGAGATATAATATGCATAAAACCTGTGATTATTCAAACCTATACTTTCATGATTCTTCTGGTAAGTCATATCATCAATTATGGTAAGAAACATAATATGAATACAATCATGATTATTCAAACCTGTGACTTCATGAATAATCATTATCAACAACAGTATAAGATCCTAACACAAGGTAAGATTCTATCTTGATATAGGAAAAACATACCTGGATTAGCATGCTAGCTATTTATGTCTAACATACTCACATGATGTCTTCTTGTTCTTCTTCAATGACTTGTGCTAGTAACTTGTATATCTCATAGGTTAACTATTACAAAACTAAGTTATACATACCTCGTAAATGGATCTTCTATGAGATCCATGACAATGGATGAATCTTTGTCCTCATGTTATCATGATCATATTTTCTTGGACCAGAACATGATTTGTCTTTCTTGGTGTACCTTTCATGTTAGTAGACAACATAAAACTCATACAACATCACAATGTGTTAGTACAAACATAAGTTTCATACTCCTAATAAATGAATGACTTTTATCATGCATTCATAATTTTATTAAGGTGATATGATAAGTCTAAAATCAAGATTGTACTAACCGTGATAACATGAAGACAAACATACCATAAACTTAATTATGAACAAATCTCAAAACATACCTCAATGATTCATACCTGTCGAGATCGCTTGAAATCTTCTTATGTAAGGCCTTAGCCTCATCTCCCTCTGAAACAGGAACTTCTTTACTCATGCAGATGATCAATCCATCTTCTTCTAGGATTAACCCAATCCACTTGATTTGCAAGAACTGGACCTGGAGCTGGATATGGGTTTGTCAGAGAAACCCCAAAAATTCAAACTTTGAATTTCAAACTTCCGAAAGGATAGGAATATGCGCCTTGATGAGCTGATCAAACTGGTATATTCAGAATTTGAAAACTGCAAAGTTTCACTCCTCAATTTTGCCTTTGAAACTTCCGGAATCACTGTACATGACCCTGAACTGGGGTTTGATGAAGCCCACTCTTTTGCCCCATCAAAATGTTTGATCCAAAGCTCTAAGTTTCTATTTTTCTAAGGAGCTTCCAGCCGTGGTCACAGATTTCAAAAATTTCCATTTTTACAGAAGCCCTAATTTTCCACTTTTCTGATCAAAGTCCCGAACTAGGGTCTAATCAAGCCCGGCCTTCTTCCCAACCAAAAATTATGATCTTGGTCTCTAAATTTCTATTTTTATGAGTAGCATCCAGCCGTGGTCTCTGATTACAAAAATTCCAACTTTCTCCAAAGCCCTAAATTCCGGAAGCCATGAATGAAGGTACCAAAAAATAATTCTGTTTTGACAGAAATATGTACCTGATTGTTTCTGGTGTAACTCCGAAATTTTTGATCCACAGGGTCTGAAAAAGTTTCCTGAGATAGCCTGACCTGTTATCTTTCCATCCTGATAGGTCTGACCTCAATTGGATTCTCTGAGAGAGAGTTATGCCAAATGTCGCAACGTGACCTGTTTTGGGATAAAACAGGAGAGTGAACTTGTACGGCGTGCCACGTGTCACTGGTTCAACTTCGGCCTCTGAAACCGTTTTCTGAGATAGTGCAGACTGTGTACTACCTATCACTTTTTACGAAATTTCATTTAGAGCTTCCTAGCCCAAGATATGACCTTTTTCCCAAGGTCACCTGATTTTGACTCAGATCTGGAAGAGGCAGAAACCCTATATTGTACAGATCATAAATCACAAAGTACAACGAATTAGAGGTTGTCCTTTGGACACAAAGTACCTGGAGATCTTAGCTTCGTCCTGTAACAATTTCAGATCCGAAAAATTCTCCAAAACGGATTTATAGCGAAAGTGCTACGATGACTGGTTTTTGCTATATCAAGCCCTAGCATCGTAAGTGCAACAAGTGTCATACATGCCATATCATGCCTTCTTTCAGGCTAGCTCTGATACCATGTTAAATTTTCAGAATTTACTTCAATCTGATCTAGGATCTTAACTGAGAGAACAACATGTACAGCATATCTACAACATATCAATCATGGAGACAATAATGCAAGCACACAAGAGACACAAAGATTTACTTGGGGAAAACCATAAAGGTGAAAAACCCCAATAACTTCCTCAGAGATAGATAGAGCAATGATACAACCAACCAAGAGAGATAGCCATAACCTAGTAGCAGATCCTCCTCCTCCATAAGTGCGCCACTCCTCCTTGAGTGCATAAGAGAGAAGTGAGTGTGTAAATAGAGTGCCTCCCGCACTCTATTTATACTTGACTTGACTTGCCTTTTTACCTAACTCATGTAGGCTCGAACTTAACCACATAACATAATGCTGACTGGGCCGACCCCCAATAGGGTGGTCTAATAACCCTTTGACCCACATGACTTATACAAGGCCGACCCCAACAAGGTGGTCTAATAACCCATCAAGTATAAGTTACGACACTTACAATATAAATGACGACACTTCCGTATAGAGGAATAATAACATCTCTATAGGAGTACATACAACATATATGAAATACATTCCGAAGTTACATATACATCAACACAACCTGGGCCATCTTAGACAAGTATGTTTCCATCCTCTATACATATGAAGTTCCAACATTGTAAACTGTGAATCACTAGAATGACAAATTAATATTTAATTTGGGGTTTTACAATGTCTTCCCGAATCTCCATTGAAGACTGAAGTTTTAGGATTGTTATGAAGTGAGCTTCATGGTGTTGTCCTGTTTCTATGATTTGTCCTCTTGTAGATAGCTAAAGAAAGAATAAAATATTGCATGGACTGACTGCACTACTATCTCATGGTTGTAAAGATTTTTGGCCACAAAATTCTTTGTATAAACCTTATAGGATCCCTCAAAATAGAGGGTATGTAGACTACCCAAGTCTTCAGGATCAATCTTCTTAATCTTTGACGTCTTATATTTGGCAAATGCTCTGCCACTTGAATGTGTTGCCTCCTATAACTTTCGAACACATCCTTAATATGGTGATTTGACTACATTTCCTATATTTTATGACTTCTAGAATAGGTTGGACCTTCTTTATCGTTGTCCCATCTTCTATGAAAACCTTCACAACACATCCAGCCATTGGTGTAACCATTGATATTTTAATAATTGCAATGTTTGTAGCAAACTTATCTTCTTAAGTATTTTGTCTTCAAAGATTGACAATGATTCCCTAATGATGACTCGTGCACACACTTGAGGTTTCTCTTTGAGATATGAAGTAGCTGGGATTGAATCTCTCGTAATAAATTCTTTGATCAACCATACATTAGTTTTTGGATTTAGTGCTAAGGAATTCAATTGAAACTTGACAGAGACTCTTCCCACAATCATTTCCAAATCAAGCAAAGATACATTTCAATGCTAGTTGCAGAAAAAGCACGTACATATTGTTTTCCTTTCGACACAGGGTATTGATGCTCTGATGATACCAACGCACTCATCAATGGAAGAACTATGTCTTACATCATCTGAGAAGGTGACTATTCCAACATATATTAAAAGTCTCAAAGATTCCTAGTGATATGATATGATCATATGATGTATGATTACAGAGATCATGTTTCCTCAGCCACTCAAGCTTCTAAGAGGAACATTCATATCTATCTGGTAGGTATTTGCAATTCTAAATATCACTTGATTCAATTCTAGAGTCTGACTGCTAACTCTTTCTGAACTGGAAATCCTAAACCTCATTTAAGATCTAGCTTCCTCCACCCCCATTTGGAGTTAAATATTTATATGATCAGGTTGTTAATTTTCCAATTACTTTCAGTATAGAGATCTAATTTTGGTTACAACAACTTCCAAAATCTACAACTGCCATTGCCACAATGGTTCAGTTGTCATTTACTCAAAGCCTTTGTTGATCAAGTCCACTGAATGAGTCGATTTGGTGTTAGCTTTGGTTGAGTTGATGTTGATGTTAAATCACTTAGTGGAGTCAAAATCGATCAAGATCTAGTTGTAGAATTACTAGGCTGAGTTGAAGTTGTCTTAGGTAGAGATTTCAAATCACCAAACCAAGTTGAAGTTGACTGATCTATGTTAAAGTCAAACAGGTATTGATCATGATAGTAACACACTTAAATAATAGATGTTATAGTACCTCTGAATATGAACTGTTTCCATCTTTGAAGAAACACTATTATCATGCTCAGCATGAAGAACTTGTTTTGGTGTCCACCTTTGTGTTAGATGGGCCAGACATAGATTAAGATTGATTTTAGGCTGGATGACATCACCAGTATAGGATAGCTTTATTAGAATGAATGGCCAACTAACTAGGGCCACCTGCTCCCAACTATCCCTTATAGATATTTTAGATATTTTGTGGATAAGCTTTGTTGATCGAGTATGTAGTTATGGGCCCCTTGTTTAGAGACAACACCAAATTTTGGATCAGTAGTTGCTTGTATCCCTTTTCCTGTTTATAGGTTTGTGCAATGTGAATGGTGTGGGGATGAGGGTTTGGGTTTTACAAGTATTGCTTAGGGTATTGAGCTTGGCCAAAAGCAACATCCATATTGCCTTGGATAATTGGGCCTGAGTTGGTGACCATATCTTCTCAGGAAAGTGTCTGTTATATTTACTGATTTACTCGATTATATGATATTTTTTGGGTGGGTTATATCATATGATATTTATTGCTTGCTCAACCTTCCTCCCTTATATGGGACCTATTGTGTGTGTGTGAAACCAACAGTCAGATATGTCTACCTTGTGGTGTCTTGGAATAGCTTCTACAACTCTAAAATCTCCTCTCCCTCTTCGTCTATGCTACATCTCGGTATTTAGTTGCTGTTACGGGCATTGAACTCTGAAAATCTGTTCTCCAAAAATCTGCTGTCAAACTATTGTTGGTTAGTGTTGAATTTTCTGCTGTTAGTAGTGAATTGCTGCTCTTAATGCCATTTTAGTATTTTACTGTCGTTATCTTAGTTGAGATTGCTTCCTAGAACTTCAAGCTTTCTTCAGTTGGGGTTGTCATCTTTCTTTGTGGAATATCTTGGCAGAGAACTCAAAACACATAAAGCCCTTTCTTCTAAGAAAGCAACTTTCTAGCATAATGTTCCTCACTTTTGGACCAACTATTGATCCAATTTCTTGTGCATTTGGGAAGTTTAATTCCTCCAATTGTCATATTGTTGTATAAATATCAGTTGGTAGATTGCTTGCATATCCGGTGGCTATGTTTGCTTCTTCCAGTTATATCACATTCAGGGTTCTTTCCGTAAATGTCATATGTGAAGATGAATAACTTACCTTTTTCTATGTTTTCCCATCTACTATTTGTTTGTCTAGGGTCCTCATACTTTTTAGCCACGGAGAACCATGTTTATGACTGCTGGCAAAATCCTTTTCCTCATCTTAATCCCAGAGATTTACTTCTTGGAATCTGTTTTTAGGGCCTTTGAGGTCTTCCATAGGGACTATATAAAAGAAGGTGATTCATCTGCGTACCTGATGTCAGCAATTTGAATTCCAATAAATCATGAATAAGTATGCCAAAAATATATAAAAGAAGGTGAATCATATAAAATAATGAAATCATACTTATCATTCTTTAGGGTCTATAGAATTAATGTCCTAATTTAAGTCTGAAATGGAACTACCTTCCTGAAAAACCCTTAAACCTGAACTACATTATGACAAACAAATTATGGGTATGAATGTCTTCTCCTTAATAAATGTACAATTCAGAGAGAATCATCTTAGAAACTTCATAAAAATCAAGTCGGACAATTAGTTGAAGATAGGTGAAGGTAGCATCCATGGTGTGTAGAATAGATTGTGAATGGGTGTACTGTTAAGTCACTTCTTGCATAAGGTCACTAGTTCGAAAATCTGTGGGTACGAACCTTACCAAAGAAAAAAAGAAGATAGGTTAAGGTAGAAAGTTAGCAACTGGTCTATCAGTTTTAGCAAGTCATTGCATGATGCAGCTAGCTGAAAGGAGACTGTATTTGGTCACAAAATCTCTGTTCTTTTTATTATTGTTGTGCTAATTTCTCTGTTCCCATACAATCATCTGCATTTGTCTGTGGTAAAAAATAGTTGATCCTCATGTCTTTTGTGCATTCTCTTTATCTAAAAAGTCCATAGGTATTCTTGTGGTTAGCATCAGTTTGAATCAAACCCTCAATGACCTGGACCCTGTTTCACAGCAACAAATGTTGTCTAATGGGAAAGTGGTCTCTAAGGAGCCAGATACATGTCACAAGTTCATCCCTTTATGGAGTTATGTTCGAGCCCTAAGCTTTGCTAGCTCAAAATCAAAAGTTTATTTTATGGGTTGGTTGGAGGGATGTAGTTCAAACTATGATGACTGCACCGATTGGTGTCTTAAAAATATAATATGTTAACTTTGCACCAACAAGTGCCATACTATATCTCTGTTGTATTTAATCAAGTGTGCTAAGGGATATACAAATATTAGCATGAAAGGAAACATGTCCCTATCCAATGGAATGCAACTCATTGAAGCTTTCCTTAGAGCACAGATTGTAATTGTTCGCTCCAAGGGTAACCTGGTATTTCCATTGTTGCAGAGAACTAAGGACAAGTGATAAGAAACATCAGCTCTAACTCATGACAGAGTGTATATCTCCTATCTCACTAGGCATAAAATATCAACAAGATTATATCTGCACTCCACATGACCTTACAGAGGTTTAATACGATTATACTCTCCTGGTTTTTCAGAACTGTTAGCTTTGGTTTTCTGTTGCTTTTACAAAAAGAATTGACTGCAATAAAATATGGTTCACCAAGCTCATTAAGAACCCTATGTTGGCTGAATAGTTAACAGAGCCAAAACAAGATCATTTCACAGATTTCAATCCAAGGATAATGGTAGACTTCATGAATTTTAAGACTTACAATCTGGGGTAGGCAACCTCATCTCCATTGCATTTATCCCATGTAGGAACTTCATCAGACCAGCTATCCTATTTTTTGAAACAATATATAAGATGACAATCACTATACATACATAAACAACCTTTTTTCTTGCATAAGAAAAAAATCTTCGAAAGCTTGTAAACCCCGGGTAACAAATGTTTACAAGGGTTTGGGCATATCACAGATCTAGGATGCTTCCCATGTTTTGCTAGGCAAATATCATAAGTGGCTTACTAAGTTTGCTGGCAACAATGTAATCACAGTTGAGGCTCATCTTGATAACTTTTATGAAACGTTGGGTGTGCACACAGTAGACCATGAGGATGTGGTGATGAAGCTATTCTCATTATCCTTAGAGGAATATGCTAAGACTTGGTTTAGGGGATTGCCAAACAAATGCATGAATAATATGGAAAGTTTTCAAAATGCTTTCATGAAATGTTGGGCTATCTGAAAAGAAGGAAAATGTTGTTAAATCAGCTCCATGAAATAAAGAAGGAAAATGAAACAGTTAAGGAGTTTGATGATAGTTTCCAAATGCTGGTGGATCAAGTTCCTGATAAGATAAAACCCACAAATGATGCCCTTCTCCTGCATTACACATGTACTCATGAAATCCAGATTGGTCTGATGCTGAGGGATAAGTTCCCAAACAACCATACAAATGCTCAGGACTGGGTGAGTAGATAGAAGAAAAGATGTTGTATGCTAAGGTTGACGATATGGGTTCTTCAAGGGTGTCAACATGCAAACCGGAGACCAGACCTAAATTGTTGAACACAGTTGAACCTGCCCAAGATCCTATAGCTGCCACAGCTCAAAAGTTTGAAAAGGTTACTGCTGATTTAATTCAACACAAACTGTCTTTTTGAATAAAATAATAAGTTTAGAGAAGGATACAGGAGATCAAAATAAATTCTCCTAGATACCAACCAAATGTTCATCAACCTAGAGGTAATCAGGGGTGGAATAGAAATAGGGCTCCCCTAGAACAAAGAAGTCCTAATCCTCTCACCCCTGCCAATATGGTTAATCAGGAAGAAGCCCCCCATGTGTTGGATTAACCAACTTAAAATGAGAGTAGTAGTTGCGTAGGTGACAGTAGCAACTCTTCCGAGTTACATTTGATCTTAGAGCCTAGTGAAGACTTTGCAGTAACGGGTGCTAGTTTAGGTGATAACGGGCTGAACTGACATGCCGGTTAGGTGGTTGTTAGCTGTAACCATTTCCTTCATCTTGGATGCTATAAATACATTATTGTAATGTGATGTAAGGTAGTGTCTTTGAGGAAGAAGGGAACAGATTGCTAAAGCCCACCACTTGTTTCTTTTCCCTTGTTTGCACTCTCTATGTGGTAGCTTGTGTTATTTCCTTTTGGTTTATAGCGTTGAGGGTTAGCTCAATTGTTTTGTGCCACTGTTGCCTGGATGTTGCCAATAATTTGGAACACTGTGCAGGTCCCCAGTTCAATTCCCTCTGGGTCAGGCACACTTATTCTATGATGCCTGCTTTAGACTGTGTACCATCCTTGGAGCAGGGGGAAGTGCCCTGGGGTTTCTCGGCGAGTTATTTTCAAGGAAAAAATATCTTTTTGTTCTATGTGATACTTGGATAAATGAATGGATGTGAATGATCAACTGGTAATAGAACACGGCACTTGCTTGTTCTGGGATACCATCTTTAATAATTGCACTGAGTGAAACGAGGTGCTCTACAACCCAGTATGGGGGAGATCCTGTAACGTTTGTCCATGTTTGTCCTGTTTGTCCATGTTTGTCCTTATGGAAGAATTTATGGAAGACTTTATCACCTCTTCATTTTCCCTCTCAATTTCGATGTTGCAAAAAATTCTCAAAAAAAGAATTAATCCTCAACAGACGTTATCCACAATCATATAGAAATATTTACAAAATTCTAAAAGGAATCATCCTCAACAGAGATTATCTACAGTGACATGGAAAACTTTGCAAAATTAGTAATCGTTTTTGCCACTTAGATCCTACACCTTTCTATATAATGCCCTTTGGCGATGACATAGCCACCAAGAATTTAGGAAAATTAACAAAATTAAACTATATGCCCTGAGTTCACCACCTTTCTTGATCCACTTGACAATCAATGAAATCAGATATTTGGACTATAAAGAGATGAACAAAAACACATACATTTCTTACACTCATCATAGGAATTGGCAGAGCCAAAAACTCTAAATAAGTTATAAATTGTTCCTAAAAACTAATATCTAATGGCGATACAAAATTCTTGTCGCTATGGAACAACTTATCATAAATAACATCGACATTGTTGAGATCAACTTAAGGATAAAAATCAAGAAATATTAGGAAACATCAGTGTTTACAGCTTAAGAAAAACGAGGGTTCAACAATGCAGCTTATTAGGTGGTTGTTAGCTGTAACCATTTCCTTCATCTTGGATGCTATAAATACATTATTGTAATGTGATGTAAGGTAGTGTCTTTGAGGAAGAAGGGAACAGATTGCTAAAGCCCACCACTTGTTTCTTTTCCCTTGTTTGCACTCTCTATGTGGTAGCTTGTGTTATTTTCTTTTGGTTTATAGCGCTGAGGGTTAGCTCAATTGTTTTGTGCCACTGTTTCCTGGATGTTGCCAATAATCTGGCACACTGTGCAGGTCCCCAGTTCAATTCCCTCTGGGTCAAGCACACTTATTCTATGCTGCCTGCTTTAGACTGTGTACCATCCTTGGAGTAGGGGGAAGTGCCCTGGGGTTTCTCGACGAGTTATTTTCAAGGAAAAAATATCTTTTTGTTCTATGTGATACTTGGATAAATGAATGGATGTGAATGATCAACTGGTAATAGAACACGACAATTGCTTGTTCTGGGATACCATCTTTAATAATTGCACTGAGTGAAACGAGGTGCTCTACAACCCAGTATGGGGGAGATCCTGTAACTTTTGTCCATGTTTGTCCTGTTTGTCCATGTTTGTCCTTATGGAGGACTTTATGGAAGACTTTATCACCTCTTCGTTTTCCCTCTCAATTTCGATGTTGCAAAAAATTCTCAAAAAAAGAATTAATCCTCAATAGACGTTATCCACAATGATATAGAAATATTTACAAAATTCTAAAAGGAATCATCCTCAACAGAGATTATCTACAGTGACATGGAAAACTTTGCAAAATTAGTAATCGTTTTTGCCACTTAGATCTTACACCTTTCTATATAATGCCCTTTGGCGATGACATAGCCACCAAGAATTTAGGACAATTAACAAAATTAAACTATATGCCTTGAGTTCACCACCTTTGCTTGATCCACTTGACAATCAATGAAATCAGATACTTGGACTATAAAGAGATGAACAAAAACACATACATTTCTTACACTCATCATAGGAATTGGCAGAGCCAAAAACTCTAAATAAGTTATAAATTGTTCCTAAAAACTAATATCTAATGGCCATACAAAATTCTTGTTGCTATGGAACAACTTATCATAAAGAACATCGACATTGTTGAGATCAACTTAAGAATAAAAATCAAGAAATATTAGGAAACATCAGTGTTTACAGCTTAAGAAAAACAATGGTTCGACAATGCAGCTTATTAGGTGGTTGTTAGCTGTAACCATTTCCTTCATTTTGGATGCTATAAATACATTATTGTAATGTGATGTAAGGTAGTGTCTTTGAGGAAGAAGGGAACAGATTGCTAAAGCCCACCACTTGTTTCTTTTCCCTTGTTTGCACTCTCTATGTGGTAGCTTGTGTTATTTCCTTTTGGTTTATAGCGCTGAGGGTTAGCTCAATTGTTTTGTGCCACTGTTGCCTGGATGTTGCCAATAATCTGGCACACTGTGCAGGTCCCCAGTTCAATTCCCTCTGGGTCAGGCACACTTATTCTATGCTTCCTGCTTTAGACTGTGTACCATCCTTGGAGTAGGGGGAAGTGCCCTGGGGTTTCTCGGCGAGTTATTTTCAAGGAAAAAATATCTTTTTGTTCTATGTGATACTTGGATAAATGAATGGATGTGAATGACCAACTGGTAGTTGAACACGGCACTTGCTTGTTCTGGGATACCATCTTTAATAATTGCACTGAGTGAAACGAGGTGCTCTACAACCCAGTATGGGGGAGATCCTGTAACGTTTGTCCATGTTTGTCCTGTTTGTCCATGTTTGTCCTTATGGAAGACTTTATGGAAGACTTTATCACCTCTTCATTTTCCCTCTCAATTTCGATGTTGCAAAAAATTCTCAAAAAAAGAATTAATCCTCAACAGACGTTATCCACAATGATATAGAAATATTTACAAAATTCTAAAAGGAATCATCCTCAACAGAGATTATCTACAGTGACATGGAAAACTTTGCAAAATTAGTAATCGTTTTTGCCACTTAGATCCTACACCTTTCTATATAATGCCCTTTGGCGATGACATAGCCACCAAGAATTTAGGACAATTAACAAAATTAAACTCTATGCCGTGAGTTCACCACCTTTGCTTGATCCACTTGACAATCAATCAAATCAGATACTTGGACTATAAAGAGATGAACAAAAACACATACATTTCTTACACTCATCATAGGAATTGGCAGAGCCAAAAACTCTAAATAAGTTATAAATTGTTCCTAAAAACTAATATCTAATGGCCATACAAAATTCTTGTTGCTATGGAACAACTTATCATAAAGAACATCGACATTGTTGAGATCAACTTAAGGATAAAAATCAAGAAATATTAGGAAACATCAGTGTTTACAGCTTAAGAAAAACGAGGGTTCAACAATGCATATGTATAAATAAATAAAAACATAGGATGACTAAGAATATAAAACTTAAGTACTCAAATTATTCATCAGAATTAGAGATATTTTTTGTGTTCTGTAATGCAAGACAATGTTTCCATAAGGTGTTATGATAATTTTAAAATCCATGTCTGATTGATAATCAAGAGCAATCCAAAATAGTCACCCCCCACAATTTTATGCTTACCAGGTAAATATAGGATTAGAAGCCATTGGGTATTGCATACCTATACTCGAGATATTCATTAAATTTTGTGACTATCCTCATTATATGCATTTAACATAGAATATATGAGCAAATACTTGTATCTTTTGTGGGATGAAGGGAGGAAGGGGTTTGTTGGTTAAGAGTAGATATCTGCAGCATGAGAGAGAAAGATTTGAAAGGGTCTGTTATCATCGGGCCATTTAAATTGAAGAGGAATCCCTCTAAACGAATGGAACCATAGGACCTTGAAACTGGAGTCAGTTCCATACCAGGCTCATTTTTTATTTGAGATTCTACTTTTGTAGATAGCCTATGTCTTACCAGTAGTAATTTATCAAAACTAATATGATTTGCATGTTCTACTCAACTCCTCTTTTTGATAAATCATCTTATAGTTTGGAATTTTCTCATGGATTTGAATTCGCATTTAGCATTCACTATGCTCTTCCATTTCAGTTTTAAAATATGTGGAATGCTATAAGAAATTTATTCACTGGGATTGCTAGTCATTCTATGGTCAGGAAAGTTACTAAGAATTCAATCACTAAACCTGTGGTGTAGCAGCATTTTGTTTGGCTTCTTGCTTTCGTAGGATAGCCTCATTAACATTGCATCTATCTCCAGTATGTTACATCTTTGAGACCAAGCTTCTCCCATCATGATGTCATCCATTATCTTGTATGCTTCAACTCATACTGAGTAATATAATATTTTTCATAACATGAATCTCTGCCATAATTGTCTACACGTCCTAGCCTCCTCATGGAAAATATTAGTGGCTATCAATAACGTGCCAGGTAGAACAAACATGTACTTAACATGAATCAATACTGTAATGGGGAAGAATTTAATCCAGATCGAGTTATATATGTAGAGTGTGCTTTCACCAAGATAAGGTTCCACAGAAGTTAAGGTTTTGTAAATAGGTGTGAACAGTTCTTTTAGTTTCCCTGTATCTAGCCCTCTTATTGGTATGAGGTATCTCTTATCTGTTCATGGGCTTATCCGATCAACCAGGATGGATAAGAGGATAGACTCTCGAAGAACAAACAACCTATGATACAGTTTGGACAAATTCAGGAAATCACAGAATGTTGCAATGAACAGAAATAAGAAAGCATCTCTCTTTTTATTAATTGCAATGAAATTTACAAGATCTTTGTTAGGGATAAACATTTTGAACAAAACTATCATATCAGTCAATACTTCAAAATCTTCCAACCTTTCTAAGCCTCTAAAAAAAATGGAGGGGTTGGTTACAATTCGAGAGGAGATTAACTAATTCATCTTCTTTATGATCAGTTGGTGCAATGAAGCCCAAATGTCTCTTTACCTAACCGCTAGCCTAGATTTGTTACATAACAGGTTGCATGCAGATCAGAAAAACATAAATCATATTCAAGTTCTTTTAAAGTTGATATGATCAATAGAAAGCTACCAAAAAATTGAAATAAATTTTAAGTCATATCCACAATGCTAGATCCAGGATAGAAAACAAATAGTTTAAAGAACATGCAAGAAACAATATGAAGATGTGCTATTTAAATTTTAAGCATTGATGTCCAAGGTCATTGAATTACTTCTAACGAAGATGCAAAGCACATATGTTGCAATCAATAGCTATTCTTTGAAAATGTGACCAGGCTCAGGAAAAGACAACTATATAGATACCTGTTATTTTCAATTGACAAGTGCCTGCACATCAATATCATGTTAATCTAGCATACAACTTTCCCTCTCATGCTTAAATTATTATAGAATGTACAACTTTCCCTCTAATGCTTAAATTATTATACAATGTGTGACGGGCATAATGACTATCAATCAGATTATTGCAAACAACTTCCCACAAGTTATTGCTATAAATAGTAATGTGTGATGGGCATAATGACTTTCAATTCAGATTATTGCAAACAACTTCCCACTAGGTATTGCTATAAATAGTAAATAGTAAATAGTAAATACTAATATATAGAAAGAAAGTAATGAAATAATGAAGGATTTAGAGTGCAATTAGACTCCATTGTTATTTAAATAAGAAAGCAGTAGAATTGTGAAAGCAGCTCTTTGAGATACAGATAGAGATTTCATTGTAAGAGGATGGGAATCCAAAGAAAAGCTTTCGTATTTCCTGTGGTGGTCTTTCTGGCAGCATTCTTCATTTAGGAATTTTGTCAAACATATCCCTGCAAACTCAGGGCCTCGACATTATATTTATGGAGAGGTGATATTTTACGAGTTTCTTACAAGTTTCGCCCAAATTCAGGGCCTCAACATTGGATTTATGGAGAGGTAGGTACAATTTTAAGTTGTAGGTTTGCATTAAAATCGATCCTTCTTTGGCATTTGATTTAGTCCATTTTCCAGCACTTTGTTTAGTGATTGATTCTTGTACTTAAACATTGTTTGTGGTCAGTTTATTGAATCATAATTTAGTTGATTGTTCTTTTATTCTTTCCAGTAAATGCATATTAGAATAATTTCATTCCTAGCATTTAGTTCAGCTATTTTTCTTGTTACAAGATACCATAGGATATTTCGTACAATTCCAAAAAAGAAAACAATTTTTTTTTTAAAGTAGATTTACTCAGATTTTTAGTTTTGGAAAGAAATGATTGAAAAAATGAAAAGAGCTTTGTTGTAGAAAGTTTTGATTTTATGGCACTTTTGTTTCCTTGTTGCAACCATGCCACACAAAAGCACTACCCTTTTTGAGTAATAACAGCCCTAAAAACTTTTTAATAAAATGAAATAGAAACATTTTTCTTTTTTAGGGTACACTACACCAACTAGTTTTGGTTAGGATCTTGAGTTTAAATCACCTTAAACCACTCAAGATCACACATTACGCAAAAATCGTAGTGAGACTATCACAGGTAAACACATTTCACTCAAAACTTGCCTGGGATCTATGCAGTAGGTCATTGCGAGATCAGATTGTTGGGAATACTCCTCCTACTTTCTGTTCGAGCATACGCCAGGATTGGATTGGGTATTGGGAACTCTTTCGAGTTTCGGGCTTAGCTACCCTGCCCACGCTTTCTGATTCGACCAGTGACTGTTCCCCTAGGAGTTTTCGGTGTTGTGGTATCCTTAGTATCTGACTCTAGGTTCATACACAGGTGACAGCAGAGGGTATATCTGCTGTACCTAAGACAGACGTGGGAGGAAATCCCTTGCAGGTCTTTGGGAGGGCGGTTGGGTGATTCCAGCGCTTGCACCCTTAGTCATTGTATTGTGGACCCCGGGTAACTGTCTTTCTTCCTTCGTTGATCTGTTCTGGGCCCTCATCATCCCAGACTCTTCTCCGGAAGGCATCTTTGTTTGCCTGGTTTGTATACTTAGGACTTTTTAGTTGGCATGTTGTTTGCCCCCTAGTTGTAGTGGCCACCAAGTTCTAGTCTGTTATTTTATATTTATAATCACGGAGAATCAAGAGATTCGTAGATCGAGGAGGTTTCGTAAATACTTCCAAGCATCAAGCTTCAAAATCTCAAGCAAAATTCTAGGCTTCCAAGCTCCAAGCTTGAAACTATCAAAGCAAAGGACTGTTGAGCACCAACTTCCTTCTCCAACAAAAAAGCACTTGGGAAGTATTGAGTATTGATGTGCTTCAGGGAGGTCTAAGAGGCATTATTTATAAGTTATAAGGCTCACTTTTAGGGTTAGGCTTTCAACATTACCTATTAACACTTTTCTTGGTTTTTTTTCATCCCATAGTCACTTTTTTCAGCTAAAATGGTAGCTCTACCCTTGTCAGAAAGTAGGCCAAATATTTCTTGATTTTTGTGAAACGTTTACCACTACCACATGATTATTGTATCATTAAGTTGTAGTTGTCTAGCTGGGCAGTGATGCCATTATGGAAGAAAAAATACACCTCAAACATTGCGGACCAAGATCAAATTTGAATGGTATTTGGAGACATCTTCCAAGCCAAAAAAGAGTTGGAAAGCAGAATGGAGAATCCTCACTTCCTTGAAAGTAGAACAAATTCTCTCTCATTGGAAGAAGTCTCTCTCCAATCCCAAATAGAAATGTGACAGAGACAAGAGGAAACCCTTTGGAAGCATAAATCCCATATTAGATGGTTGAAAGGAGAAAAAAATTCCAAATTATTTCATCGATCAATGATCCAATATTAACATCATAATCATATTAGTTCTCTTCTTAGTATCCAAGTCAATAAGCTAATTAAACATGAGGATATATAGAGAGAGTTAGTCTCCTTCTAACAATCTTTACTCAAGGAGCCACCAAGGAACATGATGGAATCCATTCACAAAATTACTCAACGGATCCCCAATTTGGTCACAGATGCTAATAATGATAGACTACTTCAAGAAATAAGTATGCAAGTCATAGAGCATGCTGCTAGCAATTGTCTGAGGCCTAACATCCCTCAACAACTACTAGTTTCGGAAGGCCCTACAATCCAGCTTTTCACTGAGCTTCAGTTCTTTGGAAGAGTAAGTTTGCTTGCTTGAAATCTCTAGGGAATTTTTTAATGTGTGGACACTTTTTATTTTTGTTGAGTCTAGAGAGCCATAGGATTGTTTGATTATATTTTTCAAAAATATTTTTAAAACACATCCTTGTATCAAAATTTCTTCAAAGTGGCTACTCTCCCGACCCGCCAGTCACGGCGGCAGCGAGGTGAGTTCATCAGGAGCACAAGGGAACCCATCACCACAACCTTAGGAAAATTTTTATTGTGGTGTGTTGTTTGTTCCCTGTTGTTCTAGTGGCCCCTAGGTTAATCACTTAGAATATTTTTGGTGCAATTGTGGAGTACCAACCTCCTCGTAGGGAATTGCAGTTGTACTAATTTTATATCATTTTTCTCATGCAGGCCTCCTTCTGGTTTCTATATTGATTTGGAATATCAATTGTGGAACATTAAGTAAGAAACAAGATGTCAAACATGGATCATGGAGAGAAAAATAAAACATTAAGACAAAAGGATGTAATATCATATTTTCAAAAACATCAATCCAATCATCCACATCATATTCATGGTTCAAGCTCTCTTGAGCAAGGTATCGGTGAGAGAGATGTCAACATTTTGGAGGATGCATCTGCAAAACATACAATGGATGGTAGAATACATTCATCTAGTGATCAAAGTGAGGCAAATGCATTTTCATCAGAAATTGGTAGCTCAAATGTTGAAGATTTTTCCATGCAAGGTGACATAGACCATTCACCGAAGAGGAAAAAAGGTCGATGGGACTTCGGGAGACAATTCCAATCTGATTGGGTATCAAGATTCTCATTTATTGAACTGATACCTCCGACAAATAAGAATGAAACCTCACAAGAAGTTAAATGCATTTCATGTAGTTGGAAACTTGGCAAGGTAGTGAAATTGCAAATGAAGCTGGACACAATAGAGAAGCATGTTGGGAAGGTGTATGATAAGAAAACTGGAAATGATGAGAAGAAATCTACTGCTAGATGGAAATCTGTTAGCCAATGTCGACATCTCCAATATGAAGAGGAATACAATAAATACTTAATAAATAAGAGAAAACTAGATGAAAGTGGAGGAACCATCACTTCTCAATTCGGAAAGATGATGGAAAAAAATTTGTTATCGAAGTCGATACAATTAAGCACTGTATTTCACATCCTATCCAATGGTCGTCCTATGACAGATTATCCAAAAATGATGAAATATCTATCTCTTATTCAAGTGCCAAATTTTCCATCTTCTCATTGGTCTTTAACGAGTGGTTGGGAATGGGGAAAATATCTAGCTCAAGTAGAAAAGGATGATATGAAAGAGAATATTGTGAATGCAACATTTTTGTCACTGTCCTTGGATGAAGTTACAGCTATTGATAATACTGCATGGATTTGCATGAGCATTTATACGGTCAATTACCATATCAGGAATTCCTATCTACTTGGAATTCATAAAATGAGCAAAAGTTCTACAGCAGAAAACATTTATGAACTTGTTATTAATACTTTGAAGGAAACTGGTGGTATGGATCATTCAATGATCGCAAAAAAGTTGGTATGCGTTGGAGCAGATGGAGCATCAGTAATGCAGGGACAAAGGAACGGCCTTTGTGCTAGACTACAACTCTCAGCTTCACCGTATATGATTGGTATTCATTGTATGGCTCACAGAATGAATCTGGCATTTAAAATAGTGAGAAACTTTCCATTGGTTTCAAAAGTTGAATATCTTGTACGTGAGGTTCATGCATACTTTTGTCGGAGTCCCAAACGGTTTTCAGAGTTTAAAAAATTTGCCGACAGTGTTACAAATGGAAACAAACTATTAAAAGATGTTGATACAAGATGGATCTCACTGAAGGGACCAGCTCAAAGACTATTCGATGAATATGCATCCTTGGTAGGGGTGATGTATGAACATCGCCTAAGTGTAGAAAAAGCTCAAACTCTTCTCTTTCTATTAACTGATATAGAGACATATTTAACATTGGCTGGAGTTCTTCCTCTCCTTCATGAAATGAATAGCCTCGTGAAGATGTCTCAGAGTCGCACGATGTATATTGCTGAATACACAAATGCTAGAAAACTAGCATGCCTTGCATTAGATAATTTGTATATGATGGCAGATTCTTTTACAGGTCTAGCATTTACAAATTGGGCTAAGATAATCAATATTGAAAATGATGAAAATTTATTGAAGTTTGATGAAAAAGGGTTTCTATGTATGGCAGTGCATGGGTATATGGTTCCTTTTTATTATAATGACAAAATAGGAAGAACCACCAAAGAGTGCCCTGTGTCAAGAGAACAATTTGACAATATTGTGATTTCAGTGAGGCGCAGCTTGATAGAAATTGCAAAATCACTATCATCAGAGATAAGAGAATGATTTCCTCGAGATGAATTGTTGGAGGCCATGTCTGTGGTATACCCTCAATATTGGAACGATTGTCAATGTTCAAAAACTATAAAGGTTGACTTTATAGCTAAAATCAAGATTTTGCAGAGCCATTTTTGTCGAGAGACCAAGATACAAGGAGAACATATTCAAGGTATTTTAGATGGAAAAAAATTGAAAGATCAAGCCCACTGCTTTGCTGATACAATGTGGGAGCAATTTTCTAAGTTGGATAATGCTCTAGAATATGGTGCAATTACAAAATTGTGGACTACACTCAGTGGTAGTGAATTTCTACTGCAAAATATGTCAGAGTATTTCAAATTAGTAGATTTATGTCAAACCATGATTTTGGGATCAGTGGAGGATGAGAGAATGTTTAGTGCATTAACATTTTTGAAGTCAAAGTTGAGGAATAAGCTTGATAAAAATGTGGATACATGCTTAAGATTATATGTAACAAAGTATGAGGTTGACAATTTTCCATATGAAAGAGCAGTAGCTCTCTGGTGATCAAATTGTGAAAGAAGAGGAGAAAACAATCTGGCAAATTTATCTAATGAATTTGATATGGAACATAATGTTGTTGAGGATCATAATGACGGCTCATTCGAAGAAGGTCATGTTCAGAGTGCCGAAAATGAGGACCAGTCCCAGAATGTGAATTGGGAAATGGATTTCACCTAAGATTGTATATGATCCAATACACATGAGAGACTCTTGAATCTTATTTTGGTATAGATGTTCCATGGACCCTTGCGGGTGATCATTATATGTAAATTTGAGCTAGCATTTTAATTAAAATTAGATTCTACATTGTACTTTTTTGTTATAAAATTGATGATATGACATACATTTCCTTGATGCAGTTTATTTTAAGATGTTTTTATATTTATCTTTTACATTGTCTCTTTTTTTATGTGATAGGAAATGACACTGGAATTTGACAAAGCTAGGCCTAGGATCTATCTCTTCACATAGATAGTGTCCTGACATTGAAGGATAAATAACTAATTTGACTACACTTTCGCTAAGCAAGAATGAGCTCATTCAAGTACATGAAACCATGTTGGTGTTTATCTCAAATATTTTGTGCAAATTTTTATGGTTTGTTTATTGCTTTTATTTGAAACATTTTGTCGATTTGTGGAGTTTGCATGTATTTTGGTTAATTATTGTGTTAGACCCTTGAATGCTTCTAGTTCTCATTTGATGCTTGATTTAACCCTTTGTTGTAGCTTGAATCAATATTAGATTTAGTTGATTTCCATTGATTTAGGGTTCGAGAAAATAAGTTTTTATTACCTTTTTTTTGCATGAATTAATTGTCTTCACTTTTTCGATTTGTTTATGATGATTGTATATTTTCTTTGTAAATACTTATCGTTATTCAGAAAAATAAATGAGCTCTACATAGATAAGCGAAGAGAAAAATGGTCTATGCACTAGGTTCCTATGCATTGATCATCGGAGACCTATTGGCACGAGACCAACATTCCTCTAGTCCAATTGGAATAATTACGTTTCAAAATTTTCCTAGCCTCCATGGGAATAATTGGCTAGTGAAGGCCAAAATGATGCATAATGTCTGATTCTATTAGTTTATCGGTTTGTCAAGGTCCAAGTCCCCACATGTCATGGAAACTCTAATCAATAGAAAAAAACAATTTGTAATAAAAGCTCTAACATGGGTTATAATAACATCTACACACCAATATCAACAAACAATACAACATCTACAATCAAAATCAACTACTAGACACATTTAGATATGGTATCAACAAATGGTATAACATTTAGATATGGTACTAGTGTTGAGGAATTTAGATGGAAAAAAGTTACATTGTCCAAAAGTATGACACAACAATAAGATAGCCCCCAATAGTCGACACTACAGGATGCCAACAAAATCACTATAATGTTATTCAAAGTATGTGCCAAGAAAAATACTTAAGGAACATGCCTAGCTTAAAACCTATGTACAAACTTGCCTTGAAGTATCAAAAACAGTCTAGGGTAGCCACACAATCTATTGAAGGATAGTCTGTGGGTGCAGTTCCTTTGTTGATTTAAGCAATTCAAAAAAGTCATCTCCCAAGACTATTAAAGAAGAAAAAGAAGAAATCTCTAATAATTGCAGGGAGGACTACAAATAGATTCTAGAAACTCAAGTAGTAGAGGAAAAAATTGTAAGTAAGAAGAAGATGCAATGCTAACGTCATCAGAGCTATGAATAACAATCTCCACCCGAAGAACCCCTCTGATAATGTTCCTCCCTGCCATGTCCATGTTGAGCACATCTTGAAAGCATTGCATTCAATGAGGCTGTATTTCGCTTTGGCACTTGGCCAAACACTTTATGTGCATCCTCCAAACACCCACATTTAGAATACATGTCTCCAAGATCTACTCGGCTTTGCTTGGATATCAAAACTTCATTAAGGCCACCACCATTTGGTATTGAAATAGAGCAATTGAACTCAACATTTGAAGAAGCCTTGAACTCATAATTAACAAGCAGAGTGTCATTCAATGTGTTTTATAGATCAATGAAAGATTCGCCAAATTTTTACAATATTTTATAATTCAGTGAAATATTCGCCAAATTTTTACAATATTTTATAATTTAGTGAAATATTCGTCAACTTTTTACAATATTTTATAATTCAGTAAAATATTCGCCAAGATTTTACAATATCTTATAATTTAGTGAAAGATTCGCCAAGATTTTACAATATCATATAATAAAATGAAAGATTCGCCAAAAAATTATATATACATATTATATTATTGATAAAATCGCTTTCAAATTTTCCTATATATCGGGGAGATTTGACAATTTTTTTACCATATAAATTTGGGGGGGGTTCTTAAAATCATCCCTGCTTATTATTATACTGTCCAACAAGGTGAAGGGATACAACCTGCAGCACAGCCATTGCACTTCCTCTTCACTGTCTCACAGTCTCTCTTCATTATCTCATAGATCTTTACAATGCATAAAACCTAATACATCAACCCTAACCATATTACAATGTCTTTCTTATAAAGGGGAAATACAATGGGAACATATCACGGGTTACCCAAAACCATGGGCCCGTAAACTGTTGGAGAAAATAACTCCAAAAAAATTTCTCGGATACTGGAAGATCTATCTCCAAAACCAACAATCTCCCACTTGGAGACTGATCACAACAACTCCACCGCTTGTACTTGCTGGACCTTGGACTTGGAAAATTTCTCATCTTCACCTTCATACTAGAATTCCAACTGAAACTGAGTAGAAACTCAGTTTCTCTCTGGTCACTACCTTTCTAAACATGTCTATAGGATTCTGGCTAGTATGTATATTTTCCAGCTTCAACAGTTCATCTTCTAGAACAGACTGTATGAAATGGTACTTGAGTTGTATATGTTGAGTCCTAGAATGGAATGTTGAGTTCTTTGCAATATTAATGGCACTCTGGCTGTCACTATACAACCTGCTATCCTTTTGCTTCTTACCCAATTCCTCCATCAACCAAATCATCTCTTTACTAGCCTCTGTAACAACAACATAATCTGCTTCCATTGTTGAAAGTGCAACAAGCTTCTGTAGTTTTGAAATCCATCTTACTATTGTTCCACCTATAGTAGACACATACCCTGTTTTGCTCCTCCTACTATCATTATCACCTGCAATATCTGCATCAACATATCCCTGTAGAACAGTTTCTGAACCTCCAAAACATAATTCCTGAGTGGTAGTACCTCTCAAATACCTGAGAATCCATTGTACTTCCTTCCAATGTTCTTTACCTGGATTGTTCATATATCTTCTCACAACTCCCACTGCATGTGCAATATTTGGTCTTGTGCACACCATGGCATACATTAAGCTGCTAACTACTGATTGATAGGGAATCTTGGACATGTAATCTTTCTCTTCCTATGTCTTGGAACACATTTCCTTACTTAGACTAAAATGGCTGGCCAAAGGTGTACTAACTGGTTTTGCATTCTGCATTCTGAACCTATCCAATAGCTTTTGTATGTACTCACACTGAGATAATGTCAATTTGTGATTTTTCCTATCTCTTGTTATTCTCATACCAAGGATTTGCTTTGCAGCGCCCAAATCCTTCATCGCAAATGAATTAGATAGCTTCCTTTTGAGCTTATTTATATCCTACATGTTAGACCCTGCAACAAGCATGTCATCCACATACAATAACAAGATGATATAAATTCCATTATCTAGACTCTTGAAATAAACATAGTGGTCAGAATGACATCTACTATAACCTTGTTCTGTCATAAACCTGCCAAATTTTAGATACCACTGCCTTGGAGCTTGCTTCAAGCCATACAAGCTCTTTTTCAACCTGCATACCAAGTTCTCCTTACCTTTAACCTCATACCCTTGTGGCTGCTGCATATATATGTTTAGATATTGTAACTTCTAAGAATATTATATGTGTACTTTATTATTCCGGAGATGTTTCATTCCTCCGTGAAGACCCTATTGTATATACTGAGATGTTTTATTCCTCCATCGAGAATGTGGTAACTTCGGTGATTAGACTTCCCTAGTAGGGTCGGCCCTGTATGAGTCATGTGGGTTAAAGGGTTATTAGACCACCCTAGAGGGGTCGGCCCGTTCATCCTTCTGTTAAGTGGTTAAGTTGGGGCCGACCTAGTTAGTGTAAAAGTCAAGTCAGAGTTGTGTATAAATATAGGAGGTGTGTTCCTCATTTAACACACATTCACTCACTTGTGATTGGCGCATAGGAGAGAGAAAGATCTGCTATGGAGGAGAATGAGCTCATGTTTGGGGATTACATCTTTTTATTTTCTGGTCATCTATATTGAGGAAGCTTTGCTGGGTTTTCTACCCCACGAGGGTTTCCCAGGATAAATCTGTGTCTCTTGTATTTATGCTATGCTTGTTGTTCTTTCAGTGATCCTGTATATGCTATTTTTGTGAAATGGAATGTAATACTGATTTTTTTGTCTTAGCATATTGAATCTTAACCTGGAATCAGAGCTATCCTCAAGGAAGGAAATGTATGGCACTTACGACACGTGTCTCACTTGCGACAATTTGAAACTTAGGGTTTTATATAGAGAAAACCAATCATCGTGGCACTTTCCCTATAAATCCATTTTGGCGAAGGTTCAGGATCTAAAAATTATACAAGTCATAGATAACATCCCCCTATACCTTTTGTCCAAAGTTTAGCCTACAATTCATTGTACTTTGTGATTTATGATCCGTACAAGTTAGGGTTTCTGCCTCTTTCAGATCTCAGTCATAAACAGGTGACCTAGGAAAAAAGGTCATATCTTGGGCTAGGAAGCTCCAAATGAAATTTCGTAAAAAGTGACAGGTAGGGAAAGGATTGTAGTTTCACAAGTCCTCTTTTCAGAGGCCTAAGTTGAAACAGTGACACGTGGAACTCTGTACAAGTTCGCTATATTGTTTCATCCCATAAAAAGGTCACGTTGCGACACTTGGCATAACTCTCTCTTAGAGAATTCATTAAAGCTTAGACATGTGGGCTTGGAAAGATGACATGTCAGGATACCACAGGAGGATGTTTCATGTTGATGTATATGTAACTTCGGAATGTATTTCACATATATCTATATTTTATTCCTATAGATATGTTATTATTCCTCTATACGGAAGTGTCGTAACTTATACTTAATGGATTATTAGACCACCTTGTTGGGGTCGGCCCTGTATAAGTCATGTGGGTCAAATGGTTACTAGACCACCCTATTGGGTGTCGGCCCTGTCAGCATTATGTTATGTGGTTATGTTAAGGCCGACCTAGTAAAGGTTATTAGGCAAGTCAGGTCAAGTATAAATAGTGTGCGGGAGGCACTTTATTTCCTCATTCACTTCTCAGTCATGCACTCATGAGAGCGTGGCGCACTAGTGGAGGAGGAGAAGCTGCTGCTAGGAGGATTATCTCTTATGTTTGGGTTGTATCTCTGCTCTATCTATCTCTGAGGAAGTTGTGGGGTTTTTCACCTTTATGGTTTTCCCCACGGAAACTCTATGTGTCTATTGTCTCATGTGTTTGCTTATGCTTTCTTGTTGTAATTAATATGCTATGCATGTTATTGTTGGAAAAACAGGATCGCAGAGCAATAACAATAAACAGAAATGAAAATATAATCACACATACACATTACAAGAGAGACACAGATATATCATGGTTCACCCAACTTGGGCTACGTCCACACTGAATTTGCTAGTCCTTATTATTATTACCGTCCAGCAAGTCGAAGGGATACAACCTGCAGCACAACCGCTGCACTTCCTCTTATCTGTTTTACAGTCTCTCTCCAGATCTCAAAGATCTTTACAATGCATAAAACCTAATACATCAACCCTAGCCGTATTACAATGTCTTTCTTTTATAAGGGAAATACAATGGGAAAATACCACGGGATACCCCGGACCCCCCATCCAGGGGGGATGGGACCCCCTGGAACCCCGTGAGGGGGCGATTCCCCCCCACACCCCCCCGCTGGGGTGAGTGTACAGTCCACCTACACATCATATAGAACTGGGGTACAAACACGGCTAATACAATATCATCTATGAGACTAGAAGATCTGGCTCCACAACCAATAGTTATTCTCTCAGTAAAGATCTTATATCAGATTGAAATTCTGAAAATCTAACATGGTATCAAAGCTAGCCTGAAACAAGGCATGGTATGGCATGTATGACACTTGTTGCACTTGCAAAGCTAGGGCTTGATATAGCAAAAACCAGTCATCATAGAATTTTTGCTATAAATCGATTTTGGAAAAGGTTCAGGATCTGAAAATCTTACAAGTCGAATATAAGATCCCAATGTACCTTGTGTCAGAAGCAAAACTTCTAATTCGTTGTACTTTGTGTTTTATGATCTGTACAATCTAGGGTTTCTGCCTCTTCCACATCTGAGTCATAAACAGGTGACTTGAGAAAAAAGGTCATAACATGGGTTAGGGAGCTCCAAATGAAATTTTGTAAAATGTGGTAGCTAGGGCACGGACTTTACTTTCACAAGCCAGAGGTTTAGAGGCCAAAAGTGAACCAGTGACATGTGGCACACCGTACAAGTTCTCTCGCCTGTTCTATCCCATAAATAGGTCACGTTGCAACACTTAGCGTAACTCTCTCAGAAAATCCATTTAAGGTCAAACCTATGGGGATGGAAAGATGATAGCTCAGGCTGCCACAAGAAATATTTTCAGGCCTTGTGTATTGGAATGTTCGGAGTTACACCAGAAACAATCAGGTGCATATTTTTGTCAAAACAAAATTATTTTTGAGCACCTTCATTCATGGCTTCGGGAATTTAGGGTTTCAGAGAAAGTTGGAATTTTTGTAATTGGAGACCATAGCTGAATGGTACTCATCAAAATCGAAATTTAGAGACCAAGATCATATTTTTTGGTTGGGTAGAAGGCCGGGCTTGATCAAACCCCAGTTCGGGACTTTAATCGGAAAGATGGAAAATTAAGGCTTCTGCAAAAATGGGAATTTTTGAAATCTGTGACCATAGATGGAAGCTCCTTGGAAAAATCAAAGTTTAGAGCTTTGAATCAAACTATTTGGCTGGGTGAAGATCTGGGAAAATCAAACCCTAATTCAGGGTCCTCCCTAGTGAATCCGGAAGATTGAAAAACAAATTTGAGGGGTAAAACTTTACAGTTTTCAAATTCTGAGTATACCAGGTTGATCAGCTCATCAAGGCACATCTTTCTATCCTTTCAGAAGTTTGAAATTCAAATTTTGAATTTTTAGGGTTTCTCTGACAAACCCTAATCCAGCTTCAGATCCAATTTCTACAAATACAAGTGAATTGGGTTAATCCTAGAAGAGAATGGATTGGTCACTTGCATAAGTGAAGAAGTTCCTGTTTCAGAGGGAGATGAGGCTAAGGCCTTACATAAGAAGATTACAAGTAATCTCGACAGGTATGACTTACAGGTATGTTTTGAATTCTGTTCATGGTTAAGTTTATGATATGTTTGTCTTCATATCATTACGGTTAGTACAATCTTGATTAACTACTAGACTTGTCGTATCACCTTAATAAAATTATGAATACATGATAGACGATATTCATTGATTAAGGTTTTGACACTTATGATTGTACTAATGCATTGTGATGTTGTATGAGGTTTATGTTGTTCGCTAACATGAAAGGTACACCAAGAAAGACAAATCATGTTCTACTTCAAGAACATATGATCATGGTGACATGAAGACAAAGATTCATCCATTGTCATGGATCACATAGAAGATCTACTTACGAGGTATGTATAACTTGGTTCTACAATGGCTAACTTATGAGACATGCATGTTACTAGCACAAGTCATTGAAGAGAACCAGAAGACATCATGCGGGTATGTTTGACATAACTAGCTAACATAGTCATCCAGGTTTGTTTTTCCTATATCAAGTTAGAATCTTACCTTGTGTTAGGATCCCTTATATAAGTATACTTGGTATGATTGGTTATGTTTATTCATAAAGTTAGAAATGTAAGTAATCAAGGGTTTATGCATATTATGTCTTTTATCTTGATTGATGATTTGACTAACCAGAAGAGTCCTATGATCAAATAAGAATATGCATGAGTAAAAGAAGTATTCCCTGAAACCTTGAATACTAATGTTTATTATCTGTGTTTAAGATTATTGCGTTTTGATAGTATTAAGATTATACTAATGAATGCATGATTATGTATGAGATCTTGAGGATAACACAATTATGATACTAGTAAGTATGCATAGTAATCAAGGATGGATATAAGTTCAAGAACAAGTAATCCAGGAAGCAAAGATCAAGAGAGAGCACAATCTAGTTGTTCCTGCAAGGAAGCAAAGATCAAGAGGGAGCACACTCCAGTAGTTTCTGCAAGGATGCAGATATTCAAAGGGAGTTGACCACTTCTCACAATCCACATCATAATAGAGTTGCATAAAGGAAGCAAAGACTGAGAGGGAGTCAACCCAACAAACAAACAAAGATAAGTATTTGAATTATCATTTCTTGCATATTTGATTGTTTAAATAATACTGTTCAATAATGTATATACTGATGTTCCTAGAATTAGGCTGTGTATTATGCATATTAGAATAGTTGCATTGATGAACAGTATACTACTAATAGACATGGGTAAGTGGCCTATGGCACTATACAACATTCCATTGCTACTTATCTAGAATGAAACCTCTTTGCTGACATGTTGGGAGTTGTGCACACTCTTAACAATGTTTTGGTAGAGATTGGAAGGCATCTAGAAAGTTACGAGATATGGATAAATGTTGTATTGAAGCATTGGCTAAGATAATTGCATGACTGTATCACATATTTCTTTATGTGTAAGAATTTGTTCTGAAAACTATGAGATGTTTCTAATCATGCAATTTAACTTGTTTTGTAGGAAATATTGTATACAATCACCTACAAAAGAAGGACTACAACATTTGTTCAGCAACAAAGTTATCTATTAAAGATATTGAAGATATTGAAGCTCTTAGGATCTTGGAAGAATTCCGTGATCGAGGAGTACAAGTCGATCATGAAGCTGTTTGGGATGCAGTCCCAAGACCTGAAGGGAAGTCTGTAGTGACTTCCAAGTGGATCTACAAGCTCAAGCATGTTGCAGATGGCAGCATAGAAAAATACAAAGCGAGTGATGAAGTGGAAGATACAATAGATGGATTTCAAGACAACCTTCTTAAATGGTGTAGTAAAAAAGGAAAGTGTATGTGGAGTAGCCACTTGGTTTTGAGACACATGACAGAAAGTCATATGTGTGTAGGTTGAAAAAAGCCTTGTATGGCTTGAAGCAAGCTCCTAGAACTTGGTATGGTAGGATAGACAGCTTTCTATCCAGTTTGGGGCTTTACCAAGAGTAAAGCAGATTCCAACCTTTACTACAAGGTTGAGGAAGGAAATCCATCGATACTACTTTTGTATGTGGATGACCTATTTGTTACAGGTGAGGATAGATTGATTGCTGACATGTAGCGGAAGCTTGCAGCCGAGTTTGAGATGAAGGACTTGGGGATGATGCACTATTTTCTAGGCATGGAGGTGTGGCAGAGTGCAGATGGAATCTTCCTTGGACAAGGGAAGTATGCACTAGAGATCCTGAAGAGGTTCGGGATGATGGACTACAAGGCCATGGCCACACCTATGGCATCAAACCTGAAGCTTATGTGTGATGCTTCATCTTGTTGAATATTGTAACTTCTAAGAATATTATATTTGTACATTATTATTCCGGAGATGTTTCATCCCTCCGAAGTAACCCTATTATGTATCCGAAGATTTTTATTCCTCCGAGGGTGTGTGGTAACTAGGGTTATTCGACCCACCATGTGGGGGTCGGCCCTGATCTTGTACTTTAGGGGTTATTAGGCTTCTCCAGGAGAGGTCGGCCCCATTGGGTATTTTTGTCAGTGAGGAGTTAGTATAAATAGAGGAGGTGAACTCCTCATTAGACACACACACTCACTTGAGAAAGATAGCACACTTGTCTAGGAGATCTACTAAGGAGACAAAGAAGGAGGGAGCACATCTTGTATTTTGGTTGATCATCTTATTGAGGAAAGCTTTGTTGGGTTTTCTACCCCATGAGGGTTTCCCAGGGTATATTCTGTGTCTATCTTGTGATTGTGCTTCTTTCAGTGATCTTTCTATTCTATTTGGTTTAAACTTAACATGGTATCAGAGCTAGACTGAATAGGACATCTTTCACAAGGTAAGAATCTCTCTCTCTCTCTCCGGTGAAGTTTAGGGTTTCAGTAGAAAGTTGGTATTATTGCCATCTGATTGCATGGCTGGATAGCCCTTCTTAAGACCTTTCTTTTGAACCCTAGATCAAACTTTTTGGTTGGGTAGAACTCCGGGAAAGTCAAACCCTAATTCTACCAAAAGTGCGATAAGTGAGAAATTGGTTTCAGTAGAAAGTTGGTATTATTGCAATCTGATTGCATGGCTAGATAGCCCTTCTCAAGACCTTTCTTTTGAACCCTAGATCGAACTTTTTGGTTGGGTATAACTCCGGGAAAGTCAAACCCTAATTCTACCAAAAGTGCGATAAGTGAGAAATTGGTTTCAGCAGAAAGTTGGTATTGTTGAAATCTGATTACATGGATGGATAGCCCTTCTCAAGACCATTCTTTTAAGCTCTATATCGAACTTTTTGGTTGGGTAGAACTCCAGAAAAGTCAAACCCTAATTCTATCAAAAGTGTGATAAAATCAGAAATTCTATCCCAGGATCCGGAAAAGTAAAAGGGTAATATTTTTAAGTAAGTACTACTGTCTCGTGGACTCCCCCAAGAAAATATGGCTCCAGATACTAATCTTGAAGACAATCTAGAAGGTATAGAGAATTTTCGGGCATGGAAGTACATAATTGGTCTCATACTTGAAGAGAATGATCTTGCTCATTATATCAAGGATGAAGTTGCAGAACCAGAAGGAGATGAAGCCAAAGAGAAGCATAGGAAGGATTTGATTAGGGAAAAGAGAATCATAGCTGATTCTATTAAAGACCACTTGATTACCCAAGTGGCCTCCAAGAAGACTCCAAAGGAAATGTATGATGCCCTAGGAAGGATGTATGAAGGAAAGAACATCAATAGGAAGATGAATCTAAGGACTCAGTTGAAGAGTACCAAAATGCACAAAGGAGAATCCATTCAAGATTACTTCTCAAGAGTCTCTCTAATCAAGGAGCAATTAGATGCCATTGGTGATACTCTTGATGAAGATGAACTTGTTATGACAGCCCTAAATGGTCTCACTAAACCTTGGGAATCTTTCATACAAACCATGTCTGCCAGAAAATAAAGCATGAAGTTTGATGTAGTATGGGAGGACTGTGTTCAAGAAGAGGCTAGGGTAGCCAACAAAGAAGCTCTTCTCAAGGAGGATGACCAAGCCTTGGCCACCCACACCAAAAGAGGAAAGAGAGCCACTTCAAGAAAGTGAACTACAAAAGGTCTCAACCCTCTCATAGATTCAAAAGGAAAGGAGGAACAAAATCAGAAAGAGACCTCTCCACAGTCCAATGTTATAATTGTTTTAAACTAGGACACTATGCTAAAGACTGTACTCTTCCAGGAAATAAGAAGAAGAAGTTTGTTCACAAAAGACATCATGCACATATGGCAGAAAATGATAGTGAAGAAGAAGAAGAAGAAGAAGAAGAGGAGGAAAGGCCTCAAAGGAAAAGATCTAAAGTAAAGAAAGAAGATCCAGAAGAATATGTCTTATTTTCTGCACTCTCTGGATCTGTGTCTCCTAGTGAAGATATATGGCTCATTGATAGTGGTGCTTCAAAGCACATGACAGGTCAAAAGAAAACTTTCTCAAGAATTGAAGAAAAGTCCTCACCCCAAAAGGTATCTCTAGGAGATGACTATCAATATCCCATCAAGGGAATTGGGAATTGGTGAAGCAAGCTACAGGCTTGATTCTGGAACTCCCTTGAAGATGAAAGAAGTCTTATATGTACCAGGTTTAAAGAAGAACCTTCTCTCTATCTCAGCACTAGATAAGAAACGCCTTAGGGTGGCTTTCATAGATGGACAAGTACTCATGTGGTCCAAAGGAAAGTCAATTAAAGATGCAGTTGTCATTGGTGAAGAAGAAGGAGGTCTCTACAAGCTCAAGGGCCATCCAGAAACTGCCCTTGCTCATGAAATCTCTAGTCCCAGTGAGCTATGGCATAGGAGATTAGCTCAAATTAACTACAAAGCATTACCTTATGTAAGCAAGGTGGTCACAGGGTTACCAGACTTGAAGGTTGATCATGATGGCTCATGTAAAGGGTGTAAGAAAGGGAAGAATATCAAGAACCCCTTTCCAAAGAGTGAAACAAAGACCAAGAGCATCTTGGAGCTAATACACTCAGATGTATGTGGTCCAATGCCCACCACTTCTCTAAGTGGGTTTGAATACTATCTTTCATTTATTGATGACCATTCAAGGAAAACTTGGATATACTTTCTAAAAGGTAAAAATGAAGTCTTTGGAAAGTTCAAAGAATTCAAGGCTCTAATAGAAAATCTCTCAGAAAAGAGAATCAATATTCTCAGAACAGATAATGGTGGAGAATATACTTCAAAAGAATTTGAAGAATTTTATAAAGAAGCCGGAATTAAGAGAGAACTAACCACTCCCTACAATCCCCAACAAAATGGGGTTGCTGAGAGGAAAAATAGAACTATCATGGAAGCTGTGAAGACTATGGTACATGGCCAGGATCTTCCCATGTATCTATGGGTTGAAGTAGCCAAGACAACAGTACATGTGCAAAATAGACTATCTCATAGTGCTCTTGATTTCAAAACTCCAGAAGAAGTGTTTACAGGAAAGAAGCCTGAGGTAAGTCATCTTAAAATATTTGGGTGTCCTGTGTACATCCACATTCCAAAAGAAAAGAGAACCAAGTTGGATCCTTCTCGTAAGAAGGGAATATTTGTTGGTTATTGTGAATCATCCAAAGCCTTCAGGATTTACATACCAGGTTTTCATCATATAGAAATCAGTAGATATATAACATTTGATGAAGAAGCAGCTCTCAAGAAATCTAGGAAGTGCCAACTTGAAGAAATCTATGAAGAAGATCCCTCTCCCAGAATCACAGACGCTGCTCACATTCCTGAAAGTGATTCACCAGAGAACCAAGACATGTTGGAACTACAAGAACCTCTTATTACAGATTTATCTAAGAAAAGAAGGCCAGCATGGGCTAGAGATATTATTCAAGGGGCTGAAAGATATGGGGCTCCTGAAGGGTCCACCAGAGAAAGAAAGAAACCAAAGCTAGTGTCCAACTATATGGCCTTGATGTGTGATCTTGTGGATCAACTACCTACTAGCTATGAAGAGGCAGCTCATAAGAAAGAATGGGTAGAAGCAATGACAGAAGAATATCAGTCAATAATGAAAAATGATGTTTGGGATATAGTTCCCAAACCAAAAGATAAAATTGTGGTTTCTTCCAAATGGATCTTCAAAATAAAACATGTAGCAGATGGAAGCATTGAAAAATACAAGGCAAGATTTGTAGCCAGAGGGTTCTCTCAGAAGGAGGGAATTGACTATGAAGAAATGTTTGCACCAGTTGCTAGGTATACTTCAATTAGAACTATCATGGCACTTGCATCCATGATGAAGTGGAAATTACACCAAATGGATGTTAAGACAGCTTTTCTTAATGGTGTAATTGAAGAAGAAGTATACATAGAACAACCACAAGGGTTTGAGGTTAAAGACGGAAGGACTCATGTATGCAAACTGAAAAAGGCATTATATGGATTGAAGCAAGCCCCCAAGGCTTGGTACAGAAGGATTGACAATTTCTTAACAAGCATGGGCTTTACCAAGAGTAAAGCTGACCCCAATCTTTACCTCAAAGTGATGGATGATGAACCAGTTATATTGTTTTTATATATAGATGATCTATTTCTAACTGGAAATGAGAAACAGATTATTGAAAGCAAGAAGAAGCTTTCTTCAGAATTTGAGATGAAAGATCTCGGATTAATGCACTACTTCTTAGGTCTAGAAGTATGGCAAGAACCAAAAGGAATCTTTGTGAATCAAGGTAAGTATGCTGTGGAAATTCTAAAAAGGTTTGATATGTTGGAATGTAAACCCATGGCCACTCCCATGGACTCCAACCTAAAGATATTAGTTAATGACTCATCAGAACTAGTGGACCTAACTCTATATAGACAAATCATCGGGTCATTAATGTATTTAACAAATACCAGGCCAAATATTTGCTTTGCTGTAAATACTCTAAGTCAGTATCTAGTAGAACCTAGAAAGGTCCATTTAATAGCTGCAAAGCATGTGATGAGATACCTAAAAGGTACATTGGATTTTGGTTTATATTATCTTGGAGGTCATGAACTCAAGTTACATGGTTACTCAGATTCTGATTGGGCAGGAAGTGTCTCAGATAGAAAAAGTACATCAGGTGGATGTTATGGTCTTGGATCTGCCATGATCTCTTGGTATAGCAAGAAACAATCCAGTGTGGCCCTCAATACTGCTGAAGCAGAATACATAGTTGCATGCTCTGCCAACTATGAAGCAGTATGGCTTCGGAAACTACTATCTAGAGTGTTTGACTTAGAAATGGATCCCACTATGATTATGTGTGACAATCAAAGCTGCATTAAGATGACAGAAAATCCTGTATTCCACGATAAGTCGAAACACATAGAGATCCGATACTTTTATATACGAGATATGGTGCAGAGAGGAGCTATCAAGCTCGAGTATGTAAGTACTGAGGATCATATTGCAGATATTTTGACCAAACCGATGTCTCGAGTAAAATTTGAACACTTCCGAGACAAGCTTGGTGTAGTTCAAAAGGACCCTCCTCGAAAGGGGGAGTAGCATAGTCACTAATGATGAGATTGCCTCATCAAACACAAGTTGATTATAAGGTTACCTGTTCACCACACCTAGATACATAGAAATATTTAGATTTAGGATTCTTATGCTTAAAACACTTAGTTATTACTTATACATGCTTTTGATGTTAGATGTATACATGCTTTTGATGATAGATGTATTAGTGAGAATACATGCTTTTGATGATAAATGTATTAGTGAGAATACATGCTTTTGATGTTATATGTATACATGCTTTTGATGATAGATGTATTAGTGAGAATACATGCTTTTGATGTTAGACGTATACATGATTTTGATGTTTTAGTGAGAATACATGCTTATGATATTGGATGTATTAGTGAGAATACATGCTTTTGATATTAAATGTATTAGTAAGAATACATATTTTTTTATGATACGTGTATTGATTAAAATGTACTTGTATGGGTGAGGATACTTGTACCTCTATTGATGAGAATACATGTGAGGATTGCATCATCCTGAAAAGAGCCGTAGACATGATGTCTCCGAGAATGAAGTCCTTGGTGGACATGATACGATTGCATCATCCTAAAGAGAGCCATAGACATGATGTCTTCGAGAATGAAGTCCTTGGTGGACATGATAGGATTGCATCATCCTTGAACTCAAGTTCTAAAGTGAGCCATAGACAGATGTCTTCGAGAAAGAAAAAGGATTGGATCATCCCTGGACTTCAGTCCTAAAGTGAGCTGTAGACAGGTGTCTCCGAGAATGGAAGATAGGACTGTATCGTCCCTAGACCTCGGTTCAAAATGTACGTGATCGAGATTTCATCGTCCCTAGACATGAGATTTGTCTTAAATGGATAAGGACTGATCATCCTGGAACTGGATCGGGATTGCATCGTCCCTAGACATGAGATTTATCTTAAATGGATAAGGACTAATCATCCTGGAACTTGATCGGGATTGCATTGTCCCTAGACATGAGATTTGTCTTAAATGGATAAGGACTAATCATCCTGGAACTGGATCGGGATTGCATTGTCCCTAGACATGAGATTTGTCTTAAATGGATAAGGACTGATCATCCTAGAACTAGATCGGGATTGCATCGTCCCTAGACATGAGATTTGTCTTAAATGGATAAGGACTGATCATCCTGGAACTGGATCGGGATTGCATCATCCCTAGACATGAGATTTGTCTTAAATGGATAAGGACTGGTCATCCTGGAACTGGATTGGGATTGCATCGTCCCTAGACATGAGATTTGTCTTAAATGGACAAGGACTGATCATCCTGGAACTGGATCAGGATTGCATCATCCCTAGACATGAGATTTGTCTTAAATGGATAAGGACCGATCATCCTGGAACTTGATCTTGATTGTATCATCCATGGACCTATGTCCTAAAGAGAACAGGATTGATCATCCTATAAACTAATGATCGTGTGATGATGATGACGATGATCGTGTGATGATGATGACGATGATCGTGTGATGACGATGCTGATGATCGTATGATGACGATGCTGATGATCGTGAGATGACGATGCTGATGATCGTGTGATGACGATGCTGATGATCGTATGATGACGATGCTGATGATCGTGAGATGACGATGCTGATGATCGTGTGATGATGATGTTGATGATCATGCAACGACGATGCTGATGATCATGTGATGACGATGCTGATGATCGTGCAATGACGATGCTGATGATCATGAGATGACAATGTTGATGATCGTGAGATGACGATGCTGATGATCGTAAGATGACGATGATGATGATGTTGATGTTCCAGTAACTGGTTGAGTTACTGATGATGATGAATTGAAGAAAGCTTCCGATGATTTATAGATGTATCATGTATGATGTAGCAGATGAATCCTTGCTTTTGCAGATGTTGTTATAATATCCTTCTCGTTAAGGGGGAGTGTTGAATATTGTAACTTCTAAAAATATTATATTTGTACATTATTATTCCGGAGATGTTTCATCCCTCCGAAGTAACCCTATTATGTATCCGGAGATGTTTATTCCTCCGAGGGTTTGTGGTAACTAGGGTTATTAGACCCACCATGTGGGGGTCGGCCCTGATCTTGTACTTTAGGGGTTATTAGGCTTCTCAAGGAGAGGTCGGCCCCATTAGGTATTTTTGTTAGTGAGGAGTTAGTATAAATAGAGGAGGTGAACTCCTCATTAGACACACACACTCGAGAAAGATAGCGCACTTGTCTGGGAGATCTGCTAAAGAGACAAAGAAGGAGGGAGCACATCTTGTATTTTGGTTGATCATCTTATTGAGGAAAGCTTTGCTGGGTTTTCTACCCCATGAGGGTTTCCCAGGGTATATTCTGTGTCTATCTTGTGATTGTGTTTCTTTCAGTGATCTTGCTAGTCTATTTGGTTTAAACTTAACACATCTGAGCCAGTTGATTTCACGATGTATCGTCAGATGATTGGGTCCTTAATGTGCCTTATGAACACTAGACCAGATATTTGCTTTGCGGTGAACACATTGAGCCAGTTCCTAATGGATCCCTGAGGTGCTCACCTGGTTGCTGTAAAGCATATTCTAAGGTACCTAAAGGGTACATTTGACTATGGGCTCAAGTATGATGTGAATCAAAAATTTAACCTATAGGGTTATGTTGATTCGGACTGGGTAGGTAGTGCTGCAGATAGGAAGAACACTTTTGGGTGCTGCTTCAGTATGGGATTAAGTGTGATCTCTTGGTTTAGCAGGAAGCAGTCCTACGTATCACTGAGTACAACCGAAGCAGAGTATGTTGCAGCTTTTTCAACTAGTTGTGAGGCAGTATGGCTACTATATGAGTTATTTGATCTCTTGTTGGATGCTACTGGTATCTTTTGTGACAACCAGAGTTGTGTGAAGCTGTCTAAGAACCTGGTGTTCCATGACAGGTCGAAGCATATCAAGATCAAATATTACTATGTCATGGGTATGGTGCAGAGAGGAGCAATGAAGCTCCTGTATGTTGTGACAGATGAGCAGGTTGCAGATGTATTGACCAAGTCGTTGGCCAGAGTGCAAGTTGAGTACTTCGGAGAGAGGCTTGGTGCACTTCAAATCGAGGTTCCTTCCAAAGGGAAGTGATGAGTTTGGAAGATGCAGATGCACATGAACTTTTCTGACATGGTCGATGTGTTCTCCCATGGTCGTGATGTAATTGTTGAGCCATTCTCACATGGTGGTAGATGTGTTCTCCCATGGTGTAGATGTAAGGGCTGAAGCCATTTTTCACATGGTGGTAGATGTGTTCTCCCATGGTGAAAAAGTAAGGGCTAGATCCTTCCCCAAATGGTGGTAGATGTGTTCTCCCATGTCAGTGGTGTAAGTGTTGGATGAGGTGCATCTGGGTTGTGCTTCGTGGACGATGAGATGATCTGAAGAAGATGATTCTATGATGATAAGGAGGATCATGGATGATGAGCATCAGGATGATGCTCCAGTTACTGCTTTGTATATGCATCATGTTGGATGCTTGTTATGATCAGTTGGATCATTTATATGTATATGCATCATGTGGGATGTTGGATATGATTAGTTGGGTCATTTATATGTTTATGCATCATGTTGGATGCTAGATATGATCAGTTAGATCATGTATGTATGTCTGCATCATGTTGGATGCTTTGTATGATTAGTTGGATCATGTATGTGTATATGCATCATGTTGGATACTAGATATGATCAGTTGGACCATGTATATGTATGTGCATCAATTGGATGCTTGTTATGATCAGGTGGATCATGTATTTTTGAATGTATCAGGTAGATACATTGTATGATCAGGTAGATCATGTATGATGATATGTATTAGATATGCATCAGGTGGATGCATGATATGATCAGGATGAGCATGGTTGATGAGCTTCAGGATGTCGCTCTAGATGATATGTATCAGGATGATGCAATGATGATCAGGATGATCATGTGATGATGTACATTAGGATGATGTATGATCAGTATCAGGATGATACTCTATGGTCATGGACATGTTGTGCAGATGAGCATGTAAGTAAACCTGGGAGATCTAGACAGGATGAAAAAGGCCTCAGATGCTCTTTCAAGGCATTGCTTTGGGAGGACATGTAAGTAGACCTAGGAGATTTGGATAGGATGAAAAGGGCCTCAGATGCTCTTTCGAGGCATTGTCCTATGGCATGTAAGTAGACCTGGGAGATCTGGATAGGATGAAAAAGGCCTCAGATGCTCTTTTGAGGCATTGCCATGACCACATGTAATCAGACCTAGAGATCTGGACAAGATGAAAAAGGCCTCAGATGCTCTTTAGGGTTCTTGCTTGGAAAGACACCCTTTTAAGGTTTTGTGGTAGGAGTAACATGTAATTAGACCTTGAGATCTGGACAAGATGAAAAAGGCGTCAGATTCTCTTTAGGGTTCTTGCTTGGCAAGACACCCTTTTAAGGTTTTGTGACTATCACATGTAAAAGATCCTGGGAGATCCTGTAGGTCGGATTTTTGTACCCGTAACAACCTGAGATTCTCTTTCAAGGTTTTGTGATGCACATAATAAGTCCCGAGGATTCCACAGTATGGCCAGTGATGATGAAGACCTGTAGGTGGTGGGCCTACATCCAGTATGAAAAAGGACTAGCTCTGTAGAACTTCCTATGACGAGTAGATTCAGAGATTGATTGAGATAGCAGTAGCAGTGATGATGACGATGATTCGAGGACGATGATTCAATGACGATGATCCAGAGAAGAAGACTTGTGCTGAAGACCTGTGTCGAGAAATACCTTCCTAGTTAAGAGGGAGTGTTGATTTATATGTAACTTTGGAATGTATTTCACATATATGTATATTGTATTCCTATAGAGATGTTATTATTCCTCTATACAGAAGTGTCGTAACTTATACTTGATGGGTTATTAGACCACCTTGTTGGGGTCGGCTCTATATAATTCATGTGGGTCAAAGGGTTATTAGACCACCCTATTGGGGGTCGGTAAAGTGGGTCAAAGGGTTATTAGACCACCCTATTGGGTGTCGGCCCTATAAGCATTATGTTATGTGGTTATGTTAAGGCCGACCTAGTAAAGGTTATTAGGCAAGTCAAGTCAACTATAAATAGAGTGCGGGAGGCACTCTATTTCATCATTCACTTCTCACTCATGCACTCATGAGAAAGTGGTGCACTAGTGGAGGAGGAGAAGATCCTTCTAGGAGGATTATCTCTTATGTTTGGGTTGTATCATTGCTCTGTCTATCTTTGAGGAAGTTGTGGGGTTTTTCACCTTTATGGTTTTCCCCAGGGAAACTCTGTGTGTCTATTGTCTCATGTGTTTGCTTATGCTTGCTTGTTGTAACTGATATGCTGTACATGTTATTCTCTCAGTAAAGATCTTAGATCATATTGAAATTTTGAAAAACTAACATTTCAGACCCTGCAGATCTACAATTTCATATTTTTACCAGAAACAATATGGCCCATTTGAAATGGCTTAACGGAGGAAATCTAAGATGAGGAGGAAGAAGCTCTCACTTAGGTTTTTTCAGTTCTTAGGTCTGGAAGGACCTGATACAATGTTGCAGACACTTGATACAACATTAGAAGATTTGATAATGGATTTGGAATCCATTCATCATAGATATTGATCCTCCATCAAAATGTTGTGGGAGGAAGGAGATTGAAAATTAGGGTTTTCAAGTAAGAAGAAACCCTAGCAAAGTTGGGAGACTCATAGGGAAGCGATGAAGAAGGTTTAAATGGCATTGATATTTATCATCCTAGCACCATGAACCTATACAAGATGTTTTACAAGTAATCTACCTTGGATGGTTAGGGTTTTACCCTGATAGAGAATACTACTCAACAGGTATGACTTGAGAAGACATATGTATGTTTTGAAATCTGATTCTTTATTAAGTTCATAATATGTTTGTCTTCATGTTATTGAGGTTAGTACAATTATGATTGTTTGATAATGAATGCATGTGAATGATAGAAGACATTCATTGATTAGGGTTATGACACTTATGATTGTACTAATGCACTTGTGGTGTTGTATGAGGATGATGTTGTCTGCTAACATGAAAGGTACATCAAGAAAGACAAATCGAGTTCCATGACCATGATGACATGAAGACAAAGACTCATCCATAGTCTTTGATCACATAGAAGCTCTACTTACAAAGTATGTATGACTCTTTTCCACTATGCTTAACTTATGAGATATGTAGGTTCTAGCACAAGGTCTCTAAATCATTGAAGAGAACAAAGAAGATATTGTTTGGGTATAATAATCTAGGTATGTTTTCCTATATCAAGTAAGAATCCTACTTTGTTTTAGGATCTTAGGTAAGCATACCTGTGTATGAAATGATCATGACCATACATAATGTTTTGATAGTATTGAGATTATACTAATGAATGTATGATTATGTATGAGATCATGAGAATGACACTAGTGTACACTTAAGCATGCATAGTCTTACAAAATGAATAGAAGTTCAAAGACATATAGAGATCAAGCAAAATGAAACCACATAAACATAAAAGATAAGTATTTGAGTTGTTATTTGAATCTCTGAAATAATAAATCATATTGCTTGTAATAGCTGTATACATATTTGATTTCCTAGAATATATCATGCAGAGTATAAGCATTCATATAACATTGAACAATATACTACTAATATGCATATGATGGGTAAGTTGGACAAACATTCCATTGTTGTTTATCTAGAATGAAACCTCTTTGCTAATAGGCTGAGAGTTGTGCATGCTCTTAATAGTATGTTCTGGTAGAGATGGAAGGCATCTAGATAACCACTGTATGCATACAGGATATGGAAAAGTGTTGTGCCAAAGTATTAGTCAAGATAGTTGCATAACTATGTGAGTCATATATGTATGCATTATAGGTTATCATGTCAAATGATTATGAAGTATTACTAATCATGTAATTAACTTTGATTTGTAGGAAAGATCATGTGATATGATCTACAAAAGAAGGATGATGAACACCGAACAAGTGATGGATGTTTAACAAGAAGACTTACAAATCAAATGTAATATAGAAGGCTTGTGACTAGAAGATTTTCTTAGAAAGAGGAAGAGGATCATGACGAGATGTTTTCTCTAAGTAGCTAGATAAGACCATTCTCTTAATGGTGTAATTGAAGAAGAAGTACGAATCAAGAAAAATCCCAGGATTCAATTGAAGAAAGCTCTGTACGAGTACCCAGGATCGATAGTCATTTGATGAGCTTAATGATCACCATGGGTGATGCGGATTTTAACCTTTGCTACAAGGTTGAAGATGGTGTCTATATACAGATGACATTCTTCTCTTAGATGGATGCAAGAAGGAACTCAATAACGATTTTGAATGATCTTAAGGCTCATATCAGTAGACCCATCTGACGGGAGATGGCACGGATATGCAGAAGATCACTCAATGTAGAGTGTGAATGATGTTTAGTCGCAGAGGGAGAATTGATAGCTTATTGACAAGATTGGGATTTACCAAAAGTAAAGCTGATCGTAACCTTCACCTTAAGGTTATGGATGCTGAATCTATTATACCATTTTTGTATGTGGATGATCTCTTTCTGATAGGAAATGAGAAATAGATCATGGCAAGCAAGAAGATGGCTATAGAATTTGAGATGAAAGATCTCGGACTGATGCATTACTTCCTAGGTCTGCAAGTATGGCAAGGCTCAGAAGGAATCTTTTTCAACCAAAGAAAGTATGCTGTGGAAATATTGAAAAGATTTGATATATTGGAATGTACAACCATGGCCACTCTCATTGGTTCCAACTTGAAGCTGTTAGCTGATGACTCATCAGAGTTAGTGGATGTGACTCTGTACAGACAAATTATTGGGTCATTGATGTATCTGATGAATACCAAGCTAGATATATGCTTTGTTGTGAACAACTTGAGTCAGTATCTAGTAGAACCTAGATGTGTTCACCTGATACTTACAAAGCATGTGATGAAGTACCTAAAGGGTATGCTAGACTTTGATCTATGTTATCTTAGAGATCATGACTTCAGATTGTATGGCTACACAAATGTTGATTGGGAAGGAAGTGTATCAGATAGGAAGAGCACATTGTGCTGATGTTATTGTCTGGGATATGCTATGATCTTTTGGTTTAGATGGAAGTAGTCTAGTGTGGCTCTCAGCACAGCTGAAGCAGAATATATAGCTGCTTGCTCTGCTAGTTGTGAAGCAATATGGCTTTGGAAGTTGTTATCAGGATTGTTTGACTTAGAGATGGACCCCATTGTGATCCTGTTGTTAATTTTTTGAGCATCAATTCAATATGATCTAGGATCTTATCTGAGAGAATAACATGTAAAGCATATCAATCATATCAATCACAACACGCAATCACATGAGACAATAGACACACAGAGTTTCCTTGGGGAAAACCAATAAGGTGAAAAACCCCAATAACTTCCTAAGAGATAGATAAAGCAATGATACAAAACCCAAGAATAAGAGAGAGTCACCTAGTAGTAAATTCTCCTCCTCCACTAGTGTGCCACTCTCCAATGAGTGTATGACTGAGAAAGTGAATGATCAAATAGAGTGCCTCCCGCACTCTATTTATACTTGACTTGACTTGCCTAATAACCTTTACTAGGTCGGCCTCAACTTAACCACATAACATAATGCTAACAGGGCCAAACCCCAATAGGGTGGTCTAATAACCTGTCATGTCCCAAATTTGGAATTGGGTCACAATGGCCTAATCGGCATTAGCCATATTCTTTAGAGTTTGTAAAATTGATGTTAAGGGTAAAATAATTGCCAAGGAGAAAAATTACTAGTTTCCTAGGTTTGGGGTGGAAGCTTTGGGATTTGGAATAAGGGGGATAATAAATGATGTTTAGACATTAGAAGGGTTCAAGTATTTAATAAATAGAGTGAATAAAGAAACTCAATAGAAATCCTAGGTGACAAATGGTTTTGGAGACATATGGAGGAAGTGGGATCCACACTAGCTTGATTTTTCATAATACATGGTATCTCTCTTTTGCAAATTCGAATTAATGGGAATGTGAACACTCTTGGGTGAGTTGGTAAGTTATAACACATGTCATTGAGCATATTAGGTCGAATTGGGAAGGATTTGTAACCTCCATGCAAGATAAAGAGTCAAAGTTGAAGTTTGTGGACACTTGGACTAGATTCCCTAGCCCCTATGACACCAATGATGGAGCATCTATGACAACTATGACAAATTGCAGAACTGACCTCTGACATCTAAACATTATGACATGTTAGCCCCAAAAATAGGCTCAAGGAAGGTGAATTTGGGAGTTGGAGAAGCCAAAGAGACTCAAAATAAAATTTGGGAGAAGATGGAAGGTTGGAACTAGGAGACAAGTGGCAAATGTGGAATATTTCCTAAATGGAAATCTATTGAGTCTATTGAGAGGATTTCGACCCTTAGAAGGCTAATGTTGGTTATAAAATGTAGAAATGAAGTATGAGAATGGATTTTGATCATTTGTAGAATTTGCAATTGCATTTGTGAAGAGGGAGAGCAAGTGGATGACTAGTTGCTTGCCTTAGCCAATTTCGAGGGTGAAAGATTCTCGTCCAAGTTGCTAATTGGGAAGGCCATTCAAACCTTTCATTTGGAGATTTAATGGAGTCTTTATTTTCAGGTGTAATCTACAGGGAATCTCATGGTTTCTTCTATTGCAGCTCACTCCTTCAACCATTTCCAGTTTTGACGGGATATTCTTGATCCTTGAGGGAGGGCGTTTTTGGTGAGCTATTGTACTCTTTGGGGGAGATTCTAATGCCCCATTTCTTTTGTAATATGAATTAAATACTATTTTATTCATCTTCAGAAAGTTTCAGGTCTAAATTCCAAGTAGAAATGTATAAATCTCAATTTTAATGAAAGAACAGTGCCATTTCCCCACTACCTTGTTGTGAATCAATGTAATGCTGATGATTTCGAATGAATGGATGATTCTCTGATATATTTTTGATCCATATACTGACATGGATGTCTTATAAAAGTTTCATGTACTGTACTTGAGCATTTGAAGCATTTTTACTCATTTTAGTTGTATTGGGAGGTGAAATAGTGGCATTTCCCCAAGGGTCGAATTGGGTATTTTTGCAGTTGAATGGGAGAGGGTGAGAAAAGTTGTAATAAACCATTAATGGTGCATATGAGACCTTAATAAAATACTTAACACATTACATACCTCTGTTCATAAATTTGAGTGGCTTTGGAGGCATTTGGGAAGCCATTTTCAGTACTTACCCCAGGGGGATTTGAACCCCAAATTACTAGTAAAATTGCATACTTGATCCAGAATCTTAAGAGAGTTTGCAGAGGTCTTTTGGTGGCCATATATCATCCATAAACATCATATTCTATTAATAATATCATTCATACACCTTCCTTGAATATTTGAAGGGATTTTGAGTCAATTTGAGACCTAGAGACCAATACTAGTCAAAGGGAAATCACTAGTAAAGTTACCTACATTGACTAGAATTGAAAAAGGATTTGCAGAAGTATTTTAAAGGTCCAAAGAAATCCCTGAGACACATATTTATGTTGTAATATCATTCATATACCTTCTCAGAATATTTGAGATCATTTGGGGCAAATTTGGGACCTAGAGATCAAAACTAGTCAAAGGTCTAACAAGGGAAAAAAAGTGAAAAATTGCCATTTTGATAAAATTCCAAACAAGGGACATTACAGTGGTATCATAGGATGATCTTGGCACCTGATGTGGTATAATATTCATGAGGACAAGAATTTAGGTACCACCATTAGATATTGAAACCAAAAGTGCTTTTGTTGAAGAGGAAAAAAAAAACAAAGTAGAAGAAGACTAGCAAATTTTTTGAGGAAACTATGACTAGGGATGAAAAGGGAGCCTCATATGATTGTGAGGAGCATATAAAAATTATGAAAACAATATTTGAAGATATGACCAAGCAACTTAAGGAAGGATTCGAATTTTTTTCTATCTAACTTGTGGAAAAAATTATTGATTTTAAGAAAACCAAGGGGCAAAATGCATCAGCTTGCTTGAAGGAACAAAAGGAAGAGACATCACAAGATCATGAAGAAGATTCTATTGAAAATATGGAATATCATTTCGAGACACCTTCTAGATTAGACATGAACCAAAGAGCATCTACTGATGGATGCTTAAACTATGAAGGAGTACCTACTGATGGGTGCTCACACCTCTATGTTGGTGACATAGAGATCACTTTTGTTCGGATATCCACATCATCTTTTTCAGGATCTTGCATGCACCTGCATGCACTAGCATGCATCCCAGTCACCAGTTTGATGCCTCCAGCACCTTAGCCACCTCATTCTAGCACCCGGGAGCCACTTACTATAGAGTTTTAGCCCTCGTAGGCTGGAAGGTGCCCACTTCCCACCTACTGCCAGAGAAGGGTGCACTTGTTCACCTACCACTGCAGTTCCACTTCAGTTACATTCAGTTAGCTCCGATTCTCCCTTATTTGAGGCTAGTTTCACTCCCGACTGACTGTTTCACTTCCGTTGGACCTCCAGATTGACTAGATGACTTGTTCTGACTTCAGTTAGCCTCCCATGTGCCCCCACTGAGCCTCCTTCTCCTTAATCAGTGCTACACTCTTCAGTTACACTTATTACACTCAGTTAGACTCAGATTGACACCTGGATGACTGGTTCTTGTGCATTGATGACCACCACCGATTGATGATGAGGACTCCTAGTTGGAGTCAAGCTACTCCATTCAGTGATTCGAATGGCCTACTTAGTCAATTCGAATTGCTCATTGACAGAATTTGTATTCTATTGTAATTCATTCACCCTTTCTGGGATATTGAGCACTGCTGCATGTTTTGCACAGTTTTACATCATATTTTCTATATTCATCTGTTGTGATTGATTTACTTGTTCATTAGATCTGCTGTGACTAATTTTACATGGTATCAGAGCCATTGCAGGGACAAGATCTCTTTTCTACAGGTGTTTGTATAAGAAGATTTGACTGAATTGCTCAAATTGCAATAAGTTTTGGCATGAGATATCTCAAGGGAATTCGCTCCTGTGCATGCAAAGCTTAAAAATACTTCCAATACCACTCCAGAAGCTTGAGTTTCCACATAATTCCTGGATCTGATACATTGGACCCATTCAACATTGTTTGATCTCCAATCCCAGGTGTGATGCAACTCTAAAAGGGTGGATTGTTCGATCTTACAGTTCTTGGTTTGATTGTGATTTGCAGGTTATCAAGCTCCTCTCTTGCATTCGCTATACTGTGCATGCAAACTTCTCTTTTGCATTCGCTACTCTCTGCATGCAAGCTCATCTACATCAGTTTGACTCGCTCCTAGCAATGGAATACTCTTCTTCAAAGCCTATCCTCACCCCATTCAATTATTTTGATTGGAAAGATGATATGGAGATCATATTACGTTCAAAAGGTTACTACCGAGTCACTCTTGGTCTTGAATTGGAGCCAAACAATGTGTCAGATCGAACCAAACACTACAACAAGCTTGATGAAGCTTATGGTCTTCTTTGTCTCTCCATCTCCAAAGATCTTCACTTCCATCTCAGCGGATTGAAGACTCCAAAAGCTATATGGGAGCAACTTGAAACACTATTTGGCAAGCAGGACGAGCTTAGGGCTTTTCAATTAGAGAATGAATTGATTGGCCTTAATCCTGAGAATTTCGAGACCATCAATGAATTCTTCACAAAATTCAAGAACTTGAACTTGCAATTGAAGAACAGTGGAGTAATTAAAGAGGATAAACAATTGATCCTCTCCATTCTAAGCAAGCTTGGGAAAGATTATTCGGTATTTGTATCTACTTTCAATTCCGGTCGGCTAACTACCCCGAATTGGAAGATGCCTACCTTGAATGCCTTCATTGAGTCCGTCACAAAAGAGCATGACAAGTTGATTCAAATGGGGTCCATAAGCTCCAAATATTCATCCCTATATGTTCAAGGACCCAAGATCTCGAATGGTAAAGGAAAACAAAAGAAGGAGAAGCCCAAATTCGAGCCTCACAAGCAAAAAGACAAAGGCAAGCAAACGGATGCACCATCCAGTTCGAAATCCAAGCAAAAGGGCAAAGAAGGTAACCAAAAATCTAAATGTACTTATTGTAACCGTGGATTTCATCCCGAAAGTTCATGTATGAAGAAGACTATAGATCAAATGGCCCTCCTTTTGGAAAAGAACAACATAACCCTTCCTGACGGTGCAAGGAAGAAGGATAGGAATGATGATCATGAAAGAGGACAAGCACTCATGGAAACAGTTTCGAAGCCCACTACTCTCTTGATAGATTCGGGTCCATCAAATCATATGGCTACAAATATTGATTCTTTTTCCTCATTCGATCCAAACAGCTCCATCCCCATCCATTTGGGAGATGACTCAAAAATTTCTTCAAAGGGAAAAGGTACGATTCATGTAGAACATGGAAGCTTTAAGAATGTTCTCTATGTGCCTTCCTTGGTTTCAAATATCCTTTCTGTGTATCAAATGACACATACTGGTGAACCAAAGCAAGTTACATTCATCCCTAATACAGTTGAAATTTCTGATATCAAAAGTGGAAGACTAGTTGCAGTCGGAAAGGCAAATCACACTGCAAAATGCTATGAGTTTTCACACTTTATTCCGCTTGCAAAGCCCACTGCTCTACGCACACATGGTAATGAGGTTAGTAGGATTTGGCATGAAATATTTGGACATCTTAATTATAAGTATTTGCTCCTGTTATAAAACAAATCCATGGTAGATGGGCTTCCACAACTCCGTTCCTCGAAGGGAATATGCACTGGTTGCATCATTGGGAAGCACCCCGAGCACAGATTCGACCGCGGAAAAGCTAGCAGAGCTTCTACTATTTTGGGATTGATCCATTCTGATATCAGTGGTCCGCTGCCCCATATGTCATTAAATGGTTCAAGGTATGTTTTGACATTTATTGATGATTTTTCCCGCTTTATATGGGTATTCTTTCTCAAAAACAAGTCAGAAGTGCTTGGAAAATTCAAGGATTTTAAGGCTTCTGTTGAGACCACCAATGAGAGCAAGATCAAAGCTCTTAGATCTGCTAATGGTGGGGAATATATAAAGTCCAAGTTTCTGCAACTTTGTGCCCAAAGCGGAATTAAGATCCAACATACAGTTCCCTACACACCCCAGCAGAACGGTGTAGCGGAAAGGAAAAATCAGTCACTGAAAGAGATGGCTACATGCATGATTGAATCGAAAGGTTTGGCTGCAAATATTTGGGATGAAGCAATAAATGTTGCTTCATATATACAGAACCGTGTTCCACATTCATCCGTGAAAGGTATGACTCATTTCGAAGCATTCTTTGGTCACAAACCGGATGTGTCAAATTTGAGAGTTTTTGGCTCTACTGCATGGGCTAGAATTCCTTCTGAGAAGAGACGAGCTTTGGATCCACAAAGTATCGAGTGCATATTGATAGGATATGGGGAAGAATCAAAATCATATAAACTCATGGATATCAGATCTAAAAAGATATTCATAGAGCGCAGTGTGCAATTTGAAGAACCGCTTCAAGAATTGCAACTAGTCGAGGAGAAGACTGCCGATTCACCGCCTTCTCCAGAAGAAGATCCGAGCAGCGATAATGAAGGTATGAGTTCTGATATTTCTGATATTGTAGCAGCATATTATGATCATGACATATCAGGTTCGGAATCCGACCATTATGATCCTCCTCAGTTACCAAAGTGGGCCCAAAACACTCTACATTCTGCTGGTTCGAATCTTGGAAATCCTGCTGATCCGAGACGAACAAGAGGAGACTTTCAAAGAGCAGGTATGGCTCTTTCTATTGCTGATCCATTTCTTCCTGAGATTTTTTATTTGATGGATGGTTCAAATCCTACATCATACTATTCTGCTCATCGAGATCCGAGATGGAAATGTGCCATGGATGAAGAGTACAGTTCTCTTCAAAAGAACAACACATGGGAGCTAGTTTCTCTTCCACCTGGAAGAAAATTAGTGAAGTGTAAATGGGTCTACCGTACTAAAGTTGCTGCTGATGGCACTATCAGCAAATATAAAGCAAGTTTGGTGGCAAAAGGTTTTTCCCAAGTCCAAGGAGTGGACTACACTGAGACCTTTGCACCGGTTGCAAAGATGGATTCCATCCGCCTAGTTTTAGCTATTGCCGCATCCAGGCACAGGGAAGTGCACCACATGGATGTGAAGAGTGAATTTTTACATGGAGACCTTGCTGAAGAGGTCTATATGCAGCATCCAGAGGGTTACACATCAGATCCATCATTGGTTTGTAGATTGAAGAAATCTTTGTACGGGTTAAAACAGGCCCCAAGAGCTTGGTACGCAAAGATGGACTCCTTCCTTCTTTCTCAGAATTTCCAAAGGTGCAAATCTGATCCGAATGTTTATCTTCAGTGAGTTAAAGGTAATTTGTTGGTTATTTTACTTTATGTTGATGATCTGCTTATTACTGGTAGCACACTTACTTCAATAAACAAGCTAAAATCTGCCTTAAATCTAGCTTTTGACATGAGCGATTTGGGCTTGCTGAGTCACTTTTTGGGCTTGGAGATAGCTCAAAATTTTGATGGGATCACTATATCTCAGCAAAAATATGCTTCCGACCTGTTATTGAAGTTTAATATGGCTGAATGTAAGGCAGCCCCATTCCCATTCCTCTCAGGAATCAGTCTTGAGGAGGGAGATTCCACACCGCTTGCAGATTGCAGTATGTATCGACAGTTGATTGGTTCACTAATTTATTTGACACACTCACGGCCTGATATCTCATATGCCGTGAGTGCCGTGTAAAGATATATGCAGCAGCCACATGAGCTTCATTGGCGAGCATCCAAGCGGATCTTGCAGTATGTGCAAGGTACGAGACAGTTTGGCATACATTATGCTGCAGATTCTGAGCTAGATTTCATTGGTTTTACTGATTCAGATTGGGCAGGTGATAGCATTGATCGGAAGTCCACTTTCGGTTATGTTTTCATGATTGGTCATGGTGCTATTTGCTGGTCCAGCAAAAAGCAAGCAGCCATTGCACTTTCTTCAGCAGAGGCAGAGTATCGAGGGGCAGTCAATGCCTGCATTCAGGTAGTTTGGTTGCAGGGTATTCTTTCCGAGTTTGGTTTTGGTGGCACTACTTCGACTGTCCTATTTTGTGACAATCAAAGTGCTATCAAGATCTCCACAGATCTAGTTCAGCGGCAGAGGACCAAACACATTGAGATTCATATGCATTACATTCGACAGTTGGTGCATGACCGCACCATCATTCTGCAATATTGCCCTACTGATGAGCAAATTGCAGACATCTTCACCAAGAGATTCACTGAGAAGAAGTTCTCTTACCTCCGTTCACTGTTGGGGGTGAGTTCCATCATGGTGGAGACAGATTGATTCATTATTATGCTTTAGCTTGAGGGGGGGGCTTTCTTCCCACTGGGTTTTCCCTCTTTCCTCACTTAGTTTATTTTTCAGCATTTTTTGGATTATTGTATTGGGGTGACCTTTGGTCTTAGTTACCAGGGCCCCACATTATTTTTGTTGGCACATCATAGTCTAGCTTGAGGGGGGGTGTTCGGATATCCACATCATCTTTTTCAGGATCTTGCATGCAATTAGGGTTTGCATGCAGAATCTAGGGTTTGCATGCACCTGCATGCACTGGCATGCATCCCAGTCACCAGTTTGATGCCTCTATCACCTTAGCCACCTCATTCTAGCACCCGGGAGCCACTTACTACAAAGTTTTATCCCTCCTATGCTGGAAGGTGCCCACTTCTCACCTACTGCCAGAGAAGGGTGCACTTGTTCACCTACCACTGCAGTTCCACTTCAGTTACATTCAGTTAGCTCCGATTCTCCCTTATTTGAGGCTAGTTTCACTCCCGACTGACTGTTTCACTTCCGTTGGACCTCCAGATTGACTAGATGACTTGTTCTGACTTTAGTTAGCCTCCCATGCGCCCCCACTGAGCCTCCTTCTCCTTAATCAGTGCTACACACTTCAGTTACACTTATTACACTCAGTTAGACTCATATTGACACCTGGATGACTGGTTCTTGTGCATTGATGACCACCACCGATTGATGATGAGGACTCCTAGTTGGATTCAAGCTACTCCATTCAGTGATTCGAATGGCCTACTTAGTCAATTCGAATTGCTCATTGATAGAATTTGTATTCTATTGTAATTCATTCACCCTTTCTGGGATATTGAGCACTGTTGCATGTTTTGCACAGTTTTACACCATATTTTCTATATTCATCTGTTGTGATTGATTTACTTGTTCATTAGATCTGCTGTGACTAATTTTACAACTTTTGAAAGTGCTGCTGCAAGCCCAAGTTCCATTAAGCATGATAATGAAGACCTTGCAGCAGTTAAAGAATAACCAAGATCAACTTCCCCATCACCACTTGAGCTTCATGAAGTTGGTCCAAGAAAAAATGAAGAAGATGAGGAGGTTAATTTGCAAGAGCGTCATTTTCTTGATGGGTCCTTAGAGATGAATGAAAAGAAGATCCAAGAGTCCCTCAACATTCTCCATGACACTCAAGCATTGGTTTCAAATTCTTGTTGGAGAGCTACTTCATTGGAGGAAACATCCTTCCTTGAAGACATGGAGAATATTCAAAGAGCAATGTGCCACATCAAAGGTAATTTCATGTCTTTTCTTTTTGATAGAAACCATTTGTTTGATCTTAATGAATTGTTACATGATGCATACTTGAAGAATAATGAGGATAATCATAAGCTCACAATTCAAAATGAGCAACTTCTTTAAAAGTTGCAAGATACTTGTTTTTCCTCCTATGTTTTAGATTGTCAAATGGTAGATTGTTTGGAGGATTCTCATGACATGGTGGATCATGAGAAATGTGGAAATTTGAATGTTCTTGATGTGTTTGAAGATGAACTTGAAGAGATCCAAACACTTGATGTGGTGGAAGAGGAACTTGAATTGTCTCTTGATGAAGGTTATGCAATTTTTAAAGAAGAACATGATTCCTCTACATTGGAACCAAACTATGACAAAGAGTTCATACTTTTGAAGGAGCTGCATGATACTACCCCTATGGATCCTTCCCATGATGAAACTTATGCACTTTTTTATCATTTGGGTGAGTTAGTTCATTCTCCTACATCCTACAATTTCATGTTTTGCAACATTAGTCTCAATGAAGTATGGGTGAAAGGGTTCTTTTTTATGGTGCCACATGAGGAGTATGGAACTCCTAGATTTAACTTTTATGATGACATGGTTGGGGCACATTCTTATTCACATTTTCAGCAGCATGATTTGTCACTTTATGATGATTCACATCTACATGGATGCACCTATGATATGGATTTGAGTCACTTGAAGACTCATGGTTTTTCTTGCTCAACACTGGGTTCATTTGATGTTAGAGGAACTTCATCCAACACTTGGGTGAATAGATTTATGATGGGAAAACATTTTTGTTGGAAGCCACATACTTTGTTACATCTTTATTATTCTCACATTCATGGATGTATGGGTGAGACTTCTTTGAGTCATTTGAAGGCTCCTTGTTTTTTATGTTGATTATTTGGTTCAGATTTTAGTGGAGATTCTTCATTCACTTCTTGGATGAAAGAATACATGGTTGAATATTTTGATGCATATCACATCCTTTTGGAGTAGCATTATAGGACATGGGATCCTCACCTATGTCATTGGAGTAGATTTGATTGGTCACTTGAAGCTTGTATGCACTTGGAAAATGGTGGTCTACTTGCTTGGAGGTATAAGCACTTTCATGATTCTTTGATGAAGCACCTCCTTGATGTACATTTTCATTATGTAGTTATGTACTTTGATGATATATATTTTGTACTAATGATACTTGGAAGAATGCATACAAGAAAATGGGATCCAGGAATCATCTTATCTGATGGTATGGGTTGGAGAGCACTCTTCATTGTTGGGGTGCAATACAAGCAATGGGACCCTGGAATAATTTTTATCTCATTGGTTTCAAATTTTTTGGGGAAACAAGCAGTATGGGACATGGATTTCCCACTTAATAAAGTGATTTTTATCAGATTAGTACAGCAGCAAGCATGGTGGTTCATCTCTAAAATCTTCATGGAAACTCAAAGACTCAAGGTTGGGCAATTCAATGGCAACTTCAAAGAATTATACAAAAAACAGGTTCTTCAACACCCATGTTTGAAATTGCTTGAGGACAAGCAATATGGGGAAGGGAGGATTTGTCATGTCCCAAATTTGGAATTGGGTCACAATGGCCTAATCACATTAGCCATATTCATTAGAGTTTGTAAAATTGATGTTAAGGGTCAAATAATTGCCAAGGTGGAAAATTACTAGTTTCCTAGGTTTGGGGTGAAAGGTTTGGGGTGAAAGGTTTGGGATTTGGAATAAGGGGGATAATAAATGATGTTTAGACATTAGAAGGGTTCAAGTATTTAATAAATAGAGTGAATAAATAAATTCAATAGAAATCCTAGGTGACAAATGGTTTTGGAGACATATGGAGGATGTGGGACCCACACTAGCTTGATTTTTCATAATACATGGTATCTCTCTTTTGCAAATTCGAATTAATGGGAATGTGAACACTCTTGGGTGAGCTGGTAAGTTATAACACATTTCATTGAGCATATTAGGTCGAATTGGGAAGGATTGGTAACCTCCATGGAAGATAAAGAGTCAAAGTGGAAGTTTGTGGACACTTGGGGCTAGATTCCCTAACCCCTATGACACCAATGATGGAGCATCTATGACAACTATGAGAAATTGCAGACCTGACCTCTGAAATATGACCACTATGACATGTCAGCCCCAAAAATAGGCTCAAGGAAGGCGAATTTGGGAGTTGGAGAAGCCAAAGAGACTCAAAATAAAATTTGGGAGAAGATGGAAGGTTGGAACTAGGAGACAAGTGGCAAATGTGGAATATTTCCTAAATGGAAATCTATTGAATCTATTGAAAGGATTTCGAGCCTTAGAATGCTAATGTTGGTTATAAATGTATAAATGAATTATGAGAATAGATTTTGATCATTTGTAGAATTTTGAATTGCATTTGTGAAGAGGGAGAGCTAGTGGATGACTAGTTGCTTGCCTTAGCCAATTTCGAGGGTGAAAGATTCCCATCCAAGTTGGTAATTGAAAAGGACATTCAGAACTTTCATTTGGAGATTTAATGGAGTCTTTATTTTCAGGTGTAATATATAGGGAATCTCATGGTTTATTCTATTGCAGCTCACTCCTTCAACCATTTCCAGTTTTGATGGCATATTCTTGATCCTTGAAGGAGGGCATTTTTGGTGAGCTATTGTACTCTTTGGGGGAGCTTATAATGCCCCATTTATTTTGTAATATGAATTAAATACTATGTTCTTCATCTCCAAAAAGTTTTAGGTCGAAATTCGAAGTAGAAATGTATAAATCTCAATTCTAATGAAAGAACAGTGCCATTTCCCCACTACCTTATTGTGAATCAATGTAATGATGATGATTTCGAATGAATGGATGATTATCTGATATATTTGTGATAAATATACTTCCATGGATGTCTTCTACAAGTTTCATGTACTGTACTTGAGCATTTGAAGCATTTTTACTCAGTTTAGTTGTATTGGGAGGTGAAATAGTGCCATTTCCCCAAGGGTCGAATTGGGGATTTTTGCAGTTGAATGGGAGAGGGTGAGAAAAGTTGTAATAAACCATTAATGGTGCATATGAGACCTTAATAAAATACTTAACACATTAAATACCTCTGTTCATAAATTTGAGTGGCTTTGGAGGCATTTGGGAAGCCATTTTCAGTACTTACCCCAGGGGGATTTGAACCCCAAATTACTAATAAAATTGCATACTTGGTCCAGAATCTTAAGAGAGTTTGCAGAGGTCTTTTGGTGGCCATATCTCATCCCTAAAAATCATATTCAAGTACTAATATCATTCATACACCTTCCTTGAATATTTGAAGGGATTTTGAGTCAATTTGAGACCTAGAGACCAATACTAGTCAAAGGGAAATCACTAGTAAAGTTACCTACATTGACCAGAATTGAAAGAGGATTTGAAAAAGTATTTTAAAGGTCCAAAGAAATACATGAGACACATATTTATGTTCTAATATCATTCATATAGCTTCTCAGAATATTTGGGATCATTTGGGGCAAATTTGGGACCTAGAGATCAAAACTAGTCAAAGGTCTAACTAGGGAAAAAAAGTGAAAATTTGCCATTTTGATAAAATTTCAAACAAGGGACATTACATAACCCTTTAACCCACATGAATTATATAGGGCCGACCCCATCAAGGTGGTCTAATAACCCATCAAGTATAAGTTATGACACTTACAATATAAATGACGACACTTCCGTATAGAGGAATAATACCATCTCTACAGGAGTACAATATACATAGGTGAAATACATTTCGAAGTTAAAATTACATCAACACTCCCTCTTAAATAGGAAGGTATTTATCGACATAGATCTGCTAGCACATGTATTCTTCTCTAGATCATCGTCACTATATCATCGTCATCGAAACATCGTCATCATCACAGCTGCTGCTATCTCAATCAATCTCTGAACTACTCGTCATAGAAAGTTCTACAGATCTATTCCTTTTTCATACTAGATGTAGGCCCACCACCCACATGTCTTCATCATCATTGGCCATACTGTGGAATCCTCAGGACTTATTATGTGCGTCATAATGCCTCGAAAGAGTATCCCAGGATCATTTATGTGCCGAAGCATGACCGACAAGATCTCCAGGTCTACTTATATGTGATCGTCACAAAACCTTAAAACAGTGTCTTCAATAGCAAGAACTCTAAAGAGCATCTAAGGCCTTTTACGTGACTAGCACAACCCATCCAGATCTCCAGGACATATTACGTGTGACCCCCACCACAAAACCTTAAAAGAGTGTCTTGACTAGCAAGAACTCTAAAGAGCATTGAAGGCCTTTTATGTGACTAGCACAACCTGTCTAGATCTCCAAGACGTATTACATGTGGTCATGGAAAAGCCTCAAAAGAGCATCCCAGGACTGATTACGAGCATACTGGTCAACCTATCGGATCTCCCAAGTCTACTTATATGCCATAGGACAATGCCTCGAAAGAGCATCCCAGGACTGATTACAGGCACACAACCCAACCTATTATATTTTCCAGGTCTACTTATATGTCCTCCCAAAGCAATGCCTTAAAAGAGAATACCAGGACTGATTACGGGCACACAGCCCAACCTATCGGATCTCCTAGGTCTACTTATATGCTCATCTGCACAACCTATCCACAGTCAAGAAGTATCAACCTAATACTCACCATACATAATCCTAATGTACATCATCACATGATCAACCTGATCATCATCACAGCATCATCTTGATACATATCATCTGGATCAACATCCTGAAGCTCATCATCCATGATCATCCTAATCATACAATGCATCCACCTGATGCATACCAAGTATCTACCTAATGCATATCATCATACATGATCTACCTGATCATACAATGTATCTATTTGATACATATACAAATGCATGATCCAACTGATCATATCCAGCATGTACATGATGCATATACATATACATGATCCAACTGATCATAACAAGCATCCAACATGATGCATATACATATACATGATCCAACTGATCATAACAAGCATCCAACATGATGCATATACATATACATGATCCAACTAATCATAAGAAGCATCCAACGTGATGCATATACAAATACATGATCCAACTGATCATATCAAGCATCCAACATGATGCATATACAAAGCAGTAACTGGAGCATCATCTTGATGCTCATCGCATAACGCTTACATCCATAGCCATGGGAAGGATCATCCTCTCACCATGCTTGGAATGGTTCCTATAAAAGGGTCCATCACTTCTTCCTTGAAGTATCTTCTATCTGAAGAACACCAAGCCTCTCTCTGAAGTATTCAAACTTCACTCTGGCTAGTGGTTTCGTCAACACATCCACAAACTACTCATCCGTTGCAACATACAGGAGCTTCATTGCTCCTCTCTACACCATATCCCTGATATAGTGATATTTGATCTCAATGTGCTTGGACCTGTCGTGCAACACCGAGTTCTCAGACAACTTCACACAACTCTGGTTGTCACAAAATATACCAGTAGCCTCCAACGGGAGATCAAATAACTCATACAGTAGCTTCCGGAGCCATACTGCCCCACAACTAGCCGAACAAGCTGCAACATACACTACCTCAGCTGTACTCAATGCTACGCAAGACTGCTTCCTACTAAACCAAGAGATCACACCTGATGCCATACTGAAGTAACACCCAGAAGTGCTCTTCCTATTTGCAGCACTTCCTTCCCAGTCCGAATCAACATAAACCTGTAGGTTAAACTTTTGATTCGCATCATACTTGAGCCCATAGTCAATTGTACCCTTCAGGTACCTCAGAATATGCTTTACAAGAATAAGGCGAACACCTCTCGGATCCGTCAGGAACTGGCTCAATGTATTCACCGGAAAGCAAATATCTAGTCTAGTTTTTGTCAGATAAATCAAGGACCCAATCATCTAACGATACATCGTGGTATCAACCAACTTTGAAGAAGCATCACACAATAGCTTTAGGTTCGATGCCATAGGTGTGGCCATCGCCTTGCAGTCCATCATCCCGAATCGCTTCAGGATCTCTACTGCATAGTTCCCTTGTCCAAGGAAGATCCCATCCGCACTCGGCCACACCTCCATACCTAGAAAGTAATGCATCATCCCCAAGTCCTTCATCTCGAACTCAATAGTAAGCTTCCACTTTGTATCAGAAATCAATCTATCCTCACCTGTATCAAACCGGTCATCCACATACAATAGTAATATCACTGGATTGCCTTCCTCAACCTTGTAATAAAGGTTGGAATCTGCTTTACTCTTGGTAAAGCCCAAAATGGATAGGAAACTGTCTATCCTACCATACCAAGTTCTAGGAGCTTGCTTCAAGCCATACAAGGCTTTTTTCAATCTGCACACATATGACTCCCTGTCATGTGTCTCAAAACCAAGTGGCTACTCCACATACACTTCCTCTTCGACTACACCATTCAAGAAAGCTGTCTTGAAATCCATCTAGTGTATCTTCTGTTTCATCACTGCAGCCAGAGAAAGTACTGATCTAATGGAAGTGTACCTGGATATAGGAGCAAAAGTCTCTTCATAGTCTATTCCCTCTTTCTGGGAGAAGCAACGAGCCACAAAATCTATATTTCTCTATGGTGCCATCTACAACATGCTTGATCTTGTACATCCACATGGAAGTTACAACAGACTTCCCTTCTAGTCTTGGGATCACATCCCAAACATCATTCTTCATGATCGACTAGTATTCCTCAATCATGGCATTCTTCCAATACTGCATCCCGGATCCTGGGAACTTCGGATTCTTAAATATCTTCAACAGATATTGAACTTCGTTGCTAGAACAAATGTTGTAGTCCTTTTTTCTAGGTGATGGTATACGATCTTTCCTACAAAACAAGTTAAATTGCATGATTAGAAACATCTCATAGTTTTCAGAACAAATTCTTACACATAAAAAATATGTCATACAATCATGCAATTATTTTAGCCAATGCTTCAATACAACATTTATCCATATCCCATAGCTTTCTAGATGCTTTCCAATCTTTACCACAACATTGTTAAGAGTGTGCACAAATCCCAACATGTCAGCAAAGAGGTTTCATTCTAGATAAGTAGCAATGGAATGTTGTACAGTGCCATAGGCCACTTACCCATCACATGCATATTAGTAGTATACTGTTAATGAATGCAATTATTCTAGTATGCATAATACACAACCTAAGTCTAGGAACATAAGCATATACATCATTGAACAATTTTAAACAATAAGAAATGACAATTTAAATACTTATCTTTGTTTGTTTGTTGGCTGGAATCCCTCTCAATCTTTGCTTCCTTGCAGGAACTACTGGAGTGTGCTCCCTCTTGATCTTTGCTTCCTGGATTACCTGTCCTTGAACTTATATTCATCTTGGACCACTATGCATGCTTAAGTGTGCACTAGTGTTGTTAACACCCAAAAAGTGCTCACTAGCTCATTTACCACATTATATGGCTCATTTGTCCATTTTCCTACCATATTTCCATTAAAATCCCAAAAAATCCCATTAAAAAGCCTCCAAAAGGCCTAAAATGCCTCCAAAAGGCCATAAAACCCTCAAAATAGCCTAAAAAAGGCCAAAAAACCCCCCTTTTCCTCCAAAAATAGCAAAAATCCCCTAAAAAGGGAATAAAAATATAAAATAATGAGGAAAAGGAGGAAAAAACCCTATACAGCTGCCTAAAACCATGTGTTTCCCAAAACCATGGGTCAGCACTCCACCACCAAAAAACTATAAATAGGTGATGGAGATCCCTTATTCCATATCCACAATCACAAGCACCCTTACTCTGCCAAAATCTCTCTCGAAACCCTAGTTCACCTTTGAACTATTTTCACCTTGAGAGCCACCTTTGGCCCATCCCCAACATTGGAGAAGGAGAAAGGAGCATTCTGAAGCTTGGAGCATCCTCTTGGACACTGCAAAGGGCTTCATCAACCTTGACACTCAAGGTAACATTAATATAAAACCATTTTTTACATCTTTCATTTATGTCTCATGCAATGTTTAAAGTAGTTTGTTAATTGTTGTTTTAGCTTAATCATTTAATCATTATTGAACTGCTACTAAGGAGTCCATTCTCCTTAGTAGGTGCTCATTGGCACAAGCTAGGGGTAAAACCCTAGCTACAGTTTTGGCGACTCCACTGGTTTTCGAATTTCTGGTTTCCGTTTTTTTTTTTTTTTTTTTTTAATTTTTTCTTTTTGGCTGTCCCTTTCGGCCGCCGCATACCGCGTTTTTTCCCTCTGCAGTCGCGTCCCGACCGCGCCTTTCAGACCTTTACCCGCGATCCGACCGTGGCTCTCAGACTGCTTCCGACGCTCCGCCGGCGGATTCAAGTCTGTTACCTGCGATCCGACCGTGGCTAATCAGCCTGTTTGCTGCGATCTGACTGCGCCTGTCGGCCTTTTTCACGCGTCCCGACTGCGGCTTTCTGCCTCTTTCGGGCGTCCCGACTGCGCCTGTTAGCCTTTTTGCCGCGACCCGACTGTGTCTTTTTTCCTGTTTCCTGCGTCCCGACTGCCTCTGTTGGCCCGATAGCCGCGACCCGACTGTGTCTTTTTCCCTGTTTCCTGCGTCCCGACTGCCTCTGTTGGCCCGATAGCTGCGACCTGACCGCCGCTGTTTCCCTCAAACCCGCGGTCGGCCTGTTCCAAATCGCCACAGACCCGTGGTCTGATTTCTGCTCTTTTCCTATTTTGAGCCCAGCCCCTCTTGCTGCAATATTTTCTGCATTTGAACAGCCCTCTGTCCCACCTGCAGCCCACTTCCTTACAGCCTTTCTGCAACCAAATTTCTGTTCCCTTTACAGAGTCTTTTTAAAATTTCAGTATTTTTAATTCAGAAAATTTTGCAAGTTAAAAGAATCAATTTCAGCATTATTGATAGATTGGAAGTTGCCCTCCCTTGTGGCACTTCTATTTTTGGGATCATTACCTCACGAGCACACACTCTGTCACATAAAATCAAGTGAGCCTTAAAAAGTACCTAATTAAACCAACATTCTAACCCCACTTGGGGAACACAAAAGAATCATTGTAGTTAGGTAGGATCAGGGGGATAGGCTTCCAATAACACGCCTTGGTTATTTCACTTGAGACATAGTTGTTGTCCAAATAGGGAACCAAAATCCCCTAGTACTTTTTGGCACGGTCACGACCAGTTTATCAGAGGGCCTCTCCCTTAGGAGGGTTGAAGTCGGGAGACTGGTTCCGGAGGCCTGAGTGGAATACCGCAATCCATTCAGTAACCGAAGGGCTACCTTTCGCGGTTCGCGGGATATCCCTGTATAGGGGTATTGCGGTCAACGAACTAAACGGCAGATTCACCTTTCTGGACGTGTCATGAACGGGGTATCTTAGTTGCCATTCTTCTAGGATTGACTACCCGGTGTCCCTCCCGGTAGGGGGATATCATAGCCACTTGGCTTTCCTACTCATACTGTCTGACTTGGATTTCATCACCTTGCAGAGGATATGTTTAGTTGAGTCAGAATACTTTTAGTTAGGTGTTTGCATGCTCCTTTACCTCCCTTTGGTCTAGTGAGTCCACCATTTTTTCTTTTGTAGGAAACCTGCTACTTGTTGGTATTCTGACCATCTTTGTTGACACTCCACCTATTGTAGCACAGCTGTTGCAGTGGGTGTTTTGAGTTGGTTGTTGGCCTGAGTGCCTTGCTTTTTAGCTCTCCTTCTGCAAACTCGGTTGCATTAGGATTTTTGAGCTGTTTTTATACTCACCTCAACCCACAGAGACTAGACACCATCTGTCACCATTGAGTCCCCGAGACATTCTCGGCGCCTCAGGGGCGAGCCCCCACAGCACGGTTCTCTTGACACCACTCGTCGTAGATTCCGATCATTGTCCGTTGATACCACTCATCACAGATCTAGAGCCTTGTCACTTGACTCCACTCGTCAGCGACGTAGGCCTCTGTCACCAGATAGTGACGCTCCTTACTTTACCTCTGATTCTGACGAAGAGTCTGAGAACCCTATTTATACTGCCCCTACTAGCCCCATGGCTGGTACGACTTCCACTCCATTTGTCATAGGGACCATTGGTGGCACATCCACCACTACACCAGTTACTACACCTGTTTTTGGTATGCCCTCCATGGGGCAACCATCTACCGTTCCCCTCACGGTACCTATACCCACAGCGGGAATACCCATCCCCACTACATCAGTGGCTCACACTATCCATGGTGGTGCTGGACCATCCTTCACTACCTCAGTTCCCCCACTTGGGGGCAACACCCTAAATCTTGTCCCTCCACTTGGGGGCACTGGCCCCAACTTGGTCCATAGCACTACTGTGTCACAGCCTTCTTCCAGTCTGCCATTCATGGCTAGCCTTAACCTACCTGACTTGGCTAGATTGACCAACGATCCTATTCGACACGACCCTACGTGGCCTCATATGCCTACCAAGCTCCCCTCGGACATCCCTAAGTTCGAGGGCAAGGCTGGTGAGGACCCACAAAACCATATCATGTCTTTCCACCTATGGTGTTCCTCTAACTCCATCGTGGATGACTCTGTTCGCCTCCGTCTCTTACAGCGCATCTTTACTGGCTCTCCAGCCAAGTGGTATATTGAGCAGCCTCATGGGACCCACGCCACCTTTGCCTCCCTTGCCTCTACCTTCCTGCAGTTCTTCCAGTTGCCTGTCCGCTATGACGCGGGCGTTGAGATCCTCCTATCCTGCAGACAAAACACGGCTACCCATATCACGGACCATATCCATGAGTGGCGTAGACGCCGTAGCTTATGCAAGATTAAACTAGATGACCGTATCTTCCTCGATTGGTTCCTCAAGTCCCTGCTTCCTGTCATCGCTAAGGATGTAGCTTCAGAAAGACCCCAGTCTGAAGAAGAGGCCATCCTTAAGGCGCAGCAGTTCGACCTCATTTACGCCCAATCGGGTTACCTTTATACCATTATACCTGACGCCCCTCGCGGCGAGTCCTCCCATCATGATGCGTCGGGGGCATCCCACGCTGCAGATGGTATCATTGGCCGTGTCTCTTCGCATCCCCAACCATTTTCTATAGCACGTCCTACCCCTGGCCCCGACCTGTCGAGGGCTACCTCCCAGTCTGGAGCCACCAACTCATATGCTCCCATGACACATCACCATTCCCATGGACCCTCATGTCCACCTCAGTGCTTCGGGTATGCGACTCCTGCTTATGCTCCTCCAGTCGCCCGTCATCCTTACTACCATCAGCAGGCTGCCTCAGCTCCTGCACCTTCACCAGCCCCACCAGCATATTATAAGCCCCAGGCAGCCCCTGCGGCACATCCACCACCTGATCCGCAGTCCTATCAGCAACCCCCTCAAGTTGCTGCACCTGCTCAGCCTCAAACTACATATCATCCTCCGCAGCCTGCTCCCGCACCTGCGCAACCTCAAAATCCACCTGCTGCCCAAGGGCAAGTCTACGCCCAACAGAACCCGCAGCAAAACCAGAACAACCAACGTAACCAGGGCCAATAGAACCGCGGGAAGGGTCGTAATCGGGGGAACAACCAACCTACAGACCAAGCTGGTCAACCGGCTAATCCCCCTGACAACAACAATGCGGCTCCCGCTAATCAAAACCCTGATCGCCCGCCCAAGCAGGCCAAAAACCCCAATTTGCGAACGAACCACCCTTGTTCTATTTGCAGGGTCTATGGACACTACACACACGCTTTCCCACACTTGGAGCGAGCTCGGCAGCTCTGGGTTGACGAGGCCCATCGCCAAGGGCATGCGGCTCCCCAAGCACCGCCCAACCCCCCCCAACCTCAGCAACCCCCTTTGGTGCTGCAAAACCCCTTGCCAACCCAAGGCGTGGTGAACGCTCAGCCGTTGGCCCCTCAAGCTAACGTACATCCCCAACAACAACAGATCACTTACGCTTCCCCTGATCAACCCATGTTTGACTCAGGTACCCACCACTTGCTGATGATGTCATCTGCTGACGTCAACCTACAGACCCGTCGGAACCAATATGGCTCCACCTCTGAAGCCACTCCCACGGATAAACCTACTAACGCTCATCCCACCGATCAGGCGTTACGTATACCTCCGCCTCCCATAGACAGCACTGCGAAAGCACCTCGTTTCCCACTTCGCCGAATCAACAATAACCCTAATGCGCGCGCTGCGTCAAACTACAACATTGTAGACGACCTAGCCCAATCTCCCGCAGCCATGTCTGCGTTAGAAGTCTTGAAGAACTGCCCTTCCTAGCGCAAGACTTTACTCTCCGCCATTGGGGGGATTGACCCAACCGATTCGCATTTGATGGCCTTTGATTTAGACCAGTCTGAACCACGCCTACCTTCCAGCTTAGCATTCCAAGTTACTGTCTCCGTTAGGAACCTTGTTATCCATCGGTGCATCATCGATGAGGGTGCCTCCACATGCGTTATGTCTACATTTGTATGGCAAAAGTTAGGATCCCCTCCTCTCCAGCAGTCCACCACTGCGTTACGTGCCTACGACGGTCGTTCGGCCCAGCCCCAAGGCCTTCTACCCAACGTTCCAGTCCAGTTAGGTGGTAAAACAGTCCTTATTGACATAGAGGTAATCAATGCCCAATTGGATTATAACCTTTTACTTGGTCGTAGCTACATGTATGCCATGCGGGCAGTTGCCTCTTCTGTCTTTCGGACCATGATGTTCGCCCACGAGGGACGCGTGGTTAAGATTGACCAGCTCACCTACTATGATCCCAGTGCTCCCGCGGCACCTGAAAATGTTCTCCCCATGGTTGAACAACCTGTTTCTCCTGCCTCCACCTCGTTTGTTTCCTCTACGAGTCCTGGAGTCTACTCAGACGCGCCGATGACTTCCACCTTTCATTCCATTCCTCCGCCGTCATCTACACCCGAAATGTCTGACTTATGTACCTTGTCCCATGACATCCTACCACCTAACAATCAACCATCCTTGTTGCCTAAACCACCATTGGTACCTAGCCACATTGGTGTTACACCGATCCATACGATCCCCTTCCTAGTTCCTCCAGCAGGAGTAGTAAGCGCCCCGGTCATGGCTACCCTTAGCCTCCCTGGGTTAACCTTGGGATTACCTGTCTGGTATCTTTCGCCTCCCGTTCGCCCGCCGACACCAGATGTCGTCCTCCAACCGGTGCAACCCATGGCTACTACCACTCAGCCACCTCCCGGTGTCTCTACCCCTTCGTCCTCCACGACACCCCCTCCTCCTCCCCCACCCACTGGGGGCAGAGGTCCACAACCTTACACTGCTGTACCACCTCCAAAGACAGTCAAAAACCCTCCAGTATTTCGTGCTCCTCCCAAATGCTCGCTGTGCGATGAGTTGGGCCATGCCACCCACCAATGCCCACAGTTACCCGCATTGCAGAAGCACATGCAAATGCTCGATGATGACCCCAACATCCCAACTGTCGAACTCAACCCCACTCCCAAGCCTAAAGATAAGTCCCTACGTACCAACCACTCCTGCGCCATCTGCGGTATTTACGGGCACTATTCACATCATTGTCCCGATCTCCCGGATTACAGAGCGGCTCTCTATGAGATGAACAATCTGGATCTTGAGACGGCACCACCTACCATTGAGGAGATCTACCCCCCAGACTCTTCACCTTCCGGAGAGGTTAATACCATCTATATGATCTCTTCCACCACTACCCCCTCGTCAACCGATTTGACGACGCAAACTTTCCGTACCGATGAGGAGATTCTTGAGGCCCTTACTGCCCCGGATTATCCTTGGGATGATATGCATCACCGCTCCTATTTTATTCCCGACGAATCCTCCTCTAGCACCGCTACCCAATACGCGGTTGAATCCAAAGACTTCCTCCCCACCAAGTTCGACTGGTTCAAGGACCCTATTCCTGCTCCTGATGCCTTCGAGGAGGGCAACATGGCCAACATCTCACCTGTCATCCAAGTTGATATTGCTGCTCCAGGTCATGCCCCTGAACTCATTACTTTAGGAGCATTCTGCAGTCAACAAGAGATTGAGGACTACACACACCTTTTCAAAGAATTCCGTGATGTCTTTGCCTGGTCCTATACTGAAATGCCTGGTCTTGACCCTGCAATTATAGAGCACCACATTGACACATGGCCTGATGTACCCCCCGTTCGACAGAAACAGCGTCCCATTCATCCTTCCAAACTCCCAGCTGTTAAAGCCGAGATTGAGAAGCTGCGTAAGGCCGGGTTCATTTATCCCATTGCCTATACCACTTGGGTCTCCAACCCCGTTCCCGTTAACAAAAAACAAGGCACCCTTCGAGTATGCACTGACTTCCGCGATTTAAACCACGCTTGTCCCAAGGACAATTTCCCCACGCCATTTATTGACCAGCTCATTGATGCGTGTGCGGGGCATGAAGTCCTCTCCTTCATGGATGGTTTTTCCGGCTACAACCAGATTCACATCCGTAAGGAAGACGAGTACAAAACTGCCTTTACTACCCCATGGGGCACCTTTGCCTATCGCGTCATGCCGTTCGGCCTCAAAAATGCTGGTGCCACTTTCCAGCGGGCCATGACCTATTGCTTTCACGACTTGGTCCATATCCTGTTAGTCTACCTTGATGACCTTACAGCTCGTTCCCGGAAACGATCAGACCACCTTAACGACCTTCGGCAAGTTTTTCTGCGTTGTCGCAAATACCAAATCCGCTTGAACCCACACAAGTGTGTCTTTTGCGTTCCGGCAGGCCGGTTGTTAGGTTTCATCGTTTCCCAAAAAGGAATTACTGTTGACCCTCTAAAAGTCCAAGCCATCTTAGACCTTCCTTCTCCTCGCACGCTCCGGCAACTCCAAAGTCTCCAGGGGCGATCCAACTTCCTTCGACGCTTCGTTCCTGATTATGCCACTACGGTTCACGGTTTCTTGCGACTGCTCCACACCCACGTACCCTTCGTCTGGGATGCGCAAGCAGCTGCTGCATTCGAAGCCCTCAAGAAGGCTCTCACACAAGCCCCTCTAATCTCCCCTCCGGATTTCTCCCAGGACTTCATCTTATACGTCTCGGCCTCCGAGCATGCCGTGTCCGGAGTCTTGGTTCAAGAAGACGCTTCTCACCAGGAGCACGTCATTTACTACGTTAGCCAGACTTTGTCCGGTCCACCACTACGTTACCCATATGAGGAAAAACTTGCCCTAGCAGTGGTCTTTTCTGTTCAAAAATTGCGACACTACATCTTAATGAGTCATACCACAGTTGTCGCCGACTCTAACCCCATGGTATATCTTCTAAACCGGCGGCTACTCCAAGGTCGTGTTGCCAAATGGGTCATTATCCTCCAAGAATATGACCTTACCTTCAAAACACCTAAGAGCACTAAAGCCCTTGCACTTGCCCAGCTCATTACTGATCTTCCTTCCCTTCTCCCGGCCCAACCAATCTCCGATGAGTTACCCGACAATCACTTGTTCACTATCTCGTCCGATGACCCATGGTACGGTGATATCTTGTTATACCTACGCACGCAGAAGTTCAGACCCAAAGTTACACGAAATGGACGCCGTCGCATCCGCCACCAGGCCTCTCGATATCTCCTCTTAGGCGATGTCCTCTACCGGCGCGGGGTTGACACAATTCTTCGTCGTTGCCTTACCCACGAGGAAGCTGAACATGTCCTTAATGACTGTCATAGCGGCGCCTGCGGAGGCCATTTCTCAGGGATGGCCACCGCCCAAAAGGTCGTCCGCGCCGGATACTTCTGGCCCACACTTTTCACCGACTGCATCACTGCGGTCAAACACTGCCATAACTGCCAACTTTTTGCTCCCAAGGCCCGGACACCTCCTGCTCCGTTACACCCAGTCGTCACCGTTGGTCCCTTTTGTAAGTGGGCCATAGACTTCATGGAATGTAGACCCCAGTCTGCCAACGGCCACAAATATATTGTTGTCGCTGTTGATTACTTCACCAAATGGGCGGAAGCCATGCCTACCTTCAATTGTACCGCTGACACTGCTGCCCGCTTCTTTTTCAACCATGTCATCGCCCGATTCGGGGTTCCTAAGCAGTTAGTCTCTGACCATGGTTCACACTTCGAAGATGCCGTCTGGCGTGAGTTATCCACCCTCCTTAAGTATGAGCACCAATTTTCCTCTGCTTACTACCCCCAAGATAACGGCCAAGTAGAGGCCATCAATAAAATCCTTAAGACCATCCTCCAACGAACAGTTGACAAGCATAAGTCCAATTGGCACCACATGTTGTTCCCTGCTTTGTGGGCTTATCGCACCTCCACTAAGACCGCCACTGGTTTTACACCATTTCATTTAGTTCACGGTATAGAGTCTGTTCTCCCCATCGAGTGTCAGATCCCTGCCTTACAGATCGCCGTTGAGCTTCTCCCTGACACCACCCCCCTCGAGCAGCGTCTGCTGCACCTCGAACAAGCCGATGAAGACCGTCGGGCCACTCTCCAGAACATCGAAGCTGCCAAAAACCGCTCCAAAGCCGACTATGATAAACATGTTCATCCTCGAACTTTCCGCGAAGGAGACCTAGTCCTCGCCTACGACCAAGCACATGACAAAACCGGTAAAGGGAAGTTCGAATCCATGTGGCAAGGCCCTTACGTCGTGCAGACCTGCCTCAGCAAGGGGGCATACATTTTAGCTGAATCTGAAGGCCGTCCTTTGCGCAACCCTCGTAATGGGTTGTACCTTAAGCGTTTTTACCCATAAAAAGAAACCCGCGGCCTCATTGGTCTGCGTTGTACAGTACTTTCTCTTTTGTTTTTGTTTTTCCGAACCGTTTCCACCACTGGAACCAGCATGACGCGACCGTCATGATGGTCACCTCGTTGCATTATTTTTACCCTGTCATTTTTTACCCATTTTTTAGACGCCACTAGTCGCCTCGGTTTGCGTGCCACATCGGTCGTTCTCCGATTTTTCACATGTTTTATATCGCCGGATTCATTTTTCCGAGCTCGTGATGATGCTTGAGATCATTTCTTGCTCTCACTTGGTACAATTTCAACATTGTGTCCCGACACCTTGCTGCCTCGGTTTGCGTGCCACATCGGCTGCTATCGGATTGTTCCACTTTTTTACATGAGCCATTCACTCCTGTCATACTGCAAATGTTTCGTTATTTTGCCACCATTTCATCTACCCCGCAAGGAGGTCCATCAGTGTTCACACCTACCCTCGTTCTTGGTCATCATTACTAAACCTTGATTGAACACTTTCTCCTTGCCTGGCCATTCCTTTTGTTCGGTATAATTTTATCCCTTTTTCGGGCCGGACAACTCCTTTACGAAAAAGGCACTTAGGGAGTTTCTGTTAAGCTCTTTTCTGACTCCTAAAAGAATGAAAAGATCGCCGAGCAATCTTGCTTCCTTTCATGCTCGTTAAAGTACCTGAAAGGGCGTCTATCTGGTATAAGTTTAACCCTTTTCCGGACCTGGTAGACTAATTACGAAAAAGGAATACTCTAGTCACACCGGCTAGAAGAGTTCTTCATTGCATCCTTTTATGCTTCTTTGGGCCTTGGAGACTAAATCTACGAAAAAGCAACCCCCTGGAGTCTTCTTACTTGCTTTCAGACTCTCTAAAATTGAAAGCAACCACGGGCATGTACTGTCCTGGGCTCGTAAAATCCACACGACAGTACCATTCCACCACTTCAGAGTCTTCTTATCGCTTTCAGACTCCTTAAAATTGAAAGCAACCACGAGCATGAACTGTCCTGGGCTCGTAAAATCCACACGACAGTACCATTTTACACACACTTCTTCTAGTTCATTAACCCATGAAGAAGTCTCCTCCCGTGCCTCCTGGCACTATGATCGATCATCTCGGCAGCACCCTCAATCAGGTCGCCTTTGTTTAGAGTATTCTGCAGTCTCCTGCCATTGTACACCAACTTGAGTCTCCCTCAGCCAGTTATCCTCCCAGATCCATTACAGCTATGATCCCTTTCCCCTCAGTCAGTTTCATATGCTGCCAGATCATTTCCATTATCATACTCTGAACAAAGGAAGTTTGAGTCCACCCACTCTACTTGCCCAGTAGTCCCCCCACAGTTTATTAGTCCTGCCATCAGTACTATCACATTTCGGTCTTGTACCTCGCGCTCCTGTCAAGGAAACATCATTGCCTTGATGGTTGCAGGTCTCCCTCTGTCGACGACAGCTCCTCTATTCCAGAGGATAGGCCCAGAGGTCCCTACGCCTTGGACTTATCACCATCCGTGGTAAGTGCCTACGGATCATTCTGAGAGGAGACATCATTGCCTCTCCGAGTGGTTGTTCCTCACATGCTCGACTTCAGCACCTTCATCGCATCGTTGAGGATCGCGTAGGATTATATCCCATCAGTTTTTTGTCGAAGACCCCGGATTTCCCCCGACTCTAGCACATTGGTGAGTCACTTCGGAATGCCCAGTTGTATGTTCCCGTGGATGTCCGGGCTGCGTTGGCATTTGTATTCGGAAGCCATCCAGTTCCATGCTTCCTTGAGTACCCAGTTTCAGTTCCAGATCCGTTCCAGTTCCGTGTACCATGGAGAGTTTGACCCCAGTCACTATGATCCAGCAGTTCATCAGTTCCTTTGGTACCACACTCAGTAGCACTGTTGATTGTTCCAGTGCACCATTTCTTCAGTTCACACATGATCAGCTCAGCAGTATGTCCCAGATATGTGTCCCCTCTGGACTCTTATGATGTACACAGTAGTCATGTATCTTATAGGTCCCCCTTTTTCGGGCCTTACAGTTATGTTTATGTATCTTGATACGAGCATGGGTATGCCCGCCTCGTCCAGATATTGAGCTTATTCCTCAGTCAGTATTTGAGGTCATGTATATTTCAGGTCCCCATTTTTTGGACCCCATTGTTATTATGTTATATCCTGATACGAGCATGGGAATGCCCGCCTCGTCCATATGATCAGATGATTCCTCATCCTTTATTGAGGTTATGTACTTTTAGTTCTTGCAGTTGTTCGGGATCATTGTTTCGGGCTTCAGTTTGTTTCTTCTCTCCTCTCCACACCCAGGAAAACCATTCATGACTTATGATGTCCATCGGCCATACAATGAGCTCCTGCCCTCGTACATCAGGGGGCAATCTGTTAACACCCAAAAAGTGCTCACTAGCTCATTTACCACATTATATGGCTCATTTGTCCATTTTCCTACCATATTTCCATTAAAATCCCAAAAAATCCCATTAAAAAGCCTCCAAAAGGCCTAAAATGCCTCCAAAAGGCCATAAAACCCTCAAAATAGCCTAAAAAAGGCCAAAAAACCCCCCTTTTCCTCCAAAAATAGCAAAAATCCCCTAAAAAGGGAATAAAAATATAAAATAATGAGGAAAAGGAGGAAAAAACCCTATACAGCTGCCTAAAACCATGTGTTTCCCAAAACCATGGGTCAGCACTCCACCACCAAAAAACTATAAATAGGTGATGGAGATCCCTTATTCCATATCCACAATCACAAGCACCCTTACTCTGCCAAAATCTCTCTCGAAACCCTAGTTCACCTTTGAACTATTTTCACCTTGAGAGCCACCTTTGGCCCATCCCCAACATTGGAGAAGGAGAAAGGAGCATTCTGAAGCTTGGAGCATCCTCTTGGACACTGCAAAGGGCTTCATCAACCTTGACACTCAAGGTAACATTAATATAAAACCATTTTTTACATCTTTCATTTATGTCTCATGCAATGTTTAAAGTAGTTTGTTAATTGTTGTTTTAGCTTAATCATTTAATCATTATTGAACTGCTACTAAGGAGTCCATTCTCCTTAGTAGGTGCTCATTGGCACAAGCTAGGGGTAAAACCCTAGCAACAAGTGTCATGATTGTGCCATCCTCAAGATCTCATATATAATCATACATTCATATTTCAAACATATATAATAAGCATTAGTATTCAAGGTTTCAGAGAAGACTTCTCTTACTCATGCATATTCATTTTCGACCATAGAACTCTTCTGGTTAGTCATATCATCAATCAAGGTAAGAGATATAATATGCATAAACCCTTGATTACTTAAATTTCTAACTTCATGAATAATCATATACAAAAGTATAAGATCCTAACATAGGGTAGGATTCTAACTTGATATAGGAAAAACATACCTGGTCATCATATTTGCTAGTTATGTCTAGCAATGTTTTCTTGTTCTATTCAATGACTTGCATAACTCATAAGTTAACCATTGTAGAACCAAAACATACATACCTCTATGTGATCCATGACTATGGATGAATCTTTGTCACCATGGTCTTAATATAGAACTTTATTTGTACCTTCATGTTAACATATAACATTCTCCTCATACAACACCACAGTGCATTAGTAGAATCATAATACAATCATAAGTGTCATAACCCTAACCAATGAATGTATTCTATCATGCATTCATACTCTTACTAAGGTGATAAGACAAGCCTAAAATTAAACAAGATTGTTACTAATCTCAATAAAATGAAGACAATCATATTATAAACTTAATCATGAACAGATTTCAAAACATACTTGTAAGTCATGTTGAATATTGTAACTTCTAAGAATATTATATTTGTACATTATTTATTCCGGAGATGTTTCATTCCTCCGAGGTAATCCTACTATGTATCTGGAGATGTTTATTCCTCCAGGGTTTGGTATTAACTAGGGTTATTAGACCCACCATGTGTGGGTCGTCCCTGTAGTTATATTTTAGGGGTTATTAAACTTCTCCAGGTGAGGTCAGCCCCAACAGGTCTTTTAGTCAGTTGAGAGTCAAGTATAAATAGAGGAGGTGAACTCCTCATTAGATCACTCACTCACTTGTGGAAGAGTGCGCACTTGTCTCGGAGATCAGCTAAGGAGACAAAGGAAGGAGGAGCACATCTTGTATTTTGGTTGATCATCTTATTGAGGAAAGCTTTACTGGGTTTTCTACCCCATGAGGGTTTCCCAGGATATATTGTGTGTCTATCTTGTGATTATGCTTCTTTCAGTGATCTTGCTTGGCTATTTGGTTTAAACTTAACATGGTATCAGAGCTAGACTGAATAGGACATCTTTCACAAGGTAAGACTATCTCTCTCTCTCTTTGGTGAAGTTAGGGTTTCAGCCCAAAGTTGGTATTTTTTATTTTTGGTTGCATGGCTGGATAGCCCTTTTCAATACCTTTCTTTTAAGCCCTAGATAGAACTTTTTGGTTGGGTAGAACTCCAGGAATTGCAAACCCTAATTCTACCAAAAGTGCGATACGTCAGATTTTGGTTTCAGAAAAAAGTTAGAATTTTTGATTTCTGATTACATGGTTGGATAGCCCTTATCAAGAGCATTCTTTTAAGCTATAGATCGAACTTTTTGGTTAAGTAGAACTCCGGGAAAGTCAAACCCTAATTCTACCAAAAGTGCGATAAAATTCTGATTCAGTTTCCGGAAAAGTGAAAAGTAACTTTCCAAGTAAGTCTACTTTGTCTCTTGGACTCCCCCAAGAGAATATGGCTCCAAATACTAAGCTTGAAGACAAGCTAGAAGGCATAGAGAATTTCCGGGCATGGAAATACAGAATTGGTCTCATTCTTGAAGAGAATGATCTTGCTTAGTTTATCAAGGAAGAAGTTGCAGAACCAGAAGGAGATGAAGCCAAAGAGAAGCATAGGAAAGATTTGATTAGGGCAAAGAGAATCATAGCTGATTCCATCAAAGACCACTTGATTCCCCAAGTGGCCTCCAAAAAAAATCCAAAGGAAATGTATGATGCCCTAGGAAGAATGTATGAAGGGAAGAACATCAATAGGAAGATGAATCTGAGGACCAAATTGAAGAGTACCAAGATGCACAAAGGAGAATCCATTCAAGACTACTTCTCAAGGGTTTCACAAATCAAGGAACAACTAGATGCAATTGGTGATACTCTTGATCAGGATGAACTTGTGATGACTGCCCTCAATGGTCTCACTAGATCTTGGGAGTCATTTATACAAACCATGTGTGCCAGGAAAGAGAGCATGAAGTTTGATATAGTATGGGAGGATTGTGTTCAAGAAGAAGCTAGGGTTGCAAATAGAGAAGCCCTTCTCAAAGAGGATGACCAAGCTTTAGCCACTCATACCAAAAGAAGAAGAATGAGTCATCTCAAGAGAGTTGACCACAAAGGATCTCAACACTTCTCTAGATCTAACAAGAGAAGAGGACCCAATTCAGCAAGAGATCTTTCTACGGTAGAATGCTACAGTTGTCATAAATTGGGACACATCTCCAGATTTTGTCCTTCTCAAAGGAAGAAAGTCTTCCACAAAAGACATCATGCACATATGGCAGAAAATGATAGTGAAGAAGAAGAAGAGGAAGAAGATGAAGAAGAAGAAGAGTTAGAGGTAAAACCCAAAAGGAAAAGATGTAAGGTAAAGAAAGAAGATCCAGAAGAAGATGTTCTATTCTCTACACTCTCTGGATCTGTATCTCCTGGAGAAGATACATGTCTCATTGATAGTGGTGCTTCCAAGCACATGACAGGTCAAAGGAAGACCTTCTCAAATCTTGAAGAAAAGTCTTCTTCACAGAAAGTATCTCTAGGAGATGACTACCAATATCCTATCAAAGGAATTGGTGAAGCTAGCTATAAGCTAGATTCTGGAACACCCTTGAAGATGAAAGACATCTTATATGTCCCAGGTTTAAAGAAGAACCTTCTCTCTATTTCAGCACTAGATAAGAAAGGCTTCAGAGTAGCCTTCATAGATGGACAAGTACTCATGTGGTCCAAAGGGAAGACAATTAAAGATGCAGTTGTTATTGGTGAAGAAGAAGGAGGTCTCTATAAACTCAAAGGTCATCCAGAAGCTGCCCTTGCACATGAGATCTCTAGCCCCAGTGAGCTATGGCATAGAAGATTAGCTCACATCAAATTTAAAGCCTTACCCAATGTAAGCAAGGTAGTCATAGGATTACCAGTTTTAAAAGCTGATTATGATGGCTCATGTAAAAGATGTAAGAAAGGGAAAAATATCAAGAACCCCTTTCCAAAGAGTGAAACAAAGACTAAGAACATTTTAGAGCTCATACACTCAGATGTATGTGGTCCAATGCCCACCACTTCCTTAAGTGGGTTTGAATACTATCTTTCATTCATTGATGACTATTCAAGGAAAACTTGGATATACTTCCTGAAAGGTAAGAATGAAGTCTTTGGAAAATTAAAAGAGTTCAAGGCTCTAATAGAAAATCTATCAGACAAGAAAATCAAAACTCTTAGAACAGATAATGGCGGAGAATTCACCTCAAAGGAATTTGAGGACTTTTGCAAAGAAGCTGGAATTAAAAGGGAACTAACTACTCCTTACAATCCCCAACAAAATGGGGTGGCTGAAAGGAAAAATAGAACAATCATGGAAGCTGTGAAGACCATGATACATGACCAAGATCTTCCCATGTACTTATGGGCTGAAGCAGCCAAGACAGCAGTTTATGTGCAAAATAGATTATCTCACAGTGCTCTTGAATTCAAAACTCCAGAAGAAGTGTTTACAGGTAAGAAGCCTGAAGTAAGTCATCTTAAAATATTTGGGTGTCCTGTGTACATCCACATTCCAAAAGAAAAGAGAACCAAGTTGGATCCCTCAGGTAAGAAGGGAATGTTTGTTGGTTATTGTGAAACTTCCAAAGCCTTCAGAATCTACATACCAGGTTTCCATCATATAGAAATAAGTAGAGATGTAACCTTTGATGAGGAAGCAGCTCTCAAGAAATCCAGAAAGTGTCAACTTGAAGAAGTTTATGAAGAAGATTCAATACCCAGAAATTCAGAGACTGTTCACATCCCTGAAGAAGCTACACCAGAGGATCATGACATGATGGAACCTCAAGAACCCCCTGTTGCAGAACCTTCCAGGAAAAGAAGACCAGCATGGGCTAGAGATATTATTCAAGGAGCTGAAAGATATGGAGCTCCTGAAGGCTCCACTAGAGAAAGAAAGAAACCAAAGCTAGTGTCCAACTATATGGCCTTAATGTGTGATCTTGTGGATCAACTACCTTCTAGCTATGAAGAGGCAGCTCAGAAGAAAGAATGGGTAGAAGCAATGATAGAAGAATATCAGTCAATAATGAAAAATGATGTTTGGGATATAGTTCCCAAGCCAAAAGATAAAAGTGTGGTTTCTTCCAAATGGATTTTCAAAATAAAACATGCCGCAGATGGAAGCATTGAAAAATACAAAGCAAGATTTTTAGCCAGAGGATTCTCTCAGAAGGAGGGAATTGACTATGAAGAAACATTTGCACCAGTTGCCAGGTATACTTCAATTAGAACTATTATGGCTCTTGCATCCATGATGAAGTCGAAATTACATCAAATGGATGTTAAGACAGCTTTTCTGAATGGTGTAATTGAAGAAGAAGTATACATAGAGCAACCTCAAGGGTTTGAGGTTAATGATGGAAGAACTCATGTATGCAAATTAAAGAAGGCATTATATGGGTTAAAACAAGCTCCAAGGGCTTGGTACGGAAGGATTGACAATTTCTTAACTAGAATGGGCTTTACCAAAAGTAAAGCTGACCCAAATCTTTATCTCAAGGTGATGGATGATGAACCAATTATATTGCTGTTATATGTAGATGATCTTTTCCTAACTGGAGATGAGAAACAGATTATTGAAAGCAAGAAGAAGCTTTCTTCAGAATTCGAGATGAAAGATCTCGGACTAATGCACTACTTCTTGGGTCTAGAAGTATGGCAAGAACCAAAAGGGATCTTTCTAAATCAAGGTAAGTACACTGTGGAGATTCTCAAAAGATTTGATATGTTGGAGTGTAAAGCCATGGCCACTCCCATGGAATCCAACTTAAAGTTATTAGTTAATGATTCATCAGAACTAGTGGACATAACTCTATATAGACAAATCATTGGATCATTGATGTATTTAACAAATACTAGGCCTGATATATGCTTTGCTGTAAATACCCTAAGTCAATATCTAGTAGAACCTAGAAAGGTTCATTTAATAGCTGCAAAGCATATAATGAGGTACCTAAAAGGTACATTAGATTTTGTCCTATTTTATCTTGGAAGTCATGAAATCAGATTACATGGTTACTCAGATTCTGATTGGGCAGGTAGTGTCTTAGATAGAAAAAGTACCTCAGGTGGATGTTATGGTCTTGGATCTGCCATGATCTCATGGTTCAGCAAGAAACAATCAAGTGTGGACCTCAGTACTGATGAAGCTGAATATATAGCTGCCTGTTCTGCTAGCTGTGAAGCAGTATGGCTTCGGAAACTTTTATCTGGAGTGTTTGAATTAGAAATGGACCCCACTGTGATTATGTGTGATAATCAAAGCTGCATCAAGATGACTGAAAATCCTGTGTTTCATGATAAGTCAAAACACATAGAGATCCGTTACTTTTATATTCGAGATATGGTGCAGAAAGGAGCTATCAAGCTAGAGTATATAAGCACTGAGGATCAAATTGCTGATATCCTGACCAAGCCTCTGTCTCGAGTAAAGTTTGAACACTTCCGATACAAGCTTGCTGTAGTTCAGAAGAACCCTCCTCGAAAGGGGGAGTAGCACAGTATGAGACAGACAAAGCCTATCTCATCAATGATGAGGTTACCTATTTTCTTGCACTTACTCACCTAGAATTATTTAGATTTAGGAATCTTATATTCTTTATTTTGATGGTTAGATGTATACATGCTCTTGATGATAGATGTATACATGCTAGATACTTTTGATGATAGATGCTTTTGATGATTAGATGTATACATGCTTTTGATGACTAGATGTATACATGCTTTTGATGATAGATGTATACATGCTAGATACTTTTGATGATAGATGCTTTTGATGATTAGATGTATAAATGCTTTTTATGATTAGATGTATACATGCTTTTGATGATAGATGTATACATGCTAGATACTTTTAATGACAGATGCTTTTGATGATTAGATGAATACATGCTTTGATGATGATGATACATGTTGTGGTTATACATGGTTATACATGTTGTGGTTATACATGTTTTGATGATGATGATACATGTTGTGGTTATACATGTTTTGATGATGGTTATACATGTTGTGATTATACATGCTTTGATGATGGTTATACATGTTGTGGTTATACATGCTTTGATGATGATACATGTTGTGGTTATACATGTTTTACATGTTGTGGTTATACATGTTTTGATGATGATGATACATGTTGTGGTTATACATGTTCTACATGTTGTGGTTACACATGTTTTGATGATGATGATACATGTTGTGGTTATACATGTTATGATGATGAGGATACATGTTCTTGGTGAACATGTGAAGGGATTGGATCATTCCTGGACTTCAGTCCGAAAGAAGAACCGTAGACGTATGTCTTCGATAATGAAGGGATTGGATCATTCCTGGACTTCAGTCCGAAAGAAGAGCCGTAGACGTATGTCTTCGATAATGAAGGGATTGGATCATTCTTGGACTTCAGTCCGAAAGAAGAGCCGTAGACGTATGTCTTCGATGATGAAGGGATTGGATCATTCCTGGACTTCAGTCCGAAAGAAGAGCCGTAGACGTATGTCTTCGATGATGAAGGGATTGGATCATTCCTGGACTTCAGTCCGAAAGAAGAGCCGTAGACGTATGTCTTCGATGATGAAGGGATTGGATCATTCCTGGACTTCAGTCCGAAAGAAGAGCCGTAGACGTATGTCTTCGATGATGAAGGGATTGGATCATTCCTGGACTTCAGTCCAAAAGAAGATCCGTAGACATATGTCTTCGATGATGAAGGGATTGGATCATTCCTGGACTTCAGTCTGAAAGAAGAGCCGTAGACGTATGTCTTCGATAATGAAGGGATTGGATCATTCCTGGACTTCAGTCCGAAAGAAGAGCCGTAGACGTATGTCTTCGATAATAAAGGGATTGGATCATTCCTGGACTTCAGTCCGAAAGAAGAGCCGTAGACGTATGTCTTCGATAATGAAGGGATTGGATCATTCCTGGACTTCAGTCCGAAAGAAGAGCCGTAGACATATGTCTTCGAGAATGAATTCCTTGGTGGACGGTTGAGGATTAAGTCATCCTTGGACGTAGGTCCTAAAAGCACGGTGAAGGATTGGATTATCCTTGGACTTTGGTCCTGTAAACTGAGCCGTAGACGTGAGGTCTCCGAGAACATGATAGGACTGGATCGTCCCTGGAATTCGGTTCAAAAGGTACATGACTGGTTTACATCATTCCTTGATGATGCTGATGATCGTGTAATGACGATGATGATGTTCGTGTAATGACGATGACGATGTTCGTGTAATGACGATGCTGATGATCGTGTGATGACGATGATCATGTGATGACGATGCTGATGATCATGCTGATGATCGTGTGATGACGATGATCATGTGATGACGATGCTGATGATCATGCTGATGATCGTGTGATGACGATGACGATGATCGTGTGATGACGATGCTGATGATCGTGTGATGACGATGCTGATGATCGTGTGATGACGATGTTGATGATCGTGTGATGATGATGATGATGATCGTGTGACGATGATGCTAATGATCGTATGACGATGCTGATGACGATGTTGATGACGATGTTGATGTTCCAGTAACTAGTCAAGTTACTGATGATGATGAATTGAAGAAAGCTTCCGATGATATATAGATGATGTAGTAAATGACTCCTTGCTCCTACAGATGTTGTTATAATATCCTTCTCGTTAAGGGGGAGTGTTGAATATTGTAACTTCTAAGAATATTATATTTGTACATTATTTATTCCGGAGATGTTTCATTCCTCCGAGGTAATCCTACTATGTATCTGGAGATGTTTATTCCTCCAGGGTTTGGTATTAACTAGGGTTATTAGACCCACCATGTGTGGGTCGGCCCTGTAGTTATATTTTAGGGGTTATTAGACTTCTCCAGGTGAGGTCGGCCCCAACAGGTCTTTTAGTCAGTTGAGAGTCAAGTATAAATAGAGGAGGTGAACTCCTCATTAGATCACTCACTCACTTGTGGAAGAGTGCGCACTTGTCTGGGAGATCAGCTAAGGAGACAAAGGAAGGAGGAGCACATCTTGTATTTTGGTTGATCATCTTATTGAGGAAAGCTTTACTGGGTTTTCTACCCCATGAGGGTTTCCCAGGATATATTGTGTGTCTATCTTGTGATTATGCTTCTTTCAGTGATCTTGCTTGGTTATTTGGTTTAAACTTAACAAGTCATACCTGTCATATTGCATGTAATAGTTGTTCTTGTTGTTCCTTTTGTTCTTAGGACAATATGAGGAAAAGTGTCATCTTCTTCGTATGTGTTGTGAGAGCTTGATCTTCATTCCCCATCTTTTCTTCTCGAGCTACAATTCAAGTTTCTTCTTGTGAGCATTCTTCCCACAACCTACTGAATGAGATAAGTTTCTTCCTAGCACAAATTCCTTGGATGAAGGAATCCCATGATCTAGAAAGGCCATTAAGAGTGGTCATTTACCACTTCTATATTCTCTATATCTTCTCCCACATATTCAAGTTGTTCTTTTATCTGGGAGACCCTTGAGAAATAAGACTGCCTAGTCTCTGCATTCTGGATCTAGATATTCTTCAATTGATTCCTCAAGGTCATCTTCCAATTTATGTTCTTCCCTTCAAATAGATTGGTAAAGGAATCAGATATCTCCTTGGGTGTCTTCAGAGATGACACATGTGGTATGAGATGGTCTTTGATAGAATAAGAAATGATCCTATTTTTTTTTACCAAGTTCTTTTTATGTGAGGCCTTAGCCTCTTCTCCCTCTGGGACAGGAACCTCTTCACTTATGTCAGTGTCCAACTCATTCTCTTCTAGGATTAACTCAATCCTATACTTCCACGCTTGGAAGTTATCAGGCCCTTCAAGTAGATTGTCCTCAAGCTTGGTGTGGTGAGACATCTTTAAAGAGTACTTCAAATAGAAATAGAAAAGATTTAGGTCTTACCACTTGATTTGCTAAAAACTGGATCTGGTGTTGGATTAGGGTTTGTCAGAGAAACCCTAAAAATTAAAACTTTGAATTTAAAACTTCTGAAAGGATAGAAAGATGCACCTTGATGATCTGAACAAGCTAGTATACTCAAAATTTGAAAATTGCAAAGTTTCACCCCTCAAATTTTCTTTTCAAACTTTTGGATTCACTAGGGAGGACCGCGAATTAGCGTTTGATTTTCCCGGAGCTTCACCAATCCAAAAAGTTCGATCTTGGTCACTAAACTTCAATTTTTCAGAGGAGCATCCAGCCATGCTCTCAGATTTCAGAAATTCCAACTTTTGCAGAAACTCTAATTTCCGGCTTCACTAGACAGGACCCCAAACTAGGGTTTGATTTTCCCAGAGCTTCACCCAACCAAAACGTTCGATCCTTAGCTTTAGACTTCAATTTTTCTGAGGATCATCCAACAATGGTTTCAGATTTAAAAAATTTCTATTTTTGTGGAAACCCTAATTTTTAGGGCCAAAAATAAAAGTGCCCATAATTGAATTCTGATTGGATAGAAAGATGCTCCTTACTGAGGAGATTCAATATAGCCTCCTGCCTTTCAATATATGTGGAGGGAAACCCAAAATACAAGAATCATTATCTTCCACAACTGCACAGTGTCTTCTTCTCATGTTAGCTCTGATACTGTAATGTCCCCATTCCAATAATTTCATAGTAAGAAAATCCCATCAATCCTACTAGTTTCCTAGGTTGGATGGGAACATGTGGAATGGTAATAAGGAAGCTAATAAATAATTTTTAGACATTAGAAGGGTTCAAGTATTTAATAAATAGAGTGAATAAAGAAATTCAAGAGAAATCCTAGGTGACAAATGGTTTTGGAGACATATGGAGGATGTGGGACCCACACTAGCTTGATTTTTCATAATACATGGTATCTCTCTTTTGCAAATTTGAATTAATGGGAATGTGAACACTCTTGGGTGATTTTCTAAGTCATAACACATGTCATTGAGCATCTTAGGTCGAATTGGGAAGGATTGGTAACCTCCATGGAAGATAAAGAGTCAAAGTGGAAGTTTGTGGACACTTGGGCTAGATTCCCTAACCCCTATGACACCAATGATGGAGCATCTATGACAACTATGACAAATTTGTTAAAATTCAATATGATAAGACAGAAAATAGCAGCATTACATTCCATTTCACAATAATAGCATATACAGGATCACTGAAGAAACAACAAGCATAGCATAAACACAAGAGACAGAGATTTATCCTGGGAAACCCTCATGGGGTAGAAAACCCAGCAAAGCTTCCTCAATATAGATGACCAACAATATACAAAGATGCAAACCCTAAGCATAAGCTCCTTCTCCTCCATAGCAGACCTCTCCTCCACAAATGCGCCTTTCTCAAGTGAGTGAGTGTGTATAATGAGGAACACACCTCCTCTATTAATACACTACTCTGATATGTATTTTACACAAGTACACGTAGGCTCGTATTTAACCAATAGGTTAAATACCCCACTACAACTAACTGGGCCGACCCCTCTAGGGTGGTCTAATAACCCTTTGACCCACATAACACATTTAGGGCCGACCCCCACTAGGGAAGTCTAATAACCCGAGTTACCACATTCCGACGGAGGAATAAACATCTCCGGATATACAATAAGATCTTCATGGAGGAATGAATCATCTCCGGAATAATAAAGTACAAATATAATATTCTTTGAAGTTACAATATATCAACACTCCCCCTTAACAAGAAGGATATTATAACAACATCTGCACGAGCAAGCAGTCATCAACATCATACATGATACATCTATAAATCATTGGAATCTTTCTTCAATTTGTCTTCATCAGTAACTCAAACAGTTACTGGTACATCAATGTCAACATCAATATCAGCATTACGATCATCAGCATCGTAATCACACGATCAACAGCATCATCATCACACTATCAACATCAGCACGATCAGCATCGTCATCATACGATCATCAGCATCGTCATCACACGATCATCAGCATCGTCATCACACGATCATCAGCATCGTCATCACACGATCATCAGCATCGTCATCATACGATCATCAACATCGTCATCACACGATCAGCAGCATCGTCATCACACGATCAGCAGCATCGTCATCACACGATCAGCAGCATCGTCATCACACGATCAGCAGCATCGTCATCACACGATCAGCAGCATCGTCATCACACGATCAGCAGCATCGTCATCACACGATCAGCAGCATCGTCATCATATGATCAGCAGCATCGTCATCACACGATCAGCAGCATCGTCATCACACGATCAGTAGCATCGTCATCATATGATCAGCAGCATCGTCATCATATGATCAGCAGCATCGTCATCACACGATCAGCAGCATCGTCATCACACGATCAGCAGCATCGTCATCATATGATCAGCAGCATCGTCATCACACGATCAGCAACATCGTCATCACACGATCAGCAGCATATGATCAGCAGCATCGTCATCACACAATCATATTTAAGACTATCCCTCCTGGATTTGCTGTCTAAGGATGATTAGTCCAACCACAATCATATTTAAGACTATCCCTCCTGGATTTGCTGTCTAAGGATGATTAGTCCAATCACAATCATATTTAAGACTATCCCTCCTGGATTTTCTGTCTAAGGATGATTAGTCCAACAATTCATTTAGGACGATCCTTCCTTTCGGAATTACTGGATTTACTGTCCAAGGATGATTTAATCCCACAATTCATTTAGGACGATCCTTCCTTTCGGAATTACTGGATTTACTGTCCAAGGATGATTTAATCCCACAATTCATTTAGGACGATCCTTCCTTTCGGAATTACTGGATTTACTGTCCAAGGATGATTTAATCCCACAATTCATTTAGGACGATCCTTCCTTTCGGAATTACTGGATTTACTGTCCAAGGATGATTTAATCCCACAATTCATTTAGGACGATCCTTCCTTTCGGAATTACTGGATTTACTGTCCAAGGATGATTTAATCCCACCACAATTCATTTAGGACTATCCTTCCTTTCGGAATTACTGGATTTACTGTCCAAGGATGATTTAATCCAACCACAATTCATTTAGGACTATCCTTCCTTTCGGAATTACTGGATTTACTGTCCAAGGATGATTTAATCCAATCACAATTCATTTAGGACTATCCTTCCTTTCGGAATTACTGGATTTACTGTCCAAGGATGATTTAATCCAACCACAATTCATTTAGGACTATCCTTCCTTTCGGAATTACTGGATTTACTGTCCAAGGATGATTTAATCCACTCAATTCATTCTCGAAGACCTTACGTCTACGGCTCTCTTTAGGACTGACAGTCCAGGGATGATCCAATCCCCTCAAGTCCATCAAGGACTTCATTCTCGGAGACCTTGCGTCTACGGCTCTCTTTAGGACTGACAGTCAAGGGATGATCCAATCCCCTCAAGTCCATCAAGGACTTCATTCTCGGAGACCTTGCGTCTATGGCTCTCTTTAGGACTGACAGTCCACGGATGATCCAATCCCCTCAAGTCCATCAAGGACTTCATTCTCGGAGACCTTACGTCTACGGTTCTCTTTAGGACTGAAAGTCCAGGGATGATCCAATCCCCTCAAGTCCATCAAGGACTTCATTCTCGGAGACCTTGCGTCTACGGCTCTCTTTAGGACTGACAGTCCAGGGATGATCCAATCCCCTCAAGTCCATCAAGGACTTCATTCTCGGAGACCTTACGTCTACGGTTCTCTTTAGGACTGAAAGTCCAGGGATGATCCAATCCCCTCAAGTCCATCAAGGACTTCATTCTCGGAGACCTTACGTCTACGGCTCTCTTTAGGACTGAAAGTCCAGGGATGATCCAATCCCCTCAACTGTCCACTAAGGACTTCATTCTCGGAGACCTTACGTCTACGGTTCTCTTTAGGACTGAAAGTCCAGGGATGATCCAATCCCCTCAACTGTCCACTAAGGACTTCATTCTCGGAGACCTTACGTCTACGGTTCTCTTTAGGACTGAAAGTCCAGGGATGATCCAATCCCCTCAACTATCCACTAAGGACTTCATTCTCGGAGACCTTACGTCTACGGTTCTCTTTAGGACTGAAAGTCCAGGGATGATCCAATCCCCTCAACTGTATTCTTATCCATACAGGTACAATCATGTATCACATCAAACCATGTACACATCACATCAAAACATCAAAACATGTATACATCACTAATCAGAACATGTACACATCACATCAAAACATGTATACATCACTAATCAAAACATGTACGCATCACATCAAAACATGTGTACATCAAAACATGTACACATCACATCAAAACATGCGTACATCAAAACATGTACACATCACATCAAAACATGCGTACATCAAAACATGTGTACATATCACTAATCACATCAAAACATGTGTACATCAAAACATGTATACATCACAACTAGCATGTATTCTTACTAATACATCAAAACATGTATCCATCACACAAAAACATGTATACATCACAACTAGGATGTATTCTTACTAATACATCAAAACATGTATCCATCACACAAAAACATGTATACATCACAACTAGCATGTATTCTTACTAATACATCAAAACATGTATACATCACATCTAGCATGTATTCTTACTAATACATCTAACATCAAAAGCATGTATAAGTAAAACTAAATATTCTAAGTAAGAGAGTCCTAAATCTAAATATTTCTAAGTAACTGGGTGTAGAGAACAGGTTACCTCATTAACGACCTTGTTGTTTGATGAGACAATCTCATCAGTAGTGACTATACTACTCCCCCTTTCGAGGAGGGTCCTTTTGAACTACACCAAGCTTGTCTCGGAAGTATTCAAACTTCACTCGAGACAGAGGTTTGGTTGGTAACTTCTTCACTTGATGTAGAGGCTTGGTTAGTACAACGGTAACCTAAAGCCAAACTTCTTCACAACTAGCAGAGCAAGCAGCCATATATTCCGCTTGTGCTGAGAGTCACACTAGACAGCTTCCAGCTAAACCACGAGATCATGGCTAATCCCAGACAATAACATCCTCTCGATGTGTTCTTCTTGTCTGATACACTTCCTACCCAAACAGAATTTGAATAGCCATCTGAAGTCATGATCTTCAAGATAGCATAGATCAAATTCTATCGTGTCCTTTATGTGCCTCATCACATACTTTGCAACTATCAGGTAAACACATCTAGTTTCCACTAGATACTAACTCAAGGTGTTCATAACAAAGCATATATCTAACCTAGTATATGTTAGATATATCAAAGACCCAATAATTTGACTGTACAGAGTTATATCCACTAACTCTGATGAGTTATCCCCTAACAGCTTCAAGCTGGAATCCATAAGAGTGGCCATTCCAACACCTCAAGTCATATTTCTCATCATACTTTCCCTGGTTGGGAAATATTCCTTTTGAGCCTTGCCATACTTCCAGACCTAGGAAGTAAAGCATCAATTTGAGATCTTTTCATTTTTCATTTCTGTATTGAATGATCTTCTACATATCTATCTGTGCCATCTCTCGTTAGATGGTTCTACTGATATGAGCCTCAATATCATTCGAACTCTGTGGTGAGTTCCTTCTTGCAACCATGTCATATGTGTATCATATTCAACCTTGTAGCAAAGGTTGAGATCCACATCACCCATGGTGAACATTAAGCTTATCAATTTATTATCGATCCTAGGTACCTATACAGAACCTGATTCATACTTCTTCTTTAATTACACCATACTTGGAGCAAACATCTTGTCGTGATTCTCTTCCCCTTTCTAAGAGAATCTTCTAGCCATGAGCCTTCTATATTTTGTTTGATTTGTAAATCTTCTTGTTTGAACATCTACCACTTGTACGGTGTCCATCATTCTTCATGACCTTTCCTACAAATCAAAATTAAGTACATGATTAGTAATACTTCATAATCATCAAAAGGTAACCTATTATGCATACAGATATCATTTACATAGTGATGCAACTATTTTGATCAATACTTTGGCACAACACTTTCCCATATCCTGTATGCATACAGTGGCTATCTAGATGCCTTCCATCTCTACCAGAACATACTATCGAGAGTGTGCACAACTCTCAGCATGTCAGCAAAGAGGTTTCATTCTAGACAAGCAACAATGGAATGTTTGTCCAAACATATGCACATTAGTTGTATACTGTTCAATGCTCTATGAGTGTTTACACTCAGCATTATATATTCTAGGAATACAAATATGCATGCAGGCAATATCATTACTATTTCAAATAACAACTCAAATACTTATCTTTTATGTTTGTGTGGCTGCCTCCCGCTTGATCTTCTGTACGTCTTTTGAACTTCTATTCATTCTGTACCACTGTGCATGCTCAAGAGTCATCCTCATGATCTCATACACAAACATATACTCATTAGTATATTCTAAATGCTATCAAAACATTATAGTACTAAATAATCTTGAAAACGTATAGTCATGATTATAGTTAATAAACATTAGTATTCAAGATTTCAGGGAAGTCTTCTTTTACTCATGCATATCATTGATAAAAGATATAATATGCATAATCCCTTGATTACTAACTTTATGAATAAGCATAACCAATCATTCCAAGTGTACTTATATAAGGGATCCTAACACAAGGTAAGATTCATGGGAAACATACCTGGATTAGTATACCTACTTGGTTATGTACATCATACCTAAACAATCTCTTCAATGATTTAGAGATCCTGAGCTAGAACCTGCATGTCTCATAGGTTAAGCATAATATAACAAAGTCATACATACCTCGTAAGTAGAACAAACATTATGGATGAGTCTTTGTCTTCATGTTTTCATGGTCATGGAGCCTGATTTGTCTTTTGTGATGTACCTGTATCTTGTTAGCAGACAACATCAACCTCACACAACACCATAATGCATTAGTACAATCATAAGTGTCAATACCCTAACCAATGAATGCATTCATAATTTTGTTAAGGTGATACAACAAATCTAAAATCAAGATTGTACTAACTGTAATAACATGAAGACAAACATACCATAAACTTAATCATGAACAAATCTCAAAACATACCTCGATGAGTCATACCTATCGAGATCGCTTGTAATCTCCTTATGTAAAGCCTTAGCCTCATCTCCCTCTGAAACATGAACTCCTTCACTTATGTAGGTGACCAATCCATCTTCTTCTAGGATTAACCCTATCCACTTGATTTGCAAGAACTGGACCTGGAGCTGGATAAGGGTTTGTCAGAAAGACCCCAAAAATTCAAACTTTGAATTTCAAACTTCCGTAAGGATAGAGATATGCGCCTTGATGAGCTGATCAAACTGATATATTCAGAATTTGAAAACTGCAAAGTTTTACTCCTCAATTTTGCCTTTGAAACTTTCGGATTCACTGTACGTGACCCTGAACTGGGGTTTGATGAAGCCCACTCTTTTGCCCCATCAAAAGGTTTGATCCAAAGCTCTAAGCTTCTATTTTTCTGAGGAGCTTCCAGCCGTGGTCACAGATTTCAAAAATTCCCATTTTTACAGAAGCCCTAATTTTCCGCTTTTCTGATCAAAGTCCCGAACTAGGGTCTAATCAAGCCCGGCCTTTTGCCCAACCAAAAATTCTGATCTTGGTCTCTAAATTTCTATTTTGATGAGTAGCATCCAGCCGTGGTCTCCGATTACAAAAATTCCAACTTTATTCAAAGCCCTAAATTCCGGAAGCCATGAATGAGGGTACCAAAAAATAATTCTGTTTTGACAGAAATATGTACCTGATTGATTCTGGTGTAACTCCGAAATTTTTGATCCACAGGGTCTGAAAAAAGTTTCCTGAGATAGTCTGACCTGTTATCTTTCCATCCTGACAGGTCTGACCTCAATTGGATTCTCTGAGAGAGAGATATGCCAAATGTCGCAACGTGACCTGTTTTGGGAAAATACAGGAGAGCGAACTTGTACGGCGTTCCACGTGTCACTGTTTGACCTTCGGCCTCTGAAAAAGTTTTTTGAGATAGCTCGGCCTGTTATCTTTCCATCCTGACAGGTCTGACCTCAATTGGATTTTCTGAGAGAGAGTTATGCCAAGTGTCGCAACGTGACCTGTTTATGGGATAATACAGGAGAGCGCACTTGTACGGAGTGCCACGTGTCACTGGTTCAACTTCGGCCTCTGAAAAAGTTTTCTGAGATAGTGCCGACTGTGTACTACCTGTAACTTTTTACGAAATTTCATTTGGAGCTTCCTAGCCCAAGATATGACCTTTTTCCCAAGGTCACCTGATTTTGACTCAGATCTGGAAGAGGCAGAAACCCTATATTGTACAGATCATAAATCACAAAGTACAACGAATTAGAGGTTGTCCTTTGGACACAAGGTACCTGGAGATTTTATCTTCGTCCTGTAACAATTTCAGATCCGAAAATTTCTCCAAAACGGATTTATAGCGAAAGTGCTACGATGACTGGTTTTTGCTATGTAAAACCCTAACCTTCAAATTGTCGTAAGTAAAGCAAGTGTCTTTAGTGCCATACCTTGTCTTCCTTCAGGTTAGCTCTGATACCATGTTAAAATTCAATATGATAAGACAGAAAATAGCAGCATTACATTCCATTTCACAATAATAGCATATACAGGATCACTGAAGAAACAACAAGCATAGCATAAACACAAGAGACAGAGATTTATCCTGGGAAACCCTCATGGGGTAGAAAACCCAGCAAAGCTTCCTCAATATAGATGACCAACAATATACAAAGATGCAAACCCTGAGCATAAGCTCCTTCTCCTCCATAGCAGACCTCTCCTCCACAAATGCGCCTTTCTCAAGTGAGTGAGTGTGTATAATGAGGAACACACCTCCTCTATTTATACACTACTCTGATATGTATTTTACACAAGTACACGTAGGCTCGTATTTAACCAATAGGTTAAATACCCCACTACAACTAACTGGGCCGACCCCTCTAGGGTGGTCTAATAACCCTTTGACCCACATAACACATTTAGGGCCGACCCCCACTAGGGAAGTCTAATAACCCGAGTTACCACATTCCGACGGAGGAATAAACATCTCCGGATATACAATAAGATCTTCATGGAGGAATGAATCATCTCCGGAATAATAAAGTACAAATATAATATTCTTTGAAGTTACAATATATCAACAAAATTGCAGACATGACCTTTGACATCTGACCACTATGACATGTTAGCACCAAAAATAGGCTCAAGGAAGGCGAATTTGGGAGTTGGAGAAGCCAAAGAGACTCAAAATCGAATTTGGGAGAAGATGGAAGGTTGGAACTAGGAGACAAGTGGCAAATGTGGAATATTTCCTAAATGGAAATATATTGAATCTATTGAGAGGATTTCGACCCTTAGAAGGATAATATTGGTTATAAAATGTAGAAATGAAGTATGAGAATGGCTTTTGATGATTTGAGAAAAATTGCATTTGTGAAGAGAGAGCTAGTGGATGACTAGTTTCTTGCCTTAGCCAATTTCGAGGGTGAAAGATTCCCATCCAAGTTGGTGTTTGGAGAGGCCACTCAGTCTTTCATGGTGCTCTAATAGAGTTTTTATTTTCAGGTAGCAGCTACAGGAAGTTTCATTGTTTGGTTTAGTGCAACACTTTCTCTCCACCGTTTCCAGTTTTGAAGACATATTCATGCTCCTTGAGGGAGGGCGTTTTTGGTGAGCACTTGTGCTTCTTGAGAGAGATTCTAATTATATATTTCTGATTTTAATAGCTTCATATCCTCTGTTATTAATATTCAGAAAGTCTCAGGTCGAAATAACCCACTGTTTGTATGCAAAACTATTGATTAATGAGCAAACAATGTCCATTTCCCCAATGCATTGATGTATGACACTATAATGTTGATTATTTCGAATGGATGAATGATTATCTGATATATTTGTGATAAATATACTTCCATGGATGTCTTATACAAGTTTCCTATACTGTACTTGAGCATTTGAAGCATTTTTACTCAGTTTAGTTGTATTGGGAGGTGAAATAGTGCCATTTCCCCAAGGGTCGAATTGGGGGTTTTTTCTGTTGAATGTGAGAGAGTTAGAACATTAGTAAAAATAAATTAATGGTGCATATGAGACCTTAATCACATAATTAACAAATTATATACCTATTTTCATAAATTCGTGGGAGTTTGGAGGCATTTGGAAAGCCGTTTGCAGTGTTACCCGGGGGGGATTTGATGCACAAATTACTAGTCAAAATTACATACATTGATCAGAATACAAATCAAGTTTGCAGCAGTATTTGGAGGGCCATAAAACATCCCTGAACCTGATATTCAAGTCTAAATACCATTCATACACTCCTACAGAATATTTGGGAGCATTTGGGTTGATTTGGAGGTCAAAACAGTTAAACTAGTCAAAGGTCGAAATTGGTGAAAAAGTGGAAAAATTGGCATTTTAATAGAATTTTGAAAAACGGTCATTACAAGTGGTATCAGAGCATGTTCTTGGCACCTGATGGTCTTAAAAAGAAGTCAAAATAATAATCCACCACCCGTTGAACCAGTAGTTGAAAATATTTTTGTTGAAGAAGAGAAGTCTTTCACTAAAATCATGGGTAGAGAGGAGGAGGACAAAGCAAGATATAAGGAGGAACTTATTGCAACCTTAGATCCATGTTTCTCTAAAATTTCAACAAACGTGGATAGGATAGGTGATAGATTGTTGCAAGGACTCGAATTGTTGATTAGCCAGCTTCAAAGCAAAGGGATGATAGGAGATAATAGTGGTTCACACTCAGGGGAAAAGATGAAAGGGAATGAGCATATTTTCTCATGTACAGGACCTCATAATAGACTTGATGAATTTCAAAGCACACAAAGGCATACTGCACCTAAATTTCTCACACCCAAATTAGATCCCAATCTTGACTGGGATTACAAGAAACTAGTAAATGATTGGAATGATTTGAATGAAGAGTGTAAAAGAGGTGTACCACTTAGTGACTACATTGATGTTATGCAAAAGATTAAAAGGAAGGGAGACAATAGGATTCCATTCCAAAATAAAGAATTAAATAGTGCTATTGGAAAAATGTCACTTCCTACTTTTGATGGTTCTTCTCAAAATTCTGCTAACACTTGGGTGCAAAAATTGGATGTATATTTTCAGCTAAATCCTATGTTGGAAGAGGATGCATTAAAAATGGCCATTTTTCATTTGGAAGGAGATGCCAATGAATGGTGGTTCTATGGCTTGAAAAACTTGGGTCATGATCAGGTTAAAACATATGGAGAATTTGTTGATAGGGTACTAGAGAGATTTGAACAAAAAGATCTAGAATTGCCTTTCAAGGAATTAGCTCAATTGAAGCAAACTGGGACCCCTACTCAATATATGTTGGACTTTCAAAAATTATCAGTCAAGGTGGATGATGTATCTATGGGAAGGTTGGTATTTCTGTTCACTGAAGGTTTGGTTGAACCCTTAAAAGGTTTGGTCAAAGCCCACAAGCCAACTACATTAAAAGATGCAATGAACTTGACTAGGGATCTCCAAAATGTGCTTCCTAGAACGAGATTTCCTCCCAAGCTTGACTTCATAATTGAAAAGAAACCTTGGCAAAGAGATGCACCTGATAAGAATCCATGTCAAGAAGATGAATATGGAAAGGATAAGAAAGAGGAACTAAGCAGGGAAGAGCTCAGAAGGAAGAAATTGTGTTACTCATGCTTCCAACCATGGGTACCTGGACATAAATGTGGTAAAGGAAAGGCCCAATTCATTGAAGTATTTTGTGATGAGGGATATGAAGGGGGAATGGAGGAAGAAGGACATAATTCATCCCAAAAGGAAGGATATACTACAGCAGAAGAAGGGAAACCAGAGGTGAAGCATCCCTCTCCTACCAAAGTAACAATGGCAGTACTTTGAGTAGTACCTCGCTATCATACTATCCAATGCAAAGGTATGGTACAACGACAAAGAACTTCAGTTTTGGTAGATGGAGGAGCCACCCATAACTTCATTGATGCAGATATGGTGGAGAAAAGAAATATACCTATTGAACCATTTGATGGCTTCACAGTTGTCATTCCCGGTCACAACACAATGGAGTGCAAAACATGGATTCCACAACTACAAGTCACCGTAGGTAACTATACTTTTGTCGATAGTTTTTATGTGGTTGATATTGCTGATACTAATGTTGTTTTGGGAGTTCAATGGTTGTATTCAATAGGAGAGCATACTGTAAATTATAAAATTCCTGAAATGAAATTCCAAGATTCAAAAAGAGTACTAAGGATTGTGAGAGGGCAACACACCTATCTGAATCATGTAGTCTCTTCCCGCAGCATGAAGCACCGGAATAGAAAGATTATGGGAGATATTACTCATGGAAGGCCACCTGATAGACGAGGGACAAGTTTGCAGCATGGTAAATTGAGATTGCTTGAGGGCAAACAATCTTGGGTGTGGAGGACTGTAATGTCCCCATGCCAATAATTTCATAGTAAGACAATCCCATCAATCCTACTAGTTTCCTAGGTTGGATGGGCACATGTGGAATGGTAATAAGGAAGATAATAAATGATGTTTAGAAATTAGAAGGGTTCAAGTATTTAATAAATAGAGTGAATAAATAAATTCAAGAGAAATCCTAGGTGAAAAATGGTTTTGGATACATATGGAGGATGTGGGACCCACACTAGCTTGATTTTTCATAATACATGGTATCTCTCTTTTGTAAATTCGAATTAATGGGAATGTGAACACTCTTGGGTGAGTTGGTAAGTTATAACACATGGCATTGAGCATCTTAGGTCGAATTGGGAAGGATTGGTAACCTCCATGGAAGATAAAGAGTCAAAGTGGAAGTTTGTGGACACTTGGGCTAGATTCCCTAACCCCTATGACACCAATGATGGAGCATCTATGACAACTATAACAAATTGCAGACCTGACCTCTGACATATGACCAATATGACATGTAAACACCAAAAATAGGCTCAAGGAAGGAGAATTTGGGAGTTGGAGAAGCCAAAGAGACTCAAAATCGAATTTGGGAGAAGATGGAAGGTTGGAACTAGGAGACAAGTGGCAAATGTGGAATATTTCCTAAATGGAAATCTATTGAATATATTGAGAGGATTTCTACCCTTAGAAGGATAATTTTGGTTATAAAATGTATAAATGAAGTATGAGAATGGCTTTTGATGATTTGAGAAAAATTGCATTTGTGAAGAGAGAGCTAGTGGATGACTAGTTTCTTGCCTTAGCCAATTTTGAGGGTGAAAGATTCCCATCCAAGTTTGTGTTTGGAGAGGACACTCAGGTCTCTCATGGTTCTTTAATGGAGTTTGTATTTGCAGGTAGCAGCTACAGTAATTTTCATGGTTTGGTTTAGTGCAGCACTTTCTCTCCACCGTTTCCAGTTTTGAAGGCATATTCATGCTCCTTGAGGAAGGGCATTTTTGGTGAGCACTTGTGCTTCTTGAGAGAGATTATCATTATATATTTCTGATTTTAATAGCTTCATATCCTCTTTTATTAATATTAAGAAAGTCTCAGGTCGAAATACCCACTGGTTGTATGCAAAACTATTGATTAATGAGCAAACAATGTCCATTTCCCCAATGCATTGATGTATGGCACTATAATGTTGATTATTCCAAATGGATGGATGATTCTATGATATATTTGTGATCAATATACTTCCATGGATGTATTATACAATTTTCATGTACTGTACTTGAGCATTTGAAGTATTTTTACTCAGTTTAGTTGTATTGGTAGGTGAAATAGTGCCATTTCCCCAAGGGTCAAATTGGGGTTTTTTGCTGTTGAATGTGAGAGAGTTAGAACAGTAGTAAAAATCAATTAATGGTGCATATGAGACCTTAATAACATACTTAACACATTATATACCTTTGTTCATAAATTCATGGGAGTTTGGAGGCATTTGGAAGTCCATTTGCAGTGTTACCCGGGGGGGATTTGATACACAAATTACTAGTCAAAATTACATATATTGATCAGAATACAAATCAAGTTTGCAGCAGTATTTGGAGGGCCATAAAACATCATTGCACTTGATATTCAAGTCTAAATATCATTCATACACTCCTACAGAATATTTGGGAGCATTTGGGTTGATTTGGAGGTCAAAACAGTTAAACTAGTCAAAGGTCGAAATTGGGGAAAAAGTGGAAAAATTGGCATTTTAATAGAATTTTGAAAAAGGGTCATTACAGATACCATGTTAATTTTTTTACCATCAATTCAATATGATATAGAATCTTATCTGAGAGAATAACATGTACACCATATCAATCATAACACGTAATTACATGAAACAATATACACAGAGTTTCCTTGGGGAAAACCAATAAGGTGAAAAACCCAAATAACTTCCTGAGAGATAGATAGAGCAATGATACAAAACCCAAGCATAAGAGATAGTATCCTAGAAGAAGCTTCTCCTCCTCCACTAGTGTGCCACTCTCCAATGAGTGTATGAGTGAGAAAGTGAATGATCAAATAGAGTGCCTCCCGCACTCTATTTATACTTGACTTGACTTGCCTAATAAACTTTACTAGGTCGGCCTCAACTTAACCACGTAACATAATGCTAACAGGGCCGACCCCCAATAGGGTGGTCTAATAACCCTTTAACCCACATGACTTATACAAGGCCGACCCCATCAAGGTTTTCTAATAACCCACCAAGTATAAGTTACGACACTTACAATATAAATGATGACATTTCTGTATAGAGGAATAATACCATCTCTATAGGAGTACAATATACATAGGTGAAATACATTCCGAAGTTACAATTACATCAACACTCCCTCTTAACTAGGAAGGTATTTATCGACACAGATCTGATAGCACAAGTCTTCTTCTCTGGATCATTGTCAATAGATCATCGTCATCGAAACATCGTCATCATCACAGCTGCTGCTATCTCAATCAATCTCTGAACTACTTGTCATAGGAAGTTCTATAGAGCTAGTCCTTTTTCATACTAGATGTAGGCCCACCACCCACATCTCTTCATCATTACTGGCCATACTGTGGAATCCTCAGGACTTATTATGTGCATTATAATGCGTCGAAAGAGTATCCCAGGATCATTTATGTTTCGAAGCACGATCGGCAAGATCTCCCAGGTCTACTTATATGTGATCGTCACAAAACCTTAAAAGAGTGTCTTGAATAGAAAGAACTCTAAAGAGCATCTGAGGCCTTTTACGTGACTAGCACAACCTATCCGGATCTCCAAGGCGTATTACATGTGACCCCCACCACAAAACCATAAAAGAGTGTCTTGACTAGCAAGAACTCTAAAGAACATCCAAGGCCTTTTACGTGACTAGCACAACCTGTCTGGATCTCCGAGACGTATTACATGTGGTCATGGCAAAGCCTCGAAGGAGAATCAATTCAATATGATCTAGGATCTTATATGAGAGAATAACATGTACACCATATCAATCATATCAATCACAACACCCAATCACATGAGACAATAGACACACAGAGTTTCCTTAGGGAAAACCAATAAGGTGGAAAACCCCAATAACTTCCTGAGAGATAGATAGAGCAATGATACAAAACCCAAGCATAACAGATAGTTTCCTAGTAGCAAATTCTCCTCCTCCACTAGTGCGCCACTCTCCAATGAGTGTATGAGTGAGAAAGTGAATGATCAAATAGAGTGCCTCCTGCACTCTATATATACTTGACTTGACTTGCCTAATAACCTTTATTAGGTCGGCCTCAACTTAACCACATAACACAATGCTAACTGGGTCGACACACAATAGGGTGGTCTAATAACCCTTTGACCCACATGGCCGACCCCCAATAGGGTAGTCTAATAAACCTTTAACCCACATGACTTATATAGGGACGACCCCATTAAGGTGGTCTAATAACCCATCAAGTATAAGTTACGACACTTACAATATAAATGACAACACTTCCGTATAGAGGAATAATACCATCTATATAGGTGTACAATATACATGGGTGAAATACATTCCGAAGTTACAATTACATCAACACCTATGTGACAACCATAGTTGTATCAAGATGACAGAGAATCCAGTGTTCCATGATAAGTTAATGCACATAAAGATTCAATATTTTTATATACGGGATATGGTGCATAAAGGATCTATCAAGCTTGAGTATGTGAGCACTGACAAACAAGTTGGTGATATATTGACCAAACCTCTATCTCAAGTAAAGTTTGAGTATTTCCTAGACAAGCTTGGTGTCATTCAGAAGGACTCTTCTCGAAAGCGGGAGTGATATGGTCACTAATGATGAGATTGCCTACATCGACGGTAAGGTCGATGATGTGGATACCTGTATTGATGAGAATACTGATGAGGTTACCTATCCTGACGATGAGGTCGATGATATCAACGATAAGGTTGATAAGTGGTCCCTAGTAGACAAAGGGATTGTATCATCCCCGAACTTTGGTCCCTGAATTGATCAGTAGACATATGTCTCCGAGAAGTGTTCCCTAGTGGACAAGAGGGGTTTGTATCATCCCCGGACTTCATTCCCTAAATTGATCCGTAGACATATGTCTCTGAGAAGTGGTCCCTAGTGGACAAGAGGGGATTGTATCATCCCTAGACTTCAGTCCCTGAATTGATCCGTAGACATATGTCTCCGAGAAGTGGTCCCTAGTGGACGAGAGGGGATTGTATCATCCTCGGACTTTCGTCCCTGAATTGATCTGTAGACATATGTCTCCGAGAAGTGGTCCCTAGTGGACGAGAGGGGATTGTATCATCCCCGGACTTCGGCTCCTGAATTGATCTGTAGACATATGTCTCCGAGAAGTGGTACCTATTGGACAAGAGGGGATTGTATCATCCCCATACTTCGGTCCCTGAATTGATCTGTAGACATATGTCTCCGAGAGGTGGTCCCTAGTTGACGAGAGGGGATTTTATCATCCTCGGACTTTGGTCCCTGAATTGATCCGTAGACATATGTCTCCGATAAGTGGTCCCTAGTGGACAAGAGGGGATTGTATCATCCCCGGACTTCCGTCCATGAATTGATCCGTAGACATATGTCTCTGAGAAGTGGTCCCTAGTGGACGAGAGGGGATTGTATCATCCCCAGACTTCGGTCCCTTAATTGATCCGTAGACATATGTCCCCTAGAAGTGGTCCCTAGTGGAAGAGAGGGGATTGTATCATCCCTGGACTTCAATCCCTGAATTTATCCATAGACATATGTCTCCGAAATGTGGTCCTTAGACTTTGTCTAAGTGGAAGAGAGGACTGCATCGTCCCTAGACATGAGATTTGTCTTAAATGGATCACAGACTGCATCATCCCTAGACATGAGATTTGTCTTAAATGGATCATGGACTGCATCATCCCTAGACATGAGATTTGTCTTAAACAGATCATGGACTGCATCATCCCTAGACATGAGATTTGTCTTAAACGAATCACGGACTGCATCGTCCTTAGACATGAGATGTTTCAAAAGGATTAGGATTGATCATCCTGTAAATAGATCTAGATTGCATCGTCCATAGACATGAGAGGTGTCTTAAAGTGAGAGGGATTGATTATCCCGTAATTAGAACATGTGTATTGCAGAGTATGCTCCTATGATGATACTGTTGATCGAGATGATCTAGATGATGATGATCGAGATGATGATACTGTTGATCGAGATGATCGAGATGATGATGATCTAGATGATCGAGATGATGATGATCGAGATGATGATACTGTTGATCGAGAAGATCCAAATGATCCAGATGATGATGATCGAGATGATCCAGATGATGATGATCGAGATGATTGAGATGATGATACTGTTGATTGAGATGATCCAGATGATGATGATCGAGATGATGATATTGTTGATCGAGATGATCGAGATGATGATACTGTTGATCAAGATGATCTAGATGATGATGATCAAGATGATCCAGATGATGATACTGTTGATCGAGATGATCCAGATGATGATTATGATCAAGTTGATCGAGATGATGATATTGTTGATCGAGATGATCCAGATGATGATGATCGAGATGATTGAGATGATGATACTATTGATCGAGATGATCCAGATGATGATGATCGAGATGATCGAGATGCTGATACTGTTGATCGAGATGATCCAGATGATGATGATCAAGATGATCCAGATGATGTCGATTGAGATGATCCATATTATTGTAGTTCCTCAGATGCTACAGAAGATGAAGACTAAATGCTGAAGATGTTCTAGTGTTGAATATTTGAATATGTTCCAGTAATTGGTTGAGTTACTGATGATGTTAAAGAAAGATTCCAATGATTTATAGATGTATCATGTATCATGCAGTTGATGACTCCTTGCTCCTGCAGATGTTGTTATAATATCATTCGCGTTAAGGGGGAGTGTTGAGATATTGTAACTTCTAAGAATATTATATTTGTACTTTATTATTCCGGAGATGTTTCATTCCCCTGTGAAGTCCCTATTGTATATACGGAGATGTTTTATTCCTCCATGGAGAATGTGGTAACTTGGGTTATTAGACTTCCCTAGTGGGGTTGGCCCTATATGAGTCATGTGGGTTAAAGGTTTAGTAGAGCACCCTAGAGGGGTTGGACCAGTCATCCTTATGTTAAGTGGTTAAGTTGGGGCTGACCTAGTTAGTGTAAAAGTCAATTTGGATTTGTTTATAAATAGAGGAGGTGTGTTCCTCATTTACAACACATTCACTCACTTGTGATTGGCGCATAGGAGAGAGAGATATATGCTATGGAGGAGAGGGAGCTCATGTTTGGGGATTACATATTTGTATTTGCTAGTCATCTATATTGAGGAAGCTTTGCTAGGTTTTCTATCCCATGAGGATTTCCAAGGATAAATATGTGTCTCTTGTGTTTATGCTGTGCTTGTTGTTCTTTCAGTGACTGTATATGCTATTGTTGTGAAATGGAATGTAATACTGATATTTTTTGTCTTAGCATATTGAATCTTAACAATATGTCTCTTCCTCCAAATCCCCATGGAGAAAGGTTGTTTTCACATCTAACTTTTCAAGATGCAAATATTCTACCGCTACTAGACTTAAAATAGTCCTAATTGAAGTGATCTTAACAACAGGAGAAAATATTTCATCAAAATCAATACCTTTCTTCTGTGCAAACCCATTTACAACGAGTCTGGCCTTGGACCACTTCTTACCTCCTTATTCTTCCTTCAACTTGTAAATCCATTTGTTCTGCAATGCTCTTTTATCAGCAAGCAACTGAACCAAATCCCAAGTCTGGTTTCCTACCAATGAGTCCATCTCCTCATTTATGCCTTGCTCCCACTTCTTTCTAGTTTCCACCTGCATTGCTTCTTCATAACACTATGTTTCACTAGCATCAGTCATCAATAAATAATACATTGAAGGAGAGTATCGTTCAGGGAGTCTACTTAACATGGTAGATCTTCTTGTAGTTGCAGAAGTTTCAGGTACTTGCTGTTGTTCTTGATTTTATGGCACCTTTGGAACTTCATTTTCTTCAATTTCATCAAGTACTGTGTACTCTATGTTTTTCTTTTCTTGTTTCTTTCCCTGCAAATAATCTTTATACAAGACCTTTTTATTGAATATCACATCTATACTCCAAATGATTTTGTTATTTTCATAAACGATAACCAAAATCATCAACCCCATATCCAATAAAGGCACATTTCCTGGATTTAGCTTCAAGCTTTGTTCTATTTTCTTTATCAATATGGACAAATGCTCCACAACCAATTATTCTTAGAAATGAGTAGTTTACCTTTTTACCTATCCATGCCTCCTATGGAATACCACCATCCAAAGCACTTGAAGGCACTCTGTTTATAAAATAAACAACAGTATTTATAGCATCTGCCCAAAACTGTAAGGGCAACCATGCATGCAATCTCATACACCTTGCACGCTCAATGATCGTTCTATTCATCCTTTCTGACACACCATTTTCTTGTGGTGTTCCTCGGACTATCTTCTCTCTACGAATCCCATGGTATGAGCAATAACTATCAAACTCTTTACTGCAATACTCACCTCCAATATCATATCTGAGACACTTCAACCTTTTTCCTATCTCATTCTCAACCAAAGCTTTCCACTTCTTAAAAGTAGCAAACAAATCAGATTTATGTCTAATGCAATAAACCCAAGTTTTTCTAGTTGCATCATCAATAAATGTAACATAATAATGAGAGCCACCAAGAGATTGTACTTGAGACGGTCCCCATTCATCTGTATGCATCAGCTCTAACTTTTCATTCTTCTTCTATTTCCCAACCCTGAGAAATGTGACTCTCTTATGTTTTCCATAAGCACAGTTCTCACAAAATTCCAAACTTACCTGCTTCAAATCTAGCAGCATCTCACTTGAGTGGAGAATCTGCATCCCCTTCTCACTTATGTGGCAAACCCTATGATGCCACAATGTTGTATTTGTTCCTGTGGAAGCTAAAGAGATATAATGGTCAGTATTATGAGGACATAAATACAACGTAACTACCCTGTCTCCTTTAGTTGTCACCATTGATCCTTTAGTGATCTTCCACCACGTTTCTCCAAACATAGATAGAAAGCCTCCATATCCCAATTGCCCTATTGAGATCAGATTTCTTTTTATAGTAGGAATATTCCTAACATCTTTCAATATCCAATCAGTTCCATTCTTAAATTTTATCCATACCTTACCAATTCCAACAATTTTACATGGCTCATCAACACCCAATAAAACATGTCCAAAATCGCTTGGAACATAATCATGAAAATATTTCCTATGGGGTGTAGCATGACATGAAGCCCCTGAATCTACTACCCAATAATCACTAGCATTATCTAATGCAAGAATCAAAGCATCTTGTAACACATCACCTGCTACACTTGCTTCCTAGCTAGTTTCCTGCTGTCCATCTCCTTTCTTCTTTAGAGATCTGCAGTCTTTCTTCAGATGCCCTTTCTTTCCATAGTTACAGCACTCTATCTTTCCCAATCTGGACTTGGATCTTCCCGTTTTAGACTTGCCACGATTACCTTGGCTCTTTCCTCTCTCCTTTTGTCTTCCCTTTCTCTCCATGGTCAACGCATTACCTGATGTCTCACCTGTGCTTTTTCTTCGCATTTCCTTGCTAAGAATAACACCAATAACATCATCAAATTTCAAGGTATTTGAACCAGAGACAGAGTTACTTACAGCCAAGACCAAGCTATTCCATCTTTCTGGCAATGAACACAAGCTTAGAAGAGCCCTAACCTCATCATCAAAGTTCACACTTACAGAACTTTCTTGATTTGTAACCGTATTAAATTCATTTAAATGATCAGTAACAGATCCACCTTCAAACATCTTCATATTAAATAAATGCTTCATTAGAAATACTTTGTTGGAGGCCGAGGGTTTTTCATGCAGCTTACCCAATGCACTCATCATATCCTCTATTGTCTTTTCTTTTGAGATATTGAAATCCATCGACGAAGCCAGGGAAAACCATATTGTTCCTAGTGCCTTCTGTCAAGAACCTCCATTTCTTCATCCTTCATAGCCGTCGGCTTCTTTGCTCTTCCTCCCAACGATAGGAATAGATGCTTCTGGTACGGATAGTCCTCCATTTGCATCTTCCATAACTGGTAGTTTTGGCAGTTAAACTTCTCGACCTTAAACATTCCTTCTTTCGCCATTGCTCCCACTCGAACTAGAAAGCCTAGTTTCCTGTGGGTTTAACTGCGAAATAGACCTTTGGCTCTGATACCAATTGTTAGAAAAACAGGATCGCAGAGCAATAAGAATAAACAGAAATGCAAATATAATAACACAAAAACATTACAAGAGAGACATAGATATATCGTGGTTCGCCCAAGATGGGCTATGTCCACACTAAAATTGCCAGTGCTTATTATTATAGAATCCAGCAAAGTGAAAGGATACAACCTACAACATAGCTGCTACACTTCCTCTTCACTGTCTCACAGTCTCTCTTCATGATCTCAGAGATATTTGCAATGCATAAAACCTAATACATCAACCGCAGCCATATTACAATGTATTTCTTATAAAAGGGGAAATACAATGGGAAAATACCATGGGTTACCAAAAACCATGGGCCCATAAAATGTTGGCGAAAACAACCCCAAATTTTTCCTCGAGGGCATTGCCCCCCAACTCCCATTTCTCGGGGGTGCTTCCCCCAAACCCCCTTTTTCGAGGCACTTCCCCAAACCCCAAGGTAGGGGAATGCTTGTACAATCCTCTAGGGTGCATGGCTGAGACAATATCATCTATGAGACTGGAAGATCTGGCTCCATAACCAATACATTGTTCATAGGGTACCAGGTTTACAAAGGTTATAAATATATGCTGATTTTCTTTTGTTAAGGTTTCCAACTATATGTCGTTCCATGATTATGTTCATCAATGATTACAGGTGACTAACACCTTAGGAAATCATGTACCCTTATGAGTAACGAAAAATTATGTTTTGAGTCATAATACATCCCATCATGATAGTTAAAGTTAACAGGATGGGCTATTTGAACATTTTAGGTGTTACATGTGTATTATATCAGCATTAACAAACAAAAAAAAAATCACACGAAACAAGTAGGGTTTGATTTATATATATATACATATTTATAGTTACCTAGATGAATACTTCTCATATTTAGTTTCATATAAATTTTATAACACGTGTTTATTTCGTAGCATGGATCGCTTTGTTAAAATACTTTCAACTCAAGGTATAAATGTTTCACTATAAGTTATATTGTTTCATTTGATGACAGTAAATAGTCTAATAGAAGCACATAGCACCTTGGGTTTATACCTATCTAACTTACTACTCATGAACATTGTGTGAGGATGAAATATTTTTATTCACTGATAGCTATCCATGAATAAATAAGTAAAATATGTTTAGGTCATAGACCGTCGACCCTTCTTCTACCCCATATTATTTTCATAATATTTCTCACTTGAAAGAAGCATCGGTCGATCCTTCTTGCATTCTCCATTCTGGATATAAGGAATTTTTTGATAAACGTGTTCACAATTATCCACTAAGCGAAGGTGAGACCGATACTTCTTGTCAGGAAATGGAAGTTGAGACAAGCATTTTTTATATGTTAGAACTTAGCTTATGCCTAGATCCCTACTATTTACAGTGGAAGTGGGAAATTCTCGGCCTAGCCTTCATAAATTAAATATCTCTACATTTATCTCGTAAATGAAGGGTCGAACGATGTGCTCAGTATTCTTCTAGTTTTCACCATTTTGGATATACATCAATTGACTGCCTATCCTTCATAGGTTGAATATTTTTACAATTCCCTTTTAAATGAAGGGACGAAAAACCCTTCATCTGCCTAGTATTATTTTCATAATAGTTCCAGACTGCTAGAAGGGTCGGTCAATCCTTCTTTTGCTCAGTTTTCACTCAGAAACCAAAGATTCGTAATCGCATCAAAACATCATATTGTTGAACCAGATCTACTTAACTCATAAATCGACGTAACCGTCATTCGCATCAAACATAACTATCTCACAATCGGCAAGTTAACCAGATCGACAAAATGACAGTTTATCAAAGCATAATCAAGAGATCTGAGATACATCATATAGTCATGATTTCATTCATACAACACATTGAGTCGCCGAATACTATGCTAATTCATATTCAATGGCACTACGACATAAAAGAGATAGACAGAGATATAACACAATCGATCATTTTCATTCATCAACTTGTCTCAGACATTGTGGAATACATCTTGAAGAACCAGTTCGCGACTCAACTCAATTGCACATACACAGATCAAAACTTGTCGGATATAGACAAAGATCAAAGATACATAAAATATAGATGCTAGCTCATCAATATTCACTAAGGGATCGATCTCTAGATCCAAAGATGCCCTTGGGATTACAATTGCACTTCTATTTATAGGCACACATGGCCATTAAAAAATTGTCCAATTGAACAATAACTAACTAATTTAACCAAAAAAAACTTGCAGCTCGCCCTCGAGCCACCTCAAAAGGAAATTGATGGTGCGTTTACCTGCATTTTGAAGTCGTTGTATGCAGCTTTCACCTGGTCGGTAACTTCTCTATCTGATGCTTTCAATGTTGCACAGTATTCCACATATTTCTTTGTTTGGTGTTCACCACCCATCTGTTGCGCTTTCTCTAGCTCTTCCTTGATCTATGTCATCCCTTACATCGGTTTGACCGATAATTTTTTTTCCTTTGTGTGCACCTCTTCTAAGCACACTGTTCTTCTATGTTTTTTTGTGCGTGCCCTGTTAAACCTATGTTGCAGCTCCTTTAGCACTGCGGCCTTCGCCATCTTCAGTAGTAGGGGCATCTCTTTAAGCGATACCCTCAATGATTCAAGTTGCACCTCCGCTTCACCGAGTTGCTCGTTCAGCTGGTGCAACTGTTCATCCTATACTAAGCATCCCCAAAACTATGTAACGTCTTATGCGATCGCATGTGTTGTCTTATCCAGTTCTGCGATCTCTGTCGTAGTTTATTCTATTGCATTCTTTCTTTATTCGATCTATTTTGGCGACAGGCTTGGCACCACCCTTATTTGTAATCATATCTCTTCATTCTGGTTCTAAAAATATGCAATGATTTCTTATAGCTTTATTTCCTTTGCCTCTGCTAGTATGTCTTTATCTATCTCTTGCGCATCTTCACTTTCCATAGAGATGGCATGCGCCAATGTTCTTCTGTCCTCAACTGCTTTTTCTCTTTCACATATGATGGCCTTTTTTTCTTCTTGAAGTCATTGGATTTCTGCTTCAGTGCTTCACACTTGTCATTTTTAATTCACCATCTAGTTGTATGTTATTTCCTCCCTGTCATTAATATCTTCACTTGCTGCAACATGTGTTCACTGCAGTATTAATACTAGTAACATGTTCAAGTCTATTGTGATCGCATCATGCCCTCGCAACGATGCATCTAGGTCTTCGTCTCCTATGGTGATTGCGTCGGGTAGTACTTTTACTAACCTTTTCTTTGTGTTGATGTCCGCCTCGACCTTTCCCATTGATGAGATTGGTGCCACTTCTTGCGGCACCCTTGTTTCTAATATTGCATTGCTTAATGTATGTAATAGCTGCGATACCTGATAAAAGTACCCACTCACATGTTGTGTGATCTTTTCACGGTTTTCCTCCGCCACAGATGTGATATTTTCTAGCAGTTTGTTCATTTTCTCTTCGGGGAGGCCAACAGGTGCGCTCCCCTCTCCTCTTTCAAGCCTGAATTTTGTTCTTCCTTCCTCGCACTGCGCCTCTAGCTCTGAGTCTGTTGGGGTTATTGTTGATGCTCTATCATGAATGGAAGTGTGTGAGTGCTCATCCGTAACTCCACATTCTTCTGCATTGTCCCCTTCATCTTCTGAGTATTTTGTCTCTTCCATATCCTTTGGCCCATCTGTTTGTTACGCATCCTATCAGTCTGACAACTTTTCTTCTGCTACCGGAACTTTCCACTCTTTAGGCCATTCTTCTATTATATCATCTAGTTCTGTGTCGGTTAACTTATACTACGTCTCCAGCCACTGCTTCTTTGGGTCTGCATGCGCCTGAATGGAGATCACTTGAGGTCCTACCGACAAGTTTATGACTCTTTGATACTTCTTAACTGCCTCTTTGGTCAATCATGGAATCGCTCTCGCATCTATTTGAAGTGTTTATAAATACATAAAGAATGAAATATTGTTATTTGTTTGTCATTCCTTATCAGTTGTTTCCCATAGGTTCTTGTACCTTGCTGCTTGACATATTTTTGCTTCCTCTATCCATTCCTTGATAGTGCGATGGATCCCTCCATCCGACCAACGCAATTAGTATTAGTGTCCATGAATATGTAAATGGATTTCCTTTCTCTTACGATGTGATTGCGTATTCCATCAATTCATTCAATAGAAACAATGACCAATTCATCTTAACTCCTCCGGCACACTTCTCTGCAGATGCGATCACTCCGAATGTGCATTGGTTTGGTCAGTTCTTCTGCATGATTTTAATTTCCAACAACTTTGCACCAACTCTAACTGCCTGATCATTGATTGTATCGATAAGGTATACCCTGGTTTTCTTCTCCACCCCGTATTTTGTCTTTAACTTCATGGAAACATTCTTGTTGTTATCCTTGCCATGGAAATACTGCGAAGGATCTAATGCTACGTTGGGTAATCCTATGATCCGTGAGATGAGGTCTACCATTAATGGAATTTTTGTATGCAACCATAGATATCCGTCGTGAAAGCAGGCCAACAACTGCTTCACACATGCATTTTCTTGCATGGATCTCCCAAAATGTGGTATATGAATGATGTTTAGGAGTCCTGGTTTCTTTAGCCTCAATGCACACTCCGCTGGCTCTCTTGTGATCGGGCCTCCGTATCCATGCAGTACATTGGTGTGTGTATCCTTACATTTTGGGTCTGAAGAACCTACAATAATTAATTAATGAAAACACACGAGATAGCATAAATAACAAAACTCAGAATCGCTTTATTGATCGCAAGCCACTCTGAGGGGGAAACCTCCTTTGAGCAAGCATAGCTTCACGGTACCTTCATTGGCCTCAACACACACTTATATATTAAGTCTATGCCCAATACTATGGGTCAATACCATGCGACATATAATACTACTTGACGACTTACACCACATATGTGTCCAACACTATGGGTCAATACCATGGGCTAATACAAACTATGGATCAAAAAATACTACGGGATGACTTACAAAGCATATGTGTCCAACAACAATATACTCACAAAGTAAAGAGAAGGGTTGACACAGGTTCCTAACATCCCCTCTCCCTTAGAAAAAGCTTTGTCCTCAAAGCTTTAGATGTGGAAATTGATGTAGAATCTAAAGGAGTGGTGCCCCTGTAGCATCCTCGGGTTGCATTTCGGGCCACTGACACCTTTTGAGTTTCAGGGAGGATTGCTTGGAAGACTATAGATGAAGAAGAACCATATCAGGTGTGTGAAAAGTTCACTCAGAATGGTGCTAATGGTCTTGTTGTTTTAGTCGAATTCTTGCCATGTGAAGATTGTCCCGCAGAATGAGAAGAATCTAATTGTAGTTTCGAAGAACCGAGTCAATTGCCTGCACTGGGGAGCTGCTGAGGGTGTATGGAAGAAGAACTTGCGGTGCCTGTCTATAGATGGTTTCATATGGTGTCCTTTTAGATGTGGTATTGTACCACTAGAGAGCTTCTAGGAAATCCATAGAAATAGTTGTCCAAATCTGTGTAGGGATGGGCAAGGGTTCGAGCAATCCTGAAAGGATTGTCATTTCACCCTTGTTGACCTGGAAAGTATCACAGTCAACCACCATCTGTTGAATTTTCATTTTCAGTCCTTTCCAAAAGAAGTTACATTGTTCCTGATCATACATTTTGAGGAACCCAGAGTGCCCTGCCGATGAAGAAGCATGGGGTTCATAGAAGAGATAGCCCTGTTGAATAGATTGCAACCAATTTGGAACAAGCAGAGAAATAGCTGTAACAGAAACTGGGTCATCAAATGTGTGAGAAGAAGCAGATGCCACCATATTGTCCTTACCCTTCTTGTAAGTGATCGCATAGGCATAACCCATGAGTTGGATAACCCATTTCAGGTGTGCTAGGGAGGAGACCTGTTGTTCTAGGAAATTTTCCAGACTCTGGAGATCAGTCTTCATGAAAAAATAATTCCCTAATAGGTATTGATGCTACTTCTATACTGCATGCAAAAGAGCCAACATTTCCTGCTGAGATGTAGATGTGGATAAATTCTTACCAGAAAGGTCTCTTGAAGGCGACAAGCCCACTGGTTCACCAAAGACACTTGCATATCTATCTAAGGAATTAGTGGAGACCGTTGATGGGTGCATCTGAATGGAATGGATTTGAGCGATGAGACCATGTGAATTCTTCTTAAGGATCTTTTACAGGCGATGTGAACTGATGATGCAGAGAGACCCTTGTTGTAAGCCCGTAAATTTTTGTTGTTTCGCATTGACTGAAAACTACATCCAAAGTTCAGCAAAATCCCATAAGATGGGGCCAAGTGTGCGTAACCAGTGAACGCCCAAAACCACATCACATCCGCCGAGGGACAAGGAAAACATGTCAGCGCGCAGGTTATAATCTTCCAGAGAGATATGCACATTGTGACACTTCCCCTTGCAAGGTAAGGTGCCCCCATTGGCAACCATGACATCAAAGTTGGTGCAAGCATGGACAAAACAATTAGCCTGTTTGGCGATCCGAGGGTCAATGAAGTTATGAGTGCTACAACAATCAATGAGTATTGTTGGGCTCTGGAATTGTCTTTTATAATGATTTTATTTACATTAATTTCCCGCCTATTTACTATCATTTGATACAATTATCCTTAAAATGGCTATCTTCTACTATGTTTCATCGATTAAAAACTCTTAAACATAAATGAAGCCTAGTATGTCATTTTTGATATATTAAACGCAGTATTGTCCAAATTCTTAACATTTTGGCATTCCAATCAACTCTGAGTTCCACGCTAGGTTTTAAGATATGTTCCTTATTTGTTCCTTGAGTTGGCTTGCCTTTGTCTTGATTCCATGATACATTTATCTTTCGATTTTGCATAAACAAATTAAAAACATAAAAAGATTAAAATATTAAAAAAATTTAATATTAAGCATTGATTTAGAATTAGATTTAGAATTAAACATTGATTTAAAATTAGATAAAAATATTAAAATATTCAAAGAATTTAATATTACAACAATGTTTTTAACTTTTTCAATTATAAAACCACTTATATGTTTAAAACTCATTAAAAGAATGTCACGTAGCTTCAAAGGAATGGTTATGGAATTAAAAGTGTGACCTCCACTAACAAAGCATATTCATTAGAAAAGGGCCACTTCATACAATATTTTTTAAGCATGCGTTTCTTTTTTAATACTTTGGGTATAATAAAGCATTCCTCTTAATATATGAGCATGCCATTGAATATAACTAACGCCTTTATATTATGAACAGGCCGTGAAAGAAGAACAGGGCATGAAAAATGGAAATTAATGCACGATGAAGAAATGGAAGGCACACATCACGCCGGAGATATGACAAGAATCTAGAACCCAGCACCAATTCAGCCCATAAATCAGAATTATAAACTAATTGCAATTACAGGTCATACAGGTGCCCATTTAGACGTCCACGTGTTTTTAATAGACAACCAATCTCGGGCTTGATTCTTGGGACAATTGTCAGAACCCAAAATTTACGAAAATTTTAAAATTTTTAAGATAGCAATAAATGTTATTAATTGCCTTCCTTGATCTGTCTGTTTTATTTAAGTGATCATAATTTGGTCTAAATGATCTTTTATTGTACTTATATTTTAATGTGAGTTTTTAATTGCAGTTAAAGATTGTCTTCTGTGCTCTAATCCTCAAGGGGTGAAAATTGCCATAGCTGACTGGCTTACTTAGCTTTCGAGCTAATGCATAATCCGTCCTTTTCTACAGGTATATAGGTAGAATTATGATCGCTGCAATTATTTTTTTTAAAGCATTAAAGTTTATGTAATTGTACCAAAGATGTCCAGTACAAGTTTAATCATGCGAGACAGGTGGTCAAGTGTAAAAGGTAGAAGTTTCATTCCTGTAAAACTCATATGTTCTTACTGTTAGATAATTGACCAAATTGCATGAGCATATGATAGATTTTGCTCTTTATTTGACTGTTTTAAATTCCACCATGGAGTACTGCTCTTTGATATTTAATATTGTGTTGTAATAATATTTTTCATCTATCATTATGTAATGTCACGGAACGATATGGAAAATCAACACATTTTGTTTATCTGTCATTTCTGTGTGCTTTATGATTACACTTACCAGGATCTAGAAAATTGTAATGTATAATTAGCTTATTATCTGCACTGTATGATAATCAAAGTCTTCAAATAATCTAGTGACAATGATATAATAAAATTTGCAAGTTATACTGCTTATCTTCATCTTAATAGTTTGTAGGTTCATAGGTTTTGATTGTACCCTTGCCGCTTATGGGATTAGGCTTAAGACGTAATTATTGTTACACTGTTTTATGCTATCTCCAACTTACATTACTTACCTACTCACAATATCCATTATATAGTTATGCACTCCCTCTATGTCTAGAATAATATAAGTCTAAGTTTCGATCAACGCCCATGTTGCATGAATTAATGAGTCAAGGTTTATTCCTCAAAGAAAAATAGAGACTCAAGCTATTATCTAAGGTATTGTTTATTTAAAGAATGACCTAGGAACTATGCCAAGTCAAACTCTTAATGATTACATGCCAGTAATTCTCTTACTCATGTTTTATTATTTGAATTACTCATTATGAGGATCTTATCATAATGTTTTAATTATACATATTATGAGTGTTTGTTTTTCAACAATGATAAAAATATCATTGAGATCGTTGATTATTAAATTTTTATCACCAATTACCTTGTTTGTAGGTCCAAGCTTTATGGTGTTTCAAAATCAATTTGAGGCCTATGTTAACATGGAAATGTTGACAAGTTCATAACTATGGTTTATGATCATGATTGGGTATCATTGCTATGATTTTTAATCGATTAACAATAATTGGAAAGAACTATGTAGTTTCAACCCACAGCTTTGAAATATTAAACTACTACGTGGCTCCACGAGGACCAAGTGCTGGATGATATAAGACTCTGGTCCTAACCCTACCTCCTCATTTCCTTCGCCTTCGGGCTCGGGTCTTTCTCTGCAACCCCTCCAGATCTGAGCTATGATGGAGTTGTTGTTGTTACAGTTCTTAGGCTTGTACCATTCCTTTGCTTATGGTTTCTTTTGTAAGTCTTGAATCAGTAACTGAGGTCGGCTATGGGTAGTTTTTGTGCTTAGGGTTTTTTCCTTGTCTCAGTTACAGGTCTGGTTACCATTTTTACAGGGTGCTACGGCTTGCAAGCTACCTCAGTCTTCACTTTGTTCGTAGCCTCGTCTGAGAGTCTGTTGTTTTCGTTGTTGAAGTAACGATAGCTAGTCCAGCATCTAGGGTTTGTATTTTGTTAACAGTGGAGTCTGTTGTCATGGTGTGGCCTTGCGTTTTTACTCAGTTCTTATTCATTTGGTGAAGTGAGAGGGGTTCACGATATCCAACCTACTGTACATGCCTGCAATCATCCTCGGGTAAGCTTATGGGTTATCCTCGTCTTTCTGTACGCCACTAGTTGTTTTTAGGACTCGTCATTTTTGTATATATGAATATGACTATGAATAATGCTTTTGTTTCGTTGCAGGCTCGGACTCCCTTCACATTGAGGATGACTCAGGCTTCGGCTATTGATTGCATAACCGAGTAAGCCTGGTTCCACCATGGCAAGTCCTCCTTGTGGATTGTTTGCACTATAGGGTTTTGGTTTTGGAAGCATGGCTTCATTCGTTGTTGTGGCTATTGGAACTCCTGTCGGCACTTAGGTTGTTTGATACCGAATGATGTCAATTTGTTTTTGAAAAGAAAAAAAAAGAGGCTTGTAAGCCTGTTCTAAAAGGGGTTACGACCTCGGTGTTTTTAAGTTCTGTTACAACCCTTTTTAAAAGGGTTTGGGATGTTTTCCAGGGATTTTCGAAATATATCGTCATACAGTTCTGCCTACACACAGGCTTGTATAATGCTTGTTTTACCTTTGACCTGAACTGTACAATGAGCTGGAATGGAATGCATTAAAATATTTCTATAATTAACTACTGTTTCGGTTTGATACAAATTACGGCTACTGCCATAGGTGAATTGTTACAAATTATCATTACTATTTCTTTTGTATTAAAACGAAATCAGAGGAGATAGAAATAAATTAAAAGAAACTACGGCGATGATTTAATTTTAGTTGTTGATTTATGGTTTTCATTTGTTGATAAATGTGGAACCAACGTATTATAATGTAATGATAAGAGGGCTCGATGATGAGCAAAAACAACTGTGCTGTAGGTTTTAGTTTTGTTGAGGATTTAATATACTATGTTTGCCTTTACTGGAACTTATTATTATGTAAAAACTTGGGATAATGTGGTTCGAGTGAACATGCATTCGTATTTTTGTTTTGTTACTTGTCTGGTTATTGTAAAACTCTTCAATGTTTACATGCTTGCCTGTAACTTCTAGCACCCTGTGGTCTAACCCGAAAGCACAGTAATGAATTTTAATCATATTATGATTCTGTAGTTAAAAATGTTTCACTGTTAGTAGTTAAGGAAATAGTAGAAAGATTTTATAATGGAACTCGATAGTGAACTGTAAGCTCTTCTGCGGTTTCGTTTTTATGGATTTAACAACTAGGTTATTAACTGATGAATAACTTCTAAAGTTGAGATCTGGAGTAATAGAGTTTAATAAATCCTACCGTTATACTGTCTTTCTATTACTTTGGTCTCAACTCTGTTTCGTTTAAAAGCAGATAAAAAGAATGATGTCTTCCTATATTCTGTATTTGATAGATGAATTAAACTTTTATTCCGCTAATGTTTGGTTGTAAAAAAAAAAAACCGAATCTAAGTTCTAGGATTTAAGTATGACTGAAAAAAAAACAAGGTTAAGTTCGGCAACAGGGTTCCAATTTCTTTAATTTGTTTTAATGTTCCAACTATAATATTTTCTGCTAGGGTTCGTATTTAACAAAATAACAATAATCTAACTTATGCTTATAGTTTATAACTATTGTATATAAATAAGGATGGTTTTCTGTGTAAATTATAACTGCCTTATTAACCGAAAAACAAAGATATTAACTCATTCTACAAATAAAAAAATCACAGTATCTTCAAAAATCTTCTACTGATATTCTGAGTTATTCAATTTACTAACAGATTAATTACCATTTAAACATATTAACAGTACACATAACATGCATTAATTCTTCCTTAATGAACATATAGGAGTAAGTAGCAAAACCTGTCTTGATGTGTGGACAACAACAGCAATGGGAGGCTGTTCCTCCCTACCAATTCCTGGAGAGTGCCCATACAACACTTCTTAGGACCCCCAAGCTTGCTCTAGTCTCCCTGGCTGGAACTAGGTCCAGCAAAACCATTCACACAGCCAAACAGCTAAACTGGAACCAAGTTACTGCAGCTTCCTATCTCAAACACTTCCTTACTGTCCTCCCTCTTCCTCAATGGGACTTTTGAATGACATTCACCTGAATGTATTCTCCCTCTAGAACAACTGTTGAACCCCCAGCTCAGTTCATTGAGTACTATTTAAAAGATTTCCTAGGTCTTAGTTGGGTTAACTGTCATTAATGAGCCACCTGCTCAAATTCCACTTTCTTGGGGAATCATGACCCCAAAATATAGGGAAGTTGCCACCTGCAACTTAGGAAGTGTTTGAGGATGCTGCCACTTGTCTTTTGCCTTTCCACCTAGTTCCACCCACCAGTTAGACCAGTAACCTCTTTTAACAGCTCTCCCATGCTGTTGTCTCCATAATTTATTTATTAATAATAAAATATTCAGAATTTACATTCCATTTCTGGTGACTCTGCTGAGTCATCAATTCCTACTTCGCATTAAATTTAACATAATGTCTCAAGAATATTAATAAAATAATTACATTATTTTTGCAAAATTGGGATATGTGACATACACACCCCCTTAAAATGTAACATCGTCCTCGATGTTACTTATTCTTCATCTTCAGCCACCTATTGGAATAGATGTCGGTATGCTTCCCGCACCTTACTTTCCAGCTCCCAGGTAGCTTATTCAGGACTAAGGTGCTTCCATTGCACCTTCAGCTGTCCAATTATGCGGTTCCGTAGAGTAATTTCCCTCCTCCCGAGGATACAATCTGGTTCCACAAGAACTTCCCCTTCTGGTTCTACCTGTACAATGTTCCAGTCAATAACATAAGTAGCATCATGAACATACTTTTTCAAAACAGAGATATGAAAAACATTGTGTACTTTTAAATTTGGCGGTAATGCTAGCTGGTAAGCAACTGGACCAATTCTAGATAAAATTTCAAACGAACCACAGTAACGTGGTGCTAATTTTGCACAACTTCCCAGTCTTAGAGAGCTCTTCTTGGGCCTTACCTTGATGAACACATGTTCACCTACCTGGAACTCTTTAGGAGTTCTTTCAAATCTGCATGACTCTTTTGCCGATCCTGGGCAATCTTCAAATTTACCTGCACTTGTTTCACAATCTGTTCCATCTCTTTTAATAAATCAGGTCCTAACACTAACCTGTCTACGGGATTACTCCAAGAGATAGGAGTGTTACATTTGCGTCCATACAAAATTTCAAAACGACTAAACTTAGCTGATGATTGATAACTGTTATTGTATGCAAATTCTGCTAAATGTAAATAATCCTCCCACTTACCTGGTTGATCTTTAACATACATCCTTAGCAGATCTTCTAATACCTGATTAACTCTTTCGGTTTGTCCGTCCGTCTGAGGATGGAAAGAAGTACTGAAATTTAATGTGGTGTTTAATCCTTTAAACAAGGATTTCCAGAAATTCCCTGTGAATTTAGGATCCCTGTCTGATATAATAACTTTTGGAATACCGTGTAACCGAAAAATCTGTTTTAGAAAGATATCTGCTATGTTTGCAGCCTTGTATGTGGTTTTAACAGGAGTAAAGTGTGCTGATTTACTTAATTTATCTACTACCCGCCATGATTGAATCATTTAGATGCTGATTTTTGGGTAATCCCGTGATGAAATCTAGGCTGATTATTTCCCACTTCCAGCTAGGAATAGGTAAAGGTTGCAGCAATCCAGCTGGATGTTGGTGTTCTGTTTTCACTTGTTGGCAGTCCAAACATCTAGCTATATACTCAGCTATTTCAGATTTCATATTAGGCCAAAAATATTCTTTTCTCAACATGGTGACAGTCTTTTGGTAGCCTGGATGCCCTGAGTAAGGGGTTTTATGAATTTCATCTAGAATTAACAGTTTAACTTTAGGTGCATTTGGAACATATAGCCTGTCTTTAAACAGTAAAAATCTGTCTTCATTTAAACTATATCCTTTTATCACACTTTCTGTAGGTTGTTCTTTGGCTGTAGCTTGTAAATGTTGATAATTTTCATCTGATTTTATCCCTTCAGCCAACTGTTCATTTAAATCGGAGGTGTAAGTGCTGCTAGCTGATACAAAATTCAGCTTTGCATTTCTGCTCAAGGCATCAGCCACCTTATTTTCCTTTCCTTTTATGTGTTGAATTTCAAAATCGTATTCACTTAAGAATGCCAACCACCTGGCTTGTCTTGCATTTAAATTAGGCTGATCTAAAAGGTATTTCAGACCTTTATTATCAGTCAGTAAAGTGAATTTTCTGCCTATTAAGTGGTGTCGCCACATCTTTAAAGCATGGATTACAACAACTAATTCTAGGTCATAGGTGGCATAATTCTTTTCATGAATTTTCAGCTTCCTAGATTCGTAAGCAATGACATGTCCCTGTTGAGTCAGCACTCCGCCTAAACCATCATTACAAGCGTCGGTGCAAACCACAAAATCTTTATTTGGATCCGCTATTCTGAGAATAGGCGCAGTTGTCAATAAAGTCTTAAGTTTCTTAAAGCTTTCTTCACACTTCGCGTTCCAATCAAACTTCTTGCCTTTCTTTTGCAAAGAAGTGATTGGGTTGGCTATTTTTGAAAAGCCTTCAATAAATCTCCAGTAGTAACCGGTAATTCCCATGAAGGATCTAACGTCTGTTACATCTTTTGGTACTGGCCATTCTTCAATCGCCCGAATCTTTTCAGGATCAACTGAAATCCCTTCCTTAGTGACTACATGTCCTAAGTACTGGATTTCGTCTTTAAAGAAGTCACACTTACTGAATTTTGCAAAGAGTTGCTGCTCTCTTAGTTCTTGTAATACTATACGTAAGTGTTCTTTATGCTCCTCTTCATTCTTAGAATAAACTAATATGTCATCGATGAATACGACAATGAATTTATCTAAGTACTTATGCATTATGTTATTCATTAAGCACATAAAGACAGCTGGGGTATTAGTAAGTTCGAATGGCATTACGACGAATTCGTAATGTCCATATCTTGTTCTAAAAGCTGTCTTAAATATATCCTCTTCTTTAATCCTCACTTGATGATACCCCGATCTCAGGTCTATCTTGGAGAATACCGTAGCTCCACGTAACTGATCAAACAGATCATCTATGCGAGGTAACGGATATCTATTTTTAATTATCATCTTGTTCAGCTGACGGTAATCTATGCAAAGTCGCATAGTTCCGTCCTTCTTTTTAACAAAAATTACTGGTGCTCCCCAAGGGGATACACTGGGTCGAATATAATTCTTGTCTATTAACTCCTTTAACTGATTTTTCAATTCGTTAAGCTCCAAAATATTCATACGATACGGGGCTTTTGAACTAGGAACAGCACCTGGTACTAGCTCAATTGTAAAGTCTAGCTCCCTCTTGGGAGGTAATTATGGGATTTCCTCAGGAAAAACATCAATAAATTCATTAACTATAGGGATGTTCTCTACTGTCATCTTGCTGTTTTCAGACTTATCTGTCTCATCTGTAATAGTTACAGCATAGGTCTTGCACCCTTTCCTGACTGCCCTTTTAAGTTGTAAGGCAGAAATCTGCCTAACTACTGTTTTCCTAGGAATACCCCTGACAGTTACAGGCTATCCGTTACTATTTACACATCTAAAAGTTTTGTCAAAACAGTTTAAAACTACCCTATGTTGTTCCAACCAGTCCATTCAGATAAGTATGTCATAAGAGCCAAGTGGCAAGACGTTTAATTTAACTGTAGTTCTAAAATCATTCATATTTAAGATACATTCTTTTACATAACAGTTTACTTTCCTTTTTGCCCCAGTAGCTAGTTGTACAGACAAACAATTATCAAATCTTTCAACAGCCAACTTACATTTTTCTACTAGCTGGGGTGAAATATAACTAAGACTAGCACCCGGATCTATTAAAATAGTTACAGGGGTTTTGTTAATCATACCTCCTACTTCCACCATGGAAGTTTGGTAGTCAGCTTGGCGGTTTTCCAATGCTGCATTGATTCGGGGCATGGTCCCTGCAAAGTCCCCAACAGTCATTTCATCTTGAACAGTATGAATATTGCTGATTTGTTTCTTTCTATTTGGGCAAACTGAAGCATAATGTGGGCCATTACACTCCCAGCACTTGACAGGTTCCTTTCGCTCAAAGTTCTTAGTGTAATTTCCATGATTGTTGGGAGTCTCCTTGCTGCTTTTGAAATTGTTGGAATGACTAGCAGCTCCATTTTTGTTTCCCTGGAAGCTTTTACCATTAAAATGGTTTCCGTTCTTGTTATTCTTGAAACTTTCATGAGGGACAAACTCCTTTTTCCTGTACTCAAGCTGATTACTGTTCTTTTTAGCTTTCGAGTTAGCTATCCCTTCTTTCTTTTTATTCTGTTCATAACAGAAATTTGCCTTTCGCATAGCTTCTTCCAGCGTTTTGGGATTATCATATTCGATTCTGTCCTTGATATGATAGGGCAGATAGCTAAGAAACTGCTGTATTTTTGGTTTCTCTTCAACAAAGTACGGCACATACCTTAGCAGACTTAAGAACTTACTGTTTAAGTCCTTCATCGTCATAGATCCTAACTTCAGTTCATAAAATTCCTTGGCCCTCTCTTCATAGTACTGTTCAGACAGAAATTTCTTCTTGAAGTATCTTTTAAAGGTACTCCAATTAACTTCTTTTTCTTTAATCCCCTTGACCCTTTTCAGGTCTTGCCACCATATGTCTGCCTTTCCAGAAAGGTTATAGATGGCCATTCGTGCCTTCAGCTGATTTGAATAGTTATAAATCTTGAAATATTTTCTCATTCCCGATAACCAGGATTCTGCCTCTTCTCCTGTTTCAGATTCTCTGTTAAATGTTGGGGGTTTTATTTTCTTAAACTCCCCAGAAATCTCTTCATAAGGTCTGTACTTTTTCCTTTGGGGGTGCAGCTCAGCTTCACTGCTGTCACTACTAGTGCGATGACTGTGTTGCTCCCTTCTTTCTTCAGATGATGAACTGCTGTAAAATTTAGCTGGCTTCATTCTTTTAGACCCTCTTTGATGACTAGCTTCTTCTGAGTCAGCTCGTTTGCTCCTTCCTTCTGTCTGAAATTTTTCTATCAATAGCTGATTTAGCTGCTCTTGAGTTTTCAGAATCCTTTCATTGTCCTTCTTGACTGTTTCTATTTCTGTCTTTAAAATTTTTATGGTCTGCATCAATTCAGTGGAGTGAGAAATTCCCTCCTCTGTCTCCGGTTCTCTCGACATCTGTCTTGTCGCATTGTTTGCAGATTCCTCCTCAGCATATTCTCCCAGTTTTTCCATACCTGCCTGTTAGATTTAGAAAAAGAAATTTTCTGCTCTGTCTGTCTTTTTGAAACAGAAAGTATAAGTTAGTACATAATATATATATATATATAAAATTTGATTTTCAGTTGCACTATTCTGTGGAAACTAGTGGAGTCACATCCAGGCCTAGTGTATGAACTTGGCTCTGATACCACATGTCAGAACCCAAAATTTATGAAAATTTTAAAATTTTTAAGATAGCAATAAATGTTATTAATTGCCTTCCTTGATCTGTCTGTTTTATTTAAGTGATCATAATTTGGTCTAAATGATATGTTATTGTACTTATATTTTAATGTGAGTTTTTAATTGCAGTTAAAGATTGTCTTCTGTGCTCTAATCCTCAAGGGGTGAAAATTGCCATAGCTGACTGGCTTACTTAGCTTTCGAGCTAATGCATAATCCGTCCTTTTCTACAGGTATACAGGTAGAATTATGATCGCTGCAATTATTTTTTTTAAAGCATTAAAGTTTATGTAATTGTACCAAAGATGTCCAGTACAAGTTTAATCATGCGAGACAGGTGGTCAAGTGTAAAAGGTAGAAGTTTCATTCCTGTAAAACTCATACGTTCTTACTGTTAGATAATTGACCAAATTGCATGAGCATATGATAGATTTTGCTCTTTATTAGACTGTTTTAAATTCCACCATGGAGTACTGCTCTTTGATATTTAATATTGTGTTGTAATAATATTTTTCATCTATCATTATGTAATGTCACGGAACGATATGGAAAATCAACACATTTTGTTTATCTGTCATTTCTGTGTGCTTTATGATTACACTTACCAGGATCTAGAAAATTGTAATGTATAATTAGCTTATTATCTGCACTGTATGATAATCAAAGTCTTCAAATAATCTAGTGACAATGATATAATAAAATTTGCAAGTTATACTGCTTATCTTCATCTTAATAGTTTGTAGGTTCATAGGTTTTGATTGTACCCTTGCCGCTTATGGGATTAGGCTTAAGACGTAATTATTGTTACACTGTTTTATGCTATCTCCAACTTACATTACTTACCTACTCACAATATCCATTGTATAGTTATGCACTCCCTCTATGTCTAGAATAATATAAGTCTAAGTTTCGATCAATGCCCATGTTGCATGAATTAATGAGTCAAGGTTTATTCCTCAAAGAAAAATAGAGACTCAAGCTATTATCTAAGTTATTGTTTATTTAAAGAATGACCTAGGAACTATGCCAAGTCAAACTCTTAATGATTACATGCCAGTAATTCTCTTACTCATGTTTTATTATTTGAATTACTCATTATGAGGATCTTATCATAATGTTTTAATTATACATATTATGAGTGCTTGTTTTTCAACAATGATAAAAATATCATTGAGATCGTTGATTATTAAATTATTATCACCAATTACCTTGTTTGTAGGTCCAAGCTTTATGGCGTTTCAAAATCAATTCGAGGCCTATGTTAACATGGAAATGTTGACAAGTTCATAACTATGGTTTATGATCATGATTGGGTATCATTGCTATGATTTTTAATCGATTAACAATAATTGGAAAGAACTATGTAGTTTCAACCCACAGCTTTGAAATATTAAACTACTACGTGGCTCCACGAGGACCAAGTGCTAGATGATATAAGACTCTGGTCCTAACCCTACCTCCTCATTTCCTTCACCTTCGGGCTCGGGTCTTTCTCTGCAACCCCTCCAGATCTGAGCTATGATGGCGTTGTTGTTGTTACAGTTCTTAGGCTTGTACCATTCTTTTGCTTATGGTTTCTTTTGTAAGTCTTGAATCAGTAACTGAGGTCGGCTATGGGTAGTTTTTGTGCTTAGGGTTTTTCCCTTGTCTCAGTTACAGGTCTGGTTGCCATTTTTACAGGGTGCTACGGCTTGCAAGCTACCTTAGTCTTCACTTTGTTCGTAGCCTCTGAGAGTCTGTTGTTTTCGTTGTTGAAGTAACGATAGCTAGTCCAGCATCTAGGGTTTGTATTTTGTTAACAGTGGAGTCTGTTGTCACGGTGTGGCCTTGCGTTTTTACTCAGTTCTTATTCGTTTGGTGAAGTGAGAGGGGTTCACGATAGGCAACCTACTGTACATGCCTGCAATCATCCTCGGGTAAGCTTATGGGTTATCCTTGTCTTTCTGTACGCCACTAGTTGTTTTTAGGACTCGTCATTTTTGTATATATGAATATGATTATGAATAATGCTTTTGTTTCGTTGCAGGCTCGGACTCCCTTCACATTGCAGATGACTCAGGCTTCGGCTGTTGATTGCATAACCGGGTAAGCCTGGATCCACCATGGCAAGTCCTCCTTGTGGATTGTTTTCACTGTAGGGTTTTGGTTTTGGAAGCATGGCTTCATTCGTTGTTGTGGCTATTGGAACTCCTGTCGGCACTTAGGTTGTTTGATACCGAATGATGTCAATTTGTTTTTGAAAAGAAAAAAAAAGAGGCTTGTAAGCCTGTTCTAAAAGGGGTTACGACCTCGGTGTTTTTAAGTTATGTTACAACCCTTTTTAAAAGGGTTTGGGATGTTTTCCAGGGATTTTCGAAATATATCGTCATACAGTTCTGCCTACACACAGGCTTGTATAATGCTTGTTTTACCTTTGACCTGAACTGTACAATGAGCTGGAATGGACTGCATTAAAAGGTTTCTATAATTAACTACTGTTTCGGTTTGATACAAATTAGGGCTACGGCCATAGGTGAATTGTTATAAATTATCATTACTATTTCTTTTGTATTAAAACGAAATCAGAGGAGATAGAAATAAATTAAAAGAAACTACGGCGATGATTTAATTTTAGTTGTTGATTTATCGTTTTCATTTGTTGATAAATGTGGAACCAACGTATTATAATGTAATGATAAGAGGGCTCGATGATGAGCAAAAGCAACTGTGCTGTAGGTTTTAGTTTTGTTGAGGATTTAATATACTATGTTTGCCTTTACTGGAACTTATTATTATGTAAAAACTTGGGATAATGTGGTTCGAGTGAACATGCATTCGTATTTTTGTTTTGTTACTTGTCTGGTTATTGTAAAACTCTTCAATGTTTACATGCTTGCCTGTAACTTCTAGCACCCTGTGGTCTAACCCGAAAGCATAGTAATGAATTTTAATCATATTATGATTCTGTAGTCAAAAATGTTTTACTGTTAGTAGTTAAGGAAATAGTAGAAAGATTTTATAATGGAACTCGATAGTGAACTGTAAGCTGTTCTGTCGGTTTCATTTTTATGGATTTAACAGCTAGGTTATTAACTGATGAATAACTTCTAAAGTTGAGATCTGGAGTAATAGAGTTTAATAAATCCTACCGTTATACTGTCTTTCTATTACTTTGGTCTCAACTCTGTTTCGTTTAAAAGCAGATAAAAAGAATGATGTCTTCCTATATTCTGTATTTGATAGATGAATTAAACTTTTATTCCGCTGTTGTTTGGTTGTAAAAAAAAAAAACCGAATCTAAGTTCTAGGATTTAAGTATGACTGAAAAAAAAACAAGGTTAAGTTCGGCAACAGGGTTCCAATTTCTTTAATTTGTTTTAATGTTCCAACTATAATATTTTCTGCTAGGGTTCGTATTTAACAAAATAACAATAATCTAACTTATGCTTACAGTTTATAACTATTGTATATGAATAAGGATGGTTTTCTGTGTAAATTATAACTGCCTTATTAACCAAAAAACAAAGATATTAACTCATTCTACAAATCAGAAAATCACAGTATCTTCAGAAATCTTCTACTGATATTTTGAGTTATTCAATTTACTAACAGATTAATTACCATTTAAACATATTAACAGTACACATAACATGCATTAATTCTTCCTTAATAAACATATAGGATTAAGTAGCAAAACCTGTCTTGATGTGTGGACAACAACAGCAATGGGAGGCTGTTCCTCCCTACCAATTCCTGGAGAGTGCCCAGACATCACTTCTCAGGACCCCCGAGCTTGCTCTGGTCTCCCTGGCTGGAACTAGGTGCAGCAAAACCATTCACACAGCCAAACAACTAAACTGGAACCAATTTACTGCAGCTTCCTATCTCAAACACTTCCTTACTGTTCTCCCTCTTCCTCAATGGGACTCCTGAATGACATTCACCTGAATGTATTCTCCCTCTAGAACAACTGCTGAACCCCCAGCTCAGTTCATTGAGTACTATTTAAAAGATTGCCTAGGTCTTAGTTGGGTTAACTGTCATTAATGAGCCACCTGCTCAAATTCCACTTTCTTGGGGAATCATGACCCCAAAATATAGGGAAGTTGCCACCTGCAACTTAGGAAGTGTTTGAGGATGCTGCCACTTGTCTTTTGCCTTTCCACCTAGTTCCACCCACCAGTTAGACCAGTAACCTCTTTTAACAGCTCTCCCATGCTGTTGTCTCCATAATTTATTTATTAATAATAAAATATTCAGAATTTACATTCCATTTTTGGTGACTCTGCTGAGTCATCAATTCCTACTTAGCATTAAATTTAACATAATGTCTCAGGAATATTAATAAAATAATTACATTATTTTTGCAAAATTGGGGTATGTGACAACAATGAAGGCGAAATGCAAAATTCCTGCACATGGGTTTTGTGCGGAATGGGCCCATTTAGGTATCTATGTGGAATTTCGCCAAAATTCCAAGCCATTTGAGAGAAATTTGTGGTTCCTTGAAGCCAACTTACCTAGAAAACGGAAAACGTGGATTAGTTGTTTCTGGGTCGGTTCCTGTTTTAGTGGGTTGTTTCTACAGCTGTAAAGACTTGCTATTTTTAGAGAGGCCGACCACTGAAAGGGTCGACCTACTCTCTCTTTGTAAAACAGTATATAAATGCCCCCAGGGTTGAGAGATGGGTGTAGAGAAACTCTTTGTAACGTTGCTCAGTTTAATACAAAGACTCTGTTTTAGTTGTTGGTGATCATTTTCTGTTAATGATTGGTGACTGAGTAGCTTTGGAACAGACCTCCGTTGCTGGGAAGGGACCCTCAACAATCAGAGGTTCCATTTGTGTATATTCAATAGTTTTATTATTATTATTATTTGTAGCTAAGTCATTTCATTTTTCCATATATTTACTACGGTCTCCCTTAACTCATTTTGTTTTTGCAAGCAGGTAGTTCGTTTTCCTGTAGGTGACACTTTGTTGTTCATTAGCTGTAATTTTCCTATGTTTTATGCAATTTATTCTCTCAGAATCCATTCAACCCTCCTTTCATCCTGTCATTCGTATTTTGACAGAATTTTTCAGTATTTTCCAGAATTTTTAGAATTATGTTTTGTGCAGAAATAATTAGTTAGGGATTAGGTTAATCATGTTTTGTAGCTAGTATGGGATTCGAATCCATCTCCAACAATTCATATTCAGTTTCATATTAACTCGTAGACTAATTATCTTAGTTTTAATGATAATGAAATCAGTTTATTTCGGTATTTTAAGCTTTGTTTATTTTATGTTAATGTGTTTCCTGTAAACTATGTATTGCTGCTAACATAATCTCTTCTTCAGAATTAGGAATGGTCGACCAAGTTTAATATTTTATAGTTTGCTTTCATTTTTCCTCCACAATCTGTAGTTAGATCTTGCTTCAAATTTTTCTATAGTTAGCGTTAGTTTCCTTAGCCTCTTTCTTTGTATTAGCTTTTCTTCCTGTAGCTGTAAGTTAACTCTATCTTCCATCTTAACCTTCTTCTCACATCTCATAGAAGTAGATGATTTCTCTTAGATAATGATTAGAATAAATGGTTTTTGTTAGTTTAGCCTCTAACTAATCAATCTATTGCTTCCTTTGCACTATAGGATCATATGCATCAGCTAGCTGGTAATTAAAGACATCCAAAATTCTTCTTTTCCTTAGTTTAAAATGTTTTCTTCCATTCGGAATGGCATTCAGACAGGCATTTGGACCGTCATTCGGACCTTTACACTTTCTGCATTGTTTTATGCTTTTTCAGGATCCAGTTTCTTCTACTTTTTAAATGTAATGCTTCTTGCTTCTAATTAACAGTTTTGGATGTAATTTAACTCTTGTTTCATGTTACATAGAGTTGTTAATTAAGTTTTGTCATTATTTCCTACTTCCTTATTTTCTTCTTAACCTTCTTTTTACCTTCTTCCAAAGTTAAGTTCTTCATATCTGATTTACTAATTAGTCACTATTTCAAAATTTATCAGTCTTGTTTCTAGATAGTAAATAATTTCATTTTCCAAATTATTTCAGTTTTGATAGTCTCATTCGTTAATTATAGGACTAGTTTCCCTGCATGCAAATAGTAAAGATGTTCATGACATAAGATTGGTTCAGAAATAAATATCTTTATCAAGTTGTCTACTTGCTTCTTAATTTAATTTTATCAAGTTTTCTACTTGCTTCCAAATCAAATCTAGTTTAGTAAAATATCTTTATTAAGTCTTCTACTTGTTTCATTTGTTAATCAGTTTCCTGTTTTCATAGATAGAATAAATTCTTGCATTTGAATTATGAAAGTCATGCAAGTAGTTTAAAATCATATAGTTGCATGTTAGCACATTTGCATCTTTAGTCAGCTTAGGTTAGTTTAAGCCTTCAATCCTGCACATATAGTGTTTGCATCTCACAAGCTCCCTCCCCGAGTTGACAATTTAAATGTTGAATTAGATAACATATATTTTACCCAACATTTTGGCACCGTTGCCGGGGAGGTGCTAAAGGGATTGGAGTCTAGGTAGATAGGGGTAGATAGTGTTATAGGTCAAACCTGCACCTCTCCGTCCGTGATCACCTTGAGTTGCTGATCACACAAAAGGAAAACTTGGATGGAGGAGAATGTTGACACTAGATGATACTTTGACTTACTCTACCTCCTGCAAAGACTGAAAAACCATAAAAATATCATTCAGAGATATGAGCGCTACTCTACTTCAAGAGACTAGTGCCTGTACCCTACTCCAGTGAATAATAGTAGCGCTCAAAGCCCTATGAGCGCTACTCCTCTTCAGCAAAGTAGCGCTCAACATTTAAAAGTGATGAGTGCTAGTTTATAAGCACTATAGTAGCGCCCTATACGCTAATTCTTTGTACAATAGTAGTGTACATCTTAAAAGATGATTAAAAAATAATAAATTTCACGAAGAGGATTAGTTGTGGTTGGTTTCCCAACTCCCCCAACTTCCTCCATAACCATCTCTCGATTTGAACTGCTTCTCTGATCCTATAAAAATAGGGAAGATTAAAGAGAGAGGTTAGAGACATGAATGTTAGTAAGAGACTTTTAAAGAGAAGCTCGCATTGGAGGATTTTATGCTGGAAGATATCCAAGCTAGAGAAGAGAAAGATCCCAGAATCAAGTTGCAGGAGCATGTCACAAAGTCGGGTATATTTTGTAACATCAATTTGCATTTGGAAATAAAAGGTTTAAGCGTCTTTCTTGTCCCAAATTAAGTGTTTATTGAAGAGATATACTTGTTTGGATTTGTTTTGGTTAATATTAAATGTTTAAATTGCTATGTCTTTTTCATCATTATATATTATCCAAGATACGCTGAGAAAGGTACTTGTATTGCAGGTTTAATGAACGGGAAGTGGACTTAAGGATTGAGCGCAAGATCAAATAAGAGCTAGGATCAAACATCATTTGAAAGGTATGATCTCAAGGTCTATAACCTATTTCCTTTCATGAACATCTCTGCAATTCCGTTAATACGCTTACCTGTCAACCCCCTTCAGTTGATAATATCAGTTTCCTTATTATAGGGTAGTTTTTCCCACCAACAAATAAGATACTTTTACATTATACAACAAGGGGGAGGGGATAACGGTAAGACGAGAGGTAAGAACCTCTGCATCCACTATATTGGGGTGCCCCAAAGCCTTGTTGTTCATTTCCGCATAAGTGTGATTTCCTTTCTGTATGTCTGAGTGTTTAATTTTCCGCAATTTCTTTCATAAAATTTTTCCTTCCTTCTTTTTCAAGTGTGTTATTAGTTTAGCAAGCGTGGTGTGTTTAGTTTTCAAATTTGTTTTAGTAATAGAAAGTATTTAAAAGAAAACACATAAAATTTTGGTGCTATAAGAACCCCAAGACTAACCCATGTGCGAGGCAGAACCTACTACCCGATGACATGGATTCAAAGGTGCTTATTAGTATGAGAGAACTCTCTCAAATCCTAGCAGCAACTGGGATCCCAATATCTCAAGAAGAACACATCTTGATAGAACTCAAGAATTTGTCTACCTCTCCAGAAATAATAGAAGAACCACAGTCCCATGAGCTACAAATTGAATCTTCTTTCCATACTGCCAAGGAAACCGAAAACATGGAGACTACATTTGATGGAGAGAGACCTGAAATTGAAGAGTTCTCCACATATCTATCGACAGATCTTTCATGTACTCAAGAAATTGAACATTTAGAAGAAGAGGATTTGCATGGCATGAGGAAGGAAGGTGAGTATCAAGATTACACCGAAAGATGGTTACAAGAGGTAATGAGGCCACAATACCATTCCTTCATTCGACACCTTCTGTTGCAAAATCAAGTAAGTCAGTTTGTTCTCCACATTCAGGTAATCACTACTTCAACATTTTCATTTGTGGATATAGGTATAATTTTCATCTTGCTTCACACTTGGTTTCATTGGAAGAGCTCATATACTTGAATAAAAAATTTTTCCTTCTTCTTAGGGTAGGGAAATATTATATAAATAAAATGTTGCATAATTAGTTTAGGGAATAATGAAACTTCATTTTTCTTGTTTTATTTTTCAAATAAAAGAACTAAAGAATAAGATCATGTTAATGACCAAACCAAAACAATGTTAAATCATTATTCATTTTCATATATGCATATTTTTTATTATACCAGTTACTCAAGACCAACTTTAAACATCATGGGGATTTGTCATAAATTAAAGTTTATCTAAAACCTAGAGGTCACTCGTACATCCTAGATCAATTATTAGAGTCTGTTATTTAAGTATCTTTACTACACATTAGCATGAGGGTGAATGAAATTCCTAGTTTGTGGGGAACACTACTATAACTCTATATGAAAAAGGTGAGTTTTGGGACTAGAGACAACTTTCAATCATTCTCTTTTGGCCTCATCCACCATACATTAATTAAGTTTGGCCATGACATGTCTTTGGAATAAATTAAATGTGTAGTTTATTTTTCATGCACACAACCTTTAAAAGGCAATTTATAGAATGTCCTCCAACCCATATGCCATCCCAATCCGTAAAAGGTTTTCAGAGCTATCTCCCCATCCTGGTGCAAAAAGAAATAGATATAAATCTCTTAAGGGTGGTGGTAAAGACTAGTTTCTGCTATAAAAAGGGTGTAAGAGGCTAACCCGCCGGGATATTGAACAGGTTTGCTGGCAGCGGGTACCGGCATGTGGTATGGCTAGACAAACCCATCGGGGTACTGAACAGGCTCGCTGGCAATGGGGCATTTTGTCCAGGGAGGATATTTCTTAGATGTCAAAGCTACCCCATTGGGGTACTGAATAGGCTTGCTGGTAATGGGTTCTGACTTTGATGTCTTTTACTATACCTAATCTATATTTGTGTGTATGAAAGATATACTTGTATAAACTCTTAAGAAGAAGCATGCATGGTTAAACAACTGGTTAAATGAACTTCATATATCTTCCATTTGAGAATGTTTGTAAGTTGTACTTAAGACCTTGTCGTCTAATTCATATTGTAACTAGGATGTCACTATCCTAAGAAGTGGGACCCATACACTTAGGAATCTAATGAACTCAAGTGCAAAATTTGTCCATAATTACTTGAATAACAATAAACCTTTTGAGAAGCAGAAAGGATGACTGGTCTCCTATAGGCTTTATAGACCATCTGTACCCTCATGCTTTCCATTTCGAGAGACATGAGGAAAATCCCCTATCATAAGCTATATGTGGTCATTATGAATTTGCATACATTAAAGAATCTGCCTTAGTATGATATTACCTGCTAAGTGTTGTTGATCCAAAGTGTTAACATAAGAGAACACAACACAGTATTAATTCATTCATGGCATGAGGATGTGCAATACCTTTGGTCTGGGGGAGCAAAGAGTCTCAATTTATATGATCTTCATAATTATGAACTATTACTAGTTTGTGGACTTATATGTATTATGAAATCTTAATGAAGTTGTTTTGGTCTTCTCATAACTTAACATTAATAAAAAAAAATTCTAAGTTCTAGTTTTTCATGCATTAATAAAGTTGGCTTGGTTTTGCTGAAGATTGCCTATAAAATATTGATGATCAAACTGAATTTTTGAATAAATGAAATACCACTTCCAATTCATTCATGGCACACTAGACGTGCCATACCTTTGGTCTGGGGGAGTGTTGGGCTCTGGAATTGTCTTTTATAATGATTTTATTTACATTAATTTCCTGCCTATTTACTATCATTTGATACAACTATCCTTAAAATGGCTATCTTTTACTATGTTTCATCGATTAAAAACTCTTAAACATAAATGAAGCCTAATATGTCATTTTCGATATATTAAACGCAGTATTGTCCAAATTTTTAACATTTTGGCATTCCAATCAACTTTGAGTTCCGCACTAGGTTTTATGATATGTTCCTTATTTGTTCCTTGAGTTGGCTTGCCTTTGTCTTGATTCGATGATACATTTATCTTTCGATTCTGCATAAACAAATTAAAAACATAAAGAGATTAAAATATTAAAAGAATTTAATACTAAGCATTGATTTAAAATTAAACATTGATTTAGAATAAAACATTGATTTAGAGTTAAACATTGATTTAAAATTAGATAAAAACATTAAAATATTCAAAGAATTTAATATTACAACAAAGTGTTTAAATTTTTCAATTATAAAACCACTTATATGTTTAAAACTCATTAAAAGAATATCATGTAGTTTCAAAGGAATGGTTATGGAATTAAAAGTGTGACCTCCACTAACAAAGCATATTCATTAAAAAAGGGCCACTTCATACATTTTTTTTAAGCATGAGTTTCTTTTTTAATACTTTGGGTATAATAGAGCATTCCTCTTAATATATGAGCATGACATTGAATATAACTAACGCCTTTATATTATGAACAGGCCGTGAAAGAAGAACAAGGCACACGAAATGGAAATTAATGCACGGTGAAGAAATGGAGGGAACACTGAGATAGATGTGATGGAGAAGGTTCAAAATGATTGATCATGCCCCCTATCCCAGGGTCGAGGTAATCTATTATGCCCCTTGACTCAGAGGTGTTACTGTGGTGCTCTATGATAGCGGGGTCAAGACTAAGCATTTCGGTATAGGACCAGGCAAAGACATCACAGAACTCTGGGAAATTTTTTTTGTACTCCCCAATCTCATACTCACTGCAGGAGGCTCCTAATGTAATGATTTCAAGAGCACCAGGTGGGTCAAAGATATCGATGTGGATGACAGGGGAAATGTTGGCCATGTTACCTTCCTCAAATGCATCAGGAGCAGGAATGGGATCCTTAAACCAGTCGACTTTGGTGGGAAGGAAATATTAGGACTCAACCGCAAATTGGGTCGCTGTGGTGGAGGAGGACTCTTCTGGGAGGAAATAGGAATGATGGTGCATGTCGTCCCAGGGATAATCCGGGGCAGTGAGAGCCTCTAGAATCTCCTCATCATTGCAGAAAATTTGTGTTGTCAAATTGGTTGACGAGGGAGTGGTAGTCGAAGAGATCATATAAATGGTGTTAATCTCTCTGGATGGGGGTGACACCGAGGGGTGGATCTCCTCAATTGTGGGGGGTGCCGTCTCAAGGTCCAAATTATTCATCTCGTAGAGAGCTGCTCTGTAATCTGGGAGATCAGGACAGTGATGTGAGTAATGGCCGAAAATACCGCATATTGCACAAGGGTGGTTGGTACGCAGTGACTTATCACAAGGCTTGGGGGTTGGATCGAGTTCGACAACCGGGATGTTGGGGTCGTTGTCAAGCATTTGCATGTGTTCATGTAATGCAGGTTATTGTGGACATTGATGAGTGAGATGACCTAACGCATCACACAACGAGCATTTGGGAGGAGCATGAAACACGGGGGGGGGGGGGGGGGGGGGGTTAACTGTTTTGGGCGGGGGTACAATAGTGTATGGTTGTGGGCCTCTGCCCCCAGTGTGCCTGTTAAGAGGGGGGGGATTCATAGATGACGAAGGGGTAGTGACATCGGGAGGTGGTTGACTAGTAGTGGCAATGGGTTGCACCGATTGTAGGACAACATTTGGTATCGACGGGGGAACGGGAGGCGAAATATACCACACGGGTAATCCCAAGGTTAACCTGGGGAGGCTAAGAGTAGCCATAACCGGGGCGCTTACCATGCCCGAAGGACTGAATAGGAAGGGGATTGTGTGGATGGGTGTAACACCAATGTGACTAGGTACCAATGGTGGTTTGGGTAACAAGGGCGGTTGAGTGTTGGGTTTTTGTGTATTCTAGGAAAGGGTACATAGGTCAAATACTTCGGTCGCGGGTGACAGGGGTGGAATGGATTGGAATGTTGAGGTCATCGGCATATCTGAGTAAACTCTGGGTCCCATAGAGGAAACAAACGAGGTGGCTGCACCACCAACAGGTTGTTCAACCATGGGGAGGACATTTTCGGGTGCAGCGGGGGCATTGGGATCGTAGTAGGTGAGTTGGTCGACCTTGACCACGCGTCCGTCATGGGGGAACATCATGGTACGAAAAATGGATGAGGCAACCGCTTGCATGGCATACATGTAGCTGCGGCCAAGTAAGAGGTTATAATCAAGTTGGGCATTGATGACCTCTATGTCAATGAGCACGGTTTTGCAAGCCAACAGGATGGGGACATTAGCTAAGAGACCTTGGGGTTGAGCCAAATGGCCGTCGTAGGCTCCCAACGCAGTGGTGGAGTGATGGAGACTAGGGGATCCCAACTTCTGCCAAACGAATGTGGACATAACGCATGTAGAGGAACCTTCATCGATAATGCACTGATGGATGACAAGATTCCAAACGGAAACAGAAACTTGGAATGCTAAAGTGGAAGGCAGGCATGGTTCGGATTGGTCCAAATCGAAGGCCATCAGTCGTGAATCATTTGGGTCAATAGCCCCAATGGCGGAGAGAAAAGTATTGCGCTGTGAAGGATAGTTTTTTAAGACCTCTAACGCAGACATGGCTACGGGAGACTGGGCTAAGTCATCTACAATGTTGTAATTAGACGCAGCATGAGCATTGGGATTATTGTTGATGCAACGAAGTGGGAAGCGAGGTGCTTTGGAGGTGCCATCGAGTGGAGCCAGAGGTATATGTAACATCTATTCAGTGGGATGATCGTTAGTGTTTTTTTCAGCGAGAGAGGCTTCAGGGATGGAGCCATATTGGTTCCGACGGGTTTGGAGGTTGACATCGGAGGATGACATCGTTAACAAGTGGTGGGTACCTGAGTCTAACATGGGTTGATCAGGCGCGACATAAGTGATCTGTTGTTGTGGTGACGTGTTGCCTTGAGGGGGAGCCAACGGCTGAGTGTTCGCTACGCCTTGGGTTGGTAAGGGGTTTTGCAGCACCAAAGGTTGATGCTGAGGTGGTGGGGGTTGGGTGGCACCTAAGGAGCTGCATGCCCTTGGCGATGGGAATCATCAGTCCAGAGTTGCCGAACTCACTCCAAATGTGGGCAAGCATGTGTGTAGTGGCCATAGACCCCACAAATGGAACAAGGATGGTTTGTTCGCAAATTAGGATTTTTGGCCTGCTTGGGCAGTCGATCAGGGTTCTGGTTGGCAGGTGTCACGTTATTGTTGTTTGGGGGATTGGGAGGTTGACCACCTTGGTCTGGAGGAGGGTTGTTCCCACAGTTATGACCTTTGCCACGGTTTTGCTGGCCCTGTTGACGCTGGTTATTTTGGTTCTTTTGCAGGTTTTGTTGGGCGTACACTTGCCCTTGGGCAGCAGGTGGGTTCTGTGGTTGTGCAGGTGCAGGAGCAAGCTGCGGTGGATAGTAAGTAGGTGGAGGCTGCGCAGGTGCTGAACCTTGCGGAGGTTGCTGATACGTCTGCGGAATGGGTTGTGGGTTGGCTGTAGGGCTACTTGTGATGGGTAATAGGAAGGTTGGGCTTGAGAGGACACAGGAGTGGGTGCATCCTGTGGGTGTTAATATGGCTGAGGTGCGACCGGGGGGGCATAAGTGAGGGAGGCATGACCAAAGTACTGAGGTTGACAGGAGTGTCCGTGGGAATGGTGGTGATGTGTCATGGGAGCATCTGAATTTGTTGCTCCGGATTGAGATGTAGCCCGCGAAAGGTCGGGGCCATGGCTAGGACGTGCTATGGAAAAGGGATGGGGATGCGAGGCAACATGGCCAATGATGCCGTATGCGGCATGGGATGCCCCCGGCGCATCGTGTTGGGAGGAATCACTGCGAGGGGCGTCAGGTATGATGGTATATAGATAACCCGACTGGGCATAAATGAGGTCAAACTGCTGGGCTTTGAGGACGGCCTCTTCTTCAGACTGGGTTCGTTCGGATGCCACATCCTTGGCAATGACAGGAAGGAGGGATTTTAGAAACCAATCTAAAAAGATACGGTGGTCTAATTTGATTTTGCAGAGGCTGCGGCGTCGACGCCACTCATGAATGTGGTCAGTGATGTGGGTAGCCGTGTTCTGTCTGCAAGACAGTAGGATCTCAACTCCCGCGTCATAGTGGACAGGTAACTGAAAGAACTGTAGGAAAGTCGAGGCAAGGAAGGTAAAGGTGGCATGGGTCCCATGGGGCTGCTCGATGTACCACTTAGCTGCAGAGCCAGTGAGGGTGCGCTGTAACAGACGGAGGCAGACAGAGTCATCCACTATGGAGTTAGAGGAACACCATAGATGGAAGGACATAATATGGTTCTGGGGGTCCTTACCTGCCTTTCCCTCAAACTTAGGGATGTCAGAGGGGAGCTTGGTGGGCATGTGAGGCCACGCAGGGTCGTGTCTGATGGGATCGTTAGTCAGTTCAGCTAGGTCAGGAAGGTTGAGACTAGCCATGAATGGCAAACTAGTAGAAGGATGTGACATACTAGTGGGTGTGACCATGGTGGGGCCAATGCCTCCAAGTTGAGGGGCAGGGTTTTGGATGTTGCCTCCAAGTGGAGGAATGAAAGTGGTATGGGACGGTCCTGCACCGCCAAGGGTAAAGGGGGTCACTGATGGAGTGGGAATAGGTATGCCAGCTAGTGGAATGGGTGCATTGATTGGAATGGTAGATGTGGGCCCTATTGAGGGCATACCCAAAGCAGGTGTGGTAGCTGGTGTGGTGGTGGATGTGCCACCAATGGTCCCTACAAAGAAAGGGGTGGAAGTCACACCAGCCATGGGGCTAGTTGGTGTAGTGTAAATGGGGTTCTTAGACTCTGCCTCGGAATCAGAGGTAAAATAAGGGGCATCAAGATCAGGTGACGGAGTTCTATGCCGTTGACAAGTGGAGTCAAGGGACAAAGCTCGAGATCTATAATGAGTGGTATCAGCTCGATATCTATGATGAGTGGTATCAAGTGATGAAGATCTATGTCTATGACGGGTGGTGTCAAGTGAACCGTGCTGTGGGGGCTCACCGCGGAGGCACTGAGAATGTCTCAGGGACTTAATGGTGACAGATGGTATCAAATATCTGGGGGTTGTGTTTGAGTGAAAAACAGCTCAAAAACCCTAATGCAATCGAGTGTGCAGAAGGAGAGCTCAACAAATATGGCACTCAGGCCAACAACCAACTCAAAACACTTACTGTAACAGCTGTGCTACAGTAAGTGGAGTATCAACAGAAATGGTCAGAATACCAACAAGCAGCAGGTTTCCTAAAAAATAAAAATAGTGGACTCGCTAGACCAAAAGGAGGTAAGGGAGCATGCAAACACCTAGCTAAATAGTATTTTGACTCAACTAGAAATATCCTCTGCAAGGTGATGAAATCCAAGTCAGACAATATGGATAGTAGAGCCAAGTGGCTAAAGATATCCCCCTACCGGGAGGGACACCGGGTAGTCAATCCTAGAAGAAAGGAAACTAAGATACCCCGTTCATGACACGTCCAGAAAAGGTGAATTTACCGTTTGGTTCTATCGCCGTGGTATCCCCATATGGGTGATACCCCGAGAACTGTGAAAGGTATCCTTTGGTTACTGAATGGATTACGGTATTCCACTCAGGCCTCCAGAACCAGTCTGGCGACTTCAACCCTCCTAGGGGAGAGGCCGTCTGATAAACTGGTTGTGACCATGCAAAAAAATACTAGGGGATTTTGGTTCCCTAATGGACAACAACTATGTCTCAAGTGTAAGCAACCAAGGGGTGTTATTTGGATGCCTATCCCCCTGATCCTACCTAACTATAAAAATTCTTATGTGTTCCCCAAGTGGGTTTAGAATGTTGGTTGTGTTAAGTAGTATTTTAGGGCTCACTTGAATTAGGTGACAGAGTGTGTGTGTGTGAGATGATGAACCCAACTAAAAGTGCCATGGGGTGGGCAACTCTCTAACTAAAAATATCAATGCAGAAATTGAAACTTTAAAATGCAAAATTTTCTCTTGTTATTTAAAACGCTGAAACTTAAAAAATATTCTATAAATGGAACATAAATAATACTGCAGTAAAAGGCTGTAGGGAAGTATCGTTGCAGATAGGATAGATGGTTGTGCTGGTGCAAAAAATATTGCAGCAAAGTGCTTGGTTCAAAACAGGGAAAAAAGTGCAGAAAACAGACCGCGGGTCTGTGGCAAATCTGGGCGGTCGGACATCGGGAAAAATATCAACAGTCACGGACAGGTTGCGTGATTTTGGCCAAAAGATGAGGTCGGACCGCGGGAAACAGGTCGAAAGTCGCAGGTGGGTTGCAGGAAAATGGCTGAAAGCCGCAAGCAAGCCACAGAAAAATGGCTGAAAGATGCAAACGGGTTGCAGGAAAAGGGTTGAAAGCCGCAAGTGGGCCGCAAAAAAATGGGTTAACAGCGCGATCGGATCGCACGAAACAAGCTGATAGCCACGGTCAGATCATAGGTAACAGACTGAAAACCGTCGGTAGGTCGCCGGAAACAGTCTGAGAGCCGCGATCGGATCGCAGGTAAATGCCTGAAAGACACGGTCAGGACGCAACTGCGGGGGGGAAAAAGACGCAGTTTACGGCAGCCGAAGGGGACAGCCGAAAGGAAAAAACAGAAAAATATTGCAGAAAATTAAAAACGTTTAAACTTTAAAATTATAAGCAGAAATTCAAAGGAACACAAGGGGAGTCGCCAAAAAACTATAGCTAGGGTTTTCACCCTAGCTTATGCAAATGAGCACCTACTAAGGAGAAGGGACTCCTTAGTAGCAGTTCAGAAAATAGTAAATAACAGCAGTAAAACAGTATGAAATTTAACCTAGCATGAGCATTAACATAAATAATAAAACATGAAAATATGGCAAAAGATTTCTCTTTTTGTATTAAAGAATACCTCAAGTGTAGAGGTTGGTGAAGCTCTTGCAGCATTCCAGGAGGGTTGCTTCCAAGCTTCCAGTTTTGCTCCTTTCTCTTTCTCCAAAGGGTTGGAAATGGGCCAAAGGGGCACTCAAATGTGAAAGTAGCTCAAGGGTGAGCTAGGGTTTCAAGAGTGATTTTGGCAGAGTAAGGGTTTGTTTTACTGTGGATATGAAATGAGGGGCCTCCATCACCTATTTATAGATTTTTAGTGGTGGAGTGATGGCCCATGGTTTTGGGGAACCATATGGTTTAGGTCAGCTGTATAGGGTTTTTTCCTCCTTTTTCCCTCTTTTTCCTCTTTTTTTGTATTTTTTATTCCCTTTTTAGAGGTTTTTTGCTATTTTGGATTATTTTGGGGGAAAAAGGGGTTTTTTTGGCATTTTGGAGGCTTTTTTAATGGTTTTGTTTCCTTTTGGAGTCTTTTTAATGGGATTTTAAGGTTTTGGAGAAAAATATGGTAGGAAATATGGACAAATGAGTCATGTAATGGGGTAGATGAGGTAGTGAGCACATTTTGGGTGTTAACAGTCATGCAAGTAGTTTAAAATCATATAGTTGCATGTTAGCACATTTGCATCTTTAGTCAGCTTAGGTTAGTTCAAGCCTTCAATCCTACACATATAGTGTTTTCGTCTCACAAGCTCCCTCCCTAGGGTAACAATTTAAATGTTGAATTAGATAGCATATATTTTACCCAACAAGTATTGTAAGAGGAATATTCTTGAAGTAACCGCTGACCTACATTGTTTGGGGGGTGGTGACACTGGATAAAACATGGAGAAATATCTCTGGTTGGTCGTCCTAAGATGGGGGATCAATAGGCAGCTCCTGAATGTTGACCTGATCATCCATTGTATCTAGAGCTTCTTCACCAATTTTAGAGGTAGGCAGAGAATCCATATCCAAGAGATAGAGATTTTGCTGAACACATCGATGTCCCCTAGTGAATTTTTCATCACAATTATAACAAATCCCTTTTTCTCTACATGCCTCCATCTTTGTTTCAAACAAATGCTTGATAGGAGTTAGACGAGGAGCTAGTGGGATGAGAAGTCGTTGAAAACCCATATTTCAGAAGGGAACAAAACTGGGTTTGGAGCGTTGTTGGGATGCAATGTTGTCTTCTGCCAACTTAGCCAACCTAGGGATTCCATCATTGTGTTGGGCCAGAACATTTTAACCTCTGAGCAGATTTCATCCTTAAGACCACTAATAAAACAACTCCTATAGAATTCATCAGACAATCCTTCTGTGTGATTGGCTAGTTTCTCAAATTTTGTATGATACTGTCTCATAGTGACAATTTGGCGAAGTTTAGTGAGAGATCCTGTGAAGTCATCAAAATCACTAGGAGCAAATTGTTGCAAAAGGATATGGCAAAAATATGGCCATTTTGGCTCTTCATGAGCCTTGATGTACCAATGGTACCATTGAATAGCTTTTTGGTCCAAATGAAATGATGCAAGTGGAACTTTGTTGACATCAAAAGTATTATGCAAATTGAAATACTGTTCTGTACGATAGATCCATCCAATTGGATCAATACCATTGAAGCGAGGAAAATCAAGTTTCGGACCACGGAAATGGCTGGAAGAAGAGAACCCATTGTCTGATGAAGACTCGAGCAGTCATTTGTTGTTCATGGTTGAATGCTCAAGATGGAGTCCGAGAATTTTTTCATCCAGATCCTAGAGTTTGGTTTGGATGGCTGCTAGTGCTTCCTCCATGGTTTTTGTTCCTGCATGGGTGACAACCATAACCAGGATTTTTTTTCTTTTTGTGAATGGGTAGAAAAAAAAAAACAGAATCCTCTTTAGTAAAGGAAAATTTGGATTTGGGAAAAAATATGATGAGCAATTAGGGTTTTACTAGGTTTTGGACACTTTCTGATGGACAAGGAAGCAAAAAATGGGGATTTCAGAAGCTGGGTGAAAGAATGAGAAAATTTGGCGAAAAGGAAAAAAGAAGCAGAAATAGGAAATAAACAGTGTGGTAAAATTTGAAGGCGAGTGGGTGAAAATTGAAGAAGTTATGGCAAACCCTAAAAATAGACAAATGTGAGATTTCTGTATTTGGGAAGTAGAATTTGGGATAGGGTCCTCAAGAATGAAATATGCAGAATGGGATTGTAGGGGTGTCTAGGAAGTTTCAATGGAAACGTAGTTAAAACAAGGGAGATATGGTGAAAAAACAGAATTTTTTTTAGAAATGGATCTGCAACGGTGCAGAAGGGATCAGAACAACTTGATCTGCAACGATGTGGAAGGGAGAGGCAACACATGGATCTGAAATGATGCAGAAGGGATCAACAACTGATAGATCTGAAACGATGCGAAAGTGATTGACAATAGTTATGGACAGAGGAAATCTATGATTTATCAGCTAAAAATAGATATGGACCCCATATGCTTAGCTTACTAACGGTTCAGGGGATTCACTCGGCCACCAATGTTGTATGATGGATTGCGTATTGGGGAAGTACCCCTCACTCCACGGCTCAGTTAAAACTGATAACCTCTTTTCCACAAATGACAACTCTTGGTTTTCCGCACGGGTGGGAACTAGTCAATCATGTAGGGGGTGTTTTCATTTTCGCTGGCAGGTCCTCTCAATGGGCCAGCTACTTTGGGGTTCCTATGGTACTCCTCACAATTATTTTTAGGGCTTATGCCCAAGTACTTTCCACAGTTAAGCAGATATGGATTATTCCCAGATCGAAACTTGCAACAGATGCGAAAAAACATTTTGCCAAAAATTTCACCCAATGAGCCTGAGAAAATGCTCTGATACCATATGTGAAGAACCTACAATAATTAATTAATGAAAACAAACAAGGTAGCAAAAATAACAAAACTCAGAATCGCTTTATTGATCGCAGGCCACTTTGAGGAGGCAACCTCCTTTGAGCAAGCTCAATACAAATAACTTCATGGTACCTTCATTGGCCTCAACACACACTTATATACTAAGTCTATGCCCAATACTATGGGTCAATACCATGGGACATATAATACTACGGGACGACTTACAAAGCATATGCGTCCAATACTATGGGTCAATACCATGGGATAATACAAACTCTAGATCAACAAATACTACAAGACAATTTACAAATCATATGCGTCCAACAACAATATACTAACAAAGTAAATAGAAGGGTTGACACGGGTTTTTAACACTGGGTATGCTAATACATCATGATCGCTATACTACAACTTTTGTAGTTGCCGCACTATGTCCCCCATGACGTGGACACCCGTTGGTAGCATTGGCTCTTTGATGGTGTATTTAGCATTATTTCCCAACCTTATCGCTTGTATTCCCTCCTTGTGTTGTGGTACATAGTCTGGGATATCTGTGACTGTCGGCTACGTTTGTCTTTCTCTTGGTGTTGTATCTTGCTTTGCAGCGGCCGATGTGCCCACTCCTCCTTCTTCCATTGGGGTCCGTGTTGAGCTACGAGAGTTCTTAGTTTTCCTATCTGACCGTGTTGGTCGTCTTTCTCTTCATTTCTTTATCTATGAACACGTCGATACAGATGGTTGTTCTTGGGTGATTGGCACCCATGCTACTGGTGCATCCTTTGTACTCATGCTGGAAATCACTTGCACCATCATAGATTTTCTCAATTTACTCTTCGCTCTCACTCTTCTGCTTAAATTTTATTCTAACTTGTCTGCTACAACTTTCAAAATGCATAATGGGTCAAATTGTTAGCTTTGGTATGTTTTTATAACCTTCAATCTCCTACTCTTTGTCCATCAAGTCAATCTCAGACGATGATTGTCAAATCCTCCATCGATTTCCTGAATGATGTGCACTCATTGGTCATAAATGGTGTCATAATCTATCATTTATTGCATTTTCTTTTATTTGGACCATCTCCTGTCGCATCCTAACTACTGCATTATTGCCCGATTTGACCCGTTCGCGCTACTTCGACAGACGCTTGAATTCCAACCCTGAAGTCCTCCAATGTGGATGTGGGTTGGTGAACATTGCATGGTGTACAACGTGCAACAACACTTAATGCCAATAGATATTGGTATCGTGTGTTGTAATCATCTACTTCTCCTCCCTATTATTTATAGCGGAAGTCACAAGCTGGAATTTTCGGCCTTGCTTTCATAGATTAAATATTTTTACATTTCTCTGGTAAATGAAGGGTCATCCGACCCTTCTTGTGCTCAATATTATTCCAGTGTTAACCATTTGGATATACATGAACTAATGGCCTAGCCTTCATAGGCTGAATATGTGTACAATTCCCCCATAAATGAAACGGCGACCGAGCCTTCTTATTCCCAATATTCATTTCATAACAGTTCTAGACTGCAAGAAGGGTCGGTTGATCCTTATTGTGCTCAATATTCTTCCAGTGTTCACCATTTTTAACATACATGAATTTAATTCCTAGGCTTCGTAGGTTGAATATTTTTACAATTCCCTCATAAATGAATGAGCGACCAGCCCTTCTTCTTCCCAGTATTCTTTTCATAATAGTTATAGATTGCAAGAAGGGTCGGTCGATCCTTCTTGTGTTCACCATTCTAGATATAGGGAATTGCTGGATATAGGTGTTCACAATTATCTACTAAATGAAGGGGCGGTCGATCCTTCTTGTCGAAAAATAAAAGTCGAGACCAATACTTGAGACTTATGGTCGCTCCCCAATTCTCTTTGTGATATATGAGCATTTCGATATTAGTTCTGTGACAAATTGTCACCACACCATGATATATGGGCATTTCAGGCACTCTTGAAGCCCCAAGACCAGAATTTGTGACTGAGTAGCTTTCATGTGAAGCAAAAATAAAGTATGTGTATATGTAGGAGAAGATAGTTAAAAAAATAGAGAGTGTGTGAAGAAGAGAGAGCAAGAGAGAAAGGATAAGAAAAAAAGGTTTTCGATGTGTTTGTGAGCTCAAGCTCATAGTTGTGAAATGTATTAAGAGCCCAAGCTCTATAAAAGGTGAAAGATCGAAGTAAACTCCATCTCTGTGTAATGCGGTGAAGTTTCCCTATTTTAACGCGGAATAACCTCGACTGATTTTTATGTCTTAGTAAGAAATATTTTAATATAAAGATTGTTTAAGAGTGGACTTGTCGAAGTTGAATCTCAGCAAAGTTAAGAGGTCCATGAAGTAAAAAGTTTCATGTCGACAAAGTTAAAAGGACCGTGAAGTAAAGTGTTTTGCGAAGTAAAGAGTCCTCGAAGTAAATGCTCGTCGAAGTAAAGTTTACTTGTCAAAGTAAATACTCATCAAAGTGAAGTTTACTCCGTGAAGTAAATTCCCGTCGAAGTGAAGTCCTTGGAAAGGTAAAATTTCGTGACAAGACATAATGTCGACTAAGGCATGATGCGATTAGTTTCTTCACACATGTGATACAAGCCATCATTCACCATTAGTACCGTTAGGATAACCTCCATTTCATAATTTCATCGTATAAACCATCGCCATGTAAGCATACAATCCTTTCTAAAGGCATCGATTGGAGTCATACATGTACAATTACACCAATAAAATATACAGTCAGTATAGATGATATATATGACCACCATCCCACCATTGTGTGATAATTTCCATTCCCCATCCATCCCATCCTAGTCAATTCACCAATTCACTAACTACTCAATATATATAGGCTAAATAATACCCCATACCACAACAAAATGAAATCTTCAGGAAGTCATGGCAATCTTCTTTACTGCCTCTGTTCTGTTTCCTTTGTTGTTTTATCATAAATACTTGAGTCTTATGGTCGCTCCACAGTTCTCTTCGCGATATATGAGCATTTCGACATTAGTTCCCTGACAAATCCTCACCACACCATGATATATGGCCATTTCGAGCACTCTCAAAGCAACAATACCAAGATTTGTATCTAATGTGACTCAGTAGCTTCCAGGTGATGCAAAAATCAAGTATGTGTATATGTAGGAGAAGATAGTTCAAAAAAATAGAGTGTTTGTGAAGAAGTGAGAGCATGAGAGAAAGGAGGAGAAGAAAAGGTTTGTGATGTTTTTGTGAGCTCAAGATCATAGTCGTGAAATGTATTAAGATCCCAAGCTCTGTAAAAGGTGAAAGATTGAAATAAATTCCATCTCTGTGTAATGCGGCGAAGTTTCCCTGTTTTAACCCGGAATAACTTCTCTTGATATTTTTGTCGTAGTAAGAAATATTTTAATATAAAATTAATAGTGGGCTTGTCAAATTTGAATCTTGATAAATTTAAGAGGTCCACGAATTAAAAAATTTCTCGTTAACAGAGTTAAGAGGTCCATGAAGTAAAGTTTTCTGCAAAGTAAAGAGTATGCCAAGTAAATGCTCATCGAAGTGAAGTTTACTTGTTGAAGTAAATGCTCGTAGAAGTGAAGTTTTCTTCATGAATTAAATGACCGTCGAAGTGAATTCCTTGGAGAAGTAAAAGTTTTGTGACAAGACATAATGTCATGAAATTCTATATATTTGTACAATTACTCCAGCAAAATCTACAGGCGGTACAGATGATCTCTATGACCACCGTCCTGCCATACTATGATAATTACCTCACTATTCTCAATGTGCACTTGTTTTCTTGTTGATTGAAAATGACACTTTTAAATATGGCCTTCATTAGCAATATTCAAAAAAAAATATTTATAAGTTTTAAATCCGTAATAAAAAATTAGTTACCTCTCTATACTCAATGTGCCACTAGTTTTCTTATTTATTGAAAGGATTGTTTTAAACAATGTCTTCGTTCATAAATATATCCGTCTTCCACTTTCCATATTCTAGGTCATCTTGCAACAATAATGAAAATGAAAAAAATGATAAATTCCAAAGTGCGGGATTATTTTAAAAGCAGGAGTAAGGAAGACATGCATGGGCGTAAGGAAGACATGCAATTAGCATGAAATAAGGCAATAAATAAGTAAATATTATGCTTCAATAATAGTAGGATTGTCATAGGCATGCAGTTACACAGTTATACTAACATTATACTAATACCATTCTATATAAAAAAGTTATAGTAGAATTACACAAATACTATTCTATTTTTTTGAAATAGAAACATTCTTTCTTTCTGTTCTTTTTTAAATAGAAACATTTTACTTTTTAAAGAGAATCATTATTTCTTTTTGTTTTTTTTTTAATTAGAAACATTTTACATTTTATTGCAATGGTGTAGATAAAAAAACTTATAAAAAGAATGAAATCTCATAAAAAGAATGAAAAGTATTATATAATATAGTAAATTTCATTACATTTCAAATGAAAAAATAGAAAATAACCGTCCTGCCATACTATGGTAATTACCATTCCCCATCCATCCCATCCCAGTCAATTGACCATATCACTAGCCACTCACTCTATATAGGCTAAACCATACCCCATACCGCAGCAAAATGAAATCTTCAAGAAGTCGTGGCACTCTTATTTAGCGCCTCTATTTCATTTCCTTTGTTATTTTATTAGAAATATTCAATTCTTGTGGTCGCTTCCCAATTCTATTCGTGATATATGAGCATCTTGACATCAATTCCCTAAAACAATCCTCACCACAACATGATATATGGGCATTTTGAGCACTGTCAAAGCCCCAAGACCAGGATTTGTCATTATTTTCCTTGCCACCAATCAAGTTTTCGTCATTCTTCTTTCATAAACTGATTGGTGTACAAGTTGGAGTGGACGTGAGAAGATTAGTTGTCTAGGTACCTTTTTTCGTGGGCACTTCCTTCTCTAAAACAACATGATATGCCATTGTCGTCAACATTAGGCTTCCAAGAGTCATCTTAGAATAGCCAAATTGACAGCAAGAATACTCATGTTGATAGCAAGAAGAGCCATGTTGACAGCAAGAATAGCCATGTTGACAGCAAGAATGGCCATGTTGATAGCAAGAGTAGAGATGTTGACAGCAAGAACACCCATGTTGACAGCAAGAATGGCCATGATAGTAGTCGGTCGTCCAAAGTTGTTTGGTACCAGACCATGTTGTCAGCTTTCATCTACCAACATGGACATGCTCCCAGAACTGAGGACCCATTTCCAGCCATGATAATAGTCGGTACCAGCTCAGATTCATCAACTGTCTACACTTAGTAACAAGAAAAGCCGTGGTGAAGTTCCTTTGTTTATCCATCTCGAGGTGGCACTGAGACATTGTATTGTATTGTACTTGGTCGACACTGAGACATTGTATTGTATTGTACTTGGTCGACACTGACACATTGTATTTTATTGTACTTGGTCATAAATAATATAAGACTTATTGAATTCTTGACTATTCTATATATCATGTATCATGTATCATTGGTATATATATATATATATATATATCATGTATCGCTGGTATCTATATAGTTGATTGTTTATAGAATTTTTTGTGCATGAAGTATGTAAATTTTATATATATATATAGACTTTTGTTTATATACTTTTTTGTGCATGAAGTATGAAACTTTTATGTGCTTCAAAAGAGAAAATAGAAAACCTTTGTCTATGTCGTGATTGGACAAAACGGTTCCCTAAATAATAGAAAGAGTGATCTTGTATCGGAAATAATTGGTCAGCTGGTATCTGAATGTACAATACCTCCACCTTCAACTTTATTTCTTCTATGTCTCCCGTGGTAACTTCCTGGCCTCAATCTATAACATTTTCAAATATTTTTGCTATGTTCTTGACCCCTAATCCCTTTAATCCCTCTTAATCTTGTTTTTTTTTAAATCATTTTTCTCTATTCTTGGTCTCGAATCCCATTAATCCTTTATTTATAATGCATCATTTATTTTTTCTCTGTTCTTGTTACCCAATCTCATTACCTCTTAGTTTTTCTCCATTGCAATATTATAGTCGTATCATGCCTCCCGTTGAAGACGTATGAGGGTAATGATGAATTTACAGGTATACATATCCCAGGATAGCGAAGCCACATGTTCAATAACCAGATTTCTGATATTTAAACCCTGAAACCATGAGTGGCTATGTTTATCTATTTATTTATATGTCTAGGGACATGCAGCCAATCCATCATTATAATGTCTCCAGATTCAAAATGCTGATAGATACCCGTTGTGAGGAAAATGCACCTATAGTTCAGGGGAGAAACTACCAACTTCAGGTATGAAAGATATACTTATAAATGTTCTGCAAGTACAACAAGAAAGTGAAGAGATTAGCGTTTAGAGAAGTATGCACCTTATTCAGAGGGTTGATCCTAGCTTCATGTTCCTCGCTCTTCCATGCTATCCAATATCTCAATGCCCACACCTGCAAAACAACTTGATACCTTTCTCAAATACATTTGACTACATATATAAGATTGATATTCATAACAAAAGAAGACATCAAACTACAAGCAAACTGTAATCAAATCCAAGACACACATGAAATAGGTCATATTTGGAAAGGGAATAAAGTTTGATCTTTATTGATGAATGAAAGAAAGTACATAAATTTATACCTTCTTTCAAGCTTGGCACTTAACAAAACCTAGATTCAAGGTCTCCTGCTTCTGTTCTCCAAGGATCCCAATCTCTAATCAGCTGTGCTAGGGTTTATGAGTAATTGAGGCACAAGAGAGTGGGATAATGGTCTCCATTCCTCCAGCATAAAAATGTTATAGACTTCGTCTTCTCACATGGCCCTTCTACCCTCCTTATATAGTCAATGAAGGAGAGGAAAAGAAGTTATAACCGAGTAGGAGGTTCCCCAACCAACTTAACTTACCCAAATTTTGAGATTTTGACTTGTACAGGAATGTTCTCTACTCTACAGTAGACAAACTAGCTCATATCTGAAGGTGGGCGCTACTTTAATGAAGCAGGGTAGCACATATGCCCTACTATTATGCTTGCATACCAGCGCACATGTGGAAAAATGGCCAAAAAAGGGCTTTTCTACTCATTTCAGGAGATGGTTTGGTCTGGAAAAATGTTCCTAAGGGTTGTAACCATCAAATTGGTTAGGAATGAGGTAATTTCAACCATTTTTAGTGTCCCAAATGACCCCTCAATCCACAAGTATATTGTTGTGTGACTAAACTTGATCTCAAGAAGTGTTGTCCTGCGACCACGGGATGCAAGTGTCGTCACAGATGGAGAGGTGTAATTTTAAGCTATAACATATGCCGCCTAATGTATCATGTTAGAGGAAGTGTGGGAAATGATGGACGAAATACATTATAAATAACAAAGAGTTGAATCATGGAGGAACTGGAGAAACCAGGAATCATAGGCTCAAATGAAGTACCTGAAAGCAAAGCAAATGTGAGACAAACTTATCCTTGGGGTAACTATCCATGTTCAAATAGTGGAACATGACCTCCAAGAGGATACAATAATGATCCAAATACTGATGCATATATCATGGCCACTAAAATACAATCGTGGATCCATGAGGAACGTAAGTGTAAACATAGCCACATAAATACAAGGTGGATCTATGTCAAAACTGGAGAATACAGCCATAGAGAACAAGCTGGATCTATGTCTCATCAAGAGCCAAAAAGAGTGTGGCTCAGTCTTGCGCAACTTGGGCGATAACATAAATTATGTGATGCTATCGAGGATCCCAAGGTCTTCATCCAGAAACAACCCAAGGTACAAAACTATCCATGTGAATAAATGAGTTGATGTCGAACATGGGAGGTATCGTTTGATTACCGGGCATTGATGTAAACCGTTAACAAACGCGAGGGTGTCCACCAATATTAAAAATGGAACCCAAGCTACCTAGTACATTCAAGCAAGTGCGAATAGATGGTCTTGCTGTCTAACACTTGAAGAATCCATCGGATAGGAGACAATGATGTATTCCCATCTATCCAATAGCGAGGGAAACTGCCACTAATGACTGCAATCCCCAAGGTACTAACCGAAACTCTAAACTTCATTCCCAGAGCATAATGAGTTGAAGTCGATGGGAAGACGTCCCTTGGAAGGGAGGCCTTAATGCATCCTCCATCATCCAACACGAGGGACACTCAATAGGTATGAGCTGATTTGGAGTAGGACTGAAAACATGATGAAATATACTGACACCAAGGAATGGCCGGTGCATGAGGTCAAGGAAATTACAGAATGGCCAACAAAGGTTATATCCTTGAATAGTGATCACGACACAAGAGTGACTTAGGCAGCTATGAACATAAAGATACCATGATGCAAATATGCAATGTAGGAGACATTAACAGATTCTCCATATGATTGGAAGACTAACCAAGTGGAGGAGTAAGAAATCTGAGATCGGGTTTATCCTAAGGCCAAAACTAGAACCCAACTTGTTTGATAGACTCTAAACAGGTGCTTTGTTCAAGGAGATAGTTGACTTGCTGCCATCATATTGAAAGATATTTTAACATTCTTCCCTTCCCTTTCCTTTTTCATTTTTTAACGAGCTTGATAAAGAACTAAAGCATGCTCGACAGTATTTTCATATTTAAGGAGTCTGAAAAACCTAGAAGAAAACTCCATACACCTATCCGTGGATTTTATATCGAGCCTAGATTGGTCTGTGCTCGGTGGTGTTTCCTTTCTTATAGAGTTGAAAAAATTAAACAGTCCTCTATACACCTACTCGTGGATTTTAATATCGAGCCCAAGTAGGTTAATGCTCATCGGTGTTTTCCTGTTTATAGAGTCTGAAAAACTTAGACAATCCTCTTTTCACCTATCCGTGGATTTTATATTGAGCCCGGGTAGGTGAATGCTTGCTTGGTGTTTTCACATTTCAAGAGTCTGAAAACCCTAAAGTTAGTGTCCTTCCCCGAAAAAGTGTAAAATAATGGAAGAAGAACTCTTCTAGCGCATATCAGAGTATACCTAGAGTATACCTTTTCCATAAATTATCCACCAAGGCCTGGAAAAGGGGTAATTCTATACCTAAGTGGATGTCAGTTCAGTTATTTTAACAAGCCTGAAAAGACAACTATGCTCGGAAAACTTTTCCTATTTAAGGAGTCTGAAAAGGGCTTAAAAGAACTCCATAAGGATCTTTTCCGTAAATTTTTAACGAGTCCGAAAAAGTAAACTCATGATCTTCTTACTATTTTTAATGAGCTCAAAGGAGATACCAAAAAATGCTCATAAATTCCTGTTTTTAACGAGCTCGAAGTGAACATGAAGGAAATGCTCATAACCTCCTTACTGTTTTTAACGAGCTCGAAGGAAAGGTGGAAGAGTGCTCGTAACCTACTTATTGTTTTTAACGATCTCGAAGTGAAGGTAGAAGAATACTCGTAATGGGAGGAGACGAGTGTCAGGGACATGTGAAACTAGATCCAAGTGCATGGAACAAATCTATTCCTAATGCAAAGAACATGAGCAAGATAAGGACACTCAGGGTGTGTCTCCTCTAGGTAAAAGGTGTCAACTTGCGAATGCAAAATGATACAGGGCTTAGTGGAAATGAGATCAGAGATGGAGGATTATACAATGAGCTAAAAGCGTGGAAGCCGAAATTAGGCTCATTAGCGCAAGTAGGACCATAATAGATGCATATGAAACTTGAACACAAAGATGGGAGCATTATCAGGGATGGCCAGAAATATATGAGGAAGAAAGATATGAGGCTTCTTCTCAAAGTCATGGTAAATCTAAAAGGGATCTCGAGCCTATGAGAAAAACTCAGCATGGGTACCAAAATGGCATAAGGGTGATGACTAGGGTGACCCATGTTAGGTAGGTTTTATTGTCGGATTGGTGCACAATGCATAAAGATATGTCTAACACACCAATATCCAATAGGTTCGACCCTATGGCGAATTCGGATGGCAAAAGGTTCAAATGAAACATAACAGCGGGGAAGCCTAAACCTATATGCAAGGTTCTGAATATACCTGACATGGTCGCACAAGGTGTCAAAAAGTACCAGTAAGTAAGTATAAGTCTATCTAAGAATCCTGTCTCCAAGAAACATTAGTACCAAGATCATATCTAAAACATATGTAAAGAAAGACCTGATACAAGTCACTGTGGTAGAAATACTTTCAACTTCACTATCATCAACAACATGCATAAACAATGCAGAGTTTTCAAATGAAGACTCTATGGTACCCAAGCCCGAGGACTTACAATCAACAGGATCGACTTCAAGATGAAGATCAAAGTTGAAGGACATGATGGAATCTGCAGAAACTAATTCATCATCATGGGAGTTGAAAATTCTAGAAGAAGAATCAAACTCAGCAGGAACACCGATTTGCAGATCTATAAGAGAGCCCAAAGACTCAACAGTAGGGAGATTAGATTTTAAGGTCAAACCGGGGCTGGACATAACTGCGACTGTATCAACATCCAAATGACTGGCAGACTGTACTATGGACTCTAGGAAAACTTCATCAGGAGGAAGTATATCATTCCAGATAGAACACATATCCAAACACTCAGATGGAGGTGTCACTTGGTCAAAAGCTGGGACTAAGTCCCGAGAAGGTAAGCATGAATGCAGATACTTCTTCTCAGTACCAGTTGAACTCAAGGAACAATATTCCACATAAGTCCCATGTGGCATAGTAGTGCCTAATGACAAGGGACCTGACTGGTCTACAGTTGGGTAATAAGGAGGATCAACAAATGCAAGCTAGTCGATAGTGACGATGCTTTCGTTATGAGGAAAATGCATCACACGAAAGAGCATAGACACCACAGCATGCATAGCATAAACATAATCACGCCCGAGGATCATATCAAAGTCCATAGGGTCCTTTAAAACCATAAAATCAACTAAGACTATTTTTCCACCCAAAGTAACAGGTACCTGACGAAGGAATCCGATCAGTTTACTAGGTCTTCTATCGAAGGTCAACGGCCAATTAACAGCTGGGATAACATTAGTGAAACCCAAATCTCTCCAAGCATAAGCGGATAAGATACTAACAGAAGCTCCTTCATCTACAATGCATCAATCAACCGTATGGTTCCCGATATCAACCTTTATCTGGAAAGGTGTCGAAGAAGGAAGACGAGGTTTGGCTAGACTATTCCAATCAAAGGAAACGATCCTAGGGTTTGGTAGGGGTTCACATGGCACAGATGAAGTGCCCCCTTTTTCAGGAACATCCAAATTGGTAATGCAGAAGACTTCAGGGACAGGTGCATCAGTCGCCAAAGGACTGATGGGATCGATTGAAGATTGCATTGATTCGATCACTTCACTCTTCGAAGGAAGAGTGGGGTCGACCAAAGATTGCATTGGTTCAACCACTTTATCAACCAAAAGTTGATCTGACTGTAGGGAATCTATAGACAACTCAGGAATAGAGGTTCCTTCAGACATGGACCACACTCTTCGTGCTTCTGGAATGGCAGGTCATCGGTGAGTAAGGTGATCTCCATTACAAAGTTTACAAGGGAACTTTGGTTTCCGTCCTATAGGTTTAGACTCCTTCACAACGTCAGTACTCTCAACATGACTAGCATTGGCTGATAGCTTGCCCCCAGCATGACTTACAGAGGCTGGTTGCTTAGAAGCATAAGACTTTTGAACTAAGGACCACACTTTTTGCACTTCAGGAAGTACAGGGCACAAGTAAGTAAGGTGGTCTCCCTCGCAAAACTTACAAGGGAACTTAAGCTTCTATTTGTTTGGTTTGTCGACAATGTCAACTCCCTCAGCAAGACTTGTAGTGGTTGATTTGGTATCTCTAGTATGACTCACAGGAACTGGTGACTTGTCATTAATATGACTAGTAGTGATCAATGATGTGTCCTCAACATGACTGACAGTGGTTGAAGACAAACTTTCAGTTTGAATTTCAGTGACTAAATTTTTTCTCCCAGTATGACCTCCAGAGGATGGGTAGGTGCCCCCTGCAACATTTGCAGAGGCAGGGTGCTTGCCCCCATGTTTTGGCATCTTCTTCCTATTCTTCCCCCGTCTATTTTTTTTAGACTACTGGTTACTAGTATTGCTACTTTCGCCACATGAGGTATAAGGAGGAGGAGAAGATGTTACTGGCAAAGAAGGCCCAAATTTCTAATGCTCTTTATTTGAGGTGCTTACAAAAGAAGTGTCAGGAGCATGCAAGGCATTCAGAGTGGAGAACAACCAAATTGACATCCCTATAGTGAATCTAGGAAGATTCAGAGTAGCCATTAAGGGAGTACCAATGTTTCCAATGAATGGAACAACACAAGGATCCCTCGGAACAGGGGTACCTTGATTGGTGCTCAACGGAATGATAGACATAGTTTCCTGCTCAAATGAGCAAGAAGTTCTCTAAGGAAAACTAAGACAAGTAGCACAAAGAGCACACAACTAAAAAAGGTCCTAGGTAAATGAAACCAGGAAAATAGATGCCTTGCGGAGAAGAGTCTGGGATGATGAGGGCCCAAAACAGATCAACAAAGAATGAAGAATAGTTACCCGGGGTCCACAATACAATGACTAAGGGTGCAAGTGTTGGAATCACCCAACTGCCCTCCCAAAGACCTGCAAGGGATTTCCTCCCACGTTTGTCCTAGGTACAGCAGATATAACCCTCCACCGTCACCTGTGTATGATCCTATGGTCAGATACTAAGGATACCACAACACCGAAAACTCCTAGGGGAACAATCTCTAGTTGAATCAGAAGGCGTGGGCAAGGTAGCTGAGCACAAAACTCAAAAGAGTCCCCAGACACGATCCAATCCTGGTATATGCTCGAAACAGAAAGTAGGAGGTGTATTCCCAACAATCTGATCTCACAAGACCTACTTCATACATCCCAGGCAAGTTTTGAATGAAGTGGGTTTACCTGCGATAGTCGAACTACAATTTTTGTGTAATGTGTGATCTTGGGTGGTTTAAGGTGTTTTAAACCCAAGATCCTAACCAAGACTAGTTGGTGTAGTGTAACCTAGAAAAGAAAATGTTACTAGTACATTTTATTAAGGTTCATTTTAAAGGTTACTTGCTTACTCAAAAAGGTAGTGGGTGTGTGAGAGTGGTTATAATAGAGATAGAGTACTGAAATAAAATGCTTACCACTAAACAAATATTTTCTTTTCAATGCAAGTCTTAAAATTACGATCTAGAATGCATATGCAAATGCAATTTTCTAATCTTTCGAATGCAAAAAAGGTAAAAATAAAGTCTAAATGTATAAAATTAAATTGAAAACCTAAGAATGCAGCTACTCAAGAAAATAGGTATGCAAAAGAAAACTTATTCTTTTTGATGCAAAGCACTCTAAAATGTTTTAAGCCACTTGCAAGGTACTCTATTCAGAAAATGAATCAAAATTTTTATGCTTTTCCAAAGGTGAGAAACAAAACTAAAATTGAAAATAACCTACTATCAAAGCAAAGCAAAGAAACTTTCAAGTTTTCTTTATTGAAACAGTAAAAGCTACCAAATACGACTTTCAGATACTTAAAGATGTAAGCATGCCAACCATTGGGAAAAGAGTACGAAAACTACTTTTAGACCCAAACAAAGCAAATGACCTACAAATAAGTATGGTTTCGTAAAGTCAGGTCTACACATAAACAATGCAAACAAGGTCTTGAACAACAGCCAAAACACTTGAGCTTTCACTACAAAAGAAAACTAAAAGCATAAGGGAGGATAAGAAACTATCTAAAGGAGAAATTTCACTCAAATAGGTACAAACAGGGTCAAGAAGACTCAATAGGTTTCAAATCCAGTGGAAATGGAGCAAGCAGGTTCAGCCGGACTCAAATTAGGGTACAAAACACCAAACTCGTCCACAACCCCCTAACTTGGGTCCACAAGCCCCAAAAATTTCCAAACAAGCCAAAATTGATCAAAAGAGGTTCAAATCATGAATGTAGGATCAATACAAAGATGGGAGACCACTTACAGTGGTTTAACTCAGAACTATGGTCATCAGGGACCACAAAAATGCAGCCATAACCCCCAAATTTGGGTCCACAATGCAAAAAGTCAAACCCAGAATGTGTGCGCTACTGTGTATGAGGCATACCAGCACCCATAACAGGGGAATGCGCTACTGTGCAGAGACAAACTAGTTCATGGGCATTACTGTGCTTCACAATAGTAGCACACAGGTGGGAAAAGTTGAAAAAATGGGGTTAAAACCCCCCAACTTGGGTCCACCAGGGTCTGAAGGGCTAGGAAAGGTCTGTAAGAGCCAAGGAGGGTCAAACAAAGCCTAATAATTGATTCTAATCAAGAAATTGAATAAATACCTTCAAAAAACACTAAAGAAATGACCTTGGATACCCCTAAGCAGTTAGGCTTTCCCCAGTGGAGTCGCCATTCTGTTGTGAGGAAAATGCACCTATAGTTCAGGGGAGAAACTACCAACTTCAGGTATGAAAGATAGACTTATAAGTGTTCTGCAAGTACAACAAGAAAGTGAAGAGATTAGGGTTTAGAGATGTATGCACCTTATTCAGAAGTTTGATCCTAGCTTCCTCTTCCTTGCTCTTCCATGCTATCCAGTATCTCAATGCCCATACCTGCAAAACAACTTGATACCTTTCTCAAATACATTTGACTACATATATAAGATTGATATTCATAACAAAAGAAGACATCAAACTACAAGCAAACTGTAATCAAATCCAAGACACACATGAAATAGGTCATATTTGGAAAGGGAAGAAATTATGGTCTTTATTGATGAATGAAAGAAAGTACATAAAGTTATACCTTCTTTCAAGCTTGGCACTTCACGAAACCTAGATTCAAGGTCTCCTGCTTCTGTTCTCCAAGGATCCCAACCTCTAATCAGTTGTGCTAGGGTTTATGAGTAACTGAGGCACAAGAGAGGGGGATGATGGTCTCCATTCCTCCAGCATAACAATGTTATAGACTTGGTCCCCTCACATGGCCCTTCTACCCTCATTATATAGTCAATGAAGGAGAGGAAAAGAAGTTATAACCGAGTAGGAGGTTCCCCAACCAACTTAACTTACCCAAATTTCGAGATTTTGACTTGTACTGGAATGTGCTCTACTCTGCAGTAAACAAACTAGCGCATATCTAAAGGTGGGCACTACTTTAGTGAAGTAGGGTAGTGCATATGCCCTACTATTATGCTTGCATACCAGCGCACATGTGGAAAAATGGCCAAAAACAAGCTTTTCTGCTCATTTTCAGGAGATGGTTTGGTCTAGAAAAATGTTCCTAAGGGTTGTAACCATCAAATGGGTCAGGAATGAGGTAATTTCAACCATTTTTAGTGTCCCAAATGACCCTTCAATCCACAAGTATCTTGTTGTGTGACTAAACTTGATCTCAAGAAGTGTCGTCCTGCAACCACGGGATGCAAGTGTTGTCACGGATGGAGAGGTGTCATTTTAAGCTATAACAATACCGTCTAGCACTTTCAAAACATATTGATAATTATCACAAGTGGCGCTCTGTTTTATGTTTATCCTTGATCTCCATTTCTTTTAAAAGTAAGATGACCTAGTTTTTATTTTTATGGAAATCTTCTCAATTTGTTTTTAATAAATTGAAATTTTGTTTATATAAATTGTGTTTTTAAATATATAAATAAATTTAACACCATCAAATATTGTATTCCTTCAAAATCATACCTATTGTTAAGCAAGGATAAATCCTATAACATTTCAACTTTATTTTTCTACGTGTTTTATCTTCCTATTCCTTTTTTAATTCCTAGAGGCAAGTTCGAGATAACTAAAACGTTTCAACATGCTACAAGACCAAGATAAGGTTCTCAGTGTATTTATTGACAACCAAGTAAGGAATTCCAGCACACACTAATATAATTGATCAAGTAACATTTATTGACTGACGCTTGCTAGAATATCAAGCAATACTAAGAGGGGGGGTGAATCAGTATTAGGATATCTATTTAAATTTTTAACACTTTAAAAATAGAATCAACAATGAAGATAGAACACACAATATTATCGTGGAATCTCAATTGGGAAAACCACCAATACTTTCTATTACTGCAAAATTATATTTACAAATAATTTGCAAGCACCAACTTGCTAGATGCACAAACACCCAAATTTTTCAGCAACAACTAAACGATGCACCAACACCCTGTTCTCTAGCACCAACTGGAAGGAGGATACGACCCCCTACAGGCTTGCAGCCTATCCTTGCATCTCCCAACCACCCTTCTTTTGTATTTCAATAATATTCAGAACTTTTTCAGAACTGTTGTTGTTATTCTCTGTTTTTAACCTCTATTAACGATCTACTTATTGAAACCACATAGATGCCTTACATTATATTTGAAATTTGTTTATATATTCATCATAATCACAAAGAACCATCGTGTCCTTTCTTTCAAGAATCATAAGACTTCATTGTGCCTTTTCACCCACTAATTATATCTTTTCTTTAATAACATTCATCACAGCTTTTCATATCCATGTTATCCAATAATAATTATTCTTTTACCTTTTTAATTAATCTTTTTACATTATCCATCACAAGGGCAGGCATCTCTTCACAAAGTCAGCACTCTTCATAAATTCCATGGGCATATTTTATATATGCAAGCATCACCTCATATCTAAGGATATCATAGTGTTTGCGGGCATATTCCTATAGTCATCCTTCATAAACCTACAGGCATAATTCCTGAGCCTATGGGCATACTGTAAAGTGTGAACCAACATATTTTTTCTTCAACTTAGCAGGTCCATTTCTCACATGTGTGACCACCAGAGGGAAAACCGAGAACATGACTAGATGAAAAATTCAAAAAAGAAAAGATCCATATCATTTTTTTAATTTATTGACACAAAGAGAGCATCTGACGTGCATTTGCAAATGGCCTCTTAAACCCCTGATTTAACACTTAGACAAATTTATCAAACCCTAAGTCAACATGAGGCCCGATTTTTATTTTCACCAATATTGGAAATATGAAGAATCCACAGCATGGGAGACATCATTTAGGTTCCATCCAGGTAAATTACATCCTCTACAACCTCATCCTCTGTCCTTGACGAAAATTTTAATAGGACAATGTAAATCATGTCGAAGGGCATTTTTGGCAAGACAATATATTCACCCTCAATAATTGTTTTGGAAAACTAATCATATGGTTATATGAAAAAACCAACCATATACATTCCTATATCCTCATACTTAATTAATCAATCAAATACAGAAGGTCACATGCATTTCCCTGAGGCTGCTTAGGTAGTTTTACTAGAAGAGTTTATACTTGGCCAAATCCTTCAATTTTCAAGGTGAATTTTAATTTCACCAAAACACTGAAAATATGATACCAGACAATAGTATCAATCTAACTGAGCTCATATCAACTGGTTTCACCTTCAAACTCATCATCCTCTGACCTGAGCGTGCATTTTATTGAACTAAGTTTTCAACCAGTAAAACGGCATGAACCCTTGTTTTGGAAGACTTGTATCTTTCTCCTAAACCACTCTTAAAGCAAACTGAGACCATGATTAGATGCACAAGTCAACAAGCTACATCTTGGCACTCTTATATAACTTTCATCATTGACCTATGAGATATTGCGGGCATTTTCCTAGATAAAATTAGACTAATTTTCCAATACTTAGTCAATTTCCAGAGTTTCACCAAACTGTCAAACATTTATATAATGATGTAAAATTGTAACAAGAAAATAGAAATATGGCTAATGAAATTTGTGGATTTAGAAAAGTAACAAAACAAGGAAATGTGTAAGAGTTTCTAAAAGAAAGAAAATGGAAACAACTAGAAAATGCAGAAGGAGGGCGCAGTTTCCAAAAAGGAGACCAGTTTACAAATAAAGCAACTTTTACAAAGTAGGAAACATATGGAAACAAAGGGGGGCGCAATTTATATAGGAAATAATCTTGTAAGGAAAAAGAAAGCAATGTATGTCCACTCATAGGTCAACAAGCTCTTCAAATTGCTCAGCAGTTCACCCTCAATTCTATAAATGACGTATTCCAACTCCATTTCACAACTTTTGTCATTGTGAGTTTATGAGTGAATCATTTTAGTTTCTCAAGGTTTGGTGGTGTGCCCAAGCCAATCAATGGGTGATGTGCCCCATTCTTTCACTTCCCCTCTTTTGCTATGATCCCCTTCTTCCCCTTTTAGCCATGAAGACTCTATTTGCAGCCATTGAATACTGATATGCAGCCATTAAATATTGATCTCAAGTTGGTGTTTAATTGCTTCAAGAATCCAATTCAAAATCTCTACTCATTCCCTTCATTTAGTGGGAACAATGTGGAAGGGCTGAAATGGAGCTTCTAGTTTCTGAACTTCTGATATTTTCTAGGTTTTGAGACATGTTCCATTGTGTTCGAAGGGTCATTTTCAGTAAGAAATGCCTTTTTTATTGTTGGAAAAGGTGTTCATATGACCAATATACAACCAGTTTCACCAGAGCCTAGGTTTCAGTGTTAAGGAGCGCACGTGTGAAGTTTCAGTTGATGAATGTGTCCATGAGAAGCTCAGAAGGTTCAGTCGGCCCATCATGTACATCCATCAATTCATAATTCATCCTCATATCAGATCCAGGGCAAAATTCTATCTCCTTCTAATCTTCTCATGCTTATCCGCTCAGTATTGTAAGATTTTCTATCATTGGAGGTTCATTGAGAGACTGAATATAATAAACTCTCTGTTTTATGTTATAAACCTTTGATCACAACCTACTTCTGTTAAAGAACAATTATCAGAACCAATGTATGCATCAAAATGGAATTGAGTGAGCCTCTAAGTCAAATTGGATTAAGAAAATGCAAGACTAGCTCTTTACACATCTTTTAATAACTAGTTTTTCTAGTTTTGCAATCCACGGATATCTATGCACCAGTTTTCTAATATGATTATTGTGTGAGACTCCTAAGACATTATTGAAGCTATCCCAATCCTTTCCCTCATAATTCGAAGGATTCCAGGCCTGTTTGAGGAATCTTGGAAATCCACTAGTTGACTAGTCCTCAGTAGCGCTCTTGCCCTTTTTGCTCCCAGACACCTCCAGAACCTCCCGAAATCTCAGAATATTTTTTCCACTTCCCATTTGGAGTGATAAGGACTTATATCAACCCTTTGGTTGTATTCAGGTGTGAATTCTGAGTTTAGTTTGCATATGTTTGTGGGCCCAGAAAGCATTGGAGTATATTTCAGCTTGAGTAATGTTCGAAACATAAAAGGCACCAGTACCTTGGGATTATGAATCATATTTGGTGTAACATCTCGATTTTTCATAAAAATATAAAAATTTTCGAAGTAGCATTAAATATGATAATTATAGTTGTGGAAATAATAAATGTTTGATTAAGACGGCATTGATTAAGAAGTCGTCTTGCACTAAACATAATTTAATTTCTGAGTTAGAAACATTTTTGATAATGACAACTCAACATGCTTCTGACAACATGCTTATTATAATAAATGCACTGAAAGGTTAGAAATATGATGCGTTACTTTTCTTTTGACAAGACATTGACGGTTTACTTTCTTGATGTCCAACGGTGTCCTACGAGGTACCTTGGAGTTTACTTAGCTACAACGCTAGGCATTTGAAATGTTTCTGTGTGCAGGCGATAGGTAAGAAGTCCTATGACTGCATAATTTAATAGTACGTGTGTAATTCAATTCAACGTCGAAATAATAAAATGTTATGAATTATTTGCGAAACAAGTTACCTGCAGTTATGAAATACTTAGTTCTGCTTACTGGTTTCAAAGCTGTCTTACCAACTCATCAATGTTTTAAAAACAATGTCGTCTGTTAAATCTTCATGCTGCTAAATTTGTTATCGTGACTATTGTTGTCATTGTGTTTTTGCTTTTTGTCATCATCTTAAGGTAATTTATACTTGCATAGTACCAACGTAGTAATTGCACCACTAAATCATCAAATGTTTGCATTATGAAATTATTGTAAGACATAAATCATATGATGTCAGTTCTTATGCTAAAACATTATTTCGTTTGAGAACTAAATGCAATTCCTATATTTTTAAATTATTTGCAAATTAAAAGAAATATAAACAAAAATACATTAACTATAGGGCTAACATTATAATATTTATAAACATCCAACCCTATTAATTTACAATTTCTAAAATCGACAAAGTTCAACTATATTTTATATTTATAAGCCTTGTGGTTTATACATAAAATAATGTCCACTATGTAAATTTTGCATAAAAATAAAACATAATGTTAATACCATGATTGTGAACATAAACTTTGAAACTATATCGATTGATATATGAAGTACTAACTTGTAATGAATATTGAAATGACAGGGTTCTAGGTTTCAATGCTCAGCATATGCATCGAGCTGGCGTTGAAAAGTGTACCAACCTTGCATTAATGGCCTAACCTACACTACATAGTGAGGAGGACTGTTGGCACTCCACGTAATACAAAACAAATGAATGTGGTGACTGCAAAAAATATTGTGTGTGGTTTCCATACCTAAACTCATCCATGCTGGATGTAGAACGATCCTTAGCGAGCAGAGGTGGCTAGGTCGTGCTTGTGATAATGATGAAGCAATAAATGAATATAGCTACTCGACCTCCAAGGTAATTCGCTAGCACTCCATTGATCGTTGATCGCTTTGAATCTGAAACGTTGGATGCTAACCCTAGCATCTCGTCGTCAAGGTTTGATGGAGATTTTAATGACTTTCTTTGTTCCACTAGTGTTTCGGGCAGTGAGGCTGACAGGCTGCTGGAGGATAGGGTTTAGACAACATGTAATTTGAGGTTTCGATCTCGAGACCTGTAGGTGTTATAGTTAGTTGTTGTGGCTTTTGTCTCAGTGCCATGGCTCAAAGCCTCGGTTCAAATCATGGAGCTTGTCTTTTTCCCGGTGAAATGTATCGGAATTGGTCATTGAAGCCAAAGGTAGGCGTTCAATCTCAGAAATGTTAATAGGTTCACAATACAAATTGCATTAACCTTTTTCTAACTCTCGAATGTGTTGTGGATAGGTATAGGTTTCGAAAAGATATCTTTGGCAAGGGTTTCGAAATGGATAGAAAGCCTCCATTCCTGGTAAGCTCCAGTGGTCTCAAACCCTCGTAGGTGCCAATCGGACTTGGTTGATGATGATTCAAAATGCAAAGAGTCACAAACTGTCCCACCATGGTTTTGGCTTTGTCCATCTGTCGAGTTTTCTTTGAAGAACTTGAGTTGATATAAAAATACTTGTACAGGAAATGACCCTCATATGTTTTAAGTGATACTCAGCCTATTTTGATGCCTAGCTCATCGATGATGAGAGTTTTTAATACTCATTTTGAATGGTAGATGATGAGGATAAACCCTGTGTAGTTTTCGTTGGATAATGTAAATTCGTTGTGGTGAATGTTGGTGTTTTTCTTCGTAGTGCTGGAACCTTTGTTAGGTTCGAAACTTGAACTATGAAATGTTTTGGTTAAGTTATGTTGAGTGAGGATTTAGAGCCGAGGGTTCGTTTAACTCTGTATACTAAGTTTTGTTTCTTGTAATGGAAAACTTTGTTTTAAACTATTCATTGGGGTTACTGTATAAGAGATAATGTCTGCCGAGCCATGGTACAGTCTGTATGCATTTTCTAAAGATGATAGACTCAGTTGTTTGGAAAACGATGAAGTAGTTTTTCGACTGTTTGAAATTTCAAAAAGGGCTATGCCCAAACTCTATTTTTCTTCGATTTTTACAAAAGATGTTTCGCCTGTAAACTCCATAAAACTTCTAGGCATAAACTAGGGTTTTGAACTATAGTTTGAACATGAATCTGTAAATAGTATTTTGGGTAACTGTTGAAAAAGATAAAAAGGTTTTGGAAGTACTATCTAGGGTTTAAAATTCATACGATCTCTTACTTTGAATGTTATCCACAGTTTGTAATGAAATGAAAAACAAATATGATGGTCGAAAGCAAAGTTAGGGTTTACACTGTTTTTGGTTTTTGATACTACTAAAATGATTGATACATGTTTCAAACAGGAATTTAGTGAAGGAAATAAGTGTGTGTGTGTAGATCAGAAAACTGTGTATTGATCAATACTTGCAGCTTATAAATATCATTAACAATACTATTTATTTGAAGATATGATGTATAAACGTTTAAATTTCATTTATTTGTTATGTAATTAATAGAGCTAAGAAACAAATATGTGTTTATACAGAAGTTAAATTATATTTGTTTTTCATGAAATAATAAAATAATCCTATATCATTTCAGATGCTATACAGTAAATTTTTACTATGTCTAGCTATAGGATAGAAATTGAAAAACATATCACTTACTATAATCATTTGTCTAATCAATGGAAATCTACCTATCTTTCATCTATTATTAAATTGCTTCTCTATACTAGAGTACGATGCAAATAACAGCATGTGGAAAAAAATAGAGATGGTTATCAATTCAGATTTTTATCAAGCTTATCATTCAGACTTAAAGAAAAATCAGAAAATAAATTTCTCTACAAAACAGAGTTTGATAATTTTCACTAAACATAACTCTTAAACTATAATAAATTAGGAAACTGTAAAACCTGGTTAATCTGTAGGGAAACAAACAACCCAAGAAGACTGTTCCACCCAACCAATTCCTAAAGACAACCTAGTACTTGCCTTAGGACCCCCAAGCTTGTTCACTGAACCACCAAGAGGAAGAAACTTAGAAGTTTAGGATATCCCCTTGTAGTAGCAATAGTTGTCCAATCTTTAAAACTAGCAGTCCAAAGGACTTGCACCAGCACCTCTAGTTCTCCTTATCAGAATAATTTGCAGACTTACAAATGCACTCACACCTAGCCTCCCTATTCGAATCTCTCAGTGATTAGATGATGCACATGAGGAATATTTCTGCAGAAAATATTGTGTAAGAGCTGTCTGCTCAATTCGAATTTTCCTTATGTAGGATGCCTAGGCCTTTTCAGTTGTTACTTGGTCATTAAATGAGCTGCCTGCCCAGTCCCACCACCTGGGGGATAATGCCACATTTTTAGGGGTAGTTGTCCCATAACCAACAGCTAGTGGTGAAGTGCAATTGCTGCCATCTGTCCCATGCTTTCTAACAGCTTCCATTCCTCCTAGTGGGTCAGTGAACACTCATTTAACAGTCCCCTTGGGTGTTTGTCTCCTACTTTAAGTTATTTAAATAATAATAATCAGTAATTAAATTCATCCTCTATCCAAATTGATCATAATTACAAAACCTTGTAATTAAAATTTAACATAAAGTACTTTTCCAAATAAAATAATATTTTCAGAATTTGGGTAGGTAACATACACCCCCCTTAAAGTCTCAACATCATCCTCGATGTTGGTTAATCACTCTCTGAGTGTTCCTGAAATAGAGTTGGGTATGCTGCGTGCATACTACTCTCGAACCCCCAGGTTGCCTCTTCTGGGCTAAGGTGCTTCTATTGCACCTTCACTTGCCCAATGGTGCGATTCCGGAGCATATTTTCCCTCCTTTCGAGGATACAGTCCGGTTCCACCTGAAAATTGTCATCTTGTCCCACCTGTACATCATTCCATTTTACAACATGAGTAGCATCGTGTACATATTTCTTTAAAAATGATATATGAAAAATATTATGTATTTTTAAGTTTGGTGGCAAAGCCAGTTGATATACCACTTGTCCAACCCTGGACAATATTTTGAAAGGACCACAATACCTGGGTGCCAACTTGGCACAACTCCCCAATTTCAATAAACTCTTTTTCGGTCTTACCTTGAGAAACACATGTTCACCAACCTGGAACTCTTTATGAGTCCTTTTTAGATCAGCTTGACTCTTTTACCTATCTTGGGCATCTTTTAAATTTCCTTGTACCTATTTCACAACTAGTTCTAACTCCTGCAACAATTCAGGTCCTAAAACAACTCTATTTACTGGGTCCTTCCATGAAATAGGTGTATCACATTTCCTACCGTAAAGAATTTCAAAAAGACTAAGTCTGGCTGATGCATGATAATGATTATTATGTGCAAATTTAGCTAAGTGCAAGTAGTCTTCCCACTTACCAGGCTAATCCTTAACATACATTCTCAATAAGTCTTCCAAAACTTAGTTCGCCCTTTATGTCTGTCCATCCATTTGTGGATGAAATGCTGTGCTGAAATTTAAGGTTGTATTCAACCCTTTAAACAAGGACCTCCAAAATTTTCCCGTAAACTTAGAGTCACGGTCTAAAATTATTACTTTCGGTATACCATGTAATCGAAAAATTTGCTTCATGAAGATTTCTGCAATGTCTGGAGCTTTATGAGTAGTTTTCATAGGTATAAAATGTGCTGCCTTGCTGAGTTTGTCCACTACCACCATGATAGAGCCATTTTGTTTCTGGTTTTTGGGTAGTCCAATGATAAAGTCTATGCTTGTCACTTCCCATTTCCAGCTAGGTATAGGTAATGGCTACAACAATCCAGCTAGATGTTGATGTTCAACCTTTTCTTTTTGACAGTCCAAACACTTTGCTATGTACTATGCTACTCCATCCTTCATTATGGGCCAATAGTACTCCTTCCTTAGCATAGTAATGGTGTTTTGATAACCTGGATGGCCAGAGTAATGGCTTTTGTGCATCTCATTTAAAATCAGAATTTTTACTTCTGGTAAGTTAGGTACATACAATCTATTTTTGTATAGCAATAATCCATTTTCCTTCATGTTGTAATCTGCCATAAAATTTTTAGAACTGTTCTTTGCTGTCTTTTCGTTTAATTTTCTGTATTCGTCATCCATTTCACTCTTTTCAAGAATATGGTTTTCTAAATCTATTGAGTAAGTAGTGATGGCTGAAATAAAATTCAGTTTTTCTTTACGACTCAAAGCATCTACAACCTTGTTCTCCTTCCCTTTAATATGTTGAATTTTGAAATCATACTCACTTAAGAAAGTCAACCATCTAGCTTGTCTAGCATTCAAATTTGTCTGATCTAATAAATATTTCAGACCCATATTATCTGTCCACAAGGTGAATTTTCTTCCAATAAGGTGGTGACGCCACATTTTTAAAGCATGAATTACAGCTAATAATTCTAAATCATAGGTAGAGTAATTTTTCTCATGTATTTTCAGCTTTCTTGATTCGTATGCCACCGCATGCCCTTCTTGTGTTAGGAATCCACCGAGTCCATAATTACAAGCATCCGTGAAAACTATGAAATATTTATTAGGATCCGCTATCCTCAGAATAGGTTTTGTAGTCAACAATTCCTTTAACTTCTTAAAACTGTCAGAACATTTCTGATCCCACACATATTTCTTCCCTTTCTTCTGTAGGGAAGTTATGGGGTCGGAAATCCTCGAAAAACCCTCTATAAATTTTCTGTAATATCCAGTAATGCCCATAAATGATCTTACATCTTACACATCCTTAGGAACCGGCCAGTCATTAATGGCCTTTATCTTATCGGGGTCAACCGACATTCCTTCTTTATAAATTATGTGTCCTAAATACTAAATTTTGTCCTTGTGGAAGTAACACTTACTAAACTTAGCGTATAGTTGATGATCTCTCAGAACTTGTAAGATAATCCATAGATGTTCATCATGCTCTTCTTTACTTTTAGAATACACTAAAATGTCATCTATAAACACAACATCAAACTTGTCTAAGTATTTGTGCAGAATATTGTTCATCAAACACAGAAATACAGCCGAGGCATTAGTCAAGCCAAATGGCATGACTACGAACTCGTAATGTCCATACCGAGTTCTGAAAGCTGTCTTGAAAATATCTTCATCCTTAACCTGCACTTGGTGATATCCTGATCTTAGATCAATCTTTGAAAATATTGTTGCTCCACGCAGCTGATCAAATAGATCATCTATGCAGGGAAACGGATACCGATTCTTGATTGTCATCTTATTAAGCTGGCGATAATCTATGCACAGTCTTGGGGTTCCATCTTTCTTCTTAACAAAGATGATAGGTGCTCCCAAAGGAGACACGCTGGGTCTTATATAATTCTTATCAATCAGTTCCTTCAACTGCGATTTCAATTTGTTTAATTCCAGTATATTCATTCTATATGGAGCTTTAGAATTTGGTACTGCTCCTAGTAATAACTCGATGGTAAGATCTAAATCTCTTTTAGGAGGTAATCCTGGAATCTCTTCAGGAAAAACATCCTTAAAATAGTTTAGGACAGGTATGTCTTCTAATTTAAGTTTTTCCTATTTACAAATAAACTCATCATTTACTACATTTATTGCAAACAACTGACATCCTTTCGTAACTTCCCTCTTAACTTGCATAGCTGAAATCTGTCTAAGGGTTACTTTTCTTGGGACACCTTTTACTTCTACAGTTTTTCCTTCTTCATTTAAACATGTAATTTTTTTTTCATAACAGTTCAAAATGACATGATGGGATTCTAACCAATCCATTCCGATTATAATATCATAGGATCCTAAAGGTAAAATATTCAACTTGATTTGTGTCTGTAACTGATTCATGGATAAAGCACAACTTTCTATAAAATATGATACTTTCCTCTTTGTTCCAGTTACTAGTCTAACTAACCATGATTTACTAACTTTTCTATTTTCATTTTGAGACTTTCCACAATATCTAGTGATATATAACTCAAGCGAGCACCTGGGTCAATTAAAACAGTAACAGGATGATTTTGTAACATACCTTCAATTTCTTCCATAGAGATTTGATGATCTGCTTGCATGTTGTCAAGTGCTACATTAATTCTGGGCATTTCCCTCGCCATGTCTCCAACAGTAGGTTCAGTCTGAATAGAGTGAATGTTGTTAGTTGTCTGCTTCCTCTTGGGACATTCTGATGCATAATGAGGACCTTGACATTCAAAACATTTGATAGGTGCTTTTTGTTCATTGGCCCTGGTATTATTGGGACCATTTCTGGGTGCTGTAGAATTCTGCTATTGATTGTTTCTGAAATTATTTCCTTGAAAATTCCGATTCTGAAAATTTTTCTTTCGGAACCCGGAATTCCCACTGAACCTTAAATTTTTCTTTTTCAGCTCAAAATTGATGGGCTTATGACTTTTCCAGTTTGTCATTCCTTCTCTTTTTCGATTAGTGTCATAACAGAAAACTGCCTTTCTCATAGCCTTTTCCAAGGTTTTTGGACTATCGTACTCAATTTTTTCCTTAATATTGAAAGGTAGACAGCTCAAGTATCTTTGAATCTTCGGTTTTCCTTCTATGAGGTATGGCACATATCTCAATAAGTTAAGAAATTTACTGTTCATTTCCTTCATGTTCATACCTTCCAGCTTTAAATCGTAGAACTCTTTGAATTTTTCTTCATAGTACTGTTTAGATAAAAACTTCTTCTTGAAGTATCGTTTAAAAGTACTCCAGTTTACATCTTTATCTTTGATTCTCTTTACTCTTTTGATGTCCTGCCACCAAATATCCACCTTTCCGGTCAAGTTATAAATCTGAAAAATATTTCTTCATACCGGACAGCCATGCTTCAGCTGTCTCGCCCTTCTCAATTTCTCCATTGAAAGTTGGAGGTCTAATCTTTTTGAACTCCCCATAAATCTGTTCATACTCTTTATGGCTTTTCTTTCTGGGTTTGTAATCTCCTTTACTACTATCACTTGAATAGTTATGCCTCTTTTTACGTGCTTCACTAGCATCTCCTGAAAATGTCGAACTACTGTTCACATCATCGATTTTCATTTTCTTACTTTTGTTACCATGAGGCAGATCTTCAGCCTTGGATATATCTTCATTATCTCTCTCCTGTTCATTAATTGGGCACTATTCAAACATCACTTGGTTTAACTCTTCTTGCACCTTCAAAATTCTTTCATTGTCTTGTTTCACAGATCTAATTTCTGCCTTTAATTCCTGAAATGCTCGTAATAATTCCAACGAACTCTCATTCACTCCACCGTGGCCTTATTCTGCATAATGTTGTCCCGTACTATGGTTGTTCGGTCGCAATTTGTCCTCTGAATGTTCAGCTAAATTTTCCAGACCTGTAACTCAAATAATTTTCTGTATAATACCACAGTTAAAATTTTAAGTAGTAAGATTTTCGGCTGTAATAAAATTTATGTTGCGTGTTCTTGGACCTTTCTGATAGGAACCGTTACACGAAAACCACGAGATGTTAGTGAAGGCCACCCACTAGGATATTAACATCCCACCACACTCCGCAGTCCAGACTCTGGGCTGGATGTGCGCCCATACGGTGGTGTCCCCTTTGAGCCGTACGAGCCTCGGGCGAACACTTCAATGGCGACATTGCCACCTGCTCTGTGACTTGAACCTGGGTGGAGGCTCTGATACCAAATGATAAGAACCGTTACACCAACACCTCGAGATTTTAGTGAAGGCCGCCCAATAGGATCTTAACACTTTCTCAGGCCTAGAGTTCGAACATGAGCTCTGATACAACATTTAACATCCCGATTTTTCATAAAAATTTAAAATTTTTTGAAGTAGAATTAAATATGATAATTATAGTTGCATAAATAATAAATGTTTGAGTAAGATGACATTGATTAAGAAGTCGTCTCGTACTAAACATAATTTAATTTCTAAGTTAGAAACATTTTTGATAATGACAACTCAACACGCTTCTGACAACATGCTTATTATAATAAATGCACTGAAAGGTTAGAAATATGATGCAAAACTTTTCTTTTGACAAGACACTAACGATTTTCTTTCATAATGTCCAAGGGTGTCCTACGAAGTACCCTAGAGTTTACTTAGCTACAATGATAAGGCATTTGAAATGTTTTTATGTGCAGATGACAAGTAAGAAGTCCTATGACTGCATAATTTAAGAGTACGTGTGTAATTCAATTCAACGTCGAAATAATAAAATGTTATGAATTCTTTACGAAACAAGTTACCTGCAGGTATGAAATACTTAGTTCTGCTTATTGGTTTCAAAGCTGTCTTACCAACTCATCAATGTTTTAAAAACAATGTCATCTATTAAATCTCCATGCTGCTAAATTTGTTATCGTGACTATCGTTGTCATTGTGGTTTGGCTTTTTGTCGTCGTCTTAAGGTAATTTATACTTTCATAGTACCAATGTAGTAATTGTACCACTAAATCATCAAATGTTTGCATTATGAAATTATTGTAAGACATAAATAATATGATCTCAGTTCTTATGCTAAAACATTATTTAGTTTGAGAACTAAATGCAATTCCTATATTTTTAAATTATTTGCAAATTAAAATAAATATAAACAAAAATACATTAAATATAGGGTTAACATTATAATATTTATAAACATCCAACCCTATTAATTTACAATTTCTAAAATTGACAAAGTTCAACTATATTTAATATTTATAAGCCTTATGGCTTATACATAAAATAACTTCCACTACGAAAATTTTGCATAAAAATAAAACATACCATTAATACCATGATTGTGAACATAAACTTTGAAACTATATCGATTGATATATGAAGTACTAACTTGTAATGAATATTGAAATGACAGGGTTCTAGGTTTTAATGCTCGGCATATGCATCGAGATGGCGTTGAAAAGTGTACCAACCTTGCATTAATGGCCCAACCTGCAATACGTAGTGAGGAGGACTGTTGGCACTCCATGTAATACAAAACAAATGAATGTCATGACTGCGAAAAATATTGTGTGTGTTTTCCATACTTAAAATCCTCAATGCTGGATGTAGAACGATCCTTAGCGAGCAGAAGTGGCAAGGCCATGCTTGTGATAATGATGAAGCAATAAATGAATATAGATGTTCGACCTCCAAGGTAATTTGTTGGCACTCCATTGATCGTTGATCGCTTTGAATCTGAAACGTTGGATGCTAACCCTAGCATCTCATCGTCAAGGTTTGATGGAGAGTTTAATGACATTCATTGTTCCACTAGTGTTTCGGGAAACGAGGCCGACAGGCTGCTAGAGGATAGGGTTTAGACAACATGTACTTTACAGTTTCAATCTCGAGACCTATAGGTGTTATAGTTAGTTGTTGCAAGTTTTGTCTCAGTTCCATGGCGTTACGATAGAGTGTAGTTTTCACCGAAATCAGTTTTATTGCTGTTGAGTTAAGAATTTGTAGTTTCATTTTCTAAAGTTTGTGGAAGAAAAATCTTATGTACAAGGAAAGGCTCAAAGCCTCGGTTCAGATCATGGAGCTCATCTTTTTGCAAGTGAAATGTATGGGACTCAGTCATTGATGCCAGAGGTAAGCGCTCAATCTCATAAGTGTTAATAGGTTCAAAATACAACTTGCATTAACCTTTTTCTAACTCTCGACTGTGTTGTGGATAGGTACAGGTTTCAAAAAGATATCTTTGGCAAGGGTTTTGAAATGGATAGAAAGCCTCCATTCCTAGTAAGCACTGGTGGTCTCAAACCCTCGTAGGTGCCAATTGGACTTGGTTGATGATGATTCAAAATGCAGAGAGTCACAAACTGTCCCACCATGGTTTCGGCTTTGTCCATCTATCGAGTTTTCTTTGAAGAACTTGAGTTGATATAAAAATACTTGTATAGGAAATGACCCTCATATGTTTTAAGTGATACTCGGCCTATTTTGATGTCTAGCTCGTTGATGATGAGAGTTTTTAATACTCGTTTTGAATGCTAGATGATGAGGATAAACCCTGTGTAGTTTTCATTTGATAATGTAAATTCATTCTGGTGAATGTTTTTGTTTTTCTTCGTAGTGTTGGAACCGTTGTTAGGTTCGAAACTTGAACTATGAAATGTTTTGGTTAAGTTTTATTGAGTGAGTATTTAGAGTCGAGGGCTCATTTAAATCTGTATACTAAGTTTTGTTTCTTGTTATGGAAAACTTTGTTTTAAACTATTCGTTGGGGTTACTGTATAAGAGATCATGTCTTCCGAGCCATGGTATAGTCTGTATGCATTTTCTAAATATGATAGACTCAATTGTTTGGAAAATGATGAAGTAGTTTTTCGACTGTTTGAAATTTCGAAAAGGGCTATGCCCAAACTCTTATTTTCTTCGATTTTTGCAAAAGATGTTTCGCCTATAAACTCCAGAAAAATTCTAGTCATAAACTAGGGTTTTGAACTATAGTTTGAACATGAATGTGTAAATAGTATTTTGGCTAACTGTTGAAAAAGATAAAAAGGTTCTGGAAGTACTATCTAGGGTTTAAAAGTCATACGATCTCTTACTTTGAATGTTATCCACAGTTTGTAATGAATGAAAAACAAATATGATGGTCGAAAGCAAAGTTAGGGTTTACACTGTTTTTGGTTTTTGATACTACTAAAATGATTGATACAAGTTTCAAACAGGAATTTAGTGAAGGAAAATAAGTGCGTGTTTGTAGATCAGAAAAATGTGTATTGATCAATACTTGCATCTTATAAAAATCATTAACAATACTATTTATTTGAAGATATGATGTATAAAAGTTTAAATTGCATTTATTTGCTATGTAATTAATAGAGATAAGAAACATATATGTGTTTATACAGAAGTTAAATTATATTTGTTTTTCATGAAATAATAAAATAATCCTATCTTATTTCAGATGCTATACAGTAAATTTTTACTATGTCTAGCTATAGGACAGAAATTGAAAAACATAGCAGTTACTATAATCATTTGTCTAATCAATGGAAATATACCTATCTTTCATCTATTATTAATTTGCTTCTCTATACTAGAGTACGATGCAAATAACAGCATGTATAAAAATATAGAGATGGTTATCAATTCAGATTTTTATCAAGCTTATCATTCAGACTTAAAGAAAAATCAGAAAATAAATTTCTCTACAAAACAAAGTTTGATAATTTTCACTAAACAGGACTATTAACCTATAATAAATTAGGAAACCATTAAAATCTGGTTAATCTGTAGGGAAACAAACAGCCTAAGAAGATTGTTCCACCCAACCAATTCCTGAAGACAGCCTAGTACTTTCCTTAGGACCCTCGAGCCTGTTCACTAAACCACCAGGAGGAAGAAACTTAGAAGTTTAGGATCTCCACTTACAGTAGCAATAGTTGTCCAATCTTTAAAACTAGCAGTCCAAAGGACCTGCACCAGCACCTTTGGTTCTCCTTATCAGAATAATTTGCAGACTTATAAATGCACTCACACTTAGCCTCCCTATTCGAATCTCTCAGTGATCACCTGATGCACATGAGGAATATTTTTGCAGAAAATATTGTGTAAGAGCTTCCTGCTCAATTCAAATTTTCCTTATGCAGGCTGCCTAGGCATTTTCAATTGTTACTTGTTCATTAAATGATTTTTTTGCCCACTCCCACCACCTAGGGGATAATGCCACATTTTTAGGGGTAGTTGTCCCATAACCAACAGCTAGTGGTGAAGTGCAATTGCTGCCATCTGTCCCATGCTTTCTAATAGTTTCCATTCCTCCTAGTGGGTCAGTGAACACTCATTTAACAGTCCCCTTGGGTGTTTGTCTCCTACTTTAATTTATTTAAATAATAATAATCAGTAATTGCATTCATCCTTTATCCAAATTGATCATAATTACAAAACCTTGTAATTAAAATTTAACATAAAGTATTTTGCCAAATAAAATAATATTTTCAGAATTTGGGTAGGTGACATTTGGCCTTTATATCATAATATTATTCTACTACACACATCCCCATACTTTTGGAAGAACCTTAATTTTTCTAATTCATAATACCGAAGCCCTCAGATTGAGTTTTTGATCAGTTCTTCTTTAAGATAACATCCATCAGATATGAATCGGGATATTACAATTGTATCAGAGAACTTTCCTCCACCCTTGTGGAAATAAAGAATCTCCTTGATTGAAGGAAATTGCAAATCTAATTCTTCAAAAGTTGCAGTATGAGGCTCCTACCATTGATTGGAGAAGATTTTGAGCCCTATGAAGAAGAGGAAATGTCCTCTGTTGGATATTTTTGTTTACAGAGGTTTGAATATGATTGCCTTGTTGATATGATGTTAGAAGAGGACATATGAACTTATCTACGTATGTCTAAATGGGATTATCAAAGAATACTTGGTTGAAGGAATCCAAAGAAATCCTATGAGTACTTCGTGGAGTACTTTGCTTTTTAAGAAGGAGATTTAGAAGCTCCTAACCTTTAGAGAATATTGTGATTTGGATATAAAGAGGTTGTTCAAAGACCCCTACAACAGAGATAGCAAAATAAGGATTTCACATATGGTTGATAGTGTGTGCAAAGAAGTGCAGGAAATACTTTTTCCCCTAGGAGCTAAGATGCAAGGGAAGGACAAAGATGTGTCATCACAGCCATGCAAAATCAATGAAGGAAACCAAGAGCCACTTGATTCTTTAGGTGGTGAAGAAGGAGGAAAAAGTGAAGATGAAGTTGCATCCCTGCATGTGGATCCATCCCAATATCATGGAGAAGCGAAGCATACAGATGAAAAACCTACAGATGTGAGTTTTCATGGGGAATCCAATGAGTAAAATCATGCCTATGCAAATTTGCCACTTGGAGGGCATGAAAAGGAGCCACAAAAATGAAGCCAAAATTCTGATTTTAGAAAGGTTCACTCTTCATTGCAACCCTTATAAGTACCCTCCACCTTATATCATGAGGAAAATTATGAATTGTTGCATCCATCACAAAAACAATGTAGCATAGAATATCGAGCAACATTTAGTGAATTTGTTGGCAGCAAGGGAGGTGAATGTACCTCGAATTTCTTTGTGGGTGATTTCAAGATTAGTATAGAAGACATTGGGTATGTTGAGGGTGGTGAGTAATCTTTTGGATCAGATCCAAAAGAATACCATAGATCATATTTACATTCCACTCTTGAGCTTTATAAGGAAGCAAACAAAAAGCACACATCAGTGGGGTGTGAATCAAGAAATTTGGAGAAGAAGCATGCTTCCATAAACACACTACACGAGGAGGAGAATGTTGAAATATTGTAACTTCTAAGAATATTATATTTGTACTTTATTATTCTGGAGATGTTTCATTCCTCCGAGGAGATCCTATTGTATATCCGGAGATGTTTATTACTCCAAGAGATTGTGTTAACTAGGGTTACTAGATCTCCCATGTGGGGTCGGCCCTAAGTTAGTTGTTTAGGGGTTATTAGACTCTCCTAGGAGAAGTTGGCCCTGTTACGATGGAAAGTCAGTTAGGAGTTGAGTATAAATAGAGGAGGTGTGTTCCTCATTTAACTCACTCATTCACTCACTTTTGATTGGCACATAGGAGAGAGAGAGAGAGATCTACATAGGAGGAGAAGGAGCTCTTATTTGGGGAGTACATCTTGTATTGGTTGATTATCTAAATTGAGGAAAGCATTCCTAGGTTTTCTACCCCATGAGGGTTTCCCTGGGTAAATCTTTGTCTATCTTGTGATTATGTTTCTTTCAGTGATCTTGCTTGTGAAATTAGGCTAAACTTAACATGGAATCAGAGCTAGCCTGAATAGGACATATTTCACAAGGTGAAAATACCTCTCTCTCCTCCTCTAGTGAAAATTAGGGTTTCTGCAAAAGTTGGAATTTTTGGAATCTGATTGCATGGTTGGATAGCCCTCCTCAAAATCGAAGTTTCGAGCCCTAGATCGAACTTTTTGATTGGGTAGAACCTCTAGCTTTGTCAAACCCTAGTTTGACTTCTGGACCAGAAAACCAATAAACCAGAAAAAGTGTGCACTTATGCACCAGTAAACCAGAAATGGTGCGAATCAAAAAATAAGAATTCTGTTGCAGTTCTGAAAGTTGCTGATCAGATTTGAAGGGTGAAAAATTGAAGTTTCAAGAAGCAGAGTTCACCAGTCATCTCAACTCAATCAAGCACATCTCCTGGTATGTGTTATTCTATCTTTTGAGAAACTTCAATTTCTGTGACCTCCTGGATAAGATGGCCACAAGCACTAAGCATGAAGACAAGTTAGAGGATATAGAGAATTTTTGGGCATGGAAATATAGGATTGGTCTCATTCTTGAAGAGAATGATCTTGCCCAATATATCAAAGATGAGGTTGTAGAACCTGCGGAAGATGAAGCCAAAGAGAAGTATAAGAAGGATTTGATTAGGGAAAAGAGAATAATTGCTAATTCTATCAAGGACCACTTGATTCCCCAAGTGGCATCCAAGAAGACCCCAAAGGAAATGTATGATTCCCTAGGTAGAATGTTTGAAGGAAGGAACATCAACAGAAAGATGAATTTGAGGACTCAATTGAAAAATACAAAATGAATAAAGGAGAATCCATTCAAGATTATTTCACAAGGGTCTACCAGTTCAAGGAACAACTAGAAGCCATTGGAGACACCCTTGATGAAGATGAACTATTCATGAATGCACTCAATGGTCTCACTAGACCTTGGGAGTCATTCATCCAAACCATGTGTGCAAGAAAACAAACTATGAAGTTTGATGTGGTATGGGAGGATTGCATTCAAGAAGAGGCTAGGGTATCCAATAGAGAAGCCATGATCAAAGAAGATGACCAAGCTTTGGCCACTCACACCAGAAGAAGGAGTCATTTCAACTCCAAGAAGAATGGCCACAAGGAGTCTCAACCTCCTCATAGATTTAAAAGGAGAGGAAGAGTGAGTTCAGAAAGAGACCTCTCCATAGTTCAATGTTACAATTGTCTCAAACTACGACACTTTGCTAGAAATTGTACTTCACGGAATAAGAAGAAGAATATTCACAAAAGACATCATGCACATCTTGCAGAATATGATAGTGAATAAGAAGAGGAGGAAAAGCCTCAAAAGAAAATAGTTAAAGTAGAAGAAGAAGATGCAGAAGAGTATGTTCTATTCTCTACTCTCTCCGGTTCAGTAACACCTAGAGAAGATACATGGCTCATTGATAGTGTTGTTTCAAAGCACACAACAGGACAAAAGAAGAATCTTTCAAAACTTGAAGAGAATATATCTCCACAAAAGGTTTCTTTAGGAGATGACTATCAATATCCCATCAAGGGAATTGGTGAAGCAAACTACAAGCTTGTTTCTGGAACTCCATTGAAGATGAAGGAAATCTTATATGTACCAGGTTTTAAGAAGAACCTTCTTTCTATCTCAGCTTTAGATAAGAAAGGTTATAGGGTTACATTCATAGATGGACAAGTACACATGTGGACCAAAGTAAAATCAATTGAGGATGCAATTTTTATTGGTGAAGAGGAGGGAGGTCTATAGAAACTCAAGGGCCATCGAGAAGCTGCCCTTGTTCATGAAGCTACTAGCCCAAGTGAGCTATGGCATACGAGGCTTGCTCACATTAACTACAAAGCACTACCTCATGTGAGCAAGGTAGTTATAGGACTACCAGACTTAAAGATTGATCATGATGCCACATGTAAAGGATGTGAAAAATGGAAGAATATCAAGAAGCCATTTCCAAAGACTAAAACAAAGACTAAGAGTACATTGGAATTGATTCATTCAGATGTATGTGGACCAATGCCATCCACATCCTTGAGTGGGTATGAATATTACCTTACATTTATTGATGACTACTCAAGGAATACTTGGATACATTTCCTAAAGGGAAAAGATGAAGTATTTGGAAATTTCAAGGAATTCAAAGCCTTGATAGAAAATCATTCAAAAAATAAGTCAAGATACTTAGGACAGATAATGGTGGAGAATATACTTCAACGGATTTTGAAGTCTTTTGTAAAGAAGCTGGAATCAAGAGGGATCTAACCGCTCCCTACAATCCTCAACAAAATGGTGTTGCGGAGAGAAAGAATAGAACCATCATGGAAGCAGTAAAGACAGTGATACATGATCAATACCTACCTATGTATCTATGGACTGAAGAAACCAGGACAACAGTCTATGTGCAGAATAGACTATCTCATAGTGCTCTTGATTTCAAGACCCCAGAAGAAGTGTTCATAGGGAATAATCCTGAGGTAAGTCACCTCAATATATTTAGATGCCCAGTATACATTCACATTCCAAAAGAAAAGAGGACAAAGCTAGATCCTTTTGGGAAGAAGGGAATATTTGTTGGATATTGTGAAACATCCAAAGCATTCAGAATATACATCCCAGGATTCCATCACATGGAATTAAGTAGGGATGTGAAATTTGATGAAGAGGCATCTCTCAAGAGATCTAGGAAGTGCCAGTATGAAGAAGTATATGAGGAAGATGCACCTTCCAGAATTACAGAAGCTGTACCCACCCCTGAAGATGTAACACATGAAGACCATGACAGAATAGAACCACAAGAACCCCCTACCATAAACATATCAAGGAAGAGAAATCCAACATGGGAAAGAGACATTATACTAGGAGCAGAAAAGTATGGAGCTCCTGAAGGCTCCACCAGAGTGAGCAAGAAACCAAAGTCATTCTCCAGCTATATGGCTTTGATGTGTGATCTTGTAGATCAAGAACCCACTAGTTATGAAGAGTCATCTCATAAGAAAGAGTGGGTAGAGGAAATGAAAGAGGAGTACCAGTCAATAATGAAGAATGATGTTTGGGATATAGTTCCCAAACCAAAGGACAAGAGTGTGGTATCCTCCAAATGGATATACAAGATAAAGCATGCTACAAATGGCAGCATTGAAAATTATAAGGCAAGATTTGTGGCCAGAGGATTCTCTCAGAAAGAGGGAGTTGACTATGACGAGACATTTGCACCAGTTGCAAGGTACACTTCCATTAGAACCATCATGGCACTTGCATCTATGATGAAGTGGGAATTACACCAAATGGATGTGAAGACAACCTTTTTGAATGGTGTGATTGAAGAAGAAGTGCACATAGAACAACCACAAGGATTTGAGGTTGAAGATAAAAGAACCCATGTATGCAAACCGAAGAAGGCTTTGTATGGGTTGAAGCAAGCTCCTAGAGCTTAGTATGGAAGAATTTACAGTTTATAGACAAGCTTGGGTTTTACCAAGAGTAAAGATGATCCTAATATTTATATCAAGGTTATGGATGATGAACCTATCGTATTGTTGCTATATGTGGATGATCTATTTCTGACTGGAAATGAGAAACAGATTGTCGAATGCAAGAAGAAGCTCTCTTCAGAGTTTGAGATGAAAGATCTTAGATTGGTGCATTACTTCCTAGGTCTGGAAGTATGGCAAGGCCCAAAAGGAATATTTCTCAACCAGGGAAAGTATGCTGTGGAAATCTTGAAAATATTTGATATGTTGGAATGTAAAGCCATGGCCAGTCCCATGGATTCCAACCTGAAGTTGTTAGCTGATGACTCTTCATAGTTAGTGGATGTGACTTTGTACAGATAGATTATTGGGTCATTAATGTATCTGACAAATACCAGGCCATATATATGCTTTGCGGTGAACACCTTGAGTCAGTATCTAGTGGAACCTAGACGAGTTCACCTAATAGCTACAAAGCATGTGATGAGGTACTTAAAGGGTACAATAGATTCTGGTCTATGTTATCTTGGAGATCATGGCTTCAGATTGTATTGCTGCACAGATGTTGATTGGGAGGGAAGTATATCATACAAGAAGAGCACATCGGGTGGATGTTATTGTCTGGGATCTTCCATGATCTCATGGTTTAGCAGGAAGCAGTCTAGTGTGGGTCTCAACACAACTGAAGCGGAATATATAGCTACTTTCTCTACTAGTTGTGAAGTGATATGGCTTCGAAAATTGTTATCAGGATTGTTTGACTTAGAGATGGACCCCACTGTGATCCTATGTGACAACCAAAGTTGTATCAAGATGACAGAGAGTCTAGTGTTCCATGATAAGTCAAATCACATAGAGATCTGATATTTCTATATACGAGATATGGTGCAGAAAGGAGCTATCAAGCTCGAGTATGTAAGCACTGACGAACAGGTTACCGATATATTGACCAAACCTTTGTCTCGAGTAAAGTTTGAGTATTTCCGAGATAAGCTTGGTGTAGTTCAAAAGGACCCTCCTCGAAAGGGGGATTGATGTGGTCACTGATGTTGAGATTTCTTGTATCGACGGTAAGGTCGATGATGTGGAGACCTGTATTAATGATGCTGACAATGAGGTCGATGAGTGGCCCTTAGACTTGGTCTAAGTTGATGAGTGGATTGTATCATCCCTGGGCACATGTCCTAAAAGAGATCCATAGACATATGTCTCCGAGAAAGTGGTCCCTAGTGTACGTGATAGGACTGCATCATCCCTGAACATTTAGTTCAAAATGTACATGATAGGACTGCATCGTCCCTGAACATTTGGTTCAAAATGTACGTGATAGGACTGCATCATCCCTGAACATTTGGTTCAAGATGTACGTGATAGGACTGCATCATCCCTGAACATTTGGTTCAAAATGTACGTGATAGGACTGCATCGTCCCTGAACATTTGGTTCAAAATGTACGTGATAGGACTGCATCATCCCTGAACATTTGGTTCAAAATTTACGTGATAGGATTTCATTGTCCCTGAACATTTGGTTCAAAATGTACGTGATAGGACTGCATCGTCCCTGAACATTTGGTTCAAAATGTACGTGATAGGATTGCATCATCCCTAGACATGAGACTTCTCTTAAAAGGATCACGGATTGTATCGTCCCTAGACATGAGACTTGTCTTAAAAGGATCACGGATTGTATCATCCCTAGACATGAGACTTGTCTTAAAAGGATCACGGTTTGTATCGTCCCTAGACATGAGGCTTGTCTTAAAAGGATCACGGATTGTATTGTCCTTAGACATGAAATTTGTCTTAAAAGGATCATAGATTGTATCGTCCCTAGACATGAGACTTTTATTAAAAGGATCACAGACTACATCATCTGTAGACATGATATTTTTCTTAAATGGATCATGGACTGCATCTTCCCTAGACATGAGACTTCTCTTAAATGGATCGAGGACTACATCATCCTTAGACATGAGACTTGTCTTAAAAGGATCAGGATTGATCATCCTGTATAGTAGATCTCAATTGCATAACCCATAGACATGAGAGGTGTCTAAAATTGAGAGGGATCGATTATCCTGTAATTGAATCATGTGTATTGCAGAGTATGTTGCTACTGTTGATCGAGATGATCCAGATGATGATGATTGAGATGATCGAGATGATACTGTTGATTGAGATGATGATGTTGTTGATCGAGGTGATCTAGATGATGCTGTTAATCGAGATGATCGATATGATGCTATCGATTGAGAAGATCCAGTTTGTTGTAGCTATTCGGATGTTGCAGAAGATGAAGACCCAATACTGAAGATGTTAGAGTATTGAAGATTTGAAGATGCTCCAGTAACTGGTTGAGTTACTGATGATGTTAAAGAAATCTTCCAATGATTTATAGATGTATCATGTATCATGTAGTTGATTATTCCTTTCTCTTGCAGATGTTGTTATAATATCCTTCTCGTTAAGGGGGAGTTTTGACATATTGTAACTTCTACGAATATTATATTTGTACTTTATTATTATGAAGATGTTTCATTCCTCTGAGGAGACCCTATTGTATATCCGGAGATGTTTATTCCTTTGAGAGATTGTGGTAACTAGGGTTATTAGATCTCCCATGTGGGGTCGGCCCTGAGTTAGTTGTTTAGGGGTTATTAGAATCTCCTAGGAGAAGTCGGCCCTGTTAGGGTGAAAAGTCAGTTAGGAGTTGAGTATCAATAGAGGAGGTGTGTTCCTCATTTAACTGACTCATTCACTCACTTGCGATTGGTGCATAGGAGAGAGAGAGATCTACATAGGAGGAGAAGGAGCTCTTGTTTGGGGACTACATCTTGTATTGGTTGATTATCTATATTGAGGAAACCTTTTCTGGGTTTTCTACCCCATCAGGGTTTCCCAAGGTAAATCTTTGTCTATCTTTTGATTGTGTTTCTTTCAATGATCTTTCTTGTGAAATTAGGCTAAACTTAATAGAGAAATGGGCACAAGGGTATGGATGCAAATCTGATTTTTGTATTCCTTTTTTTCAGCCCAATATGGAAGCCACTTCCAATGGGAATATTGGTTTGGTTGAGCCCTCCAGTGTTGGGGTTCATGAATTAGAAGAGGCTGAAATTTTAAGAGAAATTTTTCCTGGTTTACCTAGGATGAATGAGCACCCAAGTTGCAGCCTAAGTGATGTTGTTAATGAGATAAAGGATGAATATATTTCAATAGCAAGAGATGGATTAGCTTTCAAAACACTGATTTAACTTCATGAAGTTGATCCCCAAAACAAGGAAAAAGAGGAGGTTCATCCTCATGAACCACACCTCTTTGCATGTCCTTTCAAGATGAGTGATAGAAATATAAAAGAGGCTCTGGAAAGCCTCCATGAAACTTATGATTTGGTATATTTCTATTTTTTGAGAGCTACATCAATGGAGTATCAACCTCATTTGAATATTTTGAGCACATTCGGGAAGCCATAGGAATCCTAAGAGGAAATTTCTTTCAGCTTCTTTCTGATAGAGATCTCTTACTAGAGCTTGCAGAGTTGTATCATGGCACATCCTTGAGGGATGAATAAATTATTGACAAGATCACCCTTGATTTGGAATCCACCCAGGATTCTTTGAAGAGTACTCATAGAGCCCTTCAAGAATCTGAGCAGTATATTGAGAAACTACATGAGAAGTTGAAAGAATCACATTTCAGTCCCTACATTGTAGACAGTCATTCTTATATGGTTGGTTGCATTCATGATGCAGAAAGAGAACTTCATGTGATGGTGGAACATGAAGTATAGTCTGATTTGCATGTGCTTGAGGAGTTGGAGGACAAGCAAAATGAATACCAAGCACTCGTTCATTTTCGAAAAGATTATGAGTTGCCTCTAGGAGGGAGTTGCGTAGTTTTGGAGGAGGCACATGGTTTCACTTCAGTTGAGCCAAGTACAAGTCATATGAAGGATTATTTTCAATATTTGGTTCACTATCCTTCATCCCACATACCTATGACATCCAACACACATCGAGATGAAATTTGGGTAAAGGGATTTTTCCTATTGGTTCCCCATGAGGAGCAGGAGGCTCTCACATATTTCATCAATGACTTAATGGTTAAGCCACATGGTTTGAAAAGTGCATTGTTCCCTTCCCAATTTGACAAGAAGCAATAGAGGCATCTCTCAAATGAATCCATCATGCATAGGAATGCATGGAAGTTCCATTTGGGCCAGCTTGGTGGAACAAGTAGCAGAATGTTGAGCCTTTGCACCAAAACAAGGCTAGCACATGAGCTATCCTGCTAGGTGGTAGATTATGTTCTAGAGGAGGTGGTTGATCACATTCCATATGGTTCAGTAACTAAAAATTCTTATTCATCCATTGATTGGATGGGTAGAGGCATCATTGAAATGAAGACTTTGGTAGGTAAAAGGTTCTCTTGTTTCTGCAATAATTCTTTTGTTATAAATGATATTGTCCTGAAATGTGAGCAGCAACAAAGATATATTTTACAGCCATTACATATCTCCAGTACACATGCACAAGAGGTGCATTCTGATTTGCATGTTCTCAAGAAGTTCCATGCTTGGTGGAGAAGTCTCATAGCTATTCAGTTTTGCATTGAAAGTTATCAACTTTCAGTAGGGTGGTGTGATTTTTACATCCTCCCCAATGATATATTTTCCCACTTGGTTGGGATGTTTAGAAGGAAGCAAGTGAGACATTGGGACCATGGCATTATTTGGAATGATAGTTTTCACAAGTGTTGATGGAAGTTGGGATTTTGCAGATTGTTCAATGGGTTCTAGGAGGAAACAATAGACACCTTCTCAATATAAGATTTCTTTGAGACCCATGAATCACTCATGGTCTCAACTGATTTATTTTAAAAATTCCTATAATAGTGTGTGGGACAGTGACATCTCTTGAGGAGAAAGAGGTGCATGGGATTAAGCACTTCCTGAGATTGATTATCAAATTCATCATCATCCTGAGTTTCACATGGATAAATCAGATCAGTAAGCCATTTGATGACATACCAACACATATTAAGGGGTGTAATACTCCCAAAATAAGTCAATGGAATAATCTTGTAGCACCTTGGTCATCCTATGAGTTTGCAAATATATGGAGGTATGACTGAGGATATTCCAGTGAATGACCTCAATGAAAAAAAAATATTGGAGTATGAGTGGTCATCCATGATGAAGATGAGGTTCAAAATGATTCTAAAGGCTTACAGTGGTATTGTAGAAAAATTTTACAGGTTCTTCACCATACATGTCTTCAATTTCTTGTCAAGGGAGGACTGTCATGTCCCATATTTGGGCTCATCCAGTTACCATGGTAAAAAGGGGGACAAAATAACCCCAAGGTAAATAATTTAATTTCATTAGGTGTGCATAGGATAAAATTTATCCTAAGTGAAATGGAGGAATTATTTTTATTAATCTTAATTAATTTCCTAAATAATGGAGCAAGTGGGCCAAGAGGGTTCCCTCATGGAGATAAGGTTTCCAAATTGGACCTAGAGACAAGAAAATAGAAATATGGCTAAAGCAATTTGTGTATTTACAAAAGAAAAAAAGAAGGAAAGGTGTAAGAGTTGCTAAAAGCAATAAAATGGAAACAACTAGAAAAAGCAGGAGGGCACAGTTTCAAAAAAGGAGGCCAGTTTACAAATCAAGCCAATTTTACAAAGAAGGAAACATATGGAAACAAAGGGGGGCATAGTTTCTAAAGGAGAAAATATTGTAGGGAAAAGGAAAGGAAATTATGTCCACTCATGGGTTATCTAGTCTCACAGGTCACCATGTTATTAGACAATCTACTCGAGGGGACGCCAGCCAGATCTCCCTAGTTCAATGCGAATCTAGAACAAATAAAGACAAAATACAAAGCTACTTTACTAGATCTAGTTAAAGATCGAGTACTTAAACATCTTACCTTTCAGATAGCAGATCTTCTTCTTCATTGTTTCTCCAAGTCTTGTGGTCGTCAGATCTTTAGCTGCAAGACCTGTCAAGACATATGGAAACAATACAAGCAGAAAAATATGTCTAAACAATAACTGATCTAAGTAAGCAATTAAGGAAGTAAACTGCAAAACATTATCAACACAATAACATATGTGGAAAGAGTTTATATTACTATATAAAATAGGTAAATACAAAGTAGAGAGATGATCAAAACCCAAGCCTTAATGCTGCAATCCTCCTCCAACAAGCCATTCCAATGCCTCCAAAGGAAGTGAGGGTCTCCCAATAGATGAATAGAGATCTCCTAAGCTATTTTCACCAACATGTAAGTGATATATACTTCCTCCCCTTTGGAATGGAGAGGGGCCTTGTATTTATAGGACCAAGTGTATAGAGTAGGTTGAGGATCATGGGGAGAGGGATAAGGGATCCTCCCTTGAGGTTATGGAACCATAGGATAGCTCACCTAGTATTTAGGGATAGCGATCCACCTCATCCAACTTCTAGAAGTCGCTCAAAATCTACCTTTATTCCAATTAACCAACTCTGATGTAATTTGCATGAAGAAAACCAGCATGAGGGAAGGGAAACGCAGGTGGTACAAAGATACTCTGCGCTGCTGGTGCAGGATGGCAGAATGTTGATGTATTTGTAACTTTGAAAGATATTCACTTGTATATTATATGTACTACATTTCTACTTTATTGTATCCCTGACGGAGATCTCTTATTCCTCCAATCGGAAGTGTTGTATTTTGTATTCTATTGTTGTACCACCGATGGAGATGTTTGTTCCTCCGGGTTAGAGAAGTTATTATTTTACGTGAGTCATGTAAAGTCATTGAGGTCCATCCTCGCATGTATGACAGGGCATTAGATCTCGGATTAGTGTCGCAAGTTATATTGTAAGTGTCATAGCTTATATTTGATGGGTTATTATACCACCTTGGTGGGGTCGGCCCTGTATGAGTTATGTGGGTTAAAGGGTTGTTAGACCACCCTAGTGGGGCCATCCCAGTGACAAGTTGTAATGGGTTATTAGACTCTCCTAAGGGAGGTCGGCCCAGTTAGAGTAAAAGGCAAGTAAAGGTAAAGTATAAATAGAGAGGAGCACCTCTCTATTTATTCATTCACTCATTCACTCACTTTGCATTAGTGTGAGAAAGGAGGAGTGCGCACGAGTGGAGGAGTAGCTGCTGTAGACATTTATCTTTTGGGGATTCATCTTGGTGATCTTTTCACTGGTGCTTATTCTATCTCTGAGGAAGTTGTGGGGTTTTTCACCTTCTTGGTTTTCCCCGGTGAAATGCTTTGTGTCTCTTGTCTCTTGTCTCTTATGTTTGATATGTTGTACATGTTGTTCTCTCAGTTAAGATCCTAGATCATATTGAATTAAATGATGAAAAACTAACATAGGATCATAGCTATCCTAAACGAAGGCATTGTATGGCATTTATGACACTTGTTTCACTTGCGACAAATTGGAAGCTAGGGCTTGATATAGCAAAAACCAGTCATCGTGGAACTTTCACTGTAAATCAATTGTGGAAAAGGTTTAGGATCTGAAACATCTATAGGGTGAAGATTAAATGTTCATGTACCTTGTGTCCAAATTTCAGCCTCAGATTCATTGTACTTTTTGAGATATGAACCGTACAAGTTAGGGTTTCTGCCTCTTCCAAATTGAAGCCCTAAACATGTGACGTAGGCACAAAGGTCGGATATCAGGATAGGAATCTCCAAATGGAATTCTGTAAAAAATTTCAGTGAGGGAACAGAATTTAGTTTCAAAGTTTCGCTTTTTAGAGCCTGAAGTTGAAACAGTGACACATGGTACTCCGTACAAGTTCGCTATGTTGTTTCATCCCATAAACAGGTCATGTTGCAACACTTAGCACATCTCTCTCATGGAGAATCCATTTGAGGTAATATCTGTGGGGTTGGAAAGATGATAGGTCATTCTCCCACATACCAAAGTTTCAGACCCTGAGAATCTGAAATGTCAGAGATGCATTAGAAACAATATGGCATATATTTTTGTCAAATCAGAATTGGATTCTGAGCACTTTCATTCCTGCATTGTCACTGCTATGGGAAATTAGGGTTTATGTAAAAGTTGAAATTTTTGGAATATGAGACCACGGATGGATGCTACTCATCAAAATCGAAATTTAGAGACCAAGATCAAATTTTTTGGTTGGGTAGAACCCCGGGCTCTATCAAACCCTAGTTCGGGATTTTGACGAGAAAACCAGAATTTGACAGAAGTTGAAGATCCAAAACTTTCAAAGTCAATTTTGAGGGGTCAAATTTTGGATATTTCAAAATTGAAGTATACCAGCTTGATCAGCTTAGTAAGGCACATATTTTCATCCAATCATAAGTTTGAAATTTTAGGGTTTCTTTGACAAACCATAATCCAGCTCTAGATCTAGCTTCAACAAATAAAAGTGGATTGGGTTAATCCTAGAAGAGAATGAATTGGACACCTACATAAGTGAAGAAGTTCTAGTTCCAGAGGGAGATGAGGCTAAGGCCTTACATAAGAAGACTGCAATCAATCCCGATAAGTATGACTTGAGGAGATACATGTATGTTTTGAAATATGTTCATGATTAAGTTTATGATATGTTTGTCTTCATATTCTTGAGGTTAGTACAATCTTGATTAATTTTAGACTTGTCTTTTCACCTTAGTAAAAGTATGAATGCATGTGAATGATAGAATACATTCATTGATTAGGGTTATGACACTTATGATTGTACTAATGCATTGTGGTGTTGTATGGGGATGATATTGTCTACTAACATGAAAGGTACATCAAGAAATACAAATCAAGTACTAGCTCAAGAACATATGACCATGGTGACATGAAGAAAAAGACTCATCCATAGTCATGGATCAAATAGAATCTCTACTTACGAGGTATGTATAATTTGGTTGTACAATGGTTAACTTATGAGATATGCAGGTTACTAGCACAAGTCATTGAAGAGTACAAGGAGACATTAAGTGGGTATGTTAGAAATAACTAGCAAGCATGATAATCCAGGTATGTTTTTCCTATATCAGGTTAGAATCCTACCTTGTGTTAGGATCTTATATAAGTATATTTTTGTAGGATTGATAATGATTATTCATGAAGTTATAGGTTTGAGTAATCATGGGTTTATGCATATTATGCTTCTTACTTTGATTGATGATATGACTAACTAGAAGAGTCCTATGGTCAAATAAGAATATGCATGAGTAAAAGAAGTCCTCCCTAGAAACTTGAATACTAACACTTGTGATAAATTTCCTGTGTATGAAATGATCATGACCATACATGTTTAAGATTGTTTAGTATAATAATATTTTGATACTGTTGATATTATACTAATGAATGTATGATTATGTATGAGATATTGAGGATGACACAATGATGACACTAGTCCACACTTAAGCATGCATAGTGGTCCAGGATGGATAGAATTTCAAAGACATAAAAGATATCATAAAGGAAGCAAAGATCAAGAGGGAGCACACTCTAGTTTCCTGCAAGGAAGCAAAGATCAAGAGGGATCACACTCCAGGTGTTCCTGCAAGGAAGCAAAGATTAAGAGGGAGCACACTCAATTTTTTCCTGCAAGGAAGCAAATATTGAGAGGGAGTCCACCCTACAACTAAAAAAAGATAAGTATTTGAATTATCATTCCTTGTATATATGATTACTTAAATGATGTTGTTCAGTCATGTACATACTTATGTTCCTAGATTTAGGATGTATATTATGCATATTAGAAAAGTTTCATTAATGAACAAGATACTACTAATATAGTAATGGGTAAGTGGCCTATGATATTGTACAACATTCCATTGCTACTTATCTAGAATGAAACCTCTTTGCTGACATGTTGGGAGTTGTGCACACTCTTAACAAATGTTCTGGTAGAGATGGAAGGCATCTAGAAAGTTACCTTGTGAATACAGAATATGGATGAATGTTGTATTGAAGCATTGGCTAATATAATTGCATGATTGTATGGCATATGTCCTTATGTGTAAGATTTTTTTCTGAAAACTATGAGAAGTTTCTAATCATGCAATTGAATTTGACTTGTAGGAAAGATCGTGTACAATCACCTACAAAAGAAGGACAATGACATTTGTTCCACGACGAAGTTCAAGAAAACTGCCTATTGAAAATATTGAAGAATATGAAGTTCCTAGGATCAGGGATGCAGTATTAAAAGGATTCCATGATCGAGGAGTATCGTTCGATCATGACTAATGATGTCTGGGATGTGGTCCCGATACCAGAAGGGAAGTCTGTTGATTTCCAAGTGGATCTACAAGATCAAGCATGTTGTGGATGGTAATATAGAGAAATACAAGGCAAGGTTTGTGGCTCGTGGATTCTCCCAGAAAGAGGGGATAGATTATGAAGATACTTTTGCACCTGTATCCAGATACACTTCCATCATAATAGTACTTGCTCTGGCTGTAGTAATGAGGTGGAAGATACACCAGATGGATGTCAAGACAACCTTCTTGAATGGTGTAGTCGAAGAGGAAGTGTATGTGGAGGAGCCACTTGGTTTTGAGACACATGACAGGGATTCATATGTGCGCAGATTGAAGAAAGTCTTGTATGGCTTGAAGCAAGTACCTAGGACATGGTATGGCAGGATAGACAGCTTCCTGTCCAGTTTGGGATTTACCAAGAGTAAAGCGGATGTTAGAACATTTTTCCACCTATGTACATTAATCATTTATTAATGATGATTAATTAGCCCAAGTGATTAATGATTACATCCCTAAGTTGATTAGCTACTAAATGGTCAATTATCATGAACTAGATAGCAAATGTGAACAAGTGCTGAGTCAAACCAGCTATGTGGAGCGCTCCCCAGGGCAATTAATGCACTCAGCATGCCTAGAGCGCCCTCCTCAGGTCATTTAATGCACTCAGCATGCTTCTCTTCTACCTAGGGCGCATTTGCTCTCTTTGTGGACAATCTTGCCTTGTTTTGTCACATTTTTGACCATTTTTAGACTCCAAACCTCTATCCAACCAGTTTCTTCACATGTGTGAGGTCACATGGGCCTGTCCAGTCATTCCCAGCATTCACACTACAGATTCGAACCAGTTTGGGATGGTTTGGGATATTTTGGTCAACCTAGGGGGGTTTGAGCTTTTTCTAAGCTAGATCAGTGTGAACACTCCAGATGGATTCGAATTCTTCCAGATTTGTATATATGGGTGTTCTTAACCTTTGTTAAGGTTGGACAGTTAATAATATTGAGATTATTCACCAATTCATGTGTATTGTTCTTCATTCATTTAAATTTTTTATGCTAATTCTTGCAAATGTTGTGCAATCTTTCACCAGTGAGGAATCCACAGTAGCTAGATTCAACTGTGCTTGAGATTTTACATGGTATCAGAGCTCTTGGAGCTAGAATTCGAACCAGCAGACTGTTGTAGTGGATTGCCAGAAACAGTGGAGAAACCACATAATTCCTGAGGCCATTGCCTTGAGCTTACTGGAGAAATCTAGTGGCTCCTCTCAGGTGTGATGCTCTCCCGAATGCACCCACTATCCATACAGGGTTCGAATCTGTGAGTGTAGATCCCTCCAGAGTGATTTGAGAGTTGTTTGCAGGTATTGGAGTTCAGCATTGTCAGCAAGTGCGAATTGCAGCAGAGGAGAATGGAGCCATCTCACCCAAACGTGCTCACACCCTTCAACTATTTCGATTGGAAGGCAGAAATGGTGATTTTGCTGAGATCTAAGGGTCTCTACAGAATCACGATGGGCACTGAGGTTGAGCCAAACTCAGCTGTGGAGAAATCCAAGTTTTTTAACAGAATGGATGAGGCATTTGGCCTCCTTTGTCTCAGCATTTCGAGAGACCTCCTGTTTCATGTAGAAAGTCTAGCAACTCCAAATGAAGTGTGGCTCAAGCTTGAGACACTGTTTGGAAAGACTGATGAGATGAGAGGCCACCAGCTCGAAAATGAGCTTGTCTCACTGAGCCCAGGGAATTTTGATTCCATCCAGGACTTCTTCACCAAGTTCAAGAACTTGGTTTTGCAGATCAGACAATGTGGCATAGAGAAGAAAGAAGAACAGTTGGTGTTGTCCATTCTCTCCAAATTGGGTTCTGAATACTCAGTTTTTGTGTCTTCTTTCAACTCCACAAGGCTCACAGTCAGAGGTTGGAAGATGCCATCCTTGGCTGACTTCATGGAGATGCTAACTCAAGAGCAAGACAAGCTGGTCTTGATGGGCTCCATCAAACAAAAAGATCAAGTTCTTGCAGCTGGAGATTCGAAATGTGGAAGAAGCAAGCAAAAACCCAGGGTTTCGAAACCTCAAGAGAAGAAGAGAAAGGATGAGAGGCCCAAATCCTCTGAGGGGGTTTCGAATCCTGTCAAGAACAAGGGAAAGAAGGTTGAGAAGACAAAATGTAGCTACTGTCAAAGAGGTTTTCATCCAGAGAGCTCATGCATGAAGAAAACCATAGACACCATGACACATCTCCTACAGAAAAATAATATCCCTCTTCCTGAAAGTTCCAAGAAGAAGGAGTGCGTTTCTGAAGACAAGGAGAGCTGCCGTGCTTTGGTGGCTAGCTCATCTCATTCACCTTTGTTTATCATTGATTCAGGTGCCTCAAGGCACATGGCTTCCTCAAGAGACTCGTTTTCTGAACTTGCTCCCTACAGTGGCCTCTCAATTCGAATGGGAGATGACTCAGAAATCCCTGCTCATGGCATTGGGAAAATCTCTATGGAGAATGGCTTCTTCTCCAATGTGATGTATGTGCCAAATCTTGCAGCAAACTTGCTCTCTGTGTATCAAATGACACATACTGGAGCAGCAAAGAAGGTGGTCTTCACTCAGGATGAAGTGGAGATATCAGAAGTCTCCACCGGGAAAATTGTTGCAAAGGGTGTTGCAGACCATGACATGAAGATGTACATGTTCTCCCACTTCCTCGAATTTTCTTCACCAAGTGTGCTGCTGTCACATGGGAATGAGACCAGCAAGCTATGGCATCAAAGGTATGGTCACCTAAACTACAGATATCTTCAAGTTTTAAGCAAAGAAAATATGGTAGAAGGGCTGCCCCAAATCAGATTTTCGAGTGGAACATGCAAGGGTTGCATGATTGGGAAACATCCTGAAAGGAAGTATGACAAAGGGAAGGCTAGGAGGGCTGATCAACCTCTTGGGATAGTACATTCTGATCTCATAGGGCCACTCCCCACACCCTCCTATGGCTGCAGCAAATATGTGCTCACCTTCATCGATGACTACTCAAGGTACTGCTGGTTATTTTTCCTTAAGCAAAAATCTGAAGTCTTTGAATGTTTCAAGATTTTCAAGAGCATGGTTGAGAACTTCAGTGGGAAGGCCATGAAGGTTTTGAGGACTGATAATGGTAGAGAGTATGTCAATAACAATTTGCAGCAGCTCTGTCAAGAGCATGGCATTCAGATGCAACACTCAGTGCCCTATACACCTCAACAAAATGGTGTTGCAGAGCGCAAAAATAGAGCACTGAAAGAGATGGCAACTTGCATGTTGCAAGCAAGGGATTTGTCTCCTAAATTATGGGCTGAAGCTATGAATTGTGCAGCATATGTTCAGAACAGGGCACCACACAAAGCATTGCAAGGAATCACTCCATTTTAAGCTTGGATGGGCCACAAGCCAAATGTCTCACATTTCAGAATTTTTGGCTCAAGGGCTTGGGCCAGAATTCCACCGGAGAAGAGAAAGGCATTGCAGCCCCAAAGCAAGGAGTCAATCATGGTTGGGTATGCAGAGGATTCCAAGGGCTACAAGCTCTTTGATCCATCCACTCACAAAACTTTCATTGAAAGAAGTGTCAAATTCGAAGAGGAATAATTTTTGCAAGCTAGTGAACAAGGTGATGGGGAATGCTCATTCCCTCGTCTTGATGATGAAGTAAGTAGTGATTCATTCTCTGATATTTCTGATTCTGATATTGCTGAAGATGATGTTGATATGGATTCTGAACATATCCCTCCCTCAAGGCCCAAGTGGGCAGAGAAAACAATTCAAAGTGCCGGAGAGCTAGTGGGAGATCCCCAAGATGCTAGGAAAACTAGATCTCAATTTCACAATTCCTTTGCATATAATAATTCTGATCTGAGTGAGGCATGTTATTTGATGGTTGGATCTGATCCAATGTCATATTCAGAAGCATGTACAGACCCAAGGTGGCAATCAGGCATGCAAGAGGAGATGAACTCACTCCATGAGAACAAAACTTGGGATTTAGTCCCTCTTCCTCCCAAGAGGAAACTAGTGCAATGCAAGTGGATTTATAGAACCAAAATTGGATCTGATTGCTCTGATCTGAAGTATAAGGCCAGGTTGGTGGCTAAGGGTTACTCTCAGGTCCAAGCAGTGGACTATACAGAGACATTTGCACCGGTGGCAAAGATGGACTCCATAAGACTAGTTTTGGCAATTGGGGCTTCCAAGCGATGGGAGATTCATCACATGGATGTAAAAAGTGCCTTTCTTCATGGGGATCTGAATGAGGAGATTTATATGCAGCAGCCTGAAGGTTTTATTTCTGATCATACACTTGTTTGCAGGTTGAACAAATCACTCTATGGGCTCAAGCAAGCTCCTAGAGCATGGTATGCAAAAATGGACAATTTTCTGCTATCTTTGGGGTTTGAGAGGTGTAAGTCTGATCCAAATGTTTATATGCAGCATGTTAGTGATCTGATATTGATTATTGTACTGTATGTTGATGATCTTTTGATCACTGGTAGCTGCACCAAAGAACTTGACTCAGTTAAGAGAGCATTGCACAGTGCATTCTCCATGACCGATCTAGGATTGCTAAAACAATTTCTGGGTTTGGAGATTGATCAATCTGTGAATGGAATTTCTGTATGTCAGTCAAGGTATGCTTCAGATTTGCTGTAGAAATTTAAGATGGCTGAATGTAAGTCTGCAAAATTTCCATTTCTTTCAGGAGTTAAGCTTACAGAATGGGGTTCTTCACCACTAGTTGACAGTTCGTTGTATAGGCAACTTGTTGGAAGCTTGCTTTATCTTACTCATTCTAGACCAGATTTGTCATATGCTGTTGGGGCTGTTGCAAGGCACATGCAAGAGCCTCATGAGATCCATTGGAAGGCAGCCAAGAGGATCCTTCATTATGTTCAGGGTACTAAGTCTTTTGGTATCCATTATGCTGCTGGTTCATCCCTTGAACTAGTAGGATTTACAGATTCTGATTGGGCCGGTGATTGTATTGATCGGAAGTCAACTTCCCGTTATGTCTTTATGCTTGCACATGGACCTATATGCTGGTCAAGCAAGAAACAGAGCACTATTTCCTTATCTTCAGCTGAGGCCGAGTACAGGGGAGCAGTTAATGCAGCCACACAATGTGTTTGGTTGCAAGGTATTCTTGCAGAGTTCGGGATTGTCCTTGATTCACCCACTATTCTTTGGTGTGATAATCAAAGTACAATCAAGATTTCTACCGATCCAGTACAGAGACAGAGGACCAAGCACATAGAGATACACATGCATTACATTCGGGGTTTGGTGCATGACCGGATCATAGCATTGCAGTATTGCCCATCCAGTGAGCAAACTGCTGATATCTTCACCAAGTGTTTTACCGAGAAGACCTTCACTCACCTTAGATCTTTGCTTGGGGTGAGTGATGCATGGTGATGATTGGTGTATTTTGATATATGCCACATGTCCATTTTAGAGGGGAGGTTTTATTTCCCATGTGGTTTTCCTCCTTACCTTGGTTACATGGACAAATAAATTTTCATGATGTAAAAGGTGACTTGAGCCTAGTTGCCAAGGCCTTAATTTTTGATATTTCACTAAGTCTAGCTTAAGGGGGGGTGTTAGAACATTTTTCCACCTATGTACATTAATCATTTATTAATGATGATTAATTAGCCCAAGTGATTAATGATTACATCCCTAAGTTGATTAGCTACTAAATGGTCAATTATCATGAACTAGATAGCAAATGTGAACAAGTGCTGAGTCAAACCAGCTATGTGGAGCGCTCCCCAGGGCAATTAATGCACTCAGCATGCCTAGAGCGCCCTCCTCAGGTCATTTAATGCACTCAGCATGCTTCTCTTCTACCTAGGGCGCATTTGCTCTCTTTGTGGACAATCTTGCCTTGTTTTGTCACATTTTTGACCATTTTTAGACTCCAAACCTCTATCCAACCAGTTTCTTCACATGTGTGAGGTCACATGGGCCTGTCCAGTCATTCCCAGCATTCACACTACAGATTCGAACCAGTTTGGGATGGTTTGGGATATTTTGGTCAACCTAGGGGGGTTTGAGCTTTTTCTAAGCTAGATCAGTGTGAACACTCCAGATGGATTCGAATTCTTCCAGATTTGTATATATGGGTGTTCTTAACCTTTGTTAAGGTTGGACAGTTAATAATATTGAGATTATTCACCAATTCATGTGTATTGTTCTTCATTCATTTAAATTTTTTATGCTAATTCTTGCAAATGTTGTGCAATCTTTCACCAGTGAGGAATCCACAGTAGCTAGATTCAACTGTGCTTGAGATTTTACAGCGGATTCCAACCTTTACTACAAGCTTGAGGAAGGAAATGTAGTGATACTCCTATTGTATGTGGATGACCTGTTTGTGACAAGTGAGGATAGGTTGATTGCCGACACGAAGAGGAAGCTTGCTTCCGAGTTCGAGATGAAGGACTTGGGTATGATGCATTACTTTCTAGGTATGGAGGTATGGCAGAGTGCAGATGGAATCTTCTTTGGACAAGGGAAGTATGCAGTAGAGATCTTGAAGCATTTCAGGATGATGGACTGCAAGGCCATAGCCAAACCTATGGCATCGAACCTGAAGCTATTGAGTGATGCTTAATCATAGTCAGTTGATGCCACAATGTATCATCAAATGATTGGGTCCTTGACATACCTAACGAACACGAGACCAGATATTTGCTTTGTTGTTAACACCTTGAACCAGTTCCCGACGGATCCGAGACATGTTCACTTGATTGTTGTGAAGCATATTCTAAGGTACTTGAAGGGTACGATTGATTATGGGCTCAAGTATAATGCGAATCAAAAGGTTAACCTGGAGGGTTATGTTGATTCATATTGGGCAGGCAGTGCTGTAGATAGGAAGAGCACTTCGAAGTGCTGCTTCAGTATGGGATCAGGTGTGATCTCTTGGTTTACAAGGAAGCAGTCCTATGTAGCACTGAGTACAGTCGAAGCAGATTATGTCGCAGCTTTCTCGGGTAGTTGTGAGGCAGGATGGCTTAAGAAGCTACTGTTTAATTTATTTTATCTCCAGTTGGATTCTACTTGTATCTATTGTGACAATCGGAGTTGTGTGAAGTTGTCAGAGAACCCAGTGTTCCATGAAAAGTCGAAGGATATCAAGATAATATATCACTATATCAGGGATATGGTGCAGAGAGGAGCAGTGAAGCTCTAGTATGTTGCGAAGGATGAGAAGATTGCAGATGTGTTGACCAAAGCACTAGCCAGAGTGAATTTCAAGTACTTCAGAGAGAGGCTTGGTGTACTTCAGATCAAGGTTCCTTCCAAGGGAATTGATGAGTCTAGAAGACACAGATGCACATGGGATTTTCCAACATGGTTGTAGATGTGTTATCCCATGGTTTTGATGTAATTGCTGAGCCATTCTCACATGGTGGTAGATGTGTTCTCCCATGGTGCAGATGTAAGGGCTGGAACCATTCTCACATGGTGGTAGATGTGTTCTCCCATGGTCTAGATGTAAGAGTTGAAGCCATTTTTCACATGGTGGTAGATGTGTTCTCCCATGGTGAAAAGTAAGGGTTGGAGCCTTCCCCAAATGGTGGTATATGTGTTCTCCCATTTCGTTGGTGTAAGTGTTGTATGATGTGCATTTGGGCTCTGCCACGTGGATGATGAGATGATTTGAAGAGGATGATCATGTGATGATGATGTGCATCAGGATGATGTATTATATGATGATGATATGTATGATCATGAGTATTAGGATGATACTCCGTGGCCATGGACAGGTTGTGCAGGTGCATGTAATCAGTCCTGGAGATCCGGACAGGTTGTGCTAGGCACGTAAAAGATCCTGGGATGCTCTTTAGAGATCTTGCAGGTCGCAAGACACTCTTTTAAGGTCTTGCAAGGTTCGCATGTAATAAGTCCTAGAGGTCTGGATAGGTTGTGCTAGGCACGTAAAATATCTTGGGATGCTCTTTAGAGATCTTGCAGGTTGCAAGGCACTCTTTTAAGGTTTTGCGAGTTCACATGTAATCAGTCCTGAAGATCTAGACAGGTTGTGCTAGGCACGTAAAAGATCCTTAGATGCTCTTTAGAGATCTTGCAGGTTGCAAGACACTCTTTTAAGGTTTTGTAAAGGTCACATGTAAAATATCGTGGGAGATCTGATAGGTTGAGAAGTAAGCTCGTGAAAGTCCCGGGATGCTCTTTCAAGGTTTTGTTGATGCATGTAATCAGCCCTGAGGATTCCATCGGATGGCCAGATATGATGAACACCTACATGAGGCTAGGCCTACAACCAACATGAAAAAAGGCTGGCTCTGTAAAAATTCCTATAATGAGAAGAATTGAGAGATAGCACCAGTGATCGAGATGACGAGTATAGCAGCAGTGACAATGATGCTCCGTGATCCAGTGACGATGATCCAGCTCCAGAATTTAAGACTTGTGCCTATCTGTATCGATGACCTGTGTCAAGATAATACATTCCTAGTTAACAGGGAGTGTTGATGTATTTGTATCTTCGGAAGATATTCACATGTATATTGTATGTATTACATTTCTACTTTATTGTATCCCCAACAGAGATATCTTATTCCTCCAATCGGAAGTGTCATATTTTGTATTCTATTGTTGTACCTCTGACGGAGATGTTTGTTCCTCTGCGTCAGAGAATTCATTATTGTACTTGAGTCATGTAGAGTCATTGAGGTCCATCCTCCCATGTATGATAGGGCATTAGACCCTGGAGTAGTGTCGCAAGTTATATTGTAAGTGTCATAACTTATATTTGATGGGCTATTAGACCACCTTGGTGGGGTCGTCCCTGTATGAGTTATGTGGGTTAAAGGGTTGTTAGACCACCCTAGTGGGGTCGACCCAATGACAAGTGGTAATGGATTATTAGACTCTCCTAAGGGAGGTCGGCCCAGTTAGAGTAAAAGGCAAATAAAGGTAAAGTATAAATAGAGAGGAGCACCTCTCTATTTATTCATTCACTCATTGACTCACTTCGCATTAGTGAGAAAAAGGAGGAGTGCGCACAAGTGGAGGAGGAGTAGTTGCTACAAACATTTACCTTTTGGGGATTCATCTTGGTGATCTTTGTATTGGTGCTTATTCTAACTCTGAGGAATTTGCGGGGTTTTTCATCTTCTTGGTTTTCCCCAGTGAAATTCTTTGTGTATGTTGTCTCTTGTCTCTTATGTTTGATATGCTATACATGTTGTTCTCTCATTTAATATCCTAGATCATATTGAATTAAATGATGAAAAACTAACACAGAATACATTCTGCGCCAGCCCTAGTTGGGCGCTACTTGCTCAAGGACAATGTGCGCTGGCCCAACTAGAAATGTGGACAAAGGGAATCAACTTGCTCTAACATGACTTGCTGGATCATGGGAACTTAAGGGATTGAGGCACTAAGTTAACAAGGGACTCACGATGACGGGATTTAGGTGTAACAGAATGCCCCCCAAAGCATGAAGCTGGCAAAACAAGACAAGTGAAGTGCTTTGAAAGATAGATGGCAAGGACTTCATGGCTAGAGGATGCTGCTGCAGTACAACTGACTCTGAGGTATAACTCTCACATGACTCATAACATGGTTTCCAACCAATACATTACAAATCCATGGTAGTAAAGACCGACAGAAAACAATCATGGCTACTAGACACAATTGTAGATCCATGATGAGATGATAACACAGCCATGACCAATACAAAGTGGATCCATGTAATATGACTCAAACAATCTCCATGGCAACCTGGGTAGAATATGACTTCCCAAGGTATTCAAGCTGAACCCGCTATGATACGAATCTATCCATGTGAGTACAATGTTTTGGATTCAAACATGGTAGAAACCACTTGATTATGAGTCATTGGTGAATACCGTTAACAAGTGCGAGGGAAATCACCATTGTTGTCAATGATCCCCAAGGTATCACAGTACATATCACGAAGCGTGAATAAATGAGTTGAGGTCGAACACCTGATGAAATATTTCAATCAAGAGTCAATGATGTAAACTCATGGTGAAAGCGAGGTAACTTGCCATTGAGGCATGCAGGCCCAAGGTACTCGATTAGTTTCTAGATTCAATCCTTGGATGATGTGTTGAATTCGACAAGGATGAATCTGTCGAAGGAGGGCCATAATGAATCCCCCATCAGCGACACAAAAATCAATAACAGATGTTTGGAGTGGATCGTACAGAAGAGTAATGTGCAAGACTGACTTGATAGATGGTGTAGTGACTGCAAATGATGAGCGATGGACATCTCTTGAACATGGGTATGGCATGACTTGGAAGTATTGACATCACGAGAAAAATACTGACCCCTAATGCAACTGATAGTGGGGACATTCTTCGGATCACCCAAAGGAGTGACATGACTCATGAAATCAATATGAATAGAAGACAAACGGGTGACCCAAGTGTTGTATGCAAATGCAAGTGAGTGCCATGTTCAAAAGTGATGATGTAGTTCCCATAAATAAAGTGTAACACAAAATCTTTCCTTTTTCCCCATCATGACTGATGAGTGCCTCATGTGCTTTTTAACGAGCTTGAAGAGGGTAACCAGATGCTCAGTATATCTCCTCTCATAGATCAGTACAATCCCAAATGTTTTACTAACCTAGGAAAGGAGGGGTTCATCCCATGACTGACCCTTCAATATCAAATTTTAACAAGTCCATAGAAGGTAAACTCGATGTCATTTCATGTTTAGAGAGTTTGAAATGAACCAAAGAGGACTCCAAAGGTCCTTTTTTGTAAGGTTATCCTCTTGTTGGCTCGAGATATGTTCTTTAACTTTCCAAGATAGACCCAGGTTCTGCGCGGTTCAGGGAACCAACAAAACCCATTTTCACTGGCCCTTTCAGCAATAGTTTACGAACAGATTAAGGTCTCACCCGAGGTAAAGTTATAGGGAGGTTGCAGAATTAGGTTTCTGAAACCGGATGTTGCATGCTTCAATAGGTTAGAAGTGCACTACGAGACTCGTGCTACGGACTGGGGGACTGCGTGGAGCTCCACCTACTTCGCAGTTCAGACTTATGTTATCGTGCATACAAAGGATGCACAGGCCAGAACGACTGCTTAACAAAGGGACAACGCAACTGGGGGGCTATGCTTCCTCTTTGGAAATCACATGACTTCAAAATAATTCCTTAAGACTTCACTTAAGGTAGACTTATGCATTCAACACGCATATTAAACTGTAACCTTTCTATTATCACCCAAAATGACCCCCTAGGTTGTCAGAGAGGGAAAAATGGGGTAACCACTAACCAATCTATAGACTTAAGCTACTAATCCAGCTTAGTCTAAGAGGGCTCTCTCTACAGATCTATGAAAGACAAGAATAATCAAAGTTGTCAACAATGAAACCATGCGCTAGCATTCATCATTCAAGATATTCAATTACAACAATACAGAAGATCAGATTTCTGTTGGAAAAACAAAATGGTTTAAACATAGCTTGGCTGAAACATACGAATCTTTATTTGGGCAATGGAGTCACATTCAAACAAACTCTGAAAATTCATTTACAAATGCTTCACAAATGCATTAACACAGGGGCGAGATAGCAAACAGCTCGTATTCAAAGTTATTTTAATTGGTGAAACATAAGAGAAAGAAACAATCCATTGACATAAGGCATACAATGATGAATCCTATATCAATTTTAGCAGAGAAGTAATGGTGGAATACTTGGAAAAAGATAAGTAGCAAATAATTTCTATGAATTCTACTTAGTTATCACACTGCACCAAGTATGAAAGAATGTTACAGACTTGAATTAACAATGAGAGATACACAATTCACATAGAAAAAACGAAGAAACAAACTACAACACCAGTTACAAAAGAATCCCTGAGAAACATTAGCTCAGCTCTGCAAATCTTTATTCAAAATATAGCTCAAAATGTCTTACAGAGCAATACAAAAAAAATTCCCATAAAAGTTTTCAACACTTTATCATTCTATTACATCGCTTTTTATAGGCTCTTGGCCTAGAATCAGTCTGGAGGAAATGAATGGAAATACGCTACCACCTCGACAGTCCCAAATTTGAATATTACATACCTGTCGAAGTCCAAAAACGATTTGACTAAGATGGGAAACAAAAATGCTATGAGCAGGGTACCACCTTACTCTGAAGTCTTCAATAGGCCTTGTGAATCAAAGAAGTTTTCTATCTTCGGAGAGCTGGCTGCCGGTGATCCTTCAATAGGGTGGGGAGGTGTCACTCCCCCAGTAGGGAGTATGAGATCATGGATGATCTCCATGTCTTGCTGGTAGTCCCTTCTATCTTTGGTAATTCCCTTCTCTCTTAGACGTCAAACCTTTTTGGGCACCTATCGCCTTTCCTCCTTCTCATCGTCGCTATCGGAGTTGGATTCCTCGTGGTCGAACCTCTTAGGAGACGAAGGAGCATGTTCTCGCTTGACCTCATACCATGCATATTCTGGCATGAAAAAAACCCCAGCTTCCTGTCCTTCCTCCATGATCCGATCCTAACTGAAAGATGCGCCAAGTTGCTAGGTGTGCCATCCTTTCTATATACTGATCTCACATGGTGGACGAAGAACCACACCCATAACTGAAGCTATGATGACAGCAGCTACATGCGGGCATAGCTACCATGATATCCTGATCTGACCCCATAACCATGTAACAATGATTCCTTAGTTCTGAGATGACTTTTAGCATGCTCAAAAAAGCTTCCCAGATAGATGATGTAGCCAATGATGATGCAGAGGTACCCTCCATCATACCGATAATCATCTGGGATAAAAGAAAGAGGCCCCTTTGCCGGTCTATCCTTCTGACATCCCTCACGTGACAATACTTAACCTCACGCTTCTCACACATGCCAAAGGACATCATCCACATCATCCTCGCAGCCAACTCAAGCTACCCAATAGTCTCCATGAGTAATTCTCTTTTTGGCTGTATTTTTATCACTTGCTGCATCAAGCCTATATCACAATCATCGACTGAACTACGGCCAACATGTCTGCTAGCCTCATTCCAGTGCTCGTTGCGCCTCCAAATTTGGTGGTCGACTTCCTTTACCTTCCAAGGTTTTGGTGGTTCCTACTGAGGAAACTCCCATCTGATCAATAATGACGAGCCTCTTCGGAAAACCCCCTAGCTCGGAGGGAAACGTACCTTTGACATACGCTATAAAGGGAAAATGATCAATGAGAGACCTATATAAAAGTATAATCTCTCAATAGCATGTTTATATTTCCTTTAGAAAAATACCCTCCCCCCTCTATGGTTGGGGTCAATGTCTTCACGGTTTCTTCGTCTCAGTCCCTGCCCCCTGTCTAGGGCCGAGGCCTGAAGTCACTAGTACAGGAGGAGCCTATCGCTTGCGGGTGGATACCTTAGATACTATCCCACTTCAAATTCCAGTATCTGTCCACTTTCGTCCTTGGGTAGATAATTCTTTCCTTTGAACACCCATAAGGGTTAGCAAGGAAACCTTTACAGAGGTTTTCCTACTTTCGGGGGGAATTTGGCGATACAAGGTGATGACCGACGTGCCTGGGGGGCACCTCAAAATGGTCCTTTTGTGGTAGGCATGCTGATATCACCAAAGGGACGAACTCAACAGGGTCTATCAGTGACAGCTGAGGCCTTTTCCTACACCGGCTGCTTCAGAAAATCTCATCGCCCTACGACTTGAAACCCCTGGTCCAGACGGGCTCTAGGAAAAATGTCACCTTTAACCACCGAAGACTATATATATACAAGCCTCATTTCCTTATCCATTAATCTTTCCCGTCAGTTGTCTAACAATCTCTATCATTGGTTCCAAACGTGTCGATCTTCGCCGTCGGATTTGGCCTCTATTTAACTGCTTGATTTGACAACTACCATCTGTCTGCTGTCGTCTATGCACCACATGTCCGCGGAGCAGTATCGCGAACACCCCAACGCGGTAGTTCATGCAACCTCCATGCTTCATGATGGACTCTGGTTCTGACACCTATCCGGTGAGTTTCTCCATCGCTTCCACGTTCTCCTTTTATGGCCTGCATCTTTTGGATGCGACGATCATCCAGGATCGTCGATCTATTTAGTGGAAATCTCATCCATTTACTTAGTCACATTGCATTCCTTATTGCGGGACCCTTGGCCTTGACCATAGGCTACCACTTTGCCTTCTCTGGATCGTCCACGTGGCCGAACACTTGCCTTTACATCTTGGCGCCATCGTAATGCTATTAAAATGATACCGCTCACCTCTTATAGTCTTTACAATGTTTCCTCCAGCTGCCATCTATCCGACGATACTGCCCATCGCAACCACTCATGGCTCTATTCCTTGCGCAACTTGGTTATGGGTGATTCCACGAAGGTGGTTCACCATTTTTGGCAGATGGAATGGAAAAAAATTGTTTTTCGAACCCTCGATCGAGGTATTTTAGAGCCCTTGGTCGATCGAGGGCTGTAAAATACTTTGATCAAGGGTTTTAAAAAATATCGATCGAGGGTTGAAACAAGACCTCGATCTAGCTTTTCAAAAACATAAAAAGGCTCGTTTTAGGCCCTCGATCTAGAAAATACCTCGATCGAGGGTTTTAAAATACCTCAATCAAGATGTTGTTAAACCCTCGATCGAGGTATGTTAAAACCCTCGATCAAGCTATTTTGAAACCCTCGATCGAGCAAATAGCTCGATCAAGGGCTTAAAAAATAGGTCGACAGCCCTTTTCACTGTAGAATGAAAGTTGTGTCTGCCTTCCACATAGATAAACCATGTCATTAAATTCTCATTAATCAGTAGACTTGATACCATTGGATTCTTCAACGAATCCTCTATCCAGATATATAAAATTTACGAATTTTTATCTTCATATGTCTTTTGTTTTTAAATTTCTACTAAAACTTGCCCTAAAAAACCCTGCCAACAACTTCAATTGAGCTCAAAGATAAATTCACAAAATTCAAAATACACATCCAAACAATTTGAAAAAATACACAAGCCCTAGATAAGCACATCCTCTTCAAAAGGGTATTTTTAGTTTTGGAAATTATGTAAACAATCAAAAGATTTCGTGCATGAACACATAGGTGTGCAAAATGTGACTGAAATATTCATTGGTTAGTTTCGAAAAATAATAATAAATATAATTTTTCAAGAAAAAATAAAATAAAAATATGTAAGCCCTAGTGCATTCTGTCTAGATCATGTTCACATATTTCAATTTTTTAAATTATTACTTTAACGTTAAATTATCGTGCACGAACAAAAACTACTTGTTAATTGCTCTTCAAATTTTTAAGTACACACATTTCGTTAAATGAAAATTTGACATGATAAATGACATTGGTATATTTCGAAAAAAATATCATTGGAAAGCCAACATAATTCTCTACATTTCGTTTTTCAACCGCATGTCAAAAATCATTTGGCAAATATGAGTTTTGAGAGCTTCAATTTAATACATGGATAAAATTTTTGTTTTTCACCATCATATTTGGCCAAAAAGAGTTACCCATCTTCATGGAATCACCCTTATGCGATGATCAATGATAGCCGCAGATCTCTCTCTTGCGCCCATTCGACGGTGTGGACCTTCCTGCGGTATACCTTGCGCAATATTCTCTTAAACCATAGTAATATGCTCTGCTTTTTCATCCTTTTTTGTCCCTTTAGCACCTAGTTATGGAAAAACAAAGTTAATCCCGAGTTTTTTATCAAACTTGTTAGGGCTATCCCTTCATTTCACCTCCATACCAATGCTGTGAAAAATAGGTGCTGACAACTGGCTCCAACTGGGGATGCTATTGTTAGTTTTTCAGAATTTACTTCAATCTGATCTAGGATCTTAACTGAGATAACAACATGTACAAAATATCTACAACATATCAATCATGGACACAATATTGCAAGCATACAAGAGACACAGAGTTTACTTGGGGAAAACCATAAAGGTGAAAAACCCCAATAACTTTCTTGGAGATAGATAGAGCAATGATACAACCCAAGCATAATAGATAGACATCTCCCAGTAGCAGCTTCTCCTCCTCCACAAGTGCGCCACTCTCCCAAGTGTGTGAGAGAGAATAGAATGATGAAATAGAGTGCCTTTTGCACTCTATTTATACTTGACTTGACTTGCCTAATAACCTTTACTAGGTCAGCCTCAACTTAACCACATAACACAATGCTGACTAGGACGACACCGAATAGGGTGGTCTAATAACCCTTTGACCCACATGGACTATACAGGGCCAACCCCAACAAGGTGGTCTAATAACCCATCCAGTATAAGTTACGACACTTACAATATAAATGACGACACTTCCGTATAGAGGAATAATAACATCTCTATAGGAATACAAACACTTCCGTATAGAGGAATAATACCATCTCTATAGGAGTACAATATACATATATGAAATACATTCCAAAGTTACATATACATCAATACTCCCTCTTAACTAGGAAGGTCTTTCTTGACACAGTTCTTCTAGCACAAGTCTTCTTCTCTGGATCATCGTCACTAGATAATCGTCATCGAGTCATCATCATCGTTACTGCTGCTGCTATCTCAATCAATCTCTGGATCTACTCATCATAGGAAGTTTTACAGAGCCAGTCCTTTTTCATACTGGATGTAGGCCCACCACCTGTAGGTCTTCATCATCACTGGCCATACTGTGGAATCCTCGAGACTTATTACGTGCGTCACAAAACCTCAAAATATTATCCCAGGATGTTACGGGTACACAACTTCGACCTGTAGGATCTCCCAGGGCGCTATTACATGTGACCCCACCACAAAACCTCGAAAGAGCATCCCAGGATGTTACGGGTACACAACTCCGACATATAGGATCTCCCAGGGTGCTATTACATGTGGTCACCACAAAACCTCGCAAGAGCATCCCAAGATGTTACGGGTACACAACTCCAACCTGTAGGATCTCCCAGGGCGCTATTATATGTGGTCATGGAAAAACCTCGAAAGAGAATCCCAGGCTGTTATGGGTACACAACTCCAACCTATAGGATCTCCCAGGGCGCTATTATATGCCATAGGACAAAACCTCGAAAGAGCATCCTAGGATGTTATGGGTACACAACTCCGACCTGTAGGATCTCCCAGGGCACTATTATATGTGCTCCTAGAGCAATGTCTCGAAAGAGCATCCCAGGATGTTACGGGTACACAACTCCGACCTATAGGATCTCCCAGACATGCTCTTCTGCACAACCTGTTCCATAGCCACAGAGTATCATCCTGATACTCACCATACATCATCCTGATGTACACATGATCATCTTGATCATACAATACATCTACCTAATGCATACCAAGTATCTACCTGATACATATCATCATACATGATCCACCTGATCATACAATGTATCCACCTGATACATACATAGATACATGATCCACCTGATCACACAATGTATCTACCTGATACATATAAACATACATGATCTACCTTATCGTACAACGTATCCACCTGATACATATACATATACATGGTCCAAGCATCCAACATGATGCATATACAAATACATACAAATTATCCAACTAATCATATCCAACATCCAACATGATGCATACATACATAAATGATCCAACTGATCATATCCAGCATCCAACATGATGCATACATACATAAATGATCCAACTGATCATATCCAGCATCCAACATGATGCATACATACATAAATGATCCAACTGATCATATCCAGCATCCAACATGATGCATACATACATAAATGATCCAACTGATCATACAGAGTAGAAACTAGAACATCATTCTGATGCTCATCATCCAGTGCTTACATCCATAGCCATGTGAAGGTTCCAACTTCCACCATGCTTGGAATGGATTCAACAAAATGTCTCCATCACTTCTTCCTCAAAGTGTCATCGATCTAAAGAACACCAAGCCTCTCTCTGAAGTACTTCAACTTCACTCTGTATAGTGGCTTCGTCAACACATCTGCAATCTGCTCATTCGTCACAACATACAAAAGCTTCACTGCTCCTCTCTGCACCATATCCCTGATATAGTGATATTTGATCTCTATGTGTTTCGACCTATTGTAGAACACCATGTTCTCAGACAGCTTCACACAACTCTAGTTGTCACAAAAGATACCAGTAGCTTCCAGCGGGAGATCAAATAACTCAGATAGTAGCTTCCTAAGCCATACTGCCTCACAACTAGCCGAACAAGATGCAACATACTTTGCTTTGGCTTTACTCAGTGCTATGCAGGACTGCTTCCTGCTAAACCAAGAGATCACACCTGATCCCATACTAAAGAATCACCCAAAAGTGCTCTTCCTATCTGCAACATTGCCTTCCCAATCTAAATCAACATAACCCTGTAGGTTAAACTTTTGATTCTCATCATACTTGAGCCCATATTCAACTGTACCCTTCAGGTACCTCAGAATATGCTTTACAAAAACCAGGTGAACACCTCTGGGATCCATCATGAACTGTCTCAATGTGTTCATCGCAAAGAAAATATATGTCCTCGTGTTCATCAGGTACATCAAAAACCCAATCATCTGACGATACATAGTGACATCAACCGGATCAGATGAAGCTCACACAGAAGCTGCAGGTTCGATGCCATAGGTGTGGTCATGGCCTTGCAGTCCATCATCCTGAACCTCTTCAGGATCTCCACTGGATACTTCCCTTGTCCAAGGAAGATTCCATCTGCACTCTGCCACACCTCCATGCATAGAAAGTAGTGCATCATACACAAGTTCTTCATCTCGAACTTGGAAGCAAGCTTCCGCTGCATGTCGACAATCAATCTATCCTCACCTATAACAAAACAGGTTATCCACATACAAAAGTAGTATCACTAGATTTCCTTCCTCAACCTGCTAGTAAAGGTTGGAATCCGCTTTACTCTTGGTAAATCCCAAGCTGGATAGAAAGTTGTCTATCCTACCATACCAAGTTCTGCACATATATGACTTCCCATCATGTGTCTCAAAACCAAGTGGCTGCTCCACATACACTACCATTCAAGAAAGTTGTCTTGACATCCATCTGGTGTATCTTCCATTTCATCACTGTAGCTAGAGCAAGTACTGATCTGATGGAAGTGTGCCTAACTATAGGTGTAGAAGTCTCTTCATACTCAATCCCTTTTTCTAGGAGAAGCCACGAGCTACAAACTTCGTTTTGTATTTCTCCATGCTACCATCTGCAACATGCTTGATCTTATAGATCCATTTGGAAGTCACTGCAGACTTCCCTTCAGGTCTTGGGACTGCATCCCAAACATCATTCTTCATGATCAACCGGTACTCGTCGATCATGGCATTCTTCCCGAATCCTAGGAACTTCAATATATTCAATATCTTCAATAGATAACTTTGTTGCTGGAACAAATGTTGTAGTCCTTCTTTTATAGGTGAAGGTATACGATCTTTCCTACAAAACAAGTTAAATTGCATGATTAGAAACATCTCATAGTTTTCAGAACAAATTCTTACACATAAAGAAATATGTCATACAGTCATGCAATTATTTTAGCCAATGCCTCAATACAACATTCATCCATATCCTGTAACTTTCTAGCTGCCTTCCAATCTCTACCAGAACATTGTTAAGAGTTTGCACTACACCCAACATGTCAGCAAAGAGGTTTCATTCTAGATAAGTAGCAATGGAATGTTGTATAGTGCCATAGGCCACTTACCCATCACATGCATATTAGTAGTATATTATTCATTAATGCAATTATTCTAATATGCATAATACACAACCTAAGTCTAGGAACATAAGCATATACATCATTGAACAACATTATTTAAACAAACAAATATGTAAATGACAATTCAAATACTTATCTTTGTTTGGTTTTTGGGTGGACTCCCTCTAAATCTTTGCAACTCCATCCTAATGTGGATTGTGAGAAGTGGTCAACTCCCTCTAGAATATCTGCATCCTTTCAGAAACTACTGAAGTGTGCTCCCTCTTGATCTTTGCTTCTTGGATTACTTGTCCTTGAACTTATATCCATCCTTAATCACTATGCATGCTTATTAGTATCATCATTGTGTTGTCCTCGAGGTCTCATACATAATCACACATTCATTAGTATAATCTTAATACTATCAAAACACAATCTTAAACATGTATATTCATGATCATTTCAAACACAAATAATAAACATTGGTATTCAAGGTTTCAGGGAAGACTTCTTTTACTCACGCAGATTCTTATTTGATCATAAGACTCTTCTGGTTAGTCAAATCATCAATCAAGATAAGAGACATAATATGCATAAATCCTTGATTTCTTACATTTCTAACTTTATGAATAAACATAACCAATCATACAAAGTATACTTATATAAGGGATCCTAACACAAGGTAATATTCTAACTTGATATAGGAGAAACATACCTGGATTACTATGTTAGCTAGTTATGTCTAACATACCCACATGATGTCTTCTGGTTCTCTTCAATGATTTGTGCTAGTAACCTACATGTCTCATAAGTTAACCATTATAGAACCAAGTTATACATACCTCGTAAGTAGATCTTCTATGTGATCCATGATAATGGATGAATCTTTGTCTTCATGTCATCATGATCATATGTTCTTGAAGTAGAACATGATTTGTCTTTCTTGGTGTACCTTTCATGTTAGCGGACAACATAAACCTCATACAACACCATAATACATTAGTACAATCATAAGTGTCAACACCCTAATCGATGAATATCTTCTATCATGCATTCATAATTTTATTAAGGTGATACGACAAGTCTAAATTTAATCAAGATTGTACTAACCGTAATAATATGAAGACAAACATACCATAAACTAAATGATGAGCAAATCTCGAAACATACCAGGATAAGTCATACCTGTTAAGATTGCTTGTAGTCTTCTTATGTAAGGCCTTAGCCTCATCTCCCTCTGAAACAGGAACTTCTTCACTTATGCAGGTGACTAATCCATTTTCTTCTAGGATTAACCCAATCCACTTGATTTGCAGGAACTGGATCTGGAGCTGGATTAGGGTTTTTCAGAGAAACCCTAAAAATTCAAAATTTGAATTTCAAACTTTTGAAAGGATAGAAAGATGCACCTTGATGAGCTGATCAAGCCGGTATATTCAGAATTTGAAAACTGCAAAGTTTCACCCCTCAGATTTGCCTTTGAAACTTCCGGATTCACTAGACATGACCCCAAACTAGGGTTTGATAAAGCCCACCCTTCTGCCCAATCAAAAGGTTCGATCCAAAGCTCTAAGCTTCTTTTTTTCTGAGGAGCTTCCAACCGTGGTCACAGATTTGAAAAATTCCCATTTTTGCAAAAGCCCTAATTTTCCACTATTCCGATCAAAGTCCCAAGCTAGGGTCTTGTCAAGCCTGGCCTTCTGCCCAACCAAAAATTCTGATCTTGGTCTCTAAATTTCGATTTTGATGAGTAGCATTCATCCATGGTCTCCGATTACCAAAAATTCTATCTTTCTCCGAAACCCTAATTCCCGGAGCCATGAATGAAGGTGCTCAAAAATAATTCTGTTTTGACAGAAATATGTACCTGATTGTTTTTGGTGTAACTCTGAACTTTCTGATCCACAGGGTCTGAAAATTCTACCTATGGTAGCCCAACCTGTCATCTTTCCAAACCCATATGTCTGACCTCAATTGGATTGTCTAAGAGATATTTATGCCAAGTGTCGCAACATGACCTATTTATGGGATAAAACATGAGAGTGAACTTGTACGGCGTGACATGTGTCACTGGTTCAGTTTCGGCCTCTGAAAACGTTACCTGAGAAAGTACAGTCCGTGAACTACTTGTCACATTTTACGACATTTCATTTGCAGCTCCCTAGCCCAAGTTATGACCTTTGTTTCTAGGTCACCTATTTATGACTCAAAACTGGAAGAGGAAGAAACCCTAGATTGTACAGATCATAAAACACAAAGTACAACGAATTAGAATTTGTCCTTTGGAAACAAGGTACATGGGGATCTCATATTCAACTTGTAAACATTTTAGATCCGAAAACTTAGCCAAAGTGGATTTATAGCGAAAGTTCTACAATGACTGGTTTTTGCTATATCAATCCCAAGCATCACAAGTGCAACAAGTGACATACAAGCCATACCATGCCTTCTTTCAGGCTAGCTCTGATACCATGTTAGTTTTTCAGAATTTACTTCAATCTGATTTAGGATCTTAACTGAGAGAACAACATGTACAGCATATCAATCATGGACACAATAATGCAAGCATACAAGAGACACGGAGTTTACTTGGGGAAAACCATAAAGGTGAAAAACCCCAATAACTGCCTCAGAGATAGATAGAGCAATGATACAACCTAAGCATAAGAGATAGACATCTCCTAGAAGTAGTGTCTCCTCCTCCACAAGTGTGCCACTCTCCCAAGAGTGTGAGAGAGAATAGAATGATGAAATAGAGTGCCTCCTGCACTCTATTTATACTTGAATTGACTTGCGTAATAACCTTTACTAGGTTGGCCTCAACTTAACCACATAACACAATGCTAACTGGGTTGACACCCAATAGGGTGGTCTAATAACCCTTTGACCCACATGGCCTATACAGGGGCGAACCCAACAAGGTGGTCTAATAACCCATCAAGTATAAGTTATGACACTTACAATATAAATGACGAAACTTCCGAATAGAGGAATAATAACATCTCTATAGGAATACAAACACTTTCGTATAGAGGAATAATACCATCTCTATAGGAGTACAATATCCATATATGAAATACATTCCAAAGTTACATATACATCAACAATTATCCTCCCTATGAGGTAGCAAAGAACCTACAGACTAAGTGCTTGATCCATTGGGCGGCTTCCAACCCTGAAAAACTTCAACCTGAAGCTGAAAACATATTGAACTTTTCTGAAAATGCTGCAAGCTAAATGCACAAACTGCTAATTGAAATAAATGAAAATGCTTAACCTGCAAGCTTATTTATATACAAATGCTCCTACCCTATTCGTTGAGCATAAAGGGAAACTCAGGTGATTTCACACTTCCAATGAAGCCAGTCAAGCAAGTGGCTTCTTGACCAAAATTCGCAGGTCAACCTCTCCGGCCTGAATGAGGAATTCAGCAAATGATAACCTCGGCTGAAAATGTATTTCAATTCTTTCCTTCTCGAATAACATGAACCCCATCTTTTTTGATGATTCTAGCAATTTAGGGAAAGGATCTTTAAAAGAATGAAATATTCCTATTTCTTTAAGACCAATCATGAGAGCATCTTCACCTGGTTCTTCCTGATTGCTCACATCGTCTAAGCTGCAACAAGGCTGCTCAAATTGCAACTCCATTAGCAATTTACTAGACTGATTTTCAAAAAGATTCTGAATGGTATGCTTCTCTCTTTTGTCCTTTGTGTTTAGTAGTTGAATTAGGTTTTTATGACAATACTCACACGAAACATCCATACCATTATGGAGATTTGTTTCTATGCATAGCTCAATAGGTGAAAATCTCTGACTTGCAGGAGATATTGGGCACTCAATTCCATGTACATAAGTCTCATAGAACTGTATCTCTTCTTGGGTTTCAAAAGACATAACACTCTAATCTTCAAATGTATTGCAAGAAAAAGTTCCCTCTAGGAAAACCTCTGTTTCTTGAGATTTATTACACACTAGGTCGTTTTTCTCATTGTCAATCTCGAAAAAACTTATGAAGTTTTCCAAGCAATCCCCTTCATATTTGTCATATTTAGGTGGACTGAACTCCTCTTCAAAACCATTACCAACAGGAATTTTAGTAGGCTGATTGCAATTTACATAAAACACATCATGATTACCTTCTTCTGGAGGTTCGCCGGTCTCATCATCTCCCTATGCATCCAGGAAAAAATATGGATGCAGAGCAACTTCTCCTTGCTCATGCCTCTCTTCAAATCTTATTTCTTCTTCAATCCTTTCATCCTTACCTTTGCTTAATAATTTTCCAGAAATCCTAAGATGGTCTTCAACTTCCAAATCATCGAGGAACATATGCTGCAAATTAGTAGACCTTCTTTCCAAAAGAAGAAAAGATAAATCCAGAGGAAAGATAGGCACATAGTGTAACTTAGCAGCATTTTCTGGGGCCCGAATTTCCCTTGGCATATCATAATAGTATCTTGAAAATCTTCTATTAAAGCTAGACATGGCCTCTCCTTCTTGTCTTTTCATGGAGTAAAACTCTGAAAGAACTAGGTCCCATGACCTTCTCTGACCCCAAAATTCGAGGAAAACATCAGAAAACCTTTGCCATGTATCTATAGACCCAGGCTACAAATGGTTGAACCATTGTTTGAAATCCCCTTGGAAATATTGGGTGAAAGTCCTCATACAAACATCATCATGCTCTACTTCAAAGAGATCAAGAAAATGTTCAAAGCCTTGAAGATGTTTCTCGGCAGTAAGGATCTCGGATTCTCCATCAAATCTAGGCAGGTATTTTTGGTATCTGGGAGGATAGTCATGGATAACAAGGGGCAGCTTCAAAGGGCCATATCTCAGCTGAGATCTGGCAGGAAAAGGAGTATGTACCAGGAGAGCATCTTCAGCCTCACTCTTATAGGATTTGGATAGCTGGATATGGCTCTTGTAAGGTTCAAAAGAAACGATGGGATCGGTGCTAGGGGTCGAAGAAGGATATACATTTGAGAGATCTAGAGAGGGATATACAAATGAAGTTTTCCCCTGATCTAGAGGTCTTTGGTGGAGAAATTTTTTCTTGATATATATACATAAAGGTAAAGGGAGACTGATACAGAAGTACAAGATTTCTATGAAGAGATTGACATTTTGATACCTGAATCTTGAGGCTTCCATGTCTAAGGCAAATACACTCATTCTCTAGTGGAGTTACCATGAGAAACTTTCAACATCTCAATTCTGATACAAGATCACCGATCTCCCCAGTGGGGTCACCTTTGTACTGAAATTTTTCTTGAGTGGAGTCGCCATATGAATGGTACAACCTTCTCGATGTCTAACTACTATTCACCATCAGTATTTCAGTTCTGAAATCTTTGTCATTCTTCCAGGGACGATGGGACAAATTTATTTTCCCCAACAATGGCGCCAATTTTTTATCATCCAAAATGACCTCCTAGGTTGTGGGAGAGGGAAAACTAGTGTAACCACTAACCAATATTTAGACTTAAGCTACTGACCCAGCTTAGTATGAGAGGGCTCTCTCTACAGATCTATGAAAGACTGGAATAATTGAAATTGTCAACAATGAAAACATGCACCAGCATTCATCATTCAAGATATTCAATTGCAACAATACAAAAGATCAGATTTCTGTTGGAAAAACAAAATGGTTTAAACGTAGCTTGGCTAAAACATACGAATCTTTATTTGGGAAATGGAGTTGCATTAAAATAAACTCTGAAAATTTATTTACAAATGCTTCACAACTACATTAACACAGGGGTGAGATAGCAAACAGCTCGTAGTCAAAGTGATTTTAATTAGTGAAACAGAAGAGAAAGAAACAATCCATTGACATAAGGCATACAATGATGAATCCTATATGAATTTTAGCAGAGAACTAATGGTCGAATACTTGGAAAAAGAAAAGTAGATCATAATTTCTATGAATTCTACTTAGCTATCACACTGCACCAAGTATGAAAGAATGTTACAGATTGGAATTAACAATGAGAGATACATAATTCACATAGAAAAAAGGAAGAAACAGACTACAAGACTAGTTACACAAGAATCCTTGAGAAATATTGGCTCAGCTCTGCAAATCTTTATTCAAAATATAGCTCAAAATGTCTTACAGAGCAATACAAAAAATTTTCCCATAAAATTTTTCAACACTTTGTCATTCTATTACATCTCTTTTCATAGGCTCTTGGCCTAGAATCAGTTTGGAGGAAATGAATGGAAATACGCTACCACCTCGACAGTCCCAAATTTGAATAATACATATGTGTCAAAGTCCAAAACCGATTTGACTAAGATGGGAAACAAAAATGCTATGAGCAGGGCACCACCTTACTCCGAAGTCTTCAATAGGCCTTGTGAATCAAAGAAGTCTTCTATCGTTGTAGAGCTGTCAGCTGGTGATCCTCCGGTAGGGTGGGGAGGTGTCACTCCCCCAGTAGGGAGTACGAGATCATGGATGATCTCCATGTCTTGTTGGTCGCCCCTCCTATCTTCGGCAATTCCCTTCTCTCTCGGACGTTGAACCTTTTTGGGAACCTGTCGCCTTTCCTCCTTCTCATCGTCGCTGTCAGAGATGGATTCCTCATGGTCAAACCTCTTAGGAGACAAAGGAGCATGTTCTCGCTCAACCTTAGACCACGCCTGTCTGGCATGGAAACAACCCCAGCTTCCTGTCCTTCGTCCATGATCCGATCCTAACTGAAAGATGCCCCAAGTTGCTAGGTGTGCCATCCTTTCTATGTACTGATCTTGCATGGCGGACGAAGAACCACACCCATAACTGCAGCTATGATGACAACAGCTACATGCGGGCATAGCCGCCATGATATCCTGATCTGACCCCATAACCATGTAACAATGATGCCCTAGATATGATATGACTTTCAGCATGCTTAGCAAAGCTTCCTAGATAGACAGCGTAGCTAGTGATGATGCAGAGGTACCCTCCATCATATCAATAATCATTTGGGATAACAGACAGAGGCCCCTTTGTGAGTCTATCCTTCTGACATCCCTCACATGGAAATAATTAACCTCACGCTTCTCGCACCTGACAAAGGACATCAGTCACATCATCCTCGTAGCCAACTCAGGCTACCCAATAGTCTCCATGAGTAATGCTCTTTCTACCTGTATTTTTATCACCCGCTGCTTCAGGCCTATATCTCGATCGTCGACCGAACCGTGGCCAACACATCTGCTACGCTCATCCCAGTGATCGTTGTGCCTCCAAATTTGGTGGTCGACTTCCTTTACCTTCCAAGGTTCTGGTGGTTCCTACTGAGGAAACTCCCATCTGATCAATAACGACGAGCCTCTTTAGAAAACCTCCTAGCTCGGAGGGAAATGTACCTTTGACAGATGCTATAAAGGAAAAATGATAAACGAGAGACCTATATACAAGTATAATCTCTCACTAGCATGTTTATATTTCCTTTAGAAAAATAACATCACCCCTGCATGGCTAAGGTCGATGTCTTCACTGTTTCTTCGTCTTAGTCCCTGCCCCCTATTTGGGGTCGAGGCCTGAAGTCACTAGTATAGGAGGAGCCTATCACTTGCGGGTGGATACCTTAGATACTATCCCACTTTAGAGTCCGATATCATTCCACTTTCTTCCCTGGGTGGATAATTCTTTCCTTTGAACACCCATAAGGGTTAGCAAGGCAAACTTTATAGAGGTTTTCCTACTTTCAGGGGGGAATTTGGCGATACAAGGCGATGACCGACATGCCTATGGGGAACCTAGAATGGTCCTTTTGCTGTAGGCATGCTGATATCACCAAAGGGATGAACTCAACAGGGTCTATCAGTGACAGCTGAGGTCTTTTCCTACACCGACCGCTTCAGAAAATCTCGTCGCCCTGCAACCTGAAACCCCTGGTCCAGACGGGCTCTGGGAAAAATGTCACCTTTAACCACTGACAACTATATATATATAGGCCTCATTTCCTTATCCATTAATCTTTCCCGTCAGTTGTCTAATGATCTCTTCCATTGGTTCCACATGCGCCGATCTCCGACATCAGATTTGGCCTCTATTTAACCGCTTGATTTGACAACTACCATCTGTTTGTCGTCTCCCGTGCACCATGTGTCCACAAAGTGGTATCACGAACACCCCAACATGGTGGTACATACCACCTCCATGCTTCGTGATGGACTCTATTTTTGATACCTATCCAGTGGGTTTCTCCATCGCTTCCACCTTCTCCTTTTCTGGTGTGCATCTTCTGGATGCGACGATCATCCAGGACCGTCAATCTACTTAGGGGAGATCTCATCCATTTACTTAGTCACATTGAATTCCTTACTATGAGACCCTTGGCCTTGACCATAGGCTACCACTTTTCCTTCTCCAGATCGTCCACGTGGTTGAACACTTGCCTTTACATCTTGGCGCCATCGCAATGCTATTAAAATGATACCTCTCACCTCTTATAGTCTTTGCGATGTTTCCTCCGACTTCCATCTGTCCGACGGTACTGCCCATCACAACCACTCATGCCTCTATTCCTTGTGCAACTTGGTTATGCGATTATCAATGATAGCCACAAATCTCTCTCTCACACCCATCCGATGGTGTGGACCTTCATGTGGTTTACCTCGCGCAATATTCTCTTAAACCATAGTAATATGCTCCCCTTTTTCATCCTTTTTTGTCCCTTTAGCACCTAGTTATGGAAAAAGAAACGTAATCCCCAGTTTTTTATTAGAATTTTTAGTGATATCCCTTCATTTCACCTCCATACCAACACTGTGAAAACTAGGTGCTAACACTTGCAAAGTTGTACAACATGATGAACTACAATACCACTACACACTTTTGGTGCTGCACTCTAGGGAATCACACTATACAGACTTCGTTGACTTAAGTGTTTACCCATTTACTTATGCATTCGTCATGTTTAGAAAGACTTGTGCATTCAACATTCACTCATATGCATTCAACACTTAGCATATCATTCCTATCATTCACTCATATGGAAAATATACATGGAAGCAAAGATACATTTACTCATAATCAAGAACTTAACCATTCATCAAGATAAACACACATTCAATCGCATAACACAATGATTTAATGTGGTTCACCCCCAGGATGGGAGCTACATCCATAGGAATTGTTGTTATATTATCAATGGGAAGGGTACAACAGTTCCAGTCTGTGCACTCAACTGCAGACTCTCTACTCTCTGAGTAGGTCTCTGCGCATGTAGCTACAGAGCATTTTTACAATGTTCAGTCTCTCAACAGATATCAATATTCAACAATAATATCAATAAACATCTCTCTAACCCTTTCCCTTACAAACATTCCCTTTATATAGACCGTTCCCTTTAGGTCACGTCTGTTACAATGTATGTGGGACAAAAACCCTAAGGTTCCCCAAAATTGGTGCAGTTACTTGCCACCCCGACCTGTTGTACTCGACAGCTACTCCATGCACCTCTAGTTTCCTTGCTGGACCACTCTGAGCTCTAATGGCCTTCTGACAGACATGGATCCGGTTCCAACTACATCATGGCATGTCACTTTCCACCCCTTTGTCCTGCCTATCGTTGTCCACTTGTAGCTCATCTTCTAACAGTTCTCCACCATTCTCTCTGATATGTCGCTTTCAACTACCTTCATGCTACTCCTTACCCAACTATGGGGAATCTTGGAATCACCTTCCCAAAAAAGGTCACTTTCAACAACTCAACCTTCCCTTATACTCTTTACCCAAAATAACTGTTGTGTTGGCACTGCGCATCAGCATAACTACGCAGTGCCTCGACTTTGCACTGCTTACTACACATATATGACTACGCAATCCAAACTGTGCACTCCACAAAACTGTTCCATCTGACTTCGCAGTCCGAACTACGCACTTGCCAAAATTGTACTTCATAAAAAATGTGCCAACAGGGACCTTTCCCAACAGGCCCCTAACACTTACTTGTGGATCATCCCCGATCCACTTTCGCTTGGTGACTTGGGTTGCACGTCATCTTGGTGACTTACCTTTTAATTAAATTCCTGAAGAGTTGCAATTAGCTTCGCAACTACTTCCTTTGTTTCCTGCTCGAAAGCCTTAACTGTTCCCAACATTTCTACTAATACTTTTGAGCATACTCATGAACCGTCTTCTCTGTGGTGCAGAGTTCCTATAGTTTCTGTTTGATGTCATCAGTTAGGGCTAGCGCCTCTTCTTGCACGGGTTGTAGTCGCGCTGATGTCTCTTCCTCCTTATCCCTCAAAACTTTTAGTTCTTTTGTTAAGTTCTTCACCTTCGTGAACTTCTAAATTTTCTCCCTGTTCGGAAAGGTCTTCATGGCCACATTGACAGTGTCCAGTTTTTCCTACATTCGGTTCACATCATTTTGAAGTTTCTACAGGACAGGGTTTTCCTGTAGCGTGTTCCATACTTGAGTTGCTTCATCCAACAAGTGTTGACACTTTACTACTTTGGCATAGATGTTTTCTGCTGACAATTTTAGTTCTGTAATTCTTTTCTCTCCCATATTTGTCGGTGTACCAGGAGGCTCCAGGGTTGCAATCTTATCAACCTCTTCCTTTTGCATGATCTCCATCTCAGCCATCTCTGCCTTCAGGTCACTCACCACCTTTCCAATCTAAATGATTGTATCCTCTATTTCTTTTTGCGCTTCACACTCAGGTATCTGTGCACGGAAAGTACCAACTATCTCTTCCACCCTTCTCCTTTTTTCATGTGCCCTGGCTAATTTTGTAGTCTTCTACGCACACTCCTTTTCCATTTATTTGTACTTCTCCTCTAGATGTACATTTTGGTTGTAAGAGATTATGTCTCTATCTCTTATCTCCTCAACAACCTACAGATGCAGATTGTGTAACCCCTCAACAGGTAGCATTCCAATGTTCAGACCTAGGAGTTCTACCTACTTTGCGCCTTCAACCATCTCCTCGTTTGGAAAAACAATGCTAAGTGGCTACATTCTTACTAATCAGGGCTTCATTGTTAAGGCTGATGGCCTTCTCCTTCGGGTATTGGATTCACCATTCTGACCTTTCTACTCAGGTTCTCGGATGAGGTCTTGGTGCGATTTTTCTATCTTCGCAACCATAAGCTTTAGTTTCGACAGGTTGTGGTTCAACTACGCTTGCACTTCTGCATTCTTACTATCTTTGATGGAAAGCGACTCTTCTAGGTATTCGTGAACTTTCAGAGCAATGCAGTTGTAGTTGTCTTCGTGTAACTTCGCTTCTAGATTCTCTTTGGTTTCCTTACTTTTCTTTCTTGGCCCTTTTTCTGGTACTGAGCTTTAAGGTTCCTTCCACTTCTCCCCTGTTTGCACTTCAGTAGTGTTTACTTCTGTCTCTTCATCAACTGGTGTAGCTTTCTGTGGGATTTCTTTTGATGAGGTGTGGATTTCCATGGGTGCATCCACCTTCCACTCAGGTGGCTAGTCTTCTTGGCAGGGGCTTTGATGAACCCTTCAGTGCCCGCTTCTATGAGTTCCTGCAGCACTTCGTCTATAATAGACTATTCAGACATTCACTTACAGTGCAAATATGAGCTCAAGACAATTAATGAATTCTTTGTAGTACTTAGCTTGAAAATCGTGGTAACTGGATCACTGTGAAAAATGAGGTATTTATAGGCATTGAAATCCTTACCTGCGTCCAAAAATGGCTAGATAAGCATTAATTGTGGTGACTATTGGCCAAATCCGCCAAGGATTTTGGTCCTTTCCTTCCTTAATTCGTTTAGAATGGCTAATTTTGCATTAAATGCTCAAATGACGTCATCAAAATCACTGTATAATGGCTAGTTTTCACCTCTAACGGCTATTTTGAGGTGTTGCGTTGAACTACACGGATGGGTGTCACCACTCCCAGTGCGATGGACTGCGCAGTGTCATCTGAGAACTTTGCATTCTTCACATTTCCTTTGAGCTACGCAACCGCATCTTGAACTTCTCAGTTGCGCGCTTCTACTTCTCGTTTCTTTTCTCTTTTTGTTTTTCATCTGCGCAACTTCACTTTCTAATAATGCTGCGCAATTCGTGCATCCTTTCCATCGAACATCGCATATCAGACTGAAGCAGTGTATAGACTCTGCTCAATTTCTAGTGCCCAATTTTGACTGTACTTGACACTTAGAATTTTCTTTCTCTTCTGATCACTGAGGGTTCTGCAAAGTAGGACTATCCCTGTAGGGTTTTAGTCTAATTCCATTTATCATACTCGGTAGATTTTCTTTGGCTAATGTGGCTAACTGAAATGCGCCATCATTAGTAACATGCATAACAGTATATGGGCCAATCCAGTGCATTTGAAATTTTCCAGGAAATTTCATGAACTTACTATCGTACAGGAGGACAAGGTCTCCTACCTGAAATATTTTGTGCTTGATATGGCGATCATGCCATGCTTTTTCTCTGTTCTTCTGCACTTGCTGGTGAAATCCTGCAATGAAGTGATCCTCCTCCAATCCAACCAAGTGTAGAAGCCTTTCTTGCAATGTCTCTTCATCTATAAATGGTGTAGGAAATGGGTCGTGTATCGAAGCATCATTAAGCTTCCTCATATATATGCAGATTCTTATTTCTCCTTTTCTCTTTTTGTCCTAGATAACCATAGGGATTATCCATTCTGATTCTTCCACTGGCTCAATGATCCCTGCATCAAGCATCTTATCAATTTCTACCTTAACTCTTTCCTTGTATCGGGGATTCAGTCTATAAGGCCTTTGTCTGATGGGATTCATTCTTGGATTGAGAGGTATCTTCATTACTCCCAAGTCTCCCAAAATTCCTTCCATTTCGGCGAACTTCATTGGAAACAAATCTTGATACTCATGCAGAAGTTCGATGATCTGTGCAACCGTTTCATCATCCTAGTAATCCCCAATAGATGCGAACTTTGGCTCTGCACTTGTGCCAATGTTAACTTTTCTTGTTTTGACAAGGTCACTCATATCTAGAATTTCTAATGGATGTCCCTCTACATCATGCGCTTTCTCTGACTTGGGTGTATTGATATTGCACAGATCCTCCTCATCACTTTCCTCTGCATCTTCTTCATCTTCAGTGAGGTTATAACATTAAAGGGAATATTCTATCGTTCTTGCCCATTCTGGTTGTAGGTGCACAGGTATCTTTACGTGTTCAAATATCTTGTCTTTGATGACCTCTAATGCCTTATTTGTACTTGGGAATTCATCTTTGAATATCCTTTCTTTGATAATCTATAGGGCTTCAGTTATGCTCGGGAAGTCATCTTCAAAACTGAAGGTTCTCTGGAAATTTGCAGTCATGATAGACCAATTTTTTGTTTCTCTGCAAAGTTCTGCGTCTATATACCAATTGTTTGGAATATTCTCCAGTGTGCGCACAAAACATATAAACTCATTATGTCTGTGGTTTGTTTATCCATGCCTGTGAACAAGTCTCTATGTGATCCCTTGGATCTGTTTGTCCATTATACTTTACTATGGTTAGTATATCTTTCTCTGTGAATCTGATTTGCATCATGTGCTTACAGTGTTCCCATGTCGTCAAAGTCTGCTTATGCGCGGCCCATCATATGGCAAATGTAGCGCAATGTGGTATATCCAATGCTGGTATCCGATGGTCAGCTGAAACTGATAAAATATACTCTTGCAAAAATGTAGAGACATTAGTTGAACCATCATAAGTGGGGATTAGACTTACCTCTGTTCCAATCCAGCGTAGTGATCTTGTTATCTGTGCGCATCTTCTTCCAGATAATTCATGCACTCTACTTTGCCAATTCTTCAGTCCTGTGTTGGATTCTAATACGCAAGAGCTGTCGTAGTGCCAACTAGGTGTTCTGTCAGGTGTAGGATTGATATAGTTGGCCTGATTCACAGTCATCTTGTAGAGGTGATCTAGATCATGAGTTATACATTCTTCTCTGACCAGTTAAGTGCATCTCGGTCCTTATAAAGGGTTCGAGGGTGCGATGACCCTAACATCCGCCCCTTCAAATATCTGTTAAATTTTCAGAATTTACTTCAATCTGATCTGGGATCTTAATTGAGAGAACAACATGTACAGCATATCTACAGCATATCAATCATGGAGACAATAATGCAAGAACACAAGAGACACAAAGATTTACTTGGGGAAAACCATAAAGGTGAAAAACCCCAATAACTTCCTCAAAGATAGATAGAGCAATGATACAACCAAGAGATAGACATAAACTAGTAGCAGATCCTCCTCCTCCATAAGTGCGCCACTCCTTCTTAAGTGCATGTGTGAGAAGTGAGTGAGTAAATAGAGTGCCTCCCGCACTCTATTTATACTTGACTTGACTTGCCTTTTTACCTAACTCATGTAGGCTCGAACTTAACTACATAACATAATGCTGAGTGGCCCGACCCCCAATAGGGTGGTCTAATAACCCTTTGACCCACATGGCCGACCCCCAATAGGGTGGTCTAATAACCCTTTGACCCACATGACTTATACAGGGCCGACCCCAAACAAGGTGGTCTAATAACCCATCAAGTATAAATTACGACACTTACAATATAAATGACGACACTTCCTTATAGAGGAATAATACCATCTCTATAGGAATACAATATACATATATGTGAAATACATTCCGAAGTTACATATACATCAACACTCCCTCTTAACTAGGAAACTATTTTTCAGCACAGTTCTTCTAGCACAAGTCATCTTCTCTGGATCATCGTCACTACTGCTGCTATCTCAATCAATCTCTGAATCTACTCGTCATAGGAAGTTCTACAGAGCCAGTCCTTTTTCATACTGGATGTAGGCCCACCACCTGCAGGTCTTCATCATCACTGGCCATACTATGGAATCCTCAGGACTTATTACGTGCATCACAAAACCTCGAAAGAGCATCTCAGGATGTTACGGGTACACAACTCCGACCTGTAGGATCTCCCAGGGTGCTATTACATGTGACCCCACCACAAAACCTCGAAAGAGCATCCCAGGATGTTACGGGTACACAACTCCAACCTGAAGGATCTCCCAGGGCACAAATTACATGTGGTCACCACAAAACCTAGCAAGAGCATCTCAGGATGTTACGGGTACACAACTCCGACCAGAAATCTCCCAGGGCACAAATTACATGTGGTCATGGCAAAACCTCGAAAGAGCATCTCAGGATGTTACAGGTACACAACTCTGACCTGAAATCTCCCAGGGCCCAAATTACATGCCATAGGACAAAACCTCGCAAGAGCATCCCAGGATGTTACGGGTACACAACTCCAACCTGAAAGATCTCCCAGGGCACAAATTACATGTCCTCCCAGAGCAATGTCTCGAAAGAGCATCCCAGGCTGTTACGGGTACACAACTCCGACCTATAGGATCTCCCAGACATGCTCCTCTACACAACCTTATCCACGGCCACAAAGTATCATCCTGATACTCACCATACATCAACCTGATGTACACATGATCATCCTGATCATCATCACTGCAACGTCCTGCTGCATGTCATCTGGAGCAACATCCTGAAGCTCATCATCCATGATCATCCTGATCATCACTGCAACATCCTGCTGCATGATCCACCTGATCATCAACGCATCTACCTGATGCATACCAAGTATCTACCTGATACATATCATCATACATGATCCTCCTGATCATACAATGTATCCACCTGATACAAATACAAATACATGATACATATCACCATACATGATCCACCTGATCATACAATGTATCCACCTGATACATATACAGATACATGGTCCAAGAATCCAACATGATGCATATACAAAATACATACACATGATCCAACTGATCATATCCATCATCCAACATGATGCGTACATATAAGTGATCCAACTGATCATATCCAGCATCAACATGATGCGTACATATAAGTGATCCAACTGATCATATCCAGCATCAACATGATGCGTACATATAAGTGATCCAACTGATCATATCCAGCATCAACATGATGCGTACATATAAGTGATCCAACTGATCATATCCAGCATCAACATGATGCATACATACATACATAAAAATGATCCAACAGATCATATCCAGCAGAAGCCAGAACATCAACCTGATGCTCATCATCCAGCGCTTACATCCACAACCATGTGAAGGATCCTCCTTCCAACATGCTTGGAATGGCTTCAGCAAATGTGTCCATCACTTCTTCCTCGAAGTGTCCTTGATCTGAAGAATGCCAAGCCTCTCTCTGAAGTACTCAAATTTCACCTTGGCTAGTGGCTTCGTCAGCACATCTGCAATCTGCTCGTCCGTCGCAACATGCAGGAGCTTCATAGCTCCTCTCTTCACCATATCCTTGATATAGTCATATTTGATCTCTATGTGTTTCGACTTGTCATGAAACACTGGGTTCTCAGACAGCTTCACACAACTCTGGTTATCACAGAAGATACCAGTAGCCTCCAACGGGAGATCAAATAACTCAGACAGTAGCTTCCGTAGCCATACTGCCTCACAACTAGCTAAATAGGCTGCAACATACTCTGCCTCAGCTGTACTCAGTGCTACGCAGGACTGTTTCCTGCTAAACCAAGAGATCACACCTGATCCCATACTGAAGCAGCACCCAGATGTGCTCTTCCTATCTGCAGCACTACCAGCCCAATCTGAATCAACATAACCATGTAGGTTAAACTTTTGATTCACTTCATACTTGAGCCCATAATCCACTGTACCCTTCAGGTACCTTAGAACATGCTTTACAACAACTAGGTGAACACTCCTCGGATCCGTCAGGAACTGGCTCAATGTGTTCACAGCAAAGCAAATGTCTGGTCTCGTGTTCGTCAGGTACATCAAGGACCCAATCATCTGATGATACATAGTGATATCAATCGGCTCAGATGAAGCATCACATAGAAGCTTTAGATTCGATGCCATAGGTGTGGCCATATCCTTACAGTCCATGATCCCGAACCTCTTCAGGATATCTACTTCATACTTCCCTTGTCCAAGGAAGATTCCATCTGCACTCTGCCACACCTCCATGCCAAAAACAAATAGTGCATCATCCCCAAGTTCTTCATCTCGAACTCGGTAGAAAGCTTCCGCTGCGTGTCGGAAATCAATCTATCTTCACCTGTAACAAACAGGTTATCTGCATACAAAAGTAGTATCACTGGATTGCCTTCCTCAACCTTGTAGAAAAGGTTGGAATCTGCTTTACTCTTGGTAATGCCCAAACTGGATAGAAAGCTGTCTATCCTACCATACCAAGTTCTGCACACATATATGACTACACCATGCTGTCTTGAAATCCATCTGGTGCATCTTCTATTTCATCACTTTTATATTTCTCAATGTTGCCATCTGCAACATGCTTGATCTGATAGTTCCATATGGAAGTCATAACAAACTTCCCTTCAGGTCTTGGGACTACATCCCAAACATCATTCTTCATGATCGACAGATCATGGCATTCCATTTCTTCATCCCATATCTTGGGAACTTCAATATCTTCAATAGATATCTTTGTTGCTGGAACAAATGTTGTAGTCCTTTTGTAGGTGAAGATATACGGTCTTTCCTACAAAACAGGTTTAATTTCATGATTAGAAACATCTCATAATTTTCAGAACAAATTCTTACACATAAAGAAATATGTTATACAGTCATGCAATTATCTTAGCCAATGCTTCAATACAACATTTATCCATATCCCGTAACTTTCTAAATGCCTTCCAATCTCTACCAAAACATTGTTAAGAGTGTGCACAACTCCCAACATGTCAGCAAAGAGGTTTCATTCTAGATAAGTAGCAATGGAATGTTGTACAGTGCCATAGGCCACTTACCCATGTATATTAGTAGTATACTGTTCATCAATGCAACTATTCTAATATGCACAATACATATCCTAAGTCTAGGAACATGAGCATATACATCTTTGAACAATTTTATTTAAACAAACACATATGCAAGAAATGATAATTAAAATACTTATCTTTTTTTGTTCGTTGGGTGGACTCCCTCTGAGTCTTCGCTTTCTTGCAGGAGCTGCTCGATTCCTAATCTACAGTAGCTTCTTCTACACCTTTCTGTTGTGGAATGTAGAGAGATGGTCAACTCCCTCTGAATATCTGCATCCTTTCATAAACCACTGGAGTGTACTCCCTCTTGATCTTTGCTCCCTGGATTACCTGTCCTTGAACTTATATACATTCTCGATCCCTATGCATGCTTGTTAGTATCATCATTGTGTTATCCTCTAGGTCTAATATAAAATCATACATTCATTAGTATACTATTAAAACACAATAATATCAAGCATGTATAGTCATGATCATTTCAAACAGAAATAATAAGCATTATCATTCAAGGTTTATGTAGGATCATAAGAAGCATAACATGTTTAAACCTATAATTACTCAAACCTATGACTCTTTAGTTGAATCATCACTCAAGATAAGAGATATAATATGCATAAAACCTGTGATTATTCGAACCTATACCTTCATGATTCTTCTATTTAGTCATATCATCAATTATGGTAAGAAACATAATATGCATACAACCATGATTATTCAAACCTATGACTTCATGAATAATCATTAACAACAATAGTATAAAATCCTAACCCAAGGTAGGATTCTATCTTGATATAGGAAAAACATACCTGGATTAGCATGCTAGTTAGTTATGTCTAACATACTCACATGATGTCTTCTTGTTCTTCTTCAATGACTTGTGCTAGTAACCTGTATATCTCATAGGTTAGCCATTATAAAACCAAGTTATACATACCTCGTAAATGGATCTTCTATGAGATCCATGACAATGGATGAGTCTTTATCCTCATGTCATCATGATAATATGTTCTTGAACTGGAACATGATTTGTCTTTCTTGGTGTACCTTTCATGTTAGTAGACAACATAAACCTCATACAACACCATAATGCATTAGTACAATCATAAGTGTCAACACCCTAATCAATGAATATTTTCTATCGTGCATTCACAATTTTATTAAGGTGATATGACAAGTCTAAAATTAAGATTGTACTAACCGTAATAACATGAAGACAAACATACCATAAACTTAATCAAGAACAAATCTCAAAACATACCTCAATGAGTCATACCTGTCGAGATCGCTTGTAATCTCCCTCTTAAACAGGAACTCCTTCACTTATGCAGGTGACCAATCCATCTTCTTCTAGGATTAACCCTATCCACTTGATTTGCAAGAACTGGACCTGGAGCTGGATACGGGTTTGTCAGAGAAACCCCAAAAATTCAAACTTTGAATTTCAAACTTCCGAAAGGATAGAAATATGCGCCTTGATGAGCTAATCAAACTGGTATATTCAGAATTTGAAAACTACAAAGTTTCACTCCTCAATTTTGCCTTTGTAACTTCCGGATTCACTAGACGTGACCCTGAACTGGGGTTTGATGAAACCCACTCTTCTGCCCAATCAAAAGGTTTGATCCAAAGCTCTAAGCTTCTATTTTTTTGAGGGGCTTCCAGCCGTTGTCACAGATTTCAAAAATTCCCATTTTTACAGAAGCCCTAATTTTCCACTTTTCTTATCAAAGTCCCGAACTAGGGTTTGATCAAGCCCGGCCTTCTACCCAACCAAAAATACTGATATTGGTCTCTAAATTTCTATTTTTATGAGTATCATCCAGCCGTGGTCTCGGATTACAAAAATTCCAACTTTCTACGAAGCCCTAAATTCTGGAAGCCATGAATGAAGGTACTCAAAAATAATTCTGTTTTGACAGAAATATGTACCTGATTGTTTCTGGTGTACCTCCAAATTTTTCCATCCACAGGGTCTAAAAAAGTTTCCTAAGATAGCCTGACCTGTTATCTTTCCATCCTGATAGGTATGACCTCAATTGGATTCTCTGAGAGAGAGTTATGCCAAATGTCGCAACGTGACCTGTTTTGGGATAATACAGGAGTGTGAACTTGTACGGTGTGCCACGTGTCATTGTTTCAACTTCAGCGTCTGAAAACTATTTTTGAGATATTTCGGCCTGTTATATTTCCATCCTAATAGGTCTGAACTCAATTGGATTCTCTGAGAGAGAGTTATGCCAAGTGTTGCAAAGTGACTTGTTTATGGGATAATACAGGAGAGCGAACTTGTACGGAGTTCCACGTGTCACTGGTTCAACTTCGACCTCTGCAAAATATTTTTGAGATAGTACAGTCTGTGTACTACCGGTCACTTTTTACGAAATTTTATTTGGAGCTTCCTAGCCCAAGTTATGACCTTTTTCCCAAGGTCACCTGATTTTGACTCAGATCTGGAAGAGGCAGAAACCCTATATTGTAGAGATCATAAATCACAAAGTACAATGAATTAGAGGTTGTCCTTTGGACACAAGGTACATGGGGATCTTGGCTTCGGCCTGTAAAAATTTCAGATCCGAAAAATTCTCCAAAACAGATTTATAGCGAAAGTTCTACGATGACTGGTTTTTGCTATATCAAGCCCTAGCATCGTAAGTGCAACAAGTGTCATACATGCCATATCATGCCTTCTTTCAGGCTAGCTCTGATACCATGTTAAATTTTTCAGAATTTACTTCAATCTAATCTAGGATCTTAACTAAGAGAACAACATGTACAGCATATCTACAGCATATCAATCATGGAGACAATAATGCAAGCACACAAGAGACACAAAGATTTACTTGGGGAAAACCATAAAGGTGAAAAACCCCAATAACTTCCTCAGAGATAGATAGAGCAATGATACAACCAAGAGATAGAAATAACCTAGCAGCAGATCCTCCTCCTCCATAAGTGCTCCACTCCTTCTTGAGTGCATGTGTGAGAAGTGAGTGAGTAAATAGAGTGCCTCCCGCACTCTATTTATAATTGACTTGACTTGCCTTTTTACCTAACTCATGTAGGCTCGAACTTAACTACATAACATAATGCTGAGTGGGCCGACCCCCAATAGGGTGGTCTAATAACCCTTTGACCCACATGGCCGACCCCCAATAGGGTGGTCTAATAACCCTTTGACCCACATGACTTATACAGGGCCGACCCCAAACAAGGTGGTCTAATAACCCATCAAGTATAAGTTACGACACTTACAATATAAATGACGACACTTCCTTATAGAGGAATAATACCATCTCTATAGGAATACAATATACATATATGTGAAATACATTCCGAAGTTACATATACATCAACAATATCATCTATTTTTTCTTTAGGTCGATGATCACAAGGTTATCGATCGCCCAATCTATCCCCACTAATGCTGGATATGGATTACTGTTGTCGATGATCTCAATAACTTGGAAGTCTGCTGAACTTCTTACTCCATCGATGTCCATAAGAAAATTCTCTAGCCTTCCAAAGGGTATGACCTTCTGCTGGTTCACTAATCTTAACTGTATGGATGACCATGATAACCTTGGTTTCCCCATATGTTCCCAAGTCTGCTTGGTCAATACATTTACTTCTGATCCCATATCAAGGATGATCTCATCCATCTCATAGTCTCCAATTTGTGCACTGAGCCTCACTTCTCGACATGTTCTTTTATGGCTTTTTACCTGGTGAACTACGCTCTGAACAGTATTGGTGCAACTGTGTTGGTCATAGTGGTTCAATAAATTTTTCATTTCCACCAAAGCATCTTCTCTTTTTAGCAGTTTCATATAGCTCCACGGGAACTACACAACAAAGGTCGTTGTTTCCGCTGCGGTGAATGTTTTATCGTATGCTACTGGCATATCCTTTATATGCGTTGTTTCACTTCTCAACGGGATTCTTGGTGTCATAGGTGTTGGTTCTTTGAAGGTCTCCCTTGATTCTGTGAAGACTTCTTTGTTTCTTTCCAGATTGAAAGCAGGTGCTTTCCCGGCTACTTTTCTTATCCATAACCCTTCATTAGGTTTCTTCTTAGCATGGTGTTCTCCAAAAGTCGAAGCTTCTGGTTCTTTATCTCTTTTTGTCAAAGTGCCACTTCACATCATAGCATCATTGTTTGGATCTCTTTTCTCTGCTACAATCATCTGAACATTTGTGTTTGGTGCTTCTACTCTTCTCTCTTGCATCTTTTCTTGCAATATTGGGCATGATTCAATAACATGGTCAAAATATTTACAGTATCTACATGTAGTACAAGCGTTTGTACAGTCTCTGGAAAAATGGCTAGGCTGAGTGCAGTTATAACAGGTCATCTGACCTCTTCCTCTTCCTGGGCCAGTATTTCTTCCTCGACTTCCTCGGAATCCACCATGAACTCTATATGCGCCTTGATCAAACTGTGCATTATCATGGTGCTGCAGTGTTTCTTCTTGAACTTTGTAAACATCATGCTTCCTTTTTATCATTAGGACATATGCTCTATAGTTGGAATCACCATGCCCCATTGATTTATAGAAATTGCAATACAAATTCTTGGGTGTTCGCACATATTTCTGGATCAAATAACAATCTTCATGGCGATGTCCTCTAAATTGACAGATTTAACACCATGGTCGTTGCTGCTGATTTAGTGGATTTGGTGCTCCAGTATCAATGTAATCTTTGAAAATTGGATAGTGTTCTTTTGGGGTTCCCTCTCCTTTACATTTTGTACATGAGACTTCTTCTCTAACTTCTTTTCCTTTCTTAATGTCTTGTAGTTGTAACATTAGAGTTGCTAACTAGTTCTGGATCTGGACCATGCTTGCACTTGTTTCTCCTATGGGTGAGGCTTCTAGCTTCATGGAAATATCTAAGGATTTTGTCTATGATGCAACCTTTTGTTGCATCGATGGTAGTATGATATGTGCCAACAGCGCAGCTATAAACCATTCTTGGTGCTGTTAACACATCTTTCATTAAATTTGGAATTAAACAGTGGATCTAGAATTCCAAAATAACTAAAAAACTCAATTTTGGTGTTGTCCTTGGAATGAAATGTTTCCAATTTTGATGAAATACTTGTTTGTTGCGATGCAATGTCAAAAATTACCTGGTCTAATAATGCTTTAAACTTCTGGTCAAATTCCCATACTGACTCAGTTGTTTTCTGCTTAATCTCTTTTAACTCTATTATACATAGTGATTTAGAGTTCGGTTTCTTGAACTCTCTTAAGAGGGCATCCTTGATATCCAGTAGAGTCCTATTTTGTCCGATAGAATATTTCATGAACCAAGTTAAGGATCTATCCCTGAATGTAGTGATGAGTTGTACATGCTTAAAAACATCATACTGAACTTGCTTGACATTCCACATGGCTTCACAAAGAAACCAGTGTTGCTTAGGGTCTTCTAGACCCGTTCCTTTAAATATCGACAGTTTTATGTCGCCAGTCATTCTCCTTCTAGGTGGTACAATGTTATGCGCAGTGTTCTGTGAGGTGTTAGGGATGTTACTGTGCAGAATGTTCTGAATACTCACTCCTGCAGTGTTACTAGTACTAACGTTCTGTGGAATGGGAGGCGTAGTGTTCTGAACTGGTGGATTCTATGGAGTGATGGGCTGATAGGTAGCTACGCGAGGAGTTTTACTATTAGGCTCAGCTTGGAACTTAGTTTCTACATGGAGTTCATGTTCATTAAGCTTTTTTTTTTCTGTACTAACCTTTTATCTTTTACCACTTCTTAATATATGAATATCTTCTTCTATATCACTGTAAGTATTATCAAACATTACATACTCAAAACAACTATGTATCTTACTGCATTCTTAAAACTCCTTTCTCAGCTAAAAGCATTTTGATATATAAACTCAAAATGTTGAGGTACTTACCTCTGAATCCTTTGAAGAACTCTGCCTCTATTGCATTGTAGGATTTCAACGTGTCCACAATGAACTCTATAACGAAGCCCTCTAGAATGTTGTCAACCCAAAATTTGACTACTCGCGAGAGTGGACTATCTACTGCTTTAATTCTCTGATGCGAAGAAAATTTTGTAAATGTCTGCCCACGGGTATCTCTACAACCACTCTACGTCAAAGAGACATGGATGTTTATTCTCTTTTCTGGAAAAATCTCTTTCCACCTTATCCACCCAATTCCATATTTATGTTTTCTCTGGATTCCAATTTTCGGTGCTCATCACCAGTTCAAGCACACCAATGAAACCAGTTTTTGGCTCAAGATATGTTATTTAACATTCCAAGATAGACCTAGGTTCTGTGCGGTTCAACGAACCAACAAAACCCCTTTTCATCAACCCTTTCAGCAATAGTCTTCGAACAGACTAAGTTCTCACCCGAGGTGAAGTTATGGGGAGGTTGCGGAATAAGGTTTCCACAACCAGGTGGTGTGCGCTTCAACAAGTTAGCAACACGCTACGAGACTCGCACTGCAGACGAGGGGACTGCACGAAGCTCCACCTACTTCATGGGTCACACTTATGTTATCGTGCATCCAAATACTGTGCGGGAAAATGGGGACTGCGCTTCCTCTTCGGAGATCACATGACTTCAAAATACTTCACTTAATGTAGACTTATACATTCAACAAGCATCTTAAGCTGTAACCTTCCAAAATTATACAACACGATGAACTACAATACCACTACTCACTTTTGGTTCTGTGCTTCAGGGAATCGCACTATATAGACTTCGCTGACTTAAGGGTTTACCCATTTACTTATGCATTCGTCATGTTCAGAAAGACTTGTTCATTCAACATTCACTCATATGCATTCAACACTTAGCATGTCATTCCCATCATTCAGTCATATGGAAAATATACATGGAAGAAAAGATACATTTACTCATAAGCAAGAACTTAACCATTCATCAAGACAAATACACATTCAATCACATAACACTAGTATTTAATGTGGTTCACCCCCAGGATGGTAGGTACGTCCATAGGAACTATTGTTATATTATCAATTGGAAGGGTACAACAATTCCAGTCTGCCCACTCAGCTGCAGACTCTCTTCTCTCTTAGTAGGTCTCTACACACGCAACTGCAGAGCCTTTTTACAATGTTCAATCTCTCAACAGAGATCAATATTCAACAATAATCTCAATCAACATCTCTCTAACCCTTTCCCTTACAAAAATTCCCTTTATATATACCATTCCCTTTAGGTCACGTCTCTCACAATGTATTTGGGCCAAAAACCCTAAGGTTCCCCACAATGGGTGTGGTTACAATGTCTTTCTTGACAAGTTTGGAGTGAGCACAATGGTTCTTTAGTGGAGAGAATGCGAGCATGAGCTCGATGATGTGCAAGCAAAAAATGATCCACAATGTGTTGCAGCGTTGAGAAATAGTGGGCTACTCAAGTACTTTCGAGTGTCAGGGATGAGGTCCCAAGTAGGTTTGTTGACATACCTGGTCCAATGTTGGGACCCTATACAGCAACATTTCCAGATTGGTGAGAACACACTGACCATAGATGTCGAGGACATCTACTTTTTGAAAGGGTTATCCTGGCAAGGAAGACTTGTGTCCTTGACAAGGTCACGAGGTGGTGACCGCTCAGTAGAGGATATAATTGATCAGTGGTGTACTCTAGGTACACCGATGACAGGTGGGAAGATTCCCATCAAGGATGTTGATGACCAGTCTCTTTGGATGGTAGTCTTTACTATTGTGTAGGTAGATGGCAGCAGATCTGCTCATCTGGCGAGAAAATCACAGATGATGTATGTCGAGGAGTGCATGGCTCATACCATGTTCAACTGGTGTGAGGGGCTTCTCACTAGTCTCCAAGATCAGTTGACCAAATGACAGCGCGGGGCACTGAAGCAGTTTGGGTATGGTTCAGTGGTAGTGCCCTTTATGCTTGAGCAGGTGGCCCACTTGCACCCACAAGTAGACCTCGAGGATTGGGATGCGAGCGATCCTCACATGATCATATGGGAAGAGGTGATGGCTCGCCATGGTGGCGTGGGTCCCATAATCAGTTTTGGTACAGGTTTCTTCCCATGGTTGCAGGAACAGATCCTCATGGTTGAGGATTTCCCATACCACGGTACAGACTTCTGAGGAGACCCAAACTTGACACTTCTCGAGGGAGCGCAGTGGGATGATATCAGTAAGAACAACTGCTTGTGTTTTTTCATTTTATGTATTCTATGATTTGTTTTGAGTAGTGTTGATAACTTTTACATGTTTCTTGTAGACGTGGGTCTAGAGCGACCACTTCGAGTCTCTCTCCTTGTGTGGACAGGAGCAGCACTGTAGGTGGGCCCTGTGGTCCACGATGCTCTAGAGGACCTATAGGCGGTCGAGAATAACCTCCAAAGGATAACCTTGGAAATCCCAGATCTGGGTTTCCATGACCTACCCCATCTCTATCAGAAGCTGATGGTTGGAGTATTAGTTCGTTTTGAAATGCTTCTCCAAAAGGTGGCGAGGTTCGTAGTCTGCTTCTATGCACAGCCTAGGGTTGCACAGCTTAAGGCTTCGGCGCATGTTTTACTTATGTATATACTGAAAAATTATGAGCTTGATATTTTGTAGAGATGACTCTTACTGAAAGCTAGCATGCTTCAGACTTTTGTATCAGCACTACCATTTTGTATCAATTTATATATATACAGACACTATTGGCGGTTTTATACATCTTGTGTTCTATTGGTGATTAATGATATCTTGTTTACATGTTTGCTTATACAATAGATGATTTACATGTTATGTCTATCTTTATATTTTATGAATATGTTATGTGTCTGCAATGTACCAATCTAAAATGAAGTTGGCCATCGAGTTAGCAACTGTATTGATGTCTCGTGGTATGTGCAGGTATTGAATAGATTCAAAGGACCTTTCCAGAATACGGACTAGTTGGAAGAGATGGAGTAGAGTAGGGTCGTGGATAGCATAGATACGGTTAAGATGAGAAACCACTAGTTGTGAATCCAAATGGATGAGAATGTGGTTCATACCCAAGGAAAGAGCATCCATTAGGGTTCCAACCACTGCCTGGTATTTTGTGGCATTATTGGTTACGTATCCTAGACAACTTCCTCCTGAGATGATAAGCTCACTGGTGGGAGAATAAAGTATCCAGGCTGTCGAAGCAAGGTTACAGGTATGTTGGTTGGTGTCATCCATGAATCCATAGAAAGTTTCCATCTGCACATGCAGACAGAACATGGTATAAGTAGTGAAACAAGATCTAGACACACTAAAACAAAGCATCATAGCACACAAAACACACACCATGTACGGTATATACAAGATACCTATGTGTTAAAAACTCAGGCATAGTACCTTTTTAGGTAGAGCCCATTGTGGGGCTCACCCAAACATATCCCATTATAGTCCTCTAGTTCTTAGGATCCCTTCTCCAAAACATGTTTCACTATGTATCATCCGTGCCACATGGACTTGAACTTACCTGCCCCCAACTTATCGTGCTTTTGGACATATGTGAGAACCAACTCACCCTCTTTAAAGACATGAGGTTTAACTGACCTATCGTATTTTTCTTTCATGTGTGTCTTGTGTGCCTCGTTGGCAAGAGCAGCATCGCTATGGGTCTTGTCAACTTTCACTAGGTAAAGGAAGCGTTCTTCGTCGGCAGTGGTGTTCGGAAGAAGTTAAACTATGAGTTTGAGTGATGGAATTTTGCAGTCTACAGGTAGGACTGCCTCCAATCTGTAAACTAGTTGGAATGGTGTATATCTAGTGGCAGTCATGACGGAGGTCTGGTATGCCCATAGTGCGGAAAAGAGCATGTTGTGTCAGTTAGACTTGTGCGTACCCACCTAACATTGAATCATGGTTTTCAAGACCTTTTTAATGGCCTCTACTTGTCCATTGGACTATGGGTAGTAAGGGGTTGAGTTCTCATGATGAAAACCCAGTCTGGCGCTCAATTTGTCTACCATGTGGATCTGGAAGTGAGACCCATGGTCGATGACTATGGTTGTGGAACTTCGAACCTTGAAATAACATGATTAAACATGAAGAGTGCGGTGGTTATTCCATCTTCGTTGTACGTAGGCATAGCCTAGGCCGATTTAGTAAAATAATCCACAAGCACTATGACGTAACCATGCCCCTCGGTCAAGGTAGGCTTATAGTGCATGAAATCTATGCCCCATTTTGCAAAGGGGCCAATGGCAATAACCGGGTCTAAAGGGGTTGGTTGGGTGCGCTTTTTTGTTTGAAAATTTTGGCATGGGGGACATTTCTTAATGGCCTCAATACAATCTTTAAAGATGGATGGCCAGTGATATCCCACACATAGTATCTTCTGGGTTGTAGCCATCCTAGAGAGATGACCGCCACAAGCCCCAGAGTGACAGTCATTCAAGACGTGTTCGGCCTCCTCATGTGTCAGATAATGTTGAAGAACAAAATAAACACCACGTCGATATAGGGTACTGCTAATGATCAAGTAATACTTGGTGTGGTGACATATACGATGACAATCGTCATGAGACAATTGGGGGTTGAACCATTGGGTTTGAAGATATAAGGTAATATCTCCATACCATGGGTTGAGTGTGCTGATGAGGAACAACGATTTGTCTGAAATGGAATCATTGGGCTCAGATCCTAAATCAACACAGGAAAGATCACTAATGAGCTCGAAAAACACCAAAGATGTCTTAGACTTGGCCTTCTCGAAGAAGAGATCGGATTCCTGAAGTATCACAATCTAGCATGAATACTTTCCCCCGAGTACTTGATGTGTCAGAACATGGTACATGGGGTTCGCGTTGGTGATAATGGTCGTGGTGCATAGTAGTATATAATGACAAAACTTTTGGACGGCAATGACTGCCGCGAGAGAAAGCTTCTTGACATGTGAGTAATGCATTTCAGAATCAATAAGACCCTTACTCAAGTAATAAATCACATGTTCCTGGGCATTGTTGTCCTCCTAGACCAAGACCATGGCGATCATGGTGGCGGAAGTGGCAAGATAAAGGGTGTAATCCTTGTAGTAATTGGGAGGTTGGAGCACAGGGGCATGCGTAATGGCATGTTTCAGACTATCAAAGGATTGGTGCACTTGATCATCCCAAATGAATGGGACGTCCTTCTTTATTAATCTCATGTAGCCCTATGCCTTCTGAGCAAAATTACAGATAAAACGTCATAGGTAAGTTGCCTTCCCTTGCAAAAATTTTCGTTCTGTAATGTGAGTAGGAGGTGGGAGAGCGACGATGGCTTCCACCTTCAAGCAATCAATGTGCATCCCATCCTTCGAAATGATAAAACCTAGGAGGTGTCCATACTCAATGCAGAAAATACACTTGTGAGGGTTCAGGCGGATGTTGTACCGCCTGCACCTGAGGAATTCAGTCGTCAGATGATCGATGTGGAACTCATGCTATTGCAAATGAGCAGGTAGATCGTCGAGATAGTGTTCCACAAAGTCCTTCACATCATGAAAAGCATACGACATGGCCCACTGGAATGTGGCACCAGCATTTTTGAGACCAAAAGGGAGTTTGCGATAAAAAAACATGCCCCAAGGGAAGATGAAAGTTGTCTTATGTTGGTCGGTCGGGTGGATCTCAATCTGGTTGTAACTGGAAAATCCATCCATGAATGAAAAGATGACACTTCCGGAATAATTGTCTATGATCTGATTGATAAAGGGAGTGGGGTAGTTGTCCTTAGGACAAGCCTTTTTCAAATCCCTATAATTGAAACAGACTCGGATGGTGCCCTACTTCTTAGCCACAGGGATGACATTTGAGACCCACTTTATTAATGGAACAGGGTGGATAAATTCGGCCTTCAAGAGTTTTTCAATTTCTTCCTTAATCACCGTAGTTTTTCGAGGGTGTACCGGTCGTAACTTTTGACGGACTGGTTTAGCATCAGGATAGGTTTTAATATCATGCGAAATGATAGCAGGGTCTATCCTAGGCATTTCCTCGTAGGTCCAAGCAAACACATCCCAGAATTGCTTGAATAAGGCCGTGAAAGTAGTAATCTCTTCAGGGGAACATTTCTGGCCTAAATGAATATGTTCCACTATACCAAGGATAACCGAGATGTCAACCAGAGTGGTGTGTTCGATGTTTTCCAGGTTTCCCTTAGTGTCTGTATGACATGTGAGTATCGAGGACTGGGAGCAAGGGTAGGCATCCGGTCTAAAAATGGTGGTGATATTGTTCTCCAAAGAATCCAAGGGGGGTAGGAAAGATGATCGGTGGTGGAAGTCTTCCCATGGAGGGTCATCCCTGCCCATAATCTCCATAATGGACTTATCGGAATGAAAATTTCGGAGCAAAGGATATGGAAAGGATGATGTCTGTTGTAGAGAACAAGATGTAGAGGCCATAGCCAAGTGGTCCTCGAGTGCTGATTGGATAGCCTCATAAGTGAGTTCAGTGGGTGAAAGAGGCATGGTATCTCCAATCAGATGCATAGTGGCTTCGTCGGGTACAAACCATTGATCGGTGGAGTTGGCGAAAGAAGAAATCATGTTCACCGTGGCAACATGGTTAGCAGGATCCGGGGTTGGAAAGACACCCATAAGAGATGATTCTTTTATGAGGCCGACCCCCACACTCTCATATGGTTGTGAATATTTCCCAAGTGACGGGATGTTATCGTCGGGATGAGTAGTAGTGTCCGGTGTATAGAAATCCAGTTGGTTGACAATGACAATCCGACCTTGGTGGGGGAATTGCACAATGTGGAAGAAGGATAACACAACTGCAGTCATGGCATAAAACCAATTATGACCAACTAAAATATTATAATCCAAAGGGGCTGCAAATACTTCCACGTTAATGGTTGCAGTTTTACCCCCCAACTCAACTACTAAGGATTGTAGTATCCCAGGGGGTTGAAAGCCACGACCGTCAAATGCTTTCAAGGTAGTGGGAGAACGATTTAACTCACGAGAACCAATTTCTCTCCAACACAATATTGACATGACCAAGGTGGAACCACCTTCGTCTAGTACAGTATGATGGACTATTTTCCCAACAATATTCGTAGCAACTTGAAATTCTAGCTGGTGGGAAAGCCTCGGTTTAAAGTACTCGGGTCAGAACATGATTGTATTAGAGGAATCCGGATCAATCGCACCAATGGAAGCGAGAAGAGTAGTGCGCTGGTTGGGACAGTTCTGCAATACCTCTAGTGTCGACATGGAACAAGGGGCTTGTGTCAAGTCCTCTACAATGCTGTAGTTTTGAGCTGCCCAAGCATTTGGATTGAAAACTACTTTTCAAATCGTGCTCTTAGGCGAATGAAATAATGACTCTAAGGAAGGCTTCTCAATGGTGATAGAAGTCGGTGGCATGGTGATGTCAAGAATAGAAGTGGAATATTTTTTAGTATTACTTCCTATGGGTTCCTTTGGAGGGACTGATTCATACGAACACGATCATGTGTTCAAGTAAACCTTCTCACTACGAATCATGAGAACATGCGCTTTAGAGAATTCCTCTCCGCGTGAAGGAGAGGTTTGAGCGATCAGTTGTTAGTTCTGAGTGGGGAAGGGATCTCTGAGAACTGTGGGAATGGGGTTTCCCTTGAGAAACTTCTGCACTTCATCTCGGTGGGGACATTCCTTGGAGAAATGGTTGCCACTACACAGTAAACAAGGATACTTTATCTCCCTCTTCTATTTCGTGTCTTCAGGGGTGGTTAGAAGGATTCTTGGGTTTACCTTTGTTTTTCTTCTTTCTACTGGATTTATGAGGTGAATCTGATTGAATAGAATTCACTTCTTAAGTGGAGGCAGGAGTGGATGACCTAGTGGTGCTTTTTCTAGCCTGTGGTGGGGATGTGGAAGAACCCTGTGGGTTCGATGGTCTACCAGTTTGAGTAGGGAGCTGGGAGTTAAGGGAACCGATAATTCCATCATCCTGAGGTCTCTTGGGTGGTTTTGCGGGGTCATATGTAGGGCGGGGTGCGTCAGGAATGATTTCATATAACATTCCAGATTGTCCATAGAGCAGGTCTATTTAATGCGCACAGGTGATAGCCTATTCCTCGGTGACAAACCCTCCCATGGCCAGGTCTCGAGCTACAGTGGAAAAAAGAGACTTCGTGAACTAGTTGGCTAAGAGTTGTTCTGGAATATGTGCCTTAATAAGACGTTGTATCCTCCGCCACTCATGGATATGATCAGAAATATGAGTTGCAGTGTTTTGACGGAGCAAAGTCAGTAGGTCTGTACCAACTTCGTAGCGTATGGGTAACTGGAAATGAGTCAGAAAGGACATAGAAAAAGAGCAGAAATCAGGAAAGGAGTGTGGTGGTAATTCAATATACCACTTGGCAGCTGGGCCCGTGAGATTCAGTTGGAATAACCTTAGACAGATTGAGTCATCCATCAAGGATTTGGATGAACACCATAAATGGTATGTCATGACATGGTTTTTTGGGTCTTCACCAGGTTTTCCATCAAATTTGGGAGTATCAGAGGGTAGTTTGACCGGAATTGGTGGCCAATTATATCTGTGCAGGATAGGGTCATTAGTCAGATGAGACAGGTCATATAGGTCCAAAGTGGTCAAAAAGGGCAGCTGTTGGTTCAACTGTGGATACTGATAGTATTGATATGGAATATAGGGACCAGTAGCACCTTGCATCGATTGGTTGTAGGGTGTTCCTGGAGGAAATTGGCCGTAAGGGTGTGTTGCACTGTTTTCCTTCAACATGTTCAGTCATTTGGGGTATAGAACCAACCTCCTATCCAAGGGGTGTACTTGCAGGAAATGAGGACTGACTAGGTTCATAAGTGGTCATCTTATGGATGGATGGTTCCAATGAATCATAGGATAAAGAACGAATTGGGATATGTCGAAATATGGGTACCTTCGTGTCTTCGGCCCTTCGTAATAGACTTTGTCTTCTAAGTTCGTCGATGAGGGTACCTAATCGGTCTAGTAGATTACGAAAGGGTGCCAGAAGCACTTCAGGAGAACCCCAACTGGGAGGTGAGATGGAAAAATGAGCCATTTGTTGACCTAGAGATGTTTCCCAAAAGGATGCAGTTGGACCAAATGCAACAGATACAGGGTCGTCCTGGGATGAATTTAACCATTCTATAGATCCAGGGTCATCTTGGGATGAATTTAACCATTCTATAGATCCAGGGTCTCCTGGTATCACGCGAGGGAGAGATGTGTCTCACGAAGTGGAAGGTTCCGCCTCTTCGCCCCTTGAGGGGTTGAAGGTTGGTGAGTTTGGAGGAAACATATGTGCTCGTGAATCCATAGTAGGGTTTTCTACTTCAAGTGACACGATCGTGACATGTGGGTCCATGGTTACCCTCGAAATTACCTCCTAGTTAAGGGGATATTCAGGTGGTAAGTTTAAAATTTTGTGGGAACTTCTCCAAGTTAATTCATCCAGAGTGAATGAACCATAATTTCTCCTAAGCGTATTCTAAACAAAATAAAAAGCAATCCGGAAAAAATCTACGCAAACTAAGGCCAAAAGAAAACTTATGTGACAGGTGTGGATTTGAAAGTTTAGAACCTCATGGGATTGTAAGGGCTTTGCAACTTGCGATATACTCCAAGGTCCAATAGTTATAATCAGCCCAATTTTTCATAGCACTAACCAGGGAGGATTAGGACCGTACCCCTGACCATATAACCCAACTACCTGATAGTACGTGCGTAGTAGCTCCCTGAGTGTTGTTCTCGGTGTATTTCTCTGCCAAGATAGCCAAATGGTTAGCTCAACTGGTTTAAGGAATCACAGAAGTGTCTCCCGATATACTCAAGGTATATGGGAGCTCAAATCCATGTTGGTGATTTCTAATGCACAACCATACAACAAGAGCCTTCTGATATACTACTAAGTACGTGAAACACCTTTCGATATATGTTGAGTACATGAAGTTCCTTTTGATATACCCTAAGGTACGTGAAAGATCCTTCGATATACCAGTTGGTACGTGAAAGAGCTTCGATATATCGGTTGGTACGTGGAAGAACTACAGTGCCCCCGGGATGCAGTGCAAGAAAATAACAACAGCTGCCATGTTTTAAGACGCTGGAACATGTCTCTAACTTAACAAACAAGTTACTAAATATTTTAACCTAGTTCTATCGTTAATTTTATCTGGACAGTTAGGTGAATGGATTAGGTGAGTACATAAATGTAAACATAATACAATCCCTAACTACATGAAAAATGCACTCTTTCTTTTGATGAAATCTATGTACATGAAGGAGAAATAATTTTCCAATGGTCTCACAAAATATTAAATTTCAATAACACTCTCAATCTACCAAAAATGATAATGAAAAGCACTCTTTTCGTTTTTCAAGCAAAACATGAAAATCAGCAACACATCAAATCCAAATCAAAGCACTTATTTTTGTCTTTTCAATTAGAATGAACCTAATATGATGAAAATAGAGAATCTCTATCTAGAGCACACTAGCTTTTCAAGTTTCACAATGATAACCTAAAAGCACGAAAATCAAAGATGCATATAACTTCTTTAAGCATGGAATCACTTTTGAAAAAAATTGACTACACTTGGATTTCTCAAGAAAATGAATGAATCATAATTCGAGAAAAATACAAACAATTAATTCTCTTTCCAAACTTCCCAAAAGATCCATGATGAATTCCAATTCATGAACCAATTTTTATAACAATTTTCAAATGCACTTGAAAATGGTAAAAATGAAGCACTTTTAATTTTCCTAATGATATGCCAAGACTAAACTTGATAAAAATGATGTTTTTAAGTGTAAAGGGCTGAAGAGAAAGACTACTTGCAGCACTCTAAGCACACATAAATTCTCAAAGAAATGACAAGCACTCCAATGACATAAAAACACAAAAAATCACTCAAAAAGATCAAGAGCAAGCCAACAAGTGATAACCAAGCTCAAAAAGGGTTTGTGAGCATATCTAGCATGCTGGATAGATCCAGTGAGGTAATAAGGGAGAACAAGATGGAGTAGATGACCGTGGGGGATTGAAATTTCCCACCACTTCCATCAAACTCACTTGATCAAAAGAACCCAAAGACGAACACAAGCAAACCAAACAAAACAATGTTGAATAAACAAGACCTCTTCATGGGAGATACAGTACAGAGATGTATGTTGATCAATCCAAAAATCAAAGGGTTTGGAGAAAGAAACCTAGGCTTCAAGTTTGAAAACTCGACGCAGGTTATGGTTGGTCACAAAGTGCCTAGCGCAGGTTGCAAACAGGGGAAAAGCATCGACGGCACAGAATGTCAAATCGGCATAAGCACTGATGGCGCAGTATGACCAGAGGCAAAGTGCGCTCCTGGGTGGATAGGCACCCTGGATGTACTTCCCAGTTTTGTCGGGTGAATAACTCAAATCAAACAAAGAAAAAAATCCAACCAATGATCAAATAAATCAACTGAGAATGGCTCAACAGACCTAGAGAAAGTCAGCAAACTCTCAGAAGAAAGAAACTGATGGCGAAAATAGGCTTAAGAGGAAAAGCAATGGATAATTAAAGAAATCAAGAATAACACACTCAAACTTGAAATCAAAACTAATGTAAATCCCCAGTATGGTTGCCATATTTGTTATTGGACAATCTACTCAAGCGTACACGAGCCAGATCTCCCTAGTTCAATGTGAATCTGGAACAAATAAAGACAGAATACAAAGTTACTTTTTTAGATCTAGTTAAATATTGAGGACTTAGACATCTTACCTTTTCGATAGCATATCTTCTTCCTTGTTGTTGCTCCAAGTCTCGCAATCGTCAGATATTTAGTTGCAAGACCTATCAAGACATATGGAAACAATACAAGCAGTAAAATATGTCTAAACAATAACTGATCTAAGTAAATAGTTAAGTAAACTACAAAACATTATCAAGACAATAACATTTGTGGAAAGAGTTTATATTATTGTATAAAAGAGGGAAATACAAAGCAGAGAGATGATCACAACCCAAGCCTTAACATTGCAATCCTCCTCCAACAAGTCAAGCCAATGCCTCCAAAGGAAGTGAGGGTCTCCCAATAGAGGAATAGGGATCTCCTAAGCTGATTTCACCACCATGTAAGTGTTATAGGCTTCTTCCCCTTTGGAATGGATAGGTGCCTTGTATTTATAGGAACAAGTGGATAGAGTAGGTTGAGGATCATGGCGAGAGGGATAAGGGATCCTCCATTGAGGTTACAGAATCGTAGGACGGCTCACCTAGGAGTTAGGGATAGGGATCCACCTCATCCAACTTCTAGAAGTCTCTCAAAAGCTACCTTTATCCCAATTAACCAACTCCATCGCAAGTTGAATGAAGACAACCAACGTTAGGGAAGGGAAATGCAGGTGGTACAAAGATACTTTGCGCCATTGGCACAGGCTGGAAGAATACATTCTGTGCCGACCCTATTTGGGTGCTAATTTCTCAAGGACAATGTGCGCCAGACCAACTAGAAATGTGGACAAAGGGCATCAGCTTGCTCTAACATGACTTGCTTGATCATGGGAGCTTCAAGGATTGAGGCACTGAGTTAACAAGGGACTCACGATGATGATATTTAGTTGAAACACACCAAGCTATTCAACTTGCTCAACAGGTCACCCTCAATTCTATAAAAGAAGGATTCAAACTCCATTTCACAACTTGTGTCATTGTGAGTTTATGAGTGAATCATTTTAGCTTCTCAAGGTTTGGTGATGTGCCCAAGCCAATCAATGGGTGATGTGCTCGATTCTTTCACTTCCCCTCCTCTGCTATGATCCCCTTCTTCCCCTTTCATCCATGAAGACTCTTTTTGCAGCCATTGAAGACTGATATGCAGCCATTAAATACTGATATCAAGTTGGGGTCGAATTGCTTCAAGCATCCAATTCGAAATCTCTACTAATTCCCTTCATTCAATGGGAACAATGTGGAAGGGCCGAAATGGAGCTTATGGATTCAGAACTTCTGAGCATTTATGGGTTGTGAGACATGTTCCATTGCATCTAGAGGGTCATTTCCAGTAAGAAACACATTTTTTCTTGTTGGAAAAGGTGTCCGAATGACTGGTGAGCTCCTAATATGGATGCCTAATGGGGGAAGCTATACCAAGAGCCTACTTTAAATGTCAACTCGGGGAACGTACAAACTTTAGAGATGCATGCACTATCTATGCTCTTATAGGATAATCTCTATCACAGTTGGATATCAGTATCGATGTTCTAAAGGTTGCCTACTAAATATGTAAAAACTGGTTATGCTACGGAATTAAATACTGGAAAGTAATAAATCTATTTAAAGGAATTAAAGTACTGAAAGCAGCAAATATGTTCTAAGAAATAAAGATACCAACAACAGTAAATCTGTTCTAAGAAATAAAGCAGGAAATCTATTTTAAATAATTAAAATGCTGAAATAATTAAATGTTGATCTGTTCTAAGAAATGAAGATACAAAAACAGTAAATCTATTTGAAATAATTAAAATGCTGAAATAATTAAATGCTGAGAATAAAAATATCATAACAGAGCTATTCTACTATTGGGGAAACAAAGTCTGTAACTACTATCTGTGCATAAAATTGGAGTCTTGATCTAACTTGTTTTACCAATCTAGAATTGAAGTATGGTCATTCTATGCTTACCCATCTATTACTAAGAAGTCAAAAGAAACTAATCACGATGAGAAAATGCAGTGAACTCCAGATCTAAACCATGACATTGAAGCAAAGCTATTACACATGTAATCATTGATAAAAATATGCGTTGAAAGAAAGCACCTACAGGACTACGGAAACCGTTATGCTGTACTACAGAACGTATTATAAACTACTACGGAAATAATAAATCATTCAAGCGCTTCCATATGCAATATAACTGTTCATCAATGTAAAAACGCATATTTGAAAGAAATACCTGCAAATAGAAATCTCCTGACTTACGTGTTGGAGGGGCCCTCCCCAACCTGTACTCAGGAGAGAATAAAACTTATAAATGCTGGCTGGAATTAATCATCAATCTTTCATTAAGATATAAAATCCATGTCAAAATAGAAGTCTGTACTTCTCAGTATCTCAATAGTGCACAAAACGTTAAAAATAATGTCTTTCCAAAATAATAGCAGGGGCCTCTCGCTACCCGAGAGGTCCATATTTATACGATTTAATGCCAATCCTAACTAATTGTCAAAATGCCGATTCTTCTTTGAACTGGAGTGCGCCCCCCTATAAGTCAAGAATAGGGCGCCGAGCTTGGTGATCCTTTAGTCTTCTACACGTCCATCCTTTAATGACCCCGAACCTGCTCAATCACGCTTGGTTTCCATATAATTAGTTTATTTGATACGCATTCTAACATACAAGAATAATCATAAAAACAATTTCATTAAATAATTAAAGTAAAACACTTTTCCCACAATTAAATGTGTTTCTTTGCCATTGCTTGAGCTGGACTATGGGAAAAAGGGTCATCAAATACCTGAAAATTGGACTCATCATTCTCTCCCCTACTTGAAGGATTCACCCATCCTTGGGTGACTTATTCAATTCGTCGATGACCTCCCTAATATCCCATGCTACCACCTTAGTTATCCCTGCCTGCCTGTGATATCCAAAATGTTGATCCTCGCTGGCCCATGTCCTCCTATCTTCCTCTTCATTAATCTGTCCCTTGATGACTGGGGAAAGAAATAATGGGGGATTCAGCCTCATCCCTATCCATCTGAGTTGATTTCTTGCCAGAGATTCCTTGTAGAGTTTGGTTTTGAAAATAGCATCATTGAGCCTAAGGGGGGAGTGGAGTTCTTTTCCCTTCAGATCGTTTTCCACTCTTCTCCACCTTTCCTTGATGCACTCATGAACTTCCTTATGTGTGCTTCAGAGTGTAATGTCAAAATGAGTCATAGCCTCCTGTTGTTTTGCAAGGAGAATGGGTATCAGTTCCTCGTCCTGGGTGAGGATCCTGTGATTATAGATTATCCCTTCAGGGTGAGTTGGCTCTGGTCTAATCATTAATGGGGTTTCCCATTTAGATGTGACATAGAGATGGTAGTCTTGTGCTCGCTCAATTTCTTGGTTCATCCACGAACATAATGCCCTCAATTGAAACTAAATAATTATGCAAGAAGAATTCACTCAATTGGTCCTTTTCTAGCTCTGTAGAATTCAAACATTCATCCATAAACTCTTTGGGAGTGCTTACCTCTATGGGGAGCCCTTGCTTCAACATCTGGAGCTGGAATTTTCCCCATTTCTCCTGTATATAAACTGCATATACTGTCGACGATGGTCTGAGGTCCCGTAGTCTATCATATATGCCAATAGTAGTGGCCAAGACGTTCTTTAACTTGGTAATCTCCTGGTCTTTCTTTGCTAATTCATTCTGTTCCTCGGCCAACTTTTCTTGCAGCGCTGAATTCTTCTGCTCAGCCAGCCGCAGCTCTTATGCATGATGCATCTTCAGGATTTGTGTCTTCTCGGTTGAGAATGGGGGAGCTGTGGGATGGCTTCCTGGCCCAATTCTTAATGTTTCCAACTCATTTCTAAGCCTTTCCAATTCTTCCCGAGCCTCAGTGAGTTGGGAAATGACCTCGGGGTTTCCATTATGTGCCGGAGAATTCCCTTGGAAGTTTCCTTGCTCTTGCAAGCTCTGCTCTTCTTCTTTATCCATTCCTTCTTCTCCATCTTGTTCTTCCTCTTCATTCCTTTCCTCTTCTTCATCCTCTTCTTCCTTTTCTTCTTCGTCTGTAGTGGGATCCTTTTGATCTATAAAAGGATCAATGTCATCGTTAAACACATTGGTGACCAGGGGGCTGTGTTCCCTTTCTTTCTCCTTGGAGACTCGGTCTTTAGATACCTGCGTGAATCTCTTGTTGCACCTCTTCGACACCTGACTACTGGTAGGAATACCTGGGTTTGATTTGGGGGAGTCCTCTTTTGAGTGTTTTATTTTGACCAAGGTGTCGGCCACACTGTCCAAGTAAATTTTTCTTTTTTCCCCTGATACAGAAGTGGTCTTACGTTTTGATTCAGGTAGCAAGGGTGTAGTCCTCATTCTCTGAACGTCCTCAGTAGATACCATGATGAACGCCTCCCAAGAGAGCTCTCGAATCTGAGATTTTAGCTCCTCACCAACTATTAGTTTGATCAGCCCATTATGGGCCAAAGCATCTTCTTTTCCCTTAGCCACCTTCCTGCTCATCTCTGCTAGGGATTGGAGCAGGTAAAATGGAATGCTAATATTGTTGTTTGATGAGATGTGACTTATGTGCCTGAGAAGCTCTAAAATATGAAAATGGAAAATGGGAACATAGCTTAATCTTCCAGTGCATGTAATGTACCTCTGGACAATTGCAGCCATTTCATCCCATGGTGCTGGCATGGAGGGTCTTTTAACTCCATTTTTGTCTTCATCAAAAACCTCTCCTTTCTCAAAGAATGCTGCTTTTGCTGTGTGGTTTACCTCCCTGTCATTGCTGCTCCAATGCAGGCCCATTAGAAGACCAGTGTATTTGGCAATCATGTCCTTGTCCAATTTTATGCACAACCCTTTTACTCGGGTGACATACTGCTCATCTTTGATATGTTTGAGGTTTCGTGTGAACTCCTGAGCTACCCTTGTATCGTATCCTCTCAGTCCAAGGATAAATGGCATCCATCCTGAATTGTGAATGATCTGTAGGACTCTCGGGCTTTGATAAATGGCACTGTGATCTTTCGGTTCACTTTTCTTACAACCCTTCATCATTTTTAGGATCTCTCTTATGATCAGACAAAACCAGGGCTTTTGGAATGCAATTTTATACCTTCAACTTGGTCGGGCTCTGCCTACATGCTTGAGGAATACAAATGGTGCTTGTTTCTTGAGAATTCTGGGTGGTTACTTATATGAAAAGTCATGGAATATTATGCACCCTAATTCACTGTCTTTCTACACCTATCCTTTCCATCATACCTGTACTTGCCACTTTTAATCCCCTATTTTCCATGATCGATCTCTGTCTTCTCATGATCGACCTATGTACTGAAGGTTGCGATCGTGATTTGATGAGGTGACGGAATTTAAGTAGCGAGCATGACTTTTTAGGGTCATTCCACCATGCCGCCGATTTAGAGTTGAAGCTATCCTCAACTGACTAGAAACGAATGAATTGTGGGATAATGTTTTACCTTAAAATAAAATAAAATCATTTTAGAGATTACCTTGGTATGTATGCGTACCTGCATTGATGATCTTGGTACATTTTTCATGCATGGCAGAGTCTGTAGTAGATATGGAAATGTCTGTAGTTGATTTCTGCATGTCAGTAGTTACGTGTGTGGGTTGCTTTTTCCCTTTTTTCCCATTTGAATGTGCTGAAGTGTCTTCTTTTGAAAATTGTGCCAGCTTGTTGATACAATTCATGTGATGATGCTTCGTATTTAGGTGATTGCATGGCTGTATGTGACAGGATCTCTTGAATAACTTGCAGGTTCACGTGATTATGATATGTAATATATTGAGCTCATTTGAATTGAATTCAGACTCACTTAAATAGGTGGCAGCCTCACTTGAATTATTTTGCAGGCTCGCTTGAATATGTGGCAGGCTCGCTTGATTTATTTTGCAGGCTCGCTTGAATATGTGGCAGGCTCTCGTGATGATAGTGTAGAGTGAATGAAGAGTCTGTAGTTGTAGAAATTTGTGTTGGCTCTCTTGAATGCTGAATATGTTTGCGAATTTTCTGGCTTGCTTGAGTGTATATCCGTCTTTCTTGAATTGTGGTTGATGCCCTGTAAATTTCCTATTATTTTTTGTTGTTGTTGTTGTTGTTGTTTTTCTTATTCTCTTTTTTTTCATTCATTTTTTATTCTGTCTCTTTTTTTTTGTTTTTGTTTTATTGTAAATGAGTTATATTTTACTGATTTGCAGCATCTTCTATCAACATCAATTGTTGGTAGTAGAGTACCTGTGTAAATTCTTCTTTTGACTATGGTTTCTTGTAAAGTTTTAGGCGATGCCCATTGACTATCATGGGGAATTCTTCTTCATCAATTGTAATAATTTTCACAGACCCATTTTCATAAATTTTCTGTATAATGTAAGGTCCAAGCCATCTAGTGGTTAGCTTTCCTTTGAATGTGTGAAATTTGGAGTCGTAGAGTAGTGCCCAATCACCTTCGTTGAACTTTTTATCCTTCAAATGTTGGTCATGCCATTTATTTCTTTGCTGTTGGATGATTTTAGTATGTGTAAGTTCCTGTTGGCAGTGTTCATCCAATTGATTTAGCTGTAGCATGCTTTCTTTTTGAATTTCTGATAGGTCCTTATGTAAATCTGCTGCAATTCTTAATGTCTTTATTTCAAATTCGATGGGCAGCATGAACTTTTTCCCATAGACTAATTCATAAGGTGTGAATCCTGTAGTTGTTTTCCATGTAGTATTGTAAGCCCAGACTGCCTCACTAAGTCTGTCAGCCCAATCCCTTTTGTGAAGTTGGACGGTTTTTGTCAATATTCTCTCTAATTTCCTGTTTGTTACCTCAGCTTGACCATTTTCTTGAGGGTGATAGGAGGATGACTATCTGTGCTTTACATTGTTTCTTTTCATGAGGTCTTCAATTAAATTCGATGTGAATTGTGGGCCCTGATCAGAAACTACTTCTCTTGGCACCCCAAACCTGTGAAAGATCTTCTCAGTAAAGAATTTGGCCACACTGGTTTCATTTGTAGCAGCCAGTGCTGCTACCTCTGTCCATTTTGTAAGGTAATCAGTGCATACGAGGATGTAGCTTTTCTGATTGGATTGTGGGTTGAATGGGCCAACAAAATTGAATCCCCACTTTTCAAATGCCTCTAACGAGATCTGTGGATGAAGTGGCATTTCTTTTTTTTGTGTTGGTTTTCCCATTCTCTGGCAATCGTCACAATGGGCCACATACTCATAAGCATCTATGTGGAGTGTTGGCCAATAATACCCTGTTTGCAAGATCTTGTAGGCTGTCCTTTTTGCAGCATAGTGTCCTCCACAGGGTTCATTATGGGTGGCATGCATTATTTCATGTACTTCATCTTCCCTAATGCACCTTTGAAGTACTTGATCTGGCCCTTGTTTAAAAAGCATGCCCTCTATCCATGTACACGTGGCACTTTGTCTTATTACTTTTTTCCTTTCTTTATAACTGTAATGTTCTGGAAACTTCTCGAATACCAAATAGTTTGCTATGTCAGAAAACCATGGGCTTTTTATTGATATGGTAGAAAGGTGCTCGTAAGGGAAGTTATCTTGAACCAATTCATTATCTTTTCCATGTGTTACTCTTGACAAAACTTCAGCTACCACATTATGCTTTCCTGGTTTATCTATTATAGTGATGTCAAATTCTTGTAGAAGTAGCATCCATCGAATAATTCTTGCACTGGTATTAGGCTTGTTCATAAGATATCTGATCGCTGAGTGGTCAGTATGGATAAAACTTTGGTATCCTGTGATGTAATGCCTGAATTTATTGATTGCATGTATGATTGCCAAAAATTCCTTCTCTGTGACAGTGTAGTTGAGTTCTGCCCCAGCCAAATTTTTGCTTATATAGTATATGGCATAGGGTTTCCTGTCTTGTTCTTGCCCCAGCACAGATCCGATGGCTTTATCTGATGCATCTGTGTGAATGTGAAATGGAATTTCCCAGTTTGGTCCCTGAAGTATTGGTGTTGAGATGGTTTTCAGTTTAATACTTTCAAAGGATGTCATGCAGTTGCTTGTCCATATGAACTCGTTGTCTTTTGTGAGAAGTGCAATTATGGGGGCAGCAATTTTGCTATAATTCTCAATAAACCTTCTGTAGTACCCTGTCTGTCCAAGGAAGCTTCTCACATCTCTTTGTTTGCTAGGTGGGGGAAGTGTTCTGATTACTGAGACTTTGGCTTCATCAACTTCTATACCTCTTTGTGATATGTGATGTCCTAGAACGATGCCCTCTTCCATTAACATACTACATTTTTCATTGCTTAGGCACAAGCTCATTTCAATACATTTCTTTAATACTAATTCAATATTGTTCAATGCCTTATCGAAGCTCTATCCATAGGGTGTGAAATCATCCATAAAGACTTCCATTTTGTCATTCAGGAAATCAGAGAAAATACTCAATATGGCTCTTTGAAATGTTGCTGGGGCGTTACATAAACCAAAGGGTAGGACCCTATAGGCATAAGTTCCCCATGGGAATGTAAAGGTCGTCTTATCTTAATCAGCTGGGTGAATTAAAATTTGGTTGTACCCACTGAAACCATCTAAAAATGAGAAGTACTTGTTTCCAGATAATGTATCCAGCACCTAGACTATAAATGGAAGTGGAAAATGATATTTCTTTGTTGCTTTATTCAGCTCCCTGTAGTCCACACAAATTAGCCATTTGCCTCCTTTTTGGGGCAATATGACTAGTGGTGAGACCGACTCACTATCAGATATTGGATAGATGAACCCTGCATCTAATAAATTTTGTAGTTCGGCTTTGACTATGTCCTTCAATGTTGGGTTTAGTCTCCTTTGTGGTTGTCTTATATGAATAGAATCTTCCTTGATGTAAGTATAATGCTTGCAGATGTCAGGATGAATACCTTTCATGTCTGCATATGTCCATGCAAAAGCTCTGCTCTGCTCTGTTAATACCTTCACCAGCTGTTCTTCCTGTTGGGGTTGTAGATTAGAATTGATGTTAATTGTTTTTCCTGGTATAATCTCCACAACCTTTGTTTTGTCTGCTTGTTCTTCCAGAGATGTCAATTCTGCCCATATCTTGTTCAAATTTTTGTTTGAAGATTCACCTTCATACTGGTGATCTCTGTCAAAAAACCTTTGAAGACCATCATTGTTAGAAAAATCATTCTATATAAATCTATCTATCTGACCATCTTCATCTATGGCTTTTAGTGTTAATGCTACATCAATTTTCAGAACAGGTCTTATGTTTTCATTGATCATGTCATCGTAATCGTCAGTCCAGTTTTGATATTCTATGTCTTGAGATTTTCTAGCTGGCGGGTAGATGGTGATTTTTTTCCTAGACTGGCCACTGGTGATGGTCATGTTGCCTGACCTGCATCCTATGTAAGTGTCTGCAGTTTCCAGCCAGGGTCTTCCAAGTATAATAGGATATCCACTAAGTTTGCTCTTTACCTCAATGACTATGAAATCTGCTGGGTATTCCTAGGATTCGATATTGATTATAACGTCCTCAAGCATTCCTTCAGGCTTCACAGAGGATGTGTCTGCTAGTTGGAGTACTGTAGTTGTTTGTCCGACCTCTGATTGGAGACCTAGGTGGATCATAGTATCTTTGGTCATTACGTTTATAGCTGCTCCTAAATCAATTAGGCTCTTGTCGATTTGTTTGTTATTGATGTTGAATTGGACCACGGGGCTACCTGGGTCTAGATATTTGGGGTTAAACACAATGCCCATCATTAGATTGGCTAATTGGCCCACTACATTAATCGTTGGTGGGTCACATTTTCTCCTTCCAGGTTTCTTCAAACAATTCTCTTTTATATATTTGTTGCAGATGGGTACGTCTCTGATGACTTGTAAGATGGGGATTTGGATACTCAAGTGTTTTAATTCATTCAGAATTGCATTTTGTTCTTCATCTTTGGTACTTCGTATAATCTTTTCAGGAAATGGAGGGTTTCTAGTTCGTGTGAGTGGTTTAATTTCTTCCTCAGGAGGTTCTGGTTCATCAGGATGCTGAACATAGGGTTCTGATGTTTGGTCTTGAGCTTTAGGTACAGGTTGTTGGATGTTGTGTGGGGTATTCTGCAATGTTTTTCCAGATCGCAGGTTTATTTCGTTTATTTCTATGGTGTCTAAAACATAAGTTGGGAATTGTGTGATATCAGTGTTATAAGCCTGCTGCTGTTGTGGGGGTCTGTTATTATTAGGATTTGGAATTGGTTGGGCTGGAATAGGTGGAGGTCTGGGGGGTGGTTGAGGTTGTGGGGGTGGCATAATAAGTGGCTGTTGTAATGGCGCCCTCCAATTTGATGGATGGGGGTACTGGTTTTCATAATTTGTGGTGGATGGAAAAGGTGGGGGGTATTGAGGATAAGATGGTGGGTAATACGGCTGTTGGTAGTATGGTTGATATGTTTGCTAGTTTTGTTGCCATTGGTTTTGATTTGGCTGTGCTTTCCATGGAGTTGGTGCATAGTTCCAATTCGGTTGTCCTTGATTATAGTAAGTTTGATTGCTCTGCTGATATGGTCTAACAAAATTATTCCTCCTCTGATTTATAAAACAGAGTTGTTCTATGGCTCCCTCAGTTGCTGGGTCTTGAATAGATGCCTTACATGAGGGTAAAAGGGGACATTTATCAGTAGAATGGTCATCGGTGCAGAGACCACGTACTTCTATTGTGTTCAAGGTGCACTGCCCCTTCTCATGATTCTTTCTACAATGAGGATAGAATACTGCTAAGGCTTGGTTAAGTTCATCCTGTTTCTTTTTTATTTGAAGAGCATCAAGTTGCATGGCCAGAGATTGCAGTATGTCATTTTTCATGTCATCCAGTAGGTTTCCTAAATCAGATTTTGTAAGTGTTGGTGCTAAGGATGATGATCCACCAATAGATATATGTGTATCCCTTGTCCCATTGTTAGTTTTCCTAGATCTAGAGTAGTTTTTGAAGATTTGTAGGATCTGGTCAAAATATTTTTGAAATATATCTCCATCTCCAAGTAGATTTAAGACTTCAAAATTCTCTTCTTTTACACCTCTAAGAATGACAAGTTTTAATGATTCATGATCGAAGTTGCAATGGCTGGCTCGTTTGTAGCTGAGTTGAAATCTTTGGGCATAATCTTCTAATGACTCTCTTTCTCCTTGTTGTATCCTAAAGATTTCATCCCTAGTATCTTTGGCCTTGCAGTAGTCCCTATATTTTTCTAAGAATGCCTGTTTCATTTGATCCCAGCTAAATATATTATTCCCTTCAAGGCTCATGAACCACTGAAGTGATAGGTCTTTTAGTGTGGAAGGAAAAAGTCTTAGATTTTGTGCATCAGTAGTGTAATCAAATGATCTGCAAACTACCTCAAATTCAAACAGGAATGTGTCAGGATCTTCTGAATTCAACCCATGAAAGTTTGGTATATTATTAGGATTTATGTTCTTCATTCTGGCATCTCCAAGAGGTATGCTAATGGAAAAGGTGAAAATATCCCTAGGTTCCTCCTCTTCGTTTGCCATTGAGGTGTTTGAGCTAGAACTGGTAGTGAAGTTTTCTCTGTTTGGATCGTATGTGGGGTCAGTTTCGTTTTCAAAGTGTACCGATTCAAACTGAGAATGGTCAGAGCTATTATTACCATTGTTGCTCATGGGGTGCTTTGGCAGAAAGCAGCCAAATCTATCCATTTGCTGACATGGCATTCATTGGTACAAATATTTATGTTTTTGTTTTATGTAATTTTTGTTTTCTTTTTGTGCTTTTTAGGTGATGTCTCCTAAAAGATTTAGCACCTCCCTAGCAGCGGTGCCAAAAAGTGGTGAGCTCCTAATATGGATGCCTAATGGGGGCAGCTATACCAAGAGCCTACTTTAAATGTCAACCCAGGGAACGTACAAACTTTAGAGATGCATGCACTATCTGTGCTCTTATAGGATAATCTCTGTTACAGTTGGATATCAGTATCGATGTTCTAAAGGTTTCCTACTAAATATGTAAAAACTGGTTATGCTACGGAATTAAATACTGGAAAGTAATAAATCTATTTAAAGGACTAAAAGTACTGAAAGTAGCAAATCTGTTCTAAGAAATAAAGATACCAAAAGAAGTAAATCTGTTCTAAGAAATAAAGTAGGAAATCTATTTTAAATAATTAAAATGTTGATCTGTTCTAAGAAATGAAGATACAAAAACAGTAAATCTATTTGAAATAATTAAATGCTAAGACTGAAAATATCATAACAGAGCTATTCTACTATTGGGGAAACAAAGTCTGTAACTACTATCTGTGCATAAAATTGGAGTCTTGATCTAACTTGTTTTACCAATCTAGAATTGAAGTATGATCATTCTATGCTTACCCATCTATTACTAAGAAGTCAAAAGAAACTAATCACGATGATAAACTGCAGTGAACTCCAGATCTAAACCATGACATTGAAAGCAAAGCTATTACACATGTAATCATTGATAAAAATATGCGTTGAAAGAAAGCACCTACAGGACTACGGAAAACGTTCTGTTGTACTACAGAACGTATTATAAACTACTACAGAAATAATAAATCATGCAAGCGCTTCCATATGCAATATAACTGTTCATCAATGTAAAAACGCATATTTGAAAGAAATACCTACAAATAGAAATCTCCTCACTCTCGTGTTGGAGGGGCCCTCCCCAACCTGTACTCAGGAGAGAATAAAACTTATAAACGCTGGCTGGAATTAATCATCAATCTTTCATTAAGATATAAAATCCATGTAAAAATAGAAGTCTATACTTATCAGTATCTCAATAGTGCACAAAACATTAAGAATAATGTCTTTCCAAAATAACAGCAAGGGCCTCTCGCTACCTGAGAGGTCCATATTTATACGATTTAATGATGATCCTAACTAATTGTCAAAATGCCGATTCTTCTTTGAACTGGAGTGCGCCCCCCTATAAGTCAGGAACAGGGCGCCGATCTTGGTGATCCTTTAGTCTTCTACATGTCCATCCGTTAATGACCCCGAACCTGCTCCATCATGCTTGGTTTCCATATAATTAGTTTATTTGATACGCATTCTAACATAAAAGAATAATCATAAAAACAATTTCATTAAATAATTAAAGTAAAACACTTTTCCCACAATTGAGTGTGTTTCTTCACCATTGCTTGAGCTGGACTGTGGGAAAAAGGGTCATCAAATACCTGAAAATTGGACTCATCAATGACCAAGATACAACCATTTTCACCAGAGCCAAGGTTTCAGTGTTAAGGAGTGCACGTATGAAGTTTCAGTTGATGAATGCACCCCTGAGAAGCTAAGAAGGTTTAGTGTGCCCATAATCTATAGCCATCATTTCTGAATTCATACTCCTATCAGATCCGGTGCAGAATTCTATCTCCTTCTAACCTTCTCATGTTTATCCTCTCAGTATTGTAAGATTTTCTATCATTGAATGTTCATTGAGAGACTGAATATAATAAACTCTCCATTTTCTTTTATAAACCTATGATCATGAACTTATGATTTTAATTAAAAATTATGAGAACCATTGTATGCATCGTAACTAAATTTACTAAGACTCTAAGGTAGTTTGGATGAAGAAAATGAAAGACTAGCTCTTTACACATCTTTTAATAAATAGTTTTTTCCATTTTTGCAATCCACAGCTATCTATGCACCAGTTTTATGATATAATGATTGTGTGAGACTCCTAAGAAATTATTGAAGCTATCCCAACTCTTTCCCTGAGAATTTGAAGGCTTAAAGGCATGTTTGAGGAAGCTTGGAAATCCACTAGTTGAGCAATCCTGAGTAGCGCCCTTTCCATTTTTTCTCCCAAACACCTCCAGAACCTCCCAAACCCTCAGAATATTTTTCCCACTTCCTGTTTGGAGTGATAAGGATTGATATCAACCCTTTGGTTGTATTCAAGTGTGAATTATGAGTTTAGTTTGTATATGTTGGTGTGCTCAGGAAGCATTAGAGTAGACTTCAGCCTCACTAATGTTTGAAACATAAATGGCCCCAATACTTTGTGCTTAGGACTCAGAGTTGGCCCTTTTATTTCTGCTGCACACATCCCCATAATTTTGGCATAACCTTAATTCATCTAATTCATAATCCTGAAGCCCTCAGATTGAGTTTTTGATCAGTTCTTCACTAACTTGTTTCTTGACTAGTTTCTGTTGCAACATTTCTGCTATAAGTAATTAAAAATTTTAAGATAATATCCATCAGATCAGAATCGGGATATTACATATTCTGGTGTTCACAATTTTATATATACATGAATTTACATCTTAGCCTTCGTAGGTTGAATATTTTGACAATTCCCTCATAAATGAAGGGGCGGTTGACCCTTCTTCTTCCCATTATTCTATTCATAATAGTTCTAGAATGCAATAACGGTCGGTCGATCCTTCTTGCTTTCACCATTCTGGATATAGGTGATTTGCTGGATATCATTGTTCACAATTATCTACTAAACAAAGGGGCGACCGATCCATCTCATCGGAAAATGGAATTCGGGACAAACATTTTTATATGCTAGAACTTAGGTGATGTTTGAGTCCCTACTATTTACAGCGGAAGTCGGAAGTCAGGAATTGTCGACATAGCCTTCATAGATTAAATATTTCTACAATTATCTCATAAATGAAGGGTCGGTTGACCCTTGTCGTGCTCAATATTCTTCCTATGTTCACCATTTTGGATATACAAGAATTGACGTCCTAGCATTCGTAGGTTGATCATTTTTAAAATTCCCTCATAAATGAATGGGCAGGAGATGCTTCTTCTGCCCAATATTCTTTTCGTAATATTTCTAGACTACAAGAAGGGTTGTTCAATCCTTCTTGTGTTTTTCATTATGTATATATATAAATTATGGATATAGGTGTTCACAATTATCCACTAAACGAAGGGGCAGATGAGCCTTCCATTCGGAAAATTTGAACTCCAAACAAACATTTTTTTATATATTCTAACTTAGGTTATATCCAGATTCCTTCTATTTACAGCGAAAGTCAAAAGGCAAGAATTATCGGCCTAGCCTTCGTAGATTAAATATTTTTACATTTCTCTCATAAATGAAGGGTCGTCTGACCCTTCTTGTGATCAATATTCTTACAATGTTCACCATTTTGGATATACATGAATTGACATCCTAGCCCTCGTAGGTTGAATATGTTTTCAATTCCCTCATAAATGAAGGGGTAGCCGACCCTTCAACTGCCCAGTATTCTTTTCATATTATGTTTATACTGCAAGAAGGGTCGGTCGATCCTTCTTGTACTCAGTATTCTTCCAGTGTTCACCATTTTGGATATACATGAATTGACAGCCCAGCCTTCGTAGGTTGAATAGTTTTACAATTCCCTCATAAATCATGTGGCGACCGACTCTTCTTTTTCCTAGTATTCATTTCATAATAGTTCTAACCTGCAAGAAGGGTCGATCGATCCTTCTTGTGTTCACCATTATCTATATAGGGAATTGTTGGATATAGGTGCTCACAATTGTTACTAAACAAAGGGGTGACCGATCTTTCTTGTCAGAAAGCGGAAGTCAGGAAAAATATTTTCTATATTTTATAACTTCTATGATGTCTGGATCCTGACTATTTACAGCAGAATTCGGAAGTTGGGAATTATCGGCATAGACATCATAGATTAAATAGTTTTACATTTCTGTCATAAATGAAGGATCGGTCGACCCTTCTTGTGCTCAGTATTATTCTAGTGTTCACCATTTTGGATATACATGAATTGACATACTATCCTTTGTAGGTTGAATATGTTTACAATTCCCTCATAAATGAAGGGGCGGTCGACCCTTCTTGTGCCTAGTATTTTTTTCATAATAGTTCTAGGCTGTAAGAAGGGTCGGTCGATCCTTGTTGTGCTCACCATTCTGGATAGAGGTGAATTACTTGATATAGATGTTCACAATTCTCTACTAAACGAAGGGGAAACCGATCCTTCTTTTCGAAAGGCAGAAGTAGGAAAAACAATTTTTATATGTTATAACTTAGTTTATGTCTGGGTCCCTACTATTTACAGTGGAAGTCGGAAGTTGGGAATTGTTGGCCTATACTTAGTGGATTAAATATTTTTACATTTCTCTCGTAAATGAAGGGTCGACCGACCCTTCTAGTTGACTTATTTGATAATATATCTAGTGGAAAAATTATTCTTTGTTTAAAATAAATATGATTTTTAATGTGCTTCTGTTATTTTATATTTCATAAATCGCTTCTGAAATGGATTTTGCTTCTGAACAATGTGTCCTGTTATTTTATATTTCAGAAATCACTTATAAAATGGATTTTGATTGTCAACAATGTGTGGACCTACTTTTGAATGGATTGAAATTTGTTGAAGGAATCTCTTTTCTAGAAAGAAAAATATTGCATAATATCAACATTCATGATGGATGTATCATTGTAAATGTTACCAATACTTTAAATGCAAGTCTTCAATTTTCCTATCCACCAAAAGGTGCAGATACATTGTCAGAGGTAGTTAGTGGTTATATTCAATGGCATGTATCTGAGAACGTTAACCAGATTGGGTCTGCTCTTCACGAGAATGAGGTAAATGATATACCAACTTCTACTTCGTCAAGTGTAGAACATATCATAACAACTGAGAATAAATATTATTTTATTATGAGAAAATTTAAGTTGTTACATAAGTGCTCAGAATGCAAGGATTGCATTTCCATAGGTTTTGTAACAAATGTGAGTGGGACTAATTTTGTTGGGGGAACATATTTGGGTGACTTATCATTTGGTATTCTGGTGGATGAAGTGATGTTTTCTTGTATGGCATGTTGTCCAGGGTTGAGTAGTGGAGGTTTTGTTGTATGGCCAATTAATAGAGTCGTAGATTTTAATACATAAACATTGTTTTTTGTTGAAAGCGATTTCAACAATAATCAATCTGAAACTACTTTGAAAGTATTAAGATAAAATCACAATGTCAAGTTGGGAGAGAAATTTAATTTGATACATCAATGTTATTTAAAGCCACATTATGTTGCTCGGGGAATAGTGTCAACTGTTTTTTAGGGAGACATTGTATAATTCAAAGCACTAGATGCTGGTGAGTTTGGTAGTTTAGTTGATAAAGTCTTCTGCAATTGCGAGGATTGTGGTGTATTTGAAGTCTCTCTTATAAGATGGCCTGTGAAACAATTTTTTTGACCTCGATGATGTTCCTTTGGATGTTATACTAAAAAAGAAAAGAGATGAATATATGGTCAACATTTGGAATATTTTTTAAGAATGTCCTTTATAGATGGTCCTTCCAAGTACTCCCCATTGTGAATATATAGATATTAAAGGTAATGGAACAAGGCCATACAATTCCGTAATGCGACAAGATGGAACTAAAATTTCCGAAATAAATTCAAGATCAGTAACTTACAGGCTTGGAATTGATTATGGTGCATTCCTTTCAAAAATTGTCACTGAAAATTGTTGCTCAAATATTTGTATGTCAAAAATTTCACTTCAATCTATTATAGTTTAATGTGTAAATAAATTTGATAGTATGAATGGAAATTCAAGAAGACAACATGTTATAAATTCTATAGGATCAAATGCTCATGTCACCAAAGAAGGAGATGACAGAAAAAGAAGCACGTTTACAATGAGATTAGACACAATAGATGTCTATCAAAATGCATGGTATAAATACCATGGGATAAAAAGGAGCACTTCTACAATTATAACAGCATGTTCTTGAATGGTGATGTGAGAGTTGTACATGGTAACAATTTCTTGGAAAAATCGAGGGAGAACACTGTTGCACTGGTAGCTAATATTAATAAAATTGTAGAAGAGAAATAATGCTTGGGCTCTTAATACATTTCACGACTCTAAGGGAATTGTAAAAATATTCAACCTATGAAGGCTAGGATAATAACTTTATAGAAAATGTGTGAATAAAAGTTAATTCTAAATTGATCTTCCTGTTTGGGAAGATCTAATAGCTTTATACAAAATGTGTGAATAAAAGTTAATTCAAAATTGACCTGCTTAAACTAATTTAAACCTGGAAAATTTGATTATAGTTTCAGAACAATCAGTTCTGGGATATTTGATGAATGTTATGCCAATTGAAAAATATATAAATCAGATCTAACATTACCAACTTCAAATAAAACAAGATAGTGAAAACTATGTTATTTTATTTAAAGGATTAAACCATAAGACTTTTCTATTAATGATATGCTAATTAGAAAATTATCATAAAATAATGATGTATGTAAAATAGTTGCATAAAATGGAATGCTATGAATCAAGTAAAGAAATTCATTTTACACATAATCTACACATAAACCATATGATGAGAAATCAACACACAGATCTATGTATTTAATGATCATACAACATAAAACAGAGTTACCGAATGATTAAGTGGGAAACCATATTTTCTCAAGGAAACTTGACAAATATGACAAAGAAAAGGAAAGAGAAACTGACTCCAATTCTTTAAAGTTTGCACAAAATTACAACTCCTCGAATACAGAGAATCTCCAGTTCTCTTCTTCGATGGTTTCCCTCCCCCCCACCCCTTTGTATGATATCTAAGTCTCTTTACATAATAATTACAAAAATCACAAAGGGACAAATCTCCCATAAAAGTAGGGATTACAAAATATTATTTCAAGATTTGCCAAGGGAAGATTGCCACTAGGAAAATATACCCAAAATTTCAACAACATCTTGATAATGTGCATGCTCGATTTGTAATTGTGATTTGCAAGTGAAAGACTCGATGTATCTTTTCTTAGCATTCGCCCATTCTCGCGAAAATAGGTTAATCTTCATTCCAAAAGCCACGGGTGATTCAATCAACTCTTTGATCTCAGCTATCTTGATCTGCTCAAGTTGCTCAATGTGTTCCTTTGACTTCAAATACTTTTCTTCAACCTATTCAACCATAAGCTTGGGTGGAAGAGAACTTTCAATCTGATTCATGACAGGGAAGTCCAATAAACCCAACAGGCTATCAGAAGCAAACCATATTTTCTTGGAGACCTTCTAGACTTCATGTATGGTGGATTCTACTATTTCACAGACATTTTCCCAGGATTCTAGAGAAACCTTTATCCTTCTGAGTTTTATATTGTCCAAGATGGGTATTTCTTCATGTTTATCCATTATATATTTCTACCAATTTGTTACTTCTTCAAAGGATTTGGTGGAAGCATTCCTTTTCTGATTGTGATCATAAAGGACATCTGGATATTGCTCAAAATATTTGAAGGTATCTTGAATCTCATTTAACCCCTCAAATAACTCAATCAGAAGCTTCCTATAATCATCACTAATCCTTAAAGAAAATTCTTTAAATTCTTTCTTAGAAAACTTTGAAAAAGAAGCAGCGGCATAGATGGATTTTGAAGCCTTTAATTGTTGGTCAAGGGCTGCTATTTTTTTAGCATAGTTTACATTCTACCCTTGTGATTCTTGGAGTTTTTGTTGGAGGACTTCATTCTACAATTGCATGTTCTTGTTCTGATTTTCATAATCATCCTTTAATGGCTGCAACTGGGATTGATGTTGCTCATTTATCTGAATTTGTTCTTGCTGAATATTTTGCAGTTCTTGCTCCTTAATCTCAGTCTCTTTATTAAGTGAGGTAACAAAATCATAATCATCCCCTGCAAAGTACCCCATAGCAGCATTTGTTTCAAGACCCTCATGTTTTACATTAGTGGATGTTCTTCTCCATATCACCATATTTGGGATAGTGCCCTGTACTATAGTCCCTTCTTATCTCTTTTAGAACTTTTTTTCACTATAGCCTTTTCTGGTCTGCTCCAAAAATACTCTCCAAGAGAGACCACTGCATCTTCTCCAAAATCTGCTACTTCTTCCACAGGGGATGACGGACACTCCTAGAACTATGACCAATGAAACAGGTTGGGAAACAACAGGGGTTGGTATGTACATGTTATTTGAGGAATGGAAATGGAATCCATTACATCATTTGAAGCTGAAGGTGAATAAATGGAAGTGGTGGATGAAGTGATAGGTTCTGTAGGAGTAGTTAAAACCTAAATCTCAACTTACTCTAAATGTGCAGTTTAAACTTGAATTCCATCTAGCTCTTGGTGATTTTCAACAAGGCAGTAGGTTGATTAGCTAGTGTGGATGGAGGAACGGTAAGATCTAATGATGATACAGAAGGTAAAATGGTAGCAATGACAAGAGGTATGGAAGATGTCACAGTAGAATTAATATCGATTTTCGGGAAATGAATGTCAGGGAAAGAATCATCAACCACCATATTTTCAAATAAATCAGAAGAAGTCTGAGTAACCGAAGTTACTATTGGTAGGATAACAGGAATAGAAACTGGACATGACAAGGTAGCAGGGAGTAACTCATCTTCTAAATCATTTTCTCAATATGAAGCATTGTTACTTTCACCACCTACCCTTCAGTCTTCTGCTTCTTGAATGGAGTTTAAGGTTTTGTGGGGGGGGTCACATGTAATCAGCCCTGGAGGTCCGATAGGTTGAGCAGTAAGCTCATAACCAGTCCTGGAATGCTCTTTAGAGTTCTTGTAGGTTGCAAGACACTCTCTTAAGGTTTTGTGACAGTAAACATGTAAAAGATCCTGGGAGATTCTATAGTCTGAGCTAGGATGCTCTTTAAAGGTTTTGTTGACGCACCTAATAAGTCCTGAGGATTCCACAGTATGGCCAGTGATGGTGAAGACCTGCAGGAGGTCGGGCCTACAACCAACATGAAAAAGGGCTAGTTCTATAGAACTTCCTATGATGAGAAGAATTTAGAGATAGCCCAGTGATCGAGATGTCGAGTACAACAGTAGTCATAACGAGGATGCTCCGTGATCCAGTGATGATGATCCAGCTCCAGAATTGAAGAATTGCGCCAATATGTATTAATGACCTATGTCTAGAGAATACCTTCTTAGTTAAGAGGGAGCATTGATGTATTTGTAACTTCAGAAGATATTCACTTGTATATTACATTTGTACTTTATTGTATATCCAATAGAGATGTATTATTCCTCTGATTGGAAGTGTCATCATTTGTATTTGCAAGTGTCGCAAGTTACATTGTAAGTGTCATCATTTGTATTGATGGGTTATTAGACCACTAGTGTGGGGTCGGCCCTAGTTAGGTCATGTGGTTGGGTTATTGGGATTCCTTAGGAATTCGGCCTTGTAATTTTATTAGCAGGTCAAGTCAATGTATAAATAGAGGGTGTGCCTCTCTCATTCTATTCATTCGCTCACTTCTCAAGATCGCATAGCTAAGAGAGAAAGTGGCGCACAAGTGGAGGAGGAGGAGTATCTACCAAAGACGTCTCTTTGGGTTTGATCATTGTGATCTTGTATTGTGGCTTATTATATCTCTAAGGAAGTCGCGGGGTTTTTCACCTTCTTGGTTTTCCCTGAGGAAACTCTGTGTCTCTTGTGTGCTTGTGTTATTGTGTTTATGATTAATATGCTGTACATGTTATTTTCTTAGTATGATCCTAAATGATAATGGAATGAAATTATGAAAAAATTAACAAATTTGTCCCAAGTATGGATATTTAAATAACTATTTGGGCTAAAAGATGCTTCCCATAAGAATATATTTAATTCATAGTGTCTCTTGCATCTCTAAATCCCCATTTAGAAATTCAAGGTTATGTTTTGTGTGAAATGCTTTATTCATTGGTCCTCTTGCACATGTTGTGGCTTGCTTTCGAGTGGATTTCTCTAAACAAAAAATACTCTTATTCCTAGCTAGTCATACCTTCAAACATAAGAATTTAGGAAGAGCCATCATTCTAGATTGTTTGGAGAGTAGTCTTCTTATACAACGATCATAGGTAAAAGTGCTTCCAATCCACAAACATATCCTTCCAAATTTTCCAACTTTGCGGATGCATAACCGGTTTTCCCAAATATGCTAATGATATTTGTTAGGCTTGTTGAGTAAAAGAGCACTTTAAGAATAGATGGGTGGATGACTCCTCTACTAAGAGGCACAAAGGAGATCGGGTTGGCCCCATAATTCTTTTTTTCTTCAAATTCTTCGTTGTTAAAAGTTTTCCCTAAGCTAATATCCAACAAGAATCATATATTTTCAATTGGCCATCAAAGTTGCAAATGCATTTCAATGTAATAGACTTTGGTGGCATTTGCAATTTTAGAAGTTGCGATCATTTTCTCTCTTTCACCAAATAATTCCTAGCATTTGGACCCTTTTTTAAAATTCCATTAAAATAATAATAAAAAATCAATAAACAAGGTGTGTTATGAAAAAATTATTATGATTTATCCATTGCATAAATAAAAATTACAATCTAAAAAATGTCAACCAACAACAATAAAAAATGACTTGATTGCAGTTACAAGTTATGAGTATCATCTTTGGTTAATCTTGATTGGTCATGATGAATTGTGGTCAATTGAGGATGATCAAAACAATGGTTTGCCTTGGTTAAGGGTAAAAACACAGTTAAATTTGTTTTTAAATATACTAAATTAGTAGTCAATCATAGCCAACTAACACAATCAACATTAAATCATAGGAGGGCATAAGATGAGAGGAGATGTTAAAATGATACAAACTATTCCAAAATTCCACTAGATAGAAATATGTGGGATAACACACAAGAGGAGATGAGCTTTTATAGTTTTATAACTTATTTCAAGATACCACGAGATAGGGTCTCTCTCTCTCTCTCTCTCTCACACACACACACACACACACACACACACACACACACACACACACACACACACACGTGCACACACACACAACACACACACACACACACACACACACGTCCCATGGATATGAAGTGGACCACTAAGCAAGAAAGCATAATAGATCCACAACCAATCAACTATTATGTTAGTAGAAGACACCCACTATTTATAGTCATTCCCATTGACATACGAATAATTGTATGTTGTGACTTATACATAATGAAGAACCAATACTCACATTCAATGTGTAACAACATACATGAAGTAATAATTTTTCATAAAAAAATACTATTATGCGCAAAACACAATAGTATGACATGTAATCACTAAATTTCAATCAATGAAAATGAAATACCAAAAAGTTCACTAAAACCAAAGCAATAGGATAACGTGGCAAGGAAAATGAAGATTATGTGTAAGAAAAAATAAGGTGGAAATAAAAAATTCCAAGTGTCAATGACAAATAAATGGGAAGGAAAATAAAATGGAATTTTAATTAAGATTGTAGTAGTTGTTGTTTTTTTTTTGGGGGGGGGGGTAAGGTAAAGTTCCACTTTGATCTACTTATTCTTTCAAAATTTCAATGATTTTGGTCGTCTTAAATTGGGTAGAAACTTTCAGTGAAAACATTTCATCGTCAAAGTTCCTATTAATCATGTGGAACTATAGCTTCTTGCAAAATTCTCGCTAGTTTTCAGGAAGAAATCCAATTGAAAAGAGGTTGAGGTTGTCCACTAATTAACTTCATTTCTAAATGGTTTTCAAAATGCAAAATATTATCCTAGTGGCCTAACAAAGAAATAATTCCCCTATTAGTTATATTCATTACATTATTGATCCATCATGTTAATTTATACAAGTTAGGCCAAAAACCATAATTGTATAGGGAATAAGTTGATAAGTGGACAAACTCAACCATTTTTATGTTGAAATCCTTCAATAATTTTCGTAGGAATTTAGTTGAAAATTACAGCCTCACTAAATTGGTGTCGAACCCTAAAACTTTGTCTTTTAGAGGTTTGAGACCATTTTAAGTAGATTTGTTGGGCTTTCAAAAAAATAAGTGGATCATAGAAAAATTTTATTTGATTGTTTAAAAATCAAAACAAAACAAAACCTCACAAGTGATTAGTGGAGAAACTCATAGGAAGGAAAATAAAACCTCACAAGTGATTAGTGGAGAAACTCATAGGAAGGAAAATAAAACCTCACAAGTGATTAGTAGTAAGTCTAAGATTATAGTGAAAGTTTTTTCCAAAGAATGAGTTAATAAGTGGACAAACATTTTCAAAATTTAGAAAATGGGTCAAAACACATGGGACAAAGTTTCATGGTCAAAGTTCCTATTAATAAGGTGGAACTATAATTTCTCTCAAAAATCTTACGAAATTTATAGGAGAATTTTAACTAAAAAGAAGTTAAATTTGTTCACTAAACATAAATTTTACATTTTAAAAACTATTTAAAAATATAGTAAGTAAATAAGTAAACAAACTCAACCATTTTTTATCCAAACTTTTCAAATTAAATAAGAATTTTATCATAAATCATATTTTCATTTAATTGATGTGAAAACTAAAACCATGAAATTTTACTTCTAAAATATCTTAATTTTGAATAAATTAAAATTATTAAAATATTAAAAAATAACCAAAACATAATAATAATTTAAATAAATAAAATAAATTTGTACACTTTTTAAGTCAGTCCATTACATAGTGGCCTGTATCACAATAATCATACTAGCAAGCCATATTATTATTATTAATAATATGGCTTATATACGCCAATCGACGTATATCAACCATAGGTCACACATTTAAATGTGGTTGATATATGTTGATTGGCCTATATAAGCCATATTATTAATATTAATATGGCTTGCTAGTTTACGGTCGACCCACAAGAATATTTAGTGAGCTTTAATATTAATATTATTGTTGTGAAAATAATAATAATAATAAGTATTACTATTTTTAAATAATAATTATTTCTTAAATTTTTATAAAAATAGTTATTTTATAATTGTAATTTATAAATTATAAATAATTTATAGTAATAATTAATTATTTAATAACAAATATTATTTTAATTATTTTATAAAAATAATTAGTTTATAATTATGTTTAATAAATTATAAATAATTTATAGTAATAATTAAATATTTTGTAATATTAATTATTTAATTATAATAAAAATAATTATTTATTATTATTATTATAAAACAACAAATATTGAAATAGTTTATTATAATAATAATAATTATAAAAAATATTCTATTATAATAATTATTATTATTATAAATAAGAAAATATAATTATATTAAAATAAGAAAAATAATAATAAATAAAAATAATTTATAATAAGGATTGACAATTATAATTGTAATAATACTAATGATAATTTTTATTTTTATTTTTTTCTTATTATTTCTAAAATAATTAAACTAATAATAATTATAAATCATTTAGAGTAATAATTGAATATTTTGTAATATTAATTATTTAATTATAGTAAATATAACAATTATTATTATTATTATTATAAAATAACCCATATTGAAATAGTTTATTATAATAATAATTATTATTATTATAAAAAAATCAATATTATATTATAATAATGATTATTATTGGAAATATAAAAACATAATTATATTAAAATAAGAAAAATAATAATAAATGAAAATAATTTAAAATAAAGATTGATAATTATAATAATAATAATAATATTAATAATAATGATAATTTATATTCTTATTCTTATTATAAAATTTTAACTATTTTATAATAATAAAAATAATTATAAATAAGAAAATATAATTATAAATGAAAATAAAAAAATAATGAAAAATGAATTCTAATAACATCTAATAATGTTTAATGATACTAATAATGTTTCATAATGTCTAATATCTAATGTCTAATATTTATTGGAAATCAATGTTTCATGTCCAATGCCCAATGTAAACTAATCTTATTAATTTTTATCATTGCATAACATAAATACATAGTTTCAATTATTCTAAAAATATAATGTTGACTAATGTTTGTCAATGTTTAAATGTTTATTAATGTATAATGTATAAATTTAATGTTTATTAATATTTAATGGTTAATACATTCTAATGTGTGATGTTTGACCAATGGTTGACCAACGTTGACAATGGTTGAAATTAGTTTACCATCGGTTGACCATGGTTGACTATTGGTTAAATGTTGGTTAGCTATTGGTTAACTATTAGTTGACCATTGGTTATGGTTTAATATTGGTTGACTATTGGATGACTTATGGTTGACCATGGTTGACTATTGGATGACTTATGGTTGATCATGGTTGACTATTGGTTGACTGTTGGTTGAGTGTTGATTGACTATTGGTTAAGCATGGTTAATTATGGTTGACCATTGGTTGACTATTGATTAACCATGGTTAACTATGGTTGAATATGGATGACTATTCGTTGACCATGGTTGAGTGTGGTTGATAATGGTTGACTATGGTTAACTGTGGATAACTATGGTTGACCATGGTTGATTATTGGTTGACCATGGTTGACTATGGCTTACCATGGTTGAGTTTAGTTGATAATGGTACACCATGGTTAACTCTGGCTTACTTGGGTTGAATTTGGTTGACTATGTTTGACATGGTTGACCGGCATTAGTTATGGCTGACTTTGGATGACTTTGGTTGACTATGGTTGACTTTTTTTCCTTAGTCAATTATTGGTTTACCTTGTATGACTTTTGAATATGGTTCATAACGGTTCCCTATGGTTGATTTTAGTTGACTATCATTGAATTTTGTTGACTTCAGTTGACTATGGTTGACTTTGGTAGACTAATTGACTATGATTCACCATGGGTGACCGTGGTTGACTATGGGTGACTATGGGTCACCAGGCTTGACTTTCGTTGACTTCGATTCACCATGATTGTCGTTAATTGACCATGGTTGAACATGGTGGTCTTTGGCTGACTTTTGGTTTATCATGGTTGACTTTGCTTGACCATGGTTTACTAATGTTGACTATGGTTGACTTTAGTTTACTTTTGGTTGAACATGGTTGATTTTAGTTGACTATCGTTGAATTTGGTTGACATCAGTTGACTATGGTTGAATTTGGTAGACTAATTGACTATGGTTCACCATGGTTGACTATCGTTGATTAGGGTTGACTTTGGAACTCAGCATGATTGATGTTAATTGACTATGGTTGCATTTGGTTGACCTTGGTTAACCATGGTGGAATTTGGTTAACCATGGTGGACTTTGGTTGACTTTTAGTTAATTGTGGTTGACTTTGCTTGACTAAGCTTCACTAAGGTTGACTATGGTTGACCATGCTTGACTGTAGTTTACTTTGGATTTACCATGGGTGACTTCGATTATGGTAAACCATGAACAAGCATAGGTAACAATGGTTAGCCAAAATAAAGCATAGTCAAGCATAGTAAAATAAAGTCAACCATAATTGACCATCATCAACCATGGTTAACCAGACTCAAACAAAGTCAACCATGGTCAACCAAAGTTTACCATAGTGAACCATGGACATGCAAAGTCAACCATGGTAAACTATGATTGACCATGGTTGACTTTGTTTAACCATAGTTGACTTTGATTGATCATAATTGACTTTGGTTGACCATGGTTGACTTTTGGTTGACCATGGTTGACATTCATTTACCATGGTTGGATTTGCTTGACCATGGTTGAATTTGGTTTACTATGGTTAAATTTGGTTGACTTCGGTTAGTCGTGGTTAACTTTTGTCAATTTTGGTTTACTATGGTTAATTTTGGTTGGATTTGGCTAATTTTGGTTAACCATGGTTGACTTTGGTTGGACATGGTTAACTTTCATTTACCATGGTTGGATTTGCTTGACCATGGTTGAGTTTGGTTTACTATGGTTGAATTTGATTGACTTTGGTTGATCGTGGTTAACTTTGGTTAATTTTGGTTGACTATGGTTAATTTTGGTTGGATTTAAATAATTTTGGTTGACCATGGTTCAACATGGTTGACTTTTAGTTTCCATGGTTAACTTTGGTTTACCATGGTTGACTTTGGTTGAGAATGGTTCACTATGGTTACCATGGTTCACTTTGGTTGTCCATGGTGACTATGGTTGACTTTTGGTTGGCCATGGTTGACTTTAATTTACCATGGTTGGATTTGCTTGACCATGGTTGAGTTTGGTTTACTATGGTTGAATTTGGTTGACTTTGGTTGACCGTGGTTAACTTTGTTTAATTTTGGTTTACTATGGTTAATTTTGGTTTACTATGGTTAATTTTGGTTGGATTTGGATAATTTTGGTTGACCATGGCTGACTTTGGCAGGACATGGTTGACTTTGGCTAACCATGGTTGACTTTTAGTTTCCATGGTTAACTTTGGTTTACCATGGTTGACTTTGGTTGAGAATGGCTCACTATGGTTATCATGGTTCACTTTTATTTTCCATGGTTGACTATGGTTGACCTTTGGTTGACTTGGGTTGACCATGGTTGATTATTTGTAACCATGGTTTATTATGGTTGACTTTTGATTAGCCATGACTGACTATGGTTGACTTTGGCTAAGTTTTGGTTAACCATTGTTGTTCATGGTTCACCATGGTTCACTATGTTTTACCATGGTTATTCACGGTTGACCATGGTTGTTCATTATTGACTATGGTTGACTATAATTAATGGTGGTTAACCATGGTTGAATATGGTTTCTCATTATTGACTATGGTTGACTATAGTCAATGATGGTTGACCATGGTTATCCATAGTCGATTATGTTGGTTATGGTTGTTGATAGATGATGATTGTTGTTCGTGGTTGACTACGATTGTTCAGAGTATGGTTGAATTGTTATATACCTAGATGGTTATATCACATTTGCATGGTCATTAGAGTTATGTTTAGGTTCACCATGGTTGACTTTGGTTTAGCATGGTTGATTTGGGTTGACTAAGGTTGACCATGGTTGAGTATGGTTGACTTTGGTTTACCATAGTTGATTTTGGTTGACTTTATTTGACCATGGTTGAATTTTGGTTGACTTTATTTGACCATGGTTGAATTTTGGTTGGCTTTGACAATGGTTGACTTTGGTAGACCATGGTGGAATTTGGTTGACTTTGATGGGTTTAGTTTACTATTGTTGCATTTTCTTGACGGTGGTTTACCACGATTAACTTTAGGAATATTGTTAACCTTGAAACCATGCTTAACCATGGAACCATGACTTTAGTTTACCATGGTTGACTTTAATACTCTTTCTCATGATTTAATTATGATTGAGTTGTGTTTTAACTATTTTTTATTTGAATGTTCTTAACATTAATATTAATAATAATGGTATTAGTGTTATTATTAATATTATTAATATAATAATGGTATTAGTATACTTATTAATTAATTTTCATGATATTATTAACTTTGACTTTAATGTTCATAACATTAACATTGACTTTAATGTTCATAACATTAATGTTGAATTGTTATTCATATCTCATATAGCCACAATTAAGAAGCAACAATGTAGAAATAAAACATTTAATAAGTAATAATGTAGAAATAGTCCATTGGTTGTAGCTTGGGTGTTTGGGAGGAAAGATTGTTGCCCTCCCCACCCAGGTTCAATTCTTGTAAGTGACATGATGCTCTTGTTGAGCCCCATTGTAATGATTGTATTTCAAGCTTTCCTTGATTCCTTTGGAATAGCAAGATTTTTCTGCTGATTGATGAATGATATTAACCTATTATTTTTTACTATGATTATATGTCAGTATAAAAATTATTAAGCTTAAAATTTCTTTAAAATTTATAAAATATTAATTAAAATTATTAAATTATCTTTTATTATTCAAATTGAAGTGTGAAAACATAGAAGAATATAAAATCATTATTTTAAATAAAGAATATAAAATCATTACTTTAAATAAGAATATAAAATCATTATTTTAAATAAAGAATATAAATTTTTTATTATATTAATATTCTTTGCACATAATAAAATATAATGCACATGACATTTTATTATAAACTTGTGTACATTATATTTTATATAAATTTATATATTATATTTTTACTTTATAAATTTATATTATAATTAATTTAGGTTTAAGATTTATATTTTTATGAAGGTAATTGTATTAATTTTAGATTTAAGATTTATATTTTTATGAAGGTAATTATATCATTAAAATATTAAAATTTTATGTTTAAATATTTATTTTTAAAAATGAAATATTAAATCAAAATTTTCATCTTAAAATAATTTGTATTTAATTTATTATAATTAAATAATAATTTTTAAAAATTATAAAATAAAAAAGGCAATTCTATATTATTGTTAGAAACAAATACATTACCAAATAAACTATTAGGAGCAATGTTGCAAGAGAAATGAAGTCCATTATAAAATGTTTTAACATTACAAAGTGGAGTGCTTCATGAAAATTTCAGAACATAGTAGTAGTTGATATATACCTATGGTTTGTCATTCTTCAGAAATATTTAACCATAATTAACACGGCTTAGCAATTTAAGATATTAATATTAATATTAATAATGTATTTTTTTTCTTAAATATTTAGTTCTCAATTTATTAGAAGGCTACATAATTGTGAGTATTAATAAATATTAACATAAATATTAAAATTAAAAATGAATATGAATATTGTTAGTATTTTATGTCCATATATTTCACAATATAATTTATAAACTTTATGTTCATACTCATTTTATTCACAATATGATTATAATAACATACAATACCTTCATATATCATAAAGAAAAGAATTATATTCATATATTATATAATTTATTTGAAAATAGGATTCCAACTAAAGAAATATTATAAATACATAAATACCATTTAAATAAAACAATTCTAAATAATGAAATAATATGGTTATATGAACGCCATTTAACACCCTATGAGTTAAACATAAATAAGATACAAAATTTTGAAATCATATCTCCATAACTTAAATTCCTTAAGGGACTTTATCACTATAAAGTATGTCCATGTTTCATAACTTGAAACCGTAACGGTATTAGCTATAAGGTATCATATGTATTCAATTTTAAACTTAACATTAAACTTAAATATAATTCATACTTTTGAAACCATATCACTAGAACTTTATTTCTTGACTTGAGGGATTTTAAAAAGAAAGCTTGCCACGAAGACATACGGTTATGTTATTAACAAAAAGAGGTAACATAAAAAATATATTTAGTGACTGCCGTAGTAACCAGACTGATCCGACGCAACCATGCACCCAGCGATTATCCAATGAAATGGATAACACCGAGCAGGAACACCCCTACCGGAGGTTGTTGGCAGACCCAAAGCCAAAACGTAGGATACAAAAATAAAGGAACAAACACGCCGGTTTGGAGGTTGGTAGTGACCCGTTGGCATCCGAGTGATTTGAAAACCGAGCATATCAATACATAATCGTTGGCAGCTCAGCTAACCAACGCCGAGCATATCAACACAGCGATCAAGGAGGGTAGGGTTACGTGTTTTGTCCTCCGAACTAACAGATCTTTAAGATAAACCAATATCCAGTGGCCGAGTCACGCAGCCTGAAGGCATGGGCAGCCTGAAGGCGTGGACAGCTCGCCGAGCAAGAGGAGTGGGAAAGGTGGTCTATCTAACATGTGCAGATGCTGAGTATGAAACGACGCAGAGATGAACAACGATTTCATGGGCAGAGTTTAACTACCCCACAACCAAAACAAAGGAAGCTCAGTTATGAAACGCCCGGGTAAGAAAAAGAAATAAATGCAGAATTTGAACTCGCCAGGATAAAAGAAAAGAAAAGGGCAGAGATGTTCTGCAGAGAACGCATCCACTCAGAAAAAGGGGCAACCTCCGTGGAGTGATCAGCGCAAGGCTGAAATCGCCAGGCAAGGATTTAAGGTTTCAGAAGAATGTCCAGAGTCAACTGATAAATAAATAAAAAGAAAACTGAGATCGCAAAGTAAACCATGAAGGCAGGGTTTTAAACTGAACACACCGGAATTTGAATGCATGTCATAACATCAGTGAGGCCCAATGCCATTTGAGTATTCAACAAAATTTAAGAATAACAACTTCTTCTGCTGTGTCCAATGATCTGTTGTCTCTGCAGCCCGTTGGGATGGGAAAATAAAGTCCCTTCGCCTACTTACTGCAAGAACAGCATCCCTGGCTGCTAGAGCGACAATATTTGCACAGGAAACAACTGGAGCGCATGCGCCTGATTCCAAATTTGTTTTTATGTCATCGATTATAGCCAAAGCCTCTGGACTCAGAGATTGATCAGGTGTTGCAGATGAATCCCAGGGACCTCCCACAGAACCTTTGAGCAATAATGATCCATCACATCCCTGTAAAAATACAGAGATTATAAATACAGCTCTGATCAGAACCCAAGATACAAATATGGTATATATATACAAACACACAATGTGTACCTTTACAAAGCAAACATGGTGGAATAAACGTAGCAATCCAGTGATGTTCTGATCCAAGAAATAATTCACCCGAGATCTGACTATCTGACTATTTAATGCTGTTGCAGAGATATGGGCGATTGGAACAAGGAAGCGTTACGGGATGCTTCAGCAGGGAAGCCGACAATCTAATTCGAGGAGTGGAGACGAGTGGAGACCTACAGAGGACACGTAACGGAGAACAACCAATTGTTAATTTAATAAATTATTTTAAATAACTATATGCGCCCTTTGGATTTAAACATGGCCGTAAGTTAACTAAGTAAATCTCAAACGTTCATTTATGTACCAGACACAGCATATTCTGGCATCTTTCAAATCTAACCGTTAATGATTAAAAAAACAATAAATAACCCACCCAGCATCCACCCTAAAAGTTGAAATATACACCTATCGGCGTAAATCTTCTATCTCAATATTCATGCTTGTAATCCGTGATCGAACTCCACGACGCTCAAAAAGAGTAACGATTCGACTCAAAATCAGTTGAGATTTTGAGTTTCGTCTGGTCAAATGTCAAAAAGCGTATGGGGTGAGAGAGGCTCGAACTCTCAGTCCATTACATAGTGGCCAGTAAACTGTATCACAATAATCATAATATTCTATCTGAATATTCATGCTTGTAATCCGTGATCGAACTCCACGACGCTCAAAAAGAGTAACGATTCGACTCAAAATCAGTTGAGATTTTGAGTTTCGTCTGGTCAAATGTCAAAAAGCTTTGAGATTTTGAGTTTCGTCCGGTCAAATATCACTCGACGATTAGCTATGAGATCTACGCGCTAGCCAACTGCGCCACCACACCGCTAATGGTGTTACAAGAATTATTAAGTTGTTTGATTTTACCGAATTTTTGGGGTTTCATAATGGCATCATAAGCTAATCTTTTTTATTTAGTCAGTGACATGAGTTTCCGGGGCACATTATTCATCAGATATGTAACAGAGCATTTAATCAGTCAAAGTCATAAAAAAAAACACTTACAGGCTACACCAAACATTAACAACTACTACACAAAACCTTTAACAATAATTCAATTCACCGAACATTTAACAAACACTACATGAAACCTTGTAATATCAATTCACCAAACTTTTAATAACTACACCAAACATTTTTCATATCAATTCAATAATTAACTATTTATGCCACTTCACTTGACAAATCAACTATTTATGCCACTTCACTAACAACTTGACAAATCACGTTAGCATTAAATCATAATTGAGAGCAATCACACCTTATACACAATGAGGTATCAAAGTCGATCTAGTCATTAGCAAGATTGTACGCCACTTAGGAGTCAACTCTAACTTTAATGCTTCAAATTTAACTTAAATTGCATATTATATTTTATGGTATTTTCAGATATTTGGAAAAACTTCTTCATAAACTAAATTCTGAAACAATATTTATTTTATTTTTAATCTTAGAGAGCTAAATCTAATTTTTAAAATCTTCAATTAATTAATTATTAATAATTTTGTTTCTATTAATTCATATTCTAAGAATTATTAAAATAAGGTTTAATTTTTCTCTTATTCTAAAGAAAATTGTCTATAATTAATTAATTAAAATACAACCCCTCTCTTATTGTTATCTCTAACCTCCCCCTCTTTTATTATTTTTATAGTTTTAGGGTCAAATCCCCTCTTTTTCTAATTATTTGGCCAAATTTAGTCTTCACAGTTAATCTCTATCCATTTAATTATTCATTTTCCTTTTGTTATTTCTTTATTAACCCTAAATTATTAAAATTGTTATTACTTCTTCTTGTCCTTATAACCTGATTTTTTAACGGCTATTTTACTCATTTCAATTTAAATTCTACCTCACTCCTTTTTCACTTTGAGCAGCTTCTTCACGATGATTCCCTGAAGATGGGTGGAATGTCCACTTGAAATGTCGGTAATAGAACTGCAACACAATGAAAAATCCATAAACCCAAAAACAAAGAAAACTTTTACTATGTTTAGATGGACTTGCTTATATTTGGACACTCCATTATGATATGTTTTATATGCAATGCTTTTTTTGTGTTTTTGGTTGGTGAATGAATCATGATGTAATATCCCTCCAAAGAAAAGTGCTTAGGTTCTTGTGATGAACCTGCAATAATTAATTAATGCAAATACACAAGATATCAGAAATAACATAACATAATCACTTTTATATTGATCACGGGCCATTTCAAGGGGGTAACCTCCTTTGAGCAAGCTCAATACAATTAACTTCACAGTCCTTCAATGACCTCAACACACACTTATATACTAAGTCTATGCCCAATACTATGAGTCAAAACCATGGGACATATAATACTACGGGACGACTTACAAAGCATATGCGTCCAATACTATGGGTTAATATAAACTACGGATCAACAAATACTACGGGACGACTTACAAAGCATATGCGTCCAACAACAATATACTAACATAGTAAAGAGAAGTGTTGACATAGGTTCCTAACATCCCCTCTCCCTTAGAAAAAGCTTTGTCCTCAAAGCTTTGGTTGGAGAAATTGTTGCAGAATCTGAAGGAGTGGTTCCCCGGTAGCATCCTCGGGTTGCATTTCGGGCCACTGACACCTTTGGAGTGTCAAGGAGGATTTCTTGGAAGGCTGTAGATGAAGAAGAACCCTGTCAGCTGCGTGGAAAATGCGCTCAGAACGATGCCGATCGGCTTGTTGTTTCAGGTGAATTCTGGCCATGTGAAGATTGTCCTGCAGAATGAGAAGAATCTGATTGCGGCTTCGAAGAACCGAGTCAATTGCCTGAACTGGGGAGATGTGAAGGATGTATGGAAGAAGAACTGGCGGTGTTTTTCCATAGACTGCTGCATATGGTGTCCTTTGAGATGTGGTATTGTACCCCCAGAGCGCTGGTAGGAAATCCATAGAAATAGTTGGCCAAAGCTGTGTAGGGATGGGCAAGGGTTTGAGCAATCCCGAAAGGAGTGTCGTTTCACCTGTGTTGACTTGGAAAGTATCATCGTCAGCCACCATCTGTTGAATTGTCATTTTTAGTCCCTGCCAAAAGAAGTTACATTGTTCCTGGTCATACATTTTGCAGAACCCAGAGTGCCCTGTTGATGAAGAAGCATGGAGTTCATATAAGAGAGAGCCCTGTTGAACATATGGCAACCAATTTGGAACAAGAAGAGAAAGAGCTATAAGAGAAACTGGGTCATCAATTGTGCGAGAAGGAGCATCTTCCACCATCTTGTCCTTACCCTTCTTGTAAGTGATCACATAGGGATAACCCATGAGTTGGATAACCTATTTCAGGTGTGTTGGGGAGGAGACCCATTGTTCCAGAAAATGTTCTAGACTCTGGAGATCAGTCTTGATGCAGAAATAATTCCCTAATAGGTATGGCTGCCACTTCTGTACTGCATGCAAAATAGCCATCATTTCCTGCTGAGAGGTAGATGTTGCTAAATTCTTACCGGAAAGGTCTCTTGAAGGAAACAAGCGCATTGGTTCAGCAAGGATACCTGCATATCTATCCAAGGAAGTAGTGGAGACTGTTGATGGGTGCATCTGAATGGAATTGAGCTGAGTGATGACACCATGTGAATTCTTCTTAAGGATTTTTTCCAGGCGATGTGAACTGATGATGCAGAGAGACCCTGGTTGTAAGCCCATAAATTTTTGTTGTGCCCCATTGACTTTAAAATGAATCCAAAGTTCAGCAAAATCCCATAAGATGGGGCCAAGTGTGCGTAACCATTGAACACCCAAAACCACATCACATCCGCTTAAGGACAAGGCAAACATGTCAGAGCATAGGTTATAATCTTCCATAGAGATATGCACATTGTGACACTTCCCCTTGCAAGGTAAGGTGACCCCATTGGCAACCATGACTTCAAAGTTGGAGCAAGGATGGACAAAACAATCAGCTTGTTTGGCAATCCGAGGGTCAATGAAGTTATGAGTGCTACCAAAATCAATGAGTATGGTAAGAGGGAGCTTCTTGAAGTATCCCCTAACCCGCATTGTTTGTGGGGTGGTGACGCCGGTTACAACATGGAGAGAGATCTCAGGTGGGTCGTCCTGAGATGGGGTGTCAACAGGCGGGTGTTGAATGTCGACCTGATCATCTACTGTATCTGTAGCTTCTTCACCAAGTTCTAAGGTAGGCGGAGAATCCCCATCCAAGAGATAGAACTTTTGTTGAATACATCTATGTCCCCGAGTGAATTTCTCATCACAATTATAGCAAAGCCCTTTTTCTCGGCGTGCCTGCATTTCTATTTCAGACAAATGTTTGATAGGAGTTGGTTGAGGAGAAGGCATGATGGGAGGTTGTTGGGAACCCATATTTCTGAAGGGAACAAAGGTGGGTTTGGAGCGTTGTTGAGCTGCGATCTTGTCCTCGTCCAGCTTAGCCAACCCTAGGACTTCCATCATTGTGTTGGAACAAAACATTTTGACCTCTGAGCAGATTTCATCCTTGAGACCACTGATAAAACAACTCCTATAGAATTCATCAGACAATCCTTCTATGTCATTGGCCAATTTCTCAAATTATGTCTAATACTCTATCACTGTGCCAATTTGGTGAAGTTTAGTGAGTGCTCCTGTGAAATCATCAAAATGACTAGGACCAAATCGTGGCAAAATGAGTTGGCAAAAATCTGTCCAGTTTGGCTCGGGATGAGCTTTGATGTACCAACGATACCATTGAAGGGCTTCCTGTTCCAAATGAAAGGATGCAAGTGGAACTTTCTGGGCATCAGAAGTATTATGCAGACTGAAATATTGTTCTGCTCGATATATCCATCCAGTCGAATTCGTACCACTGAAGCGAGGAAAATCAAGCTTTGGCCCACGAAAATTGCTGGAAGAAGAGAACTCGGTGGCTGCAAAAGATTCTGGCTGTCTGGTATTGTTCATGGCTGAATGCTGAAGATGGAGGCTGAGAAATTTTTCATCCAGATCTTTGAGTTTGGTTTGGATGGCTGCAAGTGCTTCCTCCATGGTGTGTGCTCCTGCATGGGTGACAACCATAACCAAATTTTTTTTTTTTTTCCCAGAAATGGATCGACAACAGCGGTGCGGAAGGGATCCGCAATAGATGGATCTGCAACAGCGTGAAAGGGATCGAAAATGGCTGTATCTGAAATGGCGACTGGATCTGGAACGAATTTCAGAATAGATCTGAAATGGCTGGATCTTGAGCGGAAGTGATCGGCAACAGTTCAACTGAAAACAGATATGGACCCCAGGTATCTATGGCTTCCTAATAGTTCAGGTGTTTCACTCGTCCACCAATGTTGTTTGACGGCTTGCGTATTGGGGAAGTACCCCTCACTCCATGGCTCAGGTAAAACTGATAACCGCTTTGCCACAAACGACAGCTCTTGGTTTACCTCACAGGTGGGAACTAGTCAATCAGGTAGGGGTCATTTCCTTTTTCGCTGGCAGGTCCTCTCAATGGGCTAGCTACTTTGGGGTTCCTGTGGTACTCCTCACAATGAGTTTTAGGGCTTATGCCCAAGTACTTCCCACAGTTAAGTGGATAGGGATTATTCCCAAATCCGAAGCTGCAATAGATGCGAAAAAAAATTTGGCAGAAATTCCACCCAAGGAGCCCAAGAAAGTGCTCTGATACCAGATGTGATGAACCTGCAATAATTAATTAATGCAAATACACAAGATATCATAAATAACAGAACAGAATCACTTTTATATTGATCATGGGCCACTTCGAGGGGGAAACCTCCTTTGAGAAAGCTCAATACAATTAACTTCACGGTCCTTCAATGACCTCAACACACACTTATATACTAATTCTATGCCCAATACTATGAGTCAAAACCATGGGACATATAATACTACGGGACGACTTACAAAGCATATGCGTCCAATACTATGGGCTAATATAAACTACGGATCAACAAAACTACGGGATGACTTACAAAGCATATGCGCCCAACAACAATATACTAACATAGTAAAGAGAAGGGTTGACATAGGTTCCTAACAGTTCTTCTTATTTCGACTCTAGGGATGTAGTTTACAACTGGTTCCAAACACCTCCAAATGCTTTCGAATTTGGGGAGGAAGGTATTGATGTGGAATAGCACACATTAACACATCTATCAGACACCGAAACACCTGATATACCCATCCAAGGTTTGCAATTTGCAAGGAGAGAAGTTTTGGGACAAGACTAGTCAATTTGAGTAGTGGAAATCCCCCTAGGTCTACCCCTAATTGCCCTTCCAAAAACTCTACGGAATTAAATAATTCTTGATCTGAGACTTGTATATGTTATAAGAAATCAATGAAAATATATGTGCAGCATTAGATATTGGTTTAGTATCGAATAGGTATCCCAATGAACAACAACTTCTAGAGTCTAGAATTTGGGGTGAAAATGGTGGACAAGGAGTCTCGAATTTGGTCATAAACTATAGTGGCACTTGAGGGGTCTGCAAAGATCATTTGGGACATGAAATTAAATTCATATACATCTCATAACATGAAAAAATATCTCAGAAAACTCTGATATAAAATAGATACATCATCATCCCAAAATCACTATGCAATAGCTATGAGGAAAATGGCTCAAATCTCAATTTTGATTGAAAATATCACTTGAAGTACATGGTATTTTGAGCTGTGTCTCTCACGATATGTCTAATACAGAGTATGCAGCAACTGACATGTCCAATAATTCTAAATAACAATCCTCCAATAACTATATGCAACAAGAAGTGTGTCCTTGCACATTTACATGACATTGAGAGAAAGATAGTAGAATAAGAATATAGGAGAATCAGAGAATATGAAATCGAACCCAGTTGGGGTATGAACTTGAATCAAAACATCTCCATGAAGCTCTGTTGAGATTTATGAATGTCCTCTCCATCAAACAACTTGGATGTAAATATTTCACCCTATAAATTGGTTCTAAGGCAGGGAGGATGAACATCCATTGTGCAAGGACAAGCTAAGCTCTCTAATTGTGCCAAATGAGAAATGATCAAAATATGGTATCCTTCTTTCTTCTTGTATTGTATTAACCTCCCAAGGCCTCCATAGTTTGAATTCCCTCCAAGAGCCTCATCCCAACTTGAATTAGGGAGAGATTCCCAATAATGCCACTTGTCTAACACTTCCTAGCCTTCCTCTTCCATCAACTCGAATGGGGGAGTATTGGCTTCCATAAATCCCCTTGTGCGCCCTCTTGGAGGCTATTTTTATCCCTAAAATTTCATATATGTCATATGTCAGCAATCAGGTCTAAACATTTTCATAAGTGTGATAGAATCTTCATCATTGTTGTCATAGAAGTTAGGGAATCTAGCTCCAAGTGTCACATTTCTTCTATGACGCCTCTTTCTCTTCCATGGGAGTTACTCTTCCACTCAAATTCGACCCTCCAAGATTCATGCCATGAATATTTCCTCTACAACTCCCATAACCTTAGAATCCACCTTGGATTCAAATGGTTGAGAATAGGATGCCATGTGGCATGGAGAATCTGTGGGTCCCACACCACCTATGCGCCCTCATGGCCAAGTGCCACCTTATTTTCTTATTATAATTACTGATTTAGCCCCTTAATATATATTTTTCAATCTAATGTCCATTTGGGGTCTTATAGCTCCCTTATTCCAAGTCTAAATGTTTCCACCCCAACCCAGGGAACTAGTAGATTGGTGGAAATTTCCCTTCATGAGATTTATTTGGATGGGGACATTACATTCCTCCCCACCCAAGATTCCTTGTCCTCGAGAAATTCCATATTGGGATGCTACAAATTTGTTTCCTCTTCCCATGTGGCATCCTCACTTGGAAAATATTTCCATTGTACCAAATATTCTCTTATGGTTATGCTCCTCAATTTCCTTTCTCTTGTTTTCAAAATTTTTTTCTGGAATTGGTATAAGTTGTCCTTTATTATCTAATGGATGAAGAGTTTCTGAAATAGAAATTTGATGACCAATATCCTTCTTAAGGAATGAAACATGAAACACATTGTGGATTTTACTACCTTCCGACAGTTCTATCTCATAAGCTACCTCCCCAACCTTTCGAATTATCAAGTGTATGGGCCATAAAACCTTGGTTTAAGCTTTTTTTATCCTTTTCCTTTTAAGGTGGTTTGCTTATATGGTTGCAGCCTCAAATAAAACAAATCTTTCACATGAAAGGTTCTTTCCTTCCTATGTTGATCCACTACTGTTTTTTCTTGATTTTGGGAAACCTGCAAATTGTCTTTTAAAAGCTTCAAAATATCTTGACTTTCCTCAATCCAATCTTTAGCTTTTGGGGCTCTACTGTCACCAAAAATTTGATCAACAAAGGTGATTGCCTCATAACCATAGAGGTATTTGAAAGGATACATGCCAATGGACATATGAAAAGTAGTATTGTAGCAAATCTCACCCAAATGTAGCCATTTAACCCATGTTTTTTGCTGCTCACCAACATAGTTTCTCAAGTACCCCTACAACCATTGGTTCACCCTTTCTGTTTGACCATCATTTTTAGGATTATATATTGTGCTAGGATTCAATTGATTTACCACCAATTTGAAGAGTTCTTTCCAAAAAGTACTCATAAATCTGCTATCCCTGTCACTCACAATATTTTTGGGAATTCCATGCAATCTGAAAACAACTCTAAAGTATAGCTCAACTACTTGTGCAGTAGTAAAAGATGATGTAATAGAAAAGAAATTATAAAATTTGGTGATTCTATCCACCACAACATAAATACAATCCTTACCAAAATCCTTGGGAAAACCTATGATTAAATCCATGGAGATGCTTTCCCACTTTTGTTATGGAATGGGAAATGGTTGAAAGAGACCAATAGGATGGGTGTGTTCAAATTTCTTTTGCTGACATATCTTACATTCATTCACATACTTTAAAACATATTCCTTCAGCCCTTTCCAAGAGAACCTTTGTCTTAGCTGCCTATATGTTTTAAAGAAACGAGGATGGCCTGCTAAAGGAGAATCACGAGCTTCCTTCAAGATTTTGTGCTTTAAGTTTGAACGATGAGCTAAGTATATTCAGTGTTAATAGTAGATTAGGCCATTCAATATCTTGTACCTACCATCTCCATTGACCCCATCTAACAATTCACAAACAAATCTATATTTGGCATACTCTACTAGCAACACATCTTTCTAATATTTTGAGATGTCCATAAGGGAAAATGAAGGTCTCCTAGAAAATGCATCTGCTACAATATTATTATTTCCTTTTACATATTCAATGTCAAAATCAAAGTCTTGAATCCTACTCACCCATTTTTGTTTCCTTTCATTGAGATATTTTTGTATAAGGAAATATTTTAAACTGTTATGATCAGTTTTGACTACAAATTTGTTCCCCACCAGATATTGTCTAAACTTGATCAAGGCATGCATGATGGATAACATTTCCTTATCATATATGGAGTAGATCCTCTCATGTTGTTGCAATTTTCTACTCTCAAAATCTATGGGGTGTTGATTTTGCTTTAGTACTACCCCTATTCCTTCCCCTGATGCATCACATTCCAAAACAAATGGTTTAGAAAAATCTGGTAATGCAAGTATTGGACAACCACTACTACATTTTTTACCTTTAGGGGGGGTTGTCTTCCACCCCCAAAAGTGACCTACCGGGGGGGGTTTTGGCTTTGGGGGCGGTTTTGGAAAAATCGCCCCTAAAGGCACCGATGTTAAAAGTTTTGTCCTTTAAGGGTGGTTTTTGATGAGATTGGAACCGGCCCCAAAAGTGACTTTTGGGGGCGGTTTGTGACCCCCCACGTAGAGGTCTACGGAAGCGATTTTAAACCCCCCTCATAGACTCCTTCATAGAGACCTACGGGGGCAGTTTTGAACCCCCTTCATAGAGACCTATGAGGGCGGTTATGAACCCCCCTCATACAAACCTACAGGGGCGGTTTGGAACCCCCCTCGTAGAGGACTATAGTGACGATTTCAAACCCCCCTCGTAGAGTCCTATAGGGGTGGTTGTGAACCCCCCTCGTATAGTCATATAGGGGTAGTTTGGAACCCCCCTTGTAGAAGCCTATAGGGGCAGTTTAGAAACCCCCTCGTAGAGGCTTATAGGGGCGGTTTTAAACCCCCCTCATAGAGGCTTATAGGGGCGGTTTTGAACCCCCCTCGTAGAGGCCTATAGAGGCAGTTTAAAACCCCCCTCATAGAGGCCTATAGGGGCAGTTTGGAACCCCCCTCGCAGATGCCTATAGAGGCAGTTTGGAACCCCCCTCATAGAGGCCTATAGGGGTAGTTTGGAACCCCCCTCGTAGATGCCTATAGAGGCGGTTTGGAACCCCCCTCATAGAGGCCTATAGAGGCGGTTTGAAACCCCACTTGTAGGTACCTACAAGGGTGGTTCTAAACCCCCCTCATTCTAACATACAAGGGAAATTGCGAACCCCCCTCGTAGTGACATATGAAAGTGGCTTAGAATCCCCCTCGTAGAAACATACAAAGATGGTTTGAAACACCCTCTATAGCCATAATAAATCATAATAAAATATATTTTATTAAAAATACCAATATTGAAATATCAATAGGGTATAGAGGAATCGAACCACCAACCTCCTGCTTGTTAGGCAGGCGCTCTACCATTGATCTAGGACCCTTTAATAATTAGGGAGATGAGCAATATTAACACCCATATTGCATTATTTTAACATTAGCATCATGTACTTATGTGTAAATAAAATAAATTTGAGATAGTAATAATAATAATAATCTATTTTTAAGGTCACCACCAAGCGAGACACCAAATTGGTGTATGAGACTCCCTCATTTGTGGGGCAAGGGATCCCCTCCACATAGCGGTTTCACTACTAAAGTCTACGGAGGCATACATTCCATACCCCATCCACATCCATATTTGAACATGTGACCTCCTAGAAGAAAACACATGCTCTAGACCGTTACGGCCACCCACCTATATTTAAAATAAGCATATAAAAATTATGCATGTAAATTTTGGAATTGTTCTAACATTACCAAATCACATAATATGGCATGTACACATTATAAAAGTAATGTTTTCTTTTAGAGGGAAAAGGAAAGGAAATTTTAATTTTAAATTTTAATGTGGAAGGAAAAGCTATAGAAAAACCTTTCAAATGGAAATTAGGACCAGTCCTTCAAATTTGAAAGCCAAATTTGAAAGTCGCTTACCATTTATTTTCGAACTTGCTCCCATGGCTGCTTATCCATCTTATTAATTGCAGAGCATATACTTCTGAATTTTCCTTGAGGTACTCCACATATCTCTAACATTCCATCCAACAATTTTCGATGGTTCATCTTCACCTGTAAGATTAAAACTTGATCAATCTCTGCACATATTGACAAGATGTTACTGCACAAAAAAACATTTAAAATGTGGATACAACAGATAATATCCTTCACCCTAAATTGAACAAATCACATATCAACTTTCAACAATTACCTCATACTGCTCAATATTAAGTTCATCTAAGATCTCAGTCAATACTTTCATCACTTCAAAATCAGGTACCATTGGGGAATACTACCCAGCAATATCAAAATCACACTGATAGAATTCGCGGTAACGTCCCTTAGAAGGGTTATCCCTCCTGTAGACCCTTGCAATGTGATATCTTTTCAGATTGTTGATGCCATGCATAGCTAAATACCGTGCAAAAGGCACAATCAAATCATATCTCAAAGAGCATATTTCACCACCCTGGAAATAAACAATATAGAAGTTCAAAAAAGTGGACAGCAACTACACCCATTAATCATCAAAATAATCAATATGGATAACCCTAAAAAAACCACCTTAGAATCATGAAAATATAAATAAAACAAATAAAATAACTTATGAATTGTGCATAAATATATATGTACTGATAATGGAGATATTGTCGACTCGAAGGAAGGCCATATCTCATATATGAAACATTGTGCCGTAATCAAAGGATGTTGACTCCATAGCGTAGAGGTTGAAATGGGACCACTACACCCCTGTTAAATCCCGTAAACTAAGAACATGAATTGAAGGTTTTCTGATTTTTGTTATACTTGTTTCTAGACTGTCTTTCCTCTCCCTTATCTTCAAGTCTCTCCCTCCCTCTTGTTCTGTCACACTCCTCTTTTCATATCCCCCCTTTCTCCCATTAGAATCCTTATTTTATGAAAAAATGATCATCCTTTGGACTCCTTCCCATCTAACAAACAAAGTGACACCTTTCACTATATTTGTGGAATCTTGGCTATATTTTTGGAGAGGAGGTTTCAACTACTTTAGTGATGAGAAAAAAAAACTGCTTTTGGAATTTGTGAGCACTAACTTGTAGAGTCTGTGACAGCCTCTGAGGATAGTTTTGGATGTCACTTTGATGAACTATTAACTTGAGGAATTCAATGGTAAAAGAACGCAAGAAAGACAACACTGATGACATTGAAAAAAATAACTCGTTAATGAAGCAAAAGTGCATACTCTATTCCTTACAGACATAAATGTCCAAACAATAAATTTAAGGCTATAGTCATATAGACTTGGATATGAGCCTAGAAGAAAATGCCATCAAATAAACAATTGAGGACCAAGTATTGACTTCATGGTTGAAGTTACAATAAGGTAGCATGATGATGTAAAGACAGTGATTATCATTATGAAAAAGGCTATGTTGGAAGAAAGACATTAATATTTTTATGCACTACTACTGGTGACATTTTAAAAGGTTTGAAAACTCATTGATAAGACAAATTAAGAGAATATTATGTCAAGCAAATCTGTAGTGTACCCAAAAGCAGATTTGAAGAGTTTTTGACAAAGAAGTGTAGTGGCAAATTTGAGCAATTTGAAAATTTCTTATAAAAGAATCCCAAGGAGAACTATTGTTTTCATGTTAAGGGAAATTAAAATGCCTTGTAGTGACCTATTAACGATAGTGACTAGAAGATGCTATGATCATGAACCCAAGAGAGAATTGCTAACAAGGAAAAAGATTGACAGAGAAATGCACACCAACAGGGGGAGTTGAGTCTGTTTCCTAAGTACTAAGTCATATTTTGAGGATGATAATAAAGTATGAATAGATTTATCCATGAGCATTCCAAGAATATTTTTTACTTGTATCTTCAAGGGAGAGCATCATCTTTGACAATAAGTGGAACCAAGGAATACTCAACTGCATTCCATCATCTTTTACTTCTGCCTTCATTTCCCTTTTGTGTAGTGTGAAATCAGCTCCTCCCATGTATAGAGCCCATTTCTTCAAGTACCTGCCAATTGATATTCCCTCTTATATGGAGCTAAGACGAGTAAGGGATTCCATTCAGGTGCAGCTGAAGGAAGAAGTAATATTATGTGAGACTCAAAATGCTTATTGTATGCCTAAAGAAGCTTGCAGAATATTGCCTGCCTTTGGAGACATACTAGACAATGCATCTAAAAATGGTTTAAAGAGCACTAGTTCTCTGTGGTCGACTGGGGTATTCATAGTGCATTATTGCATGGAGGAACAATAGTTTTTATGTGTCCTGAAATTCTTAGGGGTGGGGTTTGTGCCTTACCAGTGGTATTCCCAGTGCATTCTTAGCAGCTCTAGTTGGGTTGCAGATTTATCAGAGGATTTATATGTGCAACTTTTGTGCTTTCTTTTTGAACACTGGGAAAGAGGCATTTCAACTTCTCTCTAGAATTTTCCTCTCTTTAAGTTTGTTAATGATCACAACAGAGTTGATTGGGCTAGTTTATCAAATATTTTGAATGGCCATAAACAATATTTTTCCTTTGAGGTGGAATACATTTCATGGTTGGCGAGATTGAGTGGGGAGTTTGAACGTGTTGCAAATTTCAAATTCATGCCAGATGCCACTCAAATGGCCATGACAAATTTGGGTTCTCGAGGACTTTCAACATTGCGTAGATGGTTAGATTGCTATCCTCAGATCAATGAGCTTTCTGTATCAAGTTTTAGTAAGCAAATTGGAGAGCAAGCTAAGGTTTCTAAGAGCAGTAATTTTGTTGCTACTGTTGCTTAGTTTTTGTATTTTTCCTACACTAATGATTATATTGACAACATATATTTTCAGATATTATGCTCAGAGATGCCAGTGCTTAAAGACTCTGGATATATAGTGAAGAGTCCCAATGCAAAACTTATGCCGACATCCATAGGCAAGTGCGAAAAGCTATTGGAAATCAACCCATGGGCTAAACATGGGTTAGTTGTCCTTTCAAGGGCTTACCTAAAACCACCTCATTGTGCTTCTAGGTTGAAGGGGGAAGATGATCTCGATTCATTTATCAGAAATGATCTTGGAGTGGTCGATATTCCATTTCTAAGACCACTGGATGTTGCCTTGCTTGGAATTTTATCTCCTCTTGAGAAGGAGAAAGTATTTTTTCTCTTAGAGTGGATACAACATTTGACAGTAAACTGTATTGAGACACTCCCTGTAGCATTCAAAAGAAGCACAGCTGAAGGAAAATGGCTAAGAACTCATAAGGGGTACCAATATCCTAGAATTTCTTTTTGGTTCAATTCTGAATGGCAATCTGTTGGTTTTAAGTTAAAAGACCTTCCATTCATTGATAATTCATTCTATGGAAATCACATAAATGACTTCAAGAAGACCCTCGAACAAATGGGGGTGGTTGTTGAATTTGGGAAAGGATGTGATTTGATCGCCAAACAGCTCCAAATGCACACGTAATTGCATACCATAACCGGGCTTTATAAATATCTTCATCGATTCCATTGGAAACTTGTTGACATTAACCCTGTAAAACTTTGGATTCCGCTAGATGGTGGACATGGGGGTGAATGGAAGGATTCAAATCTATGTGTAGTCCATGATGACAATGGGCTCTTTCATTTGAAATCTTGGATAAATTCTATGAAAAGGAATTACTTCCTTTCTTTTCTATTTATCTTGGAGTGGCTCTGTATCCTAGACTTGATCATTATTACAGTTTGTGGCTAGAATGGATATCCATGGATCATCAAGTTTCTATAGCAAAGTGCTGCTCAATTTGGAGAAACATTTTAAAACACTCAATCAATTCATCTGGGCAAATAAGTGATGTCTTGGAAGACAACCTTTTAGGTTATCAGCTTACACAAGCATTGAGATATCCAATTAAGTGCTCCAAACGAAACCTTCCTTACCAATGATTTGAAGTTGAAGGAATTGTTCATGAGAACTTATGCAAGGGAAAAATATGCATGGCATCCTAACCCTTCTGATCCTGAGATACCATTAGATACATTGTTCTCAATTTATATCCATCTTGGAGCTCAGAAGTTAGAACATATCCCAAGCAATAGTAAAAACTGAAATCTCTGTTCCAAATAACATCTCTTTACAGAAGATTCCAACGGGAAAGGGGATGGTTAGCATAGGATTATACAAAATTATTCTTGCATATCTGGCACACCCCACTTTCAGATTGTCATCTGATAAAAGGCATCAAATTGTGATTACTCTTGTTGAGTCTACCATATATGAAGCTACTGAACCCTTTATAGTTTAGTACTCACTTTATTTACCATCAGAAAATGGTATGGCAGAGATGGTTAAAGCAAGAACAACTAATCTGGTGAGATGGGAAAAACATAAAAAATGAATTTTGATACAAATATCTGATCCACACAACCAAAAGGAAAATATGTCCTTGGCAATTGATCTTGCAGAGGTGATTCCAGTTGGCCTGTTGTCAGAGCATCCTGATCTTGTTGCAGGATTATGTGAAATGGTTAAGTTTAGATGTATTTTAGGATTTGATAATGATGCAATAAATTACATGCTCCAGTTCAAAAACTTCCAACTGTTTGTCAAGGATAAGAGTTTCCTATTATCACTTTTTCTAGAGGTGAATGAAAGTTTCCTTCCATCAAAACAATCCAGAGGATTCCATGGAGGATTCCATGGATGCAGCTCTGGGGGCATAAAAAGCATCTCCAGTCCAGCTAAGCCAATGAAGTAGATCGGATATTTTTCAGTAGATTGTCAAAATGGATGTGAGAAGAATTTGTTTTCGTTTAAACAAGCAAAAGTAAATGTGGAAGAATCTGCATCCAGCAGTATGAAAAAGAAGCTGATGAGTTTGTTATTCCCATTGGCAACATATACAGAGCAGTTAAACAACCATCTTCTGAAGCTGATAGGTGATTCCCACCTCAAAATGATGATTATTTCAGAAGTGCTTGGTGGCAGTGAAAATAGTGGGATGGTACCACTGAAATTGGATTATTTACTTTGTAGTTCTGAATTGAAAAAACATGTTGAGGGAGGTGAAAAACTAGAAGAAACTTATTCATCGCCCTACTCTAGTGGCAAGGATGAAGTGGATGTTGAGATGTTGAAGGCAGTAGTAGGATCTATGGTTCTGAACTTTTATGGGGTCGAACGGTGATAAAAAATAAATTTGATTTTGAGCTAGAAAATCCGGGCTCAAATGAAACTCCATCCTATTAGGCATGGAGTTTCTCTAAATATGAAATCTCTGAAGACCAAAAAGTATAGTATTATGTTCAGTCTAGGGACTGAATTTCTAGAAACAAGCTGGTTGATTCATCAAGAAGCTGGTTGATTCATCATAATCCACACATTGAAGACAAGCTTCCAACTTGGCCAGGTCATAAGTTATTATCTAAACAAGTTAATTCATGATTTTCCCATATTCACCCAAATATGGACGTTCTGAAAGCCCCACTGGTTATTGCAAAACCTTTTTTCCAAAATAAGAAATTTAGCATAACTAAAATAACTTTAAACTGTTGGACAGTATGAAAGTTTAAAACCCATAACATGATGCAAAGATATCTAAATGTATGTGCATACATCAGATATTTCCAATCTCTTTGCAGCATAGCTGCAACTGAAACCTACCACGGAAATATCAACGGGAACTCCACAATGTGCAGTAGCAAGGCTTTAATAACTCCATTTCTGCCATGATAGAAACAGTGGCATTCTTTTATTTACATTTCAATATAAAATTTTGCCTTTAAAAACCTCCAAAACTGAGACAAGTTGATTTTATTTTGACTGTGCATCAATCTTGGATGCATCTAGCATAAAGTGTCCCTTACAAGTCAAATACTACATTGTAGGTTAACTGTCTCCTATACAAAAGCTACAATCAAATGGTCTTTATGAACAAAAAGCATGCAGGGCTCTGCGTTATAATCAATAAGTACATGTGGAGTTCAGTTATGATGATCTTGCTTTACAAGATTTTTTGGATTACCTATCCTGACACACATCTAGAAAAAAAGATATAACCAATATGGAAATAACACTAGCATCACAAACAGATTGTGTAACACACCTTCAATAAAATAAGGCATTGAACCCATTATTTACCATTGCAGGCCAGCTCTTTTTAAAATTTTTAGCTTTAACCATGGTGAATATGAGCAGTATGAGCATGCCCCTTCACATGAAATGATCTGGCTATTGCATGCAATCGACTAGCTATTTCTTTGAAAGAAGGTCTGGCTACAGGATCAGTTGACCAGCACTGCTCCATTAATGATCTCCATGTATGCCCACACTAGCTTGGTACATGTGGCTGCAATGTATTGTTCACTATTCCTACACAATTTTGAAGAGGGGCTTACAAAAGGTTTCAAAATTAATAGTGAAGCTAAAATATATATTGACCTTTATCAACCTATTGCAGTTTCAAAGGGAGCTCATAGCCTTGGTTACCTCAGAAGTAGGATTAGGCAACTTTTGTATCCCACCACTCCCCCATAACAACCATTGACAGAATGGAAAACAAGTCAAAAATAGGCACAGAGGTTCAAAGGCCACAAATGCTATGTAACCCACTAAAGTAAAATTTGCAGATCCGAACCCATTTCAAGCCTTGGCATGCTTGAGATTAGATCCACCTCTAAGGAATAAGCCAGAAGTTATTCCCCCAAAGGTTCACACCTAAATTCCAAGTATGTCTTTTAAAGTTAGAATGGATACGAGACAAAGCACCTAGGATAAGCCACGACATCACGACGAGCTGATTCGAGTGAGAGAATGGGCATATCCAGATTCCAACATCACTAACATAAATAGATTTTTTTAATATTTCACCAGATTCCAACATAACCAATCAGAAAGAAAACGTTTTGAGTGAAACTTTATAAGCATCAACAGAATTACCTATTTGTTGCATAGGTTTTTAACATACCTGATTAGTAGTTACAGACTTTGCAGTTATGATACCAATGGGCACTGTGAAGAATAAGGCAATAGCACAAATGAGTAAGAATAAGGAAATGGCACAAGAGAGTAATACTCCCCACTAGCAAAATTGAATCTTATAGATGTAATACTCGTATCATGTGTGTAAAATCCATTAAAGCTATATTAACAAAACCATGAATTTGGCACTTGATTGTACTTCCTCATTAGTCTGGTGTGTGCATCTTCTTTCCGATTACCAGACATGCTAAGTTTCCAAATTCCCCTACATCAAATTATAACCCATTAGTTTCATTTTCATTTCTTTTGCATATGGAATTTTGATGAATTCAAGGACAAACAAAGTACTTCCTATGAAAAAGGATGGCACGAACTGCTGTTGTAGTTAAGGCAATGAGCCCAATGCCATAGGTAATAGCAACGAATATGCTAAGATGTATTGGTCCATACTTTCCATAAGCCTTGAGGGAGACATGCAAATTGGAATTAATGAGCACGAAGATGTTGTATTCTTTCCCACTAGAAATGACCAGGTCCTTATAAAAGCTAGGAAATGTGTTTGCATCATACAAGTTTAGCCAATATGCTAAAGGCTTTATCATAGACATTACAAGCACAAATCCGGACCCTAAGTTGGCATAAACCAGGGTGTTACAAGAAGGCTTCCTAGGTAAGAAGAATTAACTGTATTCAGTAAGAATTTCATCTTTCTACCTAGTGGTGATTGCAAGGTCACAAGGTTTACTTGTGACTGTATTCCACTATAAGGTCACCAGATCTGAGTGACTCCCACTATGTATTGATACTAAATGTACCTTTGAGTCCCACTGGCCTACTTATTGTGGTCATTCATTAGACATTAATAAATTATTGTATCATTCCTATCTATCCATAAATCTATATTAGAACACTTGGAGTAATTCAGTAAGTTGTTTGATGTGAATGTGAAAGTGTGTGAGAGGGATGAAGAAATAGAGAGAAAAAATAATCAGTTTACTTCCATTGTTCCTCTACTGTCTAGCTATCTAGATGTAGTTAACTAATGGATTACTTACTTCATTGACATCATGTTCATAACCTGCAAGAACCATACGTGCAACATTTGTACTGGCTGCACATCGTTGATAAACTTTTCCAGCTACTGCAGTGGGAGGACCAAGAAAAGGAAAGCTTCCATGAAATGGTTCTTCTTTACTAACAAAATATGTATCATCTAAGTCAATCCCTGGTATGAGGTTTCCAGCCTATCACAAACAGAAAGAAATTACTTTAGGTGATATAGCAATAGTGCAATGAAAACAAGCATGCTAATTTACTTTCACCATAAAAAATAGACAATAGACAAAGTTTAATATATCTAATCCATTAAAATTTCATGTTAATTTACCAAAACATGGATGAGCTTTACAATCCTCAGTCAACAAGAAAACATACTCAATGGGAAATACTCATTTTCTATTTACAAGAAAGGTGGGTAGTGAAAATTTCCTGTTAATTCATGTTTATGATAAAGATGAAGGATGCAAATTTTTGAAGATAAATAACTTACAACTCTACTAGATTAAGGAAATTTGTTCCAAATTTAGGTTAACTATAAGTTGTAACATTTTTTATCCTGTGGTCAAGTGGTTAAATTAATGCAGTTTCAGTGCTCAAACCTAGGTTAAAACTCCCCTGAAGACATGTGCTAGAGTTAAAGAGTTAACTACCACATCCAAGATTGGTGGAAGTCCCAGCAACGTTGACAACTCATGGATGCAACGTATAACACTAGACAAGGCCAAATACAAATCCTGGATGAATTAGAAGAAGAGATAACCCTAACAGTGTGGTTCATAAATTATATCTGATGTCAAATGCAAGTTACTACTTGAATATTGTTTGTCGCATTAATTTTTTGCAAATGTTAATTCCCTTTAGGCCCTCAATCACTAACTCCTCCTAGAGAATAAAATTGCCTTCAACATTGAGTAAACAAAAAAGTTGATTTTCAATCAAGGTTGGTATGACTAACATGCATTGAACATTGTTATTTGATAGATATAAGAAATAAAGACAATTGAGGTCCTGCAGTTCTTCTGAGAAACATAACTAGATGATAACAAAATATATAACTTAATTGTTGAATCCTCCAACATTTAAGTATCAACAATCTCATGAGTGTCTACTGAAATTCACTTTGTTGGATATTATGGTCTTAAACAGAAAGATATGCAGGATTAGCATTTAAAGAGGTGAAGTAGAGTTAATTCCTAGATAATTCTTTCTGTGGGTCCTTAAAAGGATCTCTAAAGCTGGAAAATCCAATAGGGAACATAAATGCATTTTGATACACAAAAGAAATGTAAAATGAGTTTTGAAGATGAGTAACTCCACTTCAAAAATCTTCCATATCCTAGCTGTATGATTGGACCAAGACAAGGATTTACATTCCTTGTAGCAATATACTACAAAGCAACATTATGATTATATGTATATGAGCAAATACAATTTTTTCTCAGTGAATGCAATAAGCATTGACGCAGGTAGGATCTGCTCCTAATCCAACATAATCATAGGGAAATCCATAATCATAAATAAAATATGATGGGACAAAAATTTTAAAGCTACAATTTGAGAAGTAAAATGACTCATTCTTGAAATAATACACTTTAAAAGGAATATTTTATGGATCTGAACTAAAGTATTCACTGAAGAGTACAAGCTTTATGTTCAGAAGCATGACATTTTACAATCAGAATGATGTTTGAAAAAATTATTTTACCTGCACTACCCAGACCTCAGTCATCTTGAAGTGGGTTGTACTAGCAACATGTGAGAGTAAAGGAAAACACATTTTCATCACTTCCACTTCTGCAAATGGTGCATTAGTGTCCACATGTGTCCCATCTGGAATTAGGAATTGGAGTAGCTTGCATGGTGTCTCAACAACTAATTTAGATGGATCATGGCCATTCTATAAAATAAAGCTATGTCAGAAAGCTGTGATGATCATATAAGTCAAGCGAGATCCACAAGTCATTAAATTATTCTGAGTCAATTTATCCCAGGATTTTGATAATACTATTCTTAGGCAGAGAGAACACTCATACACACTTAAAATATAATAATTCTTTTTCGACAACTCAACTTTTTTTTACAAAAGAAAAAAACATACCATTAATATTAATAGTATTATGAAGTTACAAGCAAATCATAATATAGAAATAACACCCCTTCATAAGGGAAATGTCCAAAGTCCAAAAAAGGAGACATAATAGCGACTCAATCTCATCAGATGGATAAGAGAAACAAAAATCCCCAGCCCTAAGCTGATCGAAAACTCAGCTTACAGAGGGATTAGTTCAAAAATCATTTGAAAATCAATATTGGCTTCCACCAAGTGGTGAGGAAATGATGAAACCATCAAAATATTAAAATGAATTCCGTCCACATTCATTTTATCCTCTGTTCATTTTGTCTCACAATACATGTATAACTTATCTCTTATTGTAGAATGCAACATTTCTTACATAGGCATCTAAATACCATGATCCATCCCATGTAGATTCCATCATTATATGTGCCTGTAGAAACAGAACTCCCACCTACTTATTATAATCATAAGTCCCATTTAACTCACACCATGTTTTGTCATTTGTAGAATGCAACTTCAATGAGGTAGGAGGATTAATGTCACTGGGAGTTAAAGCAGGTGTCAATAAGGCATGGATGTTTATTCTCTATAGAGGCCCATTCAACCCACTTGTGTTTTCAACCTTTATGTCCCAGGTAATCTCATATACAATTGCCGATATGTTCCCTGAGTCTAGGAAATACATATTTGTAATTTTGGAATAGGTTCTTGTCTCTGTTGGTTGGCAGTCCAAATTTTAGTTTAATATCTTCACTTTTCTCCATCACTGATCCACTTGATTGGATTAATATAAATAAATCCTTATAAAAATTCATGTTTTTAGAAACAAAATATTAGCTTTCTTCCTTAGGGACCATGCTTTGATTTGGAGCATAGTATATATCGTATTTGTTTGCCCATGGACCAAAAATATGGAAATATATGATTTTGTTTGAAAATTCAAGAATTAGATGTGACTATGATTTCAACCATGATTCATGAGTTGCATATAGAAATCGAAATTTTTTTCTTAACCTGCATTCTAATGAGTATACAGTAGTTGCAAACAAACATGGCCAAAATTCATTTGGCATAAAAATTTTGAACTAGAAACTACCTAAAACAAATACCAAATTTATCTAAGTCATTAACGAATGTCAATGGTTCACAGAATGATTGTTCTTAATAGAATGGTGCTTGAATTGACATTCAGATAAAATGAATTTAAATGTAAAAACAACAGAAGGATTCACTTGAAAATTTTCCAGAGAAAACTTTTTAATGAAGTCATGTTCAATATTTTAATTGGAAGAGAGTATCCCTAAGTTAACAATTATACAATGGTCTACAAAACAACATGGGCAAGGATTATATCCAATCATAAATTCCATAAAACAACTTACCAACCACGAGGGTTCCTCCCCTCAATACAAGTCACAAGTGTCACAGACATTTCAACTACAGATTGCCAAAGTTGTTCACTAGTAGCTATGTTCCAGCAAGTTGCATCAAGTATCACATCCTTGTACCAAAATATCTTAGCTAAATTCAGATTCTTTGCTAAATTTACCAGAACTATCATACCTTGACCTTGATATGCAAAACGAATAGAACAGAGAAAATAAAAAATATCATCCTTAAAGGAAAAAAAGAATTCTATTGCTAAACACATCCTAAAAGCATTAGTATATTTGTATATCTACTAACTATTTGAGATCAAGATGCTTATTTTATCTACACTGATCACTAAAAACATGCTTCTAACTGCATTATTAGGGTCTCCATTTAACTGCATTCTAAAGCTAGGTTGTACAAACAAATTAGTTGCAATCTATCTCATTTTAGTGAGCATGACTGTTATGTTTTCCTACAGAAACTGCACACACATTCTAATAAGAGCACCAAATCCTTACTGAATCAACAACACAAGAAAATAGTGTTTCAAACACAACACAAAACTTTACATTTGGTTCACCAATTCTAGTGAATCCGTTTTCCAATATATAGCTAATGACATGATATGTTACATTGGACAACAAAATATGTTGAAATTTGTACCAAGGAAGTGTTCCCCTAGCATTTTTTTGCTTAAGTCATTAAGTGAGGGAAAGTGACATGAGGAATGAGTTTCCAGGTTGTGTGTGGGAACGGGTTTCCAAGCATTTTTGGCACATATTCCTAGGGTGGTAACTGCTGCTACATTGGGCACACATACCAAGTAGGAGAGTTGCATTAATGGTGCACAAAATTCAAAATTTCTGACTGAAAAAGGGAATTTCGTACAGGCTAAGAGGGCACAAATTCCCATGGTATGTAATTGCTGAGAATGAGCAATTTATAGTCTGTAAATTTCCAGAAATGAAGATAGCCTCATAAGGGTTGAGATAAGTTTTCTATCTATAGTTTTAATGTGCCACTTTATCATGATTTCGTGAAAAATAGAAAAATGGCAATAATTTGGAAGGAATGGTCCCTTTAGAAATCATGCCAAATAAGTTAAAGCATCTCATAATATCTTTATACACATAAATAGCAAACAAAAGGCCATTAAAATAAAAGTAAAAATATATTGAAAATACAAGTAAATACTATGTATAATTTTCTCTCAAATTCATTTAAATATCAAATGATAAGAGTCTAGGTTTACAAATATACATGTATCTATTGTAATAATTCTTCTAGAAAATAGAAAGAAACCAATGTAGAGATAATTGAACTCACCTTCACTTTAGGAGACCAATGATCTAAGGCTGCCAATGGACAAGGGATAACCAATGTCGATAATGTTCCTATATATGGATGTTGAATATGAAATTATCAAAGAATAAATTTGTCAGTTCTACCCATTTGGAAAGTTGACCTTCTTTGTAAACTAATTATTTTTGTAATGATTATCACTATCTAGAACTGATCCAGATGCCAAGAAAAGACTAACAAAAACAAAAAAAAGAGACAGAGGGATAATAGGATATGGTGGACATAGCCCATGCTTGAAATGATGAAAATGGTTGGCATCTCTCATAACAATTTCTCGCCCAACTATGTCAGAGATAAACTCGATGGCAGTGTGGCAATCATCACATACATGATGGTTTTCCGAGGAGGTGTTGCAATCATCCCAAAAGCAATTGCTAGCTTTTCACTGTGATACCAAAGGAGAAGTTCCCTTTCCTCCTCCTCTACATCAAGCAACACAAAATTTGTGCCAGGTACATATCCTGCCTCTTTAATCTCCCTAGCAAGCTTATCCAGCATGGCATAAATATCATCTTTTTGTGGGTGAGTTTTGTATCCTGAAATAAATACATCCAGACTATTCTTGACCTCAATCCAGTTGCATCCGAGCTATTTTTTCAGCCCCCTATATTTCATTAATTTCCTCACCTTAGCTACATCATCCCACCTACCTAAGGCAACATAAATGTTTGACAACAATACATAAGTGGCATTGTCTTGCGCTTTCAGCTGCAAAATCTTTTCTACTACACGTCCTCCTATTTGTATGTTTTCATGGATTCTACAGGCACCTAGCAAGGCACCCCATACAGCAATATTTGGTTTGAATGGAATTCCACTTATGAATTCCTTTGCCTCGTCCAGGAATCCAGAGCGACGAATAAGATCAATGATGCAACTATAGTGCTCTACTTTTGGAGTGATCCCATGGTCTTTTCTCATTGAGTTGAAAAAATGATAACCTTCATCTACTAGCCCGGCATGGCTGCAAGCAGCAAGCAAACTAACAAAAGTGATTTCATTAGCTTTCACGTCTGCTTCTTGCATTTTTTCAAACAATTGAAGGGCGTCCTTACCTCGGCCATGCTCAGCACATGCTACAATCATTGCAGCCCATGAGACAACATTCCTTTCAGACATTTTGTCAAACACTACCATAGCATTTTCTATGCTCCCACATTTAGCATACATATCAACCAAAGCACTCCCAACTATCAAATCCATCTCAAATCTAGTCTTCACAATGTGTGAATGGATCTGCTTACCATGTCATAGAACCGCAATATTAGCACATGCTCCAAGAACACTAGCAAAAGTAATCCTATTTTCCTTCATCCCATAACTCTGCATATTAAATAATACTTTCATGGCTTTTTCGTTATGCTAGTTCTTGGTTAATCCTACAATCATTGCATTCCACGAAACTGTGTCTCTTACAGACATTCGATCAAATAGTTCAAGTGCTTCATCCAAATACCCGCATTGTGCATATCCTGCGACCATTGCAGATAAAGACACAGTATTCTGTTCATACATTTTGTCAAACACTTTGCATGCATCCTCAATTCTACCACATTTAGCATACATATCAACAAGAGCACTGCCTACAATGATATTGGATTCAAGTCCTACTTCAAAGAAATGTCTATGCGCTTCTATCCGAACCTATAAATCACCAACACTGCCACATGCCTTAAGAACACTAACAAAAGTGATGCAATTACCCTTAATAGCTTCACTGATTGCATTACACAAGAAAACATTCTGTTGAGATATTTTGTCAAACACTTGGTGTACATTCTCTCGTCAACTGAATAATGAATACAAGCCCACAATCTTGGTTCCTAAGAAAATAATCTGACACAATCGACTTAAGAGAATGGAGATTTTTAATGTGGGTACATGAATTAAGTAGAGAAAGAAGCAATTATAATTGTTTAAGAAGCAAAGCTCCCGAATTCCTTTCAATGTCAAGATTGAGGGCCAACCTTGCGCATTTTTACCTGTCCTTTGTTGAGAATACTAGCTGAAGTTTAGCAGTTCACATGGCAATCAATCCGGATGAATATTGTTAGTTTTTCAGAATTTATTTCAATCTGATCTAGGATCTTAACTGAGAGAACAACACATACAACATATCTATAGCATATCAATCATGGACACAATAATGAAAGCACGCAAGAGACACATAATTTACTTGGGGAAAACCATAAAGGTGAAAAACTCCAATAACTTCCTCAGAGATAGATAGAGCAATGATATAACCCAAGCAAAAGAGATAAACATCTCCTAGCAACAGCTTCTCCTCCTCCACAAGTGCGCCACTCTCCAAAGAGTGTGTGAGAGAATAGAATGATAAAATAGAGTGCCTCCCACACTCTATTTATACTTGAATTGACTTGCATAATAACCTTTACCAGGTCGGCCTCAACTTAACCACATAACACAATGCTAACTAGGCCGACACCCAATACGGTGGTCTAATAAGCCATCAAGTATAAGTTACGACACTTTCAATATAAATGACGACACTTCTGTATAGAGGAATAATAAAATCTCTATAGGAATAGAAACACTTCCGTATAGAGGAATAATAACATCTCTATAGGAATACAAATACTTATGTATAAAGGAATAATACCATCTCTATAGGAGTACAATATACATATATGAAATACATTCCGAAGTTACATATACATAAACACTCCCTCTTAACTAGGAAGGTGTTTCTCGACAAAGATCTGCTAGCACAAGTCTTCTTCTTTGGATCATCATCAACGAATCATCATCCTCGTTACTGTTGATGCTATCTTAATCAATCCCTAAATCTACTTGTCATAGGAAGCTCTACAGAGCTAGTCCTTTTTCATACTGGATGTAGGCCCACCACCTGTAGGTCTTCATCATCACTAGCCATACTATGGAATCCTCAGGACTTATTACGTGCGTCAACAAAACCTCGAAAGAGCATCCCAGGCCTTTTATGAGTGTTGACGTATATGTAACTTCGGAATTTATTTCACATATATGTATATTGTATTCCTATAGAGATGTTATTATTCCTCTATATGGAAGTGTTGTCATTTATATTGTAAGTGTCGTAACTTATACTTGATGGGTTATTAGACCATCTTGTTGGGGTCGGTCCTGTATAAGTCATGTGGGTCAAAGGGTTATTAGACAACCCTATTGGGGGTCAGCCATGTGGGTCAAAGGGTTATTAGACCACCCTAGTGGAGGTCGGCCCAGTCAGCATTATGTTAAGTGGTTAAGTTGAGGCTGACCTAATTGAGTAAAGGTCAAGTCAAGTTACTGTATAAATAGAGACTGTGTCTCTCTCATTTTACACATTCTATTCTCTCACTCACACTTTGGAGAGTGGCACACTTGTGGAGGGAGGAGGCTCTGCTGCTAGGAGAAGACTATCTCTTGTATTCTGGTTGTATCATTGCTCTATCTATCTCTAAGGAAGTTATTGGGGTTTTTCACCTTTATGGTTTTCCCCAAGTAAACTCCCTGTCTCTTGTGTGCTTACATTATTGTGTCCATGATTGATATGTTGTAGATTTGTTGTATATGTTGTTCTCTCAGTTAAGATCCTAGATCAGATTGAAGTAAATTTTGAAAATTTAACATGGTATGAGAGCTAGCCTGAAAGAAGGCATGATATGGCATGTATGACACTTGTTGCACTTACGATGCTAGGGCTTGATATAGCAAAAACCAGTCATCGTAGCACTTTCGCTATAAATCCCATTTGGCGAATTTTTTGGTTCTGAAACTTTTACAGGTAGAAGATAAGATCCCCATGTACCTTGTGTCAAAATCAGGTGACCTTGGGAAAAAGGTCATAACTTGGGCTAGGAAGCTCCAAATGAAATTTCGTAAAACATGAAAGGTAGTACATAGACTATAGTATCTCAAGAAAATTGTGCAGAGGCCGAAGTTGAACCAGTGACATGTGGCATGCCATACAATTTCTCTCTCCTGTATTATACCATAAACAGGTCACGTTACGACACTTGGAATAACTCTCTCTCAGAGAATCCAATTGAGGTCAGACCTATCGGGATGGAAAGATAATAGGTCGGGCTATATTAAGAAAATGTTTTAGAGGCAGAAGTTGAACCAGGGACACATGGCACACCGTACAACTTCGCTCTTCTGTATTATCCCATAAACAGGTCACGTTGCGACACTTGGCATAACTCTCTCTCAGAGAATCCAATTGAGGTCAGACCTATCGGGATGGAAAGATAACAGGTCGGGCTATTGCAAGAAATTTTTTTAGACCCTGTGGATCGAAAAGTGAGGAGTTACACCAGAAAAAATCAGGTACATATTTCTATCAAAACAAAATTATTTTTGAGCACCTTCATTCATGGCTTCCGGAATTTAGGGCTTCGGAGAAAGTTGGAATTTTTGTAATCAGAGACCACGGCTGAATGCTACTCATCAAAATCAAAATTCAGAGACCAAGATCAGAATTTTTGGTTGGGCAGAAGGCCGGGCTTGATCAAACCCTAGTTCGGGACTTTGATCAAAAAAGTGGAAAATTAGGGCTTCTACAAAAATGGGAATTTTTGAAATCTATGACCATGGTTGGAAGCTCCTCATAAATGTCACATCCCCTCCCATCATACCAGCTAGATGGAGAGGATCGTGAGACTAAAACCGGGCATCTATCCCCATAAACTTTTAACCAAGCATTCACATAATTTAAAAGAGATATGGGATGTATAATTATCAGAAAAAAAACACAGCGGAAATAATCAATTACACATCCATTATACCTTTAGTATATTCATGCCATTCATCAATCTAAACAGTATCAATTTAGCAAATGAGAATACTTATCTTAACCCAAGTAATCCCTGAGCAACCAGCTACGCTTCTGCAACGTTCCACCCAACCGTAGGCTAGTGTGCTCCTCAATCTCTCAGCACCACTGTCACCCCCGAGCTGGGCATGATCTCCACAAGGAACTAGGGAACAACAGGGTCTCACATAACCATAGATACACCAGAATCAACCATGCCAACCAGCAGTTGGGTTTCTGAGGCTGCTAGGAGATGGATGCATATAATAGCAAGAGTGTAAGTGCTGGGCATGAGAAAAACGCTTATACAGTGAAGCTCCCAACAATGGGTTTCTACCAGTTCCAGAAAGACGTGGGCAACAAAAAAGGAAAAGGAGAAATGGGAAATCAATCCTAGGAGAGCAGAATCGTTTTCAGAAAAATACTCATGGGCATTTCATGGGCAGAAACGGCCTCCCTAAACCCAAAAATCGTGGCTCTCTTCTCCCATCCAATGAGCTAACCAAAAATGAGTTTGCAGGCATGGAATAATGCCGAAAATGGTGAAAAACGCGGAGGATAAAACCCCAACAGGCTCAGACTGCGTGAGAGCAAGAATGACATGGGTGGAGAATGGATTTGGGCCAATTTCGTGGGGGTTTTCTTGCCCAACCAACCAAAACTCGATTTCCCAGGTTGCTGTCTTGCCCATACACGAAAATTGACAGCCATACCTCTCCCATCCCAAGGCATTAATTGTCTCAATCAATTATTGGAAGAATTAAATGATTGGGTGCATGAGGCCAAATGGGTAGTTGAGAGTTCATGGGTTTCCTCAATGAAATGGCTTAACACCATGGCTCAAGGGTTTGGTTATTTTCCCTCCCTATTCCTTGTAAAGATCATGCCCCCATCTCTTTGTTGCATTGCGTAGCTGGTTGTGGGTTTTTAATTAAAATTGCATGTATACATGATGTCCGATTTTACATTGTGCTCCGCTAGCACAAGAACCATATGCATCTATTCTAATTGCCGATACATAAAACGATAAATCAATGGCGGGGCCTTGGCCTTGAGCTCCTCACCATGACTAAATAACAATATTTACATCATTTACAATATTAATGAAAAAGGGGGGTGAAAATGGGGACGTGACATACCCCTCCCCTTGGAATAACACCGTCCTCAGTGTTCCAACACTTCGGAAGTAAATACTCACTTTACATATGTCCAAAATTCACAAAATGTGGTAGGTTTGTCCTGCATTTCACCTTTTTACTTGGGTTTTTCAGGACTAAGTACTTTGGTCTTTACAACCTGCTCTTGTTGGATGGGACCTTCTAGCTCTGCATGAGGACATCGTTCCAAAACAATTCCTTCCCTTTCTTTTCCTTCCAACCGGTCCACGAACCTGGGGAATTTACGGTTGCTACCCCCTTGATATTCTCTTGTTGGGCAGTCATGGAGGCAATGTTTTCCTCCACATCCCCAACATTTCATTGGCGGCTTCACCTTTTCTCGGTCCATTTCCTTTGAGTCTTCCCACCTGGGACGTTTCTTAATCAGACGATTGGATGAATGCTTCTTCATTGACCCACTTTCTTTTCCCTTGCTGATTGTTCCCAGAATGCTTTTTACCTCTTTTTGCAGACGAATAGAGTCCTGCAAAGCCTCATGGTTTATCTCATTCGGTTGCCTCTGTAGCTTGAGCATCTCCCCAAGATTTTCTTGGGTCCTGGCAATTGTTTGAAGAAGACTTTCATCCAACTCTAATAGCCCTCGGTTTGCTGCCATGGTCAATGGGCACAACTGAACACACTTTGCTTACTAGCAACACTTTCTTGTGCCGGCTGCAGCCAATTGTTTCACTTTCTTACCTGTGAAATTCATCATGGGAATTCTTTGTTAGGACAAGCATAGCATAAACATTAAGATTAGTCAATTATTTTCCTAATTGACATGGAATGTCCATGCTTTATTCATGGGACTTCCACACTTTTCATGCTTTCCCAACATACACATGAACTCATTCATGTTCATCCTTTCACAGGAAATTTACTATTTCAGCATTCACAATTCATCTCAAGCAATTACACACAATCCATTTTCAGCCATGATATGCACTCAACAATCTTTTGTTTTATAAATGCATCAATCAAAAGAAAAGAGAAGAGTAGGGGTTTCTCCCTCTTAGTCTTGTTCTATTATGAAGCTACACCATCACCGTGGTTTCATGCTCCTTAGTCTCTTTCACTTCAATGTGAATGCTTTGACATTCCTTTCTTGGCTATGACACTTAGTGTCTAAGGTCTGCATATGGATTTTCAGCTAGGGCACCCTTCCCATTATTGCCTACAGAACCTTGGGTTGCTAGGATCCACTTGTATCCACTAGCACCATCTTTCATTACTGCTCATACTGAGCTTTTTAGGACGTTCACATGTCCACATGCATCTTTAGGATGCCTTCATAGTCCTTGCTTCCAGCAATACCTACATTCAAACATTGAATTAATTCACATGTTTAGTTTATTTTCATAGGGTTTTTATCTAAACAAGAATTTAGGAATTCATAACCAAATCATATACACACGTATATAAGCAAGAAGCTGCAAGGTAACGAAATACTTATCTGTATTGGATGTCTTCACTTTATTCCATGGGATCCTTCTCCGCTTTACGATCCTTGGATTTCCCGTGAACACAATAACGAATGTTGGGCCAGCCCGTCGGCTACTCCACAATCATTCGAATAGGCAATTCCAGGCCAGTGCACCGACTGGGTTTATCAATCATTTCCTCTAGCAATATGCTAGGCCAGTGCTCCGACTGGTTTTATCAATTGTTTAAGGGGTGTTGGGCCAGCGTACACGCTGCTTTACCCTATCAAGTAGTTAATGCCCAACTAGTCACTCTCTGGATGTAATGCCCATATTTTGATTCGACATATTTATTAGTTAGACACACCATACTTTACTTCTTATATATTTTGTCGAACTCAGCTCGACTGAGTAAACTATATTGGACCTCATTATATGATGTTACTCTGTCTTATGATTTCACCATGATTATGATGTTACTATGTTATGCAGTTATGATGTCACGATTATCATATGATTTCCTTATTTTACAATTGCAGTATATGTTTATATGTTTTCCTCAATGAAATGTGAAATATATGATTCGGTACGTGGATACCATCTTCTTATATGAATTGCTGAAATGTTATATGTCATACGCATCTATGATGAGCTAAAAAGTTACATGAAATAAAATAATAACATGGATCAATTGGCGATCAATGGAAAATGCTTTCTATAAATTGTATTTTGCAAAACACTAACCTACAGGACACAGGGGCTATGGGATAGCCAGTTACTTGATCTGATATATATTGGAAAGGAAAAACATGTTCATACAGCAAACCTTAGCAGCCAAAATGAGGATACGATAACACAAACTGATAATCCCGATAGCAGCAAGTATGAGTTGATAAGGGCGTAGGCCCAGTATGTTGAGAGGGATGGATGTGTTTCCCACCCTATGTTTCCATGAGACCCGAGGTCGTGGGAGGGCCGTGCTGAGACACGCTCCCCATGTTGTTGTGATGACGATTGTCGGATGCCTGCTAGGGGAGGATAGGTCCGCTGTTCAGCCGACGCTATCGCTCTCAAGTTCTATGTGGTCAGATCGGTGAGTCCGACATCCACTGTTGTACTAGCAGAGGAAGGATAGGGAGGATGCTGGACGTAGGTTATGAAGGGAGGATGTGTTAGTTAGCACTGTTGGGGGTTTAGTATTCCTTGATTCCGAGTTAGTGGAAGTAGGCACCCTTCCTGTACTTGATTGATTAAACTAATGTAAACATAAAGACAGTGATGTTAAATCGTAAAGGGTTAACTGTTAAATAACCGAGGATGTTAAAGTAATTATACTATAGATTATGCTTGCTCTTCTGCATGGGGGTAGATACTATTGTTAGTTAGCAAGTATGCATAGGCGGAATGGGGTTTGTTTATAGTACATGTCCGACATGTGCATACACTGGCCATGCATGCACACCTTGTACGTGTACAATATTACTGGTGTATAACATACTTGTCATGCTTGAATAGTAGTATAAATGTCATAGATAACTCAGTTAAGGATACATCAATCAACTTAGGTAATGAATGGTTAGGTTGTCAATGTGTAAATAAGTGAATTAGTAATTATATGAAAACATTGTAATAATAAACTAAGACAAGTATCGTCAGTTAACATTGTCATAGAAGAACTGTTGTGAATAGAGTAATGATAGTGTCTAAGTATTTAGTAAAATTGTTTAAGCCCTCACAAGTGCTTTGTTTATAAGAACAAGGATGCTATGTTGATGATAGGGTACCCATGTGATGAACAAATAATTAAGAATACTATGATTGATTCACCTTTTATTATTGTCAAAGGGTGATTTAATTATTATTATTAATTAATAAATGATATTCCAGCAAACATTTATATCCCTATCGTAACAAATGCAATATAAGTAAGATTTAAAATATTGATTTATAAATTAATATTGCGTGATTAATTCCATTTCAAAGTTAGCCATAATAAGATAATCCTTTTTGGAATAACCGTGATGTGATGGAAAATGGATATTTAATTATTCAATGTTAATCTTGGAATTTAAACCTCAAGCTAAAATAGTCTCGACGGATAAGGTGGATCATTAAGACACATCATGTCCAAGTTGACAAGGGGAAACTAATTATATAATATTTTATTAATTACATTAATAACATTAAAATATCAAGGATGGCGGATAGACTTGTATTTAATGAAACTTGTCCCGAACGGATAACCTTGGGGTGATAATTCCCACCGTAATAAATAATTACGACCGTCAATCCGAAACCAAATGAATTTTCCATAAGAGTAATTAATTATACATTTTTATAATGAGACGTGGATGAATGAACTAGGGAAAGGAGTAAAGGTTTGAGGGGCTCGAGAGGGGGAGTTTGGGGCGGTGGAGTAAGCCCAAGGTCTTCTCGAGGATGGACATGTATATAGAGGGGGAGAAGGTTGAAGGTTCGGGGGGGGGTTTTTTTTTTTTGGATGGGAGAAGAAAAGAAGTTTGGAGAACAGAAGTGGGGAGGACAGAAAGTTTGATTGGAGAACAGAAGGATTTTGAGAACAGAAGGAAAGACTGCTCTCGGGATTATCAGATTGTGGGCTCGGGGGCTTGGAAATCCTTTGATTTCCAAGGGCCAGCAAGATTATAGCTGGTCGGTAGGGTGGACACTTCAGTTTGGCTCTCTAAGGGGTTACACAACCTGCTACAACTTACGGTTAGCATCAGCATCAGGTAATTTCCGTTATTTACTATTATGCTAAATCTTACTGTAAACATGCAAACTTACTATTTACTGATTTACTGCTATTTACTGATTTACTAAGTTGTGAAACCTATTCTTATGCTGTTGAAAAGAAAATAACGATATGTTTGTTTATTTCAAATTTCGAATGTAAGGTTAGTGAAAACACCACAGTACACTAAATATTATTTCGGCAAATAGAAATTCTTAGAAATTCACTTCCATAAACTGATAAAGTTTAAAACGTAGAAAATTAAACCTGAAATTTTACACAGTGCTCTGCTGTAAAAACCAGAGCACTACAGATGGTATCAGAGCCTTTGTTCAGACTCTTGAACCTACAGGCCTATTCATGCTTCACCTAGAAAATTTACTTGATAATTTACCTACTTGACCTCCAGCCATAGTCATCTTTCAAGTTACCTGCACAACGATAACAACAATTACATTAAAAATATATATATATATATATATTTATATTTTCCTTCTTTATATAGTTAATCTACCACTAAACAAATGCAAATTATTTAGGGCTTCCATCAATTTATCCCCTTCCGTTCTATTTCCTACTACTGTTGCCAAAATCTTGGCGAGTGATGGGAATCCATGAACAAAATTAAGAGAAGAAAATTTAAATTGAAATTACAACAAAAACAAAAGAGCGTTATAGCAAATTTCCTATGGGATCTTATTGTTTAAATATTACTGTCTAATTTTGTTTTCATATAAAAATATTGGGTCTTAGATTTCATAGAAAGAACTGAAATTTGCTTGCTGTACATTAGAAATATATAATTGTTTTATCACTATCTTATTTTGTAGGAGGATCAAGAATCTAAAGAAAAATAAAAAAATAAAAAATAAAAAAAAATATATATATATAATGCCCAGAATTGTTCTTCATTCATAAAACACAGTAATTATTCTTCTTGAATTTAAAATAAAGGTGCCAATACTCCCCAACATTTTGCCAAAAGTCACTTTAAACCATGAATTCTTGAGAACTTCAGCCAGTAGCCAAGTTTAGGAAGTCACGACAAATTACTAAAAATCATAGTATAGTGAATTAAAAAGTAACTTATCATAAACAAAGTCATTTAAGAAAATAAATAACATTACCCAAATTCAAGAAAGAAGACCAATTAAGCTTGAAGCAAATAGCATTATAGCATCAACCAAATTCAAGAAAGAAAATCGATTAAGCTTGAAGCAAATCGCGTGACCCAAATTCAAGAAAGAAAACTAATTAAGCTTGAAGCCAATGCAAATTAGGGTTGAATCGGTCACGGTATAAGCAAATTAGAAGGTGAGATCATAAAAGACCTTTATTTTTTTTTAACGAATAACAAAATAAGTTTTATTATACGAAATCTTTTGCCATATTAATTAGAACTTTTACCATAACTTCTCGGTTAAGAAAAATATATATATATATATGTAATAAAATAAAAAGCAAAAAAAAAAAAAAAAAACCTGAAAGCCCTTGCTACGGCAGTCCATCTGCGAGCAATTGGCAAAGCTCCGCACGAGACTTCATACCTCTGTACAGCAGCCTCTGCAAAGCCGAGTGCATATTGTTTGGTCTGAGACCGCTTGAGGATGCCTACTAAGGCCATTAATCCACTCCAAACGAATTCAAACAGAAGTATAAGCGAACGGTGGGAGGAAAATCTAGGCGGGAGACATAATTACTAAGGTTTATGGATGATCGTACAGGAATGAAGAACGTAGACAGAACATTGAACCTCCATTTGCGCTAAATCTCATCACAGTCTCGCTGGAACGAAACCGCTTCCATTTAAAATAATTTACAAATTACTTTCCGTGAAACGAAAATTTGAACAAATCTTCGAAGGCCTTCCTAGCATGAAGCCAGTTTCTGATGAAAATACTAAAGGTTCTCTTATTCAAATCGATTTCCATCAAAATTTAAAGAATTTGCCTTTCCCGCGGCCGATTCGACTGACAGATTTAAAGGAGGACCCCAGGAAGCATATCTCGCTGAGAGATAAACAGATTAAAGATTCTCTCGCTTAAACCCGATTTCAGCGAATAATCTACCCATTCTGACAGCGATATTTATTGCTTCCTCTCCATTTTCACAATTTAATAAATAGATTTCTTTGCCGAACAAAAAAATATTGTTGACCTTACGGACTTGACGTACCTTGTTTCAAAGTCTGAAAGCTCTGTACCTAAAGAACTTCGTAATACGTGAAATATCAGTTTACAGCACGTCGTTTGGGCCTGGATCAAACTGTGCTACCCCAATTCATTTGCTGCTAGCTCGAAAATTTACTCAAATCGACCGAAAACCTGCTCAAAAACAGCTCATATGCAGCTTCTTTCGTAGCGCTATCTCTTCTCCCCCCATTCCCCACCGCTGACGGGGTATTAATAGCTAGCTCTTCCAAAAATATTAAACATGGGAAGCACCGACGCGAAGAAGCCTCTCAAAATCATTGAAGGAGCCGACGACTTCGGCTGCGCGCTCAGGGATTCCCTTGTCGAAAACCTCGGATCAAAGGGTATCGAGGTCCCAGATCTCGGCATGGACAAGTACTACAGCGTCGACAGAAGAGTGAGCAACGCCCAGCACAATGAAACCAAGCAGAAATCAGGGGACTCGTGGCCTGCGGAACGGGTGTCTATTCTGTCACCTGCGAGTCCGTGGAGGATGCCCAGAACTGCAGGTCGGTTAATAACTCGAACGTATAGCCGTTGGAGCAAGAAGATACTCGACGCCTAGCTCGACACGCCCTTTAAAACTCCCTGCAAGGCTCCCTGCCCGGCCAGCAAGGGGGAAACCGTGGCCTCCTGAGATCGCCGGATTCTTAGAAAACTCCTTGCAGGAAATGCCCGAAATACCCCAACACGACAAGCCTCAATCTGAATCCTTCTTTGCTCTCTGTTCATTAAGCAATCACAACAACATTTTTTTGAACTGGATCAAAAGCTCCTTCCTATCTGGAACCCTAAGCGAGCTTGCATAAGAGTTGCAGAGCTAAAACTCCAGGAAAGAGGGTGAAAATGGCCGCGTCTTGGGGATTGACCCTATTTAGGGTTTCCCCCACCTTCCGAGGGCGGTGGGTTGCTTGGAGAGACCGCGTGTCCTTCATGCGGACTCGCTCTTGCATGGCGGTGAACTGACACGAAGAGCCGCGTGGCCATACCTTTTGCTTAGCCGAGAGTCGAGTGAAAAGGGCTAAGCGGTCGAGTAAATTTTCCTTATGTATTTTTATTTTTATTTTATTTAAATTTAGTTTTAGTGTTATAACCTAAGTTTTGGCAAATTTCGTATAAATATTTATATAGTGTTAGTATCATTTTATTTAAAAATTAATTAAATTTTGTATACGTTTATATAGTGTGTTAGCGTTGCTTTATTTAAATTTAATTTCGTATATATATTTATATAGTGTTAGTATCATTTTATTTAAAAATTAATTAAATTTTGTATACGTTTATATAGTGTTAGCGTTGCTTTATTTAAATTTAATTTCGTATATATATTTATATAGGGTTAGCATCATTTTAATTAATTTAATTAAATTTGGTATACATTTATATAGTGTATAACCTAAGTTTTGTTAAGAATTAAAATTTAATATTTAAAAAAATTTTGCCGAGATTTCAACTCCTAGTCGAAGGGATGAAAGAGACCCAAAAAGTAAAAAACAAGACACCATTAAGACCAGCAGGACGAGCTGAACACCATGACAGGATTGTTTAATAAAAACGACTATAGATTTTACTGCGCTAATCCTGACAATTTGTTATCTCATGATGCAAGTTATTTCTTATGCATAAGTATAAGTGTATGAATACCTACATTTTAGTTCTGTGCATATTTGATTGAACAACTAAGGATATGATTTTATTTTAATAACTCAGGAACTATCATGGTGACAACACGCAGAGGTCGAGGTCGGGGTCAAGGTCGACCACCGTCACCACCACCTCCGCCACCGCCAACACCGCCACAACCAACCTCAACACCAGAAATGCAGATCATAATGAGGTCATTGCAGGCTATTATGACCACGATGAACAAGCAGTCGGAAAGGGCCGCCGAGGTGGAAACCACTCAAGTGAGTCGAGAGAACTCTGAAAGGGCACATGGCCCAAGACTGGAACCGCTTCAGGACATATCGAGGGAGTTACAAAAGATAAAAGTTCCAGAGTTTTCAGGAGGACGACCCGGTAAGCATGCCGAAGCATGGCTGGAAGGCATGAAGAGATGCTTCGCATTGAATGAGTACACATCTAGTTCCAAGGCTAGGATGGCCGTCTTTCAGCTTAAAGGTGATGCTTTGAATTGGTGGTCAGATCTCGAGAAGCAGTTGCACCTTACTCCTCTTACAACTTCTTGGGAACTGTTCGAGGAGAGGTTCCACATGAAGTATTTGCCAAATTATTACAAGGAAGAACAGGCAGGTGCACTCCATGCCTTAGTACAGGGAGACAAGACCGTGGAGGAGTATGAATCTCGGTTTATGGAACTGGTAAAATATGTTCCTTACCTTGATGCAGATGATTGTCAGGTAGAGCGTTTTGTGTATGGACTTAACTACAAGATTAGAGCTGCTGTGCGGATGTGGAAGCCAACTTCAGTTGCCATGGCAGTTGAGTATGCTCGTTATGCAGCTGATATGTCAGATGGAAAAGGGGGGCAGTAAGTTGACAGGAACCAATCAGTATGTTTCAGGGAAGGCATCACGTCCTTACTTCAGGGGAGGACAATCTAGACCTCCTCCTTATGGTAACCGGTTCACACCGAGGGGTAATACTTCAGTTAACTCAATCTCGCAGGCATCGTCCGCAACCCACCAAAGCCAGGGACGTACACAAGGAAGTTCCTATAGAGGATCAAGGGGTTTTAGAGGAACCAGGGGAAGGAACTCATCTCAGAGGATTCCTTCGAGCAACAGGCAAGCCCCTCCCAATCTCTCTTGTTGGGGATGCGGAGGTCCTCATTTCCAGCGAGACTGTCCCAAGGGTCAGTCAAGCAGCAGGCACAGGGAAGGAAAGGCACCCATGGATAGTTCGGGTAACAGTCATTGGATTCATGCAGCGGTGCATAACCACCAGGCAGAACATCAGTCTACCGTAGTAGAATCCACTGGTAATGTAAACAATGTCAAACTTAAAATTTTGTTTGATCCAGGAGCAACTGATAGTTTTATTTCACCATTTGCATTAGATAAATGTGGGTTGGCAGCCTACGAGCACGATGATTTCAAACTGGTCGAAATGGCTTCAGGAACTAAGCAACCAGTAGGTCTTAAAGTGAGAGGTTGTGGGGTTGACTTAGGAGTTTGCACCACTAAGTTGGATGCTTATGTCACCAATTTGGGGACTTATGACCTCATTATTGGCATGGATTGGTTAGAAGACCATAGAGATTTCATAGACTGCTATGCAAAGAAGGTGTTGTGCCTCGATGACGAGGGAAGGACAATTCAAATCCAAGGCTTGAAGAGGAAGGTATCCCTCCGTTTCATCTCTATGGTGAAAGCTAAGCGGTGCCTAAGACAAGGATGCCAGTTGTTCGTAGTGGAGGCCGTGAGCGATAGTAAAGGACCTTCCTTGAATTCTTACCCAGTACTTTCTGAGTTCAAGGATGTCTTTCCGAAGGAATTACCAGGACTGCCTCCAGAAAGAGAGCTCGATTTCACAATCGAACTAAAACCTGGTGCAGAACCTATCTCAAAAACTCCTTATAGAATGACAACTCCAGAGCTCCGTGAGTTACAGATCCAGTTAAAAGAATTGCTAGATTTGGGACTGATTAGACCTAGTATCTCACCGTGGGGAGCACCAGTGATCTTCGTTAAGAAGAAGGATGGATCTCTGCGACTGTGCATAGATTACAGAGATTTGAACAAGGCCACCGTGAAGAACAGGTATCCCATACCAAGAATTGATGACCTCTTTGATCAAATGAAAGGTGCGTCAGTCTTCTCAAAGATTGATTTGCGATCAGGATATCACCAGTTGAGGATCAAGGAAGGCGACATTCCTAAGACTGCCTTTCGAACTCGATTTGGGCATTACGAGTTTGTAGTGGTACCATTTGGTTTGACCAATGCTCCAGCTGTATTCATGAGCCTCATGAATGGTGTCTTCCGAAAATACTTGGACCACTTTGTTCAGGTCTTCTTAGATGATATTCTTATCTATTCTAAGAATGAGAAGGAGCACGAGGAACACTTGCGGTTAGTCTTGACGTGCTTAAGGGAACATAAAATTTATGGTAAATTGTCAAAGTGTTCCTTCTTCCAAAAAGAGATTCACTACTTGGGGCACATCATCTCAGGTGAAGGGATCTCTGTAGACCCGGAAAAGGTAAAGGCCATTGAAGATTGGCCAATTCCAAGGAATGCTCATGAGGTGCGCAGCTTCATGGGGTTAGCAGGCTATTACCGGAGGTTTGTGGAAGGATTTTCTAAAATTGCAAAACCTATTACCACCTTGCAACGCAAGGGAATCCGGTATGAATGGACCGATGAATGCGATGCCGCTTTTACAGAGTTAAAAAGATTGTTGACAAGTGCACCGATCTTGCGGGTACCAGACATGGATAAAGATTTCATGGTATGCACCGATGCCTCGAAGCAAGGATTAGGAGCGGTGTTGATGCAGGAAGGTGGGGTAATAGCTTATGCATCTCGAAAGTTGAAACCTCATGAGGAGCAGTATGCCACGCATGATCTAGAATTGGCAGCAGTAATGTTGGCACTAAAATTATGGAGGCACTACCTAGTTGGTAGAAGCTTCACCCTTAAAACAGACCATCAGAGCTTGCAGTACATCTTTACCCAAAGGGATTTGAATGCTAGGCAAAGGAGATGGAGTGAGTTCATAAGTGAATATGACTTTGGTATCTCTTACATCAAAGGAAAGGAGAATGTGGTGGCAGACGCTCTAAGCCGAAGGCCGAGACTTTTCTCCTTAATTCCCTTGAAGGTTGACTTGAGGGAAAGGATACTAGGACAACTATTGGGCGATAGTTGGTATCTAAAAGTAACCTCTGCTATTCAGAATGGAAAGAAACAGGAATTGAAGTATGATGGGTACCATCTTGAGGAAGATGGATTGTTGCGGTATCAGGGAAGGATGTATGTTCCTAAGGAAGGTGATATCAGGGAAACCATCCTTAGAGAGGCCCATAGATCGCATTACTGTGCGCACCCAGGGGTGAAGAAGATGTATGCTGACATGAAGCAACTCTTCTTTTGGCCAGGTATGAAGATGGATGTAGTGAATTTTGTTTCGAAGTGCCTTGAGTGTCAACAAGTTAAGGCAGATCATCGTCACCCGGCCGGTCTCCTACAACCGCATGATATTCCTATGACTAAATGGGAAGTCATTTCCATGGACTTCGTTGTAGGATTACCACTCACATCTCTGAGACATAATGCTATTTTGGTGGTAGTTGACAAACTGACCAAAAGTGCTCACTTCATTCCAGTCAGAGACACCTATGATGTGACAGATGTGGCAAGGGTATTCATAAATGAGATTGTACGTCTTCATGGAGTTCCTAAAAAGATAATCTCTGACAGAGACCCTAAGTTCACCTCCAGATTTTGGACAAGCATGCAGTCAGCATTAGGGACACAGTTGAACTTAAGCTCAGCTTATCACCCCGAGACAGATGGACAGACTGAGAGGGTGAATCAAGTGATGGAGGACATGCTTAGGATGTATGTTATGGATCAACAGACACAGTGGGAGAAATATCTTCCTTTAGTGGAGTTTGCATACAACAATAGTCATCACAGCTCCATTGGTATGCCACCATATCAGGCATTGTATGGGAGGCCGTGCAGGACACCACTCAGTTGGGACAGGTTAGAGGATTGAGTTTTAATTGGGCCTGAATTGATTCAGGAAATGGAGGAGCAAGTGATACAGCTTAGGCAGCGACTGAAGGAAGCACATGATAGGCAAAAGAGTTACGCTGATGCACACAGATCAGATAGAACTTATGAAGTAGGGGATCGTGTATTTATTCGCATCAGACCAAATAAAAGTACCATTCGGTTTGGGAAGGGTACCAAGTTGTCACCTCGCTTTATAGGTCCATTTGAGATTCTTGAGAAAATCGGACCAGTTGCTTATCGTCTCGCGCTGCCACCCACCCCACTTGCATAAAACTCATAATGTATTTCATGTTTCTGTATTATGACATTACATAGCTGATGAGACTCACAAAATTCATTGGAAGGAATTGCAGGTCTCGAACGAGGGAACCTTCAGGGTCGAACCATTACGTATACTTGATCGTAGGGTTCGACAGCTCCGTAGTCGCCATGTGGACCAAGTTAAGGTCCAATGGGACAAGTATAGCCCAGGGTCTGCTACCTGGGAGGCCGCAGAGACCATGCGTCGAGATTTTCCCTCACTATTTTGACCATAACTTCGGGACGAAGTTTCCCGAAGGGTGGGTGTATGTAATGCCCATATTTTGATTCGGCATATTTATTAGTTAGACACACCATACTTTACTTCTTATATATTTTGTCGAACTCAGCTCGACTGAGTAAACTATATTGGACCTCATTATATGATGTTACTCTGTCTTATGATTTCACCATGATTATGATGTTACTATGTTATGCAGTTATGATGTCACGATTATCATATGATTTCCTTATTTTACAATTGCAGTATATGTTTATATGTTTTCCTTAATGAAATGTGAAATATATGATTCGGTACGTGGATACCATCTTCTTATATGAATTGCTGAAATGTTATATGTCATACGCATCTATGATGAGCTAAAAAGTTACATGAAATAAAATGATAACATGGATCAATTGGCGATCAATGGAAAATGCTTTCTATAAATTGTATTTTGCAAAACACTAACCTACAGGACACAGGGGCTATGGGATAGCCAGTTACTTGATCTGATATATATTGGAAAGGAAAAACATGTTCATACAGCAAACCTTAGCAGCCAAAATGAGGATACGATAACACAAACTGATAATCCCGATAGCAGCAAGTATGAGTTGATAAGGGCGTAGGCCCAGTATGTTGAGAGGGATGGATGTGTTTCCCACCCTATGTTTCCATGAGACCCGAGGTCGTGGGAGGGCCGTGCTGAGACACGCTCCCCATGTTGTTGTGATGACGATTGTCGGATGCCTGCTAGGGGAGGATAGGTTCGCTGTTCAGCCGACGCTATCGCTCTCAAGTTCTATGTGGTCAGATCGGTGAGTCCGACATCCACTGTTGTACTAGCAGAGGAAGGATAGGGAGGATGCTGGACGTAGGTTATGAAGGGAGGATGTGTTAGTTAGCACTGTTGGGGGTTTAGTATTCCTTGATTCCGAGTTAGTGGAAGTAGGCACCCTTCCTGTACTTGATTGATTAAACTAATGTAAACATAAAGACAGTGATGTTAAATCGTAAAGGGTTAACTGTTAAATAACCGAGGATGTTAAAGTAATTATACTATAGATTATGCTTGCTCTTCTGCATGGGGGTAGATACTATTGTTAGTTAGCAAGTATGCATAGGCGGAATGGGGTTTGTTTATAGTACATGTCCGACATGTGCATACACTGGCCATGCATGCACACCTTGTACGTGTACAATATTACTGGTGTATAACATACTTGTCATGCTTGAATAGTAGTATAAATGTCATAGATAACTCAGTTAAGGATACATCAATCAACTTAGGTAATGAATGGTTAGGTTGTCAATGTGTAAATAAGTGAATTAGTAATTATATGAAAACATTGTAATAATAAACTAAGACAAGTATCGTCAGTTAACATTGTCATAGAAGAACTGTTGTGAATAGAGTAATGATAGTGTCTAAGTATTTAGTAAAATTGTTTAAGCCCTCACAAGTGCTTTGTTTATAAGAACAAGGATGCTATGTTGATGATAGGGTACCCATGTGATGAACAAATAATTAAGAATACTATGATTGATTCACCTTTTATTATTGTCAAAGGGTGATTTAATTATTATTATTAATTAATAAATGATATTCCAGCAAACATTTATATCCCTATCGTAACAAATGCAATATAAGTAAGATTTAAAATATTGATTTATAAATTAATATTGCGTGATTAATTCCATTTCAAAGTTAGCCATAATAAGATAATCCTTTTTGGAATAACCGTGATGTGATGGAAAATGGATATTTAATTATTCAATGTTAATCTTGGAATTTAAACCTCAAGCTAAAATAGTCTCGACGGATAAGGTGGATCATTAAGACACATCATGTCCAAGTTGACAAGGGGCAACTAATTATATAATATTTTATTAATTACATTAATAACATTAAAATATCAAGGATGGCGGATAGACTTGTATTTAATGAAACTTGTCCCGAACGGATAACCTTGGGGTGATAATTCCCACCGTAATAAATAATTACGACCGTCAATCCGAAACCAAATGAATTTTCCATAAGAGTAATTAATTATACATTTTTATAATGAGACGTGGATGAATGAACTAGGGAAAGGAGTAAAGGTTTGAGGGGCTCGAGAGGGGGAGTTTGGGGCGGTGGAGTAAGCCCAAGGTCTTCTCGAGGATGGACATGTATATAGAGGGGGAGAAGGTTGAAGGTTCGGGGGGGGTTTTTTTTTTTTTTTGGATGGGAGAAGAAAAGAAGTTTGGAGAACAGAAGTGGGGAGGACAGAAAGTTTGATTGGAGAACAGAAGGATTTTGAGAACAGAAGGAAAGACTGCTCTCGGGATTATCAGATTGTGGGCTCGGGGGCTTGGAAATCCTTTGATTTCCAAGGGCCAGCAAGATTATAGCTGGTCGGTAGGGTGGACACTTCAGTTTGGCTCTCTAAGGGGTTACACAACCTGCTACAACTTACGGTTAGCATCAGCATCAGGTAATTTCCGTTATTTACTATTATGCTAAATCTTACTGTAAACATGCAAACTTACTATTTACTGATTTACTAAGTTGTGAAACCTATTCTTATGCTGTTGAAAAGAAAATAACGATATGTTTGTTTATTTCAAATTTCGAATGTAAGGTTAGTGAAAACACCACAGTACACTAAATATTATTTCGGCACATAGAAATTCTTAGAAATTCACTTCCATAAACTGATAAAGTTTAAAACGTAGAAAATTAAACCTGAAATTTTACACAGTGCTCTGCTGTAAAAACCAGAGCACTACACTGGACTTATCAAGAACTTTATAGCGTTCAACCAGCTACTCCCTGGATTTCTTAATAACTTATATCGCCCATTCATTTACTCTCTGGATTTACCAGCAATTTATATCGCCCACTCATTTACTCTCTGGATTTACCAGCAATTTGTAGTCCTTCAGGGTCTTGCCTTCCTGCAATGACCAAGGTTTCCAACAAAGAAACAATAGTGTATCAGCTTAGCTATTAGAAGAATTATACCTGAAATCTTCATTATTCCAAACAAGACATAAATGAAAATGAATACTTATCTGTATTGTGTGTTTCCCCTCTGGTCCACAGGATCCTGCTTCGCTTTGCAAGCCTTGGGATCGCCTATGGACTTGGATATAGTTAATGCTTAACCAGTACGCCTCCCCATCGGATGGATTTACCAAGCATTTGGTGGTGCCCAACCAGTCCCATACCTGGTTGGCCCTCTCCAGTGCCGAGCCAGCACATTCGTCTGGGTCATCGACCAATGGAAGGAAACTGCGCCACCTACCATTATAGGTCAAGGCTCTACTATGGAGCCATAGGTATCTCAGGGTTTTCAGTCAGTCTTCGGCGCCCGCCCTCCCACTGCTGTCCCAATAGAGATTTCAGGGTTTTCAGTCAGTCATCGGCGCCCGCCCTCCCACTGCTGACCCAATAGAGATTTCATGCCTTTATCCAATGTCACCACACCTTCTTGCACTGTAACCCTTCACACACATCAACTCTTGGTTTATACAAGGATGCCACTCCTTCTCTTGTGCAAATCGGTGGTTCCTTTTAGGAACTTTATAGGTGACTTTCTTGACTGCAGGTTAACATGACCCCTACTCACACAAGGATGATACCTTCTCTTATTACACAGATCTTCGGGCCTTTTCTGGTAATATTTCACATGAGCATAGAAAGGTTTCCAATTCCCATACAGTCTCCTTGCGTACCCTTCTTCACCTTGCCCTTTAATGTGCAGTATCAATCTGCATCTGTGTAGGCTGACAACACAAGAAGGATAAGCAAGCTCATCAGTATTGCTGTTCAATTCTTAACCACATTCCATATTATTCACTACCAAGTATTGAAACACCAGGAATGCGTCCATTCCATTAGGGTGTATTCAATATTGAAAACCCTATCATGACCCAGCACCAGAAAAGGTGTGCACCCCCTTTCCGATGTGCACCATGTAGGTCCTAATCATACTCAAGCAGTCTGCAATGATATAAATAAGATAGAGCATGCTATGCATATTAATCCTAATAATTTAGACATGCATGTTCTTGTCTAGGGTCACAGAATACTCATTCATTTTGCATATGTGTCTCACATGCCTTCTGGGCATAGCTTTACCACCTCACTTTTATGGTTTACCGACATGCGGTTTGGCTGAGACATTATCAATGGCGTTTCACCTGAAACCCATTTCCAAAGCATGGGATCCTTCCCATATAGTTTAGCTTCTGCAGGTCATCACACATGGCCTTCCTGCAATGTGTCATCCTGGCACACTTCATCAAATAGCCAAACAGTCAGCAACATTTAGCAATAAGCTTCAAATATGATTGTTTCATAACCAATCAATAACATTAATAATTAAATTCAACATGAATTTTACAATTCTGTCTCCTACAGAAATTGATTTTCTTAGCAATGCGGCTATCCTCATAGTGTTTGGCTCTTGTTCACGGTAGATTCCAATCTTCATCATGGACTTATCCATATTTGCCATGCCCAGAGCAATCTCCCTGAAATTTGAAACTTCAATCAGCCAAATGCTTTGTAAGTTTCTATGCATATAATAATTTCATTGCCGCCACAGTCACGGAAGCATTTTAACATCACCAAAACCATCTACTTCCCGTGAATTATTACCATACTAGAGTTGCATGGTTCGATTTCACCATTTTATGCAATTATTCTCTTGTTCTTAAGATTGATAATAGTTCACCATTCCATCTATTATCTAATTGCAATGAAACATACTTCACACTCATGCACTCTCACAATGCATCTCATCATGTGCACCTATATCTATGCATGCACATTTACATCACTCACATAATCTTTTAATGTGTATTCCCTCAATGTATAACCACAAGATTGTGCATAATATCTTAATGCACATTTCCTCAATGCTACCTTGCATTAAGTTATGAGTACTATGCTTTCAACATAATTCAAACATAGTTGAAGGAATCTTACCAAATCCTCTTTCCTCATTCATGCAATTTATGCACCAATAACCATTACCTGTATGGCTGTCGTTTACATCACTTGATGTTACCTGATCAGTTGGCCTCTTACCAATGCTACACATTCGTTTTTTCCAACTTTATGATCATAGATTCGTTGCACCATCCTTTCTGCATAAGGTTGTTGGCTTCATGCAACAACATCCTCAGCACATTTAGCCATGCTCTTTGTTATCTTTGGTCCTACAACCAATACCAACATCAATAGTGATTATCAACCACAATATTCTCCATTAGTAGTTCATTGCATATGCAGACTTCATTATTCTACCAATATGCAATATCCCATTTATGCACAAGCATTTCTATATGCACTATGCAATGTTTGTTAAGATGCCATCTAGTGCATATACATCTATGTGATCCTTTACATTTTTTTAACATTTTTATGCCATATGAAAATTTCATAATCATAAATATGATAACAAAATAGGGGTTTAATGAATTCTTCCCTTTTCGGTCCCTCATCGTAACATGGAATTCCTCTTCCATATCATGCAATTGTAGAAATTGCCCATATTGTCAACAAAATTTGTTTGCCAAGACAGCTGCTGGCACTCTTCTGCACTAAATATACATGATAGATGTAGACCTCATTCAAACTCTGGTCACGTATCATTGTTCCCTGCTGGACAAGCTTTCCAATGCCTATCTCCATGCTCCATTCCAACATCAGGTGCGAAAACTGCATCTCTTCAAAAATGACAACTTTCACTACAATTCTGCCCATTTTACACAGTTGCATTTTGGTCTAGAATGCCAATTTTAGCCACCTGTGGAAGAAAATCTATGAGGAATCACAAAAAAATTTATATCGAGCGAAGTTGGTCCATATAAGAAGGAACACTCAGCAATTCACGGATTTTAATTCCGGTGCACCATTCATCTTCTATGAATTTCTGGGTTTTGCTACTTCTCACTTTTCACATTTTTCCAAAATTCCAAATTTTGGGCCAAAAATGGCTATCTCCCAAACGGTGCATTTCTGGGAAATCTTCGTCTAACCGAAACTGTCCGTCTTAATGAGAATATGAAATGTCTAGTTCAGTAAAAATTTTGACTCCCACATCTAGGGTCACTCTTACTTCCCACAAGCTTTTCAAAATCCCGAAAAAGTGGCCCGGAACAGTGCTTTTTGGTCTTCTTGCTCATCCCGACTTCACATCCTTTGGATTTTGGCTCCAAGATTCTGAACTTAACATCGTGTCTGCTTCATGACTGCCTCATATCAATTTCGGCTCAAACCGACCTTCTGTCAAGCCTCGGGACTCTGTCCTTCAAAAGTCACTATTATCCAATTTCTGTGAAATCGGAGTGTAATCGGCTCGGGGTCTTCACTGATTCTTTCATGGCCTTCGTCAATGGCCTTCGAGCCCCACAGGAATCATTTCATTCTGAGTTCGGATGCTCCTCCTATCAAAAAAACAAGTTTTGGTCACTTTACTCTTTTTTTTTTTTCGCGAAATCCCTCCGCAGCTGCGGGGCAGTTCAGCGACGGCTTCCGCAATTGCGGAGCAGTTCGCCGAATGCTTCCGCAATTGCGGAGCAGTTCGCCGAACGCTTCTGCAATGGCGGGGAGATTTGCTGAATATTTCCGCAGTTGCGGAGCGTTTCGCGGAGTGCTTCCGCAGTTGCGGGAAGCACTCGGAAATTCTTTCTGCTGTTTCGGAACAGTTTGGCGAACTTTTCCGCAAATTTCGGGGAACTCTTCCGCAAACCGGTTTACCGAACTCTTCCGCAGTTGCGGGAAGGTTCGCGGAACTCTTCCACAATTGCGGGAAGGTTCGCCGAACTCTTCCGCAGTTGCGGGAAGATTTCGCGGAACTCTTCCGCAAATTTCGGAAGAGAAATCCTTCTGAAAACTTCACTTAGAAAAATTTTCTACTTTTTTCGGAGCAATTCGCCGAGTTTTTCCGCGTTGTGGGACAACTTGCGGAATCCTTCCGCAAATTTCGGAAGAGAATTCCTTCTGCAAATTTCGGAAGGAAATTCCTTCCGCAAATTTCGGGGCGACTTCCCGAACTCTTCTGTGTTGCGGAAAAACTCGCGGAATGCTTCCGCAGTTTCGGAGCAATTCGCCGAATGCTTCCGTAGTTGCGGAAGACATTCGGGAATTCTTTCCGAAATAGACTTAAACAATTTTTCAAAAACTTTTGAAACAATTTCTGGATTCCTCTTTCCTTGTGACTGCAATTGGATTTGCCCCATAGAGGCCCAATGCTGCAACCAGCAGCTCTGATACCATTCTGTCACGTCCCCTCCCATCATACCAGCTAGATGGAGAGGATCATGAGGCTAAAACCGGGCATCTAGCCCCATAAAATTTTAACCAAGCATTCACATAATTTAAAAGAGATATGGGATGTATAATTATCAGAAAAAAAAACACAGCGGAAATAATCAATTACACATCCATTATACCTTCAGTATATTCATGCCATTCATCAATCTAAACAGTATCAATTTAGCAAATGAGAATACTTATCTTAACCCAAGTAATCCCTGAGCAACTAGCTACACTTCTGCAATGTTCCACCCAACCTTAGGCCAGTGTGCTCCTCAATCTCTCAGCACCACTGCCACCCCCGAGCTGGGCATGATCTCCACAAGGAACTAGGGAACAACAGGGTCTCACATAACCATAGATACACCAGAATCAGCCATGCCAACCAGCAGTTGGGTTTCTGAGGCTGCTAGGAGATGGATGCATATAACAACAAGAGTGTAAATGCTGGGCATGAGAAAAACGCTTATACAGTGAAGCTCCCAACAATGGGTTTCTACCAGTTCCAGAAAGACGTGGGCAACCAAAAACGAAAAGGAGAAATGGGAAATCAATCCCAGGAGAGCAGAATCGTTTTCAGAAAAATACTAATGGGCATTTCATGGGCAGAAACGTCCTCCCTAACCCCAAAAATCGTGGCTCTCTTCTCCCATCCAATGAGCTAACCAAAAACGAGTTTGCAGGCATGGAATAATGCCAGAAATGGTGAAAAACGTGGAGGATAAAACCCCAACAAGATCAGACTGCGTGAGAGCAAGAATGCCATGGGTGGACAATGGCTTTGGGCCAATTTCGTGGGGGTTTTCTTGCCCAGCCAACCAAAACTCGATTTCCCAGGTTGCTGTCTTGTCCATACACGAAAATTGACAGCCATACCTCTCCCATCCCAAGGCATTAATTGTCTCAACCAATTATTGGAAGAATTAAATGATTGGGTGCATGAGGCAAAATGGGTAGTTGAGAGTTCATGGGTTTCCTCAATGAAATGGCTTAACACCATGGCTCAAGGGTTTGGTTATTTTCCCTCCCTATTCCTTGTAAAGATCATGCCCCCATCTCTTTGTTGCATTGTGTAGCTGGTTGTGGGTTTTTCATTAAAATTGCATGTATACATGATGTCCGATTTTACATTGTGCTCCGCTAGCATAAGAACCATATGCATCTATTCTAATTGCCAATACATAAAACGATAAATCAATGGTGGGGCCTTGGCGTTGAGCTCCTCACCATGACTAAATAACAATATTTACATCATTTACAATATTAATGAAAAGGGGGGTCAAAATGGGGACGTGACAATAAAAATAGAAGCTTATAGTTTTGGATCAAAGTTTTTGATTGGGAAAAAGAGTGGGCTTCATGAAACCCTAGTTCGGGGTCACATCTAGTGAATCCGAAAGTTTCAAAGGAAAAATTGAGGAGTGAAACTTTGCTGTTTTCAAATTCTGAATATACCAGCTTGATTAGCTCATCAAGGTGCATATTTCTATCCTTTCGAAAGTTTGAAATTCAAAGTTTGAATTTTTGGGGTTTCTCTGACAAACCCTATTACAGCTCCAGATCCAGTTCCTACAAATCAAGTGGATTTGGTTAATCCTAGAAGAGGATGGATTGGTCACCTGCATAAGTGAAGAAGTTCCTGTTTCAGAGGGAGATGAGGCTAAGGCCTTTCATAAGAAGATTACAAGAAATCTTGACAGGTATGGCTTACAGGTATGTTTCATGGTTAAGTTTATCATATGTTTGTCTTCATATCATTACAGTACAATCTTGATTAATTACTAGACTTGTCATATCACCTTAATAGAAGATATTCATTGATTAAGGTTTTGACACTTATGAATGTACTAATGCATTGTGATGTTGTATGAGGTTTATGTTGTTCGCTAACATAAAAGGTACACCAAGAAAGACAAATCATGTTCTACTTCAAGAACATATGATCATGGTGACATGAAGACAAAGATTCATCCATTGTCATGGATCACATAGAAGATCTACTTTCGAGGTATGTATAACTTGGTCCTACAATGGTTAACCTATGAGACATGCAGGTTACTAGCACAAGTCACTGAAGAGAACTAGAAGAAATTATGCGGGTATGTTAGACATAACTAGCTAGCATGCTAATCCAAGTATGTTTTTACTATATCAAGCTAGAATCCTACCATGTGTTACGATCTTATACTATTGTGTTGTTGATAATGATTATTCATGAAGTCATAGGTTTGAATAATCATGGTTGTATGCATATTATGTTTCTTACCATAATTGATGATATGACTTACCAGAAGAATCATGAAGGTATAGGTTTGAATAATCATGGGTTTTATGCATATTATATCTCTTATCTTGATTGATGATTCAACTAACCAGAAGAGTCCTATGATCAAATAAGAATATGTATGAGTAAAATAAGACTTCCCTGAAACCTTGAATACTAATGTTTATTATCTGTGTTTGAATTGATCCTGACTATACATGCTTGAGATTATTTTGTTTTGATAATATTAAGATTATACTAATGAATGTTTGATTATGTATGAGACCTAGAGGATAACACAATGATGATACTAACAAGCATGCATAGGGATAGAGAATGTATATAAGTTCAAGGATAGGTAATCCAGGAAGCAAAGATCAAGAGGGAGCACACTCCAGTAGTTTCTACAAGGATGCAGATATTCGGAGGGATTTGACCACTTCTCACAATCTACATCAGAATGGAGTTGCAAACATTCAGAGGGAGTCCACCCAACAAACAAACAAAGATAAGTATTTGGATTGTCATTCTTACATAATGTTATTCAATGATGTATATGCTTATGTTCCTAGAATTAGGTTGTGTATTATGCATATTAGAATAGTTGCATTGATGAATAGTATACTACTAATATACATGGGTAAGTGGCCTATGGCACTGTACAACCTTCCATTGCTACTTATCTAGAATAAAACCTCTTTGCTGACATGTTAGGAGTTGTGCACACTCTTAACAATGTTCTGGTAGAGATTGGAAGGCATCTAGAAAGTTACGGAATATGGATAAATGTTGTATTGAATCATTGGCTAAGATAATTGCATGACTGTATGACATATTTCTTAATGTGTAAGAATTTTTTCTGAAAACTATGAGCTGTTTTGTAATCATGCAATTTAACTTGTTGTGTAGGAAAGATCGTATACCATCACCTACAAAAGGACTACAACATTTGTTCAGCAACAAAGTTATCTCTTGAAAATATTGAAGATATTGAAGTTCCCAAGATCTGGGAAGATTGCCATGATCGAGGAGTACCAGTCGATCATGAAGATGTTTGGGATGCAGTCCCAAGACCTGAAGGGGATTCTGTAGTGACTTCCAAGAGGATCTACAAGATCAAGCATCCTGCAGGTGGTAGCATAGAGACTTTTACTCCTGTAGCCAGATACACTTCCATTAGATCCGTACTTGCTCTGGCTGTAATGATGAAATGGAAGATACACCAGATGGATTTCAAGATAGCTTTCTGTAGTTGAAGAAGAAGTGTATGTGGAGCAACCACTTGGTTTTGAGACACAAGACAGGGAGTCATATATGTGCAGAACTTGGTATGGTACGATAGACAACTTTCTATCCAGTTTAGGCTTTACCAAGAGTAAAGCGGATTCCAACCTTTACTACAAGGTTGAGGAAGGCAATCCAGTGACACTAATTTTGTATGTGGATGACCTGTTTATCATAGGTGAAGATAGATTGATTGCCGACATGTAGCGAAATCTTCCTGCCGAGTTCGAGTTGAAGAACTTGGGGATGATGCACTATTTGTTTTTGGCATGGAGGTGTGGCAGAGTGCAGATGGAATCTTCCTTGGACAAGGGAAGTATGCAGTAGAGATCCTGAAGAGGTTTGGGATGATGGAATGCAAGGCCATGGCCACACCTATGGAATCGAACCTGAAGTTTCTGTGTGATGCTTCATCTGATCCGGTTGATGTCACTGTGTATCGTCAGATGATTGGGTCATTGATGTACCTGAAGAACACATGACCAGATATTTGCTTTGTGGTGAACACATTGAGCCAGTTCCTGACGGATCTGAGGAGTGTTCACCTGGTTGCTGTAAAGCATGTTCTGAGGTACCTGAAGGGTACAGTGGATTATGGGCTCAAGTATGAAGCGAATCAAAAGTTTAACCTGCAGGGTTATGTTGATTCAGATTGGGTTGGCAGTGCTGCAGATAGGAAGAGCACATATGGATGCTGCTTTAGTATGGGATTAGGTGTGATCTCTTGGTTTAGCAGTAAGCAGTCCTACATAGAACTGAGTACAGCTGAGGCGGAGTATGTTGCAGTCTGTTCAACGAGTTGTGAGGTAGTATGGCTACGGAATTTACTATCTGAGTTATTTGATTTCCCGTTGGATGCTACTAGTATCTTTTGTGATAACCAGAGTTGTGTGAAGCTGTCTGAGAACCCAGTGTTTCATGACAGGTCGAAACACATAGAGATCAAATATCACTATATCAGGGATATGGTGTAGAGAGGAGCTGTGAAGCTCCTGTACATTGCGACGGACGAGCAGATTGTAGATGTGCTGATGACGCCACTAGCCAGGGTGAAGTTCGAGTACTTTAGGGAGAGGTTGGGTGTTCTTCAGATCGAGGACACTTCAAGGAAGAAGTGATGGACACATTTGCTGAATCCATTCCAAGCATGTTGGAAGGAGGATCCTTCACATGGCTGTGGATGTAAGCGCTGGATAATGAGCATCAGGATGATGTTCTGGTTTCTGCTTTGTATGATCAGTTGGATCATTTATATATGTATGTACGCATCATGTTGGATGTTGGATATGATCAGTTGGTCATTTGTATGTATTTTGTATATGCATCATGTTGGATGCTTGGACCATGTATCTGTATATGTATCAGGTGGATACATTGTATGATCAGGTAGATCATGTATGTTGATATGTATAAGGTATGATTAGGTAGATCATGTATGTTGATATGTATCAGGTATGATCAGGTAGATCATGTATGTTGATGGATACATTGTTTGGATCATGTATCTATGTATCAGGTAGATACTTGGTATGCATCAAGTGGATGCATTGTATGATCAGGTTGATCATTATGATGAGCTTCAGGATGTTGCCCCAGATGATATGTACCAGAATGGTACAGTGATGATGATCAGTATGATCATGGGCATCAGGGTGATGCCTCATGCGATGATGATCCGTTGGATCATGAGTATCAGGTTGATAGTTGGAGGTCAGAGATGATATGTGACAGGTTGTGCAAATAGCATGTAATCAGTCCTGGGAGATCTTGCCGGTCGTGCTGCTATGTAGTATGTAGTATGTTCCTTGGATACTCTTTCCGGTATTGCTATGTAGTATGTAATCAGTCCTCAGATATCCGATAGGTTGAGCTGTGTCCTCGTAATCAGTCCTGGGATGAGGTATTAATACAGAGACATGTAATCAGTCTTGGAGATCTAAGAGGTTGAGCTGTGTGCTCGTAATTAGTCCTGGGATGCTCTTTAGAGATCTTGCCGATCCTGCTGCGGCACATAAATGTTCCTGGGATGCTCTTTAAAGGTTTTTTCTATCCACATGTAATCAGTCCTGGAGATCCGAGAAGTTGAGCTGTGTGCTCGTAAAAAGTCCTGGGATGCTCTTTAGAGATCTTGCCGATCGTGCTACGGCACATAAATGTTCCTAGGATGCTCTTTAAAGGTATTGTGGAGGAGATGCATGTAATCAGTCCTAGGAGATATTGCCGATCGTGCTTAGGCACATAAATGTTCCTGGGATACTCTTTCCAGTATTGCATCCACACATAAAATTAGTCTTGAGAGGCCACCTCTATCAGACCGTTTGCACAGATGATGAAGACCTACAGGTGGTGGGCCTACATCTAGTATGAAAAAGGATTGGCTCTGTAGAACTTCCTATGACAAGGATGTTCAAATATTGATTGAGATAGCAGCAGCAGTGACGATGATGATGAATTGATGACGATTATCCAGTGATGATGATCTAGAGAAGAAGACTTGTGCTAGAAGACCTGTGTTGAGAAATACCTTCCTAGTTAAGAGGGAGTGTTGATGTATATGTAACTTCGGAATGTATTTCACATATATGTATATTGTATTCCTATAGAGATTTTATTATTCCTCTATATGGAAGTGTCGTCATTTATATTGTAAGTGTCGTAACTTATACTTGATGGGTTATTAGACGACCTTGTTGGGGTCGGCCCTGTATAAGTCATGTGGGTCAAAGGGTTATTAGACCACCCTATTGGGGGTCAGCCATGTGGGTCAAAGGGTTATTAGACCACCCGAGTGGGGGTCGGCCCAGTCAACATTATGATAAGTGGTTAAGTTGTGGCCCACCTAATTGAGTAAAGGTCAAGTCAAGTTAGTGTATAAATAGAGAGTGTGTCTCTCTCATTTTACACATTCTATTCTCTCACTCACACTTTGGAGAGTGGCACACTTTTGGAGGGAGGAGGCTCTGCTTCTAGGAGAAGACTATCTCTTGTATTCTGGTTGTACCATTGCTCTATCTATCTCTGAGAAAGTTATTGGGGTTTTTCACCTTTATGGTTTTCCCCAAGTAAACTCTATGTCTCTTGTGTGCTTGTATTATTGTGTCCATGATTGATATGCTGTAGATTTGCTGTACATGTTGTTCTCTCAGTTAAGATCCTAGATCAGATTGAAGTAAATTCTGAAAATTTAACAACGAGCACACGGCTCAACCTATCGGATCTCCCAGGATCTTTTACATGTGACTATCACAAAACCTTAAAAGGGTGTCTTGCCAAGCATAAACCCTAAAAAGCATCTGAGGCCTTTTACGTGACTAGCACAACCCGTCCAGATCTCCAGGGCTGATTACATGTGACCTCTACCACAAAACCTTAAAAGGGTGTCTTTCCAAGCAAGAACTCTAAAAAGCATCTAAGGACTATTTTTCATCCTGTCCAGATCTCCAGGTCTGATTACATGTGGTCTAGAAAAACCTTAAAAGAGTGTCTTGCCACGCAAGAACTCTAAAGAGCATCTGAGGCCTTTTTCATCCTGTCCAGATCTTCAGGTTTGATTACATGCTACTCCTGCACAACTTGTCAACGGCCACAGAGTATCAAACTGACACTCACCATACATCATCTTGATGTACACATGATCATTCTGATCATCAACACTGCATCGTCCTGATGCATGTCATCTGGAGCAACATCCCGAAGCTTGTCATCCATGATCATCCTGATCATAAAATGCATCCACCTAATGCATACATAGTATCTTCCTGATACATATCATCATACATGATCTACCTGATCATACAATGTATCCACCTGATACACATACAAATACATGATCCACCTGATCATACCTAATACATATCAACATACATGATCTACCTGATCATACAATGTATCCACCTGATACATCTACAGATATATACACATGATCCAACTGATCATATCCAACATCCAACATGATGCGTACATACATATAAATGATCCAATTGATCATATACAGCATCCAACATGATGTATACATACATATAAATGCTCCAACTGATCATATCCAGCATCCAACATGATGCATACATACATATAAATGATCCAACTGATCATATCTAGCATCCAACATGATGCATGTATACACATACAGAGCAGTAACTGGAGCATTGTCCTGATGGTCATCATCCAATGCTTATATCCACAACCATGGAAGGATCCTCCTCTCACCATGCTCGGAATGGATCCTACAAATGTGTCCATCACTTCTTCCTCGAAGTGTCATCAATTTGAAGAACACCAAGCCTCTCTCTGAAGTACTCGAACTTCTCTCTGGCTAGTGGCTTTGTCAAAACATCTGCAACCTGCTCATTGTTAAGATTTAATATGCTAAGACAGAAAATAGTAGCATTACATTCCATTTCACAATAATAGCATATACAGGATCACTGAAGAAAAAACAAGCACAACATAAACACAAGAGACACAGATTTATCCTGGGAAACCCTCATGGGGTAGAAAACCCAGCAAAGCTTCCTCAATATAGATGACTAGAAATATACAAAGATGTAAACCAAAGACATGACCTCCTCCTCCACCATAGCAGACCTCTCCTCCACAAGTGCGCCTCTCTTAAGTGAGAGTGAGTGTGTCAAATGAGGAATACACCTCCTCTATTTATACACTACTCTGACATATCTTTTACACAATACATGTAGGCTCGTATTTAACCATTAGGTTAAATACCCTATTATAACTGACTGGGACGACCCCACTAGGGTGGTCTAACAACGCTTTGACCCACATAACACATACAGGGCCGAACCCCACTAGGGAAGTCTAATAACCCAAGTTACCACATTCCGACGGAGGAATAAACATCTCTGGATATACAATAAGATCTTTACGGAGGAATGAAACATCTCCAAAATAATAAAGTACAAATATAATATTCTTTGAAGTTACAATATCTCAACACTCCCCCTTAACGAGAAGGATATTATAATAGCATCTGCACGAGCAAGGAGTCATCAACATCATACATGATACATCTATAAATCATTGGAAGCTTTCTCAACATCATCAGTAACTCAAGTAGTTACTGGAACATCTTCAATACTGGAACATCAACATCTTCAGTACTGAATCTTTATCTTCTGTAGCACTCAAACAACTACAGCAACATCAACATCTGGATCCTCACGATCATCAGTATCGTCATTTCACGATCATCATCATTGTCATCATATGATCATTAGCATCATCATCACACGATCATCAGCATCGTCATCACACGATCATCAGCATCGTCATCACACGATCATCAACATCGTCAATACAAGTATAAATATAATTAATACAAGTATCCTCATCAATACAAGTATACATATCATCAATACAAGTATCCTCATCAATACAAGTATACACATCATCAATCAAGTATCCTCATCAATACAAGTATACACATCATCAATACAAGTATCCTCATCAATACAAGTATACACATCATCAATACAACTATCCTCATCAATACAAGTATACACAATAGCAGCATACCCTGCAACACACATGATCCAATTACGGGATGGTCAATCCCTCTCACTTTAGGACATAGGTCCAACGATGATACAATCCCAATCTATTTACATGATGATTAGTCCTTATCACTTTAAGACATCTCACCATGTCTAGGGACGAGGCAATCCCAATCTATTTACAGGATGATTAGTCCTTATCACTTTAAGACATCTCACCATGTCTAGGGACGAGGCAATCCCAATCTATTTACAGGATCATTAGTCCTTATCACTTTAAGACATCTCACCATGTCTAGGGACGAGGCAATCCCAATCTATTTATAGGATGATTAGTCCTTATCACTTTAAGACATCTCACCATGTCTAGGGACGAGGCAATCCCAATCTATTTACGGGATGATTAGTCCTTATCACTTTAAGACATCTCACCATGTCTAGGGATGAGGCAATCCCAATCTATTTACGGGATGATTAGTCCCTATCACTTTAAGACATCTCACCATGTCCAGGGACGAGGCAATCCCAATCTATTTACAGGATGATTAGTCCCTATCACTTTAAGACATCTCACCATGTCTAGGGACGAGGCAATCCCAATCTATTTACATGATGATTAGTCCTTATCACTTTAAGGCATCTCACCATGTCTAGGGACGAGGCAATCCCAATCTATTTACAGGATGATTAGTCCTATATACGTCCACTAAGGACCATATTCTTGGAGACATCTGTCTATGGATCACTTTAGGACTGAAGTCCCGGGATGATACAATCCTCATCGTTCGCTAGGAACCGCATTCTCGAAGACATTTGTCTACGGATCACTTTAGGACTGAAGTCCAGGGATGATACAATACTCATCATTCGCTAGGAACCGCATTCTCGAAGACACCTGTCTACGGATCACTTTAGGACTGAAGTCTAGGGATGATACAATCCTCATCGTTCGCTAGGAACCACATTCTCGAAGACATCTGTCTACGGATCACTTTAGGACTGAAGTCCAAGGATGATACAATCCTCCATCATGTCCACCAAGGACTTCATTCTCGAAGACATACGTCTACGGATCTCTTTAGGAATGAAGTCCAGGGATGATCGAATCCCCACCTATCCACTAAGGACTTCATTGTCGAAGACATCTGTCTACGGATCTCTTTTAGAACATGTGTTCAAGGATGATGAAATCCCTTTGTCACCTTAGACCCTATCTAAGGACCATCCACCAACCTCTCTTTCGGCATCACCAATATAGGCATCCACATCATTGACCTCACTGTCGACGCGGGAAATCTCATCATAAGTGATCACATCACTCCCCCTTTCGAGGAGGGTCCTTCTAAACTATATTAAGTTTGTTTCGAAAAACTTTACTTGAGGTAAAGGTTTGGTTAGTACATCGGATCAGTAGAGTTTTGGTTAGTACATTGGTAACTTGTTAAAAATTCAAACTTTATAGTTCCTTTCTGCGCCATATCATGGAACACTGGATTCTCTGCCATCTTGATACAACTCTGTTTGTCACATAGGATCACAGTTGGTTCTATCTCTAAGTCAAACAATCCAGAAGCCATACTGCTTCACAACTAGCAGAGCAACCAGCCATATATTCCGCTTGTGCTAAGAGCCACACTAGACTACTTCCAGCTAAACCACGAGATCATGGCTTATTCTAGACAATAACATCCTCTCGATGTGCTCTTCCTGTTTGATACAATTTCTTCCCAATCAACATCTGTGTAGCCATCTGAAGTCATGATCTCTAATATAACATAGATCAAATTCTATCGTATCCTTTAGGTACCACATCACATGATTTGCAACTTATCAGGTGAACACATCTAGTTTCCACTAGATACGGACTCAAGGTGTTCACAGCAAAGCATATATTTGACCTAGTATTCGTTAGACACGTCAATGACTCAATAATTTATCTGTACAAAGTTATATCCACTAACTTTGATGAGTCATCTGCTAACAACTTCAAGTTGGAATCCATGAGAGTGGCCATTCCAACACATTAAGTCCTTTTAATATTTCTCAGCATACTTTCCCTGGTTGAGAAAGATTCCTTCTGAGCCTTTCCATACTTCCAGATCTAGGAAGTAATGCATCAATCTGACATCTTTCATTTTTATTTATGTTTCTCATTCCTTGTCAGAAAGATATCATCTACATACAATAATAGTGTGATCCATAACCTTAAGGTAAAGGTTAGGAACAACTTTACTTTTGGTAAAGCCCAAACTTATCAAGAAACTGTCAATTCTCCCTTTGTGACTGATCATCATTCACACTCTGCATTGAATGATCTTCTGCATATCTATATGTGCCATCTCTTGTTAGATGGGTCTACTGATATGGGCCTTAATATCATTTGAACTCTTCTTGCATCCATGTCATCTGTGTATAGAAACCATATTCATCTTTGTAGCAAAGGTTGAGATTCACATCACCCATGGTGATAATTAAGCTCATCAATTGATTATCGATCCTGGGTACCCATACAGAACATGATTCACACTTCTTCTTTAATTACACCATTAAGAGAATGGTCTTATCTATCCAATTGGAGCAAACATCTTGTCATGCTTCTCTTCCTCTTTCTAAGAGAATCTTCTAGCCATGAGCCTTCTATATTTTGTTTGTTTTGTAAATCTTCTTGTTGAACATCCATCACTTTTTCGGTGGTCATCATTCTTCATGATCTTTCCTACAAAACAAAATTAAGTATATGATTAGTAACACTTCATAATCATGAAATCATGTTGACATGATAACCTATTATGCATACAAATATCATTTACATAGTTCAAATAACAACTCAAATACTTATCTTGTATGTTTGTGTGGCTTCCTCCCACTTGATCTTCTGTATGTCTTTTGAAATTCTATTCATTCTGTACCACTGTGCATGCTCAAGTGTCATCCTCATGATCTCATACACAAACATACACTCATTAGTATATTCTAAATGTTATCAAAACATTATAGTTCTAAATAATCTTGAAAATATATAGTCATGATAAACATTAGTATTCAAGATTTCAGGGAAGTCTTCTTTTACTCATGCATATCATCAATCAAGATAAAAGACATAATATGCATAATCCCTTGATTACTAACTTTATGAATAAGCATATCTAATCATACCAAGTATACTTATATAAGGGATCCTAACACAAGGTAAGATTCATAGGAAACATACCTGGGTTAGTATATCTGTTTAACATACCTAATCAATATCTTATTTGTTCTCTTCAATGATTTAGAGATCCTGTGCTGGGACCTACATATCTCAGAGGTTAAGCATAATAGAACAAAATCATACATACCTCGTAAGTAGAACAAATATTATGGATGAGTATTTGTCTTCATGTTGTCATGGTCATGGAACTTGATTTGTCTTTTGTGATGTACCTGTATCTTGTTAGCAAACAAAATCAACCTCATACAACACCATAATGCATTAGTACAATCATATAGCCCTAATCAATGAATGTCTTCAATCATTCACATGCATTCATACAATTACTAGGGTGATAAGACAATTCTAACATTAATCAACATTGTACTAACTAATGAAGACAAACACATTATGAACTTAATCAGGAATCAGATTTCAAGACATACCTGAACCTCCTTAAGTCATACCTGCCGAGACTTCTTGTAGTCTTCTTATGTAAGGACTTAGCCTCAACTCCCCCTGAAACTTGATCTGGAGCTTGATTAGGGTTTGCTAGAGAAACCCCAAGAATTCAATCTTTGACTTTCACACTTCTGAATGGATGGAAGGATGTGTCTTGCTGAGCTGATCAAACTAGCATACTTCAATTTTGAAATCTCCAATATTTGACCCTTCAAAATTTCCTTCAAAACTTCTAGATCTTCTGTACAGGATCCCGAACTAGGGTTTGATGAAGCCCACCTTTATTCCCAATCAAAAAATTCGATCCAAGGCACTAAAATCTTATTTTTCTGAGGAGCTTCCAGCCATGGTTACAAACTTCAAAAATTCCAACTTTTCCTGAAGCCCTAATTTTCCATCTTTCCGATCAAAATCCTGAACTGGGGTTTGATCAAGCCCGGTCTTCTACCCAACCAAAAATTCGATCTTGGAATCTAAATTTTGATTTTCCTGAGTAGCATTCAGCCGTGGATTCCGATTCCAAAAATTCTAACTTTCTCTGAAACCCTAAATTCTGGAAGCCATGAATGAAGGTGCTCTAAAAATAATTCTGTTTTGACAGAAATATGTACCTAATTGTTTCTACTGTAACTCCGAACGTTTCACTCCACAGGGTCCGAATTTTTTTTTTGTGGTAGCCTGACCTGTCATCCTTCCATCCTGACAGGTCTGACCTCAATTGGATTCTCTGAAAGAGAGTTATGCCAAATGTCACAACGTGACCTGTTTTGGGATAATACAGGAGAGCGAACTTGGACGGCGTGCCACGTGTCACTGTTTGAACTTCGGCCTCTGAAAACGTTTCTTGAGATAGCTCGCCCTGTTATATTTCCATCTTGATAGCTCTTACCTCAATTGGACTCTCTGAGAGAGAGTTATGCCAAGTGTCACAACATGACCTATTTATGGGATAATACAGGAGAGCGAACTTGTATGGAGTGCCACATGTCATTGGTTCAACTTCAGCCTTTGAAAACGTTTCCTGAGATAGTACATTCTGTGTACTACCTGTCACTTTTTACTAAATTTCATTTGGAGCTTCCTAGCCCAAGTTATGACATTTTTTCCTAGGTCACCTGATTTTGACTGAGATCTGGAAGAGGCAGAAACCCTAACGTGTACTGATCATAACTCACAAAGTACAATGAATCTGAGGGTTCCCGCTGGACACAAGGTACCTGGGGATGTTATCTATGACATGTAAACATTTCATATCCTGAACCTTCGCATAAATGGATTTATAGCGAAAGTTCCACAATGACTGGTTTTTCTATGAAAAACCCAAACCTTCAAATTGTCACGAGTGAAGCAAGTGTCGTAAGTGCCATACATTGCCTTCCTTTAGGTTAGCTCTGATACCATGTTAAGATTTAATATTCTAAGATAGAAAATAGCAGCATTACATTCCATTTCACAATAATAGCATATACAGGATCACTGAAGAAACAACAAGCACAGCATAAACACAAGAGACACAGATTTATCCTGGGAAACCCTCATGGGTTAGAAAACCCAGCAAAGCTTCCTCAATATAGATGACCAGCAATATACAAAGATGCAAACCAAAGACATGACCTCCTCCTCCACCATAGCAGACCTCTCCTCCACAAGTGTGCCTCTCTTAAGTGAGAGTGAGTGTGTCAAATGAGGAATACACCTCCTCTATTTATACACTACTCTGACATATCTTTTACACAATACATGTAGGCTCGTATTTAACCATTAGGTTAAATACCCTATTATAACTGACTGGGACGACCCCACTAGGGTGGTCTAACAACCCTTTGACCCACATAACACATATAGGGCCGACCCCCACTAGGGAAGTCTAATAACCCAAGTTACCACATTCCGACGGAGGAATAAACATCTCTGGATATACAATAAGATCTTTATGGAGGAATGAAACATCTCTGGAATAATAAAGTACAAATATAATATTCTTTGAAGTTACAATATCTCAACATACATATTCTTTGAAGTTACTGCTCTGTATGTGTATACATCAACGGCCACAGAGTATCAAACTGACACTCACTATACATCATCCTGATGTACACATGATCATACTAATCATCAACACTGCATCGTCCTAATGCATGTCATCTGGAGCAACATCCCGAAGCTCGTCATCCATGATCATCCTGATCATAAAATGCATCCACCTGATGCATACATAGTATCTTCCTGATACATATCATCATACATGATCTACCTAATCATACAATGTATCCACCCGATACACATACAAATACATGATCCACCTGATCATACCTGATACATATCAACATACATGATCTACCTGATCATACAATGTATCCACCTGATACATCTACAAATACATACACATGATCCAACTGATCATATCCAGCATCCAACATGATGCATACATACATATAAATGATCCAATTGATCATATCCATCATCCAACATGATGCGTACATACATATAAATGATCCAACTGATCATATCCAACATCCAACATGATGCATACATACATATAAATGATCCAACTAATCATATCCAGCATCCAACATGATGCATGTATACAAATACAGAGCAGTAACTGGAGCATCGTCCTGATGCTCATCATCCAACGCTTATATCCACAGCCATGGAAGGATCCTCCTCTAACCATGCTCGGAATGGCTCCTACAAATGTGTCCATCACTTCTTCCTCGAAGTGTCATCAATTTGAAGAGCACCAAGCCTCTCTCTAAAGTACTCAAACTTCACTATGGCTAGTGGCTTTGTCAACACATCTGCAACCTGCTCATCCGTTGCAACATACAGGAGCTTCACTGCTCCTCTTTGCACCATATCCATGATATAGTGATATTTGATCTCGATATGCTTCGACCTGTCGTAGAACACCAGGTTCTCAGATAGCTTCACACAACTTTGGTTGTCACAAAAGATACCAGTAGCATCCAACGGGAGATCAAATAACTCAGATAGTAGCTTCAGGATCCATACTGCCTCACAACTAGCTGAACAAGCTGTGACATGCTCTGCTTCAGCTGTACTCAGTGCTATGCAGGACTGCTTCCTGCTAAACCAAAAAATCACACCTGATCCCATACTGAAGCAACACCCAGATGTGCTCTTCTTATCTGTAGCACTGCCTGCCCAATCTAAATCAACATAACTCTGCAAGTTAAACTTTTGATTCGCATCATACTTGAGCCCATAATCAATTGTACCCTTCAGGTACCTCAGAATCTGCTTTACAACAACTAGGTGAACACTTCTGGGATCCGTCAGGAACTGGCTCAATGTGTTCACCGCGAAGCAAATATCTGGTCTCATGTCCGTCGGGTACATCAAGGACCCAATCATCTGATGATACATAGTGACATCAACCGGATCAGATGAAGCATCACACAGAAGCTTCAGGTTCGATGCCATAAGTGTGGTCATGGCATTGCAGTCCATGATCCCGAACCTCTTCAGGATCTCTACTGCATACTTCCCTTGTCCAAGGAAGATTCCATCTACACTCTGCCACACCTCCATGCTTATAAAGTAGTGCATCATCTCCAAGTTCTTCATCTCGAACTCGGCAGCAAGCTTCCGCTGCGTGTCGGCAATCAATCTATCCTCACCTGTAACAAACAGGTCATCCACATACAAAGGTAGTATCACTAGATTACCTTCCTCAACCTTGTATTAAAGGTTGGAATCCCCTTTACTCTTGGTAAAGCCCAAACTGGATAGAAAGCTGTCTATCCTACCATACCAAGTTCTGCACATATATGACTTCCCGTCATGTGTCTCAAAACCAAGTGGCTGCTCCACATACACTTCCTCTTCGACTACACCATTCAAAAAAGTTGTCTTGACATCCATCTAGCGTATCTTCCATTTCATCATTGCAACCAGAGCAAGTAATGATTTGATGAAAGTGTATTTGGCTACAGGGGCAAAAGTCTCTTCATAGTCTATTCCCACTTTCTGAGAGAAGCCACGAGCTACAAACCTCGCTTTGTATTTTTCTATGCTACCATTTGCAGCATGCTTGATCTTATAGATCCATTTGGAAGTCACAGTAGACTTCCCTTTAGGTCTTGGGACTGCATCCCAAACATCATTCTTCATGATCGACTGAACATGGCATTCTTCCATTACTTCATCCCAGATCCTGGGAACTTCAATATCATCTTCAATATCTTCAATAGATATCTTTGTTGCTGGAACAAATGTTGTAGTCCTTCTTTTGTAGGTGAAGGTATACGATCTTTCGTACAAGACAAGTTAAATTCCATGATTAGAAACATCTCGTAGTTTTTAGAAGAAATTCTTACACATAAAGAAATATGTCATACAGTCATGCAATTATTTTAGCCAATGCTTCAATACAACATTCATCCATATCCTGTAACTTTCTAGATGCCTTCCAATCTATACCAGAACATTGTTAGGAGTTTGCACTACTCCCAACATGTCAGCAAAGAGGTTTCATTCTAGATAAGTAGCAATGGAATGTTGTATAGTGCCATAGGCCACTTAACCATCACATGCATATTAGTAGTATACTATTCATTAATGTAATTATTCTAATATGCATAATACACAACCTAAGTCTAGGAACATAAGCATATACATCATTGAACAACATTATTTAAACAAACAAATATGTGAGAAATGACAATTCAAATACTTATCTTTGTTTGGTTGTTGGGTGGACTCCCTCTGAATCTTTGCAACTCCATTCTGATGTCGATTGTGAGAAGTGGTTGACTCCTTCTGAATATATGCATCCTTGCAGAAAGTACTGGAGTGTGCTCCCTCTTGATCTTTGCTTCCTGGATTACATGTCCTTGAACTTATATCCATCCTCAATCACTATGCGTGCTTACAAGTATCATTATTGTGATATCCTCGAGATCTCATACATAATCATACATTCATTAGTATAATCTCAATACTACAATAATCTTAAACATGTATAGTCATGATCATTTCAAACACAGATAATATGCATTAGCATTCAATGTTTTAAGGAAGACTTCTCTTACTCATGCATATTCATATTTGACCAAAAGACTTTTCTGGTTAGTCATATCATCAATCAAGGTAAGAGACATAATATCCATAAACCCATGATTACTAACTTCAATGAATAATCATTATCAATCATGCCATGTATACTTATATAAGAGATCCTAACACAAGGTAGGATTCTAACTTGATATAGGAAAAACATACCTGGATTAGCTTGCAAGCTAGTTATGTCTAACATACCCGCATAATGTCTTCTTGTTCTCTTCAATGACTTGTGCTAGTAACCTGCATATCGCATAGGTTAACCATTATAGAACCAAGTTTTACATACCTCGTAAGTAGATCTTCTATGTGAACCATGGCAATGGATGAACCTTTGTCTTCATGTCACCATGGTCATATGTTCTTGAAATAGAACATGATTTGTCTTTCTTGATGTACCTTTCATATTAGCAGACAACATCAACCTCATACAACACCACAATGCATTGGTACAATCATAAGTGTCAAAACCCTAATCAATGAATATTTTCTATTGTGCATTCATAATTTTATTAAGGTGATACGAAAAGTCTATAGTTAATTAAGATTGTACTAAACTTAATGCAGACAAACATACCATAAACTTAATCATGAACAAATCTCGAAACATACCTGGATAAGTCATACCTGTCGAGATTGCTTGTAATCTTCTTATGTAAGGCCTTAGCCTTATCTCCGTCTAAAACTGGAACTTCTTCACTTATGCAGGTGATCAATCCATTTTCTTGTAGGATTAACCCAATCCATTTGGTTTGCAGAAACTAGATCTGGAGCTGGATTGGGGTTTGTCAGGGAAACCCTAAAAATTCAAACTTTGAATTTCAAAATTCTAAAAGGATAGAAAGATGTGCCTTGATGAGCTGATCAACCTAGTATACTCGTAATTTGAAAACTGCAAAGTTTCACCCCACAAAATTGCCTTTGAAACTTCCGGATCTTATGGACAGGATCGCGAACTAGGGTTTGATAAATCCCACCCTTCTTCCCAACCAAAAGGTTCGATCCAAAGCTGTAAGCTTCAATTTTTTTGAGGAGCTTCCAGCCGTGGTCACAGACTTAAAAATTTCCAACGTTTGCAGAAGCCCTAATTTTTCACTTTTCCGATCAAAGTCCCGAACTAGGGTTTGATCAAGCCCAGCCTTCTACCCAACCAAAAAATTTGATCTTGGTCTCTAAATTTTGATTTTGATGAGTAGCATTCATCTGTGGTCTCCAATTACAAAAATACCAACTTTCTCCGAAACCCTAATTCCCGGAGCCATGAATGAAGGTGCTAAAAAATAATTCTGTTTTGACATAAATATGCACCTGATTGTTTCTAGTGTAACTCCGAACTTTCTGATCCACAAGGTCTGAAATGTTTTCCTCTATTATCCTGACCTGTCATATTTCCAACCCCATAGGTCTGACCTCAAATGGATTCTCTGAGAGAGAGATATGCCAAGTTTCGCAACGTGACCTGTTTATAGGATAAAACAGGAGAGCGAACTTGTACAGCGTGCCACGTGTCACTGGTTTAGTTTCAGCCTCTGAAAAAGATACCTGAGAAAGTACAGTTCGCGTGCTACCTGTTAGGTTTTACGAAATTTCAGTTGGAGCTTCCTATCCCAAGTTATGACCTTTTTTCCTAGGTCACCTGTTTATGACTCAGATCTGGAAGAGGCAGAAACCCTAGATTGTACAGATCATAAAACACATAATCTAACTAATTAGAAGTTTTCCTTTCGAAACAAGGTACATGGGGATCTGATCTTCGACCTGTAAAAGTTTTTGATCCGAAAACTTCGTGAAAATGGATTTATAGCGAAAGTGATACAATGACTGGTTTTTTCTATATAAAGACCTAACATCGCAAGTGCAACAAGTGTCATACATGCCATACCATGCCTTCTTTTAGGCTAGCTCTGATACCATGTTCGTTTTTCATAATTTACTTCAATCCGATCTAGGATCTTAACTAAGAGAACAACATGTACAGCATATGTATAGCATATCAATCATGGACACAATAATACAAGCACACAAGAGACACAGAGTTTACTTGGGGAAAACCATAAAAGGTGAAAAACCCCAATAACTTCCTCAGAGATAGATAGAGCAATGATACAACCCAAGCAAAAGAGATAGACATCTCCTAGTAGCGACTTCTCCTCCTCCACAAGTGCGCCACTCTCCAAAGAGTGTGTGAGAGAATAGAATGATAAAATAGAGTGCCTCTCGCAGTCTATTTATACTTGACTTGACTTGCCTAATAACCTTTACTAGGTCAGCCTCAACTTAACCACATAACACAATGCTGATTAGGCCGACACCCAATAGGGTGGTCTAATCACCCTTTGACCCACATGGCCGACCCACAATAGGGTGGTCTAATAACTCTTTGACCCACATGACTTATATAGGGCCGACCCCAACAAGGTGGTCTAATAACCGATCAAGTATAAGTTACGACACTTACAATATAAATGACGACACTTTCGTATAGAGGAATAATAACATCTCTATAGGAATACAAACACTTTTGTATAGAGGAATAATAACATCTCTATAGGAATACAAATGATTATGTATAGAGGAATAATACCATCTCTATAGGAGTACAATATACATATATGAAATACATTCCGAAGTTACATATACATCAACAAATATACGTGGCTCATGGAAGTCCTTAGTACTGAATACTTCAATACAACGGGACCATCTGTTTCGCCTACCATTTCCCAAACTGATATGATTACAATGAATGATCCGCCAAGGACAGGTATTGTATCTCCTTATATTGGTTCGGCTTCATTCATCATTTTGTTTTGAATCTATTAGGAAAAGACCTGAACATCCTCATAAATCATTAGGCAATATTGGCTCTTTTGTGCCTCCCAATCCTGTTATTTTGAGTGATTTTGGCACAACGCACTGTTATTTTGAGTCATTCTGGCACCTCAACTAATCGTAAGCTTGAACAACTAATCAAAGACGTAGCTGAGATAAAGAGGGGTATATGCAAGAACATGACTATTCTTGAGAATTTGTGACCATGTGCTCAAGGTTACACCAAAAATGCTCCAATTTATCTAAGCGATTAGACTTAGAGTGTGAGTCCTGCTCCGCTCAGTCTTTTTGTATAAAATTATTGTCTAATGCAACTTTTTGTGAACCTTTCTACTAATTCAAACAATCATATCATATATCTTCCCTTCGTAATAAGGAGAATTATAATATGCTAATGAAAAAAAAGGAGAATTATAATCTACTAGAATCTGTATTGCAATTTCTTCAAAATGAAATGGATTAATCTGCTTAATGCATGCTGAAATGTTCTTTCAAGCACATCTCTTTTTATTTATTGTATTTGCTTATTTCTCATGTTATATTTTATTTTTATATTTACAGTTTTATTTATTTATTTAATTATTAAAATTATAAGTTTAATTTTCATTATTGTTAATATAACATATATCATTTTTTGAAAGGAGCGGGGTTGTTGGATTATTGGAGTATTCTTAAAGGTAAAGTGTCATGTTCAAAATGCCTTTCAATGAAATATAACTATGACTTGTAAAAAAAATTTACTTAAATATGTTTTATATCAAGAATGTAATAAGGACATTGATACCGATATAGTATCATATCTATTTACAATATATCTATTTATCAAGGCGCAAGAGGTAAAGACATTGCAACCTCGTGGCTCTTTTTCATTTTGCAATGTTCAAAACTAAAAAATTTAGCGACTTAGATTTGACTGCTTATTTGATTAGGTATTGCAAATTTGACAATTCCAAATATCAAGTTTAGTATAAGAACCCTACCAGATGAATAACAAAGTCTGATTGAGCATTGCAAATTTGACACTTTTAAATTTCAAAATTTCAAGTTGCAAATTCCATATAGGATCCACACAACATCTTCATCATTCCAAACCATACAAAAAGTTATCAAATTTATAGATTTATATTGTGATTAAAATATCATAAAATTAACAATCGGTATCCATACAAATTGAAAATTTCAAGAAAGAAAAAATGTGTGCTTCAAATCTATTTCGAATAGGTAGCAGTATTTACTAAAATTTAATCACAATCATTGTTGGTGTATTTTCAATAAAATGGTAGAACGATAACAATTACAAACTATTTGCAGCTTTATTATCAATAAAATAGAATGTGTATGCTTAAGTTTATACAAAATTGTGTTAAAATTTACTAAATTTTAATACTGCATATGGATTCAGAACCCCCGGGGGGGGTCTTTGAATTCTTAATACTGCAGATGGATTTAGAGACCCCCGAGGGGGGTCTCTGAATCCATCTATAGTATTAAAATTTAGTAAATTGTAACAATCCATTGTCAAAATTTCAATTTTCTATTGTCGGAGTGACACAATTAAAAATGACTAACATAAACAACTAATTCATATTCTTATAGTTAGTCATATTTTTATCCATTGACTAAATTAGTCATTTATGTTAGTCATTTTTAATCGTGTCACTTATTATCTAGTCGTATTTTTTAACTTGTAACTAAATTAGTCATTTAAGTTAGTCGTTTATAGTTCGGTCACTCATAATTGCTCAAATTTGGTAGTAAATCACTTGAAAAAACTATGATGACTAACGTTTTTAGTCACATAGTCACTAATTTCTCATTTTGTACTAGTTTCTTTCCCTGCCATGGGGTGGAATTGGACAAGGGAAGCACCTCCAGACCATACTTACTATTCTTCATTGTGGGAGGATAACTTCATACCTCCCATTTATGAGATCTATGACCACTTCATGGGCTCCATTTATCAAAATATCTTCAAAGAAGATGCTCCCACCCTTCCTACCCAAGCCAAATCATTAATTTCCACGATGGGAGAATTGTATGTGGGAGAATATTTTTCCTACATCAGAATCTAGGGCAGAAACACAGTTCACTTATTGCTCAGGATTGTGCCTGACAGAATGGTAATGGAAGAGATATCTTTTCAAACTATCATTGATGGTGCATTCCCTAAGTTGAATGGAGCCAAAAAGAAAGGGCATCCTAGGTTTCCCCTTACCCTTGGGTAAATGGTGATTCATAAATCTACCCATACAACTTTTCTTTGGAAGAGAACTACAACTTTGAAGCTAGGGGAGGCCCGTAAGAGGATGCATGATCCAAAGTCCTTCTTGGCCAATCATTTCACACAGGAGCACATCAAGAGTACCTATGTGCATGAAACTGCTCTTGATGATTTCATTTATGACGGTGCCAATTCTCTCAATGAGGTATTGAATAGAGTCACTTCTTAGGAAGATAAGAATTCCTTCACCAGTACCAGCAAAAAATCAAGGCTAAAGTATTGCAGGGCATAAATCTTAAACTGTCAATTAAGGAAAAAGTTTAGAAAGAAATGGTGTAGAAAGAGGCACAAAAAGCACAAGCTAGTACTCCTTTGATGCTGACTTATCAAACAGATGACAGAGGGAAAGCTCCAATTGAGGATATTCAATAGCATCAATGTCTGTACAATCCGAATGCTCTCATCAAATCAATAGAAGAGATGAGGAAGATCCTAGCATCGATGAGTTCTGCACTTGAAACACAATTTGTAACTTCAACTCCAAATTAGAGGAAATTTGGGGTCTAAAATGGGCCTTATAAGAAAAGGTGTCATGAATGAGCATGCAATGAGTAAGATATTTTAAACCAATAGAATTTTAGAATTTTGGTCAACCATTATGGTTGAGTTGGACCTATAGAAGTCAATGATGTTTATGTGTCATATTTTTATTTGACAATAAGTAACTTCATATAACAATCACCTTGGCTAAGATTTTGAAATGTTCATCTTGAAATATGAGAAATATACTTGAAATAATAAATATAGAGTATTTTATATTATCACTACTTTTAATTTCTTTAAAATATAAATCTCACATTAGTTAAAATGATAGTGGAGTAATTTTGAAATGATAAATATACTTGAAATAATAAATATAAAGTATTTTATATTATCACTACTTCTAAATTCTTTAAAATATAAATCTCACATTAATTAATATGATAGTGGAGTAATATTGAAATAATAAAAACATTTATATAACTAATCTCATAGAAATAAAAATAAATAAATTTTAAAAAGTGTTATAAATAAAAGAAAAATAGAAGAGAGATAAAATAATATTTCGCTATTTTTGTGATACGTTTCTTCTCCGAAAACATAATCTGATGTTTTTGGTACCATTGGAAAGGTCTCGCCGAGACCTTTCTAATGGTGCCAAAAACATCAAGTTCCGAGTTTAGAGGAGAAAGTTATCATAAAAACAATGAAATATAATTTTATCTCCTATTTTTCTTTTATTTATGACACTTTTTTAAATTTATTTATTTTTATTTTTAAGAGATTAGTTATATAAGTGCTTTTATTATTTCAAGATTACTCTACTAGAATTTAAAAAACTTCGAAGTAGTGATCATATAAAATAAAAATAGTGATTGTTTATTTTTAGTATTATTGTAATTATATTTTTTCATTATAATTTTAGTTTTAAATTTTATTAAATATATAAAAAGATACTTAGTGATATATTTATTAAAAAATTAAGTAAATTATAATATAAATTAAAAAAATTTACCATTATATCATTTATTGTGTATGCACAAGAATCTAAACCTTTCATTATTATTTTCAACCATCATCTCTTAACTCTACACAAACCCAACATACTTGTCAACTACCCTTAATGAGATGTTACAGGTTGACCTTCACTAGATAACACCTTTAACTTAGTGTGACATGGCATATTTGTAGTCTGATGTGGCTTTTTTAATTATTTTCCTTAGGAGGCCCATTTTAGACCCCAAATTTCCTCTAATGTAACATGAATCATTAATGCCATATGCATGGAATGGGTTGGAAAATTCAAGACACTTGTCCTTAGTGGAGGCTCGAGGATGGAGCCTTAATATATCCTCAATCCTTCGTATCCCTCCCACACTTTCATTTTTATCTACTCAGCTGGTGTAATAATTTGGATATGATGGGTTTCAATGGTGAAAGTGGGATTTTGTTATGGTCATATTCGATGTCTCTAGATGTTACTTTTGGTTGATTTGTGATTTTCTTTTCCTTGGTGGGTGAAATCGCGAACCTGGGAAACACTTTGGTGACAAACTGAGTGAAAAAAATGGAGCGCGGGCGGATGATCACGTGAAAAAAAGTCAAACTCAAACTCTAGGCCGAGATTTTTGAGAGTTCAAACTCTGGGCCGAGAGTTTAAAAAACTCTTGGCCGAGAGTTTGAACTAATCGCCGCGCTGTATTTTAAAAAAAACTTTCAAATGAGAGTTCGAACTAAACTCTAGGCCGAGAGTTTGGAAGACATTTTCTCTCCCTAGAGTTTCTGGTCAACAATTCCAGCACCATTTCTGCAGAATTCAGAAATGTGTCACTTTAACAAGGTCGGACCACTGTAAAACATGAGAATTACATGTCAGAGTTTATACCAGTAGATTCACCATTCAATCTACTTTCTAGTAATATAATTTTTTTTCAATTTCGTTTAGGATTACTATTTTTTTCTATTTTTTTACTAAACTTTATCATTAAAAAATTAAGTGACTGAAAAATCAGTCACAATGAAAATTCAATATCATCACAATGACGAAGCCAAAAAAATTTAAAAAAATACAAGGATGTTCCTTGACGTGTCCTCTTCAATGGGTTGGTTTTAGTTTGTTTGATAAGTGTAACATTTGAAAGAAAATGTGAAGACAAAAATATGTGTCAATAATGCACCATTTTCTGAACATATGCTGTTTCGATAAATAATAGAAAATAGTTCCCAAGTCTTAAAAAACTTGAAATATAGTCCAGGATCAAGTTTAGTGTGTGTATATTATGATCATACAATATTTTTCCCTAAAATGAATAACCATCTATAAAAAAACCGTCGTCAACACAGGTCACTCATTATCCATAGCTAAAATTTTCAAGTATATGCCATTGGTTTACAACAAATTTGTCCCACGATATGTCCATAAAAAAAATTAAAAAAAATACGAGTAGAAATATTATTCAATTCTGTAAAAATTTTGTGTTTACTTCAAGTTGAAATTCCTAAGGGAGATATGGGTTTGAAGAGGTCGAAATTGAAAAACATAAAAATTAGCAGTTTTTTTTGTCAAAAACAAGCTAAAATTGTTTCCCAACTTCATGTTTTCACCTTGGTGCATTTTGTCACTTTATTGTTTGGTATTTATGGTAGTTATGTCTAATGCTAGTTTTGTGGTGAATGTTATTTGGGTATGCTCTGGTAACGACTGAGTTAGAACTTGTTTCAAAACCCTTTTGCGGTGAATGATACAATTGACTTAGTCTTGCAAGTGAGTAATGGTTTGGTTTGTTGAGTTTTTCGTTATGTAGGTTAGCCATGGTAGAGCACATGCATATTGGGAGCAGAGTATTTTTTAAGGATTATAAAGGTATGCTTAAGTGTAGTGTTCTAGGCGATTATTTTGGAATGAAAAAAACATAAATATAGATTGGTAGGCGAATATTCAATATGAAACATACAATTTACTACTGAAACTTGTAAATTTTGGCGAATATTATGATAAAAAAACATATTTGATGTAAATATAGGCGATATTAGAGACTAAAAATGACCAAATAACGAATTTATTTTTTGAAAAAAGGCCTAAAAAATAGCCAATTGGCAAAATTTCGCCCCTAAAATTTTTCCTGATTGAGATCTATTACAATTATGAGGTACATGAGATGTCAAAGACTCTAAGAAGTATGGGAGGTCAATTGGAGGGTTTACACAAGGAAATTTCATATATCGGTATCCAAATGGAGAGTCAATTGGTAAAGTAAGAAAATCTTGAAGTAAAAATTAAAAAAGTAGAAATATAGGATTGGCAAGATTGTGTGACATATACATGCATTACAATATCATTCTGGGATTCACTCACATTTGTTAGTCACTTGTGGGACATCCTTCTGCATCCATATGTTCAGAAAAGGAAAGCTTGTTTGAGGATATTATTGTGTAGCAACTTGGAGAGGAAATCGTGAACACTATGCAAGTGAATCAAAGAACTAAAAGCTCAGGGATTGAGGATATACCTTCAATGGGAATTTTGTTCTCCCAAGGTCAACAAGTCATATGTATTGTCAATTTTTTTAATAGGTGGACAATTTATTAGACTTTATAAATTAAACACTTTTATAAAAAAATAGAAAATGAACATAATAGTTCATGATTTATGATGCAAAAGCATCAACCCCTCCACAAATCAATTTCAGAATCTTGATACTTCTAGAAGAAGGAAGCATGGAATTGAAGGCATGAGTTTGTTGTGATATCATTGTTTTGAGAAATATTAAAGATTAAACGAATTTGACTTATATGATAGAATAAGGTTACTATTATTAGCAATAAGTTACATGATTTTAGGGAGTTTGTGGATCTGTTGGAGGATCATTTTTAGTTATAAATTGTACCCTGCGAGTATTTGACAATGCTTCCATTTGAGTGAAGAACAGGCCCGTCGAGAATATATACTTGATATGTAATGGAAAAGTGATTGAATTAATGAGTATTTTTTTATGTGTGGTTGAATTCATGAGTTGATGTATGCATTTTTTCTATGTGAATAAATGTTCAGCTCATGGCCATCATGTGTAACATACCCCTATTTCCAAGTTACAATTTTTTCAAAAAAATGGTAGTAAATTTTTTTTCCCTTTGAATACCCAATAAAAAATCCTCATTCGTCTCATCGCTATACATAAAGTTATTCATGGTACAAACAATCAATAAGTTCGACCATCGTACATATTGATAGGAACAAACCTAAAATCTCTTATCCCTGTAAAATAAGTCAATTGACAACATAACCATTGTCCCATATACTAATAAAATCCCTTAATCATAACTTAAAACAATATGCTCCTATAAGAGATATTCAATTACCTTATGATATCTAACTTTATCCAGTTTAGCACCAGTTCCTAGTATGTTTACCACACATATGATATTCATCAAATATAATAATCTCTTTCAAACCATGAAACACTAAGTATGCATTTGAGACTACCACTAGTCAATATGGATCATTTCAAGGAATTACTCCTTTAATGCAAAATATATATATACATTTATAATTTGATTTGTCGTAACTATAAATATTACCACATAAATGCAATGTTATGGTTTGAACATTATACAATAAATATATATATATATTAATATAATATATATATACATATAACATTACCTAAGCTTATTAAAGGTCAACCTTAGGTCTAACCATAACATATCACTAAAGCGCTTGGGCTTATCATATATATCAACATAGCATAAGGGAAATCATATTATATTACGACCTATATAATACAAGGTCATAGCGAAAGCAAAACCTTAAGGCATATAATAATACCAAGGATTGCAACGTAATACAATAAGACTTATATAAAAACGACGAAATGCAAGTAGTGACATGTTAATGTAACTTAGGGTAGTGCATTTGAATGGAAGCATGTGACTTGTGGAGTTTCACATGGTCAGGTCAACTCAACGTTGGACCTTGGCACATGCGATTATGATCGCCATGCCACTATACACTATGCATCCGACCCAATGCATGGCCCTCGGTGATACACACGCCACACTGCACGTAGAGAAAAGGGGTTCTTCCTAGAGAAATCTGAACAAAACACATCCATAACATACTAGAGAGGTAAAATGTTGGATTTCTTGAGGCGGGAGTCTTCTGGTACTTTTCAATGGCCTCCTTTAACAGTATTGATAAAATATGTTCCCAGTTAAAATATTGTACTGTGGTAAGAACATGATGGGCCACGGGTTCCCACTCTGTTTTGAAGACTGAACAATTGGCAATCCATATAGCCTGCACAACATGGGTGCCAACAAAGAGAAAGGTTATCTAAACTAGGAAATGGGATACAGTTTATCAGCTTTGGGTGTAAAGATAGCAGGAGTTTCCATCTAGGATTTGATCATTTCATCGAAATTGAACTGGGTCGCAGAAGACTCCTAGAATTGCTTAGTAAGCAGTTGTTGGGAAACTCTGAGTGCATAATCCTTGGAAAAAACCTCATGTCGGAAAGAGGATAACTGAGTTTGAGCCACATCACTAAATGAACAGTCCTGAGAGTTGGCATGGTCAATAACCCATTTAACAAAAATAGTATAGGGCGTGAGGGATGGTGTGGCTACTATAGCATAAAGCTAGGACCTAATAATGTTTACAAAATTGTCTGGTCATGCTGAATTTATGAAAAATCATCATTGTCAAAAATGGTATAAATTCGGGACCAATCTACGTAATAGGTTTTGGAAACCATCCAACTGGTGTCCGAGAAGATCCCACTGTTTGGGTCTTTGTTTTTCAATTCGTTCAGGGCTGTTTTAGACCTAGAGTTCTTCGACATGGTTGGAAAAATGTAATTTCTGATAAAAAGGGAAAAAGAAATTCAATTAAAACTTAATTAAAATTCCATATTTTGCACAAATGATTGGGAAAAGAACAGATAACTTACTTGTTAGCTGGTGGAGAAAAGAAAATCCATTGACAGGGTAAAAAATCGCAGTGGAATCCGTTCGTAGAGGGTAAAATTCAAAGTTTGAAATGGTAAAAAAAAAGATAATAAATTTTGAAATAATTAACAGAACATTACTAGCGAAATCAATCTGGATCGTAGATATCAAAGAAATCGACGACAAAGATTCGAACAAGAAAAAGCGGAAAAGAAATTGTGTGGGTGTTTTTTTGAAAAAACATTATTTTGGTTTCAGCAATCTGCAATCCTCATTGTGGGTTGCAGAAGTACAAATTTTGAATTGAGCATTTTATTGTTTCCACAATCTGAAGTCGGGAATGCGGAGTGGGAAAATTCGACCTTTCCACAATCCGCATTGCGAGTTGCAGAATGCGGGTTCGAAAATGGAAAATGATGTTTCATTTTTTAGTTGGGTTTCCGATTTCCGCAATATGAATTGTGGAATGCGGAAATGCGGAACCAAAAATGTGATTTTGTTGATTAAACACTTTTCGACTTCCGCAAAGAAGGAATTCAAAACATAAAAATTTTCAATTTTCACAAATCACATTGCGGGTTGCGGAAATGCGAAAGGAAAAATTTCAAAACTAAAAAGAGGAAGTTTCGCAATCCGCATTGCAGATTGCGGATTGTGGAAACGATGCATTTCAAAGGAAAAAAACTAAGATTTCTGCAACTCACAAAATGTAGAAAAACAAGAGTTATTCAACAAATTTTATTGGATCCAAATCATGGAAAAGTGAGAATAAAGACATCAATCAATCAACCCCATAATCAATATGAAATAATTGGATATTACCTCCAGAAATTAGTAATTGGGACTCCCATTTTATTAATAGTAGGGATTCAGCAATAAGCTGAGTTCTAACATATAAAAAATGTTTGTCTCAACATCCATTTCTCGACAAGAAGGATTGGCCGCACCTTAGTTTAGTGGATAATTGTGAACACGTTTATGTAGCAATTCCCTATATCTGGAATGGAGAACACAAGAAGGATTGATCGACCCTTCTTTCAGTCGAAAACTATTACGAAAAGAATATGGGGCAAAAGAATGGTCGGTCGCCCCTTCATTTATGTGGGAATTGTAGAATTATTCAAACTATGAAGGCTAGACTTTCAATTCATTTATATCCAAAATGGTGAACAATGGAAGAATACTAACCACAACAAGGGTCGTTCGGCCCTTCATTTACGAGATAAGTGTAAAAATATTTTATCTAGGAAGGCTAGGCTGAGAATTCCAAACATCCAACTTATCCTGTAAATAGTAGGGATCTACCCCTTTGTTTAGTAGATAATATTTAACACCTATATCCAGCAATTCACCTATAGCCGGAATGGAGAACACAAGAAGGATCGACCAATCCTTATTGCATTCTAGAACTATTATGAACCAGATTTGATCCAAGGTTTCCATCCAGTATTTGATCATTTCATCGAAATTGAACCGGGTCGTGGAAGACTCCAAGAATTGCTTGGTAAGCAACTATTGAGAACCTCTCAGTGCATAATCCTTGACAAAAACATCAGGTCAGAAAGAGGCTAACTTATTTTGAGCCACATCATTAAATGAATGGACCTGAGGGTTGGCATGGTAATTAACCCATTTAAAAGCATTAGTATAGGGCATGAGGGATGGTATGGCTTCTATAGCATAAAGTTGGGACCTACCTATGTTTACAAAAGCTATCTGGTCACGTTGAATTTTAGAAAAATCATCATTGTAAAAAATGGTATAAATTTGGGACCAATCCAGGTAGTAGGTTTCGGAAACCCTCCCATTGGTGTTGGAGAAGATCCCATTGTGTGGGTCTTTGTTTTTCAATTCATTCAGGGTTTTTTTAGACCTAGATTTCTTCAACATGGTTGGAAAAATGGAATTTCTAATAAAAAGGGAAAATTAAATTCAATTAAAACCGAATTCAAATTCCATATTTTGCGTAGATGATTGCAAAAATAATAGATAACTTACTTGTTAGCCAATGGAGAAAAGCAAAGCTATTGACAGGGTAAAAAATCGCAATGAAATCCTTTTGCAAAGGCTGAAATTCAAAGTTTGAAAATGGTAAAAAGATATAATTAATTTTGAAAGACTTAACAAAATATTACTAGAGAAATCAATCCAGATCGTAGATCTCAAAGAAATCGACGGACAAGATTAGAACAAGAAAAAGCAGAAAAGAAATTGCGGGGGTGTTTTTTTGAATTGTTTTATCTTGGTTTCTGCAATCTGCAATCCACATTGCGGGTTGTGTAATTGTGGAAGTACAGATTTCAAATTGAGCATTTTATTATTTCCGCAATCCGCAATCCGTAGTCAAGAATGTGGAGCGGGAAAATTATAGGGAAAATTCGACCTTTCCGCAATCCGCATTGCAGGGTGTGGAATGTGGGTTCAGAAAACAAAAATGCGATTTAATTTTTTTTGTTGGGTTTCTGATTTCCTCAATCCGTATTGCTAAATGCAGAAATGAGGAACCGAAAAATGTGATTTTGTTGATTAAACACTTTCTGATTTCCCCAATCTACATTGCAGATTGCAGAATTGCGGAAATAAGGAATTCAAAACATAAAAATTTATGAATTCCGCAATCCACATTATGAGGAAATGTGGAACGAAAAATTTCAAAAAATGAAAAAAGGAAGTTTCGCAATCTCCATTGCAGTTTGCGGAAATGATGTATTTCAAAGGAAAAATGTATGTTTTCCGCAACTCACAAAATGCAGAAAAACAAGAGTTATTCAGCAAATTTTATAAGATCCAAATCATGGAAAGGTGAGAATGAAGACATCAATCAATCAAATCCGTAATCAATATGATTTTAAATGTATATTACCTCCAGATAGTAACTAGGGATCCCATTTTATTAATAAAAAATGGGATATGTTGTGCCTACAACACGTCCCTTCATTTAAAAGGGAATTGTAAAATTATTCAACATACGAAGGCTAGGCAATCAATTCATATATATCCAACAAGTTGAACACTGGAAGAAGACTGATCACAAGAAGGGACGACCAACCTTCATTTACAAGAGAAATGTAGAGATATTTAACCTACAAAGGATAGGTCGACAATTTTCGACTTCCACTGTAAATATTAGGGATCTAGGCATAAGCTAAGTTCTAACATATAAAAAATGTTTGTCCCGAATTCTGTTTCCAGACAAGAACTATCAGTCGCACCTTCCCTTAGTGGATAATTGTTAACACGGTTATCCAGCAATTCCCGATATCCAGAATGGAGAATGTATGAAGGATTGACCGACCCTTCTTTCAGTGGAGAACTATTATGAAAAGAATACAGGGTAAAAGAAGGGTCTGTCGCCCCTTCATTTATGAGGAAATTGTAAAATTATTCAACCTACGAAGATTATACCAACAACTCATTTATATCCAAAATGGCGAACAATAGAAGAATACTAACCACAACAAGGGTCGACTGACCTTTCATTTACGAGAGAAGTGTGAAAATATTTAATCTACGAAGGCTAGGATAAGAATTTTGGACTTCTAACTTTTGTTGTAAATAGTAGGGATCTGCCCCTTCCTTTAGTAGATAATTGTGAACACCTATATTCAACAATTCACCTATATCTAGAATGGTGAACACAAGAAGGATCGACTGACCCTTCTTGCATTCTAGAACTATTATGAATAGATTACTGGTGTTAGTCCCAGAGATGTTCTAAAGTTGTTTTTTAGAACTGTGTGTGGGCATCAATAATCACTTCTGAAACTTTACTGAATCACAATATAAATGACAAAAACAACATAGAATTCCGATCTCGAAAAGTTAACGGGCAGTATTTCAATGTGCAAAGAAATCAGACTTTGAGTAGCAAAATGAAAATGGAATGGTGCAAAATAAAGGTACTGTGAAAGTAAATCTTTATTTTACATTTACAGAATAGCATGCTGAGCCTGGGGGAGGAATTCAACAGCTTTAACAAAATGAAAACATAACACCATTTGAATTATAAGAGGATATCACTTCACGATAAATCAGCATGAATACTTCAAGTACTAATCACCATTGAAGAAATAAATTTAAGCAAAAGCACTCATATAAATTGAGAATAGTTCTGCAAATCATAGATAAATGAAGATATGAAAAACAACATGAGATACTAACTGTGCACATCAAAACTTTGATTCCATCAAGTTCCAAGATAGGGTAAAATATGTCTCTTCTTGATATTGATCAACTGTCTAACATAGAAGTAATACTTCTTACATCAAAGAGCCGACCCTCTAGCTACTGCCTACTTGGCTATATATAGCCTACATACTATCTAAAACATAATTTGTTACAATCCGTTCAGCTCAATAGCTTAAAAAATTAGTTTATACTCCTTAACAGAGTTTGTTAAAATATTAGCTATAGAAAAACTACTGGTCACCCTTATGACCGTGAACCAGGACCACTTTCCTAAACAAAGTAGTATGTCCGGCTAGACGAAGCTCTCGTCACCTTAGAATGGAAAGCATCAACGATGTAACGTCCTTCAGAATTGCAAGGAAACTCTTACATGCGAGCTAGACTTCCTGCGACCTGCTGGAGACGTAGCAGCGACCATACCACAGATGGGTTTCGATTTGCAGACCTTTACTGCTTCATCCATTCATCGCATCCAATCCCTTTGGTCTCGGATCTTTCTTTCGATGATATGAAAGCTTAATTCTGACGCTGAGTTGTGGAATAGGACCTGATGTAGAAACTGCTTTGTTAGGACTACTCAGGTACTACTATCCCACCGTCTGATCATCTTTTTTTGGGACTTGCACATGCCCTACTTTCGTGATCTTGAATACGGAAGGCCTATCTCCATTTGTACTAACCAAATAACTAAAATTTCCTTAGACATCTCGGGTGAGACCTCAGGTTTTTCCCGTCTGGTAGCTAGTGGGTGTGCGTTTGGAGGCTGTTCATGAACGCTAGTCGTTCGAACTCTTGGCGCTCCTGGTGAGCCCCCTCTAGAAATAAAATGAACCATAGAGAACACTTTGCTAATTGGATAGGAATGATATGCAAACACCCGGCTTTGAGATCTGTACTGATGAAGCACGGGAGTTTTGAAATGCCAAGGAATCCAACCTCGCTATTTATAGAGCCATTTGGACCTTCCTAGGTAGATGAGCCTGCACTTCTTGCAATAATTGCTTGACCAGATTTTTGGGTTTCGCACACTGAGAGCTAATGATAGGTGGTACAATGTCGGCGACGCTAATGATTATCAGAGGGGGTCACTTCAAAGTGACAGGCAATGGCGACAAGACAGAAAACAACTTACAATATTCAGACTTCTTAAGAAATGGTTTTGGAAAACCCCTTCAAGCCCTCTGAATTATCTTGGGAGTGCCACGTGGAACCAGTGGTTTTTGCCTAAGGGGAGGACTACTCCTCATATATTTCATGCGCCTTCCCAGCCCTAACACCCTTCCAACCGTTGATTTCGGCCCAACTGTCTCGAGATGAGTGCCTAGAAACACGCAATTCCAGGGAGTGGGTCCAGTTGGTTCTGTTTTGCTCATGGTCCCCTAGTCTGGCGCTCCACACCACATAGTACCACTGAGGTCCCTTGGGTGGTTTCATGATATCCAAAAAGTGGTTTGGGAAAACCACCTTAAGGACCCTAACTGACTGAGAGAATGACACACGTCTTTAGTGGTCTTTCTGTCAGGGATAGCTCGGGCCAAAAAAAATGCAACTTGCTCCTGCATCCTGACTGTGCCTCTATGACATGGGTCTGGGTCAATTGACAAGGCGATCTCCCTTTGCATCACTTCATCTTCCCGACTACTTCCCCCACGTTGCTTTGATGATCCGAATTCTTCCTTGGGCATATGCTTTTATCCAACTGACGGCTTCCCTTCTATTGAAAATATTACTAACAACTAGGAAGAAGAAGGGTCGATCACCCCTTCCTTTTTGAGGGAGTTGTAAAAATAGACAACTTGGAGAAAGAGAGGTTGGTCTTTCTCTGAGAATATTTCCACTTGCAATCAAATTGTGTGAAGCAATGTTCCTATGAAATTTGTGTTTGAAAATTTTGTTTAGAGTGTCTATATCTACTTTCACCGCTACTAAAAAACATCCCTAGAGGAAGGAGAGGACGCTCTTTCTCCTCAGCATCTACTTCCAACATGCTTTTTCTAAACATAAATTTCAACTTTCCAACAAACTCTTTCAAGCAAACTTTCTATATTTTTTGTTGTTAAAATGTCGATATCTAGTTTCCAGGGTGACACGTGGAATGCTCAGATTGTGACATGTGGCATATTTGATTTTTGCAATTAGTTCAGCTATTGTTTAAAAGAATATTATGGATATTAAAGGTACCATTTCAATATAAACCTATGGATTTAAGTTATAGTAAATCCAATGGAAGAGAAGAAACATCGAGGGAAAAACCAAGAAATACACGGCGTTCAATAATACTCTTTTTATAATAATACTATTGATAATGTTTTATTAAAAATTATTGTTTTCAAACTTAAAAATTAAGGAATATTTAGATAACCATGTATATTATGCAAAGTAAACTAAGGTAATTTACAAACATTACTTGGAAAATCAACACAACTCCATTTTCAAATCTATCCAAAATAGCTAAAATGCACTTCCAAGAAAAATATGGTTCCTCACTCAATCTGAAAAAATGAAATAAAATAATTATTAAATTGCGTAAAATGAAATCCATGTGGTAATTCATGCTTTGTTAGCAGTAGTTTCACCAAAAGCAGTTGGAAAGAACATTTTTTGGAAAAGACGCCCGTATGATGAGAGAGGACAATGCAAACCCAGCAATACATGTAATTCTTCTTGCCAGTATCTTTAAATTAGTTTATATTCATTAATGTATCTCCTAGAGTTTTTCTACATTCAAAGAGTTTTTCTTCAATAAATAATCACTATGTTGATTTGATGGCCTAGATTTTTTGTTTTCTGTTATTTAAACTATCATCCAAAATAAATTCAAAACTCTATCTCAATTGAAACATAATCCATAAATCCAAACATAATAGATAAATAATAATCGATAAACAAGAGAGGTTAAGAATTTAGAGAAGAACAAATAATTAATAAAATTAAACAAAATTAATATTAAAAAAACTGCATATATTTTATTAAAATAGTAGGGATCCAGACATCAACACTGAGTTAAAATTTTTCAAAATGTAAAGTTTAAATTCTTCAAAATGTAAAGTTTAAATTCTTTCAAATACAAAGTTAAATTCTTCAAAATGTAAAGTTTAAATTAATTAAAATATAGAGTTAAATTCTTCAAAACGAAAAGTTTAAATCCTTTCCAAATACATAGTACGAAAAGTACAACCCTTCAAAATACCTTCCGATACAAACTGAATAGAAGGGCCTTGGAAAATAGGACAAAATCCCTCCCCTAATCTAACAGAAAAGGAAAATCTAGAAACAAAAAATTAAACCTAAAATATTAAAGTTGTCATGAAAATAACAAGAGACCATGGTGGGTGGGCTGCGTGGTTCCCTTAGTAGTAAACCTCCATTGATTTGACCCCTAATGATCTTTCCCTTGAGGGAGTTCTTGCAGCTGGAGGGCACTTTCCAGAACCTACCGAAGTCACTGGGATCCTCTCGGCATCACCTTGAACTACGGTGGGTTGAACTCGAATGGATTCGTCGTGTTGAAGAAGGAGCCCTCATATCTATTCGATCAGTTTGTTTTTGTTAGTTTTGAGTTTGCAGTCGATGGTATCTTTGATTCTCGTCTTCAATGACTCTAAGTCTGCTTTGTTGTATTTCAAGTTTAGGTTCTACCAAAGATCTGCTATCTCCTTTTTCAAATTCTTGACTCTGCGACTATTTATATCGGTGATGCTGGTCATTCCATGACTACTACCTTCTGCCATTATAAAACAAGGCGATTGGCCTGAAGAACTACTATAAAAAAGCTTCTCGTACAAGAGCTTGCGGCCACTAAGCAGAGCACTGGTCGGAATCTAGAGACTACCCTTTTCTCTGACTTTAACAACCAGAAGTTGAGGAGGGCTAGTGGAGGAATAAATAGTCGAAGACAAAGATAAGTTAGACAACATTTTTAGAAAACACGAGTGAATAGGCGGAGATCCGATTTAAACAAGAGAAAATGAACAAAAAAACAAGAACATGGATCAGAATAAATCTCCACAAATGTCAAAATTAAAGATCAGAGTACTTAAAAGAGTGTTATATGACATTAAGATTCAAATACCTTACTCGAGAACGGGAATACCTTAGCTTGACCGACCTTTGATTTAACTGATGGGACAGATTGACGTCTAAGCTTCATGATTGGGCTCATAAAATTTTCAAGTCCACCGTCAATCTTGGATGGGAAGATCCAACGATATAGGACAATTTCGCTAGGTTAAGTTGTTAAGAGTTTAAAGCTTGGGATATGATGCGAATTCTTTATGAAATCTAGCTAAGTGCATGTTGAAGTCCACCATTGATGAGGATTGATGAAGATCCAACGGTTTTGAATCATTTCATTGTTGAGAGATGCTCGAGGGTTAATTAAAATGATCAGCCATGAAATATTTGTAAATCTTAGTTAACCACCGGTTTGAGGTCCACTCTGTTGAAGAGACGTTTGGCAATGGTATATTTCGACAACAATTTGTCCAAATGACCAAATTTGGATAATTTTTAAAATTGGCTAACTCTGCAAAATAGTAATTCCTTACTAATTAAAAAAAGATTGAAAGACCATGAATATCAATTATGAATTGATGCCATGATAAGGATACAATATTTTTTATGAAGAGGCATGATTTTCCTAAAAAACCACAATGTTTCAAATAATAAAGTTCTTTGAAAATATATATAACCATACAAGTCAAATGTATGAAGAGGACCCCAGGTGTCTCTAAAGTTTTGGTAATTTTCATATTAGAAGCAAGAAAGAGGCGAGTGAAATAGATGAAGCACTACAAAAGTTTGAGCTTCCACTAAAGATCTGAAAAACTGAAGTTAAAACTATTATAAATTAGAGGGTTATTGGGTGGTGCTTGGGGAAGGTTGAAGCCTTCTAAGGGGGTTGTTGCTTCCTTCCAGTCGTGGCTGGAGAATTAGGGTGGTGGGGAATCCTTGTCTATTGAGCAGGTAGAAAACTAGGGGTGTAGGTGTATCCATTCTGTAGTGGTAGAAGAATATAGGAGATTGAGTTCTCCATCAAGTTGGTGATTGTAAAACAATTTTGTATACGGTTAACTCATTTTTTTTTTGTAAATAAAAACTATATATTACTGCTAAATCCTAAAGTACAGATCTATTCTTACAGAGTCTTCAAAATCACAGAATTCTTGACCACTTACAGCCAAATAGGAATCAAAACATAGCCAAACTGTTCAAAATTACTGACTTCAAACCCCCTAAACAACAGACTACCCCTATAGTAGCTAGAAGAGATAGCATAACGAAACTAACATCAAAGATCAAAGATTGACAAAAAGAAACAACACACCCGAGTTTAGACAAGGGTGGAGCGAGAAGATCCCCCACAGCAACCATCTGAGTTCAGCTACGTGCCCTTAGGAACTGCCTTTTCCTTTGTAGCATCTGCCACTGTCTCCATGGAAGTGCGCTTGCCCCTGCAACTAATACCTAAGTTCTCTACCTCTTCCATACATGGATAGTAAAAGATACCCCTAATTTCTTTGCAATCGCATCGATTTTCATATGCATAAACCGTATGTTTGCGTTGTGATCCTTCTAAGAGAGAACAGGTTCATCATCCCTCTGGCGCCTATTAAAAGTGTCCATAGTAACATGCACAAGCAATTTTTTCGTGACCCAATAGGTCATGATCATCCATTCATAAGTTGATGCTCGACCCACCTTAGATCCTAGGTCGATCACCCAATCCTCCACCTCTCGTCGAAGATCCTCCATTGGAAGCACCTGCACAGTTTCCCAAAGGAACTTCTCCACAGAGACAATATCATTGCAAATCAATGGAGGGATGTGATTGCAAAAGAACGAAGCGGCCTCCTAAGATCTTGATTTAGTAGTAGCTCTGGTCACCCAACCCGTTTTCTCGCCCTGCTGAGCATCCATCTCCCCATCCACATTCTTCCCGGTAACACCAGTGCCCTTCAAATCCTCAACACTGAACCTACGTTTAGGAGCCATGACTCTCACCTAGGAAAGATCCCGTGGCCTACTAAAGGAAAACCACCCACAATTTAGCTCCCTAAAACACTTAACCCTCTCAAGAAGAAACAAAACAACCCAATAGAAAAGGATTTGGGTGGAAATGCAGGGAGCACAACCCGTATAAAAACCTTAAGGCTTCATAATGAGGGTGGCTAATAGAAAATGAGCTTTTGTCACTAGGTACGAAGCAACAATCATGGATCTGAGCTTCCCACTAAGCAGAATAAAGAAGATGCCGATGGTAGTAAATGGTGGCCTGTACGAATCCTGTCTTCCAGAATTCCCTTTCCTTGAAATGTACCCTCTTATACTCACATCGAGGATCGAAGAGGTGGTAAGTGTCATTCCTCAAATGATTGCACCTGGACACGAGGTTCCTCAATAACTACCCCCAACTGAATCCTATCACCATCATGGGTGGGTGGAGCCATCATTGCCATCTGTCTGCTTCTTTCCATGTCGGAATCTGCCAGATGGTTGTAATTCCCAACCCAATTCTCGTGTTGAAAGTCCTCCATGGTTCCGCTAGTGAGGGCCCTACTTGCAATGATACCCTAGTTAGAAAGAAGGTCTGCCACCTTATTGGCTTCCCTTTTGACGTGGGAAAAAAAAATGGCCATGTGATTGGCGATGAGATTCCTTAGGTATTCCAGCCTGTCCAGGAGACGCCAGCTGGACGGGATCTTCTCCAAAGATTGACCACTTAAAAGCTTCTTCACCATTTGAATTATAATCTGGGAATATCCCTCCAACATATCCAGAAACCAAGCTTCTCTGATTACTAGGTGGATACCCTAGATTAGACCCTTCAATTCGGCGGAATTGTTAGAGTCGAATCCAATAAAACTGAAAAACACTTTGAGAATTATGCCCAAAACATTCCTACAGACTCCTCCAAAACCACCCAAGCCGGGGTTTCCATGAGATGCACCATCAAAGTTGATTTTAAAACCCGAGAGTATAGGGGGTGACTAATGAGTTGGACTACCAGGATGACAAATTCGCTCCTTCCTCCTGAGCTCATCCAAATTATATCAGCCCAATATCCATCCTACCGCGATGCACAATTCCCCTTTTATTAATTCCTTATCCTTATCTCCCCATTGAGAGCTTCTTATTGGTTCTTTCATATTTTTAACAAGCTTCCTCCAAACCTCCTCTTCCCTGTGACTTTTCTCTCGAAAGATACAAGGATTTTTCTCCTTCCAGACAGTCCAGATAACCATGCCCGGAAACATCTGCCACAGAGTCCCAATAATCGGATTTGGGAATTCTTTAGTATTCCATTCCTTGAGAGTTTGATCTGGTTGACCATGAACCCAGTTGTGTAATGTCCCCCATTTTGACCCTTGTGATATTTTGGGCTATAATGTAAATAATGTATGCATATTATGTATGATTCCTAGCGTGGAGCTCAAGGCCAAGGCCCCACTAGTGAACGCTCGATCTAGAAGAGGCAAGTATGTGAAATTATGCCACCCATGTGCTAGTGAACCATGGGAATTGTAAATATGCATTTTAATATAAAAAGCCCACAACTAGCTATGCAATGCAACAAGAGATGGGGGCATGATTTTACAAGGAATTGGGAGGGAAAACATTCAAACCCTTGAGCCAACAAAGTCAAGCCAGGTGTCAATGAGAGAACCCATCAAACCCTCAACTACCCATGTTGACTTTTATACCCAATCATTGATTTCTCCCAAGAGTTGGTTGAGGTAGTTAATGCCTTCGGGAATGAGAGGTGTGGCTGTCCAACTTCAAGTATGGGCAAGCCACCCTGGATGGGAAATCATGTTTTTCTTCTTGGGCAAGAAATGAACCATGATTTTCTCTCCCAAGCCATTATCCATCAACCAGTCTTCCTCCCTCACAAGTTGAGAGCTACCTGGGTGCTTTGCAACCATGTTTTTCTGGTTATCCTTGTTTTCTCAGCCGAGAGAAGGGCATTTTTGTGTTGTCTACCAGTGTGGAAGAAGAGGAATTGACTTAGGGTTCCATAGAGGTCGTTTTGGGCCATTGAATGCCTCATTATCTGGGGAAGAATTCGTTTTTCCCTGAGATTGTTTTGCCCATCCCTTCATCCATTTTTTACTGGAAACGATTTGGGAAAGCCCTTGGCTAACCTATTGGTAAATCCATTGCTTTGGCTTGAACTTGAGTGTAAGCCTCTAGGGTTCAAGGGTAGCCTATTAAACGCAGCTATGGACTGGCTTGGCTCAAATGAAATGCTTAATTGGCTATGTATGAGCTGAATGTTCCCTTTCCTTGTGAGAATCATGCCCAACTCGGGGGTGGCCTTTAGACGAACTCAGTATAAGCTGTCGAAGATCCTATGGTTGGGTGGAACGTTGCAGCGACATAACCAGTTGCTTGGGACAATTGCACAATGAAGATAAGTGTTTTCTGTCTATGTATTTACTTTTGAAATGCATTAATTTGATAACTGTTTTGATATGCGGTATGCATATGAATTGTGTGTGGATTAGTTTTTAATTCCGCTGTGCATATTGCCCAATTTGTATCTGCACACCAATGTTTTTATTCAAATGATGGTAATGACTGGGCTGAGTTTTATGAAAAGCCCCACAGATTGTTATCATGTTCCATCTCTTATTGGGTCAGCAGGTGGGTACATTATATTTTGGTATCAGAGCTACTAGTTGCAGCATTGGGCCTTCATGGGCTACCTATTACAGTTGCAGAGGTAAGTATGTTTCTTGCTCAACTGTAGTCATTAGAAAAATTTGAAATTTTTTTGTGAAAATTTGAAATTTTCTAAGTATTTTGAGCTTTCTGCTAAGTCTATATCGGTGGCGAGTTCTCGCCGAAGTTACCGGAAGAACTTGGCGAGTGGCTCCTCGACAATTTGGTAGAAAATCATTAAGTTCATTGAAGAAGGAAGGAAAATTCCAGCAGAAGAACTTAGCGAGTTGTTCCGCAACGACGGAAAGAACTCGTAAGTTTTTGCCGCAACGACGGAAAGATAAAGGTTTTGGGCAGAAACGGCGGAAAATTTTCTAAGTTTTTTTCGGCGTCAAAGAGGAATTTTGGGAAGAACTCAGTGAGTTGGTCTGCAATGGCGAAAAAACTCGGCAAGTTGGCTCGAAATGGCGGAAAAGTTTCTAAGTGTTTTTCGGCATCAAAGAGGAAATTTCGGGAGAACTTGGCGAGTTGCTCCGAAATGGCGGGAGAACTTGGTGAGTTGCTCCGCAATGGCGGAAGAAATCGGCCAGTTGGTCTGCAACGGCAGATGGACTCGGCGAGTTGGTCCAAAAAATTTCAAAATTTTCTAAGTGTTTACGGTGGAGAAAATTTCGGAAGAGACTGGCGAGTTTTCGCTGCAACATCGGAAGGAATTGATGAGTTCGTCCGCAACGTCGGAAGAGATGGGTGAGTTGCTCTGCAACGTTGGAAGGAATTCGGAAAGTTGGTCCGCAACAGATCGGAAGGAAAAACCGAGTTTTCAATCGGAAGAACTCGGCGAGTTGGCCCGAAATAGGTCGGAAGAACTTGCTGAGTTGCTCCAAAACAGATAATTTCAGCTGTTTTTCAGAGAGATTTTTCAGGTGCCAAAAGTTGAAAAATGCCATGGAACTTGTGCGCCAGATTGCTCAAAATGGAATGATTTACAAAAAAAAAAAAAAAACGAGGGCACTGCCCTCGACCCGCCATGCAGTGGCGAGCCACAAGGGGGCAAGCCCCCTTAACCCCCGTCGTCCCCTGGAGACAGTAGTTGAAAGTGTGAAATGCATTCTTGGGATGAGAAGTAGGAATTGCATGGGAGGTTGTGGAAGCCTTATTAAAAGTAATTGGCTGTGATATGCATTATGGAAGAGCAATGGGACTATCAAGGCAATGCTGATAAAGGGAAATCCCTCACCTTAAAAATAATTCTGTTTGTAGCATAAGAATTGCATATTTGGAAAATAGCAAGAATAAATGATTACACATATATGATTCCAGTTGTATATGTTGAATTGCTAATTCATGACAATATCATAGATAAGTATTGCTTGTATGCTTGGTAGGGAAGCCAAGGAAAGGATTAGCTATGATGTGGATGAGGAACTCCATGTCAGAATGAGGAATTGGGGGGAATTCCTTAACCCCTCACTTGCTATTGTATTTATATTTCATAAATTGAAGGTTATGGCATAGGGATGTTGGAAATGCAAGAGAGCAATGCATATGAATTAATGGGCATGATTAAGGAGTCATTGCATAGTGCATGTGAAATTGCTTATGCATGAACATGATGTTGCCTATGGGTAAAGGTAGTGAAGTTACACATGCAATAGCCCATTAATGGTATTTCTTATGGTTGATAATGGTTGTATGAATTAGACCATAAAAGCATGACTGGAAATGCAAGAGATTAGATAGATAAGATGAATATGCACTGGATGGCATATTAATAAACATTACACAATGCATATGAAAATGTTTTTTCATGTATATGATATTGCATATTGGTAAAATAGTGAGGTTTTACATATGCAATAAGCCACGAGAGATAATGATTGTGGTTGCTAATAATTAGTTGTGTTCGTATTGGTTGTAGGACCAAAGACAACCGAAGCATGGCTAAGGATGTGGATGATGTTGTTGCATATGACCAAAAACCTTATGAGGAAAGGATAGTGCAACAAATCTATGATCATGAGGTTGGAAAAAGGACTGTGTAGCCTTGGTAAGAGGCCAACTGATCAGGTAACATCAAGCGATGTTAATAACAGCCATACAGGTAATGGTTATTTATGCTTAATTGCATGAATGCTTGAAGGAGGATTTGGTGAGATTCCTTCAACTATGTTTAAACTATGTTGATTGATTTGCATGTAGTATTGCGTGCCCGAAAGTGAATGTCGACCTACCAAGTATGGTGAGGTATGGGGTAGTAAGGGCAAGGAACCCTCTACCATATGACTGTTTTAAATACTAGAATGCATTCATAGGGGATTATATCATGCCATTTGTGAATGTTGGTTGTGAGTTAAGAAACCAAAGCAAGTGAGGACTTATGGTCCTATCATGGTAGTGCATGCTATGTGGGGAAGACATGGTTAGGCCATAATATGTTTGAAGGCATAATATTCATCAATTAATGCAAGGTTGCATTGAGGGGATGTGCATTAAAAATATTTTGTACAATCTCATGGTTATGCATGAAATAGTGATCTATTTAATGAGCTGCTGTGAATGCATGAGAATGATTGAATATAGAAGGTAGACATGTTGATGGGCTACTAGGAGTGCCATGTTGGAAGGACAGAATTACATGAAATGTGAAGTAATGAGTAGTTACTGTTTATCTAAATTGCATGGATAGTGTGATTGTGTCTTGCAATTTTTAATGCATATATCGAGATGTATATATTTGATTGCATTTAAAATGTTAACAACTGAAGGTGTTTGAATTATTGAGCGTTACAATTCTGAGATCACTTCAGTGACTATTGTAGCAATGAATAGAGTATATGCATACATACTCACAACGTGTTTGAATGATTGAAATTTCTGTTTTCAGGTAGAAAGGTCTTGCGTATGGCAATGAGGATAAGTCCATAGTAAAGACCATGATCTACCATTTGCAGAAGCCAAAGGTTATGAGAAGGTTCTCAGGGTTGTAATTTATGCATGAAACAAATCTGAAAATTGTTTGGTTTAAGTGTATGAGAATAGTCTCATGGTTGCAAATCTAATTTCTGAAGGAAGACAGATTTACAAATTTCAGATTTGAGAATTTGCTTATAATTGCTAATGACTGTTTGGCTTATATAGAATTGTGTCAAGAGGACATGTTGTAGGTGGATGTTCAGGTATGGTAGCAAGGGTGAAACCATAGTGGACAGAGTGATACCACTTATGAGAGCCAAACAATATGAGGATAGCCTCATTGCTGAGCAAATCAATTTCTGTAGGAGACAGAATTGTAAATTCATGTTGAATTTAATTATTAAAGCCATTGATTGGTTATGAAGCAATCAGATTTGAAGCTTATTGCTAAATGATGCTGACTGTTTGGCTATTTGATAAGTTTGCCAGAATGACACATTGCAGGAATACCATGTGTGATGGCCTGTAGAATCCAAACCAAATGGGAAGGACCCCATGCTTTGGAAATGAGTTTCGGGTGAAACGCCATTGATAATGTCTCAGCGAAACTGCATGTCGGTAAACCATGAAAGTGAGATGGTAAAGCTATGCCTAGAAGGCATGTGAGACACATCTGCAAAATGAATGAGTATTCTGTGACCCTAGAAAAGAAAATGCATGTCTAAATTATTAGGGTTAATATGCAGAGCATGCTTTAACTTATTTATATCATTGCATACTACTTGAGTATGATTAGGCCCTACATGGCGCACATCGGAAAGGGGGTGCACACCTTTTTTGGTGCTAAGTCATGATAGGGTTTTCAATATTGACTACACCCTAAGGGAATGGACACATTACTGGTGTTTCAATACTTGATAGTGAATGATATGGATTATGGTTACAAAATTTGAACAGCAATACAGATGAGCTTGCTTATCCTTCTTGTGTTGTCAGCCTACACAAATGTAGATTGATACTGCACATCAAGAGGCAAAGTGAAGAAGGGTACGCAAAAGGACTGTATAGGAATTGGTAACCTTTTTATGCTCACATGAAATATTACCAGAAGGGATGGACAAGCCTGGAGATATATGTAATAAGAAGAGGTATCATCCTTGTGTGAGTGGGGTCATGCTAACTTGCAGTCCAGAAAGTCTCCTATAAAGTTCCTAAAAGGAACTACCGATTTTCACAAGAGAAGGAGTGGTGTCCTTGTATGAATGAAGAGTTGGTGTGTGTGAAGGGTTATGGTGCAAGAAGGTGTGGTGACATTGGTAAAGGCATAAAATATCTGCTAGGACAACAGTGGGAGGGCGGGCGCCGAGGACTGACTGAAAAACCTGAGATGCCTATGGCTCCATAGTAGATCCTTGACCTATAATGGTCAGATGGTAAAAGAAGGTGTGGTGACATTGGTAAAGGCATAAAATCTCTACTGGGACAGCAGTGGGAGGGAGGGCACTAAGGACTGACTGAAAACCCTGAGATGCATATGGCTCCATAGTAGAGCATTGACCTATCATGGTCAGATGGTACAAGAAGGTGTGGTGACATTGGTAAAGGCATAAAATCTATATTGGGACAACAGTGGGAGGGCGGGCGCTGAGGACTGACAGAAAACCGTGAGATGCCTGTGGCTCCATAGTAGAGCCTTGACCTATAATGGTCAGGTGGTGCAGTTTCCTTCCATTGGTCGATGACCCAAACGAATGTGTTGGCTCGACACTGGAGAGGGCCAGCCAGGTATGGGACTGGTTGGGCACCACCAAATTCTTGGTAAATCCAATCGGCGTGAAGGTGTACTGGTGAAGCATTAACTACATCAAAGCCCATAGGCAATCCAAAGGCTAGCAAAGCGAAGCAGGATCCTGTGGACCAGAGGGGAAATGCACAATACAGATAAGTATTCAGTTTCATTTATGTCTTGTTTGAAATAATGAAGGTTTCTGGTATAAATATTTTAACAGCTAAGCTGATACACTATTGTTTCTTTGTTGGAAACCTTGGTCATTGCAGGAAAGCAAGACCCTGAAAGAACTATAAGTTACTGGTAAATCCAGAAAGTAAATGAGTTGGCGATATAAATTCTTGGTAAACCAGAGAGTAACTGGTTGTGCACTATAAATTCTTGGTTAACCATAGAGTAACTGGTTGTGCACTATAAATTTTGATAAATCAAGAGAGTAACTGGTTGGGCATTAATCACTTAATATTGTGAAATAGCGTATATGCTGGCCCAACAATCCTTAATTAATTGATAAAAACCAGTCGGCGTATTGGCCTAGCAATGCCTATTCGAATGGTTGTGGAATAGCCTGCTTGCTGTCCCAACATTCATTATTGTATCCATGGGAAATCCAAGGCTCGTAAAGCAAAGAAGGATCCTGTGGAATAAAGTAAAGACATCCAATAGAGATAAGTATTTGGTTACCTTGCAGCTTCTTGCTTATGAATATATGTGTGTATACGATTTGGTTATGATTTCCTAAGCTCTTGATTAGAGATAAATCCCACGAGAATAAACTAAACATGTGAATTGATTCAATGTTTGAGTATAGGTGTTGCTGGAAGAAAGGACTATGAAACCATCTAGAGGATGCATGTGGACATGTGACCGTCCTAAAGAGAGATCAGCATGATCAGTAATGAAAAATGGTGCTAGTGGACATGAGTGGGTCATAACAGTCAAAGGTTCTGTAAGCAGAATGGGAAGGGGTACCCAAGTTAAAAATCTTTAAACAGACCTTAGACACTAAGTGTGATAGCCAAGAAAGGAAAGTCAAAGCATTCACATTAAAGTGAAAGAGACTAAGGAGCATGAAACCACAACGATGGTGTAGCTCCATAATAGAACAAGACTAAGAGGGAGAAAATCCTACTCTTCTCTTTCCTTTTGATTGATGCATTTATAAAACAAAATATTGTTGAGTGCATGTCATGGCTGAGAATAGATTGTGTTTGATTGCTTGAAATGAATTGTGAATGCTGAAATAGTTATTTTCCTGTGAAAGGATGAACATGAATGAGTTCATGTGTATGTGAAAAGCATGAAATACGTGGAAGTCCCATGAGTAAAGCATGGCTGTTCCAAGTCAATTAGGGAAAATAATTGACTAATTTTAATATTGTGATATGCTTGTCCTAACAAAAATTGCCATGATAAGTCTCATAGGAGAGACATTGAAAGCCATTGTTGCAGCTGTTACTAGCCAAGTGATTGCTAGTGAGAAAAGCGAGAGCTAGTTGTGCACATTGATCATGACAGCAGGCCAAAAGCTATCTGTTTTGGCTAGAAATATTCCTCAGATAGTTTCCAGGCATCCATGAAATTCCATACTTGTAGACCAGCTTAAAGGTGAATAAAAGGAAGAAATCACTGTAGCGCAATGCTGCCTGCAGAGATGGCAGATCAAATCTAGTAGGAACAGTATGTGAATGTTAAAAGACTTTGTCCTAAAAACCCAAGTAAAGGGTGAAATGCAGGACAAGCCTGCCATATTCTGTGAATTTTTGGACATGTATATAGCGTGTATGTATTCCCAGGTATTGGAACACCGAGGACAGTGTTATTCCAAGGGGAGTGGAAATGTAATGTCCCCCATTTTGACCCCTGTGATATTTTGGTCTATAATGTAAATAATGTATGCATATTATGTATGATTCCTAGTGTGGAGCTCAAGGCCAAGGCCCCACTAGTGAATGCTCGATCTAGAAGAGGCAAGTATGTGAAATTATGCCACCCATGTGGTAGTGAACCATGGGAATTGTAGATATGCATTTAATATAAAAAGCCCACAACTAGCTATGCAATGCAACAAGAGATGGGGGCATGATTTTACAAGGAATTGGGAGGGAAAGCATTCAAACCCTTGAGCCAACCAAGTCAAGCCAAGTGTCAATGAGAGAACCCATCAAACCGTCAACTACCCATTTTGACTTTTGTACCCAATCATTGATTTCTCCCAAGAGTTGGTTGAGGTAGTTAATGCCTTGGGGAATGAGAGGTATGGATGTCCAAATTCGAGTATGGGAAAGCCACCCTGCATGGGAAATCGCGTTTTGCTTCTTGGGCAAAAAATGAGCCATGATTTTCTCTCCCAAGCCATTATCCATCAACCAGTCTTCCTCCCTCACGAGTTGAGAGCTACCTGGGTGCTTTGCAACCACGTTTTTCTGGTTATCCTTGTTTTCTTAGCAGGGAGAAGGGCATTTTTGTGTTTTCTACCAGTGGGGAAGAAGAGGAATTGACTTGGGGTTCCATAGAGGTCATTTTGGGCAGTTGAATGCCTCATTAGCTGGGGAAGAATTCATTTTTACCTGGGATTGTTTTTCCCATCCCTTAATCCATTTTTGACTTGAAACGATTTGGGAAATCCCTTGGACAACCTGTTGGTAAATCCATTGCTTTGGCTTGAACTTGAGTGTAAGCCTCCAGGGTTAAAGGGTAGCCTAATAAACCCAGCTATGGACTGGCTTGGCTCAAATGAAATGCTTAATTGGCTGTGTATGAGATGAATGTTCCCTTTCCTTGTGAGAATCAATCCCATCTCGGGGGTGGCCTTTAGATGGACTCAGTATAAGATGTTGAAGAGCCTATGGTTGGGTGGAACATTGCAGCGACATAGCTAGTTGCGTGGGACAATTGCACAATGAAGATAAGTGTTTTCTCTCTATGTATTTACTTTTGAAATGCATTAATTTGATGACTGTTTTGATATGCGATATGCATATGAATTGTGTGTGTGGATTAGTTTTTAATTCCACTATGCATATTTCCCAATTTGTATCTGCAAACCAATGTTTTTATTCAGATGATGGTAATGACTGGGCTGAGTTTTATGAAAAGACCCACAGATTGTTATCATGTTCCCTCTCTTATTGGGTCAACAGGTGGGTACATTACAAGTTGCTTCTCCAAAAAATCCCAATGCCTTTATCCCACAGAGAAGATGAAAAAGGGAATGCATCCAACAAGTGCCCCAAAGTCTCCTCTGAATTGAGGAAAATAGTGTAGCGAGAAGCCCCCAGGATACCCCGTTTCATAAGGTTTTCACTTGTCAGTACTCTCTTCCAAACCACCAACCAACAAAAAAATACAATTTTAGGCCAGAGGTTCATCCCCCAAATCTTTTTCCAAGTGTTCTCCTCCCCTTCCTCCCGGTCAATACATATATCATAGGCTTCCTTGATGCTTAAAATACCTTTCTTCTTGAAATGCCACCTCAAATTATCAGGATTACTATTGATCCTAATGAACCGTTCCTGAAGAGTAGTCTCGAAGGAACTAAGATCCTCAGCCATGGATAGGCCTTCCCAGTAGCTATAGTTCAACCAATTTTTGTGTCCCTCCTGCACCATAGTCTCCCAGTAATGTCACACTTTGAATTTTCCTTCAAAAAAACCTCTAACCTTGAAATATTTCCAACATGGATCATCCCCCAGTTTAGGAAGCTGAGTCCATGAATCTTCCCAAAATTTGGCAAGTTCCCCATCATGGATTTCCTAAAAGCTATGGTTTTGAACAAGCTTTCGACCAGACAAGGCTTTCAGCCAAATGTGAGATCCATTCCTCTCCTCATTGTCTCTGATCAATTTCCCCAAAGGTATGTCCCTAGAATATTTAGTATGCCACAGACGTGCCCAAGGCTCTGCTCTGTGGTTGCACCACCACCACCAAATCTTGGAACCATAAAATTCACTCAACACCTTAGGGTATCTGATTCGAAGACCCCCTTTTTCCTTGGGTCTGCATATTTTTTCCCATCCCACCAGATAAAATTTGGACTTAGTTTCCCTATCCCCCTAGAGAAAATTTCTCTAGATACCATGAATTTCCTTGAGAATGGCCTTGGGAGCAGAAAGAATAAAAAAAATATAAGCTGGCATAGATTGGAGAACAGTTTTAAGCAAAATCAAACAGCTGGGAAGGTTTAAAGGACCTAAAGTCGAACTAGACAACTTTCTCCGCATTCTGTCAAGTATATCATGCCAGGAGATCTTGAGAATAGTTCCATCCATGATAGGAACCCCAAGATATTTTGATGGGAAGGATCCCTAGGAAAAACCAAAAATTCTCCAAATATTGCATTGAGTGGGACTGACAGAGTTGAAGAAAAACACCTGTTCTGGATTAACTTCGAGCCCTGATGCCTTAGAAAAAATCTCTAGACTCTTTTTAAAGGCTCGGGCTTCTTGGACTGAAGGGGGCCCCATTAAAATTGTGTCATCCACAAATTGTTGGTGAGTTTGCTTTTCCATCCCCTCATGGAGTTGAGGCCCACGAATCCCTCCATCATCCGCTTGAGTTTGTAGAATTTTACTGAGACCCTCAACCATTAAGATGAAGAGGAAAGGCGAGAGAGGATATCCTTGATGAATACCCCTGGAGGCATGTAGAAGTTTGGTCGATGCCCCATTAAGAAGGATAGAAAAAAAGGGGGTAGAAACTAGATTCATAATCCAAGCCACCCAATCCCTATCAAAACCAAAATCTTCCAAGATACAACGCATATACTGCCAACTGATTTTATCATAGGCTTCTTCCATATCCAATTTAACAAGCATACCTGGGTTTTTTGTGACCTTCAAGTAATGCATGGTATCTTGAACCAAAATAATACCATCCACAATTTGCCTTCCTTCCACAAATCCCGACTGCTCCGGGATGATAATGATTGGGAGGAGAGGCTTGAGCCGGTTGGCTATGACCTTAGTGATTATTTTATAGATAACATTGTAGAGGGATACAGGTCTAAACTTACCAGGGGCATCACCTCCTTCCTCCTTCGGAATGAGGGATAAGAAGGTAGCATTAAATTCCTTTAAGACCCCGCGACAACCACGCGAGTCTTCCACAATTTGATGAACCTCCTCCTTGATCAGATCCCAAAATAAATGGAAGAAATTGGTGGTGAACCCATTAGGCCTAGGATATTTCCCTAAGGCCATCTAATTAATGGCCTCCTCAACTTCTTGGAATGACACAGGTTTACTCAGCATCTCATTGTGCTCCCTAGATACTAAACGAGGGATTAGGCTAGTGATTTTGGCGATGTCATTGCTGCGGTTGAACCGGTATTCATTTAACACCACCTAAAAGTGGTTGATTAATTCATCTTCAATTTCTTGTCTAGTCTCCATCTAGCCAACATTGTTTTTCCCGAGCTTGAACATTTTAGAAATATGACGATTTTGGATTACAGTATTGTGGAAGAACTTAGTTTTCTTTTCCCCTTCTTGTAGCCATTGGTTCTGAGATTTTTGTTTCCAATAAATCTCCTCTTGCTTCTCACGAGCTTCAAGATGAACCAAAATATTTTTCTCTTGTTCTCTTAGCCCCTCATCCCAACCATCCTCCATACCTTTATGATAATTAAGCTCTAAATGCTCAAGCAATTTTTTCTTATCCTGGAAGATATTTCCAAATTCATCCCCGTTCCAGGTGCGAATCTTAGATTTCAGAGCCTTGAGTTTTTGATGGAATTGACACATGCTAGATCCCTTAGGGGTAACCAGATCCTACCACCACTGTCCCACGAAGTCTTTGAAGTCTTTATGTTCAAACCAGAATTTCTCAAATCGAAAGGGTCTATTGAGAAAGGCATTTGACCTATCCTAGTGCAGACATATGGGCCAATGATCAGATCCCACCGCTGGGAGAACACTGGCATTAACTTCACCCACCATGTGCAATATCCTCAGTAGCTAGGAATCTGTCAAGTCTTGAGGCTACCAGATGATTAAATCCATGTTTATTATTCCAGGTGTACCACCCGTTTCCCGTTTCTGCATCAATGAAAGGAATACGGCTCAATAAATCTCTAAAGTTTTCTTGGAATCTGTCCAAAACCCTTCTCCCACCCTTTTTCTCGTTAAGGAAGGAAATCAGGTTGAAATTCCCACCAACAATCCATGACCCATCACCTGCCTGCTCCGATAACTAGGATAAAAAGCGTAGGAATTCCTCCTTTTGAGGGAAGCGACTCGAACAATAGACATTCACCAGAGAGCCAGAAGCCCTTGAATCAAGCACTGAGAACTCAAAGGTCAAGGAAAAATTATTATCCCTCCAATTGGATAGGCGAATGGATTGAGGTTTCCACAGAACCGCCAACCTTCCAACCATGCCGTTGGCATCAATTTCTATAACCTCACATCCTTTCCAAATCCTTTGCCCAACTTTTTCCATTGTTGCGGAATTGCATTTTGTTTCCTGCACGAATAAAACATCCGGTTTATCTTGTTTCACCTTTCTAGCTAAGGTTTTGAGTTTCCATGAATTACTGCACCCCCGTATGTTCCAACACATAGTCTTCATTGAGCAACTTTGTTAACCTTAGAAAAGGACACCCTAATGGTCGAGTATTGGCCGAATTCTATTAGTTTAACACCTATCTTTGCTATTCTTTGTTTGTTCAATTTTCTCGCGCGCTTCAAGTCCTTTGCTGGAGATTTCCTTTTATTCCCAGACTGAGGGTCAGCCACTATGCCCAATCGTTGATTTGCTTTAGACTTGATAATCGCTTCTTGGAGAAGTTATAGCTACCATCTAGAGACATAAGCCTTACCTTGTTTTTCACATTCTTTCTCAATCTCATCCAGATCTAGTTCCCCGAGATCTAATTCTTCATTGCCATCCTCTTCCATGACAGTAGTTTGATCCTCGTGACTCTTTTCCTGGTTCACCATTTCCACCGCAATAGTAGCCAAATTCTTCGGAGGGTCCTTTTCATTCATATGTCCCTCGCCGTCCTCGCCAATCTCATCCAATATTTGAAACGAGGTTTTGCTAGTAGACCAACTGTCTACTTTTTCCTTCCCTTTCCTCTACTGATCCCAAGATCTATTCTTCTTACAGTTCTGGACTTGGCTGAAGCCCTCCCTGTCCTTGTTACGTTCTTGCTCAGATCTTGTAGAATATTTGGACTAGACCGACTGAGGGCAGTTTCTACCAAAATGGACATATTCATGACACAATATGCACCTAAAGGGGAGCTGCTCATAATCCATCGGTTGAATCCATTCTTCATTCTCCTAGTTCAGACTGATAGCTTATGGGAGGTCTTTTGAAAAGTTCATGTAAACACAGATCCGAGCACACGCGGTATACCTTTGCTGTTTAGTCTGCTCCGCAACTTTGATGAATCCCCCCAGGGTGCTGCCAATATCTTGCAATATTTCCAAGTCCCAGAATTTGCAAGGAAGGGAAAAGAGCCGGATCCAAACTATGGAAACTTTCATGTCTTCCATTTCAGGATTGAATCACTCTTTCCAGGGTTTGAGATATAACCCAACAGAGAAGAAAAGGTAGGGTCCTCCTTCCAGCACCCTGTCCCGATATTCCACATTAAAGAAAATAATGGTAAAGAAAACCTTAGCCCTCAAGTGAAAATCATAGTGACCTTTGGGATTCTAGTTGCTTTTGATCCACTGGACCAAATCCTTATCCCGAGGCTAGATCCGCACAAACTTACTGGTTAATGCCTTCTCCTTCCAAAGTTCCACTTTTTCTCTAACTTTTTCAGCTCGGATCTGAATGGACGGAATGGCTCGGTTTTTTGGGATGCATCCCTTGGTCCCATCCTCCGTTTGGATCCTTTCACACCTCCTCAAGCCTCTCCCATCTCTACATCATATCCCAAACCCACAGACGTCATGTTCTAGGGCAGCATCCGTAGCAGCCGCAGGGGATAGGGCCCCTACTGCACAACTTCTTATAGCTACAACCCTCGCACACTGAAGCAAACCCTATCGTACGAGCTCCATCCCCATCATTTTCAACCCATGATGATATCCAAAGTGAGGTCCATATTGATAATAATAATTTGTATACGATTAACTCATTAATAAGAAAGCTTTGTTGGTTTTACCTTTGAGGTTTCCACGATAGATCGGCATGTTAAATTGTTTATTGTCTTATTCACATTACTTATGGTTATTTAACTTGTGCTTAATACTAATTGTATATAAAAGGTTTTAAAAAGGAAATAGTGATTCCCCCCCCACCTCTTAGTATTGTTGGATAAACCAACACTTGTTGCATAGTGCCCTCGTCATCAGCTAACGTCCCGTGTAGTTGATTCTCTAGCACCTCTGCTTAATATTTTAAGTGCTTGGGACTATTGGCATAAATTTGTAGGCCCCATAAGGTAAGCTTACTTCCCTTATACTTTTTAAGCCTTCTTTGGACTCCAAACCTCATGAACTATTTACCCTATCTTTTTAGGTACTTGCGACAAAAATAATGCTAAGAATGGGGTCCCTTTGTGCAGAGATTTTGTACCTTATCCTAGATCACTTTATCTGATGAACACCTTTGAAAATTATCTTTCACATGATCATATATTCCATGCAAGATGAAATCCATTTCCATTGCATTATTATTTCTTAGCTTCTTCATGGATGCAGTTTTTTGTGGTCTTTTTAGAGTGATGTAACCATATACAACATATTTCCATATATCAAAACCTTGTGCATGTAAATGGAGTCTCATTTTTATAATCCAATCATATCAAAATTTGATCCATAGAATATTCGATCCCCATCTACAAAGTAGATACTTTCATGTTCATCCATGTGCTCTAGAGATCTTTGGTCCAGCTATCAGAATCTCTTGAAGGAATTCACTCCCTAATTTACCTACGCCAACTGGAAGGAGGCTCCAAAACCCTAATTTATAGGCTCCAAACTGAAGGAATCTCCAACTCCTCGATTTACTAGCTCCATCTAGAACAAGGATATAACCCCCTAATTTATAGGCTCCAACCTTAAGGAATATCCAACTCCTCGGTTTACTAGCTCCATCTAGAAGAAGGCTACAACCCCTTGGTTTTCATAATTTCCAACCTATATATAGAAATCTAGTCCTTAGTAAATTCCAACTCAATAGTTTTACTAGCACCAACTGGAAGGAATCCCCAACTGTCTGATATCACAAGCACCAACCCAAAGGAGACTTCAATCTCATATCCTTGCTCGATCTTACGACCCTGATATGAATAAGAAGAACAATATTCCACTACCATTGCATCACAGTTTCCATCAACATATACCTGTATCTATGTCTGTGTACCTGTATCACTATCCCTGTACCTATATCTATCATTTCCACAATCATTGTATTGTTGTCACTATCACAATCCCTGTTCGTCACAATGGCACAATCATTGTCTATGTCACAATGCCACAAAAACTATCTCTGACACAATGCCAACCTGTACATGCCTCAGATCCATCCTCCAAGAATGAGAGTAACTTCTTCCAAGATATACTTCAGATGTAGAGCAAGACCATAAATATGCCTCCAAATAGTGTAATAAAATCCTAGAAATAATCACCAATAGACTTCATCTATTTGCACCTTCAAACCCTTACATCATAGACCTCATAGTATGTTCCGAAAGCTTAGAGGGATCTGATGCCAATAACATAACCATGGAATATTTCAATACAATCACCAATAACATCTATGCCAATATCATCATAGAGTGTGCCAAGATAATCACCAAGATCATCATTATGAATGCGGATCCAATGTGTCAACAAGTTTGTGATTATGATACCGTATGAGAATGTTATGCAATATTGTGTCAACCTTCTTCTCTTGAATTTTAATTGTCACAAACCCCCTAACATTCAACAAGTATAACTCTTAACATGTAATGAATAAAGATATGAAACTTTTACTACATATTCTTCAGTATCTGTACGACATTTCCTCTAAGGGTCATTCTCTAGAATGCCATGGATCAAGAATTATAGTGAAAATTTCAAACTAACTTGTTTAAAGATGATTTTTGAGTCATTTAAAATCCTAGTCTTCCCAAGTTCATAACTTCGAAAAATATAGCGAACCAAGATCTAAAATTTTAACCATGTGTTCATAAATATCTACTTTGCATCTTCTCCAAAGGGCACTATCTGAAACATTCTTCTTCAAAACTTATAAGGAAAATTCCAAATTGACATATTTGAAGGTTATTCAAAAACCTTAACTTTATGAGGTCATATCTTCGGAACTATAACAAATCATCATTTGAAATATTTACGGTAGGCACTGACAAGTCTTGACATGTCTGCATCCCATAAACATTTCACGGTTTGAAAATCCCAGAAACAAAGATATACTCAAAATTCCAAGATGACCTAAGACAAAAAAGACCAAGTATACATCATCGCAAGATGTCATCTTCAACTATAATTTCGGCCTTCTTCCCTTCATCTTGTGAGAATTCTATATAGGATCAATACCATGAAAGAATTCTAATAGCCAAGAATATTGAAGCAAAGAAGTAACTCAATTGATGGAAATATCATCTCATGTATTATTCCTCAATATGAATACAATATATTATACATCTCAAGAGAGAAAATAGAATGCCTTAAAGGCAAGTTGAAAAGCACAAAAAAGTAAGGCTTACTAAAAGCATAAAACCCCCCAGGTGTCAAAATCACTTTCCAAAACTGTCTAAAGGCTCATGAATTGGTTATAGCTTTAGCTTTGGTTAATGTTACCTTTGTACTTTGTCGTCCACTTTCAAGTTCCAAAGGGCTTCAAAGGAGTGGAGTTTGTTAATGAAGTGATTCAAGATAATATTTTTGGTATTCATCAACATATTTTTCAAATTCACTCCCTATTTTGTGTTTATCGATCTCTATATTCATTGGACATTGCATAGATTATATTTCATTTCCATCCAACCTTGGTTTCTCTATTAGCAGTTTGATTACTTGTCGATTCAATCTCCACGGTTATAAATATTTTTCAAAAGTTTTTTTCATATTGTTAGGAATTTTTATGTTTATAAAATTTCCTCTATATGGGTTCTTGGTTTATTCGGGTTATACATTGCTTATTAAAAGTTGTAGAGAGGAACGATGCAAATTTTGTCAGTTTTTTGAGAAATTGGATGCATACATGCCCAATATTCCAACTGCGTAGGGGTAAAACTTAAAACAGAGTTTATCTTGGGTAATTCGTCCCCATTCTCGTTTCCACCTCATTTTCTTCACTATGCATTCATGATTCATACAACGGGCTCCTTACAAACATCTTATGCAACATTTGCATTAGTGATTTGTCCAGTGGGCTCCTTATATGACTGGGATGCTCTAAATTTATAGGTATGTGCGTAATTTTGCACTATGGATTGGAGTTTCAATTATGTGTAGCATTGTGTATGTGGATAACAGAATTAGATGTATGGTTTTAACTTTCCACAACAAAATTGTTTGAAATTTGTAATGCATTATGCGACTAGTCTATGGAGGCAAAGTCTTGAATGACCCACACTAATGAACCAACAAAATATCACACTTCCTAGATTATACAAACTCACTACCATTTTCGGACCTTGTTTTGTCTGTGTGTAGTATTTCATAGTCTAAAGAGAAATTAATGGAGTTTACATCGTTGGTAAATGATGTATTTAATGTTTTTGGTTCTTTTCTGTATTATTTTTTTGTCGAACATGTTGATGTATTCATAGCTTTGGAAGATATTCACTTGTATATTATATGTATTGCATTTGTACTTTATTGTATCTCCAACAAAGATGTCATATTCCTCCGATTGGAAGTATCGTCATTTGTATTTGCAAGTGTCACAAGTTTTATTGTAAGTGTTGTAACTTATAATTGATGGGTTATTAGACCACCTTATAGGGGTCGGCCCAGTCTGAGTTAAGTGGAAGGGTTATTAGAATCTACTAAGGGGTTGGCCCAGTTATGGTAAAAGGAAAGTTAAGTTAAATTATAAATAGAGTGGTTGCACCACTCTATTTGCTCATTCACTCATTCATCCAACTCACATAGTTGAGAGAGAGGAGTGTGCACAAGTGGAGGAGGAGTAGCTGCTGAAGACAGATATCTTTTGGGGTTTCATCTTTGTGATCTTTGTATTGGTGCGTATTCTATCTCTAAGGAAGTTGCGGAGTTTTTCATCTTTATGGTTTTACTCGAGGAAACATCATGTCTCTTGTGTCTATGATTGTTATGTTGTGCATGTTATTCTCTTAGTACGATCCTAGATAATATTTGAATGAAATTATCAAAATTCTAACATGGAATCAGAGCGGGACTAAGAAGAAGACACTATGCAACTGCGGAAGCTAGGGCTTCTTGATTTTTGGGTTTCTCTCCTCGGATCATCAAAGGCAGGAAGCTAGGCTGACTTTCCTTAGGAAAGCTCATCTTTCTGTCGAGACAAAATTTGATTCTGAGCATTTTAAGTTTTTGGCCCGTCACTGTTGCAGGAAATTAGGGTTTTTGATAGAAATGGAATTTTGGAGTTCTCTCAGCATAGGATTGATCTCCTCAGCAAAATCAAAGTTTAGAGACCAAGATCAAACTTTTTAGTTGGGTAGAACCCCAGGATCTATCAAACCCTAGTTTAGGTTTTGGACCAGAAAACCAAATTTTGATAGAAGTTGCAGATCTGAAACTCGCAGGTCAATTTTAAGGGGTCAATTTTTTGATTTTTCAAAATATGAGCACACCAGCTTGATCACAAAAGCTTGTGAGGCACCTACAACAATTGATTAATAAGAATATGTGAAATAGTAGAAATGACAGAACTCAGAATCACTTTTATATTGATCACAGGCCACTTTGAGGGGGCAACCTCCTATGAGCAAGCTCAATACAAATAAATTCACGGTGCCTTCATAGGTCTCAACACACACTTATATACTAAGTCTAGGCGCCCATACTATGGGTCAAAACCATGGGCCACTACAAACTATGGATCAACAATACCACGGGCGACTTACAAAGCATATGCACCAACAACAATAACACAAACTATTGATCAATAAATACTATGGGATGACTTACAAAGCATATGCGTCCAACAACAATATACTAACAAAGCAAAGACATGGGTTCCTAACATACCCTCCCCCTTAAAAAAAGCTTTGTCCTCAAAGATTTAGATGTGGAAATTGTTGTTGAATCTGAAGGAGTGGTTCCCATGTAGCATCCTCTGGTTGCATGCCGTGCCACTGAGTTAAGACCTCTATGATAGAGCGAGAGTGAAGCTGACAAGTGCGCCGATTGAGGATGGCCTCTGGTTCCAAAAGGATGGATCCTTCATTATCCAGTTCGGGTAAAATTGTTTGTCCACTGATGTTGGTGCCAAGAAATTTCTTCAGACATGAGACGTGAAAGACTGGATGAATGCGGGAAGAAGGAGGAAGTTCCAAGTTATAAGCAACGGACCCAATCTTCTGAAGAATCCGATATGGCCCATAGAACTTTGGAGCGAGCTTATGACGCCCTTTGAGTTTCAATGAGGATTGCATGTATGGCTGGAGACGAAGAAAAACCATATCGCCTACTTGAAAAGTGCACTCAGAATGGTGCTGATCAGCTTGTTGCTTCATGTGATTTCTTGCCATGTGAAGATTGTCCCGCAAAATGTGAAGAATCTTATCGCGGTTTCGAAGGACCGTGTCAAATTCTTGAACTGGTGAACTGTTGGGGGTGTATGGAAGAAGAACTGGAGGTGCCTGACCATAGACTGCTTCATATGGGGTCGTTTTAGAGGCAGTGTGGTAAGAGATATTGTACCACCATTCAGCGAGAGGGAGCCACTTTTCCCACTGATGTTGTTGTTCAGAGGTGAAGCAACGAAGATAAGTTTCCAAGCATTTATTGATAATTTCAGTCTGACCATCTGTTTGTGGGTGATACCCTGAACTCATCTTCAATTTGGTGCCAGTGTGGAGAAATAGTTCGGTCCAAAAATGACTGGTGAAAGTTGCATCACTATCCGAGACAATGGAAGAAGGGATGCCATGAAGACGAAAGATCTGGTCCAGGAAAATTTGAGCGATTGAGGAGGCTGTATAGGGATGGCTGAGAGCACAAAATTGACTATATTTGGAGAGGCGATCAACCACAATGAGAATCACTGTCTTCCCTCTAGATTTAGGGAGCCCTTCAATGAAATCCATAGAAATATCTGTCCAAATCCATATAGGTATAGGAAAGGGTTCGAGTAATCCTGGAAGGAGTGTTGTTTCACCCTTATTGCACTGGCAGGTATCACATTCGGCCACCATTTGTTGAATTGTCATTTTCATGTCCTGCCAAAGAAGTTACGCAGTGCCCGTTCATAGGTTTTGAGGAACCCAGAGTGCCCTGCCGATGGAGAAGCATGGAGTTCATAGAAGACATCCTGTTGAAGATCTGTGCTCTGGGGAAGCACCAGACGACCCTTGTATCTCAGAGAAGCACCATCCGAAGAGTAATGTGGTATAGCAGAAGGGTTTTTGGTCAAGCGTTGGATGATTTGAGATAAGGAAGGGTCATGGACATAACCTTGTTGAACATATTGCAACCAGTTTGGAACAGGCATAGAAATAGCTGAAAGAGAACCTTGGGCATCAAATGTGCGAGAAAGAGCATTTGCCACAATATTGTCTTTACCCTTCTTGTAAGTGATCTCATAGTCATAACCCATGAGTTTTCTAACCAATTTATGTTGTGCTGGGGAGGAGACACACTGTTCCAAGAAATATTTCAGACTCTGGTGATCAGTCTTGATGCAGAAATGATTTCCTAATAGGTATGGTCGCCACTTCTGTACTGCATGTAAAATAGCCATCATTTCCTTCTCATAGGAAGATGCAGCTAAATTCTTACCTAAAAGGGCTTTGCTGGTGAAAGAAATGGGGTGTTCATCTTGAAGGAGAACAACACCAAGTCCATTGCCGCAAGCATCACTCTCAATAGTGAATGGCTTGGAAAAATCGGGCATAGCTAGAACAGGTGTAGTACACATAGCTTGTTTTAGTTTGTCAAATGCACACTGAGCAGCATGGGTCCATTGAAAATAATCCTTTTTCAATAGAGCAGTTAATGGAGCTGCAATCTTCCCATAATCCTTGACAAACTTGTGGTAGTAGCCAGTCAACCCCAAAAAAACACGAAGGCTCTTGAGTGTCTGAGGATGCGGCCAATTGTTCATGGCATCGATTTTGGAAGGATCCACACGAACCCCTTGTGCTGAGATAATGTGCCCGAGATACTCAACTTCCTTCTGTCCAAAAACACATTTAGACTGCTTGGCATGGAGATGATGGTCAGAGAAAAGTGTCATGACAAGATCCAGATGCTAGAGATGTTCATCCCACGTTTTACTGAAGATGAGGATATCATCAAAGAATACCAGAATGAATTTCCACAAGTAGGGTCGAAATATTTTATTCATTAAGGCCTGGAATGTGGAAGGAGCATTAGTGAGGCCAAAGGGCATGAACAAGAACTCATAATGGCCATCATGTGTGCGGAAAGCTGTTTTAGGGATATCATCCTCATGAACCCGAATTTGATGATACCCAGAACGAAGATCCAACTTGGAGAAAAAGTGAGCCCCGTGAAGCTCATCAAGAAGCTCATCAACAACAGGAATTGGAAACTTATCCTTGATGGTGAGGTGATTAAGTTCTCATAAGTCAATGCAGAGGCACCATGACCCATCTTTTTTGTGAACGATAATAACTGGAGAAGAAAAGGAACTAGTGCTTGGGCGAATAATACCTTGCTTCAATAAGTCCCGAACGAGCATTTCAATCTCCATTTTTTGGTGAAATGGGTAGCGATAGGGCCTGATGTTGGGAGGAACGCTACCCGGAAGGAGCTGAATACCATGGTATTCTGGCCTGGAAGGTGGCAATCCCACTGGTTCAGCAAAGACACCTGTATATCGATCCAAAATTTGTTGTAGATCCAAAGGAGTAATGGAGACCGCTGATGGTTGCATCTGAATGGAATGGATCTGAGCGATGACACCATGTGAATTCTTATTGAGGAGTTTTTCCATGCGATGTGAATTGATGATGCTGAGAGAACTTGGTTGTAATCCTGGCAATGTGTGTTTTTTTCCATTGAGGGAAAACTGCATCCAAAGTTCAGCAAAGTCCCATAAGATAGGGCCAAGTGTGCGTAGCCATTGAGTGCCCAAAATCACATCACATCCGCCTAAGGTCAAGGCAAACATGTCAGAGTGCAAGGTATAATCTGCCAAAGAGATACACACATTTCAACACTTCCCTTTGCAAGCTAAGGTGCCCCCATTGGCAACCATGACTTCAAAGTTGGAGCAAGGATGGATAAAACAATCAACTTGTTTGGCGATCTGAGGGTCAATGAAATTATGAGTGCTACCAGAATCAATGAGTATTGTAAGAGGAAGATTTTTGAAGTAACCCCTGACCCACATTGTTTGGGGGTAGTGATTCCAGCTAAAGCATGAAGAGATATCTCTGGCTGGTCATCCTGAGACGGAGGGTCAATAGGCGGTTCCTGAATGTCGACTGGGGAATCCATTGTTTCTGGATCTTCGTCACCAATTTCAGAGGCAGGCAGAGAATCCACATCCAAGAGATAGAGCTTTTGCTAAACACATCTATGTCCCCGAGTGAATTTCTCATCAGAATTATAGCAAAGCCCCTTTTCCCTGCATGCTTGCATCTCTGTTTCAGACAAACGCTTGATAGGAGTTGATCGAGGAGCCTACGGTATAGGTGGTCGTTGAGAACCCATATTTTGGAAGGGAACAAAAGTGGGCTTGGAGCGTTGTTGGGATGCAATCTTGTCTTCTGCCAACTTAGCCAACCCTAGGGCTTCCATCATTGTGTTGGGGCAGAACATTTTGACCTCAGAGCGGATGGAATCCTTTAGACCACTGATAAAACAACTCCGGTAAAAGTCATCAGACAATCCTGTAGTGTGGTTGGCTAGTTTGTCAAATTCAGTTTTATACTCTCTCACAGTGCCAATTTGGTGAAGTTTAGTGAGGGCTCCTGTGAATTCATCAAAAGCACTAGGACCAAATCATTGCAAAAGGAGCTGGAAAAAGTCTGGCCAGTTTGGCTCTGCATGAGCCTTGATGTACCAACGGTACCATTGAAGAGCTTCCTGTTCCAAATGAAAGGATGCAAGCGGAACTTTGTTGACATCAGAAGTATTATGCAGACTGAAATACTGTTCTGCATGATGGATCCACTCAGCCACCAATGTTTTTTGATGGCTTGCGTATTGGGGCAGTACCCGTCACTCCACGGCTCAGGTAAAACTGATAGCCGATTTGCCACAAATGACAACTCTTGGTTTACCTCACAGGTGGGAACTAGTCAATCAGGTAGGGGTCGCTGCCCTTTTTGCTGGCAGGTCCTCTCAATGGGCCAGCTACTTCGGGGTTCATGTGGTACTCCTCACAATGCGTTTTAGGTCTTGTGCCCAAGTACTTCCCATAGTTAAGCGGAGAGGGATTATTCCCAAATTCAAACCTGCAACAGATGCGAAAAAAAATTTGGCAGAAATTTCACCCAGCGAGCCCAAGAAAGTGCTCTGACACCAGATGTGAGGGACCTGCAACAATTGATTAATAAGAATATGCGAAATAGCAGAAATGACAGAACTCATAATCACTTTTATATTGATCACAGGCCACTTCGAGGGGGAAACCTCCTATGAGCAAGCTCAATACAAATAACTTCACGGTGCCTTCATAGGTCTCAACACACACTTATATACTAAGTGTAGGCTCCCATACTATAGGTCAAAACCATGGGCCACTACAAACTATGGATCAACAATACCATGGGCGACTTACAAAGCATATGATCCAACAACAATAACACAAACTATTGATCAATAAATACTACGGGACGACTTACAAAGCATATGCGTCCAACAACAATATACTAACAAAGTAAAGACATGGGTTCCTAACAAAGCTTGATTGAGCTTTTCAAAAGCTAGATCGAGCTTTTGAAAGGCCAGATCGATCTTTTCAAAAGCTATATCGAGCAAAAGCTAGATCGAGAAAAATTTAGATCGAGCTTTTCAAAATCTAGATCGAGCTTTTCAAAAGCTAGATCGAGCTTCTGAAAAGATAGATCGAGGTCTTTTTTCAACCCTTGATCGAGGGTTTTAAAACCCTGGATCGAGGTATTTTAGAGCCCTCGATTGAGATTTTAAAACCCTCAATCGAGCTTTTAAAACCTCGACCGAGGGCTTTAAAATACCTCGATCGAGGGTTTGAAAAATATTTTTTTTCCATTCCATCCGCCAAAAATGGTGAACCACTTTCGTGGAATCACCCCACACCAAGCTTGAGGATAAGCTTGAAGGGGATGATAACTTCCAAGCATGCAATTATAGGATTGGGTTAATCCTAAAAGAGAATGAATTGGACACCTACATAAGTGAAGAGGTTCTAGTCCGAGAGGGATATGAGGCTATGGCCTTACATAAGAAGAACTTGGTCAAGGCCAAGAGAATCATTGCAGATTCTATCAAATACCATCTCATACCACATGTGTCTTCTCTAAAGACACCCAAGGAGATGTGTGATTCCAATTGCAAGCAAAGCAGTAGAAGGTCTTCTTGAAATCCAGTCAAAGCATGAATGTGTTTGCAAAGGATGTACAAAAGGAAAGAACACAAAGAAGGCATTTCCAAGCAGTGAAAGAAAGGCAAAAGGAATCGTGGAATTATCCACTCCAATGTATGCGGTCCGATGTCATCCAGTTCTCTGAGTGGGTGTGTATACTATGTTTCTTTCATTGATGATTTCTCTAGGAATACTTGGATTTATTTCTTGAAGAACGAAGATGAAGTATTCATCAAATTCAAGGAATTCAAAACCTTGATAGAAAACCACACTGAAAAGAAGATCAGGACTTTTAGATCCGATAATGGTGTATAATTCACTTCAGCAGACTTCAAGAAATTATGCAGTGATTTAGGGATTAAGAGGGAGTTGACCACTCCTTACAATCCACAACATAATGGAGTTGTAGAAAGGAAGAATAGAACAATCATGGAAGCAACACGGGAAATGCTTCATGACCAAGATCTGCCTATGCATCTATGGGAAGAAGCAGCAACGAAAACTCTATATGTACAGAACATAACACCACATAGGATACTTGACAACAAGACACCAGAAGAAGCTTTCTCCGGTGAGAAACCAAAAGTTAGTCATCTTAGGATATTTGGTTGTCTAGTATACACACATGTTCCAAGAGAAAGGAGGACAAAGCTAGATCCTTAGGGAAAGAAGGGTATATTCGTGGGCTACTGTGAAAATTCAAAAGCATACAGAATATACTTTCCAAGGTTCAAGAAGATTGACATTAGTAGGGATGTGACTTTTGATGAAGACTTAGCATACATAAAATCTAGGAAACCACCTGTTGAAGACAATCAAGAACCAATAGTACCCAGAATACAATACACCACCATGAACAAAGCAATTCTAGAAGAGGATCGTGAAATAGAAGACCCATAAGAATTTGTAGATCCACCCCGTGAGAAGAACTCTCGCAAGAGAAAACCAGCATGGGAAAGAGAGCTCATACAAGATGCAGAAAGGTATGGTGTTCCATAGGAGGAACACAGAGAAAGAAAAAGGACAAGGTCACACATGTTAAATTTTTAGAATTTACTTCAATCTGATCTAGGATCTTAACTGAGAGAACAACATGTACATCAAATCTACAGCATATCAATCATGGACACAATAATGCAAGCACACAAGAGACACAAAGTTTACTTGGGGAAAACCATAAAGGTGAAAAAACCCAATAACTTCCTCAAAGACAGATAGAGCAATGATACAACTAGAATACAAGAGATAGTCTCTCCTAGCAGCAGAGCCTCCTCCTCCACAAGTGCGCCACTCTCCACAGTGTGAGTGAGAGAATAAAATGTGTAAAATGAGAGAGACACAGTCTCTATTTATAACTAACTTGACTTGACCTTTACTCAACTAGGTCGGCCTCAACTTAACCACTTAACATAATGCTGACTGGGCCGACCCCCACTAGGGTGGTCTAATAACCCTTTGACCCACATGGCTGACCCCCCATAGGGTGGTCTAATAACCCTTTGACCCACATGACTTATACAGGGCCGACCCCAACAAGGTGGTCTAATAACCCATCAAGTATAAGTTACGACACTTACAATATAAATGACGACACTTCCGTATAGAGGAATAATAACATCTCTATAGGAATACAATATACATATATGTGAAATATATTCCGAAGTAACATATACATCAACACTCCCTCTTAACTAGGAAGGTATTTCTCGACATAGGTCTTCTAGCACAAGTCTTCTTCTCTGGATCATCATCACTGGATAATTGTCATCGAGTCATCATCATCATCACTGCTGCTACTATCTCAATCAATCTCTGAATCTACTCGTCATAGGAAGTTCTACAGAGCCAGTCCTTTTTCATACTGGATGTAGTCCCACCACCTGCAGGTCTTCGTCATCACTGGCCATACTATGGAATCCTCAGGACTTATTACGTGTGTCACAAAACCTCGAAAGAGCATCCCAGGATGTTACGAGCACACGACTCTACCTATAGGATCTCCCAGGGACATATTATATGTGACCTCACCACAAAACCTCTCAAGAGCATCCCAGGCTATTACGAGCACACAGCTATACCTATAGGATCTCCCAGGGACAGATTATATGTGGTCACCACAAAACCTCGCAAGAGCATCCCAGGATGTTATGAGCACACAGCTCTACCTATAGGATCTCCCAGGGACAGATTATATGCCATAGGACAAAACCTCGAAAGAGCATCTTCCAGATATCCCAGGGCCAAATTATATGCCATAGGAAAAACTTCGAAAGACTATCTGTAGATCTCCCAGGGCCAAATTATATGTCCTCCCAGAGCAAAACCTTGAAAGAGCATTTGCCAGATATCCCAGGGCCAGCTTACATGCCATAGGCAAAACCTCAAAAGACTATCTGCAAATCTCCCAAGGCCAAATTATATGCTCATCTGCACAACCTGATCCACGGCCATAGAGTATCAACCTGATACTCACCATACATCATCCCGATGTACACATGATCATCCTGATCATCATCACTGCAACATCCTGCTACATATCATCTGGAGGAACATCCTGAAGCTCGTCATCCATGATCATCCTGATCATACAATGCATCTACTTGATGCATACCAAGTATCTACCTGATACATATCATCATACATGATCCGCCTGATCATACAATGTATCCACCTGATACAAATACAAATACATGATCCACCTGATCATACATGATACATATCAACATACATGATCTACCTAATCATACAATGTATCCACCTGATACATATACAGATACATGGTCCAAGCATCCAACATGATGCATATACAAAATACATACAAATGATCCAACCGATCATATCCAGCATCCAACATGATGCGTATATACATATACATATAAGTGATCCAACTAATCATATCCAGCATCCTCCTGATGCATATACAGAGCAGTAACTAGAGCATCGTCCTGATGCTCATCATCCAGCGCTTACATCCACAGCCATGTGAAGGATCCTCCTTCTAACATGCTTGGAATGGCATCTGCAAATGTGTCCATCACTTCTTCCTCGAAGTGTCGTCAATCCGAAGAACACCAAGTCTCTCCCTGAAGTACTCAAACTTAACCCTAGCTAGTGGCTTCATCAGCACATCTGCAATTTGCTCATCCGTCGCAATGTACAAGAGCTTCACAGCTCCTCTTTGCACCATATCCTTCATATAGTGATATTTGATCTCTATGTGTTTCGACTGGTCATGAAACACTAGGTTCTCGGACAGCTTCACACAACTATCGTTATCAAAAAAGGTACCAGTAGCATCCAACGGGAGATCAAATAACTCAGACAGTAGCTTCCGTAGCCATACTGCCTCACAACTAGCTGAACAGGCTGCAACATACTCTGCCTCAGCTGTACTCAGTGCTATGCAGGACTACTTCCTGCCTAACCAAGGGATCACACCTGATCCCATACTGAAGCAGCATCCATATGTGCTCTTCCTATCTGCGGCACTGTTTTCCCAATCTGAATCAACATAACCCTGCAGGCTAAACTTTTGATTCGCATCATACTTGAGCCCATAATCAACTGTACCCTTCAGGTACCTCAGAATATGCTTTACAACAACCAGGTGAACACTCTTCGGATCCGTCAGGAACTGGCTCAATGTGTTCACCGCAAAGCATATATCTGGTATCATGTTCATGAGATACATAGAGGACCCAATCATCTGACGATACATAGTGACATCAACCGGTTTATATGAAGCATCACATAGAAGCTTCAGGTTCGATGCCATAGCCTCGCAGTCCATCATCCTGAACCTCTTCAGGATCTCTACTGCATAGTTCCCTTGTCCAAGGAATATTCCATCTGCACTCTACCAAACCTCCATACCAAGAAAGTAGTGCATCATACCCAAGTTCTTCATCTCTAACTCGGCAGCAAGCTTCCGCTACATGTCGACAATCTATCTATCCTCACCTGTGACAAACTGGTCATCCACATACAAAAGTAGTATCACTAGATTTCCTTCCTCAACCTTGTAGTAAAGGTTGGAATCCACTTTACTCTTGGTAAAGCTCAAACTGGATAGAAATATGTCTACCATACCAAGTTCTGAACATATATGACTCCCTATCATGTGTCTCAGAACCAAGTGGCTACTCCACATACACTTCTTCTTCAACTACACCATTCAAGAAAGCTGTCTTGAAATCCATCTGGTGTATCTTCTATTTCATCACTTTTATATTTCTCTATGCTGCCATCTGTAGCATGCTTGATCTTGATAGATCCATATGGAATTCATAACAAACTTCCCTTCAGGTCTTGGGACTACATCCCAAACATCATTCTTCATGATCGACGGATCATGGCATTCTTCCCATATCCTGGGAACTTCAATATCTTCAATAGATAATTTTGTTGCTGAACAGATGTTGTAGCTCTTCTTTTGTAGGTGATGGTATACGATCTTTCCTACACAACAAGTTAAATTGCATGATTAGAAAACATCTCATAGTTTTCAGAACAAATTCTTACACATAAACAAATATGTCATACAGTCATGCAATTATCTTTAGCCAATGCTTCAATACAACATTTATCCATATCCCGTAACCTTCTAGATGCCTTCCAATCTCTACCAGAACATTGTTAAGAGTGTGCACAACTCCCAACATGTCAGCAAAGAGGTTTCATACTATATGAGTAGAAATGGAATGTTGTACAGTGCCATAGGCCACTTAACCATGTATATTAGTAGTATACTATTCATCAATGCAACTATTCTAATATGCATAATACACAACCTAATTGTAGGAACATCAGTATATACATTATTGAATAACATTATTTAAACAAATGTAACTATGTAATAAATGACAATTCAAATACTTATCTTTGTTTGATTGTTGGGTTGACTCCCTCTCAGTCTTTCTTTCTTTTCTGCAACTCCATTCTGATGTGGATTGTGAGAAGTGGTCAATCCCTCTGAATATCTGCATCCTTGCAGAAACTACTGGAGTGTGCTCCCTCTTGATCTTTGCTTCCTGGATTACCTATCCTTGAACTTATATTCATTCTCGATCCCTATGCATGCTTGTTAGTGTCATGATTGTGTTATCCTCTAGGTCTCATACATAATCAAACATTCATTAGTATAATCTTAATATTATCAAAACACAATAATCTCAAGCATGTATAGTCAGGATCATTTCAAACACAGATAATAAACATTAGTATTCAAGGTTTCAGGGAAGTCTTATTTTACTCATGCATATTCTTATTTGATCATAGGACTATTATGATTAGTTAAATCATCAATGCATAAACCCATGATTACTCAAACCTATACCTTCATGATTCTTCTGGTTAGTCATATCATCAATTATGGTAAGAAACATAATATGCATATAGCCATGACTATTCAAACCTATGACTTCATGAATAATCATTATCAGCAACACAACAGTATAAGATCCTAACACAAGGTAGGATTCTAGCTTGATATAGGAAAAACATACCTGGATTAGCATGCTAGCTAGTTATGTCTAACATACCCGCATAATGTCTTCTGGTTCTCTTCAGTGACTTGTGCTAGTAACCTGCATATCTCATAGGTTAACCATTGTAGGACCAAGTTATACATACCTCGAAAGTAGATCTTCTATGTGATCCATGATAATGGATGAATCTTTGTCTTCATGTCACCATGATCATATGTTCTTGAAGTAGAACATGATTTGTCTTTCTTGGTGTACCTTTTATGTTAGCGAACAACATAAACCTCATACAACATCACAATGCATTAGTACATTCACAAGTGTCAAAACCTTAATCAATGGATATCTTCTATTAAGGTGATACAACAAGTCTAGTAATTAATCAAGATTGTACTGTAATGATATGAAGACAAACATATGATAAACTTAACCATGAAACATACCTATAAGCCATACCTGTCAAGATTGCTTGTAATCTTCTTATGGAAGGCCTTAGCCTCATCTCCCTCTGAGACAGGAACTTCTTCACTTATGCAGGTGACCAATCCATCTTCTTCTAGGATTAACCCTATCCACTTTATTTCCAAGAATTGGACCTCGAGCTGGATTAGGGTTTGTCAAAGAAACCCAAAAAATTCAAAATTTGAATTTAAAACTTCCGAAAGGATAGAAATATGCGCCTTGATGAGCTGATCAAGTTGGTATATTCAGAATTTGAAAACTGCAAAGTTTCACCCCTCGAAATTGCCTTTTAGATTTCCAGATTCACTAGGGAGGACCCTGAATTAGGGTTTGAGTTTCCCGAAGCTTCACCCAACCAAAATATTTGATTCAAAGCTCCAAGCTTTGATTTTTCTGAGGCACTTCCAGCCGTGGTCACAGATTTCCAAAGTTCCAATTTTGGCAAAAGCCCTAATTTTTCATCTTTCCAATCAAATTCTCGAACTGGGGTTTGATCAAGCTCGGCCTTCCGCCCAACCAAAAAATATGATATTGGTCTCTAAATTTCTATTTTGATGAGTAGCATCCAGCCGTGGTCTCCGATTACAAAAATTCCAACTTTCTCCGAAGCCCTAAATTCCGGAAGCCATGAATGAAGGTGCTAAAAAATAATTATGTTTTGACATAAATATGTACCTGATTGTTTCTGGTGTAACTACGAACTTTTCGATCCACAGGATTTGAAACATTTTCTTGAGATATCCCGACCTGTTATCTTTCCATCTCGACAGATCTTCTCTCAATTGGATTCTCTGAGAGAGCGTTATACCAAGTGTCGCAACGTGACCTGTTTATGGGATAATACAGGAGAGTGAACTTGCACGGCATTCCACGTGTCACTGGTTCAACTTCTGCCTCTAAAAATTTTTCTTGAGATAGTACTTTATGTGTACTACCTGTCAATTTTTACTAAATTTCATTTGGAGCTTCCTAGCCCAAGTTATGACCTTTTTCCCAAGGTCACCTGATTTTGACTCAGATCTCGAAGAGGAAGAAACCCTATATTGTACAGATCATAAATAACAAAGTACAACGAATTAGAGGTTTTCCTTTGGAAAACAGGTACACGGGGATCTGATCTTCGACCTGTAAAAGTTTCAAATCCGCAAACTTCACCAAAATGGATTTATAGCTAAATTTCTACGATGACTGGTTATAGCTATATCAAGCCCTAGCATCGTAAGTGCAACAAGTGTCATACATGCCATATCATGCCTTCTTTCAGGCTAGCTCTGATTCCATGTTAAATTTTTAGAATTTACTACAATCTTATCTAGGATCCTAACTGAGAGAAAAACATGTACAACAAATCTACAGCATATCAACCATGGACACAATAATGCAAGCACACAAGAGACATAGAGTTTACTTGGGGAAAACCATAAAGGTGAAAAACCCCAATAACTTCCTCAGAGATAGATAGAGCAATGATACAACCAGAATAAAAGAGATAGTCTCTCCTAGCAGCAGAGCCTCCTCCTCCACAAGTGTGCCACTCTCCACGGTGTGAGTGAGAGAATAGAATGTGTAAAATGAGAGAGACACACTCTCTATTTATAACTAACTTGACTTGACCTTTACTCAACTAGGTCGGACTCAACTTAACCACTTAACATAATGCTGACTGGGCCTACCCCCACTAGGGTGGTGTAATAACCCTTTGATGCACATGGCCAAACCCAAATAGGGTGGTCTAATAACCCTTTGACCCACATGACTTATACAGGGCCGACCCCAACAAGGTGGTCTTATAACCCATCAAGTATAAGTTACGACACTTACAATATAAATGGCAACACTTCCGTATAGAGGAATAATAACATCTCTATAAGAATACAATATACATATATGTGAAATACATTCCGATGTTACATATACATCAACAACACACTAGCTATGTAGCCTTGTTATGTGACATAATGGAAAAAGAACCTTTCAGTTATGAAGAAGCGGTAGAAAAGAAAGAATGGAAGGAGGCCATGGTCGAGGAATACCAACCGATAATGAAGAATGATGTTTGGGATGTGGTCCCAAGACCAAAAGGGAAGTCTGTTGTGACTTCCAAGGGGATCTACAAGATCAAGCATGCTGCAGATGATAGCATAGAGAAAGACAAGGAAAGGTCTATGGGTCTTGGCTTCTCCCAGAAAGAAGGGATAGATTATGAAGAAACTTTTGCACTTGTAGCCAGATACACTTCCATCCGAACAGTACTTGCTCTGGCTGCAGTGATGAAGTGGAAGATACACCAGATGGATGTCAAGACAACTTTCTTGAATGGTGTATTCAAAGAGGAAGTGTATGTGGAGCAACCACTCGGTTTTGAGATACATGAAAGGGAGTCACGTGTGCAAATTAAAGAAAGCCTTGTATGGTTTGAAACAAGCACCTAGGACATGGTACGGAAGGATTGACAACTTCTTGACTAGTTTGGGCTTTACCAAGAGTAAAGCGGATTCCAACCTTTACTACAAGGTTGAGGAAGGAAATCCAGTGATACTCCTACTGTATGTAGATAACCAATTTGTGACAGGTGAGATTGGGTTGATTGCTGATACGAAGAAGAAGCTTGCTATCGAGTTCGAGATGAAGGACTTGGGTTTGATGCATTACTTTATAGCTATGGAGGTGTGGCAAAGTACAGATGGAATCTTCCTTGGACAAGGGAAGTATGTAGTAGAGATCCTGAAGTGGTTTGGGATGATGGACTGTAAGGCCATGGCCACACCTATGGCATCGAACCTGAAGTCATCAAAGTCGGTTGATGCCACGGTGTATCATTAGATGATTGGGTCCTTGATGTACCTAACGAACACGAGACTAGATATATCCTTTGCTGTGAACACATTGAGCCAGTTCCTAACGGATCCTAGACATGTTCACGTGATTGTTGTAAAGAATGTTCTAAGGTACCTGAAGGGTACGATTGATTATGGGCTCAAGTATGATGCGAATCAAAAGGTTAACCTGGAGGGCTATGTTGATTAAGATTGGGTAGGCAGTGCTACAGATAGGAAGAGCACTTTGGGGTGCTGCTTCAGTATGGGATCAGGGGTGATCTCTTGGTTTAGAAGGAAGCAATCTTGCGTAGCACTAAGTATAGCTGAAGCAGAGTATGTTGCAACGTGTCCGGCTACTTGTGAGGAAGTATGGCTAGGGAAGCTACTGTTTGATTTGTTTGATCTCCAATTGGATGCTACTGGTATCTTCTGTGACAACTAGAGTTGTGTGAAGTTGTCTGAGAACTCGGTGTTCCATGACAAGTCGAAGCACATCGAGATCAAGTATCACTATATCAGGGATATGGTGCAAAGAGGAGTAGTGAAGCTCTCGTATGTTTCAATGGATGAGCAAATAGAAGATGTTTTGACCAAGACACTAGCTAGGGTGAAGTTCGAGTACTTCAGAGAGAGGCTTGGTGTTCTTCAGATTGAATATACTTCTAGAAGGAAGTGACGGGACACAGATGCAGGATCCCTTCCAAGCATGGTGGCAGGAAGGTCCTCCCGATGGCTGTGGATGTAAGTTCTATGTGATGATCATCCGCATGATGCTCTGTACGATCATGTGCATCCATATGAGGCACCCTATATGATGATGATTTTAATGATCATGAGCATCTGTATGATGCTCTGTGGCCGTGGATATCTTGCAAGTTGTGCATTAGCATATAATCACTCCCTTGGAGATCCTATAGGTTGAGTAGTAGCTCGTAATCAGTCATGGTATGCTCTTTTGAGGTTTTGCTTGTTCGCATATAATCTCTCCCTGTGAGATCCTATAGGTTGAGTAGTAGCTCGTAATCAGTCCTGGGATGTTCTTTCGAGGTTTTTCTTGGTTGCATATAATCGCTCCCTGGGAGATCCTATAGGTTGAGTAGTAGCTTGTAATCAGTCCTGGGATGATCTTTCGAGGTTTTGCTTGGTCACATGTAATTGCTCCCTGGGATATCCTATAGGTTGAGTAGTATCTCATAATCAGTCTTGGGATGCTCTTTCGAGGTTTTTCAAATGCACATAATCAATCATGAGATTCTACCAGATGGGCCGCTCGTAGAGATGATGAAGACCTACATGGAGGCTAGGCCTACATCCAGCATGAAAAAGGGCTATCTCTGTAGAAATTCCTATGATGAGTAGAATTGAGAGATAGCACTAGTGATCAAGAAGACGAGCAGGGATGATTTTAAGAACCCCGCCCCAAATTTATATGGTAAAAAAATTGGCGAATCTCCCCGATATATAGGAAAATTTGAAAGCGATTTTATCAGTAATATAATATGTATATATAATTTTTTGGCGAATCTTTCATTTTATTATATGATATTGTAAAATCTTGGCAAATCTTTCACTAAATTATAAGATATTGTAAAATCTTGGCGAATATTTTACTGAATTATAAAATATTGTAAAAAGTTGACGAATATTTCACTAAATTATAAAATATTGTAAAACTTTGGCGAATATTTCACTGAATTATAAAATATTGTAAAAATTTGGCGAATATTTCATTGATCTATAAAACACATTGAATGACACTCTGCTTGTTAATTATGAGTTCAAGGCTTCTTCAAATGTTGAGTTCAATTGCTCTATTTCAAGTTTTGGTCTCAATACCAAATGGTGGTGGCCTTAATGAAGCCTTGATATCCAAGCAAAGCCAAGTAGATCTTGGAGACATGTATTCTAAATGTGGGTGTTTGGAGGATGCACATAAAGTGTTTGGCCAAGTGCCAAAGCGAAATACATCCTCATTGAATGCAATGCTTTCAAGATGTGCTCAACATGGACATGGCAGGGAAGAACATTATCAGAGGGGTTCTTCGGGTGGAGATTGTCATTCATAGCTCTGATGACGTTAGCATTGCATCTTCTTCTTACTTACAATTTTTTCCTCTACTACTTGAGTTTCTAGAATCTATTTGTAGTCCTCCCTGCAATTATTAGAGATTTCTTATTTTTCTTCTTTAATAGTCTTGGGAGATGACTTTTTTGAATTGCTTAAATCAACAAAGGAATTGCACCCACAGACTATCCTTCAATAGATTGTGTGGCTACCATAGACTATTTTTGATACTTTAAGGCAAGTTTTTACATAGGTTTTAAGCTAGGCATGTTCCTTAAGTATTTTTCTTGGCACATACTTTGAATAACATTATAGTGATTTGTTGGCATCCTATAGTGTCGACTATTGGGGGCTATCTTATTGTTGTGTCATACTTTTGGACAATGTAACTTTTTTCCATCTAAATTCCTCAACACTAGTACCATATCTAAATGTTATACCATTTGTTGATACCATATCTAAATGTGTCAAGTAGTTGATTTTGATTGTAGATGTTGTATTGTTTGTTGATATTGGTGTGTAGATGTTATTATAACCCATGTTAGAGATTTTATTACAAATTGTTTTTTTCTATTGATTAGAGTTTCCATGACATGTGGGGACTTGGACCTTGACAAACCGATAAACTAATAGAATCAAACATTATGCATCATTTTGGCCTTCACTAGCCAATTATGCCCATGGAGGCTAGGAAAATTTTGAGCCAATTGGACTAGAGGAATGTTGGTCTCGTGCCAATAGGTCTCCTATGATCAATGCATAGGAACCTAGTGCATAGACCATTTTTCTCTTCGCTTAGATATGTAGAGCTCATTTATTTTTCTGAATAACGATAAGTATTTACAAAGAAAATATACAATCAGCATAAACAAATCGAAAAAGTGAAGACAATTAATTCATGCAAATAAAAGGTAATAAAAACTTATTTTCTTGAACCCTAAATCAATGGAAATCAGCTAAATCTAATATTGATTCAAGCTACAACAAAGGGCTAAATCAAGCATCAAATGAGAACTAGAAGCATTCAAGGGTCTAACACAATAATTAACCAAAATACATGCAAACTCCACAAATCGACAAAATGTTTCAAATAAAAGCAATAAACAAACCATAAAAATTTGCAAAAAATATTTGAGATAAACACCAATATGGTTTCATGTACTTGAATGAGCTCATTCTTGCTTAGCGAAAGTGTAGTCAAATTAGTTATTTATCCTTCAATGTCAGGACACTATCTATGTGAAGAGATAGCTCCTAGGCCTAGCTTTGTTAAATTCCAGTGTCATTTCCTATCACATAAAAAAAGAGACAATGCAAAAGATAAATATAAAAACATCAATCTTAAAATAAACTGCATCAAGGAAATGTATGTCATATCATCAATGTTATAACAAAAAAGTACAATGTAGAATCTATTTTTAATTAAAATGCTAGCTCAAATTTACATATAATGATCACCCGCAAGGGTCCATGGAACACCTCTACCAAAATAAGACTCAAGAGTCTCTCATGTGTATTGGATCATATACAATCTTAGGTAAAATCCATTTCCCAATTCACATTCTAGGACTGGTCCTCATTTTCGGCACTCTGAACATGACCTTCTTCGAATGAGCCGTCATTATGATCCTCAACAACATTGTGTTCCATATCAAATTCATTAGATAAATTTGCCAGATTGTTTTCTCCCCTTCTTTCACAATTTGATTGCCAGAGAGCTACTGCTCTTTCATATGGAAAATTGTCAACCTCATACTTTGTTACATATAATCTTAAGCATGTATCCACATTTTTATCAAGCTTATTCCTCAACTTTGACTTCAAAAATGTTAATGCACTAAACATTCTCTCATCCTCCACTGATCCCAAAATCATGGTTTGACATAAATCTACTAATTTGAAATACTCTGACATATTTTGCAGTAGAAATTCACTACCACTGAGTGTAGTCCACAATTTTGTAATTGCACCATATTCTAGAGCATTATCCAACTTAGAAAATTGCTCCCACATTGTATCCGCAAAGCATTGGGCTTGATCTTTCAATTTTTTTCCATCTAAAATACCTTGAATATGTTCTCCTTGTATCTCGGTCTCTCGACAAAAATGGCTCTGCAAAATCTTGATTTTAGCTATAAATTCAACCTTTATAGTTTTTGAACATTGATGATCGTTCCAATATTGAGGGTATACCACAGACATGGCCTCCAACAATTCATCTCGAGGAAATCGTTCTCTTATCTCTGATGATAGTGATTTTGCAATTTCTATCAAGCTGCGCCTCACTGAAATCACAACATTGTCAAATTATTCTCTTGACACAGGGCACTCTTTGGTGGTTCTTCCTATTTTTTCATTATAATAAAAAGGAACCATATACCCACGCACTGCCATACATAGAAACCCTTTTTCATCAAAATTCAATAAATTTTCATCATTTTCAATATTGATTATCTTAGCCCAATTTGTAAATGCTAGACCTGTAAAAGAATCTGCCATCATATACAAATTATCTAATGCAAGGCATGCTAGTTTTCTAGCATTTGTGTATTCAGCAATATACATCGTGCGACTCTGAGACATCTTCACGAGGCTATTCATTTCATGAAGCAGAGGAAGAACTCCAGCCAATGTTAAATATGTCTCTATATCAATTAATAGAAAGAGAAGAGTTTGAGCTTTTTCTACACTTAGGCGATGTTCATACATCACCCCTACCAAGGATGCATATTCATCGAATAGTCTTTGAGCTGGTCCCTTCAGTGAGATCCATCTTGTATCAATATCTTTTAATAGTTTGTTTCCATTTGTAACACCGTCGGCAAATTTTTTAAACTCTGAAAACCGTTTGGGACTCCGACAAAAGTATGCATGAACCTCACGTACAAGAAATTCAACTTTTGAAACCAATGGAAAGTTGCTCACTATTTTAAATGCAAGATTCATTCTGTGAGCCATACAATGAATACCAATCATATACGGTGAAGCTGAGATTTGTAGTCTAGCACAAAGGCCGTTCCTTTGTCCCTGCATTACTGATGCCCCATCTACTCCAACGCATACCAACTTTTTTGCGATCATTGAATGATCCATACCACCAGTTTCCTTCAAAGTATTAATAACAAGTTCATAAATGTTTTCTGCTGTAGAACTTTTGCTCATTTTATGAATTCCAAGTAGATAGGAATTCCTGATATGGTAATTGACCGTATAAATGCTCATGCAAATCCATGCAGCATTATCAACAGCTGTATCTTCATCCAAGGACAGTGACAAAAATGTTGCATTCACAATCTTCTCTTTCATATCATCCTTTTCTACTTGAGCTAGATATTTTCCCCATTCCCAACCACTCGTTAAAGACCAATGAGAAGATGGAAAATTTGGCACTTGAATAAAAGATAGATATTTCATCATTTTTGGATAATCTGTCATAGGACGACCATTGGATAGGATGTGAAATACAGTGCTTAATTGTATCGACTTCGATAAAAAAAAAATTCCATCATCTTTCCGAATTGAGAAGTGATGGTTCCTCCACTTTCATCTAGTTTTCTCTTATTTATTACGTATTTATTGTATTCCTCTTCACATTGGAGATGTCGTCTATCAGATTTCCATCTAGCAGTAGATTTCTTCTCATCATTTCCAGTTTTCTTATCATACACCTTCCCAACATGTTTCTCTATTGTGTCCAGCTTCATTTGCAATTTCACTACCTTGCCAAGTTTCTAACTACATGAAATGCATTTAACTTCTCGTGAGGTCTCATTCTTATTTGTTGGAGGTATCGGTTCAATAAATGGGAATCTTGATACCCAATCAGATTGGAATTGTCTCCCGAAGTCCCATCGGCCTTTTTTCCTCTTCAGTGAATGGTCTATGTCACCTTGCAAGGAAAAATCTTCAACATTTGAGCTACCAATTTCTGATGAAAATGCATTTGCCTCACTTTGATCACTAGAGGAATGTATTCTACCATCCATTGTATGTTTTGCAGATGCATCCTCCAAAGTGTTGACATCTCTCTCACCGATACCTTGCTCAAGAGAGCTTGAACCATGAATATGATGTGGATGATTGGATTGATGTTTTTGAAAATATGACATTACATCCTTTTGTCTTAATGTTTTATTTTTCTCTCCATGATCCATGTTTGACATCTTGTTTCTTACTTAATGTTCCACAATTGATATTCCAAATCAATATAGAAACCAGAAGGAGGCCTGCATGAGAAAAATGATATAAAATTAGTACTACTGCAATTCCCTACGAGGAGGTTGGTCCTCCACAATTGCACCAAAAATATACTAAGTGATTAACCTAGGGGCCACTAGAACAACAGGGAACAAACAACACACCACAATAAAATTTTTCCTAAGGTTGTGGTGATGGGGTCCCTTGTGCTCCTGATGAACTCACCTCGCTGCCGCCGTGACTGGCGGGTTGGGAGAGTAGCCACTTTGAAGAAATTTTGATAAAAGGATGTGTTTTAAAAAGATTTTTGAAAAATATAATCAAACAATCCTATGGCTCTCTAGACTCAACAAAATTGTGCATATGAACCAAGGCCAAATTAAACTTGGAAGACTTGACTCAAGCTCATAAGAGTCAAGTAACTATGCATAAGGTGCTATACCCATATCTAAGAATGAGATCATTGTGTGACTTCAATTGTAGTTGGTGTTACCTAACTTCATTGCAAACTGATGACAATTTATTAATAGAAAATAGTACAAGACTAAATCTAATTTTTCGAAATTGATCAAACCTAAAATCAAGGCTCAAGTGCATTACTTGCCCCACATTCATTCCAATACATGTTCAACATCATAGACTCCTTTCAATATTCCTTCTTTTTGCAACCCAAATAGGATGTAGATTGCATAATGAAACTACGTACCTTGAGACCATCGCCAAATTTTGAAATATGTCAAACCACTACAAACTACCTCAGCAACGTTTCCAAACATATGGAAACTACTCGACAATTTATAATTGTTTCAAAAAACTCCTAGAAATTTCTCAAAAATTCACAAAACTACCAAAACCTATTGGTTCCAGGATTCCAACATTATTTCTCCTTTTTTACTTTAGAAAATAATAATAGATAAACATGAGCAAAGACCACTTAACTAACCCTAAATGGCCACACAATCCCAAACAGAACATAAATCCCCACTAACTCATAAAACTTCTCAATAAAGAGATCTCAGATTCTATATGTTCAGAAAAGTGCAGTATCCTAGCAGTGAAAAAAGCATTGACCAGGTTTTTTTCATAACAAAGAGCAGATCTTACTTTTTGCTTCCATTTCTAGGAATAGAATGCTGCCATTAGACCTATTTCTTACAGTTTATTAATAAGTCTATCCCAAGTTTCCTATCCTTATTGGTCATTTGTCGCACTCATTCCTGTTAGCTCTTGCTTCTAATAACTGAGGGAAATTAGACTGAAATCCATTGATTAATATCAAGTTATATTTGTTCGTCTTAAAATAAAATTTGAAAACTAGAAAATTCATAAATAAATAAATAGTGACAAGATTCCCTTTTTCAGGTACCCACATCAAATGCCCATCTAGGAAAAGAAATTCCCTTGCTTGCATTGATAAGAAGTACTTTTATAGGTAATTTCAAAGCTTAATTTTATTCTTAGACCATTTCTTCTCAGAAGGCTGAAGGAAAAGGTTGAAGAGTCCCTGCCTAGGAAAAAGGAGATAATTTTGTATGCAGATATGAAAGAACATCAGAAACATATCTAAGATCATTTAGTCAATAAAACACTTGAGGTTTATTTTCAAAATAAAGGAGAAAATGGTGACTTAACTTGCAATTTGATTCACATCTCCAAGCACGGTACTGTAGCATTTAAGCAATAGATTTTATTTGTGTAGAGTTAAGCAAATTGCTCTGTGGTCTGGAAAGCGGTGGTGCAGCATTTTCCTTTGGTCGGCTCTGGATTAGTGTGGAGGATAGGAAATGGGCGACTCACTCGTATTGGACTGGACCCTTGGGTTGGCTGTAGGGGAGGTCATGTCATGCCTGTGGACTTGAGGAACTTCTTGGCAGCTAGAGGTTGCCATTTTCTGGCTGATGTAGAGGATCCGGGATCATCTACTCTTTGGCATCAGGGGTGGATCTCTACACAGCGTCTTGAGATTCCTGAAGATATGCAAGGAGTTTGGGAGGATTTTCTCCGGATCCTAAGACTTTCGTATATACGACTGACCAATAGGAATGATGAACTTATCTGGGATCACCATCCCTCTGGAATTTACACCCCAAGGAATGGATATATCCAGCTGAATGTGGAAGCACATAACAGGGAATTGGTGTGGTGGTGGAAATATCTGTGGAAGTTAAAGTGTCCGAGTAAAGCAAAATTACTCTTCTGCGCTATTCTGGAAAATAAGGCTCCAACCTGGGACATTCTGCAAAAATGCTTCCTCCAGGGACCGAGGTTCTGTCCACTTTGTAAAGATGCGGAAGAGACCATTAATCATCTATTTGTTTATTGTCAGTTTACTCAGGCAGTTTGGGCTGATATATGCAAATATCTAGATTTAAATGTGAGATGGTGGGGAGCGAGTGTCCATGAAGCATTCCAATTGTGGTGGACTTTACAAAAATCCTCTCCCATCCGGGCTTCCCCTTGTAATTTCGCATGGGGCATATGGATTACCAGAAATAAGATCATATTTCAAGATTGCAGGATTCTGAAGGAGACTGTAGTGGCACAAGCTGTGGCTGTTATCCAACACTACAAGACACCTGTCAGAGAGATTAGAACTCGACCTGTGAGTGAGGAAATGATCGATAAAACCATGCCGTGGGCATATTTTGATGGTGCTTCTCTTGACCATCGATCGGAGTGTGGTGGGGGTGGAGTCCTTTTCAAAACCGAGTCTCATTTCTTTCATATCATGGCTGGTTTGGGGAGGGGATCTAACAACTATGCTGAACTTATGTCTATTAGGCTGCTGCTGTTATTTGCACTTGAACAAGGATGTCTATCTCTTCAGATATTTGGCGACTCCAGGATAGTTATTGACTGGGCAAAGGAGATTACTCATTGTCATGTGATGGTACTCATACCTATACTGGAGGAGGTAATACGGTTAAAACAGTCATTTAATCATATTACATTTACACTTGTCTATAGGGAGAGGAATGGGATGGCCGATCAGATTTCCAAAGAAGCGACGCAGCAACATTTAGCACTTGGCACTTGGAGGATTACTATTCACTCTATTGGGGGCACCTACAGTTATTACCACAGACCATTTCATGAAGCTATAGAGGCACGGAATTGAGCAATAGCTCAGATTTTGATGACCAGGGATGGACGCCTATTTTAATTTCTGTAACAGTTTTTGTTTAGTTGTATGGATATATGCCGGCTGTAGATAGCAGCTATGTGATGGTCTGATACAGTAGTCTATCTGTAATCGGATAAATGCGGGCTGTATGAACAGCCGGACTCATTGTTTTGAAGTAGTATGGAACTTTGGACTTGATATTAATATGGGACAGTAAATATGTGTCAATGTAGGGATCACAGTGATCCTAATACATGTGCAGAATGTAATTTTGTTCATCTTTTTGAAATAAAATTACGACTTTTTCCAAGGAGAAAAAAGGTCACAGCAACTATTAGGTCACAACAACTATTTGTGTAGAGTTAAGCCATACTCATGAAAGTTTTCATTTAAACAGAAAGATAACAATGTTCTCATTTTATGGTAGCCTTCATCCAATCCTGGGAACTTATCAAAGTAAATATTCAAATCCCCTAGGAAAACATAGGGACTTTTTAATTTATTATGTCCTTGATAGTGGTATGATCCGTATGTTTCCTAATTTTCTATATCTATGAAACTTAACTGGAATTGCTACATATCTTAAATCCAAGCTAAACATTGGACACTAATTTTCACACTTTGTCATTGATATTTCGCAAGGGTCTATTTATTTGATTGGGAAAAAATTACTTGGATATAACTTTTATAATTATTGTTTCTATCAAAGCCTATTCCTAGTACCTCATCTCACCCTTCTACCAATTTTTTGAGTCCTCCAATTTTTTTACCCAATGCCACCACCCCAGATCCTACACTATCATTCATATACAACAAATCCTTCCAGCATCAACTAGGTTTCCTATATGTTCATAATTATCAAATTAAATCTAAAATCACCACCCTAATTATGGATAATGGTAGCCAAATAAATATATTTTCCCATGATATTTAGTCTCCTATCTGCAACTCCCCACTACAGACCATCAAACTCCATATCAGGTTTGGTTACAAAATATGCTCCTCATCTAAATGTCACTGAGCATTATGTTATCACCATTTCCATTGGGGCATTTCAATATACTTTGGAATGTGATGTGTCTCCTCTCAATTGTGTATATTTACTACTGGGTTCCCTTACCAAATTATTCGTCATTCCCTATATGATGCTCACCACAACACTTATAAATTTTTTAAAGATGGAAAGGCTTGTGATCTCACATCTTCTATAACCCATTCACCTTCCTTGTTGTCCAACAATGTTGATGTGTTCCATGTCAATCTTCACAAATTCATGTCACTATGTGTGGTTAAATGGGTTAAGATTGATAATGCCTCCCATCCTTCCACACCCTATATGAATCCCTTGTTAGATGATTTTGTGTATGTATTTACACCTCCTGTTGGCCTTCCCCCCATTCATTTCATCTAGCACACTATTGATCTTGTCTCAGCATCTTCTCTTCCAATTGCTCCAATATACCATTTACCCCCTCACGAATTTCTTGATATTGAGTGACATCTTCAATATGTCTTAAACTCTAGACATATAGAACCTAACTCCTCTCCTTATGGTTCCTCTACTTTCTTCATTTCTGTAAAGGAATCTGGTGCATGGCATCTTGTTACTTATTATCATGATCTCAATGAAGTGACTATAAAAAATTGATACCCATTTTCTCACATTAATGATTTGCTTATCCATCTCAAGGGTGCCCAATTCTCATACTCACAAGTAACATCTGTAAGGCTCGTTACAAGTATTATAGTATATAACTAGCATATATTATTATGTTAGTATTAGGTATGTGATTCAATTCTAGTCTATAAACATAGTTGGAATATAGCAGTAATCATCCCAACTAGGAGGTATCCAATGCCATGATATGGACTCTAGCATATGATCTAAATGCACTTGAACCCCTCAACTAGATATTCATGCCCATGAAACTGAGTGAAATCCCCATATGGCTCATATTAGACCCAAAATATGATGTCTATTTCTATTTTAGGGTTCAAATTACACCCAGAACTTGGAGAAACTGTTGAGAATGATGCCCAGTCTTGTCCAAAGAGCCCAAAGAGCTGTAGGAATGCATATATCCATCCAAATTGTGCCCTGATTTGAGCTTTGATGCCTATTCCACTGATATGAACTTCAGATGCTTCCCAGAATATATCATAAGTGTTTGTTGATGCTTATTTGATGTCAAAACAGGAGTAGGATTACTTCTCAGTGTTGTTTGGGGGTGAAGTGCCCAGAAAATATCCAGACTTGGATTTACTGTTGGTCATTGTTGTTCTCAATCGTGCAACTAGCCCATAATGACTCGTTGATTCCCAGGTCATCCCAGAAATCATGAAAATTTAAAGCGCACACCCTATGCTAATAGGGGGTAACACTTCCCAATTTATTTTTATACCTCAACTTGATACATTTGTTATATTTTTTGATGACTCGAGATTCAAGACACATTTAATTTTTTATCTCAGATCATGAACACAAGATGCTCTACTTGACACATCCATCTAGATAGTCCAAATGGTATGAGTCAACTGGGGGATTCCACCCCTTGTTGGATTGGATATGAGTGTTTTCTAACAGGAAAGATTTTACACCATCTGTGGGAAATGACAGCTCATTCATGCCCCTTCATGTGAATACTTTGTTGTCGCTGAATACGGGGTGTCGCTGATCTGTGGTACCTGGTAGTGGTTCCTCAGGAACCTCTATTTCAAGGTTTTCTGTTGCAAAAATTTCTTCAGGAAATTCTGTTTCAGGAGTAGTTTCTGAAGAAATACCGGGGTTTACCGCTGTCGTCTAGCTCGCTGAAAAGGTTCTGTTCTAAGTGGTGGAAGGTTTTGAAACCTCCTCAATCTACGAAGCTCTTGATTCTCCGTGATTATAAATATAAAATAGAAGACTAGAACCTGGTGGCCACTACAACTAGGGGGCAAACAGCACGCCAACTAAAAAGTCCTAAGTATAAAAACCAGGCAAACAAAGATGCCTTCTGGAGAAGAGTCTGGGATGATGAGGGCCCAGAACAGATCAATGAAGGAAGAAAGACAGTTACCCGGGGTCCACAATACAATGACTAAGGGTGCAAGCGCTGGAATCACCCAACCTCCCTCCCAAAGACCTGCAAGGGATTTCCTCCCACGTCTGTCTTAGGTACATCAGATATACCCTTTGCTGTCACCTGTGTATGAACCTAGAGTCAGATACTAAGGATACCACAACACCGAAAACTCCTAGGGGAATAATCACCGGTCGAATCAGAAAGCGTGGGAAGGGTAGCTAAGCCCGAAACTCGAAAGAGTCCCCAATACGTAATCCAATCCTGGCGTATGCTCGAACAGAAAGTAGGAGGAGTATTCCCAACAGTCTGATCTCGCAATGACCTACTGCATAGATCCCAGGCAAGTTTTGAGTGAAATGGGTTTACCTGTGATAGTTTCACTACGATTTTTGCGTAATGTGTGATCTTGAGTGGTTTAAGGTGATTTAAACTCAAGATCCTAACCAAAACTAGTTGGTGTAGTGTACCCTAAAAAAGAAAAATGTTTCTATTTCATTTTATTAAAAAGTTTTTAGGGCTGTTATTACTCAAAAAGGGTAGTGCTTTTGTGTGGCGTGGTTGCAACAAGGAAACAAAAGTGCCATAAAATCAAAACTTTCTACAACAAAGCTCTTTTTCATTTTTTCATTTACTGGAAAGAATAAAAGAACAATCAACTAAATTATGATTCAATAAACTGACCACAAACAATGTTTAAGTACAAGAATCAATCACTAAACAAAGTGCTGGAAAATGGACTAAATCGAATGCCAAAGAAGGATCGATTTTAATGCAAACCTACAACTTAAAATTGTGTTGGAATAAATCTATTCTACATGAATGAATTATACTATGATCAACCTAACAGACTAATTGGCACATGCCCCCACCTGATGTATACATGCAACGTGCTTTAGCATAAGAGGGCCCCAGTTTAACAAATTGTGTTATCACAAATAGAGGCATTTTTGTATAAGTTGGGCTTCATACCTATGTTATGTTAATCACCTTGTATATACATATAAACTGATAGCTCTCGTAGTAAGACTTAGGCTTCTTTTCATACTCATAATTTTTTATTTGCTCTCCTATTTATTTCATTTGAATACACATTGTGTTTACTGTTTCATTTATCATCAAACTCATACCACAACGAAAATCCATGCTCAACAAATTATCATATTCTTCAAGCAGTTTGGATGCAACAAATCTTGATGAAAAACATGGCTCATATGATTATCAAAAAGAAATCTGGAATAAACAAGGAGCACTTAGGCAATCAAAGGGAGATATTTGTAGAGGAATCAATAGCTGCCCTAACCCCAAGGGGAAAAGTTTCACATTTTCCTTATGTTGTATGATATAATCATAGGGTTTGTCATTTGGATTTTGAATCAACGGCTCGACTGATGTGTATGTTTTCAAAGTTAAAAAACCAAGTATCATCTTTGGTTACTAGCAACAATACTCCAACATCCTTTACTTCACGTGAAGAATCCCAAATAGAAACTTCTGGAGTGATTTGAAAAGCATTCCATTTTTGTGTCAATTTGCAAAACATACTGCAAATACGCCAAAATGAGTGGCCAGAGCTCTAGATCATTGATTTTTCTTTACAGAGGCTTAACAAACTGACTTTTACCTGAAGCAGCCCATGCACAAAAAATTATCCTGTACATATTGTTTGAATTGAAGAAGGTTTTGGAAAACTTTATGTATTGTCTGACTTGATGGTTCTTATGAATGTGATTGATTCTCTTGAACTGTCAGTACAACTCCTAGAGGTCAGAGGAATGTTACTTCTTATGATGCAAGAGCAGATGTTCAAACGCCCCCATTCAGTGATAAATTGTTTGAAATTCCTAAAGAAGTGGTTCTATATTAGCTTCATAAACTTAAACCTCAATGTAGTTTTTAAACATTTTTTTATTCTACAGAAGGGAGATGCTTTTCTTGAGAATATTTTGTTTAATCTGGTAATGAAATGAACTATATTCAGGAATAACAGCTGATAGACCTGAGCCTTATAATGTGGTTTCTGAAGAACATCACATTCAGCTTTGCATTCCATCCACACAATCTGGAAAGGTGGTCAGTGATTCACAACAAACATTTCAGGAAGTCAATGCTTCTTATTGTTCTTGTGAAGTAGATGAATCATTAGCAAAGAACAAATCCTTATCTGATGAAGCCTCAAAGCACAAGTCCTCAGATGAAACTTTACAGGATAAAGAAGCATCACTAAATGTCTCAAGTTCTTGCAAAACCTCACTGCATCGTTGTCTTTACAATACAGGATTTGTATCTATGAATCAATATGGTAGAGTTATAATTTTATCTCGCCCAAGTCTTCCTCTGTTAAATAACCTTTCTAGTGCTGTTACTTTGATGAATGGAAATAATTCACTAGAGGCAAGTTCTAAGAAGCCAGTTTGCCCTCCCTTAAGGATAGGTAATTCAGAACATGTTGTATGACTCCTAATCGTTCAAAGGAGAAAGTTTCTTCTGGGACGACTCCTGAACAGAGAAAGGTCTGCAGTCCTCCTAATGGTCTTATGAATGTGATTGATTCTCTTGAATTGTCAGCATAACTCCTAGAGGTCAGAGGAATGTTACTTCTTATGATGCAAGAGCAGATGTTCAAACGCCCCCATTCAGTGATAAATTGTTTGAAATTCCTAAAGAAGTGGTTCTTGCAACATCTGATAGCTGTTTTGAAAACTTTACACATGATTTGAAAGAAAATATATTTCGACCTTTATCTACTGCTAATGCAAGCTATGTTGACTTAAGTTCACATGTGTCAAACCTTGCTGTAAGGGATATTGTTCCAGAGTCTCCCACTACCTTGCTGTAGGGGCATCTACATCAGGTGGGAGCTCATGTTGCCATGCATTCTCCCATAATAGAGCATATTTCCCCTCTCTTATCTCCTAGAAGCAATGATTCTGCACAAGAGCTCTGTTCTGCCAAGCAACATTCTAGATGAGGGACCACTTCCATTCACTAGTGATTTAAATTAGGTCTCTCTCCTCTATGTTCTAAGCATATTTGTGCCTCCATAACTTACTCCAAATTGTTTCTTCATTAGTAATCCAACACCACCAAGTCTTGACACTAAGCGTCAAGTTTTCGATTTCAAGATCCCAAAGCCCCAAACCTCCAAGAGCTTTTGGAAGGAAAAATTTCTCCCAAGAAACTATAGCCCATTTACGTTTAGTTTTGTCACCGCCCAAGATAAATAATCTTTGAATATTGTGAATAGATTTCAGAATACATTTGGGGGATGCAAGAATAGAGAAGAGGTCTAAAGGCATGGATTGTGAAACCGACTTTAGGAGAGTTAGTCAACTAGCTTTTTTGAGGGTTTGGAAGGTCTAGCTACTATGCTTTTCCTCTAGCTTGGTCAGAAGGTCCTCCCATAAGTAATTACATGAAGCCTCTCAATAAGAGGAGCTCCTTTAAAATAAATTAAAAAGACACACAAAAAATTGATTTCATAAAAAAATTAAAAACAAAATTAAAAGATAAAAAATAAGGAAAAACAATAATATAATACTAATAATCTAATTTTAATGTCATGGCTAAGCTAGACACCAAATTGGATTTTGGATTTCGAAAGTGCTCTATTTCCTCCAAAAGTGGTTCTGTGACTACTTTAGGAAAGCTGAGTTTCTCAGCAAGTACTTAGGAAAGCGGGACTCTGGACACCTCCCATGGCTAGTCTGGGTTTATTATCTGTAGATCCAGGAATTCTAAAGAGAGAGGATATTGCCCAGAGTGACACTTTGGGGCAGAATCCTGAGGTATCACGGGTCTAGTGGTCATTACTCTCTGCCAAATACAGAGACCCCTACATTTTGTGATAACAGATTTTAAGCTCATTCATGTGATCAATGGCAACGCTAGCTTGGTGTCTAACATCATCAGGAACACCTTTGCAAGGACCAATGTTATGGCCAGGAATCCTGGGAAGGTGTTATTTGAATCTAAAAATGCCATCACTACAAGCAACTTTGCAAAATTTACAGAGCAGATTAATTGAACCTAAAATGCTTTCACATTAAGCTCAAGCAAAATCCTTCTCCCTTGGCATTTTCACTGTTTGCTGCTCACTTTTTTTGTTTAGGCCGTACAGTTTAAGTTTTAAAGGATGCTATTGAACTTCGGGCCTTAAGATTTACTTGTAGGCTACAATGAAGGTATAACTATAAATGAAGGTTACAATGAAGTTTGAATCACTGCAAAAAATAAAATAGAAAAACAAAATCTAAATAACTAAGAGTTCCAAAACCCCCCTGAAAATTACTAAATAATAAACAACAATTAAAAATGATGTAAACAGACTGTAGGGTTACCTCCAAAGAAGAAAAAGAATCTGAAACAAGCTGTAACAGTCACTTGTTGAATAAAACTCTGTTGTTTTTTATGCTTAAGTCATCCAACAGCATCGGTGGATGGCCTTAAATGGATGTTTTGTCCTCTTATAGCACTGTTTATCACTATTGGTCGCTTGGCAGAGGGGAAACTAGCTCAAACAGACTACAAAAATGAATGGAAACCCAGAAAAAATCGATTTTATAGGCAGACTGGGCCCACAGTGAGTTAAATCACAAGTCAAAGTTGCTGATCCGAGTCAAAACCATGACTTTGACTCAGTCAACTGATTCATACTTGGTCAACATGATTTTAAATTGGCAAGATTCAGATCAGCTTGTTTGAGGGCCAATCTGATCCAAACTGGTCATTTTCTGATTTATAGCGCAATAGGTGACCAATTAAACAGGTCAATGGAACTAGAGAATACAGCAAGTAGGAATCATGATGTGGGAGTACCAAAGCAACTGCTAACTTGCAATGTGCCAAAAGAAAAATATATTCAAGTGAAAATAAAAGTAGTGAGTAAAGAAGAGTGTATCAAGTGGGTCAACCCTAGAAAAGAGAGAAGCACTACTCAGCACTAGAAGTAGAGGTACTTGTAGATGAGGAAGTGGAGCTATCTTTGTTCTCATCAATGACTTGGAAAGTATCAATGTAGAGCCTGATGATAAATCAGTTATCTTTCATCAGAACGGGCACACACACACACACTTTTTTGAGCACTAGGAGTAGAGGTAGATGTAGAGGGAGTGGTGCTATCCATGTTGTCATCAGGCACTTGGAAAGTACCAATGTAGAGCCTGATTATAAATTAGCTATCTTTCATAAAAATGAACACACACACACACAAACACACTCTTTGTTGAGTTCTATTTGGCAAGTGGCTTCTCTGCAAAGTGCAACTACATTCAATATTTGGATATTTCCATTCAAGATGACTGCCCAACAACCTCCGTTTGCATTCTGCCCCATGAAATTTTCTCTTCTACAGTCATGTCTTCTTCACAATTGTTGATATCCAAAATATCAGAGGAGGACAAGATTTGTTATACTGGATTACTCATCAACTTCTCTTCAATAAAAGTTTAGTTTGTATCCTTTGCAGTTGTTGTTCCTCATTTTGTAAATGTGAAAGCAAGAGGTTTCTTCCTAGATTTTTCATTTCTCCATTGTGAAAGAGGTTGCCTCATATTTGTGTCATTTACTATTTATCAGATAGTCTCTTTTTAAGAACATTGCTACCCGTTTGCATTCTGCCCCATGAAATTTTCTCTTCTACAGTCATGTCTTCTTCACAATTGTAGATATCCAAAATATCAGAGGAGGACAAGATTTGTTATACTGGATTACTCATCAACTTCTCTTCAATAAAAGTTTAGTTTGTATCCTTTGCAGTTGTTGTTCCTCATTTTGTAATTGTGAAAGCAAGAGGTTTCTTCCTAGATTTTTCATTTCTCCATTGTGAAAGAGGTTGCCTCATATTTGTGTCATTTACTATTTATCAGATAGTCTCTTTTTAAGAACATTGATACCTGGAACATAAAAGTTATAAAATTACCCATCCACAGAACAAAGTAGGTGGTCTCAAGATTTTCAAAGACTGTTTCTATTTTAAGTTTGAATCTGGGTTTCATTGCATTCACCTTTTATATCTTTTACATCTCTTTTGTTCTGTTACAACATGAATCAAATGTGAAACCTATGTAGCTCAAACATGAATGCTGTCTTGATCTGTAGATTTATCAATAAAGTACATGGTGCATATCCTGGTTTGAATGTGAAGAAGCAGCTACATTAACTTCTCTGTAATACATATGGACTCTCACTAGTTTGTGAACATGTTGAGGATTTTCTGGTCACTGGATACATGACAAAAAGGCAAGCAAATCTTGCAAAGCATCAACTAAGAAGTCTTTATTCTCATGTGAGTTTGCATATTTCTCTTTAGTTTCAATATTTCTTTGTTTCTCTATATCTTGAATAGTTTTGTTTGCAGTAGAATCTCATTATACTTTATTGTAAGAAGACTGAATTTCAGTTTTCTCACCTGATTCTTAAATACATGAATTTTGTTTAGCCCCAAAGCATGACGGTTGCTTATTAAATGTCTATATTTCATAATCTGTTGATGGTATGAGAAAAGAAGCATCTCTGCCTTTTGATGTGTTTTTTTGCCTCATAATTCTTCAGAGACCAATATTATAATGTCTACGCACTACCTGATAATTTTCTTTTTTCAATGATGGACTCAGATGCGCCCAAATGCTATTGCATTGGTTGATTCCTTTGATCATATAGATCATTATTTGGGTTCAGTATGGGTCGCTATGATGGTGATGTATATACACATCTTTACATGGAAGCCTTGAAGGATCCTTTCAACAATTCTGTTGTGACCGAGGGATACAAAGGGTACATAGAACCTATCATTAAACAACGACTACAATCATCAAAGCTGTAAATCCTACTAGTATGAACTGATATTAACAATAATATTACATTTTTCCCAGGTTCATGGTCTAGAATGACATCTCATAACTGAATCGATGCTATAGTGCATGCATTAACATATTCCCTACCTATTATTTGATTGGACTGAACCAGTTTGATCCACTCAAGGATTTCAAAAATCGACAACATCAGTAATACTGCTGCTATGTATCTTGACAAATAAGGATAAAACACTCTTGAATGAGAATTACTAGGGTGAGACCATAGTAAAATGAAATCATGGAAACAGAGAACGCTTGCAATTTTTGAATACATGGGATTTGAAATAGGTACTATACAAACAATCAATCCAGTTGCCACATACCTTTTAATGCTCGAAACCCTTCGGAAATGTGCAGCCAAAGTAGTTAGCAAACCTCCAGATACACGCTACAAACTAGTAACACAATTCTTTGAAACAAACAGTAAAAATGAGCCTCGTATGGGTGAAAATCAAGAATTTTACCTGCGTGATTCAACATGGGCTATGCTAGGGGTTTTATTGGCACTCTAGCAGCCAAATCGCGGGCGAATCGGACTCCAAAACCGCTATTGCTTGAAATCAAGGGAGAACAATAGCTCCAAAAAAACTCATGCCAGAAATCAAGGGCGAACAATAGCTCCAAAAACCGCCATGCCAGAAATCACGAGCGAATGAGTTTACAGGAAACACCATCCCTAAAAATCGGGGGCGACTGGTGCATCGAAGGAAAAATCAAGGAAAATAAACTGGCAAAAATAAATTTTCCCCTATTTCTCCCACAAAATCGGGGGCGACTGGTTTCTCTTGTAAATTCGTTTTTGGCTATACAGGGTTTGAATATTTTAAAAATAATAATTAGTGGGCTATTAAAATTAATTCTAAAAAACCTCTTTTACATAAAAATTCGCCCCAAAAAAAATTGGAAACCTTCTAAATTGGCCATTGGGCTAAATTTCGCCCCTAAAATCATCCCTGATGACGAGTATAGTAGCAATGACAATGATGATCCAGTGATCCAGTGACGATGATCCATCTCTAGTATTGAAGACTTGTGCCTATATGTATTGATGACATGTGTCAAGAGAATACCTTCCTAGTTAAGAGGGAGTTTTGATGTATTTGTAACTTCGGAAGATATTCACTTGTATATTATATGTATTACATTTGTACTTTATTGTATCCCCAACGGAGATGTCTTATTACTCCAATTGGAAGTGTCGTCATTTGTATTTTCAAGTGTCGCAATTTTTATTGTAAGTGTCGTAACTTATATTTGATGGGTTATTAGACCACATTAGAGGGTTTGGCCCAGTATGATTTAAGTGGAAGGGTTATTAGACTCCACTAAGCGGTCAACCCAGTTAGGGTAAAAGCCAAGTTAAGTTAAAGTATAAATAGAGTGGTTGCACCACTCTATTTGCTTATTCACTCATGCATTCAACTCGCATAGTTGAGAAAGAGGAGTGCGCACAATTGGAGGAGTAGTAGCTATTGAAGACATATACCTTTTGGGGTTTTATCTTTGGGATCTTTGTATTGGTGCTTATTCTATCTTCAAGGAAGTTGCATGGTTTTTCACCTTTATAGTTTTCCCGAAGGAAATATTGTGTCTCTTGTGTCTATGATTGTTATGATGTGCATGTTATTCTCTTAGTAGGATCCTAGATAATATTTGAATGAAATTATCAAAATTCTAACAGAATAAACCCTATGCTTCCCTGAATTTTTTGGTTGGTTTGCGACAAATTTTTCGCAGGCCGAAAGGGAAATTATTAATGTAAATATGACCAGAATTCTATGTTGAGTTAATGCCTAGACTTTCCGTGAGGTTCTATGTTTACCTAAAACATTTCCCAAAATCCATGAGTTGTTTAATGAAGAAAATTTGGTAAATATTTATAGAAACTGCAGTCTGGAAGAAAAAGACAAGTTTTTATTACAAGTCTTGAAAGATGGTCAGCTACATGAAAACTTATCATTTCCTTTGAGTATTGATGTCTTTCAGCGTGATACCCAATTTGTTTTGTTCTTGTTGAGTCAAATTTTAGGTCTATATAGTGATAAGTCAATCACGGAAGTTATGTTAGGTTTCGTTCTGCAAGTAATTTCACCCGAGCCACAACCGAGTCCAGTGTCTTATTTTGATGAATTCATAGCTGAAGCGATTCATGTCTAGTTGGTGAATTTCCATGAGTTGAAGCATTTCAGATATCAGTCATATCTCTTGAACCTGTTCTTGTGTTTAAATATTTAAGAATCGAAGTTTCTTGGTACCATATTTTCTCATGACCTTCCTAAAGAGGTCAATATGTTTGAGTTCACCAATACAATCATGGCGTAAGTTTACAGAATTATTTTTAATGTTGAATTGCCTTGAGTGTTAGAAGAAATGAAAGAAACTTTGCATCCTACACCAGAAGGTGACACAGGTGATTGGTTCTTGTATAAATGATGCAAGGCGCATTCGACAAGAAGGTTCTTGCTTAACAAATACACACCACACACAAGTTCACATAGACAAGATGCAAACAACATGTCATGAAGTTTGCTTATATTACTTCTACCGAATCGGTTACAATGCAAACTGCAAGGAAAGTAAATAACTAACTAACTGTTGGCCTTAGCCGTTACAGTACAAAAGTAACTATGTTCTCTCCCAGTGTGTCAACCTCACCCTCTCCTGGTTCACTACATAACTCTGAGCTATGGCTCGATCCTCTCTGTGTTCAGAAGTTGTGTGACTGATCTCTCCAATCTACAAAACTTCTCCCCGAACTCTTCTCTGCCAAGATTCCTCTTCCCAGTGATCCAACTGATCCAAGCTTCTTGGACTTCTACTCTACTGCTGCTGTTGTTCCCGAGATCACTACGATCCCCGAGACACGCATTCTCTATCTAATGATCTTCCCAGATGTTGACACTATATTTGAACATACTCAAACCCTAAAAGAATTGTCAAAAATATCCTAAGGAAGTGAATTTACTACTGATGCATTGAAATAAAGGGTTATAATTACAAAAGTAACAAAGAAAAACCTACATGTGCAATAGTCTGAAAATAATATTGAAGGGCTTAAGTCTTGGTGATGTTTCAACGGTGGAGATGTCAATAATAAAGATCAACGGCTGTCGTGGCTTCCTGCACCACCCAAAAGATCGTTTGCAAACATTGGTAGGTGGTCGCAGACATAATACCGCTAGGAACGTGTCGCATTCTCATTGATCCACATCAACATGATATTGGTATCACAAACCACCTTCCACCCATGCGGAACCACCATTCCCGAAGGAATAAAGCACCCAAGGAAGAGGAATATAATAGCACATGCTATGTGTTATCAAGTGTTGTGTGCGGTGGGGTATATAAACACCACGATTATTTCCTGCTCAACCAATGTGGGATATATCCCATAGAGAAAATCAAATGGGATAAGTATAACACGTTTTTAAGAAAATGCCTGTTTTAGTCACCATTTTCTAGAAGATATTTCTGCCAAACCAAGAGGAATTTTAGGAAAATGAGAGAGGTTTTTCTTCAGAACGGGCCAATATTCAAAAACCTCCCTCAGTTTTTGCACAGGTATTATGGTTTAAGAGAATCAAAGTCATCTTCACGGGGAAATGTTTGCAATATTTCAGTTTACTGTTTTAGTCATTAAATTCAAAGAGATGTTTATGCCAAATAAAGAATAATTTTCAGAAACTGAAAGAGGCTTTTCTTCAACACATGTCCAGTTACAAAAACCTCTCTCAAAATTTACACAGATATCTCCATATAAGATATACGGCTAGGGATTTGAAGCCTATTTTTCAGAAAATTTACTTCCTGAAATGAAAAAAATAAGTTGTAACTGTTTTTATTTTTAGAGTTTCAATTAGGTTTTTTATTCAAGATTAGGAATAGGTTGTCTTTATATATATTGATATGTAAAAAACATGTAAAAGGTTCGTATTTTCAGTAAGAAGGACTACAAGAAGGTCCTCTTTCATCTTCATATTTAAATAAATATTGCAGAGTCAAGCAAGCATTTTTAACAGAATTGGAGATTCTCGTGTTGTGTTTTTTTTACAATCTGTCCTTTTCCCTTCTCATATGTGCAATGTTTATCTTCTTCGTCAATTCTTTCCTTTATGTTTTTCCTGTCATATTTGAATAAAGGTTATAGTGAAACTGGAATTCATATCTATATGCTCTGGTTCATCCTATTCAAGTATCCACTCAAATATTCCTCTAAAGTTAATATGGATTCATCCTAGTTTGATGCCCGTATTTAATGGACTGTTCATCTTTCCTTCCATTACCAACAGAAATCAAGAAACTTGACGGTAAAAAACACAGCTATCCCGCCTCTAATGAAAAACTATTTTGCTAAAAACTTTGCACATCTTTTGTGTTTCATGATCTTGACTCCATTGCCCAACGATATCCTTCTTTTGTTTATCTAGCCACATCATTTAAATCCTGTAAAGTTTTTACTGTGATTTTACAAATTTGGCCATTGAATTTATTGTCAAGCTGCTGTCGTGGTGACATTGGATAGAAGATTTGCTGAGAGATCCCTCTCTGGCTGAAGGAGGCCAACTTTCAATCTAAAGATTGGTTTGAGGTTACCTCGGGGTTTCCTTGATATAGCCCAAGGAAAATTTGAGTGCTAACACCAAATCCTACAGACCTGCAACTGTCAGCGCCCCAACCATGCTGCACAACCTTAGCTTGTGACAACATTTGTCATGTCTTCACCCACCTGCAATAACTATCATTAGCTTCCTTAGCAACCACGAATGGCTTCCAAGTACTCTCCTTGACTTCTCGAACTTCCTCTAATAGGATATAGTAATCCATCATGTCAGCCATACTGTCTGCTAGCTTCGACTTACCTGTCAGCTTCCTTCACACTCTTCAGGCTCTGTCAGACTGCCCCTTCCTCCTCACTTGGCTCATACCCAAACCTGTCGAATTCGTAGCTCGATGCATCTTGACCTATAGACGCCTTCTGCCCTTTTTGTCATCTGTCGATTCAAACCTAACGACTTGTGACTTCGCCGCATATGTCAGCCACATACCCGACTGCTCCTTGCTCGATTTATTGACTTCGACGAGTCAATATTCATCCCTGCACCAATGGTAATCGTCACTCTCTCTGGTCGGTCTTCATCATGTCGACTAGCTTCGATTGATCTGCCTAGGCTCTGATGCTCCTACATCAAACTCCCTAGGTGAAAAAGAAGTCGACTGCTCCATCAGTCTCCTGAACTCTTCTTTAGAAATCCACCTCGCCTCCTGCAACTCATCATCCTTCCATTGCACTGAGTATTCCTTCCTTCATGAAATGCATGTATCCCCACTTTGCGTTCCTCTGTTACTTCTGCAATTTCTTCTTTTTGTCGATCTAGAATCTGCACTGTCCAGTCAATGTTTGACACTTCTGCACTTCCGCTACTTGAACCTTCTTCGAATTTGTACAAATCTGAGACATTGATCATTGGTGAAATGCTCAAGTCATTCGGAAACTCCAACACATAAGCGTTGTTCGAAATCTTCTTCAAAATCTTACATGGTCCAATCTTCTCCAGCTTCAGCTTGTTATATGTACATGTCAGAAATCTCTCTTTCTGTAAATGTGCATAGATCAAGTCTTTTTCACTGAATGACTATAGTCTCTTCTTCCTGTCGGCTCTTAACTTGTATGCCGCATTACTCTTCTCTATGTGCTTTCGCACATCTTCATGCACTTATTTCATATGCTCTGCGAATGATTATGCATCCATGCTTTTCTTGATTTCTGTCGGAAACTAGACCAAATCCACCACTCCATGTGGGTTTCTTCCTTGAACAATCTGAAATGGGATCAAACTTGTCGACCGATTCACAGAATTGTTGTATGTGAACTCTACTTGTGCCAACACATATTCCCACTACTTGGGTTTATCGAACATCAAACATCTCAAAAGGTTTCCCAAACTTCTGTTCATCACCTCGGTCTATCCGTTCGTCTACGGATGATATGCCGAGATAAACTGCAACTTTGTGTCTATTTTCTTCCATAGGGCTCTCCAGAAATGCCCCATAAACTTGGTATCTCTGTCCAATGTGATACTTTTTGAAAACCCATGCAATCTGACTACTTCCTTGAAGAATAGTACAGCAATGGCTGTGGCGTCACTTATCTTCTAACATGGAATAAAAGCTGTCATTTTCGAAAATCTATCGACTACAACAAAGATTAGGTCACTCCCTTTTGCGTCTTCGGCGATCCTAGCACAAAATCCATGCTTAGGTGCTCCCATGGGGTATTTGATATAGGTAACGGTGTATACAACTCTATGTTCGGACTCCTCTTTTTTGCTAACTGGCAAACTCTACATTGTCGAACCCACTTTCCGACATCTGTCATCATTCCTGGCCAATAATACTTTTCGACTAATGCCTTAATCTTGTCAATGCCAAAATGACCTGCTAATCTGTCGCTATGCAACTCTCAGATTAGGTTCTGCCTTACGGATCCTTTGGGAATACATAACTATTGTCCCTTGAACAAGTATCCCTCTTGGATAAAATAATCCAAGTATGGAGTCCTATTGACACTCCATGGTTGACGACAAGCCTCCCATGCTTTCGCAAAATCCTTGTCGGTAGCATACTTCGTCTTCACCGACTCTATTCATGTTGCCTGAACTATTTTCATGTTCAACAATACAACTCTTCTACTTAGCAGATTGGAAACTTTATTCGACTTGCCCGACCTATGTCGCAACATGAATGTATATCCCTGTAGAAATTTGACCCATTTCATGTGCCGCTGATTTAACTTCCACTAAGTATTCAGATACCTCAGTGCTTGGTGATATGTGTGTAACACAAATTCCTTGGGCAACAAATAATTCCTCCACTTCTTCAATGCCTAGACAATATCATAAAATTCCTAGTCATAGACCAAATATTTCCGCTTCGCATCATCCAACTTTTCACTGAAGTATGCAATTAGTCATCCCTACTGGCTCAATGCTGCTCCAATTTCCGTTCCACTCGCGTCGCAATCGACCTGGAAAAAATTGTTGAAATTTGGGAGTGCTAACACTGGGTTCTCAGTGACCTTTTCCTTCAATCTGTTGAAAGCTCGATGGGTTGCTTCCATCCACTTGAACTATCCCTTTTTCATGCACTCTATCAAAGGTCCACAAATCCGACTGAATCCTCGAATGAACTTCCTGTAGAAACTGGCAAGTCTATGGAAAGTCCTTACTCCAGTCATACTTGTTGGTTCTTGCCAATCCAATATTTCCTTCACCTTCTCTAGGTCCATCACCAACCCTTTACCTGAGATTACAAATCCCAAGTACACTAGTTCTTCCTTCATGAAGAAACACTTTCGCAGGTTCACCATCAGCTTCTCTTCCTGCAACTTCTGCAAGACCTATCGAATGTGCTCCAAGTGCTCTGTCTTGGTTCGACTGAAAAATCAGAATGTCGTCTAGATAGACTATGACAAACTTTCCCAAGAATGGTCTCAGTACTTCATTCATAAACCACACGAATGTACTGGGTGCATTAGTCAATCCAAATGGCATGACTAACAACTCATACAACCCGTCTTTTGTCTTGACTGTTGTCTTCCATTAATCTCCTTCTCTAACTCGAATATGGTGATAACCGCTCTTTAGGTCTATCTTTGTGAAGTACTTCGCTCCACTCAATCAATCCATCAAGTCATCCATTCTGGGAAATGGAAACCAATACTTGATATGATTTTGTTGATGGCTCTGGAGCCTGTGCACATCCTCCATTCTCCACCCTTCTTCGGCGCTAATACTGTTGGTACCATGAACGGAATCAGACTCTCTCTGATCAACCCTCTGTCCAACAACTCCTGGACCTATCGATTGAGTTCCTGACCTTCTATCGGACTCATCCTATGTGGTGGCTTGTTTGGTAGACTCTACCTTGGAATCAAGTCGATCTGATGGGATATGCTCCTTGTCGGAAGCAATCCCGTTAGTGTCTCATCAACTTCTATGCTTCGAAACTCATCAAGCATCTTCCCTACTTCAACTGGAATCTTCTCCTCCATTGTCGCCTTCTCGACACATGGTCATTTCAGAATGATAGCATAATAGCCCGACTGCGTTTCCTCCTCTGCAAGGAATTATTTCGCTGAACACATCATCACTCGTTTCTCCCAAAAGTTGCTCTCATCATGCTTATAGCTGGCCTGCTCCTTTGGCTTCGGCTTAAGAGTCCTCTTCACACCATTTTTCCACATTGTGACTGTGTTGGCTCGACCATCATAGATCATTTTCCAATCATACTTCCATGGTCTTCCTAACAACATGGCACACATCCTTTGGGATTACGTTGCACAGTACACTGTCTTCAAATCCTTCAACTTTGAAGTTGATTAGGCACTATTTGGTCACCTTCACATGATGTCCTTTCTGCAACCATGAGATCTTGTATGGGTGTGGATGCTCTCGAAACCTCAACTTTGCTTTGTTGATTACCTCTGTCGACACAAGATTCTCAATGCTTCCACCATCAACTATGGTCTTGCATCGCCATTCGCCGATTCGCACCTTGGTTCAAAAGATCGCCTTCTGCTGTGTTGGCTCTTGCTTGTTGCGTTGGTCATCCAAAACCAGTGTCTTGCTGGCTGTCATGGCCCAAATTTTCTTCTTACCATCCTCACTGTTGTCGGATGCCGATTCTTCCCTCTCGTCGACTTTCTCATCTCTTCGAAGTCTGGGTTTTGAATCCTCTGTAGCATATAGGTTCTCTGGGCACTCATATGCCTTGTGTCCTGCTCCATGACACTTGTAACGGATTATGGCTGGTCTATTAGCTCATTTTCTGTTGGATGGACCACTTTGACCAAATGCACCTTGAACGCTGTTCTCACGACTATCATGTCAATTCTCTTGTGCTTTCTCCCTTTTCGATGTCCCTTCTGTCCTTCGACTTTCTTCGATATATTCCTTCCTGTAACCGCTACTTTGGCCTTTCGCGGAAATAGTCTTCGCACCCCGACAAGTCATCCTACCTCTAGTCGCTGTGGATTTCCTCGACAGTTTCTCTTATGCCTTTGGAGCTAACTAGTAGGATTCACCCACTACCTTGAATGTGGACATGCTCAATTCATCCTCAGTGGCATATTTTAATCTGTTTACATATCTAGCGACAGCTTCTTCTCCTTCATCTGTCTGACCTGTCCTTATCGAGAATATGTAGAACTCTTCTGTGTACTCCTTCACGGTCATCTCTTTTTGTCGAAAGTTCTGCAACTTCCGGAACAAGGAAATCACATAGTCATTTGGAAAGAGCTTCCCTTTCAACTTGGTGACCATCCTATCCCAAGATTTGATTTTCTCCTTACCCTTCTTGACTATGTCGGCCTACACATTGTCCCACCACAATGAGGCATGACCCTTCAACCTCAGATATACAGTCTTAACCCATTTAAGATCCTCGATCTGCTCTATGTCGAATTATTTCTCCATCTCTCTGAACCAGTCGATCAAATATTCTGGATCCAAACTTCCTGAGTAGGTACATATATTTATCTTTCTCCGACCTTTCATATCCGTCAGAAATTTGATCATTTTTTCCTCTGGTTCATCAGCTACTTCTTCCTGTGGTTCCACTTCTTTGACTTCCTCGTCGTTGTGGTCGAACGCATCAGGAATAAAACCATGCCTTTGGATTTCTTTGATCAATGCGACTTCATTTGTCAAAGTTCGCATTGTTTGGATGTAGTAATCGAACATCCCATGATCAACTGTGACTGTTGAGCCACGCGCTCTTTGTCCTCAGACATTAACCCCTCTATGAGCCATTTTCAACGTCGGCTAAAATTCCCACTCATCCAATCACAACCGAACTTCAACAAGTTGTGCACACTTGCAGGCTCAATATCACTCGACGTTCCTCTACACGCAGGATTTCTTCCGCTCTGATACCACTTGACGCAAGGCAAGTTGGTATCACCGGCCTTCTCCTCAATAGGATTCTCTTCCCACTCTAATACCACTTGATGCAAGGTGCCTTCGACAAGAAGGTTCTTGCTTAACAAATACACACCACACACACGTTCACATAGACAAGATGCAAACAACATGCCATGAAGTTGGCTTATATTACTTCTACCAGATCGGTTACAATGCAAAATGCAAGGAAAGTAAATAACTAACTAACTTTTGGCCTTAGCCATTACAATACAGAAGTAACTATGTGCTCTCTCAGTGTGTTGACCTCACCCTCTCCTGGTTCACTGCGGAACTCTAATCTATGGCTCGATCTTCTCTGTGTTCGAAAGTTGTGTAGTTGTTCTCTCCAATATACAGAACTTCTCCCTGAACTCTACTCTGGAAAGATTCCTATGCCCAATGATCCAACTAATCCCAGCTTCCCGGCCTTCTACTTTGCTGCTAATGTTGTTCTCGAGATCACTGCGATCCCCGAGACACACATTCTCTGTCTGACAATCTTCCCAGATCTTCCACACCTGCAACTGTCAGTGCCCCAACTGTGCTACACAGCCTTAGCCTATGACGACATATGTCATGTCTTCACCCACTTGAAATAACTGTCATTAACTTCCTTAGCAACCCCGAACGACTGCCAAGTACTCTCCTTGACTTCTCGAACTTCCTCTGACATGCTACAGTAATCCCTCACGTTGACCACACTGTCTGTCAGCTTCCTTCACACTCTTCGGGCTTCACCAGTCCACCCCTTCCTCCTCGCTTAGATCATACCCAAACTTGTCGGAGTCATAGTTCGATGCATGTCAACCTATCGACGCCTTCTACCCTTTCTGTCATCTATCAACTCAAACTTGTCGACTCTCGACTTCGCCGCATCTGTCAGACGCATACCCGACTGCTCCTTGCACAACTTATTAACTTCAACGAGTCAATCTTCATCCATGCACTAGTGTTCATCGACACTCTCTTTGGTCGGTCTTCATCATGTCGACTAGCTTCGACTGATCTTCCTAGGCTCCAATGCTCCTGCATCAATAAAGAACATACTATAATTAGAGTGTATGGTTTTACTGGAGCACCATATTTGTTGCCAGCCTTTTTAACACCAAGGTTTTTTTCCTTAGAATTTATTAGACAAAGGTTGCATTCAAAAGAAGAACATTTCAGTGGTTTCAAAAAATTGATATCAAATGTGAAATTCCCTCTTAAAGTTGGTCCATTCATCATTAAGACTAAGGCATCCCTATCTGTAGTAGAAAAATGATTGAACATCATGGATTTCCAAGAGGATGAAAGGATTAATTATGATCTTCATCAAATTATATTGCAAAGGAGACAACAAAATAGAAACAAGGATTTTGATCATCAAATAGTAGAAGGATTAAAATAAATGGGAAATTTATTAAAATTTGAACAAGATAAGAAAGAAGTGAAGATGGAACAAACAGAAAATTTGGCAATGTTGGTTCAAACACCAGCTAAATCCGATATCACCAATAAGAGAAGTATTTCAAAAGCTGATAGTATGGAAGTCGATGAAGAAGTTTAAAGCAAGATATCAAAAGTGGAACAACAGAAGGAAATTATTAGTATGGAGGAACGAGATTTAATTGTTAAAAAAAAAACTACTTTGATTTCCCAGCCACCTGCAAATATGCAGCAATATTCTTTTTTAGAAATAAAGGAATATCGAAATAACTCTCAGTATAATTCCATATTTGATGTCCTTTCACAATATATAGAAAAGATGAAGCATTCTTTGGAAGAAACTCAAAAGTTGTACCCTCAAGTAAGAAAGTTGGAAGAACAAAAGTTTCCCTTCTTACAATTACAGATCCAGGAAGAAACATAATAAGGTTTGCAATGGTGAACAATGAGAACATTTTTGAAATGGAAGTTAAGCTTGATACGATTAATATACCCGATAAAATTCAATTACATAAACAAACAGGAGATGTCATGTATTCTGATTTATTACAATCCACTTTAAAAATTTATAAATTGCAGTCTGTTGTAGCAAATATGGAGAGTCGATTGAGGCAATAGAAGGCAAAAAAAAAACCAAATTCAATCCAAATTAAAAGAATACAAATGGACCTTGTGACCGTGGGAGTTGAGCCAGGGAAGAGCTACTATACCAAAAGGATCCTCGATGAAAAAGAAAATACCATTCAAATGCTCAAGAAAAAATTGAAGGTGTCGAATAATCAACATGTGCAATATCTTGATTTGACAGCATTACAAAAAGAAAAGGAATCCATATATCATGAAATGATGGATCACAAAGGTAAAATGTTAAAGTTACAATATGAAAAGCATGCTTGGGAAAAGGAAAGGATTGAATTGTTGTCACAAATTTGAGTGCTGAATACCAATCAAATTGAAACTGTGCAAGTGCTAGAGAATCCAAGGGATCAATCTGTATGTACGGATGAACCACTGAGGAACTGACTAGTGCTATGTCACAAATTAGTCTAAAAGATGTAGAGATAGAGGAGTTTAAAGTAGAAAACCAGAAATTGAAACAAGAAGTAATTCAAAATTCCAGAGAAAAGAAAAAGGATTTGAGTGATAGAAATCAACTACAAAAGAAAGTTGATGAATTAAAAGATAAATTGACAGGTCAAATTCCATTACAAGGAGCTAAACACATTATATGGGATGCGATATTAGTGGAAGTCACCAAATTCTAGTCACATTTGAATTTTATAGAAGATAAAGATGTTATAGAAAACTTAGTTCTCCAAAGGTGTAAAGTGGGAAAAGAGACATTATGCAAAAGGCCTTCAAAAACCACTCAAAATATAGTCATATTTTTAAACACTCTAACCCAATTAGATATGCAGAGTTTTGGAATGAAAGACAGATCATCATTCATCATTTGGGAAAGAAGAATTATTGGAAAGCATGATCGTGTTAAAGAAGTAGAAGACATGGCACAACAGATGGTCCTTGAAGTAGAAAATTTTAAGGAATTATTTCTGGGGCCTTGTGAATGTGGTCTACCTTCCTTTTAGAGTGATGATGGAAAATTAATGACTCAATAAAATTATCATATTTTGGTAGTACAAGCTCGTTTGGATCACTCAAAATTTGAAGGTTTGGTCAAAGGATTAACTGGAAAGACAATAATTGATAAATTGATCGCTGATTTTGAAATACTTGAACAATTTATAATGATTAAGAAGGATCTTCCAGATGTATGTTACACAGAATGCATAGAATTGGAGGTGATGGTGAAAGAAATGATGGATTATGAAATGCCAGCTCAAGATCAATGGAAAATTGTTCAAAAATTTGGGAAAACAAAATACAGGTTATATCAAGAATGAATATTCAGGTGTCTTAATTTTAAATGGCATTGTGGTTCCTTTTGTAACCGCCTGAGTGTTATAGCAGCCCAAATCAAAGCAACACTATACCAGCTTGGTCGACAAAAAAAAAAGTTCTTGAAGTTCAGAGATTTCTTTGAAATTTCTTTTTTTAGCGAATAATTCAAAGAACATTTTGTATAAATTTTGATTTTACAAAGTAATAGGGGTTGGATACGAGAGCAAAAAATAAAGTGATGTAATATTTTTTGAAGACTTTAATGAAGAGTAGAAGTACAAGTCTATCAGAAAAAAAGATTCATATGTTGTCACTTTCTTCAGCCTTTTAATTTCTCTTTTGTGAATGTATTTCATGTTACACCATATTATCGCTTTGCTTCATATTCGACTGTAATATGTGAGTTAGAATTCATTTTATATGCTCTGATTCACACATTTAAATATTGTCAATGTTATTTCTTCCAAATTAATGCAAAATTCATTCTAGATAGATGGTCTTTTTGTTTTCCAAGAATAAAAAAGAATCTTGTTGTTCATATTATGAATCAAATAAAATACACATATTGTTGTCCATAAAATTCACTGATCATGATAATAATTTGTTACAGGTGAAACATAATTGTCTCCCAAATGGCCACTATTCCTGAGTGATATTTCCCGACTTCCGACTTCTGACAAGAAGGATCGGTAGCCCCTTCGTTTAGTATATAATTGTGAACACCTATATCCAACAATTCACATGTATCCAGAATGGTCAAGACAAGAAATATCGTCCAACCCTTCTTGCAATCTATAACTATTATGAAAATAATATTGGGCAGAAGAAGGGTCGTCTGCCCCTTCATTTATGATGGAATTATAACAATATTCATCCTACCAAGGCTAGGCTGTCAATTCATCGTTATCTAGAATGGTGAAAACTGGCAAGATACTGAGAACAAGAAGGGTCGGCTGACACTTCATTTAAGAGAGAAATGTAAAAATATTTAATCTACGAAGGCTTCGACGACAATTCCCAACTTGCGACTTCCGCAGTAAATAGTAGGGATCGGTACATTGGCTAAGTTATAACATATAAACAATATTTATCCCGACTTGTGACAAGAAGGATCAGTTGTCCCTTCATTTAGTAGAGAAGTGTGAACACATATATTCAACAATTCACTTGTATCCATAATGGTGAACACAAGAAGGATCTACCAACCCTCTTTGCAGTCTAGAAAAATTATGAAAAGAATAATGGGAAGAAGAAGGGTCAGCCTCCCCTTCATTGATGAGTGAATTGTGCAAATATATCTAAGTGGGGTTTTATGATTGATGTTTTTCATTCTCACCTTTGCATGCTTTGATCTCAATAAAAAAATTTAAATAACGCTTGTTTTTATGTATTTTCATGATTTGTGGGAGGCCTTGTTTTTCATGGAAATACATCGTTTCCACAATCCCACAATCCGCATTTTTTATGAGTTTGAAATTCCTACTTCCACATTTCCACAACCCGCAATGTGGATTGCCCTCAATGCAGATTGAGGGAGTCGGAAAGAGTTTCATCAATAAAAATCAGATTTTGGTTCCGCCTTTCTGCATTCCCCAATGTGGATTGCGGAAAGCAAAAACCAAACTTAAAAAATAAAATTTCATAATCTTTTCAAAATGTGCAAAGATATTGTGGATTGCGGATAACTGAATTTCTTAAAAACATTCTGGCAATTTCGCAATCCAGCAACCCGCAATGCGGATTGCGGGAAGATAGAATTTATGAGAGAAATATTTCACTGGCCCTTCCGACATCACCCTGTAAACAGGTTGAAGTCTCACCCAAAGCGAATATGGGGGGTTAGAGAATCAAGCTTCTCTAACCATGGTGATCAGGACATTGGCTAAGTTATAACATATGAAAAAAATTGTCTTCACATATGACAAGAAGGATCGGCCGCCCCTTCATTTAGTAGAGAATTGTGAAATCACCTGTATCGAAAATGGTGAAAACAAGAAGGATTGACCGACCCTTCTTGCTGTCTAGAACTATTATTAATAGAATACTGGGCACAAGAAGTGTCATCCCACCCTTCATTTATGAGGGAAATGTAAAAATATTCAACCTCCGAAGGATAGGATGTCAATTCATATATATGTAGAATGGTGAACACTGAAAGAATACTGAGTACAATAAGAGTCGACCGACCCTTCATTCACGAGATAAATGTAGACACAACAAAACCCATTTCATTGGCTCCTTCCACATAACCTTGTAAATAGGCTGAAGTATCACCCGAAGCAAATATGGGGGTTTACATAATCAAGCTTCTATAACCATGGAGATGTGAAGATGTTAAGTTTAAGCCTAAATTCACAAGCAAGATCACTGAAAGAAACACAATCACAAGATAGACAAAGATTTACCCTGGGAAACCCTCATCGGGTAGAAAACCCAGCAAAGCTTTCCTCAATATAGATAATCAACCAATACAAAGATGTAGTCCAAGACTAGAGCTCCTTCTCCTGCTATGCAGACCTATCATTCTCCTATGTGCCAATCACAAGTGAGTGAATGAATGAGATAAGTGAGGAACATACCTCCTCTACTTATACTTGTTTTCCGACTAACTTTTCACCCTATGGGGCCAAACTTTCCTAAGAGATTCTAATAACCCCTAATAAACTAACTCAGGGCCGACCCCCACATGGGAGATCTAATAACCCTAGTTACCACAATCTATCAGAGGAATAAACATCTCCAGATATACAATAGGGTCACCTCAGAGGAATGGAACATCTCCGGAATAATAAAGTACAAATATAATATTCTTAGAAGTTACAATATTTCAACACTCCCCCTTAATGAGAAGGATATTATAAAAACATCTGTAGGAGCAAGGAGTCATCAACTACATGATACATCTATAAATCATTGGAAGCTTTCTTTATACATCATTAGTAACTCAAGCAGTTACTGGAACATCTTCAAGATCTTCAATACTGGATCTTCATCTTCTGCGGCACTTGAACAACTACAACAACATCATCATCTAGATCCTTACGATCAGTATCATTGTCATCACACGATCAACATAATAGTCATCATACGATCAAAATCATCGTCATCATATGATCATCATCGTCATCATCACACGATCAGCATCATCATCATCACACGATCAACATCATTGTCATCATACGATCAACATCATCATCATCACACGATTAGCATCATCATCATCATACGATCAACATCATCGTCATCTAGACCATCACAATGAGCAGCATACCCTGCAATACACATGATCCATTTAAGACACCATAGCATGTATAGGGACGATGCAGTCCACTCGTCAACTTAGACATAATCTAAGGACCTCCTTTTCAAAGACATATGTATATAGATCAATTCAGGGACAGAAGTCCGGGGATGATACAATCCCCTCTCATCCACTAGGGACCACGGAGACATAAGTCTATGGATCAATTCAAGGACCGACGTCTGGGGATGATACAATCCCCTCTCGTCCACTAGGGACCACGGAGACATAAGTCTGCGGATCAATTCATGGATTGAAGTCCACGGACAATACAATCCCCACTCGTTCACTAGGGACCACATTCTCGGAGACATCTGTCTACGGATCAATTCAGGGACCGAAGTCCAGGGACGATACAATCCCCTCTCATCCACTTAGACAAAGTCTAAGGACCATGCATCGACCTCATCGTCGTAACCAGCAACCTCATCATCGACCTCATCGTCGGAATAGGTAACCTCAAAATCAAGTATCCACATTAATGATATAGTATCCTCATCAATACAGTATCCATATAAACAATACAGTATCCTCATCAATACATGTATCCTTATCATCGACCTTATCGTCGATAAAGGAAATCTCTCATCATCGATACAGGTATCCACATCGATACCAGTATCCAAAAAATATCTTCATCGACCATATCACTCCCCCTTTTGAGGAGGGTCCTTCTAGACTACACCAAGCTTATCTCGGAAATACTCAAACTTTACTCGAGACATAGGTTTGGTCAACACATTAGCAACTTGTTCATCAGTGCCCACATATTCTAGCTTGATAGCTCCTTTGTGCACCATATTCCGTATATAGAAATATCGGATCTCTATGTGCTTTAACTTATCATGGAACATTGGATTCTCTGTCATCTTGATACAACTCTGGTTGTCACACAGGATCAGAAATGGAGTCCATCTCTAAGTCAAACAATCCTGATAACAACTTCCAAAGCCATACTACTTCACAACTAGCAGAGCAAGCAGCTATATATTCTGCTTCAGCTATGCTGAGAGCCACACTAGACTGCTTCTTGATGAACCACGAGATCATGGCAGATCCTAGACAATAACATCCACCTGATGTACTCCTCATGTCTGATACACTTCCTACCTAATCAACATCTGTGTAGCCATACAATCTGAAGTCATGATCTCCACGATAGCATAAACCAAAATCTCTCATACCCTTCAGGTACCTCATCACATGCTTTGCAGCTATCAGGTGAACTCATCTAGGTTCTACTAAATACTAACTCAAGGTGTTCACCGCAAAGCATATATCTGGCCTGGTATTTGTCAGATACATTAATGACCCAATAATCTATCTATACAGAGTCACATCCACTAATTATGATGAGTCATTAGCTAATAGCTTTAAGTTGGAATCCATGGGAGTGGCCATGGCTTTACATTCCAACATATCAAATCTTTTTAAGATTTCCACAGCATACTTTCCCTGGTTGAGAAAGATTCCTTCTAGGCCTTGCCATACTTCCAGACCTAGGAAGTAGTGCATCAATCCGATATCTTTCATCTCAAACTATGAAGAGAGCGTCTTCTTGAACTCAACAATCTGTTTCCCATTTCCAGTCAGAAATAGATCATCCACATATAGAAACAATATGACAAGTTCATCATCCATAATGTTGATATAAAGATTAGGATCAGATTTACTTTTGGTAAAGCCCAAGCTTGTCAAGAAACTGTCAATTCTTCCATACCAAGCTTTGGGAGCTTTCTTCAACCCATACAAAGCCTTTTTCAGTTTGCATACATGAGTTATTCCATCTTCGACCTCAAATCCTTAAGGTTGTTCTATGTACACTTCCTTCTCAATCACACCATTCAGGAAAGCTATCTTTACATCCATCTGGTGTAATTCCCACTTCATGATGGATGCAAGTGCCATGATGGTTCTAATGGAAGTGTACTTCACAACTGGTGCAAATGTCTCTTCATAGTAAATTCCCTCTTTCTGAGAGAATCCTCTGGCCACAAACCTTGCCTTATATTTTTCAATGCTACCATCTGCAGCATGCTTTATCTTATATATCCATTTGGAGGATACTACACTTTGTCCTTAGGTTTAGGAACTATATCCCAAACATCATTCTTCATTATTGACTGGTACTCCTCAGTCATTGCCTCTACCCACTCTTTCTTATGAACTGCTTCTTCATAACTAGTAGGTTCTTGATCTACAAGATCACAGATCAAATCCATATAGTTGCAGAAAGGCTTTGGTCTCTTGCTCACTCTGGTGGAAACTTCAGGAGCTCCATACTTCTACTATAATGTCTCTAGCCCATGGTGGCTTTCTCTTTCTTGAAATGTTTATGATGGGGGGTTCTTGTGGTTCTAACATGTCATGGTCTTCAGGTGTTACTTCTTCAGGGGTAGGTACAGTCTATGCAATTCTAGGAGGTGCATCTTCTTCATATACTTCTTCATACTAGCAGTTCCTAGATTTCTTGAGAGCTATCTCTTAAACAAATGTCACATCCCTACTAACCTCCATGTGGTGGAATCCTGGGATGTATATTCTGAATGCTTTGGATGCCTCACAATATCCAACAAATATTCCCTTCTTTCCAGAGGGGTCCAATTTATTTCTCTTTTCTTTTGGTATGTGAATATATACAGGACACCCAAATATCTTGAGGTGGCTTACCTCAGGATTCTTTCCTGTAAACACTTCTTTTGGGGTCTTGAATTCAAGAGCACTATGAGATAGTCTATTATGCACATAGATTGTTGTCCTAGCTGCTTCAGCCCATAGATACATAGGTAGGTCTTGATCATGTATCATTGTCTTTACTGCTTCCATAATGGTTCTATTATTTCTTTCCGCAACACCAATTTGTTGAGGATTGTAAGGAGTGGTTAGTTCTCTCTTGATTCCAACTTCTTTACAAAAGACTTCAAAATCCTTTGATATATTCTTCGCCATTATCTATTCTGAGTATTTTGATCTTCTTTTCTGAAATATTATCTATCAAGGCTTTGAACTCTTTGAACATTCCAAAGACTTCATTCTTTCCTTTTAGAAAGTATATCCAAGTCTTTCTAGAGTAGTAATCAATAAATGTAAGATAGTATTCATATCCACTAAGGGATGTGGAGGGCATTGGTCCACATACATCTGAATGAATCAATTCCAAGATACTTTTAGTCTTTGTTTCACTCTTTGGAAATGGGTTCTTGATGTTCTTCCCTTTTGCACATCCTTTGCATGTGCTATCATGATCAATATTCAGGTTTGGTAGTCCTATGACTACTTTACTCACATGAGGTAGTGCCTTGTAGTTAATATGAGCAAGCCTCCTATGCCATAGTTCACTAGGGCTAGTGGGTTAATGAACAAGGGCAACTTCTGGATGACCCTTGAGTTTGTATAGACCTCCTTCCTCTTCACCAATAACAATTGCATCCTCAATTGGCTTTCCTTTGGACCACATGAGTACTTGTCCATCTATGAATGCAACCCTATAGCCTTTCTTATCTAAGGCTGAGATAGAGAGTAAGCTCTTCTTCAAACCTGGTACATACAAAACCTCCTTCATCTTCAATGGGGTTCCAGAATCAAGTTTGTAACTTGCTTCACCAGCTCCCTTGATGGGATATTGATAGTTATCTCCAAGGGATACCTTTTGTGGAGAGGTCTTCTCTTCAAGTTTTGAAAGAGTCTTCTTTTGACCTATCATGTGCTTTGAAGCACCACTATCAATGAGACATGTATCTTCTCCAGGTGTTACTGCCCCAGAGAATGCAGAGAATAGAACATATTCTTCTGCATCTTCTTCTTCTATTCTAGCTCTTTTCTTTTTGAGGCCTTTCCTCTTCTTCTTCTTCACTATCATCTTCTGCTAGGTGTGCATGATGTCTTCTATGGTGGAAACCCTTCTTCTTTTCTTTTAAAGGACAATTTCTAGGAATGTGTCCTATTTTATGACAATTGAAACATTGGAATGAGGAGTACTTTCTTCCTGGAGTAGTTCCTCTTTTCTTCTAAACAATTTGTGGAGGTTGAGACTCCTTGTGACTATCCTTCTTGAGGTAGGATTGATTCCTTCTTCTCTTGGTGTGGGTGGCCAAAGCTTGGTCATCTTCCTTGAGCAAGACTTCTCTATTGGCAACCCTAGATTTTTCTTGAATGCAATACTCCCATACCACATCAAACTTCATACTTTCTTTTCTGGCACACATAGTTTGGATGAATGACTCCCAAGGTCTAGTGAGACCATTTAGAGCAGTCATGACTAGTTCATCTTCATCAAGAGTATCTCCAATGGCATCTAGTTGTTCCTTGAACTGGGAAACCCTTGAGAAATAATTTGGAATAGATTCTCCTTGATTCATCTTGGTGCTCTTCAATTGAGCTCTCAGGTTCATCCTTCTATTGATGTTCCTTCCTTCATACATTCTTCCTAGGGCATCATACATTTACTTTAGGGTCTTCTTGGATGCCACTTAAAGAATCAAGTGGTCTTTGATAGAATCAGCAATGATTCTCTTTGCCCTAATTAAGTCCTTCCTATACTTCTCTTTGGCTTCATCTTCTGCAGGTTCTACAACCTCATCTTTGATATATTGGGAAAGATCATTCTCTTCAAGCATGAGACCAATTCTATATTTCCATGCCCGAAAATTCTCTATACCTTCTAGCTTGTCTTCAAGCTTAGTGCTTGGGGCCATCTTACCCAGGGGGTCACCAAAATTTGAAAATTCCAAAAATGAAAAACTCAACTTACCAGGAGATTAGCTTGACTGAGGCGAGGTGACTGGTGTGCTTACTTTCTGGAAACTTCAATTTTTCAGCCTCCAAACTTGATCAACGAATTTTGGACCTGCTGTAGAAATCTGGTTCTGGTTATCTGGTTTTCTGCACTTTTTGTCAAACTAGGGTTTGACTTTCCTAGAGTTCTACCCAACCAAAAATATCGATCCAAGGCTCAAAAATTAGATTTTGAGGAGGGCTATCCAACCATACAATCAGAATCCAAAAATTCTAAATTATGCAGAAACCCTAATTCTCACCGAAGAAGGAGAGAGAGGTATTTTCACCTTGTGAAAGATGTCCTATTCAGGCTAGATCCGATACCATGTTAAGTTTAAGCCTAAATTCACAAGCAAGATCACTGAAAGAAACACAATCACAATATAGACATAGATTTACCCTGGGAAACCCTCATGGGGTAGAAAACCCAACAAATATTTCCTCAATATAGATAATCAACCAATACAAAGATGTAGTCCAAGACTAGAGCTCCTCCTCCTCCTATGCAAGCCTCTCTCTCTCCTATGTGCCAATCACAAGTGAGTGAATGAATGAGATAAGTGAGGAACATACCTCCTCTACTTATACTTGTTCTCTGACTGACTTTTCACCCTATGGGGCCGACCTCTCCTAAGAGAGTCTAATAACCCCTAATAAACTAACTTAGGGCCAACCCGCACATGGGAGATCTAATAACCCTAGTTACCACAATCTATTAGAGGAATAAACATCTCCGGATATACAATAGGGTCACCTCACCTCAGAGGAATGGAACATCTCTGGAATAATAAAGTACAAATATAATATTCTTAGAAGTTACAATATTTCAACAGAAGATGTGGTTAACATCTTCACTTAACATTCTATTTAACATCTACTAATAGGATAGAATAACAAATGAATTCTCACTTCGCATCTATCGCAGTATACAAAACTATGCTAAATCTGTACTATATTCACCAGTTAGCTACGAATTCATCAAACGAAGTGTTTCGTCTTCACAATCACGCACTTGTATTCCAATTACTCAATGTGCTATTACCCTTCACATACATATAAAATTAAATATATAAATTTTCATAAACTCATATACAAAACATGTCATAAACTCATAAACATAAAAACACAGATTTACGCAGTTCACCCCATGTGGGAGCTATGTCCACAGGAACTGTTCTTTTATTATCTCGGAAGGGTAACAATACCAGTCTGTGCAGTCAGCTGCAGACTCTTCTCTACAATCAGACAAGAGTCGGTCACCCCTTATTGTAGTCTAGAACTATTATGAAAATCATACTGGGCAAAAGAAGGGTCAGCCACACCTTTAGTTATGAGAGAAATGTAAAAATATTTAATATACGAAGGTCGGGCCAACAATTCCTAACTTCTGACTTGCGCAGTAAATAGTAGGGATCGGGACATTGGCTAAGTTATAACATAGAAACAATATTTATCCCGACTTCCGACAATAAGGATTGGCCCCCCCTTTTATGATGATCGCTCCTTCTATGATCGATCTTATCTCAAATGACTATATAAAATGTGCATTTGATCTCTCATGGATAATGCTAGCAGATTTGTTCTTAATCAATCAATTGATTTTGAAAATGAGCGGTCGTTCCTTATCCATCGATCATTAGCATGAACATTTGCAAGTATACATCTAATATTAAAACACTAATTTATAATTATAAACATTGTATGCATTCTTATATTAACTACTTAATATTTACTGTTTTGCAAATAAAACATGCCTGCATTGTTGATCCTTAGTCAATACCAAGATTACAGCCTTGGTTTATTCAAGCATGGATGGTATGTTGAGATGGATGAACCAGATAATTTGTACCTAGATTTATATCTATTATGGTTGGATGAGGAAGGAGCTCGAACTCTAGCTATAATATTGACATCTACAGATCCCATTTCTGACAGTTTGATGCATGGTCAAGTTGAAGTGGTCGAGAGAGACCTGTTTTTCCTTCTACAGATTGATCTTATGGTTTGTAATTTTCGACTAGATCTAATGAAAAGTGGTCCTGATTCAAATCTGGTTTCCTGTACGAAGCACAAGTGTGTTTTCCCTTGTATGATGTTTCTAATCGGTCCAGAATTAATACCGTGTCATCTTTGAAGAAAGGAATTGTGTCAGTATGGAAGAAAAGAATCCTGGCTATGAAAACTTCATCTGTATTGCATTACATGAATACTGAAAAGAAGTTGACAAATGTAGGAAATGAAAAGATTCTTATCTACCTTAGAATAACATTTCTCCATCATATTGAAAATATGTGGACAAATCTTCCTTCAAACAACTCAAAACAAGTCCTTCTAAAGCGATGATGTGGAAAGCGACTAAAGCTTCGAAAGTTCAAAAGAAGTTCAACAAGAGAAGACCAAATACTTTTTGTTCAATGAGAAAGTTTTTTCTATTGATGTAACAAGATGTGTTGTTGCACCTCCATAGTTACAATATTGAAAAGTTTATGAGGAGGTCGTGCAAAAGATGGTTGTATCTCTTCTCTTAGCATTTACAATAGCATTGAGAGATGTTATTCTATTTCCTTTCAATAAGGAGACCACACTGGGATTTCTTCCCGGAAATGAAGAAAAAATTAATTTTCCTTCAGTAAATTTTTATATATTGGATGGGAAGCATATTATTTCTGCGCAGAAAAAAATCATTGAAAATGATAGATATGAATTTGTCCATTCAAGGTATCGGCATCGAACAGCTCGTCTTCTACATAAAGATGTTCCTCAACACATTATCAACAAATTATGCAAACAACAAAATTTATCAAACAAGGAATTTGCAGACACTCCATTCATTTCTCAGGTTGTAAAAGCAAGGGAGAAATGGATATCCTGTGGTAGGCCATCCCGCCCGGGAAAGGGAAATGATTCCAGTGATGTTTGGTAGGTATAGAATTTTTCTTCTTATCAATCAAAGTCTTTAGATTGCTTCCTGTGTTATGAAATTAGAAAATTAAATATTATCTTCAATTTTATATGTTTGCAATCTTTCCAAGCTGAATGTATGGATATCTTTGTTTTTCAAACAAAGAATAGCCTTAAAGGCAAGCTAACTCATGTTTTGACATTAGATCAATTGTGGAGCAAATGGATGTCTATATTCGAGCTTTACAAAAGTGGTTCCTTTCCATGCTCACCGAAGAGCATCACTCAGGTTGATTTTGTTCAAAATAAAATAAAGACTCATGGATCTAATTTTTTTAGACCATTGTATGATCTTGATGAAGATGAATTGACCGTTGTGGCAGAAAATGTAATCAACGGATCAGTTTGGATGAGCACATCAGTCGAGAAAAATGTTTGTGCAGAGACTTTATATCAACATTGCAAGCAAATCAAGGCTAAGAGGTCAACCATGCATTTGATCGTTGACTATTTCAGAGTTCATTATGTTCAAATTATTCGATCACAGATTATCACTAAACATAATGTCATTGAAATCTATAAAATTGCACCAAATCACCTCCAACAACTGTGCAGTATTTTATGTTTGGAAAAGCAAGAAAAATATCCGAGTCAAAAGAGAAAGAAAGAATATGAAGTGGGTAATGGTACAAAAATACCAAATGATGCTGAGAAAATATTGAAAATATATATCAATAAAGAGGGGATGGGTATGTCCATTGACGACGTCAAAGATAGTTCACAGTTTTCTTTTCAATGTTGTTATCATGCATCTTTGGTCAACACACTAAGATCCATTTCATTTTTTGGTGTGGCAATCAACTGCGAATTTTTTTTTGTTGATATGTGTAATTGTAATAGTCCCTTGACAGAGTAGATATGCTTGCATTGTTGTACTACTTAGACTCAAGTTAAGCGGCATGCACTTGTAATTTTTTAGCTGATATGGAAAACTCTTGTATGATGTCTAAAGCTTTCACACTTTTCAGCAAGAAATAGAAAAAAAAGGTAACACAGAATCCTACCAAGGGAGTTTATAGAGAATTCTCCAAGGACTTGTTTATAGGATTCTTTATTATATAGCGTTGGAGCATTGGAAGGGATGAGGATAATTTGTCTACTTTTCAAATGGATATGGATTGGAAGGATGAGGGCCTACCAATTATTGATTTACCTTTTCCCAAGGTTAACAATGATAGTTCAAGAAGCCATGTTTTTGCAAAAGAAAGGACACGGAATTCTGGGATCACATAGTTTTCAAACTGGTTTCTTATTGAGATACCGTTATTTCGTTGTACGCATGAGGTAGATTTCTTCGTTCATTGATCAGGTTGCTAGATAGAATAGTTATTTCTATTGTGCAGCCAGTACAAGAAGAGTTGCTTATGAACAATTTCTATCATGAATTGGGTATAAACCAAGGTATTTGTATTAACATTTTCAGATGTCTTATTTGATTGTATTTTACTTTTCTCGGTCAGTTATGTTCAATAACTTCTTCAAATTCCTATTCTACTACAACTTCAAATAAAGAGCACACTCAGGTATCGTCCAATCAAATTATACTATCTAATGATGACAATGAATGTGATAGAGAATCCACAAAGAACTACCAAATTGGAGAACAATTTGGACAGGAAGGTAAAAATTTATTTTTCAAAGATTGTGGTTAAATTAACTAAATTATGAAAGGGGATAGTGTTGATGTATATGTAACTTCGGAATGTATTTCACCCATGTATTTCATATATGTATTTATACTCCTATAGAGATGGTATTATTCCTCTATACGGAAGTGTTTGTATTCCTATAGAGATGTTATTATTCCTCTATATGGAAGTGTCATCATTTATATTGTAAGCGTTGTAACTTATACTTGATGGATTATTAGACCACCGTGTTGGGGTCGGCCTTGTATAAGTCATGTGGGTCAAAGGGTTATTAGACCACCAAGTGTGGGGTCGGCCTAGATTAATTTAACCATGGGTTAAGCTAGACATGTAGGCCCCATTAGTTTATTGGGCAGGACAGAACAAGTATAAATAGAGATCAGGAGATCTCTATTTGATCATTCATTCACACACTTCTCTCATTCGGAAAGTGGCGCACATATGAGGAGGAGGCTTTGCTGCTAGGAGAATACTATCTCTTGTATTTTGGTTGTATCATTTCTCTGTCTATCTCTGAGGAAGTTATTGGGGTTTTTCACCTTTATGGTTTTCCCCAAGTAAACTCTGTATCTCTTGTGTGCTTGCATTATTGTGTCCATGATTGATATGCTGTAGATTTGCTATACATGTTGTTCTCTCAGTTAAGATCCTAGATCAGATTGAATTAAATTCTGAAAATTTAACATGGTATCAGAGCTAGCCTGAAAGAAGGTATGATATGGCATGTATGAAACTTGTTGCACTTATGATGCTAGTGCTTGATATAGAAAACACCAGTCATCGTAGAAATTTCGCTATAAATCCATTTTGGAGACATTTTCAGATTTGAAACTTTTAGAGGATGCATATGAGATCCCCATGTACCTTGTGTACAAAGGAAAACCTCGAATTCATTGTACTTTGTGATTTATGATCTGTAAAATATAGGGTTTCTGCCTCTTCTAGATCTGAGTCAAAAACAGGTGACCTTGGAATAAAGGTCATAACTTGGGCTAGGGAGCTCCAAATGAAATTTCGTAAAAAGTGACAAGTAGTACACAAACTGTACTATATCAAGAAATTTTTTCAGAGGCCAACGTTGAACCAGTGACATGTGGCATGTTGTATAAGCTCTCTCTCCTGTTTTATCCCATAAACAGGTCACGTTGCAACACTTGGCATAACTCTCTCTCAGAGAATCCAATTGACGTCAAACTTATCAAGCTGGAAAGGTGACAGGTCAGGCTACCACAAAAAAAAATTCAGATGTTGTGGATCAAAAAGTGCAGAGTTACACCAGAAACAATCAGGTACCTATTTCTATCAAAACAGAATTATTTTTGAGCGCCTTCATTCATGGCTTCCAGAATTTAGGGTTTCGCAGAAAGTTGGAATTTTTGTAATCAAATACTATGGCTGTATGCTACTTATAAAAATAGAAATTTAGAGACCAATATCATAATTTTTGGTTGGGCAGAAGACCGGGCTTGATCAGACCCTAGTTTGGGACTCTGATTGGAAACGTGGAAAACTAGGGCTTCTGAAAAAATGGGAATTTTTGAAATCTGTGACCACGGCTGGAAGCTCCTTAGAAAAATAGAAGATTAGAGCTTTGGATCAAACCTTTTGATTGGGCAGAAGAGTGGGCTTCATCAAACACTAGTTATGGGTCATGTCCAGTGAATCCAGAAGTTTCAAAGGAAAATTTGGGGGGTGAAACTTTGCAGTTTTCAAATTCTGAGTATACCAGCTTGATCAGATTATCAAGGTGCATATTTCTATCATTTCAAAAGTCTAAAATTCAAAGTTTGAATTTTTAGGGTTTCTCTGACAAACCCTAATCCAGCTCTAGATCCAGTTCCTGCAAATCAAGTGGATTGGGTTAATCCTAGAAGAGAATGGATTGGTCACCTGCATAAGTGAAGAAGTTTCTGTTTCAGAGGGAGATGAGGATAAGACCTTACATAAGAATATTACAAGCAATCTCGACAGGTATGACTTATCCAGTTATGTTTCAAGATTTGCTCATGATTAAGTCTATGGTATGTTTGTCTTCATATTATGAGGTTAGTACAATCTTGTTTAAATTTAGACTTGTCGTATCACCTTAATAAAGCTATGAATGCATGATAGAAGATATTCATTGGTTAGGGTGTTGACACTTATGATTGTACTAATGCATTATGGTGTTGTATGAGGTTTATGTTGTCCACTAACATGAAAGGTACACCAAGAAAGAAAAATCATGTTCTAGTTCAAGAACATATGATAATGATGACATGAAGCGAAAGATTCATCCATTGTCATGGATCTCTTAGAAAATCTACTTACGAGGTATGTATAACTTGGTTCTACAATGGATAACTTATGAGACATGCAGGTTACTAGCACAAGTCATTGAAGAGAACCAGAAGACATTATGCGGGTATGTTAGACATAACTAGCTAGCATGCTAATCCAGGTATGTTTTTCCTATATCAAGCTATAATCCTACTTAATGTTAGGATCTTATACTATTGTGTTGTTGATAATGATTATTCATGAAGTCATAGGTTTGAATAGTCATGGTTGTATGCATATTATATTTCTTACCATAATTGATGATATGACTAACCACAAGAATCAGGAAGGTATAGGTTTGAGTAATCAAGGGTATAGGCATATTATGTTTTGACTAACCATAAGAGTCCTTGAATACTAATGCTTATTATTTCTGTTTGAAATGATCATGACTATACATGTTTAAGATTTTCATGTTTCGATAGTATTAATATTATACTAATGAGTGTGTGATTATGTATGAGACCTCAACGATAAGACAATGATGATAATAATAAGCATGCATAGTGATTAAGGATGAATATAAGTTCAAGGACAGGTAATCCAGGAAGCAAAGATCAAGAAGAAGCACAGTTCAGTAGTTTCTACAAGGATGCAAATATTCATAGGGAGTTGACCACTTCTTACATTCCACATCAGAATGGAGTTGCAGAAAAGAAGCAAAGACTGAGAGGGAGTCAACCCAACAACCAAACAAAGATAAGTATTTGAATTGTCATTTCTTACATATTTGTTTGTTTAAAAATTCTTATTCAATGATGTATATGCTTATGTTCCTAGACTTAGGTTGTGTATTATGCATATTAGAATAATTGCATTAATGAACAGTATACTACTAATATGCATGTGATGGGTAAGTGGCCTATGGGACTGTACAACATTCAATTGCTACTTATCTAGAATGAAACCTCTTTGCTGACATGTTGGGAGTTGTGCACACTCTTAACAATGTTTTGGTAGAGATTGGAAGGCATCTAGAAAGTTACGGGATATGGATAAATGTTGTATTGAAGCATTGGCTAAAATAATTGCATGACTGTATGACATATTTCTTTATAAGAATTTGTTCTGAAAACTATAAGATGTTTTCTAATCATGCAATTTAACTTGTTGTCTAGGAAAGATCGTATACCATCACCTACAAAAGAAGGACTACAAAATTTGTCCAGCAACAAAGTTATCTATTGAAAATATTGAAGATATTGAAGTTCCCAAGATCTGGGAAGAATGCCATGATCGAGGAGTACCAATCGATCATGAAGATGTTTGGGATGTAGTCCCAAGACCTGAAGGGGAGTCTGTAGTGACTTCCAAGAGGATCTACAAGATCAAGCATGTTTCAAGTGGTAGCATAGAGACTTTTGCACCTGTAGCCAGATACACTTCCATTAGATCAGTACTTGCTCTGGCTGCAGTGATGAAGAGGTGTAATGTCTCCATTTTGACCCCCTTTGTATTAAATTGTAAATGATGTAAATATTGTTATTTAATCATGGTGAGGAGCTCAAGGCGAAGGCCCCACCATTGATTTAGCGTTTTATGTATCAGCAAATTAGAAATAGATGCCTATGGTTCTTGTGCTAGATAGGCACAATGTAAATAAGACACCATGTAAATACGAATTTTAATGAAAATACCCACAACTAGCTATGCAATGCAACAAAGAGATGGGGGCATGATTCTAAGGAATAGGGAGGGAAATTATTCAAACCCTTGAGCCAATGGTGTTAATCCATGTGTCAATGAGGAAACCCATGAACTCTCAACTACCCATTTTGGGTTATGGACCCAATCATTTAATTCTTCCAGAAATTGGTTGAGGCAGTTAATGCCTTAGGAATGAAGAGGTATGGTATCCAATTTCGTGCATGGGCAAGCCATCAACCTAGGAATTCGTATTTTTGCTTGTTGGGCAAGAAAACACCCACGAAATGGTGCCCAAAGCCATTCTGAACCCATTACATTCTTCCTCTCATGCAGACTGAGCTGACTGGAATTTATCCTCATGTTTTTCACCATAACCCTGCCTTTTCCAGGCCCAGGAACTCGTTTTTGGTATTGTGCAGCAGCTGGGGAAGGAGGGACGCCATTTGGGACTGAGGGAGAGGTCGTTTTTGCCCCTGGGGCATTTTTCTAAAATGGGTTTTGCTCTCCCAGTCGAATTTTTCTAGTTTCCAATACGTTTTGGGTCTTCCCATGTTTTTTTCTGAAGCTCAGGAAACCCCATCTCATGCATCCCACTGTTGAAACATTTTTCCTCATGCCCAACAATTATGGTTTTGCTGTTATGTGCATCCCTGTTTTGGTTTGAACCTGTGATTTAAAGTTTTGGAGTGGTAGTGGACAGAATTGGCTTGATAAACCTAGTGGAGACAATATCCTCTAAAGAAGATCAAGTGGGCTTTGGCTACTCTTCTATGCACACCCTGAGAGCACTAGATGGGGAAGGTATGGCTTGAGGGACTGTACAGTAGTGAAAAGAATACTTCCTTGTGCTGGGTGTGTAGGTATTGTGGGTGCCAAGCTAGATAGATCTTGTAAGGTTATCCCTGGCTCTGTGCTTGAGCTCACTAGCTTAGCAGCTCTTCCTTTCCATTTCCTAGCAGCCTGATCAACCCAATTGTAGATTGGCTTGGCTCATCTTAGTGTATGCTTGGCTATGTGTGAGTCTGTTGTTCCCTGGTTCCTTGTAGAAATCATCCCCAACTCGGGGGTGGCAGTTGTATCAAGAGGTTGATAAGCACAACTGGCCTATGGTTGGGTGGAACGTTGCAGTTGCATAGCCAGTTGCTTGGGACTACTTTGTTATAAGATAAGTATTCCCTTGTGTTAACTTTGCAATTACTTATTTGATGAATATCTTGAATGTATGATGGATTTGTATTGAAATTACTTCCGTTGTGTTTTAAAATATTTATGCATCTTCATATGTCTTTTATATTATATGAATGCTTACTTCATAAGTTCATGGGGATAGATGCCCATATTTAGCATCACGTCCTCTCTATCATGCTGGTATGATAGGAGGGGACATTACATTTTGGTATCAGAGCAACTGCGGAAGAGTTCTGCGAATCTTCCCACAGTTGCGGAAGAGTTCGGCGAAGCTTCCCGCAACTGCGGAAGAGTTCGGCAAAGCTTCCCGCAACTGCGGAAGAGTTCCGTGAACCGCCCCGCAATTGCAGAAGCTTTCAACAAAACATCTCGCAACGCGGAAGAGCTCAAAAAACGCCCCGCAATTGCAGAAGGCTTCAGCAAATTGCTCCGCAACTACGGAAGCATTCGGAAAATTGCTCCGCAACTGCGGAAGCATTCGGAAAATTGCTCCGCAACTGCGGAAGCATTCGGCGAACTACTCCGCAACTGCGGAAGCGTTCGGCGAACTGCTCCACAATTGTGGAAACATTCGGCGAACTGCTTCGCAATTTTGGAGGCCTTCGACAAATCGCTCTGCAACCGCGGAAAGATTTTCTTAAAAAAAAAAAAAAAAAAAAAAAAAGAGAACGAGGGCAAGCCCCCTTGACCCCCTTTGTTCCCCCTCATATGTCGTTGATTGGGAAAAAATTCTATGATTTGAAAAACTATCAATATAACCTTTTCCCACGTGCATGAAAGAAATTTATGAATTTATGAGAATGTAATGCAGCTAACAACTGTGTGGATAAACACATTTTGCAGTATCATAGTTACATCAGGGTAGCACTCTAGATAGTAGAGTTGGAAAGTTTTGGATCCTTGTTGGGCCAAGAAAATCAACATCATGGATGATGCACAGGATCCCTATGAGCCTAAAACAGATGCCATGGGGGAGAACAGACATGTTGAAAATGATGAAACATAATCTAATGGGAGAAGAAATCAAGAGACTCCTCTAGGTATTGCAGCTACCATGAGAAGCCTAAGGGTGGAGTTGCAAAGCTGTAGGGAAGATAATGAAAGGATGATTAAAGCTTAGGAAGAACAAAATCAATTGAATGCAGCCATGCTACAGATTTTGACATACATCCAAAGGAAAATAAACTCTGGGCATCAGACATCAAATCCAGAAAGGGGTGGGAGTAGTTCGAGAAGGAATTCTCGTAAGAGGGCCAGTAGCCCAAGAAGAGTTTCTACAGACAGGACATATACTCCAGAAATCTCTTCTAATGAATCATCTGACTCTGAAGAATCCATTGAGGGTTCAAGCTCTTCATCTCGTAGGAGTAAGAGGAAGAAACACTACAAGAACAGTTCGCATGGGGAATTTAAGAAGGAAAAACCTCCTACATTTGACGGAGGTAAAATCTGGTCAAGAAGCTGAAGCTTGGCTTCTTGGGATGAGAAAGTATTTCCAAGTCCAAGACTACTCTGGGAATATGAAGGCAAGGGTTTCCATCTTCAACTTGAATGGAAGAGCATCTATATGGTGGGAACACACCAGGCAAGTGAAGAATATCAACGAAAGGAAGATTTTGTGGAAGCAGTTCAAGAAATACTTCAAGCAGAAGTACCTCTCTAATAGGTACTATGATGATAATATTAAAGATTTCCATGAGCTGAGATTGAGACAATTGACCATGGAAGAATATGCAAACAAGTTCTTGGAGCTGCTGAGGTATGTCAAGTATATTCAAGATGATAAGGTGAAAATTCAGTGTTTCCTAAGTGGACTTCCCCAGTCATATAAAGATAGAATTGAGTTTGATGAACCTCGAACTCTAGAGGAGGCCATAAGAAAGGCCAAGTATTGCTTTGATCAAAACAAAAGCAAACAAGAATTCCATAAGGCATGGAAGGATAAGAAAAACGAAAAGTTTGATCAAAGGAAGAAGGGGTTCAAGCCTCCTCAATTCTGGAATCAGCAAAGGCAGCCATCACAGGTTGTGACTAAGCCAACTAGGATGATGGGAGACAAGCCAAGAGATCCAAAGGAGCCAAGAGAACCACTTCAATGTTGGGGTTGTGGAGGAGACCACATGCTTAGGAACTGTCCACATCAGAATGGGAATGCAAATCAAGTTCACAACATCCAGGGAGTTGAAACTGTGGGTCAAGTGGCAAGGACAATCCCTAGAATCTATGCAGCACTAAACAATCGCCAGGTAGATCATCAGTCAACTGTGGTTGAAGTTGAAGGTAAGATTGCTAAGCAATATGTTTCTATTTTGATTGATCCTGGATCTACTCACAGTTATGTCACTCCTAGAATTGTTGAGATTTGTGCTTTTAAGATGTTAAAGCATAGTAGATCATGGTTAGTTCAACTAGCCACTGGAACCAAGAGAAAAGTTAGTGAAATAGTAGAGAAATGTCCATTAGAGATGGATGGGATATTCACTTATGCAAATCTGAATATTTTACCACTGGGTTCCTATGATATTCTCATTGGAATGGATTGGTTAGAAGCACACAGGGTTAAACTTGACTGCTACAATAAGACATTTGAATGCATGGACGAAGAAGGAAACCCGAGGGTTGTAAAAGGAATTCCAAAGGTGACTTCTGTTAGACAGGTTTAAGCCATGCAACTGAAGAAGTTCTGTAGGAAGGGATGTCAATTGTATGCAGCCCACATTTTAGAGGCAACAGAGAATGAAACTCTTAAATTGGAGGACTATCATGTATTGCAAGAATTCAGGGAATGTTTTCCTGATGAGATTCCAGGACTCCCTCCAAAGAGAGACATTGACTTTACAATTGAACTTCTGCCAGGAGCAGCACCAGTGTCTAAGACACCCTACAGGATTAGTACACCGGAATTGCTAGAATTGAAAATGCAATTACAAGAGTTGCTGGAAAAGAAATATATTAGGCCAAGTGTGTCCCCATGGGGAGCACCTGTTCTATTTGTGAAAAAGAAAGATGGAACACTCAGGTTATGTATTGACTACAGGCAGTTGAACAAAGTCACTGTGAAGAAAAAATACCCATTGCCCCGAATTGATGACATTTTTGACCAAATGAGAGGAGCAAAGGTATTTTCAAAGATTGACTTGAGGTCTGGTTATCATCAGGTAAGAATCAAAGAAGAAGATATTCATAAGACAGCCTTTAGAACAAGGTATGGACACTATGAGTTTGTAGTGGTACCATTCGGTCTCACAAATGCACCAGCTACATTCATGTGTCTCATGAATAATGTTTTTAGCAAGTATTTGGACAAGTTTGTTCTTGTATTCCTAGACCACATTCTCATCTATTCTAAGAATGAATAAGATCATGAAGAACATTTGAGAATGACAATGCAATTGCTAAGGGAGCATAAGCTGTATGCAAAGTTGAGCAAATGTGACTTTTATAAAAATAGAATTCATTATTTGGGTCACATCATCTCTGACGAAGGAATATCTGTAGACCCTGAGAAGATTGAAGCCATTATGAATTGGCCAACTCCAAGGAATGTGACTGATGTGAGATCTTTTATGGGCCTTGCTGGTTACTACAGGAGATTTATCGAAGGATTCTCCAAGGTTGCAAACCCGATCACTTCTTTGCAAAAAAAGGGGATAAAGTTTGAATGGTCACCAAGATGTGAGGAAAGTTTTCAACGGTTGAAGAATCTTCTTACAAGTGCACCAATTTTGAAAATTGCAGACCCAGAAAAAGACTTTGTGGTATGTACCGATGCATGCAATCAAGGACTTGGAGGAGTTCTTATGCAAGACAACCATGTGATATGCTATGAGTCAAGAAAGTTGAAGGAGCATGAGAAGAACTATGCTACTCATGATATAGAACTTGCAGCCATAGTACATGCCTTAAATATGTGAAGGCATTACTTAATGGGAAGAAAATTTGAGTTAAGGACAGACCATTGTGGTCTGAAATACTTGTTTGATCAGCCAACTTTAAATGCTAAACAAGCTAGATGGTTGGAATTTTTGTGTGAATTTGATTTTGAAATCAAACACAAAAAAGGGAAAGAAAACAAGGTGGCTGATGCACTCAACAGGAAGGTACATGAAATGTATGTGGCAGCGCTTAGTACTTGCCAACCAGATTTGAGGCAGCAGATTATTAACCATATGGTTGAGGATGAAGTGTATGAGCAGATAAAGGGCAAATTGCAGCAACTAAACCTTGAAAAGAAGTATGAAGGCTATCATTTGGAAGGAGACAAACTTCTTACTTATAAGAATAGAGTCTATATTCCAAATGCGGCAGATTTGAGGAGAATTGTTATGGATGAAATCCATAAAGCTCCATACTCTGGTCACCTAGGATATCAGAAAACAATTGCTACAGCAAGAAAATATTATTTCTGGCCAAGCATGAAGAAGGACGTCGCTGAATACATTTCAAAGTGCATGGAATGTCAGCAGGTGAAGACTGAACACCAACATCCAGCAGGTTTATTGCTTCCAGTGCCAATCCCAGAATGGAAATGGGAAGTAATATCCATGGACTTTATTACAGGATTGCCAATGACTGTGAGACAACACGATTCCATCATGGTTGTGGTGGAGAAGTTAACAAAGGCAGCACATTTCATACCGGTTAAGTCCACACATAAAGTCGATGCCATTGCAAATATTTTCATGAAGGAAATTTTCAGATTACATTGGTTGCCTAAGGCAATAATTTCTGACAAGGATACCAAGTTCACTTCCAATTTTTGGAAACGTCTCTTTGCAGATTTGGGTACATAGCTAAGCTTTAGTACCGCATACCATCTCAAACAGATGGGCAAACAAAAAGAGTAAATCGGATGCTTGAAGACATGCTCCGTATGTATGTAATGAACAAACCATCCAAGTGGGAGGATTATCTACACTTGGTAGAATTTGCATATAACAATGGGAAACAAGCATCGTTGGGAATGAGTCCTTATGAGGCTTTGTACGGCAGAAGGTGTAGGACACTAGTGACTTGGGACAATCCAGTGAACAAAATTGTACTTGGGCCAGAATTGCTTAAGGAAATGGAGCAAGAAGTTGCCAAGATCGGACAGAATTTAAAAGTAGCCCAGGATAGACAGAAAAGCTATGCAGATAAACATAGAGTGCATAGGGAATTCAATGTTCGGGATCATGTGTATCTTAGAGTGAGATCAAGGAAGAGTTCCTTGAAGCTTGGGAGTTGTGCCAAGCTATCACCTAGATATTGTGGGCCATTTGAAGTGCTTGAAAGAATAGGACCAGTTGCTTATAGACTTGCATTTCCTGCTAACACTAAAGCTCATAATGTTTTTCATGTCTCTTTGCTTAAGAAATTTTTACATGATCCTAACCATGTGATAAATTGGGATGTGATCCAGGTGGAACCCGAGGGAGAATTCCAAACCGATCCATTGTGCATCCTAGACAAGAAGGTAACATTACTCCGGAACCGAGCCATCGGACAGGTAAAGGTGCAATGGAAGCACTACGGTCCCGATGAGGCTACATGGGAGCGGGAGGATGCCATGAGGGTGGCATATCCATTTTTGTTCAATTTTGATGAGCACTGAGGACAGTGCCAATGTAAGGGGAGGGGAATGTAATGTCCCCATTTTGACCCCCTTTGTATTAAATCGTAAATGATGTAAATATTGTTATTTAATCATGGTGAGGAGCTCAAGGCCAAGGCCCCACCATTGGTTTAGCGTTTTATATATCGGCAAATTAGAAATAGATGCCGATGGTTCTTGTGCTAGATTGGCACAATGTAAATAAGACATCATGTAAATACAAATTTTAATGAAAATACCCACAACTAGCTATGCAATGCAACAAAGAGATGGGGGCATGATTCTACAAGGAATAGGGAGGGAAATTATTCAAACCGTTGAGCCAATGGTGTTGATCCATGTGTCAATGAGGAAACCCATGAACTCTCAACTACCCATTTTGGGTTATGGACCCAATCATTTAATTCTTCCAGAAATTGGTTGAGGCAGTTAATGCCTTGGGAATGAAGAGGTATGGCATCCAATTTCGTGCATGGGCAAGCCATCAACCTGGGAATTCGTATTTTTGCTTGTTGGGCAAGAAAACACCCACGAAATGGTGCCCAAATCCATTCTGAACCCATTACGTTCTTCCTCTCACGCAGACTGAGCTGACTGGAATATATCGTCACGTTTTTCACCATAAACCTGCATTTTCTAGGCCCAGGAACTCGTTTTTGGTATTGTGCAGCAGCTGGGGAAGGAGGGACGCCATTTGGGACTGAGGGAGAGGTCGTTTTTTCCCCTGGGGCATTTTCCTGAAATGGGTTTTGCTCTCCCAGTCGAATTTTCCTAGTTGCCAATACGTTTTGGGTCTTCCCATGTTTTTTTCTGAAGCTCGGGAAACCCCATCGCATGCATCCCACTGTTGAAACATTTTTCCTCGTGCCCAACAATTGTGGTTTTGCTGTTATGTGCATCCCTGTTTTGGTTTGAACCTATGAGTTAAAGTTTTGGAGTGGTAGTGGACATAATTGGCTTGATAAACCTAGTGGGGAAAATAACCTCTCAAGAAGATCAAGTGGGCTTTGGCTACTCTTCTATGCACACCCTGAGAGCACTAGATGGGGAAGGTATGGCTTGAGGGACTGTACAGCAGTGAAAAGAATACTTCCTTGTGCTGGGTGTGTAGGTATTGTGGGTGCCAAGCTAGATAGATCTTGTAAGGTTATCCCTAGCTCTGTGCTTGAGCTCACTAGCTTAGCAGCTCTTCCTTTCCATTTCCTGGCAACCTGATAAACCCAATTGTAGATTGGCTTGGCTCATCTTGGTGTATGCTTGGCTATGTGTGAGTTTGTTGTTCCCTGGTTCCTTGTAGAAATCATGCCCAGCTTGGGGGTGGCAGTTGTATCAAGAGGTTGATAAGCACAACTGGCCTATGGTTGGGTGGAACGTTGCAGTTGCATAGCCAGTTGCTTGGGACTACTTTGTTATAAGATAAGTATTCTCCTGTGTTAACTTTGCAATTACTTATTTGATTAATATCTTGAATGTATGATGGATGTGTATTGAAATTACTTCCGCTGTGTTTTAAAATATTTATGCATCTTCATATGTCTTTTATATTATATGAATGCTTACTTCATAAGTTCATGGGGCTAGATGCCCATATTTAGCGTCACGTCCTCTCTATCATGCTGGTATGATAGGAGGGGACATTACAAGAGGAAGATACACCAGATGGATTTCAAGACAGCTTTCTTGAATGGTGTAGTTGAAGAAGAAGTGTATGTGGAGCAACAACTTGGTTCTGAGACACATGACAGGGAGTCATATATGTGCAGAACATGGTATGATAGGATAGACAGATTTCTATCCAGTTTGGGCTTTACCAAGAGTAAAGCGGATTCCAACCTTTACTACAAGGTTGAGGAAGACAATCCAGTGATACTACTTTTGTATATGGATGACCTATTTATTACAGGTGAAGATACATTGATTACCGACACGCAGCGGAAGCTTGCTGCCGAGTTTGAGATGAAGAACTTGGGTATGATGCACTACTTTCTTGGTATGGAGGTGTGGAAAAGTGCAGTTGTAATCTTCCTTGGACAAGGGAAGTATGGAGTAGAGATCCTGAAGAGGTTCGGGATAATGGACTACAAGGCCATGGCCACACCTATGGCATCAAACCTGAAGCTTCTGTGTAATGCTTCATCTGAGCCGGTTGATATCACTATGTATCGTTAGATGATTGGGTCCTTGATGCACCTGACGAACACGAGACCAGATATTTCCTTTGCAGTGAACACATTGAGCCACTTATTGACGGATCCGAGGAGTGTTCACCTGGTTGTTGTAAAGCATATTCTGAGGTACCTGAAGGGTACAATTGATTATGGGCTCAAGTATGATGCAAATCAAAGGTTTAACCTGCAGGGTTATGTTGATTCAGATTGGGTAGGCAGTGCTATAGATAGGAAGAGCACTTATGGGTGCTACTTCAGTATGGGATCAGGTGTGATCTCTTGGTTTAGCAGGAAGCAGTCCTGCGTAGCACTGAGTACAGCCGAAGCAGAGTATGTTGCGACGGATGAGCAGGTTACAGATGTATTGACTGAGCCATTGGCCAGATTGCAGTTTGAGTACTTCAGAGAGAGGCTTGGTGCACTTCAGATCGAGGTTCCTTCCAAAGGGAAGTGATGAGTCCGGAAGATGCAAATGCACATGAGATTTTCTGACATGGTTGATGTGTTCTCCCATGGTCGTGATGTAATTACTGAGCCATTCTCACATGGTGGTAGATGTGTTCTCCCATGGTGTAGATGTAAGGGATGAAGTTATTTTTCACATGGACGTAGATGTGTTCTCCCATGGTGAAAAAGTAAGGGCTGGAGCCTTCCCCGAATGGTGGTAGATGTGTTCTCCCATGTCGGTGGTGTAAGTACTAGATGATGTGCATCTGGGTTGTGCTTCATGGATGATGAGATGATTTGAAGAGGACGATGCTATGATGATCAGGAGGATCATGGATGATGAGCATCAGGAAGATGCTCCAGTTACTGCTCTGTATATATATATGCATCATGTTGGATGCTTGTTATGATTGGTTGGATCATTTATGTATGTATGCATCATGTTGGATGCTGGATATGATTAGTTGGATCATTTATGTATGTATATGCATCATGTTGTATGCTTGGACCATGTATATGTATATGTATCAGGTGGATACATTGTATGATCAGGTAGATCATGTATGTTGATATGTATTAGGTACGATCAGGTGGATACATTGTATGATCAGGTGGGTCATGTATGATGATATGTATCATGTAGATACTTGGTATGCATCAGGTAGATGTAGTGTATGATCAGGATGATCATAGATGACGAGCTTCAGGATGTTGCTCCAGATGACATGCAGTAGGATGTTACAGTGATGAGTATCAGGATGATACTTTGTGGCCGTGGATCAGGTTGTGTAGATGAGCATGTCTAGGAGATCCTATAGGTTGGAGTTGTGTACCAGTAACAGCCTGGGATGCTCTTTCGAGACATTGCTCTGGGAGGACATGTAATTTGTGCCCTGGGAGATTTCAGGTCGGAGTTGTGTACCCGTAACATCCTGAGATGCTCTTGCGAGGTTTTGTCCTATGGCATGTAATTTGTGCTCTGGGAGATTTTAGGTCATAGTTGTGTACCCGTACATCCTGAGATGCTCTTTAAAGTTTTTTCCATGACCACATGTAATTTGTGCCCTGGGGAGATTTCAGGTTGGAGTTGTGTACCCGTAACATCCTGATATGCTCTTGCTAGGTTTTGTGGTGACCACATGTAATTTGTGCCCTGGGGAGATTTCAGGTTGGAGTTGTGTACCTGTAACATCTTGAGATTCTCTTGCTAGGTTTTGTGGTGGGGTCACATGTAATAAGTCCTGGAGATCTGGACAGGATGAAAAAGGCCTCAGATGCTCTTTAGGGTTCTTACTAGGCAAGAGACTCTTTAAAGGTTTTGTGACGCATGTAATAAGTCCTGAGAATTCTACAGTATGGCCAGTGACGATGAAGACCTGCAAGTCGTGGGCCTGCATCCAGTATGAAAAAGGACTGGCTCTGTAGATCTTCCTATGATGAGTAGATTCAGAGATTGATTGAGATAGCAGCAGCAGTGACAATGACGATGATTCAAGGATGATGATTCGTTGATGATGATCCACAGAAGAAGACTTGTGATAGCAGATCTGTGTCGAGAAATACCTTCCTAGTTAAGAGGGAGTGTTGATGTATATGTAACTTTGGAATGTATTTCACCCATGTATTTCATATATGTATTTTGTACTCCTATAGAGATGGTATTATTCCTCTATATGGAAGTGTTTGTATTCCTATAGAGATGTTATTATTCCTCTATACGGAAGTGTCATTATTTATATTGTAAGTGTCGTAACTTATACTTGATGGGTTATTAGACCACCTTGTTGGGGTTGGCCCTGTATAAGTCATGTGGGTCAAAGGGTTATTAGACCACCAAGTGTGGGGTTGGCCCAGATTAATTTAACCATGGGTTAAGCTAGACATGTAGGCCCCATTAGTTTAATAGGAAGGACAGAACAAGTATAAATAGAGATCGGGAGATCTCTATTTGATCATTCATTCACACACTTCTCTCATTCGGAAAGTGGCGCACTTATGAGGAGGAGGCTCTGCTACTAGGAGAAGACTATCTCTTGTATTCTGGTTGTATCATTTCTCTATCTATCTCTGAGGAAGTTATTGGGGTTTTTCACCTTTATGGTTTTCCCCAAGTAAACTTTGTGTCTCTTGTGTGCTTGCATTATTGTGTCCATGATTGATATGCTATAGATTTGTTGTACATGTTTTTCTCTCCGTTAAGATCCTAGATCAGATTGAAGTAAATCATGAAAATTTAACAGATAGAGACCTTGAATACTTGTAGAAATTTATATAAAATGTATACCTGCAAATTTCCAGGTCAAGATGACTGTATTGCTATTCAACATGTGGATCATCCACAACCAAGGCTGGCATCGACTATGTTCGTGGATATTAGGCAAAAAATCATATTGGATAATAATGAACTAGGCCAGAGCTTGGAAAATAATGAACCAGGAGAGGGCTTGGTGTCAAAACGTGGTGTCTCCAGCAATGTTACTCACCACTTGTTGGCCTGGAATTGGTAGGTAAAAGACAAATTATATTTTCTACATTAATTGATAAAACAAATTTATTTCAAAATATATAATGACAAGCAATATTTCTGTCAGCTCCCCATACAAAAAGGTTATTGATATTAGAAATGGAAGGTTTTCTGTTTCACAAGAAAGTCACAGAAAATGACTCCAAAGGAAAAAAAAGGGAAATAAAAAAATATTGTTGGAGGGAAAAAAGTAAAAAAGGGGGAAGAAAGTACTAAAAGTGAATTTGAATACAAAGAAACTTCATATGAGTCACGAATATATGCCATTCAGTTTCTGGGATTATGTCTTTCCAAATTCAATGTTGGGATTTGGTCATCTAAATGTGGGGCAAATGAGGGGAAGTCACTGCTTACAAAAATTTTGAGGGCAGGCAGTGTAGAAAAATAATATAAGGCACAAATTTTGTTTTTTTGGTTTCAAGAGAGATGTACCTATGATAAAGAAGTAAATACAAAAAAAAATGGAGCATTTGTAGGAGGAGTTCCCAACGAAAACTTCGGAAAGTAATACATCAATGATTTTTTTGGAGGGTGATGATGTGAAAGGACATCCATGTGAAAACTGTATTTTGAATAAGCCCTTTATTACATCATCCGCTAGGACAGATAGTGAATTGGCACATCGACTTTGGAAGGGTTTTAGTAAAATGCATGAATCAGCTAAAATCATAACCTTCAATGCCTTCTTCTGGTTGAGTGACAACAATCAAATGTAACCTATAATTTCCTATTTCTAGATGTAACCTATCATTTCCTATTCTAAATCATTCAATGTGTTTTCTGTTGTTTTTGGTGACGTTGCTATTTTCGTTTGAATCTAACATATTATTAGTTCAGTGTGATGCTTTTATTAAATCATTTGAATTTGTGAAATTTTGGGTATTTTTTGTATTAATCTTTGGAAATCGACATCTTCATTTACAGTTGCATGTTTGTGATCATTAACTTCATGAACGAAGTGTTGTTGTTGTTGTTATATATATAGTCACGGTTCTTGTATGTAGTAATGATATCATCACAAAAGAAACTATTGGTACTGGGAGTAGAGGGATTTATCTTTGGAGTTTGGATGTTATCCAACATTGAAGATTCTTCCAAACAACCTCATTTTTTCCAAAATTGCTATCATTATTATGCACGGATGTTCATCCCCTATATTATCAGTGTTTCCAGAGAACATTTTGACTTTTCTCTGTGCTTTTCCTTGCTCGAAAACATGGAAATTAAAAAATTCCTTGGCATATCTGAATGGTTGAAGAGTGAATACTTTGTATTTATTTGGGGTTGACAGTAATGTAAACTTAGTACTATTTATAATTACTCAATGTCTGCATACTATAATGTTGGTGAAGTACCGAACAAATACAAAAAGTCGTTCAAGGATGTACTTATCCAATATAGAGATATATATAAAAAATAGACATGTTGTTTATAAATGAAGGGCAATATCAATCAACAGATAATAGCAAGGAAAACTGCTTGAAAATTCCAACTAGTTGGACATTTGAAGGTTCATAAGAGAGACAAATAACTATAAAAACAATGTTGTGTTCTCTGTTGAATTATCTCAGGCCTCATTCAAAAAATGGGGCGTTGGTTAAAGACATTCAATTTCAAATGACCATCATATTATACAAAAAAAATTCATTTAGTGATTTGTATATTTTTGCAACTTCTACATTTAATTGATGTAAGTTTTATTGCACAATTCTTATATTATTTATGGACATCGTACCATGTATCTGGTAATGTGTTTCAAAAATTGTTGAACATGAAAGAAATATACATAGAAACATTGAACCATAATATTTTATTGACTGGGTTGTGTGTGTGTTTTTTTTGTTTGGAGATAGTACTAGAAGATTTGTTTCAAGTAAACCATGTGTTATTTTCGACTTCAATGGAATTTTGTTACACACATTTCATAAAATAAATAAATTTGTATTGCCACAAACACTGGATATCGAATCAACCACAAAGTATTATTTTATATGTCCAGGATTAAGGGAATTTTTTGAAAAATGATTTAGTATATTTGAAGTTGGGGTATGGACATCTGTACAACAAAAAAACGTTGACAAGTTTTTGCCAAAATTATTACAAAGAATGGGATTGCAAAGGGAACAATTTAGAGTAATTTTAATACAAGAATATTGTTCTTGCATAGCCAGAGAGGGTTATCAGGGTGATGGAAATCCTTATGTATTTCGCAAGCCTTAAAATAAAGTTTGGGACATTTCAATCCATGGTTGGGATGCTACAAATAGAGTGATTGTAGATGACTTGAAAGAAAAACATGTTTGTGACGAGGAAGGGAAGGGTATTATAACAAAAACTTATACTTGCCAAGATGTCAATGACACATTCTTGTTAAATCGATTATGGCCTTGCTTGCTGCACCTAAATGGCTTGAGTGATGTGAGGCAAATTGTGAATAAAATGAAAATGAAAGTATTTTGTTAAATAATACCCTTATGCTTTTTTGTACTATTATGTAAAATAAAGTTTGGGACATTTTGATCCATGGTTGGGATGCTACAAATATAGTGATTGTAGATGACTTGAAAGAAAAACATGTTTGTAACAAGGAAGGGAACTGTATTATAACAAAAAGATATACTTTCCAAGATGTCAATGACACATTTAGATCGATTATGGCCTTGCTTGCTGCACCTGAATGGCGTGAGTGATGTTAGGCCAATTGTGAATAAAATTAAAATGAAAGTATTTTGTTAAATAATACACTTGAATGTTTGTTTGTACTAGTATGTTCAATTTCGTTGTGATTATAATTCGTGTAAAGTGTTGATTTTGGTTTTTGAAAATGAAAAATAAGAGTTTGAAAGTGCTAAAATCTGTTTTAAAATTTCAAAATTAAGTATTGGAAGTGTCAAAAGTAGCCTTCCAAAATGGAAAAATCAGGTTCTAAACATTTTTGGTATGACATATATACATAGCATATTTATTATTTTAATATAAAATTTCGAGTTGGCTGCGTGGTGAGCAATACACTGAAGAGGAGATCCAGATATTAACCAAGGTTTGTGAGGGGGTAAGGTTTACCTATGTACCTTGTCTCCTTGATCAGTTTTTTTCTAAACCTTATGTTAAAATCCTAAAAACTATGTGCCTAAGCCAAACTCAAATGGGGGAATGATTAATAATTAAATGTTATTAATTACAACTTTGGGAGAACTTAATTAATTTTAATTAAGTTGTTAATGGAAATTAGTAAAGGAGGGAACGTGGTTCCTTTGGGATAGCCACATGGGAAACCGAAAGTTGACACTCATTTTCCAGGAATGCTGGGGCGAAATCCTAGTGGGTGGAAAATTACGGGGAAGATGAAAAATGGAGTAACAAATAGTGAAGAGTATCAGGGTGTGACTTTGAATTCACGGAGGTGAAGAAAACTCTATTTTAACAACTGGTTTTTACAACCTGTACTGGAATTGTATTTCCTTTGGTTGAATTAACCAGTCAATTGGCAATTTGTGCATGAAACCCTGAGTGGAATGCTGACACTTGTAGTGAAGTGTATCATTGTGTGTCTGTGAAGGAGCTCTGGTGGGTTAATTGCGGAATTGACAAGGAATTGGTTAGAATCTATTGTTTTGGTTGTGCCTGGTAGATATTATTTCATATTTCCCAGTTATATCTACATTGTCCCTATGAGTGAGTTGAGGGGGTTGATGAGTTATCTCTGGTTAATGTCTGTATCTCGGCTCGGGGGTAGACTTGGGAGCTGAAATAATACAAGATGGAAAAGTTCTATGGTTGGGTGGAGCGTAGCTCACACATAGTAAGTTGCTTGTTTCAGGACAAAATTCTCAAATAAGTATATTCATAATTCTAATTTCTCTGTTAAATGATAATTTCAGAGAAAGTAATGTTGATATTTCATGGTTTTGAATTTGTATTCTGTTATATATTAATCTCTGCAAGTATGCTTTGAGAAATTATGTTTGCGGCATTTCTGTGCATAATAAATATAATTTGGGTACAAATGAAATTTTAAAGAATTATATTTTGGGAATTCATATTTTCTGTGTTGAAATATTAAATTCCCTGTTTTAATTCAATCCCTAAGAATAGAATAACCATTAGATAGAATTTCCAGAATTGAATTAATTTCTGGAAATTGATGATCATTTTTTGTTTAAAGTATTTCTTTGGTTACATTTAGAAAAATATGAAGGAAATAACTCTTGGTACATATAAGAAGTTTTAGTAATGATATTTAATATTTTCTAAAGCTATAATTTTAACACTGAGGCCTCAACAGAACCATGCCCTTGGAGCTTGTTTGAGATCATATAGTGCCCTTTTCAATTTGCAAACCTAATCTATGTTTTCTCATAAGAGAAAACCTTTAGGATGTTCACTATAGACTTCTTTTTCAAGGTTTCCATTCAGAACTGTAGATTTAACATCCATTTGATATACTTTGAAGTTTTTGTAGCATGCAAAAGCTAAGAACATCCTGATTTCTTCGAGTATTGCTATAGGGGAAAGCCTTTCTTCAATGTCAATGCCTTCCACTTGAGCATATCCATTCCATACTAGCCTGGCCTTGTTTCATATTAATTTACCATCTTCATTTAACTTGTTCTTGAAAATCCACTTGGTCCCAATAACATTCTTGCCTTTAGGTCTTGGGACAATTTGCCAGGTTTGATTCTTCTCTATTTGGTCCAGCTCATCATTCATAGCTTTGATCCAATCATCACTTTTTCTAGCTTCTGCAAATGTTTTAAGCTCTACTAAAGAAAGTAATGCTTGTTCTTGATCATATAATAACCTTCTTCTTGTTTTAACTCCAGTACTTATGTCACCAATAACTTGAATTTCAGGATGATATCTTTGAACTCTTATTGTTGGTGATTTTGTATCAGATCTTGGAGAATCTTCTTCATCATTTTCTTGATATACCTCGTCTTATTTTTCTTCATGTTCAATCTCTTCTTCATCTTGTAAATCCTCTTCCCTTTGTGAGTCTTCCTCTTCCTTATCATTATTTGCTATCTCATCATCTTGAGTTCTAATTGTTCTAAGCTTCATGTCATCTACTCTTACATCTACACTCTTTATGATATGGTAACATCTTGTAGTCTTTGATTGTAACATCTATATGCTTTCTTGGTGGATGAATATCCTAGAAATATTCCCTCATCGGTTCTAGAGTCAAACTTACCAAGATCATCTTCATTCCTCTTTATGTAGAACTTACTACCGAACACTTTGAAATATTTGATCGAGGCAGGTATTCCATACCATAGTTCATAAGGAGTCTTGTCATTATTTACTCCGAGTTGTACTCTATTGAGTATATAAACAACTGTGTATATTTCTTCTCTCTAGTATGCATCTGAAAGTTTTGGTTCATTAAGCATAGCTCTGGCTGCTTCTTGGACTGTCATATTCTTTCTTTCCACAACGCCATTTTGATGAGGAGTACTTGGAGCTGAAAATTGTCTTTTAATTCCATGGGTTTTGTTAGCACTTAGAAATTTTCCTTTGGTTGTAGAAGGATAATCCTAAGGTAACTCTTTCAAACCAATATTTAGGATGAAAACTAGCCTTTTTCCTACTAGAGAGGGCTCTCTAAAAAATGGATATAATGGCTAGAGATATTTCAAACTGATTTTATTTTAAATTGTGAGAGGTTGAAAAATATAGATACCATTGGGCATGGAGTCAAAAACTATAAAATTTAAAAATCAACACAATTTTAACAATGAATGTTTTGCAAAGGGAAGGGAGTTACATTTTACAGTCAAATTCTTGTTTGGCAGGTGGTATTTGAAGAAAGAATGATAGTCCATCAACATTAGGCATCCATCAAGGATGAATCTAACATTGAATTTAGAGGAAAATATGTGAATAATTTGATCTGATTAAACCAGAGCATAGTTAAATAAATTTTGATTTAAAACAAACTCTCATCAAAGCATGAAAGAAAACATAATGGAAAGATAATTACTAGAAATAAAAAATCACATGAGGAAAGGGAAAACAAAAACTGTAAATTAATAACAAAGGAATATTTACTCTTGAAAATATGCATCAACTATGCTCGACCATCTTTATTCAAAATTGAAGGGCTCAATACAAAACGAGTATCCCTTCACGGGTTCTAACCCTTACTACATTGCCAAAAATTTCCTTTTATACATTGTAAAACCTATCGAGGTAAGACCCTAATTGATTCATAACTAAAAATAGCAAATTATAAACTAACTACTACATTCCACTTTGTTCAAAATTTATACAATTTCTAAAATTTCTCAGAATATAACATTTGATGTCTCTCTATTGGTTGTAGTTGCTGAAAGGGCTTCTTTCTTGAATAGTAGTATTGAAGTGTGCAACTTGTACTTCATTTTCCCATGACTCTCCATTGTCTTCAATTGCTCTGTAGAAGGTATCTCATAACTAGTCATCTCCTACACCAAAACTTTCATCTCTTTGTGCTCTTCAATTGAAATCAGAGGAATCTTTTCACCTATAATGGCTAGCTGGTTTAGAATTTCAAAATCATCTGAGAGTTTCTCCAATAGAATTTCCCCTGTTAGAACATGAGTCAAATATTCAAATTTCTCATGGTTGATCCTGATGTTAAATAGTAAATCCTTATTATTTTTCTAGGAAATTAACTCACTATTTACATCCCAAGGAAGTCCCTTTTGTATTAGCCTTTCAAATCCCTTTTTGAAGGATTGAACCTGTTTCTTCATCTGTTCTTCTCTAGCCTGAACATTTTCAATGTAAGATTTTTTTCCAATGACTCTCCTAGCCCAAGTTATGATTGTTACCCTGTTTTTGATAGCCATGGCTTTCATATCATCTTTTGTCAAAGTATTTAATAAACTTATGGTATTATGGGTTGTATCTTTTGGTTTCTTATCTAAAACTTCTCTCGTTGTTGTACAACTTTGTAAGCTATCATCTGCTCTGGCTTCCTTTGTTTTCATAAAATTTAAATAATGACTGAATTTTGCAGCCTCATTGATGATTGAATCCCAAATCAAATGACTTGCACCTTGAAATGGTAGTTGTCCTATCACTTGAATTATGAACCTCTTATTTCTGTCTACCAATTGATTATTCTTATTTTTCAAGTCTTTTTTTTTTATGATTTTCCTCTTCTAGTCTTTGTTTTTCTTCTTTTAGTTCTTTTATATCCACCTCTTTCAAGCTAACTTGGGACATAGCTTCAATTATATCATATGTGCTTGCTTCTTTTTTTCCTTTATCTAATCGTTGCTTCTCTTGTGCTACATTTTCCAATTTGGCCTTTAGATCTTCAATTTGAGTCTAAAGACTCAATATATCTTTCTCCCAACTTACCTCTTTTTCCTCAAACCTGAGAAATTTAGCTCTACAATCATCCAATTCCTGAGATAAAGTTTCTTTTTCTTGTTCCAACATAGTTAATTCAAAGGCTTGAATTAATCGAGTTGCTGGAATTTTAATCTTTTTCTTAAGTAATTGGATAGTGTTTTCTTTCTCATCTAAAAGATTTTTACTTTCCTCCCCTCTATTTGGTTCATCATTGCTCTCCACCAAGTCATATTTCAATCTTTTTATGTGTTGTTGATGAGCTTTGTTCTCTATTTTCTCTTGCTTCAACTGGATTTCCATCATGTTCACTATATTCTATAGTTTTTCCACTTTTAAAGTAGCTTTCATCAAATCAGTATAAATCACCTCTCCAGTCTGTCTATGTAGGTTAATTTTATCAGGGACTGGTATCTTCTGCAAATTCAATTTCATCTATGTGACCTTATCATCAGACGATATGACTAAATTCAAAGTATTTTTGGCTAGATATCTGCTAGTCATCAGAGTAATTTCTGAATCAGCAACATTCATAACTTTTGGAAACAACGTATGCATTGCTTATGTTGTTATTTGTTTGTATTGCCCATATTTTACATATATTTCAGCTCTTGATTGAAATTTGCTAGAATCACCTGCCGCTCTTGCCTCATCAAATTTGTATTCCTCTACTTGAATTTTTGGCCCTTGGTATTTTTCTTTCTTCTTTCCATTTTATTTGTCAAATACAACTACTTCATCTTTCTGGATTGATTTTAATCTTTTGGATTCTCTTTCTTCCTCCATCTGCATATCAATACTTTCATAAGAACTTATTTTACTTGTTTTTTCAATATTTTCCAGGGTAGGTACCAACTCAGCTGAAACTTTATCCAAGGTAGAATTTTTAGCATCAAAACTTCCCGATACTTCTGTGTCTGATTCATATTGTAGTAAATTTTCCATCTTCACCAATCCTTCAACCTCCTGGTGATCAAAGGCTTTACTTTTTTTTTGTTCCATTATTTCAGAAATAACAAGACAAGGATCATAATTTATAGCAATGGATTTCCTAAAAATTAGTGCTTCTAGTGTTAAATTTTGAGCATTAATTCATAATAATCTGGGATATTTATTGAGATAACATCATGTACAGTATATCAATGCATATCAATCATAACAAGCATGTCAATCATCACAAGAATCAAAAGCATGAGAGACAATAGACACACAGAGTTTCCGTGGGGAAAACCCTAAGGTGAGAAACCCCACAACTTCCTCAGAGATAGAAAGAGCAATGGCTCAACCAAAGTACAACCAAATACACAGAGATAGTCTTCTACTAGCAGGTGATCCTCCTCCTCACATGTCCGCCACTTTCCGAGTGAAGGAAGAATGAGTTTTCGAGTGATCCAAATAGAGATCTCCCGATCTCTATTTATACTTGTTATGTTTTCCCAATAACCTTATGGGGCCGACTTGTCTAGCTAGGTAAATTAACCACATATTACATAAATTCAGGCCGACCCCTTACTAGGTGGTCTCATAACCCATCGGCAAGTTAACACACTTGCGACACTTGTCAATACAAATGACGACACTTCCTTATAGAGGAATAGCACATCTCTATAAGGGTACAATAAATATATAATAGAAATACATTCCGAAGTTACATATACATCAACACTCCCTCTTATCTAGGAAGGTATTTCTCGACACAGATCTACTAGCACAAGTGTTCTTCTCTGGATCATAGTCATCGATGCATCGTCCTTGAATCATCGTCACTACTGCTACTATCTCAACCAATCTCTGAATCGGCTTGTCATAGGAAGTTCTACAGAGCCATTCCTTTTTCATACTGGATGTAGGCCCACCACCTACAGGTCTTCATCATCAATGGGCATACTGTGGATCCTAGGACTGATTTCATGCATCAACAAATTCTAGTGCAGACTATAGTTTCTTTTACATGTTGACCTTCACAAAAACTACTCAGAGCATCCCAGGATGTTATGAGCACACTGCTCTACCTGTCTGGATCTCGATAGAGCATCCTAGGATGTTATGAGCACACCTCTCTACCTGTCCATATTTTAAAGGATCTTTTCTATGTGAACTTTCGCAAAACCTACTCAGAGCATCCTAGCACAGACTATAGGATATCAAGTGAGAAACCCAAGAGGTTATGAGCACACCGCTCTACCTATCCAGTTTTTAAAGGATCTTTTCTATACGAAATTGTAGAAAAACCTACTTAGAGAATCCTAGCGCAGACTATAGGATCTCAATTGAGAAACCCAGGATGTTACGAGCACACCGCTCTACCTGTCCAATTTTTAAAGGATCTTTTCTATGCTACCTATAGCAAAACCTTGAAAGAGAATCCTAGTGCAGACTATAGGATCTCCTAGGATCTTTTCTATGCTACCTACACAACCTGTCCATGACAACAGAGTATCAAACCGATACTCACATACATCATCTTGATGTACATCATCATAGCATCAACCTGATGCATATCATATAGAGTGACATCCTGAAGCTCATCATCTGTGATCACACTGATCAACATAGCATCAACTTCATGCATATCATCTAGAGAAACATCCTGAAGCTTGTCATCTGTGATCACCCTGATCAAACAATATATCCATTTGATGCATACACAGTATCTACCTGATACATGTCATACATGATCTACCTGATCATACAATGCATCCATCTGATATACATAATGCATCCACCTGATACATACATAAGTACATGATCTACCCGATCATACAAGTATCCACCTGATACATAAACAAATACATGATCTACCTGATCATATCCAGCACGCAACATGATGCGTACATAAATACATATAAATGATCCAACTGATCATATCTAGCATCCAACATGATGCGTACATACATATAAATGATCCAACAGATCATATCCAGCATCCAACATGATGCATACATACATACATATAAATGATCCAACTGATCATATCCAACATCCAACATGATGCATATATAAATACATGATCACACTGATCAAAGCATCCAACATGATGCATATATAGAGTAGTAACCGAAGCATCCTCCTGATTCTCATCATCCAGTGCTTACATCCACAACCGTGTGAAGGATCCTCCTTCCAACATGCTTGGAATGGCTTCAGCAAATGTGTCCATCACTTCTTCCTTGAAGTGTCATCGATCTGAAGAACACCAAGACTCTCCCTGAAGTATTCAAACTTCACTCTGGCTAGTGGCTTCGTTAGTACATCTGTAATCTTCTCATTCATCGCAACATAGAGGAGCTTCGCTGCTCCTCTCTGCACCATATCCCTGATATAGTGATATTTGATCTCTATGTGTTTCGACCTATCATGAAACACTGGGTTCTCAGATAGTTTCACACAACTCTGTTTATCACAGAAGATACCAGTAACATCCAACGGGAGATCAAATAACTCAGACAGTAGCTTCCGAAGCCATACTACCTCACAACTAGCCGAACAGGATGCAACATACTCTGCCTCGGCTGTACTCACTGCTACGCAGGACTGCTTCCTACTAAACCAAGAGATCACACCTGATCCCATACTGAAGCAGCACCCAGAAGTGCTCTTCCTATCTGCAGCACTTCCTGCCCAATCTGAATCAACATAACCCTGTAGGTTAAAATTTTGATTTGCTTCATACATGAGCCCATAATCAACTGTACCCTTCAAGTACCTCAGAATATGCTTTACAGCAATTAGGTGAACACTCCTCAGATCCGTCAGGAACTGGCTCAATGTGTTCACAGCAAAGGAAATATCTGGTCTCGTGTTTATCAGGTACATCAAGGACCTAATCATCTGACAATACATAGAGACATCAACCTGCTCAGATGAAGCATCACATAGAAGCTTCAAGTTCGATGCCATAGGTGTGGCCATGGCCTTGCAATCCATCATCCCGAACGTCTTCAGGATATCTATTGTGTACTTCACTTGTCCAAGGAAGATCCCATCTGAACTCTACCACACCTCCATACCTGAAAAATAGTGCATCATCCCCAAGTCCTTCATATTGAACTCGGCAGCAAGCTTCCTCTTTGTATCAATAATCTATCTGTCATCTGCTATTACAAACAAGTCATCTACATACAGGAGTAGAATCAAAGGATTCCCTTCCTCAACCTTGTAGTAAAGGTTGAAATCCACTTTACTCTTGGTAAAGCACAAACTAGATAGGAAACTATCTATCCTACCATACCAAGTTCTAGGAGCTTGTTTTAAGCCATACAAGGCTTTCTTCAATCTGCACACATACGATGCCCTGTCATGTGTTTCAAAACTGAGTGGCTACTCCACATACACTTCCTCTTCAACTACACCATTCAAGAAAGCAGTCTTGATATCCATCTGGTGTATCTTCCATTTCATCGCTACAGCCAGAGAAAGTACTGTTCTGATGGAAGTATATCTGGCTATAGGAGAAAAAGTTTCTTCGTAATCTATTCCCTCTTTCTGAGAGAAGCCACGAGCTACAAATCTTGCCTTGTATTTTTCTATGCTTCCATCTGCAGCATGCTTGATTTTGTAGATCCATTTGGAAGTCACAAAAGACTTCCCTTCAAGTCTTGGGACAACATCCCAAACATCATTTTTCATTATTGATTGGTATTCCTCGACCATGGCATCCTTCCATTCTTTTTTTTTCCGCTGCTTCTTCATAACTGGAAGGTTCTTTGTTCATGATATCACAGAGTAAAGCAACATAGCTGGTATGTGATCTGGTTCTCTTCTTTGCTCTGTGTTCTTCTTCTGGAATGCCATATCTTTCTGCATCTTGAATGAGCTCTCTAGTCCATGCAGGTTTCCTCTTGTGAGAGTTATTCTCACGGGGTGGATCTACAGGTTGTTGTGGATCTTCAATTTCACGATCAACATCTAGAATTTCTTTAGTCATGGTAGTGTCTTGAAATCTAGTTTCCTTAGGTTCTTCATAAAGTTCAATAGGTGTCTTCCTTGATTTGATGAATGCTGAGTTTTCATCAAATGTCACATCCCTGCTTACATCAATCTTCTTGAACCCTGGAAAGTATATTCTGTAAGCCTTCGAGCTTTCACTGTAACCAACAAAGATACCCTTCTTTCTTAAAGGATCTAGATTAGTCCTCTTTTCTTTTGGGACATGAGTATATACTAGACAACCAAATATTCTTTGATGGATGAATTCAGGTTTCTTACCAGAGAATACCTCTTCTGGTGTCTTGTTGTCCAATATCTCGTGGGGTGTTCTATTCTACACATATACAGTTGTCCTAGCTACTTCTGCCCATAGATGCATAGGTAGATCCTGGTCATGCAGCATTTCCCTTACTGATTCCATGATTGTTCTATTCTTTCTTTCTACAACTCCATTCTGTTGTGGATTGTAAGGAGTAGTCAACTCCCTCTTAATCCCTGAATCACTGCATATCTTCTTGAAGCCACCTGAAGTGAATTCTCCACCATTGTCGAATCTGAATGTTTTGATCTTCTTATCAGTTTGATTCTCCATCAAGGTTTTGAATTCCTTGAACTTATCAAACAATTCATCTTTGTTCTTCAAGAAGTAAATCCAAATCTTCTTGGAGAAGTCATCAATGAAAGAGACATAGTAAACATACCCACTCAGAGAACTAGATGACATCGGACCGCATACATCGGAGTGGATAATTTCCAAGATACCTTTTTCCTTGCTTTCACTGCTTGGAAATGCCTTCTTAATGTTCTTTCCTTTTTCACATCCTTTGCAAACACCTTCATGCTTGGTCTTAATTTCAGGAAGACCTTCTACAGCTTTACTTGCAATTGGTAATGCTTTGTAGTGCATATGTGCAAGTTTTCTATGCCAAAGTTCACTTGGCTCCATGGAATCATGTACCATTGCATGTTCAGGTTGTCCCTTCAATTTATACAAACCTCCCTCTTGCTCTCCAATCACCACTGCATCATCAATAGTTTTACCCTTTGGCCACATTAGGACTTGGCCATCTACAAATGCAACCCTCATGCCTTTTTCATCCAATGCAGATATGGAGAGTAGATTCTTCTTCCGACCATGTACATAAAGAACTTCTTTCATATTCAAAGACTTTCTAGAATCTAGGTTGTAGGAGGATTCACCACTTCCTTTGATAGGGTATTGATAATCATCCCCAAGTTTCACTTTATGGGGTGATTCATGTTCATATAGGTTTACAAAAGATTCTTTAAACCCAGTCATGTGTTTGGAAGCCCCACTGTCAATTAAACAATCATTACAACCATGAGAGATAGTACCTGTGAGAGTAGATATTAAAACATACTCTTATTCGCTTGTTGAGTCATCATCATCACTTTCTCCTCTAGTTTTCTTCTTGGGAGGTTCATCATCCTCAGCAGCATGAGCATGATATATTCTTTTGTTATTCTTCTTCCTCTTGTTGAAATTGTTGTTGTTGTCTTTCTTCTTCTTGGGACAGTATGAAGCAAAGTGTCCCTTCTCATTGCATTCAAAACATCGAACATTAGATAGATATTTCTTTTTGTGATGAGGGTGAGAATGTTTCTTATTATGAGATCACTCCGTCTTAAACTTGCTTCCCTTGGTGTGAGCTGTGAGAGCTTGATCTTCATTCCCCATCTTTTCTTCTTGGGCCACAAGCCTTGCTTCTTCTTGAGAGCATTCCTCCCACAGTCTACTGAAAGAGACCAACTTCTTTCTTGCACAGATTCCTTGGATAAAGGAATCCCATGACCTAGGTAGGCCATTTAGTGTGGTCATAACAACTTCACCATTGTCCACTACTTCATCAACAACTTCAAGTTGTTCCTTGATCTGAGAGACCTTGGAGAAGTAAGATTGAATGGTCTCTCCATTCAATAGCTTGACCCCTTTCAATTTATTCCGCAGAGTCATCTTCCGATTTATGTTCTTCCCTTCAAACAGCTTGGTCAGGGAATCAAACATAGCCTTGGGTGTCTTTAGAGATGACACATGTGGAATAAGATGGTCCTTAATAGAATCAATAATGATTGTCTTTGCCTTGACCAAGCTCTTCTTATACAATATCTTAGCCTCTTCATCCTCTGGGATAGGGATGTCTTCTTTTACATATGAGTCCAACTCACTCTCTTCTAGGATTAACCCAATCCTATACTTCAAGGCTCGGAATTTATCAGCTCCTTCAAGATTATCCTCAAGCTTGGTGTGGTGAGACATTTTAAAGAGTACTTCAAATGGAAATAGAAAATATTTAGGTCTTACCACTTGATTTGCTGAAAACTCGATCTTGTCCCACATTAGGGTTTGTCGGAAAAACCCTAAAAATTCAAAATGTGAATTTCAACTTTCTAAAAGGATAGAAAGATGCGCCTTGATGATCTGATCAGCCTGGTGTATTCAGAATTTGAGATTTGCAAAGATTCACCCTTCAAAAATTCCTTTTTGTCTTCTCGAGTTCACTAGGGAGGACCCTAAATTACAGTTTGAGTTTCCAAGAGATCTACCCAACCAAAAATCTCGATCCAAAGCTCTAAACTTCGATTTTTCCATGGAGCTTCCAGTTGTGTCTTTAGATTTCAGAAATTCCCATTTTTGTGGAAACCCTAATTTTAGGGCCAAATCTAAAAATGCTCAGAATTGAATTATGATTGGACAGATAGATTCACCTTGATGAGTAGAGTCAATCTACTATACTATGTTTCCAAAATCTGTGGAGAGAAACCCAATAAACAAGAAAACCTAGTTTCCGTCACTACACAATGTCTTCTTCTGAGGTTAGCTCTGATACCAGGTTAAATTTTGAGCATTAATTCACAATGCTCTAGGATCTTTACTGAGAGAACAACATGTACAGTATATCAATGCATATCAATCATAACAAGCATGTCAATCATCACAAGAATCAAAAGCATGAGAGACAATAGACAAACCGAGTTTCAGTGGGGAAAACCCTAAGGTGAAAAACCCCACAACTTTCTTAGAGATAGAAAGAGAAATGGCTCAACCAAAGTACAACCAAACACATAGAGATAGTCTTCTACTAGGAGGTGATCCTCCTCCTCACATGTGCACCACTTTTCGAGTGAAGGAAGAATGAGTTTCTGAGTGATCCAAATAGAGATCTCCCGATCTCTATTTATACTTGTTCTATTTGCCCAATAACCTTATGGGGCCAACTTGTCTAACTAGCTACATTAACCACATATTACATAAATCCGGGCCGACCCCTTACTAGGTGGTCTAATAACCCATCGCCAAGTTAACACACATGCGACACTTGTCAATACAAATGATGATGATTCCTTATAGAGGAATAACACATCTCTATAAGGGTACAATAAATATATAATAAAAATACATTCCGAATTTACATATACATCGACATCTAGATGTTTGTCTACAAAATGAAGAGCATTCTTGTTCTTGATGATAAAAGGACCAATTTTTAAAGGGAACTTTATATCTGAAGCTTTCTTGACAGCTAGAAAATGTTCATTTTCTACTGTCAATTTCTGTTTAATAAACTCCAAAGCAAAAACTCTCACAGTAGAAAAGGTTGGTAGAATATAGGCCTCCTTAACAAATCCATAAAGTCAGTTACTGTATGTTGCATTAGTAAATCCAGTCTCCAATTTCTTTTTCCAGGATTAATTGCATCAGGGTCTTCATCTCTGATAATAATCTAGGAAAATTTTCTCCAAAGAACAATATGTATACTTCTGACAAAATAAAATTCATAAAATTAAACATATTGTTTTCCACTGTTTCTGAAAACATTGCCTGTGGGAAATGTAAATCTTTTTCACTGAAAAACAGGAGCATTTTTATCAGATGTGTCTGGAATCTGAAATGTTTAGAAGTGTGGAAATTCACTAACTGAGAGTGGATGTTCCTAGCTAAGAATTCATCAAATTTAAGGTAGGGCACTTGACTATCATCCATTTATGGTTTACCAACACTTAATCTGAAAAGAAAACTTAACTAGACCTTTGTGACCATGGAATCATGATCGAACCCTAAAAACCATGAAACGAGTAACAAAAATAACTATGAATTTTCATCAAAGAAATTACTGTCAAGTGGATATCGTGTGTCATCAATGGCAAGCTCAAGTTTCAGATAGCCGGTCATGAAGGTTTGTTTGGTCTCAAGGGATGATTGTCTATACTGGCTAACTAGGGCTTCTTCGGAAAAATCTTCATGGTCGTGGGAGGAAAACATGGGTACTTCTAGAGATTTCTTAATGGTAGATGCATTTACAGGGAAAATAATTTTCATTCTTGATGAATTCATAATGACTCTTTCACTTTGACAATAATTTACTGCACACCACGAAATGAAATATCGAAACCCTAAATCTTATTCTGGACAGAAATCGATAAAACCAAACTTATAAGCATTGTGCACATCCAAATTTTGTTTATATAAACCCTCCAAGTTGCTTTTGATTTCTGAAACTGAGAATTTAACCATTATGGGGTCATGAATGTCACTATCTCTATCTTGTAGGGTTTCTTCTATCCTCATAGTTTCAACATTATGAGGGTCTATTTCACTACTTCCTTCCATTATGTAAACAGTTCTAGTTACTTTAACGAGTTTTAGACGAACTATCGGGAACTACTTCCTTCCATTATGTAAACAATTGAACATGTCCATGCTCTGCCACTTTCCTACAGCACATACTTGTTCCAATCATCCGCCGTTGAAAAGACAAGTGTTAACTTTTCATGTGCCCTTGTCTTTTATATACACCTGAAGTTCGTTTCGTAACGCGGGCAGGTGGTTTTCCTTACCGCTTTCTCTGATTGCGAAATGATGTCGGGACGACACACGTACAGTGGTATGGTATTTCACAACCGCTTTGACCTCCATTTTGTTGTTAAATTTTGAGCATTAATTCACAATACTCTGGGATCTTTACTAAGAGAATAACATGTATAGTATATCAATTCATAACAATCACAATAAGCATGACAAGCATCACAAGAATCAAAAGCATGAGAGACAAGAGACACAGAGTTTCCGTGGGGAAAACCCTAAGGTGAAAAACCCCACAACTTCCTCAGAGATAGAGAGAGAAATGGCTCAACCAAAGTACAACCAAAATACACTGAGATAGTCTCCTAGTAGCAGATGATCCTCCTCCTCACTAGTGCACCACTTTCTGAGTGAGAGAAGTATGATTTTTCGAGTGATCCAAATAGATAACTCCCAATCTCTATTTATACTAGTCTATTTGCCCAGTTACACTACGGGGCCGACTTGTCTAGCTAGGTACATCCACAATATAATATATATTTCAGGGCCGACCCCACACATGGTGTTCTAATAACCCATCGCCAAGTACACACACTTGCGACACTTGTCAATACACATGACAACACTTCCTTATAGAGGAATAACACATCTCTTATAAGGGTATAATAAATATATATGAAATACATAGATGAAATACATTCTGAAGTTACATATACATCAACACTCCCTCTTAACTAGGAAGGTATTTCTCGACACAGTTCTGCTAGACAAGTCTTCTTCTCGGGATCATCGTCATCATCATCGTCACTACTGCTGCTATCTCAACCAATATCTGACTCTACTCGTCATAGGAAGTTCTACAAATCCAGTCCTTTTTCATACTGGATGTAGGCCCACCACCTACAGGTCTTCGTCATCACTAGCCATACTGTGGAATCCTCAGGACTTATTACGTGCATCACAAAACCTTGCAAGAGCATCCTAGGACTTATTACGGGCACATAGCCCAACCTATCGGATCTCCCAGGGAGCTATTACATGTGACCCTACCACAAAACCTCGAAAGAGAATCCTAGGACTAATTACGAGCACACAGCTCAACCTATCAGATCTCCCAGCGCGCTATTATATGTGGTCACCACAATACCTTGCAAGAGTATCCCAGGAATTATTAGGGGAACACATCCCAACCTATCAGATCTCCTAGGGAGATATTACATGTGGTCATGGAAAAACCTTGCAAGAGCATCCCAGGACTTATTACGAGTACACAGCTCAACCTATTGGATCTCCCAGGGCGCTATTATATGCCATAGGACAAAACCTCGAAAGAGCATCTTCCAGATATCCCAGAAAGCTATTATATGCCGGTGGAAAAACCTTGCAAGACTATCTGTAGATCTCCCAGGGTGCTATTATATGTCCTCCCAAAGCAAAACCTCAAAAGAGCATTTTCCAAATCTCTGAGGGAGCTATTATATGCCAGCAGCAAAACCTAGCAAGAGAATCTGCAAACCTCCCAGGGCACTATTATATGCTTATCTGTAAAACTTGTCCACGGCTACAGAGTATCAACCTAATACTCACCATACATCATCCTGATGTATACATGATCATCCTGATCATTATCACTGCAACATCCTGCTGCATGTCATCTGGAGCAACATCCTGAAGCTTGTCATCCATGATCATCCTGATCATATAATGCATCTACCTGATGCATACCAAGTATCTACCTGATACATATCATCATACATGATCCACCTGATCATACAATGTATCCGCCTGATACAAATACAAAAACATGATCCACCTGATCATACTTGATACATATCAACATACATGATCTACCTGATCATACAATGTATCCACTTGATGCATATACAGATACATGGTCCAAGCATCCAACATTATGCATATACAAAATACATACAAATGATCCAACTGATCATATCCAACATCCAACATGATGCGTACATACATATACAAATAAATGATCCAACTGATCATATCCATCATCCTCCTGATGCATATACAGAGCAGTAACTGGAGCATCGTCCTGATGCTCATCATCCAGTGCTTACATCCATAGCCATGTGAATGATCCTCCTTCCAACATGCTTGGAATGGCTTCTGCAAAATGTGTCCATCACTTCTTCCTTGAAGTATCATCAATCTGAAGAACACCAAGCCTCTCCCTGAAGTACTCGAACTTCACCCTGGCTAGTGGTTTCGTCAGCGCATCTGCAATCTGCTCGTCCATCGCAATGTACAGGAGATTCACATCTCCTCTCTGCACCATATCCCTGATATAGTGATATTTGATCTCTATGTGTTTGGACCTATCATGAAACACTGGGTTCATGGACAACTTCACACAACTCTGGTTATAACAAAAGATACCATTAGCATCCAACAGGAGATCAAATAACTCAGACAGTAGCTTCTGTAGCCATACTGCCTCACAACTAGCTAAATAGGCTGCAACATACTCTGCTGTAGCTGTACTCAGTGCTACGCAGGATTGCTTCCTACTAAACCAAGAGATCACACCTAATCCCATACTGAAGTAGCATTCATATGTGCTCTTCCTATCTGCAGAACTTCCAACCCAATCTGAATCAACATAACCCTACAGGTTAAACTTTTGATTCGCTTCATACTTGAGCCCATAATCCACTGTACCCTTCAGGTACCTCAGAACATGCTTTACAGCAACCAGGTGAACACTCCTGGGATCCCTCAGGAACTGGCTCAATGTGTTCACCGCAAAGCAAATATCTGGTCTCGTGTTCGTCAGGTACATCAAGGACCTAATCATCTAACGATACATAGAGACATCAACCTGCTCAGATGAAGCATCACATAGAAGCTTCATATTCGATGCCATAGGTGTGGCCATGGCCTTGCAATCCATCATCCCGAATCTCTTCGAGATATCTACTGTGTACTTCCCTTGACCAAGGAAGATCCCACCCGCACTCTGCCACACCTCCATACCTAGGAAATAGTGCATCATCCCCAGGTCCTTCATATCGAACTCGGCAGCAAGCTTTCGCTGCATGTCGGCAATCAATATATCTTCACCTGTAATAAATAGGTCATCCATATACAAAAGTAGTATCACTAGATTGCCTTCCTCAACCTTGTAGTAAAGGTTGGAATCTGCTTTACTCTTAGTAAAGCCCAAATTGGATAGAAAGCTGTCTATCCTACCATATCAAGTTCTGCACATATATGACTCCCTGTCGTATGTCTCAGAACGAAGTGGCTGCTCCACATACACTTCTTCTTCAACTACACCATTCAAGAAAGCTGTCTTGAAATCCATCTGGTGTATCTTTTATTTGTCACTTTATATTTCTCTATGCTTCCATCTGCAGCATGCTTGATCTGATAGTTCCATATGGAAGTCATAGCAAACTTCCCTTTAGGACTTGGGACTGCATCCCAAACATCATTCTTCATGATCGACGGATCATGGCATTCTTCCATTTCTTCATCCTAGATCCTGGGAACTTCAATATCTTCAATAGATATCTTTGTTGCTGGAACAAATGTTGTAGTCCTTCTTTTGTAGGTGAAGGTATACGGTCTTTCCTACAAGACAAGTTAAATTACATGATTAGAAACATCTCATAGTTTTCGGAACAAATTCTTATACATAAAGAAATATGTCATACAGTCATGCAATTAACTTAGCCAATACAACATTTATCCATATTCTGTAACTTTCTAGATTCCTTCCAATCTCTACCAGAACATTGTTAAGAGTGTGCACAACTCCCAACATGTCAGCAAAGAGGTTTCATTCTAGATAAGTAGCAATGGAATGTTGTATAGTGCCATAGGCCACTTACCCATCATATGCATATCAGTAGTATATTGTTCATTAATGAAATTCATTCTACTATGCACAATACATATCATAAGTATAGGAACATGAGCATATACATCTTTGAACAATTTTATTTAAACAAACAAATATGCAAGAAATGATAATTAAAATACTTATCTTTGTTTGTTGTTGGGTGGACTCCCTCTGAGTCTTTGCTTCCTTGTAGGAGCTGCTGGAGTAGCTTCTTCTACACCTTTCTGTTGTGGAATGTAGAAAGATGGTCAACACCCTTTGAATATCTGCATCCTTGCAAGAGCTGCTGGAGTGTGCTCCCTCTTGATCTTTGCTTCCTGGATTACCTGTCCTTGAACTTATATTCATCCTTGGTCCCTATGCATGCTTATTAGTATCATGATTGTGTTATCCTTGTAATCTCATACAAAAACATACATTCATTAGTATATGTTCGGATATCCACATCATCTTTTTTAGGATCTTGCATGCAATTAGGGTTTGCATGCAAATTCTAGGGTTTGCATGCACTTTGCATGCATCATAGTCACCACTTTGATGCCTCCAGCACCTTAGCCACCTTATTCTAGAATCCAGGAGCTTCTTACATCAGTTCATTAGCCCTCCTAGTCAGGAAGGCGCCCACTTCTCACCTACTGCCAGAGAAGGGCACACTTCTTCACCTACCATTGCAGTTCCACATCAGTTACACTCAGTTAGCTCCGATTCTCCCTGATTTGTGGCTAGTTTCACTCCCGACTGACTGTTTCACTCTGTTGGACCTCCAGATTGACTAGATTACTTGTTCTGACTTCACTTAGCATCCCATGTGCCCTCCACTGAGCCCACTTCCCTATATCGGTGCTACATAGTTCAGTTACACATGTTACACTCAGTTAGACTCAGATTGACACCTGGATGACTGGTTCTTGTGCATTGATGACCACCACTGATTGATGATGAGGACTCCTAGTTGGAGTCAAGCTACTCCATTCAGTGATTCGAATGATCTCCTTAGGAAATTCGAATTTCTCAGTCATTGTTACCAGATTGTATTGTAATTATTCACCCTTATTGGGATATTGAGCACTAATGCATGCTTTGCACAGTTTTACACCATTTTTCTGAGCTTCATCTATTGTGATTGATTTAATTGTTCATTAGATCTGCTGTGACTAATTTTACATGGTATCAGAGCCATTGCAAGGACAATATATCTTTTCTACAGGTGTTTCTACAAGAAGATTTGAGTGAATTTGCTCAAAAATTACAAAAAGTTTTGGCATGAAAGATCTCAAGGGCATTCGCTCCTGTGCATGTAAATCTTGAAAATACTTCCAATACCACTCTAGAAGCTTGAGTTTCCACATAAATCCTAGAACTGATGCATTGGACCCATTCAACATTGCTTGATCTCCAATCCCAGGTGTGATGCAACTCTAAAAGGGTGGATTGTTCGACCTCATTGTTCTTGGTTTTATTATGATTTGCAGGTTATTGTCTCCATCAATTGCATTTGCTACCTTGCCCTTGCAAGCTTTTCTACATCAGTGTGCACTCGCTCCTAGCAATGGAATACCCTTCTTCAAAGACTATCCTCACCCCATTCAATTATTTTGATTGGAAAGATGATATGGAGATCATATTACGTTCAAAAGGTTACTACTGAGTCACTCTTGGTCTTGAATTGGAGCCAAACACCTTGTCAGATAGAACCAAGCACTACAACAAGCTTGATGAAGCTTATGGTATTCTTTGTCTCTCCATCTCCAAAGATCTTCACTTCCATCTCAACGGATTGAAAACTCCAAAAGCTATATGGGAGCAACTTGAAACACTATTTGGCAAGCAGGACAAGCTTAGGGATTTTCAATTAGAGAATGAATTGATTCCCCTTAGTCTTAAGAATTTCGAGACCATTAATGAATTCTTCACAAAATTCAAGAACTTGAACATGTAGTTGAAGAATATGGAGTTATCAAAGAGGATAAGCAATTGTTCCTCTCCATTCTCAGCAAGCTTGGTAAAGATTATTCGATATTGGAATATGCCTACCTTGAATGCCTTCATTGAGTCCGTCACAAAAGAGCATGATAAGTTGATTCAAATGGGGTCCATAAGCTCCAAATATTCAGACCTATATGTTCAAGGACCCAAGATCTCGAATGGTAAAGAAAAGAAAAAGAAGGAGAAGCCCAAATTCGAACCTCACAAGCAAAGAGAGAAAGGAAAACAGACGGATGCACCATCCAGTTCGAAGTTCAAGCAAAAGGGCAAAGAAAGTAACCAAAAATATAAATGTACTTATTGCAACCATGGATTTCATCCCGAAAGTTCATTTATGAAGAAGACTATATATCAAATGGCCCTCCTTTTGGAAAAGAACAACATAACTCTTCCCGACGGTGCAAGGAAGAAGGATAAGAATGATGATCATGAAAGAGGACAAGCACTCATGGCAACTATTTCAAAGCCCACTACTCTCTTGATAGATTCAGGTGCATCGAATCATATGGCTGAAAATATTGATTCTTTTTCTTCATTCGATCCAAACAGCTCCATCCCCATCCATTTGGGAGATGACTCAAAAATTTCTTCAAAGGGCAAAGGTACGATTCATGTAGATCATGGAAGCTTTCAGAATGTTCTCTATGTGCCTTCCTTGGCTTCAAATATTCTTTTTGTGTATCAAATGACACACACTGGTGAACCGAAGCAAGTTACATTCAGCCCTAATACAGTTGTAATTTATGATATCAAAAGTGGAAGACTTGTTGCAGTCGGAAAGGAGAACCACACTACAAAATGCTACGAGTTTTCACACTTTATTCCACTTGCAAAGCCCACTGCTCTTCGCACACATGGTAATGAGGTTAGTAGGATTTGGCATGAAATATTTGGACATCTTAATTATAAGTATTTGCTGATGTCATCAAACAATTCCATGGTAAATGGTCTTCCACAACTCCATTCGTCGAAGGGAATATGCACTGGTTGCATTATTGGGAAGCACCCCGAGCACAGATTCGACCACGGGAAAGCTAGCAGAGCTTCTATAGTTTTGGGGTTGATACACTCTGATATCAATGGTCCGCTGCCCCATATGTCATTAAATGGTTCAAGGTATGTTTTGACATTTATTGATGATTTTTCCCGCTTTACATGGGTATTTTTTCTCAAAAACAAGTCAGAAGTGCTTGGAAAATTCAAGGATTTAAGGCTTCTGTTGAGACCGCCACTGAGAGCAAGATCAAAGCTCTTAGATATATATGATAATGGTCAATAATATATCAAGTCCGAGTTGCTACAACTTTGTGCTCAAAGTAGAATTCAGATCCAACATACATTTCCCTACACACCCCAGCAGAACGGTGTAGTGGAAAGGAAAAATCAGTCACTGAAAGAGATGGCTACATGCATGATTGAATCAAAAGGTTTGGCTGCAAATATTTGGGCTGAAGCAATTAATGTTGCTGCATACATACAGAACCATGTTCCACATTCATCCGTGAAAGGTATGACTCCTTTCAAAGCATTCTTTGGTCACAAACCGGATGTGTCAAATTTGAGTGTTTTTGGATCTACTGCATGGGCTAGAATTCCTTCCAAGAAGAGACGAGATTTGGATCCACAAAGTATTGAGTGCATACTGATAGGATATGGGGAAGAATCAAAATCATATAAACTCATGGATATCAGATCTAAAAAGATATTCATAGAGCGCAGTGTGCAATTTGAAGAACTGCTTCAAGAATTGCAACTAGTCGAGGAAGAAACTGTCGTTTCACCGCCTTCACCAGAAGAAGATCCGTGCAGCGATAATGAAGGTATGAGTTCTGATATTTCTGATATTTTAGCAGCACATGATGATCATGACATATCAGGTTCAGAATCCTACCATTATGATCCTCCTCAGTTACCAAAGTGGGCCTGAAACACTCTTCAATCTGCTGGTTTGAACCTTGGAAATCCTGCTGATCCGAGACGAACAAGAGCGGACTTTCAAAGAGCAGGTATGGCTCTTTAAAATTCTGATCCATTACTTCCTGAGATTTATTATTTGATGACTGTTTCAGATCCCACATCATACTATTCTTCCCATCGAGATCTGAGATGGCAAAGTGCCATGGATGAAGAGTACAGTTCTCTTCAAAAGAACAATACATGGGAGCTAGTTTCTCTTCCACCTGGAAGAAAATTAGTGAAGTGTAAATGGGTCTACCACAAAAAAGTTGCTGTTGATGGCTCTATCAGCAAATACAAATAAAGGTTGGTGGAAAAAGGTTTCTCCCAAGTCCAAGGAGTGGACTACACTGAGACCTTTGCACCGGTTGCAAAGATGGATTCCATCCGCCTTGTTTTGGCTATTTCCACATCCAAGCACTGGGAAGTGCACCACATGGATGTGAAGAGTGCATTTCTACATGGAGACCTTGCTGAAGAGGTATATATGCAGCAGCCATAGGGCTACACATCAGATCCATCATTAGTTTGCAGATTGAATAAATATTTGTATGGGTTAAAATAGGCCCCAAGAGCTTGGTACGCAAAGATGGACTCCTTCCTTCTTTCTCAAAATTTCCAAAGATGCAAATCTGATCCGAATGTGTATCTTCAACAAGTTAAAGGTAATTTGTTGGTTACTGTACTTTATGTTGATGATCTTCTCATTACTGGTAGCACTCTTACTTCAATAAACAAGCTAAAAACTGCCTTAAATCTAGAATTTGACATGAGCGATTTGGGCTTGCTGAGTCATTTTTTGGGCTTGGAGATAGCTCAAAATTTTGATGAGATCACTATACCTCAGCAAAAATATGCTTCCGACCCGTTATTGAAGTTTAATATGGCTGAATGTAAGGCAGCCCCATTCCCATTCCTCTCAGGAATCAGTCTTGAGGAGAGAGATTCTACACCGCTTGCAGATTGTAGTATGTATCGACAGTTGATTGGTTCACTACTTTATTTGACACACTTAAGGCCTGATATTTCATATGCCATGAGTGCCATGTCAAGGTATATGCAGCAGCCCCATGAGTTTCATTGGCGAGCATCCAAGTGGATCTTGTAGTATGTGGAAGGTACGAAACATTTTGGCATACATTATGCTGCAGATTCTGAGCTTGATTTCATTGGTTTTACTGATTCAGATTGGGCAGGTGATAGCATTGATCAGAAGTCCACTTCCGGTTATGTTTTCATGATTGGTCATGGTGCTATTTGCTAGTCCAACAAAACGTAGGCAGCCATTGCACTTTCTTCAGCAGAGGCAGAGTATCAAGGGGCAGTCAATGCCTGCATTCAGGCAATTTGGTTGCAGGGTATTCTTTCCGAGTTTGGTTTTGGTGGCACTACTTCGACTGTCCTATGTTGTGAAAATCAAAGTGCTATCAAGATATCCATAGATCCAATTCATCGGTAGAGGACCAAACACATTGAGATTCATATGCATTACATTCGACAGTTGGTGCATGATCGCACCATCATTCTGCAATATTTCCCTATTGATGAGCAAATTGCAGACATCTTCACCAAGAGCTTCACTGAGAAGAAGTTCTCTTACCTCCGTTCACTGTTGGGGGTGAGTTCCATCATGGTGGAGACAGATTGATCCATTATTATGCTTTATGTTGAGGGGGGGCTTTCTTCCCACTGGGTTTTCCCTCTTTCCTCACTTAGTTTATTTTCAGCATTTTTTGGATTATTGTATTGGGGTGACCTTTGGTCTTAGTTACCAGGGCCCCACATTATTTTTTGCACATCATAGTCTAGCTTGAGGGGGGGTGTTCAGATATCCACATCATCTTTTTTCAGGATCTTGCATGTAATTAGGGTTTGCATGCAAATTCTAGGGTTTGCATGCACTTTGCATGCATCCCAGTCACTAGGTTGATGCCTCTAGCACCTTAGCCACCTTATTCTAGCAACCAGGAGATTCTTACATCAGTTCATTAGCCCCTCCTAGTCAGGAAGGTGCCCACTTCTCACCTTTTGCTAGAAAAGGGTGCACTTCTTCACCTACCACTGCAGTTCCACTTCAGTTACACTTAGTTAGCTCTGATTCTCCCTGATTTGAGGCTAGTTTCACTCCCGACTGACCGTTTCACTCCGTTGGACCTCTAGATTGACTAGATGACTTGTTCTGACTTCAGTTAGCCTCCCATGCACCCTCCACTGATCCCACTTCCCTATATCAGTGCTACACAGTTCAGTTACACATGTTACACTCAGTTAGACTCAGATTGACACCTGGATGACTGGTTCTTCTGCATTGATGACCACCACTGATTGATGATGAGGACTCCTAGTTGGAGTCAAGCTACTCCATTCAGTGATTCGAATGACCTCCTTAGGCAATTAGAATTTCTCAGTCATTGTTACCAGATTGTATTGTAATTATTCACCCTTATTGGGATATTGAGCACTGTTGCATGCTTTGCACAGTTTTACACCATTTTTCTGAGTTTCATCTATTATGATTGATTTACTTGTTCATTAGATCTGTTGTGACTAATTTTACAGTATATTCTCAATAATCTCAAGCATGTATAGTCATGATCATTACAAACAGAAATTATAAGCATTAAGGTTTATAAAGGACTCTTATGGTTAGTCATAACATGTCTAAACCTGTGATTACTCAAACCTATGACTCTTCTGGTTAGCCATAACATTAAATAAGGTAAGACACGTAATATGCATATACCCATGATTATTCAAACCTATGGCTTCATGAATAAACATCATCAATCATGTCATGCATACTTATATAATAGATCGTATGATATAAGAAACACATACCTGGTCACCATATTTGCTAGTTATGTCTAGCAATGTGTTCTTGTTCTCTTCAATGACCTGCATAACTCATTAGTTAACTTTTGCAAAAACAAATTATTCATACCTCTATGTGATCCATGACTATGGATGAATCTTTGTATTTATGTCACCATGGCATGTTCAGGTTGTCCCTTCAATTTGTACAATCCTCCCTCTTGCTCTCCAATCACCACTGAATCATCAATAGTTTTTCCCTTTGGCCACATTAGGACTTGGCCATCTACAAATGCAACCCTCATGCCTTTTGCATCCAATGCAGATATGGAGAGTAAGTTCTTCTTGAGCCCAGGTACATAAGGGACTTCTTTCATCTTCAAAGATTTTCCAGAATCTAGGTTGTAGGAGGCTTCACCACTTCCTTTGATAGGGTATTGATAATCATCCCCAAGTTTCACCTTATGGGGTGGTTCATGTTCAGATAGGTTTACAAAGGAATCCTTACACCCAGTCATGTGTTTGGAAGCCCCATTATCAATTAACCAATCATTACAACCATGAGAGATAGTACCTGTGAGAGCATAGATTAGAACATACTCTTCTTCACTTGATGAGTCATCATCACTATCATCACTTTCTTCCCTAGCCTTCTTCTTTGGAGGTTCATCATCTTCGGCAGCATGAGCATGGAACTTTCTTTTGTTGCCCTTCTTCTTCTTGCTCGAGTTGTTGTTATCCCTTTTGTTCTTGGGACATTCTGAAGCAAAGTGACCCTTCTCATTGCATGTGAAACATCTCATATCCTTCTTATTATTTTGTTGGTTGTGATAGGATCTCCTATGGTGAGAGTGCTCCTTCTTGGGCTTCCTTCTTTTGGTGTGAGCTGCGAGAGCTTGATCTTCACCTCCCATCTTTTCTTCATGAGCTACAAGCCTAGCTTCTTCTTGAGAGAATTCCTCCCACAGTTTACTGAAAGAGATCAATTTCTTTCTTAGATTCCTTGAATAAAGGAGTCCCATGACCTAGGTAGGCCATTCAAAGTGGTCATAACAATTTCACCATTCTCCACCATTTCATCTAAAGCTTCAAGTTGTTCCTTGATCTGAGAGACCTTGGAGACATAAGATTGAATGGTTTCTTTATTCAACATCTTGACCCCTTTCAATTGATTCCGTAGGGTCATCTTCCGATTTATGTTCTTCCCTTCAAATATCTTGGTCAAAGAGTCAAACATAGCCTTAGGTGTCTTTAGAGAAGACACATGGGGTATGAGATGGTCTTTGATGGAACCAGCAATGATTCTCTTTGCCTTGACCAAGTTCTTCTTATGCAATACCTTAGCCTCTTCATCCTCTAGGATAGGGATGTCTTCTTTTATGTATAAGTCCAACTCATTCTCTTCCAGGATTAACCCAATCCTATACTTCCAAGCTCGGAAGTTATTAGCCACTTCAAGCTTATCCTCAAGCTTGCTATTGTGAGACATCTTAAAGAGTAATTCAAATGGAAATAGAAAAGATTTAGGTCTTACCACTTGAAATGTTGAAAAATGGATCTGGTCTCGGATTAGGGCTTGTCGAAAAAACCCTAAAAATTCAAAATGTGAATTTCAACTTTCTAAAAGGATAGAAAGATGCGCCTTGATGAGATGATCATCCTGGTGTATTCAGAATTTGAGATCAACAAAGCTTTCCCTTCAGATTTTCCTTTTTTTCCTCCCGGGTTCACTCGGGAGAGCCCTGAATTAGGGTTTGAGTTTCCCGGAGATCTACCCAGCCAAAAATCTCGATCCAAAGCTCTAAACTTCGATTTTTGCAAGGAGCTTCCAGCTATGTCTTCAGATTTCAGAAATTGCTATTTTTTTGGAAACCCTAATTTTTAGGGCCAAATCTGAAAATGCTCAGAATTGAATTCTGATTGGACAGATAGATTCTCCTTGATGAGTAGAGTCAATATATTGTACTGCTTTTCCAAAATCGATGGAGAGAAACCCAATAAACAAGAAACTCAATTTTCCATCACTGCAAAATGTCTTCTTCTCAGGTTAGCTCTAATACCATGTTAAATTTTGAGCATTAATTCACAATACTCTATGATCTTTATTTAGAGAATAACATGTACAGTATATCAATGCATACAAATCACAATAAGCATGACAAGCATCACAAGAATCAAAAGCATGAGAGACAAGAGACACAGAGTTTCCGTGGGGAAAACCCTAAGGTGAAAAACCCCACAACTTCCTCAGAGATAGAGAGAGAAATGGCTCAACCAAAGTACAACCAAAATACACTGAGATAGTCTCCTAGTAGCAAATGATCCTCCTCCTCACTACTGCGCCACTTTCTGAGTGAGAGAAGTATGATTTTCCGAGTGATCCAAATAGAGATCTTCTGATCTCTATTTATACTAGTTTGTTTGCCCAGTTACACTATGGGGCCGACTTGTCTAGCTAGGTACATCCACAATATAATATATATTTCAGGGTCGACCCCACACATGGTGGTCTAATAACCCATCGCCAAGTACACACACTTGCGACACTTGTCAATACACATGACGACACTTCCTTATAGAGGAATAACACATCTCTTATAAGGGTATAATAAATATATATGAAATACATAGATGAAATACATTCCGAAGTTACATATACATCAACATTTTTTGTGCATGTTGGTGGCACGAAAATATTATGGGTCGTCAATCTCATCGCCCCTTTATCGAATAGTTGTTGACCTTGGTGTGCCTTTAACACTGCTTGACTTGACTATTTTACACACTTTACCTTCATTATCCTCCTTGCGTCTTCCCCAGCGGAATCTTTCCCCTGTTGTTGATCTATCTATTTCCCTGCCAATAATCGTCGATCATTTCTATCCTTTAGCGTCACCCTTTAATTTTTTGGGGGATTTCACTTCCACTATTCATCTCTCTTCTTTTTCGATGAAACTCATCTTCCACTATCGATCTTCTCGAATGCAATCGTGACCATTGATCATTTTGCATGACTTCCAAAGCACTTCGCTTGATTCTTTAGCTCCTTTTTGGTATAGCCAATGGTCATATGAACCATTTTTTCAGGACTTGGGGCTATTCTCACCATTTTTACATTATATCAAGACTTATTTTTATCAATATTTTTCCCATTCAAAATTGAAAAATTGTGTGTCAACGGTTTCACAAAACTCATTGAATTCGTTTAAGGTAAACTCTCCTCTAATATCTGACCTTAAACATTTGATTTGCAGAGTTGTATCATTTTCAACCATTGCTTTAAAAATTTTAAGCTTCTCAAAAGCTTATTATTTCTCTTTGAGGAATGTTACCCAATTTATAACATATAAATATATAAACAATATTTATCTCGACTTCCGACAAGAAGGATCGACCTCCCCTTTTTTTAGTAGATAGTTGTGAACACCAATATACAACAATTCACTTGTATCCATAATGGTGAACAAAATAAGGGTTGACTGACCCTTCTTGCAATCTAGAACTATTATGAAAATAATAATGGGAAGAAGAAGGGTCGGTCACTCCTTCATTTATGAGGGAATTGTGCAAATATTCAACCTACGAAGGCTAGGCCGTCAATTCATGTATATCCAGAATGGTGAAGAATGGAAAAATACTAAGCAAAAGAAGGGTCGGCTGACCCTTCGTTTAGTAGATAATTGTGAACACCAATATCCAACAATTCACCTATATCAAGAATGGTGAACACAAGAAGGATCAAATAACCCGTCTTCTAGTCTAGAACTAGTATGAAAATAATGCTGGGTAGAAGAAGGGTCATTCGCCCCTTCATTTATGAGGGAATTATTCAAAGATTCAACCTACAAAGGCTAGGCCGTCAATTCATGTATATCTAGAATGGTTAAGACTGGAAAAATACTAATCACAATAAGGGTTGGGCGACCCTTCATTTAGCGGTGAAATGTAAAAATATTTAATCTACAAACATTGGGATGACAATTCTTGATTACCGACTTCTGTAGTAAATGGTAGGGATCAGGACATTGGTTAATTTATAACATATAAACTATATTTATCCCGACTTCTGACTTCCAACAAGAAGGATTGGCCGCCCCTTCGTTTAGTAGATAATTGTGAACACCAATATCTAGCAATTCACCTGTATCCAGAATGGTGAACACAGGAAGGATCGACGAACTCTTCTTGCAGTTTAGAACTATTATGAAAATAATACTAGGAAGAAGAAGGGTCAGCCACCTCTTCATTCATTTATATTGGGACTCATTAAAAAATGGGGCATTGGTTAAAGACATTCAACTTCAAATAACTGTCATATTATACAGACAACAATTTATTTTGATTTGTATATTTTGACAACTTCTACATTTAATTGATGTAAAATTTATTGGACAATTCTCATATTATTCATGGACACAGTATCATGTATCTGGTGATATGTTTCAAACATTTTTTCAAAAATTGCAGAACATGAAAGCAATATACTTAGAAACATTGAAACATAATATTTTCTTGACTGTGTTGTGTGTGTGTTTTTTTTGTTTGCAGATACTAGAAGATTTGTTACCAGTTAACCATCAATTATTTTCGATTTCAATGGATTTTTCTTACACACATTTCATAAAAAAAGAAATTCGGATTACCACGGACACCAGATATCGAATCAACCACAAGTATTATTTTATACGTATAGGATTAAGGGAATTTTTTGAAAAATTCTTAAGTAAATTTGAAGTGGAGGTATGGACATTTGCACAACAAAAAACATTGACGAGTTTTTGCCAACATTATTGCAAAGAAAGGGATTGCAAAGGGAACAATTTAAAGTCATTTTAACACAATAATATTGTTCTTGCATAGCTAGAGAGGGTTATTAGGGTGATGGAAATGCTTATGTATTTCTCAATCCTTTAAACAAAGTTTGGGACATTTTGATGCATGGTTGGGGTGCTACAAAGATAGTGATTGTAGATGACTCAAAAGAAAAACATGTTTGTAACAAGGGAGGGAACTGTATTATAACAAAAACTTATACTTGCCAAGATGTCAATGACACATTCTTGTTAGATCGATTATGGCCTTGCTTGCGGAACCTGAATGGCGTGAGTGATGTGAGGCCAATTGTCAATAAAATGAAAATGAAATTATTTTGTTAAATAGTACACTTGAATGTTTGTTTGTACTAGTATGTTCAATTTCACTATGATTATATTTTTTGTAAAGTGTCGAGTTTGGTTTTCGAAAATGCAAAATCAGATTTTGAAAGTGCTAAAATATGTTTTAAAATTTCAAAATTAAGAATTGGAAGTGTCAAAAGTAGCCTTCCAAAAGGGAAAAATCAGGTTCTAAACGTGCCATTATCATATTTATCATATCTGAAAAGCACAAAAACCAATTTCAAAAGTGGTGATATCAAAAACAAAAGTATGCTTTTGGAACTTGGATTTGACACTTTTGGAAACATATTTGGCACTTTCAGAACTGGTTTTTATACTTTCGAAACCAGATTTGGCACTTTTGGAATCGGTTTTGTCACTTTTGGGACCTGGATTTGAAACTTTTCAAACTAGTTTTGGCACTTTCATAACCAGATTTGGCACTTTTTGGAGCCAGTTTTGGCACTCTTGGAACTTGTATTTGGCACTTTTGGAACCGGTTTTTGCTTGATTTTGAGGTTTAGAAAGGTTGTTTTTTGACCCGTATTCATAGTGACTTTCACTAGAATATGTCCAAGTTTAATGAAACTGGCGTTAATTCAAAAAAATATCCACATCTTACATGATTAATTAGTGAAGATGGAACAAGGACAACCTTGAAATTATTTGCATCTAATATGTCCCATAGTTTGCTACTAAAAACGACAACTGAAGAAATCAAAAGTATGAGTTTTCCTCCAGTATCATAATCCTCCTTTAGCAAGGTTATGAGAGAAGATTTTCAAGATGTTAAAATTTCTAAATCAAACTCCTTTTCAAGGTGTAATGAGTTCATTACTGTCATGTCCCCTCCCATCATACCAGCATGATAGAGATGATGTGACACTAATCCGGACATCTAGTCTCATACTTAGTAAACAAACATTCCATTTAGAATGAAGATGGACATATGCAAATGCATAAATATTTTAAAACACAACATAAGTAATTTAAATTTCACATTCATCACACATTCAAGATATCCATCAAATAAATAATTGCAAGTTAACACAGGAGAATACTTATCTTATAACAAAGTAGTCCCAAGAAACTGGCTATGCAACTGCAACGTTCCACCCAACCATATGCCAGTTGTGCTTATCAACCTCTTGATACAACTACCACCCCCAAGCTGGGCATGATTTCTACAAGGAACCAGGGAACAGCAGACTCACACATAGCCAAGCATACACCAAGATGAGCCAAGCCAATCTACAATTGGGTTTATCAGGCTGCTAGGAAATGGAAAGGAAGAATTGCTAAGCTAGTGAGCTCAACCACATAGCTATGGATACCCCTCCCAGATCTATTCAGCTTGGCACTTACAATGCCTACACACCCAACAAAAGGAAGTATTCTCTTCACTGCCACACAGTCCGTCAAGCCATACCTTCCTTTCTAGTGCTCTCAGGGTGTGCATAGAAAAGTAGCCAAAGCTCTCTTGATCTTCTTGAGAGGTTACTCCCTCCACTAGGTTTATCAAGCCAATTCTGTCCACTACCAGTCCAAGTTTCTTGCTCACAGGTTCAAATCAAAACCGGGATGCACATAACAGCAGAACCACACTTATTGGGCACGATAAAACGTTTTTACAGTGAGATGCCCAAAGATGGGGTTTTCATTAGCTTTAGAAAAACGTGGGAAACGCAAAAACGAAAAGGAGAAATGGGAATAAACCCTGGAAGGAAAAATTCGTTTTCAGAAAACGTTTTGGGGCAAGTCAGGAGCAAAAACGACCTCCATTAAACCCCCAATTCATGGTTCACTTCTTCCAGCCACTGTGCTATCCAAAAACGAGTTCCTAGACATGGGAAAATGCAGGGAAATTGGTAAAACATGATGGGGAAAGACCCACTAGTTCAGACTGCGTGAGAGAGGAAAGACTATCGGTTCCCCATGGCTTTGGGCACCATTTCGTGGGTGATTTCTTGCCCAACAAGCAAATATATGAATTCCCAGGTTGATGGCTTGCCCATGCACAAAATTGGATGCCATACCTCTTCATTCCCAAGCCATTAACTGCCTCAACCAATTTCTGGAAGAATTAAATGATTGGGTCCATAACCCAAAATGGATAGTTGGTGGTTTATGGGCTTTCTCATTGACACATGGATTAACACCATTGGCTCAAGGGTTTGAATAATTCCCCCCCCTATTCCTTGTAGAATGATGCCCCCATCTCTTTGTTGCATTGCATAGCTAGTTGTGGGTATTTTTCATTAAAATTCGTATTTACATGATGTCTTATTTACATTGTGCCTATCTATCACAAGAACCATAGGCATCTATTTCTAATTTGCCGATACATAAAACGCTAAATCAATGGTGGGGCCTTGGCCTTGAGCTCCTCACCATGATTAAATAACAATATTTACATCATTTGCAATTTAATGAAAAAGGCGTCAAAATGGGGACATTACATACCCCCCCCCTCTACATTAGCACTATCCTCAGTGCTCATCAAAACTGAACAAAAATGGATATGCCACAGTCATGGCATCCTCCAGCTCCCATGTAGCCTCATTGGGACCGCAGTGCTTCCATTGCACCTTTACCTGTCCGATGGCTCGGTTCCGGAGCAATGTTACCTTCTTGTCTAGGATGCACAACGGATCGGTTTGGAATTCTCCCTTGGGTTCCACCTGGATCACATCCCAATTAATCACATGGTTAGGATCATGTACATATTTCTTAAGCAAAGAGACATGAAAAACATTATGAGCTTTAGTGCTAGCAGGCAATGCAAGTCTATATGCAACTGGCCCTATTCTTTCAAGTAATTCAAATGGGCCACAATATCTAGGTGCTAGCTTGGCACAACTCCCTAGCTTCAAGGAACTCTTCCTTGATCTCACTCTAAGATACACATGATCCCCAACATTGAATTCCCTATGCACTCTATGTTTATCTGCATAGCTTTTCTGTCTATCCTGGGCTACTTTTAAATTCTGTCTGATCTTGGCAACTTCTTGCTCCATTTCCTTAAGAAATTCTGGCCCAAGTACAATTTTGTTCACTGGATTGTCCCAAGTCACTGGTGTCCTACACCTTCTGCTGTACAAAGCCTCATAAGGACTCATTCCCAATGATGCTTGCTGCCCATTATTATATGCAAACTCTACTAGGTGTAGATAATCTTCCCACTTGGATGGCTTGTCCATTACATACATGCGAAGCATGTCTTCAAGCACCTGATTTACTCTTTTTGTTTGCCCATCTGTTTGAGGATGGTACGCGGTGCTAAAGTTTAACTGTGTACCCAAATCTGCAAAGATACCTTTCCAAAAATTGGAAGTGAACTTGTATCCCTGTCAGAAATTATTGCCTTAGGCAACCCATGTAATCTGAAAATTTCCTTCATGAAAATATTTGCAATAGCATCGGCTTTGTGTGTGGACTTAACCGGTATGAAATGTGTTGTCTTTGTTAACTTGTCCACCACAGCCATGATGGAATCATGTTGTCTCATAGTCATTGGCAATCCTGTAATAAAATCCATGGAAATTATTTCCCATTTCCATTCTGGAATTGGCACCAGGTGCAATAAACCTGTTGGGTGTCAGTGTTCAACCTTCACCTACTGACATTTCATACACTTAGAGATGTATTCAACAACATCCTTCTTCATGCCTGGCCAGCAATAATATTTTCTTGCTGTAGCAATCGTTTTCTGATATCCTGGGTGACCAGAGTATGGAGCTTTATGGATTTCATCCATAACGATCCTCCTCAAATCTGCCGCATTTGGAATATAAACTCTATTTTTATAGGTAAGAAGTACGTCTTCCTCCAAATGATAACCCTCATACTTCTTGCCAAGGTCTTGCTGTTGCCATTTGTCCTTTATCTGATCATACACTTCATCCTCAACCATATGATTAACAATCTGCTGCCTCAAATCTGGTTGGCAAGTACTAAGTGCTACCACATGCATTTCATGTACCTTCCTGCTGAGTGCATTTCATGTACCTTCCGACGTTAAAAATACATGAATAGGGTTTTGGCCATTTCAGCCTCTCATTTTTAGAGATGGGATTGAATTTCACTATGACATCCCTAGCTAAATGCTTGAAGTGTCTTGAAGAACCAGTGGTTGATAAATATGGTGATTTTCTCTACAAAGGCATAACATCTAAGCACCAATTGCATGATTCTCTATTGCAATCAGAGTCATATGAAAATTGTTTTATATATAGACATGATGCAATGAAAGATGATATATTGTGTGTTGATGGTACTAATCAATGCATGCCAAGTAGAAAACAACCACCCATATTGTTGTTGCAAATGGATAATTGTTTAGGTGATAACAAAAACCGCTTTATATTTTCATTTTTATCTCTTTTAACAACAAGGAGAGTGTTCAAGATAGTTGAAGTTGGATTCCTTCCAGTCGGACACACCCATGAAGACATAGATGGAACTTATGGAAGGTTATCAATAAATCTAATGTGCAAGGATATATTTTCACTCTAAGAAATTATGGATACATATAGGACATGTGAAGATACAAATTTCTATGTCCCTTATCTAATTGATGAACTTTAGGATTTTAAGAGTTTTATGAAACCCACCTTTTGGATGGAAATGGCAAGATCATTGGTATAAAAAATTGCCAGTTTTTTAAATTTCAGATCATAGATAACATTCCAATCATGCAATGGAGGGTATCACTTTGGGATGAAGCTTGGTCGTCTCCTATTCATATCTGGTGGTCATTTCTAGATGGTAGCATAGACTTGCCAGTGGGACAACCTAGGTTATTAAATCTGCAATCAAAAAGACCTTCAGACATTGACGAAATAAAGAAAAGGAATAGAAACATATATTTCATTCTAGAAATGAGGGATTGAGAAGGGAGGTGAACAATTTTGGTGTCCCAAGTTAAATTATTGGGAGGTTGTATATAAATCTTTGGATAGTCCCTTCGAGAGTGTTGATCAATCATCAACTAACTTTTGGCCATCGACAAGCCATGATATTCATAGTAGTGAACCTACAAGATATGAACATGAAATTATGGATGCTTGTTTGAAGGAAAATGTTCCTGCTTTGCAGGATTTCTATTTTGGACCAGTATGAAACAAGCCTAGAGATGAATTCATTCCAAAAGTGGATGTTGTAAAGGGAAAAATGGTCATTGTGCAATCACCAGAGCAATATTGTGCAATCTGGTTGGGTAGGGAGATTGGTAATATTTTTCAGGATTTAGATGCTAATATTGTTGGGTCTTACAAAGTAGAGGTGCAATGGTGGAAGCCAACATGAGCATCGAAGGATATGAAGGTCTTGTACAAAAACTGATTAGATAGAAAGAAACAATGGGTTTTTGGTGCATAAGAAAATATGATGATTGATGTAAATAACATCATATGGGCATGGTCACCAAGGTAAGGATGGACAGGAGAAAAAATTAGAATAAACGAGAAGGGCCTTGCAGTAGTTAAGGAACAACGAGAACATATCGGGCATAGTGTTCAAAGTGGGATGGATGTTCCTATGGATATCGTTTGATGTGATCTTAGCCCAAACAATTTATATTTTGTTGCAATCCTTCTAGTTTGTCTATCAACTTTATTGGGAGAGAAAATGTCGAGCATCTGGAACATCCATGAGCCTCTAGGAATTTGGGAGTAATTACTGTGGTGATGAAGAATACACTGTTTACTGGTTACTATTGTGTAATTAAGTTGTGCCTATACAGACTACGCAGAGAATTCTTGCCTCATTTGGAAACTATTAAAATTATTTATGTAAAAAGATAGATATTCTTGATATTATATCAAAAAAGAAACAATAACTGATTAACTTGTTATTCAAACTAGGACTGAATATTATATACATTGAACTTTTCACCTTAAAAGGTTGCACATTTCCAAATGAAAATTGCACTTTTCAAATCAAAATTTGCATTTTTTTATTTGAAATTCACACTTTTCAAATCAAAATTTGCATTTTTTGATTGGATATTCACACTTTTCAAATCAAAACTTGCATTTTTTTATTTGAAATTCACACTTTTCAAATCAAAAATTGCATTTTTTTATTTGAAATTCACACTTTTCAAATCAGAATTTGCATTTTTTTATTTGAAATTCACACTTTTTGAATCAAAATTTGCATTTTTTTATTTGAAATTCACACTTTTTGAATTGAAATTCATAGTTTCATAACAAAAAATTGCAATTTTAAGGTTCATAAGTAGTCAAAAAACACATTATTCGAATAGAAAAACACACATTTCAAAGCCAATATTGCCACTTTCAAAACATGATTTTGCACTTTAGAAAGGTTGATATTGACACTTTCAAAGTGTAAATTCACACTTTCACACTCTCATCACGCATTCCCATCTCTGGTGTTCTTTTTTCCTCTCCAAGCCACACTATCTTTCCTGGTCGGATTCTTTTCTCTTTTCTTTCTTTTAACTACCTGCTTTATTTCATCTATTCTTGCATGTATTTTTCTCCCTTTTGAGTTGCTTCTCTTTTCGATCCATCTCTACATCTATCTATTCTCGCAATGCTTCATACCCCACCCCCACAAATCGGGGTTTTACATGGATATGGTATTAGGGTTCATTGTCATTATCCCCTTCTTAATAAAGAACATCTTTACCCACAAAAAAATCTATGCTAAGAATCACTTTCTTAGGCCCTCGTCAAATATTGCTTCTGTGCTTCTATACGATTCACTGCCTCCAATAGAAAATTCCATGATATAACCTTCTTTCACATGCAAGAATCAGAAATCGATAGCCCTAGACCACTTATTATCTAGATATTTTGTTTATTCTATCCTTTCCTCGGTCCAAACTATTGGCCAAGGTTCCCTCCAAATGTTATTGATCTCATACTTCCTCTTTGTCCATTCAAAAAACAAAACAAGAAACTCACAGAAGAAAATTTCATGAAAATATGAATAAAGATACGTGTCTTTCCAATACCAGGGTGTAATCTAGATTCCTCTAGTCTCTTTTCGCATGAACTCATCCTCCTTGATTTGCAACCATTCTTCGATCTCAAATTTAGTAGGATTCCACCTTATTTCTTCATTCACCCTTCACAATCCTTGTTAGGTCCCATCAATGGAACCATTTTCTTGGTTGGTGGTTTGTCAGACCCATGATTCAACTCGCATTACAAACAAAACCCCTATAGATGTTGGGATTTTCAATACCCTACAAGCTGGATAAGGTCTCACTAGAGACACATCTAGTAAATTACACTAAGACCTGAATCAAGGATGCGTAGGATAGGATGGGTTCTTTATCCCCATTAATTCATTCATTTATTTACTTAATCATGCATGTAAATCAATAAAAATCTATCATTCATATTCTAAACTACTAAACATTCATCATACATTCAATCATCTAGAAAATACGTAAGGAAAATTTGAGACAATAGTTGCATTATATTACTATTCATAACTGTGCACAATCCATTTCTACCATTTCATCTCAATAGATTAATGGTGTTTCATCAATATCATCACTGCATCAAGAACATCATAGCATAATAGAGATCAAAACCCATAGCACTATAACGATACATTATCTCAAAACAGAAATCTCATAAACTGACTGACTAACAATATTTCAAAAAAAAATTTAGAATGTGTCAAACAGAACTTATTAACTAACTGATCCCAATCCTTTATAAAATATGCATTATATAGTAGTCTTAGGTTCCAAAACAAGTTGGAGGTGCACAATCTCTAACTTATTTGCTTGGCGCCCAGTTGCTTCTAACTGAATCGTTGCACAACTGCTTCTAATTGAATCAGAACGTAGTTGTTTGTAATTGTCTTCCTTGGAATGCAACTTCTTCCAACTCATCCAGAACTTGGCCACCAATAAAGACTAACTCTAAAAAAGGATTTTATTCCAATCCCTTTCAAGAAGAGATAGATAACTTATCCATTATATCAAACTTTATAGGAAGGGATAGATAACGTATCCATTATAGGAAACTTTGCAGACTTCGAAATCACGTGGGATAGGTCCAAATACCTGCTTACTATAGGCCAACTAATTATTCTCTTAGTTTTCACCGTCAAGCTCATTTCGTCAAGGAAAAAATCTCAGTTGTACCTAATACCTCAGTTCCTTTGTGTGCTCATAACAGTACGATTGGTTTGTTTTCATTTTGCTAATTAAATTTTCACCGGAGTTCATACCTCACACCTTCTATCTTCCTCTTTTTTGTCTTCTCCGATCATTAACCAACCCCCCTTATTAAGTGGAGTAATATGACAAATTTTAAAGGTTCAATCTTTTGTTGAGATCAAGACATGGCATTTAATTTTCAACACAATAAAATTGTTTTACCTTCCTCTTACAATGTCACAACCTTTTTATCTTGTGTGAGGAGCATCAATGTCTCATGACACTAATTTAGATATTATCAATATTTACTATTTAACTTTAACATGAGAAAATAAAACTAAAAATAATTTACAAGAGTTTTGAGATATTACACAAAGCCTATACTATACTCTATGATACTATACTATGATATATAAATAAGTTAGTATAATTTTACAATCTTTTTAATGAATGGGAAAGTATACAATAGAAGGAGATAATTTTTGGATGACTTGCTTCTATTATCTATGGAGTTTAATATTGCAATACAACTCTTATAACAATTTGAAGTAATGGTTCTTTAGTATATATATACAATATTTTTAAAGAATGGGATAATATAGGATACAAAGAAATTATTTTTCAATGACAAGCCTCTATTATTGATGGAGTTTAAGATTGTAATACAACTTGTATAACAATTTGAAGTAGTTTTGTAGATTTGTGTATCTGACTTCTTGTTAATAAGAGATTTTTAAGGTGGGAAACAAGCACTTTTTTATGACTTTAGGTTATTCTTAATGAACCACATTTTCAAGATTTTCACAAAAATAAAATTGTATGTAAATTAATTATCTAAGCCCATTCTAATACCTTTAGAGGCTCTTAATATTTAGATTAATTTCTCCAATGGGGAATGGGTCAACAACAACCTAGTCAATCAAATACTAGAAGGTCGAAAGGATTGATGACAGATCAAGCCAATGGAGATGCTTAATGAAAGTAGTCAAAGTAGACTGATTGGAAGTGGACAAAGGGGTCAGGCTTGGGGTAGACCTAGAGGAAAAAAAGGTTGGAGATATGAATGAGAGAGAAGTTTTCAATGAGAATAAGTTGAACCCCATAGAGTTAGAAAGGAATATAAGGATTAAAATAGGAAATAACTGAAGAGATAGACAAAGCTAAAGGAAGTGTTCGATGCCATAGGAATGTGGTTGATTGAAGACGAGACAATCTGATAGATCGATGCAACATCATGTTAATGGGAAATGAGAAACTATCAGGAGCCAATCGATTGGAAGAACAAAAGACTAGGGGTTGAATCTGACTCTGAGTAGAAGAAAAACAGGAGAATTAAGCAGTGGAAATGGATTCGATAATATTTGGTAATTAAGACACTGATGGGATTTGTTTGAGACGAAAACCAACTGAAATATATGAAGTGAAACAAAATCAATGTTTTTGTAGTGATATCTCTAGCATTGAATGCAACAGTAATGGTGGTTGTTGAAGGCGCCATATAGCATGGTATGCCAAGAAGGTTACAGTTAAGGAATTGAATCCAAATGAGATGGAACAGAGAAGCATCCAAAGGCTTGTTCAAGACATGAAGTGGGAATCTAAAGTAGAGAAGGATGCTATAAGTTTACGGTGTTTCCTAAAGGAAGAGGTTTTTCTAGTTAGTGTTCAAGTGTATCCATAGAGGTATATTATGATAGAGACAGACGCCAACTGAAACTAAACAAAAATTGACTAAGTGTCCAACATAGGGGATTTCACCCTAATTGTAAGAAATCACATGTAATTTCAATTCACAAATTAATAAAAAGACATTATTGGTGTCCTTGTGATTATTTGTGTCTATGTTTGCGTGTCTAAGGTCACTTTTGTTGTACATTTTGATCTGTGGTCATTGAGATGGTTTGTAATACCCCTAGTTTTGACTTGGAATGTGTCTAACCAATTTTTTTTAAATGATGTAAATATGCTAGTACAGGTTCCTGGTGTGGAGCTCAAGGCCAAGGCCCAACCAATGAATGGCTAGGCATGTATGATGTATATATTTTATTTGGACTGTGTGGTTATCTCGTTATGTTGATTTAGAATATATGTAAATATTATGTGCATAAATAATAAAATTGTCCAAGAATGGTTATGTAAAGAGCACCAAAGGGGCTATGATTCCACGAGAGACGACATGGAAAGGGGTCTAGGGGAGACTAAATCCTTTCTTCCAAGTATCAACCTTAAAACTAACCCAAATTCTGTCATGTTCTTTGAATAAGCCAATTATCTCCTTTTTGACTATTTTCCAATTATTAAATACATATGTGAGGTTGGTGGGAAAAGTCACCCCATGCAATTATTGAAGCATGGGGTTGACAACACTTTTGTGACTGTTTTCTCATGACAGAATTTAGTCTGTATATGCCAGGATTCTTTTCTTCTACTGTCAGAAGCTAGTTCGGTGTCTTTTCTATTAGGATATTCCTATCCTGCATCCTAGTCCTACCAGCATTTTTATAATTTGCATTTTCATCCTTGCATGCATTTCTGCATGCAGCATGCATTCTGCATACATTCATGCAATTGCATGCATCCCAGTCGTCAATCCTAGCACCCAGCCCTTAGCTAGCTAGCCCCGGGAGCTTAGTGCAACCCTTCTCCTTGATTTAAGGAAGCAAAGGCGCCCTCTCTCAGTTACCATTCAGTTGTACTTCAGTTACTTCAGTTATCTTCAGTTCTTTCCTTGATTTAAGGCTAGACTGACTCTCAACTCACTATATCACTGCGATGGACCTCCAATGAGACTAGATTGCCCATTCTGAGTCCAGTTAGCTCCTCATGCACCCTCCACTAAGACTCCTTCATTTAGTTAGTGCCTCCATGTGCCAATTACACTTACCACACTCAGTTGGACTCAGTTTGACTGATGGTTGACAGTTACTTGTGCATTGATGACTCCATCGATGATGAGATAGACTTCTAGTTGTGCTTTGATGACACTCTATTGATCTGATGATCACTCTATGAGAGGCTAATTCGAATCGCCACCTTGGAATTCGAATCCTCTCCACCATTGTACTATTTATTATTCATATTTGTGATTAATGAATTAGTGTGTGTGAAGTTAATTTGCTTCTATCCGAGTTCTACTGTATTATTATTATGTTGCTCATTTTACTGCATTGTTCACTCTTAATCTTATTCCTAAATTATTTCTTGTGAGGTACACATCATCTCTTAGATCTGCTGTGAGAATTTTCACATGGTATCAGAGCATGTTGAGAGTATTGTCTATCTCAATTCCTGAGAGTTTTTTGCAGGTTATTATCAAGATTTTGAGTGCAACAGTTGCAGCAGTTTCTGCATTTTTGTAGCACTAGCAGATGCAGATGTTTCTATTGTTTTTGCAGGTCTTCTACAACTTCCATGTATTCAAAATAAATTCATCCTCTTTCTCCATTCAACTATGATAAATGAAAACCAAAAATGATAACATATTTGAAGAGCCATGATCTCTTTGATTATTGTTTTCAAAGAGAGTTCGAATCCTCTAAAGAAGAGATTGACTGGTTAAATAAAGGTGACAGTCTCTATGCAACAATGATGTTTTCTATGCCTCATTGCATGATTAAGAACTTCATTGATTCTGCTGAATCTCCAATAGAGCTATGGGCTCAACTGGATGTAATATTTGGAAAACATAATGAATGAATTGGTCCAAACTCTTTCGAGAGCAAGCAAAGTGATGCGATCGCCCTCCTTGATGATCTCATTGATCATGAATCAGTATCAAACATATATCATATTGAAGTTGTCCACAAAGAAGAAGAACTTGTAGATTCTACACTCATGCTCCAAATTTCTTCTATTTCAAATTTTGTGCCAGCTCACACTCTAGAAATTTTAGAAAGTCCTAAATCCTCTCTTGCACCAGAGTCTGTTGGTTTGCATCATGATCTCCTGAATGTTTTCAAGGTTAAATCATCGATTGTAGGTAATACATTCACTCTCCTTGATCAATCACCTCTTATTTACTATTGTAAGATCATTATTTCATGCTCTCAGAAGGTTATTGAAGATGATGGCCATTTCCATTCGCTGGGGATAATTTCTCATGCATTTACTGGTTTTGATCTCACCTCTAATGGTTCAAAGGAGATCTCAAGAAACCATGTTTCAAGTCTTGGAGCTGATTTAAAATCCAAGCAATCAGTATTTGGGATAATTTCTAATGCATATGATGGTTTTGATCTCACCCCTGCTGGTTCAAAGGAGATCTCGAGAAACTATTTTTCGAGTCTTAAATCTGATTTGGATTTCAAGCAATCATGTGATGGTTCTTTTGGGCATAATCTCACCCATGATGGTTAGAAGGAGAAGACAAAAGACTATCTGCACATTCATAGATTTGATCCTACCTCATCTGATTCGAATCACAGGTTCAAGGATCATCCTCATACTTTTTGATTTGTTCTCATCACATTCGATCTGAAGAGAAAGCACAAGCACATGCTTTTTTAGCATGATCCACTTCTTCCCAAGAAGAAGATACCTCCGGACATATGACCAAGCATCACACCTGCTTGAGTTTGGAGCATTCATTTTTGTGTGTGCCTTACAGTCTATTTTGAGGGGGGTATGTTTCCCATGAGGTTTTCCCCATTTCCTTGGTTTATTGACTATTATTATTATTCATTGTATTGGGTGACCTTTGGTCTCAGTTACCAGGGCCTAGGATAGATTAAGGGGGGGTGTTAGGATATTCCTATACTCCATCCTAGTCCTACCAGCATTTTTATCATTTGCATTTTTAGCTTTGCATGCATTTCTGCATGTAGCATGCAGCATTTTTATCATTTGCATTTTTACCTTTGCATGCATTTCTGCATGTAGCATGCATTCTGCATGCATGCATGCAATTGCATGCATCCCAGTCAACAGTCCCAACACCTAGCCCTCAGCTAGCTGTCCCCGGGAGCTTCTCTCCGATTAGTTTTATCCCTCCTAGAGCTTAGTGCACCCCTTCTCCTTGATTTAAGGAAGCAAAGGCACCCTCTCTTAGTTACCATTTAGTTGTACTTCAGTTACTTCAGTTATCTTCAGTTCTTTCCTTGATTTAAGGCTAGATTGACTCTCAACTGACTGTATCACTCCGATGGACCTCCAGTGAGACTAGATTGCCCATTCTGAGTCCAATTAGCTCCTCATGTGCCCTCCACTAAGACTCTTTCATTCAGTTAGTGCCTCCATGTGCCAGCTACACCTACCACACTTAGTTAGACTCAGTTTAACTGATGGTTGACAGTTACTTGTGCATTGATGACTCCACTGATGATGAGATAGACTTCTAGTTGTGCTCTGATGACACTCTATTGATCTGATGATCACTCTATGAGAGGCTAATTCGAATTTCCACCTTGGCATTCGAATCCTCTCCACCATTGTACTATTTGTTGTTCATATTTGTGATTAATGAATTAGTGTGTGTGAAGTTATTTTGCTTCTATCCAAGTTCTACTGTATTATTATTCTATTGCTCATTTTACTGCATTGTTCACTCTTAATCTTATTCCTAAATTAATTCTTGTGAGGTATACATCAGCTCTTAGATCTGCTGTGAGTATTTTCACATTTTCACCATTTTCTCATATCCATTGGAGTCAACCCTCATTCTTACATGTATATCTACACTAGGAAGAGCTCTACATTGTTGTACTTACCGGACTATGTTTAACCACAAATTCGAATTTGGAGTCCATGTTGCAGATTTCGAAGTGAAAAATTGATGGTTTTAGGTCAGTAGAGAGCTTGGAAAATCTAGAAACCTTACCCATTGAGTTCCACTACTCATAGGTGCTTGACAAGCCACAAATTGAATCTATAGGTGGTTTTATAGTAGCACATATCATATTGGACTTCTTCTATGCACACACTAGATGCACGTGGCAAGATGGATCTCCCAAGAGAACTGTGCATCAGTGAAGGGGATTCCTGAGCCAAGAAGGGTATTGTCTGGGGTAGCTATTGTGGAAGCCAAGGCTATGAGGGATGAGTGAGACCCATATTGTATCAGCATTTGGATAAGCATATAGAGCAGAATGGGTTGTGGGATGAGAGAGAGAATCCTACAGGTGTTTCCTTCTTCCTGGTGGCCTCATAGCCTAGCTTGGGGGTGGCCTCTCAGCAGAAAGTCTATATGATGGACAGAGTGCCTATGCTTGGGTGGAAAATCAATCTAACATAGCCAGTTGCTTGGATCTACATTGGATAAAGATAAATATTCTCATGCATTTGAATCTGAAATGGTTTTATATAATGCATGTAATGTTTATGCTTGTATTTTCATGCTAGATGTGTGTAGATAAAGTTTAATTATGCTTTCTATGGTTATTTATGTTTCTACACATATTTATACGTTGAAATTCATATTATGGAATTGGGGTAAAAATTGACAGACCGAATTTGGTTAATGTCTCCTCCCGATCATCGGATTGGTTGAAGGTGATGTTACATGGTTGTGCCTTCATCAAAAACTTTCTAAGAAGAGATAGATAACTTATCCATTATAGAAAACGTTGTATACTTCGAAATCAACTGGGATATGTCCACAAACCTCACAAGTATAGGTCAACTAATGATTTTCTTAGTTTCCACCCCTTAGTTGATTTTGTCAAGGAAAAATTCTTGGTCATACCTAACAGCTCGGTACCTTCGAGTGCTCATAACAATATCCCTGGTTTCTTTTTCTTTTGCTAATTAAATTTTCACAATTGTTCATACCTCATACCTTCTATCTTCCTCTTTTCCCATTTCTTGGGTTGTTAACCAATTCCCCTTATTAAGTGGAGTATGTCTAATTTTAGAGGTTAAATCTTTTGTTGAGCTCAACATATGGCATTTAATTTCCAAGTAATTTTTTTTTACTATCCTCTTACAATGTCACGGTCTTTTTATCTTGTGTGAGCAACATCAATACCTCATAACACTAATTAAGATATTCTCAATATTTGCTATTGAAAATTAACATAAAAAAGAAAACAAAAAATAATTTACAAGAGTTCTGAGATATTACACAAAGGCTATACTATACTATGACATATAAAGAAATGAGTACATATCTACAATATTTTTAAAGAATGGGAAGATAGATCATAGAAAGAAATTATTTTTTGATGACTCGCCTTTATGTGTGGAGCTTAAGATTGGAATACAACTCTTATAACAATTTGAAGTAGTGGTTCTCATTCTTAGTTCTATCATTTTGTATAATTGTGTATCTCACTTCTAGTTAATAAGGAATCTGACTTTTTGATGATTTTTCAATTCTTTATTGCAATGGGTCTCAGATATTTTATCTATTGAGTAGATATCCTATTAGGAATGAACACACATTTTAAGAATTTTATAAAAGTAAAATTGTACGTAAATTAATTATGTAAATCCATTCTAATACCTTGGAGGCTCTCAATATTTAAAATAATTTCTCCAAATAAGATACAATATTGAAGGTATAGTAGGAATAAAAATTGGATGGTAGTATGGCATGAATCATTATTGACAATATTGTATTAGACACATTGGTTATGTGGAAAAATAATTGTGTAGGCTTATGGGTTTAGCATTGGTAGGATTTGGAAGTGAAGATCTTTTAGGTGCTATTTTTTCCACATGTTTTTTTACTCTAAAAAAAATTCTACACCTAGAGGGATTTGATCCTTATCTATGCATTGTAGAAATGTATCTTTGACAAAAAATGTGATTCCATACTATGCATATCAAGTAATTAATTAAACATAGACTTGCAGGGTTGGGAGCTATATCAAATAGTAAATTAGATAATATATGAAATCTTGCATGCATAGCAAGAAGTATACATGTGTCATTAACGTTTTTAGTATATATATAGATAGATAGATAGATAGATAGATAGCTTTACATAGTGTTTAAATTTTTTTCTACTTAACATTTTAACTTTGTTAATATTTGTGTAACTCTAAATTGTGTGTGGAATTACACTTCTCCCTCCTCCAATGACATTAATAAGAAAATATAATCAAAGATAAAACATATTTATTAATGACCATAAAAATGTGATGGCACATTCTTCAATTTGGTCCTAACATGAACAATTGACTTAAAAATACTTGCAAACAATTATCTTATCATGAAAAATATCCATAAAAAAATTCAAAAAAATATTTATTAATAAAAACCATATAAATAATATGTAAATAAAAAAAATTACATACCATATCAATAATTTAGGATAGAGAACAAAAATATGTAAAAAACATAACATAAAGCAAAAAAATATGTAAAAACATAAAATCACATGTGTAAAAACTTAATAATGTAAGAAACAATCCCATTGTGATATAATATTTCATTTAAGATATTTAATTATTATTTAAAAATAAACAAATTATGTATTTCTAGAAAATTCATGCAAGGAAATAAAAATTCAATTAAATGATTGGGTAGATATAACATAAATGAAAATGAAACCATAGATTAATTAAAAAACAATAATATGATAAATCAAATCAAGGATCATTATTCTATAAACAAACCATTTTATTATATAAACAAAACATTACAGGCTTTCTACCTTTTTTCAATCAGAAAAATATCTATACTTTATTAACAAGTATATGAAAGATGGAACCAAGTACACCTCCCATCCCAGGAAAAAGCTCTTGGAGAACGACCCTCTGAGAAAAGGAAAATAACACTCACCACTTGAGCCAAGGAACACTTGCCCCACATGAAACCAGTTGCCCCCAGCCAAAAGAAAGGAAAAAACAAACTCAAACCAATGAGTCGAATGAATCACCCACATAAGGAACATCACCAAATAGAGCCTAACCAAAAAAGAAACAATGCACAGTATTTACAAAAGAACAAGAAGAAAAAATCAAAACAACTTGTAGTAGCCCACTTCCCGAACGACATCGCCAGCCCAATGCTCAAAATGGAGAGTACCATTTAATGAGACGAGAGCACGTTTCGAGAGAGTGTCAGCTTGATCATTATCTGCATGTCGAATATGCAAAAAATGGACATCAGGAAAATGTGGAAGTAGGGATATAATCTGACGTAGCCACAGAGAGAGAGACAAGATATTGATATTCCCCACTTGTTTAATCCAATTGATGACCACTTGAGAATTGCCAGCAATCTGCCGCAGATATAAATTGCGGACATACACAAAATACAGGATGTGCCAAATTGCACATAGTTCCGCTTTAGTATTCGTCCCAACACCAAATTTCATCCAAAGTTTAAAATAATAACCATGGTACAATGTGATGATCCCGCCCGCACCACAATGTAAATTGGATCCCTGAGAATGTTGTCAATAGAATGGAAGGAGCCACACTAACGAGTGGTATCTTAACCTCATCTGCAGCCACTGAACCCCCCATATCCGCCACAGCTAGTAGAGCCTTCCTCGCCACCCAAATAGGATGCACATGAGTATCCTAAAAAATGGCAAGGTTCCTTGCCTTCCAAATCCCCCAGAGTACATAGCAAAAAAGTTCAAATGAAAGGCTATTGCATTTAAAACAACAAAGAAGAACATCGGAGAGGGATCGGATAGCCCACGTAGGGAAAGAATTCTCTGATAGTCGAATCACAGCCCACACCTGTGTGCTGAAAATACAGTCAAAGAAGAGATGTTCTGCCCGATCCTCACCATGACAGCATAAAGCACAAACACCAGGACCAGTAAACCCTCATTTTTGCATGTTATACCAGAATAGTAGCTTGCCCTCCAATACAAGCCACATAAAGAATTTTATTTTCAATTGGATATTCCATTTCCATAAAATTCCATGCCACCAACAGGTCGATGGACCATCGGGAAAAAATGTCTCATATGCCGATTTCGTTGTTAAACACCCTGTAGCAGTATTCTGAGAACAAGAAAGGTAATCCTCATCCAAACCAAGTTGAATAACACCATTTAGAAGGTCCTAAACATATCCTTCCCAGTCAGTTGCCAGCGAACCCTGTAGACCGAGCTATCCACTAGGAATCCACGTTTGGAATGGTCCATTAGTAACATTGGCAGTAGTCTCATGATATAAGGAAATATATCCTCATGCATGAAATGTAGCCGAAAGTTCAGATGAGAGCCTGAAATATGATGGGCCGCCAATAACTGGGTCTGCACCCAAGAGCATCTTTCTGGGCTTTCCCAGATACCACCTGATCCATTCCACCCTGATGGGTATCAAGGATGCAAGCCGAGCCCAAAAATTTGAGACTCCTTTAAGTTTAATATTCCCAGCTCATAGCCAATTCAAAATAGTAGATCCCTTGAGATATTTATCAATTATCATGGCTCCCCAAGGCCCCTCAACCATCAGATCCCTCCATAGACTCTTCACTAATAAAGCAAAAGAGAAAAAATTAATATTTTTCATGGACCAGCCACCACTCTAGTAAAGAGAAGCCAACTTCCTCTAGTCCACCAAATGGAACTTGTGCAATTTCTGCCCGGACCAAATGAAGTCATGCATCTTCCTTCTCATAGCTGACAGAATTGATTTTGGGAGCTTGCACAGAGATAGCCAAAATACACCCAAATTATGCAAGACCGATTTCACTAAGATTAACCACCCCCTAATAGAAAGCCATCTCCAGCACTAGTTCAGAATCCTTTGATCCAATCACTTTAGAAGCCAGAGCCAGTCCTGCTTGTTGTATGCATTTGGTTTTAAATAGTACCCAGATACATAGTGCCATCCACAAGAGTGTTGATCTTATAATTGAAAATAGCTGAGATCTCCAACCTTAATTTTTGATCCATTTTATGCTCCAGGAAAGCAGTTTTTTGATCATTAATAATCATACCTGTGGTAATCTGAAAAAGGTAAACTATTAACTTAATAACAACCCACTTAGCTCTATAGGACTTACCAAATAGCAACACATCGTCTACGAACAACTGGTGAGTTATATGAATGTTTTTTGTGATCTACACACCAATAATCCGGTTTTCAACTTTTGCCTTGAGAAAGAGTCTACTCAGGTCCTCAATCACAATAAGGAATAATAAAGGTCATAATGGGAAGCCCTACCGGAGCCCCATCGAGGCCAAGAAAAATTTAGATGGACTAACATTTACTAGAACTAAATAGTGAACTGAAGACACACAGCACATAATCCATTTCATAGCCCACCATGGAATTCCAATCTGAATCAAGGCTAATCACAAGAAGTCCCAATTTATCTTGTCGTAGGCCTTGGTTAGATCCATTTGCAAAATCACTTCTTTTTTGTTTCTGGTTTTAATACTTTGGAAGGCTTCTTGAGCCAGGACGATAGCCTCGAGTATTTGATGATTTTCCAGAAACCCAAATTGCTCTTTTGAAATATTCTTGGAGAGGACCGGTTTGATCCTATTAGCGATGATCTTCGCCACAATTTTGTAGACTAAGTTGCACAGTGATATCAGCCTGAAGTCTTCAAAGGAGTCCTACAACGAAGTTTTGGGAATCAAAGCTATGAATGTAGAGTTTAAAGACATAGGGATGTTACCTGACAACCACGAGTCTCCCACCATTGCAAGTAAATCTCGCCCCATTAAGTCAAAGAACTCAGTGAATAGTTCAGCAGTCCACCCATCGGGGCATGGGTTTTTTTCCTTAGCCAATTTTTGAATGACCAATTTGATTTTTGATAGTGTGACAGGAGCAAAGACCTCATTCCCCTCCAGCTCCGAGAAAAAATGTGGGTACTCTCGAATAACTTTGATCTATTCACTAATTCTGCTAGTACCCAGATCTGAAAAATAATCCTCAAAATAATCTCCAGCCTCCAGGAGTAAAGCCGACTGGCTATAAATAGATTCACCATTCTTAGCTTTTAAAGACCATATAGAATTATGAACGTGATGCCGATCAACAAATGTCCGAAAAAAATTTAGTATTGTTATCGCCCAGGGCAATCCAAGTGGCCCTACTTTTCAGTTGCATGTATCCTCTTCTCGTAAAAGCAGTAAATGTTTTTCGTTGTTCCATCTCCCTTAGAGATAGTGGAATGGGACAATTGACTGCTCCCAATTTGTGAATACCCTGAATCTCGTCAATGGTCACCTCAATGGATACAAGCTCCATAGAAAGTGCCTTTTTCCTCTTTCTTTCCCATTTTATGGTGCATGATTTAAGATAACCCAGTTTCTTCGTAAGATGGTTGGAAGGAGAGTCCCTTGGATCTATAGAATACTTTGTCCATGATTTTTTAACCAACTCCACAAACCCTATATCATGAAGCCATGTGTGATTAAATTTAAATGGGTAGTGTTTTGGATTTGCCTCAAAATCGATCTCTAGAATGATTGCCATATAGGCTTTCTACCTATAATGAAATCCATTTGGCATACAAGCTTTCTACTTATAATGACGTAAGATCAAGTGACGCTTTTGATAAGGGTATATATAGAAATACAATAATGTCCAAAACTATATAGAAATGCAATGATATTCGTAATATGGAGACGAGATCGGCTAGCAATTTTTCCATGAAGGTCGAAGGATGTAGATCACTACAAAAATGGAAATGGCAGCATTATTGAATCTCTGAATTCCAATGTTGAGGATGCAAGTGAAAAGCAGAAAATCCATTAAACCGATGCAACACTCTACTATACATTCTAAGGTTCTAAGGTGTGATGATTTTCAACCATGGTGGCACCTACATTTTCACTTTCTCCTACCGTAGATGCGCTGACAGCAGCCTTTTCAGTTTCTCGTATAGCAGAAGCGTGGAGACAACCCCTCTGGGGAGGGCCTCTAGTATGTCGTATACAGACCCTAGGCGATACCCCAACCCCAATATTCAGATTACTGCGACAATGGGCCTCTGCATTCGACAAGAGTAGTATCAAGCAAAAGCACAGAACCAAAAGCAATGCATTGGACGCCCTCATGTTTGTAAGACAGTATAGTGTTGATAGCAAGAGGAGGGGTGAGGTCTGTTTATATAGCGTGTAGTGAGGGGTGAGGTCTGTTTGTTTACATAGCGTGTAGTCACGGGTTCTTTGGAATCCAATTTATGATCCATCGCAACATGTTAACTCCCTTCACATGATCAACATTTGGAGTACGAAGATTCCTGACATGAATGCACAACTTAGCTGCCGTTTTGGAATTTAACTGCAGCTCCACCACATGGAGCCCTACGGCTATAAAACATAATAAAAAATATCATCTACTCTTTCTAATCTACACAAACGCTTCTTTAGCCCTCCACGACATACTTTCTTTGCAAATTCACAGCTGGCCTAACCGTGGTCTGCCCGCCTTACTAATTCACAAATTCACAGCTGGCCTAACCGTGGTCTGCCCGCCTTTACTAATTCACAAATTCATAGCTACCTGGCTGTTTGCAAACCAATCGAGAATAGAAAACAACACCTTCCATTAAAATCGATCTACCTTTAAAGATATATTTTTCATTTTAATCATTTAAACTAATTAAAATCATTTAAACTAATTAGGTCTTTTTTACAATATTCTCTTCTTTTGTGGTCTGCCCGCCTTACTAATTCACAAATTCAAAGCCGGCCTAACCGTGGTCTGCCCGCCTTTACTAATTCACAAATTCATAGCTACCTGGCTGTTTGCAAACCAATCGAGAATAGAAAACAACACCTTCCATTAAAATCGATATATTTTTCATTAAAATCATTTAAACTAATTAGGTCTTTTTTACAATATTCTCTTCTTTTTTACAACCTTTTAAAACATGGTAAAAAAATTAAGTATAAATAATCAAATTAACTTCTAGAATATATAACTTTTATTTATGGAAAAATTACTGTATCTCCAACAAAATTGTGTTCCCCTGGGACTTGTATGATCCTTTCTTCTACAAAGAAAATTGCATAGTTGTAGTTAACATGCTGGTCACTAACTTTATATATATATATATATATATATATATATATATATATATATATATATATATAAAGAAAATAGTTGTAGTTAACATGCTGGTCACTAACTTTATATATATATATATATATATATATATATATATATATATATATATATATATATATACGAAATTCAATGAAGGGTTCCGCCAAAGGTTCAAACTATACCCAATTAAGGCTTGGTGAAAGGTAATGCTACCCAATTATGGCATATTAGGTGCATAACCATTTAGAACACACTCTAAAAAAATAGAACATTAAAACATCCAGGTTAGCTAAAAAATGTTTTTAGAACATCTATGGATATTGCTTTATGAGGTCTAATTCACAATTGTGTTGTTGTATATCTAGATTAGGTTACTGTTTTCTAAAATAAATGACATGATCATCTCTTTCATTTAAGACAATTGTTTAAATGTTGCACGGAGTATGGTATATCATGAAACCCTATGAGATCTATTTTTCCTTTAACTAAAGGTACGTTGATCACATTTGTGGTCTCTAGGTATGGAATGATGATTGATCTAGATAGGACTCAGGAAATATACAAAATTAATCTTCCCAACTCAAAGAAGTGTATGCACTACTTTCTAGGAAAAATAAATTTTCTCAGAAGATTGATTCCTAGCTTCACTCAAATTGTTAAACCCTTGCAAGGTATGTTAGAAAGCCTTTGGCAGGAGAAAACGGGCTTCCTATCCCCCATCACAACACCCCTTTTCAACAGTGCGTTTTGGATGTAGTTGGACTGACCAATCCTCCCTCTTCCATGCAACATAAGTATATTTGTATTGCTACATATTACTTTACAAGGTGGGAGGAATACGTTCCACTTCAGTTAGTGAACACGAATCATGTGATTTTGTTCCTTCAACCAAATATTATAACTAGGTTTGGTGTTCTAGAATTATTAGTTTCTGATAATGCATCATATTTTTCTTCTGTAAATATCTTTGGATTTGCATTGGATAATGGAATTAAAATAAAATATTCAACAAGTTATTATCCTCAGGAGAATGGCTTAGCAAAATTGACCAACAAAATCCTAATTAAAATCTTGAAAAGGACAATAGAAAGCCATCAAAACAATTCTCACTCTCAACTTTTTAATGCTTTATGTGCAGAAATGGTAACACCAAGGGCTTCCATTGGTAATTTTCCCTTTTTCCTCGTATATGGAAAGAAAGCAATCCTTCCTCCGAATATTTATTTACCTTCCAAGTACAATTATCTCAATCCGTTTAGGAGGATGATTTCCGTACTTAACTCACAGAATAAATAACCTCCTTAAATTGGAATGATAGAGGGAAAACCCAAAAGACAAATTTTATCAACATCAATAGCTTGTCAAACGATGGTTTGATGAGAGATCCTCTTCCGAAAGGTATTTTCAAGTGGGAGATTCAGTCCTAAAATGCGATAAGACACATGAAAATAAGGGTGAACACACGAAATTCCAACATTTGCTATTAGGACCATTTACTATCACATAAAAACTTGGGCTTAGTGCTTTTCAATTGCAAACACTGGAAGGACAAGGCAAAACATTTCCAGTGAATGTGTAGATTCTCAAAAAATATTATTCCTAATCAATTTTTACTGGAATTACACATATCTTGTTTTTTTTTGTAGGTGATTTATATTTCGGAAATTTGTGTTGTTTTAGTTTGATTTTTAATAAGATGGCTAATATTAATCTTCGCTAGGATTATAGATTTTTCTTATTGTTAGTACATCACCTTGTAAGTTTTCTAAAAAGCAAGGTGAGGAAAATGCAAGTTACTTGGTCCATCGGATAGCCGATCTAAACATTAGTCCCTAAATTATTTTAACCGGGTCACCTATTATTGTCTAAAGGAAGGTTTTGATCATTATCTAAAGATTTTGAATACCCAATTTTTATGAATTGAGCATGAAGATTGAATTTCCCTTGAAAGGAGGATTTTTTATAGAAGGTGAATAACCTTGGAAGGTGAAAAACCCTGCAACTTCCTCATAGATAGAATGAGCACCAATACAAAGATCACAAAGATCAAAACCCAAAACAAGAGATCGTCTCCTAGTAGCAGCTCCTCCTCCACTTGTGCGCACTCCTCCTCTCTCTCACTAATGTGAAGTGAGTGAATGAGTGAATGTGTAAAATGAGAGAGACACACACTCTATTTATACACTCACTTGACTTGTATTTTAACTCTAACTAGGTCAGCCCCAACTTAACCACTTAACATAATGTTTGATTGGGCCAACCCCTCTAGGGTGGTCTAATAACCCTTTAACCCACATGACTCATACAGGGCCGACCCCACACTGGTGGTCTAATAACCCATCAAATATAAGTTGTGACACTTACAATATAACTTGTGACATTTGCAAGTACAAATGACGACACTTCCAATCCGAGGAATAATACATCTCCATTGGGGACACAATAAAGTACAAATACAATATACAAGTGAATATCTTCCGAAGTTACAAATACATCAACACTCCCTCTTAACTAGGAAGGTATTCTCTAGCCACAGGTCATCAATACATATCGTCACAAGTCTTCAATTCTGGAGCTGGATCATCGTCACTGGATCATGGAGCATCATTGTCACTACTGCTGTACTGGTCATCTTAATCACTGGGCTATCTCTCTATTCTTCTTGTCATAGGAAGTTCTATAGAGCCAGCCCTTTTTCATGTTGGTTGTAGGCCTAGCCTCCTATAGGTCTTCAACATCTCTGGCCATCCTGTGGAATGTGTGTTAACAAAACCTCGAAAGAGTATCCGAGCTCAAACTATCGGATCTCCCAGGGAGCTATTACATGTGACCACCACAAAACCTTGAAAGAGCATCCCAAGACTTTTATGAGCACACAGCTCAACCTATCGGATCTCCCAGGGAGCTATTACATGTGGTCAGGTAAAACCTCAAAAGAGCATCCCAGGACTGATTACGAGCACATAGCTCAACCTATTGCATCTCCCAGGAGCTATTATATGCTATAGGACAAAACGTCAAAAGAGCATTTGCCAGATCTCCCAGGGAGCTATTATATGCCATAGAAAAAACCTAGCAAGAGTATCTACAAATCTCCCAGGGTGCTATTATATGTCCCTCCAAGCAAAAACTCGAAAGAGCATTTTCGAGATCTCTCAAGGAGATATTATATGCCATAGGAAAAACCTAGCAAGAGTATTTACAAATCTCCTAAGGTGTTATTATATGCTTATCGCACAACTTGTCCATGGCCAACCTGTAGCAAAACCTCGAAAGAGTATCCGAGCTCAGACTATCGGATCTCCCAGGATCTTTTATATGCTACCTACACAATCTGTCCACAACCAACCTCTAGCAAAACCTCGAAAGAGTATCCGAGCTCAGACTATCGGATCTCCCAAGAAATTTTCTATGCTACCTGAAAAATCTATCCATGGAAACGAAGTATCATCCTGATACTCATGATCATAATGATCATCATCATATAGTACATCATCCTAATGCACATCATCATCATATGATTATCTTGATCATATACACAGCATCATCTAGATGCATATCATCAGGAGCATCATCCTGATGCTCATCACACATGATCATCCTGATCATCATCATATCATCATCTTGATGCATATCATTTGGAGCATCATCCTAATGCTCGTCACACATCATCATCGTGATCATCATCGTACCATCATCCTGATGCATATCATCTTGAGCATCGTCCTGATGCTCATCAAACAACGTTTACATCCAAAGCCATGGGAAGGATCCCCCTACCACTATATTTGGAATGGATCCTATAAATGTGTCCCATCACTTCCTCCTCAAAGTATCTTCTATCTGAAGAACACCAAGCCTCTCTCTGAAGTACTCAAACTTCACTCTAGCTAGTGGTTTGGTCAACACATCTGCAATCTGCTAATCTATCTCAACATACTGGAGCTTCACTGCTCCTCTCTACACCATATCCCTGATATAGTGATATTTGATCTCGATGTTCTTTGACCTGTCATGGAACACTGGGTTCTGTGACAACTTCACACAACCCTAGTTGTCACAATAGATATAGGTAGCATCCAACTGGAGATCAAATAAATCAGACAGTAGCTTCCTTAGTCATATTGCCTCACAACTAGCCGAACAAGCTATGACATAGTCCGCTTTGGCTGTACTCAGTGCTATGCAGGATTCCTTCCTGCTAAACCAAGAGATCACACCTGATCCCATACTAAAGCAGCACCCCAAAGTGCTCTTCCTATCTGCAACACTGCCTACCCAATTTGACTCAACATAACCCTCCAGGTTAAACTTTTGATTCACATCATACTTGAGCCCATAATCAACTTGTCACGTCCCCATTTTGACCCTTGTAATATTTTGGGCTATAATGTAAATATTGTATGCATATTATATATGATTGCTAGCATGGAGCTCAAGGCCAAGGCCCTGCTAGTGAACGCTCGACCTGAAAGAGGCAAGTATTGGAATATTATGCTACCCATGTGCTAGTGAACCATGGGAATTGTAAATATGCATTTTAATATAAATGCCCACAACTAGCTATGAAATGTAGTGAGAGATGGGAGCAGGATGTTTACAAGGAATTGGAGGGGGGGGGGGATATTCAAACCCTTGAGCCAATCAAGTCAAGCCAAGTGTCAATGGGAGAACCCATAAACCATCAACTACCCATGTTAACTTTTGTGCCCAATCATTCATTTCTCCCAAGAGTTGGTTGAGGTAGTTAATTCTTTGGGGAATGGATGGGTATGGCTGTCCAAATTCGAGTATGGGCAAGCCACCCTTCCTAGAATTTTGTGTTGGGATTCTTGGGCAAGAAAGGAGCCATGAAATTGCCCCCAAGCCATTCGTCATCCATCATTTTTCTCTCTCACGAGTTTGGAGCTACCTGGACATTTTCCTCCATGGATTTCCTATGTTTTCCTTCATTTTCCTAGCTCGGAAGGGCGTTTTTGTTGTGTCTAACAGTGGGGAAAGGAGAAAAAACGATTTTGGGGTTTTATAGAGGTCGTTTTGGCCCACTATATGCTCATACATCTGTGGGAGAAATCGGTTTTCTTCCATGGGGTTGGATCCCTCTTCCCACAATCTATTTTTGGGTGTGCAACGATTTGGGGAAAACCCATAGACCCTATTCTGTAAATCCCATTGTTGAATTGTGTATCCATGCCCAGCTTTGAGTTTGCTGTGTGTAAAAGAATGATGGGGTTGAGATGGGTATCCATTGCTTTGGGCTGTGCTGAGCTTGAGAGTCCCCTTTTCCTTGTAGATATCATGCCCATCTTGGGGGTGGTCTTTGAGTGCTGAAAGAATATAGGCTGGGAAGAGACCTATGGTTGGGTGGAACGTTGCAGTGACATAGCTAGTTGCTTGGGACAGCATTATAGTGAGATAAGTATATTCTCTTATGTGCATTTACTTTTGCCCCGTTTTAATTATTTGATCGTTGTTTTTAATATGCTGAATGCATGTGAAAGGTGTGTGGATGATGTTTAGTCCACTGTGTATGTTTGCTTGATTTGCATCTGCACACATATGCATTTTGTTGTAATTCCAATTGTTTATATTTATATGAATCATGACTGTTGAAATGGGCTAAGTTTTATAAAAGCCCATATTTTTGGTATCATGTTCCCTTCCTTGCATTAGTAGATGGGAGGGGATGTGACAGATGGTATCAAAGCTTATGGTTCAACACTATGGCTGTTGCGCCTTTCATAGAGGTATAAATCATTGCGTGTATATGTATTTAGTAATTGGAATTAAAATGAGTTAAAGAAACTTGAAGATCTCATGGCTTCTATTTCATACAGGATGGGAAATCACTCCCATGATTGTTTTGGGGATTATTTCAAAACTACTTACATTGATTTCATTCTATGAAAGTGAGGAAGGATGGAGAAAATCCCTTTTCAGGTTGAATGCTTGCTTTACATTGTTCCAATGCAGTAGCATTTTGTTTTGTATTTGTCTACTTCCCTCCATGGAAGAGGGAAAAGAGGTGCAATTTCTTGACATACTTTTACTGTTTTGTTCTATGTGAGTATGATCTCTAAATGGCTTACTTCTGTAAAGAAAAGAATGAAATATTTCAAAAACATTTCTAACTATTTTTGAAAATTTGAAAAATGTCTAAGTGTTTGCTGCTAAGCCTGTGTCGGCGATTTTAGCCTTAACTTCTGCGACATAGTCGCCGAGATAAGCTGAGTTCCAACGATGCATTTTGGCAAAAAATTTTGAAGTTTTGGTGACAGATCGGCAATTTTAGGCTTAAATGCTGCGACCTGGGTAGCGATTTTTGGCTAAAATGCTACGACGCGGTCGACAATTTTAGCCATAAAATCTGCAACGCAGTCGGCAATTTTAGCCATAAAATCTGTGACGCGGTCGGCGAGTTTAGCCCTAAAATCTGTGATGTGTTCGGCAATTTTAGCCATAAAATCTGCGATCTGGTCGGCAATTTTAGCCCTAAAATCTGCGATGCGGTCGACGATTGTTGCCCTAAAATATACGACGTAGTCGGCAATTTTAGCCATAAAATCTACAACGCGGTCGACGATTTTAGCCATAAAAATCTGCGATGTAGTCGGTGATTTTAGCCATCAATTCTACAACTCAGTCGGTGAATTTTGGGCTAAATTGCAGCGACATGGTCGACGATTTTAAACCTAATTGCCACGACATGATCAGAAAAGAAATTGCTAAGTCTGTCGAAATAGGAAAATTGAGCGGTTTTCGAGTGAGATTTTCAGATACTGGAACAACGAAAAACGCCTTGGCAAGCCCCCTTGACCCCCGTCATCCCCTAGAGACAATCGTTGAAAGTGTGAAATGCATTCTCTATACTTGGGATGAGAAGCAGGGATTGCATGGAAGGTTTGTGGAAGCCTTATTAATTAAGAGTAATTGGCTGTAATATGCATTGCAGAAAAGCAATGGGAACAGTAAGGCAACATTGATAAAAGGAAAATCTCTCACCTTAAACTATTTAATTGTATGCTTGGAAAGTATCAAGAATGAATGTTATACCCATGCATACATATATTGAATTTCTACTTTGTGAGAAGATCATATCTAATAATTGTTTGTGTGCATGGTAGAGAGCCCATGAAATTGGATCAACTATGATGTGGAAGAGGAAATTCCATGCTACAATGAGGAATTGGAAGGGAGAATTCCTCCACTACCCTCTTGATATTGTAGTTATAATTCTAAAGTGGTCGTGCATATAAATGATGGCATAGGAATGTTGAAATGCAAGAGAATAGTAGATTAAATATAAATTAATGGGCATGATTAAAGAGTCATTGCATAGTACATGTAAATTGATTATGCATGAGCATGATGTTGCATAGGGGTAAAGGTAGTAAAGTTACACATGCAGTGGCCCATTAATGGTATTGTCTATGGTTGATGTCAATTAATGTTGTTCATAATGGTTGTATGAATCAGACCATAGAAGCATGACTGATCTTTGCTTCCTGGATTATCTGTCCTTGAACTTACATCCATTATGGACCACTATGCATGCTTAAGTGTGCACTAGTGTCATCATTGTGTCATCCTCAAGATCTCATATGTAACCATACATTCATTAGTATAATCTCAATACTATCAAAATATTATGATTCAAAAAAATTTTAAACATCTATGGTCATGGTTATTTCATACACAGGTAATTTGTCACAAGTGTTAGTATTCAAGGTTTCATGGAGTACTTCTTTTACTCATGCATATTCTTATTTGACCATAGGACTCTTCTTGTTTGTGATATCATCAATCAAAGTAAGAAGCATAATATGCATAAACCCATGATTACTCAAACTTATAACTTCATGAATAATCATTATCAATCATACAAAAGTATAAGATCCTAACACAAGGTAGAATTCTAACTTGATATAGGAGAAACATACATGGTTATCATGTTTGCTAGTTATGTATAACATACCCACATATTGTCTTCTTGTTTTCTTCAATGACCTATGCTAGTAACTTGCATAACTCATAAGTTAACCATTGTGGAACCAAATTATACATACCTCGTAAGTAGAGCTTCTATGTGATCCATGACTATGGATGAGTCTTTTCCTTCATGTCACCATGGTCATATGTTCTTGATCTAGAACTTGATTTGTACCTTTCATATTAGTAGACAACATCATTCTCATACAACACCACAGTGCATTAGTACAATTATAAGTGTCATAACCCTAATCAATGAATGTCTTTTATCATGCATTCATGCTTTTACTAGAGTAATAAGACAAGTCTAAAATTAATCAAGATTGTACTAACCTCAATAATATGAAGACAAACATATCATAAACTTAATCATGAACAGATTTCAAAACATACCTCTATCTCCTCAAGTCATACCTGTCGGGATTGCTTGTAGTCTTCTTATGCAAGGCCTTAGACTCATCTCCCTCTGGAACTGGAATCTCTTCACTTATGCAGGTGTCCAAATCATTCTCTTCTAGGATTAACCCAATCCACTTTGACTTGATGAAGCTAGATTTGGAGCTGGATTAGGGTTTGTACAGAAACCCTAAAAATTCAAACTTTGAATTTAAAACTTATGACTGGATGAAAATATGCACCTTGCTGAGCTGATCAGGCTGGTATACTTCAATTTTGAAATCTCCAAAATTTGACCCTTCAAAATTGCCTTTGAAACTTTCGGATCTTCTAGTCAAAATCTTGAACTAGGGTTTGATAATGCCCGGGTTTCTGCCCATCCAAAAGGTTCAATATGGTTCTCTAAAATTCAATTTTTCTGAGGAGCATCCAACCATGGTCACACATTCCAAAAATTTCAACTTTTGCAGAAACCCTAATTTTCCACCTTTCCGATCAAGATCCCGAAATAGGGTTTGATAATGCCCAGGGTTCTACCCAGCCAAAAGATTTGATCTTGGTCTCTAAATTTCAATTTTGTTGAGGATATTAATCCTATGCTGAGATAACTCCAAAATTCCACTCCTATCAAAATCCCTAATTTCCTGCAGTAGTGACAAGCAAAAAATGAGAATGCTCAGAATGCAATTCTATTTCACAAAAATATGTGCCTTATTTTTTCTGGTGCATCTCTGAAATTTCAGATCCACAGGGTCTAAAACTTTGGATTGTTGTAGCCTGACCTATCATCTTTCCAACCCCATGTATCCGAGCTCAAATGGATTCTCTAAGAGAGAGATATGCCAAGTGTCGCAACGTGACCTATTTATGGGATGAAACAGTATAACGAACTTGTACGGAGTGCCATGTGTCATTTTTTAAACTTCGGCCTCTGAAACCCAGAATTGTGAAAGTGAAGTCCGTTCCCTAACTATCACTTTTTACAAAATTCCATTTGGATCTTCCTAGCTTGAGATATAACCTTTTTTCCTAGGTCACCTATTTAGGACTGCATTCTGGAAGGGGAAAAAACCCTAACTTGTACGGATCATAAAACATAAAGTACATCGAATCATATGTTGTGATTCAGACAGAAGGTACATGGGGATGTTATATTCGACCTGTACAAGTTTCAAAACCTAAAACTTCACCAAAATGGATTTATAGAGAAAGTTCCACAATGATGGGCTTTTACTATACCAAGCCCTTGCTTCCAATTTGTCGCAAGTGCAACAAGTGTCATAAATGCCATACAATACCTTCCTTTAGGCTAGCTCTGATACCATGTTAGTTTTTCAACATTTAATTCAAACTGATCTATGATCTTAACTAAGAGACCAATATGTACAACATATCAAACACAAGAGACAAGAGACACAAAGCATTTCACCGAGGAAAACCAAGAAGGTGAAAAACCCCGCAACTTCCTCAGAGATAGAATGAGCACCAATACAAAGATCACAAAGATCAAACCCAAAGACAAGAGATAGTCTCCTAGTAGTAGCTCCTCCTCCACTTGTGCGCACTCCTCCTCTCTCTCACTAATGTGAAGTGAGTGAATGAGTGAATGTGTAAAATGAGAGAGACACACTCTCTATTTATACACTGACCTGACCTGTCTTTTAACTCTAACTAGGTCGGACGCAAATTAACCACTTAACATAATGTTTGACTGGGCCGACCCCTCTAGGGTGGTCTAATAACCCTTTAACCCACATGACTCATATAGGGCCGACCCCACACTAGTGGTCTAATAACCCATCAAATATAAGTTTTGACAATTACAATATAACTTGCGACATTTGCAAGTACAAATGACAACAGTTCCAATCGGAGGAATAATACATCTCCATTGGGGACACAATAAAGTACAAATACAATATACAAGTGAATATATTCCGAAGTTACAAATACATTAACACCTATGATGATCATAGTTTCTTATGAGATGACATTGCCACTTCCTGTCACTAAGCCATGTTGGTGGATATCATTTGAAAGGGTGAGGGATAAGAGGTCTCATCACAAGCCGGCATGTTCATTTCTATAGGTCTCTATGAATGATGCTACCATTTGTTGCTTACCAAGCTAGAGTAGTACCCCTTAGTTGAATTCCATAAATTATACTTGTTACTTATGTATGAATGTTGTATATCTATAACCGGTGGATGTGAACAAAGCAACTAAATTGATTTAAAAGGAAACCCCATCGAGGCTATGGATGCGTGCTAGCAACAATGGTAATGCTTGTAATATTAGGGTTTAATATTATATTTACTAGTTAAGTCTTTCTTTTCTTTTCTATTATCATGACTATTCCTAGTAGAGGAAATTCTCTAATGCTTTAATTCTCGTGCTCTTTTTAAATTATGAATATTAAGAGAATGGTTTTAACTTTCTAATAAAGCTGATTATTTATTTCAAAATATCATAAATATTAAATAAGGGGTATATGAATCTATTTAGCTATGAAGAATGGGCCTGCTACATTATATGTTCCAATATTTAACTTTCAGAGAATTTAGGATCCTATGGCTAACCAGAGATAATTGTTTCTTCCCAGTGAGCCACCATTTGTTATAGCTACAAAAAATACCATCACTTTTCCCTGTTAAAATGATGGGTGCCCCTTTAATTTTTGTTTTTTGTTTTTGAAGATAAGTCATTTCAGTTGGATTTAGTGTTTTTATAATATGTCTCTTAATATTGAATACTTTATATAATATGTCTCTTAATATTGAATACTTTATATAATATGTCTCTTAATATTGAATACTTTAGAGTGATTTTCAATCAATTTCCCTTCGAAACTGTATTTTTTAACCTACCCAGTTAGTACCGATATTTTCTAATCTTTGATAAGGGTCCTTAACCGCAAAGAATCACCAAACTGAAGAAGTAATTTTATGCCCTTTGAAGCTAAGATAAAAAATAGTATCAAGTGATTCTGACAGAAGATCATGGGTGGGTGACCAAATGCTAAAAAGATTGGGTGATAATGGTACAAGTGGAGCACCATTGGATCTAAAAGCAGAACGATGGTTGAGATCAGGAAAACCCAAGAAATATAAACAAAGGTTAATCTAATTTGAGTGAAAGCTAATAAAATAGTGAATACAAAAGTCCGATGGTTGATATTGACAACACATCGGTAAATTGCACAATAATAATTTTTTCTCGAGCATGCAATGTCCTTGAAACCACCTAGGATGCGTGTTAAATTTTGATTGGCCACACCTCCTTCAGGCACTTTTTCATTACCACCAAGTGCCTAGAGCGTTACCACCTTGGAAAATTGTGGTGGTTTCTGCCCAAAAGTCATGAAGGATTGTGGGGAAGTTGGAATCCATGTCAACCTGTCGTCTAGGTACACCTATTGGGTGGGCCCCATCATATTTCTTTGTTATCATACACACTATTCAAATGGAAGTCCACTAACTATCCAAATTCAAAACCCTTTTAATCATTAATAAAGAAAAAATAACCATTTTTTAAAAGCATTACATCACCATTCGAAGTTGAGATCCCGGTACCCTGATCTCCTGTGTGCTTGACAAGTCAGCTCCAGTCTAGAAGTCCGACATGCATCCATGTCAGTGTTCCTCTAGGTCAGCACTCACAGGTGTTTCACTATTTCCAACAATCATCCTCTGTTTATTTTACTAGTGTGAAAATACTAAATTTACTTTAGTTTGACTAGTAAAAAGGGGATTTAACCCCTTCCAGTCATCTATCTCTGTCACCATGTCTCAAAAAGGTAAAAGCACACTCGCTCAACCATTATTCTCCGGAAAAAAAACTGTGTATGATCACCATGCAAATTTATTTGACACAGTGGTGGTCGACTCAGACCCGAGTGCAACCATTAGAGAAGCCTGATCCCTGTCACTTGTAGACCAATATCCCTGTCACTTATGAGAACCCAACTTGGTCATATCCATTTGTTTATATAGAGTCTATTTCCCTGAATTTGTTAGTTGGTGCTCAGCCCAATACTCACCCATTAAAAAGGAAATTTTATCCTCCAATATTTCAAGAGTTTTTGCAACATTGAAGCTGGTGCCCTACAAAATATGTTCCACATCCAAGGTTTTGTAGACTTATAGACCATGGATGAAAAGAATTTTCTTATTTCTTATTAGAATTTGAAACCCTTAGACAAAGCCCTTGTTCTTTCAAAACATTTGGAGCCATAACAGTTATTGCACACTCTCCCCCCCTATAGCACTATTGTTTTCTTTGAACATTCTAGGAAGGCCATATCCGTTGTGTACCATCTTGGGGTATAAAGGTGACAAAGAAGACAATGATACCTTATTGTGTTTCCTACTCCATTTAAATCCCATACCAAATGGTTTCCTAATATGGGATATATATAAAATCTAATTTGTGTGTGTGTATAATCACAAACATTTTGCAAGATATTGTTTCTTTTTATTTGAAGAAAAATGTGAACTTAACACAATGTTAAAATTGACTGTAGTGTCCACAATTGGTATTTCATAACAACCAGATGTAAAATTATTTGTAAATGTGATCTCATGGTCTCTTTTCCCTTTTAATACTTCTGAAACTTTAATAACAAAAAAGAATTTCACAAGAATATATATATATATATATATATAATTTGTGTATTTGTGTATACTCACAAACATTTTGCAAGAATTTTTTTCTTTTTATTTGAAGAAAAAAGTAAACCCGACACAATGTTAAAATTGATTGTCGCATTCACAATTTTTTTTTCATGACTACCCCAATATAAAATTACTTGTAAACGTGATCGTATGGTCTTTTTTTCATTGAATATTTCCAAAAATTTAATAACAACAAATAATTTGACAAATATTTACACACATTCCAATAATATAAAGTGGCCTAACTAAATTTATGTACATATAAGATTGTTGGCTAGTGGTTTTCCATGCCCAAGGTTCAACTTGCATTACGAACAAAAATGCTACTGGCATCAGCATTTTCAATGCCTTCCAAGCAACATAAGGTCTCACCTGAGACACCAACGGGAAATTACAAACAGATCTAAATATGAGATGGGAATGAAAGAATTGTTTCTTTCTCTCCATTAGTGCATTCATTTATTTACTTAACCTTGCATGTAAATCACTAACAAGCTAACATTCATCTTATAAACTATTGGACATTCATCATACATTCAATCATCAACAAACTGTGTAAGGCAAATCTAAGACAACAACAACATTATATTACTGCTCAAAACTGGTTACAATACAGTGTTTACAATATTAACATCTTAATGGTATTTCATCAATACCATCAATACATGAAGAACATCATAGAATCATAGATATCAAAATGCATAGCACAACAACGATATATTATCTCTAAACTCAACTAGATTGTTACTAAAACATCTAGAACATAACTCTCATAAAATGACTAACTGATAATATTTCATAGAACTGTTTATTAACATAACTTATTATCTAGTTGAACCCAACCCTTTAAAAAATATTCCTTTATATAGGATTAGGTTCCAAAACTTCAAAACTTGTTGGTGTTGTGCGATCTCTAACTGAATTGATCGATGCAAAGATACTTCTAATTAAATCATTGTGTAACTACTTCTAATCGAATCAGTGCACAACTACTTCTAATTGTCTTTCTTGGCATGCAATTGATTCCAACTGATCCAAAACTTGGGCAAAAATAGGTCCCCAACACCAAGCTTGGATTGTCATGAGCCAATTGTTAGTTTTTGAAGATAACATGTTGAACTGAAGGAAACATTGTCATGATCTATGCATTGAAGTCAAATACCTACACCTCCAACTTACCCATGACCTCTATCAGTTTTTCAAACTCAGTTTTGAACTGGGAAGTCTACTCCAATGTCATTCACTAGGGATAAGGTCGCTTGGACTCTCCTAGCTCAACATCCTTCTTCGACTTATCATGTTCCTTTGTGACTTTCTAGTAGTGCTCCCCATCTTGTTCCTAAAGTTACATGATATGCATAGTAGCTTGTTTCTTGGCACGATTTGTAGCTATCTTCTTGGTCAGTATCGAGATCTACCTCATACCCTCCATGGGGTTAGACATAGGTAGACTAGGAAATGAGTACTTCTTTTTCTTCACTTAATCATTCAATGTTCTGATGCTGTTTTCCTTTTGAGTGACTTCTAGTGGCTCTTGTAGGTGCACCCATAAGTTAAAGCTTGTGTTAGCCAACTTCATCATCCCTTCGATGTGTGCCTTAGCGTTTTGAAATGTTTCCTCATCATCTGTGATCTACTACTTCAACTTATCTTGTTTTTGTGTCTGCTTATTCTTTAGTTTTTCTTTCAATACTGCATTTTGTACACATAGTCCTTGAATGAAGGCCTTGATTTCCTTGCATTTTTGTTTAGATAGTTTTAGTGCTACCATGTCTTATGCTTCCTCCTGCATGGTTAGATAAAGGTTCTCCACTACATTTTATAGGGATGAGTGCATATCAACCTCCATTGCATCCTTCTACTATAGACCAATGTATGCTATATTGAGGTCTAGTTGATGCACACTATTAGTCCCAGCCCAAGGAGGTCAAATTTTGAACACATTAAGTTTTTGCGAACTACGAAGCTGAGCACAGCATGGATGAAAACTTTGTGAAAATCAGTTTTGGAAGCTACGAGGAGAAGTGCAACACAGTTTTGGTATGTTGCAACGTTGAGCGAAACACAGTGTCAGAAGAGTTGTGAGGTCGGTGCTGTGAGGATTACAGCACTGCGATGTGCCACGTCGACGGAGATCCAACTAAGCAGAGCATGGATGGATGATGGAAGTTATTTGGGTTAGGTCATAGAAGACCTATTTTTGTCAAAGATCATCGATAACTACCAAGCGGTGGGTAGGCACAGATCAAGGTAGAAAACTAGTCACGCAAACAGAGAACTACTAGTTGAACTAGTTGTCTAAGTCCGTGAAAGAAGGAACAACTTGGCAAGAGCAACCTTGGCGCGCATATAAAAATTTTGTAAACCTAAGGGTTTATGTATTCAAAATGTAAAGACATGACCTACGGGTCTTGATCTATAAATAAGGAAATTTTGTATGGGAAAGGGGTACTTACTGAGTTACTGTCTTATTGATTGAGACTCTCAGTTTTGCTCGGTATCATTGAATATTGTTAGAGTTGTCTAAGTTTGAAGCGATTGAAAAGGCTCTGCAGCTGAGTGCACATAGACCTAATATTTTTGAGAGAAAGAGAAGAGCGTCTGTAGTTGAGTGCGCAGACGAAGAACAGTTGTACTCTCTCCTAAGATAATAAACAATAGTTATTGTGGACGTAGCTTCCCATCTGGGGGAGTGAGACACGTTAAATCCTGTGTTATGTGATTGTTGTGTATGATTGCCTTTATTTTTTCTTGAATTACTTACAGTGCATGCATGAAGTTACTATTATCTGATATATGTTTACTCTTATCTGTATTCACCGCGGAAGGGATGGAATAAGATGTTGGTAGTTCGTATATGGATGAATGTTAATTGTCAAGCCACTATAAGTTCTTGAATGAATGGATCCCTAAAATAAACACGCAGTTAATTGTTAAGGTTGGATCGCAGTATTAGAACACGTAGCATTGCACTTTTAACTGACGTTAATCGATCTATGTATTGATGATTGATTAAGAAACTCTAAAGAAAGATCTGTGAGTTGAGTTGGCCTAAGGAAGAACGACACATTCCCTTTGCATTGTGCTATCAGCCATTAGTACCGCGCAGTCGCTATCAACGTGAGATAGGGGATCTCACGTAGTAAGTTGTTCGCAGCGTGGAATTCTTTCCGCACTGCGCGTCAGCAAGTTTACACACTCACATCACCAGGTTGTGGAAACCTAATTCTACAACCACCCACTCAGCTTCACCTCGGGTGAGATCTGAGGCTGCTCGCAGCCTATTTCTGAAAGGACCGGTGAATAGGGGTTTTGTTGGTATCTTGCACGACGAATTACCTGGGTCTACATTGGAAAACCTCTAGATCAGTAACTACGCCAACAAATGGTTCTGTTTCCACGCTAAAACTCAGTGATGTGATAGTGTGTTGTGAAAAGTAAATGTCCGACAATTGGCATCCAGAGAAGAAGAGATCTGGGCTTGGTGTGACAAAATTGAAATAGAATTTGCAAAGAAGGAAAAAAGACACCCACATCTATCTAACGTAGAGTGGTTGAACAGATACTTGTGGAGAGACATCCATGAAATTTTATGGGCGTCGTTTCCAAACGAGATACATGAGTGGATACTGTGCCTAGCATAACAAAAGAATTGTTCTCAAGGAGGAGTACCTACAGAATGGACTCCGAAGCTTACTGAACAACTCAAAGCCATAGAAATCCCACTGTCTCGAGCAGTCGACTTCTGGGTTGATAGCATACTTGAAGGATTTGTGACTGAGTTTGCTGTAGACATGCTAAAATCCTACATCCAAGCTGAAGCATACTTTTTCGAAGGATTTAGAGGTAAGTTCTTGAACAATCTCAGTCTATACATTAAAATGCTTTTAGCTGAGAAAGGTGTTTTAAGAATGCAGTAACAATCCTGAATCTATCATGATAAAAAACATATATATTGATTCTGACGAAGAAGCTCATGCTTTAAGAAGTGGGAAGAGATATAAGTTGGATAATGGAAAGAATACTGAAGCACCTAATAACCGCGAACATAATGAAATTCCATGTGACCTTAATATTCACATAACACCATTAACAGCCACGATCTAGCGCATTACACCTCAGAATCCATCAGTACAGAACCCACCCACTACGAGCATTGCGTAGCGCATCCCACAGATCGTCCATACTAGTAGCACCATAGGGGCGAGTGCTCAAACCTCGACGACTTAGACAATTCCGCAGAATACTATCCCTAGCACGACCCAACAACCTGCGTCTACACAACCCCGAAGAAGGATGGCTGATAATGATATAAAGCTGTCGATATTCAAGGAGACGGGTCTAGAAGACCCTGATCAACATTGGTTTCTATGTGAAGCTATATGGAGTGTCAAGCAAGTGACGGATGACGCTATGAAGAGAGCGCAGCTCATCACCACTTTCAGAGATAGAGCATTACATTGGTTTACGAAGTATTCTCAGGCACAGACAAGAACCTTAGCAGACATCAAAGCCGTGATGTTAGCAGAATTCAAGAAGCCAAAATATGAATCACAATGCATAACAGAGTTGAAAAAAATCAAACAGAAACATACTGAATCGGTCTGGGAATTCGACCAAAAATTCAAAACATTGTTGGACCAAGTGAGCTTTGTTATAGCTCCGCAAAAGAACCAAGAGTGGTTCATTGCTATGTTGTTGCCCCATATTAGATAGCCATTGATGCAACAAAAAGTCATGTCACAGGAAGAGGCCCTGGAGATCGCGATGAAGCTAGAAGATTCACCAATTGGAGAGAGTAGTTCTAGCATGTTACAGATCTAGAACCAGTTGGCTACCTTGACATTAGAATTGCAAGGTATCAAGAATGGGAAGGAACCGAGACATGAACAAAGACATGAAGTTTGGTGCACAGGATGCAAAGGAGAGGGACACACCAGAGAACACTGCCCTCTAATACAAGATTATCTTAATAGTGGTGCACCAAACCCAATGAATATGAATCAAAACCATGTGCCATGGTGCAAAATTTTTAGAACCAGAGGACACTGGCCTGAGGACTGTTACCTGTTACAGAAATGTCAAAACTTCTAAGAATATATATTGTAATTTTCATAAATCAGTTGGACATGATGAGTCCAACTGTCGCGCTTATGAGTTGATGAATGAAAGAAAGCAATATATGGAAGCGATGCAAGGTGCTGGAATGTATCGTGTCCAAGAAGAAAACCAACCAAAATAGGAGAACACCCAGTATGATTAGGGAGGATATAGAGGCCATGAAGGTGGATACCACGATAGAGGAAGGAATGCTGGTACAACTCAAGGAAGAGGCCGAGGCCAGGTAATATGCTATAACTGTGGCCATCCAAGTCATGTATCTAGAGAATGTACTAATCCATGCACCACATGCAACTACTGTAAATCATTTGATCATGTAATCGAAGACTGCCCCGTGCTTGAGGTAGAAATGCAAAAGAGGAGAAGGACAGAAACCCCAAATCCTAACATTTAGTTAATCATAGCAGAAAGCAGACCTACAGATCCAAGTATAAATGTAGTCACACAAAGTGGCGCTGATATAGGAAGAGATAGAAGCGCGGAAGCATCAACTTCTGAAACAACTAATGCTAAGAAGACCCCTAGAGAAACAGTATCAATTAGAAAATCTCCTGGGAAAACACCTCCTTGGAACTTACAGAAAAATAAAGAGGTATTTGAAGAAGCGTGGGACATGTTCAAACAACCACCACCTACTTCACCAAGGATTTTGTTGCGTAGTGAAATACCATAGATAGAAGACATGTCAGTGGCCTATGATCAGACGCATGCTGTACCAGATACAAGCACTTCTATTGCGCAGTTCCTACATAGCTATATCAAGTTATTGAAGAACAAAGACACTCTTATGGAATTTGAAAAACTGCTAAATCAATACGAATCACAAAGTGAGAGAAAGACTTCCCATGGTGTAGTTCATAACATTAGGAGTGCCAAAAGAATCGGGAGGGAAATGCGGTTCACTGGACAGATTGGAGATTATGAGATGGATGAGATCATTCTTGATCTCGGGTCTGAAGTATACGTCTTGACCAAGAAGACATGGAAGGCGATGGGGAAACCAAAGTTACAGTGGTCACCCATACAATTAAGAATGGCTAATCAAGGCATAGTCATACCATTGGGGAGGTTACCCAATACCATTGTCGACATTGATGGAGTACGAAGTTATGCAGACTTCAAAGTAATTGAAATTGTGGATGATAGTAATCCTTATCCGGATCTATTGGGTATCGATTGGGCAATGAAAAACTCCACCATCATAAATATGAAAACAATGAAATTGATATTTGAAGGCAATGACATAAAGGTCGTTGCACCGCTGGACCCTTCGCAAGGGGAGCAATATGTTGAACCAATTCAAGAGGAGTATAGACCTCGATCGTATCTATAAGATGACAACAAATGTTGTGGATTATACTCATCCTACTGTGGATGGAATGATCAGCTGGCGCTGCGACAGTTCTTGCATCTCAGACTCTGAGGCAGGATTAGAAAACTGGCAACCTAGAATGCATGAAGTATCTGCCAGAAGATGCACAATAATTACAAAGTCACTCCGCTGGATTGGAAAGCAGCTAAGTCCAATCCCCACTTATGATGGTACAGCTAACATCTATTCATTTATTAAAGAATACACTGCAGCAGTTGCAGATGAACATCGTGTTTCAGCATTAGACATGCCACTCCGCGAGACACCTGCCAGAGGGTGGGCTATGCATAAGAAGACATTAACAACTTGGGACCAGTGCAGAATAAAAATACAAATCAGGTTTGGTGATAAGGTTACATTACCTTTTCAGAAATACAATGGCTAGACGGATCCGAGGGTTCATATTGCAGGTTCTATAGAAGCTTGGGAAGAAAGGCGAGAGATAGAATGGGTACAACTTTTTGTGCATACACTGGAAGAGCCTATTCCAAATAAATGGTACCTACAAGTAGAACTGCGAAGAGGAACTATGGATTGGTCTGTCCTCACTGTGAGCTTCCAAGAGGACTTTAGCTTTGAAGATGACCATCCTACTATCAATGGCGCACTGCAACTCATCAAAGAAAACATATTTAGATAGGATTGCACAGAAGAGAATATAACATCAGAAGATATCCTAGGAGCAAACAACGTACTTACGAGTCTACAATCAGAATGGGAAAAACAAAAAGAGCATGCCCTGGACTGTTACAACTTAGTGGAAGAAGTTGAAGATAAGGAAGACAATGATGAGGATGACCCGCGCAACATAAAGATCCCTGAATTAGAAGGAACACGCGAGGTAGAAGGATGTCCACTAGAAATTCCCGATATGAGTGGACCGGTTAAAATGAAGAAAGTGAACATCGACACAAGTGAAGAGCCGAAGTTCGCAGCAATAGGAGACTATTGGGATGACGATACCGTTGCAGAGATCGCAAATATATTACAGGAATATCAGGAAGCATTCCCGACCAAGTTCACAGAGATGAAGGGTATTCTAGGAGACTTAGGAGTAATGAAAATCCCTCTTAAGCCTAGCGCTAAACCCGTGAAGCAAAAGCCATATAGATTAAATCCGCGCTATAAAGACCGCGTTAAGGAAGAACTTGACAAGATGCTCAATGCAGGAATCATTGAGCCGGTTGAAGAATATGAATGGATAAGCCTGATGGTTGTCCAAGATAAGAAAACAAAGGGCGAGATCAAAATCTGCGTTGATCTCAGAAAGCTGAATGATGCTTCAATGCATGACCCATTTCCCACTCCTTTCACCGATGAAGTACTTGATAACGTTGGAGGGAATGAAGCATACTCTTTTACTGATGGATTTTCTGGATACCATCAGATTAGAATTGATCCCACAGATAGACACAAACCCAGTTTTGCAACAGAATGGGGATCATTCCATTATATAATGATGCCATTTGGCCTAAAGAACGCACCAGCCATATTTTCGAGAGTGGTCATCGCAACATTTCAAGAATTCATACATAAGTTCTTAGAGGTTTACTTTGATGATTGGACCATTTTTGGGTTACTAAAGAACCATGCTGCATACCTCAGGATGATGCTGGAAAAATGCAGAGAGCACCATATTTCTTTGAATTTAAAGAAATGTATTTTCTGTGTTCCCTATGGGATTCTGCTGGGACACATTATGTGCAAGCAGGGATTGATGGTTGACCCTACGAAGATCACAGTTATTGTAAATTTGCCAACACCAAATTCAGTTAAGAAATTGCGCACTACACTAGGGCATACCAGTTATTATAGGAAATTCATAAAAGGTTATTCACAGATAACTGCAGCAATGGGGAAACTTTTAAAGAAAGATGCACCATTCATTTGGAACGAGGACTGTGAGAAATGATTTGACACATTGAAAGAAAATATGGTCACTGTGCCAATTCTAGTTTTTCCAGACTCGGAGAAGCCATTTCATGTCCATGTGGATGCTTCATGTATAGCATTGGGAATTGTTCTTGCCCAGCCAGGAGAAGGAGGCATTGATGATCCCATTACATTTTCGAGCAGAAAGCTATCATCTGCTGAGAAAAACTATACCACTATTGAAAGAGAAGGACTCGTAATGGTATATGCACTACAGTGATCATTTGTCCAGGATTGAATCAGGCGAAGAACCTACAAACCTTGAAGACAATCAGCGTAACGTGCAATTGTTCGCGATACAAGTTGCCGATGAGTACTATCAAGACATTATCGACTTTTTAACTATAGGAATCGCTCCTCCAGAATTCACTACATAGCAGAAAAAGTAGCTGGTAGTATGAGCCGCAGACTTCACCATTATCGTAGGATAGCTGTACAAGTTAGGACCTGATGGATTACTACGAAGGTGCATACAGGAACATGAGAAGTACTATATATTGGTCGATGCAAATTCTAGAGTAGCAGGAGGTCACTACGTAGGGAGAGCTACTGCGCAGAAAATATTGCGTGCAGGGCTATGGAGGCCAACAATCCATAAGGATTCAAAGGAACATTGCCAGAGCTACGATGTCTGTCAAAGGACAAGAAAACTGTTAGAACAGTAACCACACTTAGTACCATAATCCATAAATTTTAATTATCCATGTGCTTAATTAAACCATGTTTTGGATTAAGTGACTATAGTTGGTCAAAAACCCACTTTGAGAGTGTTCACACCCACTTCTAAGCAAACCAGTTCACCCAGCCTCCAGTTTTGTCCACAAGTGCGCCCTCATTTATTGCTGGTGCACCCTCTCTCCTTGTTTTGGGGAATTTAGTTGACCAAGGGCGCTAGGGTGGATTTTTGCCCACTTTTGGCTAGATTTGGAGCATTTAATGCTCCCTTGGGCCCCCAAACCTCCTCTATTTGCTCACCCACGCCTGCCTTGAGCTAATTAATGACTCATCATGCTTCAGCCACCTCCACACCAGAATTCGTAGCTGTTTGGGGTGATTGGGATTGAGTTGGACCCACCTAGGGGGGATTGAGGCCAATTTGGCATTGATGACTTGTACACTCAGCTTGAGCCACCTAATGCTCTCGATTTTCTCATGGATGTAATAAAAACCTATTACTAACATTTTCACATGTTAGACAGTCAGTTAATCAAAGATTTGAGCATACATTGTGTGTAAATTTATCTTTTTTTTCAAATTTTTCCACTGTAATTGCAAATTAATTCGATTTTGTGAGGTTCTCCATAGCTCCTCGATCTTCTGTGATCAAAATACTCACATGGTATCAGAGCCATCGTGGAGTTAGTGAGTTGCAGGCCAACATTGAGCGTTGAACTGCATTCTAGAGAGGATTTCCAGACAAAAATTGAGTGTTTTTTGCAGGTGTTTCAGTAGTTTTCTCACCATCAACGCAGCAGTCATGGAAGCAAACCAAATGTTGCTCACACCCTTCAATTTTTTCGATTGGAAGGCTGAGATGGTCATCAAGCTGAGATCTAAGGGTCTCTATAGAGTGACCATGGGCACAGAAGTGGAGCCAAATTCTGCTGTGGAGAAAGCAAAGTACTACAATCGACTTGATGAAGCTTATGGATTGCTATGCCTGAGCATTTCAAGGGAACTCTTGTTTCATACAGACAGTTTGACAACTCCCAATGAAGTATGGGTGAAGCTAGAATCACTCTTTGGGAAAACTGATGAACTGAGAGGCCACCAGCTTGAAAACGAGCTCATTAGCTTGAGCCCAGCGCATTTTGAAACCATCCAGGAGTTCTTCACGAAATTCAAGTCACTGGTGCTTCAACTGCAACAATGTGGAATTGTTAAGAAGGAGGAACAACTGATTCTGTCCATCCTTTCGAAGCTAGGCCCAGAGTTTTCAGTATTTGTTAGCACATTTCACTCAGCCAAAATGACCCTTCGAAATTGGCAAATGCCATCACTAGCTACCTTCATGGAGTGTCTCACTCAGGAGCAGGATAAACTAGTTCAGATGGGCACCATAAAATCAAAGGACCAAGCATTGGCAATGGGTGTTTCAAATGCAAGCAAAGGAAAGCAGAAAGCCAAGAATTCAAAGCAGCAAGAGAAGAGGAAATTTGACAAGACCAAGTCTGCAGATGGGGGTTCGAATTTGTCAAAGGAGAAGGACAAGAAGGGAAAGGAAAAGACCAAATGCACCTATTGTCATAGGGGATGGCATCCAGAGAGCTCATGTATGAAGAAAACCATTGACTCAATGGCGCAGCTGCTGGAGAAAAACAACATCCCAGTCCCTGAGGGCGCAAGGAAGAAAGAGAGCACCTCAAACCCTGACAATAAGGAGAAGTGTCATGCTTTGGTAGTAGGTACTTCGAATCCCTCTTCCTTCATCATTGATTCAGGAGCTTCCAGACATATGGTTTCATCCAGAGAGCTCTTCTCCTCTTTGCATTCGAATGGTGGCCCAACAGTTCGAATGGGAGATGATTCAGAACTCCAAACCAAGGGGATTGGAAGGATTGACATGGAGCATGGCTATTTCAGTGATGTGCTCTATGTACCTTCATTGGCTGCAAATTTGCTATCAGTCTATCAAATGACTCATACAGGAGAAGCCAAGAGAGTGACATTCACTCCAGATTTGGTAGAAATCTCAGAAATTTCCTCAAATCAAGTTGTGGCAGTAGGGTATGCAGATCATGATGAGAGAATGTACAAATTCTCAAATTTCATTCCAAATTCTAGTGACCATGCTCTTGTCTCTCATGCCAACGAGACCTCCAAGTTGTGGCATGAAAGATTTGGCCACATGAACTACAAATATCTCCAGCAATTGCACAGGGACGAGATGGTGGAAGGGCTTCCAGAAATCAGATCATCGAATGGTGCATGCATTGGGTGTGTAGTTGGAAAGCATCCTGAGCGCAGCTATGAGAAGGGAATGGCAAGGAGAGCCACTCAACCACTTGGATTGGTACATTCAGACCTCATTGGTCCTCTTCCCACTCCATCATATGGTGGATCAAGGTATGTACTTACATTCATAGATGACTACTCTCGATTCTGCTGGGTTTACTTCCTTAAATTGAAGTCAGAAGTGTTTGAGAAACTGAAGATTTGGAAATCCCTAGTGGAGAACCATAGTGGTCATAAGATAAAGATCCTTAGGACTGATAATGGAAAGGAATATGTGAATAACAACATTCAGCACCTTTGTGAGGAATGTGGCATCCAAATGCAACATTCAATCCCCTACACACCTCAGCAAAATGGTGTGGCAGAGAGGAAAAATAGATCTCTCAAGGAGATGGCTACTTGCATGATTGAAGCTAGGGATCTAAGCCCTAAGCTATGGGCTGAAGCCATCAATTGTGCTGCTCATATTCAGAACAGAGCCTTTCACAAATCAGTCAAAGGAAAAACCCCCTATGAGGCATCGTTTGGCCAAAAACCAAATGTGTCAAATTTCAGGATTTTTGGGTCTAGAGCATGGGCTCGAATTCCATCAGAAAAGAGGAAGGCTTTGGAGCCACAGAGTAGGGAATGTATCATGGTTGGATATGGTGAGGACACAAAGGGCTACAAGCTCTTTGACACATCCACACTTAAAACTTTCATTGAGAGAAGTGTGCAATTCGAAGAAGAACCAATTCCAAATTTTGAGCTTGCACCGGGGGAAAGCTCCTCTCCTCCACACCTTAATGAGATTAGTGATGATTCTACCTCTGATTTTTCTGATATTGCTGAAGATGACATGGATGAAGATGACATTGCTGTACATGAGTCACCATCAAGGCCCAAGTGGGATGAAAAAATCATACAAGATGCAGGTGAATTGGCAGGCAATCCCCAAGAGCCTAGGAAGACTAGATCCCAAACAATCAATGCTTCCTTTGCAAATGAGAGTGAGCTTGCTGATCACTGTTATATGATGATTGGATCTGATCCAACATCATATCAGGAAGCTCATCATGATCCAAGGTGGAGGGAAGCAATGCAAGAAGAATTCCAATCTCTCCAAGAGAACAAAACATGGGATTTGGTGCCTCTTCCTCCCAAGAGGAAACTAGTGCAATGTAAGTGGATTTTTCGAACCAAACCTGTTGCTGATGGTTCTGATCTGAAGTATAAGGCTAGGTTAGTGGCTAAGGGCTACTCACAAATCCATGGTGTGGATTATACAGAGACCTTTGCACCGGTTGCAAAGATGGACTCAATTAGACTAGCTCTAGCCATGGCAGCTAGTAAAGGTTGCGAAGTTCACCACATGGATGTCAAAAGTGCATTCTTGCATGGTGAGCTACAGGAAGAGATATATATGCAGCAGCCTGAAGGATTCCAAGAGGATCCCACACTTGTATGCAGGTTGAAGAAGTCACTCTATGGACTCAAGCAAGCCCCCAGGGCTTGGTATGCCAAAATGGATGCTTTTTTGCTCTCAATTGGTTTCTGTCGATGCAAGTCTGATCCAAATGTTTATTTGCAGCATTGTGATGGTAATTTGCAGGTCATTGTACTGTATGTTGATGATCTCTTAATTACAGGGAGCTGCACCAAACAAATTGGCTCAATTAAAGCTTCTTTGCACAGTGAATTTGCCATGAGCGACCTAGGATTGCTAAGGCAATTTTTGGGTTTGGAAATTGAGCAATCTGAGAGAGGTATATTGCTGAGTCAATCTAAGTATGCTTCAGACCTGTTATTCAAGTTCAAAATGGCTGAATGTAAGGCAGCCAAGTGCCCATTCCTTTCAGGCATAAAACTAGGTGAATTTGAAGACTCTCCGGTGGTGGATTGCACACTCTATAGGCAGCTAGTTGGAAGTTTGCTGTACCTTACACATACAAGACCTGATTTGTCTTATGCTGTAAGTGTTGTAGCAAGGTATATGCAGCAGCCACATGAGATCCATTGGAAGGCAGCCAAAAGAATCCTTCATTATGTCCAAGGAACTAAGAGCTTCGGGGTACACTATGCAGCTGGTTCTTCACTTCAACTAGCTGGATTTTCTGATTCCGATTGGGCGGGAGATCCCATCGATAGAAAGTCCACTTCAGGTTTTGTGTTTATGTTTGCTGAAGGTCCCATTTGCTGGTCAAGTAAGAAACAGCATACAATTTCTCTTTCATCAGCAGAGGCCGAGTACAGGGCAGCAGTGAACGCAGCCACACAATGTGTTTGGTTGCAAGGCATTCTTCGGGAGTTTGGTGTTGCTATTGATTCTCCAACCAATATTTGGGTGGATAATCAAAGTGCCATCAAGATATCAACTGATCCAGTACAGAGGCAAAGAACAAAGCACATTGAGATCCACATGCATTACATTCGGGGCTTGGTGCATGACAGGGTGATTTCACTGCAGTATTGCCCATCCACCGAGCAAACTGCTGATATTTTCACCAAGTGCTTTACAGAGAAGACCTTCACTTACTTGAGATCTTTGCTTGGAGTGAGTGATGGATGGTGATTGCTGCAATTTAATTGCAGGTTCAGCCCCATGTCCATTTTTTAGGGAAGTTTTTATCCCATGAGGTTTTACTTCTTTTCCTCGGTTCATATGGACAAATAAAATTTCTGTTTGTATTGAGGTGACTTGAGCCTTTGTTGCCAAGGCCTCCCACTTATCTTTCATGAGATGTACAAAGTTATGGTTAAGGGGGGGTGTTAGAACAGTAACCACACTTAGTACCATAATCCATAAATTTTAATTATCCATGTGCTTAATTAAACCATGTTTTGGATTAAGTGACTATAGTTGGTCAAAAACCCACTTTGAGAGTGTTCACACCCACTTCTGAGCAAACCAGTTCACCCAGCCTCCAGTTTTGTCCACAAGTGCGCCCTCATTTATTGCTGGTGCGCCCTCTCTCCTTGTTTTGGGGAATTTAGTTGACCAAGGGCGCTAGGGTGGATTTTTGCCCACTTTTGGCTAGATTTGGAGCATTTAATGCTCCCTTGGGCCCCCAAACCTCCTCTATTTGCTCACCCACGCCTGCCTTGAGCTAATTAATGACTCAGCATGCTTCAGCCACCTCCACACCAGAATTCGTAGCTGTTTGGGGTGATTGGGATTGAGTTGGACCCACCTAGGGGGGATTGAGGCCAATTTGGCATTGATGACTTGTACACTCAGCTTGAGCCACCTAATGCTCTCGATTTTCTCATGGATGTAATAAAAACCTGTTACTAACATTTTCACATGTTAGACAGTCAGTTAATCAAAGATTTGAGCATACATTGTGTGTAAATTTATCTTTTTTTTCAAATTTTTCCACTGTAATTGCAAATTAATTCGATTTTGTGAGGTTCTCCATAGCTCCTCGATCTTCTGTGATCAAAATACTCACAAAAACCGTCAGGGAGAGATGAAATGCCATTGAACCCTCAGTTGACTTTGCAAGCATTCAAAAATTGGGCAATTGATTTCATGGGTCCTATTAACCCACCGGGAAAGAGAACTGGTGTGAGGTACATTATTACTGCAATTAACTACCTCACCAGATGGGCAGAAGCAAAACCAGTGAAAAACTGCAATGCAGCCATAGCTGCCGAGTTCATCTTTGAGAACATCATTACACGATTTGGATGCCCAAAAATGTTGATGAGTGATAAAGGAACTCATTTTCTAAACAGAACTATTGAAGCTTTGAATGAAGAGTTCTACATCCATCATCAACGCAGTACACCTTATCATCCGTAGGCGAATGGAACTCTTGAAGCATTCAATAAAGTGCTCGAGAATGCACTAACCAAAATATGCAATGTGAACCATGATGACTAGGACATGCGCATTCCATATGTATTATGGGCATAGAGAACAACATGCAAGAAATTAACTGGACATACACTCTTCAGATTGGCTTATGGATAAGAAGCAATACTGCCAATGGAGTATATTATTCCCAGCTTAAGAATAGCTGGATTTACAGGGATGGCAGATCGCGCAACACTGGAAGAAAGGCTGTTACACTTGGTTAGTCTGGAAGAAGATCGATTCATCGCAGGCTTCCACTAACAAGTACAGAAAGAGACTGAAAAAGCATGGCACGATCACCACATCAAGAGAAAGTCTTTCCAGGTAGGAGATCTAGTCCTCTTGTATCATAGTAAATTCATGAAGTTTCCAGGAAAGTTCAAAATGCATTGGCTTGGGCCATATACTGTAATACATGTCACTAATGGGGGTGCAGTCCAATTAGCTACTTTAGTTGGTGATACATTACCCAGTTTGATAAATGGAAGTAGACTAAAGCTTTACCACAATAGTTTTTCTTCACAGCATCCTATATGAACAAGAAGAAAGAGAAAATTTCTAAGTGCCAAGTACAGTTGGAATTGGGCACTAGAAACTACAAAGACTCTGTACACAAGGTTGTAATGTACACTAGGTACCGCACAACACTGCTGAAGCTGCGCACGGGGGGGGGGGGGGCGAAGAAAAAAAAAGAAAAATTTTGAGAAGAAAAGAAAAATAAAAGAGATATTGCGCTGTTGCAAAGAGAAAGGAATTAGATACTATGAAGTAACTACGCAGAACAAATAATGACCTGCTGCGCAGTTCGACACAATGCTCCAGAAAAATGACCATTGCAATGTCAGTAAAAAATATAACCGTTGAACAGTACTTCCCCATCGACCACTCAGGCATTTAAAGCAAAGATAAACGTTATGGACGAGTTAATGAAGGAATTGAAGTTCTGGACGAGTTAATGAAGGAATTGAACGAAGGATCCTCTGGATTTGGCTAACAAATACTACATTTAATGCTAAGAGAGCCATTGAAGGGCACGGAGACGGTGTGTTGCGCCTATAAATACTACAGCAGTAAGACTAGCGGGCATCACCAAAGCACTTACAATTTCTTCAAGACATTATTTTCTGAGCTTACTCTACAAATTACCAACTTGTCTACCAAGTAGTGTGCAAGTGAATGTCAAAAACCTCATTTGTTGACAAAGAGTTCATGATCGAAGAGACTGTGAAGTTATTCCAATATGGAGGAATTGACGGGTTGATGAGAACCCCAAACAAGATAGTTGTCACTGATCTAGAGCAGGGTCTAAGAAGGTCACCCAGACATGGTCCCTCAATGCAAGACAAAGGAAAAATCCCATAGGGCCAAGAACAAAGCTGCCGAAGACAAGTTCAGTGGGGCCAAATAATCCCATCGCCGATAAGGAAATACCTCTAACTATGACCCCAGATTACATCTCACTGTGTGCACTGGATGCACCGACAATTAAACTATTAAAGAATCCAAAGCATGAGATACTACTCTTTCCGATATCAAAGCATGTCATTGTAGACAAAAAATTACTGGGTAAGATTCCCGAATGTAAATGGGAGGACTATGATCTCCTTGCAATGCAGAAAGAGCAGCCAAACGAACCGAGGTTCCCACAATTCCAGCCCGACCAATACATGTGCTGGAAGAAAAATGAAAAGGGAAACCTCACTGTAATGTCCCAAATTTGGTATTGGGTCACAATGGCCTAATCACATTGTCCCTATTCAGTAGATTTTATGAAATTGATGCTAAAGTTGAAATAATTGCCAAGGAGGCAAATTACTAGTTTCCTATGTTTGGCGTGGAAGCTTTGGGAATTGGAATAATGGGGATAATAAATGATGTTTGAACATTAGAATGGAATAAATATTCAATAAAGGACCTAAATAAATATATACAAGTGAAAATCAAATTGGCATTTGATCATCAAGACACATGGAGGAAGTGGGACCCACATATGGCTAGATTTCCCCAGTACACTTGGCATCATTCTCTCACCAATTCGAATTCAAGGTGAATGGTAACATACTTGGGGGAGTCCAAAAGGTATTATTCATGGCATGACTCATCCAAGGTCGAAATATAGAGGAAGAGTAACTCCCATGGAATAGGAAGAGGCAATTTGGATCTAGTGAGACACTTGGGCTAGATTCCCTAGCTCTATGACAACAATGAAGAAGATGCTATGACACCAATGACACAAATCAGACCTGAAGGCTGACATATGACATATATGACATATCATGGCTAAAACTAGACTCCAAGAGGGCGCTCAAGGGTGTTAGGGAAGCTAAGATGCTTCCACATGTGATTTGGTGGAAGTGGGAGACTAGGAATTGTTGTACAAGTGGCGTTCTTTGGAATCTCTTCCCAACTTGAGTTGGCATGAGTCTCTTGGAAGGAATTCGACCCATGGAGGAAATTAGAACTTTATAAATGTCAATAAAAAATAATGAAAGTGGATTTTGATCATTTGTAGAATTTGCAATTGCATTTGTGTAGAGGGAGAGCCAGTGGATGACTAGTTTCTTGCCTTAGCCAATTTCGAGGGTGAAAGATTCCCATCCAAGTTGGTAATTGGAAAGGACATTCAGACCTTTCATTTGGATATTTAATGGAGTCTTTATTTGCAGGTGTAAGATACAGGGAAGCTCATGGTTTCTTCTATTGCAGCACATTCTCTCAACCATTTCCAGTTCTGATGGCATATTCTTGATCTTTGAGGGAGGGCATTTTTGGTGAGCTATTGTACTCTTTGGAGGATATTCTCATGCCCCATTTATTTTGTAATATGAATTAAATACTCTTTTCTTCATCTCCAGAAAGTTTCAGGTCGAAATTCCAAGTATAAATGTATAAATCTCATTTTTAATGGAAGAATAATGCCATTTCCCCACTACCTTGTTGTGAACCACTGTATTGATGATGATTTCGAATGAATGGATGATTCTATTATGCATTTTTCATTAATGTATTTCCATGGATGTATTTTACAAGTCTCATGTACTGTACTTGAGCATTTTAAGTATTTTTACTCAGTTTAATTGCATTGGGAGAAGAAATAGTGCCATTTTCCCAAGGGTTGAATTGGTGATTTTTGTAGTTGAATGGGAGAGGGTTGGAATAGATATAATAAGCAATTAATGGTTCACATGAAACCTTAATAACATCCTCAATACGTTCCCTACCTCTATTCAGAAATTTGAGTGGGCTTGGAGGCATTTGGGAATCCATTTTCAGTACTAACCCCAGGAGGATTTGAACCCCAAATTACTAGTAAAATTGCATACTTGGTACAGAATCTTAAGAGAGTTTACAGAGGTATTTTGGTGGTCATATATCATCTATGAACATCATATTCAAGTCCTAATATAATTCATACACCTTCCTTGAATATTTGAAGGCATTTGGAGTCAATTCGAGACCTAGAGACCAATACTAGTCAAAGGAAAATTACTGGTAAAGTTCCCTACATTGGAAAGAATTGAAAGAGGATTTGCAGAAGTATTTTAAAGGTCAAAAAGCATCCATGAAATACATATTTATGTTCTAACATCATCCATATACCTTTTCAGAATATTTGGGAGCAATTGGAGCAATTTGGGGACCTAGAGCTCAAAACTAGTCAAAGGTTAAACTAGGGAAAAAAGTGAAAAATTGCCATTTTAATAAAATACCTAACAAGGGACATTACAGTGGTATCAGAGCATGGTCCTTGAACCTGTGGATTATGTACATACATTCAAGAATAATAGGTAGCCATGTATTACTATTATGATGAATCCTATGAGTACAATTCTTATGAGGAATATGCAGATGCTTATGAGCAATATGAAACAGAATGTGAATGGTACGAGGAAGAGGTGCCATCATGCAACACTTCTTAGAATTTCAAGAAAAATGAAGATTATTCTTATGAATTTAAATCTGATGAATATGAGTGTGTCACACCAACCAAGGATAATTCTATGAGTGAGTTCCAAAGATGGAGAGCAAAATATAAAACCTTACCCCAACAATATAAAAAATATCAAGAATATCTTGCTTTTAGCAAAAATACACAAAATGCCATGTCTTTTGAGTACTTTGTTGAACATGTTTTTGAAAATAGGCCCAAAAATGAAGATGTGGAGTTAATAAAGAAAGGCTTATGCCCTTCTTGTAAAGAACCTTGGAGTGAGTATCATACATGTGTGCATGAAATTATGTCCCACTTGAGGAGAGCTTTTGGGAATTCTTCAAAAAGAGATTCCAAAGATATTGAACATAAGGAAAACAAGGGGAAAAATGAATCATCTTGCTTAAAGGATAAAAATGAAGAGACATCACAAGATCATGAAGAAGATTCTATTGAAAATATGGAAGATCATTTTGAGACACCTTCTAGCTTAGACATGAACCAAAGAGCATCTACTGATAGATGCTTAAACTATGAAGGATTACCTACTGATGGGTGCTCACACCTCTATGTTGGTGACATAGAGATCACTTTTGAAAGTGTTGTTGCAAGCCCAAGTTCCATTAAGCATGATAATGAAGAACTTTTAGCAGTTGAAGAAGAACCAAGATCAACTTCCCTATCACCACTTGAGCTTCATGAAGTTGGTCCAAGAAAAATTGAAGAAGATGAGGAGGTTCATTTTCAAGAGCATCATTTTCTTGAAGGGTCCTTAAAGATGAATGAAAATAAGATCCAAGAGTCCCTCAGCATTTTCCATGACACTCAAGCATTGGTGTCAAATTCTTGTTGGAGAGCTACTTCATTGGAGGAAACATCCTTCCTTGAAGACATGGAGAAGATTCAAAGAGCAATGTGCCACATCAAAGGTAATTTCATGTCTTTTCTTTTTGATAGAAACCATTTGTTTGAGATTAATGAATTGTTACATGATGCATACTTGAATAACAATGAGGATATTCATAATCTCACAATTCAAAATGAGCGAATTCTTGAAAAGTTGCAAGATACTTGCTTTTCCTCCTATGTTTCAGATTGTCAAATGGTAGATTGTTTGGAGGATTCTCATGACATGGTGGATCATGAGAAATGTGGGAATTTGAATCTTCTTAATGTGTTTGAAGATGAACTTGAAGAGATCCAAACACTTGATGTGGTGGAAGAGGAAATTGAATTGTCTCTTGATGAAGGTTATGCAATTTTTAAAGAAGAACGTGATTCCTCTACATTGGAACCAATTCATGAAAAAGGTTTCCCACTTTTGAAGGAGCTGCATGATACTACCCACATGGATCCTTTCCATGATGAAAATTCTTCACTTTTTTATCATTTGGGTCAGTTAGTTCATTCTCCTACATCCTACAATTCCATGTTTTGTAGTATTAGTCTCAATGAAGTATGGGTGAAAGGGTTCTTTTTGATGGTGCCACATGAGGAGTATGGAACTCCTAGATTTACCTTTTACGATGACATGGTTGGAGCACATTCTTATTCACATTTGCAGCAACATTATTTGTCACTTTATGATGATGCAAATCTGCATGGATGCACCTATGATATGCATTTGAGTCACTTGAAGACTCATGGTTTTTCTTGCTCAACACTTGATTCATTTGATGTTGGAGGAACTTCATCCAACACTTGGGAGAATATATTTATGATTGGAGAAAATTTTTGTTGGCAGCCACATACTTTGTTATATTTTTATGATTCTCACATTCATGGATGTATGGGTGAGACTTCTTTGAGTCATTTGAAGTCTCCTTGTGTTTTCTGCTCATTATTTGGTTCAGATTTTAGTGGAGATTCTTCATTCACTTCTTGCATGAAAGAATACATGGCTGAATATTTTGATGCATATCACATCCTTTTGGAGCAGCATTATCGGACATGGGATCTTCACCTATGTCATTGGAGCAGATTTGATTGGTCACTTGAAGCTTGTATGCACTTGGAAAATGGTGGTCTACTTTCTTGGAGGTATAAGCACTTTCATGATTCTTTGATGAAGCATATCCTTGATGTACATTTTCATTATGTTGTTATGTACTTTGATGATATATATTTGGTACTCATGATGTTTGGAAGAATGCATACAAGAAAATGGGATCCAGGAATCCTCTTATCTAATGGTGTGGGTTGGAGAGCACTCTTAATTGTTGGGGTGCAATACAAGCAATGGGACCCTGGAGTAATTTTTGTCTCATTGGTTTCATTTTTTGGGGGGAAGCAAGCAGTATGGGAGATGGATTCCCCACTTAATAAAGTGATTTTAATCAGAGTAGTGTAGCAGCAAGCATGGTGGTTTTTCTCTAAAATCTTCATGGAAACTCAAAGACTCAAGGTTGGGCAATTCAATGGCAACTTCAAAGAATTATACAGAAAGTAGTTTCTTCAACACCCATGTTTAAAATTGCTTGAGGACAAGAAATATTGGGAAGGGAGGATTTGTAATGTCCCAAATTTGGTATTGGGTCACAATGGCCTAATCACATTGTCCCTATTCAGTAGAGTTTATGAAATTGATGCTAAAGTTGAAATAATTGTCAAGGAGGAAAATTACTAGTTTCCTAGGTTTGGGGTGTAAGCTTTGGGATTTGGAATAATGGGGATAATAAATGATGTTTGAACATTAGAATGGAATAAATATTTAATAAAGGACCTAAATAAATATATACAAGTGAAAATCAAATTGGAATTTGATCATGAAGACACATGGAGGAAGTGGGACCCACATATGGCTAGATTTTACCACTACACTTGGCATCATTATCTCACCAATTCGAATTCAAGGTGAATGGTAACATACTTGGGGGAGTCAAAAAGGTATTATTCATGGCATGACTCATCCAAGGTCGAAATATAGAGGAAGAGTAACTCCCATGGAAGAGGAAGAGGCAATTTGGAGCTAGTGAGACACTTGGGCTAGATTCCCTAGCTCTATGACAACAATGATGAACATGCTATGACACCTATGACACAAATCAGACCTGAAGGCTGACATATGACCTATATGACATGTCAGTGCTAAAAATAGACTCCAAGAGGGCGCTCAAGGGTGTTAGAGAAGCTAAGATGCTTCCACATGTGATTTGGTGGAAGTGGGAGACTAGGAATTGTTGTACAAGTGGTGTTCTTTGTGTTCGGATATCCACATCATCTTTTTCAGGATATTGCATGCAATTAGGGTTTGCATTCAAATTATAGGGTTTGCATGCATTTTGAATGCATCCCAGTCACCAGGTTGATGCCTCCAGCACCTTAGCCACCTTATTATAGCACCCGGGAGCCACTTACTTCAGAGTTTTAGCCCTCCTAGTCTGGAAGGCGCCCACTTTTCACCTACTGCTAGAGAAGGGCGCACTTATTCACCTACCACTACAGTTCCACTTCAGTTACATTTAGTTATCTCCGATTCTCCCTGATTTGAGGCTAGTTTCACTCCCGACTGACTGTTTCACTTCCGTTGGACCTCCATATTGACTAGATGACTTGTTCTGACTTCAGTTAGCCTCCCATGCACCCCCCACTGAGCCTCCTTCCCTTAATCAGTGCGACACACTTCAATTACACTTGTTACACTCAGTTAGACTCAGATTGACACCTGGATGACTGGTTCTTGTGCATTGATGAGCACCACCGATTGATGATGAGGACTCCTAGTTGGAGTCAAGCTACTCCATTCAGTGATTCAAATGGCCTACGTAGTCAATTCGAATTGCTCACTCACATTGTCAGATTGTATTGTAATTATTCACCCTTATTGGGATATTGAGCACTGCTGCATGTTTTGCACAGTTTTACACCATATTTTCTATGTTCATTTGTTGTGATTGATTTACTTGTTCATTAGATCTGCTGTGACTAATTTTACATGGTATCAGAGCCATTGCAGGGACAAGATCTCTTTTCTACAGGTGGTTCTACAAGAAGATTTGAGTGAATTGCTCAAAAATTGCAAAAAGTTTTGGCATGAAATATCTCAAGGGCATTCGTTCCTGTGCATGCAAAGCTTGAAAATAATTCCAATACCACTCCAGAAGCTTGAGTTTCCACATAATTCCTGGATCTGATACATTGGACCCATTCAACATTGTTTGATCTCCAATCCCAGGTGTGATGCAACTCTAAAAGGGTGGATTGTTCGACCTCATTGTTCTTGGTTTATTATGATTTGCGGGTTTATTGTCTCCATCAATTGCATTCGCTACACTATGCATGCAATCTCCTCTACATCAATGTGCACTCGCTCCTAGAAATGGAATACTCTTCTTCAAAGCCTATCCTCACCCCATTCAATTATTTTGATTGGAAAGATGATATGGAGATCATATTACGTTCAAAAGGTTACTACCGAGTCACTGTTGGTCTTGAATTGAGCCAAACAATCTGTCAGATAGAACCAAACACTACAACAAGCTTGATGAAGCTTATGGTCTTCTTTGTCTCTCCATCTCCAAAGATCTTCACTTCCATCTCAGCGGATTTAAGACTCCAAAAGCTATATGGGATCAACTTGAAACACTATTTGGCAAGCAGGATGAGCTTAGGGCTTTTCAATTAGAGAATGAATTGATTGCCCTTAGTCCTGAGAATTTCGAGACCATCAATCACTTCTTCACAAAATTCAAGAACTTGAACTTGCAGTTGAAGAACAGTGGAGTTATCAAAGAGGATAAACAATTGATCCTCTCCATTCTAAGCAAGATTGGTAAATATTATTCGGTATTTGTCTCTACTTTCAATTCCGGTCGGCTAACTACCTCGAATTGGAATATGCCTACCTTGAATGCCTTCATTGAGTCCGTCACAAAAGAGCATGACAAGTTGATTCAAATGGGGTCCATAAGCTCCAAAGATTCATCCCTATATGTTCAAGGACCTAAGATCCCGAATGGTAAAGGAAAGCAAAAGAAGGAGAAGCCCAAATCCGAGCCTCACAAGCAAAGAGAGAAAGGAAAACAAACGGATGCACCATCCAGTTCGAAGTTCAAGCAAAAGGGCAAAGAAGGTAACCAAAAATCTAAATGTACTTATTGCAATCATGGCTTTCATCCCGAAAGTTCATGTATGAAGAAGACTATAGATCAAATGGCCCTCCTTTTGGAAAAGAACAACATAACTCTTCCCGACGGTGCAAGGAAGAAGGATAGGAATGATGATCATGAAAGAGGACAAGCACTCATGGCAACGGTTTCGAAGCCCACTACTCTCTTGATAGATTCGGGTGCATCAAATCATATGGCTGCAAATATTGATTCTTTTTCCTCATTCGATCCAAACAACTCCATCCCCATCCATTTGGGAGATGACTCAAAAATTTCTTCAAAGGGCAAAGGTACGATTCATGTAGATCATGGAAGCTTTCAGAATGTTCTCTATGTGCCTTCCTTGGCTTCAAATCTTCTTTCTGTGTATCAAATGACACACACTGGTGAACCAAAGCAAGTTACATTCAGCCCTAATACAGTTGAAATTTCTGATATCAAAAGTGGAAGACTTGTTGCAGTCGGAAAGGCAAACCACACTACAAAATGCTATGAGTTTTCACACTTTATTCTGCTTGCAAATCCCACTGCTCTTCGCACACATGGTAATGAGGTTAGTAGGCTTTGGCATGAAATATTTGGACATCTTAATTATAAGTATTTGCTGCTGTTATCAAACAAATCCATGGTAGATGGGCTTCCACAACTCCGTTCCTCGAAGGGAATATGCACCGGTTGCATCATTGGGAAGCACCCCGAGCACAGATTCGACCGCGGCAAAGCTAGCAGAGCTTCTACTATTTTGGGATTGATCCATTCTGATATCAGTGGTCCGCTGCCCCATATGTCATTAAATGGTTCAAGGTATGTTTTGACATTTATTGATGATTTTTCCCGCTTTACATGGGTATTCTTTCTCAAAAACAAGTCAGAAGTGCTTGGAAAATTCAAGGATTTTAAGGCTTCTGTTGAGACCACCACTGAGAGCAAGATCAAAGCTCTTAGATCTGATAATGGTGGAGAATATATCAAGTCCTAGTTGCTGCAACTTTGTGCCCAAAGCGGAATTCAGATCCAACATACAGTTCCCTACACACCCCAGCAGAACGGTGTAGCGGAAAGGAAAAATCGGTCACTGAAAGAGATGGCTACATGCATGATTGAATCAAAAGGTTTGGCTGCAAATCTTTGGGCTGAAGCAATCAATGTTGCTGCATATATACAGAACCGTGTTCCACATTCATCCGTGAAAGGTATGACTCCTTTCGAAGCATTCTTTGGTCACAAACCGGATGTGTCAAATTTGAGAGTTTTTGGCTCTACTGCATGGGCTAGAATTCCTTCTGAGAAGAGACGAGCTTTGGATCCACAAAGTACCGAGTGCATACTGATAGGATATGGGGAAGAATCAAAAGCATATAAACTCATGGATATCAGATCTAAAAAGATATTCATAGAGCGCAGTGTGCAATTTGAAGAACCGCTTCAAGAATTGCAACTAGTCGAGGAAAAGACTGTCGATTCACCGCCTTCACCAGAAGAAGATCCATGCAGCGATAATGAAGGTATGAGTTCTGATATTTCTGATATTTCAGCAGAATATGATGATCATGACATATCAGGTTCGGAATCCGACCATTATGATCCTCCTCAGTTACCAAAGTGGGCCCAAAACACTCTCCAATCTGCTGGTTCGAACCTTGGAAATCCTGCTGATCCGAGACGAACAAGAGCAGACTTTCAAAGAGCAGGTATGGCACTATCTATTGCTGATCCATTATTTCCTGAGATTTGTTATTTGATGGCTGGTTCAGATCCCACATCATACTATTCTGCTCACCGAGATCCAAGATGGCAAAGTGCCATGGATGAAGAGTACAGTTCTCTTCAAAAGAACAACACATGGGAGCTAGTTTCTCTTCCACCTGGAAGAAAATTAGTGAAGTGTAAATGGGTCTACCGCACGAAAGTTGCTGCTGATGGCTCTATCAGCAAATACAAAGCAAGGTTGGTGGCAAAAGGTTTCTCCCAAGTCCAAGGAGTGGACTACACTGAGACTTTTGCACCGGTTGCAAAGATGGATTCCATCCGCCTTGTTTTAGCTGTTGCCGCATCCAAGCACTGGGAAGTGCACCACATGGATGTGAAGAGTGCATTTTTACATGGAGACCTTGCTGAAGAGGTATATATGCAGCAGCCAGAGGGCTACACATCAGATCCATCATTAGTTTGCAGATTGAAGAAATCTTTGTACGGGTTAAAACAGGCCCCAAGAGCTTGGTACGCAAAGATGGACTCCTTCCTTCTTTCTCAGAATTTCCAAAGATGCAAATCTGATCCGAATGTGTATCTTCAGCGAGTTAAAGGTAATTTGTTGGTTATTGTACTTTATGTTGATGATCTTCTCATTACTGGTAGCACACTTACTTCAATAAACAAGCTAAAATCCGCCTTAAATCTAGCTTTTGACATGAGCGATTTGGGCTTGCTGAGTCACTTTTTGGGCTTGGAGATAGCTCAAAATTTTGATGGGATCACTATATCTCAGCAAAAATATGCTTCCGACCTGTTATTGAAGTTTAATATGGCTGAATGTAAGGCAGCCCCATTCCCATTCCTCTCAGGAATCAGTCTTGAGGAGGGAGATTCTACACCGCTTGCAGATTGCAGTATGTATCGACAGTTGATTGGTTCACTACTTTATTTGACACACTCACGGCCTGATATCTCATATGCCGTGAGTGCCATGTCAAGATATATGCAGCAGCCACATGAGCTTCATTGGCGAGCAGCCAAGCAGATCTTGCAGTATGTGCAAGGTACGAGACAGTTTGGCATACATTATGCTGCAGATTCTGAGCTAGATTTCATTGGTTTCACTGATTCAGATTGGGCAGGTGATAGCATTGATCGGAAGTCCACTTCCGGTTATGTTTTCATGATTGGTCATGGTGCTATTTGCTGGTCCAGCAAAAAGCAAGCAGCCATTGCACTTTCTTCAGCAGAGGCAGAGTATCGAGGGGCAGTCAATGCCTGCATTCAGGCAGTTTGGTTGCAAGGTATTCTTTCCGAGTTTGGTTTTGGTGGCACTACTTCGACTGTCCTATTTTGTGACAATCAAAGTGCTATCAAGATCTCCATAGATCTATTTCAGTGGCATAGGACCAAACACATTGAGATTCATATGCATTACATTCGACAGTTGGTGCATGACCGCACCATCATTCTGCAATATTGCCCTACTAATGAGCAAATTGCAGACATCTTCACCAAGAGCTTCACTGAGAAGAAGTTCTCTTACCTCCGTTCACTGCTGGGGGTGAGTTCCATCATGGTGGAGACAGATTGATTCATTATTATGCTTTAGCTTGAGGGGGGGCTTTCTTCCCACTGGGTTTTCCCTCTTTCCTCACTTAGTTATTTTCAGCATTTTTTTTGGATTATTGTATTGGGGTGACCCTTGGTCTTAGTTACCAGGGTCCCACACTATTTTTTGCACATCATATTATAGCTTGAGGGGGGGTGTTCGGATATCCACATCATCTTTTTCAGGATCTTGCATGCAATTAGGGTTTGCATGCAAATTCTAGGGTTTGCATGCATCCCAGTCACCAGGTTGATGCCTCCAGCACCTTAGCCACCTTATTCTAGCAGCCGAGAGCCACTTACTTCAGATTTTTAGCCCTCCTAGTCTGGAAGGCACCCACTTCTCACCTACTTCTAGAGAAGGGTGCACTTCTTCACCTACCACTGCAGTTCCACTTCAATTACATTCAGCTAGCTCCGATTCTCCCTGATTTGAGGCTAGTTTCACTCCCGACTGACTGTTTCACTTCCGTTGGACCTCCAGATTGACTAGATGACTTGTTCTGACTTCAGTTACCCTCCCATGCGCCACCCACTGAGCCTCCTTCCCTTAATCATTTCTACACACTTCAGTTACACTTGTTACACTCAGTTAGACTCAGATTGACACCTGGATGACTGGTTCTTGTGCATTGATGAGCACCACCGATTGATGATGAGGACTCCTAGTTGGAGTCAAGCTACTCCATTCAGTGATTCGAATGGCCTACTTAGTCAATTCAAATTGCTCACTCACATTGTCAGATTGTATTGTAATTATTCACCCTTATTGGGATATTGAGCACTGCTGCATGTTTTGCACAGTTTTACACCATATTTTCTATGTTCATCTATTGTGATTGATTTACTTGTTCATTAGATCTGCTGTGACTAATTTTACACTTTGGAATCTCTTCCCAACTTGAGTTGGCATGAGTATCTTGGAAGGAATTCGACCCATGGAGGACATTAGAACTTTATAAATGTCAATAACAAAGAATGAAAGGGTCTTTTGATCATTTGTAGAATTTGCAATTGCATTTGTGTAGAGGGAGAGCTAGTGGATGACTAGTTTCTTTCCTTAGCCAATTTCGAGGGTGAAAGATTACTATCCAAGTTGGTAATTGAAAAGGCCATTCAGACCTTTCATTTGGAGCTTTAATGGAGTCTTTATTTGCAGGTGTAAGCTACAGGGAAGCTCATGGTTTCTTCTATTGCAGTACATTCTCTCAACCATTTCCAGTTCTGATGGCATATTCTTGGTCCTTGAGGGAGGGCATTTTTGGTGAGCTATTTTCCTCTCTGGGGGAGCTTCTCATGCCCCATTCCTTTTGAAATATGAATTAAATACTCTGTTCTTCATCTCCAGAAATTTTCAGGTCGAAATTCCAAGTATAAATGTATAAATCTCATTTTTAATGGAAGAACAATGTCATTTCCCCACTACCTTGTTGTGAACCACTGTATTGATGATGATTTCAAATGAATGGATGATTCTCTGATGCATTTGTGATTAATGGAATTCCATGTATGTATTTTAAAATTTTCATGTACTGTACTTGAGCATTTGAATTATTTTTACTCAGTTTAATTGCATTGGGAGAATAAATAGTGCCATTTCCCCAAGGGTCGAATTGGTGATTTTTGTAGTTGAATGGGAGAGGGTTGGAACAGATATAATAATCAATTAATGGTGCAGATGATACCTTAATAACATAATTAATACATTCCCTACCTAGTTTCAGAAATTTGAGTGGGTTTGGAGGCATTTGGGAAGCCATTTTCAGTACTAACCCCAGGGGGATTTGAACCCCAAATTACTAGTAAAATTGCATACTTGGTCCAGAATATTAAGAGAGTTTGCAGAGGTATTTTGGTGGTAATATATCATTTTTGAACATCATATTCAAGTCCTAATATCATTAATACACCTTCCTTGAATATTTGAAGGCATTTGGAGTCAATTCAAGACCTAGAGACCAATACTAGTCAAAGGGAAATTACTAGTAAAGTTCCCCACATTGGCCAGAATTGAAAGAGAATTTGCAGAAGTATTTTAATGGTCTAAAAGCATCCCTGAAATACATACTTATGTTTTAACATAATCCATATACCTTCTTAGAATATTTGGGAGAAATTGGAGCAATTTGGGGACCTAGAGCTCAAAACTAGTCAAAGGTTAAACTAGAGAAAAAAATGAAAAATTGCCATTTTAATAAAATTCCTAACAAGGGACATTACACTCACTTTGGTGGCGGAAAGCTGGTTGTCCGTAGTAGCCAAGTCAGGGCTACTCAATCTGCTTAGGCTTCCACATTTTGACAGATCGCCAGAACTCAACGTGGTAGTGTGAACCCTGATGGCACACATACAACAGGGATATTTATGGCTTGATATGAACATTGACCTGACGATTGACTTGATCCATTGGATAACTAGATTGAGAAAAAGAGGAGAAGATCCAAAGAAATCTTTTCTAAGGAAAAGCAAGGACAAAGAGGTAGCTTCACTAATGAAGCAAACCCAATCTGTGGTCAAAGGGAAGCGAGGCTTCCAGACAGATGACATAAAGGACCAAGCAATAAGGTTTGTCACGTAGCTGTTAGCAGGAAAAATTATCAGAAAGTGCAGACCATTAGAAGTCTTTGCAGGTGCAGTATTGCTTGGCACCACAACAGTTCAAGGAGAATAATTTAATTGGTTCCATTATCTACTGAATGAGTTCCTAAAGGAACTAAATGACACGCAGATCAACGGAGGATACTTCCATTTCACCTAGCTAATAGTGTTGATTGCATTCGTGGGATAGAAGGATCCAAAGTAATACATTGGAGTGGAAATGGACACCTTGGATTGTAGAGGTGCTCGTTATCAGAACCTTTGAGCAAGTCTGAACTCCGAGAGATAGTGCGAGACAACAATAGTCTTCTACACGTATTATGACCAGCTGAGCGGGGCCATCATGCTTACGCCTCGTCTAACAAAGCAAGTAACAAGCAAATATATCCGCATTGTCAACTTTTATGCCACGATGAAGTGCATCTCAATTTCAGCTAAGGCACAGACAAAGAATGTAGACTGGTACCCAAGAAATTACCACATGTACGAGGAAGATATTGAAAATATCATGACGGAATGGCCAGCTGAATTCCAAGTTAAAGTGGTGGACGTCGAAAGTGATTCAAGTGAGGATAACCCTATCCCCTATCCCATAGTTGAAGACAAAGAGATAGGAAAAAGGAAGGAAACTGGGAGTCCTTTAGTATGCAAAGAACCAAGGAAGAAACATAAAGCAAGTAAATATCAATTAGACATAGTCCTTCACGAGGATGATTACATAATGATCGCTGCAAGGGTCACTGAGCAAATGGAGGAGCTCTCAACTGATAAGGAGAAGAAAGAAAAGGAGATACAACACAGTCTGCACCAAAACCTAACTACACTACAAGGGCTTTCACAAAAATTTGATGAAGTTAGAAAATGATTACCCTTGCTGTCGGAGTCAAATGCTGAAGGGGAGTTGGCAGGGACTTCGTAGCAGCAAATCCGTATTCCTACAAGGTACCGCATTATCTTCCTGGATCCAATAATAGTAAGCTTATCTACCCCAGACCAGGTAATGCTAGATACAAAGAATGTTGAGCACATGGAACTTGATCTCACAAGGATACCATTGCCAAGCCTACATCACTTGCAATTGCAAGTGTTTAAAGAAATGCATGACAAAACAAAAGATGCGCTGAAGAAACATGCTGATCTGCAAACAGCCAATAAGAAACTGGAGGAAACCAGTTCGCAGCAAGCTATGCAGCTGCTAGATGAGCAGGATCGTCGGATACGACTGGAATCCACAATTACTACAGTTGCGGATGGTATAGATGAATTTGAAATATAGTCAGAGCCTGCGGATACAGTTATTAAGATGGGACAAATGGTAACTAGTCTTAAGACAAACATATAGGACATGGAGGTTCTCCATGAGGTTGACATATCCGCATTGAAAGCACCGATCAATCCACAGATGCCACCAATGGAGGAACAACTAAGAGGAGACGCACTGAATACTGCAGCAAAAAATATTGCCACCGAAGTGGCTAAGTGCCAAAGTTTGTTAGAAACAACATCGAGGGCATTCACTGCCATCGAGGAAGACCCGGAATTGCTGCAAGTAAAGAAGGCCATAAAAGACAAGCCAGCCGCATTGGAGAAATTGGATGAAGAAGTAAAAGACCTACTACCAAGAGATAGGATTTCGAAGTATAGAGAAATAAACACCCTAAAGAAGGAAGTAAAGGCCTTACAAGAGAAAGAAATTGAAATAGGCGATAAGTCGCAGCCATTACTGGAAGACTCCAGCAAAATTTCGCAGGAGATAGAGGAAAGATTAAAGGAGCTGCACGAGAATCAAGCACAGGTCGAAGGTCAGATAGGCGATGAGATAATTCCTGAGGTGTTGGATACAGTTCAGCACATACACCAAGATACAAAGGCCGCAACCGAAAAGTTGATTGATACATACAATACATTCGCTACGAAGCTAGCTCCGCAGGCGACATAACAGATGGCGGAAGAAACACCCGAAGGTGGCTCAGGGACAAGCCACATGTAAGTGTTAGGGGCCTGTTGGGCCTGGCCCAAGGAGATCAAATTTTGAGCAATCTAAGTTTTTGGGAACTGCAAAGCTGAGCGCAGCATGGATCAAGACTTTGTGAAAATCATTTTTGGAAGCTGCGAGGAGAAGCGCAGCATAGTTTGGTATGCTGCGACGTTTAGCCCAGCGCAGTGTCAGAAGAGATACGAGGTCGATGCTGCGAGGATTACAGCGCTGTGATGTGCCATGTCGACGGAGATTTGTAACATCCCCACCCTTGGACCCAATGCAAGGAAGGGAACCTGATGCCATTTTATGGGGTTTTCATAAAACTCAGCCAATTCATTAGATGCATACAGTTAAAAAAAAATGTGTGCAGATGTAAATTAAACAAATATGCATAGCGAAAATAAACTCATCCACACACATGTTTTCATATACACTCAATATATCAATAACAGTCATTAATTTAAACACTGCAGAGGTGAAACACATAGATAGAAATCACTTATCTTTGTTGTGCAATTGACCCAAACAACTAGCTATGTCGCTACAACGTTCCTTCCAACCATAGGTCTCTACCCAGCCTGTATTCTTTCAGCACTCAATGACCACCCTTGAGCTCAACATGATATATACAAGGAAAATGGAACCCTCAAGCATAGCACAACCCAAAGCAATGGATACCCAACTCAACCCCAACATTATTTTACACACAATAGCTCAAAACTTGCATGGATACACAATTCAACCATGGAGTCACAGAATAGGGTCTATGGGTTTTCCTCAAAACGTGGGCACACCAAAAACGGATTGTGGGAAGAGGGAATCAACCCTAGGGAAGAAAACCGATTTATCCCACATACATATGAGAATTCAGTGGGCCAAAACGACCTCAATTAAACCCCAAATCGTTTCCCCTCTCTTCCCCACTGATAGCCACAACAAAAACACCCTTCCCAGCTAGGAAAACGAAGGTAAACACAGGAAATTCCTGGAGGGAAATGCCCAGGAAGCTCTAAACTCGTGAGAGAGAAAACTGATGGTTGAATAATGGCTTGGGCGAAATTTCGTGGCCCTTTACTCACCCAAGAATCCAAAAACGAAAATCTAGGAAGGGTGGCTTGCCCATACTCAAATTTGGACATCGATACCTCCCATTCCCTAAGGCATTAACTACCTCAACCAATTCTTGGGAGAAATGAATGATTGGGTACAGAAGTCAACATGGGTAGTTGAGGGTTCATGGGTTCTCTCATTGACACTTGGATTGACTTGATTGGCTCAAGGGTTTGAATATTTCCCTCCCAATTTCCTTATAACATCATGCCCCCATCTCTTGTTGCATTGCATAGCTAGTTGTGGGATTTTATATTAAAATGCATATTTACAATTCCCATGGTTTACTAGCACATGGGTAGCATAATATCAAATACTTGCCTCTTCTAGATCGAGCGTTCACTAGCGGGGCCTTGGCCTTGAGCTCCACGCTAGGAATCATACCTAATATGCATACATTATTTACATTATAGCCCAAAATATTACAAGGGTAAAAAATGGGGGACATTACAAGATCCAGCTAAGCAAAGCATGGATGGATGACGACAGTTATTTGGGTTAGGTCACAGAAGACCTATTTTTGGCAAAGATCGTCGATAAATACCAATTGGTGGGTAGGTGCAGATCGACATAGACAACTGGTTACGCAAACAGAGGACTACTAGTTGAACCAGTTGTCTAAGTTCATCAAAAGAAGGAACAGCTTGGCGAGAGCAACCTTGGTGCTCATATAATAGTTTTGTAACCTAAGCGTTTCCGCCTTCAGAATGTAAAGACATGACCTATTGGTCTTGATCTATAAATAAGGCAATTTTGTATGGGAAAAGAATACTTACTGAGTTACTGTCTTATTGATAGAGACTCTCTATTTTGTTGTTTATCATTGAATATTGTTAGAGTTGTCTAAGTTTGAAGCGATTGAAAAGGATCTGCAGCTAAGTGCACAGAGACCTAATATTTTTGAGAGAAAGAAAAGAGCGTCTGTAGCTGAGTGCGCAGACGAAGAACTGTTGTACCCTTTCCTAAGATAGTAAACAACAATTCTTGTGGACGTAGCTTCCCATTCGAGGGAGTGAACCATGTTAAATCCTGTGTTATTTGATTCCTGTGTATGATTGCCATTATTTTTGCTTGAATTACTTACCGTGCATGCATGAAGTTACTATTATCTGATATATGTTTAGTCTTATCTGTATTCACCGCGGAAGGGATGGAATAAGATGTTGGTAGTTCGTATATGGATGAATGTTAATTGTCAAGCCACTATAAGTTCTCGAATCAATGGATCCATAAAATAAACACACATTTAATTTTTAAGGTTAGATCGCAGTATTAGAACACTCAGCATTGCACTTTTAACTGAATTGTACAAGTTGTGACGTTAATCAATCTAAGTGTTGATGATTGATTAAGAAAATCTAAAGAAAGATCTGTGAGTTGAGTTGGACTAAGGAAGAATGACACATTCCCTTTACACTGTGCTATGATCCATTAGTACCATGCAGTCGCGATCAATGTGAGATAGGCGATCTTGCGTAGTAAGTTGTTCGCAGCATGGAAGTCTTACCGCACTGCACGTCAGTAAGTTTAAACACTCGTGTCACATACCCACCCTTGGACCCAATGCAAAGAAGCGAACATGATTCCATTCTATGGGGATTTTCATGAAACTCAACCAATTCATTAGATTCACAGCCATAAAAGAGATGTGTGTAAATGTAAATCAAACAAATATGCACAGCGAAAAAAAGCTCATCCACACACATGTTTTCATATTCACTCAATATATCAATAACAATCATTAATTTAAACACTACAGAGGTAAAACACATAAATAGAAAACACTTATCTTTCTTGTGCAATTGTCCCAAACAACTAGCTATGTCGCTGTAATGTTCCTCCCAACCATAGGTCTCTACCCAGCCTGTATTCTTTCAGCACTCAGAGACCACCCCCGAGCTAGGCATGATATCTACAAGGAAAAAGGAACCCTTAAGCACAGCACAACCCAAAGAAATGGATACTCAACTCAACCCCATAATTATCTTGAACACAAAACTCATATATGGACTTGGAAACACACTTTTAGCAATGGGACATAGAAGCTATATGGACATGGGTTTTCCCAAAAACGTAGGCACACCAAAAACGGATTTGTGGAAAGAAAGAATCTATCCCAGGGAAGAAAACCGATTTCTCCCACAGATGTATGAGCATTCAGTGGGCCAAACGACCTCAATAAAACCCCCAAATCGTTTTCCCTTCTTCCCCACTACTAGCCACAGCAAAAACGCCCTTCTCCAACTAGGAAAATGAAGGTAAACACAGCAAAACCATGGAGGGAACTACCCAGGAAGGTCCCAACTCGTGAGAGAGCAAACTGATAGGTTAATAATGGCTTGGGGAGCAATTTCGTGGCCCTTTTCTTACCCAAGAAGCCAAGCACAAAAATCTAGGAAGGGTGGTTTTCTCGTACTCGAATTTGGACAGCCATACCTCCCATTCCCCAAGGCATTAACTACCTCAACCAACTCTTGAGAAAAATTAATGATTGGGTACAAAATTCAACATGGGTAGTTGAGAGTTCATGGGTTCTCTCATTGACACTTGGCTTGACTTGATTGGCTCAAGGGTTTGAATATTTCTCTCCCAATTCCTTGTAAACATCATGCCCTCATCTCTTGTTGCATTGCATAGCTAGTTGTGGGCATTTATATTAAAATGCATATTTACAATTCCCATGGTTCACTAGCACATGGGTAGCATAATATCAAATACTTGCCTCTTCTAGATCGAGTGTTCACTAGCGGGGCCTTGGCCTTGAGCTCCATGCTAGGAATCATACATAATATGCATACATTATTTACATTATAGCCCAAAATATTATAAGGGTCAAAATGGGGGACGTGACATTCCCCTCCCCTTGGAATAACATCGTCCTCGGTGTTCCAATACCTAGGAATACATACACGTTATATACATGTCCAAAATTCACAAAATATGGCAGGTCTGTCTTTCATCTCACCCTTTACTTGGGTTTTCGGGACCAAGTCCTTTGGTCTTTACAAAATGCTCCTACTGGCTTGGACCTTCTAGCTCTGCATGAGGGCATTGTTCCAAAACAATCCCTTCCCTTTCTTTACCTTCCCGCTGATCTACAAGTCTGGAAACTTTATAGCAGCTACCCTCTTGATGTTCCATTGTTGGGTAGTCACGGAGGCAATGATTTCCTCCACATCCCCAACATTTCATTGGTTGCTTTACCTTTTCCTACTCAAATTCCTTTGAGTCTTCCCACCTGGAACGTTTCTTAATCGACCGATTGGATGAATGCTTCTTCATGGATCCACTTTCCTTTCCCTTACTGATTGCTCCCAGAATGCTTTTTACCTCTTTTTGCAGGGGAATAGAGTCCTGCAAAACCTTGTGGCTCATCTCATTATGTTGCCTCTGCAGCTTGAGCATCTCTCCAAGATTTTCTTGGGTCTTTTCAATTGTTTGAAGAAGACTTTCATCCAACTCTAATAGCCCTCAGTCTGCTACCATGGTTAATGGGAACAACTGACCACACTTTGCTTACTAGTAACACTTTCCTGTGTTGGCTGCAACCAATTGTTTCAATTTCTTACCTGTGAAATTCATCATGGAAATTCTTTGTTAGGACAAGCATAACATAAACATTAAGATTAGTCAATTATTTTTCCAATTGACATGGAATGTCCATGCTTTATTCATGGGACTTCCACACTTTCATGCTTTCCAACATACACATGAACTCATTCATGTTCATCCTTTCATAGAAAATTTACTATTTCAGCATTCACAATTCATTTCAAGCAATTAAACACAATCTACTTTCAGCCATGACATGCACTCAATAATCTTTTGTTTTATGAATGCATCAATCGAAAGGAAGGAGAAGAGTAGGAGTTTCTCCCTCTTAGTCTTGTTCTATTATGGAGCTACACCATTGTCATGGTTTCATGCTCCTTAGTCTCTTTCACTTCACTGTGAATGCTTGGACTTTCCTTTCTTGGCTATGACACTTAGTGTCTAAGGTCTGTCTAAATTTTCAACTAGGAACCCTCCTCCATAGTTTCCTATAGAACCTTTGGCTGCTATGACCCACTCATGTCCACTAGCACCATCTTTCATTACTGCTCTTACTGAGCTCTTTAGGATGGTCACATGTCCATCTGCATCCCTATGATGCCCTCATAATCCTTGCTTCCAACAATACCTACACTGAATCATTGAATCAATTCACATGTTTATTTTATTTTCATAAGGTTTATCTCTAAACAAGAGTTTAGGAAATCATAACCAAATCATATACACATTTATATTTATAAGCAAGAAGCTGCAAGGTATTCAAATACTTATCTGTATTGAATGTCTTTACTTTATTCCACGGGATCCTTCTTTGCTTTACGAGCCTTGGATTTCCCGTGGATACAATTATGAATGTTGGGCCAACACGTAGGCTACTCCACAATCATTCGAATAGGAAATGCTAGGCCAGTACACCGATTGGGTTTATCAATAATTTCCTTTAGCAATATGCTAAGCCAGTGATCCGACTGGTTTTATTAATTAATTAAGGACTGTTGGGACAGCATGCACTTTGATTTACAATATCAAGTAGTTAATGCCCAACTAGTCACTCTCTGGACTTATCAAGAACTTTATAGTGTTCAAATAGCTACTCCCTGGATTTCTCAATAATTTATATCGCCCACTCATTTACTCTTTGGATTTACTAGCAATTTATATCGCCCACTCATTTACTCTCTGGATTTACCATCAAATTTATATTGCCCACTCATTTACTCTCTGGATTTACCAGCAATTTATAGTCTTTTAGGGTCTTGCCTTCCTGCAATGACCAAGGTTTCCAACAAAGAAACAATAGTGTATCAGCTTAGCTGTTAGAAGACCTATACCTGAAATCTTCGTTATTCCAAACAAGACATAAATGAAAATGAATACTTATCTGTATTACGCGTTTCCTCTCTGGTCCACAGGGTCCTGCTTCGCTTTGAAAGCCTTGGAATCACCTATGGACTTGGATATAGTTAATGCTTAACCAGTACACCTCCCCATCGGCCTGATGTACCAAGCATTTGGTGGTGCCCAACTAGTCCCATACTTGGTTGGCCCTCTCTAGTGCCAAGCCAGCACATTCATCTGGGTCATCGACCAATGGAAGGAAACCGCGTCACCTGACCATTACAGGTCAAGGCTCTACTATGGAGCCATAGGAATCTCAGGGTTTTCAATTAGTCTTGGCGCCCGCCCTCCTACTGCTGACCCAATAGAGATTTTATGCCTTCACCAATGTCACCACACCTTCTTGCACCATAACCCTTCACATACACAGTAACTCTCCATTCATACAAGGATGCAACTCCTTCTCTTGTGGAAATCGGTGGTTCCTTTTTGGAACTTTATAGGTGACTTTTTTGACTGTAGGTTAACATGGCCCCACTCACATAAGGATGATACCCCTTTTCACTACACAGCTCTCTGGGTTTGTCCATCCCTTCCAATATTATTTAGTGTGAGCATAGAAATGTTGCCAATTCCTATACAGTCCTTCTGCGTACCCTTCTTCACTTTTCCTCTTAATGTGTAGTACCATGTGATGAACCTGCAATAATTAATTAATGAAAATACATGAGATATCAGAAATAACAGAATTCAGAATCACTTTTATATTGATCACAGGCCACTTCGAGGGGGCAACCTCCTTTGAGCAAGCTCAATACAATTAACTTCATGGTGCCTTCATAGGCCTCAACACACACTTATATACTAAGTCTAGGTGCCAATATCATGGGTCAATACTATGTGTCAATACAAACCATGGGCTAATTCTAGGTGCCAATACTATGAGTCAAAACCATGGGCCAGTACAAACTATGGATCAACAAAACTATCGGCGATTTACAAAGCATATGCGCCAACAACAATAACACAAACTATGGATCAACAAATACTACGGGACGACTTACAAAGCATATGTATCCAACAACAATATACTAACAAAGTAAAGACATGGGTTCCTAACATCCCCTCTCCCTTAGAAAAAGCTTTGTCCTCAAAGCTTTAGATGTGGAAATTGATGCAGAATCTGAAGGAGTGGGTCCCCTGTAGCATCCTCGGGTTGCATTCTAAGCCACTGGAACCTTTGGAGTTTCAGGGAGGATTGCATGGAAGGATGTACATGAAGAAGAACCATATCAGCGATGTGAAAAGTGTGCTCAGAATGGTGCTGATCGGCTTGTTGTTTCAGTCAAAATCTTTCCATGTGAAAATTGTCCTGCAGAATGAGAAGAAGCTGATCATGGTTTTGAAGAATTGAGTCAAATTCCTGAACTGGGGAGCTGCTAAAGGTGTATGGAAGAAGAACTGGTGGTTCCTGTCCAGAGACTGCTTCATATGGTGTCCTTTGAGATGTAGTACTATACCACTGGAGCACTTATAGGCAATCCATAGAAATAGTTGTCCAAATCTGTGGAGGGATGGGAAAGGGTTTGAGCAATCGTGAAAGGAGTGTTGTTTCACCCTTGTTGACTTGGAAAGTATCACAGCCAGCCACCATCTGTTGAATTTTCATTTTCAGTCCCTGCCAAAAGAAGTTACATTGTTCCCGGTCATACATTTTGAAGAACCCAGAGTGCCCTACTAATGAAGAAGCATGGAGTTCATAGAAGAGATAGCCCTGTTGAACATATTGCAACCAATTTGTAACAAGTAGAGAAAGAGCTGTATGAGAAACCAGGTCATCAATTGTGCGAGAAGGAGCATCTGCCACCATATTGTCCTTACCCTTCTTGTAAGTGATCGCATAGGGATAACCCATTTCAGGTGTGTTGGGGAGAAGACCCATTGTTCCAGAAAATGTTTCAGACTCTGGAGATCAGTCTTGATGCAGAAATAATTCCCTAATAGGTATGGCTTCCACTTCTGTACTGCATGCAAAATAGACATCATTTCCTGTTGAGAGGTAGATGCGACTAAATTCTTATCGGAAAGGTTGCTTGAAGGAGGCAAGCTCATTGGTTCAGCAAAGACACCTGCATATCTATCCAAGGAAGTAGTGGAGACCATTGATGGGTGCATCTAAATGGAATGGAGCTGAGCGGTGACACCATGTGAATTCTTCTTAAGGATTTTTTCTAGGTGAGGTGAATTGATGATGCGGAGAGACCCTGGTTGTAAGCCCATTAATTTGTGTTGTGCCCCATTGACTGAAAATTGCATCCAAAGTTCAGCAAAATGCCATAAGATGGGGCCAAGTGTATGTAACCATTGAACGCCCAAAACCACATCACATCTGCCTAAGGACAAGGCAAACATGTCAGATCATAGGTTATAATCTTCCATAGAGATACGCACTTTGTGACACTTCCCCTTGCAAGGTAAGGTTCCCCCATTGGCAACCATGACTTCAAAGTTGGAGCAAGGACGGAGAAAACAATCAGCTTGTTTGGCAATCTGAGGGTCAATGAAGTTATGAGTGCTACCAGAATCAATGAGTATGGTAAGAGGGAGATTCTTGAAGTATCCCCTGACCCGCATTGTTTGTGGGGTGGTGACACCGGTTACAGCATGGAGAGAGATCTCGGGTGGGTCGTCCTAAGATGGGGTGTCAACAGGCAAGTGATGAATGTCGACTTGTTCATCTACTGTATCTGTAGCTTCTTCACCAAGTTCTGAGGTAGGAGGAGAATCCACATCCAAGAGATAGAGCTTTTGTTGAACACATCTATGTCCCCGAGTGAATTTCTCATCACAATTATAACAAAGCCCTTTTTCTCGGCGTTCCTGCATCTCGGTTTCAGACAAATGCTTGATAGGATTTGGTTGAGGAGCTGACGGGATGGGAGGTCGTTGAGAACCCATATTTCAGAAGGGAGCAAAAGTGGGTTTGGAGCGCTGTTGGGCTGCAAGCTTGTCTTCTGCCAACCTAGCCAAACCTAGGGCTTCCATCATTGTGTTGGGACAAAACATTTTAATGTCTGACCGGATTTCATCCTTAAGACCACTGATAAAACAACTCCTGTAAAATTCATCAGACAATCCTTCTGTGTGATTGGCGAGTTTCTCAAATTATGTTTGATACTCTCTCACTATGCCAGTTTGGTGAAGTTTAGTGAGTGCTCCTGTGAATTCGTCAAAAGCACTAGGACCAAATCGTGGCAAAAGGATTTGGCAAAAATCTGTCCAGTTTGGCTCGGGATGAGCTTTGATGTACCAACGATACCATTGAAGGGATTCCTGTTCCAAATGAAAGGATGCAAGTGGAACTTTCTGGACATCAAAAGTATTATGCAAACTGAAATATTGTTCTACGTGGTATATCCATCCAGTCGGATCAGTACCATTGAAGCGAGGAAAATCAAGCTTCGGCCCACGAAAATTGCTGGAAGAAGAGAACCCGATGGCTGCAAAAGATTCTGGCTGTCGATTATTGTTCATGGCTGAATGCTGAAGATGGAGGCTGATAAATTTTTTATCTAGATCTTGGAGTTTGGTTTGGATGGCTGCAAGGGCTTCCTCCATGGTGTGTGCTCCTGCATGGGTGACAACCATAACCAATGGTTTTTTTTTTTTTTTTTTTCGGAATGGGTAGAAAAACACAAATAGAAGCTGATTTAGTAAAGGGAAATTTGGATTGGGGAAACAATCTGATGGGTAATTAGGGTTTGACTAGATTTTGGACACTGTTGAAAGGACAAGAAAGCAGAAAAGGGGGATTTCAGAAGTAGGGTGAAAGAATGCGAAAATTTGGCAGAGAGGGGCAAAGAAGTAGAATTAGAAAAGGAACTCTATTGGAAAATTTGAAGGTGATTGGGTGAAATCTGAGGAAGTTATGGCAAACCCTAAAAATAGACAAATGTGGGATTTTGGGATTTGGGAAGTTGAATTGGGGATAGGGTCCTCAGGAATGAAATATGCAGAATGGGATTACAGGGGTTCTCGGGAAGTTTCAAGGGAAACAGACTGAAAACAAGGGAGATATGGAGAAAAAACTGAATTTTATACTCTTTTTTTCTTTTTTCTTTTTTCAGAATGGAGCGGCTACAGCTCGAAATGGACCTGCAATGGCCCGGAAGTGAGCAGAAATAGATGGATCTGAAACGGTTCCGAATGGATTGAAAACGGTTGGATCTAGAACGGCTTTCAGAATGGATCTGAACGGCTGGATCTGAAACGGTGCAGCAGTGATCGACAACAGTTCAGCTGAAAATATATATGGACCCCCGGTATGTGCGGCTTCCTAACAGTTCAGGGGTTTCACTCGGCCACCAATGCTATCTGATGGATTGCGTATTGGGGTAGTACCCCTCACTCCACGAATTAGGTAAAACTGATAACTGCTTTGCCACAAACAACAGCTCTTGGTTTACCTCACAGGTGGGAACTAGTCAATCAGGTGGGGGTCGTTGCCCTTTTCGCTGGCAGGTCCTCTCAATGGGCCAGCTACTTTGGGGTTCCTGTGGTACTCCTCACAATGCGTTTTAGGGCTTATGCCCAAGTACTTCCCATAGTTAAGTGGATAGGGGTTATTCCCAAATCCGAACCTGCAAGAGATGCGAAAAAAAAATTGGTAGAAATTTCACCCAGCGAGCCCAAGAAAGTGCTCTGATACCAGATGTGATGAACCTGCAATAATTAATTAATGCAAATACACGAGATATCAGAAATAATAGAACTCAGAATCACTTTTATATTGATCACAGGCCACTTCGAGGGGGCAACCTCCTTCGAGCAAGCTCAATACAATTAACTTCACGGTGCCTTCATAGGCCTCAACACACAATTATATACTAAGTCTAGGTGCCAATACCATGGGTCAATACTATGTGTCAATTTAAACCATGGGCTAAGTCTAGGCGCCAATAGTATGAGTCAAAACCATGGGCCAGTACAAACTATGGATCAACAAAACTATGGGCGACTTACAAAGCATATGCGCCAGCAACAATAACACAAACTATGGATCAACAAATACTACGGGACGACTTACAAAGCAAATGCGTCCAACAACAATATACTAACAAAGTAAAGACATGGGTTCCTAACATACCAATTGGTATCTATGTAGGCTGACAACATAAGAAGGATAAGCAGGCTTATCAATATTGCTTCTCAAAATCGCAACCACATTCCATAACATTCACTATCAAGTATTGAAACACCAGGAATGCATCCATTCCCTTAGGGTGTATCCAATATTGACATCATGACCAGCCACCAGAAAAGGTGTGCACCCCCTTTCCAATGTGAGCCATGTAGGCCCTAATCATACTCAAGAAATCTGAAATGATATATATAAATAAAGTAGAGCATGCTTTGCATATTTACCGTAATAATTTATACATGCATGTTCTTATCTAGGGTCACAGAATACTCATTCATTTTGCAGATGTATCGTTTCTTCATTTGCGAAGAATGGGGGCTCCCTTCTCTGATTCAATAGTTCTTTGGTTTTCCACCCCAATCTTTCCACGTTCCATAATCCACTCATGCCTTCTTGGCATAGCTTTACCATCTCACTCTCATGGTTTTCCAACATACAGCTTAGTTGAGATGTCATCCTTAATAGATGTCATGGTGTTTCACCCGAAACCCATTTCCAAAGCATGGGGTCCTTCCCATGGAGTTTGGCTTCTGCGGGTCATCACACATGGTCTCCCTGCAATGTGTCTTCCTGGCACATTTATCAAATAGCCAAACAGACAGCAACATTTAGCAATAATCATTCAATGGCATTAATAATTAAATTCAAGTATGAATTTGCAATTCTATTCTCTACAGAAATTGATTTGCTTAGCCATGAGTCTATTCTCATATCGTTTGGCTCTTGCTCATGGTAGATTCCAATCTTCGTCATGGACTTACCCACATTTTCCATGCCCAAAACAATCTACTTGAAATCTAAAACTTCAATCAGCCAAACATGTTGTGAGTATCTATGCATATAATACTTTCATTGCTACAACAGTCACTGAAGTGATCTCAAATTATAACACTCAATAATTCAAACACCGTCAACTGTTAGCATTTGAGGTGCACTAAAATATATGTATATATCTATATATGCATCGTTATCATCAATAAAATTGCAAGACATGGGTACACTATTCGTGCAATTTAAATAAATTGTAAGTACTCATTACTTCACATTCCATGCAATCTCTGTCCTTCCATAGAGCACTCTGGTAGCCCATCATCATGTCTACCTTCTTCATGCAATCTTTCTCCTGCATTCATACCAGCTCATGAAATTCTCTCAGTATTAACAATGGTTCACAATTTCGTCTATTATCTAAATGCATTGAAACCTATACATATCACAACCATGCATTCTCGCAATGCATCTCAACATGTGCACTTACACATATGCATGCACATTCACAACATTTACATAATATTTTAATGTGGATTCATTCAATGCATAATCTCTCAATCCAACTTTGCATCAATCCACGGATACTATGCATTCCAACATATTATGGCCTAACCATTCATATGGCATGTACTACCACAACATGACTATAGGTCTTATAATCCAGCATACACAATAGCATGTTATAATTTCATATGAATGCATTGAGGTTTCTAAGCAATTATAGGGTGTAAGGATCCTTTCCCTCACTTATCCGCACCTCATCATACTCGGTAGATTAACATTCACATTCAAGCACTCAATACCATATGCAAACCAAATCAACATAGTTGAACATAGTTGAAGGGATCTTACCAAATCCTCTTTCAACATTCATGCAATTGAGCACAAATAACCATTACTTGCATGGCTGTCATTAACATCATTTGATGTTACCTGATCAGTTGGCCTCTTACCAAGGCTACACAGTTCTTTTGCCAACCTCATGATAATAGATTTGTTGCACCATCCTTTCCTCATAAGGTTGTTGGTCATATGCAACAACACCATCCACATCTTTAGCCGTGCTTTGGTTTTCTTTGGTCATTTTCACATGCACTGTGCAATGTTTATTAGTATTCCAACTAGTGCATATTCATCTCATTTATCCAATATCTTGCATTTTCAATCATGCTTCTATGATCTGGTTCCTACAAAATTAGTTGTCATCAACCATAGGCACTACCATTAGTGGGATATTACATGTGTAACTTCACTATTTTGTCAATATGCAACATCATGCTCATGCATAAGCAATTCTCATGTGCATTATGCAATGATTCTCTAATCATACCCACTAATTCATATGCATTACTCTCTTGCATTTCCAGCGTTCCTATGCCATAGCTTTTATGCATATAAAACTTGTAAAATACAAAAACAATTGTAAGAGAGGAGTTAAGGAATTCCCCCTTTCTGTAATGTCCCTTATTAGGAATTTTATTAAAATTGCAATTTTCCACTATTTTTCCTTGGTTCGACCTTTGACTAGTTTTGATCTCTAGGTCCCAAATTTGCCCCAAATGATCCCAAATATTCTGAGAAAGTATATGAATGATATTAGAACATAAATATGTGTTTCAGGGATTCCTTTGGACCTTTAAAATACTTCTGCAAATCCTCTTTCAATTCTGATCAATGTAGGTAACTTTACTAGTGATTTTCCTTTGACTAGTATTGGTCTCTAGGTCTCAAATTTACTCCAAATGCCTTCAAATATCCAAGGAAGGTTTATGAATGATATTAGTAATTGAATATGATGTTCATGGATAACATATGGCCACCAAAAGACCTCTGCAAACTCTCTTAAGATTTTGGACCAAGTATGCAATTTTACTAGTAATTTGGGGTTCAAATCCCCCTAAGGTAAGTACTGAAATGGCTTCCCAAATGCCTCCAAACCCACTCAAATTTATGAAAAGAGGTATGTAATGTGTTAAGTATGTTATTAAGGTCTCATATGTACCATTAATGGTTTATTAAAACTGTTCTCACCCTCTACCATTCAACTGCAAAAATCACCAATTCGACCCTTGGGGAAATGGCACTATTTCTTCTCCCAATGCAATTAAACTGAGTAAAAATGCTTCAAATGATCAAGTACAGTACATGAAACTTTTATAAGACATATATGGAAGTATATTTATCACAAATATATCAGATAATCATCCATTCATTCGAAATCATCATCAATACATTGGCTCACAACAAGGTAGTGGGGAAATGACATTGTTCTTCCATTAAAAATGATATTTATACATTTCTACTTGGAATTTCGACCTGAAATTTTTTGGAGATGAATAAAAGATTATTTAATTCATATTACAAAAGAAATGGGGCATTATAAGCTCTCCCAAAGAGTACAATAGCTCACCAAAAACGCCCTCCCTCAAGGATCAAGAATATGCCATCAAAACTGGAAATGGTTGAAGGAGCAAGCTGCAATAGAAGAAACCATGAGCTTCCCTATAGATTACAACTGCAAATAAAGACTCCATTAAAGCTCCAAATGAAAGGTCTGAATGGCCTTTCCAATGGCCAACTTGGATGGGAATCTTTCACCCTCGAAATTGGCTAAGGCAAGAAACTAGTCATCCACTAGCTCTCCCTCTTCACAAATGCAATTGCAAATTCTACAAATGATCAAAAAGATGGTTTTATTCTTTTTTATTGACATTTATAAACTTAAAATGTCCTCCATGGGTCGAATTCCTTCCAAGAGACTCATGCCAACTCATGTTGGGAAGAGATTCCAAAGAACGCCACTTCTACAACAATTCCTAGTCTCCCACTTCCACCAAATCACATGTGGAAGCATCTTAGCTGCCCTAACACCCTTGAGCGCCCTCTTGGAGTCTATTTTCAGCCCTGACATTTCATATATGTCATATGTCAGCCTTCAGGTCTGATTTGTGTCATAGGTGTCATAGCATCTTCATCATTGTTGTCATAGAGCTAGGGAATCTAGCCCAAGTGTCTCACTAGCTCCAAATTGCCTCTTCCTCTTCCATGGGAGTTACTCTTCCTCTATATTTAAACCTTGGATGAGTCATGCAATGAATAATACCTTTTGGACTCCCCCAAGTATGTTACCATTCACCTTGAATTCGAATTGGTGAGAGAATGATGCCAAGTGTAGTGGGGAAATCTAGCCATATGTGGGTCCCGCTTCCTCCATGTGTCTTCATGATGAAATGCCACTTTGATTTTCACTTGTATATATTTATTTATATCCTTTATTAAATAATTATTCCATTCTAATGTTCAAACATCATTTATTATCCCCATTATCCCAAATCCCAAAGCTTCCACCCCAAACCTAGGAAACTAGTAATTTTCCTCCTTGGCAATTATTTAACCTTTAGCATCAATTTGACAAACTCTAATGAATAGAGCCAATGTGATTAGGCCATTGTGACCCAATACCAAATTTGGGACATGACAAATCCTCCCTTCCCAATATTGCTTGTCCTCAAGCAATTTTAAACGTGGGTGTTGAAGAACCTGCTTTCTGTATAATTCTTTGAAGTTGCCATTGAATTGCCCAACCTTGAGTCTTTGAGTTTCCATGAAGATTTTAGAGAGGAACCACCATGCTTTTTGCTGCACTACTCTGATTAAAATCACTTTATTAAGTGGGGAATCCATCTCCCATACTACTTGCTTCCCCAAAAAAGATGAAACCAATGAGATAAAAATTATTCCAGGGTCCCATTGCTTGTATTGCACCCCACTAATTAAGAGTGCTCTCCAACCCACACCATTAGTTAAGAGGAATCCTGGATCCCATTTTCTTGTATGCATCCTTCCAAACATCATGAGTACCAAATATATATCATCAAAGTACATAACAACATAATGAAAATGTACATCAAGGATATGCTTCATCAAAGAGTCATGAAAGTGCTTATACCTCCAAGCAAGTAGACCACCATTTTCCAAGTGCATACAAGCTTCAAGTGACCAATCAAATCTGCTCCAATGACATAGGTGAAGATCCCATGTCCTATAATGCTACTCCAAAAGGATGTGATATGCATCAAAATATTCAACCATGTATTCTTTCATCCAATAAGTGAATGAAGAATCTCCACTAAAATCTGAACCAGATAATGAGCAGAAAAAACAAGGAGACTTCAAATGACTCAAAGAAGTCTCACCCATACATCCATGAATGTGAGAATCATAAAGATGTAACAACGTATGTGGCTGCCAACAAAAATGTTCTCCCATCATAAATCTATTCACCCAAGTGTTGGATTAAGTTCCTCTAACATCGAATGAACCCAGTGTTGAGCAAGAAAAACCATGAGTCTTCAAGTGACTCAAATCCATATCATAGGTGCATCCATGTAGATGTGAATCATCATAAAGTGACAAATTATGCTGCTGCAAATGTGAATAAGAATGTGCTCCAACCATGTCATCATGAAAGTTAAATCTAGGAGTTCCATACTCCTCATGTGGCACCATCAAAAAGAACCCTTTCACCCATACTTCATTGAGACTAATGTTGCAAAACATGGAATTGTAGGATGTAGGAGAATGAACTAAATCACCCAAATGATCAAAAAGTGCAGAAGTTTCATCATGGGAAGGATCCATGTGGGTAGTATCATGCAGCTCCTTCAAAAGTGGGAAACCTTTGTCATAGATTGGTTCCAATGTAGAGGAATCATGCTCTTCTTTAAAAATTTCATAAGCTTCATCAAGAGACAATTCAAGTTCCTCTTCCACCACATCAAGTGTTTGGATCTCTTCAAGTTCATCTTCAAACACATTAAGCACATTTAAATTCCCACATTTCTCATGATCCACCATGTCATGAGAATCCTCCAAACAATCTACCATTTGACAATCTAAAACATAGGAGGAAAAACAAGTATTTTGCAACTTTTCAAGAAGTTGCTCATTTTGAATTGTGAGCTTATGAATATCCTCATTATTATTCAAGTATGCATCATGTAACAATTCATTAAGCTCAAACAAATGGTTTCTATCAAAAAGCAAAGACATGAAATTACCTTTGATGTGGCACATTGCTCTTTGAATCTTCTCCATGTCTTCAAGGAAGGATGTTTCCTCCAATGAAGTAGCTCTCCAACAAGAATTTGACACCAATGCTTGAGTGTCATGGAGAATGATGAGGGACTCTTGGATCTTATTTTCATTCATCTTTAAGGACCCTTCAAGAAAATGAGGTTCTTGCAAATGAACCTCCTCATATTCTTCATTTTTTCTTCGACCAACTTCATGAAGCTCAAGTGGTGATGGGGAAGTTGATCTTGGTTCTTCTTCAACTGCTACAAGGTCTTCATTATCATGCTTAATGAAACTTGTACTTGTAGAAACACTTTCAAAAGTGATCTCTATGTCACCAACATAGAGGTGTGAGCACCCATCAGTAGGTACTCCTTCATATTTTAAGCATCCATCAGTAGATGCTCTTTGGTTCATGTCTAAGCTAGAAGGTGTCTCGAAATGGTCTTCCATATTTTAAATAGAATCTTCTTCATTCTCTTGTGATGTCTCTTCCTTTTGCTCTTTAAAGCAAGCTGATGCATTTTTCCCCTTGTCTTCCTTAGGATCAGTATATTTGGAATCTCTTCTTGAATAAATCTCAAAAGCTCTCCTCAAGGAGGACATCATTTCATGCACACATATATGATACTCGCTCCAAGGGTTTTTACAAGAAGGGCATAAACCTTTCTTCACTAACTCCACATCTTCATTTTTGGTTCTATTTTCAAAAACATGTTCAGCATAGTACTCAAAAGACATGGCATTTTGTGTATTTTTGCTTGAAGCAAGATATTCTTGATATTTTTTATATTGTTGGGGCAAGGTTTTATATTTTTCTCTCCATCTTTGGAACTCGCTCATAGAATTATCCTTGGTTGGTGTGACACACTCATATTCATAAAATCTAAAGTCATAAGAATAATCTTCATTTCTCCTAAAATTGTAAGAAGTGTTGCATGATGGCACCTCTTCCTCGTACCATTCACATTCTGCTTCATATTGCTCATAAGCATCTGCATATTCCTCATAAGAATTGTACTCATAGGATTCATCACAATAGTAAGACATGGCTTCCAATTATTCTTGAATGTATGTACCTAATCCACAGGTGCAAGGACCATGCTCTGATACCACTGTAATGTCCCTTATTAGGAATTTTATTAAAATTGCAATTTTCCACTATTTTTCCTTGGTTTGACCTTTGACTAGTTTTGATCTCTAGGTCCCAAATTTGCCCAAAATGATCCAAAATCTTCTGAGAAGGTATATGAATGATATTAGAAAATAAATATGTGTTTCAGGGATTCCTTTGGACCTTTAAAATACTTCTGCAAATCCTCTTTCAATTCTGTTCAATGTAGGTAACTTTACTAGTGATTTTCTTTTGACTAGTATTGGTCTCTAGGTCTCAAATTGAATCCAAATGCCTTCAAATCTCCAAGGAAGGTTTATGAATGATATTATTAATTGAATATGATGTTCAGGGATAACATATGGCCACCAAAATACCTCTGCAAACTCTCTTAAGATTCTGGACCAAGTATGCAATTTTACTAGTAATTTGGGGTTCAAATCTCCCTAAGGTAAGTACTGAAATGGCTTCCCAAATGCCTCCAAACCCACTCAAATTTATGAACAGAGGTATGTAATGTGTTAAGTATGTTATTAAGGTCTCATATGAACCATTAATGTTTTATTACAACTGTTCTCACCCTCTCCCATTCAACTGCAAAAATCACCAATTCGACCCTTGGGGAAATGGCACTATTTCTTCTCCCAATGCAATTAAACTGAGTAAAAATGCTTGAAATGCCAAGTACAGTACATCAAAATTGTATACGACATCCATGGAAGTATATTTATCACAAATATATCAGATAATCATCCATTCATTCGAAATCATCATCAATACATTGGCTCACAACAAGGTAGTGGGGAAATGGCATTGTTCTTCCATTAAAAATGAGATTTATACATTTCTACTTGGAATTTCGACCTGAAAATTTTTGGAGATGAATAAAAGAGTATTTAATTCATATTAAAAAATAAATGGGGCATTAGAAGCTCCCCCAAAGAGTACAATAGCTCACCAAAAACGCCCTCCCTCAAGGATCAAGAATATGCCATCAAAACTGGAAATGGTTGAAGGAGCGAGCTGCAATAGAAGAAACCATGAGCTTCCCTGTAGCTTAGAAATTCAAATAAAGACTCCATTAAATCTCCAAATGAAACGTATGAGTGTCCTTTCCAATGGCCAACTTGGATGGGAATCTTTCATCCTCGAAATTGGCCAAGGCAAGAAACTAGTCATCCACTAGCTCTCCCTCTTCACAAATGCAATTGCAAATTCTACAAATGATCAAAAAGCTGGTTTCATTCTTTGTTATTGACATTTATAAACTTCTAATGTCCTCCATGGGTCGAATTCCTTCCAAGAAACTCATGCCAACTCATGTTGGGAAGAGATTCCAAAGAACGCCACTTCTACAACAATTCCTAGTCTCCCACTTCCACCAAATCACATGTGGAAGCATCTTAGCTTCCCTAACACCCTTGAGCGCCCTCTTGGAGTCTATTTTTAGCCCTGACATGTCATATATGTCATATTCCAGCCTTTAGGTCTGATTTGTGTCATAGGTGTCATAGCATATTCATCATTGTTGTCATAGAGCTAGGGAATCTAGCCCAAGTGTCTCACTAGCTCCAAATTGCCTCTTCCTCTATATTTTAACCTTGGATGATTCATGCAATGAATAATACCTTTTGGACTCCCCCAAGTATGTTACCATTCACCTTGAATTCGAATTGGTGAGAGAATGATGCCAAGTGTAGTGGGGAAATCTAGCCATATGTGGGTCCCACTTCCTCAATGTGTCTTCATGATGAAATGCCACTTTGATTTTCACTTGTATATATTTATTTAGATCCTTTATTAAATATTTATGCCATTCTAATGTTCAAACATCATTTATTATCCCCATTATTCCAAATCCCAAAGCTTCCACCCCAAACCTAGGAAACTAGTAATTTTCCTCCTTGGCAATTATTTGACCTTTAGCATCAATTTGACAAACTCTAATGACTAGAGCCAATGTGATTAGGCCATTGTGACCCAATACCAAATTTGGGACATGACACTTTCCAATTTTCTCATTATGACATGGAGTTCTTCCTCTACATCATAGCTGATCCTTTTCTTAGCTTTCCCTACCAAGCATGCAAGGAATCATTAGTTGTCATTTCTCACCAAGTAGCAATTTAATACAAATGTAAAACATTCTTAGTTGCTAAATCCTTAGACAATACCACATGTGCATTAGTACAATCATAAATCCAGTAAGTCTGAAAGGAAGGATAGACTTAAATGATTGTGATAGGATTAATCATCCTTAGATAGTAAATCCAGTCATTCCGAAAGGAAGGATAGTCCTAAATGATTGTGATAGGAGTAATCATCCTTATACAGTAAATCCAGTAATTTCGAAAGGAAGGATAGTCTTAAATAATTGTGATGAGATTGACAGTGATCCTGTAATTCTGGTAGGAAGGATCATGTGTGTTACAAGTGATGATGCTGATCGAGATGATCTAGATGATGCTACTATTGATCGAGATGATCCAGATGATGATACTGTTGATCGATAGGATCCATATGATGATACTATTGATTGAGATTATCCAGATGATGATACTGCTGATCGAGATGATCTAGATGATGATGCTGTTGATCGGGAGATCCAGATGTTGATGTTGTTGATCGAGAGGATCCAGATGATGATGTTGTTGATCGATATGATCCAGATGATGCTGTTGATCAGGAGATCCAGATGATGATGCCGTTGATCGGGAGATCCAGATGATGATGCTGTTGATCGGGAGATCTAGATGATGATGTTGATCAAGAGATCCATATGATGTTGTTGAGCGGGAGATCCAGATGATGATGTTGTTGATTGAGAGATCCATATGATGATGTTGATCGAGAGATCCAGATGATGATGGTGATGTAGCTATTCGAGTGTTGCAAAAGATGAAGACTCAGTACTGAAGATGTTGATGTTCCAGTATTGAAGATCTTGAAGATGTTCCAGTAACTATTTGAGTTACTAATGACATTAAAGAAAGATTCCAATTATTTATCGATGTATCATGTATGATGTTGATGACTCCTTTCTCATGCAGATGTTGTTATAATATCCTTCTCATGTATTAATCCTCCGTGGATAATATGGTAACTTGGCTTATTAGACTTCCCTAGTGGGGTCGGCCTTGTATGAGTCATGTGGGTTAAAAGGTTATTAGACCACCCTAGTGGGGTCGGCCCAGTCAGCATTATGTTAAGTGGTTAAGTTGGGGCCGGCCTAGTTAGTGTAAAAGTCAAGTCGGAGTAGTGTAGAAATAAAGGAGGTGTGCTCCTCATTTATCACACTCACACACTCATTCACTCAATTGTGATTGGCACATAGGAGAGAGAGAGATATTCAATAGGAGGAGAAGGATCTCTTTTTTAGGGAATACATCTTTGTATTGTTGATCATCTATATTGAGGAAGCTTTGCTAGGTTTTCTACCCCATGAGGGTTTCCTAGGATAAATTGTGTTTCTTGTGTTTATGCTATGCTTGTTGTTCTTTCAATGATCATGTATATGTCGATGTTGTGAAATTAAATGTAATACTGATGTTATCTATCTTAGCATATTTATGTTTCCTCTTCTCGCTCAACCAAGGTGAGTTGTGCAGCATAGCACCTTTTAAGTTGGCTTTATTCTTCTTTGGATTACCCCCTTTTAAGTTGGCTTTATTCTTCTTTGGATTACCCTTAGGTGTATCCAACATATTGAAATAATATTCTCTAAACAAATGCTCTTCTAGTGGTGAGTCCTCCATATAGTCTTTAATGTCCTCTTCATTGATGCAAAAGGACATAACATCTATTATGTTTGTTGAGTTTTTGCACATAGATATGAATACATTATGCACATCCAAAAAAAAGCACAGGGCATACTCATACTTGTCTATTAACTGTTAGGGAATCCATTATGACTCAACTATGACTTGAATCATCTCTGTATACTAATTCTGGAAGGTTAAGCATGTTGCATTGTGTGCTTCTCCATTATGGATGTACTACCAAACATTTAACATTGTACTAGGAAATCATTGGTCACCTTGTTTTCAAATTGATTCCACTTAGCTGTCTTCCATGTGATCATTTCATTGATGAACATATGGAATCTCAAGTGAAATTATTTGTTCAGGTCTTATATCTCTAGAAAAACTTAGATGAATTCTTGTAATAGGTACCTTACCCAATTCATCATAATTCCTTATGTACAGTGGTTGGCGGAAAACAACACCCCCACCAAGCATTGAAATTTGTGATAATTGTGCACTACATTTCTTGCTAGAACCTATGTGGTGAAATGAACCTCGGGATCTATGATGGCCAAGATGACCATGCCTCTGTTACCCCTGTGTGTACCATACTTCTTGTAGGGCTCCACTACCTGGAGGTCATGTGCTCTGATAGATTCTTCAGGTTATTCTCCCATGTTTGGCACAAGTTTGGTCCAACCACATGAAGTCTGTATGTATCGTTCTTAGCATGAAACTTATGCAATGCATAATACTTTCCATATGGCCAAATGAGGTACTAACAATGCCATGATGTCGGATCTGAATATTTTCTTTTCTCATTTGTTTGCAACTAATGACACTGTACCCTCAGTTTATTGTCAAACCACCATGTACTCTAATAGTCGCAGGTTGGGAAAATTGTTTTTGTCCTACAAGTTGAAGTCCATGAACGCCATCATTGGTACTTTTCCCAACAGTGACCCTCAGATGGCCAATCTAGTATCCTTTTACACCACCGAAATCTTCACTTCCTTCATGGACTTTCCCTTGGTTTATGCTTTAAGTGTGATGGAGGTTGACATGGTATGTCTCCCCTTTACAAATTCTCGATGTTTGGGACTAATCCCTTTGCTCACTGTGCTTTCTCACACTAACTCTTTTACAACAACTCTTTTTATGCTCTTCACTATTGGATCCAAATAATAGTCTTATTATAATGCTATTGTATTTAACCCCAACGCGGCTCAGAGATGGGATCTTGTATCATAACTATTGATGTGTACTTATGCGATTTTGGGAATCCACCTTTTTGGAGTGCAATATATCCTTTGCAGTGATTATTGATATCTCCATGAATGTAATGATCCAATTTTTTTTTTCTCTTGTGTTTTTCAAATTTTCAAATCTACCTACCCACCCATCTCATTAAATTCACCAAAAATGGAAATAAATGATTCTTTAACATGTCAAATCAGACAACTGTCATGTCAATTACTAACACAACTGTTGTACTTTGTAATAACTGCAACACTATCGTCACTCTTGCTTTGGCTACAACACTAATTCTTAGTAGTTGTACCTTTATTTGAAATCCCCAATTCAAAACTTCGTATATTTATGTGCCATATTTACTTGGACAGAACGATCTACAAATCAACTATTACAACCATGCAACTTTATTTATTCATGATTCACACCAATGCCTACATTTGTTTATACCATAAACATAATGAAACAAACTGGAGATATGAATGACAATGGATGATAATGACTGACAACAAATGATACTAACTAATAATGAATGATGATTTTTTTTCTTTTACTAACAAGTGTTCTCTCCCCTACAGGCCATGGTAGGTATTAATTAGTGACTCCCATTGATGAGCCCCTTCATAGCATATACTACCAAGGTGACCAACTTTGCAGTGCTAGCTTCAATGATGAACATTGTCCTAAATGGGCCCGACCATCTCTTTATGTTCTTCCCTAGGTTCTTCAAAACTTGTTGTGATACATCAGGACCAACAAGCTTGATTCTAGGGGATTACTCTTAATATTTCTATCATACAAGGAGTTTTGGCCTTGCTTCTCAAAAAATTGATTGAACCCTACAATGAACTAGTATTCTTCTAGTTCCATTAATTCCTCCAATCTGTGTGCAAGTGATTCATCATCTGATATGTTTGTGGAAATTTCTATGCACAGTCTGGGGATGAAAAACCTCAGTAGAATCACTACTTCTTTTCCATAAACCATCCTAAATAAGGTGTGCTTTGTGATCCTCTTGCACATTGTTTTGTATTCCCATAGTGATACTAGAATTTGGTGATCCCAATCGTCTCACTGTACATTGTAGACCTTTATAAGAGTACTCCAAAATCTTGTTAAATGCTTCAAATATACCACTGGCCTAGGGACGGTATGGGGTGTTCTTCTTGTGGTCTATTGTGAATTGTTTAGTGAGCACACATATGGTAGAATTCAAGAAATGGGTTCCCCAATCTCTCATCAACACCGTAAGGAATCCAAACTTGTTGTTAATATGCTTGAATATAAACCATGCGATAGTCTCTAAAGTACAATTCTTTACAGGCACAGATTCTAACCATCTTTTCAGGTACTCTGTCATAGTAACGATGTACCGAGCACTATTTTTTCACACTTGCGGGTTAATGGGAACCACAAAATCAATCACCCATTTCTAAAAAGGATGGAGCGCAGGGAAAGGGAAGAGATCCATCTCATCCCCGCGTGATGTTTTTTTTACTCTTTGGAAAACATCACACTATATGTGATACATCTTAGATTCTAGGAATAGTGAAGGCCAACGCAATCCTTCATGTAGTACCTTGTGCATATAATCCTTCCTTATATAATGTCCCCTTGCAATTCCTTCATGTGCTTCCCACAATAGAAGCATCCTTTCATGTTCGAGCATAGATCTACATAGTATGCGATCAACTCCAAACTTGTAGAGATATATTGTAATTAACTAAACATCGACACTATGGGTTACCAGTTGTCTTTGTTGTGCAACTTTGTAATATTTAGGTACATGACCATGTTGGAATATTAAAAACCCACTTTATACTTAGGATATATTTTATTAGTCTTCCATGATTAATTTCCTAGGTTTAGACTATGTAGTTGTCCTAATTTTGTCTTTTATGGGACCACATGCCATCTCGAGTCACTAGAGTGCACTTGGATAGATTCTGGATAAGATATTGACTAATTATGGCTGATTTCTTGCTATTCCTTGATTAGAAGTGCACCTCCCTGCTTTAGAGAACTTTTTATGCTTTCTAGTTGATAAGGTAAAGCTAGTTTGACTTGGAAATTGTCTCTATTTTTCCAACTCGCCTGCCTTTCTTATCTTCTCTCTGAAAGCTATAATCACATTCCATTTTCATCACTCACTAGCTTCCATACCTTGTTTATCTAATTCGCAAGCCTCTTGAATGATTTGGAAGGTTCCTTTTCTACCTTCTGTTAAATTTTCTGAATTTACTTCAATATGATCTAGGATCTTAACTGAGAGAACAACATGTACAGCATATCTACAGCATATCAATCATGCAGACAATAATGCAAGCACACAAAAGAGACAAAGATTTACTTGGGGAAAACCATAAAGGTGAAAAAACCCAATAACTTCCTCAGAGATAGATAGAGCAATGATACAACCAACCATGAGAGATAGACATAACCTAGCAGCAGATCCTCCTCCTCCATAAGTGCGCCACTCCTCCTTGAGTGCATGAGTGAGAAGTGAGTGAGTAAATAGAGTGCCTCCCGCACTCTATTTATACTTGACTTGACTTTCCTTTTTACCTAACTCATGTAGGCTCGAACTTAACCACATAACATAATGCTGACTGGGCCGACCCCCAATAGGGTGGTCTAATAACCCTTTGACCCACATGGCCGACCCTCAATAGGGTGGTCTAATAACCCTTCGACCCACATGACTTATACAAGGCCAACCCCAACAAGGTGGTCTAATAACCCATCAAGTATAAGTTACGATACTTACAATATAAATGACGACACTTCCGTATAGAGGAATAATACCATCTCTATAGGAGTACATACAACATATATGAAATACATTCCGAAGTTACATATACATCAACACCTTCGGGTTTTTATGCCTTTAGTAAGCCTGCCTTTTTGAGATTTCCTTTTCAAGCTTGCCTCTAAAGAATTATATTTTCCCTCCTTAGATGTATTATATATTTTATTCATATCGTTGAATAATACAGATATGATATTTACAATAATTGAGTCCTCTCACTTATGTTTCTGTTTTATTATTCTTCCAATTTTTTGAATAATTCTTGTGAGGACTTCTTTCCTTCAATATCCTTGGCTATTAGAATTCTTTCATGGTATTGAAACTATTTAGAATTCTCACATGGTATCAGATCTTGGGAGCACTTGATGAAATTAGTCTTCCATTATAATATTTCAAAGAGTTTCTTTTGCAGGTACTAAAGATCAACTGACATAAATATTTTATTGAAGAAGAACTTAGATATTTCCATATCTCATCATTGTTTTCCTCTTACACTTCAGATATTGAGGATCCTTTTCCAGTCAATGGTATCCAATAAGGTGATCTAATAGTTATTTGGAAGTCAGTATACAGTGTGATTTTTTTGGTTGCAGCTTCACTTCCTCTATCCATGCTCCTACCAGTTCCTACTTGATTGCTAGCACGGTTTTCAAGAAGTTGGAGACACCTCTATGTTCTCTAATGTATTCTTATTCGAATCATCAACTAGTTGTTGCATCTCATACATGCTCAGAACCTCTCCTTGGATTTCTATTTGTTGTGTTATTGGATGTTACAGAGGCACAATTATAGTTTATAGTGGCTCAATTCACTCTTACTGTCATGCTTCTGATCCACTACATTATTATGGTTGGAACCTACTCTCAAAGTTGCACAAAAGATGGAGGACATCATCAAGACTCATTTGGACCCAATCTCAAGAAGCTCAAATCTAGTGAGCACATTCCACTTCTTCCCAAGAAGAAGATCCATCCATACATTTGAGCAAGTTCTCACCTACTTGGAGTTTGGAGAGCCTTATTAGGGTGTATTCCATGTTGATTTTGAGGGGAGGTTTTCTTCCCTAGTTGTTTTCCTTCTTTCCTCATCTACATGGACTAATTTTTTTTTGCAAAGGTGACCCTAGGCCATATTTTCCTGGTCCCTCATCATATTTTACTGACATACAGTCAGAATTAAGGGGGGGTGTTTGAATATTAAAAACCCACTTTAGAATTAGGATATAATTTATCGGTCTTCCATGATTAATTTCTTAGGTTTAGACTATGTCGTTGGCCTAATTTTGTCTTTTTTGGTACCACATTCAATCCTGAGTCACTAGGGTGCACTTGTATATATTACGGATAAGATCTTGACTGATTATGTCTTATTAATTGCTATTCCTAGATTATAACTGCGCCTCTCTGCTTTAGACAACTTTTTATGCTTTCTAGTGGAGAAGGTAAAGCTAGTTTGACTTGGAAACTATATCTATTTGGCCAACTCACCCTCCTTGCTTTTATTCTATACAAAAGTATTGATCACATTCCATTTTCATCACTCACTAGATGTCGTACCTTATTTAGCTTATTTGTGAGCCTATTGACATATTTGGAAGGTGCTTCTGCTACCTTAGGGGTTTTTATGCTTTTAGTAAGCTTTCCTTTTTGAGCTTTTCAAACTTGCCTCTAAGGAATTCTATTTTCCATCCTGAGATGTATAATATATTGTATTCATATTTTTGAATAATACTGAGATGATATTTACATTAATTGAGTCTTCTCTATCATGTTTATTTGACTTGGAAACTATATCTATATGGACAAATCACCCTCCTTGCTTTTATTCTATACAAAAGTCTTGATCACATTCCATTTTCATCACTCACTAGATGTCGTACCTTATTTAGCTTATTCGTGAGCCTCTTGACTTATTTGGAAGGTGCTTTTGCTACCTTAGGGGTTTTTATGCTTTTAGTAAGCTTTCCTTTTTGACCTTTTACAACTTGCCTCTAAGGAATTCTATTTTCCATCTTGAGATGTATCATATATTGTATTCATATTGTTGAATAATACAGAGATGATATTTACATCAGTTGAATCTTCTCTATTATGTTTATTTTTTATTATTATTGCAAATTTCTGAATAATTCTTGTTGGCTATAACTGACCTAGAGGTTTTCTATAAGACCCAGGTTCTTTGCGGTTTCCCCTTTGACCAACAAAACCCCTTCGCACTGGTTACTTTAGCAACAACCTGCAAGCAGGATGAGGTCTCACCCGAGGTGTATCTATGGGGTACTGCAAAATCATATTTCCATAGTAAGTGATGAGCTGCTTGGACGGACGTACTGCGCAGCACAACAGATGGTATGTGCTGCGAGGTCAAACTGCGCAGTGATGGGCAATGCTGCGGTCTACACCACTATGTTCTTCTACCGTGGGGTTTCTCCCGAAGCTGCAAACAATCCACTTTATCCTATATTGGGATTATCTTGAAAGTGCTTAAGGTACTAAAATGGACACCACATTTCCATTCATTCAGACGCTTAACTGTCTATCCTTCTAACCTTCATTCATTAGGATATCAAGATTCAACCATAACCGATTGATCTAATCCACTGTTATACATTCCTTTATTGCACGTAATAAAATACTTAACGAATTGACTGATTTACTACCTTCACACACCAGAATAAATGTTCACCATTCAACCATTCGTGCGAAGCTTAACATATCATTTCCATACTTCTCTTAATGGTAAATGCATATAAAAACTCTCTCATAACGGTATGCAAGGAAACAATTATATATTTATTGACAAAAAATACAAGTAGGCATTCATTCATAAGCGCAATCACACAACAAGAGTTTTAACGTGGTTCACTCCCCCGTGTGGGAAGCTATATCCACAATAACAGTTGGTAATATATTTCTTTTAGAAAGGGATGGGGACAACCGTTCTTAGTCTGCGCACTCAGCTGCATACTATCCTTCCTCTCAAAATAGGTATCTGCGCACACAGCTGCAGACCCTTTACAATATTCTTAGCTCAGAGGGATTTTACAAATATAACAACAAAACTAAGAGTATATCTCCAAAATGTAGCTTAGAACAACCAAAATGTAACCCCATCCCATACAAAATTATCTTCTTAAATAGATCATGCCCACAGGTCATGTCTTTACAAAATCAAATACCTAAACCCAAAAACCCTTAGGGTTTACAAACTGCGCCGGTTTCCCTAAACTGGCTTGCTGGCATCTGGTAGCGTCTGATGTATCGTGGCGGTTTGCCACATCTTCAATCCATCGCTATCAGCCTTCCTGTCACACGCGTGCCAACAGGTCGCCTCCTCTAAACAGTTCACCTCTAACGGTTTCGCCCACCAAGCATGCCAAAACGTCACTTTCCTCAACAAACTCGTGTATTGGCTGCCTGCCTGATTTGCTCGTGCCCGCCTCTTGGCACTTCTAGAGCATCTTTCCAAAAATAGACCATTACTAGCCCATCCGATATCTGCACCTGATTCGTGTCCAGCACTCTTCTTTGCTAGTTCCACGTGTCCTGATTACTTCGCAGCACTGATTCGTCGCAGCACTGGTCTTCGCGGTGCTCCCAAAATTCCGATGTCGCGCACAACTTCGCAGCCCGATCAAAACTTGGGTGCTGTGCACATCTTCGCAGCGTCCTCAATACTTAGACAAAATTGTGTTTCTGAGCTGTGCTCAGCTCAACTTTCCCTGCTTGTCACAATAAGGTGTTTCCAAAACTTTGTCTCAACTTGGGCCCAGCAATTCTTATGAGGACTTCTTTGCATCAATATCCTTAGCCTTTAGAATTATTTCATGGTATTGAACCTATTTAGAATTCTGATAGGCCAGTGGAAAAAATGATTCAAATTTACTGAAATGATCTAATACAACCTCAATGTGGAACAAGTGTGCATCGAGGACATTATCATTCGAAATTCCTCCTTCGTCATCAAATTCAATCTTGGACATATAATCTGGAACAACATTATGCTTCTCTAGATTGACAACAACCTTACATTAAAATTTTTGAAATAGGATAAACCATCGGCAAATCCACCCCCCAACAATAGCTTGTTAACCAAATACCTCAAAGCAGAATGATTTGTAAAGAAGTTGAAGGAACTCCCCAACAAGTAGTGTCAAAATTTCTGCAAGGCATACAACATCACCCATCCTTCACAATTAGTCATGGTATAGTTTCTATTATCTTTGAATAGCTTTCTTAGTGATGGAATTCCTCGGTTTATGGAATCCATTGGTTCGACCTATTTTTCTTGTAGAACTCAGGCTTGCATTTGTTCAAGGAAAGTATCCACTTTCTCCATCCCATCGAACACTAGAGGATCATGCAACTCATACCCAATCCAATGCACATACTTTCTAATACATGCACATCTCCTTGTAGACACCTCATAGATCTATTTCTTCCAATGATCTAGTGCATCCTATGAATCTATGTCAAAAGAGCACACATTGCACCAACTAAGCTCTCCATCCGTAGTGGGGTTCATATAGTCTTCCTTCCTTGTAGTCACATTATATATATATTCTCAATTTCAACATTGTTTATATCCTCCTTGACAGGTTTTGTGTATCTTTCTCCTTCTATGGTATCCAATGGAGACATCACATGCAATTCTTCAAACTCAAAGAACATGTGCCTCTATTTTAGATTCAGAACAATGTTGTTACTAAAGGACTAGCGATCCCCAATATCCTGCAAGATCTCAATGACTTACAATTCTCCCACTATCTTAACAACATCAGTGTTTACCTCCACATTTTTTTTCCTCCCAATGGTGTCTACCTTGTACAGATTGGATAGTCTGAGTTATATGGAAGAGCATACTAGTATTATCTTCCCCATTAGCTCCTAGGTTTTTTACAAATAGTGTTCATGTCTGCCCCTAGATCGATCATTACATCCTTCATATCAAATCCACCCAACTAAAGAGACAACATGAACTCATTTCTAGTTCTTATTTTCTTTCCCACACTATGTACATTTAGTTCGGGAACTTGTGATGGAATGGGTTCTTTCACCTGATTTGACATTACTAAATTTTTAATCATATTAGTCGCTTTATTGAAAACCTCGGGATCATTCAGTACATTTAAACAACTTTGCAAAAAGGTACTCACTAGGTGTTCCTGGTGACACTTATGCATCTTCCCATGTTGTTCTTATTTGTTCTATGTGGCCTCGCACTCCGTAGCCTACCTTTGTTCTTAACTACACATACTGTGTAGTAGCTCTTCCTAGCATAGCCTTCTTCTGCAGTCTTCTTCATTGCGGAGTCTACATAATTGATCCTCCCTATGCAACCTATATTGGAACAGGTCTTCCTCGCGCTGGGTAGCTCCCTTGACCACCTTCCATGCATCACGCAACTTTCCTTATCTTCTTATCTTCTAGTATTCTTGTACTGCATTATCCAACAAGATATTTACCCGTTCAAGCATCACCTCGAGTCACTATGTTCACATGCACTCATTCCTTTCTATTATTCTCCTCCCTTGGTTCGACAGTCACCATGTTGTAGTGACCTCTATTGTACTCCCACTTATTTAGAAAGTACAGGCAGTATTTTTTCATATGGTATTCACTATGGAAGTATGCACACATGTAACGGGGCTTAGTACATAGTCTTTCTAAATGGTATAGCTCCTTGCAATTGAAGCAAATCACCTATCTTCCACTATAATGTACCTGACCCCGAAACCAAGGTCACGGGAACACGTAAGCCAAAAGGAAGGATGAATAAAGGTATAGCACAGTATATTAAGGTTAACCAAATCATATTATGACATACCATTGAGCCAATCAAAATGTACAACCTTTAAAAATAAATGTGATACTTTAAAACAATTATAAAACTCTCCAAGAGCTAAAGTAAATGCAACACCGTGCAAGCATGATAATGCAACCAGATTTATAAACTTTAATAAAATTGGACCTTAGATATATTAAAACATTAAAGGTGACCATAATCAACCCAACAATGATAACTAATGAAATTTATGGAATTCTTTGCAAACAATTACAAACTAGATCTTTCTACCGTAAAATTTTGCAATTTATGGCACTCCCGTCAATCAAATTTATGACACTTTTATTAACAAATTTGCATTTATCATCGGGTAATATGTAAAAATAACATCTACAACCATTCAATAATTTAAAATTGAAAATACATAGCTATCATAGACAACCATTAATTCATACAAATATCATATCAACTATTGCAATAAAAATCACTATTGGATCATCTGGTAAGCTTCCAAATCCCTGCAAAACCAACTATCTGTCCCAAATAAAAAGCATACCAGATATATGGGGCACTCTACAACCATAAAGAGTGCTCTAGATAATTCACATACATCCATAAAACATTAGATATTCAATTATCCATAGTAACTATCAATTCATTCTAGTTTTCTAGTAGAAACACCCACTTTCTAGCAATCAAAATTTAGTATTTTCATATGTGGATAATATAATAGATCTGATCATACATGTAAGGAAAACTTGTAGAGTAAGATACAACAATTAACACATCAATAGAAATATTACAATATTTTTTCAAGATCTGATCTCAAATAGAGGAGGAAAACACCAATTTCAAAGCAAGATATATCAACTAGAGTTTGAGAAACCAACCAATTTCAACTATAAATTCATTTACAAGTTTTATCATCCATAGAGGGTGCACTTGAAGAGTAATATCAATAAAATAACATATGTAAAATCATATTCCAAGTTTTCATTATCATTATATCTCAAAACAATGAGAAAACTCCAATTTCCAAGGAAGATTCGTCAACTAGAGTTCCACAAATCAAGCAATTTCAAATGTGAATTTATCTATAGGATTGATTAGCCATAGAGAGATTATTTGTAGAGTAAGATACAAAAATAAACACATAAATCACATATACCAATATTCCATTAAGATTAGATCTCATGGTGAAGGAAAATGTACAATTTTCCAGTCGTTAAACCATCAAATCTAAATCCAACCATAGATAAAAAACCATATACATTTAACTATAAATAGACCATCCATTAAGGGCGCTATAGAATAAATGTAAAAAACATATAAACATATAAATTAACATAAAATAAGTCACTTATATTATCAAGAGGAAGCTAGCAACAAATAGACCATGTTCCACCCAGCCAAAGGAACTGCCAAGTCATATATCACTTTGACAGGCCACCCTTGATTTGAGGCCACATATCCACAATATAGGTGCACTCAAGGATATCTCAAGTATCAGTTTGAGAAGCCACAAATCAATTCCTCACCACCTTCTTTCTCTGCCACCCTACTACTAGTTGCAATGGTAATCACTTCACCCATTAGGTTCATCAGAACATTGCCATTCAACATCAGTATTTATGTGCAAGTCCGGGACAGAGACAAGTATGTTAATGTTATTGTAACTGCGGAATATATTCACTTTTATTTTATTATTGTAATTATTATTTCGATGGAGATGATTATTCCTCCATTCGGGGATGTAATTATTACATTTGGCCATGTAAATTCATTGAGGTAAATCCTCCCTTGTAATTCGGGAAATAGATCCCTCTAGAGTCAAATGTAAAGGGGTTTTTAAGTACCCTAGAGGAGTCGGCCTAGTTAGAATTAGTTGGGGCCGACATGTCAAGTGGTAAAGTTAAAGTGGAAGTGAATGTATACATATAGAGCTAGACTCTCTCATTTATTCATTCACTCACTCACCAAGTTCACATTAGTGAGAAGGAGGACAATTTCACACAAGTGAAGAAGAGAGAATTTGTTGAATACCATCTCTATTTTTGGGGTTTACTTTTGTGACATTGTTTTGGTGATCATTTTATCTCTGACAAAGTTGCGGGGTTTTCTCGTTTATGGTTTCCCTAAGGAAAATCTTTGTGTCTATTGTGTATCTTGTGTTTATGTTGTGGTTTTTATTCTCTAAGTAATATCCTAGATAACTATATATTAAAATTTAAAAATCTAACATGGTTTCAGAGCTAACCTGAAAAGAAGAGATTGTGCAACTGTGGGAAGCTAGGGTTTCCATTTCCAGAAACTAGTCATCTTGGAATTTTTTCTATAATTCACTTTTGGAGAAGTTTCAGGATATGAAACTTGGATAGGGAGAATATGAAATGTTCATGTACCTTATATCGGCGTTTCAGCCTCAGATTCCTTGTACTTTGTGAGATATAATCTGTACAAGTTAGGGTTTCTCCCTCTTCTAGAATGGAGACCTAAACAGGTGACCTAGGAAACAAGGTCATATCTCGGGCTAGGAAGCTCCAAATGGAATTATCTAAAATGTGATAGCTAGGGAATGGACTGTAGTTGCACAGGTTTGAATATCATAGGCCTAAGTTGAAACAGTGACACGTGGCACTCCGTACAATTTCGCTATACAGTTTCATCCAATAAACAGGTCATGTTACGAAACTTAGCATATATCTCCCATGGAGAATCCAATGAAGTTCAAATATTTGGGGTTGGCAATATGAATTGTCAAGATACCAAAGGAAGGATTTTCAGACACTGAGGATCCAAAATTTTAGAGATACACCAGAAACAATATGGAACATCTGAAATGGCTCAACGAAGGAAATCAAAGAAGAGGAGGAAGAAGTTCTCACTTAGGGTTTTCAGTTTTTTATGTATGGAAGGACCTGATAAAATGTTGGAGACACCTGATGAAACATTGGAAACTTTGAAAATGGATGTGGAATTCCTTCATCATAGATATTAATCCTCCATCAAAATGTTGTGGGAGGAAAGAGATTGAAAATTAGGGTTTTCGGGTTCTACAAGTAATAGGAAACCCTAGCAAAATTGGGAGACTCATAGGGAAGAAATGAAGGAGGTTTAAATGGAACTGGTATTCTGTCATTCTAGAACCATGAAGCTATATAATATTTTTACAAGCTATCTACCTTGGGCGATTAGAGTTTTTCCATTATAGAGAAGACTACAAGCAATCTCAATAGGTACATGAAGAAAGACAAATCAAGTTCTAGATCAAGAATATATAACCATGATGACATGAAGACAAAGACTCATCCATAGTATCTTATCACATAGAAGCTCCACTTACGAGGTATGTATTATTTGGTTCTACTATGCTTAACTTATGAGATATGCAAGTTACTAGCATAGGTCTATACATCATTGAAGAGAACAAAGAAGATAATGTTTGGGTATGTTAGACATAACTAGCAAGCATGCTAATCCAGGTATGTTTCCCTATATCGAGTTAAAATCCTACTTTTTGTTAGGATATTAGATAATTATACCTTCATATGGTTGATAATTATTATTCCTGAAGATAGAGTTTAGCTAATCAAGGCTTTATGCATATTGTGTTTCTTAGTTTGATTAATGATATGAAAAACTAGAAGAGTCCTATGGTCAAATCTGAATATCTATGAGTAAAAGACATACTCCATGAAACCTTGATTATTAACGCTCCTGATAAATTACATGTGTATGAAATGATTATGACCATATGTGTTTAATATTATTTAGGGTTATAATGTTTTGATCTTATTGAGATTATACTAATGAATGTGTGATTATGTATGAGATCTTGAGGATGACACAATGATGAAACTAGTGAACACTTAAGGGTGCATAGTGCTACAGGATGGATAAAAGCTCAAAGATAGACAATCATGATATTATCATGACATGGAATGGAAGTAGAGATCCATAGGGAGGAAACCTCCAAGAAAATATCAAGAGGGAGGCAATCTCAAGGAAGCAAAGATCCAGAGGGAGGCAACCCCACAAAACATAAAAATATAAGTATTTGAATTACTTCTTGAACTATAAATAGTTAATGATATTAATAGTTGTATGCATATTTGTATTCTAAGAATCAAGAAATGTATCATGCATAGGGTAAGCATTCATATATAATTGAATAGTGTACTACTAATATTCATATGATGGGTAAGTAGCCAATAGTGTTGGACAACATTCCATTTTTGCTTGTCTACAATGAAACCTCTTTGCTAGCATGCTGGGAGAAGTGCACTCTCTTGATAGTATGTTCTGGTAGAGATGGAAGGCATATAGAGTGTCACCATATGCATACGGGATATGTAAAAGTGTTATTCCAAAGCATTCGCCAAGATATTTGCATAAATATGTGAATCATATTACTATGGATAAAAGGTTATCATTGAAATGATTTGATGATTATGAAGTGTTACTAATCTTGTAAATGAATTTGATTTGTAGGAAAGATCGTGTGATATGATCTACAAGAGAAGGATGATGAACACTTGTTCCGAAGAACAAGTGATGACTGTTCAGCAAGAAGTTTTACAAATAAAACATACTACAGAGGTAATGGGCAAGGTTTTTGGCTTGCAGTTTCTCACATGAAGAGGGAATTGGATACACATCTACTAGAGCTATAGTCACGATCGTCGCAGTAATAAAATAAAAGTTACATCAGGAGAACATGAAGGAAACTTTCCTGGATGATGAAGTTTGTGTGGAGAAACAACTAAGATTTGAGGCACATACATGTGTGAGGCCTTGGACAAACACCCTAAACATGGGACGACATGTGGACTTGTTGCCTAGCCGATAAGGAGAATATCTTGGAAGAAATATTCTAGCTCCCAATGACATTGTGAAAGACAAATGATATGGATAATTTCTTACAAAATATTAAAGAAGGATTTGTACGAGTTCAACAGGAACCCATAATCATTAGTTATTTGATGAGTTTGATGATCACCACGGGTGATGTAGATTTCAACCTTTGCTACAAGGTTGAGGATGGTTGCTATATATACAGATATCTTGATTCTTGCAGAAGCTCACAGATGGATGCAAAGAGTGCATGATGTTAGAAATAGAGGGAGGACTCCACCTCAGAGGGAGAAGATATCAAAGTTCAAGAATCTTGGCATAATTATTGTGATTAGACATGTGGCTGAGATTAGATGATATTTTCCTTATCCAAGGAAAATATGCAGATGAGATCCTGAAGGGTTCAGGATGATGGACAGTGGCTTCCATACACTATAGACAGATTATTGGTTCATTGATGTACTTGACGAACACGAGACCAGACATATGCTTTGTTGTGAACACTTTGAGCTAGCTCCTGACGGATCCGAGACAAGTTCACCTAGTTGCTGCAAAGCATATAATGAGGTACCTGAAGGGTATAGTAGATTATGGGGTCAGATATGACGTGAATGAAAAGGTTAATCTACAGGATTATGTTGATTCGGATTGGGCAGGCAATGCTGCAGATAGGAAGACCACTTCGGGGTGCAGCTTCAGTTTGAGATCGTGTATAATCTCCTGGTTTAGCAGGAAGCAGTTCTGCATGGCACTGAGAAAATCCAAAGCAGAGTATGTTCAACTTGTTAGGCTAGTTGTGAGAGAGTATTGCTTAGGAAGCTAGTGTATGATTTGTTTGATCTCCAGTTAGAGGCGACTTGTATATTCTATGATAACCAGAGTTATGTGAAGTTGTCCAGGAACCCAGTGTTCCATGACAAGTCGAAGCGTATTGAGATCAAGTATCACTATATTAGGGATATGGTGAAGAGAGGAGTAGTGAATGTCCAGTATGTTGCAACAAACGAGCATATAGCCGATGTGTTGACCAAGAAGCTATCCAGAGTGAAGTTTGAGTATGTCAAAGAGAAGCTTGGTGTTCTTCAGATCGAGGGTCCTTCCAAGGGGAAGTGGTGATTCTAAAAGACATAAATGCACATGGGCCAGTATTGCATGGTGGTAGGTTGGTCCTCCCATGGTCGTTGATGTAAGCGCTGAGCCTTTTCGACATGGTGGTAGGTTGGTCCTCCCATGGTCATTGATGTAAGTGCGGAGCCTTTCCAACATGGTGGTAGGTTGGTCCTCCCATGATAGTTGATGTAAGTGTTGATCCTTTCCTGAATTGTGGTAGGTCGGGTCCTTGCATGTTGGTTGATGTAAGTGTTGTGTGATGTGCATCTGGTTTGTGCTTCGTGTGACGATGAGATGATCTTAAGACAATGAGGTGATAGTACGAGACATAGGTATTTGCAGAGGAAATGTAATGAATGGTCATAGGATGTACCTACTTGATGGCTTTCTCGTAGCTATGATGAAGACCTACATGAGGGATAATCCTACATCCAGCATGAAAAAGGGTTGGCTCTATTGAAATTCCTATGATGCGTAGAATTGAGAGATAGCACCAACTATGGTCGACATGATGAGGATTTCAGCAATAGTGACGACGACGATTCAATGTTGATGATGATATTCCAACATTGTTGATTCAGTGACGAAGAATTATGTCCAGATGTGTTGATGATTGTGTCAAGAGAATACCTTCATAGTTAAGAGGGAGTGTTAATGTTATTGTAACTACATAAGATATTCACTTGTATTTTATATTGTAATTATTATTGTATTTTATCTGTACCTCTGATGGAGATGGTTATTCCTCTGGTCGGGGATATAATTATTAAATTTGGTCATGTAAAGTCATTGAGGTAAATCCTCCCTTGTAATTCAAGGGAATAGATCCCTCTAGAGTCAAATGTAAAGGGTTTTTTAAGTCCCCTAGAGGATTCGGCCCAGTTAGAATTAGTTGGGTCTGACATGTCAAGTGGTAAATTTAAAGTGGAAGTGAATGTATAAATCGAGAGCTAGGCTCTCTCATTTATTTATTCACTCACTCACCAAGTCCGCATTAGTGAGAAGGAGGACAAGTTCGCACAAGTCAAGAAGAGAGAAGTTGTTGAAGACCATCACTATTTTTGGGGTTTACTTTTGTGACATTGCTTTGGTGATCATTATATATTGGAGGAAGTTGCGAGGTTTTCTCCTTTATGGTTTCATCAAGGAAAATATTTGTGTTTCTTGTGTCTCTTGTGTTTATGTTGTGCTTGTTATTCTCTCAGTAATATCCTAGATAATTATATATTAAAAATTAAAAATCTAACAAAGTAGTGGACATGGAGGAACTATACTAGAGTTTTCTAGGCTTGCGACAAACACCATACAAGATCTTCGTGCTTCAAGAACAAGGTTCATTCTCATAAAATAGCATACATGGATTCTCAATATTGCAAGCGTACTGATCTCTCAACATTAATGGCATGAACAACCAAAAACATCCAACAATAATCAATAATGATCATCAAACTTAACCAGGGAGAACAAGCATAGATTTATAGACCAAATAAGGAAATTTGAACCCAAGGGGATCAAAACAAACCAAGGTAAGCCAACTTGAGTCAATCCAAGGGGGTCAACTCAACCACAGGAGGTTAACTCCAATCCAACACAAGCAATTCAAATTCTTAGGAGAGTGACTCCAAGCCACTCTACCCAACTCAAATTCATGTTTAGACACATCATCCATGAAGAGGAATAAAAAATAGTGAGGTTAGGAGTTACACAAGCCAAATCATCTTCCCAAAATACCAAAGGAGGGGTTACACAAACCAAGGATAAAAATAGCCAATGAGGGTGCATGTTGTAGTCGCAGAGGTTCATGAAGTTAACATAGATACATTACACATTATAAGCAAAGAATACACAATGATACGTATACAGGAGATGAGACAGATAGAGAGAACAAAAGTATTTATATTAACCAGTAAGAGAAGAATACAATCATAGAACCAATATTAACTAGTACATCGGCTCACCAGCCTATATATATATATATATATATATATATATATATATATATATATATATATATATGCAATTACAGTTACATAATTGTCTGTCGGTTTATCCAACCGACTCGACCTATACTAGTCGATGCGACCTGTCGATGTGTGTTGTAGAGTGGTCGGGACGAGGGCCTAGCCGATAGGCCGACCTAGGCCCCTCCAACATCTCCCCCACCTCAAAATATTTCTTGGTCCTGAATAAATGGAGAGATCAAAATTTCAAAAAGAGTTATGAAGACGGTTATGTCAAAGGTACGCTGGAATCAATAGTAATAGGTGTCTGTAGACATGCTTCAAGAATAACTTCGGCAGAGACTGAGAGGTAGTGCTGAAATTATCCCCACGTGCGTAGCAGATTCTGGATGTCGATAGTCAGAGTTGTGAGTTTCGACAAGTTTTCCATCTTGTCGTGAGTGGATGTAACCTGTAAATGGATAATGTCAGGACCGAATGTAGTAATTGTTCTTTCAGCAGCAGCAAGTAACTGACGGAATCGGGGCCAAATTTCTTCAAGTTTGTTGAGGCCGCTTCGGGCTTGAGATATCCACTTAGCTTCTTGTTTTTCTAATTTATCCAATTTCTTGTTTTCCATGATAATCTGGCTATCAATTTTTTTAGTAAGGGCTTCCTCTGCAATCAAGCGTTGGTGTTGAAGTTTGCTTAAGAGTGTTCTTGTTTTCTGAATGTCTTTATAAACATCGCCATAATATACATACCAATTGTTCAGGACTTCTGTAAGTTTTTTTGCTTGACTGTCGTATTGTTTGAGAACCTTAAGAGCTTCTGAAAAGGCAATAAATTGGTTTGTCATGAGGGAAGATACCTTGACAGCTTGATCCTATTGTTTCTTGAGAATATCAGATTGTAGCATCGACACAACAAACTTAAATAACTGGTATGCTTTATCAAGAGGTGATGTCGTGTCGGAACTGGATGGAAGCAGGATAACTTGCTGGGCTAAGTTTTCACATTTAGCAAAGAATGTAGTCTTTTCTTCCTGTAGCTACAGTATTTGTTCCTCTGATTCCTGTCAGCAACATCTTTGCACACTGAAGACTGTGTCTTCAAGTAAATCAAGCTCTTCCTGGGATGCCAACTGTGGCTGATAGCATGTAGTAGCTCCAAATTTATTTAAGTATACCGAAAGAGTATTTTTTGATTGGCCTGGCTATGTTTACTGCATTTTCAATTGCTGCTACAATTCTCTTTCTTTTTGTTTCTTCTCTTTGTGCTTCCTGCGGCTACTCTTTTCTTTTTCTTTTTCTTTGCTTGCAATTTGTCATTCTAGCCCTTCATCATTTTCGTCTGCTGTTGTACGATTGTCGATAGCTGCTTGAGTGCTGGAAACAACTTGTTCTACTTGAGGTTTTGTACTTGGTACTGCTACTATGGTGAATGGAGTATCATGATCAACAACTTCGGCACTTGGTGGATTGTTTATTGGTATGCTGGAAGTTTCCATATTGCTTGTACTGGTGTCTGGGATATTGATGTGATCTGATGGTCTTGTCATGTCAGCTGCAATTCCCTGAGTTTTGGCTAACTCCTTGGCGTTAGTAGAAGCGACTTCAGCTACTTCTGTGGTGGTTACTTCTTTGTTGGATTGTTGTGTAACTGGACCAGACATGGATCCGTCGACAGGGAGACTCAATTGACTTACCAGAAGTGATGGTAGGGAGACTGATGTTGGGATGGGACTCAATGAAGTGGTACTGTCGAACGGATCCGAACTAACTAAACTATATTCAATGGTTGACTCGACATGGGGACTAACAACTTAGGGTTTTTCGCTTTGAATGGCTTTTGGCTGAGGAGGATTTTTTTGTTGTGGTAATGTAGTGACTAGCAGAGGGGTATAGACAGTTGTTTGTTGTGCATAAACTAGACTTGACAGGTCAGGATTTCTGATAAGATGGATTTTCTTGTGACCGACAATTTCTGGGATTGTTGATGGTAAGGACAGAATTGAAGTTTGAATGGTGTCGGGAGGGGCTAAGTTAACTAGAACAGTGGATGGAGATGCAAAAAATTGTTGTTGAGTGACCATCTCATGCCAGTTGGGACAAAGTATCGGAAGGTTTGCAATAAATGTGTTCAAAGCGGTGTCTGCTGAGTTACCTGAAGCAGGTAATGCTAACAGATTGCTTTCCTCTTCTACTGCAATTTGGGAAGAAGGGGGAGACTGAATGGTTAGGTCAACATCAGGTTCAACCGAAATTTTGGGTTTTTTAACAATAATTTTAGAGGATCGATACTTATCTATTTCTAAAAATTTTCTGAACTGGTCTTCGACTGGTAGTTTGTTCTTTGTTGCATCTTCAAGAATCTGAGTAGCAGTGTCGTATAACTCGATTTCGTCTTCTCCTGTAGGTTCTTGAAATGCTACTTGTATTTTTCCTTTCCCCTTAATCTATGTTACACGGTTCTGTCGGGCTGTGATGATTTCAGTTGCTACCTTTTGTATATTAACATCTGTCAAAAGATGTTCTAGGTTGTCGGACTCTGTGCTACTGTTCGCATGCTCTCTAGCCTCTGCTGATTCTACGTGTGCGGTCTAAGTAAGTGCTAATACCTTGGGGTTAGGAATCGGCTCGGGTTGATATATGAAAGTGTTCATGTATAGCCAAATTTCATATGCTTCTTCTTGTTCCATATCAGTGAGAGGCTTGACATACCTAAAGATGGTTTTCCTTGCTTATGACGGAATAGCTAATACTTCATTAGATTGTCGGCTTCTCTATGTGAAGATTTCACTTACCGATGGGTAATGGCCAAGCCGTTCTGCTGGACCTACTGCTCCTTCCATGAACCATACTGATGTATCGTCCATGGATAGTTGGATGTGAGCTGTCGGGGGTAGAGTTCGACGAACATTCTGTGGTACTTTCCATCTTGTCGCCATTGATTTAAGGTCTAAAAACGATGCTTCTAGCCAAATTTTAACTGTTGTAGGCCCATGTTGACATCCTCCAGGGGAAAAAAAATGGAAATTTTCCATAAGGACAAGTCGCTCTTTCGCAAAATCCTTATTTCCTTTCGGTCGGAGATGGGTCATAGCAATCCATATGAGTATAGATGGGTAGCAGATGCTAGCTCCCTCCTCTTGGAACTTATGTCATGTGTATTTAAGAATGTCGGCCAGGAAGTATTCCCATTTGTATATTTTTCCATTCATAGCCTTATTCTTTACAGCTTCTAACATGTCGGGATTCAAATCTGATCCCCTGCCTGTCCGTGAGAGTGCATGTGACACAATCTTGGCAGCGGTTTTGTAATTGCCATATTTAATCTGGCTCACGACTATACCTCGTGAGTTCTTTCCAGCAGAATTATCAATAAAATCATCAACCAAGTCTGTGCCTGAAATTTTTGGTATTGCATCTCCCTTATATGATAGGCCAATGATTTTGTGGAGTATGTCACCATTGATGTTAACCGGGACATCGAAATAAAGCTTGCCATTGTGGTATTTGCTAACAATAAATTGTGCAATGACTTCTTTCAATCCTCCAAAAGTATCTAGCAAGGGTGCCTTCATGTAATGCAGTATTGTGGCTATTTGTAAACGTCATGCTTCATCCCTCCAAGGACCATTTGACTCTTTCCCCCAATCTTCAATGCTTCTCCATGCTTTCTTCCAAGTGGGTTTTGTCACCTTTGCATTCCGAATCATCTGGAGTCTTGTTTCCAGAGGTGTTTGTTCTTTCTCTAGTTCTCTAACTGTCATCGCAGCGGCTCTGGTAGCTGTTAAAGTTTTTATGGGTGCCATGGGGGATTCAGGGTTCAAGACTGCGAAATTGGCTTCAGCGGGGTCATGGAGCTCTGTATCTTGGATTTCAAGTTCTCTGCAAAAGAGTGCCCAAGAATCCTCGAGCTCCGGATTTATGGTGGAGTTATTCAACATGGGTGAGCAGGACATAGAGGCTCGTATTGATGGTTGATTAGATAGGGTTATTAAATTAGACGGAGAGGATATCGACGCTTCGTTAGGTGCATTACTTCTGGTGTCATGGGTATCTTTAGCCTTTATTTCTTTGTCATTATGATGTTGTGATACCTCGTTTGATGTGTTATGTCGATAGGATTCTCTATTTGGGTTTCGTCGATCTGGGCTCCAATGCTTTTGTCATGCTCTGATGTTTTTCTTGATTGCTTATAGTATTCTCATTTGGTTACTTCTTAACCATTTTTTTTTCTTTTTTCTTTTGAATGTTCATGATTTGTATCGTTTAAGTCGGGCACCATTTACTGCTTTCTTGAAAACACTTCGTTGGAGCATTTTTAGTCAGACTGATCCATTAGGATTTAGGGCTTCGAAAACATACGGTCCCATCCATTCTGTATGCATCTTCTTTGGCTTCCCTTTTACTGGGATATTATAGAGGAGTGCCAATTCTCCAACTAACAGATTCTTCTGTTTGATATTCCTATCAAGCCACGCTTTCTGTTGTTGTTTTTGCACTCGCTGATGTTCTATTGCCAACTGTCGCCTTTCATCCAACTTCGACAGTTGGTGTAGCCATTCTTGTCGAGTTGCTTCGATGTCAATATGTAAAGTTGCTACAATGGTCGGTGTATGTCATCGAAAATGCAATGGGACGATAGCTTCTTGTCCATAGACAAGTGAGAATGGCGTATGACCTGTCATTCTTTTGTATGTTGTTCTATATGCCCAGAGAACAACAGGTACTTTGTCATCCCAGTCATCTTTCTCTATTTTCAATATTTTCGTCAGTCCTTTTGTCAATGTTTTATTGAATGATTCTACGGCACCATTCGACTGAGGGTGGTATGCTGTGCTTATTCTATGATCAACTGCAAATTTCTTAGTCAGTGCTTCAATGGTTTTACATACAAAGTGCGTACCTTGGTCACTTATCAATGTTATGGGGAATCCAAAACGTGTTATAATGTTTTCATAGATAAACTTAGCGACAACTTCACTTGAACATGTTTTGACCGGTTCTGCTTCTGCCCATTTGGTAACATATTCGACAGTAGTCATAATATATCGAGCACTTGTCCTTCTCCCCTCAACTAGAAAAGGTCCGATAAAATCGATAGCCCAAATTTCAAATGTTTGGCTAGGGTTGATTGGGACCAATGGCCTTTCTATTCTTGGTAGTGGTTGGCCCATGCGCTGACATTCATCACACTTAGATACAAATTCTTGACATTTTTTATGAACTGTTGGCCACCAGAGACCGGCTTGTAGTATTTTTCTTGTTGTTATATCCCCATGATAATGTCCTCCTACTGGTCCAGCATGAGCTTCTGCTAGTATATCCTGTCGTTGATGGTCAAGTGCACATGGGCATAGTATATCATCCAAGCCAAGCTTATAGAGGAATCCATTGATCAAGGTATAGGGGGTTGATTTCATTGCTAATATCTTCCTCTTTTTCTTAGTCATGCCTTCAGGAGCTTGTCCATCCTCGATAAATTGTGCAATTTCTGCAAGTTCTGAAGGGACTGCTTCAATATGAAACAAGTTTGTGTCTGGTAAATCATCTTCAATTCCTGTCTATTCTTGTCTTCTGTCGACTCTCGACAGGTGGTCAGGTCTAACATTATCTTTTCTAGGTCAAATGATTAATTCAAATTCAAATTCTTGAAATAGTAATAACCAGCGGCATAATCTCCCGTGATGCAATCGTTTATTGACTAAGTATTTTAAAGCTTGGTGATTTGTATACAATATAAAGGGGGTTAGCCAATAAATAGTGACAGTATTTCTGAAGCGCAAATACCATACCTAATGCTTCTCTTTCGGTTGTGGAATAATTTATTTTAGCTTTATTGAGTTTCCAACTACTGAATGCATTAGGGTAATCCATGCCATCTTCTCCGGGTTGCGTTAATATAGCGCCCGAAGTGCTATTCCGAATGCATCAATATGTACATGAAATTTCTTTTGACCAATCTGGAAATCGAAGGATCGGTGCTTCGACCATTTTTCTTTTCAATGTGTTAAATGAAATGTCGCATTCCTCCTTCCACCTATAGTCCTCGATCATCTTTTAGCAATTCTTCGAGAGGATAAGTCATATTGGAATAATGTCTGATAAACTTCCTGTAATATCTGGTATGACCCAACAGGATTCGTACTTGTTTCGGATTAACTGGAGGTTTGAGTTCGAGGATAATTTTGATCTTCACGTAATCGACCTAGATCCATTCTTTGCAAACTACATGGCCTAGTAATATGCCGATGGGTGTCGTGAGAATGGACTTTTTAATGTTTAGCGACAATTGTATATGTCGACATCGTTCCAACATCAGTCGGAGCCACTTGCAGTGATCTTTCAACATTGTATAGATTGTCCAATCATCAAAGTATAAAGCCATGTTTTTGTAGATATATTCTTGAAATTCTTTGACAACAATTCTTGAGAATACAGTAGGTACGTTCTTCAGACCAAAGGGCATGACTTTGTACACGAATGACCTGGAATCGCACACGAATGTTGTCTTTTTTCTGATCTTCCTTTGCAATGGGTACCTGGTTGTACCCCGAGAATCCATACATGAAAGAGTAATAGTTATGCCCTGCAACTTCATTAATAATTTCATCTATGAAAGGGGTTGGAAAGGGATCAGTTAGTGTTACCTTGTTGAGCTCGCGAAAGTCGACACAGATTCTCAGTCATGTCAGATCTTGTTTTCTTTGGCTGAATGACCATTGGGATTTCCTGCTCAGACTGGTCGATAGGATATATGATTCTTGCTGCAAGCATGCTATCGATCTCCTTTTTAAAAATATCCTTGTATTTGTGAGCAAGCTTGTAGGATCTTTTCTTTACAGGTCTGGCGTCTGGTTTAATATCAATTTTCATTTCGCCCATCTCGTGCACAAGTCCTTTCAAGTCTCTATAATATCGAGCAAAAATGTCTTGAAATTCTTTAAGGATACTGGAGATTTCTGCTATTTTTTCTTCACTCCAGTAATCGCCAATATTTGTTATTTTCGGTCGGTCAACTTTTGAAATATCTACTTCTTTTGTTTTAATCTTCGCGTCCATCCATTCTGGTGCACGACTGTTACTTATCTATCTTTCACCTTCTTTGATTTGTGTGAAAGCGGGTGGAAAGTCTTTTTCTGATAACCTTTCAGGTTCATCTTTTTCGACAATCTCTACGCTAAATATTGCTCTTACCAGCTTCGACATGTCGGGATGATCCTTCCTCCATTGAAAGCATTTTCCAACCGACATCTCTGTTTCTAGGCTCAATCTTGTCGAATGTTGGCTTTCTGTCGACTTTATGTTGTAGCATGCAATAGGTGGATGCATCTTCTTCTGCTTGTCTACAAGTGTTAATATTTCTGTTGGCTGCAAAAATTCTTTGATGCTTTTACTTCTTCGACCATTCTCTCATCCCCGCGGAAAAAAATAGAAATCCTTAATAAAATTTTCTTTTAAGTTTTTCCAAAAGAAGGTTTCTCCCCTCGCTTCTTCCATCTTGTACCATTTGTTAGGTAGATCATCAAGTGTTCTGGGAAAGAGGTGAGGCCATGTTATTTCATATTTATAGCACAATTTTCTCCATGCGCTTTCGCAATAGTTGATGTGAACTTCAGGGTTTTGTCCTTGTGTAAACAAGGGAATGTCAGCTTGAGTTGTAAATATTCTTCCTCCAAACCTTTCTATGAAAAATGTTGACATAGTATTCCAATTTTGGAGTTTCAATTGATGGGTTTCGTACCATCTCGCAGCTTGGCCAGTAAATGTATCTACCAGACTTTGTAGTCGGCCTTGATCTCCGACATGTTTTGATACTTGTTCGACATGAAAAAACAAGTGAATCACTTTATTTATATCTTAATGTCAAACTACCTGATTGTGTATTTATGTCTGGAACAAGTGTTGGATATGCTCGCATTTTTCGTTCAAATATCTTCGGTGTGTATGATACTAAGAGACACTTCTTTATTTGCTTCTTTGAGATGGCTTCCACAGTCCAGCATTCTTTCGCATGTAAATCATAGTTCTCTATTTGCCAGTCATATAGTTCTGCATCGAAATTGTATCCGAGCGAGATAGGATCTCAGATATGAAGTTCTCCTTAGGTATTTGGCTCAATGCGATCTTCATTATTGTCTAAGCGGTAAAGCTGTCGAACATCATTGTCGATTTATGTAGGTTCTGACCAAGGTTCTCCCTGAGATGGGAATATTGGTACAATAACCTTCTGCCCGTTTCCTTCAACTTGATATGACTTTTGTCTAAGGAAATTGAGGCCTTCATCTTTTGTCCCCAAGGTCGACCGACCAATGCGGGGAAGGAACTTGCATCATCCTTGGGAGTGATGATTTCAAAATCTATTTTTGTTGTGATGCCTTTAATGGAAGTTTCGACTTCTTTCCATACTCCAATCGGCTCAATTAATCCTTGATCTGCAAGTTTTAGATAGATGCCTAATTCCTACAGTTGTGGTTGACCGAGTTGGTCCCAAGTATCATGAGTCATGATATTCACTTGGGATCCAAAATCCAGTATGACTTGTCGTACATGATATCCATTTATGTCGAGGTCGACTAATGGGCCAGCATCATTTTTCTCTTTTTGCTTTAGTTGGAAAATGTTTTTAGTTTGTCTTTGCTCGACATGTTTATCTTTTAATTTATGCGACAGGTCAATCATTTTTCCTACAACTTCCTCATTTGAAATTAATTTGAGAAATTCCTATTGGTTTTCTTCGACATCTTCATGTGCTGCTAAGTTCTGAAATATGTCGGATGCATCTTTGTACATGGATTTTTGTTTTATAGCATTTGGGTAATCCTCTTTATTGGTAATTCTAGTTATCTGTTGTTTATCTTGACCAATGTAAGTGCCTTTCCTAGTTACAATTTTCAATTTTTTTGTATGGAGCACATTATTTTTTAAAATACAAGATAAAACATGAACATTCTTTTTATTATTTATTTTCTCAATCATGGTAGGGCAATCCTCTAAATAGTGATCGCCTACCCCACACTTTGTACAAAATTTAAGGTCAGTTTTTTCCTTATATAGGCATTCTGCATGCCAATGATTCTCACTGAGACACGTGAAACATGCACCAGGTTGACGAATACTGTGACCTCCACTGCCACGACCATGACTCTGGTATCCTCCACGTCTATTGTAGCCGTCATATCGCCGATCATACCGACGGTCATTATACCTTGGGTATCTGTCGTTTATGTTTTGATTGTACTGGTTACTTCTCCCATCATTTCTCTCAAATTTGTCATTTGCTATATTTCTATCTTAATGCTGCTCGACAGAGTTTGTCTAGTACACTGCATGATAATTTTGCCGATTTTTCAGGTTCAAATCACAATCTTCGATTGCATGTGTATTCACTTCACAAATTTGACACCATCTAGCCTTCTTGTTTTTCAGATTATATGGGCAATCATTTGTGATATGTGAGTCATACTCTTTGCATAAGTCGCAAAAACATTTGGATTGAATGAGTTTCACTTCTTGTCGTCGATCCTCAATTCGACACGAATCTTTGGTATGTCCCTGAAGTTTGACATGTTGTGCACCATAGTTCAGGCCCTTTTAGTGTCATATTTCGGATCGCCTGCTCCATACTTTCAAGAGGCTCATCGACATGTCTATCCATTGTTACTAGAGGGTATTCATCATCCATTTCAATTTCTAGTGCTACTTTCAGTGCATCTGCATATGTATTAGCACTTTGTTTACAGACATGTATTCTGATTTTATTTATTAGACCAACAATAAACCATTTGATTAATATTTTTTCTTCAATTTCATAGTCTAATTTGCTTAGAAGGTCTTTGAACGTTTTGCCATACTCCTTGGCAATTTATGTTAGCTTTTGGACTGTCATCTTTAGTCGTTCTACCGGCAGGTATGTCACATCTTCAATCATAAAGAAGGCCAAAAAGCTTTGTTTGATTTGTGCTTTTGTTGCATTTGGTGACTTTGCTATGTATCCCATGTACCATGTCAATGCTCTTTTGCTTAATGAGCCAACAAACTAAGCAACATGTCTTTCTTCACTGGTGATTTGATTGGCTGTCCATATTGCTTCGCACACAAACCAGTGTCTTCTTGGGTCTTCATCACCTTCATAGAATGGAAGGTGTGCTATTGTGTGTGCCCTGTTTGCTGGTGTATTAGTTTGAGAATCTGATGGTGGTGTGGGTGGGTTATTTCCACAATCAAAACTTGATGCTTTGTCAATTTGAATTATCTTTTTCTCTGGACTTGGTTCTCTGTTTTCAGAATCAGTGATTATAATTTCTTTTGTATCTCTAGATCTGCCTTCTTCTGCCTCTTCTGTTGCAATCCAGTTAAAGTTCTGCTTGAACGGGATTTCACTAAATCTCAAGATTTCGGACGTGTTTATCGAGTCACTCAAATTTGGTATTGATAGGGGGTGTGCTTCCTCATGCTCTGAGTACACTAGATGAAAGATTCTATTCGAGAACTCAGGTTGAAAGGACACCCAATTTGCTTCCTCCAGCTGATGAATCAATAGACTATTAATATCATCGCCTTCTGTACTTTGATGACTCCAAATTCCCGACTGACCAACATGGAGGCTGAGATTTTCTTCGATAATTTCTTGCACCCACATGCTTTGTGTTAAACGAAATGGAGACGGAGGTGTTACCGTTTTAGGTATTTTAGCTTGGAGAGCTCTACCATGCTCTATCCACAAGTCTTCATCCATCGACGATAGGTCTTCTTTGACACCCCGATCCTCGTGGGTTCGGCTTGAATTTGGAAGATTTTCTTCTGTGTCTGTCATGACATTCGATCCTCGCATCCTTCGGAGCACAATTTCCTACTCCAGCAGTTCTTCACGCCATTGCCTCCTCTTTTCTCTTTCAATTTTCTGAATATCTAGGGTGATTTTGTGACTCAAAAGTCTGTCTTTATCGGGTTTTCTTCCGCTGTTGGCCATGTCGTCTTGTCATATGTCGAATTTCATCAATCTATGTACATCAGAGCATGCTTCATCACCCCCCGAATGTCGCCCGAAGGTTTCTAGATCACTGGGGAAGTGTAGACCATCATTTGTTCAAGAAAAATTCCCATTCATGCTCCTTTACAATTTGTTTCCACTTACGTTCTTTCTCCTTCCAATTAGAGTTCAGAAGGGCCGAGAGCAACAACAGTCTTGTTTCGGCAATATGTGCAACGCCTTTGTCGATCATAAATTTGAACAATAAAGTCGGCAGAGAACACAAAAATTGATCACTAATTCAATGAAGAACTTTCTTCTTATTTCGTCAACCGAGACTCAATCTTTGATCGCTTTCTCTTCACAGAAATCGTCTGCAATCTTTTTGCACCACTTCGACAGATTCATGCATCCTCCATTGATCATCTTCGACAACAGCTTCCACTCTACTTCATCGACTGGTATTTTCATCCAGAAGTTTCTTCAAGGCGGTCGCTATGGATTATACAAATTTCTCATGGGTCTCGGAGAAGAATTGATCTCTCGCTTGGTTAATCGTCAGCTTGTTACATCGCGCATAGTTCTACAAATAATTCACGATTTTCTTCTCGCACCAATCTCTAATCTTTTGCTCTGAAATCATAGGTCATGCTGCAATTTATTTTTCATGCATCAACCGGAAACGAAACTCGATGTTGTAGTCGCAGAGGTTCATGAAGTTACCATAGATACATTACACATTATAAGCAAAGCATATACAATGATACATATACAGGAGATGAGACAGATAGAGAGAACACAAGTCTTTATATTAACTAGCAAGAGCAGAAGACAATCATAGAACCAATCTTAACTAGTACATCGGCTCACCAGCCTATCTATATATATGCAATTACAGTTACATAACCGTATGTCGGTTTATCCAACCGACCCTACCTATACTAGTCGACGCGACCTGTCGACATATGCTGCAGAGTGGTCAAGTGGAGGGCCTAGCCGACAGGATGACCTAGGACCCTCCAACAGTGCTCCAGGGGCTTTTAAGCCTTAGCGAAAGAGAGAGTCATTAAACACAGTCTATTCAGGTATGTGCAGTAACTCTGCAAAACTTGGGGCATTTCTCCTACCTACACACATTTAAGTGGCCAAGTACATACCAAACTGTTTGATTCTTTGTGATCTGAGTCAGTTTGGTCCTCCAAAACCTGCCCTCAATTACTTGGCTTCAGGACTAGTTTGGTCCTCCTAAATCTGTCCTCCCTCACTGACATTCATTGTCTCAGGTTTTTTGTTTCCCATTCCCATGCTCTTCTGTATTCAACTCATGAGATTGTGAATGATGCATATTGAATAATGAGAGTTTCAATGAGTTTTCACCTTTTATTCTCTTAGGGGAATTTTTTTCATTATGTGAATTCTTTTAATTCATTAATATCTAAATTCGTTTCTTTAGGGTTTGCCAATTGTCTCCAATAATAATTTCTTCTTCTTATTATTAAGTGGCATTTTCCCTCCAACCTTAGGGGACTGTGACTCCCTCTTTTAATGTGCTGGTCCACATTGTCAATAGAAACCTCTTTAGTGGATTTATAAAATTTTCTAAGTATAAATGAAATAATACTTAGCAGAGTAGGGGTTTAAAGTCCAAAATAGGGGTATTACATTCCTCCTCCCCTTAAGTTTTCACCGTCCTCGGTGTTAAAAAATTTTGCAAAACAACAAAGTTGACATAAGCAAAAAAAATTAGTTTTTGTCATGGTCTTCATCGAACAGGAAGGGGTATGCTGTTTGCATTGTCATTTCCATTTCCCAGGTAGCCTCATCAGGTTTGTAGTGCTCCCATTGGACTTTTACCTAGATGATGGTTTGATTTTGACGTACCACCTTTTTTCGATCTAGTATGCATATAGGGTCTGTCTAGAAATATCGTTTTGATTCCCCCTTAATCACATGCCAGTTCACAATATGCTTAGGATCATATACATACTTTTTCAGCAATGAAACATGAAACACATCATGTACTTTAAAATGTGCTAGTAAAGCTAACTGATAAGCAACAGGTCCTACTCTAGCAAGTATTTGGAAAGGACCATGAAATCTTGGTGCAAGCTTGGCAACCTTGCCCAAGCTCAAAGAACTCTTTTTGGCCTTCACTCTGAGAGAGATGTGATCCCCAACTTCAAATTCTTTGTTTTCCATATGCAGATCAGCATAGCTTTTTTGCCTATCTTGGGCATTTTTCAAGTTTGTTCTAACTTTCTGCACAATGTTTTCTAATTTAGTTAACATTTCGGGACCCATCACAATCTGATTTACCGGATCATCCCAAGTCATAGGGGTTTTACACTTTCTGCCATACAACACTTCGAATGTACTCATTCTCGCAGAAGTTTGATAACCGTTGTTGTAGGAAAATTGAGCTAAGTGTAAGTAGTTTTCCCATTGATTTGGGTTGTCCATCACATATAAGCGAAGCATGTACTCAAGTACTTGGTTCACCCTCTCAATCTACCCATCAGTTTGTGGATTGTAGGCTGTACTAAAACTCAATTTAGTCACCAAACCTGCAAACAGATCTCTCCAAAAGTGTGAGGTGAATTTGGTGTCCCTATCTGGTATAATCACCTTGGGAATTCCATGAAGTCGAAAGACTTACTTCATGAAAACATCTACAATATTTACTCCCTTAAAAGTGGATTTGACAGGTATGAAGTGTGTTTCCTTAGTCAGCTTATCCACCAAAACCATGATTGCATCATGTTGTTTAACATTTTTAGGCAATCCGGTGATAAAATCCATGGAAATGGTTTCCCACTTCCATTCTGGCATTGGTATGGGCTACTGCAAACTAGCCGGATGTTAATGTTCTATTTTCACCTACTGACAGTCCATACATTTAGTGATGTATTCAGCAATTTCTGATTTCAGTCTTGGCGAATAATGTTGTTTTTTAATAGCAGTTAGCATTTTCTGGTAGCTAGGATGACCAGAATATGGTCTTACGTGAAATTCATCCATGATTAATTTATTTAAAGCTTGTTGATCCGATATGTACAAACTGATTTTGAACAGCAGTAGTCCATCCTTGGATATGTTGAAATTTGTTGCTTGCTGTTCTGAATTTTCTGCAAGACATTTTTGTCTTACATTCAGATATTTTTTATCTTTTTCAACCACTGTCTGGATCTGCGCTATTAAGTCAGACTGGAAATTGTTGACTGATTCCATGGTTAGTAGATGCATGTGTCTACTAAGTGCATCAACAATTTTATTTTCCTTACCTTTGATGTGCTGAATTTCAAATTCAAACTCACTTATGATGGCCAGCCACCTTGCTTTCCTTCCGTTTAGATTTGGTTGTACGAAAAGATACTTCAGCCCAATGTGGTCGGTTTTTAACATGAATCTTTTTCCACAAAGATAATGTCACCACATTTGCAAAGCATGAATGATAGCAGCCAATTCTAAGTCATGTGTTGCATAGTTCACTTCATGTGTTTTCATTTTTCTTGATTCATAACCAATTACTGCGCCATCTTGCATTAGCACGCCTCCCAATCCATCCTTGCATGCATCCATCCATACAACAAAATCTCCATAAGGATCTGCCACTTTTAGGATAGGGGCGGTAGTGAGCAACTGTTTCAACTTTGTGAAACTTGCTTCACACTTGGCTGTCCACAAAAATTTCACTTCCTTCCACTGAAGTGAAGTAATGGGATGGGCTACTTTGTAGAAGCCTTCAATAAATTTCCAATAATACCCGGCCAATCCCATGAAAGAGCGACATCACTTACGCTTTGGGGTGTGTACCAGCTCATTATGGCTTCAATCTTGTCGGGATCCACCACAATACCCTATGCTGAAATAATATGACCCAAATATTGAATTTGGTCTTTATAAAAATCACACTTGGATAAATTGGCATAAAACTTATTTTCTCTCAAGACTTGCAACACTAGTCTTAAGTGTTCCTCATGTTCCTTTTCTTTCTTTGAATAGACGAGGATGTCGTCAATAAACACCACAACAAATATATCCAAGTACTTGCTGAAAACATTGTTCATTACAGACATAAATGTGGCGGGTGCATTCGTCAAACTGAATGGCATCACCACAAACTCGTAATGTAAATAACGAGTTCGGAAAGTTGTTTTGTGCACATCTTCTTCCTTAATACATATTTCATGATAACCCGATCTTAAGTCAATCTTAGAAAAGACAATGGCACCCCCAACCTGATCGAACATATCGTCTATCCTTGGAAAAGGATACCAGTTCTTGATGGTTACCTTGTTCAACTATCTATATTCTATGCACAATCGGAATGTGCCATCCTTCTTCCGCACAAAGATTACTAGTGCTCCCCATGGGGACACACTTGGGCGGATATAACCCTTCTCCAATAGTTCTTGCAATTGTGCTTTCAGCTCGATTAGTTCAAGTGTACTCATCTGATACAGTGCCTTAGAGATTGGCATGGTTCCCGGGGACAGGTCAGTAGTAAAATCCAACTCTCTTCTAGGAGGTAGTTCTGGAATTTCCTCGGGAAACACATCCTGAAACTTAGCCAAAACAGGATGCTTTATGAAATCTGTGCTTTCAGTTTGTTGATTTTCTGTCATGTGGACACATACAGTTCGCACCCTTTTCATGCATTCCTTTTTAGTTGGAGAGCATAAGTTTTCCTCAATTTCACTGCTCCCACGATCCCTTAGATCTTTTCATGCTGTCCTACATCATTAATAAATGTAACAGATTTCTGGTAATAGTCTATAACATCCCTATGTTTTTCCAGCCAATCCATCCCAATGAGCACATCGTAGGATCCTAGTGGCAAAATATTTAAATCTACACTAGTACAAGATTTATTTAGCTGCAAGGGACACTCATGAACCACCTCAGAAACTTTGCTTTTCATCCCTATTGCCATTTGTACCAGCCAAGGCTGCTTATATTTGTTCTTATTAAGTTTGCATCATACACATAGCTTTGGGTCTATGTAACTCTTACATGCTCCAAAATCAATTAAGATAGACATGGGTGTCCCAGAAAGCATACCTTCAACCTCGATTACCGAAGCTTGACGTTCAGCCCAATGGTTGTTCAATGCAACATAAATTCTCGGACTCCTTGCTACCTCTTGGACCGTAGAAGCCTCTTGCGGATTATGCACAGGTTCGCATATGTCCTTTTTGTGAGGACAAACATACTATCAATGATTCTTCCTGCAGCCCCAGCACATGATAGGTGGCTTTGATGGTGTCGATTGCGGTTTTCTGGTGCCTTCATTGTTGAACTTCGTTGTGGGCAAAAAAAATTTGGACTCTGGCTTGCTACCCTCAAATTTGTTTCTGGAAGGTGTCCATGAACTTTGGTTTCTGAAATGGTTGGGTTTGTGACCTTTCTGCTGTATTTCAGACTTGTGTTTCTTCTTTTCATTCCACTTCTTGGACACTTCCGCTCTGTTCTGCCCCTGTTTGTAACACAGTCTAACTTTTCTAAAAGTGTCTTCCAATGTCTTAGGATCGTCAAACTCTATCTGATCTTTGTACCCAAATAGTAAATAATTCAGGAAGTGCTGAATTCTGACTTTTTCATCCTGAATATATGGAACGTACTTCAGGAGTTCCAGAAATTTACTGATCAGTTCTTCCATGCTTTGTTGTTCCAGCTTAAGGTCATAGAAATATTTTACCTTTTTGTCGAAGTACCTTTCATACAGGTACTTCTGCTTGAAGAGGGTTGCAAAAAGTTTCCACCTTACCTTTTTCTCATTGATAGAGTGAGTCAGCTTGAGATCATCCCACCAAGATGATGCCTTACCTTGCAGATTGAAAACAACAATTGTTGTTGACCAACGCGACCTCGGTCGACAGGGGTTCGCCTCACTATCGACACATACTGCAGTCTCCCTGGGCACCGGCCCGGGCAGGTTTGAGCACGCCTAGCAACACCCGCAGAGCGGATGAGGTCTCACCTGAGGCGTCTAGGAAGAGCAGAAGGAACAATGTTTCCGTCGAGGGAGGAGGAGAGTTGTGGCTGCACAGACTAGCTCTATTGTAGTACTTAAACAGAAACTTTAAACATTCGACATGGAGTTATAACACATTACTTAATCGCAGCATTTATGATCACAACAATAGTAAGCAGACATTGCATCAAGAAAATACAACAACATTCATATATCGCAACATTGCACAAAGATCGTACCAAAACATCATCATTGTATTACTATCACAATCATATACCAGAAGCAAAACATAGATCTTCGTATACATCCACCTTCTTATCGCTCGCTCACTACTATCTCTCTAACACTTACAACTCTCATCTATTTATAGGCCTCTTCCATTACAATGTTTTTCCACTTACTAATGACTTCCTAACCGACACTATGGACAAATGACCCAATATTTAACTAACTCGGTCCAAATGACCCAAAAACCCGCATACGGTGGTACAATTGACTCAACATTACAGAACATATGCTCCAAGTGACCCAAAACCCGCCAACTACGGTATACTTTAACACAAAATACTCCTTCCATGCCCTCATCCAATGTGTTGCAGTGTCGGTAGTACTGCGACATTTCCTCATTGAACCGCTTGCCAACAATTCTCACCTGGCTGAGACTGGAATAATCGAACATACTTAGGTACTTTTCCATGTATCTCAGCCACAAATCTGCTTCTTCTCCAATTTTAATTTCTCTGTTAAAAGTAGGAGGCTTGATCTTCCGCAATTCTGAATGGAGGTGATGTACTTTTCCCATTTTCTTCTTTTTCTTAGGAGCATACTCTTCCGACTACTCGACCTGTCTGCCTTCTTGTTCTACAAAATTAAATTCATCCATTTAAAAATTTGCAGCTGCTCTTCTATCTAAGTGTGGCCAACCAGCTGTTTGTTAGACTTTTAAAAACAACAGGTAATTAAAAAACAAATTATAGGTAGTATGCTACAGGAAAAAAAAAATTAAGCATTTATTATAAACAAGGTACAAGTATTTAAAAGAATTTAAAAGCACTTAAAAGCACAACATACACGCAATGAGCTTAAGGTCCTAGTTTAGTGACCATGCTCTGATATCAATTTGTCATGTCTCCTCTTACCGATATTTTTTGTTTTCATACGGGCCTATTGCCCTACAAATCAGTTCATAGTTACACTAATAAAAGATAATCATACTTAGAATATATCAAAAGCATGACACTTTAGTTAAATGCTATCACACCTTCTTCAGAGCTGCTTGCCATGACTTTTATCGAAGTGCTATAGTCTTTCAAACTATACGCACCCTTCTGTCTAAGTGTTGCACTAATGACACACTTGCACAAGCGTGTGTGGTGTGAAGGTCCTTTATGCTGACATGATGACACAACCTCACCTCTATTGAAGTGACAGTGAATACATGCATAACGATACATAAGCATACACAAATGTCCTATGGCTATTAATATTCTGCCACCACAGTACAGTAATACTAATGACATTTCCGCCATTTGACAACCTTACTCTTCACCCATCTATCCAACTAGGCTGACCACCTACTCCGGCCATCATGGGTTAATATTATCATTAATAATATGATTATCAACTTTGTAAGGGTTTCATGAGTCTATAATCATTTAAACCATTGATTAAAATCATCTATTAAAGTTGACAAAGGCCACATAATTAACTTTATATAATTACATGTATTATTACATAGTTCATATGTATTAATAATATATATATTATTAACACATATAACAATGGCATTATTAAATCGATAAACACAATGGTTAATACATTACTTACTCTACTATGTAATTCAACCCACGATTCATATATATATATATATATATATATATATATATATATCAACAAGCACTATGGCTTAACCCTTACACATTAATACTTATATCATTAATGGTTTGGGCCATAACATAGCACTTAACATATTACACGGGATGCGATTATATAATATGGTTCCAAACATAATCTAAAAGGTAAGGCCCAGTCCTCCTTTCAAGACTTACGATGCCAACCATAGCATATAAGGTATGGTATTAAAATCATGTGAACGTTAGCCTTATGGCCTAACGTCACCCACTTAACATCTAACGGTTATTAAAAAACATAACACGGTCGCTAATGAGAGCCGACCCTATCACTCTACGTGGCTCACCTTGCAGCATTAGGATTCAAGGTTTAGTATTCAGACTGGTCCACTCAACTCCTTGCAAATACAATCCAACTTCCACGATGGCAAAGGCATGGAGACTACGACTGAACGTATATTGCCTTCAACGTTAGCCATGGATATCACATCCTGACTCAGTTGGTTGTAGTTGGTTCGAACCCTCCGATGGTCTACGTGGTTTGTGGCTTACGCCACTTGGGCTCAAACAATTCCTTTACAACGTTTTAACCCCATCCTTGCTGCCTTGTTGGCAGGAGACAAAGACTCTCACTCATGTGGGAGGGAAGGTCGTGTAAGTGCTACGTTGGAGACTTGGTCGATGTGGTGGAGTGGTTGCTCGTTCCATTAATGGAACATTGTCCGTGGACTACCACCCCGAGTGTACTGCACACCAAACTTGGCCCAGCTGTTGGCTGCTTTCTGGACAGACCTGGCTTTTCAGGATGCGCAACCACAAACACCCTTTGGCGCACTGGCCCTCTCGGCAACGAGCTAAGCGACAGCCCGAGGTCTCACCCGAAGTGGCTATGGGAGGCTAAGGAATCAAGTTTCCTTAACCTAGGTGATGGGGAATCTACAGCTTTTGACTTACTTGTCTTTCTGGGAAGTCCAGTTATGAGCCGAGTGTCTTACTCGGTCGTAGGTTTCACTACGCTACAGCATCGAAACCCACTCCTCTCAGCCCAGCTGCGCGGTAGTTCCGCACTTATGCACGAATCTCTACCCACTACTTCCGATATCCTACGTATCGTTCCTCTCTCGCGCCACTGCACGGTGGCACACTCTTCTAGTGCTGTGACGACAGTGTTCTTACAAGCTTCTTTCACTATGCAAAAGTATAACCTCTAATGGAGTTTCAAGCATTCATTTAACGTACTCATTCATACATAGAACAGAACATTCATAGCACATAACCAATAAAGCTAATAGATGCAATCACACAAAGCATCACCACAACAACGATATTTGCGTGGTTCACTCCCCTCCGGATGGGAAGCTACGTCCACTGGAACTGTGTTTTATATTATCTTGAGGTGGAAATACACAGTTCCGCTGCGCACACAGCTGCAACCCTATATATTTCTGGGAAACTCCATGCACACAGCTGGGAGCCCTTCTCTTAGATCTTTCTCTTCTACAGATTACTTAAGATAACATACAATCATATTCCCCTCAGTCCTGCGACTGGTCAATACATACAATAGCCCTTGCGCTAAGCGGCCTTCTTTCACTCACATAATGTACATTAACAGATTACAAAAACAACAATACAGACTCAGACATCAACTCAGACTGTCTGCAACCCTGCAACTATCCAACTCTTCTGATATTCAACTAAGATCAACCTTAAAGCTTACCTTAAAAGCTTCACATTTTTCCCTTATCAGTTATACATATATATAGGTGGCCCTGAGGGTCGCACCTTTACAAAACTATGGGCCTTTCCCAACAGTGATCCCCAAAAACCCTAACCGCGGACATGGCTAGGTGTACTGTAGGCGTCGTTTTGCAGTCACGTCACCGCTTCCTACAGACTCCGTGACTTCCGGGGTAGATCGCGGGTATGGGTGCCGCTTCATCGTTCTCTACTCCTTGTCCTTCGCCTTCAATGATTTCGTCCGTTGCTCTTCCTTGGTCAGAGAAACCATAACTTCTATACTCTGCCTTCAATGAGGGTAGCTAAGCCCTCTATTCGCTGCTTCATTTACTATGGTGGTTGAGCTTTCTATTCGGCCACCTTATTTTACTCTTTCCCTTTGACGTGTGCGTGCGAGCTCCGTGATTTCCAGTCCATAATCTGCGTTGAGCTCGTCCATCTGGCACCGTACTGTGCACTGTTCCCTTCTGCCCAAAAATAGCGCTCTTACTCAAAATTAGCGCTTTCCCTTCAACACTTGTGCTTTTTCCTCAAAATTTGCAGCTTTACCATAGTTGCAGCCTATGCTCCAACAGGCCCCTAACACTTACTTGTGGCTCATCCTCGATCCACTCGCACCAGCGTGTGGTCGTTTCACTTGCGCATCTACCTTTGCTTGAGTTTCAACAAAGGTTTGCTTCCACTGCGCAATAGCGGAGTCCATTTGTTCCACGCACTGCGCAGCTGTCTGCACCATTTCTTCAGTAGCTTCTTCTTCTTCTATGTCATCAACCAATTGTTGAGATTCCATAAATTCTTTGATCTTTGTTTCTGCTTGGGCAGCAAGTTCAGCAAACTCATCCATGAATGGCTGGATATTGTTGGTGAGATTGACATCTTCATTTCTGAGCTTGTGCAGTTGTTGATGGACTTTGTGCACTTCGCTCATTTTCCTCATTTTGGCTAAGCCTTCTAAGGACTTAGCTTCTTCGCTCAGAACAGTTAGGGATTGTTCTGCTGATTGCACCTGTTCTAAAAGGCCAACTTTGAAAGGGAGCTTCTCAAGCTCATCCCAAGCCTCCATAGCTTGTGTCATTAGCTTCTGGGCTTCATCTGCTCTGCACTTCATTTGCATAGAATCTATGCGCAGTGCATCAAATTGTTCTTGCCTATCATCTATAGGAGGCTCTGCGACACGAGATTCTAACTCGACGATCTGTATTCTATGGTCCTCAGCCATAGCAACTATTTCTTGTTCTAGGGCTTTCACCCTTCTACCAATAATTTTCACTTTCTCAACTAGAGGAAGGTCTGGTCGAATCTAGCAGGCCGGCAGATCCTAGGCGATTTCCTCCACTGCATTTCTTAGTCCATCATCTTGCGCTTCGTAAAGTGCAAGCTGCGCAGAGATCTTCTTATAGCCTGCCTTCAGCTCTATTTCTTGCGCTTGCAGTCTCTGATTTGCTTGGAATGTGGAGAGCTCTCTAGCTCTTAGCTCAGTGGAGACCTGCTCTTGTACCAAATGCAAAGTTTCCAATGGGATTAATGAGAAATTAATCTCAATAGGGCCAACCGTGTTTACCTGGGTTGCAGCCAAAGGAGTTGGGAATGTCATGCTGGTAGGCGGGATGTGAACGACAGTATGCCTATCTGTAAACACTTCATCCCGTTCTGTGCTTGTAGACGCTTGCGGCGCCTATGAGGTGGATGCTGGCGAATAGGTCTGCGCAACTCGTCCTGCGAGACCTTTCAACTCAACAAGTTGTCGATCCAGCGCACTTCTGATGTTGGCGTGAGAGGTGTGCATCTCCTGAAATCACTCTTTGAAATATTGATTGAGCCTTGTGGTAATGATCTCATAGAGATCTCCAGTCGCTTCTGCGGGATGCGACAGCTTCTGCTTCTTGCTAGCTGGTTTGGGCGAACCTTCATCATTCCTTGGCTCAGTCATTTCCTTTCCCTTATATTTTTCTTGCGTATCAGGGGCTGGCAGCACGGGAGCGACTTAAGTGGCCTGCCTCCATTCGTCTAGACAGGACTTTACAGTTTCTTCGACATCCTCTGTAGTCATTTTGTAAAGTCCTACGACCCATTCTTCTTCTTGAATTCCGTGAGGGCGGAAATAAATCTCATGTAAGTTGGCAGAAAAGACCAACTTTGTCCCATAAATTTCTGCTGTCTCCTCAGTCAGCCTTGGCATTTCCTGGATGGTGTCCTTGAGGAGATTGTAGTATTCAAAGAATACAATGCGGTTCATCTTGCGCTTCACGGGATTTCTAGAATCCCAGAGGTTGATATACCTCATTCCTGCGACCTCTCCTGCACGGCGTGGAAGAAATAGGGGTGTTAAGATGCATCTGCGCAAGACTTCATCAGGTCCCAACTTATAGAGTTGGCCTGCTATCAAAGTGAAGTCTGCGACTTTGACAACAAGTTGTTTCTTCTACTGGATTGTAAACTCAACTTGCGCTTGCCCAGTAGTGAGAAATTCTAGAATATCGGAATAATATTCATCTGCTGCTTGAACAGAAAACAACTGCGCATCAGGCAAATTGTCCTCCATATTTGTAGGTTCCTCCCCTGACTCTATCCTAGATAAATGGTCAGGTCCTGCATTCAATCTACCTGGCTTCACAATAACCTCAAAATCATACTCTTAGAAGAGGAGTATCCATCTGCAAATTCTTCCCCCTAACACTGGCTTATTGACCAAGTACTTCAAAGCAGAATGGTCAGTGTACATTTTAAAATGGGCACCCAATAGGTAGTGTCTGAATTTCTGTAAAGCATACACCATACCTAGTCCTTCTCTTTCTGTAGTGGTGTAATTCTTCTCAGCTGTAGACAGCTTTCTGCTAGAGTAAGCAATGGGGTGGTCAATACCTCCTTCTCCCGGTTATGTCAGCACAACCCCCAATGCTATGGAAGAAGCATCTACATGAACATGAAAGGATTTCTTCCAGTCTGGAAAAACTAGAATAGGTGCTGTGACCATCTTTTCTTTAAGTGTATCCAAGCTCTATTGGCATTCTTCTGTCCATTGGAATTTTGAATCCTTTTTCAGCAGTCTTTCCATAGGCGCAGTGATCTTTGCATAACCCTTGATAAATTTCCTGTAGTATCCTATATGTCCCAATGTAGTGCGCAATTGCTTTACTGAATTGGGTGCAGGCAAGTTAGCAATAATGGCAACCTTTGCAGGATCCATCATGAGTCCTTGTCTGCACACAATGTGACCCAACAACATACCAAAAGGAGCACAGAAAATACATTTTTTCAATTTAAGGGAAATCTGATGCTGTCTACATTTTTCTAACATCATCCTCAGATTCCCTATGTGGTTCTTTATTAAACCAAACACAGTCCAATCATCAAAATAGACTTCTAGAAACTTATGAATGAATTCTCTAAAAACAGCAACAACAACTCTAGAGAAGATAGCAGGAGCGTTCTTAAGACCAAAGGGCATTACCGTATACTGGAATGAGCCCCATTTAGTCGCAAAAGTGGTCTTATGGCGGTCCTCTGGATGGGTTCTGATCTGATGGTATCCTGAAAAGCCATCAGTGAAGGAGTAAGATTCTTGTCCTCCAACATTGTCAAGCACTTCATCTGTAAAGGGCGTAGGAAATGGATCATGCGCTGATGCGTTGTTCAGCTTGCGCAAGTCCACGCAGATTCTTATTTCGCCTTTTGTCTTTTTCTCTTGCACTACCATAGGACTAATCCAGTCACTTTCCTCTACTGGCTCAATGATACCTGCTGTGAGCATCTTATCAAGTTCTTCTCTGACCTTTTCTTTATATCGCGGGTTCAATCTGTACGGGCGCTATTTTACTGGCTTAGAGTCTACTTTCAGAGGTATGCGCATAACTCCTAAATCTCCTAGGATACCTTTCATTTTTGTAAACTTGTTGGGAAAGATATCCTGGTACTCGTGTAGTAAATCTGCAATATGGCCAATAGTTTCATCATCCCAATAATCTCCTATAGAAGCAAACTTGGGTTCTACTTCTGTACCAATGTTAATTTTCTTGAGCTTGATGTGTTCTGTAATGGCAGGGATATCAAGCTGAGGACCTTCAACTTTGCGCGTCCCTTCTGATTCTGGAATATTGATGTTGCGAGGATCATCATCCTCTTCTTCAGTGGTGAAGTTATAGCATTCCAGGGCATGTTCCATCTGAACAGCCCAATCTGGTTGAGAATACTCTGGTAAAGGACATTGTCCAAATGTCTTCTCTCAAATACACTTCAAAGCTTGATCGATGCTTGGATGTTCTGATTCAAAGCTGAAAGTGAGTTGAAAACTTTCCATCATGAGAGGCCAAGTGATAGTGCCTCTGCGTAATTCTGTTTTAGTATACCAGTTCCTTGGAACTATATCCAACGTGTGGATGAATAGGTGGACCCACTCATCCTCAGGAGTATCTAACCATTGCTGAATACATGCTTCAACGTGTGACCTGGGGTCACTCTGTCCATCATATTTGCACGAAACTCCTGGTGTAGTTTCTTGAAATCTGCGCAGAATCAACCTGCGACAGTCTTGCCATGTGTTAATATTTTCTTTATGCGCACCCCACCATCTTGCGTGTGTAGCGCGCAGTGCTATATCCAATGCTTGTATGCGCTGCTCATCTGTGATTTCTTGTTCATATGCATGTATGAATTCACTTACTTCAGTTAAACCATCAAATATTAGAGTGTTACTCAATTATGTGCCAATCCATCGAATGGATTTAGTCATCATGGTGCAACGCCTCGCAGAAACCTCATGTAAGAGATTCTGCCAACTTTCCAATCCTGCTTCTGAGTCTGATGCGCACGAGCTATCGCATCGCCAACTGATATGGCCGTCTGCTGTGGGATTGACATAATCACTCTGGCTAGCAGTCATCTGATATAAACTTTCTATGTGGCGCGCTTCTTCTTCTGCGCGAATGGGTTCAATATACCGTGGTCCTCGGAGAGGATCAAGTGGCGCGATGACCCTAATCTGGTCATCCTCAAAGGTCATCTGTCTTTTTTTTAAGTTAATGATAGCCAGATTATCAAATGCCCAGTCTATGCCTAAAAGTGTTGGGTAAGGTCTACTATCATCCAGGATTTTGATTACTTCGAAGTCTGCAAAACTTCTTACTCCCTCAATGTCAATGGGCACATTGGGTAATCTACCCAATGGGGAAACTCATTGTTGATTTGCTATCCTGAGATGGATAGGAGATCTGATAAGCTGAGGACTACCCATCTATTCCCATGTCTGCATACTGAGAACATTGAATTGTGAGCCTAAATCCAAAATGACTTCGTCCATTTCAAATGCTCCAATCTGCGCTGTAAGTCTCATCTCTTTTCCAGTTCTAGTTTGCCTGCTGATCTGATGAATAGCACGTTGCGCTGTGTTCATCGACGCAGATTGTTGACACTGGTCCAACAGGTGTTGGAGTTCCATGGTTGATTTTTCATTGTGCAACAACTGTAAGCAGCTTCTTAGGAAAGCATGAACACTGCCTAGTGTATCCTCCTCATCAGGCCTTCCAGATGTAGTAGCCTGTTCTTGTACCAGGTTTTCTTGTCTTGGCACTTGCGGTCTGATGTCTTTGTGTGGTACTGCGAAAGAACTTGAAGCTTACGGATCTGAGAAATATTCTTGAGCTTGCTTGAATACTTCTTTCTGCTTCGGTAGGTCGAGCGAGGATGGTTTAATATTGGTGCGGCGCACCCATTGCGTCGCTTGTTTTCCCGTTCCTGACTCTGGCGCACCAATGGTTGCTCCACTGCGCGTCACTATATTAACTGTGGGATCTGGTTCTCTTTTTTCTACTGCTATCAGCTGAATATTCTGGTTGACTTGTGGCTACTTTTCCTGCATTTTGGCCATCAACTAAGGACATTCTTCAATGACATGGTCATACGATTTGCAGTATCTGCAGGTGGTTGTAGGGTTTTTGCAATCCCATGCATAATGACCTTGAGGTCCGCAGTTATAGCAAGTGATCGGTCCTCTTCCGCGACCGAAACCTTCTGCGCGTCCTCGGCCCCTATAATTTTGTCCTTGGCCTTCACGAGCTGGATTATGCTGTGGACCTGCTGTGGGTCCCTGTGCCTCTGACTGTACTCTATACACGTCATGTTTTCTTTCCATCATGAGGTCATATGCTCTACAATTATTCTCATCATGACCTACTAATTTATAGAAATTGAAGTACAAATTCTTTGGGGTTTGTACATATTTCTGTAATAGGTGACACTCTTGTGGTCTGTGACCTCTAGTTCTACAGATTTCACACCAAGGCCCCTGAGCCTGTGGTAAAGGGTTAGGTGCTCCGGTTGCCATATAATCTGTAAAAACAGGACAATGGTCCTTTGAATGTCCTTGTACTCTACACTTTGTACACCAAATTTCTTCTTTAACCTCCTTTCCTTTCCTGATATCATGCATTTGCAAGGTGAGGTTGGCTATTTGGTTCTGCAACTGCGCAACATCGTTGCTTGTTCCGGCAATTGGTGAAGCTTCTAGTTTCATAGCCATCTCTAGAGCTTGTTCTTGAGTAGTAAGGTTCTGTTGCATAAGGGGAAGTCTAATATGAGGAAGTAGCACAGCAATGAACCATTCCTTATGCTGCTGCGGTGCAAACTCAAAGCTTACTTGATCTATCAAGGCTTTGAACTTCTAATCAAAGACCCATACCGACTCTATAGGTAACTGTTTTATATCTTTGAGCTCGGTTATACACTGGGATTCTGATTTTGGTTTCTTGAATTCTCTAATCATAGCATTCCTTACATCAGCAAGCATCTTATTCTGCGCTGCTAAATATTTCATGAACCAGGTTAAGGCTCTCTCTCTTAATGTGGTTGCTAACTGAACCAGTTTAACAGCATCATCATTTATTTGCTTAATTGTCCAGATAGCTTCACATAGGAACCAGTGCTGCTCAGGGTCTTCAAGCCATGTTCCTCTAAAGGTTGGTAGCTTCATGTCATCACCCATCCTTCTTGCGCTAGGTTGACGTAGAGGTGGTTTAGTACTGCCTCCGGGATGGTTAAACAATGGTGGGGATGAGGTACTAGATGTATCGTGTGGGCTACTAGAAGGTGTTCCTGCGGGGTTATGCTGAGCCCCGTTTGGCTTTTGCGATGTAAAAGGATGATAAGGGATATGAGGAATCCCTTGTCTTTCTATCCTCTGGGCTAGACTCAAAAGAATGTGGGTCAAGGCCTACTTTCTACCTTTTTCCACTACGAGTACAACCAATAACTTCAAGATCACTATCAAAATCGGCGGACATTAATTGTCTACGCTATTCATCGGAAGCTATGTATAGTTTTCCTTTTTCATACAAAATTATTTTAATCGACAAGTTCAGAGAATTTAGGAACTTACCTCTGTATGCTTTAAAGAAGCTCCTTTCATCCTCGCTGAAGCTCTTTCTCGTATCTACTACAAACTCAGTGATGAAGCCTTCCAACAGACTGTTCAACCAAAAGTCTACTGCGCGGGACACAGAATTATCGTCCCGCTTCAAAATGCTAACTAGCTCAGGCGTCCATACGACAGGTTGATTAACATGCACAGTAGGTCCAGTATCTGCTAGCTTGGATACCCACGCATGCAACTCGAGTGCAAATGTTACAAAGAAAATTTCATGCAGGTCAGTATAAATATGCTTCTGCAACCAGTCCTCTGTCTGAAGACTAGGACTTCTATTTTCACGTTCGGCGAACTCTCTAGCCTTTGAATCAAACCAGTCTTGAATTTATTTACCTGTAGGATTCCAATACCACATTGCCTTCAAAATAATAGGTTAAAGCCGGCAACGGAACCATTGTTGGTTGCTTTTTGGACAAACCCAGGTTTTCAGGATGCGCAGCAACAAACACCCTTTGGCGCACTGGCCCTCTCCGCAACGAGCTGTGCAGCAGCCCGAGGTCTCACCCGAAGTGGCTATGGGAGGCTAAGGAATCAAGTTTCCTTAACCGAGGTGATGGGGAATCTACAGCTTTTGACTTACTTGTCTTTCTGGGAAGTCCATTTATGAGCTGAGTGTCTTACCCGGTCGTAGGTTTCACTACGCTACAGCTCCGAAACCCACTCCTCTCAGCCCAGCTGCGCGGTAGTTCCGCACTTACGAGCGAATCTCTTCCCGCTACTTCCGATATCCTCTACCCGCTACTTCCGATATCCTACGTACCGTTCCTCTCTTGCGCCACTGCTCGGTGGCACACTCTTCTAGTGCTGCGACGGCAGTGTTCTTACAAGCTTCTTTCACTATGCAAGTGTATAACCTCTAATGGAGTTTCAAGTGTTCATTTAACGTACTCATTCATACATAGAACAGAACATTCATAGCACATAAACAATAAAGCTAATAGATGCAATCACACAAAGCATCACCACAACAATGATATTTACGTGGTTCACTCCCCTCCGGATGGGAAGCTACGTCCACTGGAACTGTGTTTTATATTATCTTGAGGTGGAAATACACAGTTCCACTGCGCACACAGCTGCAGCCCTAGATCTTTCTGGGAAACTCCACACACACAGCTGGGAGCCCTTCTCTTAGATCTTTCTCTTCTACAGATTACTTAAGATAACATACAATCACATTCCCCTCAGTCTTGTGACTGGTCAATACATACAATAGACCTTGTGCTAAGCGACCTTCTTTCACTCACAGAATGTACATCAACAGATTATAAAAACATCAATACAGACTTAGACATCAACTCAGACTGTCTGCAACCCTGGAACTATCCAACTCTTCTGATATTCAACTAAGATCAACCTTAAAGCTTACCTTAAAAGCTTCACGTTTTTCCCTTATCAGTTATACATATATATAGGTGGCCCTCAGGGTCGCACCTTTACAAAACTGTGGGAATTTACCAACAGTGATCCCCAAAAACCCTAACCGCAGACATGGCTAGGTGTACTGTAGGTGTCGTTTTGTAGTCACGCCGTCGCTTCCTGCAGACCCCGCGAATTCCGACGCAGATCGCGGGTATGGGCACCGCTTCATCGTTCTCTGTTCCTTTTCCTTCGCCTTGAATGCTTTGGTCCGTTGCTCTTCCTTGGTCAGAGAAACCATAACTTCTGTACTCTGCCTTCAATGAGGGTAGCTGAGCCCTCTATTCGCTGCTTCATTTATTGTGGTGGTTGAGCTTTCTATTCGGCCACCTTATTTTACTCTTTCCCTTTGACGTGTACGTGCGAGCTCTGTGATTTCCGGTCCGTAATCTGCGCTGAGCTCGTCCATCTGGCGCCGTACTGCACACTGTTCCCTTCTGCCCAAAAATAGCACTCTTACTCAAAATTAGCACTTTCCCTTCAACACTTGTGCTTTTTTCTCAAAATTTGCAGCTTTACCATAGCTGCAGCCTATGCTCCAACACCAGCATTAAACTTGTTCACTGTGATCCATCGATGGCGATCCATGCCCTTACATGGGACGTGGTGAAAGGATTACACACCGTTGATTTAGCTCATTGGATTTCGTGCCCTGCCCTTTCACGTCTGCAATAACTCGCTCTCCTTTACTGGTCGCAGTGGTCTCCACCTTCTCACCCCGATAATCAGTGTTGAAATCTCGTTCACTTGGTGTTTTTCATACTTGTTGCTCGTCTGTGACAATAGCTTCGGTTCTGCACAGTGTATGCGGAAGGTCTCCTTCCAGGCTACGACACTTCCATTACCAGGATTCCCAGGGAACCAGATAGCACCATTCTCAGCGTGATCAACATGCAATGTAAGTTCCATGTTTCCTTTGCACTAACCTTTCATTTACTGAAATCGTGGTTTGCTTGTAAACTAAATTTTATTTACGTTTTTCATGTGAACGTCTAATGTTTAACCATTGTGGTAACTTTGTGACAGGTGCGAGCCAGCCGAGCTGCGCTACGACTCGTCGTATCACCAGGTAATGTCACACCCACTCATGTTGCAACTTTGTTATGGAAACATTAAGCTTTCGTTTACGGTTGGTTTTTGGTATCCCGGAGGTTTGGCCTCTTGTCACTCAATCGTATGTGTTAACACCCAAAAAGTGCTCACTACCTCATCTACCCCATTACATGACTCATTTGTCCATATTTCCTACCATATTTGCCTCCAAAACCTTAAAATCCCATTAAAAAGCCTCCAAAAGGCCACAAAACCATTAAAAAAGCCTCCAAAAGGCCAAAAAACTCCTTTTTCCCCCAAAATAATCCAAAATTCCTCCAAAATAGCAAAAACCCTCTAAAAAGGGAATAAAAAATACAAAAAAAGGAAAAAAGAGGGAAAAATGAGGAAAAAACCTGTTAACACCCAAAAAGTGCTCACTAGCTCATTTCCCTATTCACATGACCCATTTGTCCACTTTTTCACCATCTGAGCCTCTGAAACCAACAAAAGGTCACCAAAAGACCTTAGTACACCCCTTTTTCCATTAAAAAAGATTATTTTTCCCAAAAAAGCATAAAAAACCCTAAAAAAGGGTCCAAATTCCCAAAAATATTAAAAAGGGAATTAAAATATTATTTTTATTCAAAAAAGGAAAAAGGAGGGAAAAGTACCTAAACCATGTTGGTCAATACCATTTGGTTTCCCCAAAACCACAAATGGTATTTCCCACCACCAAAACCTATAAAAAGGTGGTAGGGGCTCCTCATTTCCGATCCATCCATTATCTCATCCTTATGCTGCTGAAATCTCCCCTGAGCATTTTAGCCATTGCAAACTACATTGGAGAAGAGACCATTGGAGATTGTAGTTGCTCATCCTTGGAGCTATTCAACCTCACCATTAGAGGTATTGATTCCGCAAGCACTTGCTTGCACCATTCTTTCAATACAAATTCATTATTCTATATGTTCTTGTTCTTGATTTTAAATTATTTTTGTTATTTGCTTAATATCTTTGCTTAGATCCATGAATAGTCTTGTTTATTTAGTTTCTTGTTTTTATTTCTATTGAAACTGCTGCTACTAGTTAGCAGGTGCCCATAGCACTAAGCCTGGTTGCAAAACCGGGCCAACAAAACCCTATATAGCTGACCTAAACCATATGGTTCCCAAAACCATGGGCCAACACTCCACCACAAAAAACCTATAAATAGGTGATGGAGGCCCCTCATTTCATATCCATAGTCAAATACACCCTTACTGTGCCAAAATCACTTTTGAAACCCTAGCTCACCCTTGAGCTACTTTCACATTTGAGTGCCCCTTTGGCCCATTTCCAACCCTTTGGAGAAAGAGAAAGGAGCAAAACTGGAAGCTTGGAAGCAACCTTCTTGGACTGCTGCAAGATCTTCACCAACCTCTACACTTGAGGTAATCTTTAATACAAAAGGAGAAATCTTTTGCCATATTTTCATGTTTTATTATTTATGTTAATGCTCATGCTAGGTTAAATTTCATACTGTTTTACTGCTTTTATTTACCATTTTCTGAACTGCTACTAAGGAGTCCCTTCTCCTTAGTAAGTGCTCATTTGCACAAGCTGGGGTGAAAACCCTAGCTACAGTTTTGGCGACTCCCCTTATGTTCCTTTGAATTTTTGGTTATAATTTTAAAGTTTAAACGTTTTTAATTTTCTGCAATATTTTTCTGTTTTTTCCTTTCGGCTGTCCCCTTCGACTGCCGTAAACCGCGTCTTTTTCCCCCCGCAGTTGTGTCCTAACCGCGTCTTTCAAGCATTTACCTGCGATCCGACTGCGGCTCTCAAACTGTTTCCGGTGACCTACCAATGGTTTTCAGTCTGTTACCTGCGATCTGACCGCGGCTATCATCTTGTTTCGTGTGATCTGACCGCACTGTTAACCAATTTTTCCGCGGCCCGCTTGCGCGTTTCAGCCCTTTTCTTGCAACCCCCCTGCATCTTTCGGCCATTTTTCCACGGCCCGCTTGCAGCTTTCAGCCCTTTTCCTACAAATCGCTTGCGTCTTTCGGCCAAAATCCCGCGTCCCGCTTGCGGCTTTCAGCCATTTTCCTACAACCCACCTGCGACTTTCGACCTATTTCCCGCGGTCCAACTACATCTTTCGGCCAAAATCCCGCAACCTGTCTGTAGCTAGGGTTTTACCCCTAGCTTGTGCAAATGAGCACCTACTAAGGAGAATGGACTCCTTAGTAGCAGTTCAGTATATTAAACTAATTAAGCTAAAACAGAAATTAAATTACTTCTAAAACATGCATGAAACATAAACATCAAATTTGAAGAATGGCCTTTTGTATTGATGTTACCTTCAATGTAAAGGTTTGATGAAGCCCTTTGCAGTGTCCAAGAGGATGCTCCAAGCTTCAATATGCTCCTTCTCCTTCTCCAATGATGGGAATGGGCCAAAGGTGGCTCTCAAGGTGAAAATAGTTCAATGGTGAACTAGGGTTTCGAGAGAGATTTTGGCAGAGTAAGGGTGCTTGTGATTGTGGATATGGAATAAGGGATCTCCATCACCTATTTATAGTTTTTTGGTGGTGGAGTGCTGACCCATGGTTTTAGGGAACACATGGTTTTGGGCAGCTGTATAGGGTTTTTTCCTCCTTTTCCTCATTATTTTATATTTTTTATTCCCTTTTTAGGGGATTTTTGCTATTTTTGGAGGAAAAGGGGGTTTTTTTAGCCTTTTTTAAGGCTATTTTGAGGGTTTTGTGGCCTTTTGGAGGCATTTTAGGCCTTTTGGAGGCTTTTTAATGGGATTTTTTGGGATTTTTAATGGAAATATGGTAGGAAAATGGACGAATGAGCCATATAATGTGGTAAATGAGCTAGTGAGCACTTTTTGGGTGTTAACAGATTGCCCCCTGATGTGCGAGGTCAGGAGCTCATCGTATGGCCGATGGACATCATAAGTCATGAATGGTTTTCCTGGGTGTGGAGAGAAGAGAAGAAACAAACTGAAGCCCGGAACAACGATCTCGAACAACTGCAAGGACTAAAAGTACATAACCTCAATAATGGATGAGGAATCATCTGATCATATGGACGAGGCGGGCATTCCCATGCTCGTATCAGGATATAACATAATAATAACAATGGGGTCCAAAAAATGGGGACCTGAAATATACATGACCTCAAATACTGACTGAGGAATAATCTCAATATATGGACGAGGCGGGCATACCCATGCTCGTATCAAGATACATAAACAGAACTGTGAGGCCCGAAAAGGGGGACCTGTAAGATACATGACCACTGTGTACATCATAAGGGTCTAGAGGGGACACAAATCTGGGACATACTGCGGAGCGGATCATGTGTGAACTGCAGAACTGGTGCACTGGAACAATCAACAGTGCTACTGAGTGTGGTACCAAAGGAACTGATGAGCTGGTGGATCATAGTGATTGGGGTCATACTCTCCATGGTACACTGGACTGGAACTGAAATAGGTACTCAAGGAAGCAGAGAACTGGATGGCTTCCGAATACAATCGCCAACGCAGCCCGGACATCCACGGGAACATACAACTGGGCGTTCCGAAATGACTCACCAATGTGCTAGAGTCGGGGGAAATCCGGGGTCTTCGACTAAAAACTAATGGGATATAATCCTACACGATCCTCAACGATGCGATCAAGGTGCTGAAGTCGAGCATGTGAGGAACAACCACTCGGAGAGGCAATTATGACTCCTCTCAGAAAGATCCGTAGGCACTTACCACAAATGGTGATAAGTCCAAGGCGTAGGGACCTCTGGGCCTATCCTCTAGAATAGAGGAGCTGTCGTCGACAGAGGGAGACCTGCAACTATCAAGGCAATGATGTTTCCTTGACAGGAGCGCGAGGTAAACAACCGAAATACTGATGACAGGACGGACAAACTGTGGAGGGATAACTGGGCAAGTAGAGTGGGTGGACTCAAACTTCCTTTGTTCAGAGTATGGTGATGGGAATGATCTGGCAGCATATGAAACTGACGGAGGGGAAAGGGATCATAGTTGTACTGGCTCTGGGGAGGTGACTAGGCTGAGGGAGACTCAAGCTGGTATAAAATGGCAGGAGACTGCAGAATACTCTGAACAAAGGCGACCTGATTGGGGTTGCTGCCGAGATGATCGATCATTGTGCCAGGAGGCACGGGAGGGTACTTCTTCATGGGTTAAGGAACTAGAAGAAGTATGTGTATAAAATGATACTGTCGTGTGGATTTTACGAGCCCAGGACAGTTCATGCTCGTGGTTGCTTTCAATTTTAAGGAGTCTGAAAGCGATAAGAAGACTCTGAAGTGATGGAATGGTACTGTCGTGTGGATTTAACGAGCCCAGGACAGCGTATGCTCGTGGTTGCTTTCAATTTTAGAGAGTCTGAAAGCAAGTAAGAAGACTCCAGGGGGTTGCTTTTTCGTAGATTTAGTCTCCAAGGCCCAAAGAAGCATAAAAGGATGCAATGAAGAACTCTTCTAGCCGGTGTGACTAGAGTATTCCTTTCTCGTAATTAGTCTACCAGGTCCGGAAAAGGGTTAAACTTATATTAGGTAGACGCCCTTTCAGGTACTTTAACGAGCATGAAAGGAAGCAAGATTGCTCGGCGATCTTTTCATTCTTTTAGGAGTCAGAAAAGAGCTTAACAGAAACTCCCTAAGTGCCTTTTTCGTAAAGGACTTGTCCGGCCCGAAAAAGGGATAAAATTATACCGAAAAAAAGGAATGGCCAGGCAAGGAGGAAGTGTTCAATCAAGGATCAGTAATGATGACCGAGAACGAGGGTAGGGGGGAACACTGGTGGGCCTCCTTGCGGGGTAGATGAAATGGTGGAAAAATAACGAGACATTTGCAGTATGACAGGAGTGAATGGCTCATGTAAAAATGTGGAACAATCCGACAGTGGCCGATGTGGCGCGCAAACCGAGGCAGCAAGGTGTTGGGACACAATGTTGAAATTGTACCAAGTGAGAGCGAGAAATGATCTCAAGCATCATCACGAGCTCGGAAAAATGAATCCGGCGATATAAAGGATGTCAAAAATGGGTAACGGCTGATGTGGCACGCAAACCGAGGTGACGAGGGCATTTTGAAAAAAAGCCCAGAAAATCTGGAGGTGAGGGCGAGAAATGATCTCAAGCGTCATCACCAGCTCAGAAAAATGAATCTGATGATATAAAATGTGTGAAAAATGGGTAACGACCGATGTGGCACGCAAACCGAGGCGACAAGTGGTGTCTAAAAAATGGGTAACGACCAATGTGGCACGCAAACCGAGGTGACTGGGGGTTTTTTGGAAAAAAGACCCAAAAAATATTGGGGTGAGAGCGAGAAATGATCTCAAGCATCATCACGGGCACGGAAATATGAATCCGGCGGTGCAAATGGTGCGAAAAAATGGAGGGCATAATACTAGGTGTATCATGATGGCCCGCGGGGGCAGAATACTAGGTGTATAAAATCAAATCAAATCTACAAGTGATATGTGACCCCAAAAAATGGTTGAGATCACAAGTGTGAAAAAGTGAGCAGGGTTAATGACTTGCCCCCATGCTATGTGCATGGGTTTTGTGATTGTGGATCACATTTGTCTGGGTTTGAACAATGGGTTCATTGACGTGCTGAGATAGATGTGATGGAGAAGGTTCAAAATGATTGATCGTGCCCCCTATCCCAGGGTCGATGGAATCTATTATGCCCCTAGACTCAGAGGTGTCAAGGTGGTGCTCTATGATGGCGGGGTCAAGACCAGGCATGCTGGTGGAGGACCAAGCAAAGATATCACGGAACTCTCTGAAGAGTTGTCTATAATCCTCAATCTCCCGCTCGCTGCAGGAGGCTCCTAAAGTGATGAGTTCAGGGGCATATCCTGGGAACTTTGAGGGAGGAAGAGGATGTTGTTTCTGACGAACGAGGGGTACACCAGGCCATGTGTCAATGTGGTGCTCTATAATGGCAGGGTCAAGACCAGGTATTTCAGTATAGGACCAGGCAAAGACATCACGGAATTCTTTGAAAAGGTTTATGTAGTCCTCAATCTCTGGTTTACAGCAGGAGGCTCCTAAAGTGATGAGTTCAGGGGCACGTCCTGGGGAAGCGATATCAACTTGGATGACAGGTGAGATGTTGGCCATGTTACCGTCCTCGAAGGCATCAGGAGCAGGAATAGGGTCCTTAAACCAGTCGACCTTAGTGGGGAGGAAGTCTTTGGATTCAACTGCGTATTGGGTAGCGGTGCTAGAGGAGGATTCTGCTGGGATGAAGTAGGAACGATGATGCATATCATCCCAAGGATAATCTGGGGCGGTAAGGGCCTCAAGAATCTCCTCATCAGTACGGAGAATGTGCGTCGTCAAATCGTTTGACGAGGGGGTAGTGGTGGAAGAGATCATGTAGATGGTATTAACCTCTCCGGAAGGTGAAGAGTCTAGGGGGTAGATCTCCTCAATGGTGGGCGGTGCCGTCTCAAGATCCAGATTGTTCATCTCATAGAGAGTCGCTCTGTAATCCGGGAGATCGGGACAATGATGGGAGTAATGCCCGTAAACACCGCATATGGCGCAAGAGTGGTTGGTGCGTAGGGACTTGTCTTTAGGTTTAGGAGTGGGGTTTAGTTCGACAGTTGGGATGTTGGGGTCATCATCGAGCATCTGCATGTGCTTCTGTAATGCTGGTAACTGAGGGCATTGGTGGGTCGCATGGCCCAACTCGTCACACAGCGAGCATTTGGGAGGAGCACGAAATACTGGAGGGTTTTTTACTGTCTTTGCAGGTGGTACAGCAGTGTAAGGTTGTGGACCTCTGCCCCCAGTGGGTTTGGGAGTAGGAGGGGGGGTCGTGGAGGACGAAGGGGTAGAAACACCAGGAGGTGGCTGAGTGGTAGTAGCCATGGGTTGCACCGGTTGGAGGACGACATCTGGTGTCGGCGGGCGAACGGGAGGCGAAAGATACCATACAGGTAATCCTAAGGTTAACCCAGGGAGGCTAAGGGTAGCCATGACCGGGGCGCTTACTACTCCCGATGGAGGGACTAGAAAGGGGATCGTATGGATCGGTGTAACACCAATGTGGCTAGGTACCAATGGGGTTTTAGGCAACAAGGGTTGATTATTAGGTGGTAGGTTGTCGTGGGACAAGGTACATAAGTCAGACATTTCGGGCGTAGATGACGGCGGAGGAATGGATTGAAAGGTGGAGGTCATTGGCGCGTCCGAGTAAACCCCAGGCCCCGTAGAGGAAACAAACGAGGTGGTGGCATGAGAAACAGGTTGTTCAACCATGGGGAGAACATTTTCAGGTGCCGCAGGAGCACTGGGATCATAGTAGGTGAGCTGGTCAACCTTAACCACGCGTCCCTCATGGGGGAACATCATGGTGCGAAAGACGGAAGAGGCAACCGCCCGCATGGCATACATGTAGTTGCGGCCAAGTAAAAGGTTATAATCCAATTGGGCATTGATTACCTCAATGTCAATGAGTACAGTTTTGCCACCTAACTGGACGGGGACATTGGCTAGGAGGCCTTGGGGCTGAGCCGAACGACCGTCGTAGGCGCGTAATGCAGTGGTGGACTGCTGGAGAGGAGGGGATCCTAGCTTCTGCCATACAAATGTCGACATGACGCATGTGGAGGCACCCTCATCGATGATGCACCGATGGATGACAAGATTCCTAATGGAGACAGTAACTTGGAATGCTAAGCTGGAAGGTAGGCGTGGTTCAGACTGGTCTAAATCAAAGGCCATCAAATGCGAATCAGTTGGGTCAATCCCCCCAATGGTGGAAAGTAAAGTCTTGCGCTGGGAAGGGCAGTTCTTCAAGACTTCTAACGCAGACATGGCTGCGGGAGACTGGGCTAGGTCGTCTACGATGTTGTAGTTTGACGCAGCGCACGCAGTAGGGTTATTGTTGATTCGGCGAAGTGGGAAATGAGGTGCTTTCGCAGCGCCGTCTATGGGAGGCGGAGGTATACGTAACGCCTGATCGGTGGGATGAGCGTTAGTAGGTTTATCCGTGGGAGGGGCTTCTGAGGTGGAGCCGTATTGGTTCCGACGGGTCTGGAGGTTGACATCAGCAGATGACATCATCAGTAAGTGGTGGGTATCTGAGTCAAACATGGGTTGATCAAGAGCAGCGAAAGTGATCTGTTGTTGTTGGGGCGCATTGGCTTGATGGGGAGCCAACGGCTGAGTGTTCACTACGCCTTGGGTCGGTAATGGGTTTTGCAGCACCAAAGGGGGTTGCTGAGGTTGGCGGGGGTTGGGCGATGCTTGGGGAGCCGCATGCCCTTGGCAATGGGCCTCATCAACCCAGAGCTGCCGAGCTCGCTCCAAGTGTGGGCAAGCATGTGTGTAATGTCCATAGACCCCGCAAATAGAACAAGGGTGGTTTGTTCGCAGATTGGGGTTTTTGGCCTGCTTGGGCGGGCGATCAGGGTTTTGATTAGCGGGGGCCGCATTATTGTTGTCGGGGGGATTAGCCTGTTGGCCAGCTTGGTCGGCAGGTTGGTTGTTCCCACGATTACGGCCTTTGCCACGGTTCTGTTGGCCCTGGTTACGTTGGTTATTCTGGTTTTGCTGCGGGTTTTGCTGGGCATGAACTTGCCCTTGGGCAGCAGGTGGATTTTGAGGTTGCGCAGGTGCGGGAGCAGGCTGCGGAGGATGATATGTAGGTTGAGGCTGAGCAGGTGCAGCAACTTGAGGGGGTTGCTGATAGGACTGCGGAGCAGGTGGTGGATGTGCCGCAGGGGCTGCCTAGGGCGTATAATAAGCGGGTTGGGCTTGTGGAGGCGCAGGAGCTGGGGCAACCTGCTGATGGTAGTAAGGCTGAGGGGCGACTGGAGGAGCATAAGCAGGAGTCGCATACCCGAAGCACTGAGGTGGACATGAGGGTCCATGGGAATGGTGATGTGTCATGGGAGCATACGAGTTGGTTGCTCCAGACTGGGAGGTAGCCCGCGACAAGTCGGGGCCAGGGGTAGGACGTGCTATAGAAAATGGTTGGGGATGCGAAGAAACACAGCCAATGATACCATCTGCAGCGTGGGATGCCCCCGGCGCATCATGCTGGGAGGACTCGCCGCGAGGGGCGTCAGGTATAATGGTATAAAGGTAACCCGATTGAGCGTAAATGAGGTCGAACTGTTGGGCCTTAAGGATGGCTTCTTCTTCAGACTGGGGTCTTTCTGAGGCCACATCCTTAGCGATAACCGGGAGAAGGGATTTGAGGAACCAATCTAGGAAGATACGGTCATCAAGTTTGATCTTGCATAAGCTACGGCGTCGACGCCACTCATGGATGTGGTCCGTGATATGGGTAGCCATGTTTTGTCTACAAGATAGAAGGATCTCAATGCCCGCGTCATAGCGGACAGGCAACTGGAAGAACTGCAGGAAGTTCGAGGCCAGGGAAGCAAAGGTGGCGTGGGTCCCATGAGGCTGCTCAATATACCACTTGGCTGCAGAGCCAGTGAAGGTGCGCTGTAAGAGACGGAGGTGAACAGAGTTGTCCACTATGGAGTTAGAGGAACACCATAGGTGGAAAGACATGATATGGTTTTGTGGGTCCTCACCGGCCTTGCCCTAGAACTTAGGGATGTCCGAGGGGAGCTTGGTAGGCATATGAGGCCATGTAGGGTCGTGTCGAATAGGATCGTTGGTCAATCTGGCCAGGTCAGGTAGGTTGAGGCTAGCCATGAATGGCAAACTGGAAGAAGGATGTGACACAGTAGTGCTTTGGACCAAGTTGGGGCCAGTGCCCCCAAGTGGAGGGACAAGATTTAGGGTGGTGCCCCCAAGTGGGGGAACTGAGGTAGTGGAGGATGGTCCAGTACCACCATGGGTAGTGTGAGCCACTGATGTAGTGGAGATAGGTATTCCTGCTGCAGGAATAGGTACCGTGAGGGGAACGGTAGATGGGTGCCCCATGGAGGTCATACCAAAAACAGGTGTAGTAACTAGTGTAGTGGTGGATGTGCCACCAATGGTCCCTATGACAAATGGAGTGGAAGTCGTGCCAGCCATGGGGCTAGTAGGGGCAGTAAAAATAGGGTTCTCATACTCTTCGTCAGAATCAGAGGTAAAGTAGGGGGCGTCACTATCTGGTGACGGAGTCCTACGTCGCTGACGAGTGGAGTCAAGTGACAAGGCTCTAGATCTGTGATGAGTGGTATCAACGGACAATGATCGGAATCTATGACGGGTGGTGTCGAGAGAACCGTGCTGTGGGGGCTCGCCCCCGAGGCGCCGAGAATGTCTTGGGGACTCAATGGTGACAGATGGTGTCAAATCTCTGTGGGTTGTGGTGAGTATAAAAACAGCTCAAAAATCCTAATGCAACCGAGTGTGCAGGAGGAGAGCTAAAAAGCAAGGCACTCAGGCCAACAACCAACTCAAAACACCCACTGCAGTAGCTGTGCTACAATAGGTGGAGTAACAACAAAGATGGTCAGAATACCAACAAGCAGCAGGTTTCCTAGAAAGAAAAAATGGTGGACTCACTAGACCAAAGGGAGGTAAAGGAGCATGCAAACACCTAGCTAAAAGTATTCTGACTCAACTAAACATATCCTCTGCAAGGTGATGAAATCCAAGTCAGACAATATGAGTAGGAAAGCCAAGTGGCTATGATATCCCCCTACCGGGAGGGACACCGGGTAGTCAATCCTAGAAGAATGGCAACTAAGATACCCCGTTCATGACACGTCCAGAAAGGTGAATCTGCCTTTTAGTTCGTTGACCGCAATACCCCTATACAAGGATATCCCGCGAACCGCGAAAGGTAGCCCTTCGGTTACTGAATGGAGTGCAGTATTCCACTCAGGCCTCCGGAACCAGTCTCCCGACTTCAACCCTCCTAAGGGAGAGGCCCTCTGATAAACTGGTCGTGACCGTGCCAAAAAGTACTAGGGGATTTTGGTTCCCTATTTGGACAACAACTATGTCTCAAGTGAAATAACCAAGGGGTGTTATTGGAAGCCTATCCCCCTGATCCTACCTAACTACAATGATTCTTTTGTGTTCCCCAAGTGGGGTTAGAATGTTGGTTTAATTAGGTACTTTTTAAGGCTCACTTGATTTATGTGACAGAGTGTGTGCTCGTGAGGTGTTGAACCCAAAACTAGAAGTGCCACGAGGGGGGCCACTTCCAATCTATCAATAATACTGAAATTGAAAGTTTAACTTGCAAAATTTTCTGAAAAAATACTAAAATTTGTAAAATGAAATCTGTAAAAGGAACAGAAATTATGTTGCAGAAAGGCTGTAAGGTAGTGAGGCTGCAGGTGGGACAGAGGGCTGTTCAGATGCAAAAAATATTGCAGCAAAAGGGGCTGGGCTCAAAACAGGAAAAGAGCAGAAATCAGACCGCGGGTCTGTGGCGGATCAGAACAGGCCGACCGCGGGTTTGAGGGAAACAGCGGCGGTCAGGTCGCGGCTATCTGGCCAACAGAGGCAGTCGGGATGCAGGAAACAGGGAAAAAGACGCAGTCGGGTCGCGGCAAAAGGGCTAACAGACGCAGTCGAAACGCCAGAAAGAGGCTGAGAGCCGCAGTCGGGACGCGGGAAAATGGCCGACAGGCGCAGTCAGATCGCGGCAAACAGGCTGATTAGCCACGATCGGATCGCAGGTAACAGACTTGAATCCGCCGGCGGGGCGTCGGAAGCAGTCTGAGAGCCGCGGTCGGATCGCAGGTAAAGGCCTGAAAGGCGCGGTCGGGACGCGACTGCAGAGGGAAAAAACGCGGTATGCGGCGGCCGAAAGGAACAGCCGAAAGGAAAAAATTTAAAAAACGGAAACCAGAAATTCAAAAACTAGGGGAGTCGCCAAAACTGTAGCTAGGGTTTTACCCCTAGCTTGTGCAAATGAGCACCTACTAAGGAGAATGGACTCCTTAGTAGCAGTTCAGTATATTAAACTAATTAAGCTAAAACAGAAATTAAATTACTTCTAAAACATGCATGAAACATAAACATCAAATTTGAAGAATGGCCTTTTGTATTGATGTTACCTTCAATGTAAAGGTTTGATGAAGCCCTTTGCAGTGTCCAAGAGGATGCTCCAAGCTTCAATATGCTCCTTCTCCTTCTCCAATGATGGGAATGGGCCAAAGGTGGCTCTCAAGGTGAAAATAGTTCAATGGTGAACTAGGGTTTCGAGAGAGATTTTGGCAGAGTAAGGGTGCTTGTGATTGTGGATATGGAATAAGGGATCTCCATCACCTATTTATAGTTTTTTGGTGGTGGAGTGCTGACCCATGGTTTTAGGGAACACATGGTTTTGGGCAGCTGTATAGGGTTTTTTCCTCCTTTTCCTCATTATTTTATATTTTTTATTCCCTTTTTAGGGGATTTTTGCTATTTTTGGAGGAAAAGGGGGTTTTTTAGCCTTTTTTAGGCTATTTTGAGGGTTTTGTGGCCTTTTGGATGCATTTTAGGCCTTTTGGAGGCTTTTTAATGGGATTTTTTGGGATTTTTAATGGAAATATGGTAGGAAAATGGACGAATGAGCCATATAATGTGGTAAATGAGCTAGTGAGCACTTTTTGGGTGTTAACACTGTCCACGACTGTTGAGCTTTTTCCCGCAGTCCGACCGCCTAGATTTGCCACAGACCCGCGGTCTATTTTCTGCACTTTTTTCCTTGTTTTGAACGCAGCACTTTGCTGCAATATTTTCTGCACCTACACAACCATCTGTCCTATCTGCAGCCATACTTCCCTACAGCCTTTTTTCTGCAGTATTACTTTTTTTCCATTTACAAAATATTTTTTAAGTTTCAGCATTTTAAGTAAAAAGAGAAAATTTTGCATTTTAAAGTTTCAATTTCTGCATTGATATTTTTAGTTAGAGAGTTGCCCACCCCGTGGCACTTTTACTTGGGTTCATTTCACACGCACACACTCTATCACCTAATTCAAGTGAGCCCTAAAATACTACTTAACACAACCAACATTCTAACCCCACTTGGGGAACACATAAGAAATTTTGTAGTTAGGTAGGATCGGGGGAATAGGCATCCAAATAACACCCCTCGGTTTCTTACACTTGAGACATAGCTGTTGTCCATTAGGGAACCAAAATCCCCTAGTATTTTTTGGCACGGTCCCAACCAGTTTATCAGAGGGCCTCTCCCCTAGGAGGGTTGAAGTCTCCAGACTGGTTCCGCAGGCATGAGTGGAATACCGTAATCCATTCAGTAACCAAAGGCTACCTTTCGCAGTTCTCGGGGTATCACCTCTATGGGGATACCGCGGTGATAGAACCAAACGAAAGATTCACCTTTTCTGGACGTGTCATGAACGGGGTATCTTAGTTGCCTTTCTTCTAGGATTGACTACCCGGTGTCCCTCTCGGTAGGGGGATATCTTTAGCCACTTGGCTCTACTATCCATATTATCTAACTTGGATTTCATCACCTTGCAGAGGATATGTCTAGTTGAGTCAGAATACTATTTAGCTAGGTGTTTGCATGCTCCCTTACCTCCTTTTGGTCTAGCGAGTCCACTATTTTTATTTTTTAGGAAACCTGCTGCTTGTTGGTATTCTGACCATTTCTATTGATACTCCACTTATTGTAGCACAGCTGTTACAGTAAGTGTTTTGAGTTGGTTGTTGGCCTGAGTGCCATATTTTTTGAGCTCTCCTTCTGCACATTCGGTTGCATTAAGGTTTTTGAGCTGTTTTTCACTCAAACACAACCCCCAGATATTTGACACCATCTGTCACCATTGAGTCCCCGAGACATTCTCGACACCTCCGAGGCGAGCCCCCATAGCACGGTTCACTTGAAACCACTCGTCATAGACATAGATCTTCATCACTTGATACCACTCATCATAGATCTCGAGCTTTGTCCCTTGACTCCACTCGTCAACGGCATAGAACTCCGTCACCTGATCTTGACGCACCTTATTTTACCTCTGATTCTAAGGAAGAGTCCGAGAACCCCATTTACACTGCACCAACTAGCCCCATGCCTGGCATGACTTCCACCCCTTTCTTTGTAGGGACCATTGGTGGCACATCCACCACCACACCAGCTACCACACCTTCTTTCGGTCTGCCCTCAATGGGGCCCACAACTACCATTCCGATCACTGCACCGATTCCAATAGCTGGCATACCTATTCCCACTCCATCAGTGACCCCCTTTACCCTTGGCGGTGGAGGACCATCCCATACCACTTTCGTTCCTCCACTTGGACGAAACATCCCAAACATTGCCCCTCCACTTGGGGGCATTGGCTCCACCATGGTCACACCCACTAGTATGTCACATCCTTCTACTAGTTTTCCATTCATGGCTAGTCTCAACCTTCCTGACCTAGCTAGATTGACTAAGGATCCCATCAGACACGACCCCGCGTGGCCTCACATGCCCACAAAGCTCCCCTCTGACATCCCTAAGTTTGAGGGAAAGGCAGGTGAGGACCCCCAGAACCATATTATGTCCTTCCATCTATGGTGTTCCTCTAACTCCATAGTGGACGAATTTTTTTGCCTCCGTCTGTTATAGAGCACCCTCACTGGCTCTGCAGCTAAGTGGTACATCGAGCAGCCCCATGGGACCCATGCCACCTTTACCTCCCTTGCCTCGACTTTCCTATAGTTCTTTCAGTTACTTGTCCGCTATGACGCGGCAGTTGAGATCCTACTGTCTTGCAGACAGAACACGGCTACCCACATCACTGACCACATTCATGAGTGGCGTCGATGCCGCAGCCTCTGCAAAATCAAATTAGATGACCGTATCTTCTTAGATTGGTTTCTAAAATCCCTCCTTCTTGTCATTGCCAAGGATGTGGCATCCGAATGACCTCAGTCCGAAGAAGAGGCGATCCTCAAAGCCCAGCAATTTGACCTCATTTATGCCCAATTGGGTTATCTATATACCATCATACCTGACGCCCCTTGCGGTGATTCATCCCAACACAATGCGCCGGGGGCATCCCATGCCGCAGACGGCATCATTGGCCATGTTGCCTCGCATCGCCAACCCTTTTCCATAGCATGTTCTAGCCATGGCCCTGACCTTTCATGGGATACATCTCAATCCAGAGCAACCAATTCGTATGCTCCCATGACACATAACCACCATTCCCAAAGACCCTCCTGTCCACCTCAGTGATTTGGTCATAAATCCCCAGCTTATGCCCCCCCGGTCGCATCACATCCATATTACCACCCATAGGCTGCACCTGCTCCTGTGTCCTCTCAAGCCCAACCTGCCTATTACGCGCCACAAGCAGCCCCTGCAGCCAACCCACAACCCATTCCGCAGACGTATCAGCAATCCCCGCAAGCTTCAGCACCTGCGCAGCCTCCACCTACTTACTATCCACCGCAGCCTGCTCCCGCACCTGCACAACCACAGAACCCACCTGCTGCCCAACGGAAAGTGTACGCCCAACAGAACCCGCAGCAGAACCAAAATAACCAACGTCAACAGGGCCAGCAAAATCATGGCAAAGGCCGTAACCGTGGGAACAACCCTCCTCCAGACCAAGGTGGTCAACCTCCCAATCCCCCAAACAACAATAACGTGGGACTTGCTAACCAGAAGCCTGATCGGCCGCCCAAGTAGGCCAAAAATCCTAATTTACAAACAAACCATCTTTGTTCTATTTGCGGGGTCTATGGCCACTACACACATGCTTTCCCACATTTGGAGTGAGCTCGGAAACTCTGGATTGATGATGCCCATCGCCAAGGGCACGCGGCTCCTCAAGCGCCACCCAACCCCCCACCACCTCAGCATCAACCTTCAGTGCTGCAAAACCCCTTACCAACCCAAGGCGTAGTGAACACTCAGTCATTGGCTCCCCCTCAAGGCAACGCGCCACCAAAACAACAGATCACTTATGCCACGCCTGATCAACCCATGTTAGACTCAGGTACCCACCACTTATTAATGATGTCATCCATCGATGTCAACCTCCAAACCCATCGGAACTAATATGGCTCCACCCCTGAAGCCTCTCCCGCCAACAAAAACACTAACGCTCATCCCACTGATCAGATGTTACGTATACCTCCGGCTCCACTCGATGGCGCCTCCAAAGCACCTCACTTCCCACTTCGTCACATCAACAATAATCCCAATGCTCGCGCTGTGTCTAATTACAACATTGTAGATGAATTAGCCCAGTATCCCGCATCCATGTCTGCGTTAGAAGTCTTAAAAAAATGTCCTTCACAGTGCAAGACTTTTCTCTCCGCCATTGGTGCTATTGACCCAAATGATTCACGACTGATGGCCTTCGATTTGGACCAATCCGAACCATGCCTGCCTTCCACTTTAGCATTCCAAGTTTCTATTTCCATTCAGAATCTTGTCATCCATCGGTGCATTATCGATGAAGGTGCCTCTACATGCGTTATGTCCACATTCGTTTGGCAGAAGTTGGGATCCCCTACTCTACAGCAGTCCACCACTGCGTTGCGAGCCTACGACGGCCGTTCGGCTCAACCCCAAGGTCTCTTAGCTAATGTCCCCCTCCAGTTGGCTGGAAAAACCGTGCTTATCGACATAGAGGTCATCAATTCCCAACTTGATTATAACCTCTTACTTGGCCGCAGCTACATGTATGCCATGCGGGCGGTTGCCTCATCCGTTTTTCGTACCATGATGTTCCCCCATGACGGATGTGTGGTCAAGGTCGACCAACTCACCTACTACGATCCCAATGCCCCCGCTGCACCCGAAAATGTTCTCCCCATTGTTGAACAACCTATTGGTGGTGGAACCACCTCGTTTGTTTCCTCTGTGGGACCCAGAGTTTACTCAGATACGCTGATGACCTCAACATTCCATTCCATTCCACCCCCATCACCCACAACCGAAGTATCTGACCTATGTACCCTTTCCCACAATATACAAACACCCAACACTCAACCGCCCTTGTTACCCAAACCACCATTGGTACCTAGTCACATTGGTGTTACACCCATCCACACAATTCCCTTCCTATTCCCTCCTTCGGGCATAGTAAGTGCCCCGGTTATGGCTACTCTTAGCCTCCCCGGGTTAACCTTGGGATTACCCATGTGGTATATTTCACCTCCCGTTCCCCCGCCAACACCAAATGTTGTCCTGCAACCGGTGCAACCCATTTCCACTACTAGTCAACCACCTCCCGGTGTCACTACCCCTTCGTCATCCATGAATCCCCCCCATCTTATCAAGCACACTGGGGGCAGAGGCCCACAACCATACACTGCCGTACCCCCGCCCAAAACATTTAAACACCCCCCATGTTTCGTGCTCCTCCCAAATGCTCGTTGTGTGATGAGTTAGGCCATCCAACTCATCAATGTCCAAAATTACCTGCATTATAGGAACACATGCAAATGCTTGACGATGACCCCAAGATCCCGGTTGTCGAACTCGATCCAACCCCCAAGCCTCATGATAAATCACTGCGTACCAACCACCCTTGTGCAATATGCGGTATTTACGGCCATTACTCACATCATTGTCCTGATCTCCCAGATTACATAGCAGCTCTCTATGAGATGAATAATTTGGACCTTGAGACGGCACACCCCACAATTGAGGAGATCCACCCCCATGTGTCACCCCCATCTGGAGAGATTAACACCATTTATATTATCTCTTCGACTACCGCTCCCTCATCAATCAATTTGACAACGCAAAGTTTTTGCAATGATGAGGAGATTCTAGAGGCTCTCACTGCCCCGGATTATCCCTGGGACGACATGCACCATCATTCCTATTTCCTCCCAGAAGAGTCCTCCTCCACCATAGCTACTCAATTTGTGGTTGAGTCCAAAGATTTCCTTCCCACTAAAGTCGACTAGTTTAAGGATCCCATTCCTGCTCCTGATGCGTTTAAGGAAGGTAACATGGCCAACATTTCCCCTGTCATCCACATCGATATCTCTGACCCACCTGGTGCTCTTGAAATCATTACATTAGGATCCTCCTGCAGTGAGTATGAGATTGGGGAGTACAAAAAACGTTTCCAAGAGTTCTGTGATGTCTTTGCCTGGTCCTATACCGAAATGCCTGGTCTTGACCCCGCTATTATAGAGCACCGCATTGAAACCTCTAAGTTAGGGGGCATAATAGATTACCTCGACCCTCGGATAGGGGGCATGATCAATCATTTTGAACCTTCCCCATCACATCTATCTCAGCACGTCTATGACCCCCTTGTTCAAACCAACACATATGTGATCCACAATCACAAACCCCCTGCACATCACATGGGAGCAAGTCATTAACCCTGCTCACTTTTTCACATGCATGATCTCAACCATTTTTGAGGTCACATGTCACTTGTATATAGGATTTGATTTGATACGCCTAGTATTTCACCCTCACAAGCCATCATTTCTCCGCACCACTGCATCCTTGGCTTGGTGGGATCACCTTTATTTGCAACCATTTTTTAACCTAGTCATTTCCTTTGACCATTCCAGAGTCCTTATGACCTCCGTTTTTTGCACCATGTGCACTGCCGGATTCATATTTCTGTGCTTGTGATGAAGCTTGAGATCATTTCTCGCTCTCACCAGAACCTTTCTTGACATCGTGACATTTCACCTTGTTGCTGTAATTTGCGTGCCACATCGACTGTCGCCCATTTTTGACATACTTTATATCATCAGATTCATTTTTCCGAGCCCATGATGATGCTTGAGATCATTTCTAGCTCTCACCCCCACATTTTTCGGGTATTTTTTCCAAAACACCCCCCATCGCCTCGGTTTGCACGACACATCGGCCGTTATCCATTTTTGACACTTTTTATATCGTCGGATTCATTTTTCCGAGCTCATGATGATGCTTGAGATCATTTCTCGCTCTCACCCCTCGTCGCCTCGGTTTGCGTGACACATCGGCCGTTACCCATTTTTGACACTTTATATATCACCGGATTCATTTTTTCGAGCTCGTGATGATGCTTGAGATCCTTTCTCGCTCTCACCAGGTACAATGGAAACATTGTGTCCCAACACCTTGCTGCCTCAGTTTGCGCGCCACATTGACCACCATCGGATTGTTCCACATTTTTACATGAGCCTTTCACTCCTATCATACTGCACTTATTTCGTTATTTTTCCACCATTCATTACCCCGCAAGAAGGTCCACCAGTGTTCCCCCTTACCCTCATTCTTGGTCATCATTACTGTTCCTTGATTGAGCACTTCCTCCTTGCCTGACCATTTATTTTGTTCAGTATAATTTTATCCCTTTTTCGGGCCAGACAAGTCCTTCACGAAAAAGGAACTTAGGGAGTTTCTGTTAATCTCTTTTCTGACTCCTAAAACAATGAAAATATCGCCGAGCAATCTTGCTTCCTTTCATGCTCGTTAAAGTACCTGAAAGGGCATCTATCTTGTTAAGATTTAATATGCTAAGACAGAAAATAGAAGCATTACATTCCATTTTACAATAATAGCATATACAGGATCACTGAAGAAACAACAAGCACAGCATAAACACAAGAGACACAAATTTATCCTGGGAAACCCTCATGGGGTAGAAAACCCAGCAAAGATTTCTCAATATAGATGACTAGCAATATACAAAGATGCAAACCAAAGACATGATCTCCTCCTCCACCATAGCAGACCTCTCCTCCACAAGTGCGCTACTCTCAAGTGAGTGTGTCAAATGAGGAATACACCTCCTCTATTTATACACTACTCTGACATGTCTTTTACACAATACATGTAGGCTCGTATTTAACCATTAGGTTAAATACCCTATTATAACTGACTGGGCCGACCCCACTAGGGTGGTCTAATAACCCTTTGACCCACATAACACATACAGGGCCGACCCCCACTAGGGAAGTTTAATAACCCAAGTTACCACATTCCGACGGAGGAATAAACATCTCCGGATATACAATAAGATCTTCACGGAGGAATGAAACATCTCCAGAATAATAAAGTACAAATATAATATTCTTTGAAGTTACAATATCTCAACACTCCCCCTTAACGAGAAGGATATTATAACAGCATCTGCACGAGCAAGGAGTCATTAACATCATACATGATACATCTATAAATCATTGGAAGCTTTCTCAACATCATCAGTAACTTAAGCAGTTACTGGAACATCTTCAATACTGGATCTTTATCTTCTGCAGCACTCAAATAGCTACAACAACATCAACATATGAATCCTCATGATCATCAGCATCATCATCACATGATCATTAGCATCCTCATCAGGATCAACACGATCAGCATTGTCACATCATCTCGATCTACAACATCTGGATCATCTCGATCTACAGCATCTGGATCATCTCGATCTACAGTATTAGTATCCACACCAATACAAGTATACACATCATCAATACAAGTATCCATACCAATACAAGTATACATATCATCAATACAAGTATCCACACAAATACAAGTATACACATCATCAATACAAGTATCCATACAAATACAAGTATACACATCATCAATACAAGTATCCACACAATACAAGTATACACTGCAACACAAACAATCATATTACAGGATGATCAATCCTGCTCTCTTTAGGACATAGGTCCATGGATGATGCAATCCTGTCATGTACCCTTTTGAACTGAGGTCCAAGGACGATCCAGTCCTACCATGTACCTTTTGAACCGAGGTCCAGGGATGATCCAGTCCTATCATGTACCTTTTGAACCGAAGTCCAGGGACTATCCAGTCCTATCATGTACCTTTTGAACCGAATTCCAGGGATGATCCAGTCCTATCATGTACCTTTTGAACCGAAGTCCAGGGACGATCCAGTCCTATCATTCCATTCTAGGAGATCTCTTGTCTATGGCTCAATTCACAGGACTATGGTTCGAGGACGATACAATCTCCTTACCTGTTCATTCAGGATTTTGTTCTCGGAGACATCTTGTCTACGGCTCACTTCACAGGACTATGGTCCGAGGACTATACAATCCCCTTACCTGTTCATTCAGGATTTTTGTTCTCGGAGACATCTTTTCTACGGCTCACTTCACACGACTATGGTCCGAGGACGATACAATACCCTTACCTGTTCATTCAGGATTTTGTTCTCGGAGAAATCTTGTCTACGGCTCACTTCACATGACTATGGTCCGAGGACGATACAATCCCCTTACCTGTTCATTCAGGATTTTGTTCTCGGAGAAATCTTGTCTACGGCTCACTTCACAGGACTATGGTCCGAGGACGATACAATCCCCTTACCTATTCATTCAGGATTTTTGTTCTCGGAGACATCTTGTCTACGGCTCACTTCACAAGACTATGGTCCAAGGACGATACAATCTCCTTACCTGTTCATTCAGTATTTTGCTCTCGAAGACATACGTCTACAGCTCGCTTTAGGACAGAAGTCCAGGGATGATCCAATCCCAACATGTCCACTAAGGACTTCATTCTCGAAGACATATGTCTACGGATCCTTTTAGAGCATATGTTCAAGGATGATGAAATCCCTCTTCTTTCTCGGAGACATTTGTCTACGGATCCTTTTGGAACATATGTTCAAGGATGATGCAATCCCTCTTCTTTCTCAGAGACATCTGTCTACAGATCCTTTTGAACATATGTTCAAGGATGATGCAATCCCTCTTCTTTCTCGGAGACATCTATCTACAGATCCTTTTAGAACATATGTTCAAGGATGATGCAATCCCTCTTCTTTCTCGGAGACATCTGTCTACAGATCCTTTTAGAACATATGTTCAAGGATGATGCAATCCCTCTTCTTTCTCGGAGACATCTATCTACAGATCCTTTTAGAACATATGTTCAAGGATGATGCAATCCCCTTGTCAACTTAGACCCTATCTAAGGACCATCCACCAACCTCTCTATTGGCATCACTAATATAGGTATCCTCATCATCGACCTCACTGTCGATGTAGGCAATCTCATCATGAGTGATCACATCACTCCCCCTTTCGAGGAGGGTCCTTCTGAACTATATTAAGTTTGTCTCAGAAAACTTTACTTGAGGTAGAGGTTTTATTAGTATATCGGATCGGTACAGGTTTGGTTAGTACATCGGATCGGTAGAGGTTTGGTTAGTACATTGGTAAATTGTTACAAATTCGAACTTTATAGTTCCTTTCTACACCATATCTTGTATATAGAAATGCCATATCTCTATGTGCTTTGACTTATCATGGAACACTGGATTCTCTGCCATCTTGATACAAATCTGTTTGTCACATAGGATCACAGTTGGGTCTATCTCTAAGTCAAACAATCCTGAAGCCATACTTCTTCACAACTAGCAGAGCAAGCAGCCGTATATTCCACTTGTGCTAAGATCCACACTAGACTACTTACTGCTAAACCACCATATCATGGCTGATCCCAGACAATAACATCCTCTCGATGTGATCTTCCTGTCTGATACATTGTGTAGCCATCTGAAGTCATGATCTCCAAGATAACATAGATCAAATTCTATCGTATCCTTTAGGTACCTCATCACATGCGTTGCAACTATCAGGTGAACACATCTAGTTTCCACTAGATACTGACTCAAGGTGTTCACAGCAAGGCATATATCTAGCCTGGTATTCGTCAGATACATCAATGACCCAATAATTTGTCTGTACAAAGTTATATACACTAACAGCTTCAAGTTGGAATCCATGAGAGTGGCCATTCCAACATATCAAGTCCTTTTAATATTTCTCAGCATACTTTCCCTGGTTGAGAAAGATTCCTTCTGAGCCTTTCCATACTTCCAGACCTAGGAAGTAATGCATCAATCTGAGATCTTTCATTTTCATTTCTGCAGCCATCTTCTTCTTTCCTTTCATGATCTGTTTCTCATTTCTTGTTAGAAAGAGATCATCCTCATACAATAATAGTATGATCCATAACCTTAAGGTAAAGGTTAGGATCAGCTTTACTTCTGGTAAATCCCAAGCTTGTTAGGAGACTGTCAATTCTCCCTCTGTGACTGAACATCATTCACACTCTGCATTGAGTGATCTTCTTCATATCTATCTATGCCATCTCTCATCAGATGGGTCTACTGATATGAGCCTCAATATCATTTGAACTCTGTGGTGAGTTCCTTCTTGCATCCATGTCATCTATGTATAAAAGCCATATTCAACCTTGTAACAAAGGTTGAGATCCACATCACCCATGATGATCATTAAGCTCATCAATTGACTATCGATCCTGGGTACCCATACAGAACCTGATTTCACACTTCTTCTTTAATTACATCATTAAGATAATGGTCTTATCTTGTCACTTGGAGCAAACATCTCATCATGATTCTCTTCCTCTTTCTAAGAGAATATTCTAGCCACGAGCCTTCTATATTTTGTTTGATTTGTAAATCTTCTTGTTGAACATCCATCATTTGTTTGGTGTTCATCATTCTTCATGATCTTTCCTACAAATCAAAATTAAGTATATGATTAGTAATACTTCATAATCATGAAATCATGTTGACATGATAACCTATTATGCATACAGATATCATTTACATAGTTATGCAACTATCTTGACCAATACTTTGGCACAACACTTTTCCATATCATGTATGCATACAGTGGCTATCTAGATGCCTTCCATCTCTACCAGAACATACTATCGAGAGTGTGCACAGCTCTCAGCATGTCAACAAAGAGGTTTCATTCTAGACAAGCAACAATGGAATGTTTGTCCAACTTACCAATCATATGCATATTAGTAGTATACTGTTCAATGCTCTATGAATATTTACACTCAGCATGATATATTATAGGAATACAAATATGCATACAACCTATTACAGGCAATATCATTTACTATTTCAAATAACAACTCAAATACTTATCTTTTATGTTTGTGTGGTTGCCTCCCGCTTGATCTTCTATATGTCTTTTGAACTTCTATTCATTCTGTACCACTGTGCATGCTCAACTGTGCACTAGTGTCATCCTCATGATCTCATACACAAACATCCATTCATTAGTATATTCTCAATATTATCAAAACATTATAATTCTAAATAATCTTGAATATGTATAGTCATGATCATTAGGATTCAGGGTTTCAAGGAAGTCTTCTTTTACTCATGCATATTCTTGTTTGATCATAGTACTCTTCTGGTTAGTTAAATCATCAAGATAAGAGACATAATATGCATAAACCCTTGATTACTAACTTTATGAATAAGCATAACCAATCATCCCAATTATACTTATATAAGGGATCCTAACACAAGGTAGGATTCTAACTTGACATAGGAAAACATACCTGGATTAGTATACCTGCTTAGTTATGTCTAACATACCTAGACAATATCTTCTTTGTTTTGTTCAATGATTTAGAGATCGTGTGCTAGGACCTGCATATCTCATAGGTTAAGCATAATATAACAAAGTAATACATACCTCGTAAGTAGAACAAATATTATGGATGAGTCTGTGTCTTCATGTTGTCATGGTCATGGAACTTGATTTGGCTTTCGTGATGTACCTGTATTTTGTTAGTAGACAACATCAACCTCATACAACACCATAATACATTAGTACAATCATATAGCCCTAATCAATGAATGTCTTCGATCATTCACATGCATTCATACTATTACTAGGGTGATAAGACAATTCTAACATTAATTAAGATTGTACTAATAAATAATATGAAGACAAACACATTATGAACTTAATCAGGAATCAGATTTCAAGACATACCTGAACCTCCTTAAGTCATACCTGTCGAGACTTCTTGTAGTCTTCTTATGTAAGGCCTTAGCCTCAACTCCCCCTGAAACTTGATCTGGAGCTTGATTAGGGTTTGATAGAGAAACCCCAAAAATTCAATCTTTGACATTCACACTTATGAATGGATGGAAGGACTAGCATACTTCAATTTTGAAATCTCCAAAATTTGACCCCTCAAAATTGCCTTCAAAACTTCTGGATCTTCTGTACAGGATCCCGAACTAGGGTTTGATGAAGGCCACCCTTATTCCTAATCAAAAGGTTCGATCCAAGGTTCTAAACTCTTATTTTTTTTTTCTTCTGAGGAGCTTCCAATCGTGGTTACAAACTTCAAAAATTCCAACTTTTGTTGAAGCCCTAATTTTCCATCTTTCCGATCAAAATCCCGAACTGGGGTTTGATCAAGCCTAGTCTTCTACCCAACCAAAAAATTCGATCTTGGTCTCTAAATTTTGATTTTCTTGAGTAGCATTCAGCCGTGGACTCCGATTCCAAAAATTCTAACTTTCTTCGAAACCCTAAATTTCGGAAGCCATGAATGAAGGTGCTCCAAAAATCATTCTGTTTTGACAGAAATATGTACCTGATTGTTTCTGCTGTAACTCCGAAATTTTCGCTCCACAGGGTCTGAAAACTTTTTTTGTAGTAGCCTGACCTGTCATCTTTCCATCCCAATAGGTCTGACCTCAATTGGATTTTCTGAGAGAGAGTTATTCCAAGTGTCACAACGTGACCTTTTTATGGGGTAAAACAGGAGAGCGAACATGTACGGAGTGCCACGTGTCACTGTTTCGACTTCGGCCTCTGAAAAATTTTCCTGAGATATCTTGTCCTATTATATTTCCATTCTGACAGGTATGACCTCAATTGGACTCTGTGAGAGAGTGTTATGCCAAGTGTCGCAACGTGACCTGTTTATGGGATAATATAGAAGATCTAACTTGTACGGCGTTCCACGTATCACTGGTTCAACGTCGGCCTCTGAGAAAGTTTCCTGAGATAGTACATTCTGTGTTCTACCTGTCACTTTTTACGAAATTTCATTTGGAGCTTCATAGCCCCAGTTATGACCTTTTGTCTTAGGTCACCTGATTTTGACTGAGATCTGGAAGAGGCAGAAACCCTAACTTGTACTGATCATAACTCACAAAGTACAACAAATATGAGGATTCCCTTTGGACACAAGGTACCTGGGGATGTTATATACGACTTGTAAACTTTTCAGATCCTGAACCTTTGCATAAATGGATTTATAGCGAAAGTTCCACGATGACTGGTTTTTGCTATATAAAACCCTAACCTTCAAATTGTCGCAAGAGAAGCAAGTGTCGTAAGTGCCATACATTGCCTTCCTTCAGGTTAGCTCTGATACCATGTTAAGATTTAATATGCTAAGATAGAAAATAGCAGCATTACATTCCATTTCACAATAATAGCATATACAGGATCACTGAAGAAACAACAAGCACAGCATAAAGACAAGAGACATAGATTTATCCTGGGAAACCCTCATGGGGTTGAAAACCCAGCAAAGCTTCCTCAATATAGATGACCAGCAATATAAAAAGATGCAAACCAAAGACATGATCTCCTCCTCCACCATAGCATACCTCTCCTCCACAAGTGCGTTACTCTCAAGTGAGTGAGTGTTTCAAATGAGGAATACACCTCCTCTATTTATACACTACTCTGACATATATTTTACACAATACATGTAGGCTCGTATTAACCATTAGGTTAAATACCCTATTATAACTGACTGGGCCGACCCCACTAGGGTGTTCTAACAACCCTTTGACCCACATAACACATACAGGGCCGACCCCCACTAGGGAAGTCTAATAACCCAAGTTACCACATTCCGACGGAGGAATAAACATCTTCGAATATACAATAAGATCTTCACAGAGGAATGAAACATCTCCAGAATAATAAAGTACAAATATAATATTCTTTGAAGTTACAATATCTATACATATCTGGTATAAGTTTAACCCTTTTCCGGACCTGGTAGACTAATTATGAAAAAGGAATACTCTAGTCACACTGGCTAGAAGAGTTCTTCATTGCATCCTTTTATGATTCTTTGGGCCTTGGAGACTAACACAAGAAAAAGAAACCCCCTGGAGTCTTCTTATTGCTTTCAGACTCTCTAAAATTGAAACCAACCACGAGCATGAACTGTCCTGGGATAGTACAAATCCACACGACAGTACCATTCCATTATTTCAGAGTCTTCTTATCGCTTTCAGACTCCTTAAAATTGAAAGCAATCACGAGCATGAACTGTCCTGGGCTCGTCTAAATCCACATGACAGTACCATTTTACACACACTTCTTCTAGTTCCTTAACCCATGAAGAAGTTCCCCTGTGCCTCTTGGCACTATGATCGATCATCTCGGCAGCACCCCCAATCAGGTCGCCTTTGTTCAGAGTATTTTGCAGTCTCCTGCCATTTTACACCAGCTTGAGTATCACTCATCCAATTCACTATCCTTGATCAATTACAGCTATGATCCCTTTCCCACCAGTTAGTTTCATATGCTTCCCGATCGTCCCTGCCTTCATACTCTGAACAAAGGAAGTTTGAGTCCACCCACTCTACTTGCCCAGTTATCCCCCACAGTATGACAGTCCTACCATCAGTACTCTCACACTTCGATTCTCCACCTCGCGCTCCTATCAAGGAAACATCATTTCCTTACTAGTTGCAGGTCTCCCTCTGTCGACGACAGCCCCTCTATTCCATAGGATAGACCTAGAGGTCCCTGCGCCTTGGACCCATCACCATCTGTGGTGAGTGCCTATGGACCATTTTAAGAGGAGCCATCATTGCCTCTCTGAGTGGTTGTTTCTCACATGCTCGACTTCAACACCTTGATCGCATCGTTGAGAATCGTGTAGGGTTTATATCCCTTCAGTTATTGGTCGAAGACCCCGAATTTCCCTCGACTCTAGCACATTGGTGAGTCACTTAGGAATTCCCAGTTATATGTTCCTGTGGATGTCCGGGTTGCATTGGTGATTGTATTCGGAAGCCATCCAGTTATATGCTTCCTTGAGTACCCAGTTCAGCTCCAGTTCAGTATACCATTAAGGACATGACTCCCCGTCACTATGCTCCAGCAGCTCATCAGCTCCTCTAGTACCACACTCAGCAGCACTGTTGTTATTCCAGTGTATCAGTTCTTCAGCTCAGACATGGTCAGCCGAACAGTATGTCCCAGATTTGTGTCCCCTATGGACCCTTATGATGTACACAGTGGTTCTCTATGTATCCTATAGGTCCCCCTTTTCGGGCCTCACTGTTATTTTTTATGTATCTTAATACGAGCATGGGAATGCCTGCCTCATCCATATATTGAGATTCTTCCTCATTCCTTATTTGAGGCCATGTATATTTCAGGTCCCCATATTTTGGACCCCATTGTTATTATTATTCTAGATCTTGATACGAGCATGGGAATGCCCGCCTCGTCCATATGTTCAGATTATTCCTCATCCATTATTGAGGTCATGTACTTTTAGTTTTTGTAGTTTGTTCGGGACCGTTGTTCTGGGCTCTAGTTTGCTTCTTCTCTTCTCCACACCCCAGGAAAACCATACAAGACTTATGATGTCTATCGATCATATGATGAGCTCCTACCCTCACACATCAGGGGGCAATCTGTTAACACCCAAAAAGTACTCATTACCTCATCTACCCCATTACATGAATCATTTGTCCATATTTACTACCATATTTGCCTCCAAAACCTTAAAATCCCATTAAAAAGCCTCCAAAAGGCCAAAAACGCCTCCAAAAGGCCAAAATCCCTTTTCCCCCCAAAATTCCTCCAAAATAGCAAAAACCCTCTAAAAAGGGAATAAAAAATACAAAAAAAGAGAAAAAAGAGGGAAAAAGGAGGAAAAAACCCTATACAGCTGACCTAAACCATATGGTTCCCAAAACCATGGGCCAACACTCCACCACAAAAAACCTATAAATAGGTGATGGAGGCCCCTCATTTCATATCCACAGTCAAAGACACCCTTACTCTGCCAAAATCACTCTTGAAACCCTAGCTCACCCTTGAGCTACTTTCACATTTGAGTGCCCCTTTGGCCCATTTCCAACCCTTTGGAGAAAGAGAAAGGAGCAAAACTGGAAGCTTGGAAGCAACCCTCCTGGACTGCTGCAAGAGCTTCACCAACCTCTACACTTGAGGTAATCTTTAATACAAAAGGAGAAATCTTTTGCCATATTTTCATGTTTTATTATTTATGTTAATGCTCATGCTAGGTTAAATTTCATACCGTTTTACTACTTTTATTTACTATTTTCTAAACTGCTACTAAGGAGTCCCTTCTCCTTAGTAGGTGCTCATTTGCACAAGCTAGGGTGAAAACCTTGGCTACAGTATGCAGGGATCTAGCGGTAACAAGTGCATTTGAAGTAGCATGCGAGCTCGTAACAACAGTGATGTCATTGCGAATGGCTAAGATCCACAGGTAACTCGCTGAGTCCAACCTGGCTTGGTTTGGTTCACCCCGTGGGTGGGGCAGAGTTACTAAAATGCTGTCATGTGGTTAGGGTTTTCCTCCTATTTCATTTTTCAGTTTATAAGTGTCACGGCCCTTGGCCATAGTGATAGGGCATAACGCCAGTCTTAGGGAGAAACGTTGCGACCTCTCTACGCCCCTTCAACATCGCATGGTCATTGTGCACTTAAGGGGATACAGTCCCGAGGACTTCCCACTATCATGCTTTAGTTGTAAAAGTTCCAACGATGCTTTTCCCTAGCAGACGCATCGGGATTCAATGGATTCTTTGCAATTTAAGTGGCAACGCCACAGCCTTCGCATTTCCAAACTATGTCTGTGAAAGGGGTAAATGGATAATGTTGTAATGAACTCTCGATTTCAAGCCCAGCTTGACTTGATGTGGTCACCGTGATTTTCATTGTAATGTCCCCATTCAAATAATTGCATAGCAAACAATCCCATCAATCCTACCAAGTTCCCTAGGTTGAATGGGTACATTTGGAATTGTAATAAGGGAGAAAATGAAAGATATTTATACATTATGATAGTTCAAGTATTTAATAAATAGGTTGAATAAATAAATCCAAGAGAAATTATAGGTGGCAAATTGTTTTGAAGACATATGGAGGGTGTGGGGCCCACACTAGCCTGGTTTCTCACTACCACATGGCATATCTCTCTTTCCATTTTGAATCCATGGGAAGGAAAGAATTATGGAGTGATTTGGTAAGCCATACACATGGCATTGAGCATCTTAGGTCGAAATGGGATGGAATGGTAACCTCCATGGAAGAGGAAGACTCAAATTGGAAGCTTGTGGACACTTGGGCTAGATTCCCTAGATCTATGACAACAATGATGAAGCATCTATGACATTTATGAAAAAATTCAGATCTGAATTCTGACATCTGACAATTATGGCATGTCAGCCCCAAAAATAGGCTCAAAGAAGGCGCTCATGGGTGTTGGAGAAGCCCAAGAGACCCCTACTCGAATTGGGAGGAGATGGAAGGTTGGGAATGAGGAGACAAGTGGCAAATGTGGAATATTTCCCAAGTGGAAATATATATAAGCTAATGGGAGGAATTCAAACCATCGAAGGCTAATTTTGGTTATCAAATGTAGAAATCAAGTATGAGAATGGCTTTTGATGATTTTAGAAAAATTGCATTTGTGAAGAGAGAGCTAGTGGATGAATAGTTTCTTGCCTTAGCCAATTTCGAGGGTGAAAGATTCCCATCCAAGTTTGTGTTTGGAGAGGCTATTCAGGTCTTTCATGGAGATTTAATGTATTTTGTATTTGTAGGTATCATCTACAGGGAATCTCATGGTTTTTTTTAGTGCAGCACCATCTCTCAACCATTTCCAGTTTTGAAGGCATATTCATGCTACTTTAGGGGTTGTGCTTTGGGTGAGCTCTTGTACTTCTTGGGAGAGCTTCTCATGATGCATTTCTGATTTTAATAAGAATTATATAATCTTTTCTTCATCTTTAGAAATTCTCAGGTCGAAATACCAAGTGTTTGTATGTAAAATTGAAGATTAATGAGAAAACAATGACCATTTCCCCACTACATTGATGTATGCCATTATAATGATGATGATTTCGAATAAAATAATGTTTCTCTAATATATTTGTGATGAATGGAATTAAATTGATGTGTATTACAAGTTTCATATTCAGCACTTGAGCATTTGAAGTCATTATACTCATTTTATTTGCATTTGAAGAAGATTTGGTGTCATTTCCCCAAGGGTCGAATTAATGGTTTTTGTTGTTGTTTAGGAGAGGTTTGGAACAGAATTAATAAATAATGAATGGTTCATTTTAGACCTTAATAAAAACCTTGAGACATACCCTTCTTCTTTTCAAAAATTTGAGTGGGTTTTGAGGCATTTGGGAAGCCATTTTTCAGTACTTACCCCAAGGGGATTTGAACCCCAAATTACTAGTAAAATTGCATACTTGGTACAGAATATTAAGAGAGTTTGAAGAGGTCTTTTGGTGTCCATATATCATCCCTTAACATCATATTCAATTTCTAATATCAGTCACATACCTTCTCAGAATATTTGGGATCATTTGGGGCAAATTTGGGACCTAGGCATCAAAACTAGTCAAAGGTCGAAATTGGGGAAAAAGTGAAAAATTGGGCATTTTTATAAAATTTGTAACAATAGACATTACAAGTGGTATCAGAGCATGTTCTTGGAACTTGATGCTCTTAATAAGAATTCAAAAGAATAAACCACCACCCTTTGAACTAGTAGTTGAAGAGGTTTTTGTTGAAGAAGATGTAGTAGAAGAAAAATAGTCTTTTGTTAAAACCATGGGTAGAGGGGAGGATGAAAACTTAAGACATAAGGAGGAACTTATTGCATCCTTAAAACCCTATTTTTATTAAATTTCCATGGGTATGCAAGACATGATTAGACAGTTAATGAAAGGATTGGAATTGTTGGGTCGCCAGCTTTCAAGCAAACAGATGGGAGATAACAGTGGTTCACACTCAGGAGAAAAGAAGAACATGGGTGAGCATATTTTCTCAAGTACAGGACCTCATAATAGACCTGATTAATTTCAAAGAACAAAAAGGAATACTACACCTAAATTTATCACACCCAAAGAAGAGCCTGATATTTTGGTGGATTATAGTAAACTAGCAAACGAATGGAATGAGTTGAGTGAAGAATGTAAAAGAGGTCTACCATTTAGTCAATACATTGATGCTGTATATAAAATGAAAAGGAAGGAGGAAAATAGGAGTCCATTCCAAAACAAATAATTAAATGGTGCTATTAGTAAAATGTCAGTTCCTACTTTTGATGGTTCCTCTCAAAATTCTGCTAATACTTGGGTGCAAAAATTAGATGTGTATTTTCAGCTGAATCCTATGTTGGAAGAGGATGCATTAAAAATTACTATTTTGCACTTGGAAGGAGATGCCAATGAATGGTGTCTCCATGGCCTGAAAAATTTCGGTCATGATAAGGTTAAAACATATGGATAATTTGTTGACAGGGTACTAGAGAGATTTGAACAAAAAGATCCAGAATTGCTTTTCAAAGAACTAGCTCAATTGAAGCAAACTGGAACCCCTACTGAATATATGTTGGACTTTCAAAAATTATTAGTGAAGGTGGCTGATGTATCTATGGGAATGTTGGTATTGTTTTTCACTCAAGGTTTGGCTGAACCCTTAAAAGGTTTGGTCAAATCCCACAAGCCAACTACATTAAAAGATGTAATGGGCTTGACTAGGGATCTCCAAAATGTGCTTCCTAGAACAAGATTTCCTCCCAAGCCTAACTTCAAATTTGAAAAGAAGCCTTGGCAAAGGGATACATATGATAAGAAACCTTGGCAAAAATATTCATTTGAAAGGAATAAAACATAAGGACTAAACAGGGATGAACTTCGAAAAAAGAAATTGTGCTTCACATGCTTTCAACCATGGACACCGGGGCACACATGTACTAAAGGAAAGGATCAATACATAGAAGTATTTTCTGATAATGAGGGGTATGATGGGGGCATGGATGAATATGGACATATTTCAGATCAAGAGGAGGCATATGAGATAGCAGTAGAAGAGGAAAGACAAGAAGGAAATAAGCCTTCACCGGATAAAGCAAGAATGGTAGTACTTTCAGCAGTACCTCGCTATCATACTATCCGATGCGAGGGTGTGGTACTAGGACAAAAAATTCAGTTTTTGTAGATGGAGGAGCCACCCATAACTTCATTGATGCAGAGATGGTGGAGAAAATAAAGATACCTATTGAACCATTTGATGACTTCACAATTGTCATTCCCAATCACAACACAATGCAATGCAAAACATGGGTTCCAAAGCTGCAAGTCACCGTAGGTAACTATACTTTTGTTGATAGTTTTTATGTGGTTGATGTTGCTGATACTAATGTGGTCTTGGGAGTGTAATCGATTTATTGAATAGGAGAGCATACAGTAAATTATCAAATTCCTGAAATGAAATTCCAAGATTCAAAAGGAGTACTAAGAGTTGTGAGAGGGAAGCACACTTATCAAAATCAAGTAGTGACTTGCAATAGTATGAGATCTATATTGAAGCATGGGGACATAGAATGGGCCGTTGAATGTCATATTACATCTCCCAAGCCAAATATAAAGTTTGTTTAACACCCAAAAGAGATAGAGAGACTCTTGCAAAAATATGAAAAAAAATTTAGAGACCTTCCACATGATAGACCACCAGATAGGGGGGTTGAGCACAACATTGTTTTGGAGGAGGGTAATTCACCCATTCAGATACCACCTTATAGAAATCCTAAAAGGTTCATAGATGACATTTAAAAATCCATCCAAGAACTTTTAGAGTTGGGACTCATTAGACCAAGCTCTATCCCTTATGCTTCTTCAGTAGTGCTAGTGAAGAAAAAAGATGGAACATTGAGAATGTGCATAGACTTTAGAGCCTTGAACAAAAATACTATCAAGAATAGGTATCCTATTCCTAGGATTGATGAGCTCATGGATGAGCTACATGGGGCCAAATACTTCTCCAAAATTGACCTTAGATCAGGATATCATCAAAATCGAATGAAAGATGAAGATGTGCAAAAGACTGCTTTTCGATGTCATTATGGACACTTTGAATTTCTTGTCATGCATTTTGGGTTAACTAATGCTCCAACCACATTTCAAGCATGCATGAATAGGATAGTTTTCAAGAAACTAAGAAGGTTTGTTTTGGTTTTCTTTGATGACATCCTCATTTACAGTAAAACATGGGAAGAGCATTTGCGGAAATTAGAGATTGTGTTAAAATTTTTGCAAGAAGAGTCCTTATTTGCTAAGTTATCAAAATGTGAATTTGGGATGAAAGAACTACTGTATCTTGGGCACATTATTGGGAAAGGAGGAGTGAAAGTACACATGGAAAAAATCAGGGCTATCTTAGAATGGCCATCACCAAAAAATATTACCGAATTGAGAGGCTTTATTGGCATATGCACCTATTACAAAAAAATTGTGAAAGGATTCTCCAAGTTGACTTCTCCACTCATTGATTTGACTAAGAATGATGATTTCAAGTGGGATGGAGGCTGAAAAGGCCTTCCAAAAAATGAAATATGTAATGATTAGTTGTCCCATACTTGCACTTCCTGATTTTACTAAACCTTTTGTTGTGGAATGTGATGCTTCGGGTGGAGGAATAGGGGCTGTCCTAAAGCAAGGCCAACACCCCATAGCCTTTGAGAGCATAAAGTTGCAGCCTCATGAAAAAATTTACTCCATATATGATAAATAAATGCTAGCCATTATGCATGCATTGGCCAAATTCAGACAATACTTGCTGGGCAACAAGTTTGTGGAGAAAATTTACCACAATAGTCTAAGACACTTTCTCACCCAAAAAGATCTAAATGAAAGGAAACAAAAGTGGGTAAGCAAGATTCAAGCTTATGATTTTGATATTGAATATGTCAAAGGAAAGAATAATATAGTAGTAGATGCTTTATCAAGAAGACCTTCTTTTTCTCTCATGGACATTGCCAAGGATTGGAAAAACACATTACTAGTTGAATATGCCAAAGACCAATTTGCTTGTGATGTGTTGGATGGAATCGAAGGGGATGATAAATACATGATTTTGAATGGGATGATATATTATAAGGGATGAATTTATTCAGTTCAGAACTCAAAACTCAAGTACCGAATTTTGCAAGAAGCACATGATTCCCCACTAGCGGGCTATCCGGGGATCTTCAAAACTTATAGACAGTTGAGGCAAAGGTTTTTTTGGAAGGGGCTGAAGGAAGATGTTCAGAAATATGTGAATGAATGTAAAATATGTCAACAAAACAAATCAAAACTTTCATGTCCAGCTGGCTTATTACAACCATTGCCCATTCCGGAGCAAAATTGGGACAGTATCTCCATGGATTTCATCACCAGTTTGCCTAAATAATTGGGTAAGGATTGCATATATGTGGTAGTGGATAGGTTGACAAAATTTACTCATTTCTTTGTTGTTACATCATCTTTTAGTGCTCCATAAGTGGCTGATATTTTTTTCAAATAAATCTTTAGATTGCGTGGGCTCCCCAAGAGCATTGTCAGTGATAGAGATAGTAGATTCATGGGTGTTTTTTGGAAATAATTTTTTAGATTGGTGGGAACTCAATTGAATCCAAGTACTAGCTATCATCCACAAATTGATGTACAAAAATAGAGGGTGAATCAATGGTTGGAAGGGTACCTAAGAAACTATGTGGGAGAGCATCAAAAAGCATGGGCAAAATGGCTACACTTGGGTGAGTTTTGCTACAACACCACTTATCATATGTTGATAGGAATGTCTCCTTTAAAAGGATTATATGGTTATGATGGACTTACATTTGCTGAAATCATATTTGGTGATAGTAGAGCCCCAAAGGCTAAAGATTGGGTGGAAGAGAGCCAAGAAATTTTAAAGCTCTTGAAATACAATTTGTAGGTTGCTCAAAATCAGCAAAAACAATATGCTGATAGACATAGGGAAGAAAGGACCTTTCAGGTCAATGATTGAGTATAGTTAAGGTTGCATCCATATAAACAAACATCTCTGAAAAACAGTGGAGCAGAAAAATTACAACCAAGGTACTATGGGCCATACAAGGTAGTGCGGAAGGTTGGAGAAGTAGCATATGAACTAGAACTTCCGGAAGGGAGTAAAATCCATAATGTATTTCATGTTTCTTGTCTCAATAAAGCTCTTGGTTAGCCAATTATTACTTCATAAATACTTCCTCCTTTGGATGATGAAGTCAGCTCACACTTGTTCCGGAAAATATTTTGAAGACACGGGAAAGGAGGTTGAGGAGTAGAATTATCAAAGAATATTTAGTGCAATGGAGGGACTTACCAAATGAAGATGCCACATGGGAAGAGGAGAAGATTTTGCAGCATTCAAATCTGAAATTTCTTGAGGACAAGCAATATTGGGTGGGGAGGAATGTAACGTCCCCATTCAAATAATTGCATAGCAGACAATCCCATCAATCCTACCAAGTTCCCTAGGTTGAATGGGTACATTTGGAATTGTAATAAGGGAGAAAATGAATTATTTTTATACATTATGATAGTTCAAGTATTTAATAAATAGGTTGAATAAATAAATACAATAGAAATTATAGGTGGAAAATGGTTTTGAAGACATATGGAGGGTGTAAGGCCGACACTAGCTTGGTTTCTCACTACCACATTGCATATCTCTCTTGGCATTTCGAATCCATGGGAAGGAAAGCATTATGGACTAATTTGGTAAGTCATACACATGGCATTGAGCGTATTAGGTCGAAATGGGATGGAATGGTAACCTCCATGGAAGAGGAAGACTCAAATTGGAAGCTTCTGGACATTTGCGCTAGATTCCCTAGCTCTATCACAACAATGGTTAAGCATCTATGACATTTATGACAAAATTCAGATCTGACTTCTGACATCTGGCCATTATGACATGTCATCCCCAAAAATTGGCTCAAAGAAGGTGCTCATGGGTGTTCGAGAAGCCCAAGAGACACCTACTCGAATTGGGAGGAGATGGAAGTTTGGGAATGAGGAGACAAGTGGCAAATGTGGAATATTTCCTAAGTGGAAATCTCTAGAAGATAATGGGAGGAATTTGAAAAATAGGAGGCTAATGTTGGTTATAAAATGTAGAAATCAAGTATGAGAATGGATTTTGATTATTTGAGAAAAATTGCATTGGTGAAGAGAGAGCTACTGGATGACTAGTTTCTTGCCTTAGCCAATTTCGAGGGTGAAAGATTCCCATCCAAGTTTTTGTTTGGAGAGGCCACTCAGGTCTTTCATGGAGATTTAATGGATTTTTTATTTGCAAGTATCAACTACAGGGAAGCTCTTGATTTTGTTTAGTGCAGCACCATCTCTCAACCATTTCCTGTTTTGAAGGTATATTCATGCTCCTTGAGGGATTGCGCTTTGGGTGAGATCTTGTACTTCATGGGAGAGATTATCATGATGTATTTCTGATTGTAATGATCATTATATACTATTTTCTTCATATTAAGAAAGTCTTGGGTTGAAAGTGGTTGTATGTAAAATTGAAGATTAATGAGCAAACAATGACCATTTCCCCACTACATTGATGTATGCCATTATAATGATGATGATTTCGAATAAAAGAATGTTTCTATGATATATTTTTTATGAATGGACTTCCATTGATGTGTATTAAAATTTTCATATTCAGCACTTGAGCATTTTAATTCATTATACTCAGTTTATTTGCATTTGAAGAAGATTTGGTGCCATTTCCCCAAGGGTCGAATTAGTGGTTTTTGCTATTGTTTGGGAGAGGTTTGGAACATACCTGATAAATAATGAATGGATCATTTTGAACCTTAATAACATCCTTGAGACATACCCTACCTCTGTTCAGAAATTCGAGTGGGTTTGGAGGAATTTGGGAAGCCATTTTTAGTACTTACCCAAGGAGGATTTGAACCCCAAATTACTAGTAAAATTGCATACTTGGTACAGAATCTTAAGAGAGTTTGGAGAGGTATTTTGTTGGCCATATATAATCCCTGAACATCATATTCATGTCCTAATATCATTCACATACCTTTTCAGAAGATTTGGGATCATTTGGGGCAAATTTGGGACCTAGGCATCAAAACTAGTCAAAGGTCGAAATTGGGGAAAAAGTGAAAAATTGGTTATTTTTATCAAATTTGTAAAAAGGGACATTACATTCACTGGGTCTGAATGTTATTTAAACTTGATATTTATTTTGTGATACAAATTCTATATAAACCAATTCCCTGGGCATTTGACTTTATAATGCAATGTGTACATTTTAAAGCTTCATCTATGTAATACAAAGCGATTTATTGTTTGATGCATATGAAGGTAATATGAACACACAAATTAATTAGCTGCATAAATGAATGTATTGATTCTTGTTCACATAACTAGGATATCATCTGCGTTGTTATGCATCTTCCATGAATTCCTTGTATTTGATAGCATGCTGCATTATAGCTCTTAAATTCATGCATACATAAATATTGTTAGGGTAAGGCACTAAGCTTGCCCATCGTTTGCACAAACAAATTAATGTTTTAAGGGAAATGATTCGATGTCTATAGTAATGCTAAATAAACATGATGCGTTTATATGTTCAAGATGTAATGAAATGCGTGTGTGCTCTCATTCTGTTGAAATATTAAATGTATGCAATGTAGATTTGGGTTTTAATGTGGACGCACCGACAAATATACGATGTGCGACGAATGTTAAATGAAACACCATACATTAAATGAATGTCTTTCATACCAGGGATAAACCCTAGTTTACTTAAAACAATTCATTTTGCACTTAGTGCATTTAGTGTTGCATTTGTTTGGCATAATAGCATACATGCACAGCGATCGGGATTCTCCCAGACTTGCATATCACAACCAACAAATACATTCGCATTCAAGTTAATAATTATGCAATACAGTACTTCTAGATTAGGCATTAGCCATTCAACTCAGAATGATATGGATATGTAGATTCAACTCAGAAATATATTTCTCAATCTATATATAGTATAGATCCATACTCGGGAATTTATACAGCAATATATATATATATATATATATATATATTACATCTCAATACTCAGAAATCTAACTGAAATGCCATTTAATTACATACTGTCGACTTTGACCAGTTTTAAGTAAAATACAAACTTTGTCTATAATCCTAACTCAGAACTTATAACAGGTTTTTCCTCTAGCATTTTCAGGCTTTAACATTTATGAAACAAAACTCTACTATAAAAGAGTTAATAAACATAAGGGGCTAGGCATGTAAACCTTTAGGTTTACCTGCCTTCCCTATTTACAGCATTACAATAAAATGCATAATATCTTCATTTGAATATTGGAATATATTTAAAGTACAACACCTGCAATATGATCGCATGTCTCAGCAAACCCTAGGTTAGCACATGTACATATCAGTCTTATATTAGATGTTGCATACTATTTCAACAGTATAGGGGGTCTTATTGCTGTACATCTACTCCAAATAGCAAGTAGATGTTTTCACAGCCATCCCATAACATAAATATTCCAGATCTGTAAAAATGATCATAGATAAACTCAATACAGATATCTAGTTATTCAACTGAGATTCAAGCTCAGAATATACATGAAACAATATAGATATGTTCATATCTGATACATCTACCATTCACTGTAAACCAGATATACTCAGAAACACATACAAATATTATTTTGAAGAAAATACTCTACAAATCAGAAGATAAACACTTATTTGAATCTGTTGACCAGTGGAACTAGGAACAAACCTCCCAGCCTTTAACCAACAAGTTCTCCTTGCTCTCGGGTCACCCCCGAGCTGAGTTCACAGTCCCCCAGGTAGATTATTTATGTTAGTTAACCTTAACTTGTTATTTCCCAAGTTATTCAGGATATGTCAAAAGGAAATTTAGGCAACCCAACACCCAACTCTGTATTCTTGAGCTCCATGGTGCTGCAGGGGCTTTTAAGCCTTAGCAAAAGAGAGAATAATTAAACATAGTCTATCCAGGTATGTGCAATAACTATTGAAAACTTAGGGCAGTTCTCCTACTTACACACAGTTAAGTGGCCAAGTCCATACCAAACTGTTTGATTCTTTCTGATCTCAGTTAGTTTGGTCCTCCCAAATCTGTCCTCCCTCACCAGCATTCATTATCTCAGGTTTTGTGTTTCTCATTCCCATGCTCTTGTGTATTCAACTCATGAGATTGTGAATGATGCATATTGAACAATGAGAGTTTCAATGAGTTTTCACCTTTTATTCTCTTAGGGGAATTTTTCTCATTATGTGAATTATTTTAATTCATTAATCTCTCAATTATTTTCTTTAGGGTTTGCCAATTGTCTCCAATAATAATTTCTTATTATTATTATTAAGTGGCATTTTCCCTCCAACCTTCGGGGACTGTGACTCCCTCTTTTAATGTGCTGGTCCACATGGTCAATAGAAACCTCTTTAGCAGATTTCTACACTTTCCAAAGTATAAATGGAATAATACTTAGCAGAAATATAGTAGGGGTTTAACGTCCAAAATAGGGGTATTACAAACAAGAATATGCAAGGTGCAAGAGTAAAGAAATGACATGACCAACAACATAAGACCTAATACTTGGGCATTCAACCATATTAACCATCTGAACCAAATAATATATTTGACACATATAACACACATTTGAAAATCCTCACAGCAGATCTAAGAGAAAATGTATACCTCACAAGAAAGATTAAGCAGGAAAATAGAAGAAGTGTGGAAAATGCAGCGTAAAAGAAAACCAGGATTATGATACAGTAGAACTTCGACAGAAGCAGATAACATCACACTAATAAATTAATCATAATATGAACAATAAATAATACAATGGAGAGGATTTGAATGCCAAGGTGGCAATTCGATTTAGCCTACATGAGCATGGCTTATCTACACTAGGAATCCTAATCATTGGATCAGTAGTGGTGTCATGTAATATCCCTGATTAGATATCACTTAAAATTTTATCCCAAAATTAAAACTTTAAGACACTGACTAGTAAACAGGAAAACTAGTCTTGGGAAAGCTAGTCGAGGGTTGACTGAGAAGGTTCTAAGAATGATTTTGGAAAATTTTAGGTTATGAAATTTGTATGGATGTGTGTAGAAGCAAGGATACTACTGTAATGTACCAACTTATACAAGTGATACAAAAACTCAAGACTTCTCCAAATTGATTGAAATAGTGACTATGGAAGCTAGAATTGTTGGATATGGGCAAGGTCAAAGGCTAAGGGTAGATGAGAGGTTCTGATATGATTTTATACCTATGCATAATGTACTCAGACCATTGATATTTCAATAGAATCAAGCTGCAATATACTCCAAGGCTCCTGGGCTACTCAACATATATAGACTAGTATGGGTGAGGTATTTAACTGGAGACTGGAGATGGGTGTTTATGAGATTAAAGAGGTTAACTATCATTTAATAATATTCATTTACTTGTAATATAATATTCCATAAATTTACAAAGATTTATGAGCAAGTATTATAGCATAACTAGTAAAATGACAATTCAGGACTGCTCAACTACCTCAACCTTTGGACTCCCAAACAATACTCAAATGCAGTCGAATTTATTAAAAATAGGTTGGATCATGTCATGTGATATATGAGCTAACTCCAGGAACTAGAATGACTTCATTTGGACTTTTACACATTGACTTATGAATCATTCATTGAAAGCTAGTCAAATTCTAGCTAAATCTAGAATGGGTGCATAAATTGGAGTTCTGTAATTTGTATTGAAATTATTGTTATCATAACATTAAATAATCTATTATTACATCATAAATAGGTGATGTTTACTCTCAGAAGATGATAGAAGAGTCTCTCCTCTTGCACATAAGAAACTAGTTGTAAAATAGAAGAAGGAAGAGGGATTCGATCTATGAACTTTGTGAATATGATTCTGAAATTTCAATTCGACCTGATCAGCTTCAATACTCTATTATTACATCAGGAATAGGCCTAAATATCTCTCAAAACATCATAGAAAAATCTCTCTTCTTCTACACTAGAAACCAGCTCTAGAAATCCATAGGAAACTTGCAGATTCAAACTCTGGAATGGATGATGCTTTTTCTGATCTTCAAATTCGACTTGATCAGCTACAGGACCTGCAAATAAAATCAATGACAATGGCTGAATGCCATCATCCTCTCACAGAAATCTGGGTCATATCTCCCATGCTTGACTATGGGCACATCTCGCAAGTCTCAGATGCACAAATGCATTCATAAAATTTCTCATACTAACAAAAGTTCTCAAATGGAGTTGGAATCCTTATTTTATAGAATTCATGTTGACCTATTGAGCAAGTTACTTGGCTTGGTGACTTGTGAGAATAGGTCACCCATGAGTGGACATAATTTCCTTGCTTTGCTTGCTTGCTTTGCTTTGGCTTTCCTTCTTTTTTCCTCTTTTTCTGACTTTCCTTCTTTTCTGAACTTTCTTGCTTTTCATACATTCCTGCTTTCTCGATTTATGCTGCTTTTCCTGAAATATTCCTCTTTTCTCATTTTTTGCAACATTTTTGGACTCTAGTGCTTACTTGACTTCTACTCCAAGTAATTCCTCCAACCTTATCCCCTAATTCGAATTACTGGGCCAATTTCTCCATTTATTCAGCATAACAAATAAAATATTAATAAAAATATTACAACTCAGAATTAATCCAAACTTTAGCATTTAATCAATTAATTAATTCTTGTGGTATAATCGCCTCCAAAAATACCCCCTACTCCATGTTTGGAAACATCTTCCACTTGGGTGCCCTCTTGGCCCACTTGCTTATTATCCATTAGCTTTATTTATCAAAATTACTTTTAATAAATAAATTTTCCAATTTGTGAGACTTAGGCTAAAATTAATTCTAAGCAAATAGAATTAATACAATTTAATTCCCTTAGGGGATGATCTTGTCCCCTTTCACCTATGGTACTAAATGAGCCAAAATTGGGGACATGAAAGTCCTCCCTTCCCAAGATTGCTTGTCCTCAAGCAATGTTAGGATCCCACCAAGCTTTTGCTGCACCACTCTGATTATAATTGTCCCCATCCACTGAACAATCTGAAAATTAAACTTGGGGCCTTCAAAAAGATATAAAAGAAATGGTAGATGACCATGAAGAATAAAATGCACTGCAAACTCTATCTGCACTAAATCATGAACAAAAATCTTAACCCAGTTGAGATAACTGAGTAGAATTCTTGGATCCCAGGGTTTCTCCTGCAAGGACCAAAATTTTTCTGTCACCTTTCGTAATCTGTCACTCCAATGAATGCTAGGATCCCAAAGTATCAACTGCATTTTCCCAATCTTCCGAATCAATTTAGAGAATCTGTCATCAAACATGTGCATTTTAATCCAAGGAATAACTTAAGGGACATTACTACCAACCAAACCAAGTAGAGAGAAAAATGCGTCTTCAAGTGAAAACATCCAATCTCTTAGCTCTCTGCCATTGGAGAAAAAATGCAAGCATTCCTCCAAGCATGTGGATTCCCTCCACATAGGCCAACTTCTGCAAGTAAAATGTTCCATTAATTTATCTTGGCAACTTGCTTGCTTAGCTTCCTTCCCTTGACCATAAGAAAAAACATTTTTGCAAGGAGATTTCATGTTTGTTAGGTAATATTTCACCCATTCCATATGTGTATGAGTGACATCAAATGGATGCAAATTATGCCTTTTCTGCTACTTGCAAATCATAGAAAAATCACCAATATTAAAAACAATTTTCTTGCAACAAAACATAAGACTCTTACCTTCCAAGTTTTCCTTTTCAATGATGCCTCTATCAATCCATCCGGTGGATGAATCAGAGATCCTGCTTGCTGATTTATGTGAGCTATAATCATCCATCTCTTCTGCAATAGGATCTATGTCCCATGGGGACGAATCATGATCCTCCTACTGTACATGTGACACAAACCAGAAAAATTTCTTCACCCACTGTTCATTCCCAATTGGTGTTGTTGAATCTAGGACATGTGGGAAAGAACTGTGAACCTTCTTTGCATGTCTGCAACCTTCAGTAATCAGACTTATGGCTGCAACTTCTCCATTATTGGCTGGCCCAAATTGGGTGCTCTCATTCCACTCTTCCATGGGAGAGTGACTGTCTTCGAGGAACAACTAAAATTTCCTTGGAAAAAAGTCAAGTGCTTGGTTCTCATCAAACTGTTCTATACACTCTTCAAGCACATATAAAAATGAATGATCTTCATGATCCATCATCTCATGAGGTTCCTCCCTATGATCAAGAATGATTTCATCCAAATGAAGTTGACTGAATGGTGTGTAGCAGGGTAGGAGGGGTCTTTGCAACTTTTCATGAAGCTGCAATATTTATGTCTTGGATTCTTGGAGGGCACTTTGAGTGCTTCTCAAATAATTTTGGGTGGCCATCAATTCATCATTGAGATTTCTGATCTCTTCATCATCCTTCATGGATGAACCATGAAATAACTCTTCAAGCTCCAACAAACTATCTCTATCAGGAAGCAGGTTCAAGAATTTACCTTTGATTGTCAACATTGCTTTCTGTATATTCTCCATGGCTTCAAAGGAAGATTGGTCTTCCATTAAAGCAGAGTCCCAACACAACCTTGACACTGAAGCATGAGTGTCATGGAGAATTTTCAGGGCCTCTTGGATCTTCTGTTCATCCATATTTAAAGATCCTGCAAGAAGATGAGGTTCTTGCATAGGTTCCTCCTCTTCATTTTCCATCACCAGATCATTTTCATGCAGCACACTTGAGGTTTTGAAATCTGATCTACATGTTTTTGTTGCAATATATTCATCTTTTAGGTCCTCAAAAACATAATTTGGGCTACAACATAAGTGCTCATTCATACTTGGTGCAATAGAAAGATATTCTCTCAAAGTTTTAGCCTTCATACTTCTTTCATTTTTTACACCAGAATTCTGAACCTCATCACTAGGGGGCTCAACCATTCTGAAATTTTCAATGGAAGTGGTTGCCATATCAGATTGACATAATGACACATAAAAAACAGAAATTACTAATTCACCATGTGTCACGTTCTCCTCCTCATGTGGTGTAAGTATGATGGTTTGTTCATCGACCCATTTCTCTGCTTCACACCCTACTGAGATGTGCTCAATTTTAGCTTCCTTGTGAGGCTCAAGGGGTGATTGTAAATATGAATTATGTTCCTCTTTTGGATCAGATCCAAAAGATGTCTCACCTTCATCAATTTGTCCCATTTCTTCTACACTTATTTTGAAATCAACCATCAAAATATCGAGAGTGATTTTGCCTCCCTCATAACCGACAATCAAATGTTTGACTGATGGATCTTCCACTCTGCATTGACCTTCTTCATTCACTTCTTGGAGTAATGGGGCACCGAAAAGGTCTTCTTGGTCATTTCTTTCCAAGAAACTTGATGTCTCTCCATCTTGTGTGGTGATCATATCACAACCTTTGGACTTCCTTCTTGAAGGAAAACCAAACAGTCTCATACTGCTTGGTCCTACCAATGGCCTTTATGAAACTTCCTTCTTGATTCCTTTTCCCTGAGATTGGGATGGATCCACATTTAGGGCTGCAACTCCATTTTTATTTTTTCCTACTTCTTCTCCACCCGAAGAACTAGGTGGCTCTTGGTTTCCTCCCTTGATTTTTCCTGGATGTGAGGACACATCTTTATCCCTCCCTTCCATCTTAGCACCTAGGGGTAGAAATATTTCCTCGAATTCTTTGCACACACCATCAACCATATGTTCTATCCTTCTTTTACTATCACTATTGTAGGGGTCTTTGAACAACCTCTGAATCTCCAAATCACAATAGTCTCTAAAGGTTGGGGACTTCTGAACCTCCTTCTTCAAAGCAGAGTACTCCATGAAGTACTCATAGTATTTATTTGGGTTCCCTCTATTGAGTATTCGTCCATAATCCCAATTAGTAATAGGTAGATCATTTCCTATGTCCTCTTCAAACATTTGTTCAACAAGGAAATCATATTCAAATTTCTGCAAATAGAAATTTCCGACAGGGGTCATCTCCTCCTCTTCATATGGCTCAAAATAAAATTCTTCTTCTTCATACAACTCAAAGTCTGAATCTTCCATGACATGGAACTAATTCCACAAATGCAACTTGAAAATAGTGCTGAGCTACTTTTCCATTAAGAGTTACTTTCCATAGGCTAAGCCAAGGAAAGTGCTCTGATACCATTGTAATATCCCTAATTAGATATCACTTAAAATTTTATCCCAAAATTAAAACTTTAAGACACTGACTAGTAAACATGAAAACTAGTTGCAAAACTAGTCTTGGGAAAGCTATTGGAGGGTTGACTGAGAAGGTTCTAGGAATGAGTTTGGAAAATTTTAGGTTCTAGAATTTGTATGGATGTGTGCAGAAGCAAGGATACTACTGTAATGTACCAACTTATACGAGTGATACAAAAACTCAAGACTTCCCCAAATTGACTGAAACAGTGACTCTGGAAGCTAGAATTGTTGGATATGGGCAAGGTCAAAGGCTAAGGGTGGGTGAGAGGTTTTAATATGATTTTATACCTATGCACAATGTACTGATACCATTGATTTTTTAATATCAACAAGCTGCAATATACTCCAACGCTCTAGGGCTACTCAACATATATAGACTAGTATGGGTGAGGTATTTAACTGGAGACTGGAAGTGGGTGTTTCTGAGATTATAGAGGTTAAACATCATTTAATAAAAGTCATTTAACAGTAATATAATATTCCATAAATTTACAAAGAGTTTTGAGCAAGTATTATAGCATAACTAGTAAAATGACAATTCAGGACTACTCAACTAGCTCGAATTTTGGACTCCCAAACAATACTCAAATGAAATTAAATTTCTGAAACAGAGGTTAGATCATGTCATGTGATATATTATCTAACTCCATGAACTAGAATGACTTCATTTGGAATTTTACACATTGACTTATAAATCATTCATTGAAAGATAGTCAAATTATAGCTAAATCTAGAAGGGGTGCATAAATTGGAGAAGAAATCAGAGTTCTATAATTTGTATTGAAATTACTGATTTTATAACATTCCATACTCTTTTATTACATTACAAATAGGCCATGGTGCCTCTTAGAAGATGATAGAAGAGTCTCTCCTCTTTCATGTAAGAAACTAGTTGTAGAATAGAAGAAGGAAGGGGGATTCGATCTCTGAACTTGGTGAAGATGATTCTGAAATTTAAATTCAACTTGATAAGCTTCATTAATTTGTTATTACATCAGGAATAGGCCGAAATACCTCTCAAAAAATCATAGAAAAATCTCTCTTCTTCTACATCAGAAACTAGCTCTAGAAATCCATAGGAAATTTGGAGATTTGAACTCTGGAATGGATGATGCTTTTTCTGATCTTAAAATTCGACTTGATCAGATATAGGACCTGCAAATAAAATAAATGACAATAGCTGAATTCCATCATCCTCTCACAGAAATTTGAGGCACATCTCCCATGCTTGACTAGGGGCACATCTCCCAAGTCTCAGATGCACAAATGCATTCATAAAATTTCTCAAACTAACAAAAGTTCTCAAATGGAGTTGGAATACTTATTTTATAGAATTAATGTTGACCTTTTGAGCAAGTTACTTGGCTTGGTGACCTGTGTTAATAGGTCACCCATGAGTGGACATACTTTCGTTGCTTTGCTTTGGCTTTCCTTCTTTTTCTGACTTTCCTTCTTTTCTGAATTTTCCTGCTTTTCATAGTTTCCTGCTTTCTTGATTTATGCTGCTTTTCCTGAAATATTCCTCTTTTCTCATTTTTGGAGTCTAGTGCTTACTTAACTTCTACTCCAAGTAATTCCTCCAACCTTATCCACTAATTCGAATTAGTGGGCCAATTTCTCCATTTATTCAGCATAACAAATAAAATATTACAACTCAGAATTAATCCAAACTTTAGCATTTAATCAATTAATTAATTCGTATGGTATAATTGCCTCCAAAAATACGCCCTACTCCATTTTTGGAAACATCTTCCACTTTGGTGACCTCTTGGCCCACTTCCTCATTATCCATTAGTTTTATTTATCAAAATTACTTTTAATAAATAAATTTGCCAATTTGTGAGACTTAGGATAAAATTAATTCTAAGCAAATAGAATTAATACAATTTAATTCCATTAGGGGTTGATCTTGTCCCCTTTCAACTATGGTACTGGATGAGACAAAATTGGGGACATGGCATGTCATTAGATCACAAGTGGTTGTCCATGTGTCAAACTGAGCTAATTGAATGTAACTGAGTCTAACTAGATGTAACTAAGTGTAACTGATAGATGTGACATTGTCGATAGTCAGAACAGATCAACTAGTCTCTATGGAGGTCTCATTGAGTGTATCAGTCATTACACAAGTCAATCTGTCTTGAAATCATGGATCAGATCCACAAATCTAGTAACTAACTAAGTGTGTCACTGGTGGTAGGTGAGAGAGGGAGCATCACAAACTAGGAGGGCTAGAACTAAGTGGCAACAGGATCCCGAGGTTAGTAAACTAAGCACTAGGTGTTGGGAGACACCATATTGATGACTGAAAGGAATGCATTTGCATGGATGCATGCAATTGCATGACTACATGCAAAACTGTTGCATGCAGAACTGACATAATGCTGGTACGACTAGGATGGAGTATAGGAATATCCTAACACCCCCCCCCTTAATCCATCCTAGGCCCTGGTAACTAAGACCAAAGGTCACTGAATACACTGAATAATAAAGAACAGTCCATGAAAAAATGAAATGGCGAAAAACCTCATGGGAAAAATACTCCCCCCAAAAGAGACTATAAGGCGCACCAACAAAGAAATGCTCCAAACTCAAGCAGGTGTGATGCTTGGTCATATGTCTGGAGGTATCTTCTTCTTGGGAAGACATGGTTCATGCTCCAAAAACATGTGCTTGTGTTCTCCTTCAGTGGATGCAAGCGAATATGGAGACATGTCCTTGTACTTTCTCTTTAGACAGAATGTGATGAGAAAAAAACCAAAGGTATGAGGATGATCCTGGAACCTGTTATTCGAATCAACTGAGGTAGGATCAAATCCATGAATGTGTAGATAGTCTTTTGTTATCTCCTTTGAACCATCACAGGTGAGATCATGCCCAAAAGAACCATCACATGATAGTGGTTGTTTGGACTTCAAATCAGCTCCAAGACTTGATAAATGGTTTCTTGAGATCTGCTTTGAACCAACAGGGGTGAGATCAAAACCAAATGAACCATGAAATAATGGTAATGGCTTGGATTTCGAATCATCTCCAAGAAATGACGAATGGTTTCTTGATATCTCCTTTGAACCAGCTGGGGTGAGATCAAAACCAAATAAACCATGATATGCATGAGAAATGATCCCAAGTGAATGGTAATGCCCTACATCTTCAATGAACTTCTGAGAGCATGTACAAATGATCATATAGTAGTACATAAAAGGTAAGTAATCAAGGAGAGAGAATGCATCATCTCCAATTGCCGATTTAACCTCTGAAACATTCAATAGATCATCATTATGCAAACCAATAGACTATTGTGCAAGAGAGGATTTAAGAAACTATTCAGTTTCTAGAGTGTGAGCTGGCTCAGAATTTGAAATAGAAGACATTGAGAACATGAGTGTTGAATCTTCAAGTTCTTCTTCTTTTTGGACAAATTCATTATGAGATATGTTTGATAATGAATCATGATTAGAGAGACCATCAAGGAGGGCGAATGCGTCACTGGGCTTGCTCTCCAAATAGTTTGCACCAATCCCTTCATTCTATTTTCCAAATATTTCATCATATTGGGCCCATAGCTATTTTGGAGATTCAGTAGAATCATGGAAGTGGGGTAACATACAATGAGCCCTAGCAATCAACATTGTTCCATAGGCTCTGTCACCTTCATTTAACCAATCATTCTCCTCTTCAAGGGATTCAAACTCTCTTTCAAGACAATAATAAAAAAGACCATGTCTCTTCAAATATGCTATCATCTTTGGTTTTCACTCATCATAGTTGAATGGAGAGAGAGGATGAATTCCTTCCAGATTCATGGAAGCTGTTGCAGAAGACCTGCAAAAACAATGGAGAATATTTGCAACTGCTACTTCTACAAAACTGCAGAAAACTACTGCACTTGAAATCTTGGTAATAACCTGCAAAAAAAACTCTCAAGAATGGAGATATACTATACTCTCAACATGATTTGATACCATGTGAAAATCCTCATAGCAAATCTAAGAGCAGATGTATACCTCACAAGAAATATTAAGCGGGAAAATAGAAGAAGAGTGGACAATGCAGTTTAAAAGAGCAGCAAAATTATGATATAATAGAACTCAGATAAAAGCAGAATAACATCACACTAATTGATTAATCATAATATGAAGAATAAATAATACAATGGAGAGGATTCAAATGCCAAGGTGGAAATTCGAATTATCCTGCATGAGCATGGCTTATCTGCACTAGGAGTCCTAATCATCGGATTAGTAGTGGTGTCATCAGATCACAAGTGGTTGTCCATGTGTCAAACTGAGTTAACTGAATGTAACTGAGTCTAACTGGATGTAACTAAGTGTAATTGGTAGATGTGACATTGTCGGTAGTCAAAACAGATCAACTAGTCCCTATGGAGGTCTCACTGAGTATATCAGTTAGTAAACAAGTCAATCTGTCCTCAAATCAAGGATCAGATCCACAAATATAGTAACTAACTGAGTATGTCACTGGTGGTAGGTGAGAGAGGGCACATCACAGACTAGGAGGGATGGAACTGAGTGGAAATAGGATTCCGGATCTAGTAAACTAAGCACTAGGTGTTGGGAGACACCATACTGATGATTGGAAGGCATGCATTTGCATGGATGGATGCAATTGCATGACTGCATGCAGAACTAACATAATGATGGTAGGACTAGGATGGAGTATAGGAATATCCTAACAACACACACATCTAACATGCATCCAACATTCATCATGGCACAACAACAAATTCAAACCACAGGTTCATATACAAAGCATAAGTATACATCCCTACTCATATATAGCTTCCTATTGTTCCATTTCCATATAATTCAATCAATCAATAACTGGGATGCAATGACACAACCATAAACACAGGGAACATCTTTATTCAAAACACCACAAGGCGTTTATCTTTTAATAGAAAACCACCAGGCAACCAGATATGGATAACAACGTTCCATCCCAACCATAGATATCTTCCTAGCCTCTATTATTTTAGCAATCAGATATCACCCCCGAGCTAGGGCTATGTATCCACTAAGGAGCATCACTCAGGATCACTCACAGCATTGGTTCACAGTCACTCAAAGCATTCAGCACACATTGGGTTTGTCAAGTAAGTGGGGAGCCAAGGACTGATTTTACTAACTCATTAAGCTCAACAATAGAACTATAAGCATATCCGCTTGGATTCAGACATCCCAGGAACCCCCGTCACCTCCGCTCTCAGGCTGAGTAAGGTCACCTTCTCTATTACATAGTCCCTCAGGTGCCCCTTCCCTCAGCACTGATCTAGGAAGGTATGGCTGGTCCTGAATTCTAAACCAATAGATACTTGAGCTTTCATTGGTTCCACTCTAGAATACAACTCTTTGATCCCTTTCCCACTTCAATGCACTCTTGGATCTTTCCAAAAATATTCCCACATGAATCCCCTCACGGATTTCCACTATCTGCTTCTAAAAACAGGGTTTTCTGGTAATACCTGGCTCTGCGATTTGTGCCTCCACAGAATCGCAGCCTCTCATTCTCTCCTCTCTCTTCTGTGGGTTTGTGAGTCTGCATGAATCCATGAATCCCTCTTCCCTAACCACGGGATAGCAATCGTGTTTCGTGGATTACCCAAGCATGGAGTGGTTTACGGGGCATGCAAGCACATGTCGTCCCCTGCCATATGGGTCCATAGTTCTGCCCCATACTCCATCGAATTCATCAACATGGTTTCCCAACCACCCTCTGCAACCGAATTAATTTCAGCATGGGGAGTCATACAAATTCACAGGGTGACACATGGCAACACACGGTTCAATACCCCAACCCCCTTACCTCTCCCTAGTGGATATGCAGCCCCTATTTCTCATGTTGCCTCGATATCCAGTCCCTTAGGTGTTTTGTTGAAATGTTATTATTTACATGGCTTAATAGCCCATGAATAACCAACAGTCAAATACTTTCCTATGTAACTAAAACCTAAACATCCACTAGTGGGGCCTTGACCTTAAGCTCCACACAAGGGTGACACACATTGCATACAATATTTATATCAAGGCCAATAACCATAAGGGTCAAGATAGGGGCACTACATACGGTGACAATCTAGATGCCTTCCATCTCTACTAGAAGATACTATCAAGAGCGTGCACTGCTCCCAACATGTTAGCAAAGAGGTTTCATTCTAGATAAGCAAAAATGGAATGTTGTCCAACACTATTGTCTACTTACCCATCATATGAATATTAGTAGTACATTGTTCAATTATATATGAATGCTTACCCTATGTATGATACATTTCCCGATTCTAGGAATACAAATATGCATACAACTATAAATATCATTAACTATTCAGAGTTCAAGAAGTCATTCAAATACTTATCTTTTTATGTTTTATGGGGTTACCTCCCTCTGGATCTCTGCTTCCTTGAGATTTCCTCCCTCTTGGTCTTTTCTTGGAGGTTTCCTCCCTCTGGATCTCTACTTCCATTCCATGTCATGATAGTATCATGATTTTGTATCTTTGAGCTTTTATCCATCCTGTAGCACTATGCACCCTTAAGTGTGCACTAGTTTCATCATTGTGTCATCCTAAAGACCTCATACATAATCACGCATTCATTAGTATAATCTCAGTAAGATCAAAATAGTATAACCCTAAATAATATTAAACACGTACCATCATAATCATTTCATACACAGATAATTTATCACAAGTGTTAATAATCAAGGTTTCATGGAGTACGTATTTTACTCATGCATATTTAGATTTGACCATAGGACTCTTCTAGTTTGTCATATCATTAATCAAACTAAGAAACACAATATGCATAAAGCATTGATTAGCTAAACTCTGTCTTGAGGAATAATAATTATCAACCATATGAAAGTATACTTATCTAATATCCTAATACAAAGTAGGATTCTAGCTCGATATAGGAAAACAAACATGGATTAGCATGCTTGCTAGTTATATCTAACATACACAAACATTATCTTCTTTGTTCTCTTCAATGATTTAGAGACCTGTGCTAGTAACTTGCATATCTCATAAGTTAAGCATAGTAGAACCAAATCATACATAGCTCGTAAGTAGAGCTTCTATGTGATCAAATACTATGGATGAGTCTTTGTCTTCATGTCATGATGGTCATATATTCCTAATCTAGAACTTGATTTGTCTTTCTTCATGTACTTGTCGAGATTGCTTGTACTCTTCTCTATAAGGGTAAAACCCTAATCGTCCAAGGTAGATAACTTGTAAAAATCTTATCTAGATTCATGGTGCTAGGATGATAGAATACCAGTTCCATTTAAACCTCCTTCATTGTTTCCCTATGAGTCTCCCAACTTTGCTAGGGTTTCTTCTTACTTGTAGAAAGCGAAAACCCTAATTTTCAATCTCCTTCCTCCCACAACATTTTGATGGAAGATTAATGTCTATGATGAAGGGATTCCAAATCCATTTTCAAAGTTTTCAATTTTTCATCAAGTGTCTCCAACATTGTATTAGGTCCTTCCATACCTAAAAAAATGAAAACCCTAAGTGAGAACTTCTTCCTCCTCTTCTTTGATTTTCTTCGTTGAGCCATTTCAGATGTTTTATATTTTTTCTAGTGTATCTATGAAATTTCAGATCCTCGATGTCTGCAAATTCTTCCTGTGGTATCTTGACTTGTCATATTTCCAACCCCATAGATTTGAGCTTCATTGGATTCTGCATGAGATATATATGCTAGAGAAGAAAGTACATATCTACCATGGAGCTTGAGATGCATCCTTCTTCCTTTGCCATGAGCTATCCTTTCTCCACCCTTGCTTTTGATGAAGACATTGAGCTTTCCAATCTTCAGAATCTCTCTAGGATGCATTTTATCTTCTGTTGTCCTTCTTTAGCATGCCCCAAATGCCTTTATTTTATAGCATTGGGAAATGGGCTCTCAAGTTTCTCTTTTCAATATGGGATTATCCCTTTTCATTTTTTTTTTTCTCTCAAAAACCCACTTTCCATAGTATTTTAGGCTTTTCTCACAAATTTAGGATTCTCAAGCACAATTAATGCAGTCTTGTGCATCTCTTCTCACTGTTGAATGATGGAGACTAGATTTGAGCCTTCAATTGAGCAGTTCAATCACTGAACCTTGTCTCTTCAGGCTTTCTCTTTCTTCACTCAATCCTTCCAGTTATGGAAGTAGTGATTAGATCAGAGAGGATTGTTCTATTCTGTACTTGTCTTTTGTCTTCATGTTGCTGGCGCATAGTAAAAATATGCTTCTTCCTTCACTTGGTTAATGGTGTTAATTTGAATGTTAAGAGATGCCCCATAATGTGTGATGTCCGAAGTAGAGCTAAGGGCCAAAATACATTACAAAAATTGATACTCTTTATACTGATACTCTTCATAGTGATACTCTTTATTGATCAAAGCAAGGATGAGGAAAGGATAAGCTCATGGGCGCAAGATTTAGGGAAACACCTATAAGTCAAACATAGCAATTTCTAAAATATATAATATCTTTCTGAGGTAGGAATACCCATGCTCAGCAGTAAACCAGCATGGCCACGAACAATACACAGTGGATCCATGTCAAAAGTAAATTTTTCATAAGTGTAAACATGCACTTTCATGAGTTAGAGAACAAGGTCTTCATCGAACTTCTGACATGGTAGTGTAATCTTGCGTAGCTCGGGCAGTGCATGAATGAGTGATAGAACTACTTTTCCCAAGGTCTTCAATACAAACGGACGATAGTACGATTTTATATCATGCGAATAAGTGAACTGATGTCGAGCATAATAAAACACCATCTGATTACCGGTCATTGATGTATACCATTAATAGATGCGAAGAGACCCACCAATAATGATGATGGACTCTAAGGTATGAGTACAAACTAGCAAGTGCGAATAGATGTTTTGAATTCGAACACTTGTAGAGTCAAATAATAAGGAGTCATTGATGTATACCCACTGTCATTTGCGAGGAAACCTGCCATTGATGACTGCAAGGTCCAAGGTAGGCCTAGGTTTCTAGATCCATTACCTAGATGATGATTTGGTGTCAATAGGAATATATCCATAGGAAGGAGGGCATTAATGCATCCCACATCAACCGATACGAAAAAAAGATCAGTAGTATGATATAGTTTAGTAGAACTACGAGATACAACACTGTATACTGACACAAGGAGGGACGACATGATTGGTCAAGAATATTTGAGGAATGGCTGACTCTGTTTGAACTTTCCTTGAACACATAAAACGACGCATAATGGACACTTGGAAACATATGAATTTGAGTAACCGACCCTAATGAAATCCGCCAATGCCAGATGCATTAACGAAAGCTCCATTAGTGACAGGAAGGATAACCCTTCGGTGGAGATCTATTCAAAATACTGGTACAGTTTCCTAAGGGAAATGCACATGGTGTATTGACGGCGGATACCAAAGTATGTGTTGTGTTCAAGGGTGACAAGGACTGATTGTTTCCATTTCTTCAATGATATAATATGAAATGATTCAATTCTCCCTCTTTTTGGATTTTTGTGTTTTCCAATTTTTTTAACCTTTTTCATTTATTAGCTTGAAAAATGAATAAAGCATGCTATGATACATTAGTGGAAATGAGTGTCTCAAGGGAATGCGCCTAAACTTCAAGGGCATGGGTCAGGCCAAGGAAAAGATCCATATTGCAAACAAGGGCTGAGCTAGTTATGTACACTCTTACAAATGTTTCCTCCATGGGGATGGGTCAAATATAAATAAGCAATGGTTTATAGGCATTTTGTAACAAAAAGTGACTACAAAGGAAAATATGCAACATAAGCAATAAGCAATGAAGCAGTTGGCACAAATGTTCAATTGGAAATTTTAACACATGCTTATGTAAAATGAAAAAAAATTGGGAGCCCATTAGGATATGGTAAAAAATGTATGAAAGAGAAATATGTGGTGTCAAACTAAAAGTCATGATGGGACTCATACGGCTTTCGGGCTTGTCAGAATAACTCAACATGAACACCAAAATGGCAATGGGGTGTTGGCTAGGGTGTCCCATGTTTGGTAGGATATTCTTTCAGAATGGTGGAAAATACAGATATGAAGGGCTGACCCACCAATTTCCAACATGTTCGACCCTATGGAAATTTTGGGTTGCAAAAGGTTCAAATGCATCTTCACAAAGGGAATCGGGATAGCCTAAACCTATATGCAAGCTTCCAAATATACCATATTAGATCGAGGAACATGCAAATCATGCTCCTATACTTGGGTAGATTTAATCCAATTAAGCTCCCAGTGGCCCCACAAAATATGTCCTTAGGTGGGTGCAACTAAATGTTTACAATTTCAGGGATATCTTCATTTGATGATAAAATGTAATCCAAGAAATCATCTGAGCTAGGAGATCTCACAGCCCAAATGGGCCAGGTAACCGAATCATATTCCTCCATCAAGGGAAGATTTTGATCTGAATCTTCCAAAGCTATTTGAGTAGCTTGGTATTAAACTTCTACGACAGATAGGGGTGATCCAAATGTTTTCCAACAATTAAATGACATTACATAAGCTGAGGTCCTCTCATCCACTATGGTTAGACAGATGTTTTTACCATGAGTCATTACCTTAATCTAAAACGAAATTTCAGAAAGGATCCTACATATTGAATGGTGTATGTCTGATGTGATCAAAGCCGCATCCGATGGATCAACAACGCTAATTGTGGACAATAGTTCAGCTCTCTGTGCAAAATGACATTGAAATACCTCCAAGGCCAACATGGCACATGGTACTTGAGCTAGGTCCTCAAGAACATTACCGTTCTGAGCAGCTCACGTGTTAGGATTATGCATTGTTCTACGTAGAACACCTTTGGGAGCATGTGGTACTAAGTCTATGGCTGGTTTCTCAATGTAGAGAGAACCACTTGGATGTGATACTGCTTGATTTGATGTACTAGGAGATACATCATAAGAATCAAGTCTTGTTTGAATGCTCATCTCATGATCACACATGAAGAAATTGGCATTGGGATCATTGCCCCCTTGCGAGGGGGTTGGCTGGTTTCCCCCTAGCAGGGGTGCCGGTTTCAAAATAGTGGGTTGTTATTTCTCACCGCATTGAAGCATAGTTGGTGCATCTCTTTTCCCAGAGTTAGCATTTTTCTTACTCTTGTATTTCTTCTTCTTTTCCCTAGGGTCTTTGGACTCGACTATAAGAATTTCAGATTTCTGGGAAGGATTAGCACTTTGCTTACCCTTGTACTTCTTCTTCTTTCCTCTAAGGTTTATCGATGAGACTGTGAAGATGTCAGAAGTGTTGGAAGGATTAGTAGGTTCCTGCATTTCTTGACCAGCTGTGGGTTGCAAATTCTGAATAGAAACTTGTCCCAAATGTGGGGTAATTTGTTCAAGTTGGTTGACATAATCCATCATACCATTGGCATGAGGTCCATGTGGCAGCCTAGCTGGATCAAATGTAGGTTTTGCAAGTTGGTTCCAAAAAGATTGGTTACTTTCTAGAACCTGACCACTCCATTGCGTAATGTGGTTAATGGTTGGATTGCCCCCTTGCGGGGTTAGGCCCAAAAATGATTGGTGACTTTCTAGAACCCGACCACTCCATTGATGTGGTCCTTGTGTGTGATAATAATTCCAAGGTGAGTTGCCCCTTTACGGATACTGAACCCAAGAAGATTGGGTACTTCCTGGAACATGACCAATGGGTGGATTTCCCCCTTGCGGAGGTGCGGTCCAAGAAGATTGGTTACTTCCTAAATCCCAACCACACCATGGCGGTTGAACTTGGGATTGAAAATCATTCAAAGGTTGACATCCTCCTTGCGGAGGTGGAATCCAAAAAGATTGGTTACTTTCTGAATGTTGTCCACTCCATGGTGGAACACGATGGATGGATGGATTGCCTCCTTGCGGAGGTAGGCCTCAAAAAATTTGGTTACTTTATGGAATCTAACCAAACCATTTATTGTCTCCTTGGTTTAGATAAGTGTTCCAAGGTTGATTTCCTACTTGTGAAGGTGGGCCCCAAGAATATTGGATACTCCCTGAAACCTCCCCACTCCATTGCGGAATGGGGTTGTGTTGATGCCTCGGGGGTGCAGGGTAAGTGCAAGGTGTTGGAATGGGTTCCAAGGTTCCCAACAGAGGGTGAAAACCCAAACTGAAAGGTTTCAAAAGACCTTACGCAAGGGCAGTTCTATCCCCAACCTGTTTGGTATGGAAATCTCCCATAGATATTCGGCCTCCGTTAGCACTCTAAGAGTTGGTGGATTTGATCTAAAAGATCACTCTTCTAATCTTAAAACAAACCTATCTGAAAAGGAATTTAAACTAAGTTAGACCTATTCTAAGAAGTGTTTTGTTTGTGATGACAGACTAACTTGATGTGAAAGATAGATAAGTGTGTTTATCAATCTTACATAAATGCTCGATAGATTTAGTCTCTTATCAACTTAAAAAACACAATCACTCAATGAAAATTAAATGAATGTAATATTAAGTGTTACAACTCGCTCAAGATTAACCTGTAATACAATGTTAATTGAAAAATTAACATAAATAATAATACACTATAAATCATATGCAGAAATAGATAAACATTTCATTTAAAGAAATTCAATTGAAACATTTATGCAGACATAGACATAGATCTAATGTTAGGAGAAATCCAGATCACAGATATGTGTGTTTAATAACAATTGCAAAAGATCCAACAGTATAGATAACAATCTGAAATAGAAATCGAAATCTATCAGATAAACCTGACTAGTAAACGAAAGATGATATAGGAAAACAAGTTTACTGTATTAATCAAAAACCTGCAAGAAATTACAAGCTTTGGCATAAACAGAATGTTTCCAGCCTTCTTCTGTCGATTTCTATCGCAAAATGATCCCCTTGGCAGCAGCGTCTCCTATTCTCTATTTTCCAAAAAACCCAAACGATTGAAAGCAAGAAAATTACAGAACTTTGAAAGATAAACTTTTCCCAGTTCTGTCGAGCGCTTCCCACCGTTAAACTGTCGATAACCTGTTGTTTTTATAGGCTATCCATTCTTTCCCTCCCTTTGCAGCGAGCCCCTCCGATGTTAAAGATTCTGTTTGCATTTAATTTCATTCCTCGCGAGCTAAGTTATGCTTAGAATCCAGTGTAACCTTCTCTATCGCTGGTGGACAGTTTCCAGTTTACGTGATTCCATTCCGACGCATCTTGATTTTTAAACCTGCACATAGATATAAATATATTAGATAACAATGTCAAGTGAAAAAAGAGAACGGTAGTTCAAGAAAAAAAACAAAGTAATTATTTCGAACAGTAAAATAACAAGAGATTAAAGAGTTTCCCCTCTTTTCATAGATCTGGCACAACAAACTAATCCTCCATGCTCCCAGCAAACTCGCATTGAATCCCATTACAGAGGTTGAGGTTGAAACTCCCGGAGGATAAGACTGCGTTCTGGTGTGTTCAACCGATCATGACATCTTTGTGTAGTCTATCTCTGCCGTGTGTGCTCCATAATTTGTGTAATTTTTAATCCATAATGGTGGCATTCTGGTGAGATTTTCAGTTAGCCTCGGGTTCCTTTCTACAACGAATTCACAGAAGTATCTCAACAATCCAAAAAGATGTAATAAATACAAACCGCCTGGTGCCATCGATTTGGTAAAACATAATATCTACAGGTGATCTCGGAAAGAAGAACAATTGGTTCTAAAATTGCATTGGTGTGAACTCTAGCTAATGCGCTTATCCATGCAAAACAACTGTGCACATTAACTTCATAACTTTCTTTCCATGACATGGTGATAGATCATCCTTTTCTCATGGAAACTCGTGGCATTCTCTCCTACTTCCACAATGTCGACAAGATATAATGATCATTCCCTCAAATGCTGCAATTTATTTAATACAAACAAATATACTGACACCCTCCAAGTAAATCATATTCTTGAATCCTTTAAGTGACAGTCAATTGCTTTCAGTTCGCGCTAAGTGCTGGTTAATAGAGTCCTCTTCTCAAAAGATCTGGTATGATATGGTTTGCACAGATCACGCAACTGTTAACTAATAGCATTCAATGGTAAACTCAACGATCTCGGGCTTCTTTTAATATGTTGACATCATATCTCATCGTGGAGATAATCATGGCAGCGATCCCTTCACAATTTTAGCATACATGGAAATTTGGCCTGTGATAAAAACTTTCACCTGTATTCCCAAGTTACGGAATTTCATATCCTGCATGGAATTCTTTTTGTGAGACCAATATATTCAAAAAGAAAGAACACTTTAAGCTCAACATCGTAAAAACTCCATGAAAAAGGACAAATTTTATTTTGGTGAATTGTTTAAAGTATCCCATCTACATGTGAAATGAAAAGTGAAAACAAAAAAAAGAATAAATGTATGTGGTCTCCATTCTAACTTGGGATCAATATGCACGCATATACAAAATGAAGTAAAGTTCTCATAACTAGTAAAAATCATGGTTAAAATAAACCTTGAAAATGATCCCAGATGCATGCTAGAAAATGATTAGCCAATTGTGTTAAGAGATTTATGACTATTTGTTATTATCTAATTCATTTTTATGGTCATTACTTTATTATGTCATATAACATATTGCTTTTAAAATGAATAGTGACACAATTGGTGCATTACATTGCATAATAATAAGATAATTTTTAAATAATGAATTATCCATAATAAGTTTGAATACACTTGAAATTTTAATAATAAAAGAACAAATAAAAGTATTAAAATATTTTAAAGTTTTTTTTGTTAATATAAAAATAATTGGTTTATAATCTTATAAATATAATATAATAAACCAATATTGTTTTCCAAGTTTGAATTGTTTTTTCAATTGAGAAGAGTGACCAAATTCATCATCAAACAAAAATGTCAAAATAAAGATTTTTAAGTTCAAATAAAAGCATGGAAGTGTTACAGGGAAACCAAAAGGTGACAAAGCTAAAACAAAACACACAAAGCAAGCCATCGAATCCCTATTTTAAGATAGTCTGGAAGCGCAAAAAAATGTAGTGAAAGAAGCCATAAGAGAGCACTCTTAGCCAAACAAGCACACTAAAAGCAAATATTTACAAAAATTCTAATGGGGGGGCCCTTTTATTTCGCAAAATCAAAGGGGAGTTGTTGGGGTGCCAACAGGTTGATAGGTGGATTGCCCCTAGGAATTGTGCTAGGATAAGTCAGAGGTTAACCCCCTGGGGCATTTCCACTAATATGAGAAGCATATCCCCAATTGGCATAAATGTTCCATGGTTCATTGCTTCCACCAGGAATATTACCATTTCATGGTGAAGGGTTTCCCCGAGAAGTAGAATTTGAACAAGTGTTGGGCATACCAAGAGGATTTTGGTTTACTCCTTATATGTGTTAACCTTGATTAGCTTAACCATATGGAAAAACAATGTTTGGTAAGGAAGACCCTTCAGTAGGGATTCCTGTAGAGGAAGTGGATCTACTTCCAGGATTGGAACCCGAAATTGTACCAACTAGCACTGAAGTGCTGGTTGAACTTGTGCTATTAATAGGTAAACTAATTGTTGGGATTGATATAGAGGCCAAATTGGAAGTATTTCTACCTCCCACAACTATTTGATGTTGTGACGATGTAGTCCCTTATGCTCCTGATGAAGCCATAGGGTTACTTGTTGAATTTTGCATGTCATTCAAACTTTCAAAACGAGGTTTGATGTCACCCAGTGACTCACAGATAGTAAGTACAACTGGTTCTGAAAGACTAATCAAAGAAGGAATTACATGAGCATTTGTGTGATTTTTCAATGTTTCAATTTCAACTAGAGTAAGATCATCAACTATGTCTGTATTCAGTTCGTGATGTGATAATGAATGTTTAGGGATTGTTTGATGTTGTTCTTCTCGAGTAATATTAATTGAGTTTAAAATCAGTTATGTTTCCATGTCACTAGGATGTGGTTTTTGTATCTGTCTCTACAATGTAGTAGGGCCTTCAATTTCTGGTGACTCACCTCGCTGCCACCGTAACTGGCGGATTGGGAGAGTAACCACTTCTAAGAAGTTGATAAAAGGATGTGTTTAAAATGATATTCTTAATCAAACAATCCTAAGGTAGTCTAGACTCAACAAATATAAAAAGTGTCCACCCAATAAAAATTCCTACAGATCCAAGAAAGCAAACTACTTTTCCAAAGAGACGAAGCTCAATGAAAATCTAGATTGGAGGGCCTTCCAAAACTAGTAGTTGATGAGGGATATCAAGCCTCAAACAATTGATAGCAGTGAAGGTATGAGAAATAGTTACAATAAACTTTAATCGCCAGGGGTGCAAGTGTTGGTTCCTGACCAATCACCCTCCCAAGGACTAAAAGTTCCAAATTTTGTCTCAGGTACTGCAAGTGTCCCCCACTCACAATAGCCTCTATGATATCCTAGGAATAGCAAATAAGGTTACCACTTCACAATCGATAGTCGGGCGGAACAGTTGTAAGTCGAGGACAACTCTCATAACCAAGTACTCTAGAAAAGTGATGTCACCCCAAGGACTTGTCACGCCATATAGAATTTATTGATGAGATCATATCCCACTAAACAAACAAGAGGGGGGGGACTACCCTTACTTATCCATATTGAGATTGTGCTTGATGCATGTTTTAGAAGTGCTTTCCCGAAAAAACCGTTTTTGCTACTAATGGATTTAAACTCTCAGTAATCAATGCTAGTTTCAAAAATAATTCATCCCAGTAGTGTTAACTCTCCAAACCTAGTCCAGGGCACTAACCTAAACTTGTTAATGATATCAAAATCAAAAGTTGATCAATTTTAGATTAAGCGCCAATTTTAAGGGTAGTTTGCTTAGTTTAAAGAGTGGAAGTTAAACTAGTGGTGTTTTGACTTGAAAAATATGAACAACATAATGCAATATGATCACTACTCTACTTTTCAATTCGATGAATGTTCTAAACTAATGAAAAGTTAGAGGTTCATGTGTGCGTTTCAAATATGCAAAATTCTTTGGTAGATTTCTGATATTTAAGAACAGTTCTTTTGAAATATGGATAATAATTGATTTTCAAAAATCAATGTAAACCAAACAAATATATCAATGAAAATGAATCTAATTCTATTACATGGGGGATCTCTGTTTCTCATTCACAAGATCACATGAAGGCCCAAGTGAGGAGGATACGGTGGCTCGAAAATAAGATGCTTGAAAAATCAAATCCTAGACTGTTACACTTGAGATCCACTTTCTCATTCACAAGATCGCCCAAAGGCCCAAGTGAAGAGGATACGGTGGCTCAGACACAACTTATCACAAGAAAATTGAGATCTAAAGCTACAACTTCCTCTAATTGGGCAAGAGTATAATGAAAATATCATAGATCCAAAACAAAATTTAACTAATTAAAGCTTGTTTTTTCTTTTCGAAGGAGATTGTTTTTCAAAATATCTCAAGGTGTGATGTTCATTTTTTTTGTTTTTCAATGCAAATATATTAAAGTGATCTTCTCAAATGTCATAAATGATATTTGGTTCCAAGTTTCATATAAGCAAGTGCATGAGAGTCAAAAATTAAAGGGTCTTAAGGTTCTTTAAACAAATATTTATGTTTTTTCAATTTTTACTCTTTGCAAACTATGAAATGAATCAAAATTATTTAAAAATCAGTCCTAATCCTATCCAATCAGGGATCTATAAGCAAAATATGACCTTAAGCAAATGGATGTACCACCAATTGTAAGAAAAATTTGAAAGAAATGTCAATTTAAGCCATTTTTAAAGGTTTTTGGAAGGAAATCCCAAATCTGAAAAATCTCAAACCCAACCTTCCCAAATTTTTCTTAATTAGTAGTAAACTGATATTAACATGTCTTGAATCAATATTTAGGTCTACAAGTACAAAAATGAATCCTAAATGTGGCCCTAAAATAGTGAAATCTCAAAGCTAGTTCTAGCAATTTTTGCAATTTTGAAACAAGAAAGCTTTAAAATTATTTAAAAATTTTCCAAATCTTGAGAAAAGGAGTATCCAAATGAGGTTTAAACTCTAATATAAGGGGTTCCTAAGCCCATCCATAAAGAAAAAATCACAAAAACAAAGTCAAAGATGAAGAACCAGGCTCCGAAAACTCAAAAATTTGGTCGTCATATCATCCAGAACAAAGCAGAGTGCCAATAGGGGTTAGGCGTTGTACACTTGGAAAGTGAGCCAATGGAAAATTTTAGTAGTGTACATAAAGGGAGTGTGCCAGCTTTCCAAAGCAAGAAAAATCGAAATCTGAACTCAATTTTGAAGGATTTTTGGAGTTCAAGAGTGGATCGAGGCCAGTTTGGAGCCTAAAGACCTATAACATATGTTCTTGAATGGATATTAAGGCTAAAATTGAGTATATATGAAAGGTTAGAACACCAAACATATGAAGAAAATTTCAAGAAATTTCAACTAGTATGGTCTCCAATATGATAATATCTTTAAAGGTAGTGTTAGATCTACATTAAACAAGCTATATTACTATGGAATGGCGAGTTCCAATGTCAGGTATGAAATAATTAATAAAAATTTCCTAAGATCTTTAATCAACTAAAAAAAAATTCTCAAGAGTTAAAACCATCATAAACACATCTCATATGGAAGGAAACTTGAATCATTTCATATTAAGCTAAAGAAGAAAGTACATATCTACCATGGAGCTTGAGATGCATCCTTCTTACTTTTCTATGAGCTATCATTTCTCCACCCTTGCATTTGATCAAGACGTTGAGCTTTTCAATCTTCTGAATCTCTCCAAGATGCCTTTGCTCTTCCTTTGTCCTTCTTTAATATGCCCCAAATGCCTTTGTTTTATAGCATTGAGAAATCAGCTCTCAAGTTTCTCTTTTCAATATGGGATTATCCCTTTTCATGTTTTTTTATTATTTTCTCTCAAAAACCCACATTCCATAGCATTTTAGGATTTTCTCACAAATTTAGGATTCTCAAGCACAATTAATGCAATCTTGTGCATTTCTTCTTAGTGTTGACTAATGGAGACTAGATTTGAGCCTTCAATTGAGTAGTTCAATCACTGAACCTTGTCTCTTTAGGCTTTCTCTTTCTTCACTCAACCCTTCCAGCTATGGAAGTAGTGATTAGATCAGAGAGGACTATTCTCTTCTATACTTGTCTTCCATCTTCATGTTGCAGGCACATAGTAAAAATATGCATCTTCCTTCACTTGGTTAAGGGTGTTAATTTGATTGTTAACAGTTAAATTTTTAAATTTTAATATATAATTATATAGGATATTACTAAGAGAATAATAAGCACATCATAAACATAAGAGACACAAGAGACACAAATATTTTCCTCGTGGAAACCATAAACGAGAAAACCCTGCAACTTCCTCAGATATAGAATAATCACCAAAACAATGTCACAATAGTAAACCCCAAAAATAGAGATGGTCTTCAACAACTTCTCTCTTCTTCACTTGTGCGAACTTGTCGTCCTTCTCACTAATGCAAACATCGTGAGTGAGTGAATGAATAAATTAGAGAGACTAGCTCTCTATTTATACATTCACTTCCACTTTAACTTTACCCCTTGACATGTTGACCCCAACTAATTCTAACTGGGATGACTCCTCTAGGGGAATTAAAAACCCCTATACATTTGACTCTACAGGGATCTATTTCTCCCACTTACAAGGGAGGATTTACCTCAATGACTTTACATGACAAAATGTAATAATTACATCCCCGATTGGAGGAATAAACATCTTCGTTGGAGGTACAAATAAAATACAATAATAATTACAATATAAAATACAAGTGAATATCTTCTTCAGTTACAATAATATTAACACACTTGTCTCTGTCCCGGACTTGCACATAAATCCCGATGTTGAATGGCAATGTCCTGATGATCCTACGGGGTGAAGGGATTACCATTGCACCTAGTAGTGGTGTGGAGGATAAAGAAGGTGGTGAGGAATTGATTTGTGGCTTCTCAAACTGATACTTGAGATATCCTTCAGTGCACCTCTGTTGTTGATCTGTGGCCTTGGCTCAAGGGTGGCCTGTCAAAGTGAGATCTAACTTGGCAGTGCCTCTGGCTAGGTGAAACATGGTCTATTTGTCACCAAATTCCTCTTGATAATATAAGTGACTTATTTTATGTTAATTTATATGTTTATATGTTTTTTAAGTTTATGCTATAGCGCCCTTAATGGATGGTCTATTTATAGCTAAATGCATATGGTTTTGTATCTATGGTTGGATGCAGATTTGATTGTTTAACTATTGGAAAATTGCACATTTTCCTTCACCATGAGATCTAATATTAATGGAATATTGGTATATGTGATTTATGTGTTTATTTTCTGTATCTTACTCTATAAATAATCTCTATATGGCTGATCAATCCTATTGATAAATTCACATTTGAAATTCCCTGATTTTTGTAACTCTAGTTGACGAATCTTCCTTGGAAATTGGAGTTTTCTCTTTGTTTTGAGATATAATTATAATGAAAACTTGAAATATTTTTTACATATGTTATTTTATTGATATTACTCTGCAAGTGCACCATCTATGGATGATAAAACTTGTAAATGAATTTATAGTTGAAATTGCTTAGTTTCTCGAACTCTAGTTGATATATCTTGCTTGGAAATTGGTGTTTTCCTCCTCTATTTGAGATCAGATCTTGAAGAAATATTGTAATATTTTTATTCATTTGTTAATTATTGTAGCTTAATCTGCAAGTGTGCCTTACATGGCTTATCAAATCTATTATATGATCCACATATGAAAATACTGAATTTTGAATGCTAGAAAGTGGGTGTTTCTACTAGAAAACTAGAATGAATTGATAGTTACTCTAGATAATTGAATATCTAATGTTGTATGGATGTATGTAAATTATCTAGAGTACGCATTATGGCTGTAGAGTGCCCCATATAGCTATTATTATTTTTATTTGGTACTCAAAGTTGGTTTTGCAGGGATTTGGATGCACTTTGGATGCTTATCAAATGATCCAATAGTGATTTTTATTGCAATAGTTGATATGGTATTTGTATGAATTAATGGTTGAATGTGATAGCTATGTATTTTCCATTTTACATTATTGAATGGTTTTAGGTGTTAGTTTTAGATATTACCTGATGAGAAATGCAAATTTGTTAATAAAAGTGTCATAAATTTGATTGACGGGAGTGCGATAAAATGCAAATTTTTACGGCGGAAAGATCTAGTTTGTAAGTGTTTGCAAAGAATTCCATAAATTCCATTAGTTAGCATTATTGGGTTGATTATGGTAACCTTTAATGTTTTAATATATCTAAGGTCCAATTTTATTAAAGTTTGTAAATCTGGTTGAATTATCATGCTTGCACGGTGTTGCATCTACTTGAGCTCTTGGAGAGTTTTATAATTGTTTTAAATTATCGCATTTATTTTTAAAGGTTGTATGTTTGTTTTGATTGGCTCAATGGTATGTCATAATATCCTTTGGTTAACCTTAATATAATGTATTATACCTTTATTCATGCTTCCTTTGGTTTTTCTAATTTTTGGAGATGCATTGGACTAGTAACCACTTGCTTGAAAATTTTCAGCCAAACCCAATTTGTATTTTGGTAGATATGACTTCAGGAAGTTGGGTGCAACACTAGCTGTGACTATGCCAAACTTTACATCATCACCCATAGCCAATTTGCATTTTTCTCGAAATCCGTGATGTGGGTTTTTCTGATTTTTGGTGTGGAGATGCATTGGACTAGTAAAAACTTGTCTGCAAAATGTCAGCCAAACCCAATTTGTATTTTGGGAGATATTAATTCAGGAAGTTGGCTCAACACCAGCTGTGACTGTTCCAAACATTCCATTTTATAGCTGCAACTCCACCAAACTTTCCATTTCACAGCTGCAACTTCACCAAACTCTCCATTTCATAGCTGCAATTCTGAACTATATTCACTATCATCATTTCGCTACCATCATTCCATTTTTCCACTACCATCACTCCATTTTCCATCTCATTTATCATTCACAACATTTTTTTTTCCAACAAATCCTCTGTTGCACTTTGCTTCATACTGATACACATATTGGCATGATTGATAAAAGTAAAGAAAAGGCTTTCTTATACACATTGATTCTTTCTTATGAACATTGATATCTTATCATTTCCAATAAGTGTATGGTTAAATTATTATTGCAGCAAGAAAACAAATAATGAGATAAATGTTGTTAACACAAGAACCAACATTCTTTGTATTCATGGTTGTTACACAAGAACCAACCATAAGAAAATGACAGCTGCTACTCACACCCTGGAAACATTCATTATTGGAAAGACATCATCAATCAAAGCCAAAATTCAAATGCCAAAATTTCTTAAGAAGATCCATGCATGGTTGCATGAGGACATGCAACAAGTTCAGTTGGGGACTATGTTGGGACTCAGAAATGTCATATTTTCATCCACTTTACCTTTCGTTATTCCTCACATTTCATCATCCCATTAACCTTTCATTGTACCATTTTCATACATATACTTGAGTTTCATTTATTATTTTCCACTTTATTCATTTTAGTATTATAAGTGAATATATGATTAAATATTGGAAAATAACATGTTTTTCACTAATATCTCAAGTTTGGATGAGCTTTGTAATGTGTAGGAATATGGAAGGATCAATTCAAAGAAAGACTCCTCGAATATATCCTCCACCATTTCAAGGCTATAGTTATTCAAAGAATATTCCAACGAGAAGATCATGAAGATTGGGTTGGCATATCTTTTCTAGGATGTATGAGAAACATGTGGAGAATTTGTGAGAGACATGTGGAGGATTTGAAGGAATCATATTTTGTAATAATAGGAAATTAGTTGAGAGTGGTTGAGAGAATAGTGGGTCTGTCATTATGAGATGGTTATCTTCTTCTCAAATAATTTCATGTATAAAAGAGAGTGCTCTCTCTTCATTTGGGAAATTCAGATTAGAAGTCAATTGCTAGTATAGTAGGAGGAGATTAGTCTCACATTGTAGAAGTTAGTTTTGGTTTTCTAATATGGAGAAGGGGATTCTCAGCTTTTGTTCATAATCTTAGTTTTGATGCTTTCATGATTTGCCATTGATTCTTGTGATGTAAATTAAGTTTTCTTTATTGTTAATGTGAGCTCACATGTGTTGTCTCGTTGCTCTTCATATGTTGTCTTTCTTTTATGCAATTTACTTTCAGTCGTGTGGTGTGTTTCAACTTCCAGCATTAGATTAGCAGTTGTGTGTCTCAGCTTAAGGGGGAATTAGATTAGCAGTTAGCAATTAGCAAGGGGGGTTAGATTAGATTAATTCAACTTCAATCCTGCATATATTTTGCGTGTGCTTCGTAATCCTATGAACCTCGGATTGACAAATTAAATGGTTGGGCAAGTACTACAAATTAAACGACAATATTTCCGCCTAACAATTGCAAAGGATAGATTGCAATCCAAAAAGGTGGATTCCCCAAATCGCATAAGTAGACATCAATAGTTATGATAGAAGACCCCATCTCTGAGCCACATTGGGGTTAAATATAGTAGCATCATAATAAGATTATTATTTCGATCCAATAGTGAAGAGAAGAAAAAGAGTTGTTGTAAACGAGTTAGTGTGAGAAAGCACAGTGACTAAACGGATTAGACCCAAACATCGAGAAGTTGTGCAGGTGAGCAATACCATGTCAACCTCTATAGCACTTAAATCATGAAGCAAGGCCAAGTCCATGAAGGAAGTGAAGATGTCGGTGGTGGAAAAGGATACTAGATTGGACATCTAAGGGTCACTATTGGGAAAAGTACCAATTATGGAATTCATGGACTTCAACTTGTAGGACAAAAACAATTTTCCCAACCTGCGACTATTAGAGTACATGGTGGCTTGACAATAAACTGATGGTATAGTGTCATTAGTTGCAAACAAATGGGCAAAGAAAATATTCAGATCTGACATCATGGCATTGTTAGAAGTACCATATTCTGGCCATAGGGAAAGTATTACGCATTGCATAAGCTTCATGCTAAGCAGGATACATAGAGACTTCATGTGGTTTGACCAACCTCGTGCCAAACATGGGATAATACCCTAAAGAATCTATCAGAGCACATGACCTTCGGATAGTGGAGGCCTATAGGAAGTATGGTACACACAAAGGTACTAGAGTCATGGTCATCTTGGCCATTATAGACCCTGGGGTTCATTTCACCACATAGGTTCTAGCAAGAAATGTAGTGCACAAGTATAAAAAATTTCAATGCTTGGTGGGGGTGTTGTTTTCTGCCAACCACTATGCATAAGGAGTTATGATGAATTGGGTAAGGTACCTGTTACAAGAATTCATATAAGTTTTTTGGAGATGCAAGACCTCAACAAATAATTTCACTTTAGATGCGATATGTTGATCAATGAAATGATCACATGGAAGCCACCTAAGTGGAATCAATTTGAAAACAGGGTGACCAATGATTTCCTAGTCCAATGTTCAATGTTTGGTAGTACATCCATAATGGATAAGCACACATTGCAACATGCTTAACCTTCCAAAATTAGTATACAAAGATGATTCAAGTCATAGATGAGTCATAATGGATTACCTAATACTTAATAGACACGTATGATTATGTCGTGTGCTATGTTGTGGATGCGCATAATATATTCATATCTATGTGCAGAAACTCAATAAACATAATAGATGTTATGTCCTTCTGCATCAATGAAGAAGACATTAAAGACTATATGGAGGACTCAATGCTAGAGGACCATTTGTTTCTAGAATATTTTTTCTAGATGTTGGATACCCCTAAGGCTAATCCAAAGAAGAATAAAACCGACTTAAAAGGTGCTACGATGCAAAAATCACCTTGGTTGAGTGAGAAGAGGAGAAATAAATACCAAGTTTGCATGCTAGGAACTTATCGACAATAGAGAAAGAAGAAGTGCACCCTAATCCTACATCAGGACACTAATGACAAGAAGGAACAAGAACAATAGGAGAAATAAGAACAATGGTAGAAACAGGAACCAACAGGAGGTCGGTGCCCATACTACACTCCATCACCTAATGGAGAAAGAGTAAAGACAATGCTCTTTCTAGGGAATAAGGGTGAGGCCAAATAATATTTGGTGCTTGAAAATATCACAAGCACCATTGAAGTTAACCTAAACTCACAACAAGTACTTCAATTGGAATCAACCAAGCAACTGTCAAATATCAAGACTAGATTGTAGTTGGATAGTTTGATCTCAAGGGTCTCCACCATGGAATTTTATGACACTACAAATGAACTTGTGATGCACACTCATCAACAAATAATATAGTTACCAAAACAGAGGTTGTTTCACATAGACCCTCATGTAGTCATAATCCAAGAAGCAAAAGCTTCCACATCGATAGCATCTAGGTGTACTAGGTTTCACGTAAACCTGTCTTGGATACCATTTCAACAACTCTAGGACTAGAGGCTCGTACTAACACATGAAATGGGTGTGCATCAACTAGACCTCAATATAGCATATGTTGGTCTATAGTAGAACCATGAAATGGAGGTTGATATGCAATCATCCCTAGAAAATGTAGTGGAGAACTTTTATCTAACCATGAAGGAGGAGGCATAAGCCCATGAATGGTAGAACCAAAAATAGCTACACAAAAATTCAAGGAAATCAAGGCCTTCATTCAAGGACTATGTGTACAAAATGCAGTATTGAAAGAAAAACTAGAGACTAAGGATAGACAAGAACAAGATAAGCTGAAGTAGCAAATCACATATGATGAGGAACCATTTTTAAAATCTAAGTCACACATCGAAGGGATGACGAAGTTGGTTAACACAAGCTTTAACTTATGGGCGTACCTACAAGAGCCACTAGAAGTCACTCAAAAGGAGGAAAACATCAGAACATTGAATGATTAAGTGAAGAAAAAGAAGTACTCATTTCCTGGTCTACCTATGTATAACCCCATGGAGGGTATGAAGTAGATATTGACACTGACCAAGAAGATAGCCACAAATCGTGCCAAGAAACAGTTTACTTTGCATATCATGCAACTTTAGGAATAGGATGGGGAGAAATACTAGAAAGTCACAAAGGAACATGAGAAGTCGAAGAAGGATGTTGAGCTAGGAGAGTCCAAGTGACCTTATCCATAGTCAATCACATTGGAGTAGACTTCCTAGTTCAACACTGAGTTTGAAAAACTAATAGAGGTCGTGGGTCAGTGGGAGGTGTAGGTATCTAACTTCAATGCATAGATCATGACAGTGTTTCCTTTAGTTGAAGATGTTATTTTCAAAAGCTTACAATTGGCTCATCACAATCCAAGCTTGGTGTTGGGGGCCTATTTTTTCCCAAGTTTTCGATCAGTTGGAATCAATTGCATGCCAAGAAAGGAAATTAGAAGTAGTTGTGCACTGATTCAATTAGAAGTAGTTACACACTAATTTAGTTAGAAGTAGCTTTGCGTCAATCAATTCAGTTAGAGTTTTCACAACACCAACAAGTTTTGAGGTTTTGGAACCTAATCCTATATAAATGCATATTTTTTAAAGGGTTGGGTTCAACTAGATAATAAGCTATGTTAATAAATAGGTCTATGAAATACTATCAGTTAGTCATTTTATGAGAGTTATGTTCTAGACGTTTTTGTAACAACTTAGTTGAGTTTAGAGATAATATATCATTGTTGTGCTATGAATTTTGATATCTATGATTCTATGATGTTCTTCATGTAGTGATGGTATTGATGAAAGACCATTAAGATGTTAATCTTGTAAACAATGTATTGTAACCAATTTTGAGCAGTAATATAATGTTGTTGTTGCCTTAGATTTTCCTTGCACAGCTTCTTGATGATTGAATGTATGATTAATGTCCAATAGTTTAGAAGATGAATGTTAGATAGTTAGTGATTTACATGCAAGGTTAAGTAAAGAAATGGAACAATTATTTCATGCCCATCCCATAAAGAAACAATTATTTCATGGAGAGAAGTAAAGGTTAATGGAGAGAAAGAAACAATTATTTCATGCCCATCCCATATTTAGATCTTTGTGTAATTTCCCATTGGCGTCTCAGGTGAGACCTTATGTTGCTTGGAAGGCATTGAAAATGTCGATGCCCGTAGCATTTTTGTTGGTAATGCAAGTTGAACCTTGGGTCAGGAAAACCACTAGCCAACAATCTTATAGGTACATAACTTTAGTTAGGCCACTTTATATTATTGGAATGTGTGTAAATATTTGTCAAATTCTTTGTTGTTATTAAATTTTTGGAAATATTCGACGAAAAAAAGACCTTATGATCACGTTTACAAGTAATTTTATATTTGGGGTGTCATGAAAAACAAATTGTGGATGCCACAATCAATTTTAACATTGTGTTAAGTTTACTTTTTTCTTCAAATAAAAAGAAAAAAATTCTTGCAAAATGTTTGTGAGTATACACAAACACGCAAATTAATTATATATATATATATATTCTTGTGAAATTTTTTTTTGTTATTAAAGTTTTAGAAATATTAAAAGGGAAAAGAGACCATGAGATCACATTTACAAATAATTTTATATCTGGTTGCTATGAAATACCAATTGTGGATGCTACAACCAATTTTAACATTGTTTTAAGTTCACTTTTTTCTTCAAATAAAAAGAAAAAATATCTTGCAAAATGTTTGTGATTATACACACACACAAATTAAATTATATATATATCCGATATTGGGAAACCATTTGGTGTGGGATTTAAATGGAGTAGGAAACACCATAAGGTATCATTGTCTTCTTTGTCACCTTTATACCCCAAGATGGTACACAACAAGGATATGGCCTTTATAGAATGTTCAAAGAAAAGAATAGTGCTATAGGGGGAAGAGTGTGCAATAACTGTTCTAGATCCAAATGTTTTGAAAGAACAAGGGATTTGTCTCATGGTTTCAAAGTCTAATAAGAAATATGAACATTATTTTCATCCATGGTCTATAAGTCTACAAAACCTTGGATGTAGAACATATTTTGTAGGGCACCAGCTTCAATGTTGCACAAAACTCTTGAAATATTAGAGGATAAAATTTCCTTTTTAATGGGTGAGTATTGGGTTGAGCACCAATTAAAAAATTCAGGGAAATGAATCTATAGAAACAAATGGATCTGGCCAAGTTGGATTCTCATAAGTGACAAGGATATTGTTCTACAAGTGACAGGGATCGTGCTTCTCTAATGGTTGCAATTAGGTCTGAGTCGACTACCACTGTGTCAAAGACATCTGCATGGTGATCATACACAGTTGTGTTTCCTAAGAATAATGGTTGAGGGAGTGTGCTTTTACCTTTCTGAGAGATGGTGACAAAGACAGATGTCTGGAAGGGGTTAAATCCCCTTTTTACTGGTGAAATTAAAGTAAATTTAGTATTTTCACACTAGTAAAACAAACAAAATGACTGTTGGAAATAGTGAAACACCTGTGAGTGCTGACCTAGAGGAACACTGACATGGATGCATGTTGGATTTCTAGACTAGAGCTGACTTGTCAGGCACACAGGAGATCAGGGTATCGGGATCTGAACTTCTAATGGTTATGTAATGCTTTTGAAAAATGGTTATTTTTTCTTTATTAATGATTAAAAGGGTTTTGAATTTGGACAATTACTAGAATTCCATTTGAATAGTGTGTATGATAACATAGAAAGATGATGGGGCCCACCGAATAGGTGTACTTGGACGACAGGTTGACATGGATGCCAATTTCCCCACAATACTTCATGACTTTTGGGCGGAAACCACCATAGTTTCCCAAGGTGATAACGCTCTAGGCACTTGGCGGTATTGAAAAAGTGCCCAAAGACGGTGTGGCCAATCATAATTTAACATGCATCCTGGGCGGTTTCAAGGACATTGTGTGCTCGAGGAAAATTTATTATTGCTCACTTTACCGATGTGTTGTCAATCTCAACCATCGGTCTTTTGTATTCACTATTTTATTAGCACACACTAAAATTAGATTAACCTTTTGGCATATTTCTCAAGTGTTCCTGATCTCAACCATCGATCTACTTGTAGATCCAATGGTGGTCCACTTGTACCATTATCACCCAATCTATGTAGCCTTTGGTCACCCACCCATGATCTTCTATTAGAATCACTTGATACTATTTTTTATCTTAGCTTCAGAGGGCATAAAATTACTTCTTCAGTTTGGTGATTCTTCACAGTTAAGGACCCTTATCAAAGCTCATAAAATATCAGTACTAACAGGGTATGTTAAAAAAATATAGTTTCGAAGGGAAATTGATTGAAACTCATTCTAAATTATTCAATAGTAAGAGACATATTATAAAAACAAGAAATCCAACTGAAATGTCGTATCTTTAAAAACAAAAAACAAAAATTAAAGGGGAACCCATCATTTTAACAGGGAAAAGTGATGGTATTTGTTGTGGCTACAACAAATGGTGGCTCACTGGGAAGAAACAGTTATCTCTTGTTAGCCATAGGATCCTGAATTCTTTGAAAGTTAAATATTGGAACATATAATGTAGCAGGCCCATTCTTCATAGCTAAATAGATTCATATACCCCTTATTTAATATTTATGAGATTTTGAAATACATAATCATGTTTATTAGAAAGTTAAAACCATTCTCTTAAGATTCATAATTTAAAAAGAGGACGAGAACTAAAGCATTAGAGAATTTCCTCTGCTAGGAATAGTCATGATAATAGAACAAGAAAATAAAGACTTAACTAGTAAATATAATATTAAACCCTAATATTACAAGCATTGGCACTGTTGCTAGCAGGAATCCATAGCGTCGACGGGGTTTCCTTTTAAATCAATTTAGTTGATTTGTTCCCATCCACTGGTTATAGATATACAACATTCAAACATAAGTAACAAGTCTAATTTATGGAATTCAACTAAGGGGTACTACCCTAGCTTGGTAAGCAGCAAATGGTAGCATCATTCTTAGAGACCTATAGAAATGAACATGCCAACTCGTGATGAGACCTCTTATCCCTCACTCTTTCAAATCATATCGACCACCATGGATTAGTTACCAAAAGTGGCAATGTCATCCCTTAAGAAACTATGATCATTATAGGTCGGATCGTAATGTGACCTCCTATCCCTTAATCAACCTTAGGTTTTTTCCTTTATATTATCAAAAGTCGATTTGTAGTTATTATTAATCTCCTGAGAGATTATCTATCAAATGGGGAAGGAGAACGAAAACTCTTTAAGAGTAAGGGATTATGTAAAGGGTTGAAGTAATTACCGATCACTGTCATGTTTAAGAATCCAGTATAAAAAATACTCCTTTCAAGGGAAATTCAATCTTCATGCTCAATTCATAAAAATAGGATATTCAAAATCTTTAGATAATGATCAAAACCTTCCTTTAGAGAATAATAGGTGACCCAGTGAAAATAATTTAGGGACTGATGTTTAGATCATCTATGCGATGGACCGAGTAACTGGCATTTGCCTCACCTTGCTTTTCAGAAAACATACAAAGTGATGTACTAACAATAAGAAAAAGCTATAATCCTAGTGAAGATTAATAGTAGCCATCTTATTAAAAATCAAACTATGTTGACCGAATCGCGACCTCACAGTCCACAGGGGTCCACCAACTGTCGACCCATACCGCAGACTCCCTGGGCACCGGCCCGAGCAGGTTTGAGCCCACCTAGCAAAACCCGCAGAGCGGATGAGGTCTCACTCGAGGCGTCCCGGAAGAGCAGACGGAACCATGTTTCCGCCAAGCGAGGAGGCAAGTTGCGGCACTATGATACTAAAAGCAATTCCAAATATTCACCATGAAGTTCTAGCACAACACATCGTTTAACATTACCAGAAACAGAGATCGCATATTACTTTAATCACAACATTTTCACATAGACAGACAACGCATTATTGTAGCATTCACATTATAGCAATAGAAAACAGATAACTACATTAACAATAAGCAATAACATAGACATCGAGCAACATTACACATAGATTGCACCAAATCATCATCCTTATATTACTTTTCAAACCAAAAGCAGTACATGAATCTCTATGCAACATCTGCATTATCTCTATCAATCTTCGCATACAGCACTTATCTCTATCCACCACTATCTCCTCTAACGCTTACAATTCTCCTCTATTTATAGGCTTCCGCTGATTACAATACTTGTCCACTTACCTAACCAACACTTGTGGACAATCGACTAACTGACTTGGTCTAATGACCCAAAAACCCGCATACCATGGTACAATGACTTGATATTACAAAATATATGACAAAAAACCCACCAACAGCAGTATACTTGACTCAATATCACAAAATACATGGTCCAAGTGACCCAAAACCCGCCAACTGCGGTATCCTTTTTCCCAAGATACTCCTTTCGTTCCTTCCTCCAACGTGTCACGGCGTTAGCAGTACCACAATATTTTCTCATCAAATCTCCTGCCAACAGGCCCCCAACACAATCTTGTGGCTCGCCCTTGAGCCACGTCAACTGGTGGACAAAGTACACATTGCAATCCTGGCCTTGAAGTTTGCATACGGCTGTTCGACATTCCTCACCAATTCCTGAGCTTCCGTGACTGCTGCTTGAGTTGTGACCACATCTTCGGTGGATGGATGATCAACAAGCCTCTCCATGACCTGTTGTCGGTACTTCTGAACTGCGGGAAGTGCTTCACTTGCCTGCACCATCAATTTCCTGCCAGTATCCTAGAATTCTTCTAACTGGGCTGCACGCCACTTCTGTCATTCCTCTACCTTGGTAACTCGCTGTTGCAAGTCCTTTAGTTCATGCAACTTAGCGACTTCCTCCATTGGGGGAAAGGTTCTCATTGTAGCCTTCAGTGTCGTGACCTGGCCCTCTACTTCCTGCCGACTCTTAGTGAGCTATTCAATTTGGTCATCATGAACAATGCAGCGCCAAAACTCTACTATTTCCGTGGTGAGCCTGGTTACCTTGGTCTCCAATTTCTCCATCTGGTTGGAAACTTCCTCAATTTCCCTTCGTCGTTCATCCACTTCGGCCTGAGGCATACTTGGTTTCAACTGAGCCTTTAGCTGGTCGCTCTCCTGTTTTAACTGAACAATGGTAGCCCCGAATCGCTGCACTCACTGGAGCACGTCTACCTCCTCAGTAGGCTTCAAGACATGCTGATACGCTTCTGCAACCGCTTGGTCAATCCGAGCACTGTCATCCCACATGAAACCTTTTCCGCAACAAGGAAGTCTTGTTCCTTTTTGAGTTCCTCAATGGTGCGAGTGGTCTCAGCCCGCTCCTGCTTCAAGCCAGCTTCAAGGTCATCCACTACTTTTCGTACTTCAGCAACTTTGTTTGTCATCTCTTATTTCTCAGCGATCACGGTTGCCTCTTTTTCCTGTAATTATTGACAACGCTTACTGATTCTATGCATTCTATCTGCCATTTCCTGGGAGGCGCTCTTCTGCATTGTCATAAGGGCCATTGCCAATAGTTCATTCACATTGATAGTCACCTAGTCAATCGACTTCAGCACATTTTGCAACTCCTCATTGTCGGTCACAATCACAGTTGGGGGAATACTGATGTTCCTTACCTGGGGCATGGTGCGGATCGTGACTGTCTCCTGTCTAGGAAGACTGCCCAGTTCTGTTTGTAATACTGCATTACCTAGAGACTCCATATGGGCAACAAGTGTAGAGAGTCCCTCCTCCACTTTTCCAGAAATTTTATTAGCAGCCGTCGTGGCGGCATTTTTAGGGGCTGTGACTAACCGGCCCAAATGTGCCTCAATTGGTAACGACATCCCGCTGATCGTGGCATGCTCGTGGTGCCATTTTGTCTGATTTTCCTTTAGAGCGTGGTTGCTATCATCCTCAGTTGGTGTTCGCTTTGACTCTTGCTCAGAACTATGATGAATTTGTTGGTCCTAAGGTGATCCTGGATCCGGAGGGCCTTCTAGTGGACCTCCAGCAGCAATTTCTGTAGGACTCATGGGTTGTCGCCATGTTTCCAGCCATTCATTCACGATGGCCTCCAAATATGCCACTATCACGCAATACTTGGTATGTAGCCATTGTTGATTAACATCACGGTGAGCCTGGATATGTATGACACTTGGTCATATTGAAAATGCCATGATCGGTGTGAAGCGTGCCACAATGTCGACAGATATCCGTGGGACCTGGGTTGCGGCAGCACAGAGCATTTTTGAATATAGCCAAAACTGCACTTGACACTCTCGGGTTCACTCCGGCTCGCGCACAGCCCATAGATTCTGATAACGTGCCCCGCGTCGTTCCTTAGCAGCCAGGCATTCCATACCCTGGTATGTATCAAGCTCTTTTCATGCGATTAGAGCAATTAGCAGCAACAACCAACTATATGAAAAAGTGCCTCTTCCTACTTGGACATATGCGACATCCTCCATTAGCTGGTTCAAAAGATATAAGGACCAATTCATGTGGACTCCTTCTACACATTGCTCAGTGCACGCAACTATTCCCGAGTTACATTGGTTAGGGCAACCTCCCCTAATCACCTTGCAGCACAGAATCTTAATACCTGTGAATACCGCTTGATTGTTGCAGCTACTAGTACGATACCCTCGCCCATCCAATTCCAAGCCATAATTTCATGCCAATTGACGTGCCCGCTTCCTATCAGTGGCCTTTCCTTGAAGAATGTCTGTCAGATCAACACCATTCTTGGGCAAGCCAGTAATCTCAGAAATCAAGTCAACAGTGACTGGGACTTCCCTGTCTAACCATAAGGAACCTCCATGGAAGCACGACAAGAGCTGCTTTACACAAGAATTAACTTCTGTCAAGCGTTCAAAATGCGGCATGTTAACTAGCCCTAACAAGCTGGCCTGCCTCAATCCAAATGCCCATTCACGTATCACTGGTTCTGGTAAATGGCGCGTCTCCTTGACATAGGGTGCGGAGGCAATTGCAGGGTGGGCCACCATGTCATGGTCATCATAGCGCAAGTGCATCAATGCAGGACAATATCTGTCGAGCACTCCAAGCCTACCAGGAGTGTGGGTATCTTCACGCTGAATTTCGGCTTCGAGGTGATCTTTTGTGGGGTGACATCCGGTCGAATAGGAGGGATGTACCCAAGAATATTAGCAGTGGACTGGCCCAGCCATTGGACAGATGTAGTCGTAGGCTGACTGGAAGGTCTCACGTGCTCCGCAACTCTGCTAGCCATCATAGATCGATTTAACCTCTTACTCTTCGGGGATTCAGAAGGTTGACCTCCTCGGTGCTTCTTAGCAACAGCTGATGTACCCACCAGCATGTTGGCGACCTCAGCTCCAAGATCAACAGTGGCCGATGATGTACCTTCTCGTTCAACAACAGCCAGAATAAACAGAGATTCTACTTCACTACTAATGTCGACGGGCTCGAATTCACCTGGCCTACCTCAATACTCCTTGGTATATACTCAGCAGCAAGTAGCTCAGAGCACTACCACACTCCACAACAATACTGCTTTCTCATTCTGTCATGTCTTCCTATCGACGCAATGGCATACTTATAGTATTTCCCTAAATCCACCCTAATCATGAGTGAATTGTGCATTAACTCAACCAAATCCTTGTATTAATGAGAGAAATCCACCGATGATATTGTCCTCCCCTCGACCGTATCTTCCATTAATGCTCATAATTCAAACGTGCCGTTAATTAACTATCTCTACTTTTGAAATTTATTACTGATCTGACCGAACCTCCATAGATCGCTGACTGTGCCAAAATTGGAGTAGAAGCCTCCCTGTTGTCGCATACCTTCTTCTGTTGGTGTCCCATCTACCACCAAGCAACCTGCAACAATCATCATCATCCATTCGTTTTTTTTTTTTTTTAACCCAATGCGATTCAGACATCGCACTGCTCCGAGCCCCCACGATAGGGCTTCAATCTGTGACCATTTACCAACTTGGGGAGCATCCCCCCATCCAATCGCTGCAACTGAATTGTGCCTCCTAAAGTAATATTATTGATGCGGGTAGGGACCCAGCCAGTGCATCTGCAACTTTCCTGGATGTTTTATAAACTTACTTTCATACAATAGCACCAAGTCGCCTTGCTGAAACTGCTTGTTTTTAATGTGGCGATTATGCCATGCCTTCTGGCGATCCTTCTCTACTCCTTAATGAAATCCAACAATAAATCGATCTTCTTCGAGCTCCAACAATTGTGCTAGATGCTCATCTAATGCGACAACATAATCCATACCTATAATAGCCGCAATGCGTAGACTTGGGACAATATACTCCATCAGCATAATTGATTCGTTCCCATATACCAGCTTGAAAGGTGTCTGACCCATCAACCTTTTACATGTGGTGCGATAAGCCCATAATACCACTGGAACTTTCAAATCCCAGTCATCGCGGTTTGCATTACACACTTTTGTTAATGCATGCTCTAATACCTTGTTAAATGCCTTGACCGTCCCGTTCACCTGTGGGTGATAGGGTGTACTCTTCTTATGCTATATCTGCAATTCCTCCATCAATGCACTAATAGTGCGGTTGAGAAAATGGCTGGCTTGATCACTCAGCAATATCTTGGGGCAGCCAAAACGAGTGATAATGTGATCAAACAAAAATCGAGCGGCTGTCGCTGCGAAACAATCAACTACGGGTGTGGCCTTAGCCCATCAGGTCAAATACTCTATCACTGTAATGATGTATCGCGCACCCGTACATTTCCATGGTGGATTAATCGGCCCCACAAAATCCACAGCCCATTTCTCGAATGGTTGCAATGTTAATTGAGGTAGTAACGGCATCTCATCGCGTCTGGATGGTTTGCTAGTTCATTGACAAACATCGCAAGACCGTGCATAGTCTGTGGCATCATTATGTAATGTGGGCCACCAAAGCCCTGAACGCAACACCTTTCGGGAACCTGAATGCCATAATGTCCTCCTATGACTCCACCATGTGCTTCAGCCAATATCTACGCTTGCTCGTGCGGAAAGACACATCTGCGCAAGATCTCATCGGCACCCAATTTATACAACTCTCCGGCGATCAGTTGAAAGTCAGCAGCCTTAACGACCAATTGATTCTTTTGTGGAGTGGTAAAGTCATCAGGTGCAGTGCTGGTCACCAAGAACTGAAGGATGTCATCAAAGTAGTGATCGACAACGGCCGCATGGAACAGCTGGGCATCCGGAAACCCATCTTCGATATTAGTCGGTTCCTCCCTTGTGTCAATCCATAATAGATGATCTAGTCCTTCAATCACCCTAGCTTCACAACGACTTCGAAATCAAACTCCTGAAACAAAAGTAGCCATCATCAAATCTCCCCCCCCAACATAGGCTTATTGACCAAGTATTTTAATGCAGAATGATCAGTAAACATTTTAAAGTGCCCACCCAACAAATAATGCCTGAATTTCTGCAGCGCGTAAACCATGGCCAGTCCTTCACGTTCTGTGGTAGTGTAATTGCGTTCTACCGATAAAAGTTTCCGACTAGAAAAATCAATAGGATGATCAATGTCCCCTTCACCTGGTTGAGCCAATACAACACCTAGTGCAACCGATGCAGCATCAATGTGGACATGGAATTCCTTACTCCAGTCCGGAAAAACCAAGATTGGAGCCAACGCCATCTTCGCTTTGAGTGTTTCGAAACTTTCCTGACATTCCGGATTCCACTAGAATGCCGCATCCTTTTTCAACAACTTCTCCATAGGGGCAGTAATCACAGCATACCCCCTAATAAATTTGCGATAATATCCTGTGTGACCCAAGGTACCGTGCAACTGCTTAACCGTAGTCGGCGGTTGCAACCCAAAAATAAGCGCAATCTTGGTTGGATCGATCAACAATCCTTGCTTACACACAATATGACCTAGCAATATCCCAAAAGGAGCACAAAAAATACATTTCTTCAAGTTTAGCGATATCTAGTACTATTGGCAGCGCTCAAGCATTAACCATAGATTAGCCAAATGATCGTGAATCAATCCATAAACAGTCCAATCATCCATATATACCTGCAGAAACTTCTAAATAAAATCTTTAAACGCGGCAACAACGACCCGGGAAAATATCGCAGGTGCATTCTTCAACCCGAGTGGCATAACCATGTACTGAAAGCAACCCCATTCAGTAACAAACGATGTCTTATGGCGATCCTCCTTGGCAATGCGAATCTGATGATAGCCAGAGAATCCATCAGTGAAAGTGTACATCTCCTGGCCACCCACTCCTTCAAGTACTTCATCAGTAAATGTGGTCGGAAAGGGATCATGCAAGCAAGCATCGTTCAACTTCCGCAAGTCGACACAAATGTGCACTTCGCCTGTTTTCTTGTCCTACACCACCATAGGACTGATCCATTCTGACTCTTCCACAGTTTCGATGATACCAGCATCCAGCATCCGATCAAGTTCTTCCTTGACTTTTTCTTTATGTCGCGGGTTGAGTCAATAAGGTCGTTGTTGGACTGGCTTAGCATCTGGTTTCAACGGAATCCTCATCTCTCCTAAATCACCCAGGATGCCCTTCATTTCGGAAAACTTCATGGGAAACACATCTTGGAATTCATGCAGTAACTCGGTAACTTCACTCATCATCTCATCATCCCAATAATCTCCTACATTAGCGAACTTGGGAGTAGCTTCAGTGCCAATATTTGTTCTGCGAAGCTGCAACGATTGATTGAATGGGTTACTTGGCGCAATATGTGGTACCACATCGTGACTTCCTTCAGATTCGGGAATGTTAATATTCTGGGGGTCATCATCGTCCTCTGGCCATCCACTGACATTGAAACACTCCATGAGAGACTGCATCTGCCTATGGGTGTGCGTGTCAACAGAGCATTTCACCGGAACAACCTGAAATATCACATCGCGGATGAGCTGTAGGGAATTATGGACATCAGGGTTGGCATCCGCAAATGTGAAGGTATGAGTGAAACAGATCGTTAACTCCCCCCATGTGGTAATATCTCAGCGTAACTCGGTTGCAGTATACCACTAACGTGGTATCTCTTCCAAAGTATGGACAAAAGCATGAACCCACTCGTCTCTGGGTTGCGTGATCCACAACCGTTGACACTCTATCACATGATCACCAGGATCAGTTTGGCCATCATACTTGCCAGTGTGATAAACCTCAATATTTCCAAATCAGACCATCATCAAACTTCGACATTATGACCAATATTTAATAAATTTCTTATGCGTTGCCCACCAGAGTGCTGGAGCAGCCTTCAGTGCTTCCTCCAAGGCAAGCAGTCACTATGGTTCTAGAACACGGTCTTCAAATTCTGCTAAAAAGGTGTCTAAGCCAGGAAACCCCTCATAGATAGGCAAGGTGATCGTTTCTGTCGCGACACGACATAAAGATTGCGTAACTAAACCACACTTCCAAACTGATACTTCATGCATGCGATTCTGCCAATGTTCCAATGCATCATCAGAGTCGGAAGACGCGAAGCTCTCATTGCACCACTCAAACTCACCATGAACAGTGGGATGAATGTAATCCTCTGAAATATTAAATGCGTCATCCCAACTAGTGTGATCGTCATCTTTGACAGGCTCAACATATTGGCATCCTTCAGCTGGATCCAACGGAGCGATAACTCGAAAATCGCGGTTCTCAAAATTCATCATGCGCTTCCTGAAGTTGATTACAGCTCCACTATCATTAGCCCATCCTATCCCCAATAGCGCAGGATAGGAGCTTCCTCCATCAACTACCTCAATGACATCAAAGTCGGCATAAGACTTCATTCCCTTGATATCAATTGTGAGCTACAGAACTCGCCCAATAGGTGTAACCTTTGCATGGTTAGCCAACAGGAGCTGCACAGGAGACCAGCTCAATGGGGGACTCCCCATTTTCTACCACACCTACTTGGTTAAGATGTTAACATCCGAACCAAGATCAAGAATTACAGAATCAACATCATAATCTATGATCTGAATATTCATTCGCATTTCCTTGCCAGTCTTCCCTCGCTGTAAAGAGTTTACTGCCGACTCCTGCCGTCCTTTTGGAAGTCACTGCAGCCATCCCTCAATCTCAACCAGAGAAACCTGGTCTCGTGCTAATGACAAACAGCCTTCAAGGAACTTCTGCGGTATTCCTGGTGGTGGTCGATTGGGATATGACGTAGCATCAACGATAAGTGGCATATCGCGAACAACAGCCTTACCGCGATCTTTATCCAAAGTGCAACGTGCCTCCATGAACGTCTCCCGCTCTGCATCAATGTCCAAATTTACCGTCTTTTGACCAACCAAGCGAATGAGCGGTCACGAACCATCTTCCCATGTCGTTTTACCTCCACGAGTGACAACAGGCACCGAAGCATCTTGCAGTCGCGGTTTTGTAGAAATAGTCACAATATTAGCACCCTGTGTCTGGTTCTGCTGCAGATTCCCTGGTTGATTTACATTCGGATTAGCGTTCGGCATTGGTCGTGGGGGCTGGTTCTGCACTGGTTGCTATGTCGGGTTCTGTACTGGTTGCTGTACTGGGTTCTATAGCTGCGGAGTGTTTCCAGCCTGCCATCTGGCAATCAACTACGGACAATTATCAACTGTATGATCATTACCAGAACAAAACGTACACTGATTCTGCAGTAGTGGGCAGTCACGGTGATAATTCCCCCATACCGCACAGTGGTAACATTGAACAGGTCCATGAACACCTCGTCCTTTTCCTCCACAACCAAATCCACCACCGCATCCGCCCCTGTAGCCTCCCCGATAGCCGCCCTACTGCTGATACTGAGGTTGGTTAAACTGCTGCTGCATGGGTGCTGGCGGCATTCTTGGCCCTTGTGGTGCATACTGCGATTGTTGCACGTACTGGATGCGGGGTGTTCATCAGTGTATATTGCTGTACAAACTGCTGTGGTTGCTGCTACTAGGGTACAAACTACATCTGTGCTTGAGGCATCGGTTGATCTACCTGCGGCTGTAGCAGTGCAACATGCTGATCATCTTTGACATAGAATGCATCACATATTCTCTCCTGTAGCAACCCATATGCACGACAATCCTTGTCATCATGTCCTGCCGACATACAGAAGGTGTAATACAAATTTCGCGGAGTTGTGACCATTTTCTGCATATACGGACAACTATCATGACCGTGCCCAAACACTTGGCAAACACGACACCACGGCATACTTCCGCCATTCAATGGATTAGACGCACCTGAGACCAAATAGTTATGAAAATCTCGGCAATCATCTTTCGCATGTCCCTCTCATCGACATCGCGTACACCATACTTCATCGCGCTGTTCTTTGTTCTTCTTTAAATCTTGCAATTGTATAGTTAGGTTAGCGAGCTATGTCTGTATCTATGACATCCCAGCTGCATTATCTCCAATTGGTGATGCCTCCAATCGCATTGCAATATCCAGAGCTTCGCTAGGTGTCGATATGTTTTGTTGCATCAACGGCAACCAAATGTGGGGTAGCAGTGCCGCGATGAACCATTCTTTATGTTGGACAACACTCATATCAAAACTAACCTTTGCCATCAATGTCTTGAATCACTGGTCGAAGTCCCATACCGTCTCATTGGGATACTACTTAATTTCCTTCAATTCAGTAATATACTGGGCCTCTGACTTAGGTCATCTAAATTCAGGAATCAACCCATCCCAAATTTCATTCAATGACTTATCTGGCGTCCTCATAGGGACTAAGACAAATTTCATGAACCAATCTAACGCATTACCTCGCAGCGTCGTGGCCAACTGTCCCTTCTTAACATCGGCATCAGTGATCTGTTTCACGGTCCAGACCGCTTCACACAAAAGCCAATATTGCTCTGGATTATCTGTCGCACTGCCATGGAACAACGGTGTCTTAGCATCATTTCCTGCCATCTTGGGCTTCCTTCCTCCTGTCACTATATTACTATTACCAATTAACTTGTGCGGCGTCGATGCACTTCGGCGGTGTCAAAGTAGTTTTTCTTGATGGTTGAGAGATAGTGAGCGGAGCTATGGGCACGTTGTTGCTGGGGTTCGGTCCTACCTCTATCCTGGGTGTAGCCTGGTTATCCCTATCAGGACTGTGAGGTCGCTTCATCCCATGTGGCCTTCCTTCACGGTCTTGCAGTCCGATCGCAGCAGGACCTTCTCCTATCCTCTGCCTCTTTTTCTATCGGAACCTTGCTCCTCCCCTCATAAGGCCACTTTCTTCCTCAGCTTCACTCACAGTCTCCTCATGGTCTGCACCCATCTACCCCTTTACCATTTCATGCACCGTTCTCGAACAGTCGCGGTACCCACGGCCCCCACCCACCAGGATGTCTACTGATCAAGGTGCATCTTTAATATACCTTTCTTGCAGATTAGCATCTTAATCGACAGTTGGAGTGATAGTAGAAACCTTACCCTTGGTTCGTCAAAGAAGTATCTTTCAGCTTCACTATAGGATTTCTTCGTATCGACTGCAAATTCCGTAATATATCCTTCCAAAATGCTATCAAGCCAAACTTCGACAGCCCACGATGCCTTATTATCGACTTCTTGTAATTCCTTAATCAGTTCCGGGGTCCAAGTCGTCGGTTCACCACCTTGGAAATTTCTCTTCTGGAAGGTCGGCTTTGACAACCATTCGTACAGAATAACCGGGAATTCATATAAAAACCATTCATGCGATCCGTCGGGAATATATCTTCCTACCCAGTGATCTATCATCAGTCGCGTGTTCCGAATTTATTCTTCAACGAACTCTTGCAACCTCTGATCAAACCATTTTTGTATCTCCAGCTTCGTCGGGTGCCACAACATGGCCTCTTCCTGCTATGCACACGGTCCCATAAATGGAACCATTTGTTGACCGAATCGTGACCTCACAGTCGACAGGGGTCCACCGACTGTCAACCCATACTGCAGTCTCCCTGGGCACCGGTCCGGGCAGGTTTGAGCCCACCCAGCAACACCCACAGAGCGAATGAGGTCTCAACCGAGGTGTGCAGGAAGAGCTGACGGAACCATGTTTCCGCCGAGGGAGGAGGCAAGTTGCGGCACTATGATACTAACAACAATTCCAAATATTCACCATGAAGTTCTAGCACACCGCAGCGTTTAACATTACCAGAAATAGAGATCACATATTACTTTAAGTGCAGCATTTTCACATAGACAGATAATGCATTATTGTAGCATTCACATTATAGCAATAGAAAATAGATAACTACATTAACAATAAGCAATAACATAGACATCGAGCAACATTACACATAGATTGCACCAAATCATCATCCTTATATTACTTTGCAAACCAAAAGCAGTACATGAATCTCTATGTAACATCCGCATTATCTCTATCAATCTTCGCATACAGCACTTATCTCTATCCACCGCTATCTCCTCTAACACTTACAATTCTCCTCTATTTATAGGCTTCCGCCGATTACAATACTTGTCCACTTACCTAACCGACACTTGTGGACAATCGACTAACTGACTTGGTCTAATGACCCAAAAACCCACATACCACGGTACAATGACTCAATATTACAAAATATATGACCAAAAACTCGCCAACTGCGGTATACTTGACTCAATATTACAAAATACATGGTCCAAGTGACCCAAAATCCACCAAGTGCGGTATCCTTTGGCCCAAGATACTCCTTTTGCGCCTTCCTCCAATGTGTCGCGGCATTAGCAGTACCACGATCTTTCCTCATCAAACCACCTGCCAACAAACTAAAACAAGACAAATTTCCGAAATCTAAATCACCTACAAAGAAAAACAAAACAAAACAAAACAAGCTACGTACAATTCCAGTAAAAAATTGACTAGGAAAAATATTTTTTTAGAATCTGCACATTCACTGGGAATGTTTTGGCTTGTCCTTCTAGTGTTTGCAACTGAAAAGCACTAATCCCAAGTTTGTATGTAATAGTCAATGGTCCTAATAAAAAATGTTGGAATTTCGTGTGTTCACCCTTATTTTTGTGAAATTTAGTTCACACCAAGATCTTATCAAGGAATTACACTCACTCATAGAAGATCTCACACAACTAGTCAAAGACACAAAAAATACTCACAAAGATACAATTTTGTATTAACTTCTCATGAGTAAACATCAGCCAACCTTTGGAAAATAATAGGATGTTGTTATATACCATTGCAACATAGATTCGAATGGCTAAAGATGCTCATCCCCACTAGGTGGCAAGTGTGTCTCCCAAGTCACTCCAAAGGCTCACGAATCTCTAAATTAGTGACCTGAAGGTGATGTATGATGAAAAAAAATGCCAAATCCCAATTTTGGAAAGAAGAAATATGATAGAGGAGGTGGGGAGCAACAAACAAGTTTCCTAGTTTGACTAACTCCCCCCCCCTAGGGCAAAAAGCAGTAAAAAGCAGCAAAAACTCAGAAATGCACCTTTCCTTCCATATCTTATCTGGAATCTATTGGAAATGCACCCAAGTGGTCTAGGTAGCTTGCGGTTGACACTTTGGAAGTATGTGGTCCCCCCAATTGTGCCTTGTGGTTCACATAAGGCAATTTTCTAGTCTATTACATAGGTAATTAACCATAGAAGATTAATTAATGCTACAATATAATTAAATGACATAGTAGGAAGATTTAATATTCTAACACCCCCCTCATAACTCTAACTTTATGGTCTAAATATCAGAAAATAGAAATACTAAGGGCCCAGTAACAAGACTTGGTCACCCTGTAGAATACTGTCGGTCCACAAAACAAGGATAGAAGGAAAATCTCATGGGAAAAACCTTCCCTCAAAAAATGGACATATCAAAATTGAAATATTGCTGATCAAACCTTCACTCCACCACATGTTCAGCCATCCCAAGTAGTGATCTAAGATAGCTGAAAGTCTTATCAGTAAAATCTTTGGTGAAGATGTTTGTAGTTTTCTCACCTGTTGGGCAATACTACAAATCTATGATCTGGTCATGCACTAGTCCTCTTATGTAGTGCATATGTATCTCAATATGATTGGTCCTTTGTCTCTGTACTGGATCACTTGAGAATCTTATAGCACTGCCATTGTCACAAAATATGATAGTAGGAGTACTAAATGCAATCTCAAACTCTGAAAGTATCCCCTACAACCATACACACTGGGTAGCAACATTAACTACTCCTCTGTACTCAACCTCTGGTTAAGATAGTGCTATGGCACTCTGTTTCTTGCTAGAAAAGCAAACTGGACCACCTCCAAGCATGAATACAAATCTAGATGTGGATTTCTTGTCAAGGCTATCACCATCCCAATCTGAATCAGTGACGCCCAAAAGATCTAGGCTAGAATCTGCAACATAGTGAATCCGATCACTCTTGGTGCCCTGCAAATAGTGCAAATTTATTTTTGCAACCTTCCAATGGAGCTCATGTGGCTTCTCCATGTATCTAGATGCCACACTCACAGCATATGCAAGATCAGGTCGAGTGTGAGTCAAATAAAGAAAGCCGCCAACAAGCTGCTTATACAAGGTGTTGGCAACCAAAGGTGTAGATTCTACTTCTTACATTCTAACTCCTAAAAGGAATGGAGTCTTAGAAGGCTTGCAATCAACCATCTTGAACTTCTTAAACAGATCAGATGCATATTTGGACTGAGATACCTTTGTTCCATTCTCTATTTGAGAAATCTCAAGCCCCAAAAACTACTTAAGAATTCCCAAGTCACTCATGGAAAAAGCTTGGTGCAAAGTTGTCTTCAATGAAGCTATTTGATCAGTAGAGCTACATGTGATCAGAAAATCATCAACATACAACACTATAATCATTATTAAACCATCAATCAGCTTCAGATAAGCATTTGGATCAGATTTTCACCGAACATAAGATTGTGACAAGAGAAACTTGTCCATTTTGGCATACCAAGCACTGGGGGCTTGCTTAAGCCCATATAAGGACTTCTTCAACCTGCACAAAAAGTTAGGATCTGATGTATACCCTTCTAGATGCTGCATATAAATCTCCTATTCAAGATCCCCATGGACAAATGCACTTTTCACATCCATGTGGTGCACTTCCCATCGCTTGGATGTTGCAATTGCCAAAACTAGTCTTATCGAAGCCTTTTGTGCAACATGGGAAAAGGTTTCATTGTAGTCAATGCCTTGGACTTGTGAAAATCCCTTTGCTACCATCCTTGCCCTATATTTCACTTTTGTACCATCAGCTGCACATTTGTTTTTGTAGATCCACTTACATCTTACCAATTTTCTTCCTGCGGGGAGCTTGACTAGCTCCCATGTTTCATTCTTCTGCAATGACTGAAACTCCTCATCCATGAAAACCTGCCATCTTGGGTCATGTGAAGCTTCCTCATATGTCTAAGGATCAAAATCTATCATCATGAAACACTTCTAAGAAAGGAAGGGTTCATTCACACTGAGAGCAGTCTCAAATTGTGATCTAGTCCTCCTTGTGTCCTGAGGATTGCCCACTAGTTCACTTGCTTCTTGCAAAGTATTAGAAGCCCATTTAGGCTTTGTAGGTGAGTTAGCATCTGCAGTAAAATGGTCCTTGTCACCATAAATATCAAAATCAAAAAATTCGATGACATCACTGACTTCTTCTTCAGTCGGTGGTGAAGATGGATCTCCAATTTCATCGCTCTGTGAGGGCACCTCTTCAAACTAAACACTCCTTTCTATGAAGGATTTTTGAGTGCTCATGTTCAGAAACTTATACATGTTAGTGTTATTATCAGCCGAAGAGAAGGTCATCACCAGATTGAAAGAGCATGTCAGAGGAAAGAGCTAGAGTAGTAGAAGGAATGTATAAAGCAAAATACTTCATTCCCTAGCAGTCGGAAGGTAAGTGGTTGAAGATCAGAAAGGTTTGTCATGAGCCAGCTGAAAGCAGGCGCGGTCAGGACTCTTAAACACACTTCATTTTTTCAGCTCATATGGTCCCTGACAGAAAACCATCGATGATGTGTGATAGCTTTATAGATCTTCAGAGGCCTCAAGACGGTATCAGTAGACCACTTTTTGAGGGCCCTGAAACCACCTAGCCGTCATGACGGTTTTATAAACCATAAAGCACTAGACAAGGAGGCCTTGCGTCAAGTGGAACTCATTCTTAAAGGACTTGCATCTTCCTGGCTTAGATCTCGAGATCTCCTGGAAGAAAATTAATGGTCGTGAAAGAGTCAAGCGGTTAAAGCTACGAGATGTTTATCACACCCAGTCCACCCCTGAATCAAAACTGCGGCCTCCACGTGGCAGTCCCAGGATCGTTCAGGGGGATTGAAGCGGGTTTCCTAAACCACTCTTTGTGGGGCCTGAAAATCGCTAATGGTTTTTTTGTCCTGTATCCTCGCTTTCACTTTGAAGTGACTCTTCCTAGTCATCATTACTACCACCGGCACCGTATAAGCTACAGTCTACTCTCAGCATTCAAAGTCCGAAAGGATGGTCAAGTAATCATTATGCTATTATAGGCATTATCGTCAATGATCGTTCAAGCAGTACTATAAATACTGCATGAGCTGACCTATTTTGTATTTCAAGGATCCCAAATTTCACTAGTCCGGAGCGCAAAGCCAAAGACATGCAACTTGTTCGGGACTGATTAATTTAGAGCTGAGCAACAGGGGTTCCCAATGGCGCATTTCATCTCAAGAGGAGGTCCATCAGGAGCACTGAAAATTCGGATGACTAGCGTCCATGAGAAACCTGCAAATGCACACTCGCAAACAAGCAGACAGGACAAGCTCGAAGTCTCACCCAAGATGACTAAGGAGAGTTCAGCTACTTCATTAGTTAAAAGGGAGATGGGCCTTCCGGATGCAAGAGCACGGAAGAAGGGGACATGCCGGTCCGAGCGAAGGATGATCAGATGGTGAAGCAGTAGCACCTGAGCAGTTTTTGCGAAGCAATGATAGAATTAGGTCCTATTCCACAGCTCGACATTAGAATTGAACTTTTGTCCCATCGAAAGCAGGGTCCGAGAGAAAAGGACTTAGACGGGATGGAATAAATAGGTAGCAGAGGTCCGCAAAATTGCATTCTTCATCAGTATGGTAGCATCTATGTCTTCACCAGGCTGTATGCGATCCAGCAAGTGTTTTAAAGGTTCCTGATAAGCTTCGAGTAGCGTTATGTCGTTAATACCTTATAATTTAAGGTGATGCGAACTTCGTCGAGCCAGACATACTACTTTGCTAGCAAAGTGGTCCTGGGTCATAATCATAGGATAGCTAGTAAATTTCCATATGACTGATATTGTAACAAACTCTGTTAGGGAGAATAAACCGAAAAAATAAAAATAAAATAAAAATAAATAAATAAAAATAAAATAAAAATAAATAAATAAATAAAAATTAAAGCTGTTGAGCTGTAAATGATTGTAACAATTTATGTTTTAGATAGTAGGAAGGCTATATATAGCCAAGTAGGAAGTAGCCAAAGGGTCGGCTCTATTTTTTAAGAAGTATTACTTCTATATTGGATAGTTTCATCAATACAGAAAGAAACATATCATTCCCCTATCCTGGAGCTTGATGGATTCAAAGTTTTGATGTGCACAGTTAGTACCTTCTATTTTTTTTCATCTCTTCCATTTATGTATGATCTGCAGACCTGTTCTGAGCTTTATATGAGTGCTTATGCTTAAATTTATTTCTTCTAAGATGATTAGTAATTGAAGTATTCATGTTGATTTATATTGAAGCGATATTCTCTTATTATTCAGTGGCATTCTATGTTCATTTTGTTAAGACTGTTGCATTCCTCTCCCAAGCTCAACACGTCATTCTATAAATGTAGGATAAAGATTTACTTTTCACAGTACCTTTATCTTATACCATTTCATTTTCCGTTTTCCACTCAAAGTCTGATTTCTTGGCACATTGAAATACTGCCCATTCATATTTCAAGATTGGAATTCCACATTGTTTTCTGTCAGCTATGTTTTGATTTAGTAAAGTTTTCAAAAGTGATTATTGATGCCCAGGAACAGTTCTAAAGACAGCCTTAGAACGTCTCTGGGACTAACATCCTTTTTGGCGCCGTTGCTGGGGAGGAAATCAAGAAGATAGATCTTCCCTAGGTATAACGACAATATTATACGTTCTCAATTTCTTAGTGGATGAAATTGGGGTGCAGGCTGTAATCCACTTGGCGACTCCACAGTAGAAAACCTGACATCTAGACGAAGACACACTCGCCAGAACCCAAGCCACGAAGAATTTGTGGCCCTTGAAGACTCAGTTTCTTGGAGACATAGACATGGGAGATACCAGTCTACTTCACCAAGTTATCAGCGGAGATTCTCCTCCCCTTTGTTCGGCACCCAATTCCCTCAATCCGAATTTATTATTCGAACCCCAGCAAACAAACCTTTTTCCCTAGATTCTCGCACTCGTGATTTTCCTAGTTTTCGAAAGATCCCGGCTGCAAACAAAGAAGTTTCAGCTCATTCTGATCCTACCAATCCCCTCGTTACCTCACAAGCAGTAATACCAAACACCAGCCAGTCCATGTCAGGAGGAGGAGGCGGAGGACCTCCACCACCACCCAGAACACCAAGATGGATGGCAAGTCGGCATGGACCCCTGCAGTTACCCACTCCGCTAAATGATATGCCTACCCATTACCTGAAGCTACTGCCAAAGTATGATGGCAGTAAAGGGACATTTGCCGATGACCATGTGGATCGATTTCACGATTTCACAGATAACATCCTGATCGAGAATGATGATGTATTTATGAGAATTTTTGCTCAGTCATTAGAAGGAGAGGCTAGAAAATGGTTCAGATCTTTACCTAATGCCTCCATTAGCACTATGTAAATCTTGGAAACTACCTTTGTCAAGAAATGGGGAGTTAAATGGGATAGTTTATATTATCTAACATAATTCTCTGCCCTGAAGAAGAGTGGCTTTGAAAATCTGGTCGATTTCTCTGCAATATCTAACAAACAGTATTTCAAAATCCCTGAAGACATTTGTCCTACTAAAGTCGCAGCTTGAGTCACTTATGCAGCCACTTTCCCTTCATATTTCTCCATAACGTTAAAAGAAAGAAGAGTAATCTCGCTCAGTGATATGCAGGATGATGCCATCGACGTTGAAGGAAATATGAGAGTAGGAGGCAAGGTTAAAATGACTAATGATACTGAACCCAAATACAAAGGGAAGGCCAAGGAGGAAGGGGTATCTTCAGAATTAAGAGACTCCCAGTACACAAATATTGATGAGATGACCTATATCATCAAGAACCTATCAAACAAGGTCACTAGAATGGATATGGAGGGTAACAATCCTAATCGACAGTCCCCTCCCTGTCCTCCAAATCAGTTCAGGAGACATTTCAATCCATAGATGGAATATAGATAAAAAATAAATGATGAACAGCCACTGAGGCCTCTTTTTCGTGAAAAGGAAAACAATATGATCGAGATCGTTGCAGAGGAAGGTTATGAATATTTTGAAGAACAACTGAATTAGGTGGAAGAAGATTCCCACCTCATGCACCTTACCAGAGAGGACTATGAGAGTTCACTATTATATGACGAAGATGGCTCATATCTTCTGTATTCCCAAGAAAATGATGAGTTCCCTAATGATCATCTTGTTTCTCGTAGCAGTTAGCCTAAAAAAATGCAAAAGAAGTACAACTTAAGACCAAGGCTAGAAGCAACAAACAAGCAGAGTGGACCTATTCCTAGAAAGTCCCTGCGAAAGTTAGCTCAAACAAAGTCCCCTCATGCAGCCTCCTTACCCAATAAGAAAAACTCCCTAAGGATAAAGAAGTCGAAACCATGATCCCAAATATCCTAAATCAGCCAGGTACAATCCCCCATAAGAGAGTAGAACCAATCCCTAGAGAAGGGCACACCACTTTCAGTTTGGAACAAGAGCTGAACAAATTAAAGATAGCAGTTCCCTTGACTGAGTTAATAAGAAATCGTATGTACCAGGGCCATATTGACAAGATGTTGGCTGAAAGCATTGATCAACAAGATTCCATAAATCTTAATGATGAGGCTCCCTCTTTTCAATGTGGCCCACGCATCGATAGTAAATAAGAGCCCACTTCCCCGTTTTACGTCACCCTAAACGTACATGAGAATATTTTGCACAACTATATGTTGGATTCTGGGGCATCTCACAATCTAATGCCCAAAGCTATCATGGAATAGGTGGGACTGGAAATTACCAGGCCTTATCATGAACTTTATAGTTTTGATTCCAGAAAGGTAAAGTGCATAGGGATGATAAAAGACATGGTGGTCACTCTTTCCCAAATACCAGCCAAAAGCATAATGATGGACGTGGTGGTAGCAGATGTCCCAGCTAAATATGGTATGCTCATGTTAAGAATCTGGGCTAAAAAGCTAGGAGGAACCATGCAGATGGACATGAAGTATGCTACGATACCCATTTTTTCCCGAGAGACCAGGAGGTTATACAGGGAAGCCATGTTCACCTATGTTATAAGCGACCAGGATAGTCATATGAATTATCCTATATACATTGCTGATGAGAACATGGGCTATTACAGACTATCAGTAGGAGACCCAGTTGAAGAAGAGATCGCACATGTTGAAGCGACAAAACCAGCCGCTGGAAATGTTCGGAACCAAGTCTGGAAACTCTTTTTCGATGGGGCATCCGCCAAAGATGAATCTGGATCCGGCGCGGTATTTACATCACCATTGGGGGATGAAATTAGTCTATCTTACAAGATATATTTTGACACCACCAACAATGTCGCTGAGTATGAAGCACTCATCCTCGGTCTCCGAACGGCAAGAGACTTGAGAATTACTAATCTGGCGGTTTTCGGTGACTCTGAGCTCGTGGTAAATCAGATTAGAAGTGTTTATCAGACCAAACACCCCAAACTCATAGCATACGGCAATCTGGCTTGGGATCTTATTGAGAACTTCTTTGATGCCTTTAACATTACTTTCGTCCCTCGGGAATAAAATCAATAGGTCAATGCTTTGGCCATGATGGCAAGTTCTTTCAACCCTCCAAAAAAGCCGAAGCTAAACTATGAAGTTGAAATGAGATACCATCCCTCCATTCTTGACAACATCAAAAGTTGGTAGGTTTTCGAGGATGACCAACAAATTAAGCGCTTTTTGCAACTGGTCGAAGAATTCTCAAATACTGAAGTGGATGGAAATTCCGGAAAATAGAAGGAAGTAATTCGTAGGTAAAAGATATAGAAGGCTCTCAATTCACGAAGTAGACCACGGGTCACAAGGTCCTGCCATTAAAAAATAATTTCATTCTGAAAGGACTTGTTCCATTAGAGCAGTTGTTCGACAAAAATGATGTCCTGGCCAAACCAGCAATACATCCAACTGCGGAAGCCATATAGGAGGTAAATCTTGGTACTGTGGAGGATCCCAAGATCATCAAACTCTCTCAGTCCCTCATGAGAAAGTAGAGGCAAAGGTATGAGGATTTTTTCAAAGATTATGCAGATGTATTTGCATGGAAGTATGAGGACCTCAGAACCTATGATACTACCATAATACAAGATAGGATCCCCTTAAAGCTTGATGCTAAGATAGTAAAACAAAAGTTGAGGCAGGTAAACCCTATCTTGTTTCCAGTGATTGTGTTGGAATAATTAAGTCTTCCTACATGTCATTTAATTACATAAGATGCATTAATTAATCATTTATTGGTTAATTCTATGTAAAGACTAGGAAATTGTCATTGTGTGGACCACAAGGCAACATGGAAGGCTCAAAATACATCCAAGGTGTGTACCACAAGCCATCTAGGCCACTTGGGTGCTTTCGTAAAAGATTCTGGATAAGATTTAGCTAAGAAAGGCGCATTTTCTGAGTTTTAGTTCTTTTTACTGCTTTTTACCCTATGGGGAAAAGCTAGTCTACCTAGGAAACCTGTTTTTTACACCCATGACTTTCCTTAATGATTTTTCCTTCCAAAATTCGTATTTGACATTGTTTCCCATCATACATCACCTTTAGATCACAATTTAGGCAATTCGTGAGCTTTTGGGCAGATTTGGAAAGTCAACTTGCCACCTGGGGGGGATGGGCATTTTTAGCAAGTCTGATAAAGAGATGATTCTTTTGGCATCTTTATCCATTTGAATTACTATGTAATGCTATTTAACAGCATCCTATTACTTTCATATGGTTGGCTGATGTATTTTATTCATGAGAAGTTAATACATAAATCTACTCTTGTGCATAATGTTTGTGTCTTTAACTAGTTGTGTGAGATTTTTCTTATGAGAGAGTGTAATTTCTTGAATAGTTCTTGGATGTGAACTGATTTCACATGGTATCAGAGCCATCAATATATTCCTTTCATATTTGATTGTCTTGAAGGATCCAACAGTCTCAGGAAGGGCACATTGATCAATTCACCGGGTGAATTCTATTCTCTATATGGCGCATTTTGGAATCCATAAGTGTTCTAAAATAAATCCTTAAGTTTATTTCATAGGAGAAATGGATCACACATAGTAGATCATCCTCACTCCTTTCAATTACTTTATTGGAAAGCACAGATGGAGATTCTACTGAGGAGCAAAGGGCTCTACGGGGTGACCATGGCAACCGAAGCTGAGCCAACGTCAGCAGTAGAGAAATCGAAATGGCACAATCGAAGGGATGAAGCCTCTGGGATGTTATGTCTCACTACATCTAGATATATTCTATTTCATCTTGATGGCCTCACTTCACCCAATGAAGTATGGCTAAAACTTCAAGAATTGTTTGGGAAAACCGATGAATTGAGAGGCCACCAATTGGATAAGGAGCTAGTCTTTTTGAGCCCGCAAAATTCTGATAATCTACAATATTTTTTCTCCAAATTTAAATATCTTGTATTGCAGCTGAAGCAATGTGGTATTGAGAAGAAATATGAGCAATTAGTTTTGGCCATTCTCTCCAAGCTTGACCCCGACTATTCAATCTTTGTCTTGACGTTCCATTCCACCCGGAAAGCAATTAAAAATTGGAAGAGCTTGACACTTTCAGAATTCATGGATTCTTTGACACAAGAACAAGACAAATTGGTCTTGATGGGAGCCATTAAAAATCCATCCAAAGACCACTGTTTGAATGTTGGAGATTCAAGGGGTTCGAAAGGAAAGAAGAAGGGCAATTTCAAGAAGCCCACCGGTGAGGAAAAGACAAGCAGATTTCAAATGGAGAGACATCCAACTTCAAGAAGAATGAGAGGACAAAGTGCAATTATTGCAGCAAGGTCTTTCATCTTGAAATATCTTGCATGAAGAAAACCATTGACCAATTGACTTCACTCTTGGAGAAAGCCAACATTCCTCTTCCAGAGAGCGCAAGGAGGAAGGATGGAGGACAGAATTCCGATGATAAAGAGAGAGTTCATGCATTGATGGACAACACTTCATAACCTTCTTCATTCATCATTGATTCCAGTGCATCAAGACACATGGTGTCTACAAGTAAGTTTTTCACTTCACTTGACTCTTCCAGTGGTCCAAACATTCTATTGGGAGACAATTCTGAAACTTCTAGCAAAGGAAAAGGTAGCATAGATCTCGAGTTTGGGTCATTTAATAATGTTTTGTATGTCCCCGGACTTGTTGCAAACCTATTGTTAGTCTATCAGATGACCCATACATGGATGCCCAAAAGAGTAACCTTTACCCCCAATGATGTTGAGATAGTAGAAATTTCAACAGGAAAAATTATTGCATTTGGTACTGCTGATCACTATTCTAGAATTTACAAGTTTTCTCATTTTGTGCCAAACCCCTCACCTTCTTCTCTGTTAACCCATGCCAATGAGTCCAAAAAACTATTCCATGAAATATTTGGCGACCTAAACTACAAATACCTTTCCCAAATTCATGAGAAAGAGATGGTTATAGGGCTGCCCAATATCAAATTTTCCGAAGGTGTCTGTCAATCTTGCATCCTAGGAAAACACCCTGAGCATAAGTATGGGAGATCCACCACTGAGAGAACCACTACACCATTCAAACTTATACACACTAGCATATCAGTTCCATTACCTCATGAGTCCTTGAATCATGCAAAATACATTCTCACATTCATAGATGATTTCATCAGGTATTGTTGGATTTATTTCATCAAGTTAAAGTTAGAAGTTTTTGGTTTGTTCAAGCTATTCAAAGCCTCAGTTGAGAACCAGTCTGGTAGGCATATAAAAGTGTTAAGATCTGATAATGGTGGTGAGTATGTGGAATCAAATTTTCAGCAATTTTGTGCTTCTTCAGGGATACAGATGGAACATACAGTTCCTTATACACCTCAAGAAAATGGGGTTGTTGAGAGGAAAAATAGATCTCTTAAGGAGATGGCCACATGTATGATTGAGGAAAAAACTTTGTCTCCTAAGCTATGGGATGAAGCAATAAATTGTGCCATGTATATTCATAATAGAGTGCCACATAAATCACTCAAATGTGTCACTCCCTTTGAAGCTTGGACAGGGAACAAACCTGACATCTCTCATTTCAGGACTTTTGGCTGAAAGGCTTGGGCTAGGATTCCACTTGAGAAGAGGAGGGATATGCAGCCCCAAAGCCAACCATGTTTATTTATTGGATATTCAGAGGACTAAAAAGGTTATAAGTTGCTAAACATGACCACTCATAAATAATTCATTGAAAGAAGTGTGCAGTTTGAGGAAGAGCCCTCTCAGAGTGCTGAAATTGGATATTCATCTTCACCACCATATGAAGAAGAAGTAAGTGATGTTCTTGATGTTTTTGATTCTGATATTTCTGATTATGAGGATCTGTTTGTTGCAGATGCTAACTCACCTACAAGGCCTAAGTGGGCTGCAAAAACTTTGTAAGCAGCAGGTGAACTAGTAGGCAATCCTCGGGACCAAAGAAGGACTAGATCACAGTTTGAGACTGCTCTCAATGTGAATGATCCTTATCTTTATGAGAAATGATATGTGATTATAGATTCTGATCCAAAAACATATGAAGAAGCCTCACATGACCCAAGATGGCATATTTCTATGGATGAGGAGTTTGAGTCATTACAGAAGAATGAAACTTGGGAGCTAGTCAAGCTCCCCGCAAGCAGAAAGTTGGTAAGGTGCAAATGGATTTATAAGACCAAATGTGCAGCAGATGGTACAGCCATTAAATACAAAGCAAGGCTGGTAGCAAAGGGATATTCTCAGGTCCAAGGACTTGATTATAATGAAACATTTACACCGGTGGCTCAGAAAGACTCCATTAGACTAGTTTTGGCAGTGGTAGCTTCCAAGCGATGGGAAGTACATCACATGGATGTGAAAAGTGATTTCCTCCATGGGGAGCTTGAAGAATAAATATATATGCAGCAACCAAAGGGGTACACATCAGATCCAAACCTTGTTTGCAGGTTGAAAAAATTATTGTATGCACTTAAGCAAGCCCCCAGGGCTTGGTATGCAAAGATGGACAGTTTCCTGTTATCACAATCTTATGTTCGGTGTAAATATGACCCAAATGTCTATATGAAGCTTGTTGATGGTTTTATAATCTTAATAGTGTTGTATGTTGATGATTTGTTGATCATAGGTGATAGCACTAAACACATAGTATCATTGAAGACCGCAATGCACCAAGCATTCTCCATGAGTGACCTGGGAATTCTTAAGCAATTTTTGGGGCTTGAGATTTCTCAAACAAAAGATGGAACCAAGGTATATCAATCAAACTATGCTTCTGATCTATTAAAGAAGTTTGAGATGGATGATTGCAAGCCTTCTAAGACTCCATTCCTTTCCGGATTTAGACTAGATGATGCAAAATCTACACCATCGTTTGCAACACTTTATACAGACAGTTGATTGGCAGCTTGCTGTAGTTGACACACACTCGACCAGATCATGCTTATGTTGTGAGTGTGGCATCAAGATACATGGAGCTGCCACATGAGCTACATTGGAGGGCTTCAAAAAGAATCCTTCATTATGTGCAGGGCACAAAGAGTGATGGGATTCACTATGTTGCAGATTCGAGCCTGGATCTCATGGGCTTCACAGATTCAGATTGGGCTAGTGATAGCCTTGACAGGAAATCCACATCGGGATTTGTATTCATGCTTGGAGGTGGCCCCATTTTCTGGTCCAGCAAGAAACAAAATGCCATAGCACTATCTTCAGCGGAAGAAGAGTACAGAGGAGCAGTGAATGATGCTACACAGTGTGTTTGGTTGCAGGGGATTTTGTCTGAGTTTGAGATTTCTTTGAGTACTCCTATTGTCATTTATTATGACAACCAGAGTTCCATTAGAGTTTCATGTGATCTAGTACAGAGGTAGAGGACCAAGTACATATAGATTCATATGCACTACATCAGAGGCCTAGTGCATGACTAGATGATAGATTTGCAGTATTGCCCCACAGGTGAGCAAACTGTAGATATCTTCACCAAGGCTTTCACAGAGAAGACATTCAGCTATCTTAGATCACTGCTTGGGATGGTTAAACATGTGGTGGAGTGAAGGGTTGATCAGCAACCTTTCAATTTTGACATGTCCATGTTTTGAGGGGATGTTTTTCCCATGAGGTTTTCCTTCTATCCTTGTTTTTGTGGACCAACAATATTGTACGGGGTGACCAAGTCTTCTTACTGGTCCCTTAGTATTTTATTTTCTGATATTTATACCATATAAGCTAGACTTATGGGGGGGTGTTGGAATAATTAAGTCTTCCTACATGTCATTTAATTACATAAGATGCATTAATTAATCATTTATTGGTTAATTCTATGTAAAGACTAGGAAATTGCCATTGTGTGGACCACAAGGCAACATGGGAAGCTCAAATACATCCAAGGTGTGGACCACAAGACATCTAGGCCACTTGGGCACTTTCCTGAAAGATTCTGGGTAAGATTTAGAGAGGAAAGGTGCATTTTCTGAGTTTTAGTGCTTTTTATTGCTTTTTACCCTATGGGGAAAAGCTAGTCTACCTAGGGAACTTGTTTTTTACACCCAACACCTTCCTTAATGATTTTTCCTTCCAAACTTTGTATTTGGCATTTTTTTCCATCATACATCACCTTCAGATCACAATTTAGTCAATTCGTGAGCTTTTGGGCAGATTTGGAAAGTCAACTTGCCACCTAGGGGGGATGGGAATTTTTAGCAAGTCTGATAAAGAGATGATTCTTTGGCATCTTTAGCCATTCGAATTAATGATTCTTTTGGCATCTTTCATGAGAAGTTAATACAAAAATCTACTCTTGTGCATAATTTTTGTGTCTTTGACTAGTTGTGTGAGATTTTTCTTATGAGAGAGTGTAATTTATTGAATAGTTCTTGGATGTGAACTGATTTTCACAGATTGAAGGGGAAGTAAGGAATATTATTAATGCAAAAATCATTATCCCTCTAAGATATTCGAAATGGGTGGATAAACTTGTACTGGTCAGAAAGAAGAACGAAGAGATCCGGCTATGCGTCAATTTCAGAAATCTAAATAAATGCTCGTTGAAGGATAACTACCCCTTTCCCAAAATGGAGCATATTTTGAAAAAAGTTGTAGGGTCAACCCGAGTATCTATGATGGATGGATTTTCAGGGTATAACCAGGTTGCAATGCACCTAGATGATATGGAAAAGACAGCCTTCACCACACCATGGGGAACTTTTATGTATGACAAAATGCCTTTTGGCCTTTTGAATGTTGGGGCGACATTCCAAAGGGCCATGGACATAGCATTTATAGGAAAAAAGGATAGGTTCATTGTTATATACCTGGATGATATGACAATTTTTTCTAAATCTAACCAGGAGCATCTTCAGCACCTGAAGCAAACTTTTGTGAAGTGCAGAAAGTATGGCCTGTCTCTCAATCCAAAGAAGTCATTTTTCACCATGATGGAAGGAAAGCTGCTTGGTCATATTATTTCCAAAGACGGCGTGAGGATAGACACGGAGAGAGTGTTTTTTATTAATTTGATCGATCTCCCACAAAATAAAAAGGAGGTACAATCTTTCATTGGTAAAATAATTTTTTTCCGAAAATTTATTCCCAACTTTGCTGAAATAATGAAAGAAATTACTGACATGCTGAGAAAAGATGCTGAGATAAAATGGACCATAGCCATGAGAAATTATTTTAAGCAGATAAAGAAATCTCTAGGAGAGCCACCTGTTTTGACTAGCCTGGACTACACCAAAGATTTCTTAATTTTTCTTTTTACTCTGAGGTTACTATTGCAGTAGTCCTTTTGCAAAAAAAATCAGGAGGGGCATGAACAACCGATTTCTTTTTTCAGTCGATCCCTGAGAGATGCGGAATTAAAATATAGCACAATGGAGAAGCAGTCCTATGCACTAGTTAAAGCACTCAAGTCTTTCAAGAGCTACGTTTTGCATTCCAATATCATTGCTCATGTCTCGACAATTACCATTAAGGATATCTTATGTCATCCTGATAGTGAAGCAAGAAGAGGAAAGTGGATCTCGAAGATCCAAGAGTACGATATGGAGATTAGACCTACCAAGTTGGTAAAAGGACAGGGGTTAGCTAAACTACTAGCAGAATCAAATTATCAAGCCCTAGAGATTAATTTGATCGATCAACTCCTCGAGCATGGAAATGGGGAAGATCAATAGAACCTTCCCGATTAGGTAGCCTAAAAGTTTATAAATTCAGAATGGTACAGGGACATAGTCTACTATTTGGAGCATCTTACCTATCCCCCCGAAATGGAGAAATCTAAGATAAGATCCCTCAAACTCAAAGTGATCAAATACTGTGTTCTAGATGGTTATATTTTGTAGAAAGACCCACTGGGCATCCTGCTCAATTGTATTGTAGAAGAGGAGATCGAGGTCATAATTAATGAATTTCATAAGGGTATGTGTGGAGGACATCATGTATGTGTGGAGGACATCATGCGTGGAGAGCGATTGCTCATAAGATATTGCGAGCATGTTATTTCTGGCCCACTCTATTTTTTGATACCAGCAAGATCGTCAGGGCATGCAAGGAGTGTCAAATGTTTTCCGGAAAGAAAAAGCTGCAGCTGTTACCTCTAAAACCCATCAGGGGGGAAGCACCTTTTCAGTAGTGGGGCCTTGATTTTATCAGGGAGATAAATCAACATTCTAGCAACCAGCATCGATGGATTCTTACGACCACTGATTACTTCACAAAGTGGGTGGAAGCTATTCCCACTAAGAATGCAAATGGCTTAGTTATCATAAGCTTCCTGGAAGAAAACATATTGGCAATATTTGGCTGCCCAAGGAAAATAATTACAGACAATGCTCCAGCTTTCAAGTCATATAAGATGATAGATTTTTGCCAAAATTATAATATTGATTTGATCCATTCAACTGCATACTACCCACAGGGAAATGGCTTGGCTGAGTCTTCCAATAAGAGTTTGGTTACTATTATTAAGAAAATGCTCATCACAGACAAAAATTCCTGGGACTCCCATTTAAAATTCGCAGTATGGGCAGATAGAATCAGCATCAAGCGGGCTATAGGCACTTTTCCATTTCAGTTGATTTACGGAAAGGAGGTTGTTCTCCCGATTCAGTTGGGCCTCCCGGTGATGAAGCTACTACAACAAGGAAACGAGGAGCCAGATGATATGGAAAGAAGAATCCAGCAATTGATAAAAATTCAACAGGTCAGGGAACAACTCAATAACTCCTCTAAAATCTACCAGGACAAGATGAAAGCAACTTTTGACCGAAGGGATGTTTCCTGAGATTTTCAGCACGAAGATCTTGTTCTGAAATGGGATGCTAGAAGAGAACCAAGGTCTAAGCATGGGAATTTTGACAACCTATGGCTAGGTCCTTTCAAAATCGTCACAGTTCAAGACAACATCACATATTAGCTATCTCAACTAAATGGTGAAAGTTTTGGGAACCCTGTGAATGGGAGATTCCTAAAGCGGTTCTTTCATTACTAGTTCCATATATTACTCTGTGAATGAAACCATTGTATCATACTTGTAACATATTTTTATTTCCTTTATGTTCTTTAAACAATTATGAGAAGTTTTGTGGCCTATTCTCTCATTATCTTTTTGTAGCTATGTTTCTATTTTGAACAATCATGACTCTAGAACCCAATGGTCTAAAAGGCACCGGTCTACTGTTCTCAACCTCTCCTAGAAGAAAGAGGTTGTCCTCGCTGAAGCCAATGTTAATGTTATTATTATCCCAAGAGAATTTCATCGCCATATTGAAAGAGGATGTCAGAGGAAAGTGATAGAGCAGTAGAAGGAAAATATAAAGAAAAATACTTCACGCCCTAGCAGCCGCAAGGTATGTGGTTGAAGATCAGAAAGTTTTTTCATGAGCCAGCTGAAAGCAAGCACGATCAGGACTCTTAAACACACTTCATTTTTTCAGCTCATATGGTCCCTGACAGAAAACCACCAATGATGTGTGTCAGCTTTATAGATGTTCAAGGGCCTCAAGGCGGTATTAGTAGACCATTTTTTGAGGGCCCTGAAACCACCTAGCTGTCACAGCAGTTTTATAAACCAGAAAGCATTGGACAGGGAGGCCTTGCGTCAAGTGGGACTCATTCTTAAACGACTTGTGTCTTCCTAGCTCAGATCTCGAAATCACCTGGAAGAAAATCAATGGTCATCAAAGCATCACGAGGTTAAAGCTACGAGAGGTTTATCACACCCAGTCCGCCCCTGAATCAAAATCATGGCCTCCATGTGGCAGTCCTAGGGTCGTTCAAGGGGCTTGAAGTGGGTTTCCTAAACCACTCTTTGAGGGGCCTGAAAACCGTTAATGGGTTTTCTGTCTTTTCATCCTCGCTGTCACTTTGAAGTGACTCTTCCCAATCATCATTACTACTACCGTCACCGTACAAGCTACAGTATACTCTCAGCGTTCAAACCCCGAAAGGATGGTCAAGTAATCATTATGCTAGTACATACACGTTTGTCGATGATCGTTCAAGCACCACTATAAATACGCCACAAGCTAACCTTTTTTGTATTTCAAAGTTCCCAAATTTAACTGGTCTAGAGTGCAAAGCCAAAGACATGTAGCTTATTCGGTATTGATTAATTCAGAGCTGAGTAATAGCGGTTCCCAATGGTGCATTTCATCTCAAGAGGAGACCTATCAGGAGCACTGAGAATTCAGATGACCAACATCCATGAGTAGCCTGTAGATGCACACTGGCAGACAAGGAGATAGGAGAAGCCTGAGGTCTCACCCAAGATGTCTAAGGAGAGTTCATTTATTTTGTCGGTTAAAAGGGAGATGGGCCTTCCGGAGGCAAGAGCATGGAAGAAGGGGACATGCCGGTCCCAACAAAGGATGATTAGTTGGTGAACTAGTAGCACCTGAGTAGTTTTAGCAAAGAAATGATAGAATCAGGTCCTGTTCCACAACTCGGCATCAGAATTGAACTTTTTTCCCATTGAAAGCAGTGTCCGAGAGCAAAGGGAGTCGACAGGATGGAAGAAATAGGTAGCAGAGGTCTGCAAAATGACATTCTTCATCAGTATGGTCGCATCTATGTCTTCACCAGGCCGTAGGCGGTCCAGCAAGTGTTTTAAAGGTTCCTGATAAGCTCTGAGTGACGTTACATCATTAATACCTTATAATTTAAGGTGATGCGAACTTCGTTGAGCTAGACATACTACTTTGCTAGCAAAGTGGTCCCCAGTCACAGTAATAGGATAGCCAGTAAATTTCCGTATGACTGATATTGTAACAAACTCTATTAGGGAGTATAAACAAAAAAAACTTAAAGCTATTGAGCTGTAACTAATTGTAACAATTTATGTTTTAGATAGTAGGAAGGCTATATATAGCCAAGTAGGCAGTAGCCAAAGGGTTGACTCTCTTTTGTAAGAAGTATTACTTCTATATTTGATAGTTTGATACAAAAAGAAACATATTATTTGCCTATCTTGGAGCTTGATGGATTCAAATTTTTGATGTGCACATTTAGTACCTTCTATTGCTTTTCATCTCTTCCATTTATGTATGATCTGCAGAGTTGTTCTGAGCTTTATATGAGTGCTTATGCTTAAATGTATTTCTTCTAAGGTCATTAGTAATTGATGTATTCATGCTAATTTATCTTGAAGCGATATTCTCTTATTATTCAGTGGCATTCTGTGTTCATTTTGTTAAGACTGTTGAATTCCTCTCCTAGGCTCAACTCGTCATTCTGTAAATGTAGGATAAAGATTTACTTTTCACAGTACCTTTATCTTATACCATTTCATTTTCCATTTACCACTCAATGTCTAATTTCTTGGCACATTGAAATACTTCCCATTCATATTTCAAGATTGGAATTCCACATTGTTTTCTGTCAGCTATGTTTTGATTCAGTAAAGTTTTCAGAAGTGATTATTGATTCCCAGGAGTAGTTCTAAAGACAGCCTTAGAACGTCTCTGGGACTAACAATACCCTTTAGGGTCCTTTGAATATCCAACAAATAAAAATGGTTAGCTTTGGGGCTGCAAAGCCCTCCTCTTCTCAAGTGGAATCCTAGCCCAAGCCTTTGAGCCAAAAATCCTGGAATGAGAGATATTAGGTTTGTGCCCTGTCCAAGCCTCGAAAGGAGTGATACCTTTGAGAGCTTTGTGTGGAACCCTATTCTGAATGTATGTGGCACAATTTATTGCCTCAGCCCATAGGTTGGGAGATAATGACTTTCCCTCAAGCATACAAGTGGCCAACTCCTTTAGAGACATGTTTTTCCTCTCAGCAACCCCATTGTGCTGAGGTGTATATGGAACTGTATGTTGCATCTAAATTCCTGAAGAGGCACAAAATTGATGAAAATATGATTTCACATATTCACCACGATTATCAGATCTGATAATTTTAATATGCCTACCAGACTGGTTCTCAATTGAGGCTTTGAATAGCTTGAACAAACCAAAAACTTCAAATTTATCTTGATGAAATAAATCCAACAGTACCTACTAAAGTCATCTATGAATGTGAGGATGTACTTGGCATGGTTCAAAGACTCATGAGGGAATGTACCTGATATGTCAGTGTGAATAAGTTCCAATGGTGCAGAGGTTCTCTCAGTGGTGGATCTCCCTTACTTATGCTCAGGGTGTTTTCCTAGGATGCAAGATTGACAAACACCTTTGAAAATCTGATATTGGGCAGCCCTATAACCATCTCTTTCTCATGAAGTTGGGAAAGGTATTTATAATTTAGGTGGCCAAATATTTCATGCTGTAGTTTTCTAGACTCATTGGCATGGGTTAAAAGAGCAGAAGGTGAGGGATTTGGCACAAAGTGTGAGAACTTGTAGATTCTAGAACAGTGATCAGCAGTACCAAATGCAATAATTTTTCTTGTTGAAATTTCAGCTATCTCAACATTATTGGGGGTAAAGGCTACTCTCTTGGGCATCCCATATGGGTAATCTGATAGACTAACAATAGGTTTGCAGCAAGTCCAGGTACATATAATACATTATTAAATGACCCAAACTCGAGATCTATGCTACCTTTTCCGTTGCTAGAAGTTTCAGAATTGTCTCCCAATACAATATTTGGACCACTGGAAGAGTCAAGTGAAGTGAAAAATTTACTTGTAGACACCATGTGTCTCGAAGCAGCAGAATCAATAATGAATGAAGAAGGATTGTATGTGCTTTCCATCAGTGCATGTACTCTCTCTTTGTCATCATATTTTTGTCCTCCATCCTTCCTCCTTATGCTCTCTGGAAGAGGAATGTTGGCTTTCTCCAAGAGTTGAACCATTTGGTCAATGGTCTTCTTCATGTAGGAGCTTTCAGGATGAAAGCCCTTGCTGCAATAATTGCACTTTGTCCTCTCATTCTTTTTATTTGGATTCCTTTTGAAATTTTTGGAGTCTTCATTAATTTTGTGCTTGTCTTTCCTCTCACCGGTGGGCTTCTTGAAATTGCCCTTCTTCTTCCCTTTCAAACCCTTTGAATCTCCAACATTCAGACATTGGTCTTTGGATGGATTTTTAATGGCTCCCATCAATACCAATTTTTCTTGTTCTTGTGTCAAAGACTCCATGAATTCTGAAAGTGTCGGGCTCTTCCAATATTTAATTGCTTTCCGGGTGGAATGGGAAGTCGAGAGAAAAATTTAGTAGTCAGGGCCAAGTTTGGAGAGAATGGCCAAGAATAATTGTTCATCCTTTTTTTAAATTCCACATTGCTTCAACTGCAACACAAGTGATTTGATTTTGGAGAAGAAATCCTGTAGGATATCAAAATTTTTTGGACTCAGTGAGACTAGCTAGTTATCCAATTGGTGGCCTCTTAATTCATATGTTTTCCCAAACAATTCTTGAAGTTTCAGCCATACTTCATTGGGAGAAGTGAGGCCATCAAGATGAAATAGAAGTTCCCTGGATGTAGTGATACACAGCAACCCATAGGATTCATCTCTTCGATTGTGCCATTTAGATTTCTCTACTACCGGAGTTGGCTTAGCTTCAGTTGCCATTGTCACCCTGTAGAGCCCTTTGCTCCTCAGTAAGATCTCCATTTATGCCTTCCAGTCAAAGTAATTGAAGGGAGTGAGGATGATCTTCTGTGAATGATCCATGGCTGCTCTGAAATAACTTATGGACTGATTTTGGTATACTTCTGGATGCTCCAATGCACCATGTAGAGAATAGAATGCACCCAGTGGATTGATCAATGCGCCTTCCTTGAGACTAGTTGAATCCTACAAGACAATAGAAGGAGAAAGGAAATGCTTGATAGCATTGATACCATGGGAAATTTAGTTCACACCAAGATCTGATCAAGGAATTACACTCACTCACAGAATATCTCACACAACTAGTCAAAGACACAAAAAATACTCACAAAGATACAATTTTGTATTAACTTCTCATGAATAAAATACATCAGCCAACCTTTGGAAAATAATAGGCTTCTATTATATAACATTACAACATAGATTCAAATGGTGTAATATCCCAAATTTTGGCTGACTAGTTTTGATGTTATATATTGACCTTTTTTGATGTTATATATTGGGCTTAAAGCCCCAACACATATGATGTATTTGGATTATGGGGCATAATCCCTAGTGCACATGATTCACTTCTTTTATAGATTTACATATTGGGCGTGGACCCTAACAAATGCAGATTATTGTTATATACTGGGCAAAAAGCCCCAATGTATTGGTTTATGTTTTATTATGGGAATTGGGTACAAACCCCAAAATACTGAGATGATCTTTTGTTACATACTATGCAGATTTATGTTTACCTAGTTGATTTATATGATGTGTTGAGCGTGGACTCAGGAACACATAGGTGACCTATGTACTCGGCATAAGCCCCGATGTACCTAGATGATTTTATAACGTACTGGGCATAAGCCCCGATGTACGTAGAGTGTTGGGAATAATCCCTGGAGCACTCCAAGCTTGATAATGAATACCGGATCCAAGGCCATTGGTACATTCTAGTTGTGCTTCAAAACCACATTCTAGTAGTAGTGTTGAGCGGGAGGCTCTGGAATTGCGATAGTGTAACACCCATGTGAGAGTTGCTTGATTTGAAGAGCAATCGGGCTTATTTGATCTTAAAAGTGTTGAGTCAAGAAGACTCTGAATAACACTTCTATTCATCACATTTATTTAAATTGGTTAAATGAATCATTTTATATCTACCATGAAGGACTACAGGAACTACCATGTTAAATGAGGGAATCCAACATGCAAGAGAGAGACCTAGAGGTACCTAACCTAGCCAACTATCCAAGCTTGCCAAAAGACCCTGTCCAAAGAGTTGGACCTTGTACTTAATATTCAAATCAAATAATTATTATGGTATGTACATAATTAAATCAAAGAGTTATCATAAGTAAGTATTGAATAATTAGATTTATTATTTATAAAACAAAAGAATTCTTATGTAAATAACATACATAAAGGTTATACGTAAGATAGTTCTCATGTCACTATTATTATTAATATTATTAGTATTATTATTATTATTGGTGATCTAACTTAAAGATACATATAATAGTAACAAAATAAAGATCCTATATAAACTAGAAGTGAATAATTAAATAAAATATCTTTCATAAATATTATAATTTAAATTAAATTAAAAGTTGAATATTATTACTTAAACTCAAATAGATATATTCCAAACACACTCACCTATTTCAAGAAGGGATGACCCCAAGAGAGGGATCATCTTTCCTACTACCATTCTCTTATGGTAATAGAAGAGAATTATTCTACAGAACTGAAGCAGCCTACTATATTTTCCAGACCTGATCAGCAGCTTACCCTAGGGCCTCTACTTCTCTTATTGCATGTTGGAACCAGCTCGGGGGGATCTAGTTAGAACCAAGAATGGTCTAAGGGTCATCGTTCGGAGGAACATGGTAGCCCCAGAGTTATCCAGTTAAACATCATCTTACAAGTCAGCTAGGTCCATACATTTTTCCATTAATTAGTGTTTGAGTGTGCAGGTCCTGCAAGGGAAGATCAAGCTTCAAGAACCAAGTATGAATTACAAATTTACATATAGTTCATTTAAATATTTTAGGATCGAAATTTCATTTAAATATTTCCGTTGAATTCAAGCTTCTGCCCTAAATGCTGCAAAGATATAGCAGGGCTAGCCTTACTAGCCTGTGCTAGATACCTACATATATAAATTCACTAGTATCAAACTTTTATTTAGAAATGTTGATATATGAACTATTAAAACAAAACGAAATCGCATTATTTTCCAAACCCTCTTACTGTACATTTAGATTATTAAATTACAAGAAAGCTAGGGTTTAACCTTTACCCATTAAAGATTCAAAACTCAGTTTCCAAAACAAGGATCTCCCAAGGATCCACGAAACCAATGTAGAAAAACTCAGTAATTTGCATTTATTATTTTTACAGGAACATAAATAACGCAGGTCAAAGCTTTGAAATTATCCATCGACTTAGCACATTTGAGATCACTGATATATTCAAACCTACTGTATAGAAACACCCACGGTGCATGTAATTTTCTAAGACAAACCAACTATCAAAGCACGATTTCCCTATCTAGGGTTTTCCAACAAATTCATTATTCTCTTTGTCAGAAGTACAACTTAACTTGAATGAAACCCAACATTTCAGATAGAGATCAACGCATATTGTAACACCGTGATTTTATTAAATAATCTTCCATTAAAACAAAAATCAACCCACAAAGAGCTAAATACATCTTTCAGGCAGAAGCCATCCACTGGCCAACATACATTCAAAAGTGAGGTATGCTCTCAACGATTCACATTCACATAACTATCAATAGAAATTCCTTCATGCCAAAACTAAAACACAGAGCCATCACACCTTAGAAATTACCAGAATAGTTCAAGATCATTCTATCTGCTAGTGGCACGATTTTTATCCACCTTAATCCTACACCTAAAATACTTAAAAACGAAACTTATAGGAGTACCAAAGCTTCCACAAAAATCATTTGGTAGAAAACACCATTTCCATTACATACTTAGTAAGAAATGCAGGTAAAAATCCAAATACCAGTATTTTATTCAAAACCCCAAAATACACGATGTGGGTAATTTCCCATTAAAATATTTAAAGATCTTTACATAGCCATATTTTCAACTACGATACCCTCAAGGGTTTATCCCATCATCAACAAAATAAAAACATCATAAACATTGACCAAGTCCAAAATCCCATTTAATCCAAATCGATTTCCTTCCAGCTACTGGTCAAACCAAAGGTGACCCAATGGAACTTCGAATTCAGTTAGAGTGAGCCCAAAGGACTCAACGAAGTTACAAAATTAAAGAGTTCAAAGCTATAGAACATTGCAACCATAGATATGAAAGGAAAGAATGGATATTGGTAGGACCTGGGCTTACCAGTAAATGCGCCAAACCCCCAATCTTCCTATCAGTTGCTAGGACCCAACACCGAAGATACCCATACCTGCAACCTGCCAATGAATCCATGAAAACGAGAAGTTAGATAGTGCAACCCATGGTTATTATAATGAATGTCTTTTCAAAGTGTTCCTTAGAACTTTTAAATCATAGAACTAGGACCTTGCTAGGTAGTTGATGTAGATAGTTTAGGGAAGGTCCCTCTTATGCCTGCAAACATAATCCAAGTAATTTCTTTAGCAAGATTGCTAAGTAAGCACGGGATAACTCATCCCTTACCCCTCGACAACTCCACTGGTTGCACGACTACTAAATCCAAAGATTCCATATTTACTCATAGCCTTCTCATAAAGTTCATCAGGCCTAAATTAGTGATTCCAAACTAGTTTAAACATTTAAGTGAAACCAAGTATACATTTAAGATTTAAGAGTGAAGTAACTGGAAAAGACTTTAAAAGTGTTATACTAATAGTAAAAACTGTCATGTAGATCATACATGGATGTGCTATGCACCTCATACTACCTTACTTCATCGCTTCCGCAGAAAACATAATTTGTAAAACCAACTCTCTTAGAACATAGTTTCTCATTGCTTCAAACAAATACTGATATAACTTCTCAGTACTGAAGCTAATTTGCAATACATTATTTGTTTAGGCAATGTTAGTAATAAGTGAATTTTTTTTTAATTTTTACTATTTTTAGGGACAATACAAGTGGTATCAGAGCCCAGCTACAATACTAAGTGACCTATTGGGCTCATTACAAGAAGAACACCACTGCAGATACTTATAAATCAAAAGCATACATTTATGATTTTATTTTTTATATGTGTATATGAACTAACATATTTCTGTTCTTAAAAATTGATATGACATTGTAGGAACAATCACAGTTTGAGTATGAACACTGAAAAAGACAATAGCATACATGGGAATTTGAATTCCCCACCATGAGATCAAGAGATTGTGGTGGAATTAAACTCAGATTTAATGAAATCAATGCAAAATATTCAAGCATAATTCCAAAGTTTTAGAGATGACAATATGCAGGAAAGACGAGAACAACAAGCTATAAATGAAGCTCTGCTTCAGATCTTAACAGGGGCAAAACCCCGCGGATAGTCCACATTTTCAGCAAATACATTCAAAGAAAGAAACTATCACACAAAGAGATCTACTAGTCCTAAAGAAGAGGAGCAGGAAGAACACATACCTGATTCAATGGAAGAGGATTGTAAGAGCTCTTCCAATGATGACAGATCACCACCTCCTTGCAAGAAAAGGAGGAAAAGTGATGACAGTTTACAAAGAGAATTCAGAAAGATTAAAGCCCCAACATATGACGGAGAGATAAATACTGGGGAGAAGGATGAGGAGTGGCTGTTAGGGATGAACAAGTATTTTAAAGTCCACAACTATTCCAGTGAAATGCAAGCATGACTAGCCATCTACAACCTGAATGGTAAAGTGGCCAGATGGTGGAGAGACTTGAAGCATACCAAAGGACAAGAAATCAGGGACATAAAATGGGATGCTTTCAACAAAATATTTCAGGACAAATACATGTCTGAAAGATTCTTTGACAAAAAGATCAAAGAATTCCAGGAACTGAAAATGGGCTCCCTAACTATGGAAGCTTTCATCAACAAATTTTTGGATCTGCTGCATTATGTTCCTTATATAAAAATGGGATGCTTTCAACAAAATATTTTAGGACAAATACCTGTCTGAAAGATTCTTTGACAAAAAGATCAAAGAATTCCATGAACTGAAAATGGGCTCCCTAACTATGGAAGCTTTCATCAACAAATTTTTGGATCTGTTGCATTATGTTCCTTATATAAAAGATGAAAAAGTCAAGATACAACAATTCTTGGGATGTCTACCACCAAATTTTAGAGAGAAGATTGAATTTGACATGCCCAAAACCCTAGACGTGATTTTACACAAGGCAAGACTCTGGTATGAGCATGGAAAACCAAGAAATGATAACATAAATAGAAACAAAGATAGGTTCATAATCGTTTCCGATAACCGAAGACCGGGCTTTAGACCGCCACCGTACTGGAGACAAAACAATAGTTTCCCTCCCAACAGAGGCTTCAACCGACCTCATGCACAACCAAATGCACCCCCACCGCATGCCAACATACCAACTTTCAACAAGTGGGAAAAGGATGCCCCACCAACCATTACTTGTTTGAAATGCCAAGGGCCCCACTACTTCAATGATTTCCCTAACAAGATCGTTGGATTTTTACACAGTGTCCAAGCAAAACCGAGAGTAGGGTACATGGAAAGAACACCAAAAGCTTATGCCGCACTTGTTGGCCGACAAGAAGATCACTAGGCCACTATGGTTGAAATTGAGGGTAAGATCTCAAACAAAGCCATTTCAGTTTTAATAGATCCTAGTGCATGTCGAATTTATGTTTCCCCTAAGATAGTAACTACTTGTAGGTTAAACTGAGAGAATCACGAGAAACCGTGGCTAGTACAGCTAGCCATCGGTACCAAGCAGAAAGTCTGCGAACTAGTTAGAACTTGTGAAGTAGACTTAAATGGCTTCCCAACCAAGGTAGAGTTGAACATTTTACCACTAGGGTCTTATGATGTATTTATAGGCATGGATTGGTTGGAAGAACATCATGCCCTGCTTGACTACTTGAACAAGTCAATACTATGCACGGATAACCAAGGGAATCAAAAAACGATTCAAGGTATCCCTAAGAAAGTGTCTATAAGATAGATATATGCCTAATAAGCAAAGAAATGTGTAAGAAAGGGTTTTAAACTCTTTGCAGTCAACATTCGAACTATAGAAGCTGATAGGGAGCAGAAGATTGAATATTTCCGAGTCCTTATAGAATTCAAGGATGTATTTCCCAAGGAAATACCTGGGATACCACCCAAACGGAACCTAGACTTCTCCATAGAATTAACACTTGGTTCCGTACTAGTTTCCAAAGCCCCTTATTGCATGAATCCACCCGAATTGGTGGAACTCAAACTTCAGTTACAAGAGTTGGTCGAGAAAGGTTATATCCGACGTAGTGTGTCTCCCTGGGGAGCACCAATACTCTTTGTCAAAAAGAAGGATGGGACGATGCAGATGTGCATCAATTACCACCAACTCAACAAGTTAACTATCAAGAACCGTTACCCACTTCCTAGAATTGATGACTTGTTTGATCAAGTTAGAGGAGTGAAGATCTTCTCCAAGATCGACTTACAATCTGGATATCATCAGGTGAGAATCCATGAGGAAGACATCAGTAAGACCGTGTTTTGAACTAGATACGGCCATTACAAGTTTGTGGTGATGCCTTTCGGTTTGACTAACGCACCTGCCAACTTTATGTGCATGATGAACAACATCTTTAGTAAATACCTAGACAAGTTCGTTCTAGTCTTCATCGACAACATTCTGATCTACTCCAAGAATGAAGAAGAACATCTCGAGATAGTGTTACAAATACTACGAGAACATCAACTATACGCTAAGTTTAGCAAGTGTGATTTCTACAAACCCCAGATACAGTACCTAGGGCACATAATTTCATAGAAAGAGATAGCAGTCGACCCCGAGAATATTAAATCCATAGAAGAATGGCCTACCCCCACATGTCTAACCGACATAATATCATTCTTAGGGTTAGTTGGGTACTACCGAAAGTTCATTGGGAACTTCTCTCGGATTTCTTGTCCTATGATAGCTTTGCAGAAGAAGAAAACCAAATTTCTTTGGACGACAAAATGCGAGGAAAGTTTCCAAAAGTTAAAGCAAATTTTGACTAGTGCACGCATCCTACGGATTGCTGACCCCGATGGGGACTTCGTGGTTTGCACAGATCCAAGCAAGGAAGGGCTCGATGGAGTCCTTATGCAAAATGACTTCGCTATCTTTTAAGAGTCAAGTAAGTTGAAGGAACACGAATAGAACTACCCCACACACGATCTTGAACTAGCCACCATTATCCATGCCTTGAAGATGTGGAGGCACTATCTTATCGGAAAGAAGTTCCTATTAAAGACGGACAACATGAGTCTGAAGTACTTATTTGACCAACCTGACCTAAATTCCATACAATCAAGGTGGCTAGCCTTCCTTAGTGAGAACCACTTCGAGCTAAAGCATATAAAGGGAAAGGATAACAAGATCGTTGATGCTTTAAGTCGATGGGACCATATGTTATATGAGGTGACCGTGAGTCAAACTAACTCAGATTTGCACCACAGGATTAGAACGGCATGTCGGAGTGACCGATTCTATGTCAATATCCTTAAAAAGATCAGGGAGGATAGGTTATTCCAACAACAAAAAGAGTATAAGATAGACGAATCGGGACTGCTATGGTCAAAAGAGAGACTTTATGTTCCAGAAAGCGGAGACATTAGACCTAGCATCTTCACAGAATTCCATCAGAATCCCTATTTGGGACATCCGGGATATCAAAAGATGATATCAATAGTAAAGAAACACTTCTTTTGGCCTAAACTAAAAGTCGACATAGCTTTATTCATTGCTAAGTGCTAGGAGTGTCAGTTGGTTAAGGAAGAACACCAACACCCTTCGGGACTACTGCAACCATTACCCATTCCAGAGTGGAAGTGGGAGGTCATCAGTTTGTATTTCATAATAGGTTTACCAAAGAGTAAGAGGCAGAATTATTCCATCTTTGTAGTAGTAGACAAGTTATCCAAAGAAACACATTTTATACCAGTAAAGTCTACCTTCAAATCCGTTCACATCACGAACATCTTCCTAAAGGAGATTTTTCGATTGCACGGGATACGTAAGGCAATCATTTCTGATAGAGACATGAAGTTCACTAGAAACTTCTGGAGGGCATTGTTCTCTAGTTTAGAGACACAACTACATTTCAGTACCATGTAGCACCCCCAAACCGACAGACAGACGAAACAAGTAAATCAAATCTTTGAGGATATGCTGAGGATGTATGTTATGAACAACCCCACAAAATGGGAGGATTATCTACACCTCGCAGAGTTTGCTTACAACAACGGATACCAGACCTCTGCCAAGATGAGCCCCTTCGAGGTACTCTATGGCAGGAAGTGTCAGACACCTGTAACTTGGGATAGTCCAGTAGATAGACTTATGCTAGGCCCCGACCTACTAAAAGACTTGGAGCAGCTAGTCTCCAAGGTACAACAAAACTTGAAGGAGGCACAAGACCACGAAAAAAGTTATGCGGATAAGAAAAAAAAAGACAAAGTTTACCAAGTCAGAGAACATGTCTTCTTAAAAGTAAATAAAAAAGAAGCTCTCTTAGCTTGGGGCGATGCGGAAAGCTAGCCCCTAGATTTTGTGGACCCTTTGAGATACTAGCCAAGAAAGGGCCAGTAGCATATGAGTTAGCCTTACCGGCTCATGTAAAAGATCATAATGTTTTTCATGCATCCTTACTAAAGAAATATGTACATGATACTAAACATATGATTGATTGGTCCTTATTATAGGTGGAACTCGAAGGGGAATTCATGCCGGAGCCCCTCCACATTCTGGACAAGACAGAGGTCCAACTTAGGAGAAGGACCATCACCCAGTTGAAAGTGCAATGGAGGCATTTCAGACCAGAAGATGCTACTTGGGAAAATGAGATAACCATGAAAGAAGCATACCCCGCATTATTTCATGAATTCATTTCTAGCGCCTATAACACCGAGATGGTGTTGTTCTAAGCGGGGAGGGATGTAATATCCCAAATTTTGACTGACTAGTTTTGATGTTATATACTGACTATTTTTTATGTTATATACTAGGCTTAAAGCCCCAACACATATGATGTATTTGGATTATGGGGAATAATCCCTAGTGCACATGATTCACTTCTTTTATAGATATACATATTGGGCATGGACCCTAACAGATGTAGATTGTTGTTATATACTAGGAAAAAAGCCCCAATGTATTGATTTATGTTTTATTATGGTAATTGGGTGCAAACCCTAATATACTGAGATGATATTTTGTTACATATTGTGCAGAGTTATGTTTACCTGATTGATTTATATGATGTGTTGAGAGTGGACTTAGGAACACATGGATGACCTATGTACTGGGCATAAGCCCCAATGTACCTAGAGGATTTTATTACGTACTGGGCCTAAGCCCCGATGTACGTAGAGTGTTGGGCATAAGCCCTTGAGCACTCCAAGCTTGATAATGAATACTAGATCTAAGGCCATTGGTACATTCTAGATGTGCTTCACAACCACATTCTAGTACCAGTGTTGAGCGGGATGCTCTGGAATTACACTAGCGTAACGCCCATGTGAGAGTGTTGAGTTAAGGCTCTAAAGAGAACTCGGGGTTACTTGACCTTAAAAGTGTTGAGTCGAGAAGACTCTAAATAACACTTATATTCATCACATTTATTTAAATTGGTTAAATGAATCATTTTCTATCTACCATCAAGGACTGCGAGAACTACCATGTTAAACGAGGGAATCCAACATGCAAGAGAGAGACGTAGTGTTACCTAACCTAGCCAACTATCCAAGCTTACCAAAATACCCTGTCCAAAGAGTTGGACCTTGTACTTAATATTCAAATCAAAGAATTATTATGGTATGTACATAATTAAATCAAAGAGTTATCATAAGTAATTATTGAATAATTAGATTTATTATTTATAAAACAAAAGAATTCGTATGTAAATAAAATGCGTAAAGGTTATACATAAGATAGTTCTCATGTCACTATTATTATTAATATTATTAGTAATATTATTATTATTTGTGATCTAACTTAAAGATACATATAATAGTAACAAAATAAAGATCCTAGATAAACTAGGAGTGAATAATTAAATAAAATATCTTTCATAAATATTATAATTTAAATTAAATTAAAAGTTGAATATTATTACTTAAACTCAAACAACTATATTCCAATCACACCTACCTATATAAAGAAGGGAAGACCCCAAGAGAGGGATCATCTTTCCTACTACCATTCTCTTATGGTAACATAAGAGAATTATTCTGTAGAACTGAGCCAGCCTACTATATTTTCCAGATCTAATCAGTAGCTTACCCTAGGGCCTCCACTTCTCTTATTGCATGTTGGAACCAAGCTGGGGAAATCCTGTTAGAACCAAGAATGGTCTAAGGGTCTCGGTTGGGAGGAACACGGTAGCCCCAAAGTTATCCAGTTAAATATCATCCTACATGTCAGCTAGGTCCATACATTTTTCCATTAATTAGTATTTGAGTGTGCAGGTCCTGCAAGGGAATATCAAGCTTCAAGAACCAGGTCTGAACTACAAATTTACATATAGTTCAATTGGATTTAGAAATTAAAGTAGGAATTATTATGTAGCATTCATGTTTCTGTACAATATAGTTTTATTTCCTTTTCTTTTATGGAGCAAGGGCCAATTGTCATGGGCTCTCAGGGTTTACGTTCTAGGATTGAAATTTCATTTAAATATTTACGTTGAATTCAAGCTTCTTCCCTAAATGTTGAAAATATCTAGCAAGGCTAGCCTAACTAGCCTGTGCTAGATACCTACATATATAAATTCACTAGTATCAAACTTTTATTTCGAAATGTTGATATCTGAACTATTAAAACAAAACGAAATCGCATTATTTTTCCAAACCCCCTTACTGTACATTTAGATTATTAAATTACAAGAAAGCTAGGGTTTAACATTTACCCATTAAAGATTCAAAAATCAGTTTCCAAAACAAGGATCCACGAAACCAACATAGACAAACTCAGTCATTTACGTTTATTATTTTTACAGCAACAAAAATAATGCAGGTCAAAGCTTCGAAATTATCCATCAACTTAGCACATTTGAGATCACTGATATATTCAAACCTATTGTATAGAAACACGCACGGTGCATGTAATTATCCAAGACAAACCAGCTACCAAAGCACGATTTCCCTATCTAGTGTTTTCCAACAAATTCATTCTTTTCCTTATCAGAAGTACAACTTAACTTGAATGAAACCCAGCATTTCAGATAGAGATCAATGGATATTCTAACACCATGATTTTATTAAATAATCTTCCATTAAAACAAAAATCAATCCACAGAGAGCTAAATACATCTTTTACATAGAAGCCATCCACTGGCCAACATACATTCAAAACTGAGCTATGCTCTCAACGATTCACATTCACATAATTATCAATAGAAATTCCTTCATGCCAAAACTAAAACACAGAGCCATCACACCTTAGAAATTACCAGAATAGTTCAAGATCATTCTCTCTACCAGTGGCACGGATTTTATCCACCTAAACCCTACGCCTAAAATTCTTAAAAACAAAACTTACATGAGTACCAAAACATCCACAAAAAGCATTTTCTAGAAAACACCATTGCCATTACATACTCAGTAAGAAACGCAGGTAAAAATCCAAATACCAGTATTTTATTCAAAACCCCAAAATACACGCTGTGGGTAACTTCCCATTAAAATATTTAAAGATCTTTACAGAGCCATATTTTCAACTACAAAACCCTCAAGGGTTTATCCCATCATCAAAAGAATAAAAACATCATAAACATTGACTAGGTCCAAAATCCCATTTAATCCAAATCGATTTCCTTAAAATCGTTTTCCTTCCAGCTACTGGTCAAACCAAAGGCGACCCAACGGAATTTCGAATTCAGTTAGAGTGATCCCAAAGGACTCAATGCAGTTACAAAATGAAAGAGTTCAAAGTTATAGAACATTGCAACCATAGCTACAAAAGGAAGGAACGAATATTGGTAGGACCTAGGCTTACAAGTAAATGTGCCAAATCCCCAATCTTCCTATCACTTGCTAGGACCCAACACCGAAGATACTCATACTTGCAACCTACCAGTGAATCCATGAAAACCACAAGCTAGTTGGAAACAAACAAGCATCTACAGAAAATATAAAATGAAGGAGCCATTCAACCACGGGAAGCAATTTACCTGTTATATAAAAGTAACACCCTCCATCTCCTTGCCACAACAGTTGCAACTACGCTGACAATGAGCATGGCTCACATCAGAGTAGAGTCGAGACCAGACGCAGCATGAAGTTGTTTCCCAAACCAAAAACCCGAAAATGGAAACACCATCATTTTAGACCAAAACATAAACCCTACTTCCAGCTGGCAAGTAAGCCACGTGAAGACCACTTGGGTGGCATTTAAAGCTACAACCAACTTATCCACTAGCACTTCGATTTTTATCCAAATGATAGAGTTAAATTCGTGGTAGTGCAACCCCTGGTTATTATAATGAATGTCTTTTCAAAGTGTTCCTTAGAACTTTTAAATCATAGAACTAGGACCTTGCTAGGTAGTTGATGTAGGTAGTTTAGGGAAGGGCCCTCTTATGCCTGCAAACATAATCCAAGTAATTTCTTTAAGAAGATTGTTGAGTAAGCCCGGGATAACACCAAATACGCATCCCTTACCTCTCGGAAGCTCTGTTGGTTGCATGACTACTAAACCCAAATATTCCATATTTACTCATACCCTTCTCATAAAGTCCATCAGGCCTGAATTAGTGATTTCAAACCAGTCTAAACATTTAAGTGAAACCAAGCATACATTTAAGCTTTAAGAGTGAAGTAATTGAAAAAGACTTTAAAAGTGTTATACTAATATTAAAAACTGTCATGTAGATCATACATGGATGTGCTATGCACCTCATACTACCTTACTTCATCGCTTCCACAGAAAACATAATTTGTAAAACCAACTCTCTTAGAACATAGTTTCTGATTGCTTCAAACAAATACCAATATAACTTCCCAGTACTGAAGTTAGTTTGCAATACATTATCTGTTTAGGCAATGTTAGTAGTAAGTGAATTTTTATTTTTATTTTTAATGTTTTCAGGGACATTACAAATGGATAAAGATGCCATTTGTATCATCTCATCACCAGACTTACTAAAAATATGCTCTCCTGCCCTAGGTGGCAAGTGTGTCTCCCAAGTCACTCCAAAGGCTCACGAATTTCTAAATTAGCGACCTGAAGGTGATGTACGATGAAAAGCAAATCCAAATCCCAATTTTGGAAAGAAGAAACATCATAGAGGATGCGGGGTGCAAAAAACAACTTTCCTAGTTTGACTAGCTTTTCCCTCTAGGGCAAAAAGCAGTAAAAAGCAACAAAAACTCAGAAATGCTCCTTTCCTTCCTTATCTTATCCAGAATCTTTTGGAAATGTGCCCAAGTGGTCTAGGTAGATTGTGGTTCACACTTTGGAAGTATGTGGTCCCCACAAGGCAATTTTCTAGTCTATTACATAGGTAATTAACCATAGAAGATTAATTAATGCTCCAATATAATTAAATGACATAGTAGGAAGATTTTATATTCCAACAATTTTCATGTGTCTTATCGCATTTTAGGACTGAATCTCCCACTTGAAAATACCTTCCAGGAGAGGATCTCTCATCAAACCATCGTTTGACAAGCTATTGATGTTGATAAAATTTGTCTTTTGACTTCTCCCTATATTGTTCCAATTTAAGGAGGTTATTTATTCTATGAGATAAAGTAGGGAAATCATCCTCCTAAATGGATTGATATAATTGTAAGGAAGTTAAAGAAATATTTGGAGGAAGGATTGCTTCCTTTCCATATACTAGACAAAAGGGAAAATTACCAATGGAAGCCCTCGGTGTTACCCTTTCTACGCATAAAGCATTAAAAAGTTGAGTGTGGAAATTCTTTTGATGGATTTCTACTATAATTTTCAAGATTTTAATTAGGATTTTGTTGGTTAGTTTTGCTAAGCCATTCCCCTAAGGGTAATAACTTGTTGAATATTTCATTTTAATTCCATTATCCAATGCAAATTCAATGATATTTACAGAAGAAAAATATGATACATTATCAAAGACTAATAATTCTGGAACACCAAACCTGGTTATAATATTCGGTTGAAGGAACAAAATCACCTGATTCATGTTCAATAACTGAAGTGAAACGTCTTCCTCCTACCTTGTAAAGTAATATGTAGCAGTAAGAATATACTTATGCTGCATGGAAGAGGGAGGATTGGTCAGTCCAAATACATCCAAACCCCACTGTAGAAAAGGGGTGTTAACTATGACTTCTTGGAGGGGATAGGTAGCCCGTTTTCTCCTACCAAAGGATTTATGACATACCTTGAAAGGGCTTAACAATTTGAGTGAAGCTAGGAATAAATCTTCTGACAAAATTTATTTTTCTTAGAAAGGATTGCATACACTTCTTTGAGTTGGGAAGATTAATTTTTTATATTTCCCAATTCCTATCTAGATCAATCATCATTCCATACCTAGAGACCACAAACCCAATCAACTTACCTTCAGTTAAAGGAAAAATAGATCTCATAGGGTTTCATGATATACCATACTCCGTGCAATGTTTAAACACTTGTCTTAAATGAAAGAGATGATCATGTCATTGATTTGAGAAAATAGTAACATAATCTAGATATACAACAACACAATTGTGAACTAGACCTCATAAAACAATATCCATCACTCTTTGGAATGTGGATCCAACATTAATCAATCTAAAGGAGATTTTCATATGGGAAAAAGATCCCCAAGATGTTCTAAAAACAATATTGGGTATAGTTTGAACCTTTGGCCGAACCCTTCATTGAATTTCGTAATTATATATATATATATGTAATACCCCATTTTTACTTGATGTTTATTGGCTTCAATGTAAATAATGTGTATATGCGGTGTGTGTATCTTCCCTAGTGTGTAGCTCAAGGCCAAGGACCCACTAGTGGATGTTTAAGGTTATTGCAATAGGAAAGTATTTGATAGTTTGATTATTCATGGGTTGTTAAGCCATGAAGAAATGTAAATGATGTAATTACTTATTAATGAATAAAATAACCAAGAAGTTGGATAAGGAGGAAAGTAATGAGAAGGGGCCATGTGTATCCACTAGGGAGAGGTGAGGGGGTTATAGGATTGGTTCCCATGTTGCCACATGTCCAACTATGAACACTTTTGACCTCCCTGCTGACATTAATTCAGTTGCAAAGGGTGGTTGAGAACCCTATTGCTGAAGCCGATGGAGTATGGAGCATGCTTGCGATATTTGTATGGTAGGGCATGGATCTGATTTCTTGTCCGGAAACACACTCAACGCCAGGGAAGTCGGTGAACCTATCTAAATACTCATCGGGGGAAAGGAAACAAGGAGGGGATTGATTCATTGACACGCTCACTCACTTAGAACTCAACCATCCATTCATTGATAGGAAACTTGTTCAGACATCTTGCATACGCAGAGCATAGCCATGAGGAAGCTTGAAGATGATCATGTTTTCCTATGTAATAGAGATCCATGGCCATAGAAACTATGTGTGTGATCTCAGTCTACTCGTGATAGAGTGGTAAGAACCATGACGAATTTGCAAGATTGAACAATGCATAGAAAACGTGAGAACCTGATATTGGATCACAGAGAGTAGATTGCGGAATAGAGCCCTACCTGCAAGTCTGATTGAAATCAACTTGTTGAACTATGGTAGGAGGTTGGGTTGCCTAATAAACTCAGTGAATGTTGTAGTCTCATAGAACTAGCGACTAGACCTTTCTATGCCCATCCTAAATAGAACTGGAAGGGAAGAGGCCTTGAGGGACTGTGCAGCAGAGAAGAGGGTCTTTCTTGTGTTGGGTGCGGTAGTTAATGTGGGTGCCAGGTTTTCTGAGTATTGATATTCTTGTAGCTCTATGGTTGAGCTCACTGGCTTAGCAATGGCTTCCTTGTTATCCCTATATTCCTGATAAACCCACTACAGATTGGCCTAACATGATCAAATTTCCTTATATGCTTGACAAACTCAACTATATGATGGATCAGCATGATAGTGTTGTTTGGTATGCCTAATAAACCCAGTATAGGTTGTATTAGCATGATCATCTAGTTTGGTATGCTTGATAAACCCAATTGCAAGCTAGCTTGGCATGACCATGTTGTTTGGGTATGCTTGATAAACCCAAATAGAAGTTGGATTAGCATGACCATGTATGTCCCTATATGCTTGATAAACCCAACTACAGATTGGATTAGAATTAAGATGGAACCTTGACTGCGAGAGAACCTGATAATGCTCCTTAGTGGATACATAGCCCAGATCGGGGGTTATCTCTCAACTGAAAGAGTACAGGCTGGACATATACCTAAGATTGGGTGGAACGTTTCCCTCACTTAGCCAGTTTCTTGACAGCTTCAAAAGTTGAAAGATAAGAACAAATTATTATGTTAAATGATGATGTTCCATTGCTATGAAATGGTTGCTTATGTTCAATTATGGAATGCATGTTCATATGAATTTGAGTGACAAGAAACTTAAGTGCAGGCCTAAGTAAAGGGATGATTTATGGTTATGTGCATCATTGTATTGTATTAGTTAATGCATTATAATCCTTGCTTGTGATAAATGTAATGGATTGATCTAACCTTATGCACTTTACATGTTATAACTTGTTTGATTAACTTGTGAATGAGTTGTGTGACTACATCTGATCCTTGAGAAGGAAGGGAATTCCCTAGAGTGTTTCAAAACCCCTTTGTGGGTTAGGTGGAAGGGAAGTCATGGAAAGACGAAGGTTTAAGTCCTTTAAGTGGAGTTATGTACAAAAATTCAATGGGAAATTCAACATGGTACGAGTGCTCAGATGGGGTAGGAATTTCGCCACTCGATAGAGCTCGCGAAGAACTTTCCAATGGTACCAACCTTGTCTCATTTGGACCAAGGATGAGGAAGTTATGCCCATGAGAAGTTCCTTGGAAAAGTACATTGCAAGGGTGTGGTTCCACATGCCCGCATCCGCAATACAGATTGTGGATTGCGGAAACGTAGAAGTTCGAAGTTCGAAGTTAGGTTTAGGACTTCCGCACTTCTGCATCCGTAATTACGGATTGCGGATTGCGGAAGTGACATTTTTTTGGAAGTTGAAATCTAACCTTCTGCACTTCTGCACCTGCAGTTGTGGATTGCAGATCAAAGGTTGGGGATTGCGGATTGCAGAAAGGTAAGTTTCGGATGTGAAGTTTCGTACTTCCACACCCGCAGTTGCGGATTTCTGATCCGCGTTTGAAGATTGTGGATTGCGGAAAGGTGAGTTTCTGGATATGAGGTTTCGCACTTCCGCATCCACAAGTGTGGATTGCGGATTGTGGATTGTGGAAAGGTAAGTTCTAGATGTTAAGTTTCACACTTCCGCACCCGCAATTGCAGATTGCTGATTACAGATTGTGGATCCACGGTTGCGGATTGCAGATTGTGGATTGTAGATTGCGGATTCACAGTTGCGGATTGTGAATCCGAGATATTTCGACTATGTGTGTGTATCCAGTCGAACTTGGGAAGAAGAAAAAAAAATGTATCAGGGTCTCTCGTGGCCTCTGAAGTTCATGGGGACGTGATAGAGTGGTATCAGAGCTTCAGTTGCAACACTAGGAGCTATTTAGGCTGGATTGTGAATGAATTTTTGGTCAAGAGATGCGCCCATGGCGCGGTTTTGATGAAATTATTTGAATAATTGATTGTTCAAATGAATAATTCCAGGTTTGAATGGGTATAATGGAGTTTAATTACATGCTTGTGATGTCCAATAGATGTCTCTGATATGCACAGTGATAGCAACAACTATAAGATGAATCGTATCAGAAGACAACGCACAAAAAGGCATAAGAATGGTAATTTTAAATGATGCGCAAGATCCGTTTGAACTAGAGGATGAGGTGTTGGGTAGGAACATGGAACAAGCACGTACAGATACTGAATATAATGGAAGAAGGGAGCACGTAATGCCCCCAAACTTGGATGAGACCATGGTAAGCTTCAATGAATGGTTGATGAAGGCGCAAGAAGAGCAACATCAACTTAATGCAGCTATCTTTTAGATTCTCACAGACCTGCAGCAGAAAGTAAATGGTGGGTCTAATCCAAGAAACGAGGGGCGAGAAGGAATGAATGCAGAAAGTTAGTCTAGGGGTTGTTCTAAGACAATAACTCCAAGCCCTAGAAGAGGACCAGAGGTTCTGTGAGCAGAAGGCACATGACACCCTCTCCTCGGTTTTCTTCTAGTAGTTCGGATGATTTTGAGGGTTCTCAAGGGAGTCCAAGGCGCACTTCCAAGAAGAGTAAGGGCAGAAAGAAGCATAGAGGTATTCCACGGGGTGAATTTAGGAAGGCATGGCCTCCCACTTTTGATGGTGAAAGCAAATAAGTTCAAGAAGCAGAGGCATGGATTCTTGGAATCAAGAATTACTTTGGAATGCATGAGTATTCAGGTTTGTCATCTATAACCTTAGTGGAAGAGCTTCAATTTGGTGGGAACACCTCATGCAATGGAAGCGAATCAGCGAAAGAAGAGTCAGTTGGGAAAGGTTTAAAAGATACTTCCAGGAGAAGTACCTATCAACAAGGTATTATGATAGCAAAATAAAAGAGTTCAATGAACTCAGATTAGGATAGAACACCATGGATGAGCATGTCCACAAGTTTCTGGATCTTCTGAGGTATGTAGACTACATCAAGGATGAAAGAGTGAAGATCCAATGCTTCCTTGGTATTCTACCATAGAACTAAAGAGATAGAATAGAGTTTGTGAATCCACCAAGCTTGGATGAAGCCATTAGAATGGTAGAGCATTGCTATGAGTAGGGTAAAGGTAAAGCAAAGATGCAGTCAACATGGAAAGGTAAAACCAAGGGAAGGTTTGATCAGAAAAAATGTGAATTCAAACCACCATTCAGAAACCAACCTAGGAGATTTCCATAGGGCCATCAAACGAGAAGAGAATTCAATCCAGCTATAGCAACAAATAGAACATTGTTGGCTTAAACTGACCCAGAGGTTTCCAATTAGACCCAGGTTCTTTGCGGTTCTCCCTTTTGACCAACAAAACCCCTTCGCACTGGCCCTTTCGGCAACAACCTGCGAGCAGGCTGAGGTCTCACCCGAGGTGTATCTTATGGGGTATTGCGGAATCAGGTTTCCACAGTAAATGATGAGTTGTCTATACGAACAAGCTACGCAGCGCAGGACAAAAGGAGTGCATTGTGGGACAAAGCGGTGCAGTACATAGCAGGATCTACGCTGCGAGCAGTACTATGCAGTGACAGCAACACCGCGGACTACACTAAAGACTTCGTACTGCTGTGAGTCTTCTACTGGAACTGTGAGTCAACCACACTGATTCTTTACTTGGAAGATCTTGAAAACGCTAAGGCACTGAAATGAATATCACTCGTCCATTCATTCAGGAACTTATTGGTTATCTTTCTAGCATTCATTCAAGAACTTAGACTATTACAACGTGAACTGGAATGATAGACGCGATGAACTATGATGCGTTTCTTCACTTTGTTTAAGAAAGTATTTAAACTTAAATGACTGATTCACGACCTTAACATATAATTGAAATATTCACCATTCATCTATTCCTATGGAACCTAGCATATCATTCCCAAACTTCTCTTATTGGAAAATGCATATCAAAGTCCCCATATTACAGCATGCAAGGAAACATTCAAACATTCATTCTATAGACAATACATACAGTCATTCATCCATAAAACATAATCGCATAACACAGGATTTAACGTGGTTCACTTCCCCAGATGGAAAGCTACGTCCACAAGAACGGTTGGTAATATATTTCTTTCAAAAGGGGATGGGGAAACCATTCTTAGTCTGCGCACCCAGCTGCAGACTCTCCTTTCTCTCAGCTAGGTCTCTGCGCACACAGCTGTAGAGCCTTTACAATATTCTCAACTCAGAGAGATTTCTCAATACAAAAGGTTATATTATGATTACTCTAGCAACTAGCATCTAGCCCCCAAAAATAGAGCAACCCCATCCCATACAAAATTGTCTTCTTAAATAGATCATGCTCGAAGGTCATGTCTGTACAATGTTGAAGACCTAAAACCCAAACCCTAAGGGTTTCCAAAACTGCGCCCGTTTCTCAAACCGGCTTGCTGGATCCTGGTAGCGTCTGCGTGATCGTGGCATATCTCCACGCCCTTATCCGTCGTTATCGGCCTTCCTGTCGCACGTGTGCCTACAAGCTACTTCTGCCGAACCGTTTCTCTCTAACGGTTTTACCTTCTAAGCGTGCCAAATGTCGTTTTCCTCAACAACCCACGCGTGGCTACCTTCCTGATTTGCTTATGTCCGCCGCTTGGAAATCCTGGAATATCTTTCCCAAAATGGATGCTACCGGTCCATCCTGTACCTGCACCTGATACTTGTCCAGCACTCCACTTTGTTGGCTCCACGTGGCCTCCTAACTCCGCAACACTACTTCTGTGCAATACTGATCTTTGTATCATGGCCACAACTTCAATGTTGCACGCAACTCCGCATTCCGGTCAAAAGTTTGATGTTGCGTGCAACTTCGCAGCATCCTCAATACTTAGCCAAAAGTATATTTCTGAGCTACGCTCAGCTCAGCTTTCCCTGCTTTCCTCAAAAAGGCGTTTCCAAAACTTTGTCTCGACATGGGCCCAACAAACATCAAGTGGGTCACTTCAGTGTTGGGGTTGTGGAGGAAACCACATGCTTAGAGATTGCCCGACTGAAAAGAAGAACCCCGGGAGCTTGCACAACATTAAAGGAGAAGCTACAGTAGGGGATATGGCAAGAGCAACACCTAGGATTTAAAAATCACTGGATTATCATCAATCAAACCATCAATCAACAATGGAGGAGGTTGCAGGTAAGATTGTTGAGAAGTCTATTTCTGTTTTGATTGATTTAGGGTTTACTCATAGTTATGTATCTCCTAAGGTAGTTGAATGTTGTTCTTTTGGTAAAGTAAAACATGATAAGGCTTGGCTAGTTCAATTAGCTACAGGTACCAAGAGAAAGGTAAGTGAAGTAGTGAAGGAGTGCCCAATAGAATTGAATGGACTCCTCATGCATGCAGAATTACATGTCTTGCCATTAGGGTCATATGATGCCCTAATTGGCATGGATTGGTTGGAAAGGCATAGAGCCAAAGTGGACTATTATATGAAAGCACTAGAATGTCTTGATGAGGAAGGAAGACCAAGGATGGTTAAAGGAATTCCAAAGCATTTTTTAGTAAGGCGGATTTCAGCTCTGCAATTGCAGAAGTTTTATAAAAAGGATTGTCAGTTATATGTTGTGCATATATCAAATTCAATAGAAGATAAAGGACCGAGGATAGAATATTTCCAGATATTGCAAGAGTTCCAGGATGTGTTTCCGGATGAAATTCCAGGACTTCCACCCAAGAGAGACATTGAATTTTCCATTAATCTTGTTCCATGGGAAGCACCCATCTCCAAAGATCCTTATAGAATTAGCACACCCGAATTGGTAGAATTGAAGATGCAGTTACAGGAAGTAATGGACAACGAATATATCAGACCGAGGGTATCCCCATGGGGTGCACTAGTGTTATTTGTTAATAAGAATGATGGAACATGAAGGTTGTGTATTGATTACATGCAAATCAATAAAGTGACAATTAAGAACAAGTATCCCTTTCCAAGGATTGATGACTTGTTTAATCAAATGAAGGATGCTAGAGTGTTTTCAAAGATTGACTTGAGGTCTAGGTACCATCAAGTAAGGATAAAGGAAGAGGACATTCATAATACAACCTTTGGGACTAGGTATGGTCATTATGAATTTACAGTGGTGCCATTTGGTCTTACCAATGCACCTGCTACATTCATGTGTCTCATGAATAGTGTCTTCAACAAGTATTTGGATAAGTTTGTAATTGTATTCTTGGATGATATCCTTGTGTATTCCAAGAATGAAGAAGAACATAATGAACATTTGAGAATGATATTGCAAGCCCTTAGGGAGCACTAGATGTATGCTAACCTAAGTAAATGTAACTTCTATCAGCAGAGAGTACAGTATTTGGTACATATTATATCAGTAGAGGGCATTGCAGTGGATCCAGAGAAGATTGAGGCCATAATGGATTGGTCTACTCCAAGGAATGAAGAAGATGTTAGATATTTAATGGGCCTTGCTGGTTATTACAGAAGGTTCATTGAAGGCTTCTCCAAGATATCCCATCCAATCACTTCATTGCAGAGGAAGGACATCAACTTCACATGGTCTGAAAAATGTGAAAGAAGTTTCCAACAGTTAAAGGAGTTTCTTACTAGTGCACCTATTTTAAATATTGCAGATCCGAGTAAGGATTTTTTGGTATGCACTGATGCTTGCATTGAAGGGCTCGGTTAAGTGTTAGTGCAAGAAGGGTCTGTAATTTGTTATGAGTCAAGGAAGCTGAAGGAGCATGAAATGAAATATGCCACCCATGACTTGGAACTAGCATCCACAGTTCATGTTCTCAAGAGATAGAAGCATTATCTCTTGGGAAGAATATTCGAGCTCAGAACTGATCATATGAGTTTGAAATACTTGTTTGACCAGCCAAATCTGAATGCTAGGAAAACTAGATGGATGGAGTTTCTCTGTGAGTTTGATTCGGAAATTAAGCATGTTAAGGGAAAGGAGAATAAGGTTGCTGCTGCACTCAACAGAAAGTTCCATATTGCAACAGTAAGTAGGCGTGAGTCAAACTTGAAGGAAAGGATTTTAGAGGCTCAAAGTAGTGATGAAGTCTACCTTCAGATCAAAGAGAAATTGCAGTAGGGTGTTATGGATGAGAAGTATGCAATGTTGAAATATTGTAACTTCGAAGAATATTCTATTATAATTTATTTGGAGATGTGTTATTCCTCTGTAGGGATGTTTGGTCATGATAGAGTCATGAGGTAAATCATCCCATGTAAGTCGGGGCAATAGATCCCCTAGATTCAAATGTAATGGGGTTTTTAAGTCCCTAGAGGAGTTGGCACTGTCAGCATTAGTTGAGTGGTAAAGTTAGTTGAGGCCGACATATCAAGTTGTAAAATTAAAGTAGAAGTGAATGTATAAATAGAGAGCTAGGCTCTCTCATTTATTCATTCATTCACACACACACTCACTTATGGATTGCGCATTAGGAGAGAGAGAGAAACATCTGTGAAGGAGAAGGAGATCTTGATTGGGGATTTCATCTTTGTACTTTTTGATCATCTATATTTAGGAAGTTTTGTTGGGTTTTCTACCCCATGAGGGTTTCCCAGGATAAATTGTGTCTCTTGTGTTTATGTTGTGCTTGTTGTTCTTTCAGTGATCATGTATATGATATTATTGTGAAATTGAATTGAATAATGATGTTATCTATCTTACCATATTGAATCTTAACATGGTATCAGATATAGCATGAAGGAAGGAAATGTATGGCATTTACGACACTTGTTTCACTTGCGACAATTTGAATGCTAGGGATTTGTATAGAAAAACCTAGTCATCGTGGAAATTTTGCTATATATCACTTTTGGCAAAGGTTCAGGATATGAAACTTGGACAAGACGAGGATGACATGTTCCTGTACCTTGTATCTGAGTTTCAGCATCAGATTCATTGTACTTTCTGAGATATGATCCGTACAAGTTATGGTTTCTACCTCTTCCAGAATGAATCCCTAAACAAGTGACCTAGGTCAAAAGGTCATATATCAGGCTAGGAATCTACAAATGGAATTTTGTAAAACATTACAATTAGGGAACAAAATTTAATTTCACAAGTCTGAGTATCAGAGGCTGAAGTTCAAATAGTGACACGTGGTACTACGTACAAGTTAGCTATGTTGTTTCATCCCATAAACATGTCATGTTGGTAAAATTAGCATATCTCTCTCATGAGGAATCCAATGAAGAGCAAATCTATGGGGTTGGAAATATGTCAGGTCAGACTACCACAGGACGAAGTTTCAGACCCTAGGGATCCAAAAATTCAGAGATACACCAAAAAAACTATGGCACATATGAAATGGCTCAACAGAGGAAATCAAAGAAGAGAAGGAAGAAGCTCTCACTTAGGGTTTTCAATTTTTAGGTATGGAAGGACCTGATAGAATGTTGGAGACACTTGATGCAACATTGGAAACTTTGAAAATGGATTTGGAATCCATTCATCATAGATATTAATCTTCCATCAAAATGTTGTGGGAGGAAGGAGATTAAAAGTTAGGGTTTCCAAGTAAGAAGAAAACCTAGCATGGTTGGGAGACTCATAGGAAAGCAATGAAGGAGGTTTAAATGGAACTGGTATTCTATCATACCATAACCAGGAACCTATATAATATGTTTACAAGTGATCTACCTTGGAGGATTAGGGTCTTACCCTTCTAGAAAAGACTACAAGCAATCTCGATAAGTATGACTTGAGGAGATGCAAGTATGTTTTGAAATTTGTTTCATTTATCTAATGATTAAGTTCATGATATGTTTGTCTTCATATGAATGCATGTTAATGATAGAAGACATTCATTGATTAGGGTTATGACACTTATTATTGTACCAATGCATTGTGGTGTTGTATGGGGATGATGTTGTCCGCTAACATGAAAGGTACATCAAGAAAGACTAATCAAGTTATAGATAAAGAATATATGACCATGGTGACATGAAGACAAAGACTCATCCATAGTCATTGATCACATAGAATCTCTACTTACGAGGTATGTATGATTTGGTTCTACAATGCTTAACTTATGAGATATGCAGGTTACTAGCACAAGGTCTCTAAATCATTGAAGAGAACAAGGAAGACATTGCTTGGGTATGTTAGACATAGCTAGCAAGCGTGATAATCCAGGTATGTTTTCCTATATCGAGTTAGAATCCTACTTTGTGTTAGGATCTTATATAAGTATACTTTTGTGGGATTGATAATGATTATTCATGAAGTTATAAGTTTGAGTAATCAAGGGTTTATATGACAAACTAGAAGAGTCCTATGGTCAAATAAGAATATGCATGAGTAAAAGAAGTACTCCCTTAAACCTTGAATACTAACGCTTGTGATAAATTGCCTGTGTATGAAATGATCATGACCATACATGTTAATATTATAGGATTATAATGTTTTGATAGTATTGAGATTATACTAATGAATGTATGATTATGTATGCGATCTTGAGGATGACGAAACTAGTGCACACTTCAGCATGCATAGTGGTCCAAGATGGATAGAAGTTCAAAGACATAGAATCATGATGCTATCATAAAGGAAAAATAGAGATAAAGAGGGAGGCAACCACACAAACATAAAAGATAAGTATTTGAGTTGTTATTTGAATTACTTCTTGAATCTTTGAATAGTTAATGATATTGCTCGTATGCATATTTGTATTCCTAGAATCAGGAAATATATCATGCATAGTGTAAGCATTCATATAGAATTGAACAGTACACTACTAATATTCATATGATGGGTAAGTTGGACAAACATTCCATTGTTGCTTGTCTAGAATGAAACCTCTTTGATAACATGTTGGGAGCTGTGCACACTCTTGATAGTATGTTCTGGTAGAGATGGAAGGCATCTAGATAGCCACTGTATGCATACATGATATGGAAAAGTGTTGTGCCAAAGTATTGGTCAAGATAGTTGCACAACTATGTGAATCATATCAGTATGCATAATAGGTTATCATTGAAATGTCAACATGATTTGATGATTATGAAGTGTTACTAATAATGTAATTAAATTTGATTTGTAGGAAAGATCGTGTGCTATGATCTACAAAAGAAGGATGATGAACACTTGTTCAAAAGAACAAGTGATGACTATTCAACAAGAAGACTTACAAATCAAACATACTATAGAAGTACAAAGGAAGGCTCTTGGCTGGAGGATTCTCTTAGAAAGAGGGAGAGGATCATGACAAGATGTTTGCTCCAGTGGATAGACACACTTCCAGAGATAGATTACACCCATGGATGACAGGACCGTTCTCTTGAATAGTGTAATTGAAGAAGATGTGCATATCTAGCAAGCCCCCAGGATTCGATAGAGAATCACATGATTGAATAAGGCTTTGTATGGGTTCAACAGGTACCCGGGATCGATAGTCATTTGATGAGTTTGATGATCATTATAGGTGATGCGGATTTCAACCTTTGCTACAAGGTTGAAGATGGTTGCTATATACATATGGATGCAAGAAGGAACTCACCATAAAGTTCGAGTGATCTTGAGGCTCATAGGAGTAGACCCATCTGACGGGAGATGGCACAGACAGATATGCAAAAGATAACTCATTGTAGACTGTGAATGATGTTCAGTCACAGAGGGAGGACAATACTCAAATATAGAAAAATCTACTTCAGAGGGAATAGATCTCAGAGTTAAAGAATATTGGCATGATTCTTGTGATTAGATATGTGGCTGAGATCATATGAGATTTTTCCTTAGCCATGGAAAATGTGAAGTACAGATCTGGGATGATGGATAGTGGTTTCTACAGTTTACAGACAGATGGTTGGTTCGTTGATGTATTTGACAAATACCAAACCAGATATATGCTTTGCTGTGAACAACCTGAGTCAGTATCTAGTTGAGCCAAGACGTGTTCACCTGGTAGCTGCAAAGCATGTGATGAGGTACCTGAAAGGTACGATAGACTTTGGTCTATACTATGTTGGAGATCATGACAACAGATTGTATGGTTATACAGATGCAGATTGGGTCAGAAGTGTCTCATATAGAAAGAGCACATTGGGTGGATGTTATTATATGGGATCTGCTATGATCTCATGGTTTAGCAGGAAGCAGTCCAGTGTGGCTCTCAGCACAGCTGAAGCGGAATATATAGCAACTTGATCTGCTACTTGTGAAGCCATATGGATTCAGAAGTTGTTGTCAGGACTACTTGAATCAGAGATGGACTCCACTGTGATCCTGTGTGACAACCATAGTTGTATCAAGATGACGGAGAATCCAGTGTTCCATGATAAGTCAAAGCACATAGAGATCCGATATTTCTATATACGGGATATGGTGCAAAAGGGAGATATAAAGCTCGAGTATGTGAGAACTGATGAGAAAGTTGGTGATGTATTGACCAAACCTCTGTATCGAGTAAAGTTTGAGTATTTCCGAGACAAGATTGGTGTATTTCAAAAGGACCCTCCTCAAAAAGGGCAGTGATGAGGCCGATGATGAGGATGCCTATAATGACGATGAGGTCGATGATGAGGATGCATGTACCAACGATGAGGTTGATGATGAGGATGCTTGTACTGACGATGAAGTTGATGATGAGGATACTTGTATCGACGATGAGGTCGATGATGAGGATGCTTATACCTACTATGAGTTCGATGATGAGGATGCTTGTACCGACGATGAGATCGATGATGAGGATTCTTGTACTGACGATGAGGTTGATGATGAGGATACTTGTACCGACGATGAGGTTGATGATGAGGATGCTTGTACCTATGATGATGTCGATGATGAGGATACCTATACCGATGATGAGTTCGATGAGTGGTCCTTATACTTTGTCTAAGTTTACAAGTGGATTGAATCATCCATGGAATTTAGTCCTAAATGAATCCGGAGACTTGTGTCTTCATGAGTGGTCCTTAGAATTTGTCTAAGTTGACGAAGAGATTGCATCGTCCTTAGACATGGTGTGATGTATTAAAGTGATAGGGATTGATCATCCTGTAAGTGGATGAGGATTGCATCGTCCTTAGACATGGTGTGATGTCTTAAAGTGATAGGGATTGATCATCCTGTAAGTATATCAAGATTGCATCATCCTTAGACATGGTGTGATGTCTTAAAGTGATAGGGATTGATCATCCTGTAAGTAGATCAGGATTGCATCATCCTTAGACATGGTGTGATGTCTTAAAGTGATAGGGATTGATCATCCCATAAGTCGATCATGATTTTATCATCCTTGGACTTATGTCCTAAAGTGAGAGGGATTGATCATCCCGTAATTGGATCGTGTGTGTTGTAGATTATGATGTTGTTGATTGAGAGATCTAGATGTTGATTATGTTGTTGATCAAGATATCTAGATGATGTTGTTGATCGATAGATCTAGATGTTGATGATGCTGTTGATCGAGAGATCTAGATGTTGATGATGCTGTTGATCGAGAGATCTAGATGATGTTGTTGATTGAGAGATCCAAATATTGATGATGTTGTTGATCGAGAGATCCATATGATTTTGTTGATCGAGAGATCTAGATGATGTTGTTGATCGAGAAATACAGATTATGATGTTGTTGAAGACGGTTGAGTGATCGAGTGCTTCAAAAGATGAAGACTCGGTACTATAGATGTTGATGTTCCAATACTGAAGATATTGAAGATGTTCCAGTAGTCGTTCCAGTTGCTGATGATGATTGAAGAAAACTTCCGATGATTTATAGATGTATCATTATGATGTTGTTGATGAGCTCTCCTTGCTCTTGCAGATGTTGTTAGGATACCCTTCTGGTTAAGGGGGAGTGTTGAAATATTGTAACTTCGAAGAATATTCTATTGTAATTTATTTGGAGATGTTTTATTCCTCCGTTGGGATGTTTGGTCATCATAGAGTCATGAGGTAATTCCTCCCATGTAAGTCGGGGAAATAGATCCCCTAGAGTCAAATGTAATGGGGTTTTTAAGTCCCTAGAGGAGTCAGCCCAGTCAGCATTAGTTGAGTGGTAAAGTTAGTTGAGGTTGACATGTCAAGTTATAAAATTAAAGTAGAAGTGAATGTATAAATAGAGAGTTAGTCTCTCTCACTTATTCATTCATTCACACACACACTCACTTATGGATTGCGCATTAGGAGAGAGAGAGAGATATCTGCGAAGGAGAAGGAGCTCTTGCTTGAGTATTTAATCTTCATACTTTTTGATCATCTATATTGAGGAATTTTTGCTAGGTTTATACCCCATGAGGGTTTCCCAGGATAAATTGTTTCTCTTGTGTTTATCTTGTGCTTGTTGTTCTTTCAGTGATCCTGTATATGTTATTATTGTGAAATTGAATTGAATACTGATGTTATATATCTTAGCATGTTGAATCTTAACATGCAAGATATCAGCTGGGTGAGGGTAATGTTCTCATCTATCAAAATACCATAATGTTCATTCCAAACAGTGCAGATTTAAAGAAGTTGGTAATGGATGAGATGCATCAAAGACCATAGCCAGGACATCCAAGATACCAGAAGACTATAACAGCATCAAGGAAGCAGTACTTTTGGCATGGTATGAAGAAGGACAAAGATGAGTACATTTCTAGATGTCAAAAGTGTCAATGGGTCAAGGCAGAGCATCAACATCCAGTAGGTTTGTTGCAACCATTTCCTATTCCAGAATGGAAGTGGGAAGTAATCTCTATGGATTTTATAATAGGTTTTCCAATGACAGTGAAGAAACATGATTCAATCATGGTGGTGGTGGACAAGCTATCAAAGTTAGCTCATTTCATTCCAGTCAAGTCCACTCACAAGGACAATGACATTGTAGATATATTCACGAGAGAGATATTCAGGTTGCATGGATTGCCCATTGCAATAATTTCAGACTGTGACACAAAGTTCACATCTAATTTTTGGAAAGAATTGTTCCAGGAGTTGGGAACTCAGTTCGAGTTTAGCACAGCCTATCATCCTCAAACAGATGATCAGACTGAGAGAGTAAACCAGATCCTTGAATACATGTTAAGGATGTATGTGATGGACAAATGTTCCAAGTGGGAATATTGTTTACATTTAGTAGAATTTGATTACAACAATGGGCATCAAGCATCATTGAAGATGAGTCCTTTTTAGATGTTGAATGGAAAATGGTGCAAGACTCCAGTGAGCTAGGACAAACTAGTGAACAGAGTAGTGCTTGGACCATAAATGATTGAGGAAATGGAGCAAGAGATTGTGAAGATCAGGCGAAATTTGAAGGCAACACAAGACAGGCAGAAGAGTTATGAATATCTGAAAATAATGCATAAGGAATTTCAGATTGGGGATCATGTCTTCTTGATTGTGAAACAAAGGAAGAGTTCCATGAAGTTGGGGAGTTGTGCCAAGTTGGAAACAATATATTGTGGGCCATTCAAAGTCCTTGATAGGATAGGGCCAGTTTCATATAGGATTGCATTTCCTGCTAACATGAAAGCCCATAATGTTTTCCATGTATCTTTGCTTAAAAAATATGTACATGATCGTAATCATATCATTGATTGGGATGTGATACAAGTGGAACCAGAGGGAAATTTCTAGGTGGAGCCTATGTGCAATCTCTACAGGAAAATAACCTTGCTATCGAATAGGGACATAGGGCAGGTAAAGGTGCAATGGAGGCAGCTTAGCCCAGAAGAGGCCACGTGGGATCTAGAGGATACCATGAAAGAGGCATTCCCATTTTTGTTCAGTTTTGGGAACACCCAGGACAAGGTTATTTTAAGGGAGAGGGAGTTGTAATACCCCATTTTTCCTTGATGTTTATTGGCTTCAATGTAAATACTGTGTATATGCAATGTGTGTATCTACCTTATTGTGGAGCTCAAGGCCAAGGCCCCACTAGTGGATGTTTAAGGTTATTGCAATAGGAAAGTATTTGACAGTTTGATTATTCATGGGTTGTTAAGCCATGAAGAAATGTAAATGATGTAATTATTAATTAATGAATAAAATAACGAAGAAGGTGGTTAAGGATGAAACGAATGAGAAGGGGGCATGTGTATCCACTAGTGAGAGGTGAGGGGGTTATGGGATTGGTGCCCATGTTGCCACATGTACGACTGTGAACCCTTTTGATCTCCATGCTGACATTAATTCGGTTGCCGAGGGTGGTTGATAACCCTATTGTTCAAGCCGATGGAGTATGGAGCATGCCTGTGATTTTTCGTATCACAGGGCATGGCTCTGATTTCTTTTCCGGAAAGGCACTCAATGCCTGAGAGCTCGGGGAACCTATTTGACTACCTATTGGGGGAAAGGAAATGGGGAGGGGATTCATTCATTAACACACACGCACTCACTCATAAATCCACCATCCATTCATCGAGAGGAAACTGGTTCAGACATCCTGCATACACAGAGCCTAGCCGTGATGAAGCTTGAAGATAAACGTGTTTTCCTATGCAATAGAAATCCATGACCATAGAAACGATGTGTGTGAAACTAGTCTACTCGTGACACAGTGGTAAGAACCATGAGGAATTTGCAAGCTTGAACAATGCAGAGAAACCGTGAGAACCTAAGATTGGATCGCAAAGAGTAGATTGTGGAATAGAGCCCTACCCGCAATGTGAAGGAAATTAGCTTGTTGAACTGTGGTAGGAGGTTGGGTTGCTTAATAAACCTAGTGAAGGCTGTAATCTCATAAATCTAGTGATTGGACCTTTCTATGCCCATCTTGAATAGCATTAGAAGGGAAGAGGCCTTGAGGGACTGTGCAACAGAGAACAGGGTCTTCCCTTGTGTTGGGTGCGGTAGGTAATGTGGGTGCTAGGTCTGCTGAGTGTTGACATGCCTACAACTTTGTGGTTGAGCTCACTGGCTTAGAAATTCCTTCGTTGTTATCCCTATATGTTTAATAAACCCAATGCAGGTTGGCTTCACATGATCAACTTTCCTGATATGCTTGACAAACCCAATTGTATGTTGGCTTGGCATGATAGTGTTGTTTGGTATGCCTCATAAACCCACTGTAGGTTGGCTTAGAATGATCAGTTAGTCTGGTATGATTGATAAACCCAACTATAGGCTGGCTTGGAATGACCATGTTGTTTCGGTATGCTTGATAAACCCAAGTACATATTGGTTTAGTATTGGGATGGAACCTTGACTGCGGGAGAACCTGATAGCCCTCCTTAGTGCATACACATCCCAGCTCGGGGGTGATATCTCAGCTGAAAAAGTACAGGCTGGAGAAAGATCTAACGTTGGGTGGAACGTTCCTCTCACTTAGCCAGTTGCTTGGAAACTTCATAAGTTGAAGGATAAGTACTTCTTGTTATGTTAAATGATGATGTTCCATTGCTATGAAATGGTTGCTTATGTTCAATTATGGAATGCATGTTCATATGAATTTGATTGATAAGAAACTTATGTGTCGTTCTGAGTAAAGGGTTGATTTATGGTTATGTGCATCATTGTATTGTATTAGTTAATGCATTATAAGTGTTTCTTTTGATAAATGTAATGGATTGATCTAACGTTATGCACATTACATGTTATAACTTGTTTGATTAACTTGTGAATGAGTTGTGTGACTACATCTGATCCTTGGGAAGGAAGGGAATGCCCTGGAGTGTTTCAAAACCCCTCTGTGGGTCAGGTGGAAGGGAAGGTCATGGAAGGAAGAAGGTTTAAGATATTTAAGTGGACTTATGGATAAATATTCAGTGGGAAATGTAACATGGTAGGAGTTCTCAAATGGGGCATGGATTTCGCCAATGGATATAGCTCACCGAGATATTTCCAACGGTACCGACCTTGTCTCATTTGGAGCAAGGATAAGGAAGTTATGCCCCTCAGACGTTCCTTGGAAAAGTGCCTTGCAGGGGTGTGGTTCTGCATGCCCGCATCTGCAATGCAGATTGTGGATTGCGGAAACGTAGAAGTTCGAAGTTACGTTTTGGACTTCCACACTTCCGCATCTACAATCACAGATTGTGGATTGCGGAAGCGACCTTTTTTTGGAGGTTGAAATATGACGTTCCGCACTTCCTCACTTGCAGTTGTGGATTATGGATTGTGGATCCGTGGTTGTGGATTGCAGATTGTGGAAAGGGAAGTTCCGGATGTGAAGTTTCACACTTCTACACCCGCAGTTAGCAAGTGATGGAGAATCACCTTCAGTAACATATTTGATAGGGGGAGTGTGTTTATTAAAAACATGAAGATGCAGACTTACAAGTTAGTGAACAAGGAAGGTACTACAGGCAGTACTGATGAAGTCAAGACAGTAGAGTTCAGAAGTGAAACTACAACATCAACATTGTTCAAATATGAAGAGTATGATAGGAGGAGATTGGTTGATCAGTTGCAAGACTAGATTGGTTGTTTTTACTGATGCATCTTGACTAATGCAGGATCAGTGCTTCACTATCAAATTTGGTTGAGAATAATACCAAAGGATAAGAAGGATGATATGAAAATCACGAAAGTTGTGGTTCTATTGCAGATCAAATAAGGATGACTCAGGATGCCTAAGGTAGTTAAAGCTGTAAATTTCAAAGATGGAAGAAAAAAGTGGTTGATGAATCCCCTAGCGAGCTGAAGATGTTAACTTGTGAAAAGCTTATGTTAGATCTATGTAATCTCATTCAAGCAACAACTTTACTTGAAGTCTTCCATAGGTTAAAAGATAGACATCAAGTATGTGATATTCTCAGAATTTGATTTAAGAGAAGACTTGACACTACATTCCAAAATAAGAGCATCGAAAGTAATATACTTATTACGTTCTTGCACCCAAAGGATAGTAGCAAATCAACCGACAGCATATGAGAGGTCTCATGATATTGATGGTTGACAGTAGAAATCTTGGTTTGGCAAGTAATAAGAAGTTTGACTTTTTTCTGAACTGTGAATGTATTTATTTGGCCAAAAGTGACTTGACAAGTTGTGAAATACAAGTGACGTTTTCAATAGCTATGTACACTTCTCCTTTTAAGACATGACAAGACAAGTTGGATAGAGTTGACTTGACCCCTTGATCAGGATTTGAGTAGGACAACTTGTGTATTTGTTAAGGGGGAGCTAGATCAAAGGAGTAGTAGGCATTTCAACATGATTTCAAGAAGTATTCAAGCAAACCTTTTTTTTGGGGCATTGTGAGACCTTTAATGGCTGTTCAACCCTTTGTCATTAATTTCAAAGGGGGATAAGAAGAAGTTGGTGGTTTCCATCAATGACAAAGGGGGACATTGATGAATATAGTTGTCATTGATGGAAACATTAATGACAAAGAAGCTTGAAGACAAACAATGAATTGAAGTATTGATGACATGTTCGTGATAAGACCCTAGGACATGATGCATGATAACACATGACAAGTAAGCACAAGGATGACATGGTAGATGAAGTGGACAAGGCTAATGACATGGAACACAAGCATGAACAATAATTTGGACAAACAAGCATTGATGATTGGCACATGACTTGGAGAAGACAAAAGACAAGGTGATGGGATTTTGCACACCTCATAAGCCAAATGACCCATACTGTGGTCATTTGGAATTGGGTCTAATACGCTAGATAAGGATATGGTGAAATGACAATGATTGGGCATGGATGGAAAGTATGGAAAGTGATTTGGCAATTGACAAAAAGATGAAGAACACATGGTAAAGATTGACTTGTGGCAGAAATGAAGTGGAAAAATAGGAAAGCACTATGGGCATGATGAAAAGACACAAGCCGCGAGCATCTTTGTTGCTTTGGCCATCTTGAATAATGCACTATGGGTATGAAGCATGTGTTAACACCAGCTACGGGCATACCCTCATACAAGGAACAATGAGCATGCATGTGGGCTCATTTTGTTGAAGGGTTAAAACCCCATGAAGCCATGTGTAATGGGCTCTTACGAGCATCAAAAAAAAAAACACGAGCACGGGCATGAAAACCACAATAAAATGGGAGTTAAATCAAATTTAAATATATTTAAATTTGATGAGGTTATCATGGATTTAATTTTTGAAGTCAGCTCTATCATGAATTAAAATATTTAATTGTAATACTAATTTGATGGAATAAAGAATGAAAATCAATGATGTCGGCCTCCTTCTATTGTGGACAAATTCAGTATATAAACAAAATATCATTTCGTTTTTAAAAAATGAGAGATGAGTGAATCTCGGTGGTGTGGAGCTCGCATGGTTCAATAAGAGAAATTTGCATGGCTCAAGAGGATAGTCAGGACATATGAACAGCTCCATGATGAATATGCTGGAATGACATGCTGATTTGTATTGGTAGATAAATTCACATGGTTCAGTAAGCTTTAACTTTGGGACAGTTCGGTGGGTACATCAAAGGAGTAGCAACGACAACTACAAGTTGAAAATATCCTTTTGTCATTTATCTATTGTTTTTGGGTTGACTGAGATGAAGACAAGATGCTTGATAAAGACATTGGCATATGGATAGAACGTTCACAATCTGATTTTGTCAACCACTTGAACATGTTACTCTAATGAATATTTTTATGAGGTGGAAGATTTGTTGATTGATCAAAATGTTGAGGAAAGTTTGATGATATCTATGGGGCTACAGAATTCTAATGACCAAAATAATGATAGACAGAATGCTAATGGATATAAGCTAATATGCTGAATATAATCTCCTGAATAGATTTGTTGATTGTATGTAGCAATGAGCTTGACAAGACAGAGACAAGTTGCTGTAGAGTTGATATGACTGTATGAAGAAGTGTTGATGAATGCTTCTTGAAGAAGTGCTGAAGTAGACTAGAGACAAGTGCTGGTGGGATATGATAGTGAATTATGATATGAGTATGCTGAGTATGTATATTGTAAATGTAATCTAGTCTTGCATCCAAGGTTAGGATACCTCAAATATTTCTTGTCTAGGTCTAAGAAAAACTAGGCTTGGTCCTAGATGATGAGTTGGTGCTTATTGTATCAGTTGGTGTTGATTAACCCTAACGGTTGTAGCCGATCCAACCAAATACAAAACATTACAAAGCTTAAATTGTCTTGTGTTCTTATGTGTTGTGATTCTTGTTATGACTCAATGATTTAGATGCTTTTGATGATTAGTGATGGATGTTTATATAATGATAATGTAATTGGAAGGATAATGCATTGATGAATCTATGGTTGTTTAATAAAAGTAGAAAAAAGAATTAAATTTCCTTTGCACTGATTCACCCCCCTTCTCAGTGCAACATTGTGTCCAACAGAGACAACATTGCTTTATATTTTATATTTATTTTTATTTGGTCATATGTTAATTTTGTAAAAAACCTAGCTATTTAAAAAACAAACAAAAAAAACCACATAAGTGCAAAGAAAAAATTATGGAAAAAATAGCGACCAGCATGTTAACTACAACTCTCCAATTTTCTTTTTCGAAGAAAATATCATACCAATCCTAGGGGAACACCATTTTCCTAGAGTTATAGTATTTTTTTCCATAAATAAAAGTTATATATTCTAAAAGTTAACTTGATTGTCTATATTTTATTAATCCCTGCCTTCAAGTTGCCTTCAAGTTGGTAGGGACTATAGAAATCGGTTTGCCTCAATTTATATTAGTTTGCACATTAACCCATGCACTTATTAGTTGTTAATCCTAAGTTTTTAGGTAGCTTTTTAGTGTCTTCCAATCATAATGTTTTACCTCTTATTTGGCCTCTTTTGGAGGCGAGCCTATTTTGAGCATATCTTTTGGCATATGAAAATGGGTTGATTTTCATACGGAACTAAGTTTTCATCACTTTTGGGTGTTTGAAGTTAGGGTTAAAACAATCTTACGGCATTGAGATATCCTAATAAATTTTTCATTTCCATTAATGCTATCTCCAATATAACATTGAGATATCCTAATAAATTTTTCATTTCCATTAATGCTATCTCCAATATAGCATTAGTTAACAAACCTAAAATGTTAGTGACATAGTCTCAATGTTAGTGACATAGTCTCAATGGTAGTGACATAGTCTCACACTCCATGTATGTGACTTTGTTGTAGCTGGCTGCATGTGGATTCCTGCACCTGCATGTTTGCCATGTGTTTCCATGTGTTCACCATCATATGCTTTGACAATATTCTCAAGCGTAGCGTTTCTTCCAAGATGGTTCAGTTTGACTTGCCAAGCTTTTCAAGCCGTCTCTGGAAACAACTATTCTTGTTCTCTCGAACCAGGAATTACTGTTGTGCTTGTCCAACCACAAGATTCATCGAGCTGTAGAAGCCAAGAATTATTTCCATCTCCACCATCTCTTCTTGAATAAGATTAGAGAGTCATTCACTGTGCAAACTGTAATGTCCCTTGTTTGGAATTTTATCAAAATGACAATTTTTCACTTTTTTTCCCTAGTTAGACCTTTGACTAGTTTTGATCTCTAGGTCCCAAATTTGCCCCAAATGATCCCAAATCTTCTGAGAAGGTATATGAATGATATTAGAACATAAATATGTGTCTTGGGGATGTTTTTGGACCTTTAAAATACTTCTGCAAATCCTCTTTCAATTCTGGTCAATGTAGGTAACTTTACTAGTGATTTCCCTTTGACTAGTATTGGTCTCTAGGTCTCAAATTGACTCAAAATCCCTTCAAATATTCAAGGAAGGTGTATGAATGATATTATTACTTGAATATGATGTTTAGGGATGAAATATGGCCACCAAAAGACCTCTACAAACTCTCTTAAGATTCTGGACCAAGTATGCAATTTTACTAGTAATTTGGGGTTCAAATCCCCCTGGGATAAGTACTGAAAATGGCTTCCCAAATGCCTCCAAAGCCACTCAAATTTCTGAACAGAGGTAGGGAATGTATTAAGGATTTTATTAAGGTCTCATGTGCACCATTAATTGATTATTATATATGTTCCAACCCTCTCCCATTCAACTGCAAAAATCACCAATTCGACCCTTGGGGAAATGGCACTATTTCTTCTCCCAATGCAATTAAATTGAGTAAAAATACTTCAAATGCTCAAGTACAGTACATGAAACTTGTAAAATACATCCATTGCAGTCCATTAATCACAAATGCATCAGAGAATCATCCATTCATTCGAAATCATCATCAATACATTGGTTCACAACAAGGTAGTGGAGAAATGGCATTGTTCTTCCTTTAAAAATGAGATTTATACATTTCTACTTGGAATTTCGACCTGAAACTTTCTGGAGATGAAGAAAAGAGTATTTACTTCATATTACAAAATAAATGGGGCATTAAAAGCTCCCCCAAAGAGTACAATAGCTCACCAAAAACGCCCTCCCTCAAGGATCAAGAATATGCCATCAAAACTGAAAATGGTTGGAGTGAGATGCAATAGAAGAAACCATGAGCTGCCCTGTAGCTTACACCTGCAAATAAAGACTCCATTAAATCTCCAAATGAAAGTTCTGAATGGACTTTCCAATTACCAACTTGGATGGGAATCTTTCACTCTCGAAATTGGCTAAGGCAAGAAACTAGTCATCCACTAGCTCTCCCTCTTCACAAATGCAGTTGCAAATTCTACAAATGATCAAAATCCATTCTCATACTTCATTTCTACATTTTATAACCAACATTATCCTTCTAAGGGTCGAAATCCTCTCCATAGATTCAATAGATTTCCATTTAGGAAATATTCCACATTTGCCACTTGTCTCCTAGTTCCAACCTTCCATCTTCTCCCAAATTTGATTTTGAGTCTCTTTGGCTTCTCCAACTCCCAAATTCGTCTTCCTTGAGCCTATTTTTGGGGCTGACATGTCATAGTGGTCAGATTTCATAGGTCAGGTCTGCAATTTGTCACAATTGTCATAGATGCTCCATCATTGGTGTCATAGGGGCTAGGGAATCTAGCCCAAGTGTCCACAAACTTCCACTTTGACTCTTTATCTTCCATGGAGGTTACCAATCCTTCTCAATTCGAGCTAAGATGCTCAATGGCATGTGTTATAACTTACCAACTCACCCAAGAGTGTTCACATTCCCATTAATTCGAATTTGCAAAAGAGAGATACCATGTATTAGAAAAAATAAAGCTAGTGTGGGTCCCACATCCTCCATATGTCTCCAAAACCATTTGTCACCTAGGATTTCTCTTGAATTTCTTTATTCACTCTATTTATTAAATACTTGAACCCTTATAATGTCTAAACATCATTTATTATCCCCCTTATTCCAAATCCCAAAGCTTCCACCCCAAACCTAAGAAACTAGTAATTTTCCTCCTTGGCAATTATTTGACCTTTAACATGAATTTTACAAACTCTAATGAATATGGCTAATGTGATTAGGCCATTGTGACCCAATTCCAAATTTGGGACATGACACAAACCATGGAAATGCAACCAAGGTATGTACAAAATACAAGATTCACCACCGAGTTGTAGAGACCAAGATGCAAATGCAACCAAGGTATGTACAAAATACAAGATTCACCACAGAGTTGTAGAGGCCAAGAATCAACGTTAGGGACACTTCCTGATTACCATCTCCTCTTGAAGAAGATTAGAGAGACATTCACTCTGTAAGACATGCAAGAAAAATGGCAATTGATGCAACCAAGGTATGTAAGAAATACAATGTTATAAATGATTTCGTAGTTTAAATCACCATTGAAATAACTGTTAATTTAAATAATTCCATAGAAATAGTTGAGCTTAGTTGGGCTGTGAGCTTACCGGATTGACTAGCTCCACTTCTCTCTCATTTTGGTCCAGAGCTAATTTGCACCTGAGCTAGGGCGATCTTTGCTCAGTTTCAAACTTTTGATGGAGCAGCTCCGTGAAAAAACTTTGAACAACCTTCTGATGGAGCAGCTCCGCGAAAAAACTTTGAACAACCCTGTTGTTTAAAGGCGTATTGCACTTTGATCATGATCACCCTGATAGCTGGGCTACTCATGGCAGCCAAGCTCAACGAGAGTCCCTGCGGCCAAGTTCTACAATTCCTATCCAGGTCTTTTAGAATTGCATACCCACAAGCGACAATAGGCATGTACCATATTCAAGACGAGAATGAAAGTACCAAACAGAAGAGCTATACTGTTGATATTAGTAGTGAAACAACTTAGAAAAACAACTTCATATTTTGAACTTGTAATACTTGGCGGTGATCACTTCGTCTAGTGCACATTTCAGATCTCCTTAGGAGGCTCGACGTGCTAATGAAAGAATGGGTCTATGCATGCCCTCCCATATCTCAGCTATATCTTTGTCTGTTTACATAGTTCTGCTACTAATGGCATAAATGGCATAAGATTTCCTGAGCACATGAAGCTAAAATTTTGACTTCCAAACTAAATCTACATATCTCAAGACTCCCATTGAAAACAGAGAGTTGATAGCAAACAGTAAATAAGATCGACATGTTGGCTGACCTCAAATGCGAAAGGAAGAAAACCATGGATAGCTTCTAATACATGGAAAACAAATCTCTTTTTCTCAGGCGGGGAGGCATTTTCTATGACATTATATGCATGAAAAAGGTGAGATTTGCAATTATACAGCTCATGATGGATATCTATCATGGATACAGACCCTAAGGTAAATTAGATAGAGATCTTTATTTACTATATCTCAGTGTCTCCTACAGTTCTCTGGTTGTCTTTGTACATTCTAAGAGAATATCCTCGGCTAAAACTTATGAATGTGTATAAGATTTACTATGCTTGTTTGTATTTTGTTCAAATGTGTTGATTTTAAAGTTGTGGATCTAACTTAGCACTACAGGGGGTTTGTTTGGACTCTATAGATTATAAAATTTGAAGCTTAGCGAAAGTTGCAAAGAAATGAAATATTCTCAAAGATTATTTGCACGTGTTTCGACTCAGAGTATGGATGTCTTTTGACATAATATCCCTAAAATTTGATCTATCCTGGAGTAAAGCCCTAGGGAAAATTGGGCCGTCTTCACATATCGGTGGCTCCTACCGTTAAAAATTGCGCCTTCTCTGAGTTTCTTCGTACATCCTAAGACTTCTTCATATTTTGTCCGAATTTGTAAATAAAAACTGCAGTTCAACTTTGAGTTTTTCTTTGTGTTTTCCTTCTTGTAAGCGTCGTGGTTAGGTTTCTATTAAATCCTGATTAATATCCATGGCATGTCAGCCAATTATGAAACGTCCAGAATGATATCACACATATTCACTGGTTATGGTCTTTTCGCTGTCTGGTGCTAGGAAGCACTTGGCAAGAATTTGAATACGGTCCCTGTGTTGTTGGTGCTAGGAAGCACTTGGAAAGTTATTTATGACAACTGGCGTGTGGATGCAACATGCAAATGATACACTGCTAATTCATAAATTCATAGCACAAGCTTTTCACTAACTTTTTTGGCAGATATGAATGCAAGAGATGCTGTGGGATGAGAGTCATCGATGGGAAGTTGTTTTTCTTGGAAATAATAAAATTTTGTCTCGTATTATAAACAGAAGAATTAGTACTTTGTGTCATTGCCTTGATCTGTCTTTTCTGGTTTGTCCTTTCTCAAATATTATGTGGGCAGCTTTTTTGGGAAATAATAAAATTTTGTTTTGTATTCCACTAACACGAGTCATGCAAATTTAGATTGGGTTCAAAACATTCTTTTTCCTATACTTAAATTCCAGATAGGAAATGCAAGAAACATTTTGACATGATTTTTTTTATATATTCCCACTTTTTCCTGACACATTATGTATATCTCCACCGATTAGATTCTATATTTACAAATTATACAAATGTTAAAATGCATTTATCCTCATACTACTGCATGCAAAACTAAGTTCGGAGAGAAGATACAGTAGTCTTAAACCATGTCGTGGAACTTTTTGGTATGCATCGGCAATACCTTGATGCGTTGATAAGCTTGCTCCATGCGACACTATTTAGCTCTATATTTTATCTATAAATCAGGGACTATGATAAAGGATACAATTATAAAGGCAATGAATTGTGATTACCACATAGTCATTGTGGTTGTTATTGTGACTTGCTTAAGTGCGTGTCAGCTTAAACGTAGTTTTTATACAATCGTTGGATAAAATTGCATAAAATCGTTGGATAAAATTGCATATTTAAGTGTATATCAATTATTGAGTATGTATCTTATCATTATAGGTATCTTATCATTATAGGTAGTTGCTCTATCAAATTGTAATGAACTTTGAAATAGTTGATGGAGTTATGCAATTGTTATAACAAATTTGTAAATAGGCAATTGATTACAAAAATTTGTTGCCTAGCTTTTTTAAATAGGTAATTTCAGGTTATATAAGTTATTTCGATTACTACTATCTAGCTCTTTTGCTTTTATATTAAGTTAGGGAGATTGAAATGAAGGAACCAAGTTTAGATGGATACATATTGGGAGATGCATATTCTTTGTAAAATGCACTATGTATCTATTCCCCTTAGGCAGGGACTAAGTTGCTTCGCAACTTTGGCTTGTTTTTTTACAGTGTGTTCTAAAAGGTTGTAAAAGGAAAGAATATTGTAAAAAGCACCTAATTAGTTTTCATCTTATTTTATGAAAAAATGATTTTAATGAAAATTTTATCATTAAAGATAAATTGATTTTAATGGAAGGTGTTGTTTTCTATTCTCGATTGGTTTGCAAACAGCCAGGTAGCTTTGAATTTGTGAATTAGTAAAGGAGGGCAGACCACGGTTAGGCCAGCTGTGAATTTGCAGGGAAAGTATGTTGTGGAGGGCTAAAGAAGCGTTGGTGTAGATTAGAAAGAGTAGATGATATTTGTTATTATGTTTTATAGCGGCAGGGCTCCATGTGGTGGAGCTGCGGTTAAATTCCAAAACGGCAGCTAAGTTGTGCATTCATGTCAGGAATCTTCGTAGTCCAAATGTTGTGCATTCATGTCAGGAAACTGAAAAGGCTGCTGTCAGCGCATCTACGGTCGGAGAAAGTGAAAATGCGGGTGCCACCATGGTTGAAAATCATCACACCTTAGAACCTTAGAATGTATAGTAGAGTGTTGCATGGTTTAATGGATTTTCTGCTTTTCGCTTGCACCCTTAACATTGGAATTCGGAGATTCAATAATGCTGCCATTTCCATTTTCGCAATGATCTACGTCCTTCGACCTTCATGGAAAAATTTCTGGCCGATCTCGTCTCCATATTCCGAATATCATTGCATTTCTATATAGTTTTGGACATTATTGTATTCTATATGTGCCCTTATCAAAAGCGTCACTTGTTCTTACGTCATTGTAAGTAGAAAGCCAGTAATGTTTCGGTAATGTTTCGTTTATAAAATAATGATCCTTGATTTGATTTATCATATTATTGTTTTTAATTATTGTACGTTTTCATTTTCATTTATGTTATATCTAACCAATTATTTAATTGAATTTCCATTTCCTTGCATGAATCTTCTAAGAATACATAATTTATTTATTTTTAAATAATAATTAAATGTCTTAAACAAAATATTATATCACAATGGGATTGCTTCTTACATTACTAAGTTTTTACACATGTGATTTATCTTATGTTTTTACATATTTTTGTGCTCTATTTTATGGGATTGCTTCTTACATTACTAAGTTTTTACACATGTGATTTATCTTATGTTTTTACATATTTTTGTGATTTATCTTATGTTTTTACATATTTTTGTGCTTTATTTTATGTTTTGTATATATTTTTGTTCTCTATCTTAAAGTATTAAGTATTGATATGGTATGTAATTTTCTTTTATTAAAATCATCATTTACATATTATTTATATAGTTTTTATTGATAAATATGTTTTGATTTTTCTTATGGATATTTTTCATAAGAAGATAATTGTTGGGAAGTATTTTTAATGTTAGGACCAAAATGAAGAATGTGCCATCACATTTTTATGGTCATTAATAAATATGTTTTATCTTTGATTATATTTTCTTACTAATGTCATTGTAGGAGGGAGAAGTGTAATTCCATACAGAATTTAGAGTTCCATAAATATTAACAAAGTTCAAATGTTAAGTAGAATTTTTTAGAATTTTTTTTAAAGCTATATATATAAATCATAGAGTTTTTATTCAAAACTTTATCAAATAAGCATTAATTTATTTATTATTAGTCATTTCATTAGTTCTATGTAAAACAATTGTAATTAAATGTTTAATTATAAACTAATTATAAGATTTTAACAACTTATAAATTAATTATAAAATTCTTATAATTCTAATTATAAGATTTTAACAACTATTTTGATAATTACTTCGTAAAAAAGTTTTAATTATATTTTACATAAAACAATATTAACTTATTTATTATCACTTATATGAGTAGTAATTATATTTTAGATAAAACAATATTAGTTTAATTATTATGAGTATACTCTCTAATACATGCGGCCATAAACCATTCCCTGAAGTCTCCAACCCAATAAGCGGTAATTTTTTCTCATTCCTTATCATTGAACAATTGAAATTAGAATTTTAACATTTTTTTATAAAAGTGATGAAAATGTTTATATTTTAAACTGGATAAACCATAAACAAGGCTTGGATAAAGCGTATACCTCATTACACGATGCAACATGCTCCCGTGCACGTGGCGCACACATTGCACAAACATCTTCATATTTTTGTAAAGAATGCCACATTGTCTATATATTTTCTTCTTTAATGATATAATAACACACAGTTGGAAATGGTTATAAGAAATGGAGGGAAATGGTGATCTTTCAAACTAATTTTTTGTTCTGAATGGGAGATCCCTATAGAACGAGGAGAACTTTCTATAGCTATTGCCACTAAATCAAACGAATTCATGTTGAACAGGACATTTATATCGAATTTACTATAGAATTACGGTTTTTTTTTCTGGGTGATCAATCACGTAAAGGGTGACCAAGGGTTCTTAGGAATGTAGCATTGAAATCTGAACATAGTCAATAGATTTAAAAAATAGAGTGATCGAATTTACTATAGAATTACGGTTTTTTTTTTCTGGGTGATCAATCACGTAAAGGGTGACCAAGGGTTCTTAGGAATGTAGCATTGAAATCTAAACATCGTCAATAGATTTAAAAAATAGAGTGACAGAGGTATAATAATGGTGAATAAACTACCCAAAGTTAGAACAACTCAAACAAGAACAGCTGATAAGCCACCACAATCAGGAGCAGTAGCAACTATTGCATCAAATCAAAGCATAGCATATATTAGCATTCCCTGTTCAGTGGTTTTACAAGTTTGGATATGTTTAATTAATTACTTGATATACATTTATGGAATCATATTTTTTGTCAAAGATACATTTCTATAATGCATAGATAAAGCCTAGATGTTTTTTAAAATACAAAAACATGTAGAAAAAATAGCACTTAAAATATCTTGAATTTCAAATTCCACCAATGCTAAACCCATAATCCTATACAATTATTTTCCCACATAACCAATGTATCTAATACAATATTGTCAATAATGATTCATGCTATACTACCATCCAATTTTAGTTCCTACTATACCTTCAATATTGTATCCTCTTTGGAGAAATTATTTTAAACATAACCAATGTGTCTAATACAATATTGTCAATAATGATTCATGCCATACTACCATCCAATTTTAGTTCCTACTATACCTTCAATATTGTATCCTCTTTCGAGAAATTATTTTAAATATTGAGAGCCTCCACGATATTAGAATGGGTTTACATAATTAATTTGCGTACAATTTTACTCAATAGATAAAACATCTGAAACCCATTGCAATAAAAATTTGAAATGTCATCAAAAGTGCTCATTTCCCACTTTAAACATTCCTTATTAACCATAACTGAGATACACCAATATACAAAATGATAGAACTAAGAATGATAACCACTACTTCAAATTGTTATAAGAGTTGTATTCAATCTTAAGCTCCACACATAAAGGCAAGTCATCAAAAATAATTTATTTAATCTTCCCATTCTTTAAAAAGATTGTAGGTATATACTAATTTCTTTATATATCATAGTATAGTATAGCCTTTGTGTAATATCTCAAAACTCTTGTAAATTATTTTTAGTTTTCTTTACGTAGGGCAAATTTCAATAGTAAATATTCACAGTATCTCAATTAGTATCATGAGGCATTGATGTTGCTCACACAAGATAAAAAGGCTGTGACATTGTAAGAGGAAAGTAAAACAATTTTACATGGAAATTAAATGCCATGGGTTGAGCTCAACAAAATATTTAACCTTTAAAATTAGCCATACTCTACTTAATATGGGGAATTGTTTAACAACCCAAGAAGTGGGAAAAGAGGAAGATAGAAGGTATGAGGTATGAACTCTTGTGAAAACTTATTTAGGAAAAGAAAAAGAAACCAGGCATATTGTTATGAGCACTCGAAGGTATCGAGGTGTTAAGAATGACCAAGAATTTTTCCTTGACAAAATCAGCTAAGGGGTGGAAACTAAGAAAATCGTTAGTTGGCCTATACTTGGGATGTTTGTGGACATATCCTAGTTTATTTCCAAGTCAACAATGTTTTCTATAATGGATAAGTTATCTATCTCTTCCTACAAAGTTTGTGATGTAGGCACAACCTTGTAACATCCCCTTCAGGCAATCCGATGATCAGGAAGGGACATTAACCAAATTCGGTCTCTCAAATTTCACCGCCAATGCCATAATATGAATTTCAATGTAGAAAATGTGTGTAGAAACCTAAAATAACCATACAAAGCATAATTGAACTCTATCTACACACATCTAGCATGCAAATACAAGCATAAACATGATATCCATTATATAAAACCATTTCAGATTCAAATGCATGCGAATATTTTTCTTTATCCAATGCAAATCCAAGAAACTGACTATGCCAAAGCGATTTTCCACCCAATCATAGGCACGTTGTCTAGCATATGCACTTGCTGATGGGAGGCCACCCCCAAGATAGGCTATGAGGCCACCAGGAAGAAGGAAACACCTATAGGATTCTCTCTCTCATTCCACAACCCATTCTGCTCTCTATGCTTATCCAAATTCTCATACAATATGGGTCTCACTCATCCCTCACATCCTTGGCTTCCACAATACCTACCCCACAAAACACCCTTCTTGGCTCAGGCATCCCCTTCGCTGATCCACAGTTCTCTTGGGAGATCCATCTTGCCATGTGCATCTAGTGTTGGTTGTGGAGCCTAATCTTCCAGTCTCATAGATGATATTGGCTCAACCGTGCACCCCGGAGGATTGTACACTCATTTTGCATTTTTTGGGGTTCGGGGGAAACGCTGCCTGAGTCATGGGGGTGCGAGGGTGGAGCCTCCACGAACGGGGGTAGCACCCCCAAGAAAAAATTTTGGGCTATTTTCGCCAGCTGTTTACGGGCCCATGGTTTTGGGTATCCCTTGGTATTTTCCCATTGTATTTTCCCTATAAAATAAAGACATTGTAATACGGATAGGGTTGAGGTATTAGGTTTTATGCATTGTAAAGATGTCTGCGATCATGAAGAGAGACTCTGAGACAGTGAAGAGGAAGTGCAGCGGTTGTGTTGCAGGTTGTATCCCTTCACTTTGTTGGATGGTATAATAATAAGGATTGGAAACTTTAGTGTGGACATTGCCCATGTTGGGTGAACCACGATACATCTGTGTCTCTCTTGTAATGTGTATGTGTGATTATATTTTCATTCCTGTTTATTGTTATTGCTCTGCGATCTTGTTTTTCTAACAATTGGTATCAGAGTCGAAGGTCTATTTGGCAGATAAACACGTAGGAAGCTAGGGTTTCTGGTTCGAGTGGGAGCAATGGCAGAAGAAGGAAAGTTTAAGGTCAAGAAGTTTAACAGCCAAAACTTCCAGTTATGGAAGATGCAAATGGAGGACTATCTATACCAGAAGGATCTGTTCCTACCGTTGGGAGGAAGAGCAAAGCAGCCAGCAGCTATGAAGGACGAAGAATGGGAGGTTCTTGACAGAAAGGCACTGAGAACAATACGGTTGTCCCTGGCTTCATTGATGGCTTTCAATATCTAAAAAGAAACGGCAACGAAGGGTTTAATGAGTGCACTGGGTAAGCTGTATGAAAAACCATCGGCCTCCAACAAGGTATTTCTAATGAAGCATTTATTTAATATGAAGATGTCTGAAGGTGGATCGGTTATTGATCATTTAAATGAGTTTAATACGGTTACAAATCAACTAAGTTCTGTAAGTGTGAACTTTGATGATGAGGTTAGGGATCTTCTAATCTTGTGTTCATTGCCAGAATGTTGGAATAGCTTGGTCATGGCTGTAAGTAACTCTATCTCTGGTTCAAACAGCTTAAAATTTGATGATGTTATTGGTGTTATTCTTAGCGAGGAAATGCGAAGAAAAAGTACATGTGAGACATCAGGTAATGTGTTAACCATGGAGAGCAGGGGAATACAAAAGGAGAGAGGAAAGAGCCAAGGTAATCATGGAATGTCTAAAACAGGCATATCCAATTCCAGAATGAGAAAAATAGAGTGCTAGAACTGTGGAAAGAAAGGACATCTGAAGAAAGACTACAGATCTCTAAAGAAGAAAGGAGATGCACGGTAGGAAACTACCCAGGAAGCAAATGTAGCAGGTGATGTGTTACAAGATGCTTTGATACTTTCATTAGATAATACTAGTGATTATTGGGTAGTATATTCAGGGGCTTCATGTCATGCTACACCCCATAGAAAATATTTTCATGATTATGTTCCAGGCGATTTTGGACATGTTTTATTGGGTGATGATGAGCCATGTAAAATTGTTGGAATGGGTAAGGTATAGACAAAATTTAAGAATGGAATTGATTGGATGTTGAAAGATGTTAGGCGTATTCCTGCTATGAAAAGAAATCTGATCTCAATAGGGCAGTTGGGAGATGGTGGTTGTCTATCTACATTTGGAGAAAAGTGGTGGAAGATCACTAAAGGATCAATGGTGATAGAAAAATGAGACAGGGTAGGTATGTTGTATTTATGTCCTCATAATACTGACCATTCTATCTCTTTAGCTTCCACATGAACAAATACAACATTGTGGCATCATAGGCTTGGCCACATGAGTGAGAAGGGGATGAAGATTCTCCACTCAAGGAAGTTGCTGCCAGATTTGAAGCAAGTAAGTTTGGAATTCTGTGAGAACTGTGTTTATGGAAAACATAAGAGAGTCATATTTCTCAGGGTTGGAAAACAGAAGAAGAATGAAAAGTTAGAGCTTGTGCATACAGATGTATGCGGATCGGCTCAGGTACAATCTCTTGGTGGCTCTCATTATTATGTTACATTTATTGATGATGCAACTAGGAAAACTTGGGTTTATTGCATTCTACAGAAATCTGATGTGTTTGCTACTTTTAAGAAGTGGAAAGATTTGGTTGAGAATGAGACAGGAAAAAGGTTTAAGTGTCTCTGATGTGACAATGGAGGTGAGTACTGCGGCAAAGAGCTTGATAATTACTATTCATACAATGGGATTCATAGAGAGAAGACAATCCCAATAACACCACAAGAAAATGGTGTGTCAGAAAGGATGAATAGAATGATCATGGAGCATGCTAGGTGTATGAAATTGCATGCAGGGTTGCCCTTACAGTTTTGGGCAGATGCTGTAAATACTACTATTTATTTAATAAACAGAGGGCCTTCAAGTGCTTTGGATGGTGGTATTCCAGAGGAGGCATGGATAGGTAAAAAGATAAACTACTCATTTCTGAGAACATGTGATTGTGAATCATTTGTCCATATTGATAAAGAAAATAGAACAAAGCTTGAAGCTAAATCCAAGAAATGCAGCTTTATTGGATATGGGGTTGATGATTTTGGTTATCATTTATGGGATTATGGAAATCACAAAATCATTAGAAGTAGAGATGTCATATTCAATGAAAAGGTCATGTATAAAGATCAGTTGCAGGGAAAGAAACAAGAAAAGGAAAACACAAAGTACACAGTACTTGATGAAATTGAAGAAAATGAAGTTCCAAAGGTTCTAGAAAATCAAGAACAGCAGCAAGTACTTGAAACTCCTGCAAGTGTAAGAAGATCTACCAGGTTAAGTAGACTCCCTGAACGATACTCTCCTTTGATGTATTATTTATTGATGACTGATGCTGGTGAACCAGAATGTTATGAAGAAGTAATGCAGGTAGAAACTAGGAAGAAGTGGGAGCAAGGCATGAATGAGGAGATGGACTCATTGGTAGGAAACTAGACTTGGGATTTGGTTTAGTTTCCTGCTGGTAAAAGAGCATTGCAGAACAAATGGATTTACAGGTTGAAGGAAGAAAAAGGAGGTAAGAAGTGGTATAAGGCCCGACTTGTTGTAAAGGTGTTTGCACAGAAGAAACGTATAGATTTTGATGAAATATTTTCTCCTGATGTTAAGATGACTTCAATTAGGACTATCTTAAGTCTAGTGGCAATAGAAGATTTGCATCTTGAAAAGTTAGATGTAAAAGCAACCTTTCTCCATGGGGATTTGGAGGAAGAGATATATATGCAGCAACCATAAGGGTATGAGGTCAAAGGTAAGGAGAACTTGGTATGCAGGTTGAAAAAGAGCTTGTATGGCTTGATGCAAGCTCCAAGGCAGTGGTATTTAAAATTTGACAGGTTTATGACAGAACAAGGTTATAGTAGATGTCAATCTGACCACTGTGTTTATTTCAAGAGGCTAGATAATGGAAGTTATATTATCTTGTTATTGGGTCTAACATGCAGGATATAAATTTACTCAAAAGGAAGTTAGCTAATTCATTTGCGATGAAGGATTTGGGTACTGCAAAGCAAATCCTTGGTATGAGAATAACAAGAGACAGGAAAAATCACAAATTGACATTGTCTCATGGTGAGTACATACAAAAGGTGTTGGAGAGGTTCAGAATGCAGAATGCAAAACCAGTTAGTACACCTTTGGCCATCCATTTCAGTCTAAGTAAGGAAATGTATCCCAAGACACAGGAAGAGATAGATTACATGTCTAAGATTCCCTATCAATCAACAGTTGGCAGATTGATGTATGCCATGGTGTGTACAAGACCAGATATTGCACATGTAGTGGGAGTTGTGAGCAGATATATGAACAATCCAAGTAAAGAGCATTGGAAGGCAGTACAGTGGATTCTTAGGTATTTGAAAGGTACTACCACTCATGAATTATATTTTGGAGGTTCATACACTGTTCTACAGGGATATGTTGATGCAGATATGAAAACTGACAAGGATAGCAGAAGGAGCACCACAGGGTATGTGTTTACTCTAGGTGGAACAATAGTAAGATGGATTTTGAAACTACAGAAGGTTGTTGCACTTTCAACAACGGAAGCAGAGTATGTTGATATTACAGAGGCTAGTAAAGAGATGATTTGGTTGTAGAGGTTTACGGAGGAAGTGGGTAAGAAGCAGAAGGATAACAGGTTGTATAGTGACATCCATAGTGCCATTCATCTTGCAAAGAAATCAACATTCCATTCCAGGACTAAACATATACATCTCAAGTACCATTTCATATGCTCTGTTCTAGAAGATGAACTATTGAAGCTGGAAAAGATACATACTAGCCAGAATCCTGCAGACATGTTCAGAAAGGTAGTGACCAGAGAGAAAATGAGTTTGTCACCTACCCAATTTTTTAGAATAATTATTTTCTACTATTATCCTTTTTGCAAAAATACTTTGTTTTAAATTTTAATTACAAGTTTGTAATTATGACCAAGTAAGTCAAAAATGAATGTAATGACTTATTATTATTATTTAATAAATAAAAATGGGAGACAAACACTCAAGAAAGCTATTACAAGAGTGTCCACTGGCCCACTAGGAGGAATGGAAGCTGCTGGAAGGATTGGGACGGATGGCATCATTTTCACTCTACCTTTAGTTGTTGGTATGGAACAACCCCCCTAATTTTGTGGCATTTCCCCCTTTAGGTGGAGGGAGGTGAGCAGGTAGCTCACTAATGACCAATTAATTACAAAAGACCTAAGCATCCTATAAAGGGAAATTCGAATTGAGCAGGAAGCTCTTACAATGTTTTCTGCAGAAACATTCCTCATGCTCATCAAATGATGGCTGAGAGATTCGAATAGGGGAGGTTGTGGAGAGTGCAAGTATAAGTCTGCAAATGTTATGAGAAGGACAGACCAGAGGTGCTGGTGCTAATCCCATTGATTACTAAGCCTGTAAGGCTGGATATATATATTTTCTTGCTGTTGCAAGTAGAAGTCCTAAGCTGCAGGACCTTCTTCCTCCTAGTGGATCAGTGGATAGGCTTGGGGGTCCTAAGGCAGACATCTTGGTTGCTTGGGAGCAGGTTGTGTGGAACAGGTTTCTTGAGTAATTTGTTCCTCCCATCACACTCAGGTTCTATTCTTTTGTGTTTTATTTTTCAATCATATGAATGCTCTCAGAAAATGGCTTAGTATTGTTATTTAATAATCAATAGTAGAAAACGTCAGATCCTAATTAATTTAGATTTGCTGAACTGATAAAATGACTCCTCTGCATTTTCCCCCATGCGTGGAGTTGCCTTGTACTCCAGTACAAAGAGGTAGAATTAAATCTGCCCAGTTAAAAGTGAAACCTAGCATGCATCTAAATATCTAAACCAAAGACCACCCATGCACAGACCTATGTTTATCATGCATCTTATATTTTAGCAGCTCTAGATTAGATCCTTGCATGCAATGTTTTTACTGTTCAAATCTGTATGCTGAACTACCTACCAGAAACTAGTCATAGTAATAGGTTGTTTTCTTATTTCTGAAGGTGAACATTGTGTTAACAACTAAGGTTACTAATCTTTAATAATTTCTTCAAAGAAAATAACACCATGCATTTTGTTTAACCATATTCCCACTTTACTATTTTCTTATGGTTTTTAGAATCTGATCGACCTTATAGAAAATATTGTCTTCACTATATTATCTTGTATAGAAAGAAAGAAAGATGCTGTGTTAACTTATCCCTTCATCAGAAGTCCAAAATTGGACGAATACAAAACATATAGAATAGAAAATCTGTTATATTCAGAAGCAATCAAATTAACTGACGAATGCACTGTCATTTTCTCTTTTTCTGGATTATCAATTGCATGTGATAGAATTTACATCACAAAATACCAAGTTATTAAAAGCAAGGACAAACATAGAATTATTGAATTGACAAATTAAATTATAGTATCTCTACACCCAAACTGGGGTTAACATGTTCTCATTACATTATTATTTATAAACATTTGACAGCTACAAAATCAAGTGTTTTCATTACCATAGACAATCTAACTGTAGAATCAAGAGTTAATATTCTTGTTCCTTTAGAACATCATTATAGACAAGCAGATTTCATTCACATCGACAGGCTAGGGTTTAGCATTATCATAGTTGTATTCAAACAAAACCAATACCCTTTCATTATCGGCTTATAGCCACTATTTAATTAAAACAACTTAGACATTTCCTTCGTTCCTTGGATCATAGTACAAGAATGAGGAGATCGAAACACCATACGTAGACATGAAAACCCTGAATATCTTAAACAGGCTTTTAGATACAGATACAAAAATGAGAAGTTCAAATCACCAAACATAGCCATTAAACCTTAGATAACTATCGTTTCCATTTAAATTAGCAGTGGTTGCACCCTACGGTTGCCACATTCTTTTTCCGAAGGTTCCATTCGAAATCCCATGCCATTTACACACACTACTAATGCCGAAGCAAAATTGCAGTCAATGTATCTCCTTTTTTTTCATCAACCCAGAAGTACCAAAACGATAGACATAAAACGTAAAGCTGTAAGACTCTTGCAAACATGAGGGTTCAACCCTACCAAACTTGTCGAGCCCATGAATGGCCGACCATATATTTTAAAACATTTACATCACCTACTCTATCAACAAAACTTAAAACTGTAAGTTTCCCAATTGCTCCAAGCGAGACAAAAGCCACTGCCGCGAAGGCATGCTACCAACGCTTGCTCATCAAGTCCGATTCCAGGAGAGCCACTAAGGAGGGATACCACCAAAGCTTACCGGTGGGATCGCTTTAGTTCTTTTCCCCATCAACTGTTCCGGAACCCTGTTGCTCGCCGAGGGTTACCTGCCAACAACCATACACTAAGTTAAGTATCGAATCATGAGGTAGTAATGCATGCAACAAAAGATAATTTGAAAACCCTTGCAGCGTTACGATACCTGAGTCATGACAAAGATTTGATGAAGCCAGCATCCATCCACTGTGAAGGATAAGCACTCATCTCGAAGGCCACGATGAGGGATACCTCCCGAAAAACTCACAACTTCTTCAAAAACCCCAGACTTGGAAGTTACTGCAACACCACAACAGAAGCACTCATCCCACCTGTATATTGCTACACAAATCGTTTCCAGACTTGGCTTCCATGGATAACAATTACTCACAGACCAAAGGTTGCTACCAGTCTCAGGATCGAGCCCGAGGGAGGCTAGAAAAACATTGAAACCCTAAGTGCCTCTCGGCTGGTTGGCCTCACCTCCCAAACCCTACCACCGAACAATGACTAAGAACGTTACAAGAATCCATAAGTTATGCTAGGGTTCAACTCATGCCAATACACAACGATCAATGGCAGAGACCCACTTTCATTAAGCCACGTTGGAGGGTGGCAAGAGTAGCATTAAATTGCTCATCTACCTCCCAAGCCATGAGGTGGCCATTTCTATTGACAGCAAGGCAGGAGGCCGTTACAACTCAGTTTCCAAACCTCATCAATCGCCAAATCATCCATCACATTTTACACGTAACAATATCATTAACCCGGTGTCCAGACAATGTAATTGCAAAACCCAATAATTTAATACACCCTTGATTCGTACGCAGGCTTTTGCAGGGCCATCATTCCACCTGCCAATCCATACGAATCATCGTTAATAGCATCAACATATAAATATTATCAATGTATAACGATTACCAATAACATATAACAAAGGTCTCATATGATTCCATATCATCAATTTTGAAACACACTCATAGCACATGAATATCCACCAAGGTCATGAGCAATCATAGGGCATGGATTGACTCCACCCATCACATAAAGTCTATTATAAATTTCACCATAGGGATCATTATAGAGCTCTTAAAGCTTGTTCACACCATAAGTTATATCAACACACCGTTAAGGTATGGTTGCCACCCAAGGACCCATTGCATTCATTGCATGGTAGGGTATAAATGCTTAAAGCATCACCATTTTAATCGCCCGGGTAATAGAGACTAGAATCACCTTATCACTCATTCCATGGTATGTTTAGGACCATGTGCCCTTGTCCTAAACTTGTCACCATCAAAATTTATAAAAGAATTACTTAACAGCCGCAAGTCATTTATGGAATGACCATACATAAAGTCGTCAACACTTAACGGAAACATTCATAACAAACATGCCTTGAGATAGACGTTATCTGCAGTCTTTGAGATAGACAGGTTCATCTTACAAAATTGGAAGGAGACCATACCTGTAACATTGGAATTCATACACAGTTTTTATTGATAACATGGTTATTAAACCCTCTGAGTTATTATCTCTATCTCTTACAAGTGAATCTGCGCATGGAGGACGAGTACAATGCTTTAGCTGAATAGCTAAGTAAGCCTCGGGGCACCTCATGGGACCCCTTTCATCATCATCCAGAAAAATTAAACTATCAGCACCTCTCGAGAATAATTATGTTTTCTTAATGCATCTGAATTTTCAATCATTCCAGCATTTAAATAAGAACATAATCATTAATTGGATTTCATGACACCATCAGAAGACAAAAAGACACAACCATTAAATTGTTCCTACCAAGCGACACATTTATTAATTGCTGCTTATTCAATATTATCATTTCCGCTTTTTACAATATTAGCTTTTTATGGCGATTTAAAAAATTTTAAATTTTTATGAAAATATCGGGATGTTATCTTGAATATTGTAACTTCCAAGAATATTATATTTGTATATTATTATTCCGGAGATGCTTCATCCCTCCGAGGTGACTCTATCATGTATCCGGAGATGTTTATTCCTCCGATGGTTTGTGGTAACTAGGGTTATTAGACCCACCATGTGGGGGTCGGCCCTGGGTTTATATTTTAGGGGTTATTAGACTTCTCCAGGAGAGGTCGGCCCCATTAGGGATTTTTGGTCAATCGGGAACTAGTATAAATAGAGGAGGAGAGCTCCTCATTTGACACACTTCCACAACTCAGAAAGTAGCACACTTGTGTCTGGGAGGTCTGCATGTGAGGTAGAGAAGAAGGAAAAGTCTTGGAGCACATCTTGTATTTTGGTTGATCATCTTATTGAGGAAAGGTTTGCTGGGTTTTCTACCCCATGAGGGTTTCCCAGGGTAAATTCTGTGTCTATCTTGTGATTATGTTTCTTTTAGTGATCTTGCTAGTTTATTTGGTTTAAAATTAACATGGTATCAGAGCTAGCCTGAATAGAACATATTTCACAAGGTGAAATCATATTTCTCTCTCTCTCCCAAAATTAGGGTTTATTCAAAAGTTAGTATTTTCGGATTCTGGTTGCATGGCTAAATAGCCCTTCTAAAGATCTATCTTTTGATCCTTGGATCGAGGTTTTTGGCTGGGTAGAACTCTGGGAAAGTCAAACCCTAGTTTTACCAAAACTGCAATAAACCAGAAATTCTGTTGCAGATCCGGAAAAGTGAAAAGTTAAAGTTTTCGGGTAAGTACTACTCTATCTCTTATCTCTTGGACTCCCCCGAGAGAATATGGCTCCAAACACTAAGATTGAAGACAAGCTAGAAGGTATAGAGAATTTCCAGGCATGGAAATACAGAATTGGTCTCATTCTTGAAGAAAATGATCTTGCTCATTATATCAAAGATGAAGTTGCAGAACCTGAAGGAGATGAAGCCAAAGAGAAGCATAGGAAGGATTTGATTAGGGAAAAGAGAATCATAGCTGATTCTATTAAAGACCACTTGATTACCCAAGTGGCTTCCAAGAAGACTCCAAAGGAAATGTATCATTCCCTAGGAAGAATGAATGAAGGAAAGAACATCGATAGGAAGATGAACCTAACAACTCAGTTGAAGAGTACCAAGATGCACAAAGGAGAATCCATTGAAGACTACTTCTCAAGGGTCTCCCAAATCAAGGAGCAACTAGATGCAATTGGTGATACTCTTGATGAAGATGAACTTGTAATGACAGCTCTAAATTGTCTCACTAGACCTTGGGAGTCATTTATACAAACTATGTTTGCCAGAAAAGAAAGTATGAAGTTTGATGTAGTTTGGGAGGATTGTTTACAAGAAGAGGCTAGGGTTGCAAACAGAGAAGCCTTGCTCAAAGAAGATGACCAAGCCTTGGCCACCCACACCAAGAGAAGAAGGAATCAATCCTACTCCAAAAGGAATAGTCACAAGGAGTCTCATTCTCCACTTAGATTTCAAAAGAAAAGAGGATCTAATCAAAGAAGAGATTACTCCCCATTCTAATGTTTTGCTTGTCACAAAATAGGACACATTGCTAGAGATTGTCCCCTAAAGAAGAAAAAGGGCTCTCATTACAAAAGACATTAAGCACATCTTGCAGAAGATGATAGTGAATAAGAAGTGGAAGAAAAAGAAAGGTCTCACAATAAAAGACCTAGAAGAGAAGAAGAAGAAGAAAGGACCCTCTTCAAGAGAAGATCTAGGAGAAATGAAGAAGAAGATGCAGAAGAATATGTTCTATTCTCCGCATTATCCAGATCTATAACTCCTGGAGAAGATACATGGCTTATTGATAGTGGTGCTTCAAAACACATGACAGGTCAGAAAAATACTCTCTCAAGTCTTGAAGGAAAGACCTCTCCACAAAAGGTATCTCTAGGAGATAACTGTCAATATCCCATCAAAGGAATTGGTGAAGCAAGCTACAAGCTTGATTCCGGTACCTCCATGAAAATGAAAGAAATATTGTATGTACCAGGATTGAAGAAGAACTTGTTATCTATCGCAGCATTGGATAAGAAAGGCTATAGGGTTGCATTCATTGATGGACAAGTATTAATGTGGTCCAAAGGAAAATCTATCAAGGATGCAATTATCATTGGTGAAGAAGAAGGAGGTTTGTGCAAGCTTAAGGGCCATCCAGAAGCTGCACTTGTACATGAAACCATTAGCCCAAGTGAGCTATGGCATCAGAGACTTGCTCACATTAACTACAAGGCACTACCCTATGTAAGCAAGGTAGTTATAGGTTTGCAAGATTTAAAAATTGATCATGATGGCACATGCAAGGGATGTGCAAAAGGGAAGAATATCAAGAACCCCTTTCTTAGGAGTGAAACAAAGACTAAAAGTACCTTGGAGTTAATACACTTTGATGTATGTGGAACAATGCCTTCCACATCTTTGAGTGGATATGAATACTATGTTACATTCATTGATGACTATTCAAGGAAAACATGGATATTCTTTCTAAAAGGTAAGAATGAAGTCCTTGGAAAATTCAAGGAGTCCAAGGCCTTCATAGAAAATCTCTCAGAAAAGAAAATCAAGATTCTCAGAACAGATAATGGTGGAGAATATACTTCAAAGGAATTTGAAGACTTTTGTAGAGAAGCTGGAATCAAGAGGGAACTAACCACTCCCTACAATCCCCAACAAAATGGGGTTGCTGAGAGAAAGAATAGAACTATCATGGAAGCTCTAAAGACTATGATACATGATCAAGATCTTCCCATGTATCTATGGGTTGAAGCAGCCATGACAGCTGTCTATGTACAAAATAGACTTTCTCATAGTGCTCTTGAATTTAAGACTCCATAAGAAGTGTTCACAGGAAAGAAGCCTGAGGTAAGTCATCTCAAAATATTTCGATGTCCTGTGTATATTCATATTCCAAAAGAAAAGATAACCAAGTTGGGTCCCTCTGGTAAGAAAGGAATATTTGTTGGATATTGTGAAACATCCAAAGCTTTCAGAATTTACATACCTGGTTTTCATCATATGGAGATAAGTAGAGATGTAACATTTGATGAAGAAGCAACTATCAAGAAATCTAGAAAGTGTCAACTTGAAGAAGTCTATGAAGAAGATACACCTCCTAGAGTCACAAAAGTTGTTCCCATCCCTGAAGATGATACACCAGAAGACCATGACATGATAGAACCTCAAGAACCCCCCATTACAAATCTATATAGAAAAACAAGACCAACATGGGCTAGAGACATTATTCAAGGAGCTGAAAAATATGGATCTCATGAAGGTTCCACTAGAGAACGGAAGAAACCCAAGTTAGTATCCAACTATGTGGCCTTAATGTGTGATCTTGTGGATCATCAGCCAACCAGTTATGAGGAGGCAACTCAGAAGAAAGAGTGGGTAGAAGCTATGATAGAAGAGTACCAGTCAATAATGAAGAATGATGTTTGGGATATAGTTCCCAAACCAAAGGATAAAAGTGTGGTTTCTTCCAAATGGATATTCAAGATAAAACATGCTGCATATGGTAGCATTGAAAAATATAAGGGAATATTTGTAGCCAGAGGATTCTCTCAAAAGGAGGGAATAGACTATGAAGAAACATTTGCACCAGTGGCTAGGTACATATCAACTAGAACTATCATGGCACTTGCATCTATGATGAAGTGGAAATTACACCAGATGGATGTTAAAACAGCCTTCCTGAATGGTGTCATTGAAGAAGAAGTGTACATAGAACAACCTCAAGGATTTGAGGTTAAAGATAAAAGAACACATGTATGCAAGCTGAAAAAGGCTTTGTATGGATTGAAGCAAGCTCCCAGAGCTTGGTACGGAAGGATTAACAGTTTCTTAACAAGCATGGCCTTTACCAAGAGTAAAGCTGATCCAAATATTTATCTCAAAGTTATGGATGATGAACCTGTTATATTACTATTGTATGTAGATGATCTATTTCTAACAGGAAATGAGAATCAAATTATTGAATGCAAGAAGAAGCTTTCTTCAGAATTTGAGATGAAGGATCTCGGATTAATGCACTAATTCTTAGGTCTAGAAGTATGGCAAGAACCAAAAGGAATCTTTCTAAATCAAGGTAAGTATGCTGTGGAGATTTTGAAAAGATTTCATATGTTGGAGTGTAAGGCCATGGCCACTCCCATGGACTCCAACTTGAAGCTATTAGTTAATGACTCATCTGAATTAGTGGATATAACTCTATATAGACAAATCATTTGGTCATTGATGTATGTAACAAATACCAGACCAGATATATGCTTTGATGTAAATACCCTGAGTCAATATATAGTAGAACCAAGGAAGGTTCACCTAATAGCTGCAAAGCATGTAATGAGGTATCTAAAAGGTACATTAGATTTTAGTATTTACTACCTTAGAAATCATGAACTCAGATTACATGGTTACTCAGATTCCGATTGGGCAGGAAGTGTTTCAGACAGGAAGAGTACATCAGGTGGATGTTATGGACTTGGATTTGCCATGATCTCTTGGTTCAGCAAGAAACAATCTAGTGTCGCTCGAAGTACCGCGGAAGCAGAATATATAGCTACCTGCTCTGCCAGTTGTGAAACAATATGGCTTCGGAAACTATTATCTGGAGTGTTTGACTTAGAATTGGATCCCACTGTGATCATGCGTGACAATCAAAGCTGTATCAAGATGATTGAAAATCCAATGTTCCATGATAAGTCAAAACACATAGAGATCCGATATTTCTACATACGAGATATGGTGCAAAGAGGAGCTATTAAGCTCGAGTATGTGAGCACTGAAGAACAAATTGCTGATATATTGACCAAACCTCTGTCTCGGGTGAAATTTGAATACTTTTGAGACAAGCTTGGTGTGGTTCAAAAGGATCCTCCTTGAAAGGGGGAGTAGTGTAGTCACTGATGATGAGATTGCCTCATCGGCAGCAAGGTCGATGATGTGGATACCTGTTTACTACACTTGGATACTTAGATTATTTAGATTTAGGACTCTTAGAATACTTATTTTTACTTGTTTTTATTTTGATGATATATGTATTGGTGAGGATACATGCTTTTGATGATATATGTATTGGTGAGGATACATGCCTTTGATGATAGATGTATTGATGAGGATACATATTTTATTGATCTATTAATGAGGATACATGTTTTGTTGATGTATTGATGAGGATACATGTTTTATATCTATATTGATAAGGATACAGGTGGGGATTGTATCGTCCCCGGACTTCGGTCCCTTGAATTGATCCGTAGATGTATGGTCTCTGAGAATGAAGTCCTTAGTGGATAGGTGGGGATTGTATCGTCCTAGGACTTTGGTCCCTTGAATTGATCCGTAAATGTATGGTCTCCGAGAATGAAGTCCTTAGTGGACAAGTGGGGATTGTATCGTTCCTGGACTTCGGTCCCTGAATTGATCCGTAGACGTATGGTCTCCGAGAAGTGGTCCCTAGTGGATGAGAGGGGATTGTATCATCCTCGGACTTCAGTCCCTGAATTGATCCGTAGATGTATGGTCTCATAGAAATGGTCCTTCGTGGATGAGAGGGGATTGTATCGTCCCCGGACTTCTGTCCCTGAATTGATCCGTAGACGTATGGTCTCCGAGAAGTGGTCCCTAGTGGATGAGAGGGGAGTGTATCATCCCCAGACATCAGTCCCTGAATTGATCCATAGACGTATGGTCTCTGAGAAGTGGTCCCTAGTGGACGAGAGGGGATTGTATCGTCCTCGGCCTTTGGTCCCTGAATTGATCCGTAGATATACATCTCCGAGAAAGTGGTCCTTAGATTTTGTCTAAGTTGACGAGTGGATTGTATCGTCCCTAGACATGTTATGGTGTCTTAAATGGATCATGTTTTGCATGGTATGTGATGATCGTGTGATGATGATGCTGATGATCGTGTGATGACGATGCTGATGATCGTGATGATCATGTTATGATGATGCTGATGATCGTATGACAACGATGATGTTGATGTTCCAGTAACTGGTTAAGTTACTGATGATGATGTATTAAAGAAAGCTTTCGATGATATACAGATGTATCATGTGTTATGTAGTCAATGACTCCTTGCTCCTGCAGATGTTGTTATAATATCCTTCTCGTTAAGGGGGAGTGTTGAATATTGTAACTTCTAAGAATATTATATTTGTATATTATTATTTCAGCGATGTTTCATCCCTCCGAGGTGACTCTATCATGTATCCGGCGATGTTTATTCCTCCGATGGTTTGTGGTAACTAGGGTTATTAGACCCACCATGTGGGGGTCGGCCCTGGGTTTATATTTTAGGGGTTATTAGACTTCTCCAGGAGAGGTCGTCCCCATTAGGGATTTTTGGTCAGTCGGGAACTAGTATAAATAGAGGAGGAGAGCTCCTCATTTGACACAATTCCACAACTCAGAAAGTAGCGCACTTGTGTCTGGGAGGTCTGCATGTGAGGTAGAGAAGAAGGACAAGTCTTGGAGCACATCTTGTATTTTGGTTGATCATCTTATTGAGGAAAGCTTTGCTGGGTTTTCTACCCCATGAGGGTTTCTCAAGGTAAATTCTGTGTCTATCTTGTGATTATGTTTCTTTCAGTGATCTTGATAGTTTATTTGGTTTAAAATTAACATGTTACATGTGGTATCAGAGCTCATGTTCTAACTCTAGGCCTAAAGACGGTCCAAGAAACACGCAAAAAAAAAATTAAAAAAATAAATAAATAAATAACAGAAAATTTTCTTTGATTTACAGATATGGAAGGATCAGCTGAACACATAAGGGGCATATTTCCACCAAACAAAACAAGTATGAAACAACAATTCCAGGGCAATCAGGGTAATGATTCGTCAGAATTATTATGTGCTTTTCATGAATTAAAAGTAGATATCTAGTCAGTAAAACAAGACAATGAAAGAATCCCGAGGACACAGGAGGAGTTGAAGCAAGCACTGTTTGACCAATATCCAAAATATGAACAGAACCTGGAACATACTTCTGAAACTAAGGAGCTATCCTAGGAAGGAAAGAACAAACAAACAGAAATAGCTGAAGAAAACAACAACTCAATGTCATCAAGAGCTCCCAAACATCCACGTAAAAAGAAGCATAACTACTCTAGTGACAATAGTGAAGGAGACTGTAATCCAAAAAGAAAAAGGAATAAACATTACGAACATATATCTGGTGAATTCAAGAAAATCAAACCCCCAAATTTCAACGGCAAGACAGAAAAAGGAGAGATAGCGGAAGCATGGTTGTCCGACATGAAAAAGTATTTTCAGATCTACGACTACTCGGAGTCTTTAAAGGTGAAGATGGAAATTTATAATTTGACCAGGAAGGCAGATATTTGGTGGCAAGACCTTAAAAGGGTAAAAGGTATAAAAGACCGAGATGTGAGTTGGAGTACTTTTAAAAGACACTTCAAGAAGAAATTCTTATCTGAACAGTATTATGAAGAAAAATCCAAAGAATTTTATGATCTGAAACTAGGAACGATGAATATGAAAGAACTGAACAACAAATTTTTAAGTCTGCTAAGATATGTGCCATATATGGTGGAAGAAAAATCGAATGTCCAGAGGTACCTAAGTTGTCTACCTTTCCACATCAAGGACATGATAGAGTACGATAACCCTAAGACCCTAGAGGAATCCATGAGGAAATCCACTTTTTGCTTTGACCAGAATAAGAAAAGAGAAGGGGTACCTAGCTGGAAAAACCCAATACCCAGTGACTTTGAATAGAAAAATAAGAATTTTAGATATGGCGGCAATTCCAGTTTTCAGAAGAGAAATTTTCAGAATCAAAAATTTCAGCAGAACATAAATAATCAGCAGCAAAAATTTACAGCACCCAGAAATGTCCCCAATGTTGCTAGGACCAATGAACAAAAGCCACCTATAAAATGATTTGAGTGCCAAGGGCCCCATTATGCCTCAAACTGTCCCCTCAAGAAACGGGCGGCCAACCATATTCACTCCATACAGTCTGAAGCTACTATAGGATATGTGGCAAGAGAAGTACCCAGAATTAGTGCAGCATTAGACAACCGGCAAGCATAACACCAAGTATCAATGGTGGAGGTCGAAGGTATGCTGCAAAACCACCCAATTTCTATTTTAATTGACCCCGGTGCCAGTCTAAGTTATATATCACCAGTTGTTGTAGAAAGACTTGATTTGAAAATAGAGAAATTCGATAAATTCTGGTTAGTTAGATTAGCGACAGGAACAAAAAGGAAGGTTTATGATTTTGTGGAAAATTGTGCTTTATCTATGAATCAACTAACAATGCTGGTTAAGCTAAATGTTCTGCCATTAGGGTCATATGACATCCTAATTGGTATGGATTGGTTAGAAACCCATCGGGTCATTCTAAATTGTTATGAAAAAAGATTCATTTTCCTGGATGATGAAGGAAAGATAGAAGAGGTAAAAGGCATCCCTAGAAAAACATCCGTTCGACAGATTTAAGCCATGCAAGTAAAAAGGGCAATCAGAAAAGGGTGTCAGATGTTTGTTGTGAATGCGGTGCATGATGAGATAAGTACTAAGGAGGACAAGCTGAAAATGGAAGACATACCTGTCTTGCAGGATTTCCAAGATATTTTTCCTGAAGAGATCCCAGATTTACCTCCCAAAAGGGACCTGTATTTTACTATTGAATTAATACCTGGTGCTATACCAAGTTCTAAAGCTCCATACTGGATGAATATACTGGAGCTGAATGAGTTAAAATCTTAGCTGAAGGAGCTAATCGATAAAAAATATATAAGGCCCAGCGTGTCCCCTTGGGGAGCACTGGTCATTTTTGTTAAGAAGAAGGATGGTACCCTAAGACTTTGTATAAATTATCGTCAACTGAATAAAATGACGATCAAGAATAGGTACCCACTGCCCCGCATTGACGATCTTTTTTACCAGCTACGCGGAGCAACATTGTTCTCGAAGATCAATTTACGATCAGGATATCATCAAGTTCGAGTGAAGGATGAAGACATTTTCAAAACAACCTTTAGAACTCGTTATGGACACTATGAGTTCTTTGTCATGTCGTTTGTATTAACTAATGCACCTGCTGTATTTATGTGCTTAATGAACAAAATTCTGCACAAGTACTTAGATAAGTTTGCAGTTGTGTTTATCAATGACATTTTGGTATATTCTAAGAACAAGGAAGAGCATGATGAACATCTACGTATCATTCTGCAAGCTCTGAGGGAGCACCAGTTGTATGCAAAATTCAGCAAATGTGATTTTTACAAAGACAAGATTCAGTACTTGGGACACATAATCTCTGAGGAAGGGATTTCAGTTGACCCTGCCAAGATAAAGGCCATTAATGAATGGCCGGTTCCTAAAGATGCGATAGATGTGCGATCGTTTATGGGAATCACTGGTTATTATAGAAAATTCATTGAAGGGTTTTCCAGGATCACAAACCCCATAACGTCGCTGCAGAAAAAGGGAAAGAAGTTTGTCTGGGACCAAAAGTGTGCGGACAGTTTTGCAAAGTTAAAAGAATTATTGACTTCAGCGCCTATTTTGAGGATTCAGATCCTAATAAATATTTTGTAGTATGCACATACGCGTGCAATGATGGACTGGGAGGAGTCCTAACGTAGGGGGGACATGCTGTAGCATACGAATCAAGAAAACTGGAAATACACGAGAAGAACTATTCCACCTATGACATAGAATTGCTAGCAGTGATTCATGCCTTAAAAATGTAGCATCACCACCTTATCGGTAGAAAATTTACCTTGATGATAGATAATATGGGGCTGAAATATTTGTTAGATCAAACAAATTTGAATGCCAGGAAAGCCAGATGGCTAACTTTTCTGAGTGAGTATGATTTTGAAATTCAGCACATTAAGGGGAAGGAGAATAAAGTGGCCGACGCATTAAGTCATAATGCAAGGATACATTTTGTTTCAGCCATCAGCACATATGCAATAGATTTGGAGGAACAGATTTTTGAAGGAATTAAGGAGGATGAGGAATACAGAAAATTACAGGAAAGGATAACAGAAAACAACTCTGAAAATTCTGTAACAGATTTCAGTTTGAAGGAAAATGGCTTACTGCTACACAAAAATAGATTGTACATACCAAACATACTAGCAGTAAAGATTCTGATTTTGGATGAGATGCACAAAAGCCATTATTCTTGCCACCCAGGTTACCAGAAAACGATCACAATGCTAAGGAAGGAGTACTACTGGCCCAGGATGAAGGACGAAGTAGCGGAGTATATAGCTAAGTGTTTTAACTGTCAAAGAGTGAAGGTGGAACATCAGCATCCTGCTGGATTGCTGCAGCCTTTGCCTATACCCAGCTAGAAATGGGAAGTGATAAGTATAGATTTCATCACTGGGTTACCAAAGAATAAAAAATAGCACGACTCCATCATGGTGGTAGTAGACAAACTTAGCAAGGCAGCCCATTTTATCCCTATCAAAACTACCCATAAAGCCCCTGATATCGCAAAATTTTTTATGAAGTAGGTTTTCCGACTACATGGCATACCCAAGGTAATAGTTTCAGACCGAGATTCGAAGTTCACAGGCAATTTTTGGAGGTCTTTGTTCAAGGGGTTAAACACCACCTTAAATTTCAGCACTGCGTTCCATCCGCAAACAGACGGACAGACTGAAAGAGTGAACTAGATATTGGAAGATAGGCTCAGAATGTATGTTAAGGATCAACTTGGTAAGTTGGAAGACTACTTTCATTTAGAAGAGTTTGTGTATAATAATCACTACCATGCTTCAGCTAAACTTAGCCCATTTGAGATCCTTTACGGAATAAAGTGTAACACACCGGTGTCATGGAGTGATCCGGTTAGCAGGGTCACCTTAGGGCCCGAATTGTTGCAAGAATTAGAACTAATCATGAAGCAGGTACAAGGGAATCTTAAAGCTGCCTAGGATAGACAAAAAAGCCAAGCAGACCTTAAAAGAACTCATAGAGAGTGCCAGGTTGGTGAACATGTTTTTCTTAAGGTAAGGCCGAAAAAGAGTTCCTTAAAATTGGGAAGCTGTGCCAAACTGGCACCTAGGTATTGTGGTCCTTTTGAAATCTTGTCTAGGGTTGGACCTGTGGCATATCAATTATCCCTACCTTCAAACCTCAAAGTCCATAATGTTTTTCACATTTCATTTTTAAAGAAATATGTGCATGATCCTACTCATGTTGTAAATTGGAATAATGTTCAGGTGGAACAAGGCGGCGATTTTCCGGTGGAACCGGACTGTATTCTCACAAGAAAAGAAACTCTACTCCGGAACCACATGGTTAGCCAAGTGAAAGTGCAATGGAAGCACTATAGCCTAGCAGAGGCTAGCTGGGAGTTGGAGAGTAGTATGCAGGCTGCATACCCAACTATGTTCCAGGAACACTCAAGGAGTGAATAAAGCAACATCGAGGACGATGTTGAGGCTTAAGGGGGGGTGTATGTCACCTACCCAATTTTTGAGAATAATTATTTTCTACTATTATCCTTTTTTCAAAAATACTTTGTGTTAAATTATAATTACAAGTTTGTAATTATGACAAAGTAGGTCAAAAATGAATGTAATGACTCATTATTATTATTTAATAAATAAAAATGGGAGACAAACACTCAAGCAAGCTGTTACAAGAGTGTCCACTGGCCCACTAGGAGGAATGGAAGCTGCTAGAAGGATTGGGACAGATGGCAGCATTTGCACTCTACCATTAGCTGTTGGTATGGGACAACCCCCCCCTAATTTTGTGGCATTTCCCCCTCCAGGTGGAGGGAGCTGAGCAGGTAGTTCACTAATGACCAGTTAATTACAAAAGACCTAGGCAGCATATAAAGGGCAATTCGAATTGAGCAGGGAGCTCTTACAATGTTTTCTGCAGAAACATTACTCATGCTCATCAGGTGATGGCTGAGAGATTCGAATAGGGGAGGCTATGGAGAGTGCAAGTATAAGTCTACAAATGTTATGACAAGGATAGACCAGAGGTGTTGGTGCTGATCCCATTGATTACTAAGCCTGCAAGGCTGGATATATATATTTTATTGCTGCTACAAGTAGAAGTCCTAAGCTGTAGAACCTTCTTCCTCCTGGTGGATCAGTAGACAGTCTCGGGGGTCCTAAGGCAGACATCTTGGCTGCTTGGGAGCAGGTTGGGTGTAACAGGTTTCTTGAGTAATTTGTTCCTGCCATCACACTCAGGTTCTATTATTTTGTGTTTTCTTTTTGAATCATATGAATGCTCTCAGAAAATGGCTTAGTATTGTTATTTAATAATCAACAGTAGAAAATGTCAGATCCTAATTAATTTAGATTTGCTGAATTGATAAAATGACTCCTCTGCATTTTTCCCCATGCATGGAGCTACATTGCACTCCAGTACAGAGAGGTAGCATTAAATCTGCCCAGTTAAAAGTGAAACCTAACATGCATCTAAATATCTAAACCAAAGACCACCCATGCATAGACCTATGTTTATCATGCATTTTATATTTTAGCAGTTGTAGATTAGATCCTTGCATGCAATGCTTTTATTATTCAAATCTGTATGCTGAACTACCTACCAGAAACTAGTCATAGTAATAAGTTCTTTTCTTAGTTCTGATGGTGAACATTGTGTTAACAACTAAGGTTACTGATATTTAATAATTTCTTCAAAGAAAATAACACCATGCATTCTGTTTAACCATATTCCCGCTTTCCTATTTTCTTATGGTTTTTAGAATCTGATCGACCTTATAGAAAATATTGTCTTCACTATATTATCTTGTATAGAAAGAAAGAAAGATGCTGTGTTAACTTATCCCTTCATCAGAAGTCCAAAATTGGATGAATACAAGAACATATAGAATAGAAAAACTGTTATATTAATAAGCAATCAAATTAATTGACGAATGCACTGTCATTTTCTCTTTTTTTGGATTATCAATTGCATGTGATAGAATTTACATCACAGAACACCAATTTATTCAAAGCAAGGACAAACATAGCATTATTGAATTGACAGATTAAATTACAGTATCTCTACACCCAAACTGGGGTTAACATGTTCTCATTACATTATTATTTATAAACATTTGACAGCTACAAAATCAAGGGTTTTCATTACCATAGACAATCTAACTATAGAATCAAGAGTTAATATTCTTGTTCCTTTAAAACATCATTATAGACAAGCAGATTTCATTCACATCGATAGGCTAGGGTTTAGCATTATCATAGTTGTATTCAAACAAAACCAATACCCTTTTATTATTGGATTATAGCCACTGTTTAATTAAAAAAACTTAGACATGCCCTTCGTTCCTTGGATCAGAGTTCAAGAATGAGGAGATCAAAACACCATACGTAGACATGAAAACCCCAAATATCTTAAACAAGATTTTAGATACAGATACAAAAACGAGAAGTTCAAATCACCAAACATAGCCATTAAACCTTAGATAACTATCGTTTCCATTTAAATTATCAGTGGTTGCACCCTACGGTCGCCACATTCTTTTTCCGAAGGTTCCATTCGAAATCCCATGCCATTTACACACACTACTAATGCTGAAACAAAATTACAGTCAATGTATCTCCTTTTTTTTCATCAACCCAGAAGTACCAAAACGATATACATAAAACGTAAAGTTGTAAGACTCTTTCAAACACGAGGGTTCAACCATACCAAACTCATCGAACCCAGGAATGCACGGCCATATATTGTAAAACATTTACATCACCTACTCTATCAACAAAACTTAAAACTGTAAGTTTCCCAATTGCTACAGGCGAGACAAAAGCCACTGCCGCGAAGGCATGCTACCAACATTTGCTCATCTAGTCCAATTCCAGCAGAACCACTAAGGAGGGATACCACCGAAGATGACTTGTGGGATCGCTTTAGTTCTTTTCCCCATCAATTGTTCCGGCACCCTATTGCTCGCCGAGGGTTACCTACCAACAACCATACACTAAGTTAAGTATCGGATCATGAGGTAGTAATGCATGCAACAAAAGATAATTTGAAAACCCTTGTAGCATTAGGATACCTGAGTCGTGATAGAGATTTGACGAAGGTAGCATCCATCCACTGTGAAGGATAAGCACTTAGTTCAAAGGCCATGATGGGGGATACCTCCCGAAAAACTCACAACTTATTCAAAAACCCCAGACTTGCAAGCTACTACAACGCCACAACATAAGAACTCATCCGACCTATAGATTGCTACACAAATCGTTTCCAGACTTGGCTTCCACGGATAACAATTAATCACAGACCAAAGGTTGCTGCCGGTCTCAGGATCGAGCCCAAGGGATGCTAGAAAAACATTGAAACCCTAAGTGCCTCTCAGCCGGTTGGCCTCACCTCCCAAACCCTACCACCGAACAATGACCAAGAATGTTACAAGAATCCATAAGTTACGCTAGGGTTCAGATCATCCCAATACACAAAAATAAACGGCGGAGTTCTACTTTCATTAATTCACGTTGGAGGGTTGCAGGAGTAGCATCAAATTGCTCATCTACTTCCCAAGCCACGAGGTGGCCATTTCTGTTGACAACAGAGCAAGAGGCCGTTACAACTCAGTTTCCAAACCTCATCACTCTCCAAATCATCCATCAAAATTTACACGTAACAATATCATTAACTCGGTGGCCAGGCAATGTAATTGCAAAATGCAATCATTTAATACACCCTCAATTCGTACGTAGGCTTTTACAGGGCCATCATTCCACCTGCCAATCCATATGAATCATCGTTAATAGCATCAACATATAAATATTATCAATGCATAACGATTACCGATAGCATATAACGAAGGTCTCATATGATTCCATATCATCAATTTCGAAACACACTCATAGCACATGAATATCCACCAAGGTCGCGAGCAATCATACAGCATGGATTGACTTAGCCCATCACATAATGTCTATTATAAAGTTCACCATAGGGATCATTGTAGAGCTCTTAAAGCTTTTTCACACCATAAGTTATATCAACAAACCGTTAGGGTATGGTTGCCACCCAAGAACCCATCGCATTCATTGCACGGTAGGGTATTAATGCTTAAAGCATCACCATTTTAATCGCTCGGGTAATAGAGACCAGAATCACCTTATCACTCATTCCATAGTATGCTTAGGACCATGTGCCCTTCTCCTAAACCTATCACCATCAAAATTTATAAAAGAATTACTTAACAGCCGCAAGTCATTTCTGGAATGACCATACGTAAAGTCGTCAACACTTAACAGAAACATTCATAACAAACACGCCTTGAGATAAATGTTATCTGCAGTCTTTGAGATAGACAGGTTCATCTTACAGAATTGGAAGGAGACCATACCTGTAGCATCGTAATTAATACGCAGTTTTTATTGATAACACAGTTATTAAACCCTTTGAGTTATTATCGCTATCTCTTACCTGCGAATCTGCGCACGGAGGACGACTACAATGCTTTAGCTGAATAGCTAAGTAACCCTCGAGGCACCTCGTGGGACCCCTTTCATCATCATCCAAAAAAATTAAACTATCAGCACCCGCCGAGAATAATTATGTTTTCCTAATGCATCCGAATTTTCAATCATTCCAACATTTAAATAAGAACATAATCATTAATTGGATTTCATGACGCCATCAGAAGACAAAAAGACACAACCATTAAATTGTTTCTACCAAGCGACACATTTATTAATTGTTGCTTATTGAATATTATTACTTCTGCTTTTTACAATATTAGCTTTTTATGGCGATTTAAATTTTTTTAAATTTTTATGAAAATATCGGGATGTTACAGAGTTCTTGCTCGGTTTCAGTTGGCCTTCTAGCATGAAGGTGAACAGGAGAAATTTGCCAAGTCCAAGTCCAGTAGCGGTGGAGTTGCTATGATTAGTCTCCAAGTGGGAGATTGTTGGTTATGGAGCTAGATCTTCCAGTCTCATAGATGATATTGGCTCGGACGTGCACCCCGAAGGACTCTACACTCATTTTGAATTTTTTGGGGTTCGGGGGCAGCGCCCTCGAAAAATGGGGTTTGGGGGCAATGCCTCTGAGAAAAAAATTTGGGGCTGTTTTCGCCAACCGTTTACGGGCCCATGGTTTTGGGTATCCCATGGTGTTTTCCCATTGTATTTTCCCTAAGTGCCATCGTAGATCGATTTAACCTCTTACTCTTCGGGGATTCAGAAGGTTGACCTCCTCGGTGCTTCTTAGCAACAGCTGATGTACCCACCAGCATGTTGGTGACCTCAGCTCCAAGATCAACAATGGCCGATGATGTACATTCTTGTTCAACAACAGCCAGAATAAACAGAGATTCTACTTCACTACTAATGTCGACGGGCTCGAATTCACCTGGCCTACCTCAATACTCCTTGGTATATACTCAGCAGCAAGTAGCTCAGAGCACTACCACACTCCACAACAATACTGCTTTCTCATTCTGTCATGTCTTCCTATCGACGCAATGGCATACTTATAGTATTTCCCTAAATCCACCCTAATCATGAGTGAAATTTGCATTAACTCAACCAAATCCTTGTATTAATGAGAGAAATCCACCGACGATATTGTCCTCCCCTCGACCGTATCTTCCATTAATGCCCATAATTAAAACGCGCCGTTAATTAACTATCTCTACTTTTGAAATTTATTACTGATCTGACCGGACCTCCATAGATCGCTAACTGTGCCAAAATTGGAGTAGAAGCCTCCCTGCTGTCGCATACCTTCTTCTGTTGGTGTGCCATCTGTCACCAAGCATCCTGCAACAATCATCATCATCCATTCATTTTTTTTTTTTTTTAACCCAATGCGATTCAGACATCGCACTACTCCGAGCCCCCATGATAGGGCTTCAATCTGTGACCATTTACCAACTTGGGGAGCATCCCCCCATCCAATCGCTGCAACTGAACTGTGCCTCCTAAAGTAATATTATTGATGCGGTAGGGACCCAGCCAGTGCATCTGCAACTTTCCTGGATGTTTTATAAACTTACTGTCGTACAATAGCACCAAGTTGCCTTGCTGAAACTGCTTGTTTTTAATGTGGCGATTATGCCATGCCTTCTGGCGATCCTTCTATACTCCTTAATGAAATCCAACAATAAATCGATCTTCTTCGAGCTCCAACAATTGCGCTAGATGCCCATCTAATGCGGCAACATCATCCATACCTGTAATAGCCGCAATGCGTAGACTTGGGACAATATACTCCATCAGCATAATTGATTCCTTCCCATATACCAGCTTGAAAGGTGTCTGACCCATCAACCTTTTACATGTGGTGCGATAAGCCCATAATACCGCTGGAACTTTCAAATCCCAGTCATCGCAGTTTGCATTGCACACTTTTGTTAATGCATGCTCTAATACCTTGTTAAATGCCTCGACCGTCCCGTTCGCGTGTGGGTGATAGGGTGTACTCTTCTTATGCTGTATCTGCAATTCCTCCTTCAATGCACTAATAGTGCGGTTGAGAAAATGGCTTCCTTGATCACTCAGCAATATCTTGGGGCAGCCAAAACGAGTGATAATGTGATCAAACAAAAATTGAGCGGTTGTTGCTGCGAAACAATCAACTACGGGCGTGGCCTTAGCCCATCGGGTCAAATACTCTGTCACTGTAATGATGTATCGCGCACCCGTACATTTCCCTGATGGATTAATCGGCCCCACAAAATCCACAACCCATTTCTCGAATGGTTGCAATGTTAATTGAGGTAGTAACGGCATCTCATCGCGTCTGGACGGTTTGCCAGTTCATTGACAAACATCGCAAGACCGTGCATAGTCTGTGGCATCATTATGTAATGTGGGCCACCAAAGCCTTGAACGCAACACCTTTCGGGAAGTCACCTGAACACCATAATGTCCTCCTATGACTCCGCCATGTGCTTCAGCCAATATATGCACTTGCTCGTGCGGAAAGACACATCTGCGCAAGATCTCATCGGCACCCAATTTATACAACTCTCTGGCGATCAGTTGAAAGTCAGCAGCCTTAACGACCAATTGATTCTTCTGTGGAGTGGTAAAGTCATCAAGTGCAGTGCTGGTCACCAGGAACCGAAGGATGTCATCAAAGTAGTGATCGACAACGGCCGCATGGAACAGCTGGGCATCTGGAAACCCATCTTCGATATTAGTTGGTTCCTCCCTTGTGTCAATCCGTAACAGATGATCTAGTCCAGCATTCAATCACCCTAGCTTCACAACGACTTCGAAATCAAACTCCTGAAACAAAAGTAGCCATCAGCAAATCTTCCCCCCCAACATAGGCTTATTGACCAAGTATTTTAATGCAGAATGATCAGTAAACATTTTAAAGTGCCCACCCAACAAATAATGCCTGAATTTTTGCAGCGCGTAAACCATGGCCAGTCCTTCACGTTCTGTGGTAGTGTAATTGTGTTCTACCGATGACAGTATCTGGATGGAAAAAGAAATAGGATGATCAATGTCCCCTTCGCCTGGTTGAGCCAATACAACACCTAGTGCAACCGATGCAGCATCAATGTGGACATGGAATTCCTTACTCCAGTCCGGAAAAACCAAGATTGGAGCCGACGCCATCTTCGCTATGAGTGTTTCGAAACTTTCCTGACATTCCGGATTCCACTAGAATGCCGCATCCTTTTTCAACAACTTCTCCATAGGGGCAGTAATCGCAGCATACCCCCTAATAAATTTGCGATAATATCCTATGTGACCCAAGGTCGTGTGCAACTGCTTAACCGTAGTCGGCGGTTGCAACCCCAAAATAAGCGCAATCTTGGCTAGATCGACCAACAATCCTTGCTTACACACAATATGACCCAGCAATATCCCAAAAGGAGCACAAAAAATACATTTCTTCAAGTTTAGCGATATCTGGTACTGTTGGCAGCGCTCAAGCATTAACCACAGATTAGCCAAATGATCGTGAACCAATCCATAAACAATCCAATCATCCATATATACCTGCAGAAACTTCTAAATAAAATCTTTAAACGCGGCAACAACGACCCGGGAAAATATCGCAGGTGCATTCTTCAACCCGAGTGGCATAACCATGTACTAAAAGCAACCCCATTCAGTAACAAACGTTGTCTTATGGTGATCCTCCTTGGCAATGCGAATCTGATGATAGCCAGAGAATCCATCAGTGAAAGTGTACATCTCCTGGCCACCCACTCCTTCAAGTACTTCATCAGTAAATGTGGTCGGAAAGGGATCATGCAAGCAAGCATCGTTCAACTTCCGCAAGTCGACACAAATGTGCACTTCGCCTATTTTCTTGTCCTACACCACCATAGGACTGATCCATTCTGACTCTTCCACAGTTTCGATGATACCAGCATCCAGCATCCGATCAAGTTCTTCCCTGACTTTTTCTTTATGTCGCGGGTTGAGTCAATAAGGTCGTTGTTGGACTGGCTTAGCATCTGGTTTCAACGGAATCCTCATCTCTCCTAAATCACCCAGGATGCCCTTCATTTCGGAAAACTTCATGGGAAACACATCTTGGAATTCATGCAGTAACTCGGTAACTTCACTCATCATCTCATCATCCCAATAATCTCCTACATTAGCAAACTTCGGAGTAGCTTCAGTGCCGATATTTGTTTTGCGAAGCTGCAATGATTGATTGAACGGGTTACTTGGTGCAATATGTGGTACCACATCATGACTTCCTTTAGATTCAGGAATGTTAATATTCTGGGGGTCATCATCATCCTCTGGTCATCCACTGACATTGAAACACTCCATGAGAGACTGCATCTTCCTGTGGGTGTGCGGGTCAACAGAGCATTTCACCGGAACAACTTGAAATATCACATCGTGGATGAGCTGTAGGGAATTATGGACATCAGGGTTGGCATCCGCAAATGTGAAGGTATGAGTGAAACAGATCGTTAACTCCCCCCATGTGGTAATATCTCAGCGTAACTCGGTTGCAGTATAGCACGAACGTGGTATCTCTTCCAAAGTATGGACAAAAGCATGAACCCACTTGTCTCTGGGTCGTGTGATCCACAACCGTTGACACTCCATCACATGATCACCAGGATCAGTTTGGCCATCATACTTGCCAGTGTGATAAACCTCAGTATTTCCAAACCATACCATCATCAACCTTCGACATTGTGACCAATCTTTAATAAATTTCTTATGCGTTGCCCACCAGAGTGCTGGAGCAGCCTTCAGTGCTTCCTCCAAGGCAAGCAGTCACTGTGGTTCTAGAGCACGGTCTTCAAATTCTGCTAAAAAGGTGTCTAAGCCAGGAAACCCCTCATAGATAGGCAAGGTGATCATTTCTGTCACGACACGACATAAAGATTGCGTAACTAAACCAGACTTCCAAACTGATACTTCATGTATGCGATTCTGCCAATGTTCCAATGCATCATCAGAGTCGGAAGACGCAGAGCTCTCATTGCACCACTCCAACACACCATGAACAGTGGGATGAATGTAATCCTCTGAAATATTAAATGCGTGATCCAAACTAGTGTGATCGTCGTCTTTGACAGGCTCAACATATCCGCATCCTTCAGCTAGATCCAACGGAGCGATAACTCAAAAATCGCGGTTCTCAAAAGTCATCATGGGCTTCCTGAAGTTGATTACAGCTCCACTATCATTAGCCCATCCTATCCCCAATAGCGTAGGATAGGAGCTTCCTCCATCAACTACCTCAATGACATCAAGGTCGGCATAAGACTTCATTCCCTTGATATCAATTGTGAGCTGCGAAACTCGCCCAATAGGTGTAACCTTCGCATGGTTAGCCAACCATAGCTGCCCAGGAGACCAGCTCAATGGGGGACTCCCCATTTTCTACCACACCTACTTGGTTAAGATGTTAACATCCGAACCAAGATCAAGAATTACAGAATCAACATCATAATCTATGATTTGAATATTCATTCGCATTCCCTTGCCAGTCTTCCCTCGCTGTAAAGAGTTTACTGCCGACTCCTGCCATCCTTTTGGAAGTCACTACAGCCATCCCTCAATCTCAACCAGAGAAATCGGGTCTCGTGCTAATGACAAACAGCCTTCAAGGAACTTCTGCGGTATTCCTGGTGGTGGTCGATTGGGATATGACGTAGCATCAACGATAAGTGGCAGATCGCAAACAACAGCCTTACCGTGATCTTTATCCAAAGTGCAACGTGCCTCCATGAACGTCTCCCGCTCTGCATCAATGTCCAAATTTACCGTCTTTTGACCAGCCAAGCGAATGAGCGGTCGCGAACCATCTTCCCGTGTTGTTTTACCTCCACGAGTGACAACAGGCACCGAAGCATCTTGCGGTCGCGGTTCTGTAGAAATAGTCACAATATTAGCACCCTGTGTCTGGTTCTGCTGCAGATTCCCTGGTTGATTTACATTTGGATTAGCGTTCGGCCGTGGTCGTGGGGGCTGGTTCTGCACTGGTTGCTATGTCGGGTTCTACACTGGTTGCTGTACTGGGTTCTATAGCTGCGGAGTGTTTCCAGCCTGCAATCTGGTAATCAACTACGGACAATTATCAACTGTATGATCATTACCAGAACAAAACGTACAATGATTCTGCAGTAGTGGGCAGTCATGCTGATAATTCCCCCATACCGCACAGTGGTAACATTGAACAGGTCCATGACCACCTCGGCCTCCTCCTCCACGACCAAATCCACCACCGTATCCGCCCCTGTAGCCTCCCCGATAGCCGCCCTACTGCTGATACTAAGGTTGGTTAAACTGCTGCTGCATGGGTGCTGGCGGCATTCTTGGCCCTTGTGGTGCATACTGCAGTTGTTGCACATACTGGATGCGGGGTGTTCACCGGTGTATATTGCGGCACAAACTGCTGTGGTTGCTGCTACTATGGTACAAACTGCATATGTGCTTGAGGCATCGGTTGATCTACCTGCGGCTGTAGCAGTGCAACATGCTGATCATCTTTGACATAGAATGCATCACATATTCTCTCCTGTAGCAACCCATATGCACGACAATCCTTGTCATCATGTCCTACCGACTTACAGAAGGTGTAATACAAATTTTGTGGAGTTGTGACCATTTTCTGCATATACGGAAAACTATCATGACCGTGCCCAAACACTTGGCAGACACGACACCACAGCATACTGCCGCCATTCAACGGATTGGATGCACCTGAGACCAAATAGTTACGAAAATCTCGGCAATCATCTTTCGCATGTCCCTCTCATCGACATCACGTACACCATACTTCATCGCGCTATTCTTTGTTCTTCTTTAAATCTTGAAATTGTATAGTTAGGTTAGCAAGCTATGTCTGTATCTGTGACATCCCAGCTACATTATCTCCAATTGGTGATGCCTCCAATCGCATTGCAATATCCAAAGCTTCGCTAGGTGTCGATATGTTTTGTTGCATCAACGGCAACCAAATGTGGGGTAGCAGTGCCGCGATGAACCATTCTTTATGTTGGACACCACTCATATCAAAACTAACCTTTGCCATCAATGTCTTGAATCGCTGGTCGAAGTCCCATACCGTCTCATTGGGATACTGCTTAATTTCCTTCAATTCAGTAATACACTGGGCTTCTGACTTAGGTCATCTAAATTCAGGAATCAGCCCATCCCAAATTTCATTCAATGACTTATCTGGCGTCCTCGTAGGGACTAAGACAAATTTCATGAACCAATCTAATGCATGACCTCGCAGCGTCGTGGCCAACTGTCCCTTCTTAACATTGGCATCAGTGATCTGTTTCACGGTCCAGACCGCTTCACACAAAAACCAATATTGCTCTGGATTATCTGTCGCACTGCCATGGAACAACGGTAGCTTAGCATCATTTCCCGCCATCTTGGGCTTCCTTCCTCCTGTCGCTATATTACTATTACCAATTAACTTGTGTGGCGTCGATGCACTTCGATGGTGTCGAAGTAGTTTTTCTTGATGGTTGAGAGATAGTGAGCGGAGCTATTGGCACGTTGTTGCTGGGGTTCGGTCCTACCTCTATCCTGGGTGTAGCCTGGTTATCCCTATTAGGACTGTGAGGTCGCTTCATCCCATGTGGCCTTCCTTCATGGTCTTGTAGTCTGATCGCAGAAGGACCTTCTCCTATCCTCTGCCTCTTTTTCTATCGAAACCTTGCTCCTCCCCTCGTAAGGCCACTTTCTTCCTCAGCGTCACTCATAGTCTCCTCATGGTATGCACCCATCTGCCCCTTTACCATTTCATGCACCGTTCTCGAACAGTCGCGGTACCCACGGCCCCCACCCACCAGGCTGTCTACTGATCAAGGTGCATCTTTAATATACCTTTCTTGCAGATTAGCATCTTAATCGACAGTTGGAGTGATAGTAGAAACCTTACCCTTGGTCCGTCAAAGAAGTATCTTTCAGCTTCACTATAGGATTTCTTCGTATCGACTGCAAATTCTGTAATATATCCTTCCAAAATGCTATCAAGCCAAACTTCGACAGCCCACGATGCCTTATTATCGACTTCTTGTAATTCCTGAATCAGTTCCGAGGTCCAAGTCGTCGGTTCACCACCTTGGAAATTTCTCTTCTGGAAGGTCGGCTTTGACAACCATTCGTACAGAATAACCGGGAATTCATAGAAAAACCATTGATGCGATCCGTCAGGAATATATCTTCCTACCCAGTGATCTATCATCAGTCGCGTGTTCTGAATTTCTTCTTCAACGAACTCTTGCAACCTCTGATCGAACCATTTTTGTGTCTCCGGCTTCATTGGGTGCCACAACATGGCTTCTTCCTACTATGCACACGGTCCCATAAATGGAACCATTTGTTGACCGAATCGCAACCTCACAGTCGACAGGGGTCCACCGACTGTCGACCCATACTGCAGTCTCCCTGGGCACCGGCCCGGGCACGTTTGATCCCACCCAGCAACACCAGCAGAGCGGATGAGGTCTCAACCGAGGTGTCCAGGAAGAGCTGACGAAACCATGTTTCCGCCGAGGGAGGAGGCAAGTTGCGGCACTCTTATACTAACAGCAATTCCAAATATTCACCATGAAGTTCTAGCACACCGCAGCGTTTAACATTACCAGAAATAGAGATCACATATTACTTTAAGTGCAGCATTTTCACATAGAGAGATAACGCATTATTGTAGCATTCACATTATAGCAATAGAAAACAGATAACTACATTAACAATAAGCAATAACATAGACATCGAGCAACATTACACATAGATTGCACCAAATCATCATCCTTATATTACTTTGCAAACCAAAAGCAGTACATGAATCTCTATGTAACATCCGCATTATCTCTATCAATCTTCGCATACAGCACTTATCTCTATCCACCACTATCTCCTCTAACACTTACAATTCTCCTCTATTTATAGTCTTCCGCCGATTACAATACTTGTCCACTTACCTAACCGACACTTGTGGACAATCGACTAACTGACTTGCTCTAATGACCCAAAAACCCACATACCACGGTACAATGACTCAATATTACAAAATATATGACCAAAAACGCGCCAATTGCGGTATACTTGACTCAATATTACAAAATACATGGTCCAAGTGACCCAAAATCCACCAAGTGCGGTATCCTTTGGCCCAAGATACTCCTTTTGCGCCTTCCTCCAATGTGTCGTGGCATTAGCAGTACCGCGATCTTTCCTCATCAAACCACCTGCCAACAAACTAAAACAAGACAAATTTCCGAAATCTAAATCACCTACAAAGAAAAACAAAACAAAACAAAACAAGCTACGTACAATTCCATTAAAAAATTGACTAGGAAAAATATTTTTTGAGAATCTGCACATTCACTGGGAATGTTTTGGCTTGTCCTTCTAGTGTTTGCAACTGAAAAGCACTAAGCCCAAGTTTGTATGTGATAGTAAATGGTCCTAATAAAAAATCTTGGAATTTCGTGTGTTCACCCTTATTTTTGTGAAATTTAGTTCACACCAAGATCTTATCAAGGAATTACACTCACTCATAGAAGATCTCACACAACTAGTCAAAGACACAAAAAATACTCACAAAGATACAATTCTGTATTAACTTCTCATGAGTAAACATCAGCCAACCTTTGGAAAATAATAGGATGTTGTTATATACCATTGCAACATAGATTCGAATGGCTAAAGATGCTCATCCCCACTAGGTGGCAAGTGTGTCTCCCAAGTCACTCCAAAGGCTCACGAATCTCTAAATTAGTGACCTGAAGGTGATGTATGATGAAAAAAAATGCCAAATCACAATTTTGGAAAGAAGAAATATGATAGAGGATGTGGGGTGCAATAAACAAGTTTCCTAGTTTGACTAACTTCCCCCCCTAGGGCAAAAAGCAGTAAAAAGCAGCAAAAACTCAGAAATGCGCCTTTCCTTCCATATCTTATCCGGAATCTATTGGAAATGCACCCAAGTGGTCTAGGTAGCTTGTGGTTGACACTTTGGAAGTATGTGGTCCCCCCAATTGTGCCTTGTGGTTCACATAAGGCAATTTTCTAGTCTATTACATAGGTAATTAACCATAGAAGATTAATTAATGCTACAATATAATTAAATGACATAGTAGGAAGATTTAATATTCTAACACCCCCTCATAACTCTGACTTTATGGTCTAAATATCAGAAAATAGAAATACTAAGGGCCCAGTAACAAGACTTGGTCACCCTGTAGAATACTGTCAGTCCACAAAACAAGGATAGAAGGAAAATCTCATGGGAAAAACCTTCCCTCAAAAAATCGACATATCAAAATTGAAATATTGCTAATCAAACCTTCACTCCACGACATGTTCAGCCATCCCAGGTAGTGATCTAAGATAGCTGAAAGTCTTCTCAGTAAAATCTTTGGTGAAGATGTTTGTAGTTTGCTCACCTATTGGGCAATACTGCAAATCTATGATCTGGTCATGCACTAGTCCTCTGATGTAGTGCATATGTATCTCAATATGATTGGTCCTTTGTCTCTATACTGGATCACTTGAGAATCTTATAGCACTGCCATTGTCACAAAATATGATAGTAGGAGTACTAAATGCAATCTCAAACTCTGAAAGTATCCCCTACAACCATACACACTGGGTAGCAACATTAACTACTCCTCTGTACTCGACCTCTACTGAAGATAGTGCTATGGCACTTTGTTTCTTGCTAGAAAAGCAAACTGGACCACCTCCAAGCATGAATACAAATCTAGATGTGGATTTCTTGTCAAGGCTATCACCATCCCAATCTGAATCAGTGAAGCTCAAAAGATCTAGGCTAGAATCTGCAACATAGTGAATCCGATCACTCTTGGTGCCCTGCAAATAGTGCAAATTTATTTTTGCAACCTTCCAATGGAGCTCATGTGGCTTCTCCATGTATCTAGATTCCACACTCACAGCATATGCAAGATCAGGTCGAGTGTGAGTCAAATAAAGAAAGCTGCCAACAAGCTGCTTATACAAGGTGTTGGCAACCAAAGGTGTAGATTCTACTTCTTACATTCCAACTCCTGAAAGGAATGGAGTCTTAGAAGGCTTGCAATCAGCCATCTTGAACTTCTTAAACAGATCAGATGCATATTTGGACTGAGATACCTTTGTTCCATTCTCTATTTGAGAAATCTCAAGCCCCAAAAACTACTTAAGAATTCCCAAGTCACTCATGGAAAAAGCTTGGTGCAAAGTTGTCTTCAATGAATCTATTTGATCAGTAGAGCTATATGTGATCAGAAAATCATCAACATACAACACTATAATCATTATTAAACCATCAATTAGCTTCATATAAGCATTTGGATCAGATTTTCACCGAACATAAGATTGTGACAAGAGACACTTGTCCATTTTGGCATACCAAGCACTGGGGGCTTGCTTAAGCCCATATAAGGACTTCTTCAACCTGCACACAAAGCTAGGATCTGATGTATACCCTTCTAGCTGCTGCATATAAATCTCCTCTTCAAGATCCCCATGGAGAAATGCACTTTTCACATCCATGTGGTGCACTTCCCATCGCTTGGATGTTGCAATTGCCAAAACTAGTCTTATCGAAGCCTTCTGTGCAACAGGGGAAAAGGTTTCATTGTAGTCAATGCCTTGTACGTGTGAAAATCCCTTTGCTACCATCCTAGCCCTATATTTCACTTTTGTACCATCATCTGCACATTTGTTTTTGTAGATCCACTTACACCTTACCAATTTTCTTCCTGCGGGGAGCTTGACTAGCTCCCATGTTTCATTCTTCTGCAATGACTGAAACTCCTCATCCATGGAAACCTTCCATATTGGGTCATGTGAAGCTTCCTCATATGTCTAAGGATCAAAATCTATCATCATGAAACACTTCTAAGAAAGGAAGGGTTCATTCACATTGAGAGCAGTCTCAAATTGTGATCTAGTCCTCCTTGTGTCCTGAGGATTGCCCACTAGTTCACTTGCTGCTTGCAAAGTATTAGAAGCCCATTTAGGCTTTTTAGGTGAGTTAGCATCTGCAGTAAAATGGTCCTCGTCACCATAAATATCAAAATCAAAAAATTCGATGACATCACTTACTTCTTCTTCAGTCGGTGGTGAAGATGGATCTCCAATTTCATCGCTCTGTGAGGGCACCTCTTCAAACTAAACACTCCTTTCTATGAAGGATTTTTGAGTGCTCATGTTCAGAAACTTATACATGTTAGTGTTATTATCAGCCGAAGAGAAGTTCATCACTAGATTGAAAGAGCATGTCAGAGGAAAGAGCTAGAGTAGTAGAAGGAATGTATAAAGCAAAATACTTCATGCCCTAGCAGCCGGAAGGTATGTGGTTGAAGATCAGAAAGGTTTGTCATGAGCCAGCTGAAAGCAGGTGCGGTCAGGACTCTTAAACGCACTTCATTTTTTCAGCTCATATGGTCCCTGACAGAAAACCATCGATGATGTGTGATAGCTTTATAGATGTTCAGAGGCCTCAAGACGGTATCAGTAGACCACTTTTTGAGGGCCCTGAAACCACCTAGACGTCATGACGGTTTTATAAACCATAAAGCACTAGACAGGGAGGCCTTGCATCAAGTGGAACTCATTCTTTAAGGACTTGCATCTTCCTGGCTTAGATCTCGAGATCTCCTGGAAGAAAATTAATGGTCGTAAAAGATTCAAGCGGTTAAAGCTACGAGATGTTTATCACACCCAGTCCACCCCTGAATCAAAACCACGGCCTCCATGTGGCAGTCCCAGGATCGTTCAGGGGGATTGAAGCGGGTTTCCTAAACCACTCTTTCTGGGGCCTGAAAATTGTTAATGGGTTTTTTGTCCTGTCATCCTCGCTGTCACTTTGAAGTGACTCTTCCTAGTCATCATTACTACCACCGGCACCGTATAAGCTACTGTCTACTCTCAGCATTCAAAGTCCGAAAGGATGGTCAAGTAATCATTATGCTATTATAGGCACTGTCATCAATGATCGTTCAAGCAGTACTATCAATACTGCATGAGCTGACCTATTTTGTATTTCAAGGCTCCCAAATTTCACCAGTCCGGAGTGCAAAGCCAAAGACATGCAACTTGTTCGGGACTGATTAATTCAGAGCTGAGCAACAGGGGTTCCCAATGGCGCATTTCATCTCAAGAGGAGGTCCATTAGGAGCACTGAAAATTCGGATGACTAGCGTCCATGAGAAGCCTGCAAATGCACACTCGCAAACAAGCAGACAGGAGAAGCTCGAAGTATCACCCAAGATGACTAAGGAGAGTTCAGCTATTTCATCAGTTAAAAGGGAGATGGGCCTTCCGGAGGCAAGAGCACGGAAGAAGGGGACATGCCGGTCCGAGCGAAGGATGATCAGATGGTGAAGCAGTAGCACCTGAGCAGTTTTTGCGAAGCAATGATAGAATTAGGTCCTATTCCACAGCTCGACATTAGAATTGAACTTTTGTCCCATCGAAAGCAGGGTCCGAGAGAAAAGGACTTGGACGAGACGGAATAAATAGGTAGCAGAGGTCCGCAAAATTGCATTCTTCATCAGTATGGTAGCATCTATGTCTTCACCAGGCTGTATGCGATCCAGCAAGTGTTTTAAAGGTTCCTGATAAGCTTCGAGTAGCGTTATGTCGTTAATACCTTATAATTTAAGGTGATGCGAACTTCGTCGAGCCGGACATACTACTTTGCTAGCAAAGTGGTCCTGGGTCATAGTCATAGGATAGCTAGTAAATTTCCATATGACTGATATTGTAACAAACTCTGTTAGGGAGAATAAACCGAAAAAATAAAAATAAAATAAAAATAAATAAATAAATAAAAATTAAAGCTGTTGAGTTGTAACTGATTGTAACAATTTATGTTTTAGATAGTAGGAAGGTTATATATAGCCAAGTAGGAAGTAGCCAAAGGGTCGGCTCTATTTTTTAAGAATTATTACTTCTATATTGGACAGTTTCATCAATACAGAAAGAAACATATCATTCCCCTATCTTGGAGCTTGATGGATTCAAAGTTTTGATGTGCATAGTTAGTACCTTCTATTTTTTTCATCTCTTCCATTTATGTATGATCTACAGACCTGTTCTGAGCTTTATATGAGTGCTTATGCTTAAATGTATTTCTTCTAAGATGATTAGTAATTGAAGTATTCATGTTGATTTATATTGAAGCGATATTCTCTTATTATTCAGTGGCATTCTATGTTCATTTTGTTAAGACTGTTGCATTCCTCTCCCAAGCTCAACACGTCATTCTATAAATGTAGGATAAAGCTTTACTTTTCATAGTACCTTTATCTTATACCATTTCATTTTCCGTTTTCCACTCAAAGTCTGATTTCTTGGCACATTGAAATACTGCCCATTCATATTTCAAGATTGGAATTCCACATTGTTTTATGTTAGCTATGTTTTGATTTAGTAAAGTTTTCAAAAGTGATTATTGATGCCCAGGAAGTTCTAAAGACAGCCTTAGAACGTCTCTGGGACTAACATCCTTTTTGGCGCCGTTGCTGGGGAGGAAATCAAGAAGATAGATCTTCCCTAGGTATAATGACAATATTATACGTTCTCAATTTCTTAGTGGATGAAATTGGGGTGCAGGCTGTAATCCACTTGGCGACTCCGCAGTAGAAAACATGACATCTGGACGAAGATACACTCGCCAGAACCCAAGCCACGAAGAATTTGTGGCCCTTGAAGACTCAGTTTCTTGGAGACATAGACATGGGAGATACCAGTCTACTTCACCAAGTTATCAGCAGAGATTCTCCTCCCCTTTGTTCGGCACCCAATTCCCTCAATTCGAATTTATTATTCGAACCCCAGCAAACGAACCTTTTTCCCTAGATTCTCGCACTCGTGATTTTCCTAGTTTTCGAAAGATCCCGGCTGCAAACAAAGAAGTTTCATCTCATTCTGATCCTACCAATCCCCTCATTACCTCACAAGTAGTAATACCAAACACCAGCCAGTCCATGTCAGGAGGAGGAGGCGGAGGACCTCCACCACCACCCAGAACACCAAGATGGATGGCAAGTCGGCATGGACCCCTGCAGTTACCCACTCCGCTAAATGATATGCCTACCCATTACCTGAAGCTACTGCCAAAGTATGATGGCAGTAAAGGGACATCTGTCGATGACCATGTGGATCGATTTCACGATTTCACGGATAACATCCTGATCGAGCATGATGATGTATTTATGAGAATTTTCGCTCAGTCATTAGAAGGAGAGGCTAGAAAATGGTTCAGATCTTTACCTAATGCCTCCATTAGCACTATGGAAATCTTGGAAACTACCTTTGTCAAGAAATGGGGAGTTAAATGGGACAGTTTATATTATCTAACATAATTCTCTGCCCTGAAGAAGAGTGGCTTTGAAAATCTGGTCGATTTCACTGCAATATCTAACAAACAGTATTTCAAAATCCCTGAAGACATTTGTCCTACTAAAGTCGCAGCTTGAGTCACTTATGCAGCCACTTTCCCTTCATATTTCGCCATAACGTTAAAAGAAAGAAGAGTAATCTCGCTCAGTGATATGCAGGACGATGCCATCGATGTTGAAGGAAATATGAGAGTAGGAGGCAAGTTTAAAATGACTAATGATACTGAACCCAAATACAAAGGGAAGGCCAAGGAGGAATGGGTATCTTCAGAATTAAGAGACTCCCAGTACACAAATATTGATGAGATGACCTATATCATCAAGAACCTATCAAACAAGGTCACTAGAATGGATATGGAGGGTAACAATCCTAATCGACAGTCCCCTCCCCGTCCTCCAAATCAGTTCAGGAGACATTTCAATCCATAGATGGAATATAGAGAAAAAATAAATGATGAACAACCACTAAGGCCTCTTTTTCGTGAAAAGGAAAACAATATGATCGAGATCGTTGAAGAGGAAGGTTATGAATATTTTGAAGAACAACTGAATTAGGTGGAAGAAGATTTCCACCTCATGCACCTTGCCAGAGAGGACTATGAGAGTTCACTATTATATGACGAAGATGGAACATATCTTTTGTATTCCCAAGAAAATGATGAGTTCCCTAATGATCATCTTGTTTCTCGTAGCAGTTAGCCTAAAAAAATGCAAAAGAAGTACAACTTAAGACCAAGGCCAGAAGCAACAAACAAGCAGAGTGGACCTATTGCTAGAAAGTTCCTGTGAAAGTTAGCTCAAACAAAGTCCCCTCAAGCAGCCTCCTTACCCAATAAGAAAAACTCCCTAAGGATAAAGAAGTCGAAACCATGATCCCAGATATCCTAAATCAGCCAGGTACAATCCCCCATAAGAGAGTAGAACCAATCCCTAGAGAAGGGCACACCTCTTTCAGTTTGGAACAAGAGCTGAACAAATTAAAGATAGCAGTTCCCTTGACTGAGTTAATAAGAAATCGTATGTACCAGGGCCAGATTGACAAGATGTTGGCTAAAAGCATTGATCAACAAGATTCCATAAATCTTAATGATGAGGCTCCCTCTTTTCAATGTGGCCCACGCATCGATAGTAAATAAGAGCCCACTTCCCCGTTTTACGTCACCCTGAACGTACATGAGAATCTTTTTCACAACTATATGTTGGATTCCGGGGCATCTCACAATCTAATGCCCAAAGTTATCATGGAATAGGTGGGACTGGAAATCACCAGGCCTTATCATGAACTTTATAGTTTTGATTCCAGAAAGGTAAAGTGCATAGGGATGATAAAATACATGGTGGTCACTCTTTCCCAAATACCAGCCAAAAGCATAATGATGGACGTGGTGGTAGCAGATGTCCCAGCTAAATATGGTATGCTCATGTTAAGAATCTGGGCTAAAAAGCTAGGAGGAACCATGCAGATGGACATGAAGTATGCTACGATACCCATTTTTTCCCGAGAGACCAGGAGGTTATACAGGGAAGCCATGTTCACCTATGTTATAAGCGACCAGGATAATCAGATGAATTATCCTATATACATTGTTGATGAGAACATGGGCTATTACAGACTATCAGTAGGAGACCCAGTTGAAGAAGAGATCGCACATGTTGAAGCGACAAAACCAGCCGCTGGAAATGTTCGGAACCAAGTCTGGAAACTCTTTTTCAATGGGGCATCCGCCAAAGATGAATCTGGATCCGGCGCGGTATTTACATCACCATTGGGGGATGAAATCAATCTATCTCACAAGATAGATTTTGACACCACCAACAATGTCGCTGAGTATGAAGCACTCATCCTCGGTCTCTGAACGGCAAGAGACTTGAGAATTACTAATCTGGCGGTTTTTGGTGACTCTAATCTCGTGGTAAATCAGATTAGAAGTGTTTATCAAACCAAACACCCCAAACTCATAGCATATGGCAATCTGGCTTGGGATCTTATTGAGAACTTCTTTGATGCCTTTAACATTACTTTCGTCCCTCGGGAATAAAATCAATAGGTCAATGCTTTGGCCATGATGGCAAGTTCTTTCAACCCTCCAAAAAAGCCGAAGATAAACTATGAAGTTGAAATGAGATACCATCCCTCCATTCCCGACAACATCAAAAGTTGGCAGGTTTTCGAGGATGACCAACAAATTAAGCGCTTTTTGCAACTGGTTGAAGAATTCTCAAATACTGAAGTGGATGGAAATTTCGGAAAATAGAAGGAAGTAATTCATAGGTAAAAGATATAGAAGGCTCTAAATTCACGCAGTAGACCACGAGTCACAAGGTCCTGCCATTAAAAAATAATTTCATTCTGAAAGGACTTGTTCCATTAGAGCAGTTGTTCGACAAAAATGATGTCCCGGCCAAACCAGCAATACAGCCAACCGCGGAAGCCATATAGGAGGTAAATCTTGGTACCGTGGAGGATCCCAAGCTCATCAAACTCTCTCAGTCCCTCATGAGCAAGTAGAGGCAAAGGTATGAGTATTTTTTCAAAGATTATGCAGATGTATTTGCATGGAAGTATGAGGACCTCAGAACCTATGATACTACCATAATACAACATAGGATCCCCTTAAAGCTTGATGCTAAGATAGTGAAACAAAAGTTGAGGCAGGTAAACCCTATCTTGTTTCCATTGATTGTGTTGGAATAATTAAGTCTTCCTACATGTCATTTAATTACATAAGATGCATTAATTAATCATTTATTGGTTAATTCTATGTAAAGACTAGGAAATTGTCATTGTGCGGACCACAAGGCAACATGGAAGGCTCAAAATACATCCAAGGTGTGTACCACAAGCCATCTAGGCCACTTGGGTGCTTTCGTAAAAGATTCTGGATAAGATTTAGCTAGGAAAGTCGCATTTTCTGAGTTTTAGTTCTTTTTACTGCTTTTTACCCTATGGGGAAAAGCTAGTCTACCTAGGAAACCTGTTTTTTACACCCATGACTTTCCTTAATGACTTTTCCTTCCAAAATTCGTATTTGGCATTGTTTCCCATCATACATCACCTTCAGATCACAATTTAGGCAATTCGTGAGCTTTCGGGCAGATTTGGAAAGTCAACTTGCCACCTGGGGGGGATGGGCATTTTTAGCAAGTCTGATAAAGAGATGATTCTTTTGGCATATTTATCCATTTGAATTACTGATGTAATGCTATTTAACAGCATCCTATTACTTTCATATGGTTGGCTGATGTATTTTATTCATGAGAAGTTAATACAGAAATCTACTCTTGTGCATAATTTTTGTGTCTTTAACTAGTTGTGTGAGATTTGTCTTATGAGAGAGTGTAATTTTTTGAATAGTTCTTGGATGTGAACTGATTTCACATGGTATCAGAGCCATCAATATATTCCTTTCATCTTTGATTGTCTTGAAGGATCCAACAGTCTCAGGAAGGGCGCATTGATCAATTCACCGGGTGAATTCTATTCTCTATATGGCGCATTTTGGAATCCATAAGTGTTCTAAAATCAATCCTTAAGTTTATTTCATAGGAGCAATGGATCACACATAGTATATCATACTCACTCCTTTCAATTACTTCATTGGAAAGCACAGATGGAGATTCTACTGAGGAGCAAAGGGCTCTACAGGGTGACCATGGAAACCGAAGCTGAGCCAACGTCAGCAGTAGAGAAATCGAAATGACACAATTGAAGGGATGAAGCCTCTGGGATGTTATGTCTCACTACATCTAGATATATTCTATTTCATCTTGATGGCCTCACTTCACCCAATGAAGTATGGCTAAAACTTCAAGAATTGTTTGGGAAAACCGATGAATTGAGAGGCCACCAATTGGATAAGGAGCTAGTCTTTTTGAGCCCGCAAAATTTTGATAATCTACAAGATTTTTTCTCCAAATTTAAATATCTTGTATTGCAGCTGAAGCAATGTGGTATTGAGAAGAAATATGAGCAATTAGTTTTGGCCATTCTCTCCAAGATTGGCCCCGACTATTCAATCTTTGTCTTGACGTTCCATTCCACCCGGAAAGCAATTAAAAATTGGAAGAGCTTGACACTTTCAGAATTCATGGATTCTTTGACACAAGAACAAGACAAATTGGTCTTGATGGGAGCCATTAAAAATCCATCCAAAGACCACTGTCTGAATGTTGGAGATTCAAGGGGTTCGAAAGGAAAGAAGAAGGGCAATTTCAAGAATCCCACCAGTGAGGAAAAGACAAGCAGATTTCAAATGGAGAGACATCCAACTTCAAGAAGAATCCGAACAAGAAGAATGAGAGGACAAAGTGCAATTATTGCAGCAAGGGATTTCATCTTGAAATATCTTGCATGAAGAAAACCATTGACCAATTGACTTCACTCTTGGAGAAAGCCAACATTCCTCTTCCAGAGAGCGCAAGGAGGAAGGATGGAGGACAGAATTCCGATGATAAAGAGAGAGTTCATGCATTGATGGAAAACACTTCATAACCTTCTTCATTCATCATTGATTCCAGTGCATCAAGACACATGGTGTCTACAAGTAAGTTTTTCACTTCACTTGACTCTTCCAGTGGTCCAAACGATGTATTGGGAGACAATTTTGAAACTTCTAGCAAAGGAAAAGGTAGCATAGATCTCGAGTTTGGGTCATTTAATAATGTTTTGTATGTCCCCGGACTTGTTGCAAACCTATTGTCAGTCTATCAGATGACCCATACATGGATGCCCAAAAGAGTAACCTTTACCCCCAATGATGTTGAGATAGTAGAAATTTCAACAGGAAAAATTATTGCATTTGGTACTGCTGATCACTGTTCTAGAATTTACAAGTTTTCTCATTTTGTGCCAAACCCCTCACCTTCTTCTCTGTTAACCCATGCCAATGAGTCCAAAAAACTATTCCATGAAATATTTGGCGACCTAAACTACAAATACCTTTCCCAAATTCATGAGAAAGAGATGGTTATAGGGCTTCCCAATATCAAATTTTCCGAAGGTGTCTGTCAATCTTGCATCCTAGGAAAACACCCTGAGCATAAGTATGGGAGATCCACCACTGAGAGAACCACTACACGATTCAAACTTATACACACTGACATATCAGGTCCATTACCTCATGAGTCCTTGAATCATGCAAAATACATTCTCACATTCATAGATGATTTCAGCAGGTATTGTTGGATTTATTTCATCAAGCTAAAGTTAGAAGTTTTTGGTTTGTTCAAGCTATTCAAAGCCTCAGTTGAGAACCAGTCTGGTAGGCATATAAAAGTGCTAAGATCTTATAATGGTGGTGAGTATGTGGAATCAAATTTTCAGCAATTTTGTGCTTCTTCAGGGATATAGATGGAACATACAGTTCCTTATACACCTCAAGAAAATGGGGTTGTTGAGAGGAAAAATAGATCTCTTAAGGAGATGGCCACATGTATGATTGAGGAAAAAACTTTGTCTCCTAAGCTATGGGATGAAGCAATAAATTGTGCCATGTATATTCAGAATAGAGTGCCACATAAATCACTCAAAGGTGTCACTCCCTTTGAAGCTTGGACAGGGAACAAACCTGACATCGCTCATTTCAGGACTTTTGGCTGAAAGGCTTGGGCTAGGATTCCACTTGAGAAGAGGAGGGATATGCAGCTCCAAATCCAACCATGTTTATTTGTTGGATATTCAGAGGACTCAAAAGGTTATAAGTTTCTAAACATGACCACTCATAAATAATTCATTGAAAGAAGTGTGCAGTTTGAGGAAGAGCCCTCTCAGAGTGCTGAAATTGGATATTCATCTTCACCACCATCTAAAGAAGAAGTAAGTAATGTTCTTGATGTTTTTGATTCTGATATTTCTGATGATGAGGATCTGTTTGTTGCAGATTCTAACTCACCTACAAGGCCTAAGTGGGCTGCAAAAACTTTGTAAGCAGTAGGTGAACTAGTAGGCAATCCTCGGGACCAAAGAAGGACTAGATCACAGTTTGAGACTGCTCTCAATGTGAATGATCCTTATCTTTATGAGAAATGATATGTGATTATAGATTCTGATCCAAAAACATATGAAGAAGCCTCACATGACCCAAGATGGCATATTTCTATGGATGAGGAGTTTGAGTCATTACAGAAGAATGAAACTTGGGAGCTAGTCAAGCTCCCAACAAGCAGAAAGTTGGTAAGGTGCAAATGGATTTATAAGACCAAATGTGCAGCAGATGGTACAACCATTAAATACAAAGCAAGGCTGGTAGAAAAGGGATATTCTCAGGTCGAAGGACTTGATTATAATGAAACATTTTCACCGGTGGCTCAGAAAGACTCCATTAGACTAGTTTTGGCAGTGGCAGCTTCCAAGCGATGGGAAGTACATCACAAGGATGTGAAAAGTGATTTCCTCCATGGGGAGCTTGAAGAAGAAATATATATGCAGCAAACAAAGGGGTACACATCAGATCCAAACCTTGTTTGCAGGTTGAAAAAATTATTGTATGCACTTAAGCAAGCCCCCAGGGCTTGGTATGCAAAGATGGACAGTTTCCTGCTATCACAATCTTATGTTCGGTGTAAATCTGACCCAAATGTCGATATGAAGCTTGTTGATGGTTTTATAATCTTAATAGTGTTGTATGTTGATGATTTGTTGATCGTAGGTGATAGCACTGAACAAATAGTATCATTGAAGACCGCAATGCACCAAGCATTCTCCATGAGTGACCTGGGAATTCTTAAGCAATTTTTGGGGCTTGAGATTTCTCAAACAAAAGATGGAACCAAGGTATGTCAGTCAAACTATGCTTCTGATCTATTAAAGAAGTTTGAGATGGATTATTGCAAGCCTTCTAAGACTCCATTCCTTTCTGGAGTTAGACTAGATGATGCAAAATCTACACCATTGTTTAACAACACTTTATACAGACAGTTTATTGGCAGCTTGCTGTACTTGACACACACTCGACCAGATCATGCTTATGTTGTGAGTGTGGCATCAAGATACATGGAGATACCACATGAGATACATTGGAGGGATGCAAAAGGAATCCTTCATTATGTGCAGGGCACAAAGAGTGATGGGATTCACTATGTTGCAGATTCGATCCTAGATCTCATGGGCTTCACAGATTCAGATTGGGCTGGTGATAGACTTGACAGGAAATCCACATCAGGATTTGTATTCATGCTTGGAGGTGGCCCCATTTTCTGGTCCAGCAAGAAACAAAATGCCATAGCACTATCTTCAGTGGAAGAAGAGTACAGAGGAGCAGTGAATGATGCTACACAGTGTGTTTAGTTGCAGGGGATTTTGTCTGAGTTTGAGATTTCTTTGAGTACTCCTACTGTCATTTATTATGACAACTAGAGTTCCATTAGAGTTTCATGTGATCTAGTACAGAGGTAGAGGACCAAGTACATATAGATTCATATGCACTACATCAGAGGCCTAGTGCATGACCAGATGATAGATTTGCAGTATTGCCCCACAGGTGAGCAAACTGTAGATATCTTCACCGAGGCTTTCACAGAGAAGACATTCAGCTATCTTAGATCACTGCTTGGGATGGTTAAACATGTGGTGGAGTGAAGGGTTGATCAGCAACCTTTCAATTTTGACATGTCCATGTTTTGAGGGGATGTTTTTCCCATGAGGTTTTCCTTCTATCCTTGTTTTTGTGGACCAACAGTATTGTACGGGGTGACCAAGTCTTCTTACTGGGCCCTTAGTATTTTATTTTCTGATATTTATGCCATATAAGCTAGACTTATGGGGGGGTGTTGGAATAATTAAGTCTTCCTACATGTCATTTAATTACATAAGATGCATTAATTAATCATTTATTGGTTAATTCTATGTAAAGACTAGGAAATTGCCATTGTGTGGACCACAAGGCAACATGGGAGGCTCAAATACATCCAAGGTGTGGACCACACGACATCTAGGCCACTTGGGCACTTTCCTAAAAGATTCTGGGTAAGATTTAGCGAGGAAAGGTGCATTTTCTGAGTTTTAGTGCTTTTTATTGCTTTTTACCCTATGGGGAAAAGCTAGTCTACCTAGGGAACTTGTTTTTTACACCCAAGACTTTCCTTAATGATTTTTCCTTCCAAACTTTGTATTTGGCATTTTTTCCATCATACATCACCTTCAGATCACAATTTAGTCAATTCGTGAGCTTTTGGGCAGATTTGGAAAGTCAACTTGCCACCTAGGGGGGATGGGCATTTTTAGCAAGTCTGATAAAGAGATGATTCTTTGGCATCTTTAGCCATTCGAATTAATGATTCTTTTGGCATCTTTCATGAGAAGTTAATACAAAAATCTACTCTTGTGCATAATTTTTCTGTCTTTGACTAGTTGTGTGAGATTTTTCTTATGAGAGAGTGTAATTTATTGAATAGTTCTTGGATGTGAATTGATTTTCACAGATATAAGGGGAAGTAAGGAATATTCTTAATGCAAAAATCATTATCCCTCTAAGATATTCGGAATGGGTGGCTAACCTTGTACTGGTCAGAAAGAAGAACGAAGAGATCCGGCTATGCGTCGATTTCAGAAATCTAAATAAATGCTCGTTGAAGGATAACTACACCTTTCCCAAAATGGAGCATATTTTGAAAAAAGTTGTAGGGTCAACCCGAGTATCTATGATGAATGGATTCTCAGGGTATAACCAGGTTGCAATGCACCTAGATGATATGGAAAAGACAGCCTTCACCACACCATGGGGAACTTTTATGTATGACAAAATGCCTTTTGGCCTTTTGAATGTTGGGGCGACATTCCAAAGGGCCATGGACAGAGCATTTATAGGAAAAAAGGATAGGTTCATTGTTATATCCCTGGATGATATGACAATTTTTTCTAAATCTAACCAGGAGCATCTTCAGCACCTGAAGCAAACTTTTGTGAAGTGCAGAAAGTATGGCCTGTCTCTCAATCCAAAGAAGTCATTTTTCACCATGATGGAAGGAAAGTTGCTTGGTCATATTATTTCCAAAGACGACATGAGGATATACCCGGAGAGAGTGGATTTTATTAAGTTGATCGATCTCCCACAAAATAAAAAGGAGGTACAATCTTTCATTGGTAAAATAAATTTTTTCCGAAGATTTATTCCCAACTTTGCTGAAATAATGAAAGAAATTACTGACATGCTGAGAAAAGATGCTGAGATAAAATGGACCATAGCCATGAGAAATTATTTTAAGCAGATAAATAAATCTCTAGGAGAGCCACCTGTTTTGACTAGCCTGGACTACACCAAAGATTTCTTAATTTTTCTTTTTGCTCTGAGGTTACTATTGCAGTAGTCCTTTTGCAAAAAAAATCAGGAGGGGCATGAACAACCCATTTCTTTTTTCAGTCGATCCCTGAGAGATGCGGAATTAAAATATAGCACAATGGAGAAGCAGGCCTATGCACTAGTTAAAGCACTCAAGTCTTTCAAGAGCTACGTTTTGCATTCCAAGATCATCGCTCATGTCTCGGCAAGTACCATTAAGGATATCTTATGTCATCCTGATAGTGAAGCGAGAAGAGGAAAGTGGATCTCGAAGATCCAAGAGTACGATATAGAGATTAGACCTACCAAGTTGGTAAAAGGACAGGGGTTAGCTAAACTACTAGCAGAATCAAATTATCAAGCCCTAGAGATTAATTTGATCGATCAACTCCTCGAGCATGGAAATGGGGAAGATCAATAGAACCTTCCCGATTAGGTAGCCTAAAAGTTTATAAATTCAGAATGGTACAGGGACATAGTCTACTATTTGGAGCATCTTACCTATCCCCCCGAAATGGAGAAATCTAAGATAAGATCCCTCAAACTCAGAGTGATCAAATACTGTGTTCTGGATGGTTATATTTTGTAGAAAGACCCACTGGGCATCCTGCTCAATTGTATTGTAGAAGAGGAGATCGAGGTCATAATTAATGAATTTCATAAGGGTATGTGTGGAGGAGATCATGCGTGGAGAGCGATTGCTCATAAGATATTGCGAGCAGGTTATTTCTAGCCCACTCTATTTTTGATACCAGTAAGATCGTCAGGGCATGCAAGGAATGTCAAATGTTTTCCGGAAAGAAAAAGCTGCAGTTGTTACCTCTAAAACCCATCAGGGGGGAAGCACCTTTTCAGTAGTGGGGCCTTGATTTTATCAGGGAGATAAATCCACATTCTAGCAGCCAGCATCGATGGATTCTTACGACCACTGATTACTTCACAAAGTGGGTGGAAGCTATTCCCACTAAGAATGCAAATGGCTTAGTTATCATAAGCTTCCTGGAAGAAAATATATTGGCAATATTTGGCTGCCCAAGGAAAATACTTACAGAAAATGCTCCAGCTTTCAAGTCATATAAGATGATAGATTTTTGCCAAAATTATAATATTGAATTGATCCATTCAACTGCATACTACCCACAGGGAAATGGCTTGGCTGAGTCTTCCAATAAGAGTTTGGTTACTATTATTAATAAAATGCTCAGCACAAACAAAAATTCCTGGGACTCCCATTTAAAATTCGCAGTATGGGCAGATAGAATCAGCATCAAGCGGGCTATATGCACTTTGCCATTTCAGTTGCTTTACGGAAAGGAGGTTGTTCTCCCGATTCAGTTGGGCCTCCCGGTAATGAAGCTGCTACAACAAGAAAACGAGGAGCCAGATGATATGGAAAGAAGAATCCAGCAATTGATAGAAATTCAACAGGTCAGGGAACAACTCAATAACTCCTCTAAAATCTACCAGGACAAGATGAAAGCAACTATTGACCGAAGGGATGTTTCCCGAGATTTTCAGCACGGAGATCTTGTTCTGAAATGGGATGCTAGAAGAGAACCAAGGTCTAAGCATGGGAATTTCGACAACCTATGGCTAGGTCCTTTCAAAATCGTCACAGTTCAAGACAACATCACATATTAGCTAGCTCAACTAAATGGTGAAAGTTTTGGGAACCCTGTGAATGGGAGATTCCTAAAGCGGTTCTTTCATTACTAGTTCCATATATTAGTCTGTGAATGAAACCATTGTATCATACTTGTAACATACTTTTATTTCCTTTATGTTATTTAAACAATTATGAGAAGTTTTGTGGCCTATTCTCTCATTATCTTTTTGTAGCTATGTTTCTATTTTGAACAATCATGACTCTAGAACCCAATGGTCTAAAAGGCACCGGTCTACTATTCTCAACCTCTCCTAGAAGAAAGAGGTTGTCCACACTAAAGCCAATGTTAATGTTATTATTATCCCAAGAGAATTTCATCGCCATATTGAAAGAGGATGTCAGAGGAAAGAGATAGAGCAGTAGAAGGAAAATATAAAGAAAAATACTGCACGCCCTAGCAGCCGCAAGGTATGTGGTTGAAGATCAGAAATTTTTTTCATGAGCCAGCTGAAAGCAAGCACGATCAGGACTCTTAAACACACTTCATTTTTTCAGCTCATATGGTCCCTAACAGAAAACCACCAATGATGTGTGTCAGCTTTATAGATGTTCAGGGGCCTCAAGGCGGTATCAATAGACCATTTTTTGAGGGCCCTAAAACCACCTAGCTGTCACAGTAGTTTTATAAACCAGAAAGCATTGGACAGGGAGGGCTTGCGTCAAGTGGGACTCATTCTTAAACGACTTGTGTCTTCCTAGCTCAGATATCGAAATCACCTGGCAGAAAATCAATGGTCATCAAAGCGTCACGAGGTTAAAGCTACGAGAGGTTTATCACACCCAGTCCGCCCCTGAATCAAAATCATGGCCTCCATGTGGCAGTCCCAGGGTCGTTCAAGGGGCTTGAAGTGGGTTTCCTAAACCACTCTTTGAGGGGCCTAAAAACCGTTAATGGGTTTTCTGTCTTTTCATCCTCGCTGTCACTTTGAAGTGACTCTTCCCAATCATCGTTACTACTGCCGTCACCGTACAAGCTACAGTATACTCTCAGCGTGCAAACCCTGAAAGGATGGTCAAGTAATCAGTATGCTAGTACATGCACATTTGTCGATGATCGTTCAAGCACCACTATAAATACGCCACAAGCTAACTTATTTTGTATTTCAAAGTTCCCAAATTTAACTGGTCTAGAGTGCAAAGCCAAAGACATGTAGCTTATTTGGGATTGATTAATTCAGAGCTGAGTAATAGCGGTTCCCAATGGTGCATTTCATCTCAAGAGGAGACCTATCAGGAGCACTGAGAATTCAGATGACCAACATCCATGAGTAGCCTGCAGATGCACACTAGCAGACAAGGAGATAGGAGAAGCCTGAGGTCTCACCTGAGATGTCTAAGGAGAGTTCATTTATTTTGTCGGTTAAAAGGGAGATGGGCCTTCCGGAGGCAAGAGCATGGAAGAAGGGGACATGCTGGTCCCAACAAAGGATGATTAGTTGGTGAACTAGTAGCACCTGAGTAGTTTTAGTAAAGAAATGATAGAATCAGGTCCTGTTCCACAACTCGGCATCAGAATTGAACTTTTGTCCCATTGAAAGCAGTGTCCGAGAGCAAAGGGAGTGGACAGGATGGAAGAAATAGGTAGCAGAGGTCTGCAAAATGACATTCTTCATCAGTATGGTCGCATCTATGTCTTCACCAGGCCGTAGGCGGTCCAGCAAGTGTTTTAAAGGTTCCTGATAAGCTCTGAGTGACGTTACATCGTTAATACCTTATAATTTAAGGTGATGCGAACTTCGTTGAGCTAGACATACTACTTTGCTAGCAAAGTGGTCCCCAGTGACAGTCATAGGATAGCCAGTAAATTTCCGTATGACTGATATTGTAACAAACTCTATTAGGGAGTATAAACAAAAAAAACTTAAAGCTATTGAGCTGTAACTAATTGTAACAATTTATGTTTTAGATAGTAGGAAGGCTATATATAGCCAAGTAGGCAGTAGCCAAAGGGTCGACTCTCTTTTGTAAGAAGTATTACTTCTATATTTTATAGTTTGATACAGAAAGAAACATATTATTTGCCTATCTTGGAGCTTGATGGATTCAAATTTTTGATGTGCACATTTAGCACCTTCTATTGCTTTTCATCTCTTCCATTTATGTGTGATCTGCAGAGTTGTTATGAGCTTTATATGAGTGCTTATGCTTAAATGTATTTCTTCTAAGGTCATTAGTAATTGATGTATTCATGCTAATTTATCTTGAAGCGATATTCTCTTATTATTCAGTGGCGTTCTGTGTTCATTTTGTTAAGACTGTTGAATTCCTCTCCTAGGCTCAACTTGTCATTCTGTAAATGTAGGATAAAGATTTACTTTTCACAGTACCTTTATCTTATACCATTTCATTTTCCATTTACCACTCAATGTCTAATTTCTTGGCACATTGAAATACTGCCCATTCATATTTCAAGATTGGAATTCCACATTGTTTTATGTCAGCTATGTTTTGATTCAGTAAAGTTTTCAGAAGTGATTATTGATTCCCAGGAGTAGTTCTAAAGACAGCCTTAGAATGTCTCTGGGACTAACAATACCCTTTAGGGTCCTTTGAATATCCAACAAATAAAAATGGTTAGCTTTGGGGCTGCAAATCCCTCCTCTTCTCAAGTGGAATCCTAGCCCAAGCCTTTGAGCCAAAAATACTGGAATGAGAGATATTAGGTTTGTGCCCTGTCCAAGCCTCGAAAGGAGTGATACCTTTGAGAGATTTGTATGGAACCCTATTCTGAATGTATGTGGCACAATTTATTGCCTCAGCCCATAGGTTGGGAGATAATGACTTTCCCTCAAGCATACAAGTGGCCAACTCCTTTAGAGACATGTTTTTCCTCTCAGCAACCCCATTGTGTTGAGGTGTATATGGAACTGTATGTTGCATCTAAATTCCTGAAGAGGCACAAAATTGATGAAAATATGATTTCACATATTCACCACGATTATCAGATTTGATAATTTTAATATGCCTACCATACTGGTTCTCAATTGAGGCTTTGAATAGCTTGAACAAACCAAAAACTTCAAATTTATCTTGATGAAATAAATCCAAGAGTACCTACTAAAGTCATCTATGAATGTGAGGATGTACTTGGCATGGTTCAAAGACTCATGAGGGAATGGACCTGATATGTCAGTGTGAATAAGTTCCAATGGTGCAGAGGTTCTCTCAGTGGTGGATCTCCCTTACTTATGCTCAGGGTGTTTTCCTAGGATGCAAGATTGACAAACACCTTTGAAAATCTGATATTGGGCAGCCCTATAACCATCTCTTTCTCATGAAGTTGGGAAAGGTATTTATAATTTAGGTGGCCAAATATTTCATGTCGTAGTTTTCTAGACTCATTGGCATGGGTTAAAAGAGCAGAAGGTGAGGGATTTGGCACAAAGTGTGAGAACTTGTAGATTCTAGAACAGTGATCAGCAGTACCAAATGCAATAATTTTTCTTGTTGAAATTTCAGCTATCTCAACATTATTGGGGGTAAAGGCTACTCTCTTGGGCATCCCATATGGGTCATCTGATAGACTAACAATAGGTTTGCAGCAAGTCCAGGTACATATAATACATTATTAAATGACCCAAAATCGAGATCTATGCTACCTTTTCCGTTGCTAGAAGTTTCAGAATTGTCTCCCAATACAATATTTGGACCACTGGAAGAGTCAAGTGAAGTGAAAAACTTACTTGTAGACACCATGTGTCTCAAAGCACCAGAATCAATAATGAATGAAGAAGGATTGTATGTGCTTTCCATCAGTGCATGTACTCTCTCTTTGTCATCATATTTTTGTCCTCCATCCTTCCTCCTTGTGCTCTCTGGAAGAGGAATGTTGGCTTTCTCCAAGAGTTGAACCATTTGGTCAATGGTCTTCTTCATGCATGAGCTTTCAGGATGAAATCCCTTGCTGCAATAATTGCACTTTTTCCTCTCATTCTTTTTATTTGGATTCCTTTTGAAATTTGAGGAGTCTTCATTAATTTTGTGCTTGTCTTTCCTCTCATCGGTGGGCTTCTTGAAATTGCCCTTCTTCTTCCCTTTCGAGCCCTTTGAATCTCCAACATTCAGACATTGGTCTTTGGATGGATTTTTAATGGCTCCCATCAATACCAATTTTTCTTGTTCTTGTGTCAAAGACTCCATGAATTCTGAAAGTGTCGGGCTCTTCCAATATTTAATTGCTTTCAGGGTGGAATGGGAAGTCGAGTGAAAAATTTAGTAGTCAGGGCCAAGTTTGGAGAGAATGGCCAAGAATAATTGTTCATCCCTTTTTTTAAATTCCACATTGCTTCAGCTGCAACACAAGTGATTTGAATTTGGAGAAGAAATCCTATAGGATATCGAAATTTTGTGGACTCAGTGAGACTAGCTAGTTAACCAATCGGTGGCCTCTTAATTCATATGTTTTCCCAAACAATTCTTGAAGTTTTAGCCATACTTCATTGGGAGAAGTGAGGCCATCAAGATGAAATAGAAGTTCCCTGGATGTAGTGATACAGAGCAACCCATAGGATTCATATCTTTGATTGTGCCATTTAGATTTCTCTACTACCGGAGTTGGCTTAGCTTCAGTTGCCATTGTCACCCTATAGAGCCCTTTGCTCCTCAGTAAGATCTCCATTTGCGCCTTCCAGTCAAAGTAATTGAAGGGAGTGAGGATGATCTTCTGTGAATGATCCATGGCTGCTCTGAAATAACTTATGGGCTGATTTTGGTATACTTCTGGATGCTCCAATGCACCCTGTAGAGAATAGAATGCACCTAGTGGATTGATCAATGCGCCTTCCTTGAGACTAGTTGAATCCTACAAGACAATAGAAGGAGAAAGGAAATGCTTGATAGCATTGATACCATGGGAAATTTAGTTCACACCAAGATCTGATCAAGGAATTACACTCACTCACAGAATATCTCACACAACTAGTCAAAGACACAAAAAATACTCACAAAGATACAATTTTGTATTAACTTCTCATGAATAAAATACATCAGCCAACCTTTGGAAAATAATAGGCTTCTATTATATAACATTACAACATAGATTCAAATGGTGTAATATCCCAAATTTTGGCTGACTAGTTTTGATGTTATATATTGACCTTTTTTGATGTTATATATTGGGCTTAAAGCCCCAACACATATGATGTATTTGGATTATGGGGTATAATCCCTAGTGCACATGATTCACTTCTTTTATAGATTTACATATTGGGCGTGGACCCTAACAAATGCAGATTATTGTTATATATTGGGAAAAAATCCCCAATGTATTGATTTATGTTTTATTATGGGAATTGGGTACAAACCCCAATATACTGAGATGATCTTTTGTTACATACTATGCAGATTTATGTTTACCTAGTTGATTTATATGATGTGTTGAGCGTGGACTCAGGAACACACAGGTGACCTATGTACTGGGCATAAGCCCCGATGTACCTAGATGATTTTATAACGTACTGGGCGTAAGCCCCGATGTACGTAGAGTGTTGGGCATAATCCCTGGAGCACTCCAAGCTTGATAATGAATACCGGATCCAAGGCCATTGGTACATTCTAGTTGTGCTTCAAAACCACATTCTAGTAGTAGTGTTGAGCGGGAGGCTCTGGAATTGCGATAGTGTAACACCCATGTGAGAGTTGCTTGATTTGAAGAGCAATCGGGCTTATTTGATGTTAAAAGTGTTGAGTCAAGAAGACTCTGAATAACACTTCTATTCATCACATTTATTTAAATTGGTTAAATGAATCATTTTATATCTACCATGAAGGACTACGGGAACTACCATGTTAAACGAGGGAATCCAACATGCAAGAGAGAGACCTAGAGGTACCTAACCTAGCCAACTATCCAAGCTTGCCAAAAGACCTTGTCCAAAGAGTTGGACCTTGTACTTAATATTCAAATCAAATAATTATTATGGTATGTACATAATTAAATCAAAGAGTTATCATAAGTAATTATTGAATAATTAGATTTATTATTTATAAAACAAAAGAATTCTTATGTAAATAACATACATAAAGGTTATACGTAAGATAGTTCTCATGTCACTATTATTATTAATATTATTAGTATTATTATTATTATTGGTGATCTAACTTAAAGATACATATAACAGTAACAAAATAAAGATCCTATATAAACTAGAAGTGAATAATTAAATAAAATATCTTTCATAAATATTATAATTTAAATTAAATTAAAAGTTGAATATTATTACTTAAACTCAAATAGATATATTCCAAACACACTCACTTATTTAAAGAAGGGAAGACCCCAAGAGAGGGATCATCTTTCCTACTACCATTCTCTTATGGTAATAGAAGAGAATTATTCTACAGAACTGAAGCAGCCTACTATATTTTCCAGACCTGATCAGCAGCTTACCCTAGGGCCTCTACTTCTCTTATTGCATGTTGGAACCAGCTCGGGGGGATCCAGTTAGAACCAAGAATGGTCTAAGGGTCATGGTTCGGAGGAACATGGTAGCCCCAGAGTTATCCAGTTAAAGATCATCTTACAAGTCAGCTAGGTCCATACATTTTTGCATTAATTAGTGTTTGAGTGTGCAGGTCCTGCAAGGCAAGATCAAGCTCCAAGAACTAGGTATGAATTACAAATTTACATATAGCTCAATTAGATTTAGAAATTAAAGTAGGAATTATTATGTAGCATTCATGTTTCTGTACAATATAGTTTTATTTCCTTTTCTTTTATGGAGCAAGGGCCAATTGGCATGGGCTCTTAGGGTTTACGTTTTAGGATCGAAATTTCATTTAAATATTTCCGTTGAATTCAAGATTCTGCCCTAAATGCTGCAAAGATATAGCAGGGCTAGCCTTACTAGCCTGTGCTAGATACCTACATATATAAATTCACTAGTATCAAACTTTTATTTAGAAATGTTGATATATGAACTATTAAAACAAAACGAAATCGTATTATTTTCCAAACCCTCTTACTGTACATTTAGATTATTAAATTACAAGAAAGCTAGGGTTTAACCTTTACCCATTAAAGATTCAAAACTCAGTTTCCAAAACAAGGATCTCCCAAGGATCCACGAAACCAATGTAGAAAAACTCAGTAATTTGCATTTATTATTTTTACAGGAACATAAATAACGCAGGTCAAAGCTTTGAAATTATCCATCGACTTAGCACATTTGAGATCACTGATATTTCAAACCTACTGTATAGAAACACCCACGGTGCATGTAATTTTCTAAGACAAACCAGCTATCAAAGCACGATTTCCCTATCTAGGGTTTTCCAACAAATTCATTATTCTCCTTGTCAGAAGTACAACTTAACTTGAATGAAACCAAACATTTCAAATAGAGATCAACGCATATTCGAACACCGCGATTTTATTAAATAATCTTCCATTAAAACAAAAATCAACCCACAGAGAGCTAAATACATCTTTCAGAAAGAAGCCATCCACTGGCCAACATACATTCAAAAGTGAGGTATGCTCTCAATGATTCACATTCACATAACTATCAATAGAAATTCCTTCATGCCAAAACTAAAACACAGAGCCATCACACCTTAGAAATTACCAGAATAGTTCAAGATCATTCTATCTGCTAGTGGCACGATTTTTATCCACCTTAATCCTACGCCTAAAATACTTAAAAACGAAACTTATAGGAGTACCAAAGCTTCCACAAAAATCATTTGGTAGAAAACACCATTTCCATTACATACTTAGTAAGAAATGCAGGTAAAAATCCAAATACCAGTATTTTATTCAAAACCCCAAAATACACGATGTGGGTAATTTCCCATTAAAATATTTAAAGATCTTTACATAGCCATATTTTCAACTACGAAACCCTCAAGGGTTTATCCCATCATAAAAAAAATAAAAACATCATAAACATTGACTAGGTCCAAAATCCCATTTAATCCAAATCGATTTCCTTCTAGCTACTGGTCAAACCAAAGGTGACCCAATGGAACTTCGAATTCAGTTAGAGTGAGCCCAAAGGACTCAACGAAGCTACAAAATTAAAGAGTTCAAAGCTATAGAACATTGCAACTATAGATATGAAAGGAAAGAATGGATATTGGTAGGACCTGGGCTTACCAGTAAATGCGCCAAACTCCCAATCTTCCTATCAGTTGCTAGGACCCAACACCGAAGATACCCATACCTGCAACCTGCTAATGAATCCATGAAAACGAGACGTTAGATAGTGCAACCCATGGTTATTATAATGAATGTCTTTTCAAAGTGTTCCTTAGAACTTTTAAATCATAGAACTAGGACCTTGCTAGGTAGTTGATGTAGATAGTTTAGGGAAGGTCCCTCTTATGCCTGCAAACATAATCCAAGTAATTTCTTTAGAAAGATTGCTAAGTAAGCACGGGATAACTCATCCCTTACCCCTCGACAGCTCCACTAGTTGCACGACTACTAAATCCAAAGATTCCAGATTTACTCATAGCCTTCTCATAATGTTCATCAGGCCTAAATTAGTGATTCCAAACTAGTTTAAACATTTAAGTGAAACCAAGTATACATTTAAGATTTAAGAGTGAAGTAACTGGAAAAGACTTTAAAAGTGTTATACTAATAGTAAAAACTGTCATGTAGATCATACATGGATGTGCTATGCACCTCATACTACCTTACTTCATCGCTTCCGCAGAAAACATAATTTGTAAAACCAACTCTCTTAGAACATAGTTTCTCATTGCTTCAAACAAATACTGATATAACTTCTCAGTACTGAAGCTAATTTGCAATACATTATTTGTTTAGGCAATGTTAGTAGTAAGTGAATTTTTTTTTAATTTTTACTATTTTTAGGGACAACACAAGTGGTATCAGAGCCCAGCTACAATACTAAGTGACCTATTGAGCTCATTACAAGAAGAACACCACTGTAGATACTTATAAATCAAAAGCATACATTTATGATTTTATTTTTTATATGTGTATATGAACTAACATATTTCTGTTCTTAAAAATTGATATGACATTGTAGGAACAATCACAGTTTGAGTATGAACACTAAAAAAGACAACAACATACATGGGAATTTGAATTCCCCACCATGAGATCAAGAGATTGTGGTGGAATTAAACTCAGATTTAATGAAATCAATGCAAAATCTTCAAGCATAATTCCAAATTTTTAGAGATGATAATATGCAGGAAAGACGAGAACAACAAGCTATAAATGAAGCTCTGCTTCAGATCTTAACAGGGGCAAAACCCCGCGAACAGTCCACATTTTCAGCAAATACATTCAAAGAAAGAAACTGTCACACAAAGAGATCTACTAGTCCTAAAGAAGAGGAGCAGGAAGAACACATACCTGATTCAATGGAAGAGGACTGTAAGAGCTCTTCCAATGATGACAGATCACCACCTCCTTGCAAGAAAAGGAGGAAAAGTGATGACAGTTTACAAGTAGAATTCAGAAAGATTAAAGCCCCAACATATGACGGAGAGATAAATACTAGGGAGAAGGATGAGGAGTGGCTGTTAGGGATGAACAAGTATTTCAAAGTCCACAACTATTCCAGTGTAATGCAAGCATGACTAGCCATCTACAACCTGAATGGTAAATTGGCCAGATGGTGGAGAGACTTGAAGCATACCAAAGGACAAGAAATCAGGGACATAAAATTGGATGCTTTCAACAAAATATTTCAGGACAAATACATGTCTGAAAGATTCTTTGACAAAAAGATCAAAGAATTCCATGAACTGAAAATGGGCTCCCTAACTATGGAAGCTTTCATCAGCAAATTTTTGGATCTGCTCCATTATGTTCCTTATATAAAAGATGAAAAAGTCAAGATACAGCAATTCTTGGGATGTCTACCACCAAATTTTAGAGAGAAGATTGAATTTGACATGCCCAAAACCCTAGACGTGACTTTACACAAGGAAAGACTCTAGTATGAACATGGAAAACCAAGAAATGATAACATAAATAGAAACAAAGATAGGTTCATAATCGTTTCCGATAACCAAAGACCGGGATTTAGACCGCCACCGTACTGGAGACAAAACAATAGTTTCCCTCCCAACAGAGGCTTCAACTAACCTCATGCACGACCAAATGCACCCCCACCGCATGCCAACATACCAACTTTCAACAAGGGGGAAAAGGATGCCCCACCAACCATTACTTGTTTGAAATGCCAAGGGCCCCACTACTTCAATGATTTCCCTAACAAGATCGTTGTATTTTTACACAGTGTCCAAGCAAAACCGACAGTAGGGTACATGGAAAGAACACCAAAAGCTTATGCCGCACTTGATGGCCGACAAGCAGATCACTAGGCCACTATGGTTGAAATTGAGGGTAAGATCTCAAACAAAGCCATTTCAGTTTTAATAGATCCCAGTGCATGTCGAATTTATGTTTCCCCTAAGATAGTAACTACTTGTAGGTTAAACCGAGAGAATCACGAGAAACCGTGGCTAGTACAGGTAGCCATCGGTACCAAGCGGAAAGTCTCCGAACTAGTTAGAACTTGTGAAGTAGACTTAAATGGCTTCCCAACCAAGGTAGAGTTGAACATTTTACCACTAGGGTCTTATGATGTATTTATAGGCATGGATTGGTTGGAAGAACATCATGCCCTGCTTGACTACTTGAACAAGTCAATACTATGCACGGATAACCAAGGGAATCAAAAAATGATTCGAGGTATCCCTAAGAAAGTGTCTATAAGATAGATATATGCATTACAAGCAAAGAAATGTGTAAGAAAGGGTTTTAAACTCTTTGCAGTCAACATTCGAACTATAGAAGCTGATAGGGAGCATAAGATTGAATATTTCCGAGTCCTTGTAGAATTCATGGATGTATTTCCCAAGGAAATACCTGGGATACCACCCAAACGGAACCTAGACTTCTCCATAGAATTAACACTTGGTTCCGTACTAGTTTCCAAAGCCCCTTATCACATGAATCCACCCGAATTGGTGGAACTCAAGCTTCAGTTACAAGAGTTGGTCGAGAAAGGTTATATCCGACGTAGTGTGTCTCCCTGGGGAGCACCAATACTCTTTGTCAAAAAGAAGGATGGGACGATGCAGATGTGCATCGATTACCACCAACTCAACAAGTTAAATATCAAGAACCGTTACCCACTTCCTAGAATTGATGACTTGTTTGATCAAGTTAGAGGAGTGAAGATCTTCTCCAAGATCGACTTACAATCTGGATATCATCAGGTGAGAATCCATGAGGAAGACATCAGTAAGACCATGTTTTGAACTAGATACGGCCATTACGAGTTTGTGGTGATGCCTTTCGGTTTGACTAACGCACCTGCCAACTTTATGTGCATGATGAACAACATCTTTAGTAAATACCTAGACAAGTTCGTTCTAGTCTTCATCGACAACATTCTGATCTACTCCAAGAATGAAGAAGAACATGAAGAACATCTCCGGATAGTGTTACAAATACTACGAGAACATCAACTATACGCCAAGTTTAGCAAGTGTGATTTCTACAAACCCCAAATACAGTACCTAGGGCACATAATTTCATAGAAAGGGATAGTAGTCGACCCCAAGAATATTAAATCCATAGAAGAATGGCCTACCCGCACATGTCTAACCGACATAATATCATTCTTAGGGTTAGTTGGGTACTACCGAAAGTTCGTTGGGAACTTCTCTCAGATTTCTTGTCCTATGACAGCTTTGCAGAAGAAGAAAACCAAATTTCTTTGGACGACAAAATGCGAGGAAAGTTTCCAAAAGTTAAAGCAAATTTTGACTAGTGCACCCATCCTATGGATTGCTGACCCCGATGGGGACTTCGTGGTTTGCACAGATCCAAGCAAGGAAGGGCTCGGTGGAGTCCTTATGCAAAATGACTTCGCTATCTGTTATGAGTCAAGTAAGTTGAAGGAACACGAATAGAACTACCCCACACACGATCTTGAACTAACCGCCATTATCCATGCCTTGAAGATGTGGAGGCACTATCTTATCGGAAAGAAGTTCCTATTAAAGACGGACAACATGAGTCTGAAGTACTTATTTGACCAACCTGACCTAAATTCCATACAATCAAGGTGGCTAGCCTTCCTTAGTGAGAACCACTTCGAGCTAAAGCATATAAAGGGAAAGGATAACAAGATCGTTGATGCTTTAAGTCGATGGGCCCATATGTTATATGAGGTGACCGTGAGTCAAACTAACTCAGATTTGCACCACAGGATTAGAACGGCATGTCGGAGTGACCGATTCTATGGTAATATCCTTAAAAAGATCAGGGAGGATAGGTTATTCCAACAACAAAAAGAGTATAAGATAGACGAATCGGGACTGCTATGGTCAAAAGAGAGACTTTATGTTCCAGAAAGCGGAGACATTAGACCTAGCATCTTCACAGAATTCCATCAGAATCCGTATTTGGGACATCCGGGATATCAAAAGATGATATCAATAGTAAAGAAACACTTCTTTTGGCCTAAACTAAAAGTCGACATAGCTTTATTCATTGCTAAGTGCTAGGAGTGTCAGTTGGTTAAGGAAGAACACCAACACCCTTCGGGACTACTGCAACCATTACCCATTCCAGAGTGGAAGTGGGAGGTCATCAGTATGGATTTCATAATAGGTTTACCAAAGAGTAAGAGGCAGAATTATTCCATCTTTGTAGTAGTAGACAAGTTATCCAAAGAAACACATTTTATACCAGTAAAGTCTACCTACAAATCTGTTCACATCACGAACATCTTCCTAAAGGAGATTTTTTGATTGCATGGGATACGTAAGGAAATCATTTCTGATCGAGACATGAAGTTCACTAGAAACTTCTGGAGGGCATTGTTCTCTAGTTTAGAGACACAACTACATTTCAGTACCGTGTAGCCCCCCCAAACCGACAGACAGATGGAACAAGTAAATCAAATCTTTGAGGATATGCTGAGCATGTATGTTATGAACAACCCCACAAAATGGGAGGATTATCTACACCTCGCAGAGTTTGCTTACAACAACGGATACCATACCTCTACCAAGATGAGCCCCTTCGAGGTACTCTATGGCAGGAAGTGTCAGACACCTGTAACTTGGGATAGTCCAGTAGATAGACTTATGCTAGGCCCCGACCTACTAAAAGACTTGGAGCATCTAGTCTCCAAGGTACAACAAAACTTGAAGGAGGCACAAGACCACGAAAAACGTTATGCGGATAAGAAAAAAAAATACAAAGTTTACCAAGTCAGAGAACATGTCTTCTTAAAAGTAAATAAAAAAGAAGCTCTCTTAGCTTGGGGCGATGCAGAAAGCTAGCCCCCAGATTTTGTGGACCCTTTGAGATACTAGCCAAGAAAGGGCCGGTAGCATATGAGTTAGCCTTACCGGCTCATGTAAAAGCTCATAATGTTTTTCATGCATCCTTACTAAAGAAATATGTACATGATACTAAACATATGATTGATTGGTCCTTATTACAGGTGGAACTCGAAGGGGAATTCATGTCGGAGGCCCTCCACATTCTGGACAAGACAGAGGTCCAACTTAGGAGAAGGACCATCACCCAGTTGAAAGTGCAATGGAGGCATTTCAGACCAGAAGATGCTACTTGGGAAAATGAGATAACCATGAAAGAGGCATACCCCACATTATTTCATGAATTCATTTCTAGCGCCTATAACACTGAGATGGTGTTGTTCTAAGTGGGGAGGGATGTAATATCCCGAATTTTGACTGACTAGTTTTGATGTTATATACTGACTATTTTTGATGTTATATACTAGGCTTAAAGCCCCAACACATATGATGTATTTGGATTATGGGGCATAATCCCTAGTGCACATGATTCACTTCTTTTATAGATTTACATATTGGGCATGGACCCTAACAGATGTAGATTGTTGTTATATACTAGGCAAAAAGCCCCAATGTATTGATTTATGTTTTATTATGGGAATTGGGTGCAAACCCTAATATACTGAGATGATATTTTGTTACATATTGTGCAGAGTTATGTTTACCTGATTGATTTATAAGATGTGTTGAGCATGGACTTAGGAACACACGGATGACCTATGTACTGGGCATAAGCCCCAATGTACCTAGAGGATTTTATTACGTACTGGGCATAAGCCCCGATGTACGTAGAGTGTTGGGCATAAGTCCTGGAGCACTCCAAGCTTGATAATGAATACTGGATCTAAGGCCATTGGTACATTCTAGATGTGCTTCACAACCACATTCTAGTACCAGTGTTGAGCGGGATGCTCTGGAATTACACTAGCGTAATGCCCATGTGAGAGTGTTGAGTTAAGGCTCTAAAGAGCACTTGGGTTTACTTGACCTTAAAAGTGTTGAGTCGAGAAGACTCTAAATAACACTTCTATTCATCACATTTATTTAAATTAGTTAAATGAATCATTTTCTATCTACCATCAAGGACTGCGAGAACTACCATGTTAAACGAGGGAATCCAACATGCAAGAGAGAGACCTAGTGTTACCTAACCTAGCCAACTATCCAAGCTTACCAAAAGACCCTGTCCAAAGAGTTGGACCTTGTACTTAATATTCAAATCAAAGAATTATTATGGTATGTACATAATTAAATCAAAGAGTTATCATAAGTAATTATTGAATAATTAGATTTATTATTTATAAAACAAAAGAATTCGTATGTAAATAAAATGCGTAAAGGTTATACATAAGATAGTTCTCATGTCACTATTATTATTAATATTATTAGTAATATTATTATTATTTGTGATCTAACTTAAAGATACATATAATAGTAACAAAATAAAGATCCTAGATAAACTAGGAGTGAATAATTAAATAAAATATCTTTCATAAATATTATAATTTAAATTAAATTAAAAGTTGAATATTATTACTTAAACTCAAACAACTATATTCCAATCACACCTACCTATATAAAGAAGGGAAGACCCCAAGAGGGGGATCATCTTTCCTACTACCATTCTCTTATGGTAACATAAGAGAATTATTCTGTAGAATTGAGCCAACCTACAATATTTTCCAAATCTGATCAGTAGCTTACCCTAGGGCCTCCACTTCTCTTATTGCATGTTGGAACCGGGCTGGGGAAATCCTGTTAGAACCAGGAATGGTCTAAGGGTCATGGTTGGGAGGAACACGGTAGCCCCAAAGTTATCTAGTTAAATATCATCCTACAGGTCAGCTAGGTCCATACATTTTTCCATTAATTAGTATTTGAGTGTGCAGGTCCTGCAAGGGAATATCAAGCTTCAAGAACCAGGTCTGAACTACAAATTTACATATAGTTCAATTAGATTTAGAAATTAAAGTAGGAATTATTATGTAGCATTCATGTTTCTGTACATTATAGTTTTATTTACTTTTCTTTTATGGAGCAAGGGCCAATTGTCATGGGCTCTTAGGGTTTACGTTCTAGGATCGAAATTTCATTTAAATATTTACGTTGAATTCAAGCTTCTTCCCTAAATGTTCAAAATATCTAGCAAGGCTAGCCTAAATAGCCTGTGCTAGATACCTACATATATAAATTCACTAGTATCAAACTTTTATTTCGAAATGTTGATATCTGAACTATTAAAACAAAACGAAATCGCATTATTTTTCCAAACCCTCTTACTGTACATTTAGATTATTAAATTACAAGAAAGCTAGGGTTTAACATTTACCCATTAAAGATTCAAAACTCAGTTTCCAAAACAAGGATCTCCCAAGGATCCACGAAACCAACATAGACAAACTCAGTCATTTACGTTTATTATTTTTACAGCAACAAAAATAATGCAAGTCAAAGCTTCGAAATTATCCATCAACTTAGCACATTTGAGATCACTGATATATTCAAACCTATTGTATAGAAACACGCACGGTGCATGTAATTATCCAAGACAAACCAGCTACCAAAGCACGATTTCCCTATCTAGGGTTTTCCAACAAATTCATTCTTTTCCTTATCAGAAGTACAACTTAACTTGAATGAAACCCAGCATTTCAGATAGAGATCAATGGATATTCTAACACCACGATTTTATTAAATAATCTTCCATTAAAACAAAAATCAACCCACAGAGAGCTAAATACATCTTTTACACAGAAGCCATCCACTGGCCAACATACATTCAAAACTGAGCTATGCTCTCAACGATTCACATTCACATAATTATCAATAGAAATTCCTTCATGCCAAAACTAAAACACAGAGCCATCACACCTTAGAAATTACTAGAATAGTTCAAGATCATTCTCTCTACCAGTGGCACGAATTTTATCCACCTAAACCCTACGCCTAAAATCCTTAAAAACAAAACTTACATGAGTACCAAAACATCCACAAAAAGCATTTTCTAGAAAACACCATTGCCATTACATACTCAGTAAGAAATGCAGGTAAAAATCCAAATACCAGTATTTTATTCAAAACCCCAAAATACACGCTGTGGGTAACTTCCCATTAAAATCTTTAAAGATCTTTACAGAGCCATATTTTCAACTACAAAACCCTCAAGGGTTTATCCCATCATCAAAAGAATAAAAACATCATAAACATTGACTAGGTCCAAAATCCCATTTAATCCAAATCGATTTCCTTAAAATCGTTTTCCTTCCAGCTACTGGTCAAACCAAAGGCGACCCAACGGAATTTCGAATTCAGTTAGAGTGATCCCAAAGGACTCAATGCAGTTACAAAATGAAAGAGTTCAAAGTTATAGAACATTGCAACCATAGCTACAAAAGGAAGGAACGAATATTGGTAGGACCTAGGCTTACAAGTAAATGTGCCAAACCCCCAATCTTCCTATCACTTGCTAGGACCCAACACTGAAGATACTCATACTTGCAACCTGCCAGTGGATCCATGAAAACCACAAGCTAGATGGAAACAAACAAGCATCTACAGAAAAGATAAAATGAAGGAGCCATTCAACCACGGGAAGCAATTTACCTGTTATATAAAAGTAACACCCTCCATCTCCTTGCCACAACAGTTGGAACTACGCTGACAATGAGCATGGCTCACATCAGAGTAGAGTCGAGACCAGACGCAGCATGAAGTTGTTTCCCAAACCAAAAACCCGAAAATGGAAACACCATCATTTTAGACCAAAACATAAACCCTCCTTCCAGCAGGCAAGTAAGCCACGTGAAGACCACTTGGGTAGCATTTGAAGCTACAACCAGCTTATCCACTAGCACTTCGATTTTTATCCAAATGATAGAGTTAAATTCGTGGTAGTGCAACCCCTGGTTATTATAATGAGTGTCTTTTCAAAGTGTTCCTTAGAACTTTTAAATCATAGAACTAGGACCTTGCTAGGTAGTTGATGTAGGTAGTTTAGGGAAGGGCCCTCTTATGCCTGCAAACATAATCCAAGTAATTGCTTTAAGAAGATTGTTGAGTAAGCCCGGGATAACACCAAATACGCATCCCTTACCTCTCGGAAGCTCTGCTGGTTGCATGACTACTAAACCCAAATATTCCATATTTACTCATACCCTTCTCATAAAGTCCATCAGGCCTGAATTAGTGATTTCCAACTAGTCTAAACATTTAAGTGAAACCAAGCATACATTTAAGCTTTAAGAGTGAAGTAATTGAAAAAGACTTTAAAAGTGTTATACTAATATTAAAAACTGTCATGTAGATCATACATGGATGTGCTATGCACCTCATACTACCTTACTTCATCGCTTCCGCAGAAAACATAATTTGTAAAACCAACTCTCTTAGAACATAGTTTCTGATTGCTTCAAACAAATACCAATATAACTTCCCAGTACTGAAGTTAGTTTGCAATACATTATCTGTTTTGGCAATGTTAGTAGTAAGCGAATTTTTATTTTTATTTTTAATGTTTTCAGGGACATTACAAATGGATAAAGATGCCATTTGTATCATCTCATCACCAGACTTACTAAAAATATGCTCATCTGCCCTAGGTGGCAAGTGTGTCTCCCAAGTCACTCCAAATGCTCACGAATTTCTAAATTAGTGACCTGAAGGTGATGTATGATGAAAAGCAAATCCAAATCCCAATTTTGGAAAGAAGAAACATCGTAGAGGATGCGGGGTGCAAAAAACAACTTTCCTAGTTTGACTAGCTTTTCCCTCTAGGGCAAAAGGCAGTAAAAAGCAACAAAAACTCAGAAATGCTCCTTTCCTTCCTTATCTTATCCAGAATATTTTGGAAATGTGCCCAAGTGGTCTAGGTAGCTTGTGGTTTTCACTTTGGAAGTATGTGGTCCCCACAAGGCAATTTTCTAGTCTATTACATAGGTAATTAACCATAGAAGATTAATTAATGCTCCAATATAATTAAATGACATAGTAGGAAGATTTTATATTCCAACAATTTTCATGTGTCTTATCACATTTTAGGACTGAATCTCCCACTTGAAAATACCTTCTAGGAGAGCATCTCTCATCAAACCATCGTTTGACAAGCTATTGATGTTGATAAAATTTGTCTTTTGACTTCTCCCTATATTGTTCCAATTTAAGGAGGTTATTTATTCTATGAGATAAAGTAGGGAAATCATCCTCCTAAATGGATTGATATAATTGTAAGGAAGTTAAAGAAATATTTGGAGGAAGGATTGCTTCATTTCCATATACTAGACAAAAGGGAAAATGACCAATGGAAGCCCTCAGTGTTACCCTTTCTGCGCATAAAGCATTAAAAAGTTGAGTGTGCAAATTCTTTTGATGGATTTCTACTATCATTTTCAAGATTTTAATTAGGATTTTGTTGGTTAGTTTTGCTAAGCCATTCCCCTAAGGGTAATAACTTGTTGAATATTTCATTTTAATTCCATTATCCAATGCAAATTCAATGATATTTACAGAAGAAAAATATGATACATTATCAAAGACTAATAATTCTGGAACACCAAACCTGGTTATAATATTCGGTTGAAGGAACAAAATCACCTGATTCATGTTCAATAACTGAAGTGAAATGTCTTCCTCCTACCTTGTAAAGTAATATGTAGCAGTAAGAATATACTTATGCTGCATGGAAGAGGGAGGATTGGTCAGTCCAAATACATCCAAACCCCACTGTTGAAAAGGGGTGTTAACTATGACTTCTTGGAGGGGATAGGTAGCCCGTTTTCTCCTACCAAAGGATTTATGACATACCTTGAAAGGGTTTAACAATTTGAGTGAAGCTAGGAATAAATCTTCTGACAAAATTTATTTTTCTTAGAAAGGATTGCATACACTTCTTTGAGTTGGGAAGATTAATTTTTTATATTTCCCAATTCCTATCTAGATCAATCATCATTCCATACCTAGAGACCACAAACCCAATAAACTTACCTTCAGTTAAAGGAAAAATAGATCTCATAGGGTTTCATGATATACCATACTCCGTGCAATGTTTAAACACTTGTCTTAAATGAAAGAGATGATCATGTCATTTCTTTGAGAAAATAGTAACATAATCTAGATATACAACAACACAATTGTGAACTAGACCTCATAAAGCAATATCCATTACTCTTTGGAATGTGGATCCAACATTAATAAATCTAAAGGAGATTTTCATATGGGAAAAAGATCCCCAAGATGTTCTAAAAACAATATTGGGTATAGTTTGAACCTTTGGCCGAACCCTTCATTGAATTTCGTAATTATATATATATATATATGTAATACCCCATTTTTAATTGATGTTTATTGGCTTCAATGTAAATAATGTGTATATGCGGTGTGTGTATCTTCCCTAGTGTGTAGCTCAAGGCCAAGGCCCCACTAGTGGATGTTTAAGGTTATTGCAATAGGAAAGTATTTGATAGTTTGATTATTCATGGGTTGTTAAGCTATGAAGAAATGTAAATGATGTAATTAGTTATTAATGAATAAAATAACCAAGAAGTTGGATAAGGAGGAAAGTAATGAGAAGGGGCCATGTGTATCCACTAGGGAGAGGTGAGGGGGTTATAGGATTGGTTCCCATGTTGCCACATGTCCGACTATGAACACTTTTGACCTCCCTGCTGACATTAATTCAGTTGCAAAGGGTGGTTGAGAACCCTATTGCTGAAGCCGATGGAGTATGGAGCATGCTTGCGATTTTTGTATGGTAGGGCATGGATCTGATTTCTTGTCCGGAAACACACTCAACGCTAGGGAAGTCTGTGAACCTATCTGAATACTCATCGGGGGAAAGGAAACAAGGAGGGGATTGATTCACTGACACGCGCACTCACTTAGAACTCAACCATCCATTCATTGATAGGAAACTTGTTCAGACATCCTGCATACGCAGAGCATAGCCATGAGGAAGCTTGAAGATGATCATGTTTTCCTATGTAATAGAGATCCATGGCCATAGAAACTATGTGTGTGATCTCAGTCTACTCGTGATAGAGTGGTAAGAACCGTGACGAATTTGCAAGATTGAACAATGCATAGAAAACGTGAGAACCTGATATTGGATCACAGAGAGTAGATTGCGGAATAGAGCCCTACCTGCAAGTCTGATTGAAATCGACTTGTTGAACTATGGTAGGAGGTTGGGTTTCCTGAAAAACTCAGTGAATGCTGTAATCTCATAGAACTAGCGACTAGACCTTTCTATGCCCATCCTTAATAGAACTGGAAGGGAAGAGGCCTTGAGGGACTGTGCAGCAGAGAAGAGGGTCTTTCTTGTGTTGGGTGCGGTAGTTAATGTGGGTGCCAGGTTTTCTGTATATTGATATTCTTGTAGCTCTATGGTTGAGCTCACTGGCTTAGCAATGGCTTCCTTGTTATCCCTGTATGCCTGATAAACCCACTACAGATTGGCCTAACATGATCAAATTTCCTGATATGCTTGACAAACTCAACTATATGATGGATCAGCATGATAGTGTTGTTTAGTATGCCTAATAAACCCAGTATAGGTTGTATTAGCATGATCATCTAGTTTGGTATGCTTGATAAACCCAACTGCAAGCTAGCTTGGCATGAGCATGTTTTTTGGGTATGCTTGATAAACCCAAATAGAAGTTGGATTAGCATGACCATCTATGTCCCTATATGCTTTATAAACCCAACTACAGATTGGATTAGAATTAAGATGGAACCTTGACTGCGAGAGAACCTGATAATGCTCCTTAGTGGATACATAGCCCAGATCGGGGGTTATCTCTCAACTGAAAGAGTACAGGCTGGACATATACCTAAGATTGGGTGGAACGTTTCCCTCACTTAGCTAGTTTCTTGACAGCTTCAAAAGTTGAAAGATAAGAACTTATTATTATGTTAAATGATGATGTTCCATTGCTATGAAATGGTTGCTTATGTTCAATTATGGAATGCATGTTCATATGAATTTGAGTGACAAGAAACTTAAGTGCAGGCCTAAGTAAAGGGATGATTTATGGTTATGTGCATCATTGTATTGTATTAGTTAATGCATTATAAGCCTTGCTTGTGATAAATGTAATGGATTGATCTAACCTTATGCACTTTACATGTTATAACTTGTTTGATTAACTTGTGAATGAGTTGTGTGACTACATCTGATCCTTGAGAAGGAAGGGAATTCCCTAGAGTGTTTCAAAACCCCTTTGTGGGTCAGGTGGAAGGGAAGGTCATGGAAAGACGAAGGTTTAAGTCCTTTAAGTGGAGTTATGTACAAAAATTCAGTGGGAAATTCAACATGGTACGAGTGCTCAGATGGGGTAGGAATTTCGCCACTCGATAGAGCTCGCGAAGAACTTTCCAATGGTACCAACCTTGTCTCATTTGGACCAAGGATGAGGAAGTTATGCCCATGAGAAGTTCCTTGGAAAATTACATTGCAAGGGTGTGGTTCCACATGCCCGCATCCGCAATACAAATTGTGGATTGCGGAAACGTAGAAGTTCGAAGTTCGAAGTTAGGTTTAGGACTTCCGCACTTCTGCATCTGTAATTGCGAATTGCGGATTGCGGAAGTGACATTTTTTTGGAAGTTGAAATCTAACCTTCTGCACTTCTGCACCTGCAGTTGTGGATTGCGGATCAAAGGTTGGGGATTGCGGATTGCGGAATGGTAAGTTCCGGATGTGAAGTTTCGTACTTCCACACCCGCAGTTGCGGATTTCTGATCAGCATTTGAAGATTGTGGATTGCGGAAAGGTGAGTTTCTAGATATGAGGTTTCGCACTTCCGCATCCACAAGTGTGGATTGCGGATTGTGGACTGTGGAAAGGTAAGTTCCAGATGTTAAGTTTCACACTTCCGCACCCGCAATTGCAGATTGCAGATTACAGATTGTGGATCCACGATTGCGGATTGCAGATTGCGGATTCACAGTTGCGGATTGTGAATCCGAGATATTTCGACTATGTGTGTGTATCCAGTCGGACTTGGGAAGAAGAAGAAAAAAATGTATCAGGGTCTCTCGTGGCCTCTGAAGTTCATGGGGACGTGATAGAGTGGTATCAGAGCTTCAGTTGCAACACTGGGAGCTATTTAGGCTGGATTGTGAATGAATTTTTGGTCAAGAGATGCACCCATGCCGCGGTTTTGATGAAATTATTTGAATAATTGATTGTTCAAATGAATAATTCCAGGTTTGAATGGGTATAATGGAGTTTAATTACATGCTTGTGATGTCCAATAGATGTCTCTGATATGCACAGTAATAGCAACAACTGTAAGATGAATCGTATCAGAAGACAATGCACAAAAAGGCATAAGAATGGTAATTTTAAATGATGCGCAAGATCCGTTTGAACTAGAGGATGAGGTGTTGGGTAGGAACGTGGAACAAGCACATACAGATACTGAATATAATGGAAGAAGGGAGCAGGTAATGCCCCCAAACTTGGATGAGACCATGGTAAGCTTCAATGAATGGTTGATGAAGGCGCAAGAAGAGCAACATCAACTTAATGCAGCTATCTTTTAGATTCTCACAGACCTGTAGCAGAAAGTAAACGGTGGGTATAATCCAAGAAACGAGGGGCGAGAAGGAATGAATGCAGAAAGTTAGTCTAGGGGTTGTTCTAAGAGAATAACTCCAAGCCCTAGAAGAGGACCAGAGGTTCTGTGAGTAGAAGGCACATGACACCCTCTCCTCGGTTTTCTTCTAGTAGTTCGGATGATTTTGAGGGTTCTCAAGGGAGTCGAAGGCGCACTTCCAAGAAGAGTAAGGGCAGAAAGAAGCACAGAGGTATTCCACGGGGTGAATTTAGGAAGGCATGGCCTCCCACTTTTGATGGTGAAAGCAAATAAGGTCAAGAAGTAGAGGCATGGATTCTTGGAATCAAGAATTACTTTGGAATGCATGAGTATTCAGGTTTGTCATCTATAACCTTAGTGGAAGAGCTTCAATTTGGTGGGAACACCTCATGCAATGGAAGCGAATCAGCGAAAGAAGAGTCAGTTGGGAAAGGTTTAAAAGATACTTCTAGGAGAAGTACCTATCAACAAGGTATTATGATAGCAAAATAAAAGAGTTCAATGAACTCAGATTAGGACAAAACACCATGGATGAGCATGTCCACAAGTTTCTGGAGCTTCTGAGGTATGTAGACTACATCAAGGATGAAAGAGTGAAGATCCAATGCTTCCTTGGTAGTCTACCATAGAACTAAAGAGATAGAATAGAGTTTGTGAATCCACCAAGATTGGATGAAGCCATTAGAATGGTAGAGCATTGCTATGAGTAGGGTAAAGGTAAAGCAAAGATGCAGTCAACATGGAAAGGTAAAACCAAGGGAAGGTTTGATCAAAAAAAATGTGAATTCAAACCACCATTCAGAAACCAACCTAGGATATTTCCATAGGGCCAGCAAACGAGAAGAGAATTCAAGCCAGCTATAGCAACAAATAGAACATTGTTAGCTTAAACTGACCCAGAGGTTTCCAATTAGACCCAGGTTCTTTGCGGTTCTCCCTTTTGACCAACAAAACCCCTTCGCACTGGCCCTTTCAGCAACAACCTGCGAGCAGGCTGAGGTCTCACCCGAGGTGTATCTTATGGGGTATTGCGGAATCAGGTTTCCATAGTAAATGATGAGTTGTCTATACGAACAAGCTGCGCAGCGCAGGACAAAAGGAGTGCGCTGCGGGACAGAGCGGTGCAGTACATAGCAGGATCTACGCTGTGAGCAGTACTATGCAGTGACAGCAACAGCATGGACTACACTAAAGACTTCGTACTGCTGTGAGTCTTCTACTGGAACTGTGAGTCAACCACACTGATTCTTTACTTGGAAGATATTGAAAATGCTAAGGCACTGAAATGAATATCACTCGTCCATTCATTCAGGAACTTATTGGTTATCTTTCTAGCATTCATTCAAGAACTTAGACTATTACAACGTGAACTGGAATGATAGACGCGATGAACTGTGATGCATTTCTTCACTTTGTTTAAGAAAGTATTTAAACTTAAATGACTGATTCACGACCTTAACATATAATTGAAATATTCACCATTCATCTATTCCTATGGAACCTAGCATATCATTCCCAAACTTCTCTTTTTGGAAAATGCATATCAAAGTCCCCATATTACAGCATGCAAGGAAACATTCAAACATTCATTCTACAGACAATACATACAGTCATTCATCCATAAAACATAATCGCATAACACAGGATTTAACGTGGTTCACTTCCCCAGATGGAAATGATCCAGGTGGATATTGGTGGCCACCCACCTTTCCAACTGGCTCAAAACAGTCTTATGGCAATTTTGGTATTGTACTATTTTTAGCAGTTTTTCGGGTCTTGAACTCCTGGGGCCGTTTTGAGGCCCTAAACGACCTTTTTTGGCAATTCGGGGGGCCAAATGGTTTCCTCAAGTGTACCTTTGGTCCTAGTCGAAGTTGTAAATCTCGGATAGACCTTTCCAACGGGCTACCGAGCGCCCCAAACGGAGATCGTATGCAAAAGTTACTACCCCGGGAAGTTGATGTACTAACTTACCCAAATGGGGCCCACATGACTTTTGGCGCTTCATCTCTTAGGGTTAGGTTTTTGGATGTCTAGGGTTTTTGACATTCCTATTTATTGTAAAACGCCTTGAGAGCCTCATTGTAATGATCTTCTTGCAAAAGGAGCGCAGCCGTCACATCTCTTCTCAGAGATAAGCCGCCACCATTCCAGCAAGCTTGTTTTCCGCTGCATTTTACAGTTCTAGCTTATTTCCTTATTGAATAGAAAACCAGTTTTACTGTATCTCTGTTATTTTGTGTTAAGCATCTGATAATAATCTGTATTCATTTCATTCTGCTCATAAAATCCGGATCAGTGGTATCAGAGCGGTCTGCTCCTCGTCGTCTTAATGCATGTCCCCAACGAGGTTAGGGTACAAAGAATTGGGTCTCGAGCTTGTTTCTCTTGAGGACAAAATCTCTCGCACGCCCAAGCGACCTCTCATGGCAAGAGAAAAGAAAGATGACGGGACAGGAGATCCTATCAAAATGTTGCTTGAGGAAGCCCTCACGCAGCAGAGGAACGAGATGATGGATAATTTCGCGCAAATCCTTCGGCGACTACCAACAAGCGACGCATCTTCCTCGAGCGGAGGCGCCGCCCCCTTCAAGGTACAAATCAACTTCGATATCCCTATATTTTAAGGACAGATAGACGCGGATGTTGTAGATAAGTGGCTGAATCTACTAGAAGGGTATTTTTCTGTCCATAACTTTTCGAATAAAGAAAAGATTACCTTTGTGCTCCTCAAAGCCATTCCCCATGTCAAAGATTGGTGGGAAACATTCTGCGAGCAAAAGGACACAGAAGAAGACTCATTATTTTCAGTCATGGCCACCTGGGAATCCTTCAGGAATGCTATTAAGGAACAGTACTACCCTGTTGGAAGTTATGACGACTTGTATACCAAATGGACCACACTGCGACAAGAAAGAGACCAAGTAGTGCCAGAGTTCACAAATATCTTCCATACCTTGTGCACTAAGCTGGGTATCAAAGATTCAGAGCGAAATTTGGTGCTCAAGTATCGCGGTGGTTTGCATAGATACATCCAAACCGAAATGGAATTTCTAGACATCTCTTCCTTGGGCACGGCCTACCGATATGCCGTCAAAATCGAGCAGAAGCTCAAACAAAAGACGCGGAAATTTGGGCCTGGGAACCCTTCACAACAAAAGACAGGAAAGGGCGGCCCCAACCCACAAAATAAAGGGCAGAGCAAAGATGGACAGTATCAGGAAAACCAGTCCAAGCCACAAGCAAAGAAGGACACTGGAAAAACAAAGAAAGATAACGGGAAGTGGTGCGACTTCCATAAGAGCCCTTGGCATAACACTGCTGATTTCCGTTCAAAGCAGTCGTTGGTGGCTGAAGTGAAAGCATCTGAATCAGATGCGGCTTCTAACTCTGAGTCCGAACCAGAAAGGTGAAGACGGATCATTGACGCGGAACCCAGTGCCACCATTGCTACCACCAAGCTCCAGCCTGATGAACCAGATGAGCCAGAAGAAGGAGAACGCCTCTTCCATTCACAGATGTGGGTAAAAGGCACCCCGCTGCACTTCATCGTTGATAGTGGTAGCCAGAAGAATCTCATCTCAGCAGAGGTCGTCAAGCTCCTGGCCCTGCCGACAACGCCGCACCCACAACCCTACACCATTGGATGGCTCCGCAAGGGAAGCGATCTCCGCGTTAGCCAACAGTGCCGACTGCCATACAGCATCAAGCCCTTCAAGGATGAGGTATTATGTGATGTTGCTACTCTCGAAGTTTCAGATGTTCTTTTTGACCAACCTTATTTATGGAAACGTCATGCTGTATATGAGTCTAGGCCTCGTAGTGTTATTATTTATTTGAACAGGAAATTGTATAGGATACCCGAGGCAGTCCCTCCTAGTGCTATTTCTTTGATCTCTGCCAAGCAATACAGGAAGGTCATCTCTCAGACCGGGAAATTTGTCTTCTTGGTGATTCGCTCTCACAGTGAAAGAAAGATCGCAGCCACATCCCAGGCCTCCATGACCGATCTATCCACACAACAGAAGCAAGTGGATAAGGTGGTGGAAGGATACTCAGATATCTTCTCCTCTCCGACCGGGGTACCTCTGCACTGCCAGGTCAAGCATCCCATTAATCTGACCCTAGGCGCACCACTACCCAATGGGCCAGTCTATCGCCGCTCTCTGTTGGAAAACGAGGAGATCAAGAGGCAGATCCAAGAATTGCTCCACAAAGGGCACATCCGTCCCAGTTCATCACCTTGTGGGAGCCCAATCGTGCTGGTGCAGAAGAAAGATGGGACCTGGCGACTCTGCATTGATTACCGGGCCCTGAATAAAATCACAGTCCGCAACCGGTACCCCGATTCCTCGAATCGATGACCTCCTTGATCAGCTCATGGGGGCCAAATACTTTAGTAAGATTGATCTGAAGTCTGGCTACAACCAGGTCCCAATAGAACAGACAGATGTATGGAAGACTGCCTTCAAGTCAAAAGAAGGTCTTTTTGAATGGCTGGTCATGCCTTTTGGTTTGACAAATGCTCCAGCAACTTTTATGAGGATGATGGACGATATCCTATGACCTTTCACCAACAATTTTGTAGTGGTGTATCTGGATGATATCCTCATCTACAGCAAGACTTGGGAGGAACAATTGCAGCATATTCAGCAGGTTCTGCACACCCCGCGGAAGCACAAACTATATGCAAACTTGGAAAAATGCTCCTTCGGCATGGACAGGGTCCATTACTTAGGCTACATCGTTGATCGACATGGTGTGCATGTGGATCCAACCAACATCCAGGTCACCCGTGACTGGCCAGCCCCAACCACACTCACTGAACTTTGGAGCTTCTTGGGCCTCGCCAATTTCTATCGTCGATTCGTGCTGGGATTCTCTCATATCGCATGGGCCCTCAGCCAAGTGACCAGAGGTGGTGGTAAGGCAAAATTTGTGTGGGGCCTATCCCAACAACAAGCCTTCGATGACTTGAAGAAGCGTTTGTGCTCATCACCGGTACTCTCATTACCGAACCTGCAACATCCCTTTGAGATTGAGACAAATGCTTCAGAATATGCTGTGGGCGCCGTTCTCACTCAACATGGCCACCCTGTGGCATATCATAGTGAGACACTCTCAGATGTTGTCCGCAAGTACCTTACCTACGACAAATAAATGTACTCCATTGTACAAGCCTGCCGCCAGTGGAGACATTACATTCTTGGGAAGGAGACAGTCATCCACACTGATCACAAGCCACTACAGTTCATGCAGACCCAAGGAAAGTTGCAGAATGACCGCAATCAGAAGTGGTTAACATATTTACAGCAGTTCCACCTCAACATCAAATACAAAACAGGGAGTACCAACCGAGTTGCTGACTTCCTCAGTCGACCTCTAGTCGCGGCACTTACCACGGTGCTAGACTCTTGTGGCCATGAGACCTCCGGATGGCCCCACCTCTATGAGACAGACCCTGACTTCTCCGCCACCTATCAAATGTTGGGCACCAACTCAGTGGTTGCTAATTTCCATCTCCAAGACGGGTTGTTGTGTCATCTGGGCCATCTTTGCGTTCCATCAAGCGAGCACGCGAAGCTGATTTGGGAAGCTCACTACAGTCGGGTGGGTGGCATGACACTTTGGCGTCGAAAAGACAGTGGCAGTGTTGCAGAAACATTTCTACTGGCCAAAACTTCGATAGGATGTCGACAAGTATATCAGGTCCTGCACCGCTTGCGCCATTGCCAAACTGACCACTAAGAAACAGGGCCTATACACCCCTCTGCCTACTCCTGACAGGCCGTGGGAGTCCATCTCAATGGACTACATGTCGGGCCTCCCGTCCACCAAGAGGGGAAATGACTGTGTTTTCGTGGTTGTTGATCGCTTTTCCAAGATGGCGATTCTAGCCGCTTGCAAGAAGAACATCACAGCAGAAGCCACTGCCAAGCTCTTCTTTGAACGAGTATGGGTAAATTTTGGGATCCCACAGACCATTATCTCAGACCGTGACAGTCGGTTCCTTAGCTCATTCTGGTCAAGCCTCTGGTCACTGTTGGATACCAAGCTCACCAAATCCATTTCCTTCCACCCCCAGACCGATGGACAAATGGAGGTCGTCAACCGGATAGCCGTACATATCCTGCGCATGTACAATTCAACACACCCCCGCACATGGGAAGAGAGTCTCCCCTATGTCCAACATAGCTACAACCGAGCCCTGCATAGCTCTACTGGCCACAGCCCCTTTCAGGTGGGGTTGGGATTCCAACCATTGGGCACCATGGATGTTGCGCTTCCCCTTGCGACCACCTCAGCCGACTCGTCCCCAGAAGCTGACAAAGCCGCCCGGTTCATTGAACGGATCCAGCATATCTGCCCACAGGTTCAGGATATTCTACAAAAGTCTAATGCCAAGTACAAGCAGCGCCATGATCAACATCGGGTGCCACATAAGTTTCAGGTGGGCGACAAAGTTTGGTTGCATTTGCAGAAAGAACGCCTCACAGGGCCCCATCGGAAGCTTCGCCCACTCCGTTATGGGCCGTACACCATCACCAAGGCAGTGGGTGACAATGCTTTTGAGCTCAACATTCCCCCCTTCCTTGGTCTGCATCCAGTCTTCAACGTGGCTCTCCTTCGGCCATATTTCCCACCACTATTAGACACCTCAGAGATAGCAGAGAAGTTGACACCAACAGAGCTCAACCCTGACTGCCTACAACAATCATCCAGTGATCATATTGCAGACACACAGATCAAGGGCACTCGACATCAAAGGATCCAACTTTATCGAGTTGTCAAAGCAGGGCAGCTCCTGCACCAAAGCAAGTGGCTCACCCGAGGCCAAATTCAGTAGAAATTTCCTCATCTGATGGGGGAACTCAACGCAATGGAGACCATTGCTTCCTAAGGAGGGAGGATTGATCCAGGTGGATATTGGTGGCCACCCACCTTTCCAACTGGCTCAAAATAGTTTTATGGCAATTTTGGTATTGTACTATTTTTAGCAGTTTTTTGGGTCCTGAACTTCCGGGGCCATTTTGAGGCCCTAAACGACCTTTTTTGGCAATTCGGGGGGCCAAATGGTTGCCATTGGCGTGCATTTGGCCCCAGTCGAAAGTTGTAAATCTCAGATAGACCTTTCCAACGTGCTACGGAGCGCCCCAAACGGAGATCGTATGCAAAAGTTACGACCCCGGGAAATTGATGTACTAACTTACCCAAACGGGGCCCACATGACTTTTGGCACTTCATCTCCTAGGGTTAGGTTTTTGGATGTCTAGGGTTCTTGACATTCCTGTTTATTGTAAAAGGCCTTGAGAGCCTCATTGTAACGATCTTCTTGCGAAAGGAGCGCAGCCATCACATCTCTTCTCAGAGATAAGCCACCACCATTCCAGCAAGCTTGTTTTCCGCTGCATTTTACAGTTCTAGCTTATTTCCTTATTGAATAGAAAACCAGTTTTGCTGTATCTCTGTTATTTTGTGTTAAGCATCTGATAATAATCTGTATTCATTTCGTTCTGCTCATAAAATCCGGATCAGTGGTATCAGAGCGGTCTGCTCCTCGTCATCTTAATGCATGTCCCCAACGAGGTCAGGGTACAAAGAATTGGGTCTCGAGCTTGTTTCTCTTGAGGACAAAAGCTCTCGCACACCCAAGCGACCTCTCATGGCAGGAGAAAAGAAATATGACGAGACAGGAGATCCTATCAAAATGTTGCTTGAGGAAGCCCTCACGCACCATAGGAACGAGATGATGGATAATTTCGCGCAAATCCTTCGACGACTACCAACAAGCGACGCATCTTCCACGAGCGGAGGCACTGCCCCCTTCAAGGTACAAATCAACTTCGATATCCCTATATTTGAAGGACAGATAGACGCAGATGCTGTAGATAAGTGGCTGAATCTACTAGAAGGGTATTTTTCTGTCCATAACTTTTCGAATAAAGAAAAGATTACTTTTTCTCTCCTCAAAGCCATTCCCCATGTCAAAGATTGGTGGGAAACATTCTGCGAGCAAAAGGACACAGAAGAAGCCTCATTATTTTCAGTCACGGCCACCTGGGAATCCTTCAGGGATGCTATTAAGGAACAGTACTACCCTGTTGGAAGTTATGATGACTTGTATACCAAATGGACCACACTGCGACAAGAAAGAGACCAAGCAGTGCCAGAGTTCACAAATATCTTCCATACCTTGTGCACTAAGCTGGGTATCAAAGATTCAGAGCGACATTTGGTGCTCAAGTATCGCGGTGGTTTGCATAGATACATCCAGACCGAAATGGAATTTCTAGACATCTCTTCCTTGGGTGCGGCCTACCGATATGCCGTCAAAATCGAGCAGAAGCTCAAACAAAAGACGTGGCAATTTGGGCCTGGGAACCCTTCACAGCAAAAGACAGGAAAGGGTGGCCCCAACCCACAGAATAAAGGGCAGAGCAAAGATGGACAGTATCAGGACAACCAGTCCAAGCCACAAGCAAAGAAGGACACTAGAAAAACAAAGAAAGATACCGGGAAGTGGTGCGACTTCCATAAGAGCCCTTGGCATAACACTGCTGATTGCCGCTCAAAGCAGTCGCTAGTAGCCGAAGTGAAAGCATCTAAATCAGATGCGGGTTCTGACTCAGAGTCTGAACCAGAAAAGGGAAGACGGATCATTGACGCGGAACCCAGTGCCACCATTGCTACCACCAAGCTCCAGCCTGATGAACCAGACGAGCCAGAAGAAGGAGAACGCCTCTTCCATTCACAGATGTGGGTAAAAGGCACCCCACTGCACTTCATCGTTGATAGCGGTAGCCAGAAGAATCTCATCTCAGCAGAGGTCGTCAAGCGCCTGGCCCTGCCGACAACGCCCCACCCACAACCCTACACCATTGGATGGCTCCGCAAGGGAAGCGATCTGCGCATCAACCAACAGTGCCGACTGCCATACAGCATCAAGCCCTTCAAGGACGAGGTGTTGTGTGATGTTGCTCCTCTCGAAGTTTCAGATGTTCTTTTGGGCCAACCTTTTTTATGGAAACGTCATGCTGTATATGAGTCTAGGCCTCGTAGTGTTATTATTTTTTTGAACAGGAAATTGTACAGGATACCCGAGGCAGTCCCTCCTAGTTCTATTTCCTTGATCTCTGCCAAGCAATGCAGGAAGGTCATCTCTCAGACCGGGAAATTTGTCTTCTTGGTGATTCGCTCTCAGAGTGAAAGAAAGATCGCAGCCACATCCCAGGCCTCCATGACCGATCTATCCACACAAAAGAAGCAAGTGGATAAGGTGGTGGAAGGATACTCAGATATCTTCTCCTCTCCGACTGGGGTACCTTTGCACTGCCAGGTCAAGCATCCCATCGATCTAACCCTAGGCGCACCGCTACCCAATGGGCCAGTCTATCACCGCTCTCTATTGGAAAACGAGGAGATCAAGAGGCAGATCCAAGAATTGCTCCACAAAGGGCACATCCGTCCCAGTTCATCACCTTGTGGGAGCCCAATCGTGCTGGTGCAGAAGAAAGATGGGACCTGGCGACTCTGCATTGATTACCGGGCCCTGAATAAAATCACTGTCCGCAATCGGTACCCGATTCCCCGAATCGACAACCTCCTTGATCAGCTCACGGGGGCCAAATACTTTAGTAAGATTGATCTGAAGTCTGGCTACCACCAGGTCCCAATAGAACAGACAGATGTATGGAAGACTACCTTCAAGTCAAAAGAAGGTCTTTTTGAATGGCTGGTCATGCCTTTTGGTTTGACAAATGCTCCAGCAACTTTTATGAGGATGATGGACGATATCCTACGACCTTTCACCAACAATTTTGTAGTGGTGTATCTGGATGACATCCTCATCTACAGCAAGACTTGGGAGGAACACTTGCAGCATATTCAGCAGGTTCTGCACACCATGCGGAAGCACAAACAATATGCAAACTTGGAAAAATGCTCCTTCGGCATGGACAAGGTCCATTACTTAGGCTACATCGTTGATCGACATGGTGTGCATGTGGATCCAGACAAGATCCAGGTCATTCGTGACTGCCCAGCCCCAACCACACTCACTAAACTTCGGAGCTTCTTGGGCCTCGCCAATTTCTATCGTCAATTCGTGCTGGGATTCTCTCATATCGCATGGGCCTTCAGCCAAGTGACCAGGGGTGGTGGTAAGGAAAAATTTGTGTGGGGCCTATCCCAAAAACAAGCCTTCGATGACTTGAAGAAGCGTTTGTGCTCATCATCGGTACTCTCATTACCGAACCTGCAACATCCCTTTGAGATTGAGACAGATGCTTCAGATTATGCTGTGGGCGCCGTTCTCACTCAACACGGCCACCCCGTGGCATATCATAGTGAGACACTCTCAGATGCTGTCCGCAAGTACCCTACCTATGACTAATAAATGTACTCCATTGTACAAGCCTGCCGCCAGTGGAGACATTACATTCTTGGGAAGGAGACAGTCATCCACACTGATCACAAGCCACTACAGTTCATGCACACCCAAGGAAAGTTGCAGAATGACCGCCATCAGAAGTGGTCAACATATTTACAGCAGTTCCACCTCAACATCAAATACAAAACAGGGAGTACCAACCGAGTTGCTGACTGCCTCAGTCGACCTCCAGTCACGGCACTTACCACGGTTCTAGACTCTTGTGGCCATGTGACCTACGGATGGCCCCACCTCTACGAGACAGACCCTGGCTTCTCCGCCACCTATCAAATGTTGGGCACCAACTCAGTGGTTGCTAATTTCCATCTTCAGGACGAGTTGTTGTGTCATCTGGGCCATCTTTGCGTTCCATCAAGCGAGCGCGCGAAGCTGATTTGGGAAGTTCACTACAGTCGGGTGGCAGGACACTTTGGCGTCGAAAAGATGGTGGCAGTGTTGCAGAAACATTTCTACTGGCCAAAACTTCGATAGGATGTCGGCAAGTATATCAGGTCCTGCACTGCTTGCGCCATTGCCAAACCGACCACTAAGAAACAGGGCCTATACACCCCTCTGCCTACTCTTGACAGGCCGTGGGAGTCCATCTCAATGGACTACATGTCGGGCCTCCCGTCCACTAAGAGGGGAAATGACTGTGTTTTCATGGTTGTTGATTGCTTTTCCAAGATGGCAATTCTAGCCGCTTCCAAGAAGAACATCACAGCAGAAGCCACTGCCAAGCTCTTCTTTGAACGATTATGGGTACATTTTGGGATCCCACAGATCATTATCTCAGACCGTGACAGTCGGTTCCTCATCTCATTCTGGTCAAGCCTCTCGTCACTGCTGGATACCAAGCTCACCAAATCCACTGCCTTCCACCCCCAGACCGATGGAAAAACGGAGGTCGTCAACCAGATGGTTGTACATATCCTACCCATGTACAATTCAACACACCCCCGCAGATGGGATGAGAGTCTCCCCTATGTCCAACATAGCTACAACCGAGCCCTGCATAGCTCAACTGGCCACAACCCCTTTCAGGTGGGGTTGGGATTCCAACCATTGGGCCCCATGGATGTTGCGCTTCCCCTTGCGACCACCTCGGCCGACTCGTCCCCAGAAGCTGACAAAGCCACCCGCTTCATTGAACGGATCCAGCATATCCGCCAACAGTTTCAGGATATTCTACAAAAGTCTAATGCCAAGCACAAGCAGCGCCATGATCAACATCGGGTGCCACATAAGTTTCAGGTGGGCGACAAAGTTTGGTTGCATTTGCAGAAAGAACGCCTCACAGGGCCCCATCGAAAGCTTCGCCCACTCCGTTATGGGCCGTACACCATCACCAAGGCAGTGGGTGACAATGCTTTTGAGCTCAACATTCGCCCCTTCCTTGGTCTGCATCCAGTCTTCAACGTGGCTCTCCTTCGGCCATATTTCCCACCACTATTAGACACCTCAGAGATAGCAGAGAAGTTGACACCAACAGAGCTCAACCCTGACTGCCTACAACAAGCATCCAGTGATCATATTGCAGACACACAGATCAAGGGCACTCGACATCAAAGGATCCAGCTTTATCGAGTTGTCAAAGCAGGGCAGCTCCTGCACCAAGGCAAGTGGCTCACTCGAGGCCAAATTCAGCAGAAATTTCCTCATTTGATGGGGGAACTCAACACAATGGAGACCATTGCTTCCTAAGGAGGGAGGATTGATCCAGGTGGATATTGGTGGCCACCCACCTTTCCAACTGGCTCAAAACAGTTTTATGGCAATTTTGGTATTGTACTATTTTTAGCAGTTTTTCGGGTCTTGAACTTCCGGGGCCGTTTTGAGGCCCTAAACGACCTTTTTTGGCAATTGGGGGGGCAAGTGGTTGCCTCCGGCGTGCATCTCGGATAGACCTTTCCAACGGGCTACCGAGCACCCCAAAAGGAGATCGTATGCAAAAGTTACGACCCCGGGAAGTTGATGTACTAACTTACCCAAACGGGGCCCACATGACTTTTGGCACTTCATCTCCTAGGGTTAGGTTTTTGGATGTCTAGGGTTTTTGACATTCCTGTTTATTGTAAAATTCCTTGAGAGCCTCATTGTAACGATCTTCTTGTGAAAGGAGCGCAGCCGTCACATCTCTTCTCATAGATAAGCCGCCACCATTCCAGCAAGCTTGTTTTCCGCTGCATTTTACAGTTCTAGGTTATTTCCTTATTGAATAGAAAACCAGTTTTACTGTATCTCTGTTATTTTGTGTTAAGCATCTGATAATAATCTGTATTCAATTCGTTTTGCTCATAAAATCCGGATCAGGAAAGCTACGTCCACAAGAACGGTTGGTAATATATTTCTTTCAAAAGGGGATGGGGCAACCATTCTTAGTCTGCGCACCCAGCTGCAGACTCTCCTTTCTCTCGGCTAGGTCTCTGCGCACACAGCTGCAGAGCCTTTACAATATTCTCAGCTCAGAGAGATTTCTCAATACAAAAGGTTATATTATGATTACTCTAGCAACTAGCATCTAGCCCCCAAAAATAGAGCAACCCCATTTCATACAAAATTTTCTTCTTAAATAGATCATGCTCGAAGGTCATGTCTGTACAATGTTGAAGACCTAAAACGCAAACCCTAAGGGTTTCCAAAATTGCACCCGTTTCTCAAACCGGCTTGCTGGATCCTGGTAGCGTCTACGTGATCGTGGCGGATCTCCACATCCTTATCCATCGCTATCGGCCTTCCTGTCGCACGTGTGCCTACAAGCTACTTCTGCCGAACCATTTCTCTCTAATGGTTTTACCTTCTAAGCGTGCCAAATGTCGTTTTCCTCAACAACCCACGCGTGGCTGCCTTCCTGATTTGCTTATGTCCGCCACTTGGAAATCCTGGAATAACTTTCCCAAAATGGATGCTACCGGTCCATCCTGTACCTGCACCTGATACTTGTCTAGCACTCCACTTTGCTGGCTCCACGTGGCCTCCTAACTCCGCAACACTGCTTCTGTGCAATACTGATCTTTGCACCACGGCCATAACTTCAATGCTGCACGCAACTCCGCATTCCGGTCAAAAGTTTGATGTTGTGTGCAACTTCGCAGCATCCTCAATACTTAGCCAAAAGTATATTTCTGAGCTACGCTCAGCTCAGCTTTCCCTGCTTGCCTCAAAAAGGTGTTTCCAAAACTTTGTCTCAACATGGGCCCAACAAACATCAAGTGGGTCACTTCAGTGTTGGGGTTGTGGAGGAAACCACATGCTTAGAGATTGCCCGACTGAAAAGAAGAACCCCGGGAGCCTGCACAACATTAAAGGAGAAGCTACAGTAGGGGATATGGCAAGAGCAACACCTAGTATTTAAAAATCACTGGATTATCATCAATCAAACCATCAATCAATAGTGGTGGAGGTTGCAGGTAAGATTGTTGAGAAGTCTATTTCTGTTTTGATTGATTTAGGGTCTACTCATAGTTATGTATCTCCTAAGGTAGTTGAAAGTTGTTCTTTTGGTAAAGTAAAACATGATAAGGCTTCGCTAGTTCAATTAGCTACAGGTACCAAGAGAAAGGTAAGTGAAGTAGTGAAGGAGTGCCCAATAGAATTGAATGGACTCCTCATGCATGCAGAATTACATGTCTTGCCATTGGGGTCATATGATGCCCTAATTGGCATGGATTGGTTGGAAAGGCATAGAGCCAAAGTGGACTATTATGAGAAATCACTAGAATGTCTTGATGAGGAAGGAAGACCAAGGATGGTTAAAGGAATTCCAAAGCATTTTTTAGTAAGGCAGATTTCAGCTCTGCAATTGCAGAAGTTTTATAAAAAGGATTGTCAGTTATATGTTGTGCATATATCAAATTCAATAGAAGATAAAGGACCGAGGATAGAATATTTCCAGATATTGCAAGAGTTCCAGGATGTGTTTCCGGATGAAATTCCAGGACTTCCACCCAAGAGAGACATTGAATTTTCCATTAATCTTGTTCCATGGGAAGCACCCATCTCCAAAGATCCTTATAGAATTAGCACACCCGAATTGGTAGAATTGAAGATGCAGTTACAGGAAGTAATGGACAACGAATATATCAAACCGAGGGTATCCCCATGGGGTGCACTAGTGTTATTTGTTAATAAGAAGGATGGAACATGAAGGCTATGTATTGATTACATGCAGATCAATAAAGTGACAATTAAGAACAAGTATCCCTTTCCAAGGATTGATGACTTGTTTAATCAAATGAAGGATGCTAGAGTGTTTTCAAATATTGACTTGAGGTCTGGGTACAATCAAGTAAGGATAAAGGAAGAGGACATTCATAATACAACCTTTGGGACTAGGTATGGTCATTATGAATTTACAGTGGTGCCATTTGGTCTTACCAATGCACCTACTACATTCATGTGTCTCATGAATAGTGTCTTCAACAAGTATTTGGATAAGTTTGTAATTGTATTCTTGGATGATATCCTTGTGTATTCCAAGAATGAAGAAGAACATAATGAACATTTGAGAATGATATTGCAAGCCCTTAGGGAGCACTAGATGTATGCTAACCTGAGTAAATGTAACTTCTATCAGTAGAGAGTACAGTATTTGGTACATATTATATCAGTAGAGGGCATTGCAGTGGATCCAGAGAAGATTGAGGCCATAATGGATTGGTCTACTCCAAGGAATGAAGCAGATGTTAGATATTTAATGGGCCTTGTTGGTTATTACAAAAGGTTCATTGAAGGCTTCTCCAAGATATCCCATCCAATCACTTTATTGCAGAGGAAGGACATCAACTTCACATGGTCTGAAAAATGTGAAAGAAGTTTCCAACAGTTAAAGGAGTTTCTTACTAGTGCACCTATTTTAAATATTGTAGATCCGAGTAAGGATTTTTTGGTATGCACTGATGCTTGCATTGAAGGGCTCGGTTAAGTGCTAGTGCAAGAAGGGTCTGTAATTTGTTATGAGTCAAGGAAGCTAAAGGAGCATGAAATGAAATATGCCACCCATGACTTGGAACTAGCATCCACAGTTCATGTTCTCAAGAGATAGAATCATTATCTCTTGGGAAGAATATTCGAGCTCAAAACTGATCATATGAGTTTGAAATACTTGTTTGACTAGCCAAATCTGAATGCTAGGAAAAATAGATGGATGGACTTTCTCTGTGAATTTGATTCGGAAATTAAGCATGTCAAGGGAAAGGAGAATAAGGTTGTTGCTGCACTCAGCAGAAAGTTCCATATTGCAACAGTAAGTAGGCGTGAGTCAAACTTGAAGGAAAGGATTTTAGAGGCTCAAAGTAGTGATGAAGTCTACCTTCATATCAAAGAGAAATTGCAGTAGGGTGTTATGGATGAGAAGTATGCAATGTTGAAATATTGTAACTTCGAAGAATATTCTATTATAATTTATTTGGAGATGTGTTATTCCTCTGTAGGGATGTTTGGTCATGATAGAGTCATGAGGTAAATCATCCCATGTAATTCGGGGCAATAGATCCCCTAGATTCAAATGTAATGGGGTTTTTAAGTCCCTAGAGGAGTTGGCACTGTCAGCATTAGTTGAGTGGTAAAGTTAGTTGAGGCCAACATGTCAAGTTGTAAAATTAAAGTAGAAGTGAATGTATAAATAGAGAGCTAGGCTCTCTCATTTATTCATTCATTCACACACACACTCACTTATGGATTGCGCATTAGGAGAGAGAGAGAAACATCTGTGAAGGAGAAGGAGCTCTTGATTGGGGATTTCATCTTTGTACTTTTTGATCATCTATATTTAGGAAGTTTTGTTGGGTTTTCTACCCCATGAGGGTTTCCCAGGATAAATTGTGTCTCTTGTGTTTATGTTGTGCTTGTTGTTCTTTCAGTGATCATGTATATGATATTATTGTGAAATTGAATTGAATACCGATGTTATCTATCTTACCATATTGAATCTTAACATGGTATCAGATATAGCCTGAAGGAAGGAAATGTATGGCATTTACAACACTTGTTTCACTTGCGACAATTTGAATGCTAGGGATTTGTATAGAAAAATCTAGTCATCATGGAAATTTTGCTATATATCACTTTTGGCGAAGGTTCAGGATATGAAACTTGGACAAGACGAGGATGACATGTTCCTGTACCTTGTATCTGAGTTTCAGCATCAGATTCGTTGTACTTTCTGAGATATGATCCGTACAAGTTATGGTTTCTGCCTCTTCCAGAATGAATCCCTAAACAAGTGACCTAGGTCAAAAGGTCATATATCAGGCTAGGAATCTACAAATAGAATTTTGTAAAACATGACAATTAGGGAACAAAATTTAATTTCACAAGTCTGAGTATCAGAGGCTGAAGTTCAAATAGTGACACGTCGTACTACGTACAAGTTAGCTATGTTGTTTCATCCTATAAACATGTCATGTTGGTAAAATTAGCATATCTCTCTCATGAGGAATCCAATGAAGAGCAAATATATGGGGTTGGAAATATGTCAGGTCAGGCTACCACAGGACGAAGTTTCAGACCCTGGGGATCCGAAAATTCAGAGATACACCAAAAAAACTATGGCACATCTGAAATGGCTCAACAGAAGAAATCAAAGAAGAGAAGGAAGAAGATCTCACTTAGGGTTTTCAATTTTTAGGTATGGAAGGACCTGATAGAATGTTCGAGACACTTGATGCAACATTGGAAACTTTGAAAATGGATTTGGAATCCATTCATCATAGATATTAATCTTCCATCAAAATGTTGTGGGAGGAAGGAGATTAAAAGTTAGGGTTTTCAAGTAAGAAGAAACCCTAGCATGGTTGGGAGACTCATAGGAAAGCAATGAAGGAGGTTTAAATGGAACTGGTATTCTATCATACCATAACCATGAACCTATATAATATGTTTACAAGTGATCTACCTTCAAGGATTAGGGTCTTACCCTTCTAGAAAAGACTACAAGCAATCTCGATAAGTATGACTTGAGGAGATGCAAGTATGTTTTGAAATTTGTTTCATTTATCTAATGATTAAGTTCATGATATGTTTGTCTTCATATGAATGCATGTTAATGATAGAAGACATTCATTGATTAGGGTTATGACACTTATTATTGTACCAATGCATTGTGGTGTTGTATGGGGATGATGTTGTCCGCTAACATGAAAGGTACATCAAGAAAGACTAATCAAGTTATAGATCAAGAATATATGACCATGGTGACATGAAGACAAAGACTCATCCATAGTCATTGATCACATAGAATCTCTACTTACGAGGTATGTATGATTTGGTTCTACAATGCTTAACTTATGAGATATGCAGGTTACTAGCACAAGGTCTCTAAATCATTGAAGAGAACAAGGAAGACATTGCTTGGGTATGTTAGACATAGCTAGCAAGCATGATAATCCAGGTATGTTTTCCTATATCGAGTTAGAATCCTACTTTGTGTTAGGATCTTATATAAGTATACTTTTGTGGGATTGATAATGATTATTCATGAAGTTATAAGTTTGAGTAATCAAGGGTTTATATGACAAACTAGAAGAGTCCTATGGTCAAATAAGAATATGCATGAGTAAAAGAAGTACTCCCTTAAACCTTGAATACTAACGCTTGTGATAAATTGCCTGTGTATGAAATGATCATGACCATACATGTTAATATTATAGGATTATAATGTTTTGATAGTATTGAAATTATACTAATGAATGTATGATTATGTATGCGATCTTGAGGATGACGAAACTAGTGCACACTTCAACATGCATAGTGGTCCAAGATGGATAGAAGTTCAAAGACATAGAATCATGATGCTATCATAAAGGGAAAATAGAGATAAAGAGGGAGGCAACCACACAAACATAAAAGATAAGTATTTGAGTTGTTATTTGAATTACTTCTTGAATCTTTGAATAGTTAATGATATTGCTCGTATGCATATTTGTATTCCTAGAATCAGGAAATATATCATGCATAGTGTAAGCATTCATATAGCATTGAACAGTACACTACTAATATTCATATGATGGGTAAGTTGGACAAACATTCCATTGTTGCTTGTCTAGAATGAAACCTTTTTGATAACATGTTGGGAGCTGTGCACACTCTTGATAGTATGTTCTGGTAGAGATGGAAGGCATCTAGATAGCCACTGTATGCATACATGATATGGAAAAGTGTTGTGCCAAAGTATTGGTCAAGATAGTTGCACAACTATGTGAATCATATCAGTATGCATAATAGGTTATCATTGAAATGTCAACATGATTTGATGATTATGAAGTGTTACTAATAATGTAATTAAATTTGATTTGTAGGAAAGATCGTGTGCTATGATCTACAAAAGAAGGATGATGAACACTTGTTCAAAAGAACAAGTGATGACTATTCAACAAGAAGACTTACAAATCAAACATACTATAGAAGTACAAAGGAAGGCTCTTGGCAGGAGGATTCTCTTAGAAAGAGGGAGAGGATCATGACAAGATGTTTGCTCCAGTGGATAGACACACTTCCAGAGATAGATTACAGCCATGGATGATAGGACCGTTCTCTTGAATAGTGTAATTGAAGAAGAAGTGCATATCTAGAAAGCCCCCAGGATTCGATAGAGAATCACATGATTGAATAAGGCTTTGTATGGGTTCAACAGGTACCCCGGGATCGATAGTCATTTGATGAGTTTGATGATCATTACGGGTGATGCGGATTTCAACCTTTGCTACAAGGTTGAGGATGGTTGCTATATACATATGGATGCAAGAAGGAACTCACCATAAAGTTCGAGTGATCTTGAGGCTCATAGGAGTAGACCCATCTGACGGGAGATGGCACAGATAGATATGCAAAAGATAACTCATTGTAGACTGTGAACGATGTTCAGTTACAGAGGGAGGACAATACTCAGATATAGAAAAATCTACTTCAGAGGGAATAGATCTCAGAGTTAAAGAATATTGGCATGATTCTTGTGATTAGATATGTGGCTGAGATCATATGAGATTTTTCCTTAGCCATGTAAAATGTGAAGTAGAGATCTGGGATGATGGATAGTGGTTTCTACAGTTTACAGACAGATGGTTGGTTCGTTGATGTATTTGAAAAATACCAGACCAGATATATGCTTTGCTGTGAACAACCTGAGTCGGTATCTAGTTGAGCCAAGACGTGTTCACCTGGTAGCTGCAAAGCATGTGATGAGGTACCTGAAAGGTACGATAGAATTTGGTCTATACTATGTTGGAGATCGTGACAACAAATTGTATGGTTATACAGATGCAGATTGGGTCAGAAGTGTATCATATAGAAAGAGCACATTGGGTGGATGTTATTATATGGGATCTGCTATGATCTCATGGTTTAGCAGGAAGCAGTCCAGTGTGGCTCTTAGCACAGCTGAAGCGGAATATATAACAACTTGATCTGCTACTTGTGAATCCATATGGATTCAGAAGCTGTTGTCAGGACTACTTGAATCAGAGATGGACTCCACTGTGATCCTGTGTGACAACCATAGTTGTATCAAGATGACGAAGAATCCAGTGTTCCATGATAAGTCAAAGCACATAGAGATCCGATATTTCTATATACGGGATATGGTGCAAAAGGGAGATATAAAGCTCGAGTATGTTAGCATTGATGAGCAAGTTGGTGATGTATTGACCAAACCTCTGTATCGAGTAAAGTTTGAGTATTTCCGAGACAAGCTAGGTGTATTTCAAAAGGACCCTCCTCAAAAAGGGCAGTGATGAGGCCGATGATGAGGATGCCTATAACGATGATGAGGTCGATGATGAGGATGCATGTACCAACGATGAGGTTGATGATGAGGATGCTTGTACTGACGATGAAGTTGATGATGAGGATACTTGTATCGATGATGAGGTCGATGATGAGTATGCTTATACCTACTATGAGTTCGATGATGAGGATGCTTGTACCGACGATGAGATCGATGATGAGGATTCTTGTACTGACGATGAGGTTGATGATGAGGATACTTGTACCGACGATGAGGTTGATGATGAGGATGCTTGTGACTATGATGATGTCAATGATTGGGATACCTATACCGATGATGAGTTCGATGAGTGGTCCTTAGACTTTGTCTAAGTTTACAAGTGGATTGAATCATCCATGGAATTTAGTCCTAAATGAATCCGGAGACTTGTGTCTTCGTGAGTGGTCCTTAGAATTTGTCTAAGTTGAGGAAGAGATTGCATCGTCCTTAGACATGGTGTGATGTATTAAAGTGATAGGGATTGATCATCCTGTAAGTGGATCAGGATTGCATCGTCCTTAAGCATGGTGTGATGTATTAAAGTGATAGGGATTGATCATCCTGTAAGTATATCAGGATTGCATCATCCTTAGACATGGTGTGATGTCTTAAAGTGATAGGGATTGATCATCCTGTAAGTAGATCAGGATTGCATCATCCTTAGACATGGTGTGATGTCTTAAAGTGATAGGGATTGATCATCCCATAAGTCGATCAGGATTTTATCATCCTTGGACTTATGTCCTAAAGTGAGAGGGATTGATCATCCCATAATTGGATCGTGTGTGTTGTAGATTATGATGTTGTTGATTGAGAGATCCAGATGTTGATTATGTTGTTGATCATGATATCCAGATGACGTTGTTGATCAAGAGATCTAGATGTTGATGATGCTGTTGATCGAGAGATCTAGACGATGCTGTTGATCGAGAGATCCAAATATTGATGATGTTGTTGATCGAGAGATCCAAATGATTTTGTTGATCGAGAGATCTAGATGATGTTGTTGATCGAGAAATACAGATTATGATGTTGTTGAAGACGATTGAGTGATCGAGTGCTTCAAAAGATGAAGACTCGGTACTATAGATGTTGATGTTCCAATACTGAAGATATTGAAGATGTTCCAGTAGTCGTTCCAGTTGCTGATGAGGATTGAAGAAAACTTTCGATGATTTATAGATGTATCACTATGATGTGGTTGATGAGCTCTCCTTGCTCCTGCGGATGTTGTTAGGATACCCTTCTGGTTAAGGGGGAGTGTTGAAATATTGTAACTTCGAAGAATATTCTATTGTAATTTATTCGGAGATGTTTTATTCCTCCGTTGGGATGTTTGGTCATCATAGAGTCATGAGGTAATTCCTCCCATGTAACTCGAGGAAATAGATCCCCTAGAGTCAAATGTAATGGGGTTTTTAAGTCCCTAGAGGAGTCATCCCAGTCAGCATTAGTTGAGTGGTAAAGTTAGTTGAGGCTTGTCAAGTTATAAAATTAAAGTAGAAGTGAATGTATAAATAGAGAGTTAGGCTCTCTCACTTATTCATTCATTCACACACACACTCACTTATGGATTGCGCATTAGGAGAGAGAGAGAGATATCTGCGAAGGAGAAGGAGCTCTTGCTTGAGTATTTAATCTTCATACTTTTTGATCATCTATATTGAGGAATTTTTGCTAGGTTTTCCACCCCATGAGGGTTTCCCAGGATAAATTGTTTCTCTTGTGTTTATGTTGTGCTTGTTGTTCTTTCAGTGATCCTGTATATGCTATTATTGTGAAATTGAATTGAATACTGATGTTATATATCTTAGCATGTTGAATCTTAACATGCAATATATCAGCTGGGTGAGGGTAATGTTCTCATCTATCAAAATACCATAATGTTCATTCCAAACAGTGCAGATTTGAAGAAGTTGGTAATGGATGAGATACATCAAAGACCATAGCCAGGACATCCAAGATACCAGAAGACTATAACAGCATCAAGGAAGCAGTACTTTTGGCATGGTATGAAGAAGGACAAAGATGAGTACATTTCTAGATGTCAAAAGTGTCAACGGGTCAAGGCAGAGCATCAACATCCAGCAGGTTTGTTGCAACCATTTCCTATTCCAGAATGGAAGTGGGAAGTAATCTCTATGGATTTTATAATAGGTTTTCCAATGACAGTGAAGAAACATGATTCAATCATGGTGGTGGTGGACAAGCTATCAAAGTTAGCTCATTTCATTCCAGTCAAGTCCACTCACAAGGACAATGACATTGTAGATATATTCACGAGAGAGATATTCAGGTTGCATGGATTGCCCATGGCAATAATTTCAGACTGTGACACAAAGTTCACATCTAATTTTTGGAAAGAATTGTTCCAGGAGTTGGGAACTCAGTTCAAGTTTAGCACATCCTATCATCCTCAAACAAATGATCAAACTGAGAGAGTAAACCAGATCCTTGAATACATGTTAAGGATGTATGTGATGGACAAACGTTCCAAGTGGGAATATTGTTTACATTTAGTAGAATTTGCTTACAACAATGGGCATCAAGCATCATTGAAGATGAGTCCTTTTCAGATGTTGAATGGAAAATGGTGCAAGACTCCAGTGAGCTAGGACAAACTAGTGAACAGAGTAGTGCTTGGACCATAAATGATTGAGGAAATGGAGCAAGAGATTGTGAAGATCAGGCGAAATTTGAAGGCAGCACAAGACAGGCAGAAGAGTTATGCGTATCTGAAAATAATGGATAAGGAATTTCAGATTAGGGATCATGTCTTCTTGATTGTGAAACAAAGGAAGAGTTCCATGAAGTTGGGGAGTTGTGCCAAGTTGGAAACAATATATTGTGGGCCATTCAAAGTCCTTGATAGGATAGCGCCATTTTCATATAGGATTGCATTTCCTGCTAACATGAAAGCCCATAATGTTTTCCATGTATCTTTGCTTAAAAAATATGTACATGATCGTAATCATATCATTGATTGGGATGTGATACAAGTGGAACCAGAGGTAAAGTTCTAGGTGGAGCCTATGTGCATTCTCGACAGGAAAATCACCTTGCTATCGAACAGGGACATAGGGTAGGTAAAGGTGCAATGGAGGCAGCTTAGCCTAGAAGAGGCCACGTGGGAGCTGGAGGATACCATGAAAGAGGCATTCCCATTTTTGTTCAGTTTTGGGAACACCCAGGACAAGGTTATTTTAAGGGAGAGGGAGTTGTAATACCCCATTTTTCCTTGATATTTATTGGCTTCAATGTAAATACTGTGTATATGCAATGTGTGTATCTACCTTAATGTGGAGCTCAAGGCCAAGGCCCCACTAGTGGATGTTTAAGGTTATTGCAATAGGAAAGTATTTGACAGTTTGATTATTCATGGGTTGTTAAGCCATGAAGAAATGTAAATGATGTAATTATTAATTAATGAATAAAATAAACAAGAAGGTGGCTAAGGATGAAACGAATGAGAAGGGGGCATGTGTATACACTAATGAGAGGTGAGGGGGTTATGGGATTGGTGCCCATGTTTCCACATGTACGACTGTGAACCCTTTTGACCTCCATGCTGACATTAATTCGGTTGTAGAGGGTGGTTGATAACCCTGTTTTTGAAGCTGATAGAGTATGGAGCATGCCTGTGATTTTTCGTATCATAGGGCATGGCTCTGATTTCTTGTCCGGAAAGGCACTCAATGCCTGAGAGCTCGGGGAACCTGTTTGACTACCTATTGGGGGAAAGGAAATGGGGAGGGGATTCATTCATTAACACACGCACTCACTCATAAATCCACCATCCATTCATCGAGAGGAAACTGGTTCAGACATCCTGCATACACGGAGCCTAGCCGTGATGAAGCTTGAAGATAAACGTTTTTTCCTATGCAATAGAAATCCATGACCATAGAAACGATGTGTGTGAAACTAGTCTACTCGTGACACAGTGGTAAGAACCATGAGGAATTTGCAAGCTTGAACAGTGCAGAGAAACCGTGAGAACCTAAGATTGGATCGCAAAGAGTAGATTGTGGAATAGAGCCCTACCCGCAATCTGAAGGAAATTAGCTTGTTGAACTGTGGTAGGAGGTTGGGTTGCTTGATAAACCTAGTGAAGGTTGTAATCTCATAAATCTAGCGACTGGACCTTTCTATGCCCATCCTGAATAGCACTAGAAGGGAAGAGGCCTTGAGGGACTATGCAACAGAGAATAGGGTCTTCCCTTGTGTTGGGTGTGGTAGGTAATGTGGGTGCCAGGTCTGCTGAGTGTTGACATGCCTACAACTTTGTGGTTGAGCTCACTGGCTTAGCAATTCCTTCATTGTTATCCCTATATGTTTAATAAACCCAATGCAGGTTGGCTTAGCATGATCAACTTTCCTGATATGCTTGACAAACCCAATTGTATGTTGGCTTGGCATGATAATGTTGTTTGGTATGCCTCATAAACCCACTGTAGGTTGGCTTAGAATGATCAGTTAGTCTGGTATGATTGATAAACCCAACTATAGGCTGGCTTGGAATGACCATGTTGTTTCGGTATGATTGATAAACCCAAGTACATATTGGTTTAGTATTGGGATGGAACCTTGATTGCGGGAGAACCTGATAGCCCTCCTTAGTGGATACACATCCCAGCTCGGGGGTGACATCTCAGCTGAAAAAGTACAGGCTGGACAAAGATCTAACGTTGGGTGGAACGTTCCTCTCACTTAGCCAGTTGCTTGGAAACTTCATAAGTTGAAGGATAAGTACTTCTTGCTATGTTAAATGATGATGTTCCATTGCTATGAAATGGTTGCTTATGTTCAATTATGGAATGCATGTTCATATGAATTTGATCGATAAGAAACTTATGTGTCATTCTGAGTAAAGGGCTGATTTATGGTTATGTGCATCATTGTATTGTATTAGTTAATGCATTATAAGTGTTGCTTTTGATAAATGTAATGGATTGATCTAACGTTATGCACATTACATGTTATAACTTGTTTGATTAACTTGTGAATGAGTTGTGTGACTACATCTGATCCTTGGGAAGGAAGGGAATGCCCTGGAGTGTTTCAGAACCCCTCTGTGGGTCAGGTGGAAGGGAAGGTCATGGAAGGAAGAAGGTTTAAGATATTTAAGTGGACTTATGGATAAATATTCAGTGGGAAATTCAACATGGTAGGAGTTCTCAAATGGGGCAGGGTAGGAGTTCTCAAATGGGACAGGGATTTCGCCAATGGATATAGCTCACCAAGATATTTCCAACGGTACCGACCTTGTCTCATTTGGACCAAGGATGAGGAAGTTATGCCCCTTAGACGTTCCTTGGAAAAGTGCCTTGCAGGGGTGTGGTTCCGCATGCCCGCATCCGTAATGCAGATTGTGGATTGCGGAAACGTAGAAGTTCGAAGTTACGTTTTGGACTTCCACACTTCCGCATCTACAATCGCAAATTGCGGATTGCGGAAGCGACCTTTTGTTGGAGGTTGAAATATGACGTTCCGCACTTACACACTTGCAGTTGCGGATTACAGATTGTGGATCCATGGTTGTGGATTGCAGATTGTGGAAAGGAAAGTTTCGGATGTGAAGTTTCACACTTCTGCACCCGCAGTTAGCAAGTGATGGAGAATCACCTTCAGTAACCTATTTGATAGGGGGAGTGTGTTTATTAAAAACATGAAGATGCAGACTTACAAGTTAGTGAACAAAGAAGGTACTACAGGCAGTACCGATGAAGTCAAGACAGTAGAGTTCAGAAGTGAAACTACAACATCAACATTGTTCAAATATGAAGAGTATGATAGGAGGAGATTGGTTGATCAGTTGCAAGACTAGATTGGTTGTTTTTACTGATGCATCTTGACTAATGCAGGATCAATGCTTCACTATCAAATTTGGTTGAGAATAATACCAAAGGATAAGAAGGATGATATGAAAATCAGGAAAGTTGTGGTTCTATTGCAGATCAAATAAGGATGACTCGGGATGCCTAAGGCAGTTAAAGCTGTAAATTTCAAAGATGGAAGAAAAAAGTGGTTGATGAATCCCCTAGCCAGCTGAAGATGTTAACTTGTGAAAAGCTTATGTTAGATCTATGTAATCTCATTCAAGCAACAACTTTACTTGAAGTCTTCCATAGGTTAAAAGATAGACATCAAGTATGTGATCTTCTCAGAATTTGATTTAAGAGAAGACTTGACACTACATTCCAAAATAAGAGCATCGAAAGTAATATACTTATTACATTCTTGCACCCAAAGGATAGTAGCAAATCAACCGACAGCATATGAGAGGTCTCATGATATTGATGGTTGACAGTAGAAATCTTGGTTTGGCAAGTAATAAGAAGTTTGACTTTTTTCTGAACTGTGAATGTATTTATTTGACCAAAAGTGACTTGACAAGTTGTGAAATACAAGTGATGTTTTCAATAGCTATGTACACTTCTCCTTTTAGGACATGACAAGACAAGTTGGACAGAGTTGACTTGACCCCTTGATCAGGATTTGAGTAGGACAACTTGTGTATTTGTTAAGGGGGAGGTAGATCAAAGGAGTAGTAGGCATTTCAACATGATTTCAAGAAGTATTCAAGCAAACATTTTTTTTGGGGCATTGTGAGACCTTTAATGGCTGTTCAACCCTTTGTCATTAATTTCAAAGGGGGAGAAGAATAAGTTGGGTGGTTTCCATCAATGACAAAGGGGGACATTGATGAATATAGTTGTCATTGATGGAAACATTAATGACAAAGAAGCTTGAAGACAAACAATGAATTGAAGTATTGATGACATGTTCGTGATAAGACCCTAGGACATGATGCATGATAAAACATGACAAGTAAGCACAAGGATGACATGGTAGATGAAGTGGACAAGGCTAATGACATGGAACACAAGCATGAACAATAATTTGGACAAACAAGAATTGATGATTGGCACATGACTTGGAGAAGACAAAAGACAAGGTGATGGGATTTTGCACACCTCATAAGCCAAATGACCCATACTGTGGTCATTTGGAATTGGGTCTAATACGCTAGATAAGGATATGGTGAAATGACAATGATTGGGCATGGATGGAAAGTATGGAAAGTGATTTGGCAATTGACAAAAAGATGAAGAACACATGGTAAAGATTGACTTGTGGCAGAAATGAAGTGGAAAAATAGGAAAGCACTATGGGCATGATGAAAAGACACAAGCCGCGAGCATCTTTGTTGCTTTGGCCATCTTGAATAATGCACTACGGGTATGAGGCATGTGTTAACACCAGCTACGGGCATACCCTCATACAAGGAACAATGAGCATGCATGTGGGCTCATTTTGTTGAAGGGTTAAAACCCTATGAAGCCATGTGTAATGGGCTCTTACGAGCATCACAAAAAAAAACACGAGCACGGGCATGAAAACCACAATAAAATGGGAGTTAAATCAAATTTAAATATATTTAAATTTGATGAGGTTATCATGGATTTAATTTTTGAAGTCAGCTCTATCATGAATTAAAATATTTAATTGTAATACTAATTTGATGGAATAAAGAATGAAAATCAATGATGTCGGCCTCCTTCTATTGTGGACAAATTCAGTATATAAACAAAATATCATTTCGTTTTTAAAAAATGAGAGATGAGTGAATCTCGGTGGTGTGGAGCTCGCATGGTTCAATAGGAGAAATTTTCATGGATCAAGAGGATAGTCAGGTCATATGAACAACTCCATGATGAATATGCTGGAATGACATGCTGATTTGTATTGGTAGATAAATTCACATGGTTCAGTAAGCTTTAACTTTGGGACAGTTCGGTGGGTACATCAAAGGAGTAGCAACGACAGCTACAAGTTGAAAATATCCTTTTGTCATTTATCTATTGTTTTTGGGATGACTGAGATGAAGACAAGATGCTTGATAAAGACATTGGCATATGGATAGAATGTTCACAATCTGATTTTGTCAACCACTTGAACATGTTAAACTAATGAATATTTTTATGAGGTGGAAGATTTGTTGATTGATCAGAATGTTGAGGAAAGTTTGATGATATCTATGGGGATACAGAATTCTAATGAACAAAATAATGATAGACAGAATGCTAATGGATATAAGATAATATGCTGAATATAATCTCCTGAATAGATTTGTTGATTGTATGTAGCAATGAGCTTGACAAGACAGAGACAAGTTGCTGTAGAGTTGATATGACTGTATGAAGAAGTGTTGATGAATGCTTCTTGAAGAAGTGCTGAAGTAGACTAGAGACAAGCGCTGGTGGGATATGATAGTGAATTATGATATGAGTATGCTGAGTATGTATATTGTAAATGTAATCTAGTCTTGCATCCAAGGTTAGGATACCTCAAATATTTCTTGTCTAGGTCTAAGAAAAACTAGGCTTGGTCCTAGATGATGAGTTTGGTGCTTATTATATCAGTTGTTGTTGATTAACCCTAACGGTTGTAGCCGATCCAACCAAATACAAAAACATTACAAAGCTTAAATTGTCTTGTGTTCTTATGTGTTGTGATTCTTGTTATGACTCAATGATTTAGATGCTTTTGATGATTAGTGATGGATGTTTATATAATGATAATGTAATTGGAAGGATAATGCATTGATAAATCTATGGTTGTTTAATAAAAGTAGAAAAAAGAATTAAATTTCCTTTGCACTGATTCACCCCCCTTCTCAGTGCAACATTGTGTCAAACAGAGACAACATTGCTTTATATTTTATATTTATTTTTATTTGGTCATATGTTAAATTTGTAAAAAACCTAGCTATTTAAAAAACAAACAAAGAAAACCACATAAGTGCAAAGAAAAAATTATGGAAAAAATAGTGACCAGCATGTTAACTACAACTCTGCAATTTTCTTTTTCGAAGAAAATATCATACCAATCCTAGGGGAACACCATTTTCCTAGAGTTATAGTAATTTTTCCATAAATAAAAGTTATATATTCTAAAAGTTAACTTGATTGTCTATATTTTATTAATCCGTGCCTTCAAGTTGCCTTCAAGTTGGTAGGGACTATAGAAATCGGTTTGCCTCAATTTATATTAGTTTGCACATTAACCCATGCACTTATTAGTTGTTAATCCTAAGTTTTTAGGTAGCTTTTTAGTGTCTTCCAATCATAATGTTTTACCTCTTATTTGGCCTCTTTTGGAGGCGAGCCTATTTTGAGCATATCTTTTGGCATATGAAAATGGGTTGATTTTCATACGGAACTAAGTTTTCATCACTTTTGGGTGTTTGAACTTAGGGTTAAAACAATCTTACGGCATTGAGATATCCTAATAAATTTTTCATTTCCATTAATGCTATCTCCAATATAGCATTGAGATATCCTAATAAATTTTTCATTTCCATTAATGCTATCTCCAATATAGCATTAGTTAACAAACCTAAAATGTTAGTGACATAGTCTCAATGTTAGTGACATAGTCTCACACTCCATGTATGTGACTTTGTTGTAGCTGGCTGCATGTGGATTCCTGCACCTGCATGTTTGCCATGTGTTTCCATGTGTTCACCGTCATATGCTTTGACAATCTTCTCAAGTGTAGCGTTTCTTCCAAGATGGTTCAGTTTGCCCTGCCAAGCTTTTCAAGCCGTCTCTGGAAACAACTATTCTTGTTCTCTCGAACCAGGAATTACTGTTGTGCTTGTCCAACCACAAGATTCATCGAGCTGTAGAAGCCAAGAATTATTTCCATCTCCACCATCTCTTCTTGAATAAGATTAGAGAGTCATTCACTTTGCAAACTGTAATGTCCCTTGTTTGGAATTTTATCAAAATGGCAATTTTTCACTTTTTTTCCCTAGTTAGACCTTTGACTAGTTTTGATCTCTAGGTCCCAAATTTGCCCCAAATGATACCAAATATTCTGAGAAGGTATATGAATGGTATTAGAACATAAATATGTGTCTCAGGGATGTCTTTGGACCTTTAAAATACTTCTGCAAATCCTCTTTCAATTTTGGTCAATGTAGGTAACTTTACTAGTGATTTCCCTTTGACTAGTATTGGTTTCTAGGTCTCAAATTGACTCAAAATCCCTTCAAATCTTCAAGGAAGGTGTATGAATGATATTAGTACTTGAATATGATGTTTAGGGATGAAATATGGCCACCAAAAGACCTCTGAAAACTCTCTTAAGATTCTGGACCAAGTATGCAATTTTACTAGTAATTTGGGGTTCAAATCCCCCTGGGGTAAGTACTGAAAATGGCTTCCCAAATGCCTCCAAAGCCACTCAAATTTCTGAATAGAGGTAGGGAATGTATTAAGGATTTTATTAAGGTCTCATGTGCACCATTAATTGATTATTATATATGTTCCAACCCTCTCCCATTCAACTGCAAAAATCACCAATTCGACCCTTGGGGAAATGGCACTATTTCTTCTCCCAATGCAATTAAATTGAGTAAAAATACTTCAAATGCTCAAGTACAGTACATGAAACTTGTAAAATACATCCATGGCAGTCCATTAATCACAAATGCATCAGAGAATCATCCATTCATTCGAAATCATCATCAATACATTGGTTCACAACAAGGTAGTGGAGAAATGACATTGTTCTTCCTTTAAAAATGAGATTTATACATTTCTACTTGGAATTTCGACCTGAAACTTTCTGGAGATGAAGAACAGAGTATTTACTTCATATTAAAAAATAAATGGGGCATTAAAAGCTCCCCCAAAGAGTACAATAGCTCACCAAAAATGCCCTCCCTCAAGGATTAAGAATATGCCATCAAAACTGAAAATGGTTGAAGGAGTGAGATGCAATAGAAGAAACCATGAGCTGCCCTGTAGATTACACCTGCAAATAAAGACTCCATTAAATATCCAAATGAAAGTTCCGAATGGCCTTTCCAATTACCAACTTGGATGGGAATCTTTCACCCTCGAAATTGGCTAAGGCAAGAAACTAGTCATCCACTAGCTCTCCCTCTTTACAAATGCAGTTGCAAATTCTACAAATGATCAAAATCCATTCTCATACTTCATTTCTACATTTTATAACCAACATTATCCTTCTAAGGGTCGAAATCCTCTCCATAGATTCAATAGATTTCCATTTAGGAAATATTCCACATTTGCCACTTGTCTCCTAGTTCCAACCTTCCATCTTCTCCCAAATTTGATTTTGAGTCTATTTGGCTTCTCCAACTCCCAAATTCGCCTTCCTTGAGCCTATTTTTGGGGCTGACATGTCATAGTGGTCAGATGTCATAGGTCAGGTCTGCAATTTGTCACAGTTATCATAGATGCTCCATCATTGGTGTCATAGGGGCTAGGGAATCTAGCCCAAGTGTCCACAAACTTCCACTTTGACTCTTTATCTTCCATGGAGGTTACCAATCCTTCTCAATTCGAGCTAAGATGCTCAATGGCATGTGTTATCACTTACCAACTCACCCAAGAGTGTTCACATTCCCATTAATTCGAATTTGCAAAAGAGAGATACCATTTATTATAAAAAATCAAGCTAGTTTGGGTCCCACATCCTCCATATGTCTCCAAAACCATTTGTCACCTAGGATTTCTCTTGAATTTCTTGATTCACTCTATTTATTAAATACTTGAACCCTTCTAATGTCTAAACATCATTTATTATCCCCCTTATTCCAAATCCCAAAGCTTCCACCCCAAACCTAGAAAACTAGTAATTTTCCTCCTTGGCAATTATTTGACCTTTAACATGAATTTTACAAACTCTAATGAATATGGCTAATGTGATTAGGCCATTGTGACCCAATTCCAAATTTGGGACATGACACAAACCATGGAAATGCAACCAAGGTATGTACAAAATACAAGATTCACCACCGAGTTGTAGAGACCAAGATGCAAATGCAACCAAGGTATGTACAAAATACAAGATTCACCACAGAGTTGTAGAGGCCAAGAATCAACGTTAAGGACACTTCCTGATTACCATCTCCTCTTGAAGAAGATTAGAGAGACATTCACTCTGTAAGACATGCAAGAAAAATGGCAAGTGATGCAACCAAGGTATGTAAGAAATACAATGTTATAAATGATTTCGTAGTTTAAATCACCATTGAAATAACTGTTAATTTAAATAATTCCATAGAAATAGTTGAGCTTAGTTGGGCTGTGAGCTTACCGGATTGACTAGCTCCACTTCTCTCTCATTTTGGTCCAGAGCTAATTTGCACCTGAGCTAGGGCGATCTTTGCTCAGTTTCAAACTTTTGATGGAGCAGCTCCGTGAAAAAACTTTGAACAACCTTCTGATGGAGCAGCTCCGCGAAAAAACTTTGAACAACCCTGTTGTTTAAAGGCGTATTGCACTTTGATCATGATCACCCTGATAGCTGGGTTACTCGTGGCAGCCAAGCTCAACGAGAGTCCCTGCGGCCAAGTTCTACAATTCCTATCCAGGTCTTTTAGAATTGCATACCCACAAGCGACAATAGGCATGTACCATATTCAAGACGAGAATGAAAGTACCAAACAGAAGAGCTATACTGTTGATATTAGTAGTGAAACAACTTAGAAAAACAACTTCATATTTTGAACTTGTAATACTTGGCGGTGAGCACTTCGTCTAGTGCACATTTCAGATCTCCTTAGGAGGCTCGACGTGCTAATGAAAGAATGGGTCTATGCATGCTCTCCCATATCTCAGCTATATCTTTGTCTGTTTACATAGTTCTGCTACTAATGGCATAAATGGCATAAGATTTCCTGAGCACATGAAGCTAAAATTTTATTTGCGAAGCACGCTGTAGGTAGGAAAAACATTCATTTTCTACAACACAGAATCGGAAGAATTATTTTGACTTCCAAACTAAATCTACATATCTCAAGACTCCCATTGAAAACAGAGAGTTGATAGCAAACAGTAAATAAGATCGACATGTTGGCTGACCTCAAATGCGAAAGGAAGAAAACCATGGATAGCTTCTAATACATGGAAAACAAATCTCTTTTTCTCAGGTGGGGAGGCATTTTCTATGACGTTATATGCATGAAAAAGGTGAGATTTGCAATTATACAGCTCATGATGGATATCTATCATGGATACAGACCCTAAGGTAAATTAGATAGAGATCTTTATTTACTATATCTCAGTGTCTCCTACAGTTCTCTGGTTGTCTTTGTACATTCTAAGAGAATATCCTCGGCTAAAACTTATGAATGTGTATAAGATTTACTATGCTTGTTTGTATTTTGTTCAAATGTGTTGATTTTAAAGTTGTGGATCTAACTTAGCACTACAGGGGGTTTGTTTGGACTCTATAGATTATAAAATTTGAAGCTTAGCGAAAGTTGCAAAGAAATGAAATATTCTCAAAGATTATTTGCACGTGTTTCGACTCAGAGTATGGATGTCTTTTGACATAATATTCCTAAAATTTGATCTATCCTGGAGTAAAGCCCTAGGGAAAATTGAGCCGTCTTCACATATCGGTGGCTCCTCCCGTTAAAAATTGCGCCTTCTCTGAGTTTCTTCGTACATCCTAAGACTTCTTCATATTTTGTCCGAATTTGTAAATAATAACTGCAGTTCAACTTTGAGTTTTTCTTTGTGTTTTCCTTCTTGTAAGCGTCGTGGTTAGGTTTCTATTAAATCCTGATTAATATCCATGGCATGTCAGCCAATTATGAAACGTCCAGAATGATATCACACATATTCACTGGTTATGGTCTTTTCGCTGTCTGGTGCTAGGAAGCACTTGGCAAGAATTTGAATACGGTCCCTGTGTTGTTGGTGCTAGGAAGCACTTGGAAAGTTATTTATGACAACTGGCGTGTGGATGCAACATGCAAATGATACACTGCTAATTCATAAATTCATAGCACAAGCTTTTCACTAACTTTTTTGGCAGATATGAATGCAAGAGATGCTGTGGGATGAGAGTCATCGATGGGAAGTTGTTTTTCTTGGAAATAATAAAATTTTGTCTCGTATTATAAACAGAAGAATTAGTACTTTGTGTCATTGCCTTGATCTGTCTTTTCTGGTTTGTCCTTTCTCAAATATTATGTGGGCAGCTTTTTTGGGAAATAATAAAATTTTGTTTTGTATTCCACTAACACGAGTCATGCAAATTTAGATTGGGTTCAAAACATTCTTTTTCCTATACTTAAATTCCAGATAGGAAATGCAAGAAACATTTTGACATGATTTTTTTTATATATTCCCACTTTTTCCTGACACATTATGTATATCTCCACCGGTTAGATTCTATATTTACAAATTATACAAATGTTAAAATGCATTTATCCTCATACTACTGCATGCAAAACTAAGTTCGGAGAGAAGATACAGTAGTCTTAAACCATGTCGTGGAACTTTTTGGTATGCATCGGCAATACCTTGATGCGTTGATAAGCTTGCTCCATGCGACACTATTTAGCTCTATATTTTATCTATAAATCAGGGACTATGATGAAGGATACAATTATAAAGGCAATAAATTGTGATTACCACATAGTCATTGTGGTTGTTATTGTGACTTGCTTAAGTGCGTGTCAGCTTAAACGTAGTTTTTATACAAATTAACTTATAAGCACAATTATATTTAGATATAATCGTTGGATAAAATTGCATATTTGAGTGTATATCAATTATTCAGTATGTATCTAATTATTCAGTATGTATCTTATCATTATAGGTAGTTGCTCTATCAAATTGTAATGAACTTTGAAATAGTTGATGGAGTTATATCAATTATTCAGTATGCATCTTATCATTATAGGTAGTTGCTCTATCAAATTGTAATGAACTTTGAAATAGTTGATGGGGTTATGCAATTGTTATAACAAATTTGTAAATAGGCAATTGATTACAAAAATTTGTTGCCTAGCTTTTTTAAATAGGTAATTTCAGGTTATATAAGTTATTTCGATTACTACTATCTAGCTCTTTTGCTTTTATATTAAGTTAGGGAGATTGAAACGAAGGAACCAAGTTTAGATGGATACATATTGGGAGATGCATATTCTTTGTAAAATGCACTATGTATCTATTCCCCTTAGGCAGGGACTAAGTTGCTTCGCAACTTTGGCTTGTTTTTTTACAGTGTGTTCTAAAAGGTTGTAAAAGGAAAGAATATTGTAAAAAGCACCTAATTAGTTTTCATCTTATTTTATGAAAAAATGATTTTAATGAAAATTTTATCATTAAAGATAAATTGATTTTAATGGAAGGTGTTGTTTTCTATTCTCGATTGGTTTGCAAACAGCCAGGTAGCTTTGAATTTGTGAATTAGTAAAGGAGGGCAGACCACGGTTAGGCCAGCTGTGAATTTGCAGGGAAAGTATGTTGTGGAGGGCTAAAGAAGCGTTGGTGTAGATTAGAAAGAGTAGATGATATTTGTTATTATGTTTTATAGCGGCAGGGCTCCATGTGGTGGAGCTGCGGTTAAATTCCAAAACGGCAGCTAAGTTGTGCATTCATGTCAGGAATCTTCGTAGTCCAAATGTTGTGCATTCATGTCAGGAAACTCAAAAGGCTGCTGTCAGCGCATCTACGGTCGGAGAAAGTGAAAATGCGGGTGCCACCATGGTTGAAAATCATCACACCTTAGAACCTTAGAATGTATAGTAGAGTGTTGCATGGTTTAATGGATTTTCTGCTTTTCGCTTGCACCCTTAACATTGGAATTCGGAGATTCAATAATGCTGCCATTTCCATTTTCGCAGTGATCTACGTCCTTCGACCTTCATGGAAAAATTTCTGGCCGATCTCGTCTCCATATTCCGAATATCATTGCATTTCTATATAGTTTTGGACATTATTGTATTCTATATGTGCCCTTATCAAAAGTGTCACTTGTTCTTACGTCATTGTAAGTAGAAAGCCAGTAATGTTTCGGTAATGTTTCGTTTATAGAATAATGATCCTTGATTTGATTTATCATATTATTGTTTTTTAATTATTGTACGTTTTCATTTTCATTTATGTTATATCTAACCAATTATTTAATTGAATTTCCATTTCCTTGCATGAATCTTCTAAGAATACATAATTTATTTATTTTTAAATAATAATTAAATGTCTTAAACAAAATATTATATCACAATGGGATTGCTTCTTACATTACTAAGTTTTTACACATGTGATTTATCTTATGTTTTTACATATTTTTGTGATTTATCTTATGTTTTTACATATTTTTCTGCTTTATTTTATGTTTTGTATATATTTTTGTTCTCTATCTTAAAGTATTAAGTATTGATATGGTATGTATTTTTCTTTTATTAAAATCATCATTTACATATTATTTATATAGTTTTTATTGATAAATATGTTTTGATTTTTCTTATGGATATTTTTCATAAGAAGATAATTGTTTGGAAGTATTTTTAATGTTAGAACCAAAATGAAGAATGTGCCATCACATTTTTATGGTCATTAATAAATATGTTTTATCTTTGATTATATTTTCTTACTAATGTCATTGTAGGAGGGAGAAGTGTAATTCCATACAGAATTTAGAGTTCCATAAATATTAACAAAGTTCAAATGTTAAGTAGAATTTTTTAGAATTTTTTTTAAAGCTATATATATAAATCATAGAGTTTTTATTCAAAACTTTATCAAATAAGCATTAATTTATTTATTATTAGTCATTTCATTAGTTCTATGTAAAACAATTGTAATTATATGTTTAATTATAAACTAATTATAAGATTTTAACAACTTATAAATTAATTATAAAATTCTTATAATTCTAATTATAAGATTTTAACAACTATTTTGATAATTACTTCGTAAAAAAGTTTTAATTATATTTTACATAAAACAATATTAACTTATTTATTATCACTTATATGAGTAGTAATTATATTTTAGATAAAACAATATTAGTTTAATTATTATGAGTATACTCTCTAATACATGCGGCCATAAACCATTCCCTGAAGTCTCCAACCCAATAAGCGGTAATTTTTTCTCATTCCTTATCATTGAACAATTGAAATTAGAATTTTAACATTTTTTTTATAAAAGTGATGAAAATGTTTATATTTTAAACTGGATAAACCATAAACAAGGCTTGGATAAAGCGTATACCTCATTACACAATGCAACATGCTCCCGTTCACGTGGTGCACACATTGCACAAACATCTTCATATTTTTGTAAAGAATGCCACATTGTCTATATATTTTCTTCTTTAATGATATAATAACACACAGTTGGAAATGGTTATAAGAAATGGAGGGAAATGGTGATCTTTCAAACTAATTTTCTATTCGGAATGGGAGATCCCTATAGAACGAGGAGAACTTTCTATAGCTATTGCCACTAAATCAAACGAATTCATGTTGAACATGACATTTATATCTAATTTACTATAGAATTACGGTTTTTTTTTTCTGGGTGATCAATCACGTAAAGGGTGACCAAGGGTTCTTAGGAATGTAGCATTGAAATCTGAACATAGTCAATAGATTTAAAAAATAGAGTGATCGAATTTACTATAGAATTACGGTTTTTTTTTTTGGGTGATCAATCACGTAAAGGGTGACCAAGGGTTCTTAGGAATGTAGCATTGAAATCTGAACATCGTCAATAGATTTAAAAAATAGAGTGACAGAGGTATAATAATGGTGATAAACTGCCCAAAGTTAGAACAACTCAAACAAGAACAACTGATAAGCCACCACAATCAGGAGTAGTAGCAGCTATTGCGTCAAATCAAACCATAGCATATATTAGCATTCCCTGTTCAGTGGTTTTACAAGTTTGGATATGTTTAATTAATTACTTGATATACATTTATGGAATCATATTTTTTTTGTCAAAGATACATTTCTATAATGCATAGATAAATCCTAGATGTTTTTTAAAATACAAAAACATGTAGAAAAAATAGCACTTAAAATATCTTGAATTTCAAATTCCACCAATGCTAAACCCATAATCCTATACAATTATTTTCCCACATAACCAATGTATCTAATACAATATTGTCAATAATGATTCATGCTATACTACCATCCAATTTTAGTTCCTACTATACCTTCAATATTGTATCCTCTTTGGAGAAATTATTTTAAACATAACCAATGTGTCTAATACAATATTGTCAATAATGATTCATGCCATACTACCATCCAATTTTAGTTCTTACTATACCTTCAATATTGTATCCTCTTTCGAGAAATTATTTTAAATATTGAGAGCCTCCACGATATTAGAATGGGTTTACATAATTAATTTGTGTACAATTTTACTCAATAGATAAAACATTTGAAACCCATTGCAATAAAAATTTGAAATGTCATCAAAAGTGCTCATTTCCCACTTTAAACATTCCTTATTAACCATAACTGAGATACACCAATATACAAAATGATAGAACTAAGAATGATAACCACTACTTCAAATTGTTATAAGAGTTGTATTCAATCTTAAGCTCCACACATAAAGGCAAGTCATCAAAAAATAATTTATTTAATCTTCCCATTCTTTAAAAAGATTGTAGGTATATACTAATTTCTTTATATATCATAGTATAGTATAGCCTTTGTGTAATATCTCAAAACTCTTGTAAATTATTTTTAGTTTTCTTTGTGTAGGGTAAATTTCAATAGTAAATATTCACAGTATCTCAATTAGTATCATGAGGCATTGATGTTGCTCATAGAAGATAAAAAGGCTGTGACATTGTAAGAGGAAAGTAAAACAATTTTACATGGAAATTAAATGCCATGGGTTGAGCGCAACAAAATATTTAACCTTTAAAATTAGCCATACTCAAGTAGAGTATGGGGAATTGTTTAACAACCCAAGAAGTGGGAAAAGAGGAAGATAGAAGGTATGAGGTATGAACTCTTGTGAAAACTTATTTAGGAAAAGAAAAAGAAACCAGGCATATTGTTATGAGCACTCGAAGGTATCGAGGTGTTAGGAATGACCAATAATTTTTCCTTCACAAAATCAGTTAAGGGGTGGAAACTAAGAAAATCATTAGTTGGCCTATACTTGGGACGTTTCTGGACATATCCTAGTTGATTTCCAAGTCAGCAATGTTTTCTATAATGGATAAGTTATCTATCTCTTCCTACAAAGTTTGTGATGTAGGCACAACCTTGTAACATCCCCTTCAGGCAATCCGATGATCGAGAAGAGACATTAACCAAATTCGGTCTCTCAAATTTCACCGCCAATGCCATAATACAAATTTCAATGTATAAAATGTGTGTAGAAACCTAAAATAACCATACAAAGCATAATTGAACTCTATCTACGCACATCTAGCATGCAAATACAAGCATAAACATGATATCCATTATATAAAACCATTTCAGATTCAAATGCATGCGAATATTTTTCTTTATCCAATGCAAATCCAAGAAACTGACTATGCCAAAGCGATTTTCCACCCAAGCATAGGCACGTTGTCTAGCATATGCACCTGCTGCTGGGAGGCCACCCCCAAGATAGGCTATGAGGCCACCAGGAAGAAGGAAACACCTATAGGATTCTCTCTCTCATTCCACAACCCATTCTGCTCTCTATGCTTATCCAAATTCTCATACAATATGGGTCTCACTCATCCCTCACATCCTTGGCTTCCACAATACCTACCCCACAAAACACCCTTCTTGGCTCAGGCATCCCCTTCACTGATCCACATTTCTCTTGGGAGATCCATCTTGCCATGTGCATCTAGTGTTGGTTGTGGAGCCTAATCTTCCAGTCTCATAGATGATATTGGCTCAGCCGTGCACCCCGGAGGATTGTACACTCATTTTGCATTTTTTGGGGTTCGGGGGAAATGCCGCCTGAGTCATGGGGGTGCGAGGGTGGAGCCTCCACGAACGGGGGTAGCGCCCCCAAGAAAACATTTTGGGCTATTTTCGCCAGCTGTTTACGGGCCCATGGTTTTGGGTATCCCGTGGTATTTTCCCATTGTATTTTCCCTATAAAATAAAGACATTGTAATATGGATAGGGTTCACGTATTAGGTTTTATGCATTGTAAAGATGTCTGAGATCATGAAGAGAGACTCTGAGACAGTGAAGAGGAAGTGCAGCGGTTGTGTTGCAGGTTGTATCCCTTCACTTGGTTGGATGGTATAATAATAAGGATTGGAAACTTTAGTGTGGACATTGCCCATGTTGGGTGAACCACGATACATCTGTGTCTCTCTTGTAATGTGTATGTGTGATTATATTTTCATTTCTGTTTATTGTTATTGCTCTGCGATCTTGTTTTTCTAACAATTGGTATCAGAGCCGAAGGTCTATTTGGCAGATAAACACGTAGGAAGCTAGGGTTTCTGGTTCGAGTGGGAGCAATGGCAGAAGAAGGAAATTTTAAGGTCAAGAAGTTTAACAGCCAAAACTTCCAGTTATTGAAGATGCAAATGGAGGACTATCTATACCAGAAGGATCTGTTCCTACCGTTGGGAGGAAGAGCAAAGCGGCCGGCAGCTATGAAGGACGAAGAATGGGAGGTTCTTGACAGAAAGGCACTGAGAACAATACGGTTGTCCCTGGCTTCGTTGATGGCTTTCAATATCTAAAAAGAAACGGCAATGAAGGGTTTAATGAGTGCACTGGGTAAGCTGTATGAAAAACCCTCGGCCTCCAACAAGGTATTTCTAATGAAGCATTTATTTAATATGAAGATGTCTGAAGGTGGATCTGTTACTGATCATTTAAATGAGTTTAATACGGTTACAAATCAACTAAGTTCTGTAAGTGTGAACTTTGATGATGAGGTTAGGGATCTTTTAATCTTGTGTTCATTGCCAGAAAGCTAGAATAGCTTGGTCATGGCTGTAAGTAACTCTATCTCTGGTTCAAACAGCTTGAAATTTGATGATGTTATTGGTGTTATTCTTAGCGAGGAAATGCGAAGAAAAAGTACAGGTGAGACATCAGGTAATGCGTTAACCATGGAGAGCAGGGGAATACAAAAGGAGAGAGGAAAGAGCCAAGGTAATCATGGCAAGTCTAAAACGGGCATATCCAATTCCAGAATGAGAAAAATAGAGTGCTAGAACTGTGGAAAGAAAGGACATCTGAAGAAAGACTACAAATCTCTAAAGAAGAAAGGAGATGCACAGCAGGAAACTACCTAGGAAGCAAATGTAGCAGGTGACGTGTTACAAGATGCTTTGATACTTTCATTAGATAATACTAGTGATTATTGGGTAGTAGATTTAGGGGCTTCATGTCATGCTACACCCCATAGGAAATATTTTCATGATTATGTTCTAGGCGATTTTGGACATGTTTTATTGGGTGATGATGAGCCATGTAAAATTGTTGGAATGGGTAAGGTATAGATAAAATTTAAGAATGGAATTGATTGGATGTTGAAAGATGTTAGGCATATTCTTGCTATGAAAAGAAATCTGATCTCAACAGGGCAGTTGGGAGATGGTGGCTGTCTATCTACATTTGGAGAAAAGTGGTGGAAGATCACTAAAGGATCAATGGTGATAGAAAAATGAGACAGGGTAGGTATGTTGTATTTATGTTCTCATAATACTGACCATTCTATCTCTTTAGCTTCCACATGAACAAATACAACATTGTGGCATCATAGGCTTGGCCACATGAGTGAGAAGGGGATGAAGATTCTCCACTCAAGGAAGTTGCTGCCAGATTTGAAGCAAGTAAGTTTGGAATTCTGTGAGAACTGTGTTTATGGAAAACATAAGAGAGTCATATTTCTCAGGGTTGGGAAACAGAAGAAGAATGAAAAGTTAGAGCTTGTGCATACAGATGTATGGGGATCGGCTCAGGTACAATCTCTTGGTGGCTCTCATTATTATGTTACATTTATTGATGATGCAACTAGGAAAACTCGGGTTTATTGCATTCTACAGAAATCTGATGTGTTTGCTACTTTTAAGAAGTGGAAAGCTTTGGTTGAGAATGAGATAGGAAAAAGGTTTAAGTGTCTCTGATATGACAATGGAGGTGAGTACTACGGCAAAGAGTTTGATAATTACTATTCATACCATGGGATTCATAGAGAGAAGACAATCCCAATAACACCACAAGAAAATGGTGTGTCAGAAAGGATGAATAGAATGATCATGGAGCGTGCTAGGTGTATGAGATTGCATGCAGGGTTGCCCTTACAGTTTTGGGCAGGTGATGTAAATACTACTGTTTATTTAATAAACAGAGGGCCTTCAAGTGCTTTGGATGGTGGTATTCCATAGGAGGCATGGACAGGTAAAAAGGTAAACTACTCATTTCTGAGAACATGTGGTTGTGAATCATTTGTCCATATTGATAAAGAAAATAGAACAAAGCTTGAAGCTAAATCCAAGAAATGTAGCTTTATTGGATATGGGGTTGATGATTTTGGTTATCATTTATGGGATTATGGAAATCACAAAATCATTAGAAGTAGAGATGTCATATTCAATGAAAAGGTCATGTATAAAGATCAGTTGCAGGGAAAGAAACAATAAAAGGAAAACACAAAGTACACAGTACTTGATGAAATTGAAGAAAATGAAGTTCCAAAGGTTCTAGAAAATCAAGAACAGCAGCAAGTACCTGAAACTCCTGCAAGTGCAAGAAGATCTACCAGGTTAAGTAGACTCCTTGAACGATACTCTCCTTTGATGTATTATTTATTGATGACTGATGCTGGTGAACTAGAATGTTATGAAGAAGTAATGCAGGTAGAAACTTGGAAGAAGTGGGAGCAAGGCATGAATGAGGAGATGGACTCATTGGTAGGAAACTAGACTTGGGATTTGGTTTAGTTTCCTGCTGGTAAAAGAGCATTGTAGAACAAATGGATTTACAGGTTGAAGGAAGAAGAAGGAGGTAAGAAGTGGTATAAGGCCCGACTTGTTGTAAAGGTGTTTGCACAGAAGAAACGTATAGATTTTGATGAAATATTTTCTCCTGTTGTTAAGATGACTTCAATTAGGACTATCTTAAGTCTAGTGGCAATAGAAGATTTGCATCTTGAAAATTTAGATGTAAAAGCAGCCTTTCTCCATGGGGATTTGGGGGAAGAGATATATATGCAGCAACCATAAGGGTATGAGGTCAAAGGTAAGGAGAACTTGGTATGCAGGTTGAAAAAGAGCTTGTATGGCTTGATGCAAGCTCCAAGGCAGTGGTATTTAAAATTTGACAGGTTTATGACAGAACAAGGTTATGAAGTTATATTATCTTATTATTGGGTCTAACATGCAGGATATAAATTTACTCAAAAGGAAGTTAGCTAATTCATTTGCGATGAAGGATTTGGGTGCTGCAAAGCAAATCCTTGGTATGAGAATAACAAGAGACAGGAAAAATCGCAAATTGACATTGTCTCATGGTGAGTACATACAAAAGGTGTTGGAAAGGTTCAGAATGCAGAATGCAAAACCAGTTAGTACACCTTTGGCCATCCATTTCAGTCTAAGTAAGGAAATGTATCCCAAGACACAGGAAGAGATAGATTACATGTCTAAGATTCCCTATCAATCAGCAGTTGGCAGATTGATGTATGCCATGGTGTGTACAAGACCTGATATTGCACATGTAGTGGGAGTTGTGAGCAGATATATGAACAATCCAAGTAAAGAGCATTGGAAGGCAGTACAGTGGATTCTTAGGTATTTGAAAGTTACTACCACTCAGGAATTATATTTTGGAGGTTCAGACACTGTTCTACAGGGATATGTTGATGTAGATATGACAACTGACAAGGATAGCAGAAGGAGCACCACAGGGTATGTGTTTACTCTAGGTGGAACAATAGTAAGCTGGATTTTGCACTTTCAACAACGGAAGTAGAGTATGTTGATATTACAGAGGCTAGTAAAGAGATGATTTGGTTGCAGAGGTTTATGGAGGAAGTGGGTAAGAAGCAGAAGGATAACAGATTGTATATTGACATCCATAGTGCCATTCATCTTGCAAAGAAATCAACATTCCATTCCAGGACTAAACATATACAACTCAAGTACCATTTCATATGCTCTGTTCTGGAAGATGAACTATTGAAGCTGGAAAAGATACATACTAACCAGAATCCTACAGACATGTTCAGAAAGGTAGTGACCAGAGAGAAAATGAGTTTGTCACCTACCCAATTTTTTAGAATAATTATTTTCTACTATTATCCTTTTTGCAAAAATACTTTGTTTTAAATTATAATTACAAGTTTGTAATTATGACCAAGTAAGTCAAAAATGAATGTAATGACTTATTATTATTATTTAATAAATAAAAATGGGAGACAAACACTCAAGAGAGCTGTTACAAGAGTGTCCACTGGCCCACTAGGAGGAATGGAAGCTGCTGGAAGTGGGACAGATGGCATCATTTGCACTCTACCATTAGTTGTTGGTATGGAACAACCCCCCCTAATTTTGTGGCACTTACCCCTTTAGGTGGAGGGAGGTGAGCAGGTAGCTCACTAATGACCAATTAATTACAAAAGACCTAAGCATCCTATAAAGGGAAATTCGAATTGAGCAGGAAGCTCTTACAATGTTTTCTGCAGAAACATTCCTCATGCTCATCAAATGATGGCTGAGAGATTAGAATAGCGGAGGTTGTGGAGAGTGCAAGTATAAGTCTGCAAATGTTATGAGAAGGACAGACCAGAGGTGCTGGTGCTGATCCCATTGATTACTAATCCTGTAAGGCTAGATATATATATTTTCTTGCTGTTGCAAGTAGAAGTCCTAAGCTGTAGAACCTTCTTCCTCCTAGTGGATCAGTGGATAGGCTCGGGGGTCCTAAGGCAGACATCTTGGCTGCTTGGGAGCAGGTTGGGTGGAACAGGTTTCTTGAGTAATTTGTTCCTCCCATCACACTCATGTTATATTATTTTGTGTTTTATTTTTCAATCATATGAATGCTCTCAGAAATGGCTTAGTATTGTTATTTAATAATCAATAGTAGAAAACGTCAGATCCTAATTAATTTAGATTTGCTGAACTGATAAAATGACTCCTCTGCATTTTCCCCCATGCGTGGAGTTGCCTCGTACTCCAGTACAGAGAGGTAGAATTAAATCTGCCCAGTTAAAAGTGAAACCTAGCATGCATCTAAATATCTAAACCAAATACCACCCATGCACAAACCTATGTTTATCATGCATCTTATATTTTAGCAGCTCTAGATTAGATCCTTGCATGCAATGTTTTTACTGTTCAAATCTGTATGCTGAACTACCTACCAGAAACTAGTCATAGTAATAGGTTCTTTTCTTATTTCTGAAGGTGAACATTGTGTTAACAACTAAGGTTACTAATCTTTAATAATTTCTTCAAAGAAAATAACTCGATGCATTCTGTTTAACCATATTCCCACTTTACTATTTTCTTGTGGTTTTTAGAATCTGATCGACCTTATAGAAAATATTGTCTTCACTATATTATCTTGTATAGAAAGAAGTCCAAAATTGGACGAATACAAGAACATATAGAATAGAAAAACTATTATATTCAGAAGCATTCAAATTAACAGACGAATGCATTGTCATTTTCTCTTTTTCTGGATTATCAATTGCATGTGATAGAATTTACATCACAAAATACCAAGTTATTAAAAGCAAGGACAAACATAGAATTATTGAATTGACAAATTAAATTACAGTATCTCTACACCCAAACTGGGGTTAACATGTTCTCATTACATTATTATTTATAAACATTTGACAGCTACAAAATCAAGTGTTTTCATTACCATAGACAATCTAACTGTAGAATCAAGAGTTAATATTCTTGTTCCTTTAAAACATCATTATAGACAAGCAGATTTCATTCACATCGACAGGCTAGGGTTTAGCATTATCACAGTTGTATTCAAACAAAACCAATACCCTTTCATTATCGGCTTATAGCCACTGTTTTATTAAAACAACTTAGACATTTCCTTCATTCCTTGGATCATAGTTCAAGAATGAGGAGATCGAAACACCATACGTAGACATGAAAACCCTGAATATCTTAAACAGGCTTTTAGATACAGATACAAAAACGAGAAGTTCAAATCACCAAACATAGCCATTAAACATTAGATAACTATCATTTCCATTTAAATTAGCAGTGGTTGGAACCTACGGTTGCCACATTCTTTTTCCGAAGGTTCCATTCGAAATCCCATGCTATTTACACACACTACTAATGCCGAAGCAAAATTGCAGTCAATGTATCTCCTTTTTTTTCATCAACCCAGAAGTACCAAAACGATAGACATAAAACATAAAGCTGTAAGACTCTTGCAAACACGAGGGTTCAACCCTACCAAACTCGTCGAGCCCAAGAATGGCCGACCATATATTTTAAAACATTTACATCACCTACTCTATCAACAAAACTTAAAACTGTAAGTTTCCCAATTGCTGCAAGCGAGACAAAAGCCACTGCCGCGAAGGCATGCTACCAACGCTTGCTCATCAAGTCCGATTCCAGGAGAGCCACTAAGGAGGGATCGCTTTAGTTCTTTTCCCCATCAACTGTTCCAGCACACTGTTGCTCGCCGAGGGTTACCTGCCAACAACCATACACTAAGTTAAGTATCGAATCATGAGGTAGTAATGCATGTAACAAAAGATAATTTGAAAACCCTTGCAGCGTTATGATACCTGAGTCGTGACAGAGATTTGACGAAGCCAGCATCCATCCACTGTGAAGGATAAGCAGTCAGTTCGAAGGCCACGATGAGGGATACCTCCCGAAAAACTCACAACTTCTTCAAGAACCCTAGACTTGCAAGTTACTACAACGCCACAACAGAAGCACTCATCCCACCTGTATATTGCTACACAAATCGTTTCCAGACTTGGCTTCCACGGTTAACAATTACTCATAGACCAAAGGTTGCTACCGGTCTCAGGATCGAGCGCGAGGGAGGCTAGAAAAACATTGAAACCCTAAGTGCCTCTCGGCTGGTTGGCCTCACCTCCCAAACCCTACCACCAAACAATGACTAAGAACGTTACAAGAATCCATAAGTTATGCTAGGGTTCAACTCATGCCAATACACAACAATCAATACCAGAGACCCACTTTCATTAAGCCACGTTGGAGGGTGGAAAGAGTAGCATTAAATTGCTCATCTACCTCCCAAGCCATGAGGTGGCCATTTCTATTGACAGCAGGGCAGGAGGCCGTTACAACTCAGTTGCCAAACCTCATCAGTCGCCGAATCATCCATCACATTTTACACGTAACAATATCATTAACCCGGTGGCCAGACAATGTAATTGCAAAACCCAATCATTTAATACCCCTCGATTCGTACGCAGGCTTTTGCAGGGCCATCATTCCACCTGCCAATCCATACGAATCATCGTTAATGGCATCAACATATAAATATGATCAATGTATAACGATTACCAATAGCATATAATGAAGGTCTCATATGATTCCATATCATCAATTTTGAAACACACTCATAGCACATGAATATCCACCAAGGTCGTGAGCAATCATAGAGCTCTTAAAGCTTGTTCACACCATAAGTTATATCAACACACCGTTAAGGTATGGTTGCCACCCAAGGACCCATTGCATTCATTGCATGGTAGGGTATTAATGCTTAAAGCATCGCCATTTTAATAACAAACATGCCTTGAGGTAGACGTTATCTGCAGTCTTTGAGATAGACAGGTTCATCTTACAGAATTGGAAGGAGACCATACCTGTAACATTGGAATTCATACGCAGTTTTTATTGATAACATGGTTATTAAACCCTCTGAGTTATTATCTCTATCTCTTACCTGTGAATCTGCGCATGGATGACGAGTACAATGCTTTAGCTAAATAGCTAAGTAAGCCTCGGGGCACCTCATGGGACCCCTTGTATCATCATCCAGAAAAATTAAACTATCAGCACCTCTCGAGAATAATAATGTTTTCTTAACGCATATGAATTTTCAATCATTCCAGCATTTAAATAAGAACATAATCATTAATTGGATTTCATGACACCATCAGAAGACAAAAAGACACAACCATTAAATTGTTCCTACCAAGCGACACATTTAGTGATTGCTGCTTATTCAATATTATCATTTCCGCTTTTTACAATATTAGCTTTTTATGGCGATTTAAATTTTTTTAAATTTTTATGAAAATATCGGGATGTTATATTGAATATTGTAACTTCCAAGAATATTATATTTGTATATTATTATTTCGGAGATGTTTCATCCCTCCGAGGTGACTCTATCATGTATCCGGAGATGTTTATTCCTCCGATGGTTTGTGGTAACTAGGGTTATTACATCCACCATGTGGGGGTCGTCCCTGGGTTTATATTTTAGGGGTTATTAGACATCTTCAGGAGAGGTCGGCCCGATTAGGTATTTTTGGTCAATCGGGAACTAGTATAAATAGAGGAGTAGAGCTCCTCATTTGACACACTTCCACAACTCAGAAAGTAGCAAACTTGTGTCTGGGAGGTCTGCATGTGAGGTAGAGAAGAAGGAAAAGTCTTGCAGCACATCTTGTATTTTGGTTGATCATCTTATTGAGGAAAGCTTTGTTGGGTTTTCTACCCCATGAGGGTTTCCCAGGGTAAATTCTGTGTCTATCTTGTGATTATGTTTCTTTTAGTGATCTTGCTAGTTTATTTGGTTTAAAATTAACATGGTATCAGAGCTAGCCTGAATAGAACATATTTCACAAGGTGAAATCATATTTCTCTCTCTCTCCCAAAATTAGGGTTTATTCACAAGTTAGTATTTTCGGATTCTGGTTGCATGGATGAATAGCCCTTCTAAAGATCTATCTTTTGAGCCTTGGATCGAGGTTTTTGGTTGGGTAGAACTCCGGGAAAGTCAAACCCTAGTTTTACCAAAAGTGCGATAAACCAGAAATTCTGTTGCAGATCCGGAAAACTGAAAAAGTTTTCGGGTAAGTACTACTCTATCTCTTATCTCTTGGACTCCCCCAAGAGAATATGGCTCCAAACACTAATCTTGAAGACAAGCTAGAAGGTATAGAGAATTTCCAGGCATGGAAATACAGAATTGGTCTCATTCTTGAAGAAAATGATCTTGCTCATTATATCAAGGATGAAGTTGCAGAACCTGAAGGAGATAAAGCCAAAGAGAAGCATAGGAAGGATTTGATTAGGGCAAAGAGAATCATAGCTGATTCTATTAAAGACCACTTGATTACCCAAGTGGCTTCCAAGAAGACTCCAAAGGAAATGTATGATTCCCTAGGAAGAATGAATGAAGGAAAGAACATCAATAGGAAGATGAGCCTAACAACTCAGTTGAAGAGTACCAAGATGCACAAAGGAGAATCCATTCAAGACTACTTCTCAAGGGTCTCCCAAATCAAGGAGCAACTAGATGCAATTGGTGATACTCTTGATGAAGATGAACTTGTAATGACAGCTCTAAATGGTCTCACTAGACCTTGGGAGTCATTTATACAAACTATGTTTGCCAGAAAAGAAAGTATGAAGTTTGATGTAGTTTGGGAGGATTGTGTACAAGAAGAGGCTAGGGTTGCAAACAAAGAAGCCTTGCTCAAAGAAGATGACCAAGCCTTGGCCACCCACACCAAGAGAAGAAGGAATCAATCCTACTCCAAAAGGAATAGTCACAAGGAGTCTCATTCTCCACTTAGATTTCAAAAGAAAAGAGGATCTAATCAAAGAAGAGATTACTCCCGATTCTAATGTTTTGCTTGTCACAAAATAGGACACATTGCTAGAGATTGTCCCCTAAAGAAGAAAAAGGGCTCTCATTACAAAAGACATCAAGCACATCTTGCAGAAGATGATAGTGAAGAAGAAGTGGAAGAGGAAGAAAGGCCTCACAATAAAAGACCTAGAAGAGAAGAAGAAGAAGAAAGGACCCTCTTCAAGAGAAGATCTAGGAGAAATGAACAAGAAGATGCAGAAGAATATGTTCTATTCTCCGCACTATCCGGATCTATAACTCCTGGAGAAGATACATGGCTTATTGATAGTGGTGCTTCAAAACACATGACAGGTCAGAAAAAGACTCTCTCAAGTCTTGAAGGAAAGACCTCTCCACAAAAGGTATCTCTAGGAGATAACTATCAATATCCCATCAAAGGAATTGGTGAAGCAAGCTACAAGCTTGATTCTGGTACCTCCATGAAAATGAAAGAAATATTGTATGTACCAGGATTGAAGAAGAACTTGTTATCTATCCCAGCATTGGATAAGAAAGGCTATAGGGTTGCATTCATTGATGGACAAGTATTAATGTGGTCCAAAGGAAAATCTATCAAGGATGCAATTATCATTGGTGAAGAAGAAGGAGGTTTGTGCAAGCTTAAGGGCCATCCAGAAGCTGCACTTGTACATGAAACCATTAGCCCAAGTGAGCTATGGCATAGGAGACTTGCTCACATTAACTACAAGGCACTACCTCATGTAAGCAAGGTAGTTATAGGTTTGCAAGATTTAAAAATTGATCATGATGGCACATGCAAGGGATGTGCAAAAGGGAAGAATATCAAGAACCCCTTTCTTAGGAGTGAAACAAAGACTAAAAGTACCTTGGAGTTAATACACTTTGATGTATGTGGAACAATGCCTTCCACATATTTGAGTGGATATGAATACTATGTTACATTCATTGATGACTATTCAAGGAAAACTTGGATATTCTTTCTAAAAGGTAAGAATGAAGTCTTTGGAAAATTCAAGGAGTTCAAGGCCTTCATAGAAAATCTCTCAGAAAAGAAAATCAAGATTCTCAGAACAGATAATGGTGGAGAATATACTTCAAAGGAATTTGAAGACTTTTGTAGAGAAGCTGGAATCAAGAGGGAATTAACCACTCCCTACAATCCCCAACAAAATGGGGTTGCTGAGAGAAAGAATAGAACTATCATGGAAGCTCTAAAGACTATGATACATGATCAAGATCTTCCCATGTATCTATGGGTTGAAGCAGCCATGACAGCTGTCTATGTACAAAATAGACTTTCTCATAGTGCTCTTGAATTTAAGACTCCAGAAGAAGTGTTCGCAGGAAAGAAGCCTGAGGTAAGTCATCTCAAAATATTTCAAAAAGATAACCAAGTTGGGTCGCTCTGGTAAGAAATGAATATTTGTTGGATATTGTGAAACATCCAAAGCTTTCAGAATTTACATACCTGGTTTTCATCATATGGAGATAAGTAGAGATGTAACATTTGATGAAGAAGCAGCTATCAAGAAATCTAGAAAGTGTCAACTTGAAGAAGTCTATGAAGAAGATACACCTCCTAGAGTCACAAAAGTTGTTCCCATCCCTGAAGATGATACACCAGAAGACCATGATATGATAGAACCTCAAGAACCCCCCATTACAAATCTATATAGAAAAAGAAAACCAGCATGGGCTAGAGACATTATTCAAGGAGCTGAAAAATATGGAGCTCCTGAAGGTTCCACTAGAGAAAGGAAGAAACCCAAGTTAGTATCGAACTATGTGGCCTTAATGTGTGATCTTGTGGATCATCATCCCACCATCTATGAGGAGGCAACTCAGAAGAAAGAGTGGGTATAAGCTATGATAGAAGAGTACCAGTCAATAATGAAGAATGATGTTTGGGATATAGTTCCCAAACCAAAGGATATAAGTGTGGTTTCTTCCAAATGGATATTCAAGATAAAACATGCTGCATATGGTAGCATTGAAAAATATAAGGGAAGATTTGTAGCCAGAGGATTCTCTCAAAAGGAGGGAATAGACTATGAAGAAACATTTGCACCAGTGGCTAGGTACATATCAACTAGAACTATCATGGCACTTGCATCTATGATGAAGTGGAAATTACACCAGATGGATGTTAAAACAGCCTTCCTGAATGGTGTCATTGAAGAAGAAGTGTACATAGAACAACCTCAAGGATTTGAGGTTAAAGATAAAAGAACACATGTATGCAAGCTGAAAAAGGCTTTGTATGGATTGAAGCAAGCTCCCAAAGCTTGGTACGGAAGGATTGACAGTTTCTTAACAAGCATGGGCTTTACCAAGAGTAATGCTGATCCAAATATTTATCTCAAAGTTATGGATGATGAACCTGTTATATTACTATTGTATGTATATGATCTATTTCTAACAGGAAATGAGAATCAAATTATCGAATGCAAGAAGAAGCTTTCTTCAGAATTTGAGATGAAGGATCTCGGATTAATGCACTAATTCTTAGGTCTAGAAGTATGGCAAGAACCAAAAGGAATCTTTCTAAATGAAGGTAAGTATGCTGTGGAGATTTTGAAAAGATTTGATATGTTGGAGTGTAAGGCCATGGCCACTCCCATTGACTCCAACTTGAAGCTATTAGTTAATGACTCATTTGAATTAGTGGATATAACTCTATATAGACAAATCATTGGGTCATTGATGTATTTAACAAATACCAGACCAGATATATGCTTTGATGTAAATACCCTGAGTCAATATATAGTAGAACCAAGGAAGGTTGACCTAATAGCTGCAAAGCATGTAATAAGGTATCTAAAAGGTACATTAGATTTTGGTATTTACTACCTTAGAAATCATGAACTCAGATTACATGGTTACTCAGATTCCGATTGGGCAGGAAGTGTTTCAGACAGGAAGAGTACATCAGGTGGATGTTATGGACTTGGATTTGCCATGATCTTTTGGTTCAGCAAGAAACAATCCAGTGTCGCTCTCAGTACCGCGGAAGCAGAATATATAGCTGCCTACTCTGCCAGTTGTGAAACAATATGGCTTCGGAAACTATTATCTGGAGTGTTTGACTTAGAATTGGATCCCACTGTGATCATGCGTGACAATCAAAGCTGTATCAAGATGATTGAAAATCCAATGTTCCATGATAATTCAAAACACATAGAGATCCGATATTTCTACATACGAGATATGGTGCAAAGAGGACCTATTAAGCTCGAGTATGTGAGCACTGAAGAACAAATTGCTGATATATTGACCAAACCTCTGTCTCGGGTGAAATTTGAATACTTTTGAGACAAGCTTGGTGTGGTTCAAAAGGACCCTCCTCGAAAGGGGGAGTAGTGTAGTCACTGATGATGAGATTGCCTCATCGGCAGCAAGGTCGATGATGTGGATACCTGTTTACTACACTTGGATACTTAGATTATTTAGATTTAGGACTCTTAGAATACTTATTTTTACTGGTTTTTATTTTGATGATATATGTATTGGTGAGGATACATGCTTTTGATGATATATGTATTGGTGAGGATACATGCCTTTGATGATAGATGTATTGATGAGGATACATATTTTATTGATCTATTAATGAGGATACATGTTTTGTTGATGTATTGATGAGGATACATGTTTATATCTATATTGATAAGGATACATGTGGGGATTGTATCGTCGCCGGACTTCGGTCCCTTGAATTGATCCGTAGACATATGGTCTCTGAGAATGAAGTCTTTATTGGATAGGTGGGGATTGTATCGTCCTAGGACTTTGGTCCCTTGAATTGATCCGTAGATGTATGGTCTCCGAGAATGAAGTCCTTAGTCGACAAGTGGGGATTGTATCGTTCCTGGACTTCGGTCCCTGAATTGATCCGTAGACGTATGGTATCCGAGAAGTGGTCCCTAGCGGATGAGAGGGGATTGTATCATCCTCGGCCTTCAGTCCCTGAATTGATCCGTAGATGTATGTTCTGAGAGAAATGGTCCTTCGTGGATGAGAGGGGATTGTATCCTCCCCGGACTTCGGTCTCTGAATTGATCCGTAGACGTATGGTCTCCGAGAAGTGGTCCCTAGTGGATGAGAGGGGATTGTATCATCCCCGGACTTTAGTCCCTGAATTGATCCGTAGACATATGGTCTCCGAGAAGTGGTCCCTAGTGGACGAGAGGGGATTGTATCGTCCCCGGCCTTTGGTCCCTGAATTGATCCGTAGACATACGTCTCCGAGAAAGTGGTCCTTAGATTTTGTCTAAGTTGACGAGTGGATTGTATCGTCCCTAGACATGTTATGGTGTCATAAATGGATCATGTTTTGCATGGTATGTGATGATCGTGTGATGATGATGTTGATGATCGTGTGATGACGATGCTGATGATCGTGATGATCATGTTATGATGATGTTGATGATCGTATGACAATGATGATGTTGATGTTCCAGTAACTGGTTAAGTTACTGATGATGATGTATTAAAGAAAGCTTTCGATGATATACAGATGTATCATGTGTTATGTAGTCAATGACTCCTTGCTCCTGCAGATGTTGTTATAATATCCTTATCGTTAAGTGGGAGTGTTGAATATTGTAACTTCTAAGAATATTATATTTGTATATTATTATTCCAGCGATGTTTCATCCCTCCGAGGTGACTCTATCATGTATCCGGAGATGTTTATTCCTCCGATGGTTTGTGGTAACTAGGGTTATTAGACCCACCATGTGGGGGTAGGCCCTGGGTTTATATTTTAGGGGTTATTAGACTTCTCCAGGAGAGGTCGGCCCCATTAGGGATTTTTGGTCAGTCGGGAACTAGTATAAATAGAGGAGCAGAGCTCCTCATTTGACACAATTCCTCAACTCAGAAAGTAGCGCACTTGTGTCTGGGAGGTCTACATGTGAGGTAGAGAAGAAGAACAAGTCTTGGAGCACATCTTGTATTTTGGTTGATCATCTTATTGAGGAAAGCTTTGTTGGGTTTTCTACCCCATGAGGGTTTCCCAGGGTAAATTCTGTGTCTATCTTGTGATTATGTTTCTTTCAGTGCTCTTGATAGTTTATTTGGTTTAAACTTAACATGTTACATGTGGTATCAAAGCTCATGTTCTAACTCTAGGCCTAAAGACGGTCCAAGAAACACGCAAAAAAAAAATAAAAAAAATAAATAACAGAAAATTTTCTTTGATTTACAGATATGGAAGGATCAGCTGAACACATAAGGGGCAGATTTCCACCAAACAACACAAGTATGGAACAACAATTCCAGGGCAATCGGGGTAATGATTCGTCAAAATTATTCCGTGCTTTTCATGAATTAAAAGCAGATATCTAGTCAGTAAAACAAGACAATGAAAGAATCCCGAGGACACAGGAGGAGTTGAAGCAAGCACTGTTTGACCAATATCCAAAATATGAACAGAACCTGGAACATACTTCTGAAACTAAGGAGCTATCCTAGGAAGGCAAGAACAAACAAACAGAAACAACTGAAGAAAACAACAACTCAATGTCATCAAGAGCTTCCAAACATCCACGTAAAAAGAAGCATAACTACTCTAGTGACAATAGTGAATGAGACTGTAATCCAAAAAGAAAAAGGAATAAACATTACGAACATATATCTGGTGAATTCAAGAAAATCGAACCCCCAAATTTCAATGGCGAGACAGAAAAAGGAGAGACAGCGGAAGCATGGTTGTCCGACATGAAAAAGTATTTTCAGATCTACGACTACTCGGAGTCTTTAAAGGTGAAGATGGAAATTTATAATTTGACCAGGAAGGAAGATATTTGGTGGCAAGACCTTAAAAGGGTAAAAGGTATAAAAGACCGAGATGTGAGTTGGAGTACTTTTAAAAGACACTTCAAGAAGAAATTCTTATCTGAACAGTATTATGAAGAAAAATCCAAAGAATTTTATGATCTGAAACTGGGAACGATGAATATGAAAGAATTGAACAACAAATTTTTAAGTCTGCTAAGATATGTGCCATATATGGTGGAAGAAAAACCGAAGGTCCAGAGGTACCTAAGTTTTCTACCTTTCCACATCAAGGACATGATAGAGTACGATAACCCTAAGACCCTAGAGGAAGCCATGATGAAAGCCACTTTTTCCTTTGACCAGAATAAGAAAAGAGAAGGGGTACCTAGCTAGAAAAACACAATACCCAGTAACTTTGAATAGAAAAAGAAGAATTTTATATATGGTGGCAATTCTAGTTTTCAGAAGAGAAATTTTTAGAATCAAAAATTTCAGCAGAACATAAATAATCAGCAGCAGAAATTTACAGCACCCAGAAATGTCCCCAATGTTGCCAGGACCAATGAACAAAAGCCACCTATAAAATGATTTGAGTGCCAAGGGCCCCATTATGCCTCAGACTGTCCCCTCAAGAAACGGGCGGCCAACCATATTCACTCCATACAGTCTGAAGCTACTATAGGATATGTGGCAAGAGAAGTACCCAGAATTAGTGCAGCATTAGAAAACCACCCAATTTCTATTTTAATTGACCCCGGTGCTAGTCTAAGTTATATATCACCAGTTGTTGTAGAAAGACTTGATTTGAAAATAGAGAAATTCGATAAATTCTGGTTAGTTAGATTATCGACAGGAACAAAAAGGAAGGTTTCTGATTTTGTGAAAAATTGTGCTTTATCTATGAATCAACTAGCAACGCTGGTTAAGCTAAATGTTCTGCCATTAGGGTCATATGACATCCTAATTGGTATGGATTGGTTAGAATCCCATCGGGTCATTCTGAATTGTTATGAAAAAAGCTTCATTTTCCTGGATGATGAAGGAAAGACAGAAGAGGTAAAAGGCATCCCTAGAAAAACATCCGTTCGACAGATTTAAGCCATGCAAGTAAAAAGGGCAATCAGAAAAGGGTGTCAGATGTTTGTTGTGAATGCGGTGCATGATGAGATAAGTACTAAGGAGGACAAGCTGAAAATGGAAGACATACCTGTCTTGCAGGATTTCCAAGATATTTTTCCTGAAGAGATCCCAGATTTACCTCCCAAAAGGGACCTGGATTTTACTATTGAATTAATACCTGGTGCTGTACCAAGTTCTAAATCTCCATACTGGATGAATATACTGGAGCTGAATGAGTTAAAATCTCAGCTGAAGGAGCTAATCGATAAAAATTATATAAGGCCCAGCGTGTCCCCTTGGGGAGCACCAGTCATTTTTGTTAAGAAGAAGGATGGTACCCTAAGACTTTGTATAAATTATCGTCAACTGAATAAAATGACGATCAAGAATAGGTACCCACTGCCCCGCATTGACGATCTTTTTTACCAGCTACGCGGAGCAACATTGTTCTCGAAGATCGATTTACGATCAGGATATCATCAGGTTCGAGTGAAGGATGAAGACATTTTCAATACAGCCTTTAGAACTCGTTATGGACACTATGAGTTCTTTGTCATGTCGTTTGTATTAACTAATGCACCTGCTGTATTTATGTGCTTAATGAACAAAATTCTGCACAAGTACTTAGATAAGTTTGCAGTTGTGTTTATCAATGTCATTTTGTTATATTCTAAGAACAAGGAAGAGCATGATGAACATCTACGTAGCATTCTGCAAGCTCTGAGGGAGCACCAATTGTATGCAAAATTCAGCAAATGTGATTTTTACAAAGACAAGATTCAGTACTTGAGACACATAATCTCTGAGGAAGGGATTTTAGTTGACCCCGCCAAGATAAAGGCCATTAATGAATGGCCGGTTCCTAAAGATGCGATAGATGTGCGATCGTTTATGGGAATCACTGGTTATTATAGAAAATTCATTGAAGGGTTTTCCAGGATCGCAAACCCCATAACGTCGCTGCAGAAAAAGGGAAAGAAGTTTGTCTGGGACCAAAAGTGTGCGGACAGTTTTGCAAAGTTAAAAGAATTATTGACTTCAGCACCTATTTTGAGGATTCAGATCCTAATAAAGATTTTGTAGTATGCAAAGATGCGTGCAATGATGGACTGGGAGGAGTCCTAATGCAGGGGGGACATGCTGTAGCATACGAATCAAGAAAACTGGAAATACACGAGAAGTAGTATTCCACCTACGACATAGAATTGCTAGCAGTGATTCATGCCTTAAAAATGTAGCATCACCACCTTATCGGTAGAAAATTTACCTTGATGATAGATAATATGGGGCTGAAATATTTGTTAGATCAAACAAATTTGAATGCCAGGAAAGCCAGATGGCTAACTTTTCTGAGTGAGTATGATTTTGAAATTCAGCACATTAAGGGGAAGGAGAATAAAGTGGCCGACGCATTAAGTCATAATGCAAGGATACATTTTGTTTCAGCCATCAGCACATATGCAACATATTTGGAGGAACAGATTTTTGAAGGAATTAAGGAGGATGAGGAATACAGAAAATTATAGGAAAGGACAGCAGAAAACAACTCTGAAAATTCTGTAACAGATTTCAGTTTGAAGGAAAATGGCTTACTGCTGTTCAAAAATAGATTGTACATACCAAACATACCAGCAGTAAAGATTCTGATTTTGGATGAGATGCACAAAAGCCACTATTCTTGCCACCCAGGTTACCAGAAAATGATCACAATGCTAAGGAAGGAGTACTACTGGCCCAGGATGAAGGACGAAGTAGCGGAGTATATAGCTAAGTGTTTTGACTGTCAAAGAGTGAAGGTGGAACATCAGCATCCTACTGGATTGCTGCAGCCTTTGCCGATACCCAGCTAGAAATGGGAAGTGATAAGTATAGATTTCATCACTGGGTTACCAAAGAATAAAAAATAGCACGACTCCATCATGGTGGTAGTAGACAAACATAGCAAGGAAGCCCATTTTATCCCTGTCAAAACTACCCATAAAGCCCTTGATATCGCAAAATTTTTTATGAAGTAGGTTTTCCAACTACATGGCATACCCAAGGTAATAGTTTTAGACCGAGATTCGAAGTTCACAGGCAATTTTTGGAGGTCTTTGTTCAAGGGGTTAAACACCACCTTAAATTTCAGCACTGCGTTCCATCCGCAAACAGACGGACAGACTGAAAGAGTGAACCAGATATTGGAAGATATGCTCAGAATGTATGTTAAGGATCAACTTGGTATGTTGGAAGACTACTTTCATTTAGAAGAGTTTGCGTATAATAATCACTACCATGCTTCAGCTAAACTTATCCCATTTGAGATCCTTTACGGAATAAAGTGTAACACACCGGTGTCATGGAGTGATCCGGTTAGCAGGGTCACCTTAGGGCCCGAATTGTTGCAAGAATTAGAACTAATCATGAAGCAGGTACAAGGGAATCTTAAAGCTGCCCAGGATAGACAAAAAAGCCAAGTAGACCTTAAAAGAACTCATAGAGAGTGCCAGGTTGGTGAACATGTTTTCCTTAAGGTAAGGCCGAAAAAGAGTTCCTTAAAATTGGGAAGCTGTGCCAAACTGGCACCTAGGTATTGTGGTCCTTTTGAAATCTTGTCTAGGGTTGGACCTGTGGCATATCAATTATCCCTACCTTCAAACCTCAAAGTCCATAATGTTTTTCACATTTCATTTTTAAAGAAATATGTGCATGATCCTACTCATGTTGTAAATTGGAATAATGTTCAGGTGGAACAAGGCGGCGATTTTCCGGTGGAACCGGACTGTATTCTCGCAAGGAAAGAAACTCTACTCCAGAACCACATTGTTAGCCAAGTGAAATTGCAATGGAAGCACTATAGCCTAGCAGAGGCTAGCTGAGAGTTGGAGAGTAGTATGCGGGCTGCATACCCAACTCTGTTCAAGGAACACTCAAGGAGTGAATAAAGAAACATCGAGGACGATGTTGAGGCTTAAGGGGGGGTGTATGTCACCTACCCAATTTTTGAGAATAATTATTTTCTACTATTATCCTTTTTTCAAAAATACTTTGTGTTAAATTATAATTACAAGTTTGTAATTATGACCAAGTAGGTCAAAAATGAATGTAATGAATCATTATTATTATTTAATAAATAAAAATGGGAGACAAACACTCAAGAAAGCTGTTACAAGAGTGTCCACTGGCCCACTAGGAGGAATGGAAGCTGCTAGAAGGATTGGGATAGATGGCAACATTTGCACTCTACCATTAGCTGTTGGTATGGGACAACCCCCCCCTAATTTTGTGGCATTTCCCCCTCCAGGTGGAGGGAGCTGAGCAGGTAGTTCACTAATGACCAGTTAATTACAAAAGACCTAGGCAGCCTATAAAGGGCAATTCGAATTGAGCAGGGAGCTCTTACAATGTTTTCTGCAGAAACATTACTCATGCTCATCAGGTGATGGCTGAGAGATTCGAATAGGGGAGGCTATGGAGAGTGCAAGTATAAGTCTGCAAATGTTATGACAAGGATAGACCAGAGGTGTTGGTGCTGATCCCATTGATTACTAAGCCTGCAAGGCTGGATATATATATTTTCTTGCTGCTACAAGTAGAAGTCCTAAGCTGCAGAACCTTCTTCCTCCTGGTGGATCAGTGGACAGGCTCGGGGGTCCTAAGGCAGACATCTTGGCTGCTTGGGGGCAGGTTGGGTGTAACAGGTTTCTTGAGTGATTTGTTCCTGCCATCACACTCAGGTTCTATTATTTTGTGTTTTCTTTTTCAATCATATGAATGCTCTCAGAAAATGGCTTAGTATTGTTATTTAATAATCAACAGTAGAAAATATCAGATCCTAGTTAATTTAGATTTGCTGAATTGATAACATGACTCCTCTACATTTTTCCCCATGCATGGAGCTACATCGTACTCCAGTACAGAGAGGTAGCATTAAATCTGCCCAGTTAAAAGTGAAACCTAACATGCATCTAAATATCTAAACCAAAGACCACCCATGCACAGACCTATGTTTATCATGCATCTTATATTTTAGCAGCTGTAGATTAGATCCTTGCATGCAATGCTTTTATTGTTCAAATCTGTATGCTGAACTACCTACCAGAAACTAGTCATAGTAATAAATTCTTTTCTAGGTTCTGAAGGTGAACATTGTGTTAACAACTAAGGTTACTGATATTTAATAATTTCTTCAAAGAAAATAACACCATGCATTCTATTTAACCATATTCCCACTTTCCTATTTTCTTATGGTTTTTAGAATCTGATCGACCTTATAGAAAATATTGTCTTCACTATATTATCTTGTATAGAAAGAAAGAAAGATGTTGTGTTAACTTATCCCTTCATCAGAAGTCCAAAATTGGATGAATACAAGAACATATAGAATAGAAAAACTGTTATATTAATAAGCAATCAAATTAATTGATGAATGCACTGTCATTTTCTCTTTTTCTGGATTATCAATTGCATGTGATAGAATTTACATCACAGAACACCAAGTTATTAAAAGCAAGGACAAACATAGCATTATTGAATTGACAGATTAAATTACAGTATCTCTACACCCAAACTGGGGTTAACATGTTCTCATTACATTATTATTTATAAACATTTGACAGCTACAAAATCAAGGGTTTTCATTACCATAGACAATCTAACTGTAGAATCAAGAGTTAATATTCTTGATCCTTTAAAACATCATTATAGACAAGTAGATTTCATTCACATTGATAGGGTAGGGTTTAGCATTATCATAGTTGTATTCAAACAAAACCAATACCCTTTTATTATTGGATTATAGCCACTGTTTAATTAAAAAAACTTAGACATGCCCTTCGTTCCTTGGATCAGAGTTCAAGAATGAGGAGATCAAAACACCATACGTAGACATGAAAACGCTGAATATCTTAAACATGATTTTAGATACAGATACAAAAACAAGAAGTTCAAATCACCAAACATAGCCATTAAACCTTAGATAACTATCGTTTCCATTTAAATTATCAGTGGTTGCACCCTACGGTCGCCACATTCTTTTTCCGAAGGTTCCATTCGAAATTCCATTCCATTTACACACACTACTAATGCTAAAGCAAAATTACAATCAATGTATCTCCTTTTTTTTCATCAACCCAGAAGTACCAAAACGATATACATAAAACGTAAAGTTGCAAGACTCTTGCAAACACGAGGGTTCAACCATACCAAACTCGTCGAACCCCGGAATGCCCGACCATATATTGTAAAACATTTACATCACCTACTCTATCAACAAAACTTAAAACTGTAAGTTTCCCAATTGCTGCAGGCGAGACAAAAGCCACTGCCGCGAAGGCATGCTACCAACATTTGCTCATCTAGTCCAATTCCAGCAGAACCACTAAGGAGGGATACCACCGAAGATGACCGGTGGGATCGCTTTAGTTCTTTTCCCCATCAATTGTTCCGGCACCCTATTGCTCGCCGAGGGTTACCTGCCAACAACCATACACTAAGTTAAGTATCGGATCATGAGGTAGTAATGCATGCAACAAAAGATAATTTGAAAACCCTTGTAGCGTTAGGATACCTGAGTCGTGACAGAGATTTGACGAAGCTAGCATCCATCCACTGTGAAGGATAAGCACTTAGTTCAAAGGCCACGATGGGGGATACCTCCCGAAAAACTCACAACTTCTTCAAAAACACCAGACTTGCAAGCTACTGCAACGCCACAACATAAGAACTCATCCCATCTGTAGGTTGCTACACAAATCGTTTCCATACTTGGCTTCCACGGATAACAATTACTCACAGACCAAAGGTTGTTGCCGGTCTCAGTATCGAGCCCAAGGGAGGCTAGAAAAACATTGAAACCCTAAGTGCCTCTCGGCCGGTTGGCCTCACCTCCCAAACCCTACCACCGAACAATGACCAAGAACGTTACAAGAATCCATAAGTTACGCTAGGGTTCAGATCATCCCAATACACAAAAATCAACGGCGAAGTTCCACTTTCATTAAGACATGTTGGAGGGTTGCAGGAGTAGCATTAAATTGCTCATCTACCTCCCAAGCCACGAGGTGGCCATTTCTGTTGACAACAGAGCAGGAGGCTGTTACAACTCAGTTTCCAAACCGCATCACTCGCCGAATCATCCATCAAAATTTACACGTAACAATATCATTAACTCGGTGGCCATGCAATGTAATTGCAAAACGCAATCATTTAATACACCCTCGATTCGTACGCAGGATTTTGCAGGGCCATCATTCCACCTGCCAATCCATATGAATCATCGTTAATAGCATCAACATATAAATATTATCAACGTATAACGATTACCGATAGCATATAACGAAGGTCTCATATGATTCCATATCATCAATTTCAAAACACACTCATAGCACATGAATATCCACCAAGGTCGCGAGCAATCATACAGCATGGATTGACTTAGCCCATCACATAAAGTCTATTATAAAGTTCACCATAGGGATCATTGTAGAGCTCTTAAAGCTTGTTCACATGATAAGTTATATCAACAAACCGTTAGCATATGGTTGCCACCCAAGAACCCATCGCATTCATTGCATGGTAGGGTATTAATGCTTAAAGCACCACCATTTTAATTGCTCGGGTAATAGAGACCAGAATCACCTTATCACTCATTCCATAGTATGCTTAGGACCATGTGCCCTTCTCCTAAACCTATCACCTTCAAAATTTATAAAAGAATTACTTAACAGCCGCAAGTCATTTATGGAATGACCATACGTAAAGTCGTCAACACTTAATGAAAAAATTCATAACAAACACGTCTTGAGATAGATGTTATCTGCAGTCTTTGAGATAGACAGGTTCATCTTACAGAATTGGAAGGAGACCATACCTGTAGCATCGTAATTCATACGCAGTTTTTATTGATAACACAGTTATTAAACCCTTTGAGTTATTATCGCTATCTCTTACCTGCGAATCTGCGCACGGAGGACGACTACAATGCTTTAGCTGAATAGCTAAGTAAGCCTCGAGGCACCTCGTGGGACCCCTTTCATCATCATCCAGAAAAGTTAAACTGTCAGCACCTGTCGAGAATAATTATGTTTCCTAATGCATCCCAATTTTCAATCATTCCAACATTTAAATAAGAACATAATCATTAATTGGATTTCATGACGCCATCAGAAGACAAAAAGACACAACCATTAAATTGTTTCTACCAAGCGACACATTTATTAATTGTTGCTTATTGAATATTATTACTTCCGCTTTTTACAATATTAGCTTTTTATGGCGATTTAAATTTTTTTAAATTTTTATGAAAATATCGGGATGTTACAGAGTTCTTGCTCGGTTTCAGTTGTCCTTATAGCATGAAGGTGAATAGGAGAAATTTGCCAAGTCCAAGTCCAGCAGCGGTGGAGTTGCTATGATTAGTCTCCAAGTGGGAGATTGTTGGTTGTGGAGCCAGATCTTCCAGTCTCATAGATGATATTGGCTCGGACGTGCACCTCGGAGGACTCTACACTCATTTTGAATTTTTTGGGGTTCGGGGGCAGCGCCCTCGAAAAATGGGGTTTGGGGGCAACGCCCCTGAGAAAAATATTTGGGGTTGTTTTCGCCAACTGTTTACGGGCCCATGGTTTTGGGTATCCCGTGGTGTTTTCCCATTATATTTTCTTTATAAAAGAAAGACATTGTAATACGGCTAGGGTTGAGGTATTAGGTTTTATGCATTGTAAAGATCTCTGACATCATGAAGACAGACTATGAGACAGTGAAGAGGAAGTGCAGCAGTTGTGCTGCAGGTTGTATTGCTTCACTTTGTTGGATGGTATAATAATAAGGACTCGAAACTTCAGTGTGGATGTAGCCCAAGTTGGGTGAACCACGATATATCTGTGTCTCTCTTGTAATTTGTACGTGTGATTATATTTTCATTTCTGTTTATTATTATTGCTCTGCGATCCTGTTTTTCTAACATCTAGTGTGTGCATAGAATAAGTCTAATATGATATGTGCTAATATAGAACCACATGTAGCTTCAATTCGTGGCTTCTAAAGCACCTATGAATAGAGGAATTCAATGGGTAAGTTTCCTAGCTTGCCCAACCTCTCTACTCACCTACAAACATCAATTTTTCACTTCCAAATCTGCAACATGGACTCCAAATTCGAATTTGTGGGTTAAACATAGTCTGGTAAGTACAACAATGGAGAGCTCTTCCTAGTGTAGATCTACATGTAAGAAAGAGGGTTGACTCTAGGGGATATGAGAAAATGGTGAAAGGCACCTAACATAGCTTTTGACAGTAGAAGAAATGACTCCTGGCATATACAGACTGACTTTTTCCATGAAAAAATGTCACAAAAGTGTAGTCATCCCCATGCTTCAATAATTGCATGGGGTGAATTTTCCCACCAACCTCACACATGTATTCAATAATTGGAAAATAGTCAGAAAGGAGATAATGAGCTTATTCAAAGCACATGACAGAATTTGGGTGAGTTATAAGGTTGACACTTCGGAGCAAGGGTTTAGTCTCCAAAGACCCCTTTCCTCATCCCATCTAGTGGAATCATACCCCCTTTGGTGCTCTTTACACAACCATTCTTGGAAAATTTTATTATTTATGCACATAATATTTACATATATTCTAAATCAGCATAACAAGACAACCACACAGTCCAAATAAAATATATACATCATACATGCCTAGCCATTCACTAGTTGGGCCTTGGCCTTGAGCTCCGCACTGGGAATCTGCACTAGCATATTTACATCATTTAAATAAGTTTGGTTAGACACATTCCAAGTAAAAACTAGAGGTATTACAAACCACATCAGTGGCCACATATCAGAATGTACAACAAAAGTGACTTTAGACACGCAAAAATAAACAGAGATAATCACAAGGACACCAATAATGTATTTTTATTAATTTTTGAATTCAAATTACACATGATTTCTAACAATTAGGGTGAAATCCCCTATGTTGGACACTCAATCAATTTTTGTTCAGTTACAGTTAGCGACTGTCTCTCTCATAATCTACCTCTACGGCTACACTTTAACACTGGCTAGAAAAACCTCTTCCACTAGGAAACACTCTAAATTTATAGCATCCTTCTCTACCTTAGATTCCCACTTCATGGATGGTGCAAGCCTTTGAATGCTTCTCTGTTCCATCTCATTCGCATTCCATTCCTTAATTGTAATCTTCTTGGTGTACCATGCTATCTGGTGCCTTCAACAACCACCATTACTATTGTATTCAATGCTAGAGGTATCCCTAAAGAAATATTCATTTTTTTGCACTTCATATCTTTCAATCGGTTTTCACCTCGAACAAATCCCATCAATGTCTTAATTACAAAACTTATCGAATTCACTTCCACTGTTTAATTCTCCTATTTTGTTTTTGCTCAGAGTCAGATTCAACCCTAAGTCTTTTTTTCTTCCAATCGATTGACTCTTGACAGTTTCTCATTTCCCATTGGCATGATGTTGCATCAATCTATCCAATTGTCTGGTCTTCAATTGACCACATTCCTATAGCATCGACCATTTCCTTTAGCCTCGTATAACTCTTCAGTTATTTCCTATTTTAATCCTCATCTTCTTTTCTAACTCTATGCGTTTCAATGAATTTTCATTGACAACTTCTCTCTTGGTCATATCTCCGACCTTTTTTTCCTCTAGGTCGACCCCAATCCTGACCCCTTCTTTTGCTTCCAATCGGTCTACTTTGAATACTTTAATTAAGCAACTTCGTTGGCTTTATCTGTCGTCAATCCTTGCGACCTTCTGGTATTCGATTGACTAGGATGTTGTTGACCCATTCCCCATTTGAGAAATTAATTTAAATATTAACAGCCTCTAAAGGTATTAGAATGGGTTTACATAGTTAATTTACATACAATTTTATTTTTGTGAAATTCTTAAAAATGTTGTTCATTGAGAATAGCATAAAGTAATAAAAAAGTGCTTGTTTCCCACCTTAAAAATCTCTTATTAACATGTCAGATACACAATTCTACAAAACTACTTCAAATTGTTATACAAATCGTATTACAATCTTAAACTCCATAGATAATAGAAGCAAGTCATCCAAAAATAATTTCCTTCTATTGAATATTTTCCCATTTATTAAAAAGATTGTAAAAATATACTAATTTATTTATATATCATAGTATAGTATAGTATAAGCTTTGTGTAATATCTCAAAACTCTTGTAAATTATTTTTAGTTTTATGTTCTTATGTTAAAGTTTAATAGTAAATATTGATAATCTCTAAATTAGTGTCATGAGACATTAATGCTCCTCACACAACATAAAAGGGTCATGACATTGTAAGAGGAAGGTCAAACAATTTTATCGTGTTGGAATTTAAATGCCATGTCTTGATCTCAACAAAAGATTGAACCTTTAAAATTAGCCATATTACTCCACTTAATAAGGGGGGTTGGTTAATGACTGAAGAAGACAAAAATGAGGAAGATAGAAGGTGTGAGGTATGAATTCCGGTGAAAATTTAATTAGCAAAAGAAAAACAAAGCAAGCATATTGTTATGAGCACCCAAAGGCACTGAGGTGTTAGGTACAACTGATAATTTTTCCTTGACGAAATGAGATTGACGGTGGAAACTAAGAGAATCATTAGTTGGCCTATAGTAAGGAGGTTTTTGGACCTATCCCATGTGATTTCCAAGTATGCAAAGTTTTCTATAATGGATACATTATCTATCCCTTCCTATAAAGTTTGATATAATGGATAAGTTATCTATCTCTTCTTGAAAAATATTGGAATAAAATCCTATTTTAGAGTTAGTCTTTATTGGTGACCATGTTTTGGATAAGTTGGAAGAAGTTGCATTCCAAGGAAGACAATTAGAAGCAACTACGTTCTGATTCAATTAGAAGTAGTTGTGCACTGATTCAGTTAGAAGCAGTTGGGCACCAAGCAAATCAGTTAGAGATTGTGCGCCTCCAACTAGTTTTGGAACCTAAGACTACTATATAAAGGCATATTTTATAAAGGGTTGGGATCAGTTAGGTAATGAGTTATGTTTGACACATTCTGAAACGTTTTTTGAAATATTGTTAGTCAGTCAGTTTATGAGATTTATGTTTTGAGATAATGTATCGTTATAGTTCTATGGGTTTTAATCTCCATTACGCTATGTTTTTCTTGATGCAGTGATGGTATTGATGAAATACCATTAATCTATTGAGATGAAATGGTAGAAATGGATTGTACCCAATTATGAATAGTAATATAATGCAACTATTGTCTCAGATTTTCCTTGCGTACTTTCTAAATGATTGAATTTATGATGAATGTTTAGTAGTTTAGAATATGAATTCTAGCTTATTAGTGATTTACATGCACGATTAAGTAAATAAATGGATGAATTAATGGTGATAATTAACCCATCTTATCTTACGCATTCTTGATTCAGGTCTCTCTGTAATTTACTCGATGTGTCTCTATTGAGACCTTATCCTACGAGTAGGGTATTGAAAATCCCAATGTCTATAGGGGTTTTGTTGGTACTGCAAGTTGAATCATGGGTCTGACAATCCACCAACCAAGAAAATGGTTCCATTGATGGGACCTAACAAGGATTGTGAAGGGTGAATGAATAAATAAGGTGGAATCCCACTAAAGTTGAGATCGAAGAATGGTTGCAAATCTAGGAGGATGAGTTCATGTGAAAAGAGACTAGAGGAATCTAGATTGCACCCCAGTGTTGGAAACACAAGTATCTTTATTCATATTTTCATGAAATTTTCTTCTATGAGTTTCTTGTTTTGTTATTTGAATGGACAAAGAGGCAGTTTGAGATCAATAACATTTGGAGAGAACCTTGGCCAATAGTTTGGACCGAGGAAAGGATAGAAGAACTAAAATATCTAGATAATAAGTGGTCCAGGGCTATCAATTTCTAATTCTTGCACGTGAAAGAAGGTTATATCATAGAATTTTCTATAGGATGCAGGGAATCGTATAGCAGCGCATAAGACAGATTTGACGAGGGCCTAAGAAAGTGATTCTTGGCACATATTTTGTTGTGGGTAAATATGTTCTTTATTAAGAAGGGGGTAATGACAATGAACCCTAATACCATATACATGTAAAACCCTGCGTTGTGGGTGTGGGGTATGAAGCATTGGGAGAATAGATAGATGTAGAGATGGATCGAAAAGAGAAGCGACTCCAAAGGGAGAAAAAGACATGCAAGAACAGTTGAAATAAAATAGGTAGTTAAAATAAATAAAAGAGAGAAGAAGCCGACGAGGAAAGATAGTGTGAGCTGGAGAGGAAAAAAGAACACCAGAGATGGGAATGCATGATGAGAGTGTGTAGAAGGGTCCTATGTGCCGGAAGGGTTTGCAAAGTTTGGGAAAGAAGAGTGCTAAAGAGATTAGAGATTCCCAAAAAGGTGAAGAATGGAAGTAAGTCAGAGCTCCAATGATGATTGAGTTATCACCCACCCAAAGTAGAGTGAAGGAAAGAACCTAGAGGATGTAGAAGAAGAGGAAGTGTAGACTAGTGGAGGCACTTGTATGATTGAGAAGAGACTATGCAGTCAGATTTGAGTTTTCATGGATTTGAGTATTGTCAGAAGAAACACATCGAGAAGGAATCAATGCTTCATAACATTCCCCCATTGCCCATTATCCAATCAATAAGGCTAGTTATTACTTGGTTTTTCGCGGGAAGCAAGTCTCGAAGAAAAAGTAGAAGTAGAGGTTAGATGGCTAGAAACTAGTTATACCTCGGAGACTAATCTAGATACATAGAGTTCAATGTGTAGTATTAATTCACCACTTGTGAATATAAGTAGTGGTTCACCCGTACCTACAAGAATAACTACTACATCAGATTATACCTTGAGTTTTCTTGTGTTTCATGGGATAGAGAAAGATGATGCAAAACAACATTGGATTACCTATGAGGTGATATGTTCAATGAAGAACATCATAGATGAGGCTTCAAAGGTTGCACAGCTATAGACCACATTTAGAGATAGGGTATTTAAATGGTACATGAAGTATAAGAGCACTTTCGCTACAAGCCAAACTCGACCACTAGAAACTATTAAAGTAGATCTTATGAAAGAGTTTCAAAAGCCAAATTTTTAGTTGCAATGCATTACTGAGATTAAGGAGATTAAGCACAGAGTTGGTGAGTATGTCTAGGATTACGACCAATGATTCAATATTTTTTTTGACTCGCTGATTTTCTAGATCCAAGATGTGAAGCACCAAGAATGGTTTATTATGGGTCTTCTACCCCATATTCGAGTTCCACTAACAAAGAATAAGGTGATTACTCATTCAAAGGCCATGGAAATAACAATAAGGTTAGAATCGACTCCTAGAGGGGAGGCATCACCAAGAATGCAATAGGTGCAGACAGAGCTTGCTGCACTAAAGACCCAATTAGAGCAATTTTCTACTAGTAAGGCTATCAAAGAGAATATATGGTGTATCTTTTATAGAATAGAAGGCCATCAAAAGGATGAATTTCAAACACTAAAGAACTACATGGGTAATAGCTTACCTAACCCATTTTTTGGCAGCATCCGAAACTGAGTGGTGCGAGATGTATCAAAGTTGGGGTAACGTACCTCCCAATTGCCCGACATTACAAAAAGGCCTATTTAGTTTAAATGATTTTAATGAAAAATGTATTTTAAAGGTAAATTGATTTTAATTAAGGTGTTGTTTTCTATTCTCCATTGGTTTGCAAACAGCCAGGTAGCTATGAATTTGTGAATTAGTAAGGCAGGCAGACCACGGTTAGGGCAGCTGTGAATTTGCAGGGAAAGCATGTCGTGGAGGGTTAAAGAAGCGTTTGTGTAGATTAGAAAGAGTAGATGATATTTGTTATTATGTTTTATAGCCGCAGGGCTCCATGTGGTGGAGCTGCAGTTAAATTCCAAAACGGCAGCTAAGTTGTGCATTCATGTCAGGAATCTTCGTACTCCAAATGTTGATCATGTGAAGGGAGTTAACATGTTGCGATGGATCATAAATTGGATTCCAAAGAACCCGTGACTACACGCTATATAAACAAACAGACCTCACCTCTCACTACACGCTATATAAACAGACCTCACTCGTCCTCTTGCTATCAACGCTATACTGTCTTACAAAAATGAGGGCGTCCAACGCATTGCTTTTGATTCTGTGCTTTTGCTTCATACTACTCTTGTCGAATGCAGAGGCCCATCGTCGCAGTAATCTTAATATTGGGGTTGGGGTTGGGGTTGGGGTTGGGGTCTGTATACGACGTACTAGAGGCGCTCCCCGCAGTGGTTGTCTCCGCGCTTCTGCTGTACGAGAAACTGAAAAGGCTGCTGTCAGCGCATCTACGGTAGGAGAAAGTGAAAATGCGGGTGCCACCATGGTTGAAAATCATCACATCTTAGAACCTTAGAATGTATAGTAGAGTGTTGCATGGTTTAATGGATTTTTTGCTTTTCGCTTGCACCCTTAACATTGGAATTCGGAGATTCAATAATGCTGCCATTTCCATTTTCGCAGTGATCTACATCCTTCGACCTTCATGGAAAATGTTATGGCCGATCTCGTCTCCATATTCCGAACATCATTGCATTTCTATATAGTTTTGGAAATTATTGTATTCTATATGTGCCCTTATCAAAAGCATCACTTTTTCTTACGTCATTGTAAGTAGAAAGCCAGTAATGTTTCCTTTATATAATAAAATGGTTTGTTTATGGAATAATGATCCTTGATTTGATTTATCATATTATTATTTTTTAATTATTCTACGATTTTATGTTCATTTATGTTATATCTACCCAATTATTTAATTGAATTTCTATTTTCTTGTATGAATTTTATAGGAATACATAATTTGTTTATTTTTAAATAATAATTAAATGTCTTAAATGAAATATTATATCACAATGGGATTGCTTCTTACATTACGAAGTTTTTACACATGTGACTTATCTTATGTTTTTATATAGTTTTGTGCTTTATCTTATGTTTTCTATATATTTTTGTTCTTTATCTTAAATTTGTTTTCTATATATTTTTGTTCTTTATCTTGTATAGTTTTGTGCTTTATCTTATGGTTTCTATATTTTTGTGCTTTATCTTATGTTTTCTATATATTTTTGTTCTTTATCTTAAATTATTGCTATGGTATGTAATTTTCTTTTATTAAAATCATCATTTACATATTATTTATATAGTTTTTTTTTATAAATGTGTTTTGATTTTTTTTTTATGGATATTTTTCATGATAAGATAATTGTTTGCAAAATATTTTTAATGTTAAGACCAAAATGAAGAATGTGCCATCACATTTTATGATCATTAATAAACATTCTTTAGCTTTGATTATATTTTATTATTAATGTCATTGTAGGAGGGAGAAATTAATGTAATTCCACACACAATTTAGAGTTACACAAATATTAACAAAATTAAAATGTTAAGTATAAATTATTTAAAGCTATCTATATAAGTGATGAAAATGTTTATATTTTAAACTGGATAAACCATAAACAAGGCTTGGATAAAGCGTATACCTCATTACACGATGCAACATGCTCCTGTGCACATGGCGCACGCATTGCATAAACGTCTTCATCTTTTTGAAAAGAATGCCACATTGTCTATATCTTTTCTTCTTTAATGATATAATAACACACAGTTGGAAATGGTTATGAGAAATGGAGGGAGATGGTGAGCTTTCAAACTAATTTTCTGTTCGGAATGGGAGATCCCTATACTTAGTTGGCCTATACTTGCAAGGTTTGTGGACATATCCTAGTTGATTTCCAAGTAGGAACAACCCTTTAACATCCCCTTCAGCTAATCGGATGATCGAGAGGGGACATTAACAAAATTCGGTCTCTCAAATTTCACCCCGAATGCCATAATACGAATTTCAATGTATAAAATGTGTGTAGAAACATAAATAACCATACAAAGCAGATTTAAACTCTATCTACACACATCTAGCATGCAAATACAAGCATAAACATGATAGCCATTATATAAAATCATTTCAGATTCAAATGCATGAGAATATTTTTCTTTATTCAATGTAGATCCAAGCAACTGACTATGCCAAAGCGATTTTCCACCCAAGCATAGGCACTCTATCTAGCATATACACTTTCTACTAAGAGGCCACCCCCAAGCAAGGCTATGAGGCCACAAGGAAGAAGGAAACACCTATAGGATTCTCTCTCTCATCCCACAACTCATTTTTCTCTCTATGCTTAACCAAATTCTCATACAATATGGGTCTCACTCACCCTCACAGCCTTGGCTTCCACAATACCTACCCCACAAAACACCCTTCTTGGCTTAGGCATCCCCTTCACTAATCAACAGTTCTCTTGGGAGATCCATCTTTCCATGTGCATCTAGTGTGTACATAGAAGAAGTCCAGTATGATATGTGTTACTATAGAACCACCTGTAGCTCCAATTTGTTGGTTCTCAAGCACCTATGAGTAGTGGAACTCAATGGGTAAGGTTCCTAGATTTTCCAACCTCTCTACTAACCTACAACCATCAATTTTTCACTTCCAAATGTGCAACATGGACTCCAAATTCGAATTTGTGGGTTAAACATATTTTGGTAAGTACAACAATGGAGAGCTCTTCCTAATGTATCTTTGCATGTAAGAATGAGGGTTGACTCCAAGGGATATGAGAAAATTGTGAAAACGCACCTAACATAGATTCTAACATTAGAAGAAATGACTCCTAGCATATACAGACTGACTTCTGTCATGAAAAAAATGTCACAAAAGTGCAGTCAACCCCATGCTTCAATAATTGCATGGGGTGAATTTTCCCACCAACCTCACACATGTATTCAATAATTGGAAAATAGTCAAACAGGAGATAATTGGCTTATTCAAAGCACATGACAGAATTTGGGTGAGTTCTAAGGTTGACACTTGGAAGAAAGGGTTTAGTGTCCCATCGACCCATTTCCTCATCTCATCTAGTGGAATCATAGCCCCTTTGGTGCTCTTTACACAACCATTATTGGAAAATTTTATTATTTATGTGCATAATATTTACATATATTCTAAATAATCATAACAAGACAACCACACAGTCCAAATAAAATATATAAATCATACATGCCTATCCATTCACTAGTTGGGCCTTGGCCTTGAGCTTCGCACCACGAATCTATACTAGCATATTTACATCATTTAAATAATTTTGGTTAGACACATTCCAAGTAAAAACTAGAGGTATTACAAACCACCTCAGCAACAATAGATCAGAATGTAGAACAAAAGTGACTTTAGACACCCAAAAATAGACACAAATTACACGTGATTACTTATAGTTAGGGTGAAATCCCCTATGTTGGACACTCCATGAATTTTTGTTCAGTTTCAGTCGAAGATTGTCTCTCTCATAATCTACTTCTATGGCTACACTTGAACACTTACTAGAAAAACCTATTCCACCAGGAAACACTCTAAATTTATAGCATCCTTCTCTACCTTAGATTCCCACTACATGGCTTGTACAAGCCTTTGGATGCTTCTCTGTTCCATCTCATTCACATTCAATTCCTTTATTATAATATTCTTGGTGTACCATGCTATCTAGATCCTTCAACGACCACCATTACTGCTATATTCAATGCTAGAGCTATCCCTAAAAAAACATTCATTTTTTTGCACTTCATATCTTTCAATCGGTTTTCGTCTCCAACAAATGCCATAACTGTCTTAATTACCAAATATTATCGAATCCATTTCCACTGTTTAATTCTCCTCTTTTGCTTCTACTCAGAGTCATATTAAACCCCGAGTCTTTTTTCCTTCCAATTGATTGGCTCCTCACAGATTCTCATTTCCCATTGGCATGATGTTGCATTGATCTATCCAGCTGTCTGGTCTTCAATTGACCACATTCAAATGGCATAGAACACTTTCTTTAGCTTCATCTAACTCTTCAGTTATTTCCTATTTTGATCATCATCTTCTTTTCTAACTATATGCGGTTCAACGAATTCTCATTGCCAACTTCTCTCTCGGTCATATCTCCAACCTTTTTCTCCTCTAGGTAGACCCCAAGCTTGACCCCTTCTTCCACTTCCAATCGGTCTACTTTGAATACTTTCATTAAGCATATTCGTTGGCTTAATCTATCATCAATCCTTCTGACCTCCTGGTATTTGATTGACTAGGTTGTTGTTGGCCCATTCCCCATTGGAGAAATTAATTTAAATATTAAGATCCTCTAAAGGTATCAGAATGGGTTTACATAGTTAATTTACATACAATTTTATTTCTGTGAAATTCTTAAAAATGTGGTTCATTGAGAATAGCCTAATGTAATAAAAATGTGCTTGTTTCCCACCTTAAAAATCTCCTATTAGCAAGAAGTCAGACGCACAAATCTACAAAACTACATCAAATTGTTATACAAGTTGTATTACAATCTTAAACTCCATAGATAATAGAGGCTTGTCATCAAAAAATAATTTCTTTCCATCGTATATTGTTCCATTCTTTAAAAATATTGTATATATATATATATACTAAACAACCATTACTTCAAATTGTTGTAAGAGTTGTATTGCAATATTAAACTCCATAGATAATAGAAGCAAGTCATCCAAAAATAATTTCCTTCTATGGTATATTTTCCCATTTATTAGAAAGATTGTAAAAATATACTAATTTATTTATATATCATAGTATAGTATAGGCTTTGTGTAATATCTCAAAACTCTTGTAAATTATTTTTAGTTTTCTTTTCTTATGTTAAAGTTTAATAGTAAATATTGATAATCTCTAAATAAGTGTCATGAGACATTGATGCTCCTCACAGAAGATAAAATGATTGTGACATTGTAAGAGGAAGGTAAAACAATTTTATCGTGTTGAAATTTAAATGCCATGTATTGATCTCAACAAAAGATTGAACCTTTAAAATTAACCATATTACTCCACTTAATATGGGGGGTCGGTTAATGGCTGAAGAATAAAAAAGAGAAAGATAGAAGGTGTGAGGTATGAACTACGGTGAAAATTTAATTAGCAAAAGAAAAACAAACCAAGCATACTGTTATGAGCACCCAAAGGCACTGAGGTGTTAGGTACGATTGATATGTTTTCCTTGAAGGAATGAGATTGACGGTGGAAACTAAGAGAATCATTAGTTGGCCTATAGTAAGGAGGTTTTTGGACCTATCCCACGTGATTTCCAAGTTTGCAAAGTTTTTTGTAATGGATAGATTACATATCCCTTCCTATAAAGTTTGATATAATGGATAAGTTATCTATCTCTTCTTGAAAGGTATTGGAATAAAATCCTGTTTTAGAGTTAGTATTTATTGGTGGCCAATTTTTGGATCAGTTGGAAGAAGTTGCATTCCAAGGAAGACAATTACAAGCAACTATGTTATGATTCAATTAGAAGTAGTTGTGCAGCGATTCAGTTAGAAGCAGTTGGGAGCCAAGCAAATCAGTTAGAGATTGTGCGCCTCCAACTAGTTTTGGAACCTAAGCCTACTATATAAAGGCATATTTTATAAAGGGTTGGGATCAGTTAGTTAATGAGTTATGTTTGACACATTCTGAAATGTTTTCTGACATATTGTTAATCAGTCAGTTTATGAGATTTATGTTTTGAGATAATGTATCGTTATAGTGCTATGGGTTTTTTTCTCTATTATGCTATGATGTTCTTGATGCAGTGATGGTATTGATGAAATACCATTATTCTACTGAGATGAAATGGTAGAAATGGATTGTACCTAGTTATGAATAGTAATATAATGCAACTATTGTCTCATATTTTCCTTGCGTATTTTCTAGGTGATTAAATGTATGATGAATGTTTAGTAGTTTAGAATATGAATTGTAATACCCGTATTTTGGACTTTAATCCCCTATTATATTTCTGCTAAGTATTATTTCATTTTACTTAGGAGAATTTTGAAATCTAATAAAGTGGTTTCTATTGACTATGTGGACGAGCACATTAAAGAGGGAATCACAGTCCCCTAAGGGTTGGAGGGAATAATGCCACTTAATAATAAGAAGAAGAAATTATTATTGGAGACAATTGGAAAACCCTAAAGAAAAGAATTGAGAGATTAATGAATTAAAAGAATTCATAAAACGAGGAAATTTCCCCTAAGAGAATAAAAGGTGAAAAATCATGGAAACTCTCATTATTCACTATTCATGATTCATTATCACTATTCACAATCTCATGAGATGAACACCCAAGAGAAATGGGAATGGGAAAACATCAACCTGAGATAATGAATGCTGGTGAGGGAGGACATACTTGGTAGAACCAAACTAGTCCTGAAGCCAAGTGATTGAGGACAGATTTGGGAGGACCAAACTGACTCAGATCAAGAGGAATCATACAGTTTGGTATGAGATTGGCCATTTAATTGTGTGCAGGTAGGAGAACTACCCCAAGCTTACAGGAGTACTGCATTTAGCTGAATAGACTGTGATTTTGTGATTCTCTCAATGGATAAGGGTTAAAAGCCCCTGGAGCATCCTGGAGCTCAAGAGTACTAAGTTGGGTGTTGGGTTTCCCGCTGCCTTTGAAATATACTGAATAACTTGGGGAATAAAAAGTTAAGGGTGAACTAAAATATACACTCCACCTGGGGGACTGTGAACTTAGCTTGAGGGTGACCTGAAAGCAAGGAGAACTTGCTAGTCAAAGGCTGGGAGGTTTGTGCTTGGTTCCACTGGTCACCAGAATTCATATAAGTATTTATATTCTGAACTTGCAGAGTATTTGTTTTGGAACAGTATTCGTACATGTTTCTGAATATCTCTTATTTACATTTGAATGATATATTCATTAGATCTTACAATATATGTATTGTTTTATGAATATTTTGAGCATGAATCTCAGCTAGACAACCAGATCTCTGTAATGAGTTTTACCTTATGAGTAGACTTTAAGATATGGAATATTTGTGTGATGGGATGGCTGTGAAAATACATACTTTCTATTTGCAGTAGCTATACATCATTATGCTCCCTATACTGTTTAAAATGTTTACAGTAACTAATACAAGACTGATATGAACCATGTGCTAACCTAGGGTTTGATGAGGCATGCTTCATATTGTAGGCTTTTACATTTAAATATATTCTAGTATTTAATAGAGGTCTGATGTATGGTACTGTAATGTTAAGAATAGAGAAGACATGTAAACCTAGAGGTTTAACTGCCTAGCCCTTATATTTTGATCAACTCTTTCATGTTAGAGTTTATTTCAGAAAAGAGAAACCTAGAGAATGCTAATGCTCATATCTCTTATATTTTGAGTTATTATATTGACAGAGTTCGATATTCTTAATCAATCTGGTCATAATCGACCTTATGAATCTACAGGGAATTTCTAGGCTAAATGTTTGAAGAATGAAATAAACTACATGCTGCTATATATTTTATGAGTTGAATCCATGTGTAAATCTCATGTTGAGTTAGAAGAATATCATTTATTCAAATAGCATGGTTATATCATTTTATTAATGTTCCTATGAATTCATTCACCTAGGGTGAAATGGGAATTATGGATAACCCGGATCGCTATAACATATGCTTCCATATAAAATGAATGGGATTTAAATGGATTAAGTGCAGAATGAAAACGATTCATATAAGCAAGGGTCTTAACCTTAGCATGATTATTGTTGATGTATATGTAACTTCAGAATGTATTTCATATATATGTATATTGTATTCCTATAGAGATGTTATTTTTCCTCTATACGGAAGTGTCGTAACTTATACTTTATGGGTTATTAGACCACCTTGATGGGGTCGGCTCTGTATAAGTCATGTGGGTTAAAGGGTAATTAGACCACCCTATTGGGGGCCAGCCCTGTCAGCATTATGTTATGTGGTTAAGTTAATGCCAACCTAGTAAGGTTATTAGGCAAGTCAAGTTAGTGTATAAATAGAGTGTGGGATACACTCTATTTGATCATTCACTTCTCACTTATACACTCATGGGAGATTGGTGCACTAGTGGAGAAGGAGAAGATGCTTCTAGGAGGATTATCTCTTATGCTTGGGTTGTATCATTGGTTCATCTATCTCTGAGGAAGTTGTGGGGTTTTTCACCTTGTTGGTTTTCTTCGGTGAAACTCTGTGTCTCTTGTGTGCTTGCATTATTGTGTACATGATTGATATGATGTAGATATGTTGTACATGTTGTTCTCTCAGTTAAGATCCTAGATAAGATTGAATTAATGCTCAAAAATTAACATGGTATCAGAGCTAGCCTGGAAGAAGGCATGATATGGCATCTATGACACTTGTTGCACTTGCGAGGCTAGGGCTTGATATAGAAAAAAATAGTCATCATAACACTTTAACTATAAATACATTTCGGCGAGGTTTCAGGATTTGAAAATTTTATAGGTCGAAGATAAGATCCCCATGTACCTTGTGTCCGAAGGAGGGCCTCTAATTCGTTGTACTTTCATATTTATGTTCTGTACAATATAGGGTTTCTGTCTCTTCCAGATCTGAGTCATAAACAGGTGACCTAGGAAAAAAGGTCACAACTTGAGCTAGGAAGCTCCAAATGAAATTTTGTAAAACGTGGTAGGTAGGGAACGGACTGCAATTTCACACGTATAATTTTCAGAGGCCGCAATTGAACCAGTTACACGTGGCACTCCATACACGTTCGCTCTCCTATTTTATCCTATAAATAGGTCACATTACGACACTTGGCATAACTCTCTCTTAGAGAATCCATTTGAGGTAGGACCTGTGGGGTTCAAAATATAACATGTTGGGATACAACAAGAAGAATTTTCAGACCCTGTAGATCTGAAATTTTGGATTTACACCAGGAACAATCAAGTGCATATTTCTGTCAAAACAGAATTGGATTTTGAGCACCTTCATTCATGGCTTCAGGAATTTAGGGTTTTAGAGAAAGTTGGAATTTTCGTAATCGGAGACCACGGCTAGATACTCCTCATAAAAATCAAAATTTAGAGACCAAGATCGAATTTTTTGGTTGGGAAGAAGGCCGGGCTTGATCAAACCCTAGTTCGGGACTTTGATCGGAAAGGTGGAAAATTAGGGATTCTGCAAAAATGGGAATTTTTTAAAACTATGACCATAGCTGGAAGCTCCTTGGAAAAATTGAAGTTTAGAGATTTGGATGAAACTATTTGGTTGGGTGAATCTCTGGGAAACTCAAACCCTAATTCAGGGTCATCCTTAGTGAATCTGGACGATTGAAAAACAAATTTGAGGGGTGAAACTTTGCAGTTTTCAAATTCTGAGTATACCAGGTTGATCAGCTCATCAAGGCGCATATTTCTATCCCTTCAGAAGTTTGAAGTTTTAGGGTTTCTATGACAAACCCTAATCCAGCTCCAAATCGAGTTTCTGCAATACAAGTGGATTGGGTTAATCCTAGAAGAGAATGGATTGGTCACCTGCATAAGTGGATTGGGTTAATCCTTGATTTGATTTATCATATTATTGTTTTTTAATTATTGTACGTTTTCATTTTCATTTATGTTATATCTAACCAATTATTTAATTGAATTTCCATTTCCTTGCATGAATCTTCTAAGAATACATAATTTATTTATTTTTAAATAATAATTAAATGTCTTAAACAAAATATTATATCACAATGGGATTGCTTCTTACATTACTAAGTTTTTACACATGTGATTTATCTTATGTTTTTACATATTTTTGTGCTCTATTTTATGGGATTGCTTTTTACATTACTAAGTTTTTACACATGTGATTTATCTTATGTTTTTACATATTTTTGTGATTTATCTTATGTTTTTACATATTTTTGTGCTTTATTTTATGTTTCGTATATATTTTTGTTCTCTATCTTAAAGTATTAAGTATTGATATGGTATGTAATTTTCTTTTATTAAAATCATCATTTACATATTATTTATATAGTTTTTATTGATAAATATGTTTTGAATTTTCTTATGGATATTTTTCATAAGAAGATAATTGTTTGGAAGTATTTTTAAGGTTAGGACCAAAATGAAGAATGTGCCATCACATTTTTATGGTTATTAATAAATATGTTTTATCTTTGATTATATTTTCTTACTAATGTCATTGTAGGAGGGAGAAGTGTAATTCCATACAGAATTTAGAGTTCCATAAATATTAACAAAGTTCAAATGTTAAGTAGAATTTTTTAGAATTTTTTTTAAAGCTATATATATAAATCATAGAGTTTTTATTCAAAACTTTATCAAATAAGCATTAATTTATTTATTATTAGTCATTTCATTAGTTCTATGTAAAACAATTGTAATTATATGTTTAATTATAAACTAATTATAAGATTTTAACAACTTATAAATTAATTATAAAATTCTTATAATTCTAATTATAAGATTTTAACAACTATTTTGATCATTACTTCGTAAAAAAGTTTTAATTATAGTTTACATAAAACAATATTAACTTATTTATTATCACTTATATGAGTAGTAATTATATTTTAGATAAAACAATATTAGTTTAATTATTATGAGTATACTCTCTAATACATGCGGCCATAAACCATTCCCTGAAGTCTCCAACCCAATAAGCGGTAATTTTTTCTCATTCCTTATCATTGAACAATTGAAATTAGAATTTTAACATTTTTTTTATAAAAGTGATGAAAATGTTTATATTTTAAACTCGATAAACCATAAACAAGGCTTGGATAAATCGTATACCTCATTACACGATGCAACATGCTCCCATGCACGTGGCGCACACATTGCACAAACATCTTCATATTTTTGTAAAGAATGCCACATTGTCTATATATTTTCTTCTTTAATGATATAATAACACAGTTGGAAATGGTTATAAGAAATGGAGGGAAATGGTGAGCTTTCAAACTAATTTTTTGTTCGGAATGGGAGATCCCTATAGAACGAAGAGAACTTTCTATAGCTATTGCCACTAAATCAAACGAATTCATGTTGAACAGGACATTTATATCAAATTTACTATAGATTTACGGTTCTCTTTCTGGGTGATCAATCACGTAAAGGGTGACCAAGGGTTCTTAGGAATGTAGCATTGAAATCTGAACATAGTCAATAGATTTAAAAAATAGAGTGATTGAATTTACTATAGAATTACGATTTTTTTTTTTCTGGGTGATCAATCACGTAAAGGGTGACCAAGTGTTCTTAGGAATGTAGCATTGAAATCTGAACATCGTCAATAGATTTAAAAAATAGAGTGACAGAGGTATAATAATGGTGAATAAACTTCCCAAAGTTAGAACAACTCAAACAAGAACAGCTGATAAGCCACCACAATGAGGAGCAGTAGCAGCTATTGCGTCAAATCAAACCATAGCATATATTAGCATTCCCTGTTCAGTGGTTTTACAAGTTTGGATATGTTTAATTAATTACTTGATATACATTTATGGAATCATATTTTTTTGTCAAAGATACATTTCTATAATGCATAGATAAAGCCTAGATGTTTTTTAAAATACAAAAACATGTAGAAAAAATAGCACTTAAAATATCTTGAATTTCAAATTCCACCAATGCTAAACCCATAATCCTATACAATTATTTTCCCACATAACCAATGTATCTAATACAATATTGTCAATAATGATTCATGCTATACTACCATCCAATTTTAGTTCCTACGATACCTTCAATATTGTACCCTCTTTGGAGAAATTATTTTAAACATAACCAATGTGTCTAATACAATATTGTCAATAATGATTCATGCCATACTACCATCCAATTTTAGTTCCTACTATACCTTCAATATTGTATCCTCTTTCGAGAAATTATTTTAAATATTGAGAGCCTCCACGATATTAGAATGGGTTTACATAATTAATTTGCATACAATTTTACTCAATAGATAAAACTTTTGAAACCCATTGCAATAAAAATTTGAAATGTCATCAAAAGTGCTCATTTCCCACTTTAAACATTCCTTATTAACCATAACTGAGATACACCAATATACAAAATGATAGAACTAAGAATGATAACCACTACTTCAAATTGTTATAAGAGTTGTATTCAATCTTAAGCTCCACACATAAAGGCATGTCATCAAAAAATAATTTATTTAATCTTCCCATTCTTTAAAAAGATTGTAGGTATATACTAATTTCTTTATATATCATAGTATAGTATAGCCTTTGTGTAATATCTCAAAACTCTTGTAAATTATTTTTAGTTTTCTTTGCGTAGGGTAAATTTCAATAGTAAATATTCACACTATCTCAATTAGTATCATGAGGCATTGATGTTGCTCACACAAGATAAAAACGCTGTGACATTGTAAGAGGAAAGTAAAACAATTTTACATGGAAATTAAATGCCATGGGTTGAGCTCAACAAAATATTTAACCATTAAAACTAGCCATACTCTACTTAACATGGGGAATTGTTTAACAACCCAAGAAGTGGGAAAAGAGGAAGATAGAAGGTATGAGGTATGAACTCTTGTGAAAAATTATTTAGGAAAATAAAAAGAAACCAAGCATATTGTTATGAGCACTCGAAGGTATCGAGGTGTTAGGAATGACCAAGAATTTTTCCTTCACAAAATCAGCTAAGGGGTGGAAACTAAGAAAATCATTAGTTGGCCTATACTTGGGACGTTTGTGGACATATCCTAGTTGATTTCCAACTCAGCAATGTTTTCTATAATGGATAAGTTATCTATCTCTTCCTACAAAGTTTGAGATGTAGGCACAACCTTGTAACATCCCCTTCAGGCAATCTGATGATCGGGAAGGGACATTAACCAAATTCAGTCTCTCAAATTTCACCGCCAATACCATAATACGAATTTCAATGTATAAAATGTGTGTAGAAACCTAAAATAACCATACAAAGCATAATTGAACTCTATCTACACACATCTAGCATGCAAATACAAGCATAAACATGATATCCATTATATAAAACCATTTCAGATTCAAATGCATGCGAATATTTTTCTTTATCCAATGCAAATCCAAGAAACTGACTATGCCAAAGCGATTTTCCACCCAAGCATAGGCACCTTGTCTAGCATATGCACTTGCTGCTGGGAGGCCACCCCCAAGATAGGCTATGAGGCCACCAGGAAGAAGGAAACACCTATAGGATTCTCTCTCTCATTCCACAACCCATTATGCTCTCTATGCTTATCCAAATTCTCATACAATATGGGTCTCACTCATCCCTCACATCCTTGGCTTCCACAATACCTACCCCACAAAACACCCTTCTTGGCTCAGGCATCCCCTTCGCTGATCCACAGTTCTCTTGGGAGATCCATCTTGCCATGTGCATCTAGTGTTGGTTGTGGAGCCTAATCTTCCAGTCTCATAGATGATATTGGCTCAGCCGTGCACCCTGGAGGATTGTACACTCATTTTGCATTTTTTGGGGTTCGGGGGAAACGCCGCCTGAGTCATGGGGGTGCGAGGGTGGAGCCTCCACGAACGGGGGTAGCGCCCCCAAGAAAAAAATTTGGGCTGTTTTCGCCAGCTGTTTACGGGCCCATGGTTTTGGGTATCCCGTGGGATTTTCCCATTGTATTTTCCCTATAAAATAAAGACATTGTAATACAGATAGGGTTGAGGTATTAGGTTTTATGCATTATAAAGATGTCTGAGATCATGAAGAGAGACTCTGAGACAGTGAAGAGGAAGTGCAGCGGTTGTGTTGCAGGTTGTATCCCTTCACTTTGTTGGATGGTATAATAATAAGGATTGGAAACTTTAGTGCGGACATTGCCCATGTTGGGTGAACCACGATACATCTGTGTCTCTCTTGTAATGTGTATGTGTGATTATATTTTCATTTCTGTTTATTGTTATTTCTCTGCGATCTTGTTTTTCTAACAATTGGTATCAGAGACGAAGGTCTATTTGGCAGATAAACACGTAGGAAGCTAGGGTTTCTGGTTCGAGTGGGAGCAATGGCAGAAGAAGGAAAGTTTAAGGTCAAGAAGTTTAACAGCCAAAACTTCCAGTTATTGAAGATGCAAATGGAGGACTATCTATACCAGAAGGATCTGTTCCTACCGTTGGGAGGAAGAGCAAAGCGGCCGGCAGCTATGAAGGACGAAGAATGGGAGGTTCTTGACAGAAAGGCACTGAGAACAATACGGTTGTCCCTGGCTTCGTTGATGGCTTTCAATATCTAAAAAGAAACGGCAAGTCTAAAGCTAGAATAGCTTGGTCATGGCTGTAAGTAACTCTATCTCTGGTTCAAACAGCTTGAAATTTGATGATGTTATTGGTGTTATTCTTAGCGAGGAAATGCGAAGAAAAAGTACAGGTGAGACATCAGGTAATGCGTTAACCATGGAGAGAAGGGGAATACAAAAGGAGAGAGGAAAGAGCCAAGGTAATCATGGCAAGTCTAAAACGGGCATATCCAATTCCAGAATGAGAAAAATAGAGTGCTAGAACTGTGGAAAGAAAGGACATCTGAAGAAAGACTACAAATCTCTAAAGAAGAAAGGAGATGCACAGCAGGAAACTACCCAGGAAGAAAATGTAGCAGGTGATGTGTTACAAGATGCGTTGATACTTTCATTAGATAATACTAGTGATTATTGGGTAGTAGATTCAGGGGCTTCATGTCATGCTACACCCGATAGGAAATATTTTCATGATTATGTTCCAGGTGATTTTGGACATGTTTTATTGGGTGATGATGAGCCATGTAAAATTGTTGGAATGGGTAAGGTATAGATAAAATTTAAGAATGGAATTGATTGGATGTTGAAATATGTTAGGCATATTCCTGCTATGAAAAGAAATCTGATCTCAATAGGGCAGTTGGGAGATAGGGGCTGTCTATCTACATTTGGAGAAAAGTGGTGGAAGATCAGTAAATGATCAATGGTGATAGAAAAAGGATATAGGGTAGGTATGTTGTATTTATGTCCTCATAATACTGACCATTCTATCTCTTTAGCTTCCACATGAACAAATACAACATTGTGGCATCATAGGCTTGGCCACATGAGTGAGAAGGGGATGAAGATTCTCCACTCAAGGAAGTTGCTGCCAGATTTGAAGCAAGTAAGTTTGGAATTCTGTGAAAACTGTGTTTATGGAAAACATAAGAGAGTCATATTTCTCAGGGTTGGGAAACAGAAGAAGAATGAAAAGTTAGAGCTTGTGCATACAGATGTATGGGGATCGGCTCAGGTACAATCTCTTGGTGGCTCTCATTATTATGTTATATTTATTGATGATGCAACTAGGAAAACTTGGGTTTATTGCATTCTATAGAAATCTGATGTGTTTGCTACTTTTAAGAAGTGGAAAGCTTTGGTTGAGAATGAGACAGGAAAAAGGTTTAAGTGTCTCTGATATGACAATGGAGGTGAGTACTGCAGCAAAGAGTTTGATAATTACTATTCATACCATGGGATTCATCGAGAGAAGACCATCCCAATAACACCACAAGAAAATGGTGTGTCAGAAATGATGAATAGAATGATCATGGAGCGTGCTAGGTGTATGAGATTGCATGCAGGGTTGCCCTTACAGTTTTGGGCAGATGCTGTAAATAATACTGTTTATTTAATAAACAGAGGGCCTTCAAGTGCTTTGGATGGTGGTATTCCAGAGGAGGCATGGACAGGTAAAAAGGTAAACTACTCATTTCTGAGAACATGTGGTTGTGAATCATTTGTCCATACTGATAAAGAAAATAGAACAAAGCTTGGAGCTAAATCCAAGAAATGCTGCTTTATTGGATATGGGGTTGATGATTTTGGTTATCATTTATGGGATTATGGAAATCACAAAATCATTAGAAGTAGAGATGTCATATTCAATGAAAAGGTCATGTATAAAGATCAATTGCAGGGAAAGAAAAAATAAAAGGAAAACACAAAGTACACAGTACTTGATGGAATTGAAGAAAATGAAGCTCCAAAGGTTCTAGAAAATCAAGAACAGCAGCAAGTACCTGAAACTCCTGCAAGTGTAAGAAGATCTACCAGGTTAAGTAGACTCCCTGAACGATACTCTCCTTTGATGTATTATTTATTGATGACTGATGCTGGTGAACCAGAATGTTATGAAGAAGTAATGCAGGTAGAAACTAGGAAGATGTGGGAGCAAGGAATGAATGAGTAGATGGACTCATTGGTAGGAAACTAGACTTGGGATTCGGTTTAGTTTCCTGCTGGTAAAAGAGCATTGAAGAACAAATGGATTTACAGGTTGAAGGAAGAAGAACGAGGTAAGAAGTGGTATAAGGCCCGACTTGTTGTAAAGGTGTTTGCACAGAAGAAACGTATAGATTTTGATGAAATATTTTCTCCTGTTGTTAAGATGACTTCAATTAGGACTATCTTAAGTCTAGTGGCAATAGAAGATTTGCATCTTGATGAGGTCAAAGGTAAGGAGAACTTGGTATGCAGGTTGAAAAAGAGCTTGTATGGCTTGATGCAAGCTCCAAGGCAGTGGTATTTAAAATTTGACAGGTTTATGACAGAACAAGGTTATAGTAGATGTCAATCTGACCACTGTGTTTATTTCAAGAGGCTAGATAATGGAAGTTATATTATCTTGTTATTGGGTCTAACATGTAGGATATAAATTTACTCAAAAGGAAGTTAGCTAATTCATTTGCGATGAAGTATTTGGGTGCTGCAAAGCAAATCCTTGGTATGAGAATAACAAGAGATAGGAAAAATCGCAAATTGACATTGTCTCATGGTGAGTACATACAAAAGGTGTTGGAGAGGTTCAAAATGCAGAATGCAAAACCAGTTAGTACACCTTTGGCCATCTATTTCAGTCTAAGTAAGGAAATGTATTCCAAGACACAGGAAGAGATAGATTACATGTCTAATATTCCCTATCAATTAGTAGTTGGTAGATTGATGTATGCCATGGTGTGTACAAGACCAGATATTGCACATGTAGTGGGAGTTGTGAGCAGACATATGAACAATCCAAGTAAAGAGCATTGGAAGGAAGTACAGTGGATTCTTAGGTGTTTGAAAGGTACTACCACTCAGGAATTATATTTTGGAGGTTCAGACACTGTTCTACAGGGATATGTTGATGCAGATATGACAACTGACAAGGCTAGCAGAAGGAGCACCACAGGGTATGTGTTTACTCGAGATGGAACAATAGTAAGCTGGATTTTGAAACTGCAGAAGGTTGTTGCACTTTCAACAACGGAAGCAGAGTATGTTGATATTACAGAGGCTAGTAAAGAGATGATTTGGTTGCAGAGGTTTATGGAGGAAGTGGGTAAGAAGCAGAAGGATAACAGGTTGTATAGTGACATCCATAGTGCCATTCATCTTGCAAAGAAATCAACATTCCATTCTAGGACTAAACATATACAGCTCAAGTACCATTTCATATGCTCTGTTTTGGAAGATGAACTATTGAAGCTGGAAAAGATACATACTAGCCAGAATCCTGCAGACATGTTCAGAAAGGTAGTGACCAGAGAGAAAATGAGTTTGTCACCTACCAAATTTTTAAGAATAATTATTTTCTACTATTATCCTTTTTGCAAAAATACTTTGTTTTAAATTATAATTACAAGTTTGTAATTATGACCAAGTAAGTCAAAAATGAATGTAATGACTTATTATTATTATTTAATAAATAAAAATGGGAGACAAACACTCAAGAAAGCTGTTACAAGAGTGTCCACTGGACCTCTAGGAGGAATGGAAGCTGCTGGAAGGATTAGGATAGATGGCAGCATTTGCACTCTACCATTAGCTGTTGGTATGGAACAACCCCCCCAATTTTGTGGCACTTCCCCCTTTAGGTGGAGGGAGGTGAGCAAGTAGCTCACTAATGACAAATTAATTACAAAAGACCTAAGCATCCTATAAAGGGAAATTCGAATTGAGTAGGAAGCTCTTACAATGTTTTCTGCAGAAACATTCCTCATGCTCATCAAATGATGGCTGAGAGATTCGAATAGGGGAGGTTGTGGAGAGTGCAAGTATAAGTCTGCAAATGTTATGAGAAGGACAGACCAGAGGTGTTGGTGCTGATCCCATTGATTACTAAGCCTGTAAGGATGGATATATATATTTTCTTGCTGTTGCAAGTAGAAGTCTTAAGCTGCAGAACCTTCTTCCTCCTAGTGGATCAGTGGATAGGATCGGGGGTCCTAAGGCAGACATCTTGGCTGCTTGGGAGCAGGTTGGGTGGAACAGGTTTCTTGAGTAATTTGTTCCTCCCATCACACTCAGGTTCTATTCTTTTGTGTTTTATTTTTCAATCATATGAATGCTCTCAGAAAATGGCTTAGCATTGTTATTTAATAATCAATAGTAGAAAACGTCAGATCCTAATTAATTTAGATTTGTTGAACTGATAAAATGACTCCTCTGCATTTTCCCCCATGCGTGGAGTTGCCTCGTACTCCAGTACAGAGAGGTAGAATTAAATCTGCCCAGTTAAAAGTGAAACCTAGCATGCATCTAAATATCTAAACCAAAGACCACCCATGCACAGACATATGTTTATCATGCATCTTATATTTTAGCAGCTCTAGATTAGATCCTCGCATGCAATGTTTTTACTGTTCAAATCTGTATGCTGAACTACCTACCAGAAACTAGTCATAGTAATAGGTTCTTTTCTTATTTCTGAAGGTGAACATTGTGTTAACAACTAAGGTTACTAATCTTTAATAATTTCTTCAAATAAAATAACACCATGCATTCTGTTTAACCATATTCCCGCTTTACTATTTTCTTATGGTTTTTAGAATCTGATCGACCTTATAGAAAATATTGTCTTCACTATATTATCTTGTATAGAAAGAAAGAAAGATGCTCTGTTAACTTATACCTTCATCAGAAGTCCAAAATTGGATGAATACAAGAACATATAGAATAGAAAAACTGTTATATTAATAAGGAATCAAATTAATTGACGAATGCACTGTCATTTTCTCTTTTTTCTGGATTATCAATTGCATGTGATAGAATTTACATCACAGAACACCAAGTTATTAAAAGCAAGGACAAACATAGCATTATTGAATTGACAGATTAAATTACAGTATCTCTACACCCAAACTGGGGTTAACATGTTCTCATTACATTATTATTTATAAACATTTGACAGCTACAAAATCAAGGGTTTTCATTACCATAGACAATCTAATTGTAGAATCAAGAGTTAATATTCGTGTTCCTTTAAAACATCATTATAGACAAGCAGATTTCATTCACATCGATAGGCTAGGGTTTAGCATTATCATAGTTGTATTCAAACAAAACCAATACCCTTTTATTATTGGATTATAGCCACTATTTAATTAAAAAAACTTAGACATGCCCTTCGTTCCTTGGATCAGAGTTCAAGAATGAGGAGATCAAAACACCATACATAGACATGAAAACCCTGAATATCTTAAACAGGATTTTAGATACAGATACAAAAACGAGAAGTTCAAATCTCCAAACATAGCCATTAAACCTTAGATAACTATCGTTTCCATTTAAATTATCAGTGGTTGCACCCTACGGTCGCCACATTCTTTTTCCGAAGGTTCCATTCGGAATCCCATGCCATTTACACACACTACTAATGATGAAGCAAAATTACAGTCAATGTATCTTTTTTTTTCTCATCAACCCAGAAGTACCAAAACGATATACATAAAACGTAAAATTGTAACACTCTTGCAAACACGAGGGTTCAACCATACCAAACTTGTTGAACCCAAGAATGCCTAGCCATATATTGTAAAACATTTAAATCACCTACTCTATCAACAAAACTTAAAACTGTAAGTTTCCCAATTGCTGCAGGCGAGACAAAAGCCACTGCCGCGAAGGGATGCTACCAACATTTGCTCATCTAGTCCAATTCCAGCAGAACCACTAAGGAGGGATACCACCGAAGATGACCGGTGGGATCGCTTTAGTTCTTTTCCCCATCAATTGTTCTGGCACCCTATTGCTCGCCGAGGGTTACCTGCCAACAACCATACACTAAGTTAAGTATCAGATCATGAGGTAGTAATGCATGCAACAAAAGATAATTTGAAAACCCTTGTAGCGTTAGGATACCTGAGTCGTGACAGAGATTTGACGAAGCTAGCATCCATCCACTATGAAGGATAAGCACTTATTTCAAAGGCCACGATGGGGGATACCTCCCGAAAAAATCACAACTTCTTCAAAAACCACAGACTTGCAAGCTACTGCAACGCCACAACATAAGCACTCATCCCACCTGTAGATTTCTACACAAATCGTTTCTAGACTTGGCTTCCACGGATAACAATTACTCACAGGCCAAAGGTTGCTGCCGGTCTCAGGATCGAGCCCAAGGGAGGCTAGAAAAACATTGAAACCCTAAGTTCCTCTCGGCCGGTTGGCCTCACCTCCCAAACCCTACCACCGAACAATGACCAAGAACTTTACAAGAATCCATAAGTTACGCTAGGGTTCAGATCATCCCAATACACAAAAATCAACGGCGGAGTTCCACTTTCATTAAGACACGTTGGAGGGTTGCATGAGTAGCATTAAATTGCTCATCTACCTCCCAAGCCACGAGGTGGCCATTTCTGTTGACAACAGAGCAGGAGGCCGTTACAACTCAGTTTCCAAACCTCATCACTCGCCGAATCATCCATCAAAATTTACACGTAACAATATCATTAACTCGGTGGCCAGGTAATGTAGTTGCAAAACGCAATCATTTAATACACCCTCGATTCGTATGCAGGCTTTTGCAGGGCCATCATTCCACCTGCCAATCCATATGAATCATCGTTAATAGCATCAAAATATAAATATTATCAATGTATAACGATTACCGATAGCATATAACGAAGGTCTCATATGATTCCATATCATCAATTTCGAAACACACTCATAGCAGATGAATATCCACCAAGGTTGCGAGCAATCATACAACATGGATTGACTTATCCCATCACATAAAGTCTATTATAAAGTTCACCATAGGGATCATTGTAGAGCTATTAAAGCTTGTTCACACCATAAGTTATATCAACAAACCGTTAGGGTATGGTTGCCACCCAAGAACCCATCGCATTCATTGCATGGTAGGGTATTAATGCTTAAAGCATCACCATTTTAATCTCTCGGGTAATAGAGACCAGAATCACCTTATCGCTCATTCCATAGTATGCTTAGGACCATGTGCCCTTCTCCTAAACCTATCACCATCAAAATTTATAAAATAATTACTTAACAGCCGCAAGTCATTTATGGAATGACCATACGTAAAGTCGTCAACACTTAACGGAAACATTCATAACAAACACGCCTTGAGATAGACGTTATCTGCAGTCTTTGAGATATACAGGGTCATCTTACAGAATTGGAAGGAGACCATACCTGTAGTATCGTAATTCATACGCATTTTTTATAGATAACACAGTTATTAAACCCTTTGAGTTATTATCGCTATCTCTTACCTGCGAATCTGCGCACGGAGGACGACTACAATGCTTTAGCTGAATAGCTAAGTAAGCCTCGAGGCACCTCGTGGGACCCCTTTCATCATCATCCAGAAAAATTAAACTGTCAGCACCTGTTGAGAATAATTATGTTTTCCTAATGCATCCGAATTTTCAATCATTCCAACATTTAAATAAGAACATAATCATTAATTGGATTTCATGATGCCATCAGAAGACAAAAAGAAACAACCATTAAATTGTTTCTACCAAGCGACACATTTATTAATTGCTGCTTATTGAATATTATTACTTCCACTTTTTACAATATTAGCTTTTTATGGCGATTTAAATTTTTTTAAATTTTTATGAAAATATCGAGATGTTACAGAGTTCTTGCTCGGTTTCAGTTGGCCTTCTAGCATGAAGGTGAACAGGAGAAATTTGCCAAGTCCAAGTCCAGCAGCGGTGGAGTTGCTATGATTAGTCTCCAAGTGGGAGATTGTTGGCTGTGGAGCCAGATCTTCCAGTCTCATAGATGATATTGGCTCGGACATGCACCCCGGAGGACTCTACACTCATTTTGAATTTTTTGGGGTTCGGGGGCAGCGCCCTCGAAAAATGGGGTTTGGGGGCAACGCCCCTGAGAAAAATTTTTGGGGTTGTCTTCGCCAACTGTTTACGGGCCCATGGTTTTGGGTATCCCGTGGTGTTTTCCCATTGTATTTTCCCTATAAAATAAAGACATTGTAATACGGCTAGGGTTGAGGTATTAGGTTTTATGCATTGTAAAGATATCTGACATCATGAAGAGAGACTATGAGACAGTGAAGAGGAAGTGCAGCGGTTGTGCTGCAGGTTGTATCGCTTCACTTTGTTGGACGGTATAATAATAAGGACTCGAAACTTCAGTGTGGACGTAGCCCAAGTTGGGTGAACCACGATATATTTGTGTCTCTCTTGCAATTTGTATGTGTGATTATATTTTCATTTCTGTTTATTGTTATTGCTCCGCGATCCTGTTTTTCTAACATCTAGTGTGTGCATAGAATAAGTCCAATATGATATGTGCTAATATAGAACCACCTGTAGCTTCAATTCGTGGCTTCTAAAGCACCTATGACTAGTGGAATTCAATGGGTAAGGTTCGTAGATTTCCCAACCTCTCTACTCACCTACAAACATCAATTTTTCACTTCCAAATCTGCAACATGGACTCCAAATTCGAATTTGTGGGTTAAACATAGTCTGGTATGTACAACAATGGATAGCTCCTCCTAGTGTAGATCTACATGTAAGAAAGAGGGTTGACTCCAGGGGATATGAGAAAATGGTGAAAGGCACCTAACATAGCTTTTGACAGTAGAAGAAATGACTCATGGCATATACAGACTGACTTTTTCCATGAAAAAATGTCACAAAAGTGTAGTCAGCCCCATGCTTCAATAATTGCATGGGGTGAATTTTCCCACCAACCTCACACATGTATTCAATAATTGGAAAATAGTCAAAAAGGAGATAATGAGCTTATTCAGAGCACATGACATAATTTGGGTGAGTTTTAAGGTTGACACTTCAGAGCAAGGGTTTAGTCTCCATAGACCCCTTTCCTCATCCCATCTAGTGGAATCATACCCCTTTGGTGCTCTTTACACAACCATTCTTGGAAAATTTTATTATTTATGCACATAATATTTACATATATTCTAAATCAGCATAACAAGACAACCACACAGTCCAAATAAAATATATACATCATACATGCCTAGCCATTCACTAGTTGAGCCTTGGCCTTGAGCTCCGCACTGGGAATCTGCACTAGCATATTTACATCATTTAAATAAGTTTGGTTAGACACGTTCCAAGTAAAAACTAGAGGTATTACAAACCACATCAGTGGCCACAGATCAGAATGTACAACAAAAGTGACTTTAGACACGCAAAAATAAACAGAGATAATCACAAGGACACCAATAATGTATTTTTCTTAATTTTTGAATTCAAATTACACATGATTTCTAACAATTAGGGTGAAATCCCCTATGTTGGACACTCAATCAATTTTTGTTCAGTTATAGTTAGCGACTGTCTCTCTCCTAATATACCTCTATGGCTACACTTTAACACTGGTTAGAAAACCCTCTTCCACTAGGAAACCCTCTAAATTTATAGCATCCTTCTCTACCTTAGATTCCCACTTCATGGCTAGGGAAAGCCTTTGAATGCTTCTCTGTTCCATCTCATTCGCATTCCATTCCTTAATTGTAATATTCTTGGTGTACCATGCTATCTGGTGCCTTCAACAACCACCATTACTATTGTATTCAATGCTAGAGGTATCCCTAAAAAAATATTCATTTTTTTGCACTTCATATCTTTCAATCGGTTTTCACCTCGAACAAATCCCATCAATGTCTTAATTACAAAACTTATCGAATCCACTTCCACTGTTTAATTCTCCTATTTTGTTTTTGCTCAGAGTCAGATTCAACCCTAACTCTTTTTTTCTTCCAATCGATTGACTCTTGACAGTATCTCATTTCCCATTAGCATGATATTGCATCAATCTATCCAACTGTCTGGTCTTCAATTGACCACCTTCCTATGGCATCGACCATTTCCTTTAGCTTCGTATAACTCTTCAGTTATTTCCTATTTTAATCCTCATCTTCTTTTCTAACTCTATGCATTTCAACGAATTTTCATTGACAACTTCTCTCTCGGTCATATCTCCGACCTTTTTTCCCTCTAGGTCGACCCCAATCCTGACCCCTTCTTCTGCTTCCAATCGGTCTACTTTGAATACTTTAATTAAGCAACTTCGTTGGCTTTATCTGTCGTCAATCCTTGCGACCTTCTGGTATTCGATTGACTAGGATGTTGTTGACCCATTCCCCATTTGAGAAATTAATTTAAATATTAACAGCCTCTAAAGGTATTAGAATGGGTTTAGATAGTTAATTTACATACAATTTTATTTTTGTGAAATTCTTATAAATGTTGTTCATTGAGAATAGCATAAAGTAATAAAAAAGTGCTTGTTTCCCACCTTAAAAATCTCTTATTAACATGTCAGATACACAAATCTACAAAACTACTTCAAATTGTTATACAGGTCGTATAACAATCTTAAACTCCATAGCTAATAGAAGCAAGTCATCCAAAAATAATTTCCTTCTATTGAATATTTTTCCATTTATTAAAAAGATTGTAAAAATATACTAATTTATTTATATATCATAGTATAGTATAGTATAGTATAAGCTTTGTGTAATATCTCAAAACTCTTGTAAATTATTTTTAGTTTTATGTTCTTATGTTAAAGTTTAATAGTAAATATTGATAATCTCTAAATTAGTGTCATGAGACATTAATGCTCCTCACACAACATAAAAGGGTTGTGACATTGTAAGAGGAAGGTCAAACAATTTTATCGTGTTGGAATTTAAATGCCATGTCTTGATCTCAACAAAAGATTGAACCTTTAAAATTAGCCATATTACTCCACTTAATAAGGGGGGTTGGTTAATGACTGAAGAAAACAAAAATGAGGAAGATAGAAGGTGTGAGGTATGAATTCCGGTGAAAATTTAATTAGCAAAAGAAAAACAAAGCAATCATATTGTTATGAGCACCCAAAGGCACTGAGGTGTTAGGTACAACTGATAATTTTTCCTTGACGGAATGAGATTGACGGTGGAAACTAAGAGAATCATTAGTTGGCCTATAGTAAGGAGGTTTTTGGACCTATCCCACGTGATTTCCAAGTCTGCAAAGTTTGCTATAATGGATACATTATCTATCCCTTCCTATAAAGTTTGATATAATGGATAAGTTATCTATCTCTTCTTGAAAAATATTGGAATAAAATCCTGTTTTAGAGTTAGTCTTTATTGGTGACCATGTTTTGGATAAGTTGGAAGAAGTTGCATTCCAAGGAAGACAATTAGAAGCAACTACGTTCTGATTCAATTAGAAGTAGTTGTGCACCGATTCAGTTAGAAGCAGTTGGGCACCAAGCAAATCAGTTAGAGATTGTGCGCCTCCAACTAGTTTTGGAACCTAAGACTACTATATAAAGGCATATTTTATAAAGGGTTGGGATGAGTTAGTTAATGAGTTTTGTTTGACACATTCTGAAACGTTTTTTGAAATATTGTTAGTCAGTCAGTTTATGAGATTTATGTTTTGAGATAATGTATTGTTATAGTGCTATGGGTTTTAATCTCCATTACGCTATGATTTTCTTGATGCAGTGATGGTATTGATGAAATACCATTAATCTATTGAGATGAAATGGTAGAAATGGATTGTACCCAATTATGAATAGTAATATAATGCAACTATTGTCTCAGATTTTCCTTGCGTACTTTCTGGATGATTGAATTTATGATGAATGTTTAGTAGTTTAGAATATGAATTCTAGCTTGTTAGTGATTTACATGCACGATTAAGTAAATAAATGGATGAATTAATGGTGATAATTAACCCATATTATCTTACGCATTCTTGATTCGGGTCTCTCTGTAATTTACTCGATGTGTCTCTATTGAAACCTTATCCTACGAGTAGGGTATTGAAAATCCCAACGTCTATAGGGGTTTTGTTGGTACTGCAAGTTGAATCATGGGTCTGACAATCCACCAACCAAGAAAATGGTTCCATTGATGGGACCTAACAAGGATTGTGAAGGGTGAGTGAATAAATAAGGTGGAATCCCACTAAAGTTGAGATCGAAGAATGGTTGCAAATCTAGGACGATGAGTTCATGTCAAAACAGACTATAAGAATCTAGATTGCACCCCAATGTTGGAAACACAAGTATCTTTATTCATATTTTCATGAAATTTTCTTCTATGAGTTTCTTGTTTTGTTATTTGAATGGACAAAGAGTTAGTTTGAGATCAATAACATTTGGAGAGAACCTTGGCCAATAGTTTGGATGGAGGAAAGGATAGAAGAACTAAAATATATAGATAATAAGTGGTCCAGGGCTATCAATTTCTAATTCTTGCATGTGAAAGAAGATTATATCATAGAATTTTCTATAGGATGTAGGGAATCGTAAAGCAGCACATAAGACAGATTTGACGAGGGCCTAAGAAAGTGATTCTTGGCACATATTGTGTTGTGGGTAAATATGTTCTTTATTAAGAAGGGGGTAATGACAATGAACCCTAATACCATATACATGTAAAACCCCGCATTGTGGGTGTGGGGTATGAAGCATTGGGAGAATAGATAGATGTAGAGATGGATCGAAAAGAGAAGCGACTCCAAAGGGAGAAAAAGACATGCAAGAAGAGTTGAAATAAAGTAGGTAGTTAAAATAAATAAAAGAGAGAAGAAGCCGACGAGGAAAGATAGTGTGGGCTGGAGAGGAAAAAAGAACACCAGAGATGGGAATGCATGATGAGAGTGTGTAGAAGGGTCCTATGTGCTGGAAGGGTTTGCAAAGTTTGGGAAAGAAGAGTGCTAAAGAGATTAGAGATTCCCAAAAAGGTGAAGAATGGAAGTAAGTCAGAGCTCCAATGATGATTGAGTTATCACCCACCCAAAGTAGAGTGAAGGAAAGAACCTAGAGGATGTAGAAGAAGAGGAAGTGTAGACTAGTGGAGGCACTTGTATGAAGGAATCAATCCTTCATAACATTCCCCAATGCCCATTATCCAATCAATAAGGCTAATTATTACTTGGTTTTTCGCGGGAAGCAAGTCTCGAAGAAAAAGTAGAAGTAGAGGTTAGATGGCTAGAAACTAGTTATACCTCAGAGACTAATATAGATACATAGAGTTCAATATGTAGTATTAATTCACCACTTGTGAATATAAGTAGTGGTTCACCCGTACCTACAAGAATAACTACTACATCAGATTATACCTTGAGTTTTCTTGTGTTTCATGGGATAGGGAAAGATGATGCAAAACAACATTGGATTACCTATGAGGTGATATGTTCAACGAGGAACATCATAGATGAGGCTTCAAAGGTTGCACAGCTAGAGACCACATTTAGAGATAGGGTATTTAAATGGTACATGAAGTATAAGAGCACTTTCGCTACAAGCCAAACTCGACCACTAGAAACTATTAAAGTAGATCTTATGAAAGAGTTTTAAAAGCCAAATTTTTAGTTGCAATGCATTACTGAGATTAAGGAGATTAAGCATAGAGTTGGTGAGTATGTCTAGGATTACGACCAATGATTCAATATTTTTTTTGACTCGCTGAGTTTCTAGATCCAAGATGTGAAGCACCAAGAATGGTTTATTGTGGGTCTTCTACCCCATATTCGAGTTCCACTAACAAAGAATAAGGTGATTACTCATTCAAAGGCCATGGAAATAACAATAAGGTTAGAATCGACTCCTAGAGGGGAGGCATCACCAAGAATGCAATAGGTGCAGACAGAGCTTGCTGCACTAAAGACCCAATTAGAGCAATTTTCTACTAGTAAGGCTATCAAAGAGAATATATGGTGTATCTTTTATAGAATAGAAGGCCATCAAAAGGATGAATTTCGAACACTAAAGAACTACATGGGTAATAGCTTACCTAACCCATTTTTTGGCAGCATCCAAAACTGAGTGGTGCGAGATGTATCAAAGTTGGGGTAACGTACCTCCCAATTGCCCGACATTACAAAAAGGCCTATTTAGTTTAAATGATTTTAATGAAAAATGTATTTTAAAGGTAAATTGATTTTAATTAAGTTGTTGTTTTCTATTCTCGATTGGTTTCCAAACAGCCAGGTGGCTATGAATTTGTGAATTAGTAAGGCGGGCAGACCACGGTTAGGCCAGCTATGAATTTGCAGGGAAAGTATGCCGTGGAGGGTTAAAGAAGCGTTTGGGGTTGGGGTCTGTATACGACGTACTAGAGGCCCTCCCCGCAGTGGTTGTCTCCGCGCTTCTGCTGTACGAGAAACTGAAAATGATGTTGTCAGCGCATCTACGGTAGGAGAAAGTGAAAATGCGGGTGCCACCATGGTTGAAAATCATCACACCTTAGAACCTTAGAATGTATAGTAGAGTGTTGCATGGTTTAATGGATGTTCTGCTTTTCGCTTGCACCCTTAACATTGGAATTCAGAGATTCAATAATGCTGCCATTTCCATTTTCGTAGTGATCTACGTCCTTCGACCTTCATGGGAAATGTTCTGGCCGATCTCGTCTCCATATTCCGAACATCATTGCATTTCTATATAGTTTTGGAAATTATTGTATTCTATATGTGCCCTTATCAAAAGCGTCACTTTTTCTTAGGTCATTGTAAGTAGAAAGCTAGTAATGTTTCCTTTATATAATAAAATGGTTTGTTTATGGAATAATGATCCTTGATTTGATATATCATATTATTATTTTTTAATTATTCTACGATTTTATGTTCATTTATGTTATATCTACCCAATTATTTAATTGAATTTCTATTTTCTTGTATGAATTTTCTAGGAATACATAATTTGTTTATTTTTAAATAATAATTAAATGTCTTAAATGAAATATTATATCACAATGGGATTGCTTCTTACATTACGAAGTTTTTACACATATGACTTATCTTATGTTTTTATATAGTTTTGTGCTTTATCTTATGTTTTCTATATATTTTTGTTCTTTATCTTAAATTTGTTTTCTATATATTTTTGTTCTTTATCTTGTATAGTTTTGTGCTTTATCTTATGTTTTCTATATTTTTGTGATTTATCTTATGTTTTCTATATATTTTTGTTCTTTATCTTAAATTATTGCTATGGTATGTAATTTTCTTTTATTAAAATCATCATTTACATATTATTTATATAGTTTTTTCTGATAAATGTGTTTTGATTTTTTTTTTTATGTTTATTTTTCATGATAAGATAATTGTTTGCAAAATATTTTTAATGTTAAGACCAAAATGAAGAATGTGCCATCACATTTTTATGATCATTAATAAACATTCTTTAGCTTTGATTATATTTTATTATTAATGTCATTGTAGGAGGGAGAAATTAATGTAATTCCACACACAATTCAGAGTTACACAAATATTAACAAAATTAAAATGTTAAGTAGAAATTATTTAAAGCTATCTATATAAGTGATGAAAATGTTTATATTTTAAACTGGATAAACCATAAACAAGGCTTGGATAAAGCGTATACCTCATTACACGATGCAACATGCTCTTGTGCACGTGGCGCACGCATTGCATAAACGTCTTCATCTTTTTGAAAAGAATGCCACATTGTCTATATATTTTCTTCTTTAATGATATAATAACACATAGTTGGAAATGGTTATGAGAAATGGAGGGAGATGGTGAGCTTTCAAACTAATTTTCTGTTCGGAATGGGAGATCCCTATACTTAGTTGGCCTATACTTGGAAGGTTTGTGGACATATCCTAGTTGATTTCCAAGTAGGAACAACCCTTTAACATCCCCTTCAGCTAATCGGATGATCGGGAGGGGACATTAACCAAATTCGGTCTCTCAAATTTCACCCCGAATGCCATAATACGAATTTCAATGTATAAAATGTGTGTGGAAACATAAATAACCATACAAAGAAGAATTAAACTCTATCTACACACATCTAGCATGCAAATACAAGCATAAACATGATAGCCATTATATAAAATCATTTCAGATTCAAATGCATGAGAATATTTTTCTTTATTCAATGTAGATCCAAGCAACTGACTATTCCAAAGCGATTTTCCACCCAAGCATAGGCACTCTATCTAGCATATACACTTTCTACTAAGAGGCCACCCCCATGCTTCAATAATTGCATGGGGTGAATTTTCCCACCAACCTCACACATGTATTCAATAATTGGAAAATAGTCAAACAGGAGATAATTGGCTTATTCAAAGCACATGACAGAATTTGGGTGAGTTCTAAGGTTGACACTTGGAAGAAAGGGTTTAGTGTCCCATCAACCCCTTTCCTCATCTCATCTAGTGGAATCATAGCCCCTTTGGTGCTCTTTACACAACCATTATTGGAAAATTTTATTATTTATGTGCATAATATTTACATATATTCTAAATAATCATAACAAGACAACCACACAGTCCAAATAAAATATATAAATCATACATGCCTATCCATTCACTAGTTGGGCCTTGGCCTTGAGCTTCGCACCATGAATCTATACTAGCATATTTACATCATTTAAATAATTTTGGTTAGACACATTCCAAGTAAAAACTAGAGGTATTACAAACCACCTCAGCAACAATAGATCAGAATGTAGAACAAAAGTGACTTTAGACACCCAAAAATAGACACAAATTACACGTGATTGCTTATAGTTAGGGTGAAATCCCCTATGTTGGACACTCCATGAATTTTTGTTCAGTTTCAGTCAAAGATTGTCTCTCTCATAATCTACTTCTATGGCTACACTAGGGAACACTCTAAATTTATAGCATCCTTCTCTACCTTAGATTCCCACTTCATGGCTTGTACAAGCCTTTGGATGCTTCTCTGTTCCATCTCATTCACATTCAATTCCTTAATTATAATATTCTTGGTGTACCATGCTATCTAGATCCTTCAACGACCACCATTACTGCTATATTCAATGCTAGAGCTATCGCTAAAAAAACAGTCATTTTTTTGCACTTCATATCTTTCAATCGGTTTTCGTCTCGAACAAATCCCATAACTGTCTTAATTACCAAATATTATCGAATCCATTTCCACTGTTTAATTCTCCTCTTTTGCTTCTACTCAGAGTCATATTAAACCCCGAGTCTTTTTTCCTTCCAATCGATTGGCTCCTCACAGTTTCTCATTTCCCATTGGCATGATGTTGCATTGATCTATCCGGCTGTGTGGTCTTCAATCGACCACATTCAAATGGCATAGAACACTTTCTTTAGCTTCATCTAACTCTTCAGTTATTTCCTATTTTGATCATCATCTTATTTTATAACTTTATGCGGTTCAACGAATTCTCATTGCCAACTTCTCTCTCGGTCATATCTCCAACCTTTTTCTCCTCTAGGTAGACCCCAAGCGTGACCCCTTCTTCCACTTCCAATCGGTCTACTTTGAATACTTTCATTAAGCATATTCGTTGGCTTAATCTATCATCAATCCTTCTGACCTCCTGGTATTTGATTGACTAGGTTGTTGTTGGCCCATTCCCCATTGGAGAAATTAATTTAAATATTAAGATCCTCTAAAGGTATCAGAATGGGTTTACATAGTTAATTTACATACAATTTTATTTCTGTGAAATTCTTAAAAATGTGGTTCATTGAGAATAGCCTAATGTAATAAAAAAGTGCTTGTTTCCCACCTTAAAAATCTCCTATTAGCAAGAAGTCAGATGCACAAATCTACAAAACTACATCAAATTGTAATACAAGTTGTATTACAATCTTAAACTCCATAGATAATAGAGGCTTGTCATCAAAAAATAATTTCTTTCTATCGTATATTGTTCCATTCTTTAAAAATATTGTATATATATATATATATACTAAACAACCATTACTTCAAATTGTTGTAAGAGTTGTATTGCAATATTAAACTCCATAGATAATAGAAGCAAGTCATCCAAAAATAATTTCCTTCTATGGTATATTTTCCCATTTATTAGAAAGATTGTAAAGATATACTAATTTATTTATATACCATAGTATAGTATAGGCTTTGTGTAATATCTCAAAACTCTTGTAAATTATTTTTAGTTTTCTTTTCTTATGTTAAAGTTTAATAGTAAATATTGATAATCTCTAAATAAGTGTCATGAGACATTGATGCTCCTCACACAAGATAAAATGGTTGTGACATTGTAAGAGGAAGGTAAAACAATTTTATCGTGTTGAAATTTAAATGCCATGTATTTATCTCAACAAAAGATTGAACCTTTAAAATTAACCATATTACTCCACTTAATAAGGGGGGTTGGTTAATGACTGAAGAATAAAAAAGAGAAAGATAGAAGGTGTGAGGTATGAACTCCGGTGAAAATTTAATTAGCAAAAGAAAAACAAACCAAGCATACTGTTATGAGCACCCAAAGGCACTGAGGTGTTAGGTACGATTGATATGTTTTCCTTGAAGGAATGAGATTGACGGTCGAAACTAAGAGAATCATTCGTTAGCCTATAGTAAGGAGGTTTTTGGACCTATCCCACGTGATTTCCAAGTTTGCAATGTTTTTTGTAATGGATAGATTATATATCCCTTCCTATAAAGTTTGATATAATGGATAAGTTATCTATCTCTTCTTGAAAGGTATTGGAATAAAATCATGTTTTAGAGTTAGTATTTATTGGTGGCCAATTTTTGGATCAGTTGGAAGAAGTTGCATTCCAAGGAAGACAATTACAAGCAACTACGTTATGATTCAATTAGAACTAGTTGTGCAGCGATTCAGTTAGAAGTAGTTGGGAGCCAAGCAAATCAGTTAGAGATTGTGCGCCTCCAACTAGTTTTGGAACCTAAGCCTACTATATAAAGGCATATTTTATAAAGGGTTGGGATAAGTTAGTTAATGAGTTATGTTTGACACATTCTGAAATGTTTTCTGAAATATTGTTAATCAGTCAGTTTATGAGATTTATGTTTTGAGATAATGTATCGTTATAGTGCTATGGGTTTTTATCTCTATTATGCTATGATGTTCTTGATGCAGTGATGGTATTGATGAAATACCATTAATCTACTCAGATGAAATGGTAGAAATGGATTGTACCTAGTTATGAATAGTAATATAATGCAACTATTGTCTCATGTTTTCCATGCGTATTTTCTAGGTGATTAAATGTATGATGAATGTTTAGTAGTTTAGAATATGAATTGTAATACCCGAGAAGGAATCAATGCTTCATAACATTCCCCCAATGCCCATTATCCAATCAATAAGGCTAATTATTACTTGGTTTTTCGCGGGAAGCAAGTCTCGAAGAAAAAGTAGAAGTAGAGGTTAGATGGCTAGAAACTAGTTATACCTCGGAGACTAATATAGATACATAGAGTTCAATATGTAGTATTAATTCACCACTTGTGAATATAAGTAGTGGTTCACCCGTACCTACAATAATAACTACTACATCAGATTATACCTTGAGTTTTCTTGTGTTTCATGGGATAGGGAAAGATGATGCAAAACAACATTGGATTACCTATGAGGTGATATGTTCAACGAGGAACATCATAGATGAGGCTTCAAAGGTTGCACAGCTAGAGACCACATTTAGAGATAGGGTATTTAAATGGTACATGAAGTATAAGAGCACTTTCGCTACAAGCCAAACTCGACCACTAGAAACTATTAAAGTAGATCTTATGAAAGAGTTTTAAAAGCCAATTTTTTAGTTGCAATGCATTACTGAGATTAAGGAGATTAAGCATAGAGTTGGTGAGTATGTCTAGGATTACGACCAATGATTCAATATTTTTTTTGACTCGCTGAGTTTCTAGATCCAAGATGTGAACCACCAAGAATGGTTTATTGTGGGTCTTCTACCCCATATTCGAGTTCCACTAACAAAGAATAAGGTGATTACTCATTCAAAGGCCATGGAAATAACAATAAGGTTAGAATCGACTCCTAGAGGGGAGGCATCACCAAGAATGCAATAGGTGCAGACAGAGCTTGCTGCACTAAAGACCCAATTAGAGCAATTTTCTACTAGTAAGGCTATCAAAGAGAATATATGGTGTATCTTTTATAGAATAGAAGGCCATCAAAAGGATGAATTTCGAACACTAAAGAACTACATGGGTAATAGCTTACCTAACCCATTTTTTGGCAGCATCCAAAACTGAGTGGTGCGAGATGTATCAAAGTTGGGGTAACGTACCTCCCAATTGCCCGACATTACAAAAAGGCCTATTTAGTTTAAATGATTTTAATGAAAAATGTATTTTAAAGGTAAATTGATTTTAATTAAGTTGTTGTTTTCTATTCTCGATTGGTTTGCAAACAGCCAGGTGGCTATGAATTTGTGAATTAGTAAGGCGGGCAGACCATGGTTAGGCCAGCTATGAATTTGCAGGGAAAGTATGTCGTGGAGGGTTAAAGAAGCGTTTGGGGTTGGGGTCTGTATACGACGTACTAGAGGCCCTCCCCGCAGTGGTTGTCTCCGCGCTTCTGCTGTACGAGAAACTGAAAATGCTGTTGTCAGCGCATCTACGGTAGGAGAAAGTGAAAATGCGGGTGCCACCATGGTTGAAAATCATCACACCTTAGAACCTTAGAATGTATAGTAGAGTGTTGCATGGTTTAATGGATTTTCTGCTTTTCGCTTGCACCCTTAACATTGGAATTCAGAGATTCAATAATGCTGCCATTTCCATTTTCGTAGTGATCTACGTCCTTCGACCTTCATGGAAAATGTTCTGGCCGATCTCGTCTCCATATTCCGAACATCATTGCATTTCTATATAGTTTTGGAAATTATTGTATTCTATATGTGCCCTTATCAAAAGCGTCACTTTTTCTTACGTCATTGTAAGTAGAAAGCTAGTAATGTTTCCTTTATATAATAAAATGGTTCGTTTATGGAATAATGATCCTTGATTTGATATATCATATTATTATTTTTTAATTATTCTACGATTTTATGTTCATTTATGTTATATCTACCCAATTATTTAATTGAATTTCTATTTTCTTGTATGAATTTTCTAGGAATACATAATTTGTTTATTTTTAAATAATAATTAAATGTCTTAAATGAAATATTATATCACAATGGGATTGCTTCTTACATTACGAAGTTTTTACACATATGACTTATCTTATGTTTTTATATAGTTTTGTGCTTTATCTTATGTTTTCTATATATTTTTGTTCTTTATCTTAAATTATTGCTATGGTATGTAATTTTCTTTTATTAAAATCATCATTTACATATTATTTATATAGTTTTTTCTGATAAATGTGTTTTGATTTTTTTTTTTATGGATATTTTTCATGATAAGATAATTGTTTGCAAAATATTTTTAATGTTAAGACCAAAATGAAGAATGTGCCATCACATTTTTATGATCATTAATAAACATTCTTTAGCTTTGATTATATTTTATTATTAATGTCATTGTAGGAGGGAGAAATTAATGTAATTCCACACACAATTCAGAGTTACACAAATATTAACAAAATTAAAATGTTAAGTAGAAATTATTTAAAGCTATCTATATAAGTGATGAAAATGTTTATATTTTAAACTGGATAAACCATAAACAAGGCTTGGATAAAGCGTATACCTCATTACACGATGCAACATGCTCCTGTGCACGTGGCGCACGCATTGCATAAACGTCTTCATCTTTTTGAAAAGAATGCCACATTGTCTATATATTTTCTTCTTTAATGATATAATAACACATAGTTGGAAATGGTTATGAGAAATGGAGGGAGATGGTGAGCTTTCAAACTAATTTTCTGTTCGGAATGGGAGATCCCTATACTTAGTTGGCCTATACTTGGAAGGTTTGTGGACATATCCTAGTTGATTTCCAAGTAGGAACAACCCTTTAACATCCCCTTCAGCTAATCGGATGATCGGGAGGGGACATTAACCAAATTCGGTCTCTCAAATTTCACCCCGAATGCCATAATACGAATTTCAATGTATAAAATGTGTGTGGAAACATAAATAACCATACAAAGAAGAATTAAACTCTATCTACACACATCTAGCATGCAAATACAAGCATAAACATGATAGCCATTATATAAAATCATTTCAGATTCAAATGCATGAGAATATTTTTCTTTATTCAATGTAGATCCAAGCAACTGACTATTCCAAAGCGATTTTCCACCCAAGCATAGGCACTCTATCTAGCATATACACTTTCTACTAAGAGGCCACCCCCATGCTTCAATAATTGCATGGGGTGAATTTTCCCACCAACCTCACACATGTATTCAATAATTGGAAAATAGTCAAACAGGAGATAATTGGCTTATTCAAAGCACATGACAGAATTTGGGTGAGTTCTAAGGTTGACACTTGGAAGAAAGGGTTTAGTGTCCCATCAACCCCTTTCCTCATCTCATCTAGTGGAATCATAGCCCCTTTGGTGCTCTTTACAAAACCATTATTGGAAAATTTTATTATTTATGTGCATAATATTTACATATATTCTAAATAATCATAACAAGACAACCACACAGTCCAAATAAAATATATAAATCATACATGCCTATCCATTCACTAGTTGGGCCTTGGCCTTGAGCTTCGCACCACGAATCTATACTAGCATATTTACATCATTTAAATAATTTTGGTTAGACACATTCCAAGTAAAAACTAGAGGTATTACAAACCACCTCAGCAACAATAGATCAGAATGTAGAACAAAAGTGACTTTAGACACCCAAAAATAGACACAAATTACACGTGATTGCTTATAGTTAGGGTGAAATCCCCTATGTTGGACACTCCATGAATTTTTGTTCAGTTTCAGTCAAAGATTGTCTCTCTCATAATCTACTTCTATGGCTACACTAGGGAACACTCTAAATTTATAGCATCCTTCTCTACCTTAGATTCCCACTTCATGGCTTGTACAAGACTTTGGATGCTTCTCTGTTCCATCTCATTCACATTCAATTCCTTAATTATAATATTCTTGGTGTACCATGCTATCTAGATCCTTCAACGACCACCATTACTGCTATATTCAATGCTAGAGCTATCGCTAAAAAAACATTCATTTTTTTGCACTTCATATCTTTCAATCGGTTTTCGTCTCGAACAAATCCCATAACTGTCTTAATTACCAAATATTATCGAATCCATTTCCACTGTTTAATTCTCCTCTTTTGCTTCTAGTCAGAGTCAGATTAAACCCCGAGTCTTTTTTCCTTCCAATCGATTGGCTCCTCACAGTTTCTCATTTCCCATTGGCATGATGTTGCATTGATCTATCCAGCTGTCTGGTCTTCAATCGACCACATTCAAATGGCATAGAAGACTTTCTTTAGATTCATCTAACTCTTCAGTTATTTCCTATTTTGATCATCATCTTATTTTCTAACTTTATGCGGTTCAACAAATTCTCATTGCCAACTTCTCTCTCGGTCATATCTCCAACCTTTTTCTCCTCTAGGTAGACCCCAAGCGTGACCCCTTCTTCCACTTCCAATCGGTCTACTTTGAATACTTTCATTAAGCATATTCGTTGGCTTAATCTATCATCAATCCTTTTGACCTCCTGGTATTTGATTGACTAGGTTGTTGTTGGCCCATTCCCCATTGGAGAAATTAATTTGAATATTAAGATCCTCTAAAGGTATCAGAATGGGTTTACATAGTTAATTTACATACAATTTTATTTCTGTGAAATTCTTAAAAATGTGGTTCATTGAGAATAGGCTAATGTAATAAAAAAGTGCTTGTTTCCCACCTTAAAAATCTCCTATTAGCAAGAAGTCAGATGCACAAATCTACAAAACTACATCAAATTGTAATACAAGTTGTATTACAATCTTAAACTCCATAGATAATAGAGGCTTGTCATCAAAAAATAATTTCTTTCTATCGTATATTGTTCCATTCTTTAAAAATATTGTATATATATATATATATACTAAACAACCATTACTTCAAATTGTTGTAAGAGTTGTATTGCAATATTAAACTCCATAGATAATAGAAGCAAGTCATCCAAAAATAATTTCCTTCTATGGTATATTTTCCCATTTATTAGAAAGATTGTAAAAATATACTAATTTATTTATATATCATAGTATAGTATAGGCTTTGTGTAATATCTCAAAACTCTTGTAAATTAGTTTTAGTTTTCTTTTCTTATGTTAAAGTTTAATAGTAAATATTGATAATCTCTAAATAAGTGTCATGAGACATTGATGCTCCTCACACAAGATAAAATGGTTGTGACATTGTAAGAGGAAGGTAAAACAATTTTATCGTGTTGAAATTTAAATGCCATGTATTGATCTCAACAAAAGATTGAACCTTTAAAATTAACCATATTACTCCACTTAATAAGGGGGGTTGGTTAATGACTGAAGAATAAAAAAGAGAAAGAGAGAAGGTGTGAGGTATGAACTCCGGTGAAAATTTAATTAGCAAAAGAAAAACAAACCAAGCATACTGTTATGAGCACCCAAAGGCACTGAGGTGTTAGGTACGATTGATATGTTTTCCTTGAAGGAATGAGATTGACGGTCGAAACTAAGAGAATCATTCGTTAGCCTATAGTAAGGAGGTTTTTGGACCCATCCCACGTGATTTCCAAGTTTGCAAAGTTTTTTGTAATGGATAGATTATATATCCCTTCCTATAAAGTTTGATATAATGGATAAGTTATCTATCTCTTCTTGAAAGGTATTGGAATAAAATCCTGTTTTAGAGTTAGTATTTATTGGTGGCCAATTTTTGGATCAGTTGGAAGAAGTTGCATTCCAAGGAAGACAATTACAAGCAACTATGTTATGATTCAATTAGAACTAGTTGTGCAGCGATTCAGTTAGAAGTAGTTGGGAGCCAAGCAAATCAGTTAGAGATTGTGCGCCTCCAACTAGTTTTGGAACCTAATCCTACTATATAAAGGCATATTTTATAAAGGGTTGGGATCAGTTAGTTAATGAGTTATGTTTGACACATTCTGAAATGTTTTCTGAAATATTGTTAATCAGTCAGTTTATGAGATTTATGTTTTGAGATAATATATCGTTATAGTGCTATGGGTTTTTATCTCTATTATGCTATGATGATCTTGATGCAGTGATGGTATTGATGAAATACCATTAATCTACTGAGATGAAATGGTAGAAATGGATTGTACCTAGTTATGAATAGTAATATAATGCAACTATTGTCTCATGTTTTCCTTGCGTATTTTCTAGGTGATTAAATGTATGATGAATGTTTAGTAGTTTAGAATATGAATTGTAATACCCGTATTTTGGACTTTAATCCCCTAATATATTTCTGCTAAGTATTATTTCATTTTACTTAGGAGAATTTTGAAATCTGATAAAGTGGTTTCTATTGACTATGTGGACCAGCACATTAAAGAGGGAATCACAGTCCCCTAAGGGTTGGAGGGAATAATGCCACTTAATAATAAGAAGAAGAAATTATTATTGGAGACAATTGGAAAACCCTAAAGAAAAGAATTGAGAGATTAATGAATTAAAAGAATTCATAAAACGAGGAAATTTCCCCTAAGAGAATAAAAGGTGAAAAATCATGGAAACTCTCATTATTCACTATTCATGATTCATTATCACTATTCACAATCTCATGAGATGAACACCCAAGAGAAATGGGAATGGGAAAACATCAACCTGAGATAATGAATGCTGGTGAGGGAGGACATACTTGGGAGAACTAAACTGGTCCTGAAGCCAAGTGATTGAGGACAGATTTGGGAGGACCAAACTGACTCAGATCAAGAGGAATCATACAGTTTGGTATGAGATTGGCCATTTAATTGTGTGCAGGTAGGAGAACTACCCCAAGCTTACAGGAGTACTGCATTTAGCTGAATAGACTATGATTTTGTGATTCTCTCAATGGATAAGGGTTAAAAGCCCCTGGAGCATCCTAGAGCTCAAGAGTAATAAGTTGGGTGTTGGGTTTCCCGCTGCCTTTGAAATATCCTGAATAACTTGGGGAATAAAAAGTTAAGGGTGAACTAAAATATACACTCCACCTGGGGGACTGTTAACTCAGCTTGAGGGTGACCTAAAAGAAAGGAGAACTTGCTAGTCAAAGGCTGGGAGGTTTGTGCTTGGTTCCACTGGTCACCAGAATTCATATAAGTATTTATATTCTGAACTTGGTTTAAAAACGTGAAGTTGGGTAACACTTTCGTGAGAAACTAGTGCAAAATCGTCTTAGCGGAAATTATTCGGCCGAATAATATTAATTATTTGGCCGAATAATAAATATAATTCGGCCGAATAATTTTCATTATTCGGCCGAATAATGTAGAGGTTATTCGGCCGAATAACCACTAACATTTCTCCATTCCGTTTAACGGCTATCCTTGATATGTGTGCAAACCGTTGCCGGACGGAAAAAAAATTCGGGTGGTGGTTTATTCGGCCGAAAAATTATTCGGCGGAATAATTCTTCGGCCGAACAATTATTTGGCCGAACAATTATTCGGCCAAATAATTGGTCGTCCGAATACTGTTTCTGCATAAAAGCCCGGCCTCGACTTCCATTTGGCATTCTGCGTTGGAAATTCCTTGACCCCGCAAGCGGGCCCGCAGTTGTGTTGTGCCACCCTCCGTCGTCGACGCTTGAGACGACGACGCTGTTGCTGCATGCCTATCGCTTCTTGTTCGTTTTCTTGGTGCACCCCTTCCGCTGCTTGCTCGTATTTTGTTGCTGCCTGATCAGGTGCCTGCTCTGTTGTTGTTTCTTGTCGCAGGTGTGGAAGCTGTTTTCGGTGGCTGTGGAAGCTATTTTCGGGTGCCGGGCGGATCTGTAAGCGATGAGGGTGCTCATTGGATGCTGTGTTCGTCGACGAGGGTGCTGCGGGGATCTGTGCTCGGCTTAAGGACGTGGAGCCAACAGCTACGAGTGTAAGTAGTTGTTTTATGGTGATTTTGGTTTTACAATTTGAAGTTTGATGTCTATACAGTATCTCTATCTGTAACGATTTGATGAAATTTTCTTTGTTGGCAGGATTGTTCGTTTGTTTTTTCGGTGCTGTTATCGGTGTGTCGTTGGTTTTGCGGTTTTCACGTTGGATTGACAGCTAGTGAAGGTACGTTTTATCGTTGAGTTGTTTTGTTTTGATTTTGTTATCCTATTTTTATAGTTTTCAGGTGCCAACATAATTTGGTATTGTGTGAAGGAAATATTTGTTGTTTGGAGAGTTCCTGGTCTGAAACGACAAGGCTTCGTGGATTGACAGTCTTTTCGCTAGCTGTTTGGGTTACAGGTATGTATTGTTTCGCCAAATTAGAATGTTTAGTTTTTTTATTTTTAATTATCTGTTCATCATTTCAGTCTTTATTCCCTTAACATGAACTCTGTTCATGAACAGAGTTCATGTTCATGAACTCTGCTAATGAACAGAGTTCATGTTCATGGACAGTGTTCATGAACTCTGTTCGTGAACAGTGTTCATGAACTCTGTTCATGAACAGTGTTCATGAACAGTGTTCATGAACTCTGTTCAGGAACAGTGTTCATGAACAGTGAACAGAGTTAATGTTCATAAACTCTATTCATGAACAAAGTTGATGATCATGAAATCTGTTCATGAACAGAGTTAATGAACATGAACACGTCATATTAGCATCGTTTTGTGCCATTTAATTGCAGTAGGGTATCATTTTTGCACAGTACTATCATCAAAATATGAAACTTTGTAAATACTTTCCATTATACTTGCATCGTGTTTGCATCAAAAGTGTATGTTTCTTTCCATTGGCATGATAGTGTATCATATTAGCATTATAGTGTGCATCATACTATCATCAAAATATATAACTTTTAAATTAAATCATAAAATAGTCATGTAAATTTTATTGGTTGTCTTCTTGAACAGAGTTGAAGAACTCTGTTCATGAACAGAGTTGAAGAACTCTGTTCATGAACAGAGTTCCCTAATTTTTTTTTTATGAATATTATGTAATGTTTATTTATTGAGATATAGATTAAAATCACAAGTGATCGATGAAAAATTTGTAAGGTTACTATACTATTACAATTAACTGCATTATACTTTTTATCTGATTATGAAATGAAAATTAATGTTATCTTTATGGTGCAATAGTAGTACTCTTATAGTGTTAGGGGAGGAATTCACAAAAAAAATTAACTTATACAACTTTAGGCACCTCTACATTTGGTATGCAGTTCTTAATGATATATGCCTTCAAGTTTGTAGAATTAACATGTACAACTTTAGTGTGTAAATTTTTCTATCATGAATATGAAGTAGAAATCTTCTAATAAGTGTATATATATATATATTGTGAGATGTTTTTTAATTGAGATATATAATTCAACCATATTTGATGGATGAAAAGTTTTTAAGGTTACTATAGTACTACAATTAACTGTGTTATAATTTATATTTGATAATGAAATGACTATTAAGTATGTCTTTACGTTGCAATAGTAGTAATGGTAAGGAATTTTAGTTAATTAATTAGAGTTAGGAGAGGGACTTACAAAAAATCTTAGCTTATACTATTTTAGACACCCTTACATTTTGTTGTAGTTTTTTATAAGATATGGCTTTATGCTTGTAGGATAAACATGTACAATTTCAATTTGTTAATGTTTGTGTAAATTTAGAAATCATATCAAATGGAAAGAGTGGAGTCTTCGAGGGGAAAGTGTAGGAGGTCATCACATTCATCAGGAATTGGTGTTCCAATTGGTAGTCCAAGGTTGTCAAATTCACCGCGGGGTTCGAATTTATTGTATGGGTCACAGTCATCTGATCACCAACGAGTTGATAGGGGTACAAATGATTCTCCTTTGTCATCTGTTGGAGAGCGTCGATCTCAACCGTCTGTTGGTATGAACATTAATGTTTAATTGAATGTATAATTTGTATTTTTGTGTGTTTTGAAATTTTGGACAAGTTTAACTCTTCACTATGGCTATATGTGAAGCAGAGCGAGGTTCAGAAGATGTCCATAATTCGACAGAGCGAGACGAAGATCAAGATAGGATTGTAGATGATGGAATAGGTGTGGGTGCAGAGCAGGGTCCTGAAGATCCTCCTAGAGCGAGGATGACATATGTTCCACTGGCTGAGGGTTGTACACCCATATCAACTTATCCGTCTGATTTACCTGATGAGCTTCCATGGAAAGGTGTTGAGCAACAAACTATCCTTGAAAGTTGTAGATCCCACTATGACAGGCTGAACAATGATCTTTGTTCTTTAGATCTCCCTCCAGAGAGCCGACAAAGTCTAGAGATTGCTTTGGGGTCTTTACACAAATTCATTGATGCATATGAGGAACTTGGACCAACTACGAATGGTTTTGTTCATTTGATGCACAGGCGAAGGGAACAAGTTATGGGTCCAGACAAGTGGGAGGTTGTGAAGGAGAGAGTTACCAGAGAACAAGCCAATTCAATGTTTAATTTCAAAGAAGGCCTTAAGCGAAAAATGTTGAAAGTGCAATATTTTAAGCATCCTCAAATTGCACATTTAATATATGATCGGTTTCTTGCAGCTTATGGTCGATTGCCATGGAATGATGAGGTTCCTAATTATTTTGCTAGATTTTTCTATGCGGAGTTGTTTTTAGGTATGAAGCCAAACTATACTGATGTTCCTTCCGACTTTTATGGAGTTTGAAAGGGTCGAATATATAATCGAAAAAGTGCTCTCAGAGACCCTACGACTCTTCAACCTCCACCTGAGATACCTCGTCCACCTAGGCTTGTGGATTTAAGATCAGAGATGGAGCCCACATCCCAACTAGGGACAGTTGCAAGGGAATCGGTAGGTGATGGTTTAGCGTTAGCTCTTGTTGGAGTAGAAGTGGGTTTGGGTCGAGAGAGGGCTCGTGCTACTGTTCGTCAAAATTTTGTTTACAAGATGAATGACGAGGTAGATGCATTGAGCATCGATGATCTCAAGGATTATGCTAAGTCTTGTCGAGATATAGCATCGGATGTGTTATCCAATGACACATCGAGTATGGGAGAGGTTTGTTGATTATGCTATGACAATCTACTTGATTTTTTATTATTCATTTTGAATTGAATTTTTTGCTACATAGTAATAAATATATTAAGCAAATGTATTTTGTTTGCAGTTTTCTAGAATGTTAAATGCACATAATTTTCGAGTCTCCAGTAGTCAAAATGAAGAGCAACCTATTCAAAATGAAGAGCGTTTTGGAGAGGTATTTTAATTATAATATTTATGATTTAACTTGATTTTTTTTGTTTGTTTGAATTTTAATAAATATCAATGTATCTTATTGTTAATTTGACTTATCTATGCAAGTTTCTTTAGATTCCAACTTTTTAGATGATTTACCATCTCTTGTGAGCTAATGATTTTAATTTTTCTGTTTTGGTTTTAAGTTAATTGCTTAATTTATTATATGTATTTAAGTTATGTTTTATTCATTAACAAAATTTAAATTTTAGGGGAGAGACCATTTGGAAATTGGGGGTAAAGATGTGGGCTCTTTAATGAATGCGGATATTGGCACCGAGGTAATTTTGTTGTTCTCTAGAAATAATCTTTGATATAATTTTAATGTTTTTAAATTTTTTGGATTTATTTGAAGATTGTTTGCATGCTTTAGGATTCATAAATTACTTTTGTACAAGTTGCAGCTTGGCTCTTTGAGATCCTTTGGAGCCAAAGGGAAGGCTCTAGTGGAAAAAAGTGGTGGACATGCATTCAAAGAATTTGATGTACGACTTTTTTAATAATTGAATTGTATTTTTAGTATAAGTTTAATATTTTAGTATCTTGAATTTAGTTTAAAATTGTTTAAATAATTTATGATCTAGATTTATAATTTGTTTGTTTGTGTATTGTAGGTTGAGTTGAGTCCCAGGGAAGGTCCTAGTGGAAAATAGTGGAAAGATATTGGTTCAAATAGATAGTGGTTCAGACTTTATTGTTTTTGTTGATATATATATATTGTAGTTCAGACATGAAGGGTATTTATTTTTTGATTATATGTATACATGTACATTGATTTCACATGTGCATTAACTTTTTTTGGATTATATATGAGTACATGTTAATTATTTCTCGTTTGGTAAAATGTTTAAAATATGTTTTGAATGAATGTTTAAAATGTGTTTTGCATGAATGTTTAAAATGTCTTGATAGGTGCAATCTAAAGTTAGGAAATGTTGAATGATGAGAATGAATGTTATGGAAGAATGAAGGTTGGGAAAGAATGAATGGGAGGTGTTAGGAATGTTTAAAATGTTAATCTAAGTTAGGAAATGTTCAATGTTGAGAATGAATGTTATGGTAAGAATCAATGTTGGGAAAGAATGAATGGGAGGTGTTAGGAATGTTTAAAATGTTAATCTAAGTTAGGAAATATTCAATGTTGAGAATGAATGTTCTGGTAAGAATCAATGTTGGGAAAAAAATGAATGGGAGGTGTTATGGAAAAAGAAATGTTGGGAAAGAATGAATGGGAGGTGTTATGGAAGAAGGAATGTTTTCAATTTGTTATGTTGAGAATAAATGTTATGAAAATGTTGTTATGATGAAACATTGAAACATTTGATAGGTGCAATTTAAAGTTTGGAAATGTTGAATTTGTAAAAAAATTTCATTCTGTTATGTTAAGAAATGTTATGAAAAGAATGAATGTTGAGAAAGTGTTGAACCATAAGAATGAAGGTTTAAAATGAAATAAAAAATGGGATGTTAAAATGTAAAGAAATGAAATGATAGGAATTTTTGATAGAAAATGTACGAATTGTTTGATAAAATTTTCAATTTTTGGGTAGTTTGATTCATATGTAATTTTTAAATTTTAATTAATGTTGTTGATATGTTTATTGTTTGATATGCATATGTAAATTTCAAAATTTAACTAATGTTTTTCATATGTTCATTGTTCGGGTACTTTGTAGTTCGTGAATTTCTAAATGTTGAAATCATGGCAAATGGGGATAATGATTTTTTGTTTTTTAATCACAAGTGAGGATTTCCGGATTGTGAAGCTTATGCTAAGTTAGAGCAATGAATTTTAGACAACAATTCGATGAATTTTTATCGATTTGTTGTAAATAATCATTGCTCTAATTTAGCATAAGCTTCACAATCCAGGAATTTTTGTTTGTGATTAAAAATCAAATGATTGTTATCTTCCTTTGCCATGATTTCAGTTATGTGGACTTACATGTGAGAGATATATTATTTTTGTGCAACAATCATATATTTAAAAATTATATAGATGAACAACTTGTTTTAAAAAATTCATTCAGATTATATTTATGGTGAAGTATATTAAAGAAACATGTTTGATGGATTAAAAGAATACAAAATTTAATAGGTTTTTTTGTGATTTTTCGTTGGCATCATCTATCAAAAGTAAAAATTCGGGGCGGAGTGGAGATAGCCACATCCGTTATCTCATCCCTTAGTGGTCTAATAGACATATCGGGACTCGAATAAAGTACTTTTGAATTTCCAAATTATATTTGAATTCATTTTTAAGCATGTTAAAGTACAACCATTTAAGCTCTTATGTTTGTTGTCATTCAAGAAAATATTCATAAAAACTCCATGAAAAAATATACTGTGCACAACAATTTTGATACATGGACAAAAAATATATTGCACACAACAATTGACATGGACAAAAATATAGATCAATTTATTTTTGACATGTAGTTAAAAACATCGCAATGGAATGCCATCTTCAACTATCCGTTCATGGTCACATATGGATAGTTTCCATTTTTTGGTTTTTAATTGTTTTTTTGATGGAACTTGTACCAACTTTATTCGAGATGCACATACTAAATGACTATACTGACAACATATAACATCGGGCTCATAATCTTGAAAGTAGACATAATTTTTAGTCATATGCGTCTGCAGAAAAAAGTAGCCTTTTAAAATGATGGATCCTCTTTCGTATGTAAATCCGTTGTCGTTGTAGTCCTCCAATAACTTCATTTTTTCTTCAGTGCATCGCATCAAATAATATTTGACATTTTCGTTGTTGTCTACAGGTGCAATCACAGCAAAAACATCTCCTGCGCAAGTTATAATTGGTGTTAGCGTATTTAAATGAATTAAATTGACTATACTTATGGAGATGGACTAGAATGAACAATTAACTTAAAATTCAAGAACAAGTTTATTACCTTCTCTGACGAGATCTGAAATTCTATCGCCATCAGACGATATTTCTATTTCTTCTGATTCTAAATCTTCTACACTTGCCAGTGGCATTTTTCCTTTTGGATTAATCTCTGTGTGTCTCCAAGCTTTTACGTAGTTGTTTGTTATGTTTTCACAAAACTTCTGTAGACTCAACATTTTCAATGCAAATATGACAAAAGCATGATTGTTTTCTACTGTCAAATGCAAACACGTTGTGAAATGATTTTGTTTGAATAGAGTGAAGATCTCTAGTCCCATGTATGGTGCTAGCGTCATATGGTATTGATCTATTTATATCTTGGATTCCAACAAGCCAAAAAAACCTACACAATAAATGATGAATCACTTTCAAAGAACAACTTTTAATGTTAGTGTACATGTACTTAAATGTTAGTACATACATTTTTTTAAGTTTCAAGAAATAATATAAATTAAAAAAATAGTGGACATACCTGCGCACATCTTTTGATTGTTTATTATAATCATGGCTTAGATTTAATTGACACCATTGGACAACCTCTACAGCTGAATGAAATCGTGCAGAAGAATAGTTCATTTGCCATCTTCGAAGTGCTCTTTTCACGCATGCTCCTACACCATCATGCTCACCTTTTCCATGCCCAGTTTCAAAGAAACTCCAGCGATGTTTAATGTTCAGCGCTTTATGAAGTCGACATAACCAAAAAAATGATCGTGAAGATTTAAATTGACCCGCACATCCATCAGACCATATCCAATGCTCATTGAATTTGACTTCGCATTTTTTAAGTGAGTCATAGAAAATATTTTCTATACAATGTTGAACAAAATGTGTATCGTGTGTACGATCATCGCTGATATAGAAGTGATATTCTTTAATCACATCTCGATTGTCACATGTGCTTTCAATGCCATCAACATCCTGTTGAGAATGTCTATATACAACATGGACAAATATCGAAACTTGGTCAGAGTGATAGTATTCACTCTGTATCTCTTTCTGTGCAGAAAATGTATAGTTTTCAGCAAAATCAACCACCGACAAAATTGTTCTGGGTGGAAAAATTTCACGAGACTGTTTGAATTGAAGATCTTGCCATCGTGCTCTATGTGAATGCTGGGTGTATTTATAAATTTTGCTTTCAAATTTTTTGAGAAAATCTGTGACGCATATCTTGTCTTCTAGCAAATCAATTCTTTTGGAATGTGAATCACTAGAACTTGTACTATAGTTGATGTATTCGTATCTCCTCCAATCAACATTTACATTTGACAACGATTGATCATTATCGATAGGATATTTATTGTGGAATAGCACCAAATTCCCACAATGATGACAATGTTTTCCATTGACACATTTCTTTGAATAAAATACTTCATCGTGATTTCTCTCACATAAAATTTGAGATATGAATTCACATATCGTCGGCGGAGGTGGTGAATTTGTCCAAAACATTTTACCAAATTCAAGAAACGTGTCATAATATAACTGAAATTGCACATGATAACGGCAACAACATGTATCACATATAGTTATAGGTCGAACATACCATGGTATTTGTTGCACAAATGTAGTGATTGATATATTAATTCCACGATGATCTTCCTTGAATTTATTGAACAATTGTACTTGTGTCATGTCCATTATATGTTTTGGTTGGATTTCATATACATTTCGTGATATTCTTTTGCGTATCACATCTCTTGAATTTGGTGAAACTCGAGCATGTTTCAACCAATATTCTCATACAATATCTTTAACACCTGCTCCTAATCTATCTTTATAAGGTTGTCTACAAATAATTGCCCAACAAGCAAGTTCATTATTCTCATCTATTTGCATTCTGAATTTGCTATGTTTGTATAATGTCTTTCTTGATGTTCCAACAGCTTTTGCTAGTTCTGTTGTCAAACGCTTTTGTTTAGTACTAGCTGAAAGAATTGCTGTATGAATTGCTTTACATGCAGCACTGATATCTTTCTTCCTGGATTTTCCAATTTTTTTTATTGCATCACCTATATTTTCCATCACATTTTGTTTCAATTTGAACTCTTTTGTCGCTTTGTGAATACCCAATAATGATGTAGCACCTTCTAACTTCTTGGACACTAATAAACATCTCAAAATTTGTGCTTGTCCTGCTATTGAGTAATCCTTGAGAACTTCATCATAAATTTTTGTAGCACGATATCGTGCAACATGTATTGGTAGTTTTTCTCCATATTTGTCGCAATCAATGTCTTCTAACATTTCATCATCAATAGTAAAAGTACCTATACATCAAGTTAAATTTAATTTTACATATATCAAAAAATAAAATTCATTATAAAAAAATGAATTTGAAAAATATATGATATATATACATACCAGGTCCAATTTCTGGATCTTGAACTTGATCTTCAATATTGACTTCATCGACATTAGCATGTAAATCACTATTTACATCTTCTACAATGTTCTTTTCAACTTCAATTTGTTTTTCTTGTACTCTATTTTCAATTTTCATCTCTTCAAAATTATCATGTAAATCTGTATTTATATCTTCAGTAGTTCTCTCTTCCGTTTCTGCAACCCTTTGTTTTTTGGCAATATATCTGAGTTTTTGTTTCTCTCTATTATTATCATCATCACGTTTACGATCAGATTTTCTTTGACGTTTTCTCTTATTGCCCATGGTTGTTTAATCTATAGATGATAAATTAAAGAATCATGTTACTTTATAGTAAAAATAAATAAATTAAGGTTTAAAAACATTTACGGAATTTATAAAAACATGAACTGAAATTTACTTTACCTTATAAAAAATTTGTAAGAGTCTTTTGAAGAAGATTTCTTTGGAATTAACTTTCATTTGAAAAAACTCTCTGAACAAAAATCTTCTTTGAAAAAAACCTTCTTGGAAAGAAATAAGAAACTCCTCGACAATAAATTACCTACCCATTGAAAAATAATAAAAACACCTTGTAAATAAATCTTTGTTGTAAAAATCATTGCAAAAAAACCTCTTTGAAAAATATCTACGAAAAAAGCCACTAGAAAAAAGTACTTTGAATAAAAACTTATTTGTAAACATATCTGGGAAAAAACCATTGTAAAGAAATAACTCTTTGAAAAAACCCATTTCAAAGAAATAAGAAGTACAAAACTACCTTGCAAAAAATCCATTGCAAAATACCTTAGCAATATAACTATTTGAAAAAACTCCTTTCAAATAAATAAGAAGTGCAAAACTACTTTGGAAAAAAATCATTTGCAAAATACCTTAACAAAACAACTATTTGAAAAAAACTCTTTCAATTAAATAAGAAGTGCAAAACTACTTTGGAAAAAAACCATTTGTAAATTATTTTACCAAAACAACTCTTTGAAAAAATCTCTTTCAAAGAAACAAGAAGGAAAAATGCATTTTTTTTGCAAAAATACTTTCGAATACACATTTTTTAAATACAATCCTTGCAAAGAACCTCCTTGCAAACATGTCTAAGAAAAGAAATATTTTGAAAAAACTACTTGCAAATATGCCTTCAAAAAAAACACTTTCAATGTGTCTTTTGGAAAAAAGAAGAAAAAACATACTTTGTAAAAACCTTTTTTTGCAAAAAATGTCTTCTTTGCAAATATGCAATAAGAAAACAAATATTTTGAAAAAACTCATTGCAAATATGTCTTAGAAAAAAATCACTTTCAATGTGCCTTTTGGAAAAAAGAAGAAGAAACATACTTTGTAAAAACCTCCTTTTGCAAAAAAATGTCTTCTTTGCAAATATGCAATAAGAAAAGAAATATTTTGGAAAAACTCCTTCCAAATATGCCTTAGAAAAAAATACTCCTTCAATGGGCCTTTTGTAAAGAAGAAGAAGAAACATACCTTGTAAAAACCTCTTTTTGCAAAAAATGTCTCCTCCTTTCAAAATTAGTTTGACAAAAAAATGCGAATTTAAAAGATGCGAAAATAATGAATTAACTTTAGGTTTATTTATATGAGTATAAAAAACTACCTTCTTCTTCTTCTTCTTCTTCTTCTTTTTTTTTTTTTTTTTTTTTTTGTCGACGAGATTTTTTTCCATTTAATTATTCAGCCAAATAACCTTCGCCATAATTCACGGCGCCGTTATGGAAAAACGTTATTTGGCCGAATAATTATTCGGGCGAATAATCTCTGAAACATGAAAGATTCAGATCTCTGTAGAATTTTCAGGTTTCTCCATTTTCGGAAGGGGAAAACCACCTCTTACACAACAAAACGAATGTTGGACTTCATAACAGTAGATTCATCATTGAATCTACTTTACGAGGGTATAAATTTTGTTGTATATAGATAAGAACTGATATTTTTTAAGTTTTATTTTCGTAACATGTGTCGAGTTATGATTCAGCTCCCTAAAAAAATCGACAAAAAGAAAAATCCATAACTTTGAAAATACAACACCAAAAAAATCGAAAAAAATGTGGGACTCTTCATTGGCGTGTCTACTTCAAAAGGGTGTTCGTATATTTTTTGTTTTTATAGCGGATTGAGAGAAAAGTGGTGCAACAAAAAAGTTGTTGAAAATCGACTGAGTTTCCCCATTGATCGACTTTAAAAAAATATAATAATTAGTATATAGATCCATTGGATGCAAACTTATAGTCAGGCACTAGTACATTGTGTGTAGATTGTCGTAGCATTTTCTGTTTTTGCAAAACACAAGTCTAACAACGATTTTAGTGGTGCAACAAATCATAACTCTTTTGTAGTCTTTTCATTTTATAAGAACACACTGTCAAACTTTTACGAAATCGACATATCAAATCTTAATAAAAAAAATTGAAAAAATTATGAGTAGAAAGATAACATAATTCTACAAAAGTTTTCTTTTTACGAAAAAGTGAAATTTTAAACAAAAATATCACTTTTGTTCGCCCGAAGTTGAAAAACATGAAAAAACCATTATTATTTTCTCACGAGACCCCCCAAAATAGACACCCATCTTCATTTTTTCACCCCTAAGTGCAGAGTATTTGTTTTGGAACAGTATTCGTACATGTTTCTGAATATCTCTTATTTACATTTGAATGATATGTTCATTAGATCTTACAATATATGTATTGTTTTATGAATATTTTGAGCATGAATCTCAGCTAGACAACCAGATCTCTGTAATGAGTTTTACCTTATGAGTAGACTTTAAGATCTGGAATATTTGTGTTATGGGATGGCTGTGAAAATACATACTTTCTATTTGCAGTAGCTATACATCATTATGCTCCCTATACTGTTTAAAATGTTTACAGTACCTAATACAAGACTGATATGAACCATGTGCTAACCTAGGGTTTGATGAGGCATGTTTCATATTGCAGGCTTTTACATTTAAATATATTCTAGTATTTAATAGAGGTCTGATGTATGGTACTGTAATGTTAAGAATAGGGAAGACATGTAAACCTAGAGGTTTAATTGCCTAGCCCTTATATTTTGATCAACTCTTTCATGTTATAGTGTATTTCAGAAAAGAGAAACCTAGAGAATGCTAATGCTCAGATCTCTTATATTTTGAGTTATTATATTGACAGAGTTCGATATTCTAAATCAATCTGGTCATAATCGACCTTATGAATCTACAGGGAATTTCTAGGCTAAAGGTTTGAAGAATGAAATAAACTACATGCTGCTATATATTTTATGAGTTGAGTCCATGTGTAAATCTCATGCTGAGTTAGAAGAATATCATTTATTCAAATAGCATGGTTATATCATTTTATTAATGTTCCTATGAATTCATTCACCTAGGGTGAAATGGGAATTATGGATAACCCGGATCGCTATAACGTATGCTTCCATATAAAATGAATGGGATTTAAATGGATTAATTGCAGAATGAAAACGATTCATATAAGCAAGGGTCTTAACCTTAGCGTGATTATTGTTGATGTATATGTAACTTCGGAATGTATTTCATATATATATATATTGTATTCCTATAGAGATGTTATTATTCCTCTATACGGAAGTGTCGTAACTTATACTTGATGGGTTATTAGACAACTTGATGGGGTCGGCCCTGTATAAGTCATGTGGGTTAAAGGGTAATTAGACCACCCTATTGGGGGCCATCCCTGTCAGCATTATGTTATGTGGTTAAGTTAAGGCTGACCTAGTAAGGTTATTAGGCAAGTCAAGTTAGTGTATAAATAGAGTGTGGGATGCACTCTATTTGATCATTCACTTCTCACCTATACACTCATGGGAGATTGGTGCACTAGTGGAGAAGGAGAAGCTGCTTCTAGGAGGATTATCTCTTATGCTTGGGTTGTATCATTGGTTCATCTATCTCTGAGGAAGTTGTGGGGTTTTTCACCTTCTTGGTTTTCCCCGGTGAAACGCTGTGTCTCTTGTGTGCTTGCATTATTGTGTACATGATTGATATGATGTAGATATGTTGTACATGTTGTTCTCTCAGTTAAGATCCTAGATAAGATTGAATTAATGCTCAAAAATTAACATGGTATCAGAGCTAGCCTCAAAGAAGGCATGATATGGCATCTATGACACTTGTTGCACTTGTGACGCTAGGGCTTGATATAGAAAAAAATAGTCATCATAGCACTTTCGCTATAAATACATTTCGGCGAGGTTTCAGGATCTGAAAATTTTATAGGTCAAAGATAAGATCCCCATGTACCTTGTTTCGAAGGAGGGCCTCTAATTCGTTGTACTTTCATATTTATGTTCTGTACAATATAGGGTTTCTGTCTCTTCCAGATCTGAGTCATAAACAGGTGACCTAGGAAAAAAGGTCACAACTTGAGCTAGGAAGCTCCAAATGAAATTTTGTAAAACGTGGTAGGTAGGGAACGGACTGTAATTTCACAAGTATGATTTTCAGAGGCCGCAATTGAACCAGTTACACGTGGCACTCCATACACGTTCGCTCTCCTATTTTATCCCATAAATAAGTCACATTGCGACACTTGGCATAACTCTCTCTCAGAGAATCCATTTGAGGTAGGACCTCTGGGGTTGGAAAGATAACATGTTGGGATACAACAAGAAGAATTTTCAGACCTTGTAGATCTGAAATTTTGGATTTACATCAGGAACAATCAGGTGCATATTTCTGTCAAAACAGAATTGGATTTTGAGCACCTTCATTAATGGCTTCAGGAATTTAGGGTTTTAGAGAAGGTTGGAATTTTCGTAATCGGAGACCACGGCTAGATGCTCCTCATAAAAATCAAAATTTAAATACCAAGATCAAATTTTTTGGTTGGGAAGAAGGTCGGGCTTGATCAAACCCTAGTTCGAGACTTTGATCGGAAATGTTGAAAATTAGGGATTCTGCAAAAATGGGAATTTTTTAAATCTATGACCATAGCTGGAAGCTCCTTGGAAAAATTGAAGTTTAGAGATTTGGATGAAACTATTTGGTTGGGTGAATCTCTGGGAAACTCAAACTCTAATTCAGGGTCATCCCTAGTGAATCTGGAAGATTGAAAAACAAATTTGAGGGGTGAAACTTTGCAGTTTTCAAATTTTGAGTATACCAGGTTGATCAGCTCATCAAGGCGCATATTTATATCCCTCCAGAAGTTTGAAATTCAAAGTTTGAAGTTTTAGGGTTTCTATGACAAACCTTAATCCAGCTCCAGATCTAGTTTCTGCAATACAAGTGGATTGGGTTAATCCAAGAAGAGAATGGATTGGTCACCTGCATAAGTGGATTGGGTTAATCCTTGATTTGATTTATCACATCATTGTTTTTTAATTATTGTACGTTTTCATTTTCATTTATGTTATATCTAACCAATTATTTAATTGAATTTCCATTTCCTTGCATGAATCTTCTAAGAATACATAATTTATTTATTTTTAAATAATAATTAAATGTCTTAAACAAAATATTATATCACAATGGGATTGCTTCTTACATTACTAAGTTTTTACACATGTGATTTATCTTATGCTTTTACATATTTTTGTGCTCTATTTTATGGGATTGCTTTTTACATTACTAAGTTTTTACACATGTGATTTATCTTATGTTTTCACATATTTTTGTGATTTATCTTATGTTTTTACATATTTTTGTGCTTTATTTTAAGTTTTGTATATATTTTTGTTCTCTATCTTAAAGTATTAAGTATTGATATGGTATGTAATTTTCTTTTATTAAAATCATCATTTACATATTATTTATATAGTTTTTATTGATAAATATGTTTTGATTTTTCTTATGGATATTTTTCATAAGAAGATAATTGTTTGGAAGTATTTTTAATGTTAGGACCAAAATGAAGAATGTGCCATCACATTTTTATGGTCATTAATAAATATGTTTTATCTTTGATTATATTTTCTTAATAATGTCATTGTAGGAGGGAGAAGTGTAATTCCATACAAAATTTAGAGTTCCATAAATATTAACAAAGTTCAAATGTTAAGTAGAATTTTTTAGAATTATTTTTTAAAGCTATATATATAAATCATAGAGTTTTTATTCAAAACTTTATCAAATAAGCATTAATTTATTTATTATTAGTCATTTCATTAGTTCTATGTAAAACAATTGTAATTATATGATTAAATATAAACTAATTATAATATTTTAACAACTTATAAATTAATTATAAAATTCTTATAATTCTAATTATAAGATTTTAACAACTATTTTGATAATTACTTCGTAAAAAAGTTTTAATTATATTTTACATAAAACAATATTAACTTATTTATTATCACTTATATGAGTAGTAATTATATTTTAGATAAAACAATATTAGTTTAATTATTATGAGTATACTCTCTAATACATGTGGCCATAAACCATTCCCTGAAGTCTCCAACCCAATAAGCAGTAATTGTTTCTCATTCCTTATCATTGAACAATTGAAATTAGAATTTTAACATTTTTTTTTATAAAAGTGATGAAAATGTTTATATTTTAAACTGGATAAACCATAAACAAGGCTTGGATAAAGCGTATACCTCATTACACGATGCAACATGCTCCCGTGCACGTGGCGCACACATTGCACAAACATCTTCATATTTTTGTAAAGAATGCCACATTGTCTATATATTTTCTTCTTTAATGATATAATAACACACAGTTGGAAATGGTTATAAGAAATGGAGGGAAATGGTGAGCTTTCAAACTAATTTTCTGTTCGGAATGGGAGATCCCTATAGAACGAGGAGAACTTTCTATAGCTATTGCCACTAAATCAAACGAATTCATGTTGAACAGGACATTTATATCAAATTTACTATAGAATTACGGTTTTTTTTTCTGGGTGATCAATCACGTAAAGGGTGACCAAGGGTTCTTAGGAATGTAGCATTGAAATATGAACATAGTCAATAGATTTAAAAAATAGAGTGATCGAATTTACTATAGAATTACGGTTTTTTTTCTGGGTGATCAATCACGTAAAGGGTGACCAAGGGTTCTTAGGAATGTAGCATTGAAATTTGAACATCATCAATAGATTTAAAAAATAGAGTGACATAGGTATAATAATGGTGAATAAACTGCCCAAAGTTAGAACAACTCAAACAAGAACAGCTGATAAGCCACCACAATCAGGAGCAGTAGCAGCTATTGCGTCAAATTAAACCATAGCATATATTAGCATTCCCTGTTCAGTGGTTTTACAAGTTTGGATATGTTTAATTAATTACTTGATATACATTTATGGAATCATATTTTTTTGTCAAAGATACATTTCTATAATGCATAGATAAAGCCTAGATGTTTTTTAAAATACAAAAACATGTAGAAAAAATAGCACTTAAAATATCTTGAATTTCAAATTCCACCAATGCTAAACCCATAATCCTATACAATTATTTTCCCACATAACCAATGTATCTAATACAATATTGTCAATAATGATTCATGCTATACTACCATCCAATTTTAGTTCCTACTATACCTTCAATATTGTATCCTCTTTCGAGAAATTATTTTAAACATAACCAATGTGTCTAATACAATATTGTCAATAATGATTCATGCCATACTACCATCCAATTTTAGTTCCTACTATGCCTTCAATATTGTATCCTCTTTCGAGAAATTATTTTAAATATTGAGAGCCTCCACGATATTAGAATGGGTTTACATAATTAATTTGCGTACAATTTTACTCAATAGATAAAACATCTGAAACCCATTGCAATAAAAATTTGAAATGTCATCAAAAGTGCTCATTTCCCACTTTAAACATTCCTTATTAACCATAACTGAGATACACCAATATACAAAATGATAGAACTAAGAATGATAACCACTACTTCAAATTGTTATAAGAGTTGTATTCAATCTTAAGCTCCACACATAAAGGCAAGTCATCAAAAAATAATTTATTTAATCTTCCCATTCTTTAAAAAGATTGTAGGTATATACTAATTTCTTTATATATCATAGTATAGTATAGCCTTTGTGTAATATCTCAAAACTCTTGTAAATTATTTTTAGTTTTCTTTGCGTAGGGTAAATTTCAATAGTAAATATTCACAGTATCTCAATTAGTATCATGAGGCATTGATGTTGCTCACACAAGATAAAAAGGCTGTGACATTGTAAGAGAAAAGTAAAACAATTTTACATGGAAATTAAATGCCATGGGTTGAGCTCAACAAAATATTTAACCTTTAAAATTAGCCATACTCTACTTAATATGGGGAATTGTTTAACAACCCAAGAAGTGGGAAAAGAGGAAGATAGAAGGTATGAGGTATGAACTCTTGTGAAAACTTATTTAGGAAAAGAAAAAGAAACCAGGCATATTGTTATGAGCACTCGAAGGTATCGAGGTGTTAGGAATGACCAAGAATTTTTCCTTCACAAAATCAGCTAAGGGGTGGAAACTAAGAAAATCATTAGTTGGCCTATACTTGGGACGTTTGTGGACATATCCTAGTTGATTTCCAAGTCAGCAATGTTTTCTATAATGGATAAGTTATCTATCTGTTCCTACAAAGTTTGCGATGTAGGCACAACCTTGTAACATCCCCTTTAGGCAATCCGATGATCGGTAAGGGACATTAACCAAATTCGGTCTCTCAAATTTCACCGCCAATGCCATAATACGAATTTCAATGTATAAAATGTGTGTAGAAACCTAAAATAACCATACAAAGCATAATTGAACTCTATCTACACACATCTAGAATGCAAATACAAGCATAAACATGATATCCATTATATAAAACCATTTCAGATTCAAATGCATGCGAATATTTTTCTTTATCCAATGCAAATCCAAGAAACTGACTATGCCAAAGCGATTTTCCACCCAAGCATAGGCACGTTGTCTAGCATATGCACCTACTGCTGGGAGGCCACCCCCAAGATAGGCTATGAGGCCACCAGGAAGAAGGAAACACCTATAGGATTCTCTCTCTCATTCCACAACCCATTCTGCTCTCTATACTTATCCAAATTCTCATACAATATGGGTCTCACTCATCCCTCACATCCTTGGCTTCCACAATACCTACCCCACAAAACACCCTTCTTGGCTCAGGCATCCCCTTCACTGATCCACATTTCTCTTGGGAGATCCATCTTGCCATGTGCATCTAGTGTTGGTTGTGGAGCCTAATCTTCCAGTCTCATAGATGATATTGGCTCAGCCGTGCACCCCGGAGGATTGTACACTCATTTTGCATTTTTTGGGGTTCGGGGGAAACGCCGCCTGAGTCATGGGGGTGCGAGGGTGGAGCCTTCACGAACGGGGGTAGCGCCCCCAAGAAAAAAATTTGGGCTATTTTCGCCAGCTGTTTACGGGCCCATGGTTTTGGGTATCCCGTGGTATTTTCCCATTGTATTTTCCCTATAAAATAAATACATTGTAATATGGATAGGGTTCAGGTATTAGGCTTTATGCATTGTAAAGATGTCTGAGATCATGAAGAGAGACTCTGAGACAGTGAAGAGGAAGTGCAGCGGTTGTGTTGCAGGTTGTATCCCTTCACTTTGTTGGATGGTATAATAATAAGGATTGGAAACTTTAGTGTGGACATTGCCCATATTGGGTGAACCACGATACATCTGTGTCTCTCTTGTAATGTGTATGTGTGATTATATTTTCATTTCTGTTTATTGTTATTGCTCTGCGATCTTGTTTTTCTAACAATTGGTATCAGAGCCGAAGGTCTATTTTGCAGATAAACACGTAGGAAGCTAGGGTTTCTGGTTCGAGTGGGAGCAATGGCAGAAGAAGGAAAGTTTAAGGTCAAGAAGTTTAACAGCCAAAACTTCCAGTTATTGAAGATGCAAATGGAGGACTATCTATACCAGAAGGATCTATTCCTACCATTGGGAGGAAGAGCAAAGCGGCCGGCAGCTATGAAGGACGAAGAATGGGAGGTTCTTGACAGAAAGGCACTGAGAACAATACGGTTGTCCCTGGCTTCGTTGATGGCTTTCAATATCTAAAAAGAAACGGCAATGAAGGGTTTAATGAGTGCACTGGGTAAGCTGTATGAAAAACCCTTGGCCTCCAACAAGGTATTTCTAATGAAGCATTTATTTAATATGAAGATGTCTGAAGGTGGATCTGTTACTGATCATTTAAATGAGTTTAATACGGTTACAAATCAACTAAGTTCTGTAAGTGTGAACTTTGATGATGAGGTTAGGGATCTTTTAATCTTGTGTTCATTGCCAGAAAGCTAGAATAGCTTGGTCATGGTTGTAAGTAACTCTATCTCTGGTTCAAATAGCTTGAAATTTGATGATGTTATTGGTGTTATTCTTAGCGAGGAAATGCGAAGAAAAAGTACAGGTGAGACATCAGGTCATGCGTTAACCATGGAGAGCAGGGGAATACAAAAGGAGAGAGGAAAGAGCCAAGGTAATCATGGCAAGTCTAAAACGGGCATATCCAATTCCAGAATGAGAAAAATAGAGTGCTAGAACTGTGGAAAGAAAGGACATCTGAAGAAAGACTACAGATCTCTAAAGAAGAAAGGAGATGCACAGCAAGAAACTACCTAGGCAGCAAATGTAGCAGGTGGTGTGTTACAAGATGCTTTGATACTTTCATTAGATAATACTAGTGATTATTGGGTAGTAGATTCAGGGGCTTCATGTCATGCTACACCCCATAGGAAATATTTTCATGATTATGTTCTAGGCGATTTTGGACATGTTTTATTGGGTGATGATGAGCCATGTAAAATTGTTGGAATGGGTAAGGTATAGATAAAATTTAAGAATGGAATTGATTTGATGTTGAAAGATGTTAGGCATATTCTTGCTATGAAAAGAAATCTGATCTCAACAGGGCAGTTGGGAGATGGTGGCTGTCTATCTACATTTGGAGAAAAGTGGTGGAAGATCACTAAAGGATCAATGGTGATAGAAAAATGAGACAGGGTAGGTATGTTGTATTTATGTCCTCATAATACTGACCATTCTATCTCTTTAGCTTCCACATGAACAAATACAACATTGTGGCATCATAGGCTTGGCCACATGAGTGAGAAGGGGATGAAGATTCTCCACTCAAGGAAGTTGCTGCCAGATTTGAAGCAAGTAAGTTTGGAATTCTGTGAGAACTGTGTTTATGGAAAACATAAGAGAGTCATATTTCTCAGGGTTGGGAAATAGAAGAAGAATGAAAAGTTAGAGCTTGTGCATACAGATGTATGGGGATCGGCTCAGGTACAATCTCTTGGTGGCTCTCATTATTATGTTACATTTATTGATGATGCAACTACGAAAACTCGGGTTTATTGCATTCTACAGAAATCTGATGTGTTTGCTACTTTTAAGAAGTGGAAAGCTTTGGTTGAGAATGAGATAGGAAAAAGGTTTAAGTGTCTCTGATATGACAATGGAGGTGAGTACTACGGCAAAGAGTTTGATAATTACTATTCATACCATGGGATTCATAGAGAGAAGACAATCCCAATAACACCACAAGAAAATGGTGTGTCAGAAAGGATGAATAGAATGATCATGGAGCGTGCTAGGTGTATGAGATTGCATGCAGGGTTGCCCTTACAGTTTTGGGCAGGTGCTGTAAATACTACTGTTTATTTAGTAAACAGAGGGCCTTCAAGTGCTTTGGATGGTGGTATTCCAGAGGAGGCATGGACAGGTAAAAAGGTAAACTACTCATTTCTGAGAACATGTGGTTGTGAATCATTTGTCCATATTGATAAAGAAAATAGAACAAATCTTGAAGCTATATCCAAGAAATGCAGCTTTATTGGATATGGGGTTGATGATTTTGGTTATCATTTATGGGATTATGGAAATCACAAAATCATTAGAAGTAGAGATGTCATATTCAATAAAAAGGTCATGTATAAAGATCAGTTGCAGGGAAAGAAACAATAAAAGGAAAACACAAAGTACACAGTACTTGATGAAATTGAAGAAAATGAATTTCCAAAGGTTCTAGAAAATCAAGAACAGCAGCAAGTACCTGAAACTCCTGCAAGTGTAAGAAGATCTACCAGGTTAAGTAGACTCCTTGAACGATACTCTCCTTTGATGTATTATTTATTGTTGACTGATGCTGGTGAACTAGAATGTTATGAAGAAGTAATGCAGGTAGAAACTTGGAAGAAGTGGGAGCAAGGCATGAATGAGGAGATGGACTCATTGGTAGGAAACTAGACTTGGGATTTGGTTTAGTTTCCTGCTGGTAAAAGAGCATTGTAGAACAAATGGATTTACAGGTTGAAGGAAGAAGAAGGAGGTAAGAAGTGGTATAAGGCCCGACTGTTGTAAAGGTGTTTGCACAGAAGAAACGTATAGATTTTGATGAAATATTTTCTCCTGTTGTTAAGATGACTTCAATTAGGACTATCTTAAGTCTAATGGCAATAGAAGATTTGCATCTTGAAAAGTTAGATGTAAAAGCAGCCTTTCTCCATGGGGATTTGGAGGAAGAGATATATATGCAGCAACCATAAGGGTATGAGGTCAAAGGTAAGGAGAACTTGGTATGCAGGTTGAAAAAGAGCTTGTATGGCTTGATGCAAGCTCCAAGGCAGTGGTATTTAAAATTTGACAGGTTTATGACAGAACAAGGTTATGAAGTTATATTATCTTATTATTGGGTCTAACATGCAGGATATAAATTTACTCAAAAGGAAGTTAGCTAATTCATTTGCGATGAAGGATTTGGGTGCTGCAAAGCAAATCCTTGGTATGAGAATAACAAGAGACAGGAAAAATCGCAAATTGACATTGTCTCATGGTGAGTACATACAAAAGGTGTTGGAGAGGTTCAGAATGCAGAATGCAAAACCAGTTAGTACACCTTTGGCCATCCATTTCAGTCTAAGTAAGGAAATGTATCCCAAGACACAGGAAGAGATAGATTACATGTCTAAGATTCCCTATCAATCAGCAGTTGGCAGATTGATGTATGCCATGGTGTGTACAAGACCTGATATTGCACATGTAGTGGGAGTTGTGAGCATATATATGAACAATCCAAGTAAAGAGCATTGGAAGGCAGTACAGTGGATTCTTAGGTATTTGAAAGGTACTACCACTCAGGAATTATATTTTGGAGGTTCAGATACTGTTCTACAGGGATATGTTGATGCAGATATGACAACTGACAAGGATAGCAGAAGGAGCACCACAGGGTATGTGTTTACTCTAGGTGGAACAATAGTAAGCTGGATTTTGAAACTGCAGAATGTTGTTGCACTTTCAACAACGGAAGTAGAGTATGTTGATATTACAGAGGCTAGTAAAGAGATGATTTGGTTGCAGAGGTTTATGGAGGAAGTGGGTAAGAAGCAGAAGGATAACAGATTGTATAGTGACATCCATAGTGCCATTCATCTTGCAAAGAAATCAACATTCCATTCCAAGACTAAACATATACAACTCAAGTACCATTTCATATGCTCTATTCTGGAAGATGAACTATTGAAGCTGGAAAAGATACATACTAGCCAGAATCCTGCAGACATGTTCAGAAGGGTAGTGACCAGAGAGAAAATGAGTTTGTCACCTACCCAATTTTTTAGAATAATTATTTTCTACTATTATCCTTTTTGCAAAAATACTTTGTTTTAAATTATAATTACAAGTTTGTAATTATGACCAAGTAAGTCAAAAATGAATGTAATGACTTATTATTATTATTTAATAAATAAAAATGGGAGACAAACACTCAAGAAAGCTGTTACAAGAGTGTCCACTGGCCCACTAGGAGGAATGGAAGCTGCTGGAAGTGGGACAGATGGCATCATTTGCACTCTACCATTAGTTGTTGGTATGGAACAACCCCCCCCAATTTTGTGGCACTTCCCCCTTTAGGTGGAGGGAGGTGAGCAGGTAGCTCACTAATGACCAATTAATTACAAAAGACGTAAGCATCCTATAAAGGGAAATTCGAATTGAGCAGGAAGCTCTTACAATGTTTTCTGCAGAAACATTCCTCATGCTCATCAAATGATGGCTGAGAGATTAGAATAGGGGAGGTTGTGGAGAGTGCCAGGATAAGTCTGCAAATGTTATGAGAAGGATAGGCCAGAGGTGCTGGTGCTGATCCCATTGATTACTAAGCCTGTAAGGCTAGATATATATATTTTCTTGCTGTTGCAAGTAGAAGTCCTAAGCTGTAGAACCTTCTTCCTCCTAGTGGACCAGTGGATAGGCTCGGGGGTCCTAAGGCAGACATCTTGGCTGCTTGGGAGCAGGTTGGGTGGAACAGGTTTCTTGAGTAATTTGTTCCTCCCATCACACTCAGGTTATATTATTTTGTGTTTTATTTTTCAATCATATGAATGCTCTCAGAAAATGGCTTAGTATTGTTATTTAATAATCAATAGTAGAAAACGTCAGATCCTAATTAATTTAGATTTGTTGAACTGATAAAATGACTCCTTTGCATTTTCCCCCATGCGTGGAGTTGCCTCGTACTCCAGTACAGAGAGGTAGTATTAAATCTGCCCAGTTAAAAGTGAAACCTAGCATGCATCTAAATATCTAAACCAAATACCACCCATGCACAAACCTATGTTTATCATGCATCTTATATTTTAGCAGCTCTAGATTAGATCCTTGCATGTAATGTTTTTACTGTTCAAATCTGTATGCTGAACTACCTACCAGAAACTAGTCATAGTAATAGGTTCTTTTCTTATTTCTGAAGGTGAACATTGTGTTAACAACTAAGGTTACTAATCTTTAATAATTTCTTCAAAGAAAATAACTCCATGCATTCTGTTTAACCATATTCCCACTTTACTATTTTCTTGTGGTTTTTAGAATCTGATCGACCTTATAGAAAATATTGTGTTCACTATATTATCTTGTATAGAAAGAAAGAAAGATGCTGTGCTAACTTATCCCTTCATCAGAAGTCCAAAATTGGACGAATACAATAACATATAGAATAGAAAAACTATTATATTCAGAAGCATTCAAATTAACTGACGAATGCACTGTCATTTTCTCTTTTTCTGGATTATCAATTGCGTGTGATAGAATTTACATCACAAAATACCAAGTTATTAAAAGCAAGGACAAACATAGAATTATTGAATTGAAAAATTAAATTACAGTATCTCTACACCCAAACTGGGGTTAACATGTTCTCACTACATTATTATTTATAAACATTTGACAGCTACAAAATCAAGTGTTTTCATTACCATAGACAATCTAACTGTAGAATCAAGAGTTAATATTCTTGTTCCTTTAAAACATCATTATAGACAAGCAGATTTCATTCACATCGACAGGCTAGGGTTTAGCATTATCATAGTTGTATTCAAACAAAACCAATACCCTTTCATTATCGGCTTATAGCCACTGTTTAATTAAAACAACTTAGACATTTCCTTCATTCCTTGGATCATAGTTCAAGAATGAGGAGATCGAAACACCATATGTAGACATGAAAACCCTGAATATCTTAAACAGGCTTTTAGATACAGATACAAAAACGAGAAGATCAAATCACCAAACATAGCCATTAAACATTAGATAACTATCATTTCCATTTAAATTAGCAGTGGTTGGACCCTACGGTTGCCACATTCTTTTTCCGAAGGTTCCATTCGAAATCCCATGCTATTTACACACACTACTAATGCCGAAGCAAAATTGCAGTCAATGTATCTCCCTTTTTTTCATCAACCCAGAAGTACCAAAACGATAGACATAAAACATAAAGTTGTAAGACTCTTGCAAACACGAGGGTTCAACCCTACCAAACTCGTCGAGCCCAAGAATGGCCGACCATATATTTTAAAACATTTACATCACCTACTCTATCAACAAAACTTAAAACTGTAAGTTTCCCGATTGCTGCAAGCGAGACAAAAGCCACTGCCGCGAAGGCATGCTACCAACGCTTGCTCATCAAGTCCAATTCTAGGAGAGCCACTAAGGAGGGATCGCTTTAGTTCTTTTCCCCATCAACTGTTCCAGCACCCTGTTGCTCGCCAAGGGTTACCTGCCAACAACCATACACTAAGTTAAGTATCGAATCATGAGGTAGTAATGCATGTAACAAAAGATAATTTGAAAACCCTTGCAGCGTTATGATACCTGAGTCGTGACAGAGATTTGACGAAGCCAGCATCCATCCACTGTGAAGGATAAGCACTCAGTTCGAAGGCCATGATGAGGGATACCTCCCGAAAAACTCACAACTTCTTCAAGAACCCTAGACTTGCAAGTTACTGCAACGCCACAACAGAAGCACTCATCCCACATGTATATTGCTACACAAATCGTTTCCAAACTTGGCTTCCACGGTTAACAATTACTCATAGACCAAAGGTTGCTACCGGTCTCAGGATCGAGCGCGAGGGAGGCTAGAAAAACATTGAAACCCTAAGTGCCTCTCGGCTGGTTGGCCTCACCTCCCAAACCCTACCACCGAACAATGACTAAGAACGTTACAAGAATCCATAAGTTATGCTAGGGTTCAACTCATGCCAATACACAACGATCAATGCCAGAGACCCACTTTCATTAAGCCACGTTGGAGGGTGGAAAGAGTAGCATTAAATTGCTCATCTACCTCCCAAGCCATGAGGTGGCCATTTCTATTGACAGCAGGGCAGGAGGCCGTTACAACTCAGTTGCCAAACCTCATCAGTCGCCGAATCATCCATCACATTTTACACGTAACAATATCATTAACCCGGTGGCCAGACAATGTAATTGCAAAACCCAATCATTTAATACACCCTCGATTCGTACGCAGGCTTTTGCAGGGCCATCATTCCACCTGCCAATCCATACGAATCATCGTTAATAGCATCAACATATAAATATTATCAATGTATAACGATTACCAATAGCATATAACGAAGGTCTCATATGATTCCATATCATCAATTTTGAAACACACTCATAGCACATGAATATCCACAAGGTCGTGAGCAATCATAGGGCATGGATTGACTCCACCCACCACATAAAGTCTATTATAAAGTTCACCATAGGGATCATTATAGATCTCTTAAAGCTTGTTCACACCATAAGTTATATCAACACACCGTTAAGGTATGGTTGCCACCCAAGGACCCATTGCATTCATTGCATGGTAGGGTATTAATGCTTAAAGCATCACCATTTTAATCGCCCGGGTAATAGAGACAAGAATCACCTTATCACTCATTCCATAGTATGTTTAGGACCATGTGCCCTTGTCCTAAACTTGTCACCATCAAAATTTATAAAATAATTACTTAACAGCCGCAAGTCATTTATGGAATGACCATACGTAAAGTCGTCAACACTTAACGGAAACATTCATAACAAACATGCCTTGAGATAGACGTTATCTGCAGTCTTTGAGATAGAGAGGTTCATCTTACAGAATTGGAAGGAGACCATACCTGTAACATTGGAATTCATACGCAGTTTTTATTGATAACATGGTTATTAAACCCTCTGAGTTATTATCTCTATCTCTTACCTGTGAATCTGCGCATGGATGACGAGTACAATGCTTTAGCTAAATAGCTAAGTAAGCCTCGGGGCACCTCATGGGACCCCTTTCATCATCATCCAGAAAAATTAAACTATCAGCACCTCTCGAGAATAATAATGTTTTCTTAATGCATTTGAATTTTCAATCATTCCAGCATTTAAATAAGAACATAATCATTAATTGGATTTCATGACACCATCAGAAGACAAAAAGACACAACCATTAAATTGTTCCTACCAAGCGACACATTTAGTGATTGCTGCTTATTCAATATTATCATTTCTGCTTTTTACAATATTAGCTTTTTATGGCAATTTAAATTTTTTTAAATTTTTATGAAAATATCGGGATGTTATCTTGAATATTGTAACTTCCAAGAATATTATATTTGTATATTATTATTTCGGAGATGTTTCATCCCTCCGAGGTGACTCTATCGTGTATCCGGAGATGTTTATTCCTCCGATGGTTTGTGGTAACTAGGGTTATTACATCCACCATGTGGGGGTCGGCCCTGGGTTTATATTTTAGGGGTTATTAGACATCTTCAGGAGAGGTCGGCCTGATTAGGTATTTTTGGTCAATCGGGAACTAGTATAAATAGAGGAGGAGAGCTCCTCATTTGACACACTTCCACAACTCAGAAAGTGGCACACTTGTGTGTGGGAGGTCTGCATGTGAGGTAGAGAAGAAGGAAAAGTCTTGCAGCACATCTTGTATTTTGGTTGATCATCTTATTGAGGAAAGCTTTGTTGGGTTTTCTACCCCATGAGGGTTTCCCAGGGTAAATTCTGTGTCTATCTTGTGATTATGTTTCTTTTAGTGATCTTGCTAGTTTATTTGGTTTAAAATTAACATGGTATCAGAGCTAGCCTGAATAGAACATATTTCACAAGGTGAAATCATATTTCTCTCTCTCTCCCAAAATTAGGGTTTATTCAAAAGTTAGTATTTTCGGATTCTGGTTGCATGGATGAATAGCCCTTCTAAAGATCTATCTTTTGAGCCTTGGATCGAGGTTTTTGGTTGGGTAGAACTCCGGGAAAGTCAAACCCTAGTTTTACCAAAAGTGCGATAAACCAGAAATTCTGTTGCAGATCCGGAAAACTGAAAAGTTAAAGTTTTCGGGTAAGTACTACTCTATCTCTTATCTCTTGGACTCCCCCAAGAGAATATGGCTCCAAACACTAAGCTTGAAGACAAGCTAGAAGGTATAGAGAATTTCCAGGCATGGAAATACAGAATTGGTCTCATTCTTGAAGAAAATGATCTTGCTCATTATATCAAGGATGAAGTTGCAGAACCTGAAGGAGATGAAGCCAAAGAGAAGCATAGGAAGGATTTGATTAGGGCAAAGAGAATCATAGCTGATTCTATTAAATACCACTTGATTACCCAAGTGGCTTCCAAGAAGACTCCAAAGGAAATGTATGATTCCCTAGGAAGAATGAATGAAGGAAAGAACATCAATAGGAAGATGAGCCTAACCACTCAGTTGAAGAGTACCAAGATGCACAAAGGAGAATCCATTCAAGACTACTTCTCAAGGGTCTCCCAAATCAAGGAGAAACTAGATGCAATTGGTGATACTCTTGATGAAGATGAACTTGTAATGACAGCTCTAAATGGTCTCACTAGACCTTGGGAGTCATTTATACAAACTATGTTTGCCAGAAAAGAAAGTATGAAGTTTGATGTAGTTTGGGAGGATTGTGTACAAGAAGAGGCTAGGGTTGCAAACAAAGAAGCCTTGCTCAAAGAAGATGACCAAGCCTTGGCCACCCACACCAAGAGAAGAAGGAATCAATCCTACTCCAAAAGGAATAGTCACAAGGAGTCTCATTCTCCACTTAGATTTCAAAAGAAAAGAGGATCTAATCAAAGAAGAGATTACTCCCCATTCTAATGTTTTGCTTGTCACAAAATAGGACACATTGCTAGAGATTGTCCCCTAAAGAAGAAAAAGGGCTCTCATTACAAAAGACATCAAGCACATCTTGCAGAAGATGATAGTGAAGAAGAAGTGGAAGAGGAAGAAAGGCCTCACAATAAAAGACCTAGAAGAGAAGAAGAAGAAGAAAGGACCCTCTTCAAGAGAAGATCTAGGAGAAATGAAGAAGAAGATGCAGAAGAATATGTTCTATTCTCCGCACTATCCGGATCTATAACTCCTGGAGAAGATACATGGCTTATTGATAGTGGTGCTTCAAAACACATGACAGGTCAGAAAAAGACTCTCTCAAGTCTTGAAGGAAAGACCTCTCCACAAAAGGTATCTCTAGGAGATAACTATCAATATCCCATCAAAGGAATTGGTGAAGCAAGCTACAAGCTTGATTCTGGTACCTCCATGAAAATGAAAGAAATATTGTATGTACTAGGATTGAAGAAGAACTTGTTATCTATCCCAGCATTGCATAAGAAAGGCTATAGGGTTGCATTCATTGATGGACAAGTATTAATGTGGTCCAAAGGAAAATCTATCAAGGATGCAATTGTCATTGGTGAAGAAGAAGGAGGTTTGTGCAAGCTTAAGGGCCATCCAGAAGCTGCACTTGTACATGAAACCATTATCCCAAGTGAGCTATGGCATAGGAGACTTGCTCACATTAACTACAAGGCACTACCTTATGTAAGCAAGGTAGTTATAGGTTTGCAAGATTTAAAAATTGATCATGATGGCACATGCAAGGGATGTGCAAAAGGGAAGAATATCAAGAACCCGTTTCTTAGGAGTGAAACAAAGACTAAAAGTACCTTGGAGTTAATACACTTTGATGTATGTGGAATAATGCCTTCCATATATTTGAGTGGATATGAATACTATGTTACATTCATTGATGACTATTCAAGGAAAACTTGGATATTCTTTCTAAAAGGTAAGAATGAAGTCTTTGGAAAATTCAAGGAGTTCAAGGCCTTCATAGAAAATGTCTCAGAAAAGAAAATCAAGATTCTCATAACAGATAATGGTGGAGAATATACTTCAAAGGAATTTGAAGACTTTTGTAGAGAAGCTGGAATCAAGAGGGAACTAACCACTCCCTACAATCCCCAACAAAATGGGGTTGCTGAGAGAAAGAATAGAACTATCATGGAAGCTCTAAAGACTATGATACATGATCAAGATCTTCCCATGTATCTATGGGTTGAAGCAGCCATGACAGCTGTCTATGTACAAAATAGACTTTCTCATAGTGCTCTTGAATTTAAGACTCCAGAAGAAGTGTTCACAGGAAAGAAGCCTGAGGTAAGTCATCTCAAAATATTTCGAAAAGATAACCAAGTTGGGTCGCTCTGGTAAGAAATGAATATTTGTTGGATATTGTGAAACATCCAAAGCTTTCAGAATTTACATACCTGGTTTTCATCATATGGAGATAAGTAGAGATGTAACATTTGATGAAGAAGCAGCTATCAAGAAATCTAGAAAGTGTCAACTTGAAGAAGTCTATGAAGAAGATACACCTCCTAGAGTCACAAAAGTTGTTCCCATCCCTGAAGATGATACACCAAAAGACCATGATATGATAGAACCTCAAGAACCCCCCATTACAAATCTATATAGAAAAAGAAAACCAGCATGGGCTAGAGACATTATTCAAGGAGCTGAAAAATATGGAGCTCCTGAAGGTTCCACTAGAGAAAGGAAGAAACCCAAGTTAGTATCCAACTATGTGGCCTTAATGTGTGATCTTGTGGATCATCATCCCACCAGCTATGAGGAGGCAACTCAGAAGAAAGAGTGGGTATAAGCTATGATAGAAGAGTACCAGTCAATAATGAAGAATGATGTTTGGGATATAGTTCCCAAACCAAAGGATATAAGTGTGGTTTCTTCCAAATGGATATTCAAGATAAAACATGCTGCATATGGTAGCATTGAAAAATATAAGGGAAGATTTGTAGCCAGAGGATTCTCTCAAAAGGAGGGAATAGACTATGAAGAAACATTTGCACCAGTGGCTAGGTACATATCAACTAGAACTATCATGGCACTTGCATCTATGATGAAGTGGAAATTACACCAGATGGATGTTAAAATAGCCTTCCTGAATGGTGTCATTGAAGAAGAAGTGTACATAGAACAACCTCAAGGATTTGAGGTTAAAGATAAAAGAACACATGTATGCAAGCTGAAAAAGGCTTTGTATGGATTGAAGCAAGCTCCCAAAGCTTGGTACGGAAGGATTGACAGTTTCTTAACAAGCATGGGCTTTACCAAGAGTAATGCTGATCCAAATATTTATCTCAAAGTTATGGATGATGAACCTGTTATATTACTATTGTATGTATATGATCTATTTCTAACAGGAAATGAGAATCAAATTATCGAATGCAAGAAGAAGCTTTCTTCAGAATTTGAGATGAAGGATCTCGGATTAATGCACTAATTCTTAGGTCTAGAAGTATGGCAAGAACCAAAAGGAATCTTTCTAAATGAAGGTAAGTATGCTGTGGAGATTTTGAAAAGATTTGATATGTTGGAGTGTAAGGCCATGGCCACTCCCATTGACTCCAACTTGAAGCTATTAGTTAATAACTCATTTGAATTAGTGGATATAACTCTATATAGACAAATCATTGGGTCATTGATGTATTTAACAAATACCAGACCAGATATATGCTTTGATGTAAATACCCTAAGTCAATATATAGTAGAACCAAGGAAGGTTGACCTAATAGCTGCAAAGCATGTAATGAGGTATCTAAAAGGTACATTAGATTTTGGTATTTACTACCTTAGAAATCATGAACTCAGATTACATGGTTACTCAGATTCCGATTGGGAAGGAAGTGTTTCAGACAGGAAGAGTACATCAGGTGGATGTTATGGACTTGGATTTGCCATGATCTTTTGGTTTAGCAAGAAACAATCCAGTGTCGCTCTCAGTACCGCGGAAGAAGAATATATAGCTGCCTACTCTGCCAGTTGTGAAACAATATGGCTTCGGAAACTATTATCTGGAGTGTTTGACTTAGAATTGGATCCCACTGTGATCATGCGTGACAATCAAAGCTGTATCAAGATGATTGAAAATCCAATGTTCCATGATAAGTCAAAACACATAGAGATCCGATATTTCTACATACGAGATACGGTGCAAAGAGGAGCTATTAAGCTCGAGTATGTGAGCACTAAAGAACAAATTGCTGATATATTGACCAAACCTCTGTCTCGGGTGAAATTTGAATACTTTTGAGACAAGCTTGGTGTGGTTCAAAAGGACCCTCCTCGAAAGGGGGAGTAGTGTAGTCACTGATGATGAGATTGCCTCATCGGCAGCAAGGTCGATGATGTGGATACCTGTTTACTACACTTGGATACTTAGATTATTTAGATTTAGGACTCTTAGAATACTTATTTTTACTGGTTTTTATTTTGATGATATATGTATTGGTGAGGATACATGCTTTTGATGATATATGTATTGATGAGGATACATGCCTTTGATGATAGATGTATTGATGAGGATACATATTTTATTGATCTATTAATGAGGATACATGTTTTGTTGATGTATTGATGAGGATACATGTTTATATCTATATTGATAAGGATACATGTGGGGATTGTATCGTCGCCGGACTTCGGTCCCTTGAATTGATCCATAGACATATGGTCTCTGAGAATGAAGTCTTTAGTGGATAGGTGGGGATTGTATCGTCCTAGGACTTTGGTCCCTTGAATTTATCCGTAGACGTATGGTCTCCGAGAATGAAGTCCTTAGTCGACAAGTGGGGATTGTATCGTTCCTGGACTTCGGTCCCTGAATTGATCCGTAGACGTATGGTATCCGAGAAGTGGTCCCTAGCGGATGAGAGGGGATTGTATCATCCTCGGACTTCAGTCCCTGAATTGATCCGTAGATGTATGGTCTCAGAGAAATGGTCCTTCGTGGATGAGAGGGGATTGTATCCTCCCCGGACTTCGGTCTCTGAATTGATCCGTAGACGTATGGTCTCCGAGAAGTGGTCCCTAGTGGATGAGAGGGGAATGTATCATCCCCGGACTTCAGTCCCTGAATTGATCCGTAGACGTATGGTCTCCGAGAACTGTTCCCTAGTGGACGAGAGGGGATTGTATCGTCCCCGGCCTTTGGTCCCTGAATTGATCCGTAGACATACATCTCCGAGAAAGTGGTCCTTAGATTTTGTCTAAGTTGACGAGTGGATTGTATCATCCCTAGACATGTTATGGTGTCTTAAATGGATCATCTTTTGCATGGTGTGTGATGATCGTGTGATGATGATGCTGATGATCGTGTGATGACGATGCTGATGATCGTGATGATCATGTTATGATGATGTTGATGATCGTATGACAATGATGATGTTGATGTTCTAGTAACTGGTTAAGTTACTGATGATGATGTATTAAAGAAAGTTTTCGATGATATACAGATGTATCATGTGTTATGTAGTCAATGACTCCTTGCTCCTGCAGATGTTGTTATAATATCCTTATCGTTAAGTGGGAGTGTTGAATATTGTAACTTCTAAGAATATTATATTTGTATATTATTATTCCAGCGATGTTTCATCCCTCCGAGGTGACTTGATCATGTATCCGGAGATGTTTATTCCTCCGATGGTTTGTGGTAACTAGGGTTATTAGACCCACCATGTGGGGGTCGGCCCTGGGTTTATATTTTAGGGGTTATTAGACTTCTCCAGGAGAGGTCGGCCCCATTAGGGATTTTTGGTCAGTCAGGAACTAGTATAAATAGAGGAGCAGAGCTCCTCATTTGACACAATTCCTCAACTCAGAAAGTAGCGCACTTGTGTCTGGGAGGTCTGCATGTGAGGTAGAGAAGAAGAACAAGTCTTGGAGCACATCTTGTATTTTGGTTGATCATCTTATTGAGGAAAGCTTTGTTGGGTTTTCTACCCCATGAGGGTTTCCCAGGGTAAATTCTGTGTCTATCTTGTGATTATGTTTCTTTCAGTGCTCTTGATAGTTTATTTGGTTTAAACTTAACATGTTACATGTGGTATCAAAGCTCATGTTCTAACTCTAGGCCTAAAGACGGTCCAAGAAACACGCAAAAAAAAATAAAAAAAATAAATAACAGAAAATTTTCTTTGATTTACAGATATGGAAGGATCAGCTGAACACATAAGGGGCAGATTTCCACCAAACAACACAAGTATGGAACAACAATTCCAGGGCAATCGGGGTAATGATTCGTCAGATCTATTCCGTGCTTTTCATGAATTAAAAGCAGATATCTAGTCAGTAAACAAGACAATGAAAGAATCCCGAGGACACAGGAGGAGTTGAAGCAAGCACTGTTTGACCAATATCCAAAATATGAACAGAACCTGGAACATACTTCTGAAACTAAGGAGCTATCCTAGGAAGGCAAGAACAAACAAACAGAAACAACTGAAGAAAACAACAACTCAATGTCATCAAGAGCTTCCAAACATCCATGTAAAAAGAAGCATAACTACTCTAGTGACAATAGTGAATGAGACTGTAATCCAAAAAGAAAAAGGAATAAACATTACGAACATATATCTGATGAATTCAAGAAAATCGAACCCCCAAATTTCAACGGCGAGACAGAAAAAGGAGAGACAGCGGAAGCATGGTTGTCCGACATGAAAAAGTATTTTCAGATCTACGACTACTCGGAGTCTTTAAAGGTGAAGATGGCAATTTATAATTTGACCAGGAAGGAAGATATTTGGTGGCAAGACCTTAAAAGGGTAAAAGGTATAAAAGACCGAGATGTGAGTTGGAGTACTTTTAAAAGACACTTCAAGAAGAAATTCTTATCTGAACAGTATTATGAAGAAAAATCCAAAGAATTTTATGATCTGAAACTGGGAACGATGAATATGAAAGAATTGAACAACAAATTTTTAAGTCTGCTAAGATATGTGCCATATATGGTGGAAGAAAAACCGAAGGTCCAGAGGTACCTAAGTTTTCTACCTTTCCACATCAAGGACATGATAGAGTACGATAACCCTAAGACCCTAGAGGAAGCCATGATGAAAGCCACTTTTTGCTTTGACCAGAATAAGAAAAGAGAAGGGATACCTAGCTGGAAAAACCCAATACCCAGTAACTTTGAATAGAAAAAGAAGAATTTTATATATGGTGGCAATTCCAGTTTTCAGAAGAGAAATTTTTAGAATAAAAAATTTCAGCAGAACATAAATAATCAGTAGCAGAAATTTACAGCACCCAGAAATGTCCCCAATGTTGCCAGGACCAATGAACAAAAGCCACCTATAAAATGATTTGAGTGCCAAGGGCCCCATTATGCCTCAGACTGTCCCCTCAAGAAACGGACGGCCAACCATATTCACTCCATACAGTCTGAAGCTACTATAGGATATGTGGCAAGAGAAGTACCCAGAATTAGTGCAGCATTAGAAAACCACCCAATTTCTATTTTAATTGACCCCGGTGCCAGTCTAAGTTATATATCACCAGTTGTTGTAGAAAGACTTGATTTGAAAATAGAGAAATTCGATAAATTCTGGTTAGTTAGATTAGCGACAGGAACAAAAAGGAAGGTTTCTGATTTTGTGGAAAATTGTGCTTTATCTATGAATCAACTAGCAACGCTGGTTAAGCTAAATGTTCTGCCATTAAGGTCATATGACATCCTAATTGGTATGGATTGGTTAGAATCCCATCGGGTCATTCTGAATTGTTATGAAAAAAGCTTCATTTTCCTGGATGATGAAGGAAAGACAAAAGAGGTAAAAGGCATCCCTAGAAAAACATCCGTTCGACAGATTTAAGCCATGCAAGTAAAAAGGGCAATCAGAAAAGGGTGTCAGATGTTTGTTGTGAATGCGGTGCATGATGAGATAAGTACTAAGGAGGACAAGCTGAAAATGGAAGACATACCTGTCTTGCAGGATTTCCAAGATATTTTTCCTGAAGAGATCCCAGATTTACCTCCCAAAAGGGACCTGGATTTTACTATTGAATTAATACCTGGTGCTGTACCAAGTTCTAAATCTCCATACTGGATGAATATACTGGAGCTGAATGAGTTAAAATCTCAGCTGAAGGAGCTAATCGATAAAAATTATATAAGGCCCAGCGTGTCCCCTTGGGGAGCACCAGTCATTTTTGTTAAGAAGAAGGATGGTACCCTAAGACTTTGTATAAATTATCGTCAACTGAATAAAATGACCATCAAGAATAGGTACCCACTGCCCCGCATTGACGATCTTTTTTACCAGCTACGCGGAGCAACATTGTTCTCGAAGATCGATTTACGATCAGGATATCATCAGGTTCGAGTGAAGGATGAAGACATTTTCAAAACAGCCTTTAGAACTCGTTATGGACACTATGAGTTCTTTGTCATGTCGTTTGTATTAACTAATGCACCTGCTGTATTTATGTGCTTAATGAACAAAATTCTGCACAAGTACTTAGATAAGTTTGCAGTTGTGTTTATCAATGTCATTTTGTTATATTCTAAGAACAAGAAAGAGCATGATGAACATCTACGTATCATTCTGCAAGCTCTGAGGGAGCACCAAATGTATGCAAAATTCAGCAAATGCGATTTTTACAAAGACAAGATTCAGTACCTTAGACACATAATCTCTGAGGAAGGGATTTTAGTTGACCCCGCCAAGATAAAGGCCATTAATGAATGGCCGGTTCCTAAAGATGCGATAGATGTGCGATCATTTATGGGAATCACTGGTCATTATAGAAAATTCATTGAAGGGTTTTCCAGGATCGCAAACCCCATAACGTCGCTGCAGAAAAAGGGAAAGAAGTTTGTCTGGGACCAAAAGTGTGCGGACAGTTTTGCAAAGTTAAAAGAATTATTGACTTCAGCACCTATTTTGAGGATTCAGATCCTAATAAAGATTTTGTAGTATGCAAAGATGCGTGCAATGATGGACTGGGAGGAGTCCTAATGCAGGGGGGACATGCTGTAGCATACGAATCAAGAAAACTGGAAATACACGAGAAAAACTATTCCACCTACGACATAGAATTGCTAGCAGTGATTCATGCCTTAAAAATGTAGCATCACCACCTTATCGGTAGAAAATTTACCTTGATGATAGATAATATGGGGCTGAAATATTTGTTAGATCAAACAAATTTGAATGCCAGGCAAGCCAGATGGCTAACTTTTCTGAGTGAGTATGATTTTGAAATTCAGCACATTAAGGGGAAGGAGAATAAAGTGGCCGACGCATTAAGTCATAATACAAGGATACATTTTGCTTCAGCCATCAGCACATATGCCATAGATTTGGAGGAATAGATTTTTGAAGGAATTAAGGAGGATGAGGAATACAGAAAATTACAGGAAAGGACAGCAGAAAACAACTCTGAAAATTCTGTAACAGATTTCAGTTTGAAGGAAAATGGCTTACTGCTGTTCAAAAATAGATTGTACATACCAAACATACCAGCTGTTAACACCCAAAAAGTGCTCACTAGCTCATTTACCACATTATATGACTCATTTGTCCATTTTCCTACCATATTTCCATTAAAAATCCCAAAAAACCCATTAAAAAGCCTCCAAAAGGCCTAAAATGCCTCCAAAAGGCCAAAAAAACCCTCAAAATAGCCTAAAAAAGGCTAAAAAACCCCCTTTTCCTCCAAAAATAGCAAAAATCCCCTAAAAAGGAATAAAAAATATAAAATAATGAGGAAAAGGAGGAAAAAACCCTATACAGCTGCCCAAAACCATGTGTTTCCCAAAACCATGGGTCAGCACTCCACCACCAAAAAACTATAAATAGGTGATGGAGATCCCTTATTCCATATCCACAATCACAAGCACCCTTACTCTGCCAAAATCTCTCTCGAAACCCTAGTTCACCTTTGAACTATTTTCACCTTGAGAGCCACCTTTGGCCCATTCCCAACATTGGAGAAGGAGAAGGAGCATTCTTGAAGCTTGGAGCATCCTCTTGGACACTGCAAAGGGCTTCACCAACCTTGACACTCAAGGTAACATCAATACAAAGACATTCTTTCATTTTGGTGTTTATGCTTCATGCTTGTATTAGAAATAATTTAATGTTTTGTTTATTGCATAATTAGTTTAATATTCTGAACTGCTACTAAGGAGTCCATTCTCCTTAGTAGGTGCTCATTGGCACAAGCTAGGGGTAAAACCCTAGCTACAGTTTTGGCGACTCCCCTAGTTTTCGAATTTCTGGTTTCCATTTTTAAATTTTTTCTTTCGGCTGTCCCTTTCGGCCGCTGCATACCGCGTCTTTTTCCTCTACAGTCGCGTCCCGACCGCGCCTTTCAGGCCTTTACCCGCGATCCGACCGTGGCTCTCAGACTGCTTCCGACGCTCAGTCGGCGGATTCAAGTCTGTTACCTGCGATCCGACCGTGGCTAATCAGCCTGTTTGCCGCGATCTGACTACGCCTATCGGCCTTGTTCTCGCGTCCCGACTGCGGCTTTCTGCCTCTTTCGGGCGTCCCGACTGCGCTTGTTAGCCTTTTAGCCGCGACCCGACTGTCTGTTTTTCCATTGTTCCTGCGTCCCGACTGCCACTGTTGGCCCGATAGCCGCGACCCGACTGTGCCTTGTCCCCTGTTTCCTGCGTCCCGACTGCAACTATTGGCCCGATAGCCGCGACCTGACCGCCGCTGTTTCCCTCAAACCCGCGGTCGGCCTGTTCTGACCCGCCACAGACCCGCGGTCTGATTTCTGCTCTTTTCCTATTTTTGAGCCCAGCCCCTCTTGCTGCAATATTTTCTGCATTTGAACAGCCCTCTGTCCCACCTGCAGCCTACTTCCTTACAGCCTTTCTGCAACATAATTTCTGTTCCTTTTACAGAATCTTTTTAAAATTTCAGTATTTTTATTTTCAGAAAATTTTGCAAATTAAAAGAATCAATTTCAGCATTATTGATAGATTGGAAGTTGCCCTCCCTTGTGGCACTTCTGTTTTTGGGTTCAACACCTCACGAGCACACACTCTGTCACATTAAATCAAGTGAGCCTTAAAAAGTACCTAACTAAACCAACATTCTAACCCCACTTGGGGAACACTAAAGAATCATTGTAGTTAGGTAGGATCAGGGGGATAGGCTTCCAATAACACCCCTTGGTCATTTCACTTGAGACATAGTTGTTGTCCAACTAGGGAACCAAAATACCCTAGTACTTTTTGGCACGGTCACGACCAGTTTATCAGAGGGCCTCTCCCTTAGGAGGGTTGAAGTCGGGAGACTGGTTCCGGAGGCCTGAGTGGAATACCGCACTCCATTCAGTAACCGAAGGGCTACCTTTCGCGGTTCGCGGGATATCCCTGTATAGGGGTATTGCGGTCAACGAACTAAACGGCAGATTCACCTTTCTGGACGTGTCATGAACGGGGTATCTTAGTTGCCTTTCTTCTAGGATTGACTACCCAGTATCCCTCCCGGTAGGGGGATATCATAGCCACTTGGCTTTCCTACTCATATTGTCTGACTTGGATTTCATCACCTTGCAGAGGATATGTTTAGTTAAGTCAGAATACTTTTAGCTAGGTGTTTGCATGCTCCTTTACCTCCCTTGGTCTAGTGAGTCCACCATTTTTCTTTTTTAGGAAACCTGCTGCTTGTTGGTATTCTGACCATCTTTGTTGTTACTCCACCTATTGTAGCACAGCTGTTGCAGTGGGTGTTTTGAGTTGGTTGTTGGCCTGAGTGCCTTGCTTTTTAGCTCTCCTTCTGCACACTCGGTTGCATTGGGATTTTTTGAGCTGTTTTTTATACTCACCTCAACCCACAGCGATTTAGACACCATCCGTCACCATTGAGTCCCCGAGACATTCTCAGCGCCTCAGGGGCGAGCCCCCACAGCACGGTTCTCTCGACACCACTCGTCATAGATTCCGATCATTGTCCGTTGATACCACTCATCACAGATCTAGAGCCTTGTCACTTGACTCCACCCGTCAGCGACGTAGGTCTCCGTCACCAGATAGTGACGCACCTTACTTTACCTCTGATTCTGACGAAGAGTCTGAGAACCCTATTTATACTGCCCCTACTAGCCCCATGGCTGGTACGACTTCCACTCCATTTGTCATAGGGACCATTGGTGGCACATCCACCACTACACCAGTCACTACACCTGTTTTTGGTATGCCCTCCATGGGGCAACCATCTACCGTTCCCCTCACGGTACCTATTCCCACAGCGGGAATACCTATCCCCACTACATCAGTGGCTCACACTACCCATGGTGGTGCTGGACCATCCTCCACTACCTCAGTTCCCCCACTTGGGGGCACCACCCTAAATCTTGTCCCTCCACTTGGGGGCACTGGCCCCAACTTGGTCCACAGCACTACTGGGTCACAGCCTTCTTCCAGTTTGTCGTTCATGGCTAGCCTCAACCTACCTGACCTGGCCAGATTGACCAACGATCCTATTCGACACGACCCTATGTGGCCTCATATGCCTACCAAACTACCCTCTGACATCCCTAAATTCGAGGGTAAGGCCGGTGAGGACCCACAAAACCATATCATGTCTTTCCACCTATGGTGTTCCTCTAACTCCATCGTGGATGACTCTGTTCGCCTCCGTCTCTTACAGCGCACCTTTACTGGCTCTGCAGCCAAGTGGTATATTGAGCAGCCTCATGGGACCCACGCCACCTTTTCTTCCCTGGCCTCGACTTTCCTGCAGTTCTTCCAGTTGCCAGTCCGCTATGACGCGGGCGTTGAGATCCTTCTCTCTTGTAGGCAAAACACGGCTACCCATATCACGGACCACATCCATGAGTGGCGTCGACGCCGTAGCTTATGCAAGATCAAACTAGATGACCGTATCTTCCTCGATTGGTTCCTCAAGTCCCTGCTTCCTGTTATTGCTAAGGATGTAGCTTCAGAAAGACCCCAGTCTGAAGAAGAGGCCATCCTTAAGGCACAGCAGTTCGACCTCATTTACGCCCAGTCGGGTTACCTTTATACCATTATACCTGACGCCCCTCGCGGCGAGTCCTCCCATCATGATGCGCCGGGGGCATCCCACGCTGCAGATGGTATCATTGGCCGTGTTTCTTCGCATCCCCAACCATTTTCTATAGCACGTCCTACCCCTGGCCCCGACCTGTCGCGGGCTACTTCACAGTCTGGAGCAACCAACTCGTATGCTCCCATGACACATCACCATTCCCATGGACCTTCGTGTCCACCTCAGTGCTTTGGGTATGCGACTCCTGCTTATGCTCCTTCAGTCGCCCCTCAGCCTTACTACCATCAGCAGACCGCCCCGGCTCCTGCGCCTTCACAAGCCCCACCAGCTTATTATCCGCCCCAGGCAGCCCCTGCGGCACAACCACAACCTGCTCCGCAGTCCTATCAGCAACACCCTCAAGTTGCTGCACCTGCTCAGCCTCAACCTACATATCATCCTCCGCAGCCTGCTCCTGCACCTGCGCAACCTCAAAATCCACCTGCTGCCCAAGGGCAAGTTTACGCCCAACATAACCCGCAGCAAAACCAGAATAACCAACGTAACCAGGGCCAACAGAACCGCGGCAAGGGCCGTAATCGGGGAAACAACCAACCTACAGACCAAGCAGGTCAACCGGCTAATCCCCCTGACAACAACAATGCGGCCCCCGCTAATCAAAACCCTGATCGCCCGCCCAAGCAGGCCAAAAACCCCAATCTGCGAACGAACCACCCTTGTTCTATTTGCGGGGTCTATGGACATTACACTCATGCTTGCCCACACTTGGAGCGAGCTCGGCAGCTTTGGGTTGACGAGGCCCATCGCCAAGGGCATGCGGCTCCCCAAGCACCGCCCAACCCCCCCCAACCTCAGCAACCCCCTTTGGTGCTGCAAAACCCCTTACCGACCCAAGGCGTGGTGAACACTCAGCCGTTGGCCCCTCAAGCTAACGTGCAACCCCAACAACAACAGATCACCTACGCTGCCCCTGATCAACCCATGTTTGACTCAGGTACCCACCACTTATTGATGATGTCATCAGCTGACGTCAACCTCCAGACCCGTCGGAACCAATATGGCTCCACCTCTGAAGCCACTCCCACGGATAAAACTACTAACGCCCACCCCACCGATCAGGCGTTACGCATCCCTCCGCCTCCCATAGACGGCGCTGCGAAAGCACCTCGTTTCCCACTGCGCCGAATCAACAATAACCCTAACGCGCGCGCTGCGCCAAACTACAACATCGTAGACGACCTAGCCCAATCTCCCGCAGCCATGTCTGCGTTGGAAGTCTTGAAGAACTGCCCTTCCCAGCGCAAGACTTTACTTTCCGCCATCGGGGGGATTGACCCAACTGATTCACATTTGATGGCGTTTGATTTAGACCAGTCTGAACCACGCCTACCTTCTAGCTTAGCCTTCCAAGTTACAGTCTCCGTTAGGAATCTTGTTATCCATCGGTGCATCATTGATGAGGGTGCTTCCACATGCGTTATGTCTACATTTGTATGGCAGAAGCTAGGATCCCCTCCTCTCCAGCAGTCCACCACTGCGTTACGTGCCTACGACGGTCGTTCGGCCCAGCCCCAAGGCCTTCTACCCAACGTTCCAGTCCAGTTAGGTGGTAAAACAGTTCTTATTGACATAGAGGTAATCAATGCCCAATTGGATTACAACCTTCTACTTGGCCGCAGCTACATGTATGCCATGCGGGCGGTTGCCTCTTCTGTCTTTCGCACCATGATGTTCCCCCATGAAGGACGCGTGGTTAAGATTGACCAGCTCACCTACTATGATCCCAGTGCTCCAGCGGCACCGGAAAATGTTCTCCCCATGGTTGAACAACCTGTTTCTCCTGCCTCCACCTCATTTGTTTCTTCTACGGGGCCTGGAGTCTACTCAGACACGCCGATGACCTCCACCTTTCAATCCATTCCTCCGCCATCATCTACGCCCGAAATGTCTGACTTATGTACCTTGTCCCATGACATCCTACCACCTAACAATCAACCATCCTTGTTGCCTAAACCACCATTGGTACCTAGTCACATTGGTGTTACACCGATCCATACGATCCCCTTCCTAGTTCCTCCAGCAGGAGTAGTAAGCGCCCCGGTCATGGCTACCCTTAGCCTCCCTGGGTTAACATTGGGATTACCTGTATGGTACCTTTCGCCTCCCGTTCGCCCGCCGACACCAGATGTCGTCCTCCAGCCGGTGCAACCCATGGCTACTACCACCCACCCACCTCCCGGGGTCCCTACCCCTTCGTCCTCCACGACACCTCCTCCTCCTCTTCAACCCACTGGGGGCAGAGGTCCACAACCTTACACTGCTGTCCCACCTCCCAAGACAGTCAAGAACCCTCCAGTGTTTCGTGCTCCTCCCAAATGCTCGCTGTGTGACGAGTTGGGCCATGCGACCCACCAATGCCCACAGTTACCTGCATTACAGAAGCACATGCAAATGCTCGATGATGACCCCAACATCCCAACAGTCGAACTAAACCCCACTCCCAAGCCTAAAGATAAGTCCCTACGTACCAACCACTCCTGCGCCATCTGCGGTATTTACGGGCACTATTCACATCATTGTCCCGATCTCCCGGATTACAGAGCGGCTCTCTATGAGATGAACAATCTGGACCTTGAGACGGCACCACCTACCATTGAGGAGATCTACCCCCCGGTCTCTCCCCCTTCCGAAGAGGTTAATATCATCTACATGATCTCTTCAACCAACACTTCTACTACCCCCCTCGTCAACCGATTTGACGACACAGACTTTCCGTACTGATGAGAAGATTCTTGAGGCCCTTACTGCCCCGGATTATCCCTGGGATAATATGCATCATCGTTCCTACTTCATCCCAGAAGCGTCTTCCTCTAGCTCCGCTACCCAATACGCGGTTGAGTCTAACGACTTCCTCCCCACCAAGGTCGACTGGTTCAAGGACCCTATCCCTGCTCCTGATGCCTTCGAGGAAGGCAACATGGCCAACATCTCACCTGTCATCCAAGTTGATATTGCTGCTCCAGGTCGTGCCCCTGACCTCATTACTTTAGGAGCATTCTGCAGTAAACAAGAGATTGAGGACTACACACACCTTTTCAAAGAATTCCATGATGTCTTTGCCTGGTCTTATACCGAAATGCCTGGTCTTGATCCCGCAATTATAGAGCACCACATTGACACATGGCCTGATGTAACCCCCGTTCGTCAGAAACAACGTCCTCTGCCTCCCTCAAAGTTCCCAGGATATGCCCCTGAACTCATCACTTTAGGAACCTCCTGCAGCGAGCGGGAGATTGCGGATTACATACAACTCTTCCAAGAGTTCCGTGATGTCTTTGCTTGGCCCTCTAACGGAATGCCCGGTTTCGACACCGCCATTCTCAACCATCACATAGACACACGGCCGGAGGAACTCCATGTTCTTACTGAAACCAACTCTAAAGGCCTCCCTTTACGCAACCCCCATGATGGGTTGCATCCTACGGACTCTCTATCCATAGAATAATTCGCGGCCCCATTTTGGTCCGCATTGTACAGTTTGCTCTCTTTTTGTTTTTCACTTTTTTACCATCATCTTACATTCATCCTTTCTGCATGATTACAGATGGACCATCTTCCACCTAGTTACACTGGCTTCGCTGACGGCGCAAGCCGCTGGTCTCCCAACCTGGCTTCTGCAGCATGGGTCTTGTACTCCCCTTCCAACGAGATGATTCACCTTGACGGGATATGTATAGGCGCTGCTACCAATAACCAGGCGGAGTATGATGCCGTGACCGGTCTCCTGACTGCCACCCTCCAAATGGGCATAAGTCACCTTCATGTGTTCCTTGACACATGTCATGTTGGACCCACCACTATTTATAGTCAGTTGACTTTTTCTTGTTTTGGTCATTCTGGCCCCATACGGCGTCCGTTTTCTAAACCGTTAGCACCACTGGAATCAGCGCGACGTGACCGTCATGATGGTCACCTCGTTGCGTTATTTTTTGTCCTGTCACTTTTTACCCATTTTTCAGACGCCACTAGTCGCCTCGGTTTGCGTGCCACATCGGCCGTTCTCCGTTTTTCACATATTTTATATCATCGGATTCAGTATTCCGAGCTGGTGATGATGCTAGAGATCATTTCTCGCTCTCACCTCCAGTTTTTCCGGGCATTTTTCAAAATGCCCCCGTCACCTCGGTTTGCGTGCCACATCGGCCGTCACCCATTTTTGACATCCTTTATATTGCCGGATTCATTTTTCCGAGCTCGTGATGATGCTTGAGATCATTTCTCGCTCTCACCTAGTACAATTTCAACATTTTGTCCCAACACCTTGTTGCCTCGGTTCGCGTGCCACATCAGCCGCCATCGGATTGTTCCACATTTTTACATGAGCCATTCACTCCTGTCATACTGCAAATGTTTCGTTATTTTGCCACCATTTCATCTACCCCGCAAGGAGGTCCATCAGTGTTCCCACCTACCCTCGTTCTTGGTCATCATTACTCAACCTTGATTGAACACTTCCTCCTTGCCTGGCCATTCCTTTTGTTCGGTATAATTTTATCCCTTTTTCGGGCCGGACAAGTCCTTTACGAAAAAGGCACTTAGGGAGTTTCCGTTAAGCTCTTTTCTGACTCCTAAAAGAATGAAAAGATCGCCGAGCAATCTTGCTTCCTTTCATGCTCGTTAAAGTACCTGAAAGGGCGTCTATCTGGTATAAGTTTAACCCTTTTCCGGACCTGGTAGACTAATTACGAAAAAGGAATACTCTAGTCACACCGGCTAGAAGAGTTCTTCATTGCATCCTTTTATGCTTATTTGGGCCTTGGAGACTAAACCTACGAAAAAGCAACCCCCTGGAGTCTTCTTACTTGCTTTCAGACTCTCTAAAATTGAAAGCAACCACGAGCATGCACTGTCCTGGGCTCGTAAAATCCACACGACAGTACCATTTCACTACCTCAGAGTCTTCTTATCGCTTTCAGACTCCTTAAAATTGAAAGCAACCACGAGCATGAACTGTCCTGGGCTCGTAAAATCCACACGACAGTATCATTTTATCCACACACTTCTTCTAGTTCCTTAACCCATGAAGAAGTATCCTCCCGTGCCTCATGGCACTCAAATCGATCATCTCGGCAGCACCCCCAATTCGGTCGCCTTTGTTCAGAGTATTCTGCAGTCTCCTACCATTTTATACCAGCTTGAGTCTCCCTCAGCCAGTTATTACCCCAGATTCATTACAGCTATGATCCATTTTCCCTGAGTCAGTTTCATATGCTGCCAGATCATTCCCATTATCATACTCTGAACAAAGGAAGTTTGAGTCCACCCGCTCTACTTGCCCAGTTGTCCCACCACAGTTTATCAGTCCTACCATCAGCACTATCACATTTCGGTCTTGTACCTCGCGCTCCTGTCAAGGAAACATCATTGCCTTGATAGGGGCAGGTCTCCCTCTGTCGACGACAGCTCCTCTATTCCAGAGGATAGGCCCAGAGGTCCCTACGCCTTGGACTTATCACCATCTGTGGTAAGTGCCTACGGATCATTCTGAGAGGAGACATCATTGCCTCTCTGCGTGGTTGTTCCTCACATGCTCGACTTCAGCACCTTGATCGCATCGTTGAGGATCGCGTAGGATTATATTCCATCAGTTTTTTGTCGAAGACCCCGGATTTCCCCCGACTCTAGCACATTGGTGAGTCACTTCGGAACGCCCAGTTGTATGTTCCCGTGGATGTCCGGGCTGCGTTGGCATTTGTATTCGGAAGCCATCCAGTTTCATGCTTCCTTGAGTACCCAGTTTCAGTCCCAGATCAGTTCCAGTTCAGTGTACCATGGAGAGTTTGACCCCAGTCACTATGATCCAGCCGCTCATCAGTTCCTTTGGTACCACACTCAGTAGCACTGTTGATTGTTCCAGTGCACCAGTTCTGCAGTTCACACATGATCTGCTCAGCAGTACGTCTCAGATTTGTGTCCCCTCTGGACTCTTATGATGTACACAGTGGTCATGTACCTTACAGGTCCCCCTTTTTTCAGGCCTTACAGTTATATTTATGTATCTTGATACGAGCATGGGTATGCCCGCCTCGTCCATATATTGAGATTATTCCTCAGTCAGTATTTGAGGTCATGTATATTTCAGGTCCCCATTTTTTGGACCCCATTGTTGTTATTATGTTATATCCTGATACGAGCATGGGAATGCCCGCCTCGTCCATATGATCAGATGATTCCTCATCCATTATTGAGGTTATGTACTTTTAGTTCTTGCAGTTGTTCGGGATCGTTGTTCCGGGCTTCAGTTTGTTTCTTCTCTTCTCTCCACATCCCAGGAAAACCATTCATGACTTATGATGTCCATCGGCCATACGATGAGCTCCTGACCTCGCACATCAGGGGGCAATCTGTTAACACCCAAAAAGTGCTCACTAGCTCATTTACCACATTATATGACTCATTTGTCCATTTTCCTACCATATTTCCATTAAAAATCCCAAAAAACCCATTAAAAAGCCTCCAAAAGGCCTAAAATGCCTCCAAAAGGCCAAAAAACCCTCAAAATAGCCTAAAAAAGGCTAAAAAACCCCCTTTTCCTCCAAAAATAGCAAAAATCCCCTAAAAAGGAATAAAAAATATAAAATAATGAGGAAAAGGAGGAAAAAACCCTATACAGCTGCCCAAAACCATGTGTTTCCCAAAACCATGGGTCAGCACTCCACCACCAAAAAACTATAAATAGGTGATGGAGATCCCTTATTCCATATCCACAATCACAAGCACCCTTACTCTGCCAAAATCTCTCTCGAAACCCTAGTTCACCTTTGAACTATTTTCACCTTGAGAGCCACCTTTGGCCCATTCCCAACATTGGAGAAGGAGAAGGAGCATTCTTGAAGCTTGGAGCATCCTCTTGGACACTGCAAAGGGCTTCACCAACCTTGACACTCAAGGTAACATCAATACAAAGACATTCTTTCATTTTGGTGTTTATGCTTCATGCTTGTATTAGAAATAATTTAATGTTTTGTTTATTGCATAATTAGTTTAATATTCTGAACTGCTACTAAGGAGTCCATTCTCCTTAGTAGGTGCTCATTGGCACAAGCTAGGGGTAAAACCCTAGCTACACCAGCAGTAAAGATTCTGATTTTGGACGAGATGCACAAAAGCCACTATTCTTGCCACCCAGGTTACCAGAAAATGATCACAATGCTAAGGAAGGAGTACTACTGGCCCAGGATGAAGGACGAAGTAGCGGAGTATATAGCTAAGTGTTTTGACTGTCAAAGAGTGAAGGTGGAACATCAGCATCCTACTGGATTGCTGCAGCCTTTGCCGATACCCAGCTAGAAATGGGAAGTGATAAGTATAGATTTCATCAATGGGTTACCAAAGAATAAAAAATAGCACGACTCCATCATGGTGGTAGTAGACAAACATAGCAAGGAAGCCCATTTTATCCCTGTCAAAACTACCCATAAAGCCCTTGATATCGCAAAATTTTTTATGAAGTAGGTTTTCCAACTACATGGCATACCCAAGGTAATAGTTTCAGACCGAGATTCGAATTTCACAGGCAATTTTTGGAGGTCTTTGTTCAAGGGGTTAAACACCACCTTAAATTTCAGCACTACGTTCCATCCGCAAACAGACGGACAGACTGAAAGAGTGAACCAGATATTGGAAGATATGCTCAGAATGTATGTTAAGGATCAACTTGGTAAGTTGGAAGACTACTTTCATTTAGAAGAGTTTGCGTATAATAATCACTACCATGCTTCAGCTAAACTTATCCCATTTGAGATCCTTTACGGAATAAAGTGTAACACACCGGTGTCATGGAGTGATCCGGTTAGCAGGGTCACCTTAGGGCCCGAATTGTTGCAAGAATTAGAACTAATCATGAAGCAGGTACAAGGGAATCTTAAAGCTGCCTAGGATAGACAAAAAAGCCAAGTAGACCTTAAAAGAACTCATAGAGAGTGCCAGGTTGGTGAACATGTTTTCCTTAAGGTAAGGCCGAAAAAGAGTTCCTTAAAATTGGGAAGCTGTGCCAAAATGGCACCTAGGTATTGTGGTCCTTTTGAAATCTTGTCTAGGGTTGGACCTGTGGCATATCAATTATCCCTACCTTCAAACCTAAAAGTCCATAATGTTTTTCACATTTCATTTTTAAAGAAATATGTGCATGATCCTACTCATGTTGTAAATTGGAATAATGTTCAGGTGGAACAAGGCGGCGATTTTCCGGTGGAACCGGACTGTATTCTCGCAAGGAAAGAAACTCTACTCCGGAACCACATTGTTAGCCAAGTGAAAGTGCAATGGAAGCACTATAGCCTAGCAGAGGCTAGCTGGGAGTTGGAGAGTAGTATGCGGGCTGCATACCCAACTCTGTTCCAGGAACACTCAAGGAGTGAATAAAGAAACATCGAGGACGATGTTGAGGCTTAAGGGGGGGTGTATGTCACCTACCCAATTTTTGAGAATAATTATTTTCTACTATTATCCTTTTTTCAAAAATACTTTGTGTTAAATTATAATTACAAGTTTGTAATTACGACCAAGTAGGTCAAAAATGAATGTAATGAATCATTATTATTATTTAATAAATAAAAATGGGAGACAAACACTCAAGAAAGCTGTTACAAGAGTGTCCACTGGCCCACTAGGAGGAATGGAAGCTGCTAGAAGGATTGGGATAGATGGCAGCATTTGCACTCTACCATTAGCTGTTGGTATGGGACAACCCCCCCCTAATTTTGTGGCATTTCCCCCTCCAGGTGGAGGGAGCTGAGCAGGTAGTTCACTAATGACCAGTTAATTACAAAAGACCTAGGCAGCCTATAAAGGGCAATTCGAATTGAGCAGGGAGCTCTTACAATGTTTTCTGCAGAAACATTACTCATGCTCATCAGGTGATGGCTGAGAGATTCGAATAGGGGAGGCTATGGAGAGTGCAAGTATAAGTCTGCAAATGTTATGACAAGGATAGACCAGAGGTGTTGGTGCTGATCCCATTGATTACTAAGCCTGCAAGGCTGGATATATATATTTTATTGCTGCTACAAGTAGAATACCTAAGCCGCAGAACCTTCTTCCTCCTGGTCGATCAGTGGACAGGCTCGGGGGTCCTAAGGCAGACATCTTGGCTGCTTGGGGGCAGGTTGGGTGTAACAGGTTTCTTGAGTGATTTGTTCCTGCCATCACACTCAGGTTCTATTATTTTGTGTTTTCTTTTTCAATCATATGAATGCTCTCAGAAAATGGCTTAGTATTGTTATTTAATAATCAATAGTAGAAAATATCAGATCCTAATTAATTTAGATTTGCTGAATTGATAAAATGACTCCTCTGCATTTTTCCCCATGCATGGAGCTACATCGTACTCCAGTACAGAGAGGTAGCATTAAATCTGCCCAGTTAAAAGTGAAACCTAACATGCATCTAAATATCTAAACCAAAGACCACCCATGCACAGACCTATGTTTATCATGCATCTTATATTTTAGCAGCTGTAGATTAGATCCTTGCATGCAATGCTTTTATTGTTCAAATCTGTATGCTGAACTACCTACCAGAAACTAGTCATAGTAATAAATTCTTTTCTTAGTTCTGAAGGTGAACATTGTGTTAACAACTAAGGTTACTGATATTTAATAATTTCTTCGAAGAAAATAACACCATGCATTCTATTTAACCATATTCCCACTTTCCTATTTTCTTATGGTTTTTAGAATCTGATCGACCTTATAGAAAATATTGTCTTCACTATATTATCTTGTATAGAAAGAAAGAAAGATGTTGTGTTAACTTATCCCTTCATCAAAAGTCCAAAATTGGATGAATACAAGAACATATAGAATAGAAAAACTGTTATATTAATAAGCAATCAAATTAATTGACGAATGCACTGTCATTTTCTCTTTTTCTGGATTATCAATTGCATGTGATAGAATTTACATCACAGAACACCAAGTTATTAAAAGCAAGGACAAACATAGCATTATTGAATTGACAGATTAAATTACAGTATCTCTACACCCAAACTGGGGTTAACATGTTCTCATTACATTATTATTTATAAACATTTGACAGCTACAAAATCAAGGGTTTTCATTACCATAGACAATCTAACTATAGAATCAAGAGTTAATATTCTTGATCCTTTAAAACATCATTATAGACAACTAGATTTCATTCACATCGATAGGGTAGGGTTTAGCATTATCATAGTTGTATTCAAACAAAACCAATACCCTTTTATTATTGGATTATAGCCACTGTTTAATTAAAAAAACTTAGAAATGCCCTTCGTTCCTTGGATCAGAGTTCAAGAATGAGGAGATCAAAACACCATACGTAGACATGAAAACGCTAAATATCTTAAACATGATTTTAGATACAGATACAAAAACAACAAGTTCAAATCACCAAACATAGCCATTAAACCTTAGATAACTATCGTTTCCATTTAAATTATCAGTGGTTGCACCCTACAGTCGCCACATTCTTTTTCCGAAGGTTCCATTCGAAATTCCATGCCATTTACACACACTACTAATTCTGAAGCAAAATTACAGTCAATGTATCTCCTTTTTTTTCATCAACCCAGAAGTACCAAAACGATATACATAAAACGTAAAGATGCAAGACTCTTGCAAACACGAGGGTTCAACCATACCAAACTCGTCGAACCCCAGGATGCCCGACCATATATTGTAAAACATTTACATCACCTACTCTATCAACAAAACTTAAAACTGTAAGTTTCCCAATTGCTGCAGGCGAGACAAAAGCCACTGCCGCGAAGGCATGCTACCAACATTTGCTCATCTAGTCCAATTCCAGCAGAACCACTAAGGAGGGATACCACCGAAGATGACCGGTGGGATCGCTTTAGTTCTTTTCCCCATCAATTATTCCGGCACCCTATTGCTCGCCGAGGGTTACCTGCCAACAACCATACACTAAGTTAAGTATCGGATCATGAGGTAGTAATGCATGCAACAAAAGATAATTTGAAAACCCTTGTAGCGTTAGGATACCTGAGTCGTGACAGAGATTTGACAAAGCTAGCATCCATCCACTGTGAAGGATAAGCACTTAGTTCAAAGGCCACGATGGGGGATACCTCCCGAAAAACTCACAACTTCTTCAAAAACCCGAGACTTGCAAGCTACTGCAACGCCACAACATAAGAACTCATCCCACCTATAGGTTGCTACACAAATCGTTTCCATACTTGGCTTCCACGGATAACAATTACTCACAGACCAAAGGTTGCTGCCGGTCTCAGTATCGAGCCCAAGGGAGGATAGAAAAACATTGAAACCCTAAGTGCCTCTCGGTCGGTTGGCCTCACCTCCCAAACCCTACCACCGAACAATGACCAAGAACGTTACAAGAATCCATAAGTTACGCTAGGGTTCAGATCATCCCAATACACAAAAATCAACGGCGGAGTTCCACTTTCATTAAGACATGTTGGAGGGTTGCAGGAGTAGCATTAAATTGCTCATCTACCTCCCAAGCCACGAGGTGGCCATTTCTGTTGACAACAGAGTAGGAGGCTGTTACAACTCAGTTTCCAAACCGCATCACTCGCCGAATCATCCATCAAAATTTACACGTAACAATATCATTAACTCGGTGGCCATGCAATGTAATTGCAAAACGCAATCATTTAATATACCCTCGATTCGTACGCAGGATTTTGCAGGGCCATCATTCCACCTACCAATCCATATGAATCATCGTTAATAGCATCAACATATAAATATTATCAATGTATAACGATTACCGATAGCATATAACGAAGGTCTCATATGATTCCATATCATCAATTTCGAAACACACTCATAGCACATGAATATCCACCAAGGTCGCGAGCAATCATACAGCATGGATTGACTTAGCCCATCACATAAAGTCTATTATAAAGTTCACCATAGGGATCATTGTAGAGCTCTTAAATCTTGTTCACACCATAAGTTATATCAACAAACCGTTAGCATATGGTTGCCACCCAAGAACCCATCGCATTCATTGCATGGTAGGGTATTAATGCTTAAAGCACCACCATTTTAATTGCTCGGGTAATAGAGACCAGAATCACCTTATCACTCATTCCATAGTATGCTTAGGACCATGTGCCCTTCTCCTAAACCTATCACCTTCAAAATTTATAAAAGAATTACTTAACAGCCGCAAGTCATTTATGGAATGACCATACGTAAAGTCGTCAACACTTAATGAAAAAATTCATAACAAACACGCCTTGAGATAGATGTTATCTGCAGTCTTTGAGATAGACAGGTTCATCTTACAGAATTGGAAGGAGACCATACCTGTAGCATCGTAATTCATACGCAGTTTTTATTGATAACACAGTTATTAAACCCTTTGAGTTATTATCGCTATCTCTTACCTGCGAATCTGCGCACGGAGGACGACTACAATGCTTTAGCTGAATAGCTAAGTAAGCCTCGAGGCACCTCGTGGGACCCCTTTCATCATCATCTAGAAAAATTAAACTGTTAGCACCTGTCGAGAATAATTATGTTTCCTAATGCATCCCAATTTTCAATCATTCCAACATTTAAATAAGAACATAATCATTAATTGGATTTCATGACGCCATCAGAAGACAAAAAGACAACCATTAAATTGTTTCTACCAAGCGACACATTTATTAATTGTTACTTATTGAATATTATTACTTCCGCTTTTTACAATATTAGCTTTTTATGGCGATTTAAATTTTTTTAAATTTTTATGAAAATATCGGGATGTTACAGAGTTCTTGCTCGGTTTCAGTTGGCCTTCTAGCATGAAGGTGAATAGGAGAAATTTGCCAAGTCCAAGTCCAGCAGCGGTGGAGTTGCTATGATTAGTCTCCAAGTGGGAGATTGTTGGTTGTGGAGCCAGATCTTCCAGTCTCATAGATGATATTGGCTCGGACGTGCACCCCGGAGGACTCTACACTCATTTTGAATTTTTTGGGGTTCGGGGGCAGCGCCCTCGAAAAATGGGGTTTGGGGGCAACGCCCCTGAGAAAAATATTTGGGGTTGTTTTCGCCAACTGTTTACGGGCCCATGGTTTTGGGTATCCCGTGGTGTTTTCCCATTATATTTTCCCTATAAAAGAAAGACATTGTAATACGGCTAGGGTTGAGGTATTAGGTTTTATGCATTGTAAAGATCTCTGACATCATGAAGACAGACTATGAGACAGTGAAGAGGAAGTGCAGCGGTTGTGCTACAGGTTGTATTGCTTCACTTTGTTGGATGGTATAATAATAAAGACTCGAAACTTCAGTGTGGACGTAGCCCAAGTTGGGTGAACCACGATATATCTGTGTCTCTCTTGTAATTTGTATGTGTGATTATATTTTCATTTCTGTTTATTGTTATTGCTCTGCGATCTTGTTTTTCTAACATCTAGTGTGTGCATAGAATAAGTCTAATATGATATGTGCTAATATAGAACCACCTGTAGCTTCAATTCGTGGCTTCAAAAGCACCTATGAATAGAGGAATTCAATGGGTAAGTTTCCTAGCTTGCCCAACCTCTCTACTCACCTACAAACATCAATTTTTCACTTCCAAATCTGCAACATGGACTCCAAATTCGAATTTGTGGGTTAAACATAGTCTGGTAAGTACAACAATGGAGAGCTCTTCCTAGTGTAGATCTACATGTAAGAAAGAGGGTTGACTCCAGGGGATATGAGAAAATGGTGAAAGGCACCTAACATAGCTTTTGACAGTAGAAGAAATGACTCCTGGCATATACAGACTGACTTTTTCCATGAAAAAATGTCACAAAAGTGTAGTCATCCCCATGCTTCAATAATTGCATGGGGTGAATTTTCCCACCAACCTCACACATGTATTCAATAATTGGAAAATAGTCAAAAAGGAGATAATGAGCTTATTCAAAGCACATGACAGAATTTGGGTGAGTTATAAGGTTGACACTTCGGAGCAAGGGTTTAGTCTCCAAAGACCCCTTTCCTCATCCCATCTAGTGGAATCATACCCCCTTTGGTGCTCTTTACACAACCATTCTTGGAAAATTTTATTATTTATGCACATAATATTTACATATATTCTAAATCAGCATAACAAGACAACCACATAGTCCAAATAAAATATATACATCATACATGCCTAGCCATTCACTAGTTGGGCCTTGGCCTTGAGCTCCGCACTGGGAATCTGCACTAGCATATTTACATCATTTAAATAAGTTTGGTTAGACACATTCCAAGTAAAAACTAGAGGTATTACAAACCACATCAGTGGCCACAGATCAGAATGTACAACAAAAGTGACTTTAGACACGCAAAAATAAACAGAGATAATCACAAGGACACCAATAATGTATTTTTATTAATTTTTGAATTCAAATTACACATGATTTCTAACAATTAAGGTGAAATCCCCTATGTTGGACACTCAATCAATTTTTGTTCAGTTACAGTTAGCGACTGTCTCTCTCATAATCTACCTCTACGGCTACACTTTAACACTGGCTAGAAAAACCTCTTCCACTAGGAAACACTCTAAATTTATAGCATCCTTCTCTACCTTAGATTCCCACTTCATGGTTGGTGCAAGCCTTTGAATGCTTCTCTATTCCATATCATTCGCATTCCATTCCTTAATTGTAATCTTCTTGGTGTACCATGCTATCTGGTGCCTTCAACAACCACCATTACTATTGTATTCAATGCTAGAGGTATCCCTAAAAAAATATTCATTTTTTTGCACTTCATATCTTTCAATCGGTTTTCACCTCGAACAAATCCCATCAATGTCTTAATTACAAAACTTATCGAATTCGCTTCCACTGTTTAATTCTCCTATTTTGTTTTTGCTCAGAGTCAGATTCAACCCTAAGTCTTTTTTTCTTCCAATCGATTGACTCTTGACAGTTTCTCATTTCCCATTGGCATGATGTTGCATCAATCTATCCAACTGTCTGGTCTTCAATTGACCACATTCCTATAGCATCGACCATTTCCTTTAGCCTCGTATAACTCTTCAGTTATTTCCTATTTTAATCCTCATCTTCTTTTCTAACTCTATGCGTTTCAATGAATTTTCATTGACAACTTCTCTCTCGGTCATATCTCCGACCTTTTTTTCCTCTAGGTCGACCCCAATCCTGACCCCTTCTTCTGCTTCCAATCGGTCTACTTTGAATACTTTAATTAAGCAACTTCGTTGGCTTTATCTGTCGTCAATCCTTGCGACCTTCTGGTATTCGATTGACTAGGATGTTGTTGACCCATTCCCCATTTGAGAAATTAATTTAAATATTAACAGCCTCTAAAGGTATTAGAATGGGTTTACATAGTTAATTTACATACATGTTAATTTTTGTGAAATTCTTAAAAATGTTGTTCATTGAGAATAGCATAAAGTAATAAAAAAGTGCTTGTTTCCCACCTTAAAAATCTCTTATTAACATGTGAGATACACAAATCTACAAAACTACTTCAAATTGTTATACAAATCGTATTACAATCTTAAACTCCATAGATAATAGAAGCAAGTCATCCAAAAATAATTTCCTTCTATTGAATATTTTCCCATTTATTAAAAAGATTGTAAAAATATACTAATTTATTTATATATCATAGTATAGTATAGTATAAGCTTTGTGTAATATCTCAAAACTCTTGTAAATTATTTTTTGTTTTATGTTCTTATGTTAAAGTTTAATAGTAAATATTGATAATCTCTAAATTAGTGTCATGAGACATTAATGCTCCTCACACAACATAAAAGGGTCGTGACATTGTAAGAGGAAGGTCAAACAATTTTATCGTGTTGGAATTTAAATGCCATGTCTTGATCTCAACAAAAGATTGAACCTTTAAAATTAGCCATATTACTCCACTTAATAAGGGGGGTTGGTTAATGACTGAAGAAGACAAAAATGAGGAAGATAGAAGGTGTGAGGTATGAATTCCGGTGAAAATTTAATTAGCAAAAGAAAAGCAAAGCAAGCATATTGTTATGAGCACCCAAAGGCACTGAGGTGTTAGGTACAACTGATAATTTTTCCTTGACGGAATGAGATTGACGGTGGAAACTAAGAGAATCATTAGTTGGCCTATAGTAAGGAGGTTTTTGGACCTATCCCATGTGATTTCCAAGTATGCAAAGTTTTCTATAATGGATACATTATCTATCCCTTCCTATAAAGTTTGATATAATGGATAAGTTATCTATCTCTTCTTGAAAAATATTGGAATAAAATCCTATTTTAGAGTTAGTCTTTATTGGTGACCATGTTTTGGATAAGTTGGAAGAAGTTGCATTCCAAGGAAGACAATTAGAAGCAACTACGTTCTGATTCAATTAGAGGTAGTTGTGCACTGATTCAGTTAGAAGCAGTTGGGCACCAAGCAAATCAGTTAGAGATTGTGCGCCTCCAACTAGTTTTGGAACCTAAGACTACTATATAAAGGCATATTTTATAAAGGGTTGGGATCAATTAGTTAATGAGTTCTGTTTGACACATTCTGAAACGTTTTTTGAAATATTGTTAGTCAGTCAGTTTATGAGATTTATGTTTTGAGATAATGTATCGTTATAGTGCTATGGGTTTTAATCTCCATTACGCTATGATTTTCTTGATGCAGTGATGGTATTGATGAAATACCATTAATCTATTGAGATGAAATGGTAGAAATGGATTGTACCCAATTATGAATAGTAATATAATGCAACTATTGTCTCAGATTTTCCTTGCGTACTTTCTGGATGATTGAATTTATGATGAATGTTTAGTAGTTTAGAATATGAATTCTAGCTTGTTAGTGATTTACATGCATGATTAAGTAAATAAATGGATGAATTAATGGTGATAATTAACCCATCTTATCTTACGCATTCTTGATTCAGGTCTCTCTGTAATTTACTCGATGTGTCTCTATTGAGACCTTATCCTACGAGTAGGGTATTGAAAATCCCAATGTCTATAGGGGTTTTGTTGGTACTGCAAGTTGAATCATGGGTCTGACAATCCACCAACCAAGAAAATGGTTCCATTGATGGGACCTAACAAGGATTGTGAAGGGTGAATGAATAAATAAGGTGGAATCCCACTAAAGTTGAGATCGAAGAATGGTTGCAAATCTAGGAGGATGAGTTCATGTGAAAAGAGACTAGAGGAATCTAGATTGCACCCCAGTGTTGGAAACACAAGTATCTTTATTCATATTTTCATGAAATTTTCTTCTATGAGTTTCTTGTTTTGTTATTTGAATGGACAAAGAGGCAGTTTGAGATCAATAACATTTGGAGAGAACCTTGGCCAATAGTTTGGACCGAGGAAAGGATAGAAGAACTAAAATATCTAGATAATAAGTGGTCCAGGGCTATCAATTTCTAATTCTTGCACGTGAAAGAAGGTTATATCATAGAATTTTCTATAGGATGCAGGGAATCGTATAGCAGCGCATAAGACAGATTTGACGAGGGCCTAAGAAAGTGATTCTTGGCACATATTGTGTTGTGGGTAAATATGTTCTTTATTAAGAAGGGGGTAATGACAATGAACCCTAATACCATATACATGTAAAACCCTGCGTTGTGGGTGTGGGGTATGAAGCATTGGGAGAATAGATAGATGTAGAGATGGATCGAAAAGAGAAGCGACTCCAAAGGGAGAAAAAGACATGCAAGAAGAGTTGAAATAAAATAGGTAGTTAAAATAAATAAAAGAGAGAAGAAGCCGACGAGGAAAGATAGTGTGAGCTGGAGAGGAAAAAAGAACACCAGAGATGGGAATGCATGATGAGAGTGTGTAGAAGCGTCCTATGTGCCGGAAGGGTTTGCAAAGTTTGGGAAAGAAGAGTGCTAAAGAGATTAGAGATTCCCAAAAAGGTGAAGAATGGAAGTAAGTCAGAGCTCCAATGATGATTGAGTTATCACCCACCCAAAGTAGAGTGAAGGAAAGAACCTAGAGGATGTAGAAGAAGAGGAAGTGTAGACTAGTGGAGGCACTTGTATGATTGAGAAGAGACTATGTAGTCAGATTTGAGTTGTCATGGATTTGAGTATTGTCAGAAGAAACACATCGAGAAGGAATCAATGCTTCATAACATTCCCCCAATTCCCATTATCCAATCAATAAGGCTAGTTATTACTTGGTTTTTCGCGGGAAGCAAGTCTCGAAGAAAAAGTAGAAGTAGAGGTTAGATGGCTAGAAACTAGTTATACCTCGGAGACTAATCTAGATACATAGAGTTCAATATGTAGTATTAATTCACCACTTGTGAATATAAGTAGTGGTTCACCCGTACCTACAAGAATAACTACTACATCAGATTATACCTTGAGTTTTCTTGTGTTTCATGGGATAGGGAAAGATGATGCAAAACAACATTGGATTACCTATGAGGTGATACGTTCAATGAAGAACATCATAGATGAGGCTTCAAAGGTTGCACAGCTATAGACCACATTTAAAGATAGGGTATTTAAATGGTACATGAAGTATAAGAGCACTTTCGCTACAAGCCAAACTCGACCACTAGAAACTATTAAAGTAGATCTTATGAAAGAGTTTCAAAAGCCAAATTTTTAGTTGCAATGCATTACTGAGATTAAGGAGATTAAGCACAGAGTTGGTGAGTATGTCTAGGATTACGACCAATGATTCAATATTTTTTTTGACTCGCTGAGTTTCTAGATCCAAGATGTGAAGCACCAAGAATGGTTTATTATGGGTCTTCTACCCCATATTCGAGTTCCACTAACAAAGAATAAGGTGATTACTCATTCAAAGGCCATGGAAATAACAATAAGGTTAGAATCGACTCCTAGAGGGGAGGCATCACCAAGAATGCAATAGGTGCAGACAGAGCTTGCTGCACTAAAGACCCAATTAGAGCAATTTTCTACTAGTAAGGCTATCAAAGAGAATATATGGTGTATCTTTTATAGAATAGAAGGCCATCAAAAGGATGAATTTCAAACACTAAAGAACTACATGGGTAATAGCTTACCTAACCCATTTTTTGGCAGCATCCGAAACTGAGTGGTGCGAGATGTATCAAAGTTGGGGTAACGTACCTCCCAATTGCCCGACATTACAAAAAGGCCTATTTAGTTTAAATGATTTTAATGAAAAATGTATTTTAAAGGTAAATTGATTTTAATTAAGGTGTTGTTTTCTATTCTCGATTGGTTTGCAAACAGCCAGGTAGCTATGAATTTGTGAATTAGTAAGGCAGGCAGACCACGGTTAGGCCAGCTGTGAATTTGCAGGGAAAGCATGTCGTGGAGGGTTAAAGAAGCGTTTGTGTAGATTAGAAAGAGTAGATGATATTTGTTATTATGTTTTATAGCCGCAGGGCTCTATGTGGTGGAGCTGCAGTTAAATTCCAAAACGGCAGCTAAGTTGTGCATTCATGTCAGGAATCTTCTTACTCCAAATGTTGATCATGTGAAGGGAGTTAACATGTTGCGATGGATCATAAATTGGATTCCAAAGAACCCGTGACTACACGCTATATAAACAAACAGACCTCACCTCTCACTACACGCTATATAAACAGACCTCACTCGTCCTCTTGCTATCAACGCTATACTGTCTTACAAACATGAGGGCGTCCAACGCATTGCTTTTGATTCTGTGCTTTTGCTTCATACTACTCTTGTCGAATGCAGAGGCCCATCGTCGCAGTAATCTTAATATTGGGGTTGGGGTTGGGGTTGGGGTCTGTATACGACGTACTAGAGGCCCTCCCCGCAGTGGTTGTCTCCGCGCTTCTGCTGTACGAGAAACTGAAAAGGCTGCTGTCAGCGCATCTACGGTAGGAGAAAGTGAAAATGCGGGTGCCACCATGGTTGAAAATCATCACATCTTAGAACCTTAGAATGTATAGTAGAGTGTTGCATGGTTTAATGGATTTTCTGCTTTTCGCTTGCACCCTTAACATTGGAATTCGGAGATTCAATAATGCTGCCATTTCCATTTTCGCAGTGATGTACATCCTTCGACCTTCATGGAAAATGTTCTGGCCGATCTCGTCTCCATATTCCGAACATCATTGCATTTCTATATAGTTTTGGAAATTATTGTATTCTATATGTGCCCTTATCAAAAGCATCACTTTTTCTTACGTCATTGTAAGTAGAAAGCCAGTAATGTTTCCTTTATATAATAAAATGGTTTGTTTATGGAATAATGATCCTTGATTTGATTTATCATATTATTATTTTTTAATTATTCTACGATTTTATGTTCATTTATGTTATATCTACCCAATTATTTAATTGAATTTCTATTTTCTTGTATGAATTTTCTAGGAATACATAATTTGTTTATTTTTAAATAATAATTAAATGTCTTAAATGAAATATTATATCACAATGGGATTGCTTCTTACATTACGAAGTTTTTACACATGTGACTTATCTTATGTTTTTATATAGTTTTGTGCTTTATCTTATGTTTTCTATATATTTTTGTTCTTTATCTTAAATTTGTTTTCTATATATTTTTCATGATAAGATAATTGTTTGCAAAATATTTTTAATGTTAAGACCAAAATGAAGAATGTGCCATCACATTTTATGATCATTAATAAACATTCTTTAGCTTTGATTATATTTTATTATTAATGTCATTGTAGGAGGGAGAAATTAATGTAATTCCACACACAATTTAGAGTTACACAAATATTAACAAAATTAAAATGTTAAGTATAAATTATTTAAAGCTATCTATATAAGTGATGAAAATGTTTATATTTTAAACTGGATAAACCATAAACAAGGCTTGGATAAAGCGTATACCTCATTACACGATGCAACATGCTCCTGTGCACATGGCGCACGCATTGCATAAACGTCTTCATCTTTTTGAAAAGAATGCCACATTGTCTATATCTTTTCTTCTTTAATGATATAATAACACACAGTTGGAAATGGTTATGAGAAATGGAGGGAGATGGTGAGCTTTCAAACTAATTTTCTGTTCGGAATGGGAGATCCCTATACTTAGTTGGCCTATACTTGCAAGGTTTGTGGACATATCCTAGTTGATTTCCAAGTAGGAACAACCCTTTAACATCCCCTTCAGCTAATCGGATGATCGGGAGGGGACATTAACCAAATTCGGTCTCTCAAATTTCACCCCGAATGCCATAATACGAATTTCAATGTATAAAATGTGTGTAGAAACATAAATAACCATACAAAGCAGATTTAAACTCTATCTACACACATCTAGCATGCAAATACAAGCATAAACATGATAGCCATTATATAAAATCATTTCAGATTCAAATGCATGAGAATATTTTTCTTTATTCAATGTAGATCCAAGCAACGGACTATGCCAAAGCGATTTTCCACCCAAGCATAGGCACTCTATCTAGCATATACACTTTCTACTAAGAGGCCACCCCCAAGCAAGGCTATGAGGCCACCAGGAAGAAGGAAACACCTATAGGATTCTCTCTCTCATCCCACAACTCATTTTTCTCTCTATGCTTAACCAAATTCTCATACAATATGGGTCTCACTCACCCTCACAGCCTTGGCTTCCACAATACCTACCCCACAAAACACCCTTCTTGGCTTAGGCATCCCCTTCACTGATCAACAGTTCTCTTGGGAGATCCATCTTTCCATGTGCATCTAGTTTGTACATAGAAGAAGTCCAGTATGATATGTGTTACTATAGAACCACCTGTAGCTCCAATTTGTTGCTTCTCAAGCACCTATGAGTAGTGGAACTCAATGGGTAAGGTTCCTAGATTTCCCAACCTCTCTACTAACCTACAACCATCAATTTTTCACTTCCAAATGTGCAACATGGAATCCAAATTCGAATTTGTGGGTTAAACATATTTTGGTAAGTACAACAATGGAGAGCTCTTCCTAATGTATATTTGCATGTAAGAATGAGGGTTGACTCCAAGGGATATGAGAAAATTGTGAAAACGCACCTAACATAGATTCTAACATTAGAAGAAATGACTCCTAGCATATACAGACTGACTTCTGTCATGAAAAAAATGTCACAAAAGTGCAGTCAACTCCATGCTTCAATAATTGCATGGGGTGAATTTTCCCACCAACCTCACACATGTATTCAATAATTGGAAAATAGTCAAACAGGAGATAATTGGCTTATTCAAAGCACATGACAGAATTTGGGTGAGTTCTAAGGTTGACACTTGGAAGAAAGGGTTTAGTGTCCCATCGACCCCTTTCCTCATCTCATCTAGTGGAATCATAGCCCCTTTGGTGCTCTTTACACAACCATTATTGGAAAATTTTATTATTTATGTGCATAATATTTACATATATTCTAAATAATCATAACAAGACAACCACACAGTCCAAATAAAATATATAAATCATACATGCCTATCCATTCACTAGTTGGGCCTTGGCCTTGAGCTTCGCACCACGAATCTATACTAGCATATTTACATCATTTAAATAATTTTGGTTAGACACATTCCAAGTAAAAACTAGAGGTATTACAAACCACCTCAGCAACAATAGATCAGAATGTAGAACAAAAGTGACTTTAGACACCCAAAAATAGACACAAATTACACGTGATTACTTATAGTTAGGGTGAAATCCCCTATGTTGGACACTCCATGAATTTTTGTTCAGTTTCAATCGAAGATTGTCTCTCTCATAATCTACTTCTATGGCTACACTTGAACACTTACTAGAAAAACCTATTCCACTAGGAAACACTCTAAATTTATAGCATCCTTCTCTACCTTAGATTCCCACTACATGGCTTGTACAAGCCTTTGGATGCTTCTCTGTTCCATCTCATTCACATTCAATTCCTTTATTATAATATTCTTGGTGTACCATGCTATCTAGATCCTTCAACGACCACCATTACTGCTATATTCAATGCTAGAGCTATCCCTAAAAAAACATTCATTTTTTTACACTTCATATCTTTCAATCGGTTTTCCTCTCCAACAAATGCCATAACTGTCTTAATTACCAAATATTATCGAATCCATTTCCACTGTTTAATTCTCCTCTTTTGCTTCTACTCAGAGTCATATTAAACCCCGAGTCTTTTTTCCTTCCAATTGATTGGCTCCTCACAGATTCTCATTTCCCATTGGCATGATGTTGCATTGATCTATCCAGCTGTCTGGTCTTCAATTGACCACATTCAAATGGCATAGAACACTTTCTTTAGCTTCATCTAACTCTTCAGTTATTTCCTATTTTGATCATCATCTTCTTTTCTAACTATATGCGGTTCAACGAATTCTCATTGCCAACTTCTCTCTCGGTCATATCTCCAACCTTTTTCTCCTCTAGGTAGACCCCAAGCTTGACCCCTTCTTCCACTTCCAATCGGTCTACTTTGAATACTTTCATTAAGCATATTCGTTGTCTTAATCTATCATCAATCCTTCTGACCTCCTGGTATTTGATTGACTAGGTTGTTGTTGGCCCATTCCCCATTGGAGAAATTAATTTAAATATTAAGATCCTCTAAAGGTATCAGAATGGGTTTACATAGTTAATTTACATACAATTTTATTTCTGTGAAATTCTTAAAAATGTGGTTCATTGAGAATAGCCTAATGTAATAAAAAAGTGCTTGTTTCCCACCTTAAAAATCTCCTATTAGCAAGAAGTCAGATGCACAAATCTACAAAACTACATCAAATTGTTATACAAGTTGTATTACAATCTTAAACTCCATAGATAATAGAGGCTTGTCATCAAAAAATAATTTCTTTCCATCGTATATTGTTCCATTCTTTAAAAATATTGTATATATATATATATATATATACTAAACAACCATTACTTCAAATTGTTGTAAGAGTTGTATTGCAATATTAAACTCCATAGATAATAGAAGCAAGTCATCCAAAAATAATTTCCTTCTATGGTATATTTTCCCATTTATTAGAAAGATTGTAAAAATATACTAATTTATTTATATATCATAGTATAGTATAGGATTTGTGTAATATCTCAAAACTCTTGTAAATTATTTTTAGTTTTCTTTTCTTATGTTAAAGTTTAATATTAAATATTGATAATCTCTAAATAAGTGTCATGAGACATTGATGCTCCTCACAGAAGATAAAATGATTGTGACATTGTAAGAGGAAGGTAAAACAATTTTATCGTGTTGAAATTTAAATGCCATGTATTGATCTCAACAAAAGATTGAACCTTTAAAATTAACCATATTACTCCACTTAATATGGGGGGTTGGTTAATGGCTGAAGAATAAAAAAGAGAAAGATAGAAGGTGTGGGGTATGAACTCCGGTGAAAATTTAATTAGCAAAAGAAAAACAAACCAAGCATACTGTTATGAGCACCCAAAGGCACTGAGGTGTTAGGTACGATTGATATGTTTTCCTTGAAGGAATGAGATTGACGGTGGAAACTAAGAGAATCATTAGTTGGCCTATAGTAAGGAGGTTTTTGGACCTATCCCACGTGATTTCCAAGTTTGCAAAGTTTTTTGTAATGGATAGATTATATATCCCTTCCTATAAAGTTTGATATAATGGATAAGTTATCTATCTCTTCTTGAAAGGTATTGGAATAAAATCCTGTTTTAGAGTTAGTATTTATTGGTGGCCAATTTTTGGATCAGTTGGAAGAAGTTGCATTCCAATGAAGACAATTACAAGCAACTATGTTATGATTCAATTAGAAGTAGTTGTGCAGCGATTCAGGTAGAAGCAGTTGGGAGCCAAGCAAATCAGTTAGAGATTGTGCGCCTCCAACTAGTTTTGGAACCTAAGCCTACTATATAAAGGCATATTTTATAAAGGGTTGGGATCAGTTAGTTAATGAGTTATGTTTGACACATTCTGAAATGTTTTTTGAAATATTGTTAATCAGTCAGTTTATGAGATTTATGTTTTGAGATAATGTATCGTTATAGTGCTATGGGTTTTTTTCTCTATTATGCTATGATGTTCTTGATGCAGTGATGGTATTGATGAAATACCATTATTCTACTGAGATGAAATGGTAGAAATGGATTGTACCTAGTTATGAATAGTAATATAATGCAACTATTGTCTCATATTTTCCTTGCGTATTTTCTAGGTGATTAAATGTATGATGAATGTTTAGTAGTTTAGAATATGAATTGTAATACCCGTATTTTGGACTTTAATCCCCTATTATATTTCTGCTAAGTATTATTTCATTTTACTTAGGAGAATTTTTAAATCTGATAAAGTGGTTTCTATTGACTATGTGGACGAGCACATTAAAGAGGGAATCACAGTCCCCTAAGGGTTGGAGGGAATAATGCCACTTAATAATAAGAAGAAGAAATTATTATTGGAGACAATTGGAAAACCCTAAAGAAAAGAATTGAGAGATTAATGAATTAAAAGAATTCATAAAACGAGGAAATTTCCCCTAAGAGAATAAAAGGTGAAAAATCATGGAAACTCTCATTATTCACTATTCATGATTCATTATCACTATTCACAATCTCATGAGATGAACACCCAAGAGAAATGGGAATGGGAAAACATCAACCTGAGATAATGAATGTTGGTGAGGGAGGACATACTTGGTAGAACCAAACTAGTCCTGAAGCCAAGTGATTGAGGACAGATTTGGGAGGACCAAACTGACTCAGATCAAGAGGAATCATACAGTTTGGTATGAGATTGGTCATTTAATTGTGTGTAGGTAGGAGAACTACCCCAAGCTTACAGGAGTACTGCATTTAGCTGAATAGACTGTGATTTTGTGATTCTCTCAATGGATAAGGGTTAAAAGCCCCTGGAGCATCCTGGAGCTCAAGAGTACTAAGTTGGGTGTTGGGTTTCCCACTGCCTTTGAAATATCCTGAATAACATGGGGAATAAAAAGTTAAGGGTGAACTAAAATATACACTCCACCTGGGGGACTGTGAACTCAGCTTGAGGGTGACCTGAAAGCAAGGAGAACTTGCTAGTCAAAGGCTGGGAGGTTTGTGCTTGGTTCCACTGGTCACCAGAATTCATATAAGTATTTATATTCTGAACTTGCAGAGTATTTGTTTTGGAACAGTATTCGTACATGTTTCTGAATATCTCTTATTTACATTTGAATGATATATTCATTAGATCTTACAATATATGTATTGTTTTCTAAATATTTTGAGCATGAATCTCAGCTAGACAACCAGATCTCTGTAATGAGTTTTACCTTATGAGTAGACTTTAAGATATGGAATATTTGTGTGATGGGATGGCTGTGAAAATACATACTTTCTATTTGCAGTAGCTATACATAATTATGCTCCCTATACTGTTTAAAATGTTTACAGTAACTAATACAAGACTGATATGAACCATGTGCTAACCTAGGGTTTGATGAGGCATGCTTCATATTGTAGGCTTTTACATTTAAATATATTCTAGTATTTAATAGAGGTCTGATGTATGGTACTGTAATGTTAAGAATAGAGAAGACATGTAAACCTAGAGGTTTAACTGCCTAGCCCTTATATTTTGATGAACTCTTTCATGTTAGAGTTTATTTCAGAAAAGAGAAACCTAGAGAATGCTAATGCTCATATCTCTTATATTTTGAGTTATTATATTGATAGAGTTCGATATTCTTAATCAATCTGGTCATAATCGACCTTATGAATCTACAGGGAATTTCTAGGCTAAATGTTTGAAGAATGAAATAAACTACATGCTGCTATATATTTTATGAGTTGAATCCATGTGTAAATCTCATGCTGAGTTAGAAGAATATCATTTATTCAAATAGCATGGTTATATCATTTTATTAATGTTCCTATGAATTCATTCACCTAGGGTGAAATGGGAATTATGGATAACCCGGATCGCTATAACATATGCTTCCATATAAAATGAATGGGATTTAAATGGATTAAGTGCAGAATGAAAACGATTCATATAAGCAAGGGTCTTAACCTTAGCGTGATTATTGTTGATGTATATGTAACTTCGGAATGTATTTCATATATATGTATATTGTATTCCTATAGAGATGTTATTTTTCCTCTATACGGAAGTGTCGTAACTTATACTTTATGGGTTATTAGACCACCTTGATGGGGTCGGCTCTGTATAAGTCATGTGGGTTAAAGGGTAATTAGACCACCCTATTGGGGGCCAGCCCTGTCAGCATTATGTTATGTGGTTAAGTTAATGCCGACCTAGTAAGGTTATTAGGCAAGTCAAGTTAGTGTATAAATAGAGTGTGGGATGCACTCTATTTGATCATTCACTTCTCACTTATACACTCATGGGAGATTGGTGCACTAGTGGAGAAGGAGAAGCTGCTTCTAGGAGGATTATCTCTTATGCTTGGGTTGTATCATTGGTTCATCTATCTCTGAGGAAGTTGTGGGGTTTTTCACCTTGTTGGTTTTCTTCGGTGAAACTCTGTGTCTCTTGTGTGCTTGCATTATTGTGTACATGATTGATATGATGTAGATATGTTGTACATGTTGTTCTCTCAGTTAAGATCCTAGATAAGATTGAATTAATGCTCAAAAATTAACATGGTATCAGAGCTAGCCTGGAAGAAGGCATGATATGGCATCTATCACACTTGTTGCACTTGCGAGGCTAGGGCTTGATATAGAAAAAAATAGTCATCATAGCACTTTCACTATAAATACATTTCGGCGAGGTTTCAGGATCTGAAAATTTTATAGGTCGAAGATAAGATCCCCATGTACCTTGTGTCCGAAGGAGGGCCTCTAATTCGTTGTACTTTCATATTTATGTTCTGTACAATATAGGGTTTCTGTCTCTTCCAGATCTGAGTCATAAACAGGTGACCTAGGAAAAAAGGTCACAACTTGAGCTAGGAAGCTCCAAATGAAATTTTGTAAAACGTGGTAGGTAGGGAATGGACTGCAATTTCACAGGTATAATTTTCAGAGGCCGCAATTGAACCAGTTACACGTGGCACTCCATACACGTTCGCTCTCCTATTTTATCCCATAAATAGGTCACATTACGACACTTGGCATAACTCTCTCTTAGAGAATCCATTTGAGGTAGGACCTGTGGGGTTGGAAATATAACATGTTGGGATACAACAAGAAGAATTTTCAGACCCTGTAGATCTGAAATTTTGGATTTACACCAGAAACAATCAGGTGCATATTTCTGTCAAAACAGAATTGGATTTTGAGCACCTTCATTCATGGCTTCAGGAATTTAGGGTTTTAGAGAAAGTTGGAATTTTCGTAATCGGAGACCACGGCTAGATGCTCCTCATAAAAATCAAAATTTAGAGACCAAGATCGAATTTTTGGGTTGGGAAGAAGGCCGGGCTTGATCAAACCCTAGTTCGGGACTTTGATCGGAAAGGTGGAAAATTAGGGATTCTGCAAAAATGGGAATTTTTTAAAACTATGACCATAGCTGGAAGCTCCTTGGAAAAATTGAAGTTTAGAGATTTGGATGAAACTATTTGGTTGGGTGAATCTCTGGGAAACTCAAACCCTAATTCAGGGTCATCCCTAGTGAATCTCGACGATTGAAAAACAAATTTGAGGGGTGAAACTTTGCAGTTTTCAAATTCTGAGTATACCAGGTTGATCAGCTCATCAAGGCGCATATTTCTATCCCTTCAGAAGTTTGAAGTTTTAGGGTTTCTATGACAAACCCTAATCGAGCTCCAGATCCAGTTTCTGCAATACAAGTGGATTGGGTTAATCCTAGAAGAGAATGGATTGGTCACCTGCATAAGTGGATTGGGTTAATCCTTGATTTGATTTATCATATTATTGTTTTTTAATTATTGTACGTTTTCATTTTCATTTATGTTATATCTAACCAATTATTTAATTGAATTTCCATTTCCTTGCATGAATCTTCTAAGAATACATAATTTATTTATTTTTAAATAATAATTAAATGTCTTAAACAAAATATTATATCACAATGGGATTGCTTCTTACATTACTAAGTTTTTACACATGTGATTTATCTTATGTTTTTACATATTTTTGTGCTCTATTTTATGGGATTGCTTTTTACATTACTAAGTTTTTACACATGTGATTTATCTTATGTTTTTACATATTTTTGTGATTTATCTTATGTTTTTACATATTTTTGTGCTTTATTTTATGTTTTGTATATATTTTTGTTCTCTATCTTAAAGTATTAAGTATTGATATGGTATGTAATTTTCTTTTATTAAAATCATCATTTACATATTATTTATATAGTTTTTATTGATAAATATGTTTTGATTTTTCTTATGGATATTTTTCATAAGAAGATAATTGTTTGGAAGTATTTTTAATGTTAGGACCAAAATGAAGAATGTGCCATCACATTTTTATGGTTATTAATAAATATGTTTTATCTTTGATTATATTTTCTTACTAATGTCATTGTAGGAGGGAGAAGTGTAATTCCATATAGAATTTAGAGTTCCATAAATATTAACAAAGTTCAAATGTTAAGTAGGATTTTTTAGAATTTTTTTTAAAGCTATATATATAAATCATAGAGTTTTTATTCAAAACTTTATCAAATAAGCATTAATTTATTTATTATTAGTCATTTCATTAGTTCTATGTAAAACAATTGTAATTATATGTTTAATTATAAACTAATTATAAGATTTTAACAACTTATAAATTAATTATAAAATTCTTATAATTCTAATTATAAGATTTTAACAACTATTTTGATCATTACTTCGTAAAAAAGTTTTAATTATAGTTTACATAAAACAATATTAACTTATTTATTATCACTTATATGAGTAGTAATTATATTTTAGATAAAACAATATTAGTTTAATTATTATGAGTATACTCTCTAATACATGCGGCCATAAACCATTCCCTGAAGTCTCCAACCCAATAAGCGGTAATTTTTTCTCATTCCTTATCATTGAACAATTGAAATTAGAATTTTAACATTTTTTTTATAAAAGTGATGAAAATGTTTATATTTTAAACTGGATAAACCGTAAACAAGGCTTGGATAAAGCGTATACCTCATTACACGATGCAAAATGCTCCCATGCACGTGGCTCACACATTGCAAAAACATCTTCATATTTTTGTAAAGAATGCCACATTGTCTATATATTTTCTTCTTTAATGATATAATAACACACAGTTGGAAATGGTTATAAGAAATGGAGGGAAATGGTGAGCTTTCAAACTCATTTTTTGTTCGGAATGGGAGATCCCTATAGAACGAGGAGAACTTTCTATAGCTATTGCCACTAAATCAAACGAATTCATGTTGAATAGGACATTTATATCAAATTTACTATAGATTTACGGTTCTCTTTCTGGGTGATCAATCACGTAAAGGGTGACCAAGGGTTCTTAGGAATGTAGCATTGAAATCTGAACATAGTCAATAGATTTAAAAAATAGAGTGATCGAATTTACTATAGAATTACGATTTTTTTTCTGGGTGATCAATCACGTAAAGGGTGACCAAGGGTTCTTAGGAATGTAGCATTGAAATCTGAACATCGTCAATAGATTTAAAAAATAGAGTGACAGAGGTATAATAATGGTGAATAAACTGCCCAAAGTTAGAACAACTCAAACAAGAACAGCTGATAAGCCACCACAATGAGGAGCAGTAGCAGCTATTGCGTCAAATCAAACCATAGCATATATTAGCATTCCCTGTTCAGTGGTTTTACAAGTTTGGATATGTTTAATTAATTACTTGATATACATTTATGGAATCATATTTTTTTGTCAAAGATACATTTCTATAATGCATAGATAAAGCCTAGATGTTTTTTAAAATACAAAAACATGTAGAAAAAATAGCACTTAAAATATCTTGAATTTCAAATTCCACCAATGCTAAACCCATAATCCTATACAATTATTTTCCCACATAACCAATGTATCTAATACAATATTGTCAATAATGATTCATGCTATACTACCATCCAATTTTAGTTCCTACTATACCTTCAATATTGTACCCTCTTTGGAGAAATTATTTTAAACATAACCAATGTGTCTAATACAATATTGTCAATAATGATTCATGCCATACTACCATCCAATTTTAGTTCCTACTATACCTTCAATATTGTATCCTCTTTCGAGAAATTATTTTAAATATTGAGAGCCTCCACGATATTAGAATGGGTTTACATAATTAATTTGCATACAATTTTACTCAATAGATAAAACTTTTGAAACCCATTGCAATAAAAATTTGAAATGTCATCAAAAGTGCTCCTTTCCCACTTTAAACATTCCTTATTAACCATAACTGAGATACACCAATATACAAAATGATAGAACTAAGAATGATAACCACTACTTCAAATTGTTATAAGAGTTGTATTCAATCTTAAGCTCCACACATAAAGGCATGTCATCAAAAAGTAATTTATTTAATCTTCCCATTCTTTAAAAAGATTGTAGGTATATACTAATTTCTTTATATATCATAGTATAGTATAGCCTTTGTGTAATATCTCAAAACTCTTGTAAATTATTTTTAGTTTTCTTTGCGTAGGGTAAATTTCAATAGTAAATATTCACACTATCTCAATTAGTATCATGAGGCATTGATGTTGCTCACACAAGATAAAAAGGCTGTGACATTGTAAGAGGAAAGTAAAACAATTTTACATGGAAATTAAATGCCATGGGTTGAGCTCAACAAAATATTTAACCTTTAAAACTAGCCATACTCTACTTAACATGGGGAATTGTTTAACAACCCAAGAAGTGGGAAAAGAGGAAGATAGAAGGTATGAGGTATGAACTCTTGTGAAAACTTATTTAGGAAAAGAAAAAGAAACCAAGCATATTGTTATGAGCACTCGAAGGTATCGAGGTGTTAGGAATGACCAAGAATTTTTCCTTCACAAAATCAACTAAGGGGTAGAAACTAAGAAAATCATTAGTTGGCCTATACTTGGGACGTTTGTGGACATATCCTAGTTGATTTCCAACTCAGCAATGTTTTCTATAATGGATAAGTTATCTATCTCTTCCTACAAAGTTTGAGATGTAGGCACAACCTTGTAACATCCCCTTCAGGCAATCCGATGATCGGGAAGGGACATTAACCAAATTCAGTCTCTCAAATTTCACCGCCAATGCCATAATACGAATTTCAATGTATAAAATGTCTGTAGAAACCTAAAATAACCATACAAAGCATAATTGAACTCTATCTACACACATCTAGCATGCAAATACAAGCATAAACATGATATCCATTATATAAAACCATTTCAGATTCAAATGCATGCGAATATTTTTCTTTATCCAATGCAAATCCAAGAAACTGACTATGCCAAAGCGATTTTCCACCCAAGCATAGGCATGTTGTCTAGCATATGCACTTGCTGCTGGGAGGCCACCCCCAAGATAGGATATGAGGCCACCAGGAAAAAGGAAACACCTATAGGATTCTCTCTCTCATTCCACAACCCATTCTGCTCTCTATGCTTATCCAAATTCTCATACAATATGGGTCTCACTCATCCCTCACATCCTTGGCTTCCACAATACCTACCCCACAAAATGCCCTTCTTGGCTCAGGCATCCCCTTCGCTGATCCACAGTTGTCTTGGGAGATCCATCTTGCCATGTGCATCTAGTGTTGGTTGTGGAGCCTAATCTTCCAGTCTCATAGATGATATTGGCTCAGCCGTGCACCCTGGAGGATTGCACACTCATTTTGCATTTTTTGGGGTTCGGGGGAAACGCCGCCTGAGTCATGGGGGTGCGAGGGTGGAGCCTCCACGAACGGGGGTAGCGCCCCCAAGAAAAAATTTTGGACTGTTTTCGCCAGCTGTTTACGGGCCCATGGTTTTGGGTATCCCATGGTATTTTCCCATTGTATTTTCCCTATAAAATAAAGACATTGTAATACGGATAGGGTTGAGGTATTAGGTTTTATGCATTATAAAGATGTCTGAGATCATGAAGAGAGACTCTGAGACAGTGAAGAGGAAGTGCAGCGGTTGTGTTGCAGGTTGTATCCCTTCACTTTGTTGGATGGTATAATAATAAGGAATGGAAACTTTAGTGCGGACATTGCCCATGTTGGGTGAACCACGATACATCTGTGTCTCTCTTGTAATGTGTATGTGTGATTATATTTTCATTTCTGTTTATTGTTATTTCTCTGCGATCTTGTTTTTCTAACAATTGGTATCAGAGCCGAAGGTCTATTTGGCAGATAAACACGTAGGAAGCTAGGGTTTCTGGTTCGAGTGGGAGCAATGGCAGAAGAAGGAAAGTTTAAGGTCAAGAAGTTTAACAGCCAAAAATTCCAGTTATGGAAGATGCAAATGGAGGACTATCTATACCAGAAGGATCTGTTCCTACCATTGGGAGGAAGAGCAAAGCAGCTGGCAGCTATGAAGGATGAAGAATGGGAGGTTCTTGAAAGAAAGGCACTGATAACAATACAGTTGTCCCTGGATTCGTTGATGGCTTTCAATATCTAAAAAGAAACGGCAACGAAGGGTTTAATGAGTGCACTGGGTAAGATGTATGAAAAACCCTCCGCCTTCAACAAGGTATTTATAATGAAGCATTTATTTAATATGAAGATGTCTGAAGGTGGATCTGTTACTAATCATTTAAATGACTTTAATACGGTTACAAATCAACTAAGTTCTGTAAGTGTGAAGTTTGATGATGAGGTTAGGGGTCTTATAATCTTGTGTTCATTGCCAGAAAGCTAGAATAGCTTGGTCATGGCTGTAAGTAACTCTATCTCTGGTTCAAACAGCTTGAAATTTGATGATGTTATTGGTGTTATTCTTAGCGAGGAAATGCGAAGAAAAAGTACAGGTGAGACATCAGGTAATGCGTTAACCATGGAGAGAAGGGGAATACAAAAGGAGAGCGGAAAGAGCCAAGGTAATCATGGCAAGTCTAAAACGGGCATATCCAATTCCAGAATGAGAAAAATAGAGTGCTAGAACTGTGGAAAGAAAGGACATCTGAAGAAAGACTACAGATCTCTAAAGAAGAAAGGAGATGCACAGCAGGAAACTACCCAGGAAGCAAATGTAGCAGGTGATGTGTTACAAGATGCTTTGATACTTTCATTAGATAATACTAGTGATTATTGGGTAGTAGATTCAGGGGCTTCATGTCATGCTACACCCCATAGGAAATATTTTCATGATTATGTTCCAGGTGATTTTGGACATGTTTTATTGGGTGATGATGAGCCATGTAAAATTGTTGGAATGGGTAAGGTATAGATAAAATTTAAGAATGGAATTGATTGGATGTTGAAAGATGTTAGGCATATTCCTGCTATGAAAAGAAATCTGATCTCAACAGGGCAGTTGGGGGATAGGGGCTGTCTATCTACATTTGGAGAAAAGTGGTGGAAGATCAGTAAAGGATCAATGGTGATAGAAAAAGGATATAGGGTAGGTATGTTGTATTTATGTCCTCATAATATTGACCATTCTATCTCTTTAGCTTCCACATGAACAAATACAACATTGTGGCATCATAGGCTTGGCCACATGAGTGAGAAGGGGATGAAGATTCTCCACTCAAGGAAGTTGCTGCCAGATTTGAAGCAAGTAAGTTTGGAATTCTGTGAAAACTGTGTTTATGGAAAATATAAGAGAGTCATATTTCTCAGGGTTGGGAAACAAAAGAAGAATGAAAAGTTAGAGCTTGTGCATACAGATGTATGGGGATCGGCTCAGGTACAATCTCTTGGTGGCTCTCATTATTATGTTATATTTATTGATGATGCAACTAGGAAAACTTGGGTTTATTGCATTCTATAGAAATCTGATGTGTTTGCTACTTTTAAGAAGTGGAAAGCTTTGGTTGAGAATGAGACAGGAAAAAGGTTTAAGTGTCTCTGATATGACAATGGAGGTGAGTACTGCAGCAAAGAGTTTGATAATTACTATTCATACCATGGGATTCATAGAGAGAAGACAATCCCAATAACACCACAAGAAAATGGTGCGTCAGAAATGATGAATAGAATGATCATGGAGCGTGCTAGGTGTATGAGATTGCATGCAGGGTTGCCCTTACAGTTTTGGGCAGATGCTGTAAATACTACTGTTTATTTAATAAACAGAGGGCCTTCAAGTGCTTTGGATGGTGGTATTCCAGAGGAGGCATGGACAGGTAAAAAGGTAAACTACTCATTTCTGAGAACATGTGGTTGTGAATCATTTGTCCATACTGATAAAGAAAATAGAACAAAGCTTGGAGCTAAATCCAAGAAATGCGGCTTTATTGGATATGGGGTTGATGATTTTGGTTATCATTTATGGGATTATGGAAATCACAAAATCATTAGAAGTAGAGATGTCATATTCAATGAAAAGTTCGTGTATAAAGATCAATTGCAGGGAAAGAAAAAATAAAAGGAAAACACAAAGTACACAGTACTTGATGGAATTGAAAAAAATGAAGCTCCAAAGGTTCTAGAAAATCAAGAACAGCAGCAAGTACCTGAAACCCCTGCAAGTGTAAGAAGATCTACCAGGTTAAGTAGACTCCCTGAACGATACTCTCCTTTGATGTATTATTTATTGATGACTGATGCTGGTGAACCAGAATGTTATGAAGAAGTAATGCAGGTAGAAACTAGGAAGAAGTGGGAGCAAGGAATGAATGAGTAGATGGACTCATTGGTAGGAAACTAGACTTGGGATTCGGTTTAGTTTCCTGCTGGTAAAAGAGCATTGCAGAACAAATGGATTTACAGGTTGAAGGAAGAAGAACGAGGTAAGAAGTGGTATAAGGCCCGACTTGTTGTAAAGGTGTTTGCACAGAAGAAACGTATAGATTTTGATGAAATATTTTCTCCTGTTGTTAAAATGACTTCAATTAGGACTATCTTAAGTCTAGTGGCAATAGAAGATTTGCATCTTGATGAGGTCAAAGGTAAGGAGAACTTGGTATGCAGGTTGAAAAAGAGCTTGTATGGATTGATGCAAGCTCCAAGGCAGTGGTATTTAAAATTTGACAGGTTTATGACAGAACAAGGTTATAGTAGATGTCAATCTGACCACTGTGTTTATTTCAAGAGGCTAGATAATGGAAGTTATATTATCTTGTTATTGGGTCTAACATGTAGGATAGAAATTTACTCAAAAGGAAGCAAGCTAATTCATTTGCGATGAAGGATTTGGGTGCTACAAAGCAAATCCTTGGTATGAGAATAACAAGAGATAGGAAAAATCGCAAATTGACATTGTCTCATGGTGAGTACATACAAAAGGTGTTGGAGAGGTTCAAAATGCAGAATGCAAAACCAGTTAGTACACCTTTGGCCATCTATTTCAGTCTAAGTAAGGAAATGTATTCCAAGACACAGGAAGAGATAGATTACATGTCTAATATTCCCTATCAATCAGTAGTTGGTAGATTGATGTATGCCATGGTGTGTACAAGACCAGATATTGCACATGTAGTGGGAGTTGTGAGCAGACATATGAACAATCCAAGTAAAGAGCATTGGAAGGAAGTACAGTGGATTCTTAGGTGTTTGAAAGGTACTACCACTCAGGAATTATATTTTGGAGGTTCAGACACTGTTCTACAGGGATATGTTGATGCAGATATGACAACTGACAAGGCTAGCAGAAGGAGCACCACAGGGTATGTGTTTACTCGAGATGGAACAATAGTAAGCTGGATTTTGAAACTGCAGAAGGTTGTTGCACTTTCAACAACGGAAGCAGAGTATGTTGATATTACAGAGGCTAGTAAAGAGATGATTTGGTTGCAGAGGTTTATGGAGGAAGTGGGTAAGAAGCAGAAGGATAACAGGTTGTATAGTGACATCCATAGTGCCATTCATCTTGCAAAGAAATCAACATTCCATTCCAGGACTAAACATATACAGCTCAAGTACCATTTCATATGCTCTGTTTTGGAAGATGAACTATTGAAGCTGGAAAAGATACATACTAGCCAGAATCCTGCAGACATGTTCAGAAAGGTAGTGACCAGAGAGAAAATGAGTTTGTCACCTACCCAATTTTTTAGAATAATTATTTTCTACTATTATCCTTTTTGCAAAAATACTTTGTTTTAAATTATAATTACAAGTTTGTAATTATGACCAAGTAAGTCAAAAATGAATGTAATGACTTATTATTATTATTTAATAAATAAAAATGGGAGACAAACACTCAAGAAAGCTGTTACAAGAGTGTCCACTGGCCCTCTAGGAGGAATGGAAGCTGCTGGAAGGATTGGGACAGATGGCAGCATTTGCACTCTACCATTAGTTGTTGGTATGGAACAACCCCCCCTAATTTTGTGGCACTTCCCCCTTTAGGTGGAGGGAGGTGAGCAAGTAGCTCACTAATGACAAATTAATTACAAAAGACCTAAGCATCCTATAAAGGGAAATTCGAATTGAGTAGGAAGCTCTTACAATGTTTTCTGCAGAAACATTCCTCATGCTCATCAAATGATGGCTGAGAGATTCGAATAGGGGAGGTTGTGGAGAGTGCAAGTATAAGTCTGCAAATGTTATGAGAAGGACAGACCAGAGGTGTTGGTGCTGATCCCATTGATTACTAAGCCTGTAAGGCTGGATATATATATTTTATTGCTGTTGCAAGTAGAAGTCTTAAGCTGCAGAACCTTCTTCCTCCTAGTGGATCAGTGGATAGGATCGGGGGTCCTAAGGCAGACATCTTGGCTGCTTGGGAGCAGGTTGGGTGGAACAGGTTTCTTGAGTAATTTGTTCCTCCCATCACACTCAGGTTCTATTCTTTTGTGTTTTATTTTTCAATCATATGAATGCTCTCAGAAAATGGCTTAGCATTGTTATTTAATAATCAATAGTAGAAAACGTCAGATCCTAATTAATTTAGATTTGTTGAACTGATAAAATGACTCCTCTGCATTTTCCCCCATGTGTGGAGTTGCCTCGTACTCCAGTACAGAGAGGTAGAATTAAATCTGCCCAGTTAAAAGTGAAACCTAGCATGCATCTAAATATCTAAACCAAAGACCACCCATGCACAGACCTATGTTTATCATGCATCTTATATTTTAGCATCTCTATATTAGATCCTCGCATGCAATGTTTTTACTGTTCAAATCTGTATGCTGAACTACCTACCAGAAACTAGTCATAGTAATAGGTTCTTTTCTTATTTCTGAAGGTGAACATTGTGTTAACAACTAAGGTTACTAATCTTTAATAATTTCTTCAAATAAAATAACACCATGCATTCTGTTTAACCATATTCCCGCTTTACTATTTTCTTATGGTTTTTAGAATCTGATCGACCTTATAGAAAATATTGTCTTCACTATATTATCTTGTATAGAAAGAAAGAAAGATGCTGTGTTAACTTATCCCTTCATCAGAAGTCCAAAATTGGATGAATACAAGAACATATAGAATAGAAAAACTGTTATATTAATAAGCAATCAAATTAATTGACGAATGCACTGTCATTTTCTCTTTTTTTGGATTATCAATTGCATGTGATAGAATTTACATCACAGAACACCAATTTATTCAAAGCAAGGACAAACATAGCATTATTGAATTGACAGATTAAATTACAGTATCTCTACACCCAAACTGGGGTTAACATGTTCTCATTACATTATTATTTATAAACATTTGACAGCTACAAAATCAAGGGTTTTCATTACCATAGACAATCTAACTATAGAATCAAGAGTTAATATTCTTGTTCCTTTAAAACATCATTATAGACAAGCAGATTTCATTCACATCGATAGGCTAGGGTTTAGCATTATCATAGTTGTATTCAAACAAAACCAATACCCTTTTATTATTGGATTATAGCCACTGTTTAATAAAAAAAACTTAGACATGCCCTTCGTTCCTTGGATCAGAGTTCAAGAATGAGGAGATCAAAACACCATACGTAGACATGAAAACCCCAAATATCTTAAACAAGATTTTAGATACAGATACAAAAACGAGAAGTTCAAATCACCAAACATAGCCATTAAACCTTAGATAACTATCGTTTCCATTTAAATTATCAGTGGTTGCACCCTACGTTCGCCACATTCTTTTTCCGAAGGTTCCATTCGAAATCCCATGCCATTTACACACACTACTAATGCTGAAACAAAATTACAGTCAATGTATCTCCTTTTTTTTCATCAACCCAGAAGTACCAAAACGATATACATAAAACGTAAAGTTGTAAGACTCTTTCAAACACGAGGGTTCAACCATACCAAACTCATCGAACCCAGGAATGCACGGCCATATATTGTAAAACATTTACATCACCTACTCTATCAACAAAACTTAAAACTGTAAGTTTCCCAATTGCTGCAGGCGAGACAAAAGCCACTGCCGCGAAGGCATGCTACCAACATTTGCTCATCTAGTCCAATTCCAGCAGAACCACTAAGGAGGGATACCACTGAAGATTACTTGTGGGATCGCTTTAGTTCTTTTCCCCATCAATTGTTCCGGCACCCTATTGCTCGCTGAGGGTTACCTACCAACAACCATACACTAAGTTAAGTATCGGATCATGAGGTAGTAATGCATGCAACAAAAGATAATTTGAAAACCCTTGTAGCATTAGGATACCTGAGTCGTGACAGAGATTTGACGAAGGTAGCATCCATCCACTGTGAAGGATAAGCACTTAGTTCAAAGGCCATGATGGGGGATACCTCCCGAAAAACTCACAACTTCTTCAAAAACCCCAGACTTGCAAGCTACTACAACGCCACAACATAAGCACTCATCCCACCTGTAGATTGCTACACAAATCGTTTCCAGACTTGGCTTCCACGGATAACAATTAATCACAGACCAAAGGTTGCTGCCGGTCTCAGGATCGAGCCCAAGGGATGCTAGAAAAACATTGAAACCCTAAGTGCCTCTCAGCCGGTTGGTCTCACCTCCCAAACCCTACCACCGAACAATGACCAAGAACGTTACAAGAATCCATAAGTTACGCTAGGGTTCAGATCATCCCAATACACAAAAATAAACGGCGGAGTTCCACTTTCATTAAGACACGTTGGAGGGTTGCAGGAGTAGCATTAAATTGCTCATCTACTTCCCAAGCCACGAGGTGGCCATTTCTGTTGACAACAGAGCAAGAGGCCGTTACAACTCAGTTTCCAAACCTCATCACTCGCCGAATCATCCATCAAAATTTACACGTAACAATATCATTAACTCGGTGGCCAGGCAATGTAATTGCAAAACGCAATCATTTAATACACCCTCAATTCGTACGTAGGCTTTTACAGGGCCATCATTCCACCTGCCAATCCATATGAATCATCGTTAATAGCATCAACATATAAATATTATCAATGTATAACGATTACCGATAGCATATAACGAAGGTCTCATATGATTCCATATCATCAATTTCGAAACACACTCATAGCACATGAATATCCACCAAGGTCGCGAGCAATCATACAGCATGGATTGACTTAGCCCATCACATAAAGTCTATTATAAAGTTCACCATAGGGATCATTGTAGAGCTCTTAAAGCTTGTTCACACCATAAGTTATATCAACAAACCGTTAGGGTATGGTTGCCACCCAAGAACCCATCACATTCATTGCACGGTAGGGTATTAATGCTTAAAGCATCACCATTTTAATCGCTCGGGTAATAGAGACCAGAATCACCTTATCACTCATTCCATAGTATGCTTAGGACCATGTACCCTTCTCCTAAACCTATCACCATCAAAATTTATAAAAGAATTACTTAACAGCCGCAAGTCATTTCTGGAATGACCATACGTAAAGTCGTCAACACTTAACAGAAACATTCCTAACAAACACGCCTTGAGATAAATGTTATCTGCAGTCTTTGAGATAGACAGGTTCATCTTACAGAATTGGAAGGAGACCATACCTGTAGCATCGTAATTAATACGCAGTTTTTATTGATAACACAGTTATTAAACCCTTTGAGTTATTATCGCTATCTCTTACCTGCGAATCTGCGCACGGAGGACGACTAAAATGCTTTAGGTGAATAGCTAAGTAACCCTCGAGGCACCTCGTGGGACCCCTTTCATCATCATCCAAAAAAATTAAACTATCAGCACCCGTCGAGAATAATTATGTTTTCCTAATGCATCCGAATTTTCAATCATTCCAACATTTAAATAAGAACATAATCATTAATTGGATTTCATGACGCCATCAGAAGACAAAAAGACACAACCATTAAATTGTTTCTACCAAGCGACACATTTATTAATTGTTGCTTATTGAATATTATTACTTCTGCTTTTTACAATATTAGCTTTTTATGGCGATTTAAATTTTTTTAAATTTTTATGAAAATATCGGGATGTTACAGAATTCTTGCTCGGTTTTAGTTGGCCTTCTAGCATGAAGGTGAACAGGAGAAATTTTCCAAGTCCAAGTCCAGTAGCGGTGGAGTTGCTATGATTAGTCTCCAAGTGGGAGATTGTTGGTTATGGAGCTAGATATTCCAGTCTCATAGATGATATTGGCTCGGACGTGCACCCCGGAGGACTCTACACTCATTTTGAATTTTTTGGGGTTCGGGGGCAGCGCCCTCGAAAAATGGGGTTTGGGGGCAATGCCTCTAAGAAAAAAATTTGGGGCTATTTTCGCCAACTGTTTACGGGCCCATGGTTTTGGGTATCCCGTGGTGTTTTCCCATTGTATTTTCCCTAATTGCCATCGTAGATCGATTTAACCTCTTACTCTTCGGGGATTCAGAAGGTTGACCTCCTCGGTGCTTCTTAGCAACAGCTGATGTACCCACCAGCATGTTGGTGACCTCAGCTCCAAGATCAACAATGGCTGATGATGTACATTCTTGTTCAACAACAGCCAGAATAAACAGAGATTCTACTTCACTACTAATGTCGACAGGCTCGAATTCACCTAGCCTACCTCAATACTCCTTGGTATATACTCAGCAGCAAGTAGCTCAGAGCACTACCACACTCCACAACAATACTGCTTTCTCATTCTGTCATGTCTTCCTACCGACGCAATGGCATACTTATAGTATTTCCCTAAATCCACCCTAATCATGAGTGAAATTTGCATTAACTCAACCAAATCCTTGTATTAATGAGAGAAATCCACCGACGATATTGTCCTCCCCTCGACCGTATCTTCCATTAATGCCCATAATTAAAACGCGCCGTTAATTAACTATCTCTACTTTTGAAATTTATTACTGATCTGACCGGACCTCCATAGATCGCTGACTGTGCCAAAATTGGAGTAGAAGCCTCCCTGCTGTCGCATACCTTCTTCTGTTGGTGTGCCATCTGTCACCAAGCATCCTGCAACAATCATCATCATCCATTCATTTTTATTTTTTTTTAACCCAATGCGATTCAGACATCGCACTACTCCGAGCCCCCACGATAGGGCTTCAATCTGTGACCATTTACCAACTTGGGGAGCATCCCCCCATCCAATCGCTGCAACTGAACTGTGCCTCCTAAAGTAATATTATTGATGCGGTAGGGACCCAGCCAGTGCATCTGCAACTTTCCTGGATGTTTTATAAACTTACTGTCGTACAATAGCACCAAGTTGCCTTGCTGAAACTGCTTGTTTTTAATGTGGCGATTATGCCATGCCTTCTGGCGATCCTTCTCTACTCCTTAATGAAATCCAACAATAAATCGATCTTCTTCGAGCTCCAACAATTGCGCTATATGCCCATCTAATGCGGAAACATCATCCATACCTGTAATAGCCGCAATGCGTAGACTTGGGACAATATACTCCATCAGCATAATTGATTCCTTCCCATATACTAGCTTGAAAGGTGTCTGACCCATCAACCTTTTACATGTGGTGCGATAAGCCCATAATACCGCTGGAACTTTCAAATCCCAGTCATCGCAGTTTGCATTGCACACTTTTGTTAATGCATGCTCTAATACCTTGTTAAATGCCTCGACCGTCCCGTTCGCATGTGGGTGATAGGGTGTACTCTTCTTATGCTGTATCTGCAATTCCTCCGTCAATGCACTAATAGTGCGGTTGAGAAAATGGCTTCCTTGATCACTCAGCAATATCTTGGGGCAGCCAAAACAAGTGATAATGTGATCAAACAAAAATTGAGCGGCTGTTGCTGCGAAACAATCAACTATGGGCATGGCCTTAGCCCATCGGGTCAAATACTCTGTCACTGTAATGATGTATCGTGCACCCATACGTTTCCCTGATGGATTAATCGGCCCCACAAAATCCACAACCCATTTCTCGAATGGTTGCAATGTTAATTGAGGTAGTAACGGCATCTCATCGCGTCTGGACGGTTTGCCAGTTCATTGACAAACATCGCAAGACCGTGCATAGTCTGTGGCATCATTATGTAATGTGGGCCACCAAAGCCTTGAACGCAACACCTTTCGGGAAGTCACCTGAACGCCATAATGTCCTCCTATGACTCCGCCATGTGCTTCAGCCAATATCTGCACTTGCTCGTGCGGAAAGACACATCTGCGCAAGATCTCATCGGCACCCAATTTATACAACTCTCCGGCGATCAGTTGAAAGTCAGCAGCCTTAACGACCAATTGATTCTTCTGTGGAGTGGTAAAGTCATCAGGTGCAGTGCTGGTCACCAAGAACCGAAGGATGTCATCAAAGTAGTGATCGACAACGGCCGCATGGAACAGCTGGGCATCTGGAAACCCATCTTCGATATTAGTTGGTTCCTCCCTTGTGTCAATCCGTAACAGATGATCTAGTCCAGCATTCAATCACCCTAGCTTCACAACGACTTCGAAATCAAACTCCTGAAACAAAAGTAGCCATCAGCAAATCTTCCCCCCCAACATAGGCTTATTGACCAAGTATTTTAATGCAGAATGATCAGTAAACATTTTAAAGTGCCCACCCAACAAATAATGCCTGAATTTTTGCAGCGCGTAAACCATGGCCAGTCCTTCACGTTCTGTGGTAGTGTAATTGTGTTCTACCGATGACAGTATCCGGCTGGAAAAAGCAATAGGATGATCAATGTCCCCTTCGCCTGGTTGAGCCAATACAACACCTAGTGCAACCGATGCAGCATCAATGTGGACATGGAATTCCTTACTCCAGTCCAGAAAAACCAAGATTGGAGCCGACGCCATCTTCGTTTTGAGTGTTTCGAAACTTTCCTGACATTCCGGATTCCACTAGAATGCCGCATCCTTTTTCAACAACTTCTCCATAGGGGCAGTAATCGCAGCATACCCCCTAATAAATTTGCGATAATATCCTGTGTGACCCAAGGTCGTGTGCAACTGCTTAACCGTAGTCGACGGTTGCAACCCCAAAATAAGCGCAATCTTGGCTAGATCGACCAACAATCCTTGCTTACACACAATATGACCCAGCAATATCCCAAAAGGAGCACAAAAAATACATTTCTTCAAGTTTAGCGATATCTGGTACTGTTGGCAGCGCTCAAGCATTAACCACAGATTAGCCAAATGATCGTGAACCAATCCATAAACAATCCAATCATCCATATATACCTGCAGAAACTTCTAAATAAAATCTTTAAACGCGGCAACAACGACCCGGGAAAATATCGCAGGTGCATTCTTCAACCCGAGTGGCATAACCATGTACTAAAAGCAACCCCATTCAGTAACAAACGTTGTCTTATGGCGATCCTCCTTGGCAATGCGAATCTGATGATAGCCAGAGAATCCATCAGTGAAAGTGTACATCTCCTGGCCACCCACTCCTTCAAGTACTTCATCAGTAAATGTGGTCGGAAAGGGATCATGCAAGCAAGCATCGTTCAACTTCCGCAAGTCGACACAAATGTGCACTTCGCCTATTTTCTTGTCCTACACCACCATAGGACTGATCCATTCTGACTCTTCCACAGTTTCGATGATACCAGCATCCAGCATCCGATCAAGTTCTTCCCTGACTTTTTCTTTATGTCGTGGGTTGAGTCAATAAGGTCGTTGTTGGACTGGCTTAGCATCTGGTTTCAACGGAATCCTCATCTCTCCTAAATCACCCAGGATGCCCTTCATTTCGGAAAACTTCATGGGAAACACATCTTGGAATTCATGCAGTAACTCGGTAACTTCACTCATCATCTCATCATCCCAATAATCTCCTACATTAGCAAACTTCGGAGTAGCTTCAGTGCCGATATTTGTTTTGCGAAGCTGCAATGATTGATTGAACGGGTTACTTGGCGCAATATGTGGTACCACATCATGACTTCCTTCAGATTCGGGAATGTTAATATTCTGGGGGTCATCATCATCCTCTGGCCATCCACTGACGTTGAAACACTCCATGAGAGACTGCATCTTCCTGCGGGTGTGCGGGTCAACAGAGCATTTCACCAGAACAACCTGAAATATCACATCGCGGATGAGCTGTAGGGAATTATGGACATCAGGGTTGGCATCCGCAAATGTGAAGGTATGAGTGAAACAGATCGTTAACTCCCCCGATGTGGTAATATCTCGGCGTAACTCGGTTGCAGTATACCACGAACGTGGTATCTCTTCCAAAGTATGGACAAAAGCATGAACCCACTTGTCTCTGGGTCGCGTGATCCACAACCGTTGACACTCCATCACATGATCACCAGGATCAGTTTGGCCATCATACTTGCCAGTGTGATAAACCTCAGTATTTCCAAATCAGACCATCATCAACCTTCGACATTGTGACCAATCTTTAATAAATTTCTTATGCGTTGCCCACCAGAGTGTTGGAGCAGCCTTCAGTGCTTCCTCCAAGGCAAGCAGTCACTGTGGTTCTAGAACACGGTCTTCAAATTCTGCTAAAAAGGTGTCTAATCCAGGAAACCCCTCATAGATAGTCAAGGTGATCGTTTCTGTCACGACACGACATAAAGATTCCGTAACTAAACCAGACTTCAAAACTGATACTTCATGTATGCGATTCTGACAATGTTCCAATGCATCATCAGAGTCGGAAGACGCAGAGCTCTCATTGCACCACTCCAACACACCATGAACAGTGGGATGAATGCAATCCTCTGAAATATTAAATGCGTGATCCAAACTAGTGTGATCGTCGTCTTTGACAGGCTCAACATATCCGCATCCTTCAGCTAGATCCAACGGAGTGATAACTCAAAAATCGTGGTTCTCAAAAGTCATCATGGGCTTCCTGAAGTTGATTACAGCTCCACTATCATTAGCCCATCCTATCCCCAATAGCGTAGGATAGGAGCTTCCTCCATCAACTACCTCAATGACATCAAGGTCGGCATAAGACTTCATTCCCTTGATATCAATTGTGAGCTGCGAAACTCGCCCAATAGGTGTAACCTTCGCATGGTTAGCCAACCGGAGCTGCCCAGGAGACCAGCTCAATGGGGGACTCCCCATTTTCTACCACACCTACTTGGTTAAGATGTTCACATCCGAACCAAGATCAAGAATTACAGAATCAACATCATAATCTATGATTTGAATATTCATTCGCATTTCCTTGCCAGTCTTCCCTCGCTGTAAAGAGTTTACTGCCGACTCCTGCCGTCTTTTTGGAAGTCACTACAGCCATCCCTCAATCTCAACCAGAGAAATCGGGTCTCGTGCTAATGACAAACAGCCTTCAAGGAACTTCTGCGGTATTCCTGGTGGTGGTCGATTGGAATATGACGTAGCATCAACGATAAGTGGCATATCGCAAACAACAGCCTTACCGTGATCTTTATCCAAAGTGCAACGTTCCTCCATGAACGTCTCCCGCTCTGCATCAATGTCCAAATTTACCGTCTTTTGACCAGACAAGCGAATTAGCGGTCGCGAACCATCTTCCCGTGTTGTTTTACCTCCACGAGTGACAACAGGCACTGAAGCATCTTGCGGTCGCGGTTCTGTAGAAATAGTCACAATATTAGCACCCTGTGTCTGGTTCTGCTGCAGATTTCCTGGTTGATTTACATTTGGATTAGCGTTCGGGGGTGGTCGTGGGGGCTGGTTCTGCACTGGTTGCTATGTCGGGTTCTACACTGGTTGCTGTACTGGGTTCTATAGCTGCGGAGTGTTTCCATCCTGCCATCTGGCAATCAACTACGGACAATTATCAACTGTATGATCATTACCAAAACAAAACGTATAATGATTCTGCAGTAGTGGGCAGTCATGCTGATAATTCCCCCATACCGCACAGTGGTAACATTGAACAGGTCCATGACCACCTCGGCCTCCTCCTCCACGACCAAATCCACCACCGCATCTGCCCCTGTAGCCTCCCCGATAGCCGCCCTACTGCTGATACTGAGGTTGGTTAAACTGCTACTGCATGGGTGCTGGCGGCATTCTTGGCCCTTGTGGTGCATACTGCAGTTGTTGCACATACTGGATGCGAGGTGTTCACCGGTGTATATTGCGGCACAAACTGCTGTGGTTGCTGCTACTATGGTACAAACTGCATCTGTGCTTGAGGCATCGGTTGATCTACCTGCGGCTGTAGCAGTGCAACATGCTGATCATCTTTGACATAGAATGCATCACATATTCTCTCCTGTAGCAACCCATATGCACGACAATCCTTGTCATCATGTCCTACCGACTTACAGAAGGTGTAATACAAATTTTGTGGAGTTGTGACCATTTTCTGCATATACGGACAACTATCATGACCGTGCCCAAACACTTGGCAGACACGACACCACAGCATACTGCCGCCATTCAACGGATTGGATGCACCTGAGACCAAATAGTTACGAAAATCTCGGCAATCATCTTTCGCATGTCCCTCTCATCGACATCACGTACACCATACTTCATCGCGCTGTTCTTTGTTCTTCTTTAAATCTTGCAATTGTATAGTTAGGTTAGCAAGCTATGTCTATATCTGTGACATCCCAGCTACATTATCTCCAATTGGTGATGCCTCCAATCGCATTGCAATATCCAAAGCTTCGCTAGGTGTCGATATGTTTTGTTGCATCAACGGCAACCAAATATGGGGTAGCAGTGCCGCGATGAACCATTCTTTATGTTGGACAGCACTCATATCAAAACTAACCTTTGCCATCAATGTCTTGAATCGCTGGTCGAAGTCCCATACCGTCTCATTGGGATACTGCTTAATTTCCTTCAATTCAGTAATACACTGGGCCTCTGACTTAGGTCATCTAAATTCAGGAATCAGCCCATCCCAAATTTCATTCAATGACTTATCTGGCATCCTCGTAGGGACTAAGACAAATTTCATGAACCAATCTAATGCATGACCTCGCAGCGTCGTGGCCAACTGTCCCTTCTTAACATCGGCATCAGTGATCTGTTTCACGGTCCAGACCGCTTCACACAAAAACCAATATTGCTCTGGATTATCTGTCGCACTGCCATGGAACAACGGTAGCTTAGCATCATTTCCCGCCATCTTGGGCTTCCTTCCTCCTGTCGCTATATTACTATTACCAATTAACTTTTGTGGCGTCGATGCACTTCGATGGTGTCGAAGTAGTTTTTCTTGATTGTTGAGAGATAGTGAGCGGAGCTATGGGCACGTTGTTGCTGGGGTTCGGTCCTACCTCTATCCTGGGTGTATCCTGGTTATCCCTATTAGGACTGTGAGGTCGCTTCATCCCATGTGGCCTTCCTTCATGGTCTTGCAGTCCGATCGCAGAAGGACCTTCTCCTATCCTCTGCCTCTTTTTCTATCGAAACCTTGCTCCTCCCCTCGTAAGGCCACTTTCTTCCTCAGCTTCACTCATAGTCTCCTCATGGTATGCACCCATCTACCCCTTTACCATTTCATGCATCGTTCTCGAACAGTCGCGGTACCCACGGCCCCCACCCACCAGGCTGTCTACTGATCAAGGTGCATCTTTAATATACCTTTCTTGCAGATTAGCATCTTAATCGACAGTTGGAGTGATAGTAGAAACCTTACCCTTGGTCCGTCAAAGAAGTATCTTTCAGCTTCACTATAGGATTTCTTCGTATCGACTGCAAATTCTGTAATATATCCTTCCAAAATGCTATCAAGCCAAACTTCGACAGCCCACGATGCCTTATTATCGACTTCTTGTAATTCCTGAATCAGTTCCGGGGTCCAAGTCGTCGGTTCACCAGCTTGGAAATTTCTCTTCTGGAAGGTCGTCTTTGACAACCATTCGTACAGAATAACCGGGAATTCATAGAAAAACCATTGATGCGATCCGTCAGGAATATATCTTCCTACCCAGTGATCTATCATCAGTCGCGTGTTCTGAATTTCTTCTTCAACGAACTCTTGCAACCTCTGATCGAACCATTTTTGTGTCTCCGGCTTCATCGGGTGCCACAACATGGCCTCTTCCTACTATGCACACGGTCCCATAAATGGAACCATTTGTTGACCGAATCGCAACCTCACAGTCGACAGGGGTCCACCGACTGTCGACCCATACTGCAGTCTCCCTGGGCACTGGCCCGGGCAGGTTTGATCCCACCCAGCAACACCCGCAGAGCGGATGAGGTCTCAACCGAGGTGTCCAGGAAGAGCTGACGGAACCATGTTTCCGCCGAGGGAGGAGGCAAGTTGCGGCACTATAATACTAACAGCAATTCCAAATATTCACCATGAAGTTCTAGCACACCGCAGCGTTTAACATTACCAGAAATAGAGATCACATATTACTTTAAGTGCATCATTTTCACATAGAGAGATAACGCATTATTGTAGCATTCACATTATAGCAATAGAAAACAGATAACTACATTAACAATAAGCAATAACATAGACATCGAGCAACATTACACATAGATTGCACCAAATCATCATCCTTATATTACTTTGCAAACCAAAAGCAGTACATGAATCTCTATGTAACATCCGCATTATCTCTATCAATCTTCGCATACAGCACTTATCTCTATCCACCACTATCTCCTCTAACACTTACAATTCTCCTCTATTTATAGTCTTCCGCCGATTACAATACTTGTCCACTTACCTAACCGACACTTGTGGACAATCGACTAACTGACTTGCTCTAATGACCCAAAAACCCACATACCACGGTACAATGACTCAATATTACAAAATATATGACCAAAAACGCGCCAATTGCGGTATACTTGACTCAATATTACAAAATACATGGTCCAAGTGACCCAAAATCCACCAAGTGCGGTATCCTTTGGCCCAAGATACTCCTTTTGCGCCTTCCTCCAATGTGTCGTGGCGTTAGCAGTACCGCGATCTTTCCTCATCAAACCACCTGCCAACAAACTAAAACAAGACAAATTTCCGAAATCTAAATCACCTACAAAGAAAAACAAAACAAAACAAAACAAGCTACGTACAATTCCATTAAAAAATTGACTAGGAAAAATATTTTTTGAGAATCTGCACATTCACTGGGAATGTTTTGGCTTGTCCTTCTAGTGTTTGCAACTGAAAAGCACTAAGCCCAAGTTTGTATGTGATAGTAAATGGTCCTAATAAAAAATGTTGGAATTTCGTGTGTTCACCCTTATTTTTGTGAAATTTAGTTCACACCAAGATCTTATCAAGGAATTACACTCACTCATAGAAGATCTCACACAACTAGTCAAAGACACAAAAAATACTCACAAAGATACAATTCTGTATTAACTTCTCATGAGTAAACATCAGCCAACCTTTGGAAAATAATAGGATGTTGTTATATACCATTGCAACATAGATTCGAATGGCTAAAGATGCTCATCCCCACTAGGTGGCAAGTGTGTCTCCCAAGTCACTCCAAAGGCTCACGAATCTCTAAATTAGTGACCTGAAGGTGATGTATGATGAAAAAAAATGCCAAATCCCAATTTTGGAAAGAAGAAATATGATAAAGGATGTGGGGTGCAATAAACAAGTTTCCTAGTTTGACTAACTTCCCCCCCTAGGGCAAAAAGCAGTAAAAAGCAGCAAAAACTCAGAAATGCGCCTTTCCTTCCATATCTTATCCGGAATCTATTGGAAATGCACCCAAGTGGTCTAGGTAGCTTGCGGTTGACACTTTGGAAGTATGTGGTCCCCCCAATTGTGCCTTGTGGTTCACATAAGGCAATTTTCTAGTCTATTACATAGGTAATTAACCATAGAAGATTAATTAATGCTACAATATAATTAAATGACATAGTAGGAAGATTTAATATTCTAACACCCCCTCATAACTGTGACTTTATGGTCTAAATATCAGAAAATAGAAATACTAAGGGCCCAGTAACAAGACTTGGTCACCCTGTAGAATACTGTCAGTCCACAAAACAAGGATAGAAGGAAAATCTCATGGGAAAAACCTTCCCTCAAAAAATCGACATATCAAAATTGAAATATTGCTAATCAAACCTTCACTCCACGACATGTTCAGCCATCCCAGGTAGTGATCTAAGATAGCTGAAAGTCTTCTCAGTAAAATCTTTGGTGAAGATGTTTGTAGTTTGCTCACCTATTGGGCAATACTGCAAATCTATGATCTGGTCATGCACTAGTCCTCTGATGTAGTGCATATGTATCTCAATATGATTGGTACTTTGTCTCTATACTGGATCACTTGAGAATCTTATAGCACTGCCATTGTCACAAAATATGATAGTAGGAGTACTAAATGCAATCTCAAACTCTGAAAGTATCCCCTACAACCATACACACTGGGTAGCAACATTAACTACTCCTCTGTACTCGACCTCTGCTGAAGATAGTGCTATGGCACTTTGTTTCTTGCTAGAAAAGCAAACTGGACCACCTCCAAGCATGAATACAAATCTAGATGTGGATTTCTTGTCAAGGCTATCACCATCCCAATCTGAATCAGTGAAGCTCAAAAGATCTAGGCTAGAATCTGCAACATAGTGAATCTGATCACTCTTGGTGCCCTGCAAATAGTGCAAATTTATTTTTGCAACCTTCCAATGGAGCTCATGTGGCTTCTCCATGTATCTAGATTCCACACTCATAGCATATGCAAGATCAGGTCGAGTGTGAGTCAAATAAAGAAAGCTGCCAACAAGCTGCTTATACAAGGTGTTGGCAACCAAAGGTGTAGATTCTACTTCTTACATTCTAACTCCTGAAAGGAATGGAGTCTTAGCAGGCTTGCAATCAGCCATCTTGAACTTCTTAAACAGATCAGATGCATATTTGGACTGAGATACCTTTGTTCCATTCTCTATTTGAGAAATCTCAAGCCCCAAAAACTACTTAAGAATTCCCAAGTCACTCATGGAAAAAGCTTGGTGCAAAGTTGTCTTCAATGAAGCTATTTGATCAGTAGAGCTACATGTGATCAGAAAATCATCAACATACAACACTATAATCATTATTAAACCATCAATCAGCTTCATATAAGCATTTGGATCAGATTTTCACCGAACATAAGATTGTGACAAGAGACACTTGTCCATTTTGGCATACCAAGCACTGGGGGCTTGCTTAAGCCCATATAAGGACTTCTTCAACCTGCACACAAGGCTAGGTTCTGATGTATACCCTTCTAGCTGCTGCATATAAATCTCCTCTTCAAGATCCCCATGGAGAAATGCACTTTTCACATCCATGTGGTGCACTTCCCATCGCTTGGATGTTGCAATTGCCAAAACTAGTCTTATCGAAGCCTTCTGTGCAACAGGGGAAAAGGTTTCATTGTAGTCAATGCCTTGTACTTGTGAAAATCCCTTTGCTACCATCCTAGCCCTATATTTCACTTTTGTACCATCATCTGCACATTTGTTTTTGTAGATCCACTTACACCTTACCAATTTTCTTCCTGCGGGGAGCTTGACTAGCTCCCATGTTTCATTCTTCTGCAATGACTGAAACTCCTCATCCATGGAAACCTGCCATCTTGGGTCATGTGAAGCTTCCTCATATGTCTAAGGATCAAAATCTATCATCATGAAACACTTCTAAGAAAGGAAGGGTTCATTCACATTGAGAGCAGTCTCAAATTGTGATCTAGTCCTCCTTGTGTCCTGAGGATTGCCCACTAGTTCACTTGCTGCTTGCAAAGTATTAGAAGCCCATTTAGGCTTTTTAGGTGAGTTAGCATCTGCAGTAAAATGGTCCTCGTCACCATAAATATCAAAATCAAAAAATTCGATGACATCACTTACTTCTTCTTCAGTCGGTGGTGAAGATGGATCTCCAATTTCATCGCTCTGTGAGGGCACCTCTTCAAACTAAACACTCCTTTCTATGAAGGATTTTTGAGTGCTCATGTTCAGAAACTTATACATGTTAGTGTTATTATCAGCCGAAGAGAAGTTCATCACTAGATTGAAAGAGCATGTCAGAGGAAAGAGCTAGAGTAGTAGAAGGAATGTATAAAGCAAAATACTTCATGCCCTAGCAGCCGGAAGGTATGTGGTTGAAGATCAGAAAGGTTTGTCATGAGCCAGCTGAAAGCAGGCGCGGTCAGGACTCTTAAACGCACTTCATTTTTTCAGCTCATATGGTCCCTGACAGAAAACCATCGATGATGTGTGATAGCTTTATAGATGTTCAGAGGCCTCAAGACGGTATTAGTAGACCACTTTTTGAGGGCCCTGAAACCACCTAGACGTCATGACGGTTTTATAAACCATAAAGCACTAGACAGGGAGGCCTTGCATCAAGTGGAACTCATTCTTAAAGGACTTGCATCTTCCTGGCTTAGATCTCGAGATCTCCTGGAAGAAAATTAATGGTCGTAAAAGATTCAAGCGGTTAAAGCTACGAGATGTTTATCACACCCAGTCCACCCCTGAATCAAAACCGCGGCCTCCATGTGGCAGTCCCAGGATCGTTCAGGGGGATTGAAGCGGGTTTCCTAAACCACTCTTTGTGGGGCCTGAAAATTGTTAATGGGTTTTTTGTCCTGTCATCCTCGCTGTCACTTTGAAGTGACTCTTCCTAGTCATCATTACTACCACCGGCACCGTATAAGCTACTGTCTACTCTCAGCATTCAAAGTCCGAAAGGATGGTCAAGTAATCATTATGCTATTATAGGCACTGTCATCAATGATCGTTCAAGCAGTACTATCAATACTGCATGAGCTGACCTATTTTGTATTTCAAGGCTCCCAAATTTCACCAGTCCGGAGCGCAAAGCCAAAGACATGCAACTTGTTCGGGACTGATTAATTCAGAGCTGAGCAACAGGGGTTCCCAATGGCGCATTTCATCTCAAGAGGAGGTCCATTAGGAGCACTGAAAATTCGGATGACTAGCGTCCATGAGAAGCCTGCAAATGCACACTCGCAAACAAGCAGACAGGAGAAGCTCGAAGTATCACCCAAGATGACTAAGGAGAGTTCAGCTATTTCATCAGTTAAAAGGGAGATGGGCCTTCTGGAGGCAAGAGCACGGAAGAAGGGGACATGCCGGTCCGAGCGAAGGATGATCAGATGGTGAAGCAGTAGCACCTGAGCAGTTTTTGCGAAGCAATGATAGAATTAGGTCCTATTCCACAGCTCGACATTAGAATTGAACTTTTGTCCCATCGAAAGCAGGGTCCGAGAGAAAAGGACTTGGACGAGATGGAATAAATAGGTAGCAGAGGTCTGCAAAATTGCATTCTTCATCAGTATGGTAGCATCTATGTCTTCACCAGGCTGTATGCGATCCAGCAAGTGTTTTAAAGGTTCCTGATAAGCTTCGAGTAGCATTATGTCGTTAATACCTTATAATTTAAGGTGATGCGAACTTCGTCGAGCCGGACATACTACTTTGCTTGCAAAGTGGTCCTGGGTCATAGTCATAGGATAGCTAGTAAATTTCCATATGACTGATATTGTAACAAACTCTGTTAGGGAGAATAAACCGAAAAAATAAAAATAAAATAAAAATAAATAAATAAATAAAAATTAAAGCTGTTGAGCTGTAACTGATTGTAACAATTTATGTTTTAGATAGTAGGAAGGTTATATATAGCCAAGTAGGAAGTAGCCAAAGGGTCGGATCTATTTTTTAAGAAGTATTACTTCTATATTGGATAGTTTCATCAATACAGAAAGAAACATATCATTCCCCTATCTTGGATCTTGATGGATTAAAAGTTTTGATGTGCATAGTTAGTACCTTCTATTTTTTTCATCTCTTCCATTTATGTATGATCTACAGACCTGTTCTGAGCTTTATATGAGTGCTTATGCTTAAATGTATTTCTTCTAAGATGATTAGCAATTGAAGTATTCATGTTGATTTATATTGAAGCGATATTCTCTTATTATTCAGTGGCATTCTATGTTCATTTTGTTAAGACTGTTGCATTCCTCTCCCAAGCTCAACACGTCATTCTATAAATGTAGGATAAAGCTTTACTTTTCATAGTACCTTTATCTTATACCATTTCATTTTCCGTTTTCCACTCAAAGTCTGATTTCTTGGCACATTGAAATACTGCCCATTCATATTTCAAGATTGGAATTCCACATTGTTTTCTGTTAGCTATGTTTTGATTTAGTAAAGTTTTCAAAAGTGATTATTGATGCCCAGGAAGTTCTAAAGACAGCCTTAGAACGTCTCTGGGACTAACATCCTTTTTGGTGCCGTTGCTGGGGAGGAAATCAAGAAGATAGATCTTCCCTAGGTATAACGACAATATTATACGTTCTCAATTTCTTAGTGGATGAAATTGGGGTGCAGGCTGTAATCCACTTGGCGACTCCGCAGTAGAAAACCTGACATCTGGACGAAGATACACTCGCCAGAACCCAAGCCACGAAGAATTTGTGGCCCTTGAAGACTCAGTTTCTTGGAGACATAGACATGGGAGATACCAGTCTACTTCACCAAGTTATCAGCAGAGATTCTCCTCCCCTTTGTTCGGCACCCAATTCCCTCAATCCGAATTTATTATTCGAACCCCAGCAAACGAACCTTTTTCCCTAGATTCTCGCACTCGTGATTTTCCTAGTTTTCGAAAGATCCCGGCTTCAAACAAAGAAGTTTCATCTCATTTTGATCCTACCAATCCCCTCGTTACCTCACAAGCAGTAATACCAAACACCAGCCAGTCCATGTCAAGAGGAGGAGGCGGAGGACCTCCACCACCACCCAGAACACCAAGATGGATGGCAAGTCGGCATGGACCCCTGCAGTTACCCACTCCGCTAAATGATATGCCTACCCATTACCTGAAGCTACTGCCAAAGTATGATGGCAGTAAAGGGACATCTGTCGATGACCATGTGGATCGATTTCACGATTTCACGGATAACATCCTGATCGAGCATGATGATGTATTTATGAGAATTTTCGCTCAGTCATTAGAAGGAGAGGCTAGAAAATGGTTCAGATCTTTACCTAATGCCTCCATTAGCACTATGGAAATCTTGGAAACTACCTTTATCAAGAAATGGGGAGTTAAATGGGACAGTTTATATTATCTAACATAATTCTCTGCCCTGAAGAAGAGTGGCTTTGAAAATCTGGTCGATTTCACTGCAATATCTAACAAACAGTATTTCAAAATCCCTGAAGACATTTGTCCTACTAAAGTCGCAGCTTGAGTCACTTATGCAGCCACTTTCCCTTCATATTTCGCCATAACGTTAAAAGAAAGAAGAGTAATCTCGCTCAGTGATATGCAGGACGATGCCATCGATGTTGAAGGAAATATGAGAGTAGGAGGCAAGGTTAAAATGACTAATGATACTGAACCCAAATACAAAGGGAAGGCCAAGGAGGAATGGGTATCTTCAGAATTAAGAGACTCCCAGTACACAAATATTGATGAGATGACCTATATCATCAAGAACCTATCAAACAAGGTCACTAGAATGGATATGGAGGGTAACAATCCTAATCGACAGTCCCCTCCCCGTCCTCCAAATCAGTTCAGGAGACATTTCAATCCATAGATGGAATATAGAGAAAAAATAAATGATGAAGAACCACTAAGGCCTCTTTTTCGTGAAAAGGAAAACAATATGATCGAGATCGTTGAAGAGGAAGGTTATGAATATTTTGAAGAACAACTGAATTAGGTGGAAGAAGATTTCCACCTCATGCACCTTGCCAGAGAGGACTATGAGAGTTCACTATTATATGACGAAGATGGCTCATATCTTCTGTATTCCCAAGAAAATGATGAGTTCCCTGATGATCATCTTGTTTCTCGTAGCAGTTAGCCTAAAAAAATGCAAAAGAAGTACAACTTAAGACCAAGACCAGAAGCAACAAACAAGCAGAGTGGACCTATTGCTAGAAAGTTCCTGTGAAAGTTAGCTCAAACAAAGTCCCCTCAAGCAGCCTCCTTACCCAATAAGAAAAAATCCCTAAGGATAAAGAAGTCGAAACCATGATCCCAGATATCCTAAATCAGCCAGGTACAATCCCCCATAAGAGAGTAGAACCAATCCCTAGAGAAGGGCACACCTCTTTCAGTTTGGAACAAGAGCTGAACAAATTAAAGATAGCAGTTCCCTTGACTGAGTTAATAAGAAATCGTATGTACCAGGGCCAGATTGACAAGATGTTGGCTGAAAGCATTGATCAACAAGATTCCATAAATCTTAATGATGAGGCTCCCTCTTTTCAATGTGGCCCACGCATCGATAGTAAATAAGAGCCCACTTCCCCGTTTTACGTCACCCTGAACGTACATGAGAATCTTTTTCACAACTATATGTTGGATTCCGGGGCATCTCACAATCTAATGCCCAAAGTTATCATGGAATAGGTGGGACTGGAAATCACCAGGCCTTATCATGAACTTTATAGTTTTGATTCCAGAAAGGTAAAGTGCATAGGGATGATAAAAGACATGGTGGTCACTCTTTCCCAAATACCAGCCAAAAGCATAATGATGGACGTGGTGGTAGCAGATGTCCCAGCTAAATATGGTATGCTCATGTTAAGAATCTGGGCTAAAAAGCTAGGAGGAACCATGCAGATGGACATGAAGTATGCTACGATACCCATTTTTTCTCGAGAGACCAGGAGGTTATACAGGGAAGCCATGTTCACCTATGTTATAAGCGACCAGGATAATCAGATGAATTATCCTATATACATTGTTGATGAGAACATGGGCTATTACAGACTATCAGTAGGAGACCCAGTTGAAGAAGAGATCGCACATGTTGAAGCGACAAAACCAGCCGCTGGAAATGTTCGGAACCAAGTCTGGAAACTCTTTTTCAATGGGGCATCCGCCAAAGATGAATCTGGATCCGGCGCGGTATTTACATCACCATTGGGGGATGAAATCAGTCTATCTTACAAGATAGATTTTGACACCACCAACAATGTCGCTGAGTATGAAGCACTCATCCTCGGTCTCCGAACGGCAAGAGACTTGAGAATTACTAATCTGGCGGTTTTCGGTGACTCTGATCTCGTGGTAAATCAGATTAGAAGTGTTTATCAAACCAAACACCCCAAACTCATAGCATATGGCAATCTGGCTTGGGATCTTATTGAGAACTTCTTTGATGCCTTTAACATTACTTTCGTCCCTCGGGAATAAAATCAATAGGTCAACGCTTTGGCCATGATGGCAAGTTCTTTCAACCCTCCAAAAAAGCCGAAGATAAACTATGAAGTTGAAATGAGATACCATCCCTCCATTCCCGACAACATCAAAAGTTGGCAGGTTTTCCAGGATGACCAACAAATTAAGCGCTTTTTGCAACTGGTCGAAGAATTCTCAAATACTGAAGTGGATGGAAATTTCGGAAAATAGAAGGAAGTAATTCGTAGGTAAAAGATATAGAAGGCTCTAAATTCACGCAGTAGACCACGGGTCACAAGGTCCTGCCATTAAAAAATAATTTCATTCTGAAAGGACTTGTTCCATTAGAGCAGTTGTTCGACAAAAATGATGTCCCGGCCAAACCAGCAATACAGCCAACCGCGGAAGCCATATAGGAGGTAAATCTTGGTACCGTGGAGGATCCCAAGCTCATCAAACTCTCTCAGTCCCTCATGAGCAAGTAGAGGCAAAGGTATGAGGATTTTTTCAAAGATTATGCAGATGTATTTGCATGGAAGTATGAGGACCTCAGAACCTATGATACTACCATAATACAACATAGGATCCCCTTAAAGCTTGATGCTAAGATAGTAAAACAAAAGTTGAGGCAGGTAAACCCTATCTTGTTTCCATTGATTGTGTTGGAATAATTAAGTCTTCCTACATGTCATTTAATTACATAAGATGCATTAATTAATCATTTATTGGTTAATTCTATGTAAAGACTAGGAAATTGTCATTGTGCGGACCACAAGGCAACATGGAAGGCTCAAAATACATCCAAGGTGTGTACCACAAGCCATCTAGGCCACTTGGGTGCTTTCGTAAAAGATTTTGGATAAGATTTAGCTAGGAAAGTCGCATTTTCTGAGTTTTAGTTCTTTTTACTGCTTTTTACCCTATGGGGAAAAGCTAGTCTACCTAGGAAACCTGTTTTTTACACCCATGACTTTCCTTAATGAATTTTCCTTCCAAAATTCGTATTTGGCATTGTTTCCCATCATACATCACCTTCATATCACAATTTAGGCAATTCGTGAGCTTTCTGGCAGATTTGGAAAGTCAACTTGCCACCTGGGGGGGATGGGCATTTTTAGCAAGTCTGATAAAGAGATGATTCTTTTGGCATATTTATCCATTTGAATTACTGATGTAATGCTATTTAACAGCATCCTATTACTTTCATATGGTTGGCTGATGTATTTTATTCATGAGAAGTTAATACAGAAATCTACTCTTGTGCATAATTTTTGTGTCTTTAACTAGTTGTGTGAGATTTTTCTTATGAGAGAGTGTAATTTTTTGAATAGTTCTTGGATGTGAACTGATTTCACATGGTATCAGAGCCATCAATATATTCCTTTCATCTTTGATTGTCTTGAAGGATCCAACAGTCTCAGGAAGGGCGCATTGATCAATTCACCGGGTGAATTCTATTCTCTATATGGCGCATTTTGGAATCCATAAGTGTTCTAAAATCAATCCTTAAGTTTATTTCATAGGAGCAATGGATCACACATAGTAGATCATACTCACTCCTTTCAATTACTTTATTGGAAAGCACAGATGGAGATTCTACTGAGGAGCAAAGGGCTCTACAGGGTGACCATGGAAACCGAAGCTGAGCCAACGTCAGCAGTAGAGAAATCGAAATGGCACAATTGAAGGGATGAAGCCTCTGGGATGTTATGTCTCACTACATCTAGATATATTCTATTTCATCTTGATGGCCTCACTTCACCCAATGAAGTATGGCTAAAACTTCAAGAATTGTTTGGGAAAACCGATGAATTGAGAGGCCACCAATTGGATAAGGAGCTAGTCTTTTTGAGCCCGCAAAATTTTGATAATCTACAAGATTTTTTCTCCAAATTTAAATATCTTGTATTGCAGCTGAAGCAATGTGGTATTGAGAAGAAATATGAGCAATTAGTTTTGGCCATTCTCTCCAAGCTTGGCCTCGACTATTCAATCTTTGTCTTGACGTTCCATTCCACCCGGAAAGCAATTAAAAATTGGAAGAGCTTGACACTTTCAGAATTCATGGATTCTTTGACACAAGAACAAGACAAATTGGTCCTGATGGGAGCCATTAAAAATCCATCCAAAGACCACTGTCTGAATGTTGGAGATTCAAGGGGTTCGAAAGGAAAGAAGAAGGGCAATTTCAAGAAGCCCACCGGTGAGGAAAAGACAAGCAGATTTCAAATGGAGAGACATCCAACTTCAAGAAGAATCCGAACAAGAAGAATGAGAGGACAAAGTGCAATTATTGCAGCAAGGGATTTCATCTTGAAATATCTTGCATGAAGAAAACCATTGACCAATTGACTTCACTCTTGGAGAAAGCCAACATTCCTCTTCCAGAGAGCGCAAGGAGGAAGGATGGAGGACAGAATTCCGATGATAAAGAGAGAGTTCATGCATTGATGGAAAACACTTCATAACCTTCTTCATTCATCATTGATTCCAGTGCATCAAGACACATGGTGTCTACAAGTAAGTTTTTCACTTCACTTGACTCTTCCAGTGGTCCAAACATTGTATTGGGAGACAATTCTGAAACTTCTAGCAAAGGAAAAGGTAGCATAGATCTCGAATTTGGGTCATTTAATAATGTTTTGTATGTCCCCGGACTTGTTGCAAACCTATTGTCAGTCTATCAGATGACCCATACATGGATGCCCAAAAGAGTAACCTTTACCCCCAATGATGTTGAGATAGTAGAAATTTCAACAGGAAAAATTATTGCATTTGGTACTGCTGATCACTGTTCTAGAATTTACAAGTTTTCTCATTTTGTGCCAAACCCCTCACCTTCTTCTCTGTTAACCCATGCCAATGAGTCCAAAAAACTATTCCATGAAATATTTGGCGACCTAAACTACAAATACCTTTCCCAAATTCATGAGAAAGAGATGGTTATAGGGCTGCCCAATATCAAATTTTCCGAAGGTGTCTGTCAATCTTGCATCCTAGGAAAACACCCTGAGCATAAGTATGGGATATCCACCACTGAGAGAACCACTACACGATTCAAACTTATACACACTGACATATCAGGTCCATTACCTCATGAGTCCTTGAATCATGCAAAATACATTCTCACATTCATAGATGATTTCAGCAGGTATTGTTGGATTTATTTCATCAAGCTAAAGTTAGAAGTTTTTGGTTTGTTCAAGCTATTCAAAGCCTCAGTTGAGAACCAGTCTGGTAGGCATATAAAAGTGCTAAGATCTGATAATGGTGGTGAGTATGTGGAATCAAATTTTCAGCAATTTTGTGCTTCTTCAGGGATACAGATGGAACATACAGTTCCTTATACACCTCAAGAAAATGGGGTTGTTGAGAGGAAAAATAGATCTCTTAAGGAGATGGCCACATGTATGATTGAGGAAAAAACTTTGTCTCCTAAGCTATGGGCTGAAGCAATAAATTGTGCCATGTATATTCAGAATAGAGTGCCACATAAATCACTCAAAGGTGTCACTCCCTTTGAAGCTTGGACAGGGAACAAACCTGACATCTCTCATTTCAGGACTTTTGGCTGAAAGGCTTGGGCTAGGATTCCACTTGAGAAGAGGAGGGATATGCAGCTCCAAATCCAACCATGTTTATTTGTTGGATATTCAGAGGACTCAAAAGGTTATAAGTTTCTAAACATGACCACTCATAAATAATTCATTGAAAGAAGTGTGCAGTTTGAGGAAGAGCCCTCTCAGAGTGCTGAAATTGGATATTCATCTTCACCACCATCTGAAGAAGAAGTAAGTGATGTTCTTGATGTTTTTGATTCTGATATTTCTGATGATGAGGATCTGTTTGTTGCAGATTCTAACTCACCTACAAGGCCTAAGTGGGCTGCAAAAACTTTGTAAGCAGTAGGTGAACTAGTAGGCAATCCTCGGGACCAAAGAAGGACTAGATCACAGTTTGAGACTGCTCTCAATGTGAATGATCCTTATCTTTATGAGAAATGATATGTGATTATAGATTCTGATCCAAAAACATATGAAGAAGCCTCACATGACCCAAGATGGCATATTTCTATGGATGAGGAGTTTGAGTCATTACAGAAGAATGAAACTTGGGAGCTAGTCAAGCTCCCAGCAAGCAGAAAGTTGGTAAGGTGCAAATGGATTTATAAGACCAAATGTGCAGCAGATGGTACAACCATTAAATACAAAGCAAGGCTGGTAGAAAAGGGATATTCTCAGGTCCAAGGACTTGATTATAATGAAACATTTTCACTGGTGGCTCAGAAAGACTCCATTAGACTAGTTTTGGCAGTGGCAGCTTCCAAGCGATGGGAAGTACATCACAAGGATGTGAAAAGTGATTTCCTCCATGGGGAGATTGAAGAAGAAATATATATGCAGCAACCAAAGGGATACACATCAGATCCAAACCTTGTTTGCAGGTTGAAAAAATTATTGTATGCACTTAAGCAAGCCCCCAGGGCTTGGTATGCAAAGATGGACAGTTTCCTGCTATCACAATCTTATGTTCGGTGTAAATCTGACCCAAATGTCTATATGAAGCTTGTTGATGGTTTTATAATCTTAATAGTGTTGTATGTTGATGATTTGTTGATCATAGGTGATAGTACTGAACAAATAGTATCATTGAAGACCGCAATGCACCAAGCATTCTCCATGAGTGACCTGGGAATTCTTAAGCAATTTTTGGGGCTTGAGATTTCTCAAACAAAAGATGGAACCAAGGTATGTCAGTCAAACTATGCTTCTGATCTATTAAAGAAGTTTGAGATGGATTATTGCAAGCCTTCTAAGACTCCATTCCTTTCTGGAGTTAGACTAGATGATGCAAAATCTACACCATTGTTTAACAACACTTTATACAGACAGTTGATTGGCAGCTTGCTGTACTTGACACACACTCGACCAGATCATGCTTATGTTGTGAGTGTGGCATCAAGATACATGGAGATACCACATGAGCTACATTGGAGGGATGCAAAAGGAATCCTTCATTATGTGCAGGGCACAAAGAGTGATGGGATTCACTATGTTGCAGATTCGAGCCTAGATCTCATGGGCTTCACAGATTCAGATTGGGCTGGTGATAGACTTGACAGGAAATCCACATCAGGATTTGTATTCATGCTTGGAGGTGGCCCCATTTTCTGGTCCAGCAAGAAACAAAATGCCATAGCACTATCTTCAGTGGAAGAAGAGTACAGAGGAGCAGTGAATGATGCTACACAGTGTGTTTAGTTGCAGGGGATTTTGTCTGAGTTTGAGATTTCTTTGAGTACTCCTACTGTCATTTATTATGACAACTAGAGTTCCATTAGAGTTTCATGTGATCTAGTACAGAGGTAGAGGACCAAGTACATATATATTCATATGCACTACATCAGAGGCCTAGTGCATGACCAGATGATAGATTTGCAGTATTGCCCCACAGGTGAGCAAACTGTAGATATCTTCACCAAGGCTTTCACAGAGAAGACATTCAGCTATCTTAGATCACTGCTTGGGATGGTTAAACATGTGGTGGAGTGAAGGGTTGATCATCAACCTTTCAATTTTGACATGTCCATGTTTTGAGGGGATGTTTTTCCCATGAGGTTTTCCTTCTATCCTTGTTTTTGTGGACCAACAGTATTGTACGGGGTGACCAAGTCTTCTTATTGGGCCCTTAGTATTTTATTTTCTGATATTTATGCCATATAAGCTAGACTTATGGGGGGGTGTTGGAATAATTAAGTCTTCCTACATGTCATTTAATTACATAAGATGCATTAATTAATCATTTATTGGTTAATTCTATGTAAAGACTAGGAAATTGCCATTGTGTGGACCACAAGGAAACATGGGAGGCTCAAATACATCCAAGGTGTGGACCAAAAGACATCTAGGCCACTTGGGCACTTTCCTAAAAGATTCTGGGTAAGATTTAGCGAGGAAAGGTGCATTTTCTGAGTTTTAGTGCTTTTTATTGCTTTTTACCCTATGGGGAAAAGCTAGTCTACCTAGGGAACTTGTTTTTTACACCCAAGACTTTCCTTAATGATTTTTCCTTCCAAACTTTGTATTTGGCATTTTTTTCCATCATACATCACCTTCAAATGACAATTTAGTCAATTCGTGAGCTTTTGGGCAGATTTGGAAAGTCAACTTGCCACCTAGGGGGGATGGGCATTTTTAGAAAGTCTGATAAAGAGATGATTCTTTGGCATCTTTAGCCATTCGAATTAATGATTCTTTTGGCATCTTTCATGAGAAGTTAATACAAAAATCTACTCTTGTGCATAATTTTTCTGTCTTTGACTAGTTGTGTGAGATTTTTCTTATGAGAGAGTGTAATTTATTGAATAGTTCTTGGATGTGAATTGATTTTCACATATATAAGGGGAAGTAAGGAATATTCTTAATGCAAAAATCATTATCCCTCTAAGATATTCGGAATGGGTGGCTAACCTTGTACTGGTCAGAAAGAAGAACGAAAAGATCCGGCTATGCGTCGATTTCAGAAATCTAAATAAATGCTCGTTGAAGGATAACTACCCCTTTCCAAAAATGGAGCATATTTTGAAAAAAGTTGTAGGGTCAACCCGAGTATCTATGATGAATGGATTCTCAGGGTATAACCAGGTTGCAATGCACCTAGATGATATGGAAAAGACAGCCTTCACCACACCATGGGGAACTTTTATGTATGACAAAATGCCTTTTGGCCTTTTGAATGTTGGGGCGACATTCCAAAGGGCCATGGACAGAGCATTTATAGGAAAAAATGATAGGTTCATTGTTATATACCTGGATGATATGACAATTTTTTCTAAATCTAACCAGGAGCATCTTCAGCACCTGAAGCAAACTTTTGTGAAGTGCAGAAAGTATGGCCTGTCTCTCAATCCAAAGAAGTCATTTTTCACCATGATGGAAGGAAAGTTGCTTGGTCATATTATTTCCAAAGACGGCATGAGGATATACCCGGAGAGAGTGGATTTTATTAAGTTGATCGATCTCCCACAAAATAAAAAGGAGGTACAATCTTTCATTGGTAAAATAAATTTTTTCCGAAGATTTATTCCCAACTTTGCTGAAATAATGAAAGAAATTACTGACATGCTGAGAAAAGATGCTGAGATAAAATGGACCATAGCCATGAGAAATTATTTTAAGCAGATAAATAAATCTCTAGGAGAGCCACCTGTTTTGACTAGCCTGGACTACACCAAAGATTTCTTAATTTTTCTTTTTGCTCTGAGGTTACTATTGCAGTAGTCCTTTTGCAAAAAAAATCAGGAGGGGCATGAACAACCCATTTTTTTTTCAGTCGATCCCTGAGAGATGCGGAATTAAAATATAGCACAATGGAGAAGCAGGCCTATGCACTAGTTAAAGCACTAAAGTCTTTCAAGAGCTACGTTTTGCATTCCAAGATCATCGCTCATGTCTCGGCAAGTACCATTAAGGATATCTTATGTCATCCTGATAGTGAAGCGAGAAGAGGAAAGTGGATCTCGAAGATCCAAGAGTACGATATGGAGATTAGACCTACCAAGTTGGTAAAAGGACAGGGGTTAGCTAAACTACTAGCAGAATCAAATTATCAAGCCCTAGAGATTAATTTGATCGATCAACTCCTCGAGCATGGAAATGGGGAAGATCAATAGAACCTTCCCGATTAGGTAGCCTAAAAGTTTATAAATTCAGAATGGTACAGGGACATAGTCTACTATTTGGAGCATCTTACCTATCCCCCCGAAATGGAGAAATCTAAGATAAGATCCCTCAAACTCAAAGTGATCAAATACTGTGTTCTGGATGGTTATATTTTGTAGAAAGACCCACTGGGCATCCTGCTCAATTGTATTGTAGAAGAGGAGATCGAGGTCATAATTAATGAATTTCATAAGGGTATGTGTGGAGGACATCATGCGTGGAGAGCGATTGCTCATAAGATATTGCGAGCAGGTTATTTCTAGCCCACTCTATTTTTGATACCGGTAAGATCGTCAGGGCATGCAAGGAGTGTCAAATGTTTTCCGGAAAGAAAAAGATGCAGTTGTTACCTCTAAAACCCATCAGGGGGGAAGCACCTTTTCAGTAGTGGGGCCTTGATTTTATCAGGGAGATAAATCCACATTCTAGCAGCCAGCATCGATGGATTCTTACGACCACTGATTACTTCACAAAGTGGGTGGAAGCTATTCCCACTAAGAATGCAAATGGCTTAGTTATCATAAGCTTCCTGGAAGAAAACATATTGGCAATATTTGGCTGCCCAAGGAAAATACTTACAGAAAATGCTCCAGCTTTCAAGTCATATAAGATGATAGATTTTTGCCAAAATTATAATATTGAATTGATCCATTCAACTGCATACTACCCACAGGGAAATGGCTTGGCTGAGTCTTCCAATAAGAGTTTGGTTACTATTATTAATAAAATGCTCAGCACAAACAAAAATTCCTGGGACTCCCATTTAAAATTCGCAGTATGGGCAGATAGAATCAGCATCAAGCGGGCTATATGCACTTTGCCATTTCAGTTGCTTTACGGAAAGGAGGTTGTTCTCCCGATTCAGTTGGGCCTCCCGGTAATGAAGCTGCTACAACAAGAAAACGAGGAGCCAGATGATATGGAAAGAAGAATCCAGCAATTGATAGAAATTCAACAGGTCAGGGAACAACTCAATAACTCCTCTAAAATCTACCAGGACAAGATGAAAGCAACTATTGACCGAAGGGATGTTTCCCGAGATTTTCAGCACGGAGATCTTGTTCTGAAAAGGGATGCTAGAATAGAACCAAGGTCTAAGCATGGGAATTTCGACAACCTATGGCTAGGTCCTTTCAAAATCGTCACAGTTCAAGACAACATCACATATTAGCTAGCTCAACTAAATGGTGAAAGTTTTGGGAACCCTGTGAATGGGAGATTCCTAAAGCGGTTCTTTCATTACTAGTTCCATATATTAGTCTGTGAATGAAACCATTGTATCATACTTGTAACATACTTTTATTTCCTTTATGTTATTTAAACAATTATGAGAAGTTTTGTGGCCTATTCTCTCATTATCTTTTTGTAGCTATGTTTCTATTTTGAACAATCATGACTCTAGAACCCAATGGTCTAAAAGGCACCGGTCTACTATTCTCAACCTCTCCTAGAAGAAAGAGGTTGTCCCCGCTAAAGCCAATGTTAATGTTATTATTATCCCAAGAGAATTTCATCGCCATATTGAAAGAGGATGTCAGAGGAAAGCGATAGAGCAGTAGAAGGAAAATATAAAGAAAAATACTTCACGCCCTAGCAGCCGCAAGGTATGTGGTTGAAGATCAGAAATTTTTTTCATGAGCCAGCTGAAAGCAAGCACGATCAGGACTCTTAAACACACTTCATTTTTTCAGCTCATATGGTCCCTAACAGAAAACCACCAATGATGTGTGTCAGCTTTATAGATATTCAGGGGCCTCAAGGCGGTATCAATAGACCATTTTTTGAGGGCCCTAAAACCACCTAGTTGTCACTGTAGTTTTATAAACCAGAAAGCATTGGACAGGGAGGGCTTGCGTCAAGTGGGACTCATTCTTAAACGACTTGTGTCTTCCTAGCTCAGATATCGAAATCACCTGGCAGAAAATCAATGGTCATCAAAGCGTCACGAGGTTAAAGCTACGAGAGGTTTATCACACCCAGTCCGCCCCTAAATCAAAATCATGGCCTCCATGTGGCAGTCCCAGGGTCGTTCAAGGGGCTTGAAGTGGGTTTCCTGAACCACTCTTTGAGGGGCCTAAAAACCGTTAATGGGTTTTCTGTCTTTTCATCCTCGCTGTCACTTTGAAGTGACTCTTCCCAATCATCGTTACTACTGCCGTCACCGTACAAGCTACAATATACTCTTAGCGTGCAAACCCCGAAAGGATGGTCAAGTAATCAGTATGCTAGTACATGCACATTTGTCGATGATCGTTCAAGCACCACTATAAATACGCCACAAGCTAACTTATTTTGTATTTCAAAGTTCCCAAATTTAACTGGTCTAGAGTGCAAAGCCAAAGACATGTAGCTTATTTGGGATTGATTAATTCAGAGCTGAGTAATAGCGGTTCCCAATGGTGCATTTCATCTCAAGAGGAGACCTATCAGGAGCACTAATAATTCAGATGACCAACATCCATGAGTATCCTGCAGATGCACACTAGCAGACAAGGAGATAGGAGAAGCCTGAGGTCTCACCTGAGATGTCTAAGGAGAGTTCATTTATTTTGTCGGTTAAAAGGGAGATGGGCCTTCCGGAGGCAAGAGCATGGAAGAAGGGGACATGCTGGTCCCAACAAAGGATGATTAGTTGGTGAACTAGTAGCACCTGAGTAGTTTTAGTAAAGAAATGATAGAATCAGGTCCTGTTCCACAACTCGGCATCAGAATTGAACTTTTGTCCCATTGAAAGCAGTGTCCGAGAGCAAAGGGAGTGGACATAATGGAAGAAATAGGTAGCAGAGGTCTGCAAAATGACATTCTTCATCAGTATGGTCGCATCTATGTCTTCACCAGGCCGTAGGCGGTCCAGCAAGTGTTTTAAAGGTTCCTGATAAGCTCTGAGTGACGTTACATCGTTAATACCTTATAATTTAAGGTGATGCGAACTTCGTTGAGCTAGACATACTAATTTACTAGCAAAGTGGTCCCCAGTGACAGTCATAGGATAGCCAGTAAATTTCCGTATGACTGATATTGTAACAAACTCTATTAGGGAGTATAAACAAAAAAAACTTAAAGCTATTGAGCTGTAACTAATTGTAACAATTTATGTTTTAGATAGTAGGAAGGCTATATATAGCCAAGTAGGCAGTAGCCAAAGGGTCGACTCTCTTTTGTAAGAAGTATTACTTCTATATTTTATAGTTTGATACAGAAAGAAACATATTATTTGCCTATCTTGGAGCTTGATGGATTCAAATTTTTGATGTGCACATTTAGCACCTTCTATTGCTTTTCATCTCTTCCATTTATGTATGATCTGTAGAGTTGTTCTGAGCTTTATATGAGTGCTTATGCTTAAATGTATTTCTTCTAAGGTCATTAGTAATTGATGTATTCATGCTAATTTATCTTGAAGCGATATTCTCTTATTATTCAGTGGCGTTCTGTGTTCATTTTGTTAAGACTGTTGAATTCCTCTCCTAGGCTCAACTTGTCATTCTGTAAATGTAGGATAAAGATTTACTTTTCACAGTACCTTTATCTTATACCATTTCATTTTCCATTTACCACTCAATGTCTAATTTCTTGGCACATTGAAATACTGCCCATTCATATTTCAAGATTGGAATTCCACATTGTTTTATGTCAGCTATGTTTTGATTCAGTAAAGTTTTCAGAAGTGATTATTGATTCCCAGGAGTAGTTCTAAAGACAGCCTTAGAATGTCTCTGGGACTAACAATACCATTTAGGGTCCTTTGAATATCCAACAAATAAAAATGGTTAGCTTTGGGGCTGCAAATCCCTCCTCTTCTCAAGTGGAATCCTAGCCCAAGCCTTTGAGCCAAAAATCCTGGAATGAGAGATATTAGGTTTGTGCGCTGTCCAAGCCTCGAAAGGAGTGATACCTTTGAGAGCTTTGTATGGAACCCTATTCTGAATGTATGTGGCACAATTTATTGCCTCAGCCCATAGGTTGGGAGATAATGACTTTCCCTCAAGCATACAAGTGGCCAACTCCTTTAGAGACATGTTTTTCCTCTCAGCAACCCCATTGTGTTGAGGTGTATATGGAACTGTATGTTGCATCTAAATTCCTGAAGAGGCACAAAATTGATGAAAATATGATTTCACATATTCACCACGATTATCAGATTTGATAATTTTAATATGCCTACCATACTGGTTCTCAATTGAGGCTTTGAATAGCTTGAACAAACCAAAAACTTCAAATTTATCTTGATGAAATAAATCCAACAGTACCTACTAAAGTCATCTATGAATGTGAGGATGTACTTGGCATGGTTCAAAGACTCATGAGGGAATGGACCTGATATGTCAGTGTGAATAAGTTCCAATGGTGCAGAGGTTCTCTCAGTGGTGGATCTCACTTACTTATGCTCAAGGTGTTTTCCTAGGATGCAAGATTGACAAACACCTTTGAAAATCTGATATTGGGCAGCCCTATAACCATCTCTTTCTCATGAAGTTGGGAAAGGTATTTATAATTTAGGTGGCCAAATATTTCATGTCGTAGTTTTCTAGACTCATTAGCATGGGTTAAAAGAGCAGAAGGTGAGGGATTTGGCACAAAGTGTGAGAACTTGTAGATTCTAGAACAGTGATCAGCAGTACCAAATGCAATAATTTTTCTTGTTGAAATTTCAGCTATCTCAACATTATTGGTGGTAAAGGCTACTCTCTTGGGCATCCCATATGGGTCATCTGATAGACTAACAATAGGTTTGCAGCAAGTCCAGGTACATATAATACATTATTAAATGACCCAAACTCGAGATCTATGCTACCTTTTCCGTTGCTAGAAGTTTCAGAATTGTCTCCCAATACAATATTTGGACCACTGGAAGAGTGAAGTGAAGTGAAAAACTTACTTGTAGACACCATGTGTCTCGAAGCACCAGAATCAATAATGAATGAAGAAGGATTGTATGTGCTTTCCATCAGTGCATGTACTCTCTCTTTGTCATCATATTTTTGTCCTCCATCCTTCCTCCTTGTGCTCTCTGGAAGAGGAATGTTGGCTTTCTCCAAGAGTTGAACCATTTGGTCAATGGTCTTCTTCATGCATGAGCTTTCAGGATGAAAGCCCTTGCTGCAATAATTTCACTTTTTCCTCTCATTCTTTTTATTTGGATTCCTTTTGAAATTTGAGGAGTCTTCATTAATTTTGTGCTTGTCTTTCCTCTCATCGGTGGGCTTCTTGAAATTGCCCTTCTTCTTCCCTTTCGAACCCTTTGAATCTCCAACATTCAGACATTGGTCTTTGGATGGATTTTTAATGGCTCCCATCAATACCAATTTTTCTTGTTCTTGTGTCAAAGACTCCATGAATTCTGAAAGTGTCGGCCTCTTCCAATATTTAATTGCTTTCCGGGTGGAATGGGAAGTCGAGTGAAAAATTTAGTAGTCAGGGCCAAGTTTGGAGAGAATGGCCAAGAATAATTGTTCATCCTTTTTTTAAATTCCACATTGCTTCAGCTGCAACACAAGTGATTTGAATTTGGAGAAGAAATCCTATAGGATATCGAAATTTTGTGAACTCAGTGAGACTAGCTAGTTAACCAATCGGTGGCCTCTTAATTCATATGTTTTCCCAAACAATTCTTGAAGTTTTAGCCATACTTCATTGGGAGAAGTGAGGCCATCAAGATGAAATAGAAGTTCCCTGGATGTAGTGATACAGAGCAACCCATAGGCTTCATCTCTTCGATTGTCCCATTTAGATTTCTCTACTACCGGAGTTGGCTTAGCTTCAGTTGCCATTGTCACCCTATAGAGCCCTTTGCTCCTCAGTAAGATCTCCATTTGCGCCTTCCAGTCAAAGTAATTGAAGGGAGTGAGGATGATCTTCTGTGAATGATCCATGGCTGCTCTGAAATAACTTATGGACTGATTTTGGTATACTTCTGGATGCTCCAATGCACCCTGTAGAGAATAGAATGCACCCAGTGGATTGATCAATGCGCCTTCCTTGAGACTAGTTGAATCCTACAAGACAATAGAAGGAGAAAGGAAATGCTTGATAGCATTGATACCATGGGAAATTTAGTTCACACCAAGATCTGATCAAGGAATTACACTCACTCACAGAATATCTCACACAACTAGTCAAAGACACAAAAAATACTCACAAAGATACAATTTTGTATTAACTTCTCATGAATAAAATACATCAGCCAACCTTTGGAAAATAATAGGCTTCTATTATATAACATTACAACATAGATTCAAATGGTGTAATATCCCAAATTTTGGCTGACTAGTTTTGATGTTATATATTGACCTTTTTTGATGTTATATATTGGGCTTAAAGCCCCAACACATATGATGTATTTGGATTATGGGGTATAATCCCTAGTGCACATGATTCACTTCTTTTATAGATTTACATATTGGGCGTGGACCCTAACAAATGCAGATTATTGTTATATATTGGGAAAAAATCCCCAATGTATTGATTTATGTTTTATTATGGGAATTGGGTACAAACCCCAATATACTGAGATGATCTTTTGTTACATACTATGCAGATTTATGTTTACCTAGTTGATTTATATGATGTGTTGAGCGTGGACTCAGGAACACACAGGTGACCTATGTACTGGGCATAAGCCCCGATGTACCTAGATGATTTTATAACGTACTGGGCGTAAGCCCCGATGTACGTAGAGTGTTGGGCATAATCCCTGGAGCACTCCAAGCTTGATAATGAATACCGGATCCAAGGCCATTGGTACATTCTAGTTGTGCTTCAAAACCACATTCTAGTAGTAGTGTTGAGCGGGAGGCTCTGGAATTGCGATAGTGTAACACCCATGTGAGAGTTGCTTGATCTGAAGAGCAATCGGGCTTATTTGATGTTAAAAGTGTTGAGTCAAGAAGACTCTGAATAACACTTCTATTCATCACATTTATTTAAATTGGTTAAATGAATCATTTTATATCTACCATGAAGGACTACGGGAACTACCATGTTAAACGAGGGAATCCAACATGCAAGAGAGAGACCTAGAGGTACCTAACCTAGCCAACTATCCAAGCTTGCCAAAAGACCTTGTCCAAAGAGTTGGACCTTGTACTTAATATTCAAATCAAATAATTATTATGGTATGTACATAATTAAATCAAAGAGTTATCATAAGTAATTATTGAATAATTAGATTTATTATTTATAAAACAAAAGAATTCTTATGTAAATAACATACATAAAGGTTATACGTAAGATAGTTCTCATGTCACTATTATTATTAATATTATTAGTATTATTATTATTATTGGTGATCTAACTTAAAGATGCATATAACAGTAACAAAATAAAGATCCTATATAAACTAGAAGTGAATAATTAAATAAAATATCTTTCATAAATATTATAATTTAAATTAAATTAAAAGTTGAATATTATTACTTAAACTCAAATAGATATATTCCAAACACACTCACTTATTTAAAGAAGGGAAGACCCCAAGAGAGGGATCATCATTCCTACTACCATTCTCTTATGGTAATAGAAGAGAATTATTCTACAGAACTGAAGCAGCCTACTATATTTTCCAGACCTGATCAGCAACTTACCCTAGGGCCTCTACTTCTCTTATTGCATGTTGGAACCAGCTCGGGGGGATCCAGTTAGAACCAAGAATGGTCTAAGGGTCATGGTTCGGAGGAACATGGTAGCCCCAGAGTTATCCAGTTAAAGATCATCTTACAGGTCAGCTAGGTCCATACATTTTTGCATTAATTAGTGTTTGAGTTTGCAGGTCCTGCAAGGCAAGATCAAGCTCCAAGAACCAGGTATGAATTACAAATTTACATATAGCTCAATTAGATTTAGAAATTAAAGTAGGAATTATTATGTAGCATTCATGTTTCTGTACAATATAGTTTTATTTCCTTTTCTTTTATGGAGCAAGGGCCAATTGGCATGGGCTCTTAGGGTTTACGTTTTAGGATCGAAATTTCATTTAAATATTTCCGTTGAATTCAAGATTCTGCCCTAAATGCTACAAAGATATAGCAGGGCTAGCCTTACTAGCCTGTGCTAGATACCTACATATATAAATTCACTAGTATCAAACTTTTATTTAGAAATGTTGATATATGAACTATTAAAACAAAACGAAATCGCATTATTTTCCAAACCCTCTTACTGTACATTTAGATTATTAAATTACAAGAAAGCTAGGGTTTAACCTTTACCCATTAAAGATTCAAAACTCAGTTTCCAAAACAAGGATCTCCCAAGGATCCACGAAACCAATGTAGAAAAAATCAGTAATTTGCATTTATTATTTTTACAGGAACATAAATAACGCAGGTCAAAGCTTTGAAATTATCCATCGACTTAGCACATTTGAGATCACTGATATTTCAAACCTACTGTATAGAAACACCCACGGTGCATGTAATTTTCTAAGACAAACCAGCTATCAAAGCACGATTTCCCTATCTAGGGTTTTCCAACAAATTCATTATTCTCCTTGTCAGAAGTACAACTTAACTTGAATGAAACCCAACATTTCAAATAGAGATCAACGCATATTCTAACACCGCGATTTTATTAAATAATCTTCCATTAAAACAAAAATCAACCCACAGAGAGCTAAATACATCTTTCAGAAAGAAGCCATCCACTGGCTAACATACATTCAAAAGTGAGGTATGCTCTCAATGATTCACATTCACATAACTATCAATAGAAATTCCTTCATGCCAAAACTAAAACACAGAGCCATCACACCTTAGAAATTACCAGAATAGTTCAAGATCATTCTATCTGCTAGTGGCACGATTTTTATCCACCTTAATCCTACGCCTAAAATACTTAAAAACGAAACTTATAGGAGTACCAAAGCTTCCACAAAAATCATTTGGTAGAAAACACCATTTCCATTACATACTTAGTAAGAAATGCAAGTAAAAATCCAAATACCAGTATTTTATTCAAAACCCCAAAATACACGATGTGGGTAATTTCCCATTAAAATATTTAAAGATCTTTACATAGCCATATTTTCAACTACGAAACCCTCAAGGGTTTATCCCATCATCAACAAAATAAAAACATCATAAACATTGACTAGGTCCAAAATCCCATTTAATCCAAATCGATTTCCTTCCAGCTACTGGTCAAACCAAAGGTGACCCAATGGAACTTCGAATTCAGTTAGAGTGAGCCCAAAGGACTCAACGAAGCTACAAAATTAAAGAGTTCAAAGCTATAGAACATTGCAACTATAGATATGAAAGGAAAGAATGGATATTGGTAGGACCTGGGCTTACCAGTAAATGCGCCAAACCCCCAATCTTCCTATCAGTTGCTACGACCCAACACCGAAGATAACCATACCTGCAACCTGCCAATGAATCCATGAAAACGAGAAGTTAGATAGTGCAACCCATGGTTATTATAATGAATGTCTTTTCAAAGTGTTCCTTAGAACTTTTAAATCATAGAACTAGGACCTTGCTAGGTAGTTGATGTAGATAGTTTAGGGAAGGTCCCTCTTATGCCTGCAAACATAATCCAAGTAATTTCTTTAGCAAGATTGCTAAGTAAGCACTGGATAACTCATCCCTTACCCCTCGACAGCTCCACTAGTTGCACGACTACTAAATCCAAAGATTCCAGATTTACTCATAGCCTTCTCATAATGTTCATCAGGCCTAAATTAGTGATTCCAAACTAGTTTAAACATTTAAGTGAAACCAAGTATACATTTAAGATTTAAGAGTGAAGTAACTGGAAAAGACTTTAAAAGTGTTATACTAATAGTAAAAACTGTCATGTAGATCATACATGGATGTGCTATGCACCTCATACTACCTTACTTCATCGCTTCCGCAGAAAACATAATTTGTAAAACCAACTCTCTTAGAACATAGTTTCTCATTGCTTCAAACAAATACTGATATAACTTCTCAGTACTGAAGCTAATTTCCAATACATTATTTGTTTAGGCAATGTTAGTAGTAAGTGAATTTTTTTTTAATTTTTACTATTTTTAGGGACAATACAAGTGGTATCAGAGCCCAGCTACAATACTAAGTGACCTATTGAGCTCATTACAAGAAGAACACCACTGTAGATACTTATAAATCAAAAGCATACATTTATGATTTTATTTTTTATATGTGTATATGAACTAACATATTTCTGTTCTTAAAAATTGATATGACATTGTAGGAACAATCACAGTTTGAGTATGAACACTAAAAAAGACAACAACATACATGGGAATTTGAATTCCCCACCATGAGATCAAGAGATTGTGGTGGAATTAAACTCAGATTTAATGAAATCAATGCAAAATCTTCAAGCATAATTCCAAAGTTTTAGAGATGATAATATGCAGGAAAGACGAGAACAACAAGCTATAAATGAAGCTCTGCTTCAGATCTTAATAGGGGCAAAACCCCGCGAACTGTCCACATTTTCAGCAAATACATTCAAAGAAAGAAACTGTCACACAAAGAGATCTACTAGTCCTAAAGAAGAGGAGCAGGAAGAACACATACCTGATTCAATGGAAGAGGACTGTAAGAGCTCTTCCAATGATGACAGATCACCACCTCCTTGCAAGAAAAGGAGGAAAAGTGATGACAGTTTACAAGGAGAATTCAGAAAGATTAAAGCCCCAACATATGACGGAGAGATAAATACTGGGGAGAAGGATGAGGAGTGGCTGTTAGGGATGAACAAGTATTTCAAAGTCCACAACTATTCCAGTGTAATGCAAGCATGACTAGCCATCTACAACCTGAATGGTAAATTGGCCAGATGGTGGAGAGACTTGAAGCATACCAAAGGACAAGAAATCAGGGACATAAAATTGGATGCTTTCAACAAAATATTTCAGGACAAATACATGTATGAAAGATTCTTTGACAAAAAGATCAAAGAATTCCATGAACTGAAAATGGGCTCCCTAACTATGGAAGCTTTCATCAACAAATTTTTGGATCTGCTGCATTATGTTCCTTATATAAAAGATGAAAAAGTCAAGATACAACAATTCTTGGGATGTCTACCACCAAATTTTAGAGAGAAGATTGAATTTGACATGCCCAAAACCCTAGACGTGACTTTACACAAGGAAAGACTCTAGTATGAACATGTAAAACCAAGAAATGATAACATAAATAGAAACAAAGATAGGTTCATAATCGTTTCCGATAACCAAAGACCGGGATTTAGACCGCCACCGTACTGGATACAAAACAATAGTTTCCCTCCCAACAGAGGCTTCAACTAACCTCATGCACGACCAAATGCACCCCCACCGCATGCCAACATACCAACTTTCAACAAGGGGGAAAAGGATGCCCCACCAACCAGTACTTGTTTGAAATGCCAAGGGCCCCACTACTTCAATGATTTCCCTAACAAGATCGTTGGATTTTTACACAGTGTCCAAGCAAAACCGACAGTAGGGTACATGGAAAGAACACCAAAAGCTTATGCCGCACTTGATGGCTGACAAGCAGATCACTAGGCCACTATGGTTGAAATTGAGGGTAAGATCTCAAACAAAGCCATTTCAGTTTTAATAGATCCCAGTGCATGTCGAATTTATGTTTCCCCTAAGATAGTAACTACTTGTAGGTTAAACCGAGAGAATCACGAGAAACCGTGGCTAGTACAGGTAGCCATCGGTACCAAGCGGAAAGTCTCCGAACTAGTTAGAACTTGTGAAGTAGACTTAAATGGCTTCCCAACCAAGGTAGAGTTGAACATTTTACCACTAGGGTCTTATGATGTATTTATAGGCATGGATTGGCTGGAAGAACATCATGCCCTGCTTGACTACTTGAACAAGTCAATACTATGCACGGATAACCAAGGGAATCAAAAAATGATTCGAGGTATCCCTAAGAAAGTGTCTATAAGATAGATATATGCATTACAAGCAAAGAAATGTGTAAGAAAGGGTTTTAAACTCTTTGCAGTCAACATTCGAACTATAGAAGCTGATAGGGAGCAGAAGATTGAATATTTCCGAGTTCTTGTAGAATTCATGGATGTATTTCCCAAGGAAATACCTGGGATACCACCCAAACGGAACCTAGACTTCTCCATAGAATTAACACTTGGTTCCGTACTAGTTTCCAAAGCCCCTTATCACATGAATCCACCCGAATTGGTGGAACTCAAGCTTCAGTTAGAAGAGTTGGTCGAGAAAGGTTATATCCGACGTAGTGTGTCTCCCTGGGGAGCACCAATACTCTTTGTCAAAAAGAAGGATGGGACGATGCAGATGTGCATCGATTACCACCAACTCAACAAGTTAAATATCAAGAACCGTTACCCACTTCCTAGAATTGATGACTTGTTTGATCAAGTTAGAGGAGTGAACATCTTCTCCAAGATCGACTTACAATCTGGATATCATCAGGTGAGAATCCATGAGGAAGACATCAGTAAGACCATGTTTTGAACTAGATATGGCCATTACGAGTTTGTGGTGATGCCTTTCGGTTTGACTAACGCACCTGCCAACTTTATGTGCATGATGAACAACATCTTTAGTAAATACCTAGACAAGTTCGTTCTAGTCTTCATCGACAACATTCTGATCTACTCCAAGAATGAAGAAGAACATGAAGAACATCTCTGGATAGTGTTACAAATACTACGAGAACATCAACTATACGCTAAGTTTAGCAAGTGTGATTTCTACAAACCCCAAATACAGTACCTAGGGCACATAATTTCATAGAAAGGGATAGCAGTCGACCCCAAGAATATTAAATCCATAGAAGAATGGCCTACCCCCACATGTCTAACCGACATAATATCATTCTTAGGGTTAGTTGGGTACTACCGAAAGTTCGTTGGGAACTTCTCTCAGATTTCTTGTCCTATGACAGCTTTGCAGAAGAAGAAAACCAAATTTCTTTGGACGACAAAATGCGAGGAAAGTTTCCAAAAGTTAAAGCAAATTTTGACTAGTGCACCCATCCTATGGATTGCTGACCCCGATGGGGACTTCGTGGTTTGCACAGATCCAAGCAAGGAAGGGCTCGGTGGAGTCCTTATGCAAAATGACTTCGCTATCTGTTATGAGTCAAGTAAGTTGAAGGAACACGAATAGAACTACCCCACACACGATCTTGAACTAACCGCCATTATCCATGCCTTGAAGATGTGGAGGCACTATCTTATCGGAAAGAAGTTCCTATTAAAGACGGACAACATGAGTCTGAAGTACTTATTTGACCAACCTGACCTAAATTCCATACAATCAAGGTGGCTAGCCTTCCTTAGTGAGAACCACTTCGAGCTAAAGCATATAAAGGGAAAGGATAACAAGATCGTTGATGCTTTAAGTCGATGGGCCCATATGTTATATGAGGTGACCGTGAGTCAAACTAACTCAGATTTGCACCACAGGATTAGAACGGCATGTCGGAGTGACCGATTCTATGGTAATATCCTTAAAAAGATCAGGGAGGATAGGTTATTCCAACAACAAAAAGAGTATAAGATAGACGAATCGGGACTGCTATGGTCAAAAGAGAGACTTTATGTTCCAGAAAGCGGAGACATTAGACCTAGCATCTTCACAGAATTCCATCAGAATCCGTATTTGGGACATCCGGGATATCAAAAGATGATATCAATAGTAAAGAAACACTTCTTTTGGCCTAAACTAAAAGTCGACATAGCTTTATTCATTGCTAAGTGCTAGGAGTGTCAGTTGGTTAAGGAAGAACACCAACACCCTTCGGGACTACTGCAACCATTACCCATTCCAGAGTGGAAGTGGGAGGTCATCAGTATGGATTTCATAATAGGTTTACCAAAGAGTAAGAGGCAGAATTATTCCATCTTTGTAGTAGTAGACAAGTTATCCAAAGAAACACATTTTATACCAGTAAAGTCTACCTACAAATCTGTTCACATCACGAACATCTTCCTAAAGGAGATTTTTTGATTGCATGGGATACGTAAGGAAATCATTTCTGATCGAGACATGAAGTTCACTAGAAACTTCTGGAGGGCATTGTTCTCTAGTTTAGAGACACAACTACATTTCAGTACCGTGTAGCACCCCCAAACCGACAGACAGATGGAACAAGTAAATCAAATCTTTGAGGATATGCTGAGCATGTATGTTATGAACAACCCCACAAAATGGGAGGATTATCTACACCTCGCAGAGTTTGCTTACAACAACGGATACCATACCTCTACCAAGATGAGCCCCTTCGAGGTACTCTATGGCAGGAAGTGTCAGACACCTGTAACTTGGGATAGTCCAGTAGATAGACTTATGCTAGGCCCCGACCTACTAAAAGACTTGGAGCATCTAGTCTCCAAGGTACAACAAAACATGAAGGAGGCACAAGACCACGAAAAACGTTATGCGGATAAGAAAAAAAAAGACAAAGTTTACCAAGTCAGAGAACATGTCTTCTTAAAAGTAAATAAAAAAGAAGCTCTCTTAGCTTGGGGTGATGCAGAAAGCTAGCCCCCAGATTTTGTGGACCCTTTGAGATACTAGCCAAGAAAGGGCCGGTAGCATATGAGTTAGCCTTACCGGCTCATGTAAAAGCTCATAATGTTTTTCATGCATCCTTACTAAAGAAATATGTACATGATACTAAACATATGATTGATTGGTCCTTATTAGAGGTGGAACTCGAAGGGGAATTCATGTCGGAGGCCCTCCACATTCTGGACAAGACAGAGGTCCAACTTAGGAGAAGGACCATCACCCAGTTGAAAGTGCAATGGAGGCATTTCAGACCAGAAGATGCTACTTGGGAAAATGAGATAACCATGAAAGAGGCATACCCCGCATTATTTCATGAATTCATTTCTAGCGCCTATAACACCGAGATGGTGTTGTTCTAAGCGGGGAGGGATGTAATATCCCGAATTTTGACTGACTAGTTTTGATGTTATATACTGACTATTTTTTATGTTATATACTAGGCTTAAAGCCCCAACACATATGATGTATTTGGATTATGGGGCATAATCCCTAGTGCACATGATTCACTTCTTTTATAGATTTACATATTGGGCATGGACCCTAACAGATGTAGATTGTTGTTATATACTAGGCAAAAAGCCCCAATGTATTGATTTATGTTTTATTATGGGAATTGGGTGCAAACCCTAATATACTGAGATGATATTTTGTTACATATTGTGCAGAGTTATGTTTACCTGATTGATTTATAAGATGTGTTGAGCGTGGACTTAGGAACACACAGATGACCTATGTACTGGGCATAAGCCCCAATGTACCTAGAGGATTTTATTACGTACTGGGCATAAGCCCCGATGTACGTAGAGTGTTGGGCATAAGTCCTGGAGCACTCCAAGCTTGATAATGAATACTGGATCTAAGGCCATTGGTACATTCTAGATGTGCTTCACAACCACATTCTAGTACCAGTGTTGAGCGGGATGCTCTGGAATTACACTAGCGTAACGCCCATGTGAGAGTGTTGAGTTAAGGCTCTAAAGAGCACTTGGGTTTACTTGACCTTAAAAGTGTTGAGTCGAGAATACTCTAAATAACACTTCTATTCATCACATTTATTTAAATTAGTTAAATGAATCATTTTCTATCTACCATCAAGGACTGCGAGAACTACCATGTTAAACGAGGGAATCCAACATGCAAGAGAGAGACCTAGTGTTACCTAACCTAGCCAACTATCCAAGCTTACCAAAAGACCCTGTCCAAAGAGTTGGACCTTGTACTTAATATTCAAATCAAAGAATTATTATGGTATGTACATAATTAAATCAAAGAGTTATCATAAGTAATTATTGAATAATTAGATTTATTATTTATAAAACAAAAGAATTCGTATGTAAATAAAATGCGTAAAGGTTATACATAAGATAGTTCTCATGTCACTATTATTATTAATATTATTAGTAATATTATTATTATTTGTGATCTAACTTAAAGATACATATAATAGTAACAAAATAAAGATCCTAGATAAACTAGGAGTGAATAATTAAATAAAATATCTTTCATAAATATTATAATTTAAATTAAATTAAAAGTTGAATATTATTACTTAAACTCAAACAACTATATTCCAATCACACCTACCTATATAAAGAAGGGAAGACCCCAAGAGGGGGATCATCTTTCCTACTACCATTCTCTTATGGTAACATAAGAGAATTATTCTGTAGAATTGAGCCAACCTACTATATTTTCCAGATCTTATCAGTAGCTTACCCTAGGGCCTCCACTTCTCTTATTGCATGTTGGAACCGGGCTGGGGAAATCCTGTTAGAACCAGGAATGGTCTAAGGGTCATGGTTGGGAGGAACACGGTAGCCCCAAAGTTATCTAGTTAAATATCATCCTATAGGTCAGCTAGGTCCATACATTTTTCCATTAATTAGTATCTGAGTGTGCAGGTCCTGCAAGGGAATATCAAGCTTCAAGAACCAGGTCTGAACTACAAATTTACATATAGTTCAATTAGATTTAGAAATTAAAGTAGGAATTATTATGTAGCATTCATGTTTATGTACATTATAGTTTTATTTACTTTTCTTTTATGGAGCAAGGGCCAATTGTCATGGGCTCTTAGGGTTTACGTTCTAGGATCGAAATTTCATTTAAATATTTACGTTGAATTCAAGCTTCTTCCCTAAATGTTCAAAATATCTAGCAAGGCTAGCCTAACTAGCCTGTGCTAGATACCTACATATATAAATTCACTAGTATCAAACTTTTATTTCGAAATGTTGATATCTGAACTATTAAAACAAAACGAAATCGCATTATTTTTCCAAACCCTCTTACTGTACATTTAGATTATTAAATTACAAGAAAGCTAGGGTTTAACATTTACCCATTAAAGATTCAAAACTCAGTTTCCAAAACAAGGATCTCCCAAGGATCCACGAAACCAACATAAACAAACTCAGTCATTTACGTTTATTATTTTTACAGCAACAAAAATAATGCAAGTCAAAGCTTCGAAATTATCCATCAACTTAGCACATTTGAGATCACTGATATATTCAAACCTATTGTATAGAAACACGCACGGTGCATGTAATTATCCAAGACAAACCAGCTACCAAAGCACGATTTCCCTATCTAGGGTTTTCCAACAAATTCATTCTTTTCCTTATCAGAAGTACAACTTAACTTGAATGAAACCCAGCATTTCAGATAGAGATCAATGGATATTCTAACACCACGATTTTATTAAATAATCTTCCATTAAAACAAAAATCAACCCACAGAGAGCTAAATACATCTTTTACACAGAAGCCATCCACTGGCCAACATACATTCAAAACTGAGCTATGCTCTCAACGATTCACATTCACATAATTATCAATAGAAATTCCTTCATGCCAAAACTAAAACAGAGAGCCATCACACCTTAGAAATTACTAGAATAGTTCAAGATCATTCTCTCTACCAGTGGCACGAATTTTATCCACCTAAACCCTACGCCTAAAATCCTTAAAAACAAAACTTACATGAGTACCAAAACATCCACAAAAAGCATTTTCTAGAAAACAACATTGCCATTACATACTCAGTAAGAAATGCAGGTAAAAATCCAAATACCAGTATTTTATTCAAAACCCCAAAATACACGCTGTGGGTAACTTCCCATTAAAATCTTTAAAGATCTTTACAGAGCCATATTTTCAACTACAAAACCCTCAAGGGTTTATCCCATCATCAAAAGAATAAAAACATCATAAACATTTACTAGGTCCAAAATCCCATTTAATCCAAATCGATTTCCTTAAAATCGTTTTCCTTCCAGCTACTGGTCAAACCAAAGGCGACCCAACGGAATTTCGAATTCAGTTAGAGTGATCCCAAAGGACTCAATGCAGTTACAAAATGAAAGAGTTCAAAGTTATAGAACATTGCAACCATAGCTACAAAAGGAAGGAACGAATATTGGTAGGACCTAGGCTTACAAGTAAATGTGCCAAACCCCCAATCTTCCTATCACTTGCTAGGACCCAACACCGAAGATACTCAAACTTGCAACGTGCCAGTGAATCCATGAAAACCACAAGCTAGATGGAAACAAACAAGCATCTACAGAAAAGATAAAATGAAGGAGCCATTCAACCACGGGAAGCAATTTACCTGTTATATAAAAGTAACACCCTCCATCTCCTTGCCACAACAGTTGGAACTACACTGACAATGAGCATGGCTCACATCAGAGTAGAGTCGAGACCAGACGCAGCATGAATTTGTTTCCCAAACCAAAAACCCGAAAATGGAAACACCATCATTTTAGACCAAAACATAAACCCTCCTTCCAGCAGGCAAGTAAGCCACGTGAAGACCACTTGGGTGGCATTTGAAGCTACAACCAACTTATCCACTAGCACTTCGATTTTTATCCAAATGATAGAGTTAAATTCGTGGTAGTGCAACCCCTGGTTATTATAATGAGTGTCTTTTGAAAGTGTTTCTTAGAACTTTTAAATCATAGAACTAGGACCTTGCTAGGTAGTTGATGTAGGTAGTTTAGGGAAGGGCCCTCTTATGCCTGCAAACATAATCCAAGTAATTGCTTTAAGAAGATTGTTGAGTAAGCCCGGGATAACACCAAATACGCATCCCTTACCTCTCGGAAGCTCTGCTGGTTGCATGACTACTAAACCCAAATATTCCATATTTACTCATACCCTTCTCATAAAGTCCATCAGGCCTGAATTAGTGATTTCCAACCAGTCTAAACATTTAAGTGAAACCAAGCATACATTTAAGCTTTAAGAGTGAAGTAATTGAAAAAGACTTTAAAAGTGTTATACTAATATTAAAAACTGTCATGTAGATCATACATGGATGTGCTATGCACCTCATACTACCTTACTTCATCGCTTCCGCAGAAAACATAATTTGTAAAACCAACTCTCTTAGAACATAGTTTCTGATTGCTTCAAACAAATACCAATATAACTTCCCAGTACTGAAGTTAGTTTGCAATACATTATCTGTTTTGGCAATGTTAGTAGTAAGAGAATTTTTATTTTTATTTTTAATGTTTTCAGGGACATTACAAATGGATAAAGATGCCATTTGTATCATCTCATCACCAGACTTACTAAAAATATGCTCATCTGCCCTAGGTGGCAAGTGTGTCTCCCAAGTCACTCCAAATGCTCACGAATTTCTAAATTAGTGACCTGAAGGTGATGTATGATGAAAAGCAAATCCAAATCCCAATTTTGGAAAGAAGAAACATCGTAGAGGATGCGGGGTGCAAAAAACAACTTTCCTAGTTTGACTAGCTTTTCCCTCTAGGGCAAAAAGCAGTAAAAAGCAACAAAAACTCAGAAATGCTCCTTTCCTTCCTTATCTTATCCAGAATCTTTTGGAAATGTGCCCAAGTGGTCTAGGTAGCTTGTGGTTTTCACTTTGGAAGTATGTGGTCCCCACAAGGCAATTTTCTAGTCTATTACATAGGTAATTAACCATAGAAGATTAATTAATGCTCCAATATAATTAAATGACATAGTAGGAAGATTTTATATTCCAACAATTTTCATGTGTCTTATCACATTTTAGGAATGAATCTCCCACTTGAAAATACGTTCTAGGAGAGGATCTCTCATCAAACCATCGTTTGACAAGCTATTGATGTTGATAAAATTTGTCTTTTGACTTCTCCCTATATTGTTCCAATTTAAGGAGGTTATTTATTCTATGAGATAAAGTAGGGAAATCATCCTCCTAAATGGATTGATATAATTGTAAGGAAGTTAAAGAAATATTTGGAGGAAGGATTGCTTCCTTTCCATATACTAGACAAAAGGGAAAATGACCAATGGAAGCCCTCAGTGTTACCCTTTCTGCGCATAAAGCATTAAAAAGTTGAGTGTGCAAATTCTTTTGATGGATTTCTACTATCATTTTCAAGATTTTAATTAGGATTTTGTTGGTTAGTTTTGCTAAGCCATTCCCCTAAGGGTAATAACTTGTTGAATATTTCATTTTAATTCCATTATCCAATGCAAATTCAATGATATTTACAGAAGAAAAATATGATACATTATCAAAGACTAATAATTCTGGAACACCAAACCTGGTTATAATATTCGGTTGAAGGAACAAAATCACCTGATTCATGTTCAATAACTGAAGTGAAACGTCTTCCTCCTACCTTGTAAAGTAATATGTAGCAGTAAGAATATACTTATGCTGCATGGAAGAGGGAGGATTGGTCAGTCCAAATACATCCAAACCCCACTGTTGAAAAGGGGTGTTAACTATGACTTCTTGGAGGGGATAGGTAGCCCGTTTTCTCCTACCAAAGGATTTATGACATACCTTGAAAGGGTTTAACAATTTGAGTGAAGCTAGGAATAAATATTCTGACAAAATTTATTTTTCTTAGAAAGGATTGCATACACTTCTTTGAGTTGGGAAGATTAATTTTTTATACTTCCCAATTCCTATCTAGATCAATCATCATTCCATACCTAGAGACCACAAACCCAATAAACTTACCTTCAGTTAAAGGAAAAATAGATCTCATAGGGTTTCATGATATACCATACTCCGTGCAATGTTTAAACACTTGTCTTAAATGAAAGAGATGATCATGTCATTTCTTTGAGAAAATAGTAACATAATCTAGATATACAACAACACAATTGTGAACTAGACCTCATAAAACAATATCCATTACTCTTTGGAATGTGGATCCAACATTAATCAATCTAAAGGAGATTTTCATATGGGAAAAAGATCCCCAAGATGTTCTAAAAACAATATTGGGTATAGTTTGAACCTTTGGCCGAACCCTTCATTGAATTTCGTAATTATATATATATATATGTAATACCCCATTTTTACTTGATGTTTATTGGCTTCAATGTAAATAATGTGTATATGCGGTGTGTGTATCTTCCCTAGTGTGTAGCTCAAGGCCAAGGCCCCACTAGTGGATGTTTAAGGTTATTGCAATAGGAAAGTATTTGATAGTTTGATTATTCATGGGTTGTTAAGCTATGAAGAAATGTAAATGATGTAATTAGTTATTAATGAATAAAATAACCAAGAAGTTGGATAAGGAGGAAAGTAATGAGAAGGGGCCATGTGTATCCACTAGGGAGAGGTGAGGGGGTTATAGGATTGGTTCCCATGTTGCCACATGTCCGACTATGAACACTTTTGACCTCCCTGCTGACATTAATTCAGTTGCAAAGGGTGGTTGAGAACCCTATTGCTGAAGCCGATGGAGTATGGAGCATGCTTGCGATTTTTGTATGGTAGGGCATGGATCTGATTTCTTGTCCGGAAACACACTCAACGCCAGGGAAGTCGGTGAACCTATCTGAATACTCATCGGGGGAAAGGAAACAAGGAGGGGATTGATTCACTGACACGCGCACTCACTTAGAACTCAACCATCCATTCATTGATAGGAAACTTGTTCAGACATCCTGCATACGCAGAGCATAGCCATGAGGAAGCTTGAAGATGATCATGTTTTCCTATGTAATAGAGATCCATGGCCATAGAAACTATGTGTGTGATCTCAGTCTACTCATGATAGAGTGATAAGAACCGTGATGGCCATAGATTGAACAATGCATAGAAAACGTGAGAACCTGATATTGGATCACAGAGAGTAGATTGCGGAATAGAGCCCTACCTGCAAGTCTGATTGAAATCGACTTGTTGAACTATGGTAGGAGGTTGGGTTTCCTGATAAACTCAGTGAATGCTGTAATCTCATAGAACTAGCGACTAGACCTTTCTATGCCCATCCTTAATAGAACTGGAAGGGAAGAGGCCTTGAGGGACTGTGCAGCAGAGAAGAGGGTCTTTCTTGTGTTGGGTGCGGTAGTTAATGTGGGTGCCAGGTTTTCTGTATATTGATATTCTTGTAGCTCTATGGTTGAGCTCACTGGCTTAGCAATGGCTTCCTTGTTATCCCTGTATGCCTGATAAACCCACTACAGATTGGCCTAACATGATCAAATTTCCTGATATGCTTGACAAACTCAACTATATGATGGATCAGCATGATAGTGTTGTTTAGTATGCCTAATAAACCCAGTATAGGTTGTATTAGCATGATCATCTAGTTTGGTATGCTTGATAAACCCAACTGCAAGCTAGCTTGGCATGAGCATGTTTTTTGGGTATGCTTGATAAACCCAAATAGAAGTTGGATTAGCATGACCATCTATGTCCCTATATGCTTGATAAACCCAACTACAGATTGGATTAGAATTAAGATGGAACCTTGACTGCGAGAGAACCTGATAATGCTCCTTAGTGGATACATAGCCCAGATCGGGGGTTATCTCTCAACTGAAAGAGTACAGGCTGGACATATACCTAAGATTGGGTGGAACGTTTCCCTCACTTAGCTAGTTTCTTGACAGCTTCAAAAGTTGAAAGATAAGAACTTATTATTATGTTAAATGATGATGTTCCATTGCTATGAAATGGTTGCTTATGTTCAATTATGGAATGCATGTTCATATGAATTTGAGTGACAAGAAACTTAAGTGCAGGCCTAAGTAAAGGGATGATTTATGGTTATGTGCATCATTGTATTGTATTAGTTAATGCATTATAAGCCTTGCTTGTGATAAATGTAATGGATTGATCTAACCGTATGCACTTTACATGTTATAACTTGTTTGATTAACTTGTGAATGAGTTGTGTGACTACATCTGATCCTTGAGAAGGAAGGGAATTCCCTAGAGTGTTTCAAAACCCCTCTGTGGGTCAGGTGGAAGGGAAGGTCATGGAAAGACGAAGGTTTAAGTCCTTTAAGTGGAGTTATGTACAAAAATTCAGTGGGAAATTCAACATGGTACGAGTGCTCAGATGGGGTAGGAATTTCGCCACTCGATAGAGCTCGCGAAGAACTTTCCAATGGTACCAACCTTGTCTCATTTGGACCAAGGATGAGGAAGTTATGCCCATGAGAAGTTCCTTGGAAAATTACATTGCAAGGGTGTGGTTCCACATTCCCGCATCCGCAATACAAATTGTGGATTGCGGAAACGTAGAAGTTCGAAGTTCGAAGTTAGGTTTAGGACTTCCACACTTCTGCATCCGTAATTGCGGATTGCGGATTGCGGAAGTGACATTTTTTTGGAAGTTGAAATCTAACCTTCTGCACTTCTGCACCTGCAGTTGTGGATTGCGGATCAAAGGTTGGGGATTGCGGATTGCGGAAAGGTAAGTTCCGGATGAGAAGTTTCGTACTTCCACACCCGCAGTTGTGGATTTCTGATCAGCATTTGAAGATTGTGGATTGCGGAAAGGTGAGTTTCTAGATATGAGGTTTCGTACTTCCGCATCCACAAGTGTGGATTGCGGATTGTGGACTGTGGAAAGGTAAGTTCCAGATGTTAAGTTTCACACTTCCGCACCTGCAATTGCAGATTGCGGATTACAGATTGTGGATCCACGATTGCGGATTGCAGATTGCGGATTCACAGTTGCGGATTGTGAATCCGAGATATTTCGACTATGTGTGTGTATCCATTCGGACTTGGGAAGAAGAAGAAAAAAATGTATCAGGGTCTCTCGTGGCCTCTGAAGTTCATGGGGACGTGGTAGAGTGGTATCAGAGCTTCAGTTGCAACACTGGGAGCTATTTAGGCTGGATTGTGAATGAATTTTTGGTCAAGAGATGCGCCCATGGCGCAGTTTTGATGAAATTATTTGAATAATTGATTGTTCAAATGAATAATTCCAGGTTTGAATGGGTATAATGGAGTTTAATTACATGCTTGTGATGTCCAATAGATGTCTCTGATATGCACAGTAATAGCAACAACTGTAAGATGAATCGTATCAGAAGACAATGCACAAAAAGGCATAAGAATGGTAATTTTAAATGATGCGCAAGATCCGTTTGAACTAGAGGATGAGGTGTTGGGTAGGAACGTGGAACAAGCACATACAGATACTGATTATAATGGAAGAAGGGAGCAGGTAATTCCCCCAAACTTGGATGAGACCATGGTAAGCTTCAATGAATGGTTGATGAAGGCGCAAGAAGAGCAACATCAACTTAATGCAGCTATCTTTTAGATTCTCACAGACCTGCAGCAGAAAGTAAACGGTGGGTATAATCCAAGAAATGAGGGGCGAGAAGGAATGAATGCAGAAAGTTAGTCTAGGGGTTGTTCTAAGAGAATAACTCCAAGCCCTAGAAGAGGACCAGAGGTTCTGTGAGTAGAAGGCACATGACACCCTCTCCTCGGTTTTCTTCTAGTAGTTCGGATGATTTTGAGGGTTCTCAAGGGAGTCCAAGGCGCACTTCCAAGAAGAGTAAGGGCAGAAAGAAGCACAGAGGTATTCCACGGGGTGAATTTAGGAAGGCATGGCCTCCCACTTTTGATGGTGAAAGCAAATAAGGTCAAGAAGCAGAGGCATGGATTCTTGGAATCAAGAATTACTTTGGAATGCATGAGTATTCAGGTTTGTCATCTATAAACTTAGTGGAAGAGCTTCAATTTGGTGGGAACACCTCATGCAATGGAAGCGAATCAGCGAAAGAAGAGTCAGTTGGGAAAGGTTTAAAAAATACTTCCAGGAGAAGTACCTATCAACAAGGTATTATGATAGCAAAATAAAAGAGTTCAATGAACTCAGATTAGGACAAAACACCATGGATGAGCATGTCCACAAGTTTCTGGAGCTTCTGAGGTATGTAGACTACATCAAGGATGAAAGAGTGAAGATCCAATGCTTCCTTGGTAGTCTACCATAGAACTAAAGAGATAGAATAGAGTTTGTGAATCCACCAAGCTTGGATGAAGCCATTAGAATGGTAGAGCATTGCTATGAGTAGGGTAAAGGTAAAGCAAAGATGCAGTCAACATGGCAAGGTAAAACCAAGGGAAGGTTTGATCAGAAAAAATGTGAATTCAAACCACCATTCAGAAACCAACCTAGGAGATTTCCATAGGGCCAGCAAACGAGAAGAGAATTCAAGCCAGCTATAGCAACAAATAGAACATTGTTAGCTTAAACTGACCCAGAGGTTTCCAATTAGACCCAGGTTCTTTGCGGTTCTCCCTTTTGACCAACAAAACCCCTTCGCACTGGCCCTTTCAGCAACAACCTGCGAGCAGGCTGAGGTCTCACTCGAGGTGTATCTTATGGGGTATTGCGGAATCAGGTTTCCATAGTAAATGATGAGTTGTCTATACGAACAAGCTGCGCAGCGCAGGACAAAAGGAGTGCGCTGCGGGACAGAGCGGTGCAGTACATAGCAGGATCTACGCTGTGAGCAGTACTATGCAGTGACAGCAACAGCATGGACTACACTAAAGACTTCGTACTGCTGTGAGTCTTCTACTGGAACTGTGAGTCAACCACACTGATTCTTTACTTGGAAGATCTTGAAAATGCTAAGGCACTGAAATGAATATCACTCGTCCATTCATTCAGGAACTTATTGGTTATCTTTCTAGCATTCATTCAAGAACTTAGACTATTACAACGTGAACTGGAATGATAGACGCGATGAACTGTGATGCGTTTCTTCACTTTGTTTAAGAAAGTATTTAAACTTAAATGACTGATTCACGACCTTAACATATAATTGAAATATTCACCATTCATCTATTCCTATGGAACCTAGCATATCATTCCCAAACTTCTCTTTTTGGAAAATGCATATCAAAGTCCCCATATTACAGCATGCAAGGAAACATTCAAACATTCATTCTACAGACAATACATACAGTCATTCATCCATAAAACATAATCGCATAACACAGGATTTAATGTGGTTCACTTCCCCAGATGGAAATGATCCAGGTGGATATTGGTGGCCACCCACCTTTCCAACTGGCTCAAAATAGTCTTATGGCAATTTTGGTATTGTACTATTTTTAGCAGTTTTTCGGGTCTTGAACTTCCGGGGCCGTTTTGAGGCCCTAAACGACCTTTTTTGGCAATTCGGGGGGCCAAATGGTTGCCTCCAGTGTACCTTTGGCCCTAGTGGAAAGTTGTAAATCTCGGATAGACCTTTCCAACGGGCTACCGAGCGCCCCAAACGGAGATCGTATGCAAAAGTTACTACCCCGGGAAGTTGATGTACTAACTTACCCAAATGGGGCCCACATGACTTTTGGCGGTTCATCTCCTAGGGTTAGGTTTTTGGATGTCTAGGGTTTTTGACATTCCTATTTATTGTAAAACGCCTTGAGAGCCTCATTGTAACGATCTTCTTGCGAAAGGAGCGCAGCCGTCACATCTCTTCTCAGAGATAAGCCGCCACCATTCCAGCAAGCTTGTTTTCTGCTGCATTTTACAGTTCTAGCTTATTTCCTTATTGAATAGAAAACCAGTTTTACTGTATCTCTGTTATTTTGTGTTAAGCATCTGATAATAATCTGTATTCATTTCATTCTGCTCATAAAATCCGGGTCAGTGGTATCAGAGCGGTCTGCTCCTCGTCGTCTTAATGCATGTCCCCAACGAGGTCAGGGTACAAAGAATTGGGTCTCGAGCTTGTTTCTCTTGAGGACAAAATCTCTCGCACGCCCAAGCGACCTCTCATGGAAAGAGAAAAGAAAGATGACGGGACAGGAGATCCTATCAAAATGTTGCTTGAGGAAGCCCTCACGCAGCAGAGGAACGAGATGATGGATAATTTGGCGCAAATCCTTCGGCGACTACCAAGAAGCGACGCATCTTCCTCGAGCGGAGGCGCCGCCCCCTTCAAGGTACAAATCAACTTCGATATCCCTATATTTTAAGGACAGATAGACACAGATGTTGTAGATAAGTGGCTGAATCTACTAGAAGGGTATTTTTCTATCCATAACTTTTCGAATAAACAAAAGATTACCTTTGTGCTCCTCAAAGCCATTCCCCATGTCAAAGATTGGTGGGAAACATTCTGCGAGCAAAAGGACACAGAAGAAGACTCATTATTTTCAGTCACGGCCACCTGGGAATCCTTCAGGAATGCTATTAAGGAACAGTACTACCCTGTTGGAAGTTATGACGACTTGTATACCAAATGGACCACACTGCGACAAGAAAGAGACCAAGTAGTGCCAGAGTTCACAAATATCTTCCATACCTTGTGCACTAAGCTGGGTATCAAAGATTCAGAGCGAAATTTGGTGCTCAAGTATCGCGGTGGTTTGCATAGATACATCCAGACCGAAATGGAATTTCTAGACATCTCTTCCTTGGGCACGGCCTACCGATATGCCGTCAAAATCGAGCAGAAGCTCAAACAAAAGACGCGGAAATTTGGGCCTGGGAACCCTTCACAACAAAAGACAGGAAAGGGCGGCCCCAACCCACAAAATAAAGGGCAGAGCAAAGATGGACAGTATCAGGACAACCAGTCCAAGCCACAAGCAAAGAAGGACACTGGAAAAACAAAGAAAGATAACGGGAAGTGGTGCGACTTCCATAAGAGCCCTTGGCATAACACTGCTGATTGCCGCTCAAAGCAGTCGTTGGTGGCCGAAGTGAAAGCATCTGAATCAGATGCGGCTTCTAACTCTGAGTCCGAACCAGAAAGGTGAAGACGGATCATTGACGCGGAACCCAGTGCCACCATTGCTACCACCAAGCTCCAGCCTGATGAACCAGACGAGCCAGAAGAAGGAGAACGCCTCTTCCATTCACAGATGTGGGTAAAAGGCACCCCGCTGCACTTCATCGTTGATAGCGGTAGCCAGAAGAATCTCATCTCAGCAGAGGTTGTCAAGCTCCTGGCCCTGCCGACAACGCCGCACCCACAACCCTACACCATTGGATGGCTCCGCAAGGGAAGCGATCTCCGCGTTAGCCAACAGTGCCGACTGCCATACAGCATCAAGCCCTTCAAGGACGACGTATTATGTGATGTTGCTACTCTCGAGTTTCAGATGTTCTTTTTGACCAACCTTATTTATGGAAACGTCATGCTGTATATGAGTCTAGGCCTTGTAGTGTTATTATTTATTTGAACAGGAAATTGTATAGGATACCCGAGGCAGTCCCTCCTAGTGCTATTTCTTTGATCCTTGCCAAGCAATGCAGGAAGGTCATCTCTCAGACCGGGAAATTTGTCTTCTTGGTGATTCGCTCTCAGAGTGAAAGAAAGATCGCAGCCACATCCCAGGCCTCCATGACCGATCTATCCACACAACAGAAGCAAGTGGATAAGGTGGTGGAAGGATACTCAGATATCTTCTCCTCTCCGATCGGGGTACCTCTGCACTGCCAGGTCAAGCATCCCATTAATCTGACCCTAGGCGCACCGCTACCCAATGGGCCAGTCTATCGCCGCTCTCTGTTGGAAAACAAGGAGATCAAGAGGCAGATCTAAGAATTGCTCCACAAAGGGCACATCCGTCCCAGTTCATCACCTTGTGGGAGCCCAATCGTGCTGGTGCAGAAGAAAGATGGGACCTGGCGACTCTGCATTGATTATCGGGCCCTGAATAAAATCACAGTCCGCAACCGGTACCCGATTCCCCGAATCGATGACCTCCTTGATCAGCTCACGGGGGCCAAATACTTTAGTAAGATTGATCTGAAGTCTGGCTACCACCAGGTCCCAATAGAACAGACAGATGTATGGAAGACTGCCTTCAAGTCAAAAGAAGGTCTTTTTGAATGGCTGGTCATGCCTTTTGGTTTGACAAATGCTCCAACAACTTTTATGAGGATGATGGACGATATCCTACGACCTTTCACCAACAATTTTGTAGTGGTGTATCTGGATGACATCCTCATCTATAGCAAGACTTGGGAGGAACAATTGCAGCATATTCAGCAGGTTCTGCACACCCCGCGGAAGCACAAACTATATGCAAACTTGGAAAAATGCTCCTTCGGCATGGACAGGGTCCATTACTTAGGCTACATCGTTGATCGACATGGTGTGCATGTGGATGCAGCCAAGATCCAGGTCACCCATGACTGGCCAGCCCCAACCACACTCACTGAACTTTGGAGCTTCTTGGGCCTCGCCAATTTCTATCGTCGATTCGTGCTGGGATTCTCTCATATCGCATGGGCCCTCAGCCAAGTGACCAGGGGTGGTGGTAAGGAAAAATTTGTGTGGGGCCTATCCCAACAACAAGCCTTCAATGACTTGAAGAAGCGTTTGTGCTCATCACCGGTACTCTCATTACCGAACGTGCAACATCCCTTTGAGATTGAGACAAATGCTTCAGAATATGCTGTGGGCGCCGTTCTCACTCAACACGGCCACCCCGTGGCATATCATAGTGAGACACTCTCAGATGTTGTCCGCAAGTACCCTATCTACGACAAATAAATGTACTCCATTGTACAAGCCTGCCGCCAGTGGAGACATTACATTCTTGGGAAGGAGACAGTCATCCACACTGATCACAAGCCACTACAGTTCATGCAGACCCAAGGAAAGTTGCAGAATGACCGCCATCAGAAGTGGTTAACATATTTACAGCAGTTCCACCTCAACATCAAATACAAAACAGGGAGTACCAACCGAGTTGCTGACTTCCTCAGTCGACCTCCAGTCGCGGCACTTACCACGGTGCTAGACTCTTGTGGCCATGAGACCTATGGATGGCCCCACCTCTATGAGACAAACCCTGACTTCTCCGCCACCTATCAAATGTTGGGCACCAACTCAGTGGTTGCTAATTTCCATCTCCAGGACCGGTTGTTGTGTCATCTGGGCCATCTTTGCATTCCATCTTGCGAGCGCGCGAAGCTGATTTGGGAAGCTCACTACAGTCGGGTGGTATGACACTTTGGCGTCGAAAAGACAGTGGCAGTGTTGCAGAAACATTTCTACTGGCCAAAACTTCGACAGGATGTCGACAAGTATATCAGGTCCTGCACCGCTTGCGCCATTGCCAAACTGACCACTAAGAAACAGGGCCTATACACCCCTCTGCCTACTCCTGACAGGCCGTGGGAGTCCATCTCAATGGACTACATGTCGGGCCTCCCGTCCACCAAGAGGGGAAATGACTGTGTTTTCGTGGTTGTTGATCGCTTTTCCAAGATGGCGATTCTAGCCGCTTGCAAGAAGAACATCACAGCAGAAGCCACTGCCAAGCTCTTCTTTGAACGAGTATGGGTAAATTTTGGGATCCCATAGACCATTATCTCAGACCGTGACAGTCGGTTCCTTAGCTCATTCTGGTCAAGCCTCTGGTCACTGTTGGATACCAAGCTCACCAAATCCACTGCCTTCCACCCCCAGACCGATGGACAAACGGAGGTCGTCAACCGGATGGCCGTACATATCCTGCGCATGTACAATTCAACACACCCCCGCACATGGGAAGAGAGTCTCCCCTATGTCCAACATAGCTACAACCGAGCCCTGCATAGCTCTACTGGCCACAGCCCCTTTCAGGTGGGGTTGGGATTCCAACCATTGGGCACCATGGATGTTGCGCTTCCCCTTGCGACCACCTCAGCCGACTCGTCCCCAGAAGCTGACAAAGCCGCCCGGTTCATTGAATGGATCCAGCATATCTGCCCACAGGTTCAGGATATTCTACAAAAGTCTAATGCCAAGTACAAGCAGTGCCATGATCAACATCGGGTGCCACATAAGTTTCAGGTGGGCGACAAAGTTTGGTTGCATTTGCAGAAAGAACGCCTCACAGGGCCCCATCGAAAGCTTCGCCCACTCCGTTATGGGCCATACACCATCACCAAGGCAGTGGGTGACAATGCTTTTGAGCTCAACATTCCCCCCTTCCTTGGTCTGCATCCAGTCTTCAACGTGGCTCTCCTTCGGCCATATTTCCCACCACTATTAGACACCTCAGAGATAGCAGAGAAGTTGACACCAACAGAGCTCAACCGTGACTGCCTACAACAATCATCCAGTGATCATATTGCAGACACACAGATCAAGGGCACTCGACATCAAAGGATCCAACTTTATCGAGTTGTCAAAGCAGGGCAGCTCCTGGACCAAAGCAAGTGGCTCACCCGAGGCCAAATTCAGTAGAAATTTCCTCATCTGATGGGGGAACTCAACGCAATGGAGACCATTGCTTCCTAAGGAGGGAGGATTGATCCAGGTGGATATTGGTGGCCACCCACCTTTCCAACTGGCTCAAAATAGTTTTATGGCAATTTTGGTATTGTACTATTTTTAGCAGTTTTTTGGGTCCTGAACTTCCGGGGCCATTTTGAGGCCCTAAACGACCTTTTTTGGCAATTCGGGGGGCCAAATGGTTGCCATTGGCGTGCATTTGGCCCCAATCGAAAGTTGTAAATCTCAAATAGACCTTTCGAACGTGCTACCGAGCGCCCCAAACGGAGATTGTATGCAAAAGTTACGACCCCGGGAAATTGATGTACTAACTTACCCAAACGGGGCCCACATGACTTTTGGCACTTCATCTCGTAGGGTTAGGTTTTTGGATGTCTAGGGTTCTTGACATTCCTGTTTATTGTAAAAGGCCTTGAGAGCCTCATTGTAACGATCTTCTTGCGAAAGGAGCGCAGCCATCACATCTCTTCTCAGAGATAAGCCACCACCATTCCAGCAAGCTTGTTTTCTGCTGCATTTTACAGTTCTAGCTTATTTCCTTATTGAATAGAAAACCAGTTTTGCTGTATCTCTGTTATTTTGTGTTAAGCATCTGATAATAATCTGTATTCATTTCGTTCTGCTCATAAAATCCGGATCAGTGGTATCAGAGCGGTCTGCTCCTCGTCATCTTAATGCATGTCCCCAACGAGGTCAGGGTACAAAGAATTGGGTCTCGAGCTTGTTTCTCTTGAGGACAAAAGCTCTCGCACACCCAAGCGACCTCTCATGGCAGGAGAAAAGAAATATGACGAGACAGGAGATCCGATCAAAATGTTGCTTGAGGAAGCCCTCACGCAGCAGAGGAACGAGATGATGGATAATTTCGCGCAAATCCTTCGGCGACTACCAACAAGCGACGCATCTTCCACGAGCAGAGGCACTGGCCCCTTCAAGGTACAAATCAAATTCGATATCCCTATATTTGAAGGACAGATAGACGCAGATGCTGTAGATAAGTGGCTGAATCTACTAGAAGGGTATTTTTCTGTCCATAACTTTTCGAATAAAGAAAAGATTACTTTTGCTCTCCTCAAAGTCGTTCCCCATGACAAAGATTGGTGGGAAACATTCTGCGAGCAAAAGGACACAGAAGAAGCCTCATTATTTTCAGTCACGACCACCTGGGAATCCTTCAGGGATGCTATTAAGGAACAGTACTACCCTGTTGGAAGTTATGACGACTTGTATACCAAATGGACCACACTGCGACAAGAAAGAGACCAAGCAGTGCCAGAGTTCACAAATATCTTCCATACCTTGTGCACTAAGCTGGGTATCAAAGATTCAGAGCGACATTTGGTGCTCAAGTATCGCGGTGGTTTGCATAGATACATCCAGACCGAAATGGAATTTCTAGACATCTCTTCCTTGGGTGCGGCCTACCGATATGCCGTCAAAATCGAGCAGAAGCTCAAACAAAAGACGCGGCAATTTGGGCCTGGGAACCCTTCACAGCAAAAGACAGGAAAGGGTGGCCCCAACCCACAGAATAAAGGGCAGAGCAAAGATGGACAGTATCAGGACAACCAGTCCAAGCCACAAGCAAAGAAGGACACCAGAAAAACAAAGAAAGATACCGGGAAGTGGTGCGACTTCCATAAGAGCCCTTGGCATAACACTGCTGATTTCCGCTCAAAGCAGTCGCTGGTAGCCGAAGTGAAAGCATCTGAATCAGATGCGGGTTCTGACTCTGAGTCCGAACCAGAAAAGGGAAGACGGATCATTGACGCGGAACCCAGTGCCACCATTGCTACCACCAAGCTCCAGCCTGATGAACCAGACGAGCCAGAAGAAGGAGAACGCCTCTTCCATTCATAGATGTGGGTAAAAGGAACCCCACTGCACTTCATCGTTGATAGCGGTAGCCAGAAGAATCTCATCTTAGCAGAGTTCGTCAAGCACCTGGCCCTGCCGACAACGCCGCACCCACAACCCTACACCATTGGATGGCTCCGCAAGGGAAGCGATCTCCGCATCAACCAACAGTGCCGACTGCCATACAGCATCAAGCCCTTCAAGGACGAGGTGTTGTGTGATGTTGCTCCTCTCGAAGTTTCAGATTTTCTTTTGGGCCAACCTTTTTTATGGAAACGTCATGCTGTATATGAGTCTAGGCCTCGTAGTGTTATTATTTTTTTGAACAGGAAATTGTACAGGATACCCGAGGCAGTCCCTCCTAGTTCTATTTCCTTGATCTCTGCCAAGCAATGCAGGAAGGTCATCTCTCAGACCGGGAAATTTGTCTTCTTGGTGATTCGCTCTCAGAGTGAAAGAAAGATCGCAGCCACATCCTAGGCCTCCATGACCGATCTATCCAAACAACAGAAGCAAGTGGATAAGGTGGTGGAAGGATACTCAGATATCTTCTCCTCTCCGACTGGGGTACCTTTGCACTGCCAGGTCAAGCATCCCATCGATCTGACCCTAGGCGCACCGCTACCCAATGGGCCAGTCTATCACCACTCTCTATTGGAAAACGAGGAGATCAAGAGGCAGATCCAAGAATTGCTCCACAAAGGGCACATCCGTCCCAGTTCATCACCTTGTGGGAGCCCAATCGTGCTGGTGCAGAAGAAAGATGGGACCTGGCGACTCTGCATTGATTACCGGGCCCTGAATAAAATCACTGTCCGCAATCGGTACCCGATTCCCCGAATCGACAACCTCCTTGATCAGCTCACGGGGGCCAAATACTTTAGTAAGATTGATCTGAAGTCTGGCTACCACCAGGTCCCAATAGAACAGACAGATGTATGGAAGACTGCCTTCAAGTCAAAAGAAGGTCTTTTTGAATGGCTGGTCATGCCTTTTGGTTTGACAAATGCTCCAGCAACTTTTATGAGGATGATGGACGATATCCTATGACCTTTCACCAACAATTTTGTAGTGGTGTATCTGGATGACATCCTCATCTACAGCAACACTTGGGAGGAACACTTGCAACATATTCAGCAGGCTCTGCACACCGTGCGGAAGCACAAACAATATGCAAACTTGGAAAAATGCTCCTTCGGCATGGAAAAGGTCCATTACTTAGGCTACATCGTTGATCGACATGGTGTGCATGTGGATCCAGCCAAGATCCAGGTCATTCGTGACTGGCCAGCCCCAACCACACTCATTGAACTTCGGAGCTTCTTGGGCCTCGCCAATTTCTATCGTCAATTCGTGCTGGGATTCTCTCATATCGCATGGGCCTTCAGCCAAGTGACCAGGGGTGGTGGTAAGGCAAAATTTGTGTGGGGCCTATCCCAACAACAAGCCTTCGATGACTTGAAGAAGCGTTTGTGCTCATCACCGGTACTCTCATTACCGAACCTGCAACATCCCTTTGAGATTGAGACAGATGCTTCAGATTATGCTGTGGGCGCCGTTCTCACTCAACACGACCACCCGATGGCATATCATAGTGAGACACTCTCAGATGCTGTCCGCAAGTACCCTACCTACGACAAATAAATGTACTCCATTGTACAAGCCTGCCGCTAGTGGAGACATTACATTCTTGGGAAGGAGACAGTCATCCACACTGATCACAAGCCACTACAGTTCATGCACACCCAAGGAAAGTTGCAGAATGACCGCCATCAGAAGTGGTCAACATATTTACAGCAGTTCCACCTCAAAATCAAATACAAAACAGGGAGTACCAACCGAGTTGCTGACTGCCTCAGTCGACCTCCAGTCGCGGCACTTACCACGGTTCTAGACTCTTGTGGCCATGAGACCTACGGATGGCCCCACCTCTACGAGACAGACCCTGACTTCTCCGCCACCTATCAAATGTTGGGCACCAACTCAGTGGTTGCTAATTTCCATCTTCAGGACGAGTTGTTGTGTCATCTGGGCCATCTTTGCGTTCCAGGACACTTTGGCGTCGAAAAGATGGTGGCAGTGTTGTAGAAACATTTCTACTGGCCAAAACTTCGATAGGATGTCGGCAAGTATATCAGGTCCTGCACTGCTTGCGCCATTGCCAAACCGACCACTAAGAAACAGGGCCTATACACCCCTCTGCCTACTCTTGACAGGCCGTGGGAGTCCATCTCAATGGACTACATGTCGGGCCTCCCGTCCACTAAGAGGGGAAATGACTGTGTTTTCATGGTTGTTGATTGCTTTTCCAAGATGGCGATTCTAGCCGCTTGCAAGAAGAACATCACAGCAGAAGCCACTGCCAAGCTCTTCTTTGAACGAGGATGGGTACATTTTGGGATCCCACAGATCATTATCTCAGACCGTGATAGTCAGTTCCTCATCTCATTCTGGTCAAGCCTCTCGTCACTGCTGGATACCAAGCTCACCAAATCCACTGCCTTCCACCCCCAGACCGATGGACAAACGGAGGTCGTCAACCAGATGGTAGTACATATCCTACCCATTTACAATTCAACACACCCCCGCAGATGGGATGAGAGTCTCCCCTATGTCCAACATAGCTACAAACGAGCCCTGCATAGCTCAACTGGCCACAGCCCCTTTCAGGTGGGGTTGGGATTCCAACCATTGGGCCCCATGGATGTTGCGCTTCCCCTTGCGACCACCTCGGCCGACTCATCCCCAGAAGCTGACAAAGCCACCCGGTTCATTGAACGGATCCAGCATATCCGCCAACAGTTTCAGGATATTCTACAGAAGTCTAATGCCAAGCACAAGCAGCGCCATGATCAACATCGGGTGCCACATAAGTTTCAGGTGGGCGACAAAGTTTGGTTGCATTTGCAGAAAGAACGCCTCACAGGGCCCCATCGAAAGCTTCGCCCACTCTGTTATGGGCCGTACACCATCACCAAGGCAGTGGGTGACAATGCTTTTGAGCTCAACATTCCCCCCTTCCTTGGTCTGCATCCAGTCTTCAACGTGGCTCTCCTTCGGCCATATTTCCCACCACTATTAGACACCTCAGAGATAGCAGAGAAGTTGACACCAACAGAGCTCAACCCTGACTGCCTACAACAAGCATCCAGTGATCATATTGCAGACACACAGATCAAGGGCACTCGACATCAAAGGATCCAGCTTTATCGAGTTGTCAAAGCAGGGCAGCTCCTGCACCAAGGCAAGTGGCTCACTCGAGGCCAAATTCAGCAGAAATTTCCTCATTTGATGGGGGAACTCAACGCAATGGAGACCATTTCTTCCTAACGAGGGAGGATTGATCCAGGTGGATATTGGTGGCCACCCACCTTTCCAACTGGCTCAAAACAGTTTTATGGCAATTTTGGTATTGTACTATTTTTAGCAGTTTTTCGGGTCCTGAACTTCCGTGGCCGTTTTGAGGCCCTAAACGACCTTTTTTGGAAATTGGGGGGGAAAGTGGTTGCCTCCGGCGTGCATCTCGGATAGACCTTTCCAACGGGCTACCGAGCACCCCAAAAGGAGATCGTATGCAAAAGTTACGACCCCGGGAAGTTGATGTACTAACTTACCCAAACGGGGCCCACATGACTTTTGACACTTCATCTCCTAGGGTTAGGTTTTTGGATGTCTAGGGTTTTTGACATTCCTGTTTATTGTAAAATTCCTTGAGAGCCTCATTGTAACGATCTTCTTGTGAAAGGAGCGCAGCCGTCACATCTCTTCTCAGAGATAAGCCGCCACCATTCCAGCAAGCTTGTTTTCCGCTGCATTTTACAGTTCTAGGTTATTTCCTTATTGAATAGAAAACCAGTTTTACTGTATCTCTGTTATTTTGTGTTAAGCATCTGATAATAATCTGTATTCATTTCGTTTTGCTCATAAAATCCGGATCAGGAAAGCTACGTCCACAAGAACGGTTGGTAATATATTTCTTTCAAAAGGGGATGGGGCAACCATTCTTAGTCTGCGCAACCAGCTGCAGACTCTCCTTTCTCTCGGCTAGGTCTCTGCGCACACAGCTGCAGAGCCTTTACAATATTCTCAGCTCAGAGAGATTTCTCAATACAAAAGGTTATATTATGATTACTCTAGCAACTAGCATCTAGCCCCCCAAAATAGAGCAACCCCATTTCATACAAAATTTTCTTCTTAAATAGATCATGCTCGAAGGTCATGTCTGTACAATGTTGAAGACCTAAAATGCAAACCCTAAGGGTTTCCAAAATTGCACCCGTTTCTCAAACCGGCTTGCTGGATCCTGGTAGCGTCTACGTGATCGTGGCGGATCTCCACATCCTTATCCGTCGCTATCGGCCTTCCTGTCGCACGTGTGCCTACAAGCTACTTCTGCCGAACCATTTATCTCTAACGGTTTTACCTTCTAAGCGTGCCAAATGTCGTTTTCCTCAACAACCCACGCATGGCTGCCTTCCTGATTTGCTTATGTCCGCCACTTGGAAATCCTGGAATAACTTTCCCAAAATGGATGCTACCGGTCCATCGTGTACCTGCACCTGATACTTGTCCAGCACTCCACTTTTGCTGGCTCCACGTGGCCTCCTAACTCCGCAACACTGCTTCTGTGCAATACTGATCTTTGCACCACGGCCATAACTTCAATGTTGCACGCAACTCCGCATTCCGGTCAAAAGTTTGATGTTGTGTGCAACTTCGCAGCATCCTCAATACTTAGCCAAAAGTATATTTCTGAGCTGTGCTCAGCTCAGCTTTCCCTGCTTGCCTCAAAAAGGTGTTTCCAAAACTTTGTCTCAACATGGGCCCAACAAACATCAAGTGGGTCACTTCAGTGTTGGGGTTGTGGAGGAAACCACATGCTTAGAGATTGCCCGACTGAAAAGAAGAACCCCGGGAGCCTGCACAACATTAAAGGAGAAGCTACAGTAGGGGATATGGCAAGAGCAACACCTAGTATTTAAAAATCACTGGATTATCATCAATCAAACCATCAATCAATAGTGGTGGAGGTTGCAGGTAAGATTGTTGAGAATTCTATTTCTGTTTTGATTGATTTAGGGTCTACTCATAGTTATGTATCTCCTAAGGTAGTTGAAAGTTGTTCTTTTGGTAAAGTAAAACATGATAAGGCTTCGCTAGTTCAATTAGCTACAGGTACCAAGAGAAAGGTAAGTGAAGTAGTGAAGGAGTGCCCAATAGAATTGAATGGACTCCTCATGCATGCAGAATTACATGTCTTGCCATTGGGGTCATATGATGCCCTAATTGGCATGGATTGGTTGGAAAGGCATAGAGCCAAAGTGGACTATTATGAGAAAGCACTAGAATGTCTTGATGAGGAAGGAAGACCAAGGATGGTTAAAGGAATTCCAAAGCATTTTTTAGTAAGGCAGATTTCAGCTCTGCAATTGCAGAAGTTTTATAAAAAGGATTGTCAGTTATATGTTGTGCATATATCAAATTCAATAGAAGATAAAGGACCGAGGATAGAATATTTCCAGATATTGCAAGAGTTTTAGGATGTGTTTCCGGATGAAATTCCAGGACTTCCACCCAAGAGAGACATTGAATTTTCCATTAATCTTGTTCCATGGGAAGCACCCATCTCCAAAGATCCTTATAGAATTAGCACACCCGAATTGGTAGAATTGAAGATGCAGTTACAGGAAGTAATGGACAATGAATATATCAAACCGAGGGTATCCCCATGGGGTGCACTAGTGTTATTTGTTAATAAGAAGGATGGAACATGAAGGATGTGTATTGATTACATGCAGATCAATAAAGTGACAATTAAGAACAAGTATCCCTTTCTAAGGATTGATGACTTGTTTAATCAAATGAAGGATGCTAGAGTGTTTTCAAAGATTGACTTGAGGTCTGGGTACCATCAAGTAAGGATAAAGGAAGAGGACATTCATAATACAACCTTTGGGACTAGGTATGGTCATTATGAATTTACAGTGGTGCCATGGTCTTACCAATGCACCTGCTACATTGATGTGTCTCATGAATAGTGTCTTCAACAAGTATTTGGATAAGTTTGTAATTGTATTCTTGGATGATATCCTTGTGTATTCCAAGAATGAAGAAGAACATAATGAACATTTGAGAATGATATTGCAAGCCCTTAGGGAGCACTAGATGTATGCTAACCTGAGTAAATGTAACTTCTATCAGTAGAGAGTACAGTATTTGGTACATATTATATCAGTAGAGGGCATTGCAGTGGATCCAGAGAAGATTGAGGCCATAATGGATTGGTCTACTCCAAGGAATGAAGCAGATGTTAGATATTTAATGGGCCTTGTTGGTTATTACAAAAGGTTCATTGAAGGCTTCTCCAAGATATCCCATCCAATCAGTTTATTGCAGAGGAAGGACATCAACTTCACATGGTCTGAAAAATGTGAAAGAAGTTTCCAACAGTTAAAGGAGTTTCTTACTAGTGCACCTATTTTAAATATTGTAGATCCGAGTAAGGATTTTTTGGTATGCACTGATGCTTGCATTGAAGGGCTCGGTTAAGTGCTAGTGCAAGAAGGGTCTGTAATTTGTTATGAGTCAAGGAAGCTAAAGGAGCATGAAATGAAATATGCCACCCATGACTTGGAACTAGCATCCACAGTTCATGTTCTCAAGAGATAGAAGCATTATCTCTTGGGAAGAATATTCGAGCTCAAAACTGATCATATGAGTTTGAAATACTTGTTTGACTAGCCAAATCTGAATGCTAGGAAAACTAGATGGATGGAGTTTCTCTGTGAATTTGATTCGGAAATTAAGCATGTCAAGGGAAAGGAGAATAAGGTTGTTGCTGCACTCAGCAGAAAGTTCCATATTGCAACAGTAAGTAGGCGTGAGTCAAACTTGAAGGAAAGGATTTTAGAGGCTCAAAGTAGTGATGAAGTCTACCTTCATATCAAAGAGAAATTGCAGTAGGGTGTTATGGATGAGAAGTATGCAATGTTGAAATATTGTAACTTCGAAGAATATTCTATTATAATTTATTTGGAGATGTGTTATTCCTCTGTAGGGATGTTTGGTCATGATAGAGTCATGAGGTAAATCATCCCATGTAAGTCGGGGCAATAGATCCCCTAGATTCAAATGTAATGGGGTTTTTAAGTCCCTAGAGGAGTTGGCACTGTCAGCATTAGTTGAGTGGTAAAGTTAGTTGAGGCCAACATGTCAAGTTGTAAAATTAAAGTAGAAGTGAATGTATAAATAGAGAGCTAGGCTCTCTCATTTATTCATTCATTCACACACACACTCACTTATGGATTGCGCATTAGGAGAGAGAGAGAAACATCTGTGAAGGAGAAGGAGCTCTTGATTGGGGATTTCATCTTTGTACTTTTTGATCATCTATATTTAGGAAGTTTTGTTGGGTTTTCTACCCCATGAGGGTTTCCCAGGATAAATTGTGTCTCTTGTGTTTATGTTGTGCTTGTTGTTCTTTCAGTGATCATGTATATGATATTATTGTGAAATTGAATTGAATACCGATGTTATCTATCTTACCATATTGAATCTTAACATGGTATCAGATATAGCCTGAAGGAAGGAAATGTATGGCATTTACAACACTTGTTTCACTTGCGACAATTTGAATGCTAGGGATTTGTATAGAAAAATCTAGTCATCATGGAAATTTTGCTATATATCACTTTTGGCAAAGGTTCAGGATATGAAACTTGGACAAGACGAGGATGACATGTTCCTGTACCTTGTATCTGAGTTTCAGCATCAGATTCGTTGTACTTTCTGAGATATGATCCGTACAAGTTATGGTTTCTGCCTCTTCCAGAATGAATCCCTAAACAAGTGACCTAGGTCAAAAGGTCATATATCAGGCTAGGAATCTACAAATAGAATTTTGTAAAACATGACAATTAGGGAACAAAATTTAATTTCACAAGTCTGAGTATCAGAGGCTGAAGTTCAAATAGTGACACGTCGTACTACGTACAAGTTAGCTATGTTGTTTCATCCCATAAACATGTCATGTTGGTAAAATTAGCTAATCTCTCTCATGAGGAATCCAATGAAGAGAAAATATATGGGGTTGGAAATATGTCAGGTCAGGCTACCACAGGACGAAGTTTCAGACCCTGGGGATCCGAAAATTTAGAGATACACCAAAAAAACTATGGCACATCTGAAATGGCTCAACAGAAGAAATCAAAGAAGAGAAGGAAGAAGATCTCACTTAGGGTTTTCAATTTTTAGGTATGGAAGGACCTGATAGAATGTTCGAGACACTTGATGCAACATTGGAAACTTTGAAAATGGATTTGGAATCCATTCATCATAGATATTAATCTTCCATCAAAATGTTGTGGGAGGAAGGAGATTAAAAGTTAGGATTTTCAAGTAAGAAGAAACCCTAGCATGGTTGGGAGACTCATAGGAAAGCAATGAAGGAGGTTTAAATGGAACTGGTATTCTATCATACCATAACCATGAACCTATATAATATGTTTACAAGTGATCTACCTTCGAGGATTAGGGTCTTACCCTTCTAGAAAAGACTACAAGCAATCTCGATAAGTATGACTTGAGGAGATGCAAGTATGTTTTGAAATTTGTTTCATTTATCTAATGATTAAGTTCATGATATGTTTGTCTTCATATGAATGCATGTTAATGATAGAAGACATTCATTGATTAGGGTTATGACACTTATTATTGTACCAATGCATTGTGGTGTTGTATGGGGATGATGTTGTCCGCTAACATGAAAGGTACATCAAGAAAGACTAATCAAGTTATAGATCAAGAATATATGACCATGGTGAGATGAAGACAAAGACTCATCCATAGTCATTGATCACATAGAATCTCTACTTACGAGGTATGTATGATTTGGTTCTACAATGCTTAACTTATGAGATATGCAGGTTACTAGCACAAGGTCTCTAAATCATTGAAGAGAACAAGGAAGACATTGCTTGGGTATGTTAGACATAGCTAGCAAGCATGATAATCCAGGTATGTTTTCCTATATCGATTTAGAATCCTACTTTGTGTTAGGATCTTATATAAGTATACTTTTGTGGGATTGATAATGATTATTCATGAAGTTATAAGTTTGAGTAATCAAGGGTTTATATGACAAACTAGAAGAGTCCTATGGTCAAATAAGAATATGCATGAGTAAAAGAAGTACTCCCTTAAACCTTGAATACTAACGCTTGTGATAAATTGCCTGTGTATGAAATGATCATGACCATACATGTTAATATTATAGGATTATAATGTTTTGATAGTATTGAAATTATACTAATGAATGTATGATTATGTATGCGATCTTGAGGATGACGAAACTAGTGCACACTTCAACATGCATAGTGGTCCAAGATGGATTGAAGTTCAAAGACATAGAATCATGATGCTATCATAAAGGGAAAATAGAGATAAAGAGGGAGGCAACCACACAAACATAAAAGATAAGTATTTGAGTTTTTATTTGAATTACTTCTTGAATCTTTGAATAGTTAATGATATTGCTCGTATGCATATTTGTATTCCTAGAATCAGGAAATATATCATGCATAGTGTAAGCATTCATATAGCATTGAACAGTACACTACTAATATTCATATGATGGGTAAGTTGGACAAACATTCCATTGTTGCTTGTCTAGAATGAAACCTTTTTGATAACATGTTGGGAGCTGTGCACACTCTTGATAGTATGTTCTGGTAGAGATGGAAGGCATCTAGATAGCCACTGTATGCATACATGATATGGAAAAGTGTTGTGCCAAAGTATTGGTCAAGATAGTTGCACAACTATGTGAATCATATCAGTATGCATAATAGGTTATCATTGAAATGTCAACATGATTTGATGATTATGAAGTGTTACTAATAATGTAATTAAATTTGATTTGTAGGAAAGATCGTGTGCTATGATCTACAAAAGAAGGATGATGAACACTTGTTCAAAAGAACAAGTGATGACTATTCAACAAGAAGACTTACAAATCAAACATACTATAAAAGTACAAAGGAAGGCTCTTGGCTGGAGGATTCTCTTAGAAAGAGGGAGAGGATCATGACAAGATGTTTGCTCCAGTGGATAGACACACTTCCAGAGATAGATTACAGCCATGGATGATAGGACCGTTCTCTTGAATAGTGTAATTGAAGAAGAAGTGCATATCTAGCAAGCCCCCAGGATTCGATAGAGAATCACATGATTGAATAAGGCTTTGTATGGGTTCAACAGGTACCCGGGATCGATAGTCATTTGATGAGTTTGATGATCATTATGGGTGATGCGGATTTCAACCTTTGCTACAAGGTTGAAGATGGTTGCTATATACATATGGATGCAAGAAGGAACTCACCATAAAGTTCGAGTGATCTTGAGGCTCATAGGAGTAGACCCATCTGACGGGAGATGGCACAGATAGATATGCAAAAGATAACTCATTGTAGACTGTGAACGATGTTTAGTTACAGAGGGAGGACAATACTCAGATATAGAAAAATCTACTTCAGAGGGAATAGATCTCAGAGTTAAAGAATATTGGCATGATTCTTGTGATTAGATATGTGGCTGAGATCATATGAGATTTTTCCTTAGCGATGTAAAATGTGAAGTAGAGATCTGGGATGATGGATAGTGGTTTCTACAGTTTACAGACAGATGGTTGGTTCGTTGATGTATTTGAAAAATACCAGACCAGATATATGCTTTGCTGTGAACAACCTGAGTCAGTATCTAGTTGAGCCAAGACGTGTTCACCTGGTAGCTGCAAAGCATGTGATGAGGTACCTGAAAGGTACGATAGAATTTGGTCTATACTATGTTGGAGATCGTGACAACAAATTGTATGGTTATACAGATGCAGATTGGGTCAGAAGTGTATCATATAGAAAGAGTACATTGGGTGGATGTTATTATATGGGATCTGCTATGATCTCATGGTTTAGCAGGAAGCAGTCCAGTGTGGCTCTTAGCACAGCTGAAGCGGAATATATAACAACTTGATCTGCTACTTGTGAAGCCATATGGATTCAGAAGCTGTTGTCAGGACTACTTGAATCAGAGATGGACTCCACTGTGATCCTGTGTGACAACCATAGTTGTATCAAGATGACGAAGAATCCAGTGTTCCATGATAAGTCAAAGCACATAGAGATCCAATATTTCTATATACGGGATATGGTGCAAAATGGAGATATAAAGCTCGAGTATGTTAGCATTGATGAGCAAGTTGGTGATGTATTGACCAAACCTCTGTATCGAGTAAAGTTTGAGTATTTCCGAGACAAGCTAGGTGTATTTCAAAAGGACCCTCCTCAAAAAGGGCAGTGATGAGGCCGATGATGAGGATGCCTATAACGATGATGAGGTCGATGATGAGGATGCATGTACCAACGATGAGGTTGATGATGAGGATGCTTGTACTGACGATGAAGTTGATGATGAGGATACTTGTATCGATGATGAGGTCGATGATGAGTATGCTTATACCTACTATGAGTTCGATGATGAGGATGCTTGTACCGACGATGAGATCGATGATGAGGATTCTTGTACTGACGATGAGGTTGATGATGAGGATACTTGTACCGACGATGAGGTTGATGATGAGGATGCTTGTGACTATGATGATGTCAATGATTGGGATACCTATACCGATGATGAGTTCGATGAGTGGTCCTTAGACTTTGTCTAAGTTTACAAGTGGATTGAATCATCCATGGAATTTAGTCCTAAATGAATCCGGAGACTTGTGTCTTCGTGAGTGGTCCTTAGAATTTGTCTAAGTTGAGGAAGAGATTGCATCGTCCTTAGACATGGTGTGATGTATTAAAGTGATAGGGATTGATCATCCTGTAAGTGGATCAGGATTGCATCGTCCTTAAGCATGGTGTGATGTATTAAAGTGATAGGGATTGATCATCCTGTAAGTATATCAGGATTGCATCATCCTTAGACATGGTGTGATGTCTTAAAGTGATAGGGATTGATCATCCTGTAAGTAGATCAGGATTGCATCATCCTTGGACATGGTGTGATGTCTTAAAGTGATAGGGATTGATCATCCCATAAGTCGATCAGGATTTTATCATCCTTGGACTTATGTCCTAAAGTGAGAGGGATTGATCATCCCATAATTGGATCGTGTGTGTTGTAGATTATGATGTTGTTGATTGAGAGATCCAAATGTTGATTATGTTGTTGATCATGATATCCAGATGACGTTGTTGATCGAGAGATCTAGATGTTGATGATGCTGTTGATCGAGAGATCTAGATGATGCTATTGATCGAGAGATCCAAATATTGATGATGTTGTTGATCGAGAGATCCAAATGATTTTGTTGATCGAGAGATCTAGATGATGTTGTTGATCGAGAAATACAGATTATGATGTTGTTGAAGACGATTGAGTGATCGAGTGCTTCAAAAGATGAAGACTCGGTACTATAGATGTTGATGTTCCAATACTGAAGATATTGAAGATGTTCCAGTAGTCGTTCCAGTTGCTGATGAGGATTGAAGAAAACTTTCGATGATTTATAGATGTATCACTATGATGTGGTTGATGAGCTCTCCTTGCTCCTGCGGATGTTGTTAGGATACCCTTCTGGTTAAGGGGGAGTGTTGAAATATTGTAACTTCGAAGAATATTCTATTGTAATTTATTCGGAGATGTTTTATTCCTCCGTTGGGATGTTTGGTCATCATAGAGTCATGAGGTAATTCCTCCCATGTAAGTCGAGGAAATAGATCCCCTAGAGTCAAATGTAATGGGGTTTTTAAGTCCCTAGAGGAGTCAGCCCAGTCAGCATTAGTTGAGTGGTAAAGTTAGTTGAGGCTGACATGTCAAGTTATAAAATTAAAGTAGAAGTGAATGTATAAATAGAGAGTTAGGCTCTCTCACTTATTCATTCATTCACACACACACTCACTTATGGATTGCGCATTAGGAGAGAGAGAGAGATAGCTGCGAAGGAGAAGGAGCTCTTGCTTGAGTATTTAATCTTCATACTTTTTGATCATCTATATTGAGGAATTTTTGCTAGGTTTTCTACCCCATGAGGGTTTCCCAGGATAAATTGTTTCTCTTGTGTTTATGTTGTGCTTGTTGTTCTTTCAGTGATCCTGTATATGCTATTATTGTGAAATTGAATTGAATACTCATGTTATATATCTTAGCATGTTGAATCTTAACATGCAATATATCAGCTGGGTGAGGGTAATGTTCTCATCTATCAAAATACCATAATGTTCATTCCAAACAGTGCAGATTTGAAGAAGTTGGTAATGGATGAGATACATCAAAGACCATAGCCAGGACATCCAAGATACCAGAAGACTATAACAGCATCAAGGAAGCAGTACTTTTGGCATGGTATGAAGAAGGACAAAGATGAGTACATTTCTAGATGTCAAAAGTGTCAACGGGTCAAGGCAGAGCATCAACATCCAGTAGGTTTGTTGCAACCATTTCCTATTCCAGAAAGGAAGTGGGAAGTAATCTCTATGGATTTTATAATAGGTTTTCCAATGACAGTGAAGAAACATGATTCAATCATGGTGGTGGTGGACAAGCTATAAAAGTTAGCTCATTTCATTCCAGTCAAGTCCACTCACAAGGACAATGACATTGTAGATATATTCACGAGAGAGATATTCAGGTTGCATGGATTGCCCATGGCAATAATTTCAGACTGTGACACAAAGTTCAAATCTAATTTTTGGAAAGAATTGTTCCAGGAGTTGGGAACTCAGTTCAAGTTTAGCACATCCTATCATCCTCAAACAAATGATCAAACTAAGAGAGTAAACCAGATCCTTGAATACATGTTAAGGATGTATGTGATGGACAAACGTTCCAGGTGGGAATATTGTTTACATTTAGTAGAATTTGCTTACAACAATGGGCATCAAGCATCATTGAAGATGAGTCTTTTTCAGATGTTGAATGGAAAATGGTGCAAGACTCCAGTGAGCTAGGACAAACTAGTGAACATAGTAGTGCTTGGACCATAAATGATTGAGGAAATGGAGCAAGAGATTGTGAAGATCAGGCGAAATTTGAAGGCAGCACAAGACATGCAGAAGAGTTATGCATATCTGAAAATAATGGATAAGGAATTTCAGATTAGGGATCATGTCTTCTTGATTGTGAAACAAAGGAAGAGTTCCATGAAGTTGGGGAGTTGTGCCAAGTTGGAAACAATATATTGTGGGCCATTCAAAGTCCTTGATAGGATAGCGCCATTTTCATATAGGATTGCATTTCCTGCTAACATGAAAGCCCATAATGTTTTCCATGTATCTTTGCTTAAAAAATATGTACATGATCGTAATCATATCATTGATTGGGATGTGATACAAGTGGAACCAGAGGGAAAGTTCTAGGTGGAGCCTATGTGCATTCTCGACAGGAAAATCACCTTGCTATCGAACAGGGACATAGGGCAGGTAAAGGTGCAATGGAGGCAGCTTAGCCCAGAAGAGGCCACGTGGGAGCTGGAGGATACCATGAAAGAGGCATTCCCATTTTTGTTCAGTTTTGGGAACACCCAGGACAAGGTTATTTTAAGGGAGAGGGAGTTGTAATACCCCATTTTTCCTTGATGTTTATTGGCTTCAATGTAAATACTGTGTATATGCAATGTGTGTATCTACCTTAATGTGGAGCTCAAGGCCAAGGCCCCACTAGTGGATGTTTAAGGTTATTGCAATAGGAAAGTATTTGACAGTTTGATTATTCATGGGTTGTTAAGCCATGAAGAAATGTAAATGATGTAATTATTAATTAATGAATAAAATAAACAAGAAGGTGGCTAAGGATGAAACGAATCAGAAGGGGGCATGTGTATCCACTAGTGAGAGGTGAGGGGGTTATGGGATTGGTGCCCATGTTGCCACATGTACGACTGTGAACCCTTTTGACCTCCATGCTGACATTAATTCGGTTGTAGAGGGTGGTTGATAACCCTATTTTTGAAGCTGATAGAGTATGGAGCATGCCAGTGATTTTTCGTATCATAGGGCATGGCTCTGATTTCTTGTCCGGAAAGGCACTCAATGCCTGAGAGCTCGGGGAACTTGTTTGACTACCTATTGGGGGAAAGGAAATGGGGAGGGGATTCATTCATCAACACACGCACTCACTCATAAATCCACCATCCATTCATCGAGAGGAAACTGGTTCAGACATCCTGCATACACGGAGCCTAGCCGTGATGAAGCTTGAAGATAAACGTGTTTTCCTATGCAATAGAAATCCATGACCATAGAAATGATGTGTGTGAAACTAGTCTACTCGTGACACAGTGGTAAGAACCATGAGGAATTTGCAAGCTTGAACAGTGCAGAGAAACCATGAGAACCTAAGATTGGATCGCAAAGAGTAGATTGTGGAATAGAGCCCTACCCGCAATCTGAAGGAAATTAGCTTGTTGAACTGTGGTAGGAGGTTGGGTTGCTTGATAAACCTAGTGAAGGTTGTAATCTCATAAATCTAGCGACTGGACCTTTCTATGCCCATCCTGAATAGCACTAGAAGGGAAGAGGCCTTGAGGGACTATGCAACAGAGAATAGGGTCTTCCCTTGTGTTGGGTGCGGTAGGTAATGTGGGTGCTAGGTCTGTTGAGTGTTGACATGCCTACAACTTTGTGGTTGAGCTCACTGGCTTAGCAATTCCTTCATTGTTATCCCTATATGTTTAATAAACCCAATGCAGGTTGGCTTAGCATGATCAACTTTCCTGATATGCTTGACAAACCCAATTGTATGTTGGCTTGGCATGATAGTGTTGTTTGGTATGCCTCATAAACCCACTGTAGGTTGGCTTAGAATGATCAGTTAGTCTCGTATGATTGATAAACCCAACTATAGGCTGGCTTGGAATGACCATGTTGTTTCGGTATGATTGATAAACCCAAGTACATATTGGTTTAGTATTGGGATGGAACCTTGACTGCGGGAGAACCTGATAGCCCTCCTTAGTGGATACACATCCCAGCTCGGGGGTGACATCTCAGCTGAAAAAGTACAGGCTGGACAAAGATCTAACGTTGGGTGGAACGTTCCTCTCACTTAGCCAGTTGCTTGGAAACTTCATAAGTTGAAGGATAAGTACTTCTTGCTATGTTAAATGATGATGTTCCATTGCTATGAAATGGTTGCTTATGTTCAATTATGGAATGCATGTTCATATGAATTTGATCGATAAGAAACTTATGTGTCGTTCTAAGTAAAGGGTTGATTTATGGTTATGTGCATCATTGTATTGTATTAGTTAATGCATTATAAGTGTTGCTTTTGATAAATGTAATGGATTGATCTAACGTTATGCACATTACATGTTATAACTTGTTTGATTAACTTGTGAATGAGTTGTGTGACTACATCTGATCCTTGGGAAGGAAGGGAATGCCCTGGAGTGTTTCAGAACCCCTCTGTGGGTCAGGTGGAAGGGAAGGTCATGGAAGGAAGAAGGTTTAAGATATTTAAGTGGACTTATGGATAAATATTCAGTGGGAAATTCAACATGGTAGGAGTTCTCAAATGGGGCAGGGTAGGAGTTCTCAAATGGGACAGGGATTTCGCCAATGGATATAAATCACCAAGATATTTCCAACGGTACCGACCTTGTCTCATTTGGACCAAGGATGAGGAAGTTATGCCCCTTAGACGTTCCTTGGAAAAGTGCCTTGCAGGGGTGTGGTTCCGCATGCCCGCATCCGCAATGCAGATTGTGGATTGCGGAAACGTAGAAGTTCGAAGTTACGTTTTGGACTTCCACACTTCCGCATCTACAATCGCAGATTGCGGATTGCGGAAGCGACCTTTTCTTGGAGGTTGAAATATGACGTTCCGCACTTACACACTTGCAGTTGCGGATTACAGATTGTGGATCCATGGTTGTGGATTGCAGATTGTGGAAAGGCAAGTTTCGGATGTGAAGTTTCACACTTCTGCACCCGCAGTTAGCAAGTGATGGAGAATCACCTTCAGTAACCTATTTGATAGGGGGAGTGTGTTTATTAAAAACATGAAGATGCAGACTTACAAGTTAGTGAACAAGGAAGGTACTACAGGCAGTACTGATGAAGTCAAGACAGTAGAGTTCAGAAGTGAAACTACAACATCAACATTGTTCAAATATGAAGAGTATGATAGGAGGAGATTGGTTGATCAGTTGCAAGACTAGATTGGTTGTTTTTACTGATGCATCTTGACTAATGCAGGATCAATGCTTCACTATCAAATTTGGTTGAGAATAATACCAAAGGATAAGAAGGATGATATGAAAATCAGGAAAGTTGTGGTTCTATTGCAGATCAAATAAGGATGACTCGGGATGCCTAAGGCAGTTAAAGCTGTAAATTTCAAAGATGGAAGAAAAAAGTGGTTGATGAATCCCCTAGCCAGCTGAAGATGTTAACTTGTGAAAAGCTTATGTTAGATCTATGTAATCTCATTCAAGCAACAAATTTACTTGAAGTCTTCCATAGGTTAAAAGATAGACATCAAGTATGTGATCTTCTCAGAATTTGATTTAAGAGAAGACTTGACACTACATTCCAAAATAAGAGCATCGAAAGTAATATACTTATTACATTCTTGCACCCAAAGGATAGTAGCAAATCAACCGACAGCATATGAGAGGTCTCATGATATTGATGGTTGACAGTAGAAATCTTGGTTTGGCAAGTAATAAGAAGTTTGACTTTTTTCTGAACTGTGAATGTATTTATTTGACCAAAAGTGACTTGACAAGTTGTGAAATACAAGTGATATTTTCAATAGCTATGTACACTTCTCCTTTTAGGACATGACAAGACAAGTTGGACAGAGTTGACTTGACCCCTTGATCAGGATTTGAGTAGGACAACTTGTGTATTTGTTAAGGGGGAGCTAGATCAAAGGAGTAGTAGGCATTTCAACATGATTTCAAGAAGTATTCAAGCAAACATTTTTTTTGGGGCATTGTGAGACCTTTAATGGCTGTTCAACCCTTTGTCATTAATTTCAAAGGGGGAGAAGAATAAGTTGGGTGGTTTCCATCAATGACAAAGGGGGACATTGATGAATATAGTTGTCATTGATGGAAACATTAATGACAAAGAAGCTTGAAGACAAACAATGAATTGAAGTATTGATGACATGTTCGTGATAAGACCCTAGGACATGATGCATGATAACACATGACAAGTAAGCACAAGGATGACATGGTAGATGAAGTGGACAAGGCTAATGACATGGAACACAAGCATGAACAATAATTTGGACAAACAAGAATTGATGATTGGCACATGACTTGGAGAAGACAAAAGACAAGGTGATGGGATTTTGCACACCTCATAAGCCAAATGACCCATACTGTGGTCATTTGGAATTGGGTCTAATACGCTAGATAAGGATATGGTGAAATGACAATGATTGGGCATGGATGGAAAGTATGGAAAGTGATTTGGCAATTGACAAAAAGATGAAGAACACATGGTAAAGATTGACTTGTGGCAGAAATGAAGTGGAAAAATAGGAAAGCACTATGGGCATGATGAAAAGACACAAGCCGCGAGCATCTTTGTTGCTTTGGCCATCTTGAATAATGCACTACGGGTATGAGGCATGTGTTAACACCAGCTACGGGCATACCCTCATACAAGGAACAATGAGCATACATGTGGGCTCATTTTGTTGAAGGGTTAAAACCCTATGAAGCCATGTGTAATGGGCTCTTACGAGCATCACAAAAAAAAACACGAGCACGGGCATGAAAACCACAATAAAATGGGAGTTAAATCAAATTTAAACATATTTAAATTTGATGAGGTTATCATGGATTTAATTTTTGAAGTCCGCTCTATCATGAATTAAAATATTTAATTGTAATACTAATTTGATGGAATAAAGAATGAAAATCAATGATGTCGGCCTCCTTCTATTGTGGACAAATTCAGTATATAAACAAAATATCATTTCGTTTTTTAAAAATGAGAGATGAGTGAATCTCGGTGGTGTGGAGCTCGCATGGTTCAATAGGAGAAATTTGCATGGATCAAGAGGATAGTCAGGTCATATGAACAGCTCCATGATGAATATGCTGGAATGACATGCTGATTTGTATTGGTAGATAAATTCACATGGTTCAGTAAGCTTTAACTTTGGGACAGTTCGGTGGGTACATCAAAGGAGTAGCAACGATAACTACAAGTTGAAAATATCCTTTTGTCATTTATCTATTGTTTTTGGGATGACTGAGATGAAGACAAGATGCTTGATAAAGACATTGGCATATGGATAGAAAATTCACAATTTGATTTTGTCAACCACTTGAACATGTTAAACTAATGAATATTTTTATGAGGTGGAAGATTTGTTGATTGATCAGAATGTTGAGGAAAGTTTGATGATATCTATGGGGCTACAGAATTCTAATGAACAAAATAATGATAGACAGAATGCTAATGGATATAAGATAATATGCTGAATATAATCTCCTGAATAGATTTGTTGATTGTATGTAGCAATGAGCTTGACAAGACAGAGACAAGTTGCTGTAGAGTTGATATGACTGTATGAAGAAGTGCTGATGAATGCTTCTTGAAGAAGTGCTGAAGTAGACTAGAGACAAGCGCTGGTGGGATATGATAGTGAATTATGATATGAGTATGCTTAGTATGTATATTGTAAATGTAATCTAGTCTTGCATCCAAGGTTAGGATACCTCAAATATTTCTTGTCTAGGTCTAAGAAAAACTAGGCTTGGTCCTAGATGATGAGTTGGTGCTTATTGTATCAGTTGTTGTTGATTAACCCTAACGGTTGTAGCCGATCCAACCAAATACAAAAACATACAAAGCTTAAATTGTCTTGTGTTCTTATGTGTTGTGATTCTTGTTATGACTCAATGATTTAGATGCTTTTGATGATTAGTGATGGATGTTTATATAATGATAATGTAATTGGAAGGATAATGCATTGATAAATCTATGGTTGTTTAATAAAAGTAGAAAAAAGAATTAAATTTCCTTTGCACTGATTCACCCCCCTTCTCAGTGCAACATTGTGTCCAACAGAGACAACATTGCTTTATATTTTATATTTATTTTTATTTGGTCATATGTTAAATTTGTAAAAATCCTAGCTATTTAAAAAACAAACAAAGAAAACCACATAAGTGCAAAGAAAAAATTATGGAAAAAATAGTGACCAGCATGTTAACTACAACTCTGCAATTTTCTTTTTCGAAGAAAATATCATACCAATCCTAGGGGAACACCATTTTCCTAGAGTTATAGTAATTTTTCCATAAATAAAAGTTATATATTCTAAAAGTTAACTTGATTGTCTATATTTTATTAATCCGTGCCTTCAAGTTGCCTTCAAGTTGGTAGGGACTATAGAAATCGGTTTGCCTCAATTTATATTAGTTTGCACATTAACCCATGCACTTATTAGTTGTTAATCCTAAGTTTTTAGGTAGCTTTTTAGTGTCTTCCAATCATAATGTTTTACCTCTTATTTGGCCTCTTTTGGAGGCGAGCCTATTTTGAGCATATCTTTTGGCATATGAAAATGGGTTGATTTTCATACGGAACTAAGTTTTCATCACTTTTGGGTGTTTGAACTTAGGGTTAAAACAATCTTACGGCATTGAGATATCCTAATAAATTTTTCATTTCCATTAATGCTATCTCCAATATAGCATTGAGATATCCTAATAAATTTTTCATTTCCATTAATGCTATCTCCAATATAGCATTAGTTAACAAACCTAAAATGTTAGTGACATAGTCTCAATGTTAGTGACATAGTCTCACACTCCATGTATGTGACTTTGTTGTAGCTGGCTGCATGTGGATTCCTGCACCTGCATGTTTGCCATGTGTTTCCATGTGTTCACCGTCATATGCTTTGACAATCTTCTCAAGCGTAGCGTTTCTTCCAAGATGGTTCAATTTGCCCTGCCAAGCTTTTCAAGCCGTCTCTGGAAACAACTATTCTTGTTCTCTCGAACGAGGAATTACTGTTGTGCTTGTCCAACCACAAGATTCATCGAGCTGTAGAAGCCAAGAATTATTTCCATCTCCACCATCTCTTCTTGAATAAGATTAGAGAGTCATTCACTTTGCAAACTGTAATGTCCCTTGTTTGGAATTTTATCAAAATGGCAATTTTTCACTTTTTTTCCCTAGTTAGACCTTTGACTAGTTTTGATCTCTAGGTCCCAAATTTGCCCCAAATGATCCCAAATATTCTGAGAAGGTATATGAATGGTATTAGAACATAAATATGTGTCTCAGGGATGTCTTTGGACCTTTAAAATACTTCTGCAAATCCTCTTTCAATTCTGGTCAATGTAGGTAACTTTACTAGTGATTTCCCTTTGACTAGTATTGGTCTCTAGGTCTCAAATTGACTCAAAATCCCTTCAAATCTTCAAGGAAGGTGTATGAATGATATTAGTACTTGAATATGATGTTTAGGGATGAAATATGGCCACCAAAAGACCTCTGCAAACTCTCTTAAGATTCTGGACCAAGTATGCAATTTTACTAGTAATTTGGGGTTCAAATCCCCCTGGGGTAAGTACTGAAAATGGCTTCCCAAATGCCTCCAAAGCCACTCAAATTTCTGAACAGAGGTAGGGAATGTATTAAGGATTTTATTAAGGTCTCATGTGCACCATTAATTGATTATTATATATGTTCCAACCCTCTCCCATTCAACTGCAAAAATCACAAATTCGACCCTTGGGGAAATGGCACTATTTCTTCTCCCAATGCACTTAAATTGAGTAAAAATACTTCAAATGCTCAAGTACAGTACCTGAAACTTTTAAAATACATCCATGGCAGTCCATTAATCACAAATGCATCAGAGAATCATCCATTCATTCGAAATCATCATCAATACATTGGTTCACAACAAGGTAGTGGAGAAATGGCATTGTTCTTCCTTTAAAAATGAGATTTATACATTTCTACTTGGAATTTCGACCTGAAACTTTCTGGAGATGAAGAACAGAGTATTTACTTCATATTACAAAATAAATGGGGCATTAAAAGCTCCCCCAAAGAGTACAATAGCTCACCAAAAACGCCCTCCCTCAAGGATCAAGAATATGCCATCAAAACTGAACATGGTTGAAGGAGTGAGATGCAATAGAAGAAACCATGAGCTGCCCTGTAGATTACACCTGCAAATAAAGACTCCATTAAATCTCCAAATGAAAGTTCTGAATGGCCTTTCCAATTACAAACTTGGATGGGAATCTTTCACCCTCCAAATTGGCTAAGGCAAGAAACTAGTCATCCACTAGCTCTCCCTCTTTACAAATGCTGTTGCAAATTCTACAAATGATCAAAATCCATTCTCATACTTCATTTCTACATTTTATAACCAACATTATCCTTCTAAGGGTTGAAATCCTCTCCATAGATTCAATAGATTTCCATTTAGGAAATATTCCACATTTGCCACTTGTCTCCTAGTTCCAACCTTCCATCTTCTCCCAAATTTGATTTTGAGTCTATTTGGCTTCTCCAACTCCCAAATTCGCCTTCCTTGAGCCTATTTTTGGGGCTGACATGTCATAGTGGTTAGATGTCATAGGTCAGGTCTTCAATTTGTCACAGTTGTCATAGATGCTCCATCATTGGTGTCATAGGGGCTAGGGAATCTAGCCCAAGTGTCCACAAACTTCCACTTTGACTCTTTATCTTCCATGGAGGTTACCAATCCTTCTCAATTCGAGCTAAGATGCTCAATGGCATGTGTTATCACTTACCAACTCACCCAAGAGTGTTCACATTCCCATTAATTCGAATTTGCAAAAGAGAGATACCATTTATTATAAAAAATCAAGCTAGTTTGGGTCCCACATCCTCCATATGTCTCCAAAACCATTTGTCACCTAGGATTTCTCTTGAATTTCTTGATTCACTCTATTTATTAAATACTTGAACCCTTCTAATGTCTAAACATCATTTATTATCCCCCTTATTCCAAATCCCAAAGCTTCCACCCCAAACCTAGAAAACTAGTAATTTTCCTCCTTGGCAATTATTTGACCTTTAACATGAATTTTACAAACTCTAATGAATATGGCTAATGTGATTAGGCCATTGTGACCCAATTCCAAATTTGGGACATGACACAAACCATGGAAATGCAACCAAGGTATGTACAAAATACAAGATTCACCACGAGTTGTAGAGACCAAGATGCAAATGCAACCAAGGTATGTACAAAATACAAGATTCACCACAGAGTTGTAGAGGCCAAGAATCAACGTTAAGGACACTTCCTGATTACCATCTCCTCTTGAAGAAGATTAGAGAGACATTCACTCTGTAAGACATGCAAGAAAAATGGCAAGTGATGCAACCAAGGTATGTAAGAAATACAATGTTATAAATGATTTCGTAGTTTAAATCACCATTGAAATAACTGTTAATTTAAATAATTCCATAGAAATAGTTGAGCTTAGTTGGGCTGTGAGCTTACCGGATTGACTAGCTCCACTTCTCTCTCATTTTGGTCCAGAGCTAATTTGCACCTGAGCTAGGGCGATCTTTGCTCAGTTTCAAACTTTTGATGGAGCAGCTCCGTGAAAAAACTTTGAACAACCTTCTGATGGAGCAGCTCCGCGAAAAAACTTTGAACAACCCTGTTGTTTAAAGGCGTATTGCACTTTGATCATGATCACCCTGATAGCTGGGTTACTCATGGCAGCCAAGCTCAACGAGAGTCCCTGCGGCCAAGTTCTACAATTCCTATCCAGGTCTTTTAGAATTGCATACCCACAAGCGACAATAGGCATGTACCATATTCAAGACGAGAATGAAAGTACCAAACAGAAGAGCTATACTGTTGATATTAGTAGTGAAACAACTTAGAAAAACAACTTCATATTTTGAACTTGTAATACTTGGCGGTGAGCACTTCGTCTAGTGCACATTTCAGATCTCCTTAGGAGGCTCGACGTGCTAATGAAAGAATGGGTCTATGCATGCTCTCCCATATCTCAGCTATATCTTTGTCTGTTTACATAGTTCTGCTACTAATGGCATAAATGGCATAAGATTTCCTGAGCACATGAAGCTAAAATTTTATTTGCGAAGCACGCTGTAGGTAGGAAAAACATTCATTTTCTACAACACAGAATCGGAAGAATTATTTTGACTTCCAAACTAAATCTACATATCTCAAGACTCCCATTGAAAACAGAGAGTTGATAGCAAACAGTAAATAAGATCGACATGTTGGCTGACCTCAAATGCGAAAGGAAGAAAACCATGGATAGCTTCTAATACATGGAAAACAAATCTCTTTTTCTCAGGTGGGGAGGCATTTTCTATGACGTTATATGCATGAAAAAGGTGAGATTTGCAATTATACAGCTCATGATGGATATCTATCATGGATACAGACCCTAAGGTAAATTAGATAGAGATCTTTATTTACTATATCTCAGTGTCTCCTACAGTTCTCTGGTTGTCTTTGTACATTCTAAGAGAATATCCTCGGCTAAAACTTATGAATGTGTATAAGATTTACTATGCTTGTTTGTATTTTGTTCAAATGTGTTGATTTTAAAGTTGTGGATCTAACTTAGCACTACAGGGGGTTTGTTTGGACTCTATAGATTATAAAATTTGAAGCTTAGCGAGGGTTGCAAAGAAATGAAATATTCTCAAAGATTATTTGCACGTGTTTCGACTCAGAGTATGGATGTCTTTTGACATAATATTCCTAAAATTTGATCTATCCTGGAGTAAAGCCCTAGGGAAAATTGAGCCGTCTTCACATATCGGTGGCTCCTCCCGTTAAAAATTGCGCCTTCTCTGAGTTTCTTCGTACATCCTAAGACTTCTTCATATTTTGTCCGAATTTGTAAATAAAAACTGCAGTTCAACTTTGAGTTTTTCTTTGTGTTTTCCTTCTTGTAAGCGTCGTGGTTAGGTTTCTATTAAATCCTGATTAATATCCATGGCATGTCAGCCAATTATGAAACGTCCAGAATGATATCACACATATTCACTGGTTATGGTCTTTTCGCTGTCTGGTGCTAGGAAGCACTTGGCAAGAATTTGAATACGGTCCCTGTGTTGTTGGTGCTAGGAAGCACTTGGAAAGTTATTTATGACAACTGGCGTGTGGATGCAACATGCAAATGATACACTGCTAATTCATAAATTCATAGCACAAGCTTTTCACTAACTTTTTTGGCAGATATGAATGCAAGAGATGCTGTGGGATGAGAGTCATCGATGGGAAGTTGTTTTTCTTGGAAATACTAAAATTTTGTCTCGTATTATAAACAGAAGAATTAGTACTTTGTGTCATTGCCTTGATCTGTCTTTTCTGGTTTGTCCTTTCTCAAATATTATGTGGGCAGCTTTTTTGGGAAATAATAAAATTTTGTTTTGTATTCCACTAAGACGAGTCATGCAAATTTAGATTGGGTTCAAAACATTCTTTTTCCTATACTTAAATTCCAGATAGGAAATGCAAGAAACATTTTGACATGATTTTTTTTATATATTCCCACTTTTTCCTGACACATTATGTATATCTCCACCGATTAGATTCTATATTTACAAATTATACAAATGTTAAAATGCATTTATCCTCATACTACTGCATGCAAAACTAAGTTCGGAGAGAAGATACAGTAGTCTTAAACCATGTCGTGGAACTTTTTGGTATGCATCGGCAATACCTTGATGCGTTGATAAGCTTGCTCCATGCGACACTATTTAGCTCTATATTTTATCTATAAATCAGGGACTATGATGAAGGATACAATTATAAAGGCAATAAATTGTGATTACCACATAGTCATTGTGGTTGTTATTGTGACTTGCTTAAGTGCGTGTCAGCTTAAACGTAGTTTTTATACAAATTAACTTATAAGCACAATTATATTTAGATATAATCGTTGGATAAAATTGCATATTTAAGTGTATATCAATTATTCAGTATGTATCTTATCATTATAGGTAGTTGCTCTATCAAATTGTAATGAACTTTGAAATAGTTGATGGAGTTATATCAATTATTCAGTATGCATCTTATCATTATAGGTAGTTGCTCTATCAAATTGTAATGAACTTTGAAATAGTTGATGGAGTTATGCAATTGTTATAACAAATTTGTAAATAGGCAATTGATTACAAAAATTTGTTGCCTAGCTTTTTTAAATAGGTAATTTCAGGTTATATAAGTTATTTCGATTACTACTATCTAGCTCTTTTGCTTTTATATTAAGTTAGGGAGATTGAAACGAAGGAACCAAGTTTAGATGGATACATATTGGGAGATGCATATTCTTTGTAAAATGCACTATGTATCTATTCCCCTTAGGCAGGGACTAAGTTGCTTCGCAACTTTGGCTTGTTTTTTTACAGTGTGTTCTAAAAGGTTGTAAAAGGAAAGAATATTGTAAAAAGCACCTAATTAGTTTTCATCTTATTTTATGAAAAAATGATTTTAATGAAAATTTTATCATTAAAGATAAATTGATTTTAATGGAAGGTGTTGTTTTCTATTCTCGATTGGTTTGCAAACAACCAGGTAGCTTTGAATTTGTGAATTAGTAAAGGAGGGCAGACCACGGTTAGGCCAGCTGTGAATTTGCAGGGAAAGTATGTTGTGGAGGGCTAAAGAAGCATTGGTGTAGATTAGAAAGAGTAGATGATATTTGTTATTATGTTTTATAGCGGCAAGGCTCCATGTGGTGGAGCTGCGGTTAAATTCCAAAACGGCAGCTAAGTTGTGCATTCATGTCAGGAATCTTCGTAGTCCAAATGTTGTGCATTCATGTCAGGAAACTGAAAAGGCTGCTGTCAGCGCATCTACGGTCGGAGAAAGTGAAAATGCGGGTGCCACCACGGTTGAAAATCATCACACCTTAGAACCTTAGAATGTATAGTAGAGTGTTGCATGGTTTAATGGATTTTCTGCTTTTCGCTTGCACCCTTAACATTGGAATTCGGAGATTCAATAATGCTGCCATTTCCATTTTCGCAGTGATCTACGTCCTTCGACCTTCATGGAAACATTTCTGGCCGATCTCGTCTCCATATTCCGAATATCATTGCATTTCTATATAGTTTTGGACATTATTGTATTCTATATGTGCCCTTATCAAAAGCGTCACTTGTTCTTACGTCATTGTAAGTAGAAAGCCAGTAATGTTTCGTTTATAGAATAATGATCCTTGATTTGATTTATCATATTATTGTTTTTTAATTATTGTACATTTTCATTTTCATTTATGTTATATCTAACCAATTATTTAATTGAATTTCCATTTCCTTGCATGAATCTTCTAAGAATACATAATTTATTTATTTTTAAATAATAATTAAATGTCTTAAACAAAATATTATATCACAATGGGATTGCTTCTTACATTACTAAGTTTTTACACATGTGATTTATCTTATGTTTTTACATATTTTTGTGATTTATCTTATGTTTTTACATATTTTTCTGCTTTATTTTATGTTTTGTATATATTTTTGTTCTCTATCTTAAAGTATTAAGTATTGATATGGTATGTATTTTTCTTTTATTAAAATCATCATTTACATATTATTTATATAGTTTTTATTGATAAATATGTTTTGATTTTTCTTATGGATATTTTTCATAAGAAGATAATTGTTTGGAAGTATTTTTAATGTTAGGACCAAAATGAAGAATGTGCCATCACATTTTTATGGTCATTAATAAATATGTTTTATCTTTGATTATATTTTCTTACTAATGTCATTGTAGGAGGGAGAAGTGTAATTCCATACAGAATTTAGAGTTCCATAAATATTAACAAAGTTCAAATGTTAAGTAGAATTTTTTAGAATATTTTTTAAAGCTATATATATAAATCATAGAGTTTTTATTCAAAACTTTATCAAATAAGCATTAATTTATTTATTATTAGTCATTTCATTAGTTCTATGTAAAAAAATTGTAATTATATGTTTAATTATAAACTAATTATAAGATTTTAACAACTTATAAATTAATTATAAAATTCTTATAATTCTAATTATAAGATTTTAACAACTATTTTGATAATTACTTCGTAAAAAAGTTTTAATTATATTTTACATAAAACAATATTAACTTATTTATTATCACTTATATGAGTAGTAATTATATTTTAGATAAAACAATATTAGTTTAATTATTATGAGTATACTCTCTAATACATGCGGCCATAAACCATTCCCTGAAGTCTCCAACCCAATAAGAGGTAATTTTTTCTCATTCCTTATCATTGAACAATTGAAATTAGAATTTTAACATTTTTTTTATAAAAGTGATGAAAATGTTTATATATTAAACTGGATAAAGCATAAACAAGGCTTGGATAAAGCGTATACCTCATTACACAATGCAACATGCTCCCGTTCACGTGGTGCACACATTGCACAAACATCTTCATATTTTTGTAAAGAATGCCACATTGTCTATATATTTTCTTCTTTAATGATATAATAACACACAGTTGGAAATGGTTATAAGAAATGGAGGGAAATGGTGATCTTTCAAACTAATTTTCTATTCGGAATGGGAGATCCCTATAGAACGAGGAGAACTTTCTATAGCTATTGCCACTAAATCAAACGAATTCATGTTGAACATGACATTTATATCGAATTTACTATAGAATTACGGTTTTTTTTTCTGGGTGATCAATCACGTAAAGGGTGACCAAGGGTTCTTAGGAATGTAGCATTGAAATCTGAACATAGTCAATAGATTTAAAAAGTAGAGTGATCAAATTTACTATAGAATTACGGTTTTTTTTCTGGGTGATCAATCACGTAAAGGGTGACCAAGGGTTCTTAGGAATGTAGCATTGAAATCTGAACATCGTCAATAGATTTAAAAAATAGAGTGACAGAGGTATAATAATGGTGATAAACTGCCCAAAGTTAGAACAACTCAAACAAGAACAACTGATAAGCCACCACAATCAGGAGTAGTAGCAGCTATTGCGTCAAATCAAACCATAGCATATATTAGCATTCCCTGTTCAGTGGTTTTACAAGTTTGGATATGTTTAATTAATTACTTGATATACATTTATGGAATCATATTTTTTTGTCAAAGATACATTTCTATAATGCATAGATAAATCCTATATTTTTTTTAAAATACAAAAACATGTAGAAAAAATAGCACTTAAAATATCTTGAATTTCAAATTCCACCAATGCTAAACCCATAATCCTATACAATTATTTTCCCACATAACCAATGTATCTAATACAATATTGTCAATAATGATTCATGCTATACTACCATCCAATTTTAGTTCCTACTATACCTTCAATATTGTATCCTCTTTGGAGAAATTATTTTAAACATAACCAATGTGTCTAATACAATATTGTCAATAATGATTCATGCCATACTACCATCCAATTTTAGTTCTTACTATACCTTCAATATTGTATCCTCTCTCGAGAAATTATTTTAAATATTGAGAGCCTCCACGATATTAGAATGGGTTTACATAATTAATTTGCGTACAATTTTACTCAATAGATAAAACATCTAAAACCCATTGCAATAAAAATTTGAAATGTCATCAAAAGTGCTCATTTCCCACTTTAAACATTCCTTATTAACCATAACTGAGATACACCAATATACAAAATGATAGAACTAAGAATGATAACCACTACTTCAAATTGTTATAAGAGTTGTATTCAATCTTAAGCTCCACACATAAAGGCAAGTCATCAAAAAATAATTTATTTAATCTTCCCATTCTTTAAAAAGATTGTAGGTATATACTAATTTCTTTATATATCATAGTATAGTATAGCCTTTGTGTAATATCTCAAAACTCTTGTAAATTATTTTTAGTTTTCTTTGTGTAGGGTAAATTTCAATAGTAAATATTCACAGTATCTCAATTAGTATCATGAGGCATTGATGTTGCTCATAGAAGATAAAAAGGCTGCGACATTGTAAGAGGAAAGTAAAACAATTTTACATGGAAATTAAATGCCATGGGTTGAGCGCAACAAAATATTTAACCTTTAAAATTAGCCATACTCAAGTAGAGTATGGGGAATTGTTTAACAACCCAAAAAGTGGGAAAAGAGGAAGATAGAAGGTATGAGGTATGAACTCTTGTGAAAACTTATTTAGGAAAAGAAAAAGAAACCAGGCATATTGTTATGAGCACTCGAACATATCGAGGTGTTAGGAATGACCAAGAATTTTTCCTTCACAAAATCAGTTAAGGGGTGGAAACTAAGAAAATCATTAGTTGGCCTATACTTGGGACGTTTGTGGACATATCCTAGTTGATTTCCAAGTCAGCAATGTTTTCTATAATGGATAAGTTATCTATCTCTTCCTACAAAGTTTGTGATGTAGGCACAACCTTGTAACATCCCCTTCAGGCAATCTGATGATCGAGAAGAGACATTAACCAAATTCGGTCTCTCAAATTTCACCGCCAATTCCATAATACAAATTTCAATGTATAAAATGTGTGTAGAAACCTAAAATAACCATACAAAGCATAATTGAACTCTATCTACACACATCTAGCATGCAAATACAAGCATAAACATGATATCCATTATATAAAACCATTTCAGATTCAAATGCATGCGAATATTTTTCTTTATCCAATGCAAATCCAAGAAACTGACTATGCCAAAGCGATTTTCCACCCAAGCATAGGCACGTTGTCTAGCATATGCACCTGCTGCTGGGAGGACACCCCCAAGATAGGCTATGAGGCCACCACGAAGAAGGAAACACCTATAGGATTCTCTCTCTCATTCCACAACCCATTATGCTCTCTATGCTTATCCAAATTCTCATACAATATGGGTCTCACTCATCCCTCACATCCTTGGCTTCCACAATAACTACCCCACAAAACACCCTTCTTGGCTCAGGCATCCCCTTCACTGATCCACATTTCTCTTGGGAGATCCATCTTGCCATGTGCATCTAGTGTTGGTTGTGGAGCCTAATCTTCCAGTCTCATAGATGATATTGGCTCAGCCGTGCACCCCGGAGGATTGTACACTCATTTTGCATTTTTTGGGGTTCGGGGGAAATGCCGCCTGAGTCATGGGGGTGCGAGGGTGGAGCCTCCACGAACGGGGGTAGCGCCCCCAAGAAAAAATTTTGGGCTATTTTCGCCAGCTGTTTACGGGCCCATGGTTTTGGGTATCCCGTGGTATTTTCCCATTGTATTTTCCCTATAAAATAAATACATTGTAATATGGATAGGGTTCAGGTATTAGGTTTTATGCATTGTAAATATGTCTGAGATCATGAAGAGAGACTCTGAGACAGTGAAGAGGAAGTGCAGCGGTTGTGTTGCAGGTTGTATCCCTTCACTTTGTTGGATGGTATAATAATAAGGATTGGAAAGTTTAGTGTGGACATTGCCCATGTTGGGTGAACCACGATACATCTGTGTCTCTCTTGTAATGTGTATGTGTGATTATATTTTCATTTCTGTTTATTGGTATTGCTCTGCGATCTTGTTTTTCTAACAATTGGTATTAGAGCCGAAGGTCTATTTGGCAGATAAACACGTAGGAAGCTAGGGTTTCTGGTTCGAGTGGGAGCAATGGCAGAAGAAGGAAAGTTTAAGGTCAAGAAGTTTAACAGCCAAAACTTCCAGTTATTGAAGATGCAAATGGAGGACTATCTATGCAGAAGGATCTGTTCCTACCGTTGGGAGGAAGAGCAAAGCGGCCGGCAGCTATGAAGGACGAAGAATGGGAGGTTCTTGACAGAAAGGCACTGAGAACAATACGGTTGTCCCTGGCTTCGTTGATGGATTTCAATATCTAAAAAGAAACGACAATGAAGGGTTTAATGAGTGCACTGGGTAAGCTGTATGAAAAACCCTCGGCCTCCAACAAGGTATTTCTAATGAAGCATTTATTTAATATGAAGATGTCTGAAGGTGGATCTGTTACTGATCATTTAAATGAGTTTAATACGGTTACAAATCAACTAAGTTCTGTAAGTGTGAACTTTGATGATGAGGTTAGGGATCTTTTAATCTTGTGTTCATTGCCAGAAAGCTAGAATAGCTTGGTCATGGCTGTAAGTAACTCTATCTCTGGTTCAAACAGCTTGAAATTTGATGATGTTATTGGTGTTATTCTTAGCGAGGAAATGCGAAGAAAAAGTACAGGTGAGACATCAGGTAATGCGTTAACCATGGAGAGTAGGGGAATACAAAAGGAGAGAGGAAAGAGCCAAGGTAATCATGGCAAGTCTAAAACGGGCATATCCAATTCCAGAATGAGAAAAATAGAGTGCTAGAACTGTGGAAAGAAAGGACATCTGAAGAAAGACTACAGATCTCTAAAGAAGAAAGGAGATGCACAGCAGGAAACTACCTAGGAAGCAAATGTAGCAGGTGATGTGTTACAAGATGCTTTGATACTTTCATTAGATAATACTAGTGATTATTGGGTACTAGATTCAGGGGCTTCATGTCATGCTACACCCCATAGGAAATATTTTCATGATTATGTTCTAGGCGATTTTGGACATGTTTTATTGGGTGATGATGAGCCATGTAAAATTGTTGGAATGGGTAAGGTATAGATAAAATTTAAGAATGGAATTGATTGGATGTTGAAAGATGTTAGGAATATTCTTGCTATGAAAAGAAATCTGATCTCAACAGGGCAGTTGGGAGATGGTGGCTGTCTATCTACATTTGGAGAAAAGTGGTGGAAGATCACTAAAGGATCAATGGTGATAGAAAAATGAGACAGGGTAGGTATGTTGTATTTATGTCCTCATAATACTGACCATTCTATCTCTTTAGCTTCCACATGAACAAATACAACATTGTGGCATCATAGGCTTGGCCACATGAGTGAAAAGGGGATGAAGATTCTCCACTCAAGGAAGTTGCTGCCAGATTTGAAGCAAGTAAGTTTGGAATTCTGTGAGAACTGTGTTTATGGAAAACATAAGAGTCTCATATTTCTCAGGGTTGGGAAACATAAGAAGAATGAAAAGTTAGAGCTTGTGCATACAGATGTATGGGGATCAGTTCAGGTACAATCTCTTGGTGGCTCTCATTATTATGTTACATTTATTGATGATGCAACTAGGAAAACTCGGGTTTATTGCATTCTACAGAAATCTGATGTGTTTGCTACTTTTAAGAAGTGGAAAGCTTTGGTTGAGAATGAGATAGGAAAAAGGTTTAAGTGTCTCTGATATGACAATGGAGGTGAGTACTACGGCAAAGAGTTTGATAATTACTATTCATACCATGGGATTCATAGAGAGAAGACAATCCCAATAACACCACAAGAAAATGGTGTGTCAGAAAGGATGAATAGAATGATCATGGAGCGTGCTAGGTGTATGAGATTGCATGCAGGGTTGCCCTTACAGTTTTGGGCAAGTGCTGTAAATACTACTGTTTATTTAATAAACAGAGGGCCTTCAAGTGCTTTGGATGGTGGTATTCCAGAGGAGGCATGGACAGGTAAAAAGGTAAACTACTCATTTCTGAGAACATGTGGTTGTGAATCATTTGTCCATATTGATAAAGAAAATAGAACAAAGCTTGAAGCTAAATCCAAGAAATGTAGCTTTATTGGATATGGGGTTGATGATTTTGGTTATCATTTATGGGATTATGGAAATCACAAAATCATTAGAAGTAGAGATGTCATATTCAATGAAAAGGTCATGTATAAAGATCAGTTGCAGGGAAAGAAACAATAAAAGGAAAACACAAAGTACACAGTACTTGATGAAATTGAAGAAAATGAAGTTCCAAAGGTTCTAGAAAATCAAGAACAGCAGCAAGTACCTGAAACTCCTGCAAGTGTAAGAAGATCTACCAGGTTAAGTAGACTCCTTGAACGATACTCTCCTTTGATATATTATTTATTGATGACTGATGCTGGTGAACTAGAATGTTATGAAGAAGTAATGCAGGTAGAAACTTGGAAGAAGTGGGAGCAAGGCATGAATGAGGAGATGGACTCATTGGTAGGAAACTAGACTTGGGATTTGGTTTAGTTTCCTGCTGGTAAAAGAGCATTGTAGAACAAATGGATTTACAGGTTGAAGGAAGAAGAAGGAGGTAAGAAGTGGTATAAGGCCCGACTTGTTGTAAAGGTGTTTGCACAGAAGAAACGTATAGATTTTGATGAAATATTTTCTCCTGTTGTTAAGATGACTTCAATTAGGACTATCTTAAGTCTAGTGGCAATAGAAGATTTGCATCTTGAAAAGTTAGATGTAAAAGCAGCCTTTCTCCATGGGGATTTGGAGGAAGAGATATATATGCAGCAACCATAAGGGTATGAGGTCAAAGGTAAGGAGAACTTGGTATGCAGGTTGAAAAAGAGCTTGTATGGCTTGATGCAAGCTCCAAGGCAGTGGTATTTAAAATTTGACAGGTTTATGACAGAACAAGGTTATGAAGTTATATTATCTTATTATTGGGTCTAACATGCAGGATATAAATTTACTCAAAAGGAAGTTAGCTAATTCATTTGCGATGAAGGATTTGGGTGCTGCAAAGCAAATCCTTGGTATGAGAATAACAAGAGACAGGAAAAATCGCAAATTGACATTGTCTCATGGTGAGTACATACAAAAGGTGTTGGAGAGGTTCAGAATGCAGAATGCAAAACCAGTTAGTACACCTTTGGCCATCCATTTCAGTCTAAGTAAGGAAATGTATCCCAAGACACAGGAAGAGATAGATTACATGTCTAAGATTCCCTATCAATCAGCAGTTGGCAGATTGATGTATGCCATGGTGTGTACAAGACCTGATATTGCACATGTAGTGGGAGTTGTGAGCAGATATATGAACAATCCAAGTAAAGAGCATTGGAAGGCAGTACAGTGGATTCTTAGGTATTTGAAAGGTACTACCACTCAGGAATTATATTTTGGAGGTTCAGACACTGTTCTACAGGGATATGTTGATGCAGATATGACAACTGACAAGGATAGCAGAAGGAGCACCACAGGGTATGTGTTTACTCTAGGTGGAACAATAGTAAGCTGGATTTTGAAACTGCAGAAGGTTGTTGCACTTTCAACAACGGAAGTAGAGTATGTTGATATTACAGAGGCTAGTAAAGAGATGATTTGGTTGCATAGGTTTATGGAGGAAGTGGGTAAGAAGCAGAAGGATAACAGATTGTATAGTGACATCCATAGTGCCATTCATCTTGCAAAGAAATCAACATTCCATTCCAGGACTAAACATATACAACTCAAGTACCATTTCATATGCTCTGTTCTGGAAGATGAACTATTGAAGCTGGAAAAGATACATACTAGCCAGAATCCTGCAGACATGTTCAGAAAGGTAGTGACCAGAGAGAAAATGAGTTTGTCACCTACCCAATTTTTTAGAATAATTATTTTCTACTATTATCCTTTTTGCAAAAATAATTTGTTTTAAATTATAATTACAAGTTTGTAATTATGACCAAGTAAGTCAAAAATGAATGTAATGACTTATTATTATTATTTAATAAATAAAAATGGGAGACAAACACTCAAGAAAGCTGTTACAAGAGTGTCCACTGGCCCACTAGGAGGAATGGAAGCTGCTGGAAGTGGGAAAGATGGCATCATTTGCACTCTACCATTAGTTGTTGGTATGGAACAACCCCCCCTAATTTTGTGGCACTTCCCCCTTTAGGTGGAGGGAGATGAGCAGGTAGCTCACTAATGACCAATTAATTACGAAAGACCTAAGCATCCTATAAAGGGAAATTCGAATTGAGCAGGAAGCTCTTACAATGTTTTCTGCAGAAACATTCCTCATGCTCATCAAATGATGGCTGAGAGATTAGAATAGCGGAGGTTGTGGAGAGTGCAAGTATAAGTCTGCAAATGTTATGAGAAGGACAGACCAGAGGTGCTGGTGCTGATCCCATTGATTACTAAGCCTGTAAGGCTAGATATATATATTTTCTTGCTGTTGCAAGTAGAAGTCATAAGCTGTAGAACCTTCTTCCTCCTAGTGGATCAGTGGATAGGCTCGGGGGTCCTAAGGCAGACATCTTGGCTGCTTGGGAGCAGGTTGGGTGGAACAGGTTTCTTGAGTAATTTGTTCCTCCCATCACACTCAGGTTATATTATTTTGTGTTTTATTTTTCAATCATATGAATGCTCTCAGAAATGGCTTAGTATTGTTATTTAATAATCAATAGTAGAAAACGTCAGATCCTAATTAATTTAGATTTGCTGAACTGATAAAATGACTCCTCTGCATTTTTCCCCATGCGTGGAGTTGCCTCGTACTCCAGTACAGAGAGGTAGAATTAAATATGCACAGTTAAAAGTGAAACCTAGCATGCATCTAAATAACTAAACCAAATACCACCCATGCACAAACCTATGTTTATCATGCATCTTATATTTTAGCAGCTCTAGATTAGATCCTTGCATGCAATGTTTTTACTGTTCAAATCTGTATGCTGAACTACCTACCAGAAACTAGTCATAGTAATAGGTTCTTTTCTTATTTCTGAAGGTGAACATTGTGTTAACAACTAAGGTTACTAATCTTTAATAATTTCTTCAAAGAAAATAACTCGATGCATTCTGTTTAACCATATTCCCACTCTACTATTTTCTTGTGGTTTTTAGAATCTGATCGACCTTATAGAAAATATTGTCTTCACTATATTATCTTGTATAGAAAGAAGTCCAAAATTGGACGAATACAAGAACATATAGAATAGAAAAACTATTATATTCAGAAGCATTCAAATTAACTGACGAATGCACTGTCATTTTCTCTTTTTCTGGATTATCAATTGCATGTGATAGAATTTACATCACAAAATACCAAGTTATTAAAAGCAAGGACAAACATAGAATTATTGAATTGACAAATTAAATTACAGTATCTCTACACCCAAACTGGGGTTAACATGTTCTCATTACATTATTATTTATAAACATTTGACAGCTACAAAATCAAGTGTTTTCATTACCATAGACAATCTAACTGTAGAATCAAGAGTTAATATTCTTGTTCCTTTAAAACATCATTATAGACAAGCAGATTTCATTCACATCGACAGGCTAGGGTTTAGCATTATCATAGTTGTATTCAAACAAAACCAATACCCTTTCATTATCGGCTTATAGCCACTGTTTTATTAAAACAACTTAGACATTTCCTTCATTCCTTGGATCATAGTTCAAGAATGAGGAGATCGAAACACCATACATAGACATGAAAACCCTGAATATCTTAAACAGGCTTTTAGATACAGATACAAAAACGAGAAGTTCAAATCACCAAACATAGCCATTAAACATTAGATAACTATCATTTCCATTTAAATTAGTAGTGGTTGGACCCTACGGTTGCCACATTCTTTTTCCGAAGGTTCCATTCGAAATCCCATGCTATTTACACACACTACTAATGCCGAAGCAAAATTGCAGTCAATGTATCTCCTTTTTTTTCATCAACCCAGAAGTACCAAAACGATAGACATAAAACATAAAGTTGTAAGACTCTTGCAAACACGAGGGTTCAACCCTACCAAACTCGTCGAGCCCAAGAATGGCCGACCATATATTTTAAAACATTTACATCACCTACTCTATCAACAAAACTTAAAACTGTAAGTTTCCAATTGCTGCAAGCGAGACAAAAGCCACTGCCGCGAAGGCATGCTACCAACGCTTGCTCATCAAGTCCGATTCCAGGAGAGCCACTAAGGAGGGATCGCTTTAGTTCTTTTCCCCATCAACTGTTCCAGCACCCTGTTGCTCGCCGAGGGTTACCTGCCAACAACCATACACTAAGTTAAGTATCGAATCATGAGGTAGTAATGCATGTAACAAAAGATAATTTGAAAACCCTTGCAGCGTTATGATACCTGAGTCGTGACAGAGATTTGACGAAGCCAGCATCCATCCACTGTGAAGGATAAGCAGTCAGTTCGAAGGCCACGATGAGGGATACCTCCCGAAAAACTCACAACTTCTTCAAGAACCCTAGACTTGCAAGTTACTGCAACTCCACAACAGAAGCACTCATCCCACCTGTATATTGCTACACAAATCGTTTCCATACTTGGCTTCCACGGTTAACAATTACTCATAGACCAAAGGTTGCTACCGGTCTCAGGATCGAGCGCGAGGGAGGCTAGAAAAACATTGAAACCCTAAGTGCCTCTCGGCTGGTTGGCCTCACCTCCCAAACCCTACCACCGAACAATGACTAAGAACGTTACAAGAATCCATAAGTTATGCTAGGGTTCAACTCATGCCAATACACAACGATCAATGCCAGAGACCCACTTTCATTAAGCCACGTTGGAGGGTGGAAAGAGTAGCATTAAATTGCTCATCTACCTCCCAAGCCATGAGGTGGCCATTTCTATTGACAGCAGGGCAGGAGGCCGTTACAACTCAGTTGCCAAACCTCATCAGTCGCCGAATCATCCATCACATTTTACACGTAACAATATCATTAACCCGGTGGCCAAACAATGTAATTGCAAAACCCAATCATTTAATACACCCTCGATTCGTACGCAGGCTTTTGCAGGGCCATCATTCCACCTGCCAATCCATACGAATCATCGTTAATGGCATCAACATATAAATATGATCAATGTATAACGATTACCAATAGCATATAATGAAGGTCTCATATGATTCCATATCATCAATTTTGAAACACACTCATAGCACATGAATATCCACCAAGGTCGTGAGCAATCATAGAGCTCTTAAAGCTTGTTCACACCATAAGTTATATCAACACACCGTTAAGGTATGGTTGCCACCCAAGGACCCATTGCATTCATTGCATGGTAGGGTATTAATGCTTAAAGCATCACCATTTTAATCGCCCGTGTAATAGAGACAAGAATCACCTTATCACTCATTCCATAGTATGTTTAGGACCATGTGCCCTTGTCCTAAACTTGTCACCATCAAAATTTATAAAATAATTACTTAACAGCCGCAAGTCATTTATGGAATGACCATACGTAAAGTCGTCAACACTTAACGGAAACATTCATAACAAACATGCCTTGAGATAGACGTTATCTGCAGTCTTTGAGATAGACAGGTTCATCTTACAGAATTGGAAGGAGACCATACCTGTAACATTCGAATTCATACGCAGTTTTTATTGATAACATGGTTATTAAACCCTCTGAGTTATTATCTCTATCTCTTACCTGTGAATCTGCGCATGGATGACGAGTACAATGCTTTAGCTAAATAGCTAAGTAAGCCTCGGGGCACCTCATGGGACCCCTTGCATCATCATCCAGAAAAATTAAACTATCAGCACCTCTCGAGAATAATAATGTTTTCTTAATGCATCTGAATTTTCAATCATTCCAGCATTTAAATAAGAACATAATCATTAATTGGATTTCATGACACCATCAGAAGACAAAAAGACACAACCATTAAATTGTTCCTACCAAGCGACACATTTAGTGATTGCTGCTTATTCAATATTATCATTTCCGCTTTTTACAATATTAGCTTTTTATGGCGATTTAAAATTTTTTAAATTTTTATGAAAATATCGGGATGTTATATTGAATATTGTAACTTCCAAGAATATTATATTTGTATATTATTATTTCAGAGATGTTTCATCCCTCCGAGGTGACTCTATCATGTATCCGGAGATGTTTATTCCTCCGATGGTTTGTGGTAACTAGGGTTATTACATCCACCATGTGGGGGTCGGCCCTGGGTTTATATTTTAGGGGTTATTAGACATCTTCAGGAGAGGTCGGCCCGATTAGGTATTTTTGGTCAATCGGGAACTAGTATAAATAGAGGAGGAGAGCTCCTCATTTGACACACTTCCACAACTCAGAAAGTAGCACACTTGTGTCTGGGAGGTCTGCATGTGAGGTAGAGAAGAAGGAAAAGTCTTGCAGCACATCTTGTATTTTGGTTGATCATCTTATTGAGGAAAGCTTTGTTGGGTTTTCTACCCCATGAGGGTTTCCCAGGGTAAATTCTGTGTCTATCTTGTGATTATGTTTCTTTTAGTGATCTTGCTAGTTTATTTGGTTTAAAATTAACATGGTATCAGAGCTAGCCTGAATAGAACATATTTCACAAGGTGAAATCATATTTCTCTCTCTCTCCCAAAATTAGGGTTTATTCAAAAGTTAGTATTTTCGGATTCTGGTTGCATGGATGAATAGCCCTTCTAAAGATCTATCTTTTGAGCCTTGGATCGAGGTTTTTGGTTGGGTAGAACTCCGGGAAAGTCAAACCCTAGTTTTACCAAAAGTGCAATAAACCAGAAATTCTGTTGCAGATCCGGAAAACTGAAAAGTTAAAGTTTTCGGGTAAGTACTACTCTATCTCTTATCTCTTGGACTCCCCCAAAAGAATATGGCTCCAAACACTAATCTTGAAGACAAGCTAGAAGGTATAGAGAATTTCCAGGCATGGAAATACAGAATTGGTCTCATTCTTGAAGAAAATGATCTTGCTCATTATATCAAGGATGAAGTTGCAGAACCTGAAGTAGATGAAGCCAAAGAGAAGCATAGGAAGGATTTGATTAGGGCAAAGAGAATCATAGCTGATTCTATTAAAGACCACTTGATTACCCAAGTGGCTTCCAAGAAGACTCCAAAGGAAATGTATGATTCCCTAGGAAGAATGAATGAAGGAAAGAACATCAATAGGAAGATGAGCCTAACAACTCAGTTGAAGAGTACCAAGATGCACAAAGGAGAATCCATTCAAGACTACTTCTCAAGGGTCTCCCAAATCAAGGAGCAACTAGATGCAATTGGTGATACTCTTGAAGAAGATGAACTTGTAATGACAACTCTAAATGGTCTCACTAGACCTTGGGAGTCATTTATACAAACTATGTTTGCCAGAAAAGAAAGTATGAAGTTTGATGTAGTTTGGGAGGATTGTGTACAAGAAGAGGCTAGGGTTGCAAACAAAGAAGCCTTGCTCAAAGAAGATGACCAAGCCTTGGCCACCCACACCAAGAGAAGAAGGAATCAATCCTACTCCAAAAGGAATAGTCACAAGGAGTCTCATTCTCCACTTAGATTTCAAAAGAAAAGAGGATCTAATCAAAGAAGAGATTACTCCCCATTCTAATGTTTTGCTTGTCACAAAATAGGACACATTGCTAGAGATTGTCCCCTAAAGAAGAAAAAGGGCTCTCATTACAAAAGACATCAAGCACATCTTGCAGAAGATGATAGTGAAGAAGAAGTGGAAGAGGAATAAAGGCCTCACAATAAAAGACCTAGAAGAGAAGAAGAAGAAGAAAGGACCCTCTTTAAGAGAAGATCTAGGAGAAATGAAGAAGAAGATGCAGAAGAATATGTTCTATTCTCCGCACTATCCGGATCGATAACTCCTGGAGAAGATACATGGCTTATTGATAGTGGTGCTTCAAAACACATGACAGGTCAGAAAAAGACTCTCTCAAGTCTTGAAGGAAAGACCTCTCCACAAAAGGTATCTCTAGGAGATAACTATCAATATCCCATCAAAGGAATTGGTGAAGCAAGCTACAAGCTTGATTCTGGTACCTCCATGAAAATGAAAGAAATATTGTATGTACCAGGATTGAAGAAGAACTTGTTATCTATCCCAGCATTGGATAAGAAAGGCTATAGGGTTGCATTCATTGATGGACAAGTATTAATGTGGTCCAAAGGAAAATCTATCAAGGATGCAATTATCATTGGTGAAGAAGAAGGAGGTTTGTGCAAGCTTAAGGGCCATCTAGAAGCTGCACTTGTACATGAAACCATTAGCCCAAGTGAGCTATGGCATAGGAGACTTGCTCACATTAACTACAAGGCACTACCTTATGTAAGCAAGGTAGTTATAGGTTTGCAAGATTTAAAAATTGATCATGATGGCACATGCAAGGGATGTGCAAAAGGGAAGAATATCAAGAACCCCTTTCTTAGGAGTGAAACAAAGACTAAAAGTACCTTGGAGTTAATACACTTTGATGTATGTGGAACAATGCCTTCCACATATTTGAGTGGATATGAATACTATGTTACATTCATTGATGACTATTCAAGGAAAACTTGGATATTCTTTCTAAAAGGTAAGAATGAAGTCTTTGGAAAATTCAAGGAGTTCAAGGCCTTCATAGAAAATCTCTCAGAAAAGAAAATCAAGATTCTCAGAACAGATAATGGTGGAGAATATACTTCAAAGGAATTTGAAGACTTTTGTAGAGAAGCTGGAATCAAGAGGGAACTAACCACTCCCTACAACCCCCAACAAAATGGGGTTGCTGAGAGAAAGAATAGAACTATCATGGAAGCTCTAAAGACTATGATACATGATCAAGATCTTCCCATGTATCTATGGGTTGAAGCAGCCATGAAAACTGTCTATGTACAAAATAGACTTTCTCATAGTGCTCTTGAATTTAAGACTCCAGAAGAAGTGTTCACAGGAAAGAAGCCTGAGGTAAGTCATCTCAAAATATTTCGAAAAGATAACCAAGTTGGGTCGCTCTGGTAAGAAATGAATATTTGTTGGATATTGTGAAACATCCAAAGCTTTCAGAATTTACATACCTGGTTTTCATCATATGGAGATAAGTAGAGATGTAACATTTGATGAAGAAGCAGCTATCAAGAAATTTAGAAAGTGTCAACTTGAAGAAGTCTATGAAGAAGATACACCTCCTAGAGTCAGAAAAGTTGTTCCCATCCCTGAAGATGATACACCAGAAGACCATGATATGATAGAACCTCAAGAACCCCCCATTACAAATCTATATAGAAAAAGAAAACGAGCATGGGCTAGAGACATTATTCAAGGAGCTGAAAAATATGGAGCTCCTGAAGGTTCCACTAGAGAAAGGAAGAAACCCAAGTTAGTATCCAACTATGTGGCCTTAATGTGTGATCTTGTGGATCATCAGCCCACCAACTATGAGGAGGCAACTCAGAAGAAAGAGTGGGTATAAGCTATGATAGAAGAGTACCAGTCAATAATGAAGAATGATGTTTGGGATATAGTTCCCAAACCAAAGGATATAAGTGTGGTTTCTTCCAAATGGATATTCAAGATAAAACATGCTGCATATGGTAGCATTGAAAAATATAAGGGAAGATTTGTAGCCAGAGGATTCTCTCAAAAGGAGGGAATAGACTATGAAGAAACATTTGCACCAGTGGCTAGGTACATATCAACTAGAACTATCATGGCACTTGCATCTATGATGAAGTGGAAATTACACCAGATGGATGTTAAAACAGCCTTCCTGAATGGTGTCATTGAAGAAGAAGTGTACATAGAACAACCTCAAGGATTTGAGGTTAAAGATAAAAGAACACATGTATGCAAGCTGAAAAAGGCTTTGTATGGATTGAAGCAAGCTCCCAAAGCTTGGTACGGAAGGATTGACAGTTTCTTAACAAGCATGGGCTTTACCAAGAGTAATGCTGATCCAAATATTTATCTCAAAGTTATGGATGATGAACCTGTTATATTACTATTGTATGTATATGATCTATTTCTAACAGGAAATGAGAATCAAATTATCGAATGCAAGAAGAAGCTTTCTTCAGAATTTGAGATGAAGGATCTCGGATTAATGCACTAATTCTTAGGTCTAGAAGTATGGCAAGAACCAAAAGGAATCTTTCTAAATGAAGGTAAGTCTGCTGTGGAGATTTTGAAAAGATTTGATATGTTGGAGTGTAAGGCCATGGCCACTCCCATTGACTCCAACTTGAAGCTATTAGTTAATGACTCATTTGAATTAGTGGATATAACTCTATATAGACAAATCATTGGGTCATTGATGTATTTAACAAATACCAGACCAGATATATGCTTTGATGTAAATACCCTGAGTCAATATACAGTAGAACCAAGGAAGGTTGACCTAATAGCTGCAAAGCATGTAATGAGGTATCTAAAAGGTACATTAGATTTTGGTATTTACTACCTTAGAAATCATGAACTCAGATTACATGGTTACTCAGATTCCGATTGGGCAGGAAGTGTTTCAGACAGGAAGAGTACATCAGGTGGATGTTATGGACTTGGATTTGCCATGATCTTTTGGTTCAGAAAGAAACAATCCAGTGTCGCTCTCAGTACCGCGGAAGCAGAATATATAGCTGCCTACTCTGCCAGTTGTGAAACAATATGGCTTCGGAAACTATTATCTGGAGTGTTTGACTTAGAATTGGATCCCACTGTGATCATGCGTGACAATCAAAGCTGTATCAAGATGATTGAAAATCCAATGCTCCATGATAAGTCAAAACACATAGAGATCCAATATTTCTACATACGAGATATGGTGCAAAGAGGAGCTATTAAGCTCGAGTATGTGAGCACTGAAGAACAAATTGCTGATATATTGACCAAACCTCTGTCTCGGGTGAAATATGAATACTTTTGAGACAAGCTTGGTGTGGTTCAAAAGGACCCTCCTCGAAAGGGGGAGTAGTGTAGTCACTGATGATGAGATTGCCTCATCGGCAGCAAGGTCGATGATGTGGATACCTGTTTACTACACTTGGATACTTAGATTATTTAGATTTAGGACTCTTAGAATACTTATTTTTACTGGTTTTTATTTTGATGATATATGTATTGGTGAGGATACATGCTTTTGATGATATATGTATTGGTGAGGATACATGCCTTTGATGATAGATGTATTGATGAGGATACATATTTTATTGATCTATTAATGATGATACATGTTTTGTTGATGTATTGATGAGGATACATGTTTATATCTATATTGATAAGGATACATGTGGGGATTGTATCGTCGCCGAACTTCGGTCCCTTGAATTGATCCGTAGACATATGGTCTCTGAGAATGAAGTCTTTAGTGGATAGGTGGGGATTGTATCGTCCTAGGACTTTGGTCCCTTGAATTGATCCGTAGACGTATGGTCTCCGAGAATGAAGTCCTTAGTCGACAAGTGGGGATTGTATCGTTCCTGGACTTCGGTCCCTGAATTGATCCGTAGACGTATGGTATCCGAGAAGTGGTCCCTAGCGGATGAGAGGGGATTGTATCATCCTCGGACTTCAGTCCCTGAATTGATCCGTAGATGTATGGTCTGAGAGAAATGGTCCTTCGTGGATGAGAGGGGATTGTATCCTCCCCGGACTTCGGTCTCTGAATTGATCCGTAGACGTATGGTCTCCGAGAAGTGGTCCCTAGTGGATGAGAGGGGATTGTATCATCCCCAGACTTCAGTCCCTGAATTGATCCGTAGATGTATGGTCTCCGAGAAGTGGTCCCTAGTGGACGAGAGGGGATTGTATCGTCCCCGGCCTTTGGTCCCTGAATTGATCCGTAGACATACGTCTCCGAGAAAGTGGTCCTTAGATTTTGTCTAAGTTGACGAGTGGATTGTATCGTCCCTAGACATGTTATGGTGTCTTAAATGGATCATGTTTTGCATGGTATGTGATGATCGTGTGATGATGATGCTGATGATCGTGTGATGACGATGCTGATGATCGTGATGATCATGTTATGATGATGTTGATGATCGTATGACAATGATGATGTTGATGTTCCAGTAACTGGTTAAGTTACTGATGATGATGTATTAAAGAAATCTTTCGATGATATACAGATGTATCATGTGTTATGTAGTCAATGACTCCTTGCTCCTGCAGATGTTGTTATAATATCCTTATCGTTAAGTGGGAGTGTTGAATATTGTAACTTCTAAGAATATTATATTTGTATATTATTATTCCAGCGATGTTTCATCCCTCCGAGGTGACTCTATCATGTATCCGGAGATGTTTATTCCTCCGATGGTTTGTGGTAACTAGGGTTATTAGACCCACCATGTGGGGGTCGGCCCTGGGTTTATATTTTAGGGGTTATTAGACTTCTCTAGGAGAGGTCGGCCCCATTAGGGATTTTTGGTCAGTCGGGAACTAGTATAAATAGAGGAGCAGAGCTCCTCATTTGACACAATTCCTCAACTCAGAAAGTAGCGCGCTTGTGTCTGGGAGGTCTACATGTGAGGTAGAGAAGAAGAACAAGTCTTGGAGCACATCTTGTATTTTGGTTGATCATCTTATTGAGGAAAGCTTTGTTGGGTTTTCTACCCCATGAGGGTTTCCCAGGGTAAATTCTGTGTCTATCTTGTGATTATGTTTCTTTCAGTGCTCTTGATAGTTTATTTGGTTTAAACTTAACATGTTACATGTGGTATCAAAGCTCATGTTCTAACTCTAGGCCTAAAGACGGTCCAAGAAACACGCAAAAAAAAATAAAAAAAATAAATAACAAAAAATTTTCTTTGATTTACAGATATGGAAGGATCAGCTGAACACATAAGGGGCAGATTTCCACCAAACAACACAAGTATGGAACAACAATTCCAGGGCAATCGGGGTAATGATTCGTCAGAATTATTTCGTGCTTTTCATGAATTAAAAGCAGATATCTAGTCAGTAAAACAAGACAATGAAAGAATCCCGAGGACACAGGAGGAGTTGAAGCAAGCACTGTTTGACCAATATCAAAAATATGAACAGAACCTGGAACATACTTCTGAAACTAAGGAGCTATCCTAGGAAGGCAAGAACAAACAAACAGAAACAACTGAAGAAAACAACAACTCAATGTCATCAAGATCTTCCAAACATCCACGTAAAAAGAAGCATAACTACTCTAGTGACAATAGTGAATGAGACTGTAATCCAAAAAGAAAAATGAATAAACATTACGAACATATATCTGGTGAATTCAAGAAAATCGAACCCCCAAATTTCAATGGCGAGACAGAAAAAGGAGAGACAGCGGAAGCATGGTTGTCCGACATGAAAAAGTATTTTCAGATCTACGACTACTCGGAGTCTTTAAAGGTGAAGATGGAAATTTATAATTTGACCAGGAAGGAAGATAGTTGGTGGCAAGACCTTAAAAGGGTAAAAGGTATAAAAGACCGAGATGTGAGTTGGAGTACTTTTAAAAGACACTTCAAGAAGAAATTCTTATCTGAACAGTATTATGAAGAAAAATCCAAAGAATTTTATGATCTGAAACTGGGAACGATGAATATGAAAGAATTGAACAACAAATTTTTAAGTCTGCTAAGATATGTGCCATATATGGTGGAAGAAAAACCGAAGGTCCAGAGGTACCTAAGTTTTCTACCTTTCCACATCAAGGACATGATAGAGTACGATAACCCTAAGACCCTCGAGGAAGCCATGATGAAAGCCACTTTTTCCTTTGACCAGAATAAGAAAAGAGAAGGGGTACCTAGCTGGAAAAACCCAATACCCAGTAACTTTGAATAGAAAAAGAAGAATTTTATATATGGTGGCAATTCTAGTTTTCAGAAGAGAAATTTTTAGAATCAAAAATTTCAGCAGAACATAAATAATCAGCAGCAGAAATTTACAGCACCCAGAAATGTCCCCAATGTTGCCAGGACCAATGAACAAAAGCCACCTATAAAATGATTTGAGTGCCAAGGGCCCCATTATGCCTCAGACTGTCCCCTCAAGAAACGGGCGGCCAACCATATTCACTCCATACAGTCTGAAGCTACTATAGGATATGTGGCAAGAGAAGTACCCAGAATTAGTGCAGCATTAGAAAACCACCCAATTTCTATTTTAATTGACCCCGGTGCCTGTCTAAGTTATATATCACCAGTTGTTGTAGAAAGACTTGATTTGAAAATAGAGAAATTCGATAAATTCTGGTTAGTTAGATTAGCGACAAGAACAAAAAGGAAGGTTTCTGATTTTGTGGAAAATTGTGCTTTATCTATGAATCAACTAGCAACGCTGGTTAAGCTAAATGTTCTGCCATTAGGGTCATATGACATCCTAATTGGTATGGATTGGTTAGAATCCCATCGGGTCATTCTGAATTGTTATGAAAAAAGCTTCATTTTCCTGGATGATGAAGGAAAGACAGAAGAGGTAAAAGGCATCCCTAGAAAAACATCCGTTCGACAGATTTAAGCCATGCAAGTAAAAAGGGCAATCAGAAAAGGGTGTCAGATGTTTGTTGTGAATGCGGTGCATGATGAGATAAGTACTAAGGAGGACAAGCTGAAAATTGAAGACATACCTGTCTTGCAGGATTTCCAAGATATTTTTCCTGAAGAGATCCCAGATTTACCTCCCAAAAGGGACCTGGATTTTACTATTGAATTAATACCTAGTGCTGTACCAAGTTCTAAATCTCCATACTGGATGAATATACTGGAGCTGAATGAGTTAAAATCTCAGCTGAAGGAGCTAATCGATAAAAATTATATAAGGCCCAGCGTGTCCCCTTGGGGAGCACCAGTCATTTTTGTTAAGAAGAAGGATGATACCCTAAGACTTTGTACAAATGATCGTCAACTGAATAAAATGACGATCAAGAATAGGTACCCACTGCCCCGCATTGACGATCTTTTTTACCAGCTACGCGGAGCAACATTGTTCTCGAAGATCGATTTACGATCAGGATATCATCAGGTTCGAGTGAAGGATGAAGACATTTTCAATACAGCCTTTAGAACTCGTTATGGACACTATGAGTTCTTTGTCATGTCGTTTGTATTAACTAATGCACCTGCTGTATTTATGTGCTTAATGAACAAAATTCTGCACAAGTACTTAGATAAGTTTGTAGTTGTGTTTATCAATGTCATTTTGTTATATTCTAAGAACAAGGAAGAGCATGATGAACATCTACGTATCATTCTGCAAGCTCTGAGGGAGCACCAATTGTATGCAAAATTCAGCAAATGTGATTTTTACAAAGACAAGATTCAGTACTTGAGACACATAATCTCTGAGGAAGGGATATTAGTTGACCCCGCCAAGATAAAGGCCATTAATGAATGGCCGGTTCCTAAAGATGCGATATATGTGCGATCGTTTATGGGAATCACTGGTTATTATAGAAAATTCATTGAAGGGTTTTCCAGGATCGCAAACCCCATAACGTCGCTGCAGAAAAAGGGAAAGAAGTTTGTCTGGGACCAAAAGTGTGCGGACAGTTTTGCAAAGTTAAAAGAATTATTGACTTCAGCACCTATTTTGAGGATTCAGATCCTAATAAAGATTTTGTAGTATGCAAAGATGCGTGCAATGATGGACTGGGAGGAGTCCTAATGCAGGGGGGACATGCTGTAGCATACGAATCAAGAAAACTGGAAATACACGAGAAGAACTATTCCACCTACGACATAGAATTGCTAGCAGTGATTCATGCCTTAAAAATGTAGCATCACCACCTTATCGGTAGAAAATTTACCTTGATGATAGATAATATGGGGCTGAAATATTTGTTAGATCAAACAAATTTGAATGCCAGGCAAGCCAGATGGCTAACTTTTCTGAGTGAGTATGATTTTGAAATTCAGCACATTAAGGGGAAGGAGAATAAAGTGGCCGACGCATTAAGTCATAATGCAAGGATACATTTTGTTTCAGCCATCAGCACATATGCAACAGATTTGGAGGAACAGATTTTTGAAGGAATTAAGGAGGATGAGGAATACAGAAAATTACAGGAAAGGACAGCAGAAAACAACTCTGAAAATTCTGTAACAGATTTCAGTTTGAAGGAAAATGGCTTACTGCTGTTCAAAAATAGATTGTACATACCAAACATACCAGCAGTAAAGATTCTGATTTTGGATGAGATGCACAAAAGCCACTATTCTTGCCACCCAGGTTACCAGAAAATGATCACAATGCTAAGGAAGGAGTACTACTGGCCCAGGATGAAGGACGAAGTAGCGGAGTATATAGCTAAGTGTTTTGACTGTCAAAGAGTGAAGGTGGAACATCAGCATCCTACTGGATTGCTGCAGCCTTTGCCGATACCCGGCTAGAAATGGGAAGTGATAAGTATAGATTTCATCACTGGGTTACCAAAGAATAAAAAATAGCATGACTCCATCATGGTGGTAGTAGACAAACATAGCAAGGAAGCCCATTTTATTCCTGTCAAAACTACCCATAAATCCCTTGATATCGCAAAAATTTTTATGAAGTAGGTTTTCCAACTACATGGCATACCCAAGGTAATAGTTTCAGACCGAGATTCGAAGTTCACAGGCAATTTTTGGAGGTCTTTGTTCAAGGGGTTAAACACCACCTTAAATTTCGGCACTGCGTTCCATCCGCAAACAGACGGACAGACTGAAAGAGTGAACCAGATATTGGAAGATATGCTCAGAATGTATGTTAAGGATCAACTTGGTAAGTTGGAAGACTACTTTCATTTAGAAGAGTTTGCGTATAATAATCACTACCATGCTTCAGCTAAACTTATCCCATTTGAGATCCTTTACGGAATAAAGTGTAACACACCGGTGTCATGGAGTGATCCGGTTAGCAGGGTCACCTTAGGGCCCAAATTGTTGCAAGAATTAGAACTAATCATGAAGCAGGTACAAGGGAGTCTTAAAGCTGCCCAGGATAGACAAAAAAGCCAAGTAGACCTTAAAAGAACTCATAGAGAGTGCCAGGTTGGTGAACATGTTTTCCTTAAGGTAAGGCTGAAAAAGAGTTCCTTAAAATTGGGAAGCTGTGCCAAACTGGCACCTAGGTATTGTGGTCCTTTTGAAATCTTGTCTAGGGTTGGACCTGTGGCATATCAATTATCCCTACCTTCAAACCTCAAAGTCCATAATGTTTTTCACATTTCATTTTTAAAGAAATATGTGCATGATCCTACTCATGTTGTAAATTGGAATAATGTTCACGTGGAACAAGGCGGCGATTTTCCGGTGGAACCGGACTGTATTCTCGCAAGGAAAGAAACTCTACTCCAGAACCACATTGTTAGCCAAGTGAAATTGCAATGGAAGCACTATAGCCTAGCAGAGGCTAGCTGAGAGTTGGAGAGTAGTATGCGGGCTGCATACCCAACTCTGTTCCAGGAACACTCAAGGAGTGAATAAAGAAACATCGAGGACGATGTTGAGGCTTAAGGGGGGGTGTATGTCACCTACCCAATTTTTGAGAATAATTATTTTCTACTATTATCCTTTTTTCAAAAATACTTTGTGTTAAATTATAATTACAAGTTTGTTTATTGATATGAGGTGATATGTTCTATTTTCTTGTATGAATTTTCTAGGAATACATAATTTGTTTATTTTTAAATAATAATTAAATGTCTTAAATGAAATATTATATCACAATGGGATTGCTTCTTACATTACGAAGTTTTTACACATGTGACTTATCTTATGTTTTTATATAGTTTTGTGCTTTATCTTATGTTTTCTATATATTTTTGTTCTTTATCTTAAATTTGTTTTCTATATATTTTTGTTCTTTATCTTGTATAGTTTTGTGCTTTATCTTATGGTTTCTATATTTTTGTGCTTTATCTTATGTTTTCTATATATTTTTGTTCTTTATCTTAAATTATTGCCATGGTATGTAATTTTCTTTTATTAAAATCATCATTTACATATTATTTACATAGTTTTTTTTTATAAATGTGTTTTGATTTTTTTTTATGGATATTTTTCATGATAAGATAATTGTTTGCAAAATATTTTTAATGTTAAGACCAAAATGAAGAATGTGCCATCACATTTTATGATCATTAATAAACATTCTTTAGCTTTGATTATATTTTATTATTAATGTCATTGTAGGAGGGAGAAATTAATGTAATTCCACACACAATTTAGAGTTACACAAATATTAACAAAATTAAAATGTTAAGTATAAATTATTTAAAGCTATCTATATAAGTGATGAAAATGTTTATATTTTAAACTGGATAAACCATAAACAAGGCTTGGATAAAGCGTATACCTCATTACACGATGCAACATGCTCCTGTGCACATGGCGCACGCATTGCATAAACGTCTTCATCTTTTTGAAAAGAATGCCACATTGTCTATATCTTTTCTTCTTTAATGATATAATAACACACAGTTGGAAATGGTTATGAGAAATGGAGGGAGATGGTGAGCTTTCAAACTAATTTTCTGTTCGGAATGGGAGATCCCTATACTTAGTTGGCCTATACTTGCAAGGTTTGTGGACATATCCTAGTTGATTTCCAAGTAGGAACAACCCTTTAACATCCCCTTCAGCTAATCGGATGATCGAGAGGGGACATTAACCAAATTCGGTCTCTCAAATTTCACCCCGAATGCCATAATACGAATTTCAATGTATAAAATGTGTGTAGAAACATAAATAACCATACAAAGCAGATTTAAACTCTATCTACACACATCTAGCATGCAAATACAAGCATAAACATGATAGCCATTATATAAAATCATTTCATATTCAAATGCATGAGAATATTTTTCTTTATTCAATGTAGATCCAAGCAACTGACTATGCCAAAGCGATTTTCCACCCAAGCATAGGCACTCTATCTAGCATATACACTTTCTACTAAGAGGCCACCCCCAAGCAAGGCTATGAGGCCACCAGGAAGAAGGAAACACCTATAGGATTCTCTCTCTCATCCCACAACTCATTTTTCTCTCTCTGCTTAACCAAATTCTCATACAATATGGGTCTCACTCACCCTCACAGCCTTGGCTTCCACAATACCTACCCCACAAAACACCCTTATTGGCTTAGGCATCCCCTTCACTGATCAACAGTTCTCTTGGGAGATCCATCTTTCCATGTGCATCTAGTGTGTACATAGAAGAAGTCCAGTATGATATGTGTTACTATAGAACCACCTGTAGCTCCAATTTGTTGCTTCTCAAGCACCTATGAGTAGTGGAACTCAATGGGTAAGGTTCCTAGATTTCCCAACCTCTCTACTAACCTACAACCATCAATTTTTCACTTCCAAATGTGCAACATGGACTCCAAATTCGAATTTGTGGGTTAAACATATTTTGGTAAGTACAACAATGGAGAGCTCTTCCTAATGTATATTTGCATGTAAGAATGAGGGTTGACTCCAAGGGATATGAGAAAATTGTGAAAACGCACCTAACATAGATTCTAACATTAGAAGAAATGACTCCTAGCATATACAGACTGACTTCTGTCATGAAAAAAATGTCACAAAAGTGCAGTCAACCCCATGCTTCAATAATTGCATGGGGTGAATTTTCCCACCAACCTCACACATGTATTCAATAATTGGAAAATAGTCAAACAGGAGATAATTGGCTTATTCAAAGCACATGACAGAATTTGGGTGAGTTCTAAGGTTGACAATTGGAAGAAAGGGTTTAGTGTCCCATCGACCCCTTTCCTCATCTCATCTAGTGGAATCATAGCCCCTTTGGTGCTCTTTACACAACCATTATTGGAAAATTTTATTATTTATGTGCATAATATTTACATATATTCTAAATAATCATAACAAGACAACCACACAGTCCAAATAAAATATATAAATCATACATGCCTATCCATTCACTAGTTGGGCCTTGGCCTTGAGCTTCGCACCACGAATCTATACTAGCATATTTACATCATTTAAATAATTTTGGTTAGACACATTCCAAGTAAAAACTAGAGGTATTACAAACCACCTCAGCAACAATAGATCAGAATGTAGAACAAAAGTGACTTTAGACACCCAAAAATAGACACAAATTACACGTGATTACTTATAGTTAGGGTGAAATCCCCTATGTTGGACACTCCATGAATTTTTGTTCAGTTTCAGTCGAAGATTGTCTCTCTCATAATCTACTTCTATGGCTACACTTGAACACTTACTAGAAAAACCTATTCCACTAGGAAACACTCTAAATTTATAGCATCCTTCTCTACCTTAGATTCCCACTACATGGCTTGTACAATCCTTTGGATGCTTCTCTGTTCCATATCATTCACATTCAATTCCTTTATTATAATATTCTTGGTGTACCATGCTATCTAGATCCTTCAACGACCACCATTACTGCTATATTCAATGCTAGAGCTATCCCTAAAAAAACATTCATTTTTTTGCACTTCATATCTTTCAATCGGTTTTCGTCTCCAACAAATGCCATAACTGTCTTAATTACCAAATATTATCGAATCCATTTCCACTGTTTAATTCTCCTCTTTTGCTTCTACTCAGAGTCATATTAAACCCCGAGTCTTTTTTCCTTCCAATTGATTGGCTCCTCACAGATTCTCATTTCCCATTGGCATGATGTTGCATTGATCTATCCAGCTGTCTGGTCTTCAATTGACCACATTCAAATGGCATAGAACACTTTCTTTAGCTTCATCTAACTCTTCAGTTATTTCCTATTTTGATCATCATCTTCTTTTCTAACTATATGCGGTTCAACGAATTCTCATTGCCAACTTCTCTCTCGGTCATATCTCCAACCTTTTTCTCCTCTAGGTAGACCCCAAGCTTGACCCCTTCTTCCACTTCCAATCGGTCTACTTTGAATACTTTCATTAAGCATATTCGTTGGCTTAATCTATCATCAATCCTTCTGACCTCCTGGTATTTGATTGACTAGGTTGTTGTTGGCCCATTCCCCATTGGAGAAATTAATTTAAATATTAAGATCCTCTAAAGGTATCAGAATGGGTTTACATAGTTAATTTACATACAATTTTATTTCTGTGAAATTCTTAAAAATGTGGTTCATTGAGAATAGCCTAATGTAATAAAAAAGTTCTTGTTTCCCACCTTAAAAATCTCCTATTAGCAAGAAGTCAGATGCACAAATCTACAAAACTACATCAAATTGTTATACAAGTTGTATTACAATCTTAAACTCCATAGATAATAGAGGCTTGTCATCAAAAAATAATTTCTTTCCATCGTATATTGTTCCATTCTTTAAAAATATTGTATATATATATATATACTAAACAACCATTACTTCAAATTGTTGTAAGAGTTGTATTGCAATATTAAACTCCATAGATAATAGAAGCAAGTCATCCAAAAATAATTTCCTTCTATGGTATATTTTCCCATTTATTAGAAAGATTGTAAAAATATACTAATTTATTTATATATCATAGTATAGTATAGGCTTTGTGTAATATCTCAAAACTCTTGTAAATTATTTTTAGTTTTCTTTTCTTATGTTAAAGTTTAATAGTAAATATTGATAATCTCTAGATAAGTGTCATGAGACATTGATGCTCCTCACAGAAGATAAAATGATTGTGACATTGTAAGAGGAAGGTAAAACAATTTTATCGTGTTGAAATTTAAATGCCATGTATTGATCTCAACAAAAGATTGAACCTTTAAAATTAACCATATTACTCCACTTAATATGGGGGGTTGGTTAATGGCTGAAGAATAAAAAAGAGAAAGATAGAAGGTGTGAGGTATGAACTCCGGTGAAAATTTAATTAGAAAAAGAAAAACAAACCAAGCATACGGTTATGAGCACCCAAAGGCACTGAGGTGTTAGGTACGATTGATATGTTTTCCTTGAAGGAATGAGATTGACGGTGGAAACTAAGAGAATCATTAGTTGGCCTATAGTAAGGAGGTTTTTGGACCTATCCCACGTGATTTCCAAGTTTGCAAAGTTTTTTGTAATGGATAGATTAAATATCCCTTCCTATAAAGTTTGATATAATGGATAAGTTATCTATCTCTTCTTGAAAGGTATTGGAATAAAATCCTGTTTTAGAGTTAGTATTTATTGGTGGCCAATTTTTGGATCAGTTGGAAGAAGTTGCATTCCAAGGAAGACAATTACAAGCAACTATGTTATGATTCAATTAGAAGTAGTTGTGCAGCGATTCAGTTAGAAGCAGTTGGGAGCCAAGCAAATCAGTTAGAGATTGTGCGCCTCCAACTAGTTTTGGAACCTAAGCCTACTATATAAAGGCATATTTTATAAAGGGTTGGGATCAGTTAGTTAATGAGTTATGTTTGACACATTCTGAAATGTTTTCTGAAATATTGTTAATCAGTCAATTTATGAGATTTATGTTTTGAGATAATGTATCGTTATAGTGCTATGGTTTTTTTTCTCTATTATGCTATGATGTTCTTGATGCAGTGATGGTATTGATGAAATACCATTATTCTACTGAGATGAAATGGTAGAAATGGATTGTACCTAGTTATGAATAGTAATATAATGCAACTATTGTCTCATATTTTCCTTGCGTATTTTCTAGGTGATTAAATGTATGATGAATGTTTAGTAGTTTAGAATATGAATTGTAATACCCGTATTTTGGACTTTAATCCCCTATTATATTTCTGCTAAGTATTATTTCATTTTACTTAGGAGAATTTTGAAATCTGATAAAGTGGTTTCTATTGACTATGTGGAGGAGCACATTAAAGAGGGAATCACAGTCCCCTAAGGGTTGGAGGGAATAATGCCACTTAATAATAAGAAGAAGAAATTATTATTGGAGACAATTGGAAAACCCTAAAGAAAAGAATTGAGAGATTAATGAATTAAAAGAATTCATAAAACGAGGAAATTTCCCCTAAGAGAATAAAAGGTGAAAAATCATGGAAACTCTCATTATTCACTATTCATGATTCATTATCACTATTCACAATCTCATGAGATGAACACCCAAGAGAAATGGGAATGGGAAAACATCAACCTGAGATAATGAATGCTGGTGAGGGAGGACATACTTGGTAGAACCAAACTAGTCCTGAAGCCAAGTGATTGAGGACAGATTTGGGAGGACCAAACTGACTCAGATCAAGAGGAATCATACAGTTTGGTATGAGATTGGCCATTTAATTGTGTGCAGGTAGGAGAACTACCCCAAGCTTACAGGAGTACTGCATTTAGCTGAATAGACTGTGATTTTGTGATTCTCTCAATGGATAAGGGTTAAAAGCCCCTGGAGCATCCTGGAGCTCAAGAGTACTAAGTTGGGTGTTCGGTTTCCCGCTGCCTTTGAAATATCCTGAATAACTTGGGGAATAAAAAGTTAAGGGTGAACTAAAATATACACTCCACCTGGGGGACTGTGAACTCAGCTTGAGGGTGACCTGAAAGCAAGGAGAACTTGCTAGTCAAAGGCTGGGAGGTTTGTGCTTGGTTCCACTGGTCACCAGAATTCATATAAGTATTTATATTCTGAACTTGCAGAGTATTTGTTTTGGAACAGTATTCGTACATGTTTCTGAATATCTCTTATTTACATTTGAATGATATATTCATTAGATCTTACAATATATGTATTGTTTTATGAATATTTTGAGCATGAATCTCAGCTAGACAACCAGATCTCTGTAATGAGTTTTACCTTATGAGTAGACTTTAAGATATGGAATATTTGTGTGATGGGATGGCTGTGAAAATACATACTTTCTATTTGCAGTAGCTATACATCATTATGCTCCCTATACTGTTTAAAATGTTTACAGTAACTAATACAAGACTGATATGAACCATGTGCTAACCTAGGGTTTGATGAGGCATGCTTCATATTGTAGGCTTTTACATTTAAATATATTCTAGTATTTAATAGAGGTCTGATGTATGGTACTGTAATGTTAAGAATAGAGAAGACATGTAAACCTAGAGGTTTAACTGCCTAGCCCTTATATTTTGATGAACTCTTTCATGTTAGAGTTTATTTCAGAAAAGAGAAACCTAGAGAATGCTAATGCTCATATCTCTTATATTTTGAGTTATTATATTGACAGAGTTCGATATTCTTAATCAATCTGGTCATAATCGACCTTACGAATCTACAGGGAATTTCTAGGCTAAATGTTTGAAGAATGAAATAAACTACATGCTGCTATATATTTTATGAGTTGAATCCATGTGTAAATCTCATGCTGAGTTAGAAGAATATCATTTATTCAAATAGCATGGTTATATCATTTTATTAATGTTCCTATGAATTCATTCACCTAGGGTGAAATGGGAATTATGGATAACCCGGATCGCTATAACATATGCTTCCATATAAAATGAATGGGATTTAAATGGATTAAGTGCAGAATGAAAACGATTCATATAAGCAAGGGTCTTAACCTTAGCGTGATTATTGTTGATGTATATGTAACTTCGGAATGTATTTCATATATATGTATATTGTATTCCTATAGAGATGTTATTTTTCCTCTATACGGAAGTGTCGTAACTTATACTTTATGGGTTATTAGACCACCTTGATGGGGTCGGCTCTGTATAAGTCATGTGGGTTAAAGGGTAACTAGACCACCCTATTGGGGGCCAGCCCTGTCAGCATTATGTTATGTGGTTAAGTTAATGCCAACCTAGTAAGGTTATTAGGCAAGTCAAGTTAGTGTATAAATAGAGTGTGGGATGCACTCTATTTGATCATTCACTTCTCACTTATACACTCATGGGAGATTGGTGCACTAGTGGAGAAGGAGAAGCTGCTTCTAGGAGGATTATCTCTTATGCTTGGGTTGTATCATTGGTTCATCTATCTCTGAGGAAGTTGTGGGGTTTTTCACCTTGTTGGTTTTCTTCGGTGAAACTCTGTGTCTCTTGTGTGCTTGCATTATTGTGTACATGATTGATATGATGTAGATATGTTGTACATGTTGTTCTCTCAGTTAAGATCCTAGATAAGATTGAATTAATGATCAAAAATTAACATGGTATCAGAGCTAGCCTGGAAGAAGGCATGATATGGCATCTATGACACTTGTTGCACTTGCGAGGCTAGGGCTTGATATAGAAAAAAATAGTCATCATAGCACTTTCACTATAAATACATTTCGGCGAGGTTTCAGGATCTGAAAATTTTATAGGTCAAAGATAAGATCCCCATGTACCTTGTGTCCGAAGGAGGGCCTCTAATTCGTTGTACTTTCATATTTATGTTCTGTACAATATAGGGTTTCTGTCTCTTCCAGATCTGAGTCATAAACAGGTGACCTAGGAAAAAAGGTCACAACTTGAGCTAGGAAGCTCCAAATGAAATTTTGTAAAATGTGGTAGGTAGGGAACGGACTGCAATTTCACAGGTATAATTTTCAGAGGCCGCAATTGAACCAGTTACACGTGGCACTCCATACACGTTCGCTCTCCTATTTTATCCTATAAATAGGTCACATTACGACACTTGGCATAACTCTCTCTTAGAGAATCCATTTGAGGTAGGACCTGTGGGGTTCGAAATATAACATGTTGGGATACAACAAGAAGAATTTTCAGACCCTGTAGATCTGAAATTTTGGATTTACACTAGGAACAATCAGGTGCATATTTCTGTCAAAACAGAATTGGATTTTGAGCACCTTCATTCATGGCTTCGGGAATTTAGGGTTTTAGAGAAAGTTGGAATTTTCGTAATCGGAGACCACGGCTAGATGCTCCTCATAAAAATCAAAATTTAGAGACCAAGATCGAATTTTTTGGTTGGGAAGAAGGCCGGGCTTGATCAAACCCTAGTTCGGGACTTTGATCGGAAAGGTGGAAAATTAGGGATTCTGCAAAAATGGGAATTTTTAAAAACTATGACCATAGCTGGAAGCTCCTTGGAAAAATTGAAGTTTAGAGATTTGGATGAAACTATTTGGTTGGGTGAATCTCTGGGAAACTCAAACCCTAATTCAGGGTCATCCCTAGTGAATCTGGACGATTGAAAAACAAATTTGAGGGGTGAAACTTTGCAGTTTTCAAATTCTGAGTATACCAGGTTGATCAGCTCATCAAGGCGCATATTTCTATCCCTTCAGAAGTTTGAAGTTTTAGGGTTTCTATGACAAACCCTAATCCAGCTCCAGATCCAGTTTCTGCAATACAAGTGGATTGGGTTAATCCTAGAAGAGAATGGATTGGTCACCTGCATAAGTGGATTGGGTTAATCCTTGATTTGATTTATCATATTATTGTTTTTTAATTATTGTACGTTTTCATTTTCATTTATGTTATATCTAACCAATTATTTAATTGAATTTCCATTTCCTTGCATGAATCTTCTAAGAATACATAATTTATTTATTTTTAAATAATAATTAAATGTCTTAAACAAAATATTATATCACAATGGGATTGCTTCCTACATTACTAAGTTTTTACACATGTGTTTTATCTTATGTTTTTACATATTTTTGTGCTCTATTTTATGGGATTGCTTTTTACATTACTAAGTTTTTACACATGTGATTTATCTTATGTTTTTACATATTTTTGTGATTTATCTTATGTTTTTACATATTTTTGTGCTTTATTTTATGTTTCGTATATATTTTTGTTCTCTGTCTTAAAGTATTAAGTATTGATATGGTATGTAATTTTCTTTTATTAAAATCATCATTTACATATTATTTATATAGTTTTTATTGATAAATATGTTTTGATTTTTCTTATGGATATTTTTCATAAGAAGATAATTGTTTGGAAGTATTTTTAATGTTAGGACCAAAATGAAGAATGTGCCATCACATTTTTATGGTTATTAATAAATATGTTTTATCTTTGATTATATTTTCTTACTAATGTCATTGTAGGAGGGAGAAGTGTAATTCCATACAGAATTTAGAGTTCCATAAATATTAACAAAGTTCAAATGTTAAGTATAATTTTTTAGAATTTTTTTTAAAGCTATATATATAAATCATAGAGTTTTTATTCAAAACTTTATCAAATAAGCATTAATTTATTTATTATTAGTCATTTCATTAGTTCTATGTAAAACAATTGTAATTATATGTTTAATTATAAACTAATTATAAGATTTTAACAACTTATAAATTAATTATAAAATTCTTATAATTCTAATTATAAGATTTTAACAACTATTTTGATCATTACTTCGTAAAAAAGTTTTAATTATAGTTTACATAAAACAATATTAACTTATTTATTATCACTTATATGAGTAGTAATTATATTTTAGATAAAACAATATTAGTTTAATTATTATGAGTATACTCTCTAATACATGCGGCCATAAACCATTCCCTGAAGTCTCCAACCCAATAAGCGGTAATTTTTTCTCATTCCTTATCATTAAACAATTGAAATTAGAATTTTAACATTTTTTTTATAAAAGTGATGAAAATGTTTATATTTTAAACTGGATAAACCATAAACAAGGCTTGGATAAAGCGTATACCTCATTACACGATGCGACATGCTCCCATGCACGTGGCGCACACATTGCACAAACATCTTCATATTTTTGTAAAGAATGCCACATTGTCTATATATTTTCTTCTTTAATGATATAATAACACACAGTTGGAAATGGTTATAAGAAATGGAGGGAAATGGTGAGCTTTCAAACTAATTTTTTGTTCGGAATGGGAGATCCCTATAGAACGAAGAGAACTTTCTATAGCTATTGCCACTAAATCAAACGAATTCATGTTGAACAGGACATTTATATCAAATTTACTATAGATTTACGATTCTCTTTCTGGGTGATCAATCACGTAAAGGGTGACCAAGGGTTCTTAGGAATGTAGCATTGAAATCTGAACATAGTCAATAGATTTAAAAAATAGAGTTATCGAATTTACTATAGAATTACGATTTTTTTTTCTGGGTGATCAATCACGTAAAGGGTGACCAAGGGTTCTTAGGAATGTAGAATTGAAATCTGAACATCGTCAATAGATTTAAAAAATAGAGTGACAGAGGTATAATAATGGTGAATAAACTTCCCAAAGTTAGAACAACTCAAACAAGAACAGCTGATAAGCCACCACAATGAGGAGCAGTAGCAGCTATTGCGTCAAATCAAACCATAGCATATATTAGCATTCCTTGTTCAGTGGTTTTACAAGTTTGGATATGTTTAATTAATTACTTGATATACATTTATGGAATCATATTTTTTTGTCAAAGATACATTTCTATAATGCATAGATAAAGCCTAGATGTTTTTTAAAATACAAAAACATGTAGAAAAAATAGCACTTAAAATATCTTGAATTTCAAATTCCACCAATGCTAAACCCATAATCCTATACAATTATTTTCCCACATAACCAATGTATCTAATACAATATTGTCAATAATGATTCATGCTATACTACCATCCAATTTTAGTTCCTACTATACCTTCAATATTGTACCCTCTTTGGAGAAATTATTTTAAACATAACCAATGTGTCTAATACAATATTGTCAATAATGATTCATGCCATACTACCATCCAATTTTAGTTCCTACTATACCTTCAATATTGTATCCTCTTTCGAGAAATTATTTTAAATATTGAGAGCCTCCACGATATTAGAATGGGTTTACATAATTAATTTGCATACAATTTTACTCAATAGATAAAACTTTTGAAACCCATTGCAATAAAAATTTGAAATGTCATCAAAAGTGCTCATTTCCCACTTTAAACATTCCTTATTAACCATAACTGAGATACACCAATATACAAAATGATAGAACTAAGAATGATAACCACTACTTCAAATTGTTATAAGAGTTGTATTCAATCTTAAGCTCCACACATAAAGGCATGTCATCAAAAAATAATTTATTTAATCTTCCCATTCTTTAAAAAGATTGTAGGTATATACTAATTTCTTTATATATCATAGTATAGTATAGCCTTTGTGTAATATCTCAAAACTCTTGTAAATTATTTTTAGTTTTCTTTGCGTAGGTTAAATTTCAATAGTAAATATTCACACTATCTCAATTAGTATCATGAGGCATTGATGTTGCTCACACAAGATAAAAAGGCTGTGACATTGTAAGAGGAAAGTAAAACAATTTTACATGGAAATTAAATGCCATGGGTTGAGCTCAACAAAATATTTAACCTTTAAAACTAGCCATACTCTACTTAACATGGGGAATTGTTTAACAACCCAAGAAGTGGGAAAAGAGGAAGATAGAAGGTATGAGGTATGAACTCTTGTGAAAACTTATTTAGGAAAATAAAAAGAAACCAAGCATATTGTTATGAGCACTCGAAGGTATCGAGGTGTTAGGAATGACCAAGAATTTTTCCTTCACAAAATCAGCTAAGGGGTGGAAACTAAGAAAATCATTAGTTGGCCTATACTTGGGACGTTTGTGGACATATCCTAGTTGATTTCCAACTCAGCAATGTTTTCTATAATGGATAAGTTATCTATCTCTTCCTACAAAGTTTGAGATGTAGGCACAACCTTGTAACATCCCCTTCAGGCAATCCGATGATCGGGAAGGGAAATTAACCAAATTCAGTCTCTCAAATTTCACCGCCAATGCCATAATACGAATTTCAATGTATAAAATGTGTGTAGAAACCTAAAATAACCATACAAAGCATAATTGAACTCTATCTACACACATCTAGCATGCAAATACAAGCATAAACATGATATCCATTATATAAAACCATTTCAGATTCAAATGCATGCGAATATTTTTCTTTATCCAATGCAAATCCAAGAAACTGACTATGCCAAAGCGATTTTCCACCCAAGCATAGGCACGTTGTCTAGCATATGCACTTGCTGCTGGGAGGCCACCCCCAAGATAGGCTATGAGGCCACCAGGAAGAAGGAAACACCTATAGGATTCTCTCTCTCATTCCACAACCCATTATGCTCTCTATGCTTATCCAAATTCTCATACAATATGGGTCTCACTCATCCCTCACATCCTTGGCTTCCACAATACCTACCCCACAAAACACCCTTCTTGGCTCAGGCATCCCCTTCGCTGATCCACAGTTCTCTTGGGAGATCCATCTTGCCATGTGCATCTAGTGTTGGTTGTGGAGCCTAATCTTCCAGTCTCATAGATGATATTGGCTCAGCCGTGCACCCTGGAGGATTGTACACTCATTTTGCATTTTTGGGGGTTCGGGGGAAACGCCGCCTGAGTCATGGGGGTGCGAGGGTGGAGCCTCCACGAACGGGGGTAGCGCCCCCAAGAAAAAATTTTGGGTTGTTTTCGCCAGCTGTTTACGGGCCCATGGTTTTGGGTATCCCGTGGTATTTTCCCATTGTATTTTCCCTATAAAATAAAGACATTGTAATACAGATAGGGTTGAGGTATTAGGTTTTATGCATTATAAAGATGTCTGAGATCATGAAGAGAGACTCTGAGACAGTGAAGAGGAAGTGCAGCGGTTGTGTTGCAGGTTGTATCCCTTCACTTTGTTGGATGGTATAATAATAAGGATTGGAAACTTTAGTGCGGACATTGCCCATGTTGGGTGAACCACGATACATCTGTGTCTCTCTTGTAATGTGTATGTGTGATTATATTTTCATTTCTGTTTATTGTTATTTCTCTGCGATCTTGTTTTTCTAACAATTGGTATCAGAGCCGAAGGTCTATTTGGCAGATAAACACGTAGGAAGCTAGGGTTTCTGGTTCGAGTGGGAGCAATGGCAGAAGAAGGAAAGTTTAAGGTCAAGAAGTTTAACAGCCAAAAATTCCAGTTATGGAAGATGCAAATGGAGGACTATCTACACCAGAAGGATCTGTTCCTACCGTTGGGAGGAAGAGCAAAGCAGCCGACAGCTATGAAGGATGAAGAATGGGAGGTTCTTGACAGAAAGGCACTGATAACAATACAGTTGTCCCTGGATTCGTTGATGGCTTTCAATATCTAAAAAGAAACGGCAACGAAGGGTTTAATGAGTGCACTGGGTAAGATGTATGAAAAACCCTCCGCCTTCAACAAGGTTTTTATAATGAAGCATTTATTTAATATGAAGATGTCTGAAGGTGGATCTGTTACTGATCATTTAAATGACTTTAATACGGTTACAAATCAACTAAGTTCTGTAAGTGTGAAGTTTGATGATGAGGTTAGGGATCTTCTAATCTTGTGTTCATTGCCAGAAAGCTGGAATAGCTTGGTCATGGCTGTAAGTAACTCTATCTCTGGTTCAAACAGCTTGAAATTTGATGATGTTATTGGTGTTATTCTTAGTGAGGAAATGCGAAGAAAAAGTATAGGTGAGACATCAGGTAATGCGTTAACCATGGAGAGAAGGGGAATACAAAAGGAGAGAGGAAAGAGCCAAGGTAATCATGGCAAGTCTAAAACGGGCATATCCAATTCCAGAATGAGAAAAATAGAGTGCTAGAACTGTGGAAAGAAAGGACATCTGAAGAAAGACTACAAATCTCTAAAGAAGAAAGGAGATGCACAGCAGGAAACTACCCAGGAAGCAAATGTAGCAGGTGATGTGTTACAAGATGCTTTGATACTTTCATTAGATAATACTAGTGATTATTGGGTAGTAGATTCAGGGGCTTCATGTCATGCTACACCCCATAGGAAATATTTTCATGATTATGTTCCAGGTGATTTTGGACATGTTTTATTGGGTGATGATGAGCCATGTAAAATTGTTGGAATGGGTAAGGTATAGATAAAATTTAAGAATGGAATTGATTGGATGTTGAAAGATGTTAGGCATATTCCTGCTATGAAAAGAAATCTGATCTCAACAGGGCAGTTGGGAGATAGGGGCTGTCTATCTACATTTGGAGAAAAGTGGTGGAAGATCAGTAAAGGATCAATGGTGATAGAAAAAGGATATAGGGTAGGTATGTTGTATTTATGTCCTCATAATACTGACCATTCTATCTCTTTAGCTTCCACATGAACAAATACAACATTGTGGCATCATAGGCTTGGCCACATGAGTGAGAAGGGGATGAAGATTCTCCACTCAAGGAAGTTGCTGCCAGATTTGAAGCAAGTAAGTTTGGAATTCTGTGAAAACTGTGTTTATGGAAAACATAAGAGAGTCATATTTCTCAGGGTTGGGAAACAGAAGAAGAATGAAAAGTTAGAGCTTGTGCATACAGATGTATGGGGATTGGCTCAGGTACAATCTCTAGGTGGCTCTCATTATTATGTTATATTTATTGATGATGCAACTGGGAAAACTTGGGTTTATTGCATTCTATAGAAATATGATGTGTTTGCTACTTTTAAGAAGTGGAAAGCTTTGGTTGAGAATGAGACAGGAAAAAGGTTTAAGTGTCTCTGATATGACAATGGAGGTGAGTACTGCAGCAAAGAGTTTGATAATTACTATTCATACCATGGGATTCATCGAGAGAAGACAATCCCAATAACACCACAAGAAAATGGTGCGTCAGAAATGATGAATAGAATGATCATGGAGCGTGCTAGGTGTATGAGATTGCATGCAGGGTTGCCCTTACAGTTTTGGGCAGATGCTGTAAATACTACTGTTTATTTAATAAACAGAGGGCCTTCAAGTGCTTTGGATGGTGGTATTCCAGAGGAGGCATGGACAGGTAAAAAGGTAAACTACTCATTTCTGAGAACATGTGGTTGTGAATCATTTGTCCATACTGATAAAGAAAATAGAACAAAGCTTGGAGCTAAATCCAAGAAATGCGGCTTTATTGGATATGGGGTTGATGATTTTGGTTATCATTTATGGGATTATGGAAATCACAAAATCATTAGAAGTAGAGATGTCATATTCAATGAAAAGGTCATGTATAAAGATCAATTGCAGGGAAAGAAAAAATAAAAGGAAAACACAAAGTACACAGTACTTGATGGAATTGAAGAAAATGAAGCTCCAAAGGTTCTAGAAAATCAAGAACAGCAGCAAGTACCTGAAACTCCTGCAAGTGTAAGAAGATCTACCAGGTTAAGTAGACTCCCTGAACGATACTCTCCTTTGATGTATTATTTATTGATGACTGATGCTGGTGAACCAGAATGTTATGAAGAAGTAATGCAGGTAGAAACTAGGAAGAAGTGGGAGCAAGGAATGAATGAGTAGATGGACTCATTGGTAGGAAACTAGACTTGGGATTCGGTTTAGTTTCCTGCTGGTAAAAGAGCATTGCAGAACAAATGGATTTACAGTTAGAAGGAAGAAGAACGAGGTAAGAAGTGGTATAAGGCCCGACTTGTTGTAAAGGTGTTTGCACAGAAGAAACGTATAGATTTTGATGAAATATTTTCTCCTGTTGTTAAGATGACTTCAATTAGGACTATCTTAAGTCTAGTGGCAATAGAAGATTTGCATCTTGATGAGGTCAAAGGTAAGGAGAACTTGGTATGCAGGTTGAAAAAGAGCTTGTATGGCTTGATGCAAGCTCCAAGGCAGTGGTATTTATATTTGACAGGTTTATGACAGAACAAGGTTATAGTAGATGTCAATCTGACCACTGTGTTTATTTCAAGAGGCTAGATAATGGAAGTTATATTATCTTGTTATTGGGTCTAACATGTAGGATATAAATTTACTCAAAAGGAAGTTAGCTAATTCATTTGCGATGAAGGATTTGGGTGCTGCAAAGCAAATCCTTGGTATGAGAATAACAAGAGATAGGAAAAATCGCAAATTGACATTGTCTCATGGTGAGTACATACAAAAGGTGTTGGAGAGGTTGAAAATGCAGAATGCATAACCAGTTAGTACACCTTTGGCCATCTATTTCAGTCTAAGTAAGGAAATGTATTCCAAGACACAGGAAGAGATAGATTACATGTCTAATATTCCCTATCAATTAGTAGTTGGTAGATTGATGTATGCCATGGTGTGTACAAGACCAGATATTGCACATGTAGTGGGAGTTGTGAGCAGACATATGAACAATCCAAGTAAAGAGCATTGGAAGGAAGTACAGTGGATTCTTAGGTGTTTGAAAGGTACTACCACTCAGGAATTATATTTTGGAGGTTCAGACACTGTTCTACACGGATATGTTGATGCAGATATGACAACTGACAAGGCTAGCAGAAGGAGCACCACACGGTATGTGTTTACTCGAGATGGAACAATAGTAAGCTGGATTTTGAAACTGCAGAAGGTTGTTGCACTTTCAACAACGGAAGCAGAGTATGTTGATATTACAGAGGCTAGTAAAGAGATGATTTGGTTGCAGAGGTTTATGGAGGAAGTGGGTAAGAAGCAGAAGGATAACAGGTTGTATAGTGACATCCATAGTGCCATTCATCTTGCAAAGAGATCAACATTCCATTCTAGGACTAAACATATACAGCTCAAGTACCATTTCATATGCTCTGTTTTGGAAGATGAACTATTGAAGCTGGAAAAGATACATACTAGCCAGAATCCTGCAGACATGTTAAGAAAGGTAGTGACTAGAGAGAAAATGAGTTTGTCACCTACCCAATTTTTTAGAATAATTATTTTCTACTATTATCCTTTTTGCAAAAATACTTTGTTTTAAATTATAATTACAAGTTTGTAATTATGACCAAGTAAGTAAAAAATGAATGTAATGACTTATTATTATTATTTAATAAATAAAAATGGGAGACAAACACTCAAGAAAGCTGTTACAAGAGTGTCCACTGGCCCTCTAGGAGGAATGGAAGCTGCTGGAAGGATTGGGACAGATGGCAGCATTTGCACTCTACCATTAGCTGTTGGTATGGAACAACCCCCCCAATTTTGTGGCACTTCCCCCTTTAGGTGGAGGGAGGTGAGCAAGTAGCTCACTAATGACAAATTAATTACAAAAGACCTAAGCATCCTATAAAGGGAAATTCGAATTGAGTAGGAAGCTCTTACAATGTTTTCTGCAGAAACATTCCTCATGCTCATCAAATGATGGCTGAGAGATTCGAATAGGGGAGGTTGTGGAGAGTGCAAGTATAAGTCTGCAAATGTTATGAGAAGGACAGACCAGAGGTGTTGGTGCTGATCCCATTGATTACTAAGCCTGTAAGGCTGGATATATATATTTTCTTGCGGTTGCAAGTAGAAGTCTTAAGCTGCAGAACCTTCTTCCTCCTAGTGGATCAGTGGATAGGATCGGGGGTCCTAAGGCAGACATCTTGGCTGCTTGGGAGCAGGTTGGGTGGAACAGGTTTCTTGAGTAATTTGTTCCTCCCATCACACTCAGGTTCTATTCTTTTGTGTTTTATTTTTCAATCATATGAATGCTCTCAGAAAATGGCTTAGTATTGTTATTTAATAATCAATAGTAGAAAACGTCAGATCCTAATTAATTTAGATTTGTTGAACTGATAAAATGACTCCTCTGCATTTTACCCCATGCGTGGAGTTGCCTCGTACTCCAGTACAGAGAGGTAGAATTAAATCTTCCCAGTTAAAAGTGAAACCTAGCATGCATCTAAATATCTAAACCAAAGACCACCCATGCATAGACCTATGTTTATCATGCATCTTATATTTTAGCAGCTCTAGATTAGATCCTCGCATGCAATGTTTTTACTGTTCAAATCTGTATGCTGAACTACCTACCAGAAACTAGTCATAGTAATAGGTTCTTTTCTTATTTCTGAAGGTGAACATTGTGTTAACAACTAAGGTTACTAGTCTTTAATAATTTCTTCAAATAAAATAACACCATGCATTCTGTTTAACCATATTCCCGCTTTACTATTTTCTTATGGTTTTTAGAATCTGATCGACCTTATAGAAAATATTGTCTTCACTATATTATCTTGTATAGAAAGAAAGAAAGATGCTCTGTTAACTTATACCTTCATCAGAAGTCCAAAATTGGATGAATACAAGAACATATAGAATAGAAAAACTGTTATATTAATAAGGAATCAAATTAATTGACGAATGCACTGTCATTTTCTCTTTTTTCTGGATTATCAATTGCATGTGATAGAATTTACATCACAGAACACCAAGTTATTAAAAGCAAGGACAAACATAGCATTATTGAATTGACAGATTAAATTACAGTATCTCTACACCCAAACTGGGGTTAACATGCTCTCATTACATTATTATTTATAAACATTTGATAGCTACAAAATCAAGGGTTTTCATTACCATAGACAATATAACTGTAGAATCAAGAGTTAATATTCTTGTTCCTTTAAAACATCATTATAGACAAGCAGATTTCATTCACATCGATAGGCTAGGGTTTAGCATTATCATAGTTGTATTCAAACAAAACCAATACCCTTTTATTATTGGATTATAGCCACTATTTAATTAAAAAAACTTAGACATGCCCTTTGTTCCTTGGATCAGAGTTCAAGAATGAGGAGATCAAAACACCATACATAGACATGAAAACCCTGAATATCTTAAACAGGATTTTAGATACAGATACAAAAACGAGAAGTTCAAATCTCCAAACATAGCCATTAAACCTTAGATAACTATCGTTTCCATTTAAATTATCAGTGGTTGCACCCTACGGTCGCCACATTCTTTTTCCGAAGGTTCCATTCGGAATCCCATGCCATTTACACACACTACTAATGCTGAAGCAAAATTACAGTCAATGTATCTTTTTTTTTCTCATCAACCCAGAAGTACCAAAACGATATACATAAAACGTAAAATTGTAACACTCTTGCAAACACGAGGGTTCACCCATACCAAACTTGTCGAACCCAAGAATGCCTAGCCATATATTGTAAAACATTTACATCACCTACTCTATCAACAAAACTTAAAACTGTAAGTTTCCCAATTGTTGCAGGCGAGACAAAAGCCACTGCCGCGAAGGCATGCTACCAACATTTGCTCATCTAGTCCAATTCCAGCAGAACCACTAAGGAGGGATACCACCGAAGATGACCGGTGGGATCGCTTTAGTTCTTTTCCCCATCAATTGTTTTGGCACCATATTGCTCGCCGAGGGTTACCTGCCAACAACCATACACTAAGTTAAGTATCAGATCATGAGGTAGTAATGCATGCAACAAAAGATAATTTGAAAATCCTTGTAGCGTTAGGATACCTGAGTCGTGACAGAGATTTGACGAAGCTAGCATCCATCCACTGTGAAGGATAAGCACTTATTTCAAAGGCCACGATGGGGGATACCTCCCGAAAAAATCACAACTTCTTCAAAAACCCCAGACTTGCAAGCTACTGCAACGCCACAACATAAGCACTCATCCCACCTGTAGATTTCTACACAAATCGTTTCCAGACTTGGCTTCCACGGATAACAATTACTCACAGGCCAAAGGTTGCTACCGGTCTCAGGATCGAGCCCAAGGGAGGCTAGAAAAACATTTAAACCCTAAGTGCCTCTCGGCCGGTTGGCCTCACCTCCCAAACCCTACCACCGAACAATGACCAAGAACTTTACAAGAATCCATAAGTTACGCTAGGGTTCAGATCATCCCAATACACAAAAATCAACGGCGGAGTTCCACTTTCATTAAGACACGTTGGAGGATTGCAGGAGTAGCATTAAATTGCTCATCTACCTCCCAAGCCACGAGGTGGCCGTTTCTGTTGACAACAGAGCAGGAGGCCGTTACAACTCAGTTTCCAAACCTCATCACTCGCCGAATCATCCATCAAAATTTACACGTAACAATATCATTAACTCGGTGGCCAGGTAATGTAGTTGCAAAACGCAATCATTTAATACACCTTCGATTCGTATGCAGGCTTTTGCAGGGCCATCATTCCACCTGCCAATCCATATGAATCATCGTTAATATCATCAACATATAAATATTATCAATGTATAACGATTACCGATAGCATATAACGAAGGTCTCATATGATTCCATATCATCAATTTCGAAACACACTCATAGCAGATGAATATCCACCAAGGTTGCGAGCAATCATACAACATGGATTGACTTAGCCCATCACATAAAGTCTATTATAAAGTTCACCATAGGGATCATTGTAGAGCTCTTAAAGCTTGTTCACACCATAAGTTATATCAACAAACTGTTAGGGTATGGTTGCCACCCAAGAACCCATCGCATTCATTGCATGGTAGGGTATTAATGCTTAAAGCATCACCATTTTAATCTCTCGGGTAATAGAGACCAGAATCACCTTATCGCTCATTCCATAGTATGATTAGGACCATGTGCCCTTCTCCTAAACCTATCACCATCAAAATTTATAAAATAATTACTTAACAGCCGCAAGTCATTCATGGAATGACCATACGTAAAGTCGTCAACACTTAACGGAAACATTCATAACAAACACGCCTTGAGATAGACGCTATCTGCAGTCTTTGAGATATACAGGGTCATCTTACAGAATTGGAAGGAGACCATACCTGTAGTATCGTAATTCATACGCATTTTTTATAGATAACACAGTTATTAAACCCTTTGAGTTATTATCGCTATCTCTTACCTGCGAATCTGCGCACGGAGGACGACTACAATGCTTTAGCTGAATAGCTAAGTAAGCCTCGAGGCACCTCGTGGGACCCCTTTCATCATCATCAAGAAAAATTAAACTGTCAGCACCTGTTGAGAATAATTATGTTTTCCTAATGCATCCGAATTTTCAATCATTCCAACATTTAAATAAGAACATAATCATTAATTGGATTTCATGACGCCATCAGAAGACAAAAAGAAACAACCATTAAATTGTTTCTACCAAGTGACACATTTATTAATTGCTGCTTATTGAATATTATTACTTCCACTTTTTACAATATTAGCTTTTTATGGCGATTTAAATTTTTTTAAATTTTTATGAAAATATCGAGATGTTACAGAGTTCTTGCTCGGTTTCAGTTGGCCTTCTAGCATGAAGGTGAACAGGAGAAATTTGCCAAGTCCAAGTCCAGCAGCGGTGGAGTTGCTATGATTAGTCTCCAAGTGGGAGATTGTTGGCTGTGGAGCCAGATCTTCCAGTCTCATAGATGATATTGGCTCGAGCATGCACCCCGGAGGACTCTACACTCATTTTGAATTTTTTGGGGTTCGGGGGTAGCGCCCTCGAAAAATGGGGTTTGGGGGCAACGCCCCTGAGAAAAAATTTTGGGGTTGTCTTCGCCAACTGTTTACGGGCCCATGGTTTTGGGTATCCCGTGGTGTTTTCCCATTGTATTTTCCCTATAAAATAAAGACATTGTAATACGGCTAGGGTTGAGGTATTAGGTTTTATACATTGTAAAGATCTCTGACATCATGAAGAGAGACTATGAGACAGTGAAGAGGAAGTGCAGCGGTTGTGCTGCAGGTTGTATCGCTTCACTTTGTTGGACGGTATAATAATAAGGACTCGAAACTTCAGTGTGGACGTAGCCCAAGTTGGGTGAACCACGATATATTTGTGTCTCTCTTGCAATTTGTATGTGTGATTATATTTTCATTTCTGTTTATTGTTATTGCTCCGCGATCCTGTTTTTCTAACATCTAGTGTGTGCATAGAATAAGTCCAATATGATATGTGCTAATATAGAACCACCTGTAGCTTCAATTCGTGGCTTCTAAAGCACCTATGACTAGTGGAATTCAATGGGTAAGGTTCATAGATTTCCCAACCTCTCTACTCACCTACAAACATCAATTTTTCACTTCCAAATCTGCAACATGGACTCCAAATTCGAATTTGTGGGTTAAACATAGTCTGGTATGTACAACAATGGAGAGCTCCTCCTAGTGTAGATCTACATCTAAGAAAGAGGGTTGACTCCAGGGGATATGAGAAAATGGTGAAAGGCACCTAACATAGCTTTTGACAGTAGAAGAAATGACTCATGGCATATACAGACTGACTTTTTCCATGAAAAAATGTCACAAAAGTGTAGTCAGCCCCATGCTTCAATAATTGCATGGGGTGAATTTTCCCACCAACCTCACACATGTATTCAATAATTGGAAAATAGTCAAAAAGGAGATAATGAGCTTATTCAGAGCACATGACATAATTTGGGTTAGTTATAAGGTTGACACTTCAGAGCAAGGGTTTAGTCTCCATAGACCCCTTTCCTCATCCCATCTAGTGGAATCATACCCCCTTTGGTGCTCTTTACACAACCATTCTTGGAAAATTTTATTATTTATGCACATAATATTTACATATATTCTAAATCAGCATAACAAGACAACCACACAGTCCAAATAAAATATATACATCATACATGCCTAGCCATTCACTAGTTGAGCCTTGGCCTTGAGCTCCGCACTGGGAATCTGCACTAGCATATTTGCATCATTTAAATAAGTTTGGTTAGACACGTTCCAAGTAAAAACTAGAGGTATTACAAACCACATCAGTGGCCACAGATCAGAATGTACAACAAAAGTGACTTTAGACACGCAAAAATAAACAGAGATAATCACAAGGACACCAATAATGTATTTTTCTTAATTTTTGAATTCAAATTACACATGATTTCTAACAATTAGGGTGAAATCCCCTATGATGGACACTCAATCAATTTTTGTTCAGTTATAGTTAGCGACTGTCTCTCTCCTAATATACCTCTATGGCTACACTTTAACACTGGTTAGAAAACCCTCTTCCACTAGGAAACCCTCTAAATTTATAGCATCCTTCTCTACCTTAGATTCCCACTTCATGGCTGGTGCAAGCCTTTGAATGCTTCTCTGTTCCATCTCATTCGCATTCCATTCCTTAATTGTAATATTCTTGGTGTACCATGCTATCTGGTGCCTTCAACAACCACCATTACTATTGTATTCAATGCTAGAGGTATCCCTAAAAAAATATTCATTTTTTTGCACTTCATATCTTTCAATCGGTTTTCACCTCGAACAAATCCCATCAATGTCTTAATTACAAAACTTATCGAATCCACTTCCACTGTTTAATTCTCCTATTTTGTTTTTGCTCAGAGTCAGATTCAACCCTAACTCTTTTTTTCTTCCAATCGATTGACTCTTGACAGTATCTCATTTCCCATTAGCATGATATTGCATCAATCTATCCAACTGTCTGGTCTTCAATTGACCACCTTCCTATGGCATCGACCATTTCCTTTAGCTTCGTATAACTCTTCAGTTATTTCCTATTTTAATCCTCATCTTCTTTTCTAACTCTATGCATTTCAATGAATTTTCATTGACAACTTCTCTCTCGGTCATATCTCCGACCTTTTTTTCCTCTAGGTCGACCCCAATCCTGACCCCTTCTTCTGCTTCCAATCGGTCTACTTTGAATACTTTAATTAAGCAACTTCGTTGGCTTTATCTGTCGTCAATCCTTGCGACCTTCTGGTATTCGATTGACTAGGATGTTGTTGACCCATTCCCCATTTGAGAAATTAATTTAAATATTAACAGCCTCTAAAGGTATTAGAATGGGTTTAGATAGTTAATTTACATACAATTTTATTTTTGTGAAATTCTTATAAATGTTGTTCATTGAGAATAGCATAAAGTAATAAAAAAGTGCTTGTTTCCCACCTTAAAAATCTCTTATTAACATGTCAGATACACAAATCTACAAAACTACTTCAAATTGTTATACAGGTCGTATTACAATCTTAAACTCCATAGATAATAGAAGCAAGTCATCCAAAAATAATTTCCTTCTATTGAATATTTTCCCATTTATTAAAAAGATTGTAAAAATATACTAATTTATTTATATATCATAGTATAGTATAGTATAGTATAAGCTTTGTGTAATATCTCAAAACTCTTGTAAATTATTTTTAGTTGTATGTTCTTATGTTAAAGTTTAATAGTAAATATTGATAATCTCTAAATTAGTGTCATGAGACATTAATGCTCCTCACACAACATAAAAGGGTTGTGACATTGTAAGAGGAAGGTCAAACAATTTTATCGTGTTGGAATTTAAATGCCATGTCTTGATCTCAACAAAAGATTGAACCTTTAAAATTAGCCATATTACTCCACTTAATAAGGGGGTTTGGTTAATGACTGAAGAAAACAAAAATGAGGAAGATAGAAGGTGTGAGGTATGAATTCCGGTGAAAATTTAATTAGCAAAAGAAAAACAAAGCAATCATATTGTTATGAGCACCCAAAGGCACTGAGGTGTTAGGTACAACTGATAATTTTTCCTTGACGGAATGAGATTGACGGTGGAAACTAAGAGAATCATTAGTTGGCCTATAGTAAGGAGGTTTTTGGACCTATCCCACGTGATTTCCAAGTCTGCAAAGTTTGCTATAATGGATACATTATCTATCCCTTCCTATAAAGTTTGATATAATGGATAAGTTATCTATCTCTTCTTGAAAAATATTGGAATAAAATCCTGTTTTAGAGTTAGTCTTTATTGGTGACCATGTTTTGGATAAGTTGGAAGAAGTTGCATTCCAAGGAAGACAATTAGAAGCAACTACGTTCTGATTCAATTAGAAGTAGTTGTGCACCGATTCAGTTAGAAGCAGTTGGGCACCAAGCAAATCAGTTAGAGATTGTGCGCCTCCAACTAGTTTTGGAACCTAAGACTACTATATAAAGGCATATTTTATAAAGGGTTGGGATGAGTTAGTTAATGAGTTCTGTTTGACACATTCTGAAATGTTTTTTGAAATATTGTTAGTCAGTCAGTTTATGAGATTTATGTTTTGAGATAATGTATTGTTATAGTGCTATGGGTTTTAATCTCCATTACGCTATGATTTTCTTGATGCAGTGATGGTATTGATGAAATACCATTAATCTATTGAGATGAAATGGTAGAAATGGATTGTACCCAATTATGAATAGTAATATAATGCAACTATTGTCTCAGATTTTCCTTGCGTACTTTCTGGATGATTGAATTTATGATGAATGTTTAGTAGTTTAGAATATGAATTCTAGCTTGTTAGTGATTTACATGCACGATTAAGTAAATAAATGGATGAATTAATGGTGATAATTAACCCATCTTATCTTACGCATTCTTGATTCGGGTCTCTCTGTAATTTACTCGATGTGTCTCTATTGAAACCTTATCCTACGAGTAGGGTATTGAAAATCCCAACGTCTATAGGGGTTTTGTTGGTACTGCAAGTTGAATCATGGGTCTGACAATCCACCAACCAAGAAAATGGTTCCATTGATGGGACCTAACAAGGATTGTGAAGGGTGAGTGAATAAATAAGGTGGAATCCCACTAAAGTTGAGATCGAAGAATGGTTGCAAATCTAGGAGGATGAGTTCATGTCAAAACAGACTAGAAGAATCTAGATTGCACCCCAATGTTGGAAACACAAGTATCTTTATTCATATTTTCATGAAATTTTCTTCTATGAGTTTCTTGTTTTGTTATTTGAATGGACAAAGAGGCAGTTTGAGATCAATAACATTTGGAGAGAACCTTGGCCAATAGTTTGGACGGAGGAAATGATAGAAGAACTAAAATATCTAGATAATAAGTGGTCCAGGGCTATCAATTTCTAATTCTTGCATGTGAAAGAAGGTTATATCATAGAATTTTCTATAGGATGTAGGGAATCGTAAAGCAGCACATAAGACAGATTTGACGAGGGCCTAAGAAAGTGATTCTTGGCACATATTGTGTTGTGGGTAAATATGTTCTTTATTAAGAAGGGGGTAATGACAATGAACCCTAATACCATATACATGTAAAACCCCGCGTTGTGGGTGTGGGGTATGAAGCATTGGGAGAATAGATAGATGTAGAGATGGATCGAAAAGAGAAGCGACTCCAAAGGGAGAAAAAGACATGCAAGAAGAGTTGAAATAAAGTAGGTAGTTAAAATAAATAAAAGAGAGAAGAAGCCGACGAGGAAAGATAGTGTGGGCTGGAGAGGAAAAAAGAACACCAGAGATGGGAATGCATGATGAGAGTGTGTAGAAGGGTCCTATGTGCTGGAAGGGTTTGCAAAGTTTGGGAAAGAAGAGTGCTAAAGAGATTAGAGATTCCCAAAAAGGTGAAGAATGGAAGTAAGTCAGAGCTCCAATGATGATTGAGTTATCACCCACCCAAAGTAGAGTGAAGGAAAGAACCTAGAGGATGTAGAAGAAGAGGAAGTGTAGACTAGTGGAGGCACTTGTATGATTGAGAAGAGACTATGCAGTCAGATTTGAGTTGTCATGGATTTGAGTATTGTCAGAATAAACACATCGAGAAGGAATCAATGCTTCATAACATTCCCCCAATGCCCATTATCCAATCAATAAGGCTAATTATTACTTGGTTTTTCGCGGGAAGCAAGTCTCGAAGAAAAAGTAGAAGTAGAGGTTAGATGGCTAGAAACTAGTTATACCTCGGAGACTAATATAGATACATAGAGTTCAATATGTAGTATTAATTCACCACTTGTGAATATAAGTAGTGGTTCACCCGTACCTACAAGAATAACTACTACATCAGATTATACCTTGAGTTTTCTTGTGTTTCATGGGATAGGGAAAGATGATGCAAAACAACATTGGATTACCTATGAGGTGATATGTTCAACGAGGAACATCATAGATGAGGCTTCAAAGGTTGCACAGCTAGAGACCACATTTAGAGATAGGGTATTTAAATGGTACATGAAGTATAAGAGCACTTTCGCTACAAGCCAAACTCGACCACTAGAAACTATTAAAGTAGATCTTATGAAAGAGTTTTAAAAGCCAAATTTTTAGTTGCAATGCATTACTGAGATTAAGGAGATTAAGCATAGAGTTGGTGAGTATGTCTAGGATTACGACCAATGATTAATTATTTTTTTTGACTCGCTGAGTTTCTAGATCCAAGATGTGAAGCACCAAGAATGGTTTATTGTGGGTCTTCTACCCCATATTCGAGTTCCACTAACAAAGAATAAGGTGATTACTCATTCAAAGGCCATGGAAATAACAATAAGGTTAGAATCGACTCCTAGAGGGGAGGCATCACCAAGAATGCAATAGGTGCAGACAGAGCTTGCTGCACTAAAGACCCAATTAGAGCAATTTTCTACTAGTAAGGCTATCAAAGAGAATATATGGTGTATCTTTTATAGAATAGAAGGCCATCAAAAGGATGAATTTCGAACACTAAAGAACTACATGGGTAATAGCTTACCTAACCCATTTTTTGGCAGCATCCGAAACTGAGTGGTGCGAGATGTATCAAAGTTGGGGTAACGTACCTCCCAATTGCCCGACATTACAAAAAGGCCTATTTAGTTTAAATGATTTTAATGAAAAATGTATTTTAAAGGTAAATTGATTTTAATTAAGTTGTTGTTTTCTATTCTCGATTGGTTTGCAAACAGCCAGGTGGCTATGAATTTGTGAATTAGTAAGGCGGGCAGACCACGGTTAGGCCAGCTGTGAATTTGCAGGGAAAGTATGTCGTGGAGGGTTAAAGAAGCGTTTGGGGTTGGGGTCTGTATACGACGTACTAGAGGCCCTCCCCGCAGTGGTTGTCTCCGCACTTCTGCTGTACGAGAAACTGAAAAGGCTGCTGTCAGCGCATCTACGGTAGGAGAAAGTGAAAATGCGGGTGCCACCATGGTTGAAAATCATCACACCTTAGAACCTTAGAATGTATAGTAGAGTGTTGCATGGTTTAATGGATTTTCTGCTTTTCGCTTGCACCCTTAACATTGGAATTCAGAGATTCAATAATGCTGCCATTTCCATTTTAGTAGTGATCTACGTCCTTCGACCTTCATGGAAAATGTTCTGGCCGATCTCGTCTCCATATTCCGAACATCATTGCATTTCTATATAGTTTTGGAAATTATTGTATTCTATATGTGCCCTTATCAAAAGCGTCACTTTTTCTTACGTCATTGTAAGTAGAAAGCCAGTAATGTTGCCTTTATATAATAAAATGGTTTGTTTATGGAATAATGATCCTTGATTTGATATATCATATTATTATTTTTTAATTATTCTACGATTTTATGTTCATTTATGTTATATCTACCCAATTATTTAATTGAATTTCTATTTTCTTGTATGAATTTTCTACGAATACATAATTTGTTTATTTTTAAATAATAATTAAATGTCTTAAATGAAATATTATATCACAATGGGATTGCTTCTTACATTACGAAGTTTTTACACATATGACTTATCTTATGTTTTTATATAGTTTTGTGCTTTATCTTATGTTTTCTATATATTTTTGTTCTTTATCTTAAATTTGTTTTCTATATATTTTTGTTCTTTATCTTGTATAGTTTTGTGCTTTATCTTATGTTTTCTATATTTTTGTGATTTATCTTATGTTTTCTATATATTTTTGTTCTTTATCTTAAATTATTGCTATGGTATGTAATTTTCTTTTATTAAAATCATCATTTACATATTATTTATATAGTTTTTTCTGATAAATGTGTTTTGATTTTTTTTTTTTATGGATATTTTTCATGATAAGATAATTGGTTGCAAAATATTTTTAATGTTAAGACCAAAATGAAGAATGTGCCATCACATTTTTATGATCATTAATAAACATTCTTTAGCTTTGATTATATTTTATTATTAATGTCATTGTAGGAGGGAGAAATTAATGTAATTCCACACACAATTCAGAGTTACACAAATATTAACAAAATTAAAATGTTAAGTAGAAATTATTTAAAGCTATCTATATAAGTGATGAAAATGTTTATATTTTAAACTGGATAAACCATAAACAAGGCTTGGATAAAGCGTATACCTCATTACACGATGCAACATGCTCCTGTGCACGTGGCGCACGCATTGCATAAACGTCTTCATCTTTTTGAAAAGAATGCCACATTGTCTATATATTTTCTTCTTTAATGATATAATAACACATAGTTGGAAATGGTTATGAGAAATGGAGGGAGATGGTGAGCTTTCAAACTAATTTTCTGTTCGGAATGGGAGATCCCTATACTTAGTTGGCCTATACTTGGAAGGTTTGTGGACATATCCTAGTTGATTTCCAAGTAGGAACAACCCTTTAACATCCCCTTCAGCTAATCGGATGATCGGGAGGGGACATTAACCAAATTCGGTCTCTCAAATTTCACCCCGAATGCCATAATACGAATTTCAATGTATAAAATGTGTGTGGAAACATAAATAACCATATAAAGAAGAATTAAACTCTCTCTACACACATCTAGCATGCAAATACAAGCATAAACATGATAGCCTTTATATAAAATCATTTCAGATTCAAATGCATGAGAATATTTTTCTTTATTCAATGTAGATCCAAGCAACTGACTATGCCAAAGCGATTTTCCACCCAAGCATAGGCACTCTATCTAGCATATACACTTTCTACTAAGAGGCCACCCCCATGCTTCAATAATTGCATGGGGTGAATTTTCCCACCAACCTCACACATGTATTCAATAATTGGAAAATAGTCAAACAAGAGATAATTGGCTTATTCAAAGCACATGACAGAATTTGGGTGAGTTCTAAGGTTGACACTTGGAAGAAAGGGTTTAGTGTCCCATCGACCCCTTTCCTCATCTCATCTAGTGGAATCATAGCCCCTTTGGTGCTCTTTACACAACCATTATTGGAAAATTTTATTATTTATGTGCATAATATTTACATATATTCTAAATAATCATAACAAGACAACCACACAGTCCAAATAAAATATATAAATCATACATGCCTATCCATTCACTAGTTGGGCCTTGGCCTTGAGCTTCGCACCACGAATCTATACTAGCATATTTACATCATTTAAATAATTTTGGTTAGACACATTCCAAGTAAAAACTAGAGGTATTACAAACCACCTCAGCAACAATAGATCAGAATGTAGAACAAAAGTGACTTTAGACACCCAAAAATAGACACAAATTACACGTGATTGCTTATAGTTAGGCTGAAATCCCCTATGTTGGACACTCCATGAATTTTTGTTCAGTTTCAGTCAAAGATTGTCTCTCTCATAATCTACTTCTATGGCTACACTAGGAAACACTCTAAATTTATAGCATCCTTCTCTACCTTAGATTCCCACTTCATGGCTTGTACAAGCCTTTGGATGCTTCTCTGTTCCATCTCATTCACATTCAATTCCTTAATTATAATATTCTTGGTGTACCATGCTATCTAGATCCTTCAACGACCACCATTACTGCTATATTCAATGCTATAGCTATCGCTAAAAAAACATTCATTTTTTTGCACTTCATATCTTTCAATCGGTTTTCGTCTCGAACAAATCCCATAACTGTCTTAATTACCAAATATTATCGAATCCATTTCCACTGTTTAATTCTCCTCTTTTGCTTCTACTCAGAGTCAGATTAAACCCCGAGTCTTTTTTCCTTCCAATCGATTGGCTCCTCACAGTTTCTCATTTCCCATTGGCATGATGTTGCATTGATCTATCCAGCTGTCTGGTCTTCAATCGACCACATTCAAATGGCATAGAACACTTTCTTTAGCTTCATCTAACTCTTCAGTTATTTCCTATTTTGATCATCATCTTATTTTCTAACTTTATGCGGTTCAACGAATTCTCATTGCCAACTTCTCTCTCGGTCATATCTCCAACTTTTTTCTCCTCTAGGTAGACCCCAAGCGTGACCCCTTCTTCCACTTCCAATCGGTCTACTTTGAATACTTTCATTAAGCATATTCGTTGGCTTAATCTATCATCAATCCTTCTGACCTCCTGGTATTTGATTGACTAGGTTGTTGTTGGCCCATTCCCCATTGGAGAAATTAATTTAAATATTAAGATCCTCTAAAGGTATGAGAATGGGTTTACATAGTTAATTTACATACAATTTTATTTCTGTGAAATTCTTAAAAATGTGGTTCATTGAGAATAGCCTAATGTAATAAAAAAGTGCTTGTTTCCCACCTTAAAAATCTCCTATTAGCAAGAAGTCAGATGCACAAATCTACAAAACTACATCAAATTGTAATACAAGTTGTATTACAATCTTAAACTCCATAGATAATAGAGGCTTGGCATCAAAAAATAATTTCTTTCTATCGTATATTGTTCCATTCTTTAAAAATATTGTATATATATATATATATACTAAACAACCATTACTTCAAATTGTTGTAAGAGTTGTATTGCAATATTAAACTCCATAGATAATAGAAGCAAGTCATCCAAAAATAATTTCCTTCTATGGTATATTTTCCCATTTATTAGAAAGATTGTAAAAATATAATAATTTATTTATATATCATAGTATAGTATAGGCTTTGTGTAATATCTCAAAACTCTTGTAAATTATTTTTAGTTTTCTTTTCTTATGTTAAAGTTTAATAGTAAATATTGATAATCTCTAAATAAGTGTCATGAGACATTGATGCTCCTCACACAAGATAAAATGGTTGTGACATTGTAAGAGGAAGGTAAAACAATTTTATCGTGTTGAAATTTAAATGCCATGTATTGATCTCAACAAAAGATTGAACCTTTAAAATTAACCATATTACTCCACTTAATAAGGGGGGTTGGTTAATGACTGAAGAATAAAAAAGAGAAAGATAGAAGGTGTGAGGTATGAACTCCGGTGAAAATTTAATTAGCAAAAGAAAAACAAACCAAGCATACTGTTATGAGCACCCAAAGGCACTGAGGTGTTAGGTACGATTGATATGTTTTCCTTGAAGGAATGAGATTGACGGTGGAAACTAAGAGAATCATTCGTTAGCCTATAGTAAGGAGGTTTTTGGACCTATCCCACGTGATTTCCAAGTTTGCAAAGTTTTTTGTAATGGATAGATTATATATCCCTTCCTATAAAGTTTGATATAATGGATAAGTTATCTATCTCTTCTTGAAAGGTATTGGAATAAAATCCTGTTTTAGAGTTAGTATTTATTGGTGGCCAATTTTTGGATCAGTTGGAAGAAGTTGCATTCCAAGGAAGACAATTACAAGCAACTACGTTATGATTCAATTAGAACTAGTTGTGCAGCGATTCAGTTAGAAGTAGTTGGGAGCCAAGCAAATCAGTTAGAGATTGTGCGCCTCCAACTAGTTTTGGAACCTAAGCCTACTATATAAAGGCATATTTTATAAAGGGTTGGGATCAGTTAGTTAATGAGTTATGTTTGACACATTCTGAAATGTTTTCTGAAATATTGTTATTCAGTCAGTTTATGAGATTTATGTTTTGAGATAATGTATCGTTATAGTGCTATGGGTTTTTATCTCCATTATGCTATGATGTTCTTGATGCAGTGATGGTATTGATGAAATACCATTAATCTACTGAGATGAAATGGTAGAAATGGATTGTACCTAGTTATCAATAGTAATATAATGCAACTATTGTCTCATGTTTTCCTTGCGTATTTTCTAGGTGATTAAATGTATGATGAATGTTTAGTAGTTTAGAATATGAATTGTAATACCCGTATTTTGGACTTTAATCCCCTATTATATTTCTGCTAAGTATTATTTCATTTTACTTAGGAGAATTTTGAAATCTGATAAAGTGGTTTCTATTGACTATGTGGAGGAGCACATTAAAGAGGGAATCACAGTCCCCTAAGGGTTGGAGGGAATAATGCCACTTAATAATAAGAAGAAGAAATTATTATTGGAGACAATTGGAAAACCCTAAAGAAAAGAATTGAGAGATTAATGAATTAAAAGAATTCATAAAACGAGGAAATTTCCCCTAAGAGAATAAAAGGTGAAAAATCATGGAAACTCTCATTATTCACTATCATGATTCATTATCACTATTCACAATCTCATGAGATGAACACCCAAGAGAAATGGGAATGGGAAAACATCAACCTGAGATAATGAATGCTGGTGAGGGAGGACATACTTGGGAGAACCAAACTGGTCCTGAAGCCAAGTGATTGAGGACAGATTTGGAAGGACCAAACTGACTCAGATCAAGAGGAATCATACAGTTTGGTATGAGATTGGCCATTTAATTGTGTGCAGGTAGGAGAACTACCCCAAGCTTACAGGAGTACTCCATTTAGCTGAATAGACTATGATTTTGTGATTCTCTCAACGGATAAGGGTTAAAATCCCCTGGAGCATCCTAGAGCTCAAGAGTACTAAGTTGGGTGTTGGGTTTCCCGCTGCCTTTGAAATATCCTGAATAACTTGGGGAATAAAAAGTTAAGGGTGAACTAAAATATACACTCCACCTGGGGGACTGTTAACTCAGCTTGAGGGTGACCTGAAAGCAAGGAGAACTTGCTAGTCAAAGGCTGGGAGGTTTGTGCTTGGTTCCACTGGTCACCAGAATTCATATAAGTATTTATATTCTGAACTTGGTTTAAAAACGTGAAGTTTGGTAACACTTTCGTGAGAAACTAGTGCAAAATCGTCTTAGCGGAAATTATTCGGCCGAATAATATTAATTATTCGGCCGAATAATAAATATAATTCGGCCGAATAATTTTCATTATTCGGCCGAATAATGTAGAGGTTATTCGGCCGAATAACCACTAACATTTCTCCGTTCCGTTTAACGGCTATCCTTGATATGTGTGCAAACCGTTGGCGGACGGAAAAAAAATTCGGGTGGTGGTTTATTCGGCCGAATAATTGTTCGGCCGAAAAATTATTCGGCGGAATAATTCTTCGGCCGAACAATTATTTGGCCGAACAATTATTCGGCCAAATAATTGGTCGGCCGAATATTGTTTCTGCATAAAAGCCCGGCCTCGACTTCCATTTGGCATTCTGCGTTGGAAATTCCTTGACCCCACAAGCGGGCCCGCAGTTGTGTTGTGCCACCCTCCGTCGTCGACGCTTGTGACAACGACGCTGTTGCTGCATGCCTATCGCTTCTTGTTCGTTTTCTTGGTGCACCCCTTCCGCTGCTTGCTCGTATTTTGTTGCTGCCTGATCAGGTGCCTGCTCTGTTGTTGTTTCTTGTCGCGGGTGTGGAAGCTGTTTTCGGTGGCTGTGGAAGCTATTTTCGGGTGCCGGGCGGATCTGTAAGCGATGAGGGTGCTCGTTGGATGCTGTGTTTGTCGACGAGGGTGCTGCGGGGATCTGTGCTCGGCTTAAGGACGTGGAGCCAATAGCTACGAGTGTAAGTAGTTGTTTTATGGTGATTTTGGTTTTACAATTTGAAGTTTGATGTCTCTACAGTATCTCTATCTGTAACGATTTGATGAAATTTTCTTTGTTGGCAGGATTGTTCGTTTGTTTTTTCGGTGCTGTTATCGGTGTGTCGTTGGTTTTGCGGTTTTCACATTGGATTGACAGTTAGTGAAGGTACGTTTTATCGTTGAGTTGTTTTGTTTTGATTTTGTTATCCTATTTTTATAGTTTTCAGGTGCCAACATAATTTGGTGTTGTGTGAAGGAAATATTTGTTGTTTGGAGAGTTCCTGTTCTGAACCGACGAGGCTTCGTGGATTGACAGTCTTTTCGCTAGCTGTTTGGGTTACAGGTATGTATTGTTTCGCCAAATTAGAATGTTTAGTTTTTTTATTTTTAATTATCTGTTCATCATTTCAGTCTTTATTCCCTTAACATGAACTCTGTTCATGAACAGAGTTCATGTTCATGAACTCTGCTAATGAACAGAGTTCATGTTCATGGACAGTGTTCATGAACTCTGTTCGTGAACAGTGTTCATGAACTCTGTTCATGAACAGAGTTAATGAACATGAACACGTCATATTAGCATCGTTTTGTGACATTTAATTGCAGTAGGGTATCATTTTTGCGCAGTACTATCATCAAAATATGAAACTTTGTAAATACTTTCCATTATACTTGCATCGTGTTTGCATCAAAAGTGTATGTTTCTTTCCATTGGCATGATAGTGTATCATATTAGCATTATAGTGTGCATCATACTATCATCAAAATATATAACTTTTAAATTAAATCATAAAATAGTCATGTAAATTTTATTGGTTGTGTTCTTGAACAGAGTTGAAGAACTCTGTTCATGAACAGAGTTCCCTAATTTTTTTTTCATGAATATTATGTAATGTTTATTTATTGAGATATAGATTAAAATCACAAGTGATCGATGAAAAATTTGTAAGGTTACTATACTATTACAATTAACTGCATTATACTTTTTATCTGATTATGAAATGAAAATTAATGTTATCTTTATGGTGCAATAGTAGTACTCTTATAGTGTTAGGGGAGGAATTCACAAAAAAAATTAACTTATACAACTTTAGGCACCTCTACATTTGGTATGCAGTTCTTAATGAGATATGCCTTCAAGTTTGTAGAATTAACATGTACAACTTTAGTGTGTAAATTTTTCTATCATGAATATGAAGTAGAAATCTTCTAATAAGTGTATATATATATATATTGTGAGATGTTTTTTAATTGAGATATATAATTCAACCATATTTGATGGATGAAAAGTTTTTAAGGTTACTATAGTACTACAATTAACTGTGTTATAATTTATATTTGATAATGAAATGACTATTAAGTATGTCTTTACGTTGCAATAGTAGTAATGGTAAGGAATTTTAGTTAATTAATTAGAGTTAGGAGAGGGACTTACAAAAAATCTTAGCTTATACTATTTTAGACACCCTTACATTTTGTTGTAGTTTTTTATAAGATATGGCTTTATGCTTGTAGGATAAACATGTACAATTTCAATTTGTTAATGTTTGTGTAAATTTAGAAATCATATCAAATGGAAAGAGTGGAGTCTTCGAGGGGAAAGTGTAGGAGGTCATCACATTCATCAGGAATTGGTGTTCCAATTGGTAGTCCAAGGTTGTCGAATTCACCGCGGGGTTTGAATTTATTGTATGGGTCACAGTCATCTGATCACCAACGAGTTGATAGGGGTACAAATGATTCTCCTTTGTCATCTGTTGGAGAGCGTCGATCTCAACCGTCTGTTGGTATGAACATTAATGTTTAATTGAATGTATAATTTGTATTTTTGTGTGTTTTGAAATTTTGGACAAGTTTAACTCTTCACTATGGCTATATGTGAAGCAGAGCGAGGTTCAGAAGATGTCCATAATTCGACAGAGCGAGACGAATATCAAGATAGGATTGTAGATGATGGAATAGGTGTGGGTGCAGAGCAGGGTCCTGAAGATCCTCCTAGAGCGAGGATGACATATGTTCCACTGGCTGAGGGTTGTACACCCATATCAACTTATCCGTCTGATTTACCTGATGAGCTTCCATGGCAAGGTGTTGAGCAACAAACTATCCTTGAAAGTTGTAGATCCCACTATGACAGGATGAACAATGATCTTTGTTCTTTAGATCTCCCTCCAGAGAGCCGACAAAGTCTAGAGATTGTTTTGGGGTCTTTACACAAATTCATTGATGCATATGAGGAACTTGGACCAACTACGAATGGTTTTGTTCATTTGATGCACAGGCGAAGGGAACAAGTTATGGGTCCAGACAAGTGGGAGGTTGTGAAGGAGAGAGTTACCAGAGAACAAGCCAATTCAATGTTTAATTTCAAAGAAGACCTTAAGCGAAAAATGTTGAAAGTGCAATATTTTAAGCATCCTCAAATTGCACATTTAATATATGATCGGTTTCTTGCAGCTTATGGTCGATTGCCATGGAATGATGAGGTTCCTAATTATTTTGCTAGATTTTTCTATGCGGAGTTGTTTTTAGGTATGAATCCAAACTATACTGATGTTCCTTCCGACTTTTATGGAGTTGGAAAGGGTCGAATATATAATCGAAAAAGTGCTCTCAGAGACCCTACGACTCTTCAACCTCCACCTGAGATACCTCGTCCACCTAGGCTTGTGGCTTTAAGATCAGAGATGGAGCCCACATCCCAACTAGGGATAGTTGCAAGGGAATCGGTAGGTGATGGTTTAGCGTCAGCTCTTGTTGGAGTAGAAGTGGGTTTGGGTCGAGAGAGGGCTCGTGCTACTGTTCGTCAAAATTTTGTTTACAAGATGAATGACGAGGTAGATGCATTGAGCATCGATGATCTCAAGGATTATGCTAAGTCTTGTCGAGATATAGCATCGGATGTGTTATCCAATGACACATCGAGTATGGGAGAGGTTTGTTGATTATGTTATGACAATCTACTTGATTTTTTATTATTCATTTTGAATTGAATTTTTTGCTACATAGTAATAAATATATTAAGCAAATGTATTTTGTTTGCAGTTTTCTAGAATGTTAAATGCACATAATTTTCGAGTCTCTAGTAGTCAAAATGAAGAGCAACCTATTCAAAATGAAGAGCGTTTTGGAGAGGTATTTTAATTATATTATTTATGATTTATAATATTATAATTGTAATGCCCATATTTTGATTCGGCATATTTATTAGTTAGACACACCATACTTTATTTCTTATATATTTTGTCAAACTCAGCTCGACTGAGTAAACTATATTGGACCTCATTATATGATGTTACTCTGTCTTATGATTTCACCATGATTATGATGTTACTATGTTATGCAGTTATGATGTCATGATTATCATATGATTTCCTTATTTTACGATTGCAGTATATGTTTATATGTTTTCCTTAATGAAATGTGAAATATATGATTCGGTACGTGGATACCATCTTCTTATATGAATTGCTGAAATGTTATATGTCATACGCATCTTTGATGAGCTAAAAGGTTACCTGAAATAAAATGATAACATGGATCAATTGGCGATCAATGGAAAATGCTTTCTATAAATTGTATTTTTGCAAAACACTAACCTACAGGACACAGGGGCTATGGGATAGCCAGTTACTTGATCTGATATATAGTGGAAAGGAAAAACATGTTCATACAGCAAACCTTAGCAGCCAAAATGAGGATACGATAACACAAACTGATAATCCCGATAGCAGCAAGTATGAGTTGATAAGGGCGTAGGCCCAGTATGTTGAGAGGGATGGATGTGTTTCCCACCCTATGTTTCCATGAGACCCGAGGTCGTGGGAGGGCCGTGCTGAGACACGCTCCCCATGTTGTTGTGATGACGATGGTCGGATGCCTGCTAGGGGAGGATAGGTCCGCTGTTCAGCCGACGCTATCGCTCTCAAGTTCTATGTGGTCAGATCGGTGAGTCCGACATCCACTGTTGTACTAGCAGAGGGAGGATAGGGAGGATGCTGGACGTAGGTTATGATGGGAGGATGTGTAGTTAGTACTGTTGGGGGTTTAGTATTCCTTGATTCCGAGTTAGTGGAAGTAGGCACCCTTCCTATACTTGATTGATTAAACTAATGTAAACATAAAGACAATGATGTTAAATCGTAAAGGGTTAACTGTTCAATAGCCGAGGATGTTAAAGTAATTATACTATATATATTATGCGTGCTCTTCTGCATGGGGGTAGATACTATTATTAGTTAGCAAGTAGGCATAGGCGGAATGGGGTTTGTTTATAGTACATGTCCGACATGTGCATACACTGGCCATGCATGCACACCTTGTACGTGTACAATATTACTGGTGTATAACATACTTGTCATGCTTGAATAGTAGTATAAATGTCATAGATAACTCAGTTAAGGATACATCAATCAACTTAGGTAATGAATGGTTAGGTTGTCAATGTGTAAATAAGTGAATTAGTAATTATATGAAAACATTGTAATAATAAACTAAGACAAGTATCGTCAGTTAACATTGTCATAGAAGAACTGTTGTGAATAGGGTAATGATAGTGTCTAATTAATTAGTAAAATTGTTTAAGCCCTCACAAGTGCTTTGTTTATAATAACAAGGATGCTATGTTGATGATAGGGTACCCATGTGATAAACAAATAATTAAGAATACTATGATCGATTCACCTTTTTTTATTGTCAAGGGGTGATTTAATTATTATTATTAATTAATAAATGATATTCCAGCAACATTTATATCCCTATCGTAACAAATGCAATATAAGTAAGATTTAAAATATTGATTTATAAATTAATATTACGTGATTAATTCCATTTCAAAGTTAGCCATAACAATATAATCCTTTTTGGAATAACCGTGATGTGATGGAAATGGATATTTAATTATTCAATGTTATTCTTGGAATTTAAACCTCAAGCTAAAGTAGCCTCGACGGATAAGGTGGATCATTAAGACACATCATGTCCAAGTTGACAAGGGGCAACTAATTATATAATATTTTATTAATTACATTAATAACATTAAAATATCAAGGACGACGGATAGACTTGTATTTAATGAAACTGTCCCGAATGGATAACCTTGGGGTGATAATTCCCACCGTAATAAAAAATTACGACCGTCAATCCAAAACCAAAGGAATTTTCCATAAGAGTAATTAATTATACTTTTTTATAATGAGACGTGGATGAATGAACTAGGGAAAGGAGTAAAGGTTTGAGGGGCTCGAGAGGGGGAGTTTGGGGCGGTGGAGTAAGCCCAAGGTCTTCTCGAGGATGGACATGTATATAGAGGGGGAGAAGGTTGAAGGTGGGGGAGGTTTTTTTGATTGGGGAAGAAAAGAAGTTTGGAGAATAGAAGTTGGGAGAACAGAAAGTTTGGCGAACAGAAAGATTTAAGAACAGAAGGAAAGACTGCTCTCGGGATTATCAGATTGTGGGCTCGGGGGCTTGGAAATCCTTTGATTTCCAAGGGCCAGCAAGATTATAGCTGGTCGGTAGGGTGGACACTTCAGTTTGGCTGCCTAAGAGGTTATACAACCTGCTACAACTTACGGTTAGCATCAGCATCAGGTAATTTTCTTGATTATTTATTTTATTAAATTATTATGTGGAAACGAACTTTGAAACCTGCTTATACCTTCTTCCAGATTTATGATTTATTAGGATGAACATATTCTTATGCAAAAACTACAAGTTGTTGAAAGAAAATATTGATATAATAGTTATTCTATTAAATGCGAATGTATGATTATTGAAGACAACACAGTATGCTAAACATCATTTAAAAACGTAGAATTTTCTTCAAAAATTTACTCACACATACCTGAATGAATTACTACATGGGAAATTAACTTAGAAATTTACTTAGTGCTCTGCTGTAAAAACCAGAGCACTACAGATGGTATCAGAGCCTTTGTTCAGACTCTTGAACCTAGAGGCCTATTCATGCTTACCTGCACAACGATAACGACAATTACATTAAAAATATATATAAATATATGGAGGCACCATGTAAAATCCTGTATAAAAGAGAACCTAAGTATAAACAAGTAGCAGTGATTTTGAACTTACCACAATCTATCTGCATATAAATTCAACTATGGGCCACCTTTTTAGGGCACGTTAACTTGGATCATGCTAGAAGTGGCTTAACAGTGTGTCGTGATATACATTAACAAAATCGATTGAATAGCGTGCTCTTTAAATAAATTTGCATTATTAACAGTCGGTGCAAAGCATCCTTGAGTTCCAAAAATAGACTATCCATCAAATTCTTCTGCTAAACAAATATTTCCCCGAGAAGAATGAAGGAAGAATTGTACAATACCTACCTTCGCGTTTGATAAGCTTGCACAAGCTTTTCAAACTGCACATAAATTTATGCAGTCTCTTTCTCGGAAGAATCGAATGCTTGGCTAAATGCAGATATACACAAACCTTGGCAAACCCTTTTAAATGTGAAGAACCATGTTATAAGACTTAGGAATCGAATTCTGAATTGTGAGAGCAAGAGAAGAATGGATGGCAGTCCATTTCTTTCGATCCAAATCCGCAGGTCGATTCTCTTCTGCAACATTAAAAATTATAAGAATGAAAATATGACGCACTGCCAACTGGCCCTTGGCCACTGCCAGGATTCCCATTTTGCTATGGTCTGCCTCATCGCCTCATCCGAGTGGCACATCAAAAAGGGATGAGGCTAGATACAAGTCGCACGTGAATTTGGTAGAACAGATAACCACCAGACCTGGCACCTAAGTCCAGAGAAGCCCATTTTCTGCAGTACAGAGCCAACTTCAGGTCACGTTTCTTTATGCAACTTTCAAAAAAAAATTGAAATTAAATAGGATGATGCAGAGAACAGACTTAATGGGTTCATCTACAGTGAATTTATTTAAAATCTTGATAGCAAAGACGACCAAATGTGTTGTTGTGCGCCAACCAGACACGCAATGGGGACCGGTTAGGTCGAGCCCTGCGTTTTCCAAGTGATGCGAATAACATAAATATTGATGTAAACTAATTGTATTCAGGTTTTAGAATTCACGCAATGGGGACCGGTTAGGTCGAGCCCTGCATTTTCCAAGTGAGGCAAATAACATAATTGTGTGCCTGCACGATCAAACAGAAGCCATCCTAAATACTGAAAGCCATCTAGCATTTAGTGTGGACATTAAATCAGTATTAGTTAATTATGTTTCTAACAGACGAAAAGAAAAAGTAATGAAAAGAGGAATGACCTGCAAACTTCAATGTAGCAAGGGTTTCCTGGTAAGAAGCTGAACAATATAAACATCCATACACCATGGGACCTGAGAGTAACAAAGATTAATTAGGCCAATTTCTGGCGTTAAATGTTGCAGATAGAGATTGTTGTCGATGAAGGCGTACTTAACCTAAAACTGGGCCTCTGCCAGCTTCATCGATGCCCATTATGCATGACTTGCCAGCCCAATCAGGGAGAGGATTCGAACCCACGATTATTCTCGCGAAGTGCACTCTCCTCCTCAGTCCCTTTTGATTATCCTTACTTCTGTGTTTCCTGAAAGAAATTGCCCGCCAGATGGCAACGAAGTCCCTCTCCAGGGGGAATGCGCACTTGGTTTCCCTCTCCTCTTCCTCCATTTGCAAGGGTGTGTCCACTAAAGCGGCAACAGCTAACATGCTTATGGTTACAGGATTGGAAAACAACCCGAGCGGGATTGAATTGTAAGCAGATTGCTGCCAAAGAATATGATCGGGCCCTGAATACGGTTATCCTCTCGAGCCAAGGGCACACCACTGGGAGTCGCCTGCCCAAGCCCCTACCTATGCCCTCAATAACTATTGAAATTCGAAATGCCCAGCCGCACTAAACTACAGCCCAAGCGCTAAGCTCACATAAGAGTCTAGCCCAGATGCTCTTTTATCTCCTGTATAAAACAGATATATCAGGACTGCATCATCCGCCAAGCCGAGGGGAAACACGCATCATCCACTGCACTGTTCACAGCAGGACGGCAAATAATCTTGTGCATTTTCTTTCCGCATTACCTTACCTACATATACAGACAACTCCTCAATTCTTCAATCTATGCAATTGAGTTTCTTAGAATAAGTAATCCCAGATCCCTGGATGCCACCAACAAGCTGCAGAGATTTGAGAAACTGGATTCCACAACGTCAACCCCGTCAAATCAATCTGAAAGGAATGATAAACACCGTAAAATCGAGCAGTACAGATAAACATAGTCACTCTCATATGCGCCTGTCAGGATGAATGTGAAGAGCGCTTTCCTCAGTAGGACGTTGATGCGCAGGTTGAATGCCGCCCCTCCCAATAGCAGGGCCTCCAGTGTTATGATCCGTGGTATGTTGCGGCCCATGCGTTGGAGCACATAAGAGTTGCAGACCCAAAATTAATAGAGAGGAGGCACGGAGTTGACGAGCCAGAAAGGAGAGGAAAAGGGAGTTCACGCGCGCGAGGGGGTGGAGAATTGATATAAGGAAGATTGCCTTCAACTGGGGCTCCTCGCCGGAGTCCGCCTGGTAGCATGCACACCAGCACGTGGCATGCATGCAGCCCGATCCGTCCCCGTGGGCTCCCTTGTACCATTGGATAGGCAAACGGTGGAGGAGGTCTTGGGTGTGAGGAAGGACAAGTGTGGCTAGGCTGGAAAAGGCGGATGGAGGTGCCGATTGTGGAAAGGGATAGGAGAAGGTAACGTGGAGTGGGAGATACGAGGAGGTAGGTAGGGTGGACGCGCGTGCGTGAGATGTTATAATGTTTAAAAAATAAAGAAAAGAAAAATATATAATAAATGGTTTAAAACTTTTTTTTAATGTTTTAAATTGTTTAAATGTTTAAACTTATTTAAAATTTCAAATTTTAGTTGTAAATTAAAATATCTCCATGGTGGGATATTTCTAAATAATTAATGTTTAAAATTATTTAAATTTAAATTTTATAAACAACTTTTTACCGGTTATATTAAAATATCTGCATGGTGGGATATTTCTAAATAATTAATGTTTAAAATTATTTAAATTTAAATTTTATAAACAACTTTTTACCGGTTATATTAAAATATCTGCATGGTGGGATATTTCTAAATAATTAATGTTTAAAATTATTTAAATTTAAATTTTATAAACAACTTTTTACCGGTTATATTAAAATATCTGCATGGTGGGATATTTCTAAATAATTAATGTTTAAAATTATTTAAATTTAAATTTATATTGCATTAAATTCAATTATTTAAAAATTCAATTGTAGTTCTTTCAAAATTGATATTTATGATAGATATATATTGCTAAAAGTATGGAGATATAATTGTAAATTTAATGCAATACATATATAATAGTTTTAGGTTGATTTAAAAACCACATAAATAAAAGTTAGATTGTAATTAGAGTCTCTATGTTTAGGATTAACTTTAATTAAACCTAAGGTTGATTAGAGGATTCAGAATTTTAAGATAAATTAATGTCAATTAGGTTGTTTAGATTAAAGGGCAACATTTAAAGTTAACTAAAATAGAGATATTAAAAATTTTGCCGAGATTTCAACTCCTAGTCGAAGGGATGAAAGAGACCCGGAATCTCAAAAACAAGACACCGTTAAGACCAGCATGACGAGCTGAACACCATGACAAAGATTGTTTAATAAAAACGACTATAGATTTTACTGCGCTAATCCTGACAATCTGTTATCTCACGATGCAAGTTATTTCTTATGCATAAGTATAAGTGTATGAATACCTACATTTTAGTTCCGCGTGTATTTGATTGAACAGCTAAGGACATGATTTTATTTTTCAAACAAACTCAGGAACTATCATGGTAACAACACGCAGAGGTCGAGGACGGGGTCAAGGTCGACCACCGTCACCACCACCTCCGCCACCGCCAACACCGACTACCACCTCAACACCAGAAATGCAGATCATAATGAGGTCTTTGGAGGCTATTATGACCACGATGAACAGGCAGTCGGAAAGGGCCGCCGAGGTGGAAACCACTCAAGTGAGTCGAGAGAACTCTGAAAGGGCACATGGCCCAAGACTGGAACCGCTTCAGGACATATCGAGGGAGTTGCAAAAGATAAAGGTTCCAGAGTTTTCTGGAGGACGACCCGGTAAGCATGCCGAAGCATGGCTGGAAGGCATGAAGAGATGCTTCGCATTGAATGAGTACACATCTAGTTCCAAGGCTAGGATGGCCGTCTTTCAGCTTAAAGGTGATGCTTTGAATTGGTGGTCAGACCTCGAGAAGCAGTTGCACCTTACTCCTCTTACAACTTCTTGGGAACTGTTCGAGGAGAGGTTCCACATGAAGTATTTGCCAAATTATTACAAGGAAGAACAGGCAGGTGCACTCCATGCCTTAGTACAGGGAGACAAGACAGTGGAGGAGTATGAATCTCGATTTATGGAACTGGTAAAATATGTTCCTTACCTTGATGCAGATGATTGTCAGGTAGAGCGTTTTGTGTATGGACTTAACTACAAGATTAGAGCTGCTGTGCGGATGTGGAAGCCAACTTCAGTTGCCATGGCAGTTGAGTATGCTCGTTATGCAGCTGATATGTCAGATGGAAAAGGGGGTAGTAAGTTGACAGGAACCAATCAGTATGTTACAGGGAAGGCATCACGCCCTTACTTCAGGGGAGGACAATCTAGGCCTCCTCTTTACGGTAACAGGTTCACACCGAGGGGCAATACTTCAGTTAACTCAATCTCACAGGCATCATCCGCAACCCACCAAAGCCAGGGACGTACACAGGGAAGTTCCTATAGAGGAGCAAGGGGTTTTAGAGGAACCAGGGGAAGGAACTCATCTCAGAGGATTCCTTCGGGCAACAGGCAAGCCCCTCCCAATCTCTCTTGTTGGGGATGCGGAGGTCCTCATTTCCAGCGAGACTGTCCCAAGGGTCAGTCAAGCAGCAGGCACAGGGAAGGAAAAGCACCCATGGATAGTTCGGGTAACAGTCATCGGATTCATGCAGCGGTGCATAACCACCAGGCAGAACATCAGTCTACCGTAGTAGAATCCACGGGTAATGTAAACAATGTCAAACTTAAAATTTTGTTTGATCCAGGAGCAACTGATAGTTTTATTTCACCATTTGCATTAGATAAATGTGGGTTGGCAGCCTACGAGCACGATGATTTCAAACTGGTTGAAATGGCTTCAGGAGCTAAGCAAACAGTAGGTCTTAAAGTGAGAAGTTGTGAGGTTGACTTAGGAGTATGCACCACTAAGTTGGATGCTTATGTCACCAATTTGGGGACTTATGACCTCATTATTGGCATGGATTGGTTAGAAGGCCATAGAGCTTTCTTAGACTGCTATGCGAAGAAGGTGTTGTGTCTCGATGATGAGGGAAGGACAATTCAAATCCAAGGCTTGAAGAGGAAGGTATCCCTCCGTTTCATCTCTATGGTGAAAGCTAAGCGGTGCCTAAGACAAGGATGCCAGTTGTTCGTAGTGGAGGCCGTGAGCGATAGTAAAGGACCTTCCTTGAATTCGTACCCAGTACTTTCTGAGTTCAAGGATGTCTTTCCGAAGGAATTGCCAGGACTACCTCCAGAAAGAGAGCTCGATTTCACAATCGAACTAAAACCTGGTGCAGAACCTATCTCAAAAACTCCTTATAGAATGACAACTCCAGAGCTCCGTGAGTTACAGATCCAGTTAAAAGAATTGCTAGATTTGGGACTGATTAGACCCAGTATCTCACCGTGGGGAGCACCAGTGATCTTCGTTAAGAAGAAGGATGGATCTCTGCGACTGTGCATAGATTACAGAGATTTGAACAAGGCCACCGTGAAGAACAGGTATCCCATACCAAGAATTGATGACCTCTTTGATCAAATGAAAGGTGCGTCAGTCTTCTCAAAGATTGATTTGCGATCAGGATATCACCAGTTGAGGATCAAGGAAGGCGACATTCCTAAGACTGCCTTTCGAACTCGATTTGGGCATTACGAGTTTGTAGTGGTACCATTTGGTTTGACCAATGCTCCAGCTGTATTCATGAGCCTCATGAATGGGGTCTTCCGGAAATACTTGGACCACTTTGTTCAGGTCTTCTTAGATGATATCCTTATCTATTCCAAGAATGAGAAGGAGCACGAGGAACACTTGCGGTTAGTCTTGACATGCTTAAGGGAACACAAACTTTACGGTAAATTGTCAAAGTGTTCCTTCTTCCAAAAAGAGATTCACTACTTGGGGCACATCATCTCAGGTGAAGGGATCTCTGTGGACCCAGAAAAGGTAAAGGCCATTGAAGATTGGCCAATTCCAAGGAATGCTCATGAGGTGCGCAGCTTCATGGGGTTAGCAGGCTATTACCGGAGGTTTGTGGAAGGATTTTCTAAAATTGCAAAACCTATTACCACCTTGCAACGCAAGGGAATCCGGTATGAGTGGACCGATGAATGCGATGCCGCTTTTACAGAGTTAAAAAGATTGTTGACAAGTGCACCGATCTTGCGGGTACCAGACATGGATAAAGATTTCATGGTATGCACCGATGCCTCGAAGCAAGGATTAGGAGCGGTGTTGATGCAGGAAGGTGGGGTAATAGCTTATGCATCTCGAAAGTTGAAACCTCATGAGGAGCAGTATGCCACGCATGATCTAGAATTGGCAGCAGTAATGTTGGCACTAAAATTATGGAGGCACTACCTAGTTGGTAGAAGCTTCACCCTTAAAACAGACCATCAGAGCTTGCAGTACATATTTACCCAAAGGGATTTGAATGCTAGGCAAAGGAGATGGAGTGAGTTCATGAGTGAGTATGACTTTGGTATCTCTTACATCAAAGGAAAGGAGAATGTGGTGGCAGACGCTCTAAGCCGAAGGCCGAGACTTTTCTCCTTAATTCCCTTGAAGGTTGACTTGAGGGAAAGGGTACTAGGACAACTATTGGGCGATAGTTGGTATCTAAAAGTAACCTCAGCTATTCAGAATGGAAAGAAACAGGAATTGAAGTATGATGGGTACCATCTAGAGGAAGATGGATTGTTGCGGTATCAGGGAAGGATGTATGTTCCTAAGGAAGGTGATATCAGGGAAACCATCCTTAGAGAGGCCCATAGATCGCATTACTGTGCGCACCCAGGGGTGAAGAAGATGTATGCTGACATGAAGCAACTCTTCTTTTGGCCAGGTATGAAGATGGATGTAGTGGATTTTGTTTCGAAGTGCCTTGAGTGTCAACAAGTGAAGGCAGATCATCGTCACCCGGCCGGTCTCCTACAACCGCATGATGTCCCTATGACTAAATGGGAAGTCATTTCCATGGACTTCGTTGTAGGATTACCACTCACATCTCTGAGACATAATGCTATTTTGGTGGTAGTCGACAAACTGACCAAAAGTGCTCACTTCATTCCAGTCAGAGACACCTATGATGTGACAGATGTGGCAAGGGTATTCATAAATGAGATTATACGTCTTCATGGAGTTCCTAAAAAGATAATCTCGGACAGAGACCCTAAGTTCACCTCCAGATTTTGGACAAGCATGCAGTCAGCATTAGGGACACAGTTGAAGTTAAGCTCAGCTTATCACCCCGAGACAGATGGACAGACTGAGAGGGTGAATCAAGTGATGGAGGACATGCTTAGGATGTATGTTATGGATCAGCAGACACAGTGGGAGAAGTATCTTCCTTTAGTGGAGTTTGCATACAACAATAGTCATCACAGCTCCATTGGTATGCCACCATATCAGGCATTGTATGGGAGGCCGTGCAGGACACCACTCAGTTGGGACAGGTTAGAGGATCGAGTTTTAATTGGGCCTGAATTGATTCAGGAAATGGAAGAGCAAGTGATACAGATTAGGCAGCGGCTGAAGGAAGCACAGGATAGGCAAAAGAGTTACGCTGATACACACAGATCAGATAGAACTTATGGAGTAGGGGATCGTGTATTTATTCGCATCAGACCAAATAAAAGTACCATTCGGTTTGGGAAGGGTACCAAGTTGTCACCTCGCTTTATAGGTCCATTTGAGATTCTTGAGAAAATCGGACCAGTTGCTTATCGTCTCGCGCTGCCACCCCCACTTGCATAAAACTCATAATGTATTTCATGTTTCTGTATTACGACATTACATAGCTGATGAGACTCACAAAATTCATTGGAAGGAATTGCAGGTCTCGGACGAGGGAACCTTCAGGGTCGAACCATTACGTATACTTGATCGTAGGGTTCGACAGCTCCGTAGTCGCCATGTGGACCAAGTTAAGGTCCAATGGGACAAGTATGGCCCAGGGTCTGCTACCTGGGAGCATGCAGAGACCATGCGTCGAGATTTTCCCTCACTATTTTGACCATAACTTCGGGACGAAGTTTCCCGAAGGGTGGGTGTATGTAATGCCCATATTTTGATTCGGCATATTTATTAGTTAGACACACCATACTTTATTTCTTATATATTTTGTCAAACTCAGCTCGACTGAGTAAACTATATTGGACCTCATTATATGATGTTACTCTGTCTTATGATTTCACCATGATTATGATGTTACTATGTTATGCAGTTATGATGTCATGATTATCATATGATTTCCTTATTTTACGATTGCAGTATATGTTTATATGTTTTCCTTAATGAAATGTGAAATATATGATTCGGTACGTGGATACCATCTTCTTATATGAATTGCTGAAATGTTATATGTCATACGCATCTATGATGAGCTAAAAGGTTACCTGAAATAAAATGATAACATGGATCAATTGGCGATCAATGGAAAATGCTTTCTATAAATTGTATTTTTGCAAAACACTAACCTACAGGACACAGGGGCTATGGGATAGCCAGTTACTTGATCTGATATATAGTGGAAAGGAAAAACATGTTCATACAGCAAACCTTAGCAGCCAAAATGAGGATACGATAACACAAACTGATAATCCCGATAGCAGCAAGTATGAGTTGATAAGGGCGTAGGCCCAGTATGTTGAGAGGGATGGATGTGTTTCCCACCCTATGTTTCCATGAGACCCGAGGTCGTGGGAGGGCCGTGCTGAGACACGCTCCCCATGTTGTTGTGATGACGATGGTCGGATGCCTGCTAGGGGAGGATAGGTCCGCTGTTCAGCCGACGCTATCGCTCTCAAGTTCTATGTGGTCAGATCGGTGAGTCCGACATCCACTGTTGTACTAGCAGAGGGAGGATAGGGAGGATGCTGGACGTAGGTTATGATGGGAGGATGTGTAGTTAGTACTGTTGGGGGTTTAGTATTCCTTGATTCCGAGTTAGTGGAAGTAGGCACCCTTCCTATACTTGATTGATTAAACTAATGTAAACATAAAGACAATGATGTTAAATCGTAAAGGGTTAACTGTTAAATAGCCGAGGATGTTAAAGTAATTATACTATATATATTATGCGTGCTCTTCTGCATGGGGGTAGATACTATTATTAGTTAGCAAGTAGGCATAGGCGGAATGGGGTTTGTTTATAGTACATGTCCGACATGTGCATACACTGGCCATGCATGCACACCTTGTACGTGTACAATATTACTGGTGTATAACATACTTGTCATGCTTGAATAGTAGTATAAATGTCATAGATAACTCAGTTAAGGATACATCAATCAACTTAGGTAATGAATGGTTAGGTTGTCAATGTGTAAATAAGTGAATTAGTAATTATATGAAAACATTGTAATAATAAACTAAGACAAGTATCGTCAGTTAACATTGTCATAGAAGAACTGTTGTGAATAGGGTAATGATAGTGTCTAATTAATTAGTAAAATTGTTTAAGCCCTCACAAGTGATTTGTTTATAATAACAAGGATGCTATGTTGATGATAGGGTACCCATGTGATAAACAAATAATTAAGAATACTATGATCGATTCACCTTTTATTATTGTCAAGGGGTGATTTAATTATTATTATTAATTAATAAATGATATTCCAGCAACATTTATATCCCTATCGTAACAAATGCAATATAAGTAAGATTTAAAATATTGATTTATAAATTAATATTACGTGATTAATTCCATTTCAAAGTTAGCCATAACAATATAATCCTTTTTGGAATAACCGTGATGTGATGGAAATGGATATTTAATTATTCAATGTTATTCTTGGAATTTAAACCTCAAGCTAAAGTAGCCTCGACGGATAAGGTGGATCATTAAGACACATCATGTCCAAGTTGACAAGGGGCAACTAATTATATAATATTTTATTAATTACATTAATAACATTAAAATATCAAGGACGACGGATAGACTTGTATTTAATGAAACTGTCCCGAATGGATAACCTTGGGGTGATAATTCCCACCGTAATAAAAAATTACGACCGTCAATCCAAAACCAAAGGAATTTTCCATAAGAGTAATTAATTATACTTTTTTATAATGAGACGTGGATGAATGAACTAGGGAAAGGAGTAAAGGTTTGAGGGGCTCGAGAGGGGGAGTTTGGGGCGGTGGAGTAAGCCCAAGGTCTTCTCGAGGATGGACATGTATATAGAGGGGGAGAAGGTTGAAGGTGGGGGAGGTTTTTTTGATTGGGGAAGAAAAGAAGTTTGGAGAATAGAAGTTGGGAGAACAGAAAGTTTGGCGAACAGAAAGATTTAAGAACAGAAGGAAAGACTGCTCTCGGGATTATCAGATTGTGGGCTCGGGGGCTTGGAAATCCTTTGATTTCCAAGGGCCAGCAAGATTATAGCTGGTCGGTAGGGTGGACACTTCAGTTTGGCTGCCTAAGAGGTTATACAACCTGCTACAACTTACGGTTAGCATCAGCATCAGGTAATTTTCTTGATTATTTATTTTATTAAATTATTATGTGGAAACGAACTTTGAAACCTGCTTATACCTTCTTCCAGATTTATGATTTAAACATATTCTTATGCAAAAACTACAAGTTGGTGAAAGAAAATATTGATATAATAGTTATTCTATTAAATGCGAATGTATGATTATTGAAGACAACACAGTATGCTAAACATCATTTAAAAACGTAGATTTTTCTTCAAAAATTTACTCACACATACCTGAATGAATTACTACATGGGAAATTAACTTAGAAATTTACTTAGTGCTCTGCTGTAAAAACCAGAGCACTACAATTTAACTTGATTTTTTTTGTTTGTTTGAATTTTAATAAATATCAATGTATCTTATTGTTAATTTGACTTATCTATGCAGGTTTCTTTAGATTCCAACTTTTTTGATGATTTACCATCTCTTGTGAGCTAATGATTTTAATTTTTCTGTTTTGGTTTTAAGTTAATTGCTTAATTTATTATATGTATTTAAGTTATGTTTTATTCATTAACAAAATTTAAATTTTAGGCGAGAGACCATTTGGAAATTGGGGGTAAAGATGTGGGCTCTTTAATGAATGCGGATATTGGCACCGAGGTAATTTTGTTGTTCTCTAGAAATAATCTTTGATATAATTTTAATGTTTTAAATTTTTTGGATTTATTTGAAGATTGTTTGCATGCTTTAGGATTCATAAATTACTTTTGTACAAGTTGTAGCTTGGATCTTTGAGATCCTTTGGAGCCAAAGGGAAGGCTCTAGTGGAAAAAAGTGGTGGACATGCATTCAAAGAATTTGATGTACGACTTTTTTAATAATTGAATTGTATTTTTAGTATAAGTTTAATATTTTAGTATCTTGAATTTAGTTTAAAATTGTTTAAATAATTTATGATCTAGATTTATAATTTGTTTTTTTGTGTATTGTAGGTTGAGTTGAGTCCCAGGGAAGGTCCTAGTGGAAAATAGTGGAAAGATATTGGTTCAAATAGATAGTGGTTCAGACTTTATTGTTTTTGTTGATATATATATATTGTAGTTCAGACATGAAGGGTATTTATTTTTTGATTATATGTATACATGTACATTGAATTCACATGTGCATTAACTTTTTTTGGATTATATATGAGTACATGTTAATTATTTCTCGTTTGGTAAAATGTTTAAAATATGTTTTGAATGAATGTTTAAAATGTGTTTTGCATGAATGTTTAAAATGTCTTGATAGGTGCAATCTAAAGTTAGGAAATGTTGAATGATGAGAATGAATGTTATGGAAGAATGAAGGTTGGGAAAGAATGAATGGGAGGTGTTAGGAATGTTTAAAATGTTAATCTAAGTTAGGAAATGTTCAATGTTGAGAATGAATGTTATGGTAAGAATCAATGTTGGGAAAGAATGAATGGGAGGTGTTAGGAATGTTTAAAATGTTAATCTAAGTTAGGAAATGTTCAATGTTGAGAATGAATGTTCTGGTAAGAATCAATGTTGGGAAAAAAATGAATGGGAGGTGTTATGGAAAAAGAAATGTTGGGAAAGAATGAATGGGAGGTGTTATGGAAGAATGAATGTTTTCAATTTGTTATGTTGAGAATAAATGTTATGAAAATATTGTTATGATGAAACATTGAAACATTTGATAGGTGCAATTTAAAGTTTGGAAATGTTGAATTTGTAAAAAAATTTCATTCTGTTATGTTAAGAAATGTTATGAAAAGAATGAATGTTGAGAAAGTGTTGAACCATAAGAATGAAGGTTTAAAATGAAATAAAAAAAGGGATGGTAAAATGTAAAGAAATGAAATGATAGGAATTTTTGATAGAAAATGTACGAATTGTTTGATAAAAGTTTCAATTTTTTGGTAGTTTGATTCATATGTAATTTTTAAATTTTAATTAATGTTGTTGATATGTTTATTGTTTGATATGCATATGTAAATTTCAAAATTTAACTAATGTTTTTCATATGTTCATTGTTCCGGTACTTTGTAGTTCGTGAATTTCTAAATGTTGAAATCATGGCAAATGGGGATAATGATTTTTTGTTTTTTAATCACAAGTGAGGATTTCCGGATTGTGAAGCTTATGCTAAGTTAGAGCAATGAATTTTAGACAACAATTCGATGAATTTTTATCGATTTGTTGTAAATAATCATTGCTCTAATTTAGCATAAGCTTCACAATCCAGGAATTTTTGTTTGTGATTAAAAATCAAATGATTGTTATCTTCCTTTGCCATGATTTCAGTTATGTGAACTTACATGTGAGAGATATATTATTTTTGTGCAACAATCATATATTTAAAAATTATATAGATGAACAACTTGTTTTAAAAAATTCATTCAGATTATATTTATGGTGAAGTATATTAAAGAAACATGTTTGATGGATTAAAAGAATACAAAATTTAATAGGTTTTTTTGTGATTTTTCGTTGGCATCATCTATCAAAAGTAAAAATTCGGGGCGGAGTGGAGATAGCCACATCCGTTATCTCATCCCTTAGTGGTCTAATAGACATATCGAGACCCGAATAAAGTACTTTTGAATTTCCAAATTATATTTGAATTCATTTTTAAGCATGTTAAAGTACAACCATTTAAGCTCTTATGTTTGTTGTCATTCAAGAAAATATTCATAAAAACTCCATGAAAAAATATACTGTGCACAACAATTTTGATACATGGACAAAAAATATATTGCACACAACAATTGACATGGACAAAAATATAGATCAATTTATTTTTGACATGTAGTTAAAAACATCGCAATGGAATGCCATCTTCAACTATCCGTTCATGGTCACATATGGATAGTTTCCATTTTTTGGTTTTTAATTGTTTTTTTGATGGAACTTGTACCAACTTTATTCGAGATGCACATACTAAATGACTATACTGACAACATATAACATCGGGCTCATAATCTTGAAAGTAGACATAATTTTTAGTCATATGCGTCTGCAGATAAAAGTAGCCTTTTAAAATGATGGATCCTCTTTCGTATGTAAATCCGTTGTCGTTGTAGTCCTCCAATAACTTCATTTTTCCTTCAGTGCATCGCATCAAATAATATTTGACATTTTCATTGTTGTCTACAGGTGCAATCACAACGAAAACATCTCTTGCGCAAGTTATAATTGGTGTTAGCGTATTTAAATGAATTAAATTGACTATACTTATGGAGATGGACTAGAATGAACAATTAACTTAAAATTCAAGAACAAGTTTATTACCTTCTCTGACGAGATCTGAAATTCTATCGCCATCAGACGATATTGCTATTTCTTCTGATTCTAAATCTTCTACACTTGCCAGTGGCATTTTTCCTTTTGGATTAATCTCTGTGTGTCTCCAAGCTTTTACGTAGTTGTTTGTTATGTTTTCACAAACTTCTGTAGACTCAACATTTTCAATGCAAATATGACAAAAGCATGATTGTTTTCTACTGTCAAATGCAAACACGTTGTGAAATGATTTTGTTTGAATAGAGTGAAGATCTCTAGTCCCATGTATGGTGCTAGCGTCATATGGTATTGATCTATTTATATCTTGGATTCCAACAAGCCAAAAAAACCTACACAATAAATGATGAATCACTTTCAAAGAACAACTTTTAATGTTAGTGTACATGTACTTAAATGTTAGTACATACATTTTTTTAAGTTTCAAGAAATAATATAAATTAAAAAAATAGTGGACATACCTGCGCACATCTTTTGATTGTTGATTATAATCATGGCTTAGATTTAATTGACACCATTCGACAACCTCTGCAGCTGAATGAAATCGTGCAGAAGAATAGTTCATTTGCCATCTTCGAAGTGCTCTTTTCACGCATGCTCCTGCACCATCATGCTCACCTTTTCCATGCCCAGTTTCAAAGAAATTCCAGCGATGTTTAATGTTCAGCGCTTTATGAAGTCGACATAACCAAAAAAATGATCGTGAAGATTTAAATTGACCCGCACATCCATCAGACCATATCCAATGCTCATTGAATTTGACTTCGCATTTTTTAAGTGAGTCATAGAAAATATTTTCTATACAATGTTGAACAAAATGTGTATCGTGTGTACGATCATCGCTGATATAGAAGTGATATTCTTTAATCACATCTCGATTGTCACATGTGCTTTCAATGCCATCAACATCCTGTTGAGAATGTCTATATACAACATGGACAAATATCGAAACTTGGTCAGAGTGATAGTATTCACTCTGTATCTCTTTCTGTGCAGCAAATGTATAGTTTTCAGCAAAATCAACCACCGACAAAATTGTTCTGGGTGGAAAAATTTCACGAGACTGTTTGAATTGAAGATCTTGCCATCGTGCTCTATGTGAATGCTGGGTGTATTTATAAATTTCGCTTTCAAATTTTTTGAGAAAATCTGTGACGCATATCTTGTCTTCTAGCAAATCAATTCTTTTGGAATGTGAATCACTAGAACTTGTACTATAGTTGATGTATTCGTATCTCCTCCAATCAACATTTACATTTGACAACGATTGATCATTATCGATAGGATATTTATTGTGGAATAGCACCAAATTCCCACAATGATGACAATATTTTCCATTGACACATTTCTTTGAATAAAATACTTCATCGTGATTTCTCTCACATAAAATTTGAGATATGAATTCACGTATCGTCGACGGAGGTGGTGAATTTGTCCAAAACATTTTACCAAATTCAAGAAACGTGTCATAATATAACTGAAATTGCACATGATAACGGCAACAACATGTATCACGTATAGTTATAGGTCGAACATACCATGGTTTTTGTTGCACAAATGTAGTGATTGATATATTAATTCCACGATGATCTTCCTTGAATTTATTGAACAATTGTACTTGTGTCATGTCCATTATATGTTTTGGTTGGATTTCATATACATTTCGTGATATTCTTTTGCGTATCACATCTCTTGAATTTGGTGAAAATCGAGCATGTTTCAACCAATATTCTCATACAATATCTTTAACACGTGCTCCTAATCTATCTTTATAAGGTTGTCTACAAATAATTGCCCAACAAGCAAGTTCATTATTCTCATCTATTTGCATTCTGAATTTGCTATGTTTGTATAATGTCTTTCTTGATGTTCCAACTGCTTTTGCTAGTTCTATTGTCAAACGCTTTTGTTTAGTACTAGCTGAAAGAATTGCTATATGAATTGCTTTACGTGCAGCACTGATATCTTTCTTCCTGGATTTTCCAATTTTTTTTATTGCATCACCTATATTTTCCATCACATTTTGTTTCAATTTGAACTCTTTTGTCGCTTTGTGAATACCCAATAATGATGTAGCACCTTCTAACTTCTTGGACACTAATAAACATCTCAAAATTTGTGCTTGTCCTGCTATTGAGTAATCCTTGAGAACTTCATCATAAATTTTTGTAGCACGATATCGTGCAACATGTATTGGTAGTTTTTCTCCATATTTGTCGCAATCAATGTCTTCTAACATTTCATCATCAATAGTAAAAGTACCTATACATCAAGTTAAATTTAATTTTACATATATCAAAAAATAAAATTCATTATAAAAAAATGAATTTGAAAAATATATGATATATATACATACCAGGTCCAATTTCTGGATCTTGAACTTGATCTTCAATATTGACTTCATCGACATTAGCATGTAAATCACTATTTACATCTTCTACAATGTTCTTTTCAACTTCAATTTGTTTTTCTTGTACTCTATTTTCAATTTTAATCTCTTGAAAATTATCATGTAAATCTGTATTTATATCTTCAGTAGTTCTCTCTTCCGTTTCGGCAACCCTTTGTTTTTTGGCAATATATCTGAGTTTTTGTTTCTCTCTATTATTATCATCATCACGTTTACGATCAGATTTTCTTTGACGTTTTCTCTTATTGCCCATGGTTGTTTAATCTATAGATGATAAATTAAAGAATCATGTTACTTTATAGTAAAAATAAATAAATTAAGGTTTAAAAACATTTACGGAATTTATAAAAACATGAACTGAAATTTACTTTACCTTATAAAAAATTTGTAAGAGTATTTTGAAGAAGATTTCTTTGGAATTAACTTTCCTTTGAAAAAACTCTCTGAACAAAAATCTTCTTTGAAAAAAACCTTCTTGGAAAGAAATAAGAAACTCCTCGACAATAAATTACCTACCCATTGAAAAATAATAAAAACACCTTGTAAATAAATCTTTGTTGTAAAAATCATTGCAAAAAAACCTCTTTGAAAAATATCTACGAAAAAAGCCACTAGAAAAAAGTACTTTGAATAAAAACTTATTTGTAAACATATCTGGGAAAAAACCATTGTAAAGAAATAACTCTTTGAAAAAACCCATTTCAAAGAAATAAGAAGTACAAAACTACCTTACAAAAAATACATTGCAAAATACCTTAGCAATATAACTATTTGAAAAAACTCCTTTCAAATAAATAAGAAGTGCAAAACTACTTTGGAAAAAAATCATTTGCAAAATACCTTAACAAAACAACTATTTGAAAAAAAACTCTTTCAATTAAATAAGAAGTGCAAAACTACTTTGGAAAAAAACCATTTGTAAATTATTTTACCAAAACAACTCTTTGAAAAAATCTCTTTCAAAGAAACAAGAAGGAAAAATGCATTTTTTTTGCAAAAATACTTTCGAATACACATTTTTTAAATACAATCCTTGCAAAGAACCTCCTTGCAAACATGTCTAAGAAAAGAAATATTTTGAAAAAACTACTTGCAAATATGCCTTAAAAAAAAACACTTTCAATGTGTCTTTTGGAAAAAAGAAGAAAAAACATACTTTGTAAAAACCTTTTTTTGCAAAAAATGTCTTCTTTGCAAATATGCAATAAGAAAACAAATATTTTGAAAAAACTCCTTGCAAATATGTCTTAGAAAAAAATCACTTTCAATGTGCCTTTTGGAAAAAAGAAGAAGAAACATACTTTGTAAAAACCTCCTTTTGCAAAAAATGTCTTCTTTGCAAATATGCAATAAGAAAAGAAATATTTTGGAAAAACTCTTTCCAAATATGCCTTAGAAAAAAATACTCCTTCAATGGGCCTTTTGTAAAGAAGAAGAAGAAACATACCTTGTAAAAACCTCTTTTTGCAAAAAATGTCTCCTCCTTTCAAAATTAGTTTGACAAAAAAATGCGAAGTTAAAACATGCGAAAATAATGAATTAACTTTAGGTTTATTTATATGAGTATAAAAAACTACCTTCTTTTTTTTTTTTTTTTTTCGGCCGACGAGATTTTTTTCCATTTAATTATTCAGCCAAATAACCTTCGCCATAATTCACGGCGCCGTTATGGAAAAACGTTATTTGGCCGAATAATTATTCGGCCGAATAATTATTTCGGTCGAATAATCTCTGAAACATGAAAGATTCAGATCTCTGTAGAATTTTCAGGTTTCTCCATTTTAAAAGGGGAAAACCACCTCTTTCACAACAAAACGAATGTCGGACTTCATACCAGTAGATTCATCATTGAATCTACTTTACGAGGGTATAAATTTTGTTGTATATAGATAAGAACTGATATTTTTTAAGTTTTATTTTCGTAACATGTGTCGAGTTATGATTCAGCTCTTTAAAAAAACGACGAAAAGAAAAATCCATAACTTTGAAAATACAACACCAAAAAAATCGAAAAAAATGTGGGACTCTTCATTGGCGTGTCTACTTCAAAAGGGTGTTCGTATATTTTTTGCTTTTATAGCGGATTGAGAGAAAAGTGGTGCAACAAAAAAGTTGTTGAAAATCGACTGAGTTTCCCCATTGATCGACTTTAAAAAAATATAATAATTAGTATATAGATCCATTGGATGCAAACTTATAGTCAGGCACTAGTACATTGTGTGTAGATTGTCGTAGCATTTTCTGTTTTTGCAAAACACAAGTCTAACAACGATTTTAGTGGTGCAACAAATCATAACTCTTTTGTAGTCTTTTCATTTTATAAGAACACACTGTCAAACTTTTACGAAATCGACATATCAAATCTTAATAAAAAAAATTGAAAAAATGACTGTACAACGTGGTAGGTAGGGAACGGACTGTAATTTCACAAGTATGATTTTCAGAGGCCGTAATTGAACCAGTTACACGTGGCACTCCATACACGTTCGCTCTCCTATTTTATCCCATAAATAAGTCACATTGCGACACTTGGCATAACTCTCTCTCAGAGAATCCATTTGAGGTAGGACCTCTGGGGTTGGAAAGATAACATGTTGGGATACAACAAGAAGAATTTTCAGACCTTGTAGATCTGAAATTTTGGATTTACATCAGGAATAATCAGGTGCATATTTCTGTCAAAACAGAACTGGATTTTGAGCACCTTCATTCATGGCTTCAGGAATTTAGGGTTTTAGAGAAAGTTGGAATTTTCGTAATCGGAGACCACGGCTAGATGCTCCTCATAAAAATCAAAATTTAAAGACCAAGATCAAATTTTTTGGTTGGGAAGAAGGTCGGGCTTGATCACACCCTAGTTCGAGACTTTGATCGGAAAGGTTGAAAATTAGGGATTCTGCAAAAATGGGAATTTTTTAAATCTATGACCATAGCTGGAAGCTCCTTGGAAAAATTGAAGTTTAGAGATTTGGATGAAACTATTTGGTTGGGTGAATCTCTGGGAAACTCAAACTCTAATTCAGGGTCATCCCTAGTGAATCTGGAAGATTGAAAAACAAATTTGAGGGGTGAAACTTTGCAGTTTTCAAATTTTGAGTATACCAGGTTGATCAGCTCATCAAGGCGCATATTTCTATCCCTCCAGAAGTTTGAAATTCAAAGTTTGAAGTTTTAGGGTTTCTATGACAAACCTTAATCCAGCTCCAGATCTAGTTTCTGCAATACAAGTGGATTGGTTTAATCCTAGAAGAGAATGGATTGGTCACCTGCATAAGTGGATTGGGTTAATCCTTGATTTGATTTATCACATCATTGTTTTTTAATTATTGTACGTTTTCATTTTCATTTATGTTATATCTAACCAATTATTTAATTGAATTTCCATTTCCTTGCATGAATCTTCTAAGAATACATAATTTATTTATTTTTAAATAATAATTAAATGTCTTAAACAAAATATTATATCACAATGGGATTGCTTCTTACATTACTAAGTTTTTACACATGTGATTTATCTTATGCTTTTACATATTTTTGTGCTCTATTTTATGGGATTGCTTTTTACATTACTAAGTTTTTACACATGTGATTTATCTTATGTTTTTACATATTTTTGTGATTTATCTTATGTTTTTACATATTTTTGTGCTTTATTTTATGTTTTGTATATATTTTTGTTCTCTATCTTAAAGTATTAAGTATTGATATGGTATGTAATTTTCTTTTATTAAAATCATCATTTACATATTATTTATATAGTTTTTATTGATAAATATGTTTTGATTTTTCTTGTGGATATTTTTCATAAGAAGATAATTGTTTGGAAGTATTTTTAATGTTAGGACCAAAATGAAGAATGTGCCATCACATTTTTATGGTCATTAATAAATATGTTTTATCTTTGATTATATTTTCTTACTAATGTCATTGTAGGAGGGAGAAGTGTAATTCCATACAAATTTAGAGTTCCATAAATATTAACAAAGTTCAAATGTTAAGTAGAATTTTTTAGAATTTTTTTTAAAGCTATATATATAAATCATAGAGTTTTTATTCAAAACTTTATCAAATAAGCATTAATTTATTTATTATTAGTCATTTCATTAGTTCTATGTAAAACAATTGTAATTATATGATTAAATATAAACTAATTATAATATTTTAACAACTTATAAATTAATTATAAAATTCTTATAATTCTAATTATAAGATTTTAACAACTATTTTGATAATTACTTCGTAAAAAAGTTTTAATTATATTTTACATAAAACAATATTAACTTATTTATTATCACTTATATGAGTAGTAATTATATTTTAGATAAAACAATATTAGTTTAATTATTATGAGTATACTCTCTAATACATGTGGCCATAAACCATTCCCTGAAGTCTCCAACCCAATAAGCAGTAATTGTTTCTCATTCCTTATCATTGAACAATTGAAATTAGAATTTTAACATTTTTTTTATAAAAGTGATGAAAATGTTTATATTTTAAACTGGATAAACCATAAACAAGGCTTGGATAAAGCGTATACCTCATTACACGATGCAACATGCTCCCGTGCACGTGGCGCACACATTGCACAAACATCTTCATATTTTCGTAAAGAATGCCACATTGTCTATATATTTTCTTCTTTAATGATATAATAACACACAGTTGGAAATGGTTATAAGAAATGGAGGGAAATGGTGAGCTTTCAAACTAATTTTCTGTTCGGAATGGGAGATCCCTATAGAACGAGGAGAACTTTCTATAGCTATTGCCACTAAATCAAACGAATTCATGTTGAACAGGACATTTATATCGAATTTACTATAGAATTACGGTTTTTTTTTCTGGGTGATCAATCACGTAAAGGGTGACCAAGGGTTCTTAGGAATGTAGCATTGAAATCTGAACATAGTCAATAGATTTAAAAAATAGAGTGATCGAATTTACTATAGAATTAGGGTTTTTTTGGGTGATCAATCACGTAAAGGGTGACCAAGGGTTCTTAGGAATGTAGCATTGAAATCTGAACATCATCAATAGATTTAAAAAATAGAGTGACATAGGTATAATAATGGTGAATAAACTGCCCAAAGTTAGAACAACTCAAACAAGAACAGCTGATAAGCCACCACAATCAGGAGCAGTAGCAGCTATTGCGTCAAATCAAACCATAGCATATATTAGCATTCCCTGTTCAGTGGTTTTACAAGTTTGGATATGTTTAATTAATTACTTGATATACATTTATGGAATCATATTTTTTTGTCAAAGATACATTTCTATAATGCATAGATAAAGCCTAGATGTTTTTTAAAATACAAAAACATGTAGAAAAAATAGCACTTAAAATATCTTGAATTTCAAATTCCACCAATGCTAAACCCATAATCCTATACAATTATTTTCCCACATAACCAATGTATCTAATACAATATTGTCAATAATGATTCATGCTATACTACCATCCAATTTTAGTTCCTACTATACCTTCAATATTGTATCCTCTTTCGAGAAATTATTTTAAACATAACCAATGTGTCTAATACAATATTGTCAATAATGATTCATGCCATACTACCATCCAATTTTAGTTCCTACTATGCCTTCAATATTGTATCCTCTTTCGAGAAATTATTTTAAATATTGAGAGCCTCCACGATATTAGAATGGGTTTACATAATTAATTTGCGTACAATTTTACTCAATAGATAAAACATCTGAAACCCATTGCAATAAAAATTTGAAATGTCATCAAAAGTGCTCATTTCCCACTTTAAACATTCCTTATTAACCATAACTGAGATACACCAATATACAAAATGATAGAACTAAGAATGATAACCACTACTTCAAATTGTTATAAGAGTTGTATTCAATCTTAAGCTCCACACATAAAGGCAAGTCATCAAAAAATAATTTATTTAATCTTCCCATTCTTTAAAAAGATTGTAGGTATATACTAATTTCTTTATATATCATAGTATAGTATAGCCTTTGTGTAATATCTCAAAACTCTTGTAAATTATTTTTAGTTTTCTTTGCGTAGGGTAAATTTCAATAGTAAATATTCACAGTATCTCAATTAGTATCATGAGGCATTGATGTTGCTCACACAAGATAAAAAGGCTGTGACATTGTAAGAGAAAAGTAAAACAATTTTACATGGAAATTAAATGCCATGGGTTGAGCTCAACAAAATATTTAACCTTTAAAATTAGCCATACTCTACTTAATATGGGGAATTGTTTAACAACCCAAGAAGTGGGAAAAGAGGAAGATAGAAGGTATGAGGTATGAACTCTTGTGAAAACTTATTTAGGAAAAGAAAAAGAAACCAGGCATATTGTTATGAGCACTCGAAGGTATCGAGGTGTTAGGAATGACCAAGAAGTTTTCCTTCACAAAATCAGCTAAGGGGTGGAAACTAAGAAAATCATTAGTTGGCCTATACTTGGGACGTTTGTGGACATATCCTAGTTGATTTCCAAGTCAGCAATGTTTTCTATAATGGATAAGTTATCTATCTGTTCCTACAAAGTTTGCGATGTAGGCACAACCTTGTAACATCCCCTTCAGGCAATCCGATGATCGGTAAGGGACATTAACCAAATTCGGTCTCTCAAATTTCACCGCCAATGCCATAATACGAATTTCAATGTATAAAATGTGTGTAGAAACCTAAAATAACCATACAAAGCATAATTGAACTCTATCTACACACATCTAGCATGCAAATACAAGCATAAACATGATATCCATTATATAAAACCATTTCAGATTCAAATGCATGCGAATATTTTTCTTTATCCAATGCAAATCCAAGAAACTGACTATGCCAAAGCGATTTTCCACCCAAGCATAGGCACGTTGTCTAGCATATGCACCTGCTGCTGGGAGGCCACCCCCAAGATAGGCTATGAGGCCACCAGGAAGAAGGAAACACCTATAGGATTCTCTTTCTCATTCCACAACCCATTCTGCTCTCTATACTTATCTAAATTCTCATACAATATGGGTCTCACTCATCCCTCACATCCTTGGCTTCCACAATACCTACCCCACAAAACACCCTTCTTGGCTCAGGCATCCCCTTCACTGATCCACATTTATCTTGGGAGATCCATCTTGCCATGTGCATCTAGTGTTGGTTGTGGAGCCTAATCTTCCAGTCTCATAGATGATATTGGCTCAGCCGTGCACCCCGGAGGATTGTACACTCATTTTGCATTTTTTGGGGTTCGGGGGAAATGCCGCCTGAGTCATGGGGGTGCGAGGGTGGAGCCTCCACAAACGGGGGTAGCGCCCCCAAGAAAAAATTTTGGGCTATTTTCGCCAGCTGTTTACGGGCCCATGGTTTTGGGTATCCCGTGGTATTTTCCCATTGTATTTTCCCTATAAAATAAAGACATTGTAATATGGATAGGGTTCAGGTATTAGGTTTTATGCATTGTAAAGATGTCTGAGATCATGAAGAGAGACTCTGAGACAGTGAAGAGGAAGTGCAGCGGTTGTGTTGCAGGTTGTATCCCTTCACTTTGTTGGATGGTATAATAATATGGATTGGAAACTTTAGTGTGGACATTGCCCATGTTGGGTGAACCACGATACATCTGTGTCTCTCTTGTAATGTGTATGTGTGATTATATTTTCATTTCTGTTTATTGTTATTGCTCTGCGATCTTGTTTTTCTAACAATTGGTATCAGAGCCGAAGGTCTATTTGGCAGATAAACACGTAGGAAGCTAGGGTTTTTGGTTCGAGTGGGAGCAATGGCAGAAGAAGGAAAGTTTAAGGTCAAGAAGTTTAACAGCCAAAACTTCCAGTTATTGAAGATGCAAATGGAGGACTATCTATACCAGAAGGATCTATTCCTACCATTGGGAGGAAGAGCAAAGCGGCCGGCAGCTATGAAGGACGAAGAATGGGAGGTTCTTGACAGAAAGGCACTGAGAACAATACGGTTGTCCCTGGCTTCGTTGATGGCTTTCAATATCTAAAAAGAAACGGCAATGAAGGGTTTAATGAGTGCACTGGGTAAGCTGTATGAAAAACCCTCGGCCTCCAACAAGGTATTTCTAATGAAGCATTTATTTAATATGAAGATGTCTGAAGGTGGATCTGTTACTGATCATTTAAATGAGTTTAATACGGTTACAAATCAACTAAGTTCTGTAAGTGTGAACTTTGATGACGAGGTTAGGGATCTTTTAATCTTGTGTTCATTGTCAGAAAGCTAGAATAGCTTGGTCATGGCTGTAAGTAACTCTATCTCTGGTTCAAATAGCTTGAAATTTGATGATGTTATTGGTGTTATTCTTAGCGAGGAAATGCGAAGAAAAAGTACAGGTGAGACATCAGGTCATGCGTTAACCATGGAGACCAGGGGAATACAAAAGGAGAGAGGAAAGAGCCAAGGTAATCATGGCAAGTCTAAAACGGGCATATCCAATTCCAGAATGAGAAAAATAGAGTGCTAGAACTGTGGAAAGAAAGGACATCTGAAGAAAGACTACAGATCTCTAAAGAAGAAAGGAGATGCACAGCAGGAAACTACCTAGGAAGCAAATGTAGCAGGTGATGTGTTACAATATGCTTTGATACTTTCATTAGATAATACTAGTGATTATTGGGTAGTAGATTCAGGGGCTTCATGTCATGCTACACCCCATAGGAAATATTTTCATGATTATGTTCTAGGCGATTTTGGACATGTTTTATTGGGTGATGATGAGCCATGTAAAAATGTTGGAATGGGTAAGGTATAGATAAAATTTAAGAATGGAATTGATTGGATGTTGAAAGATGTTAGGCATATTCTTGCTATGAAAAGAAATCTGATCTCAACAGGGCAGTTGGGAGATGGTGGCTGTCTATCTACATTTGGAGAAAAGTGGTGGAAGATCACTAAAGGATCAATGGTGATAGAAAAATGAGACAGGGTAGGTATGTTGTATTTATGTCCTCATAATACTGACCATTCTATCTCTTTAGCTTCCACATGAACAAATACAACATTGTGGCATCATAGGCTTGGCCACATGAGTGAGAAGGGGATGAAGATTCTCCACTCAAGGAAGTTGCTGCCAGATTTGAAGCAAGTAAGTTTGGAATTCTGTGAGAACTGTGTTTATGGAAAACATAAGAGAGTCATATTTCTCAGGGTTGGGAAACAGAAGAAGAATGAAAAGTTAGAGCTTGTGCATACAGATGTATGGGGATCGGCTCAGGTACAATCTCTTGGTGGCTCTCATTATTATGTTACATTTATTGATGATGCAACTAGGAAAACTCGGGTTTATTGCATTCTACAGAAATCTGATGTGTTTGCTACTTTTAAGAAGTGGAAAGCTTTGGTTGAGAATGAGATAGGAAAAAGGTTTAAGTGTCTCTGATATGACAATGGAGGTGAGTACTACGGCAAAGAGTTTGATAATTACTATTCATACCATGGGATTCATAGAGAGAAGACAATCCCAATAACACCACAAGAAAATGGTGTGTCAGAAAGGATGAATAGAATGATCATGGAGCGTGCTAGGTGTATGAGATTGCATGCAGGGTTGCCCTTACAGTTTTGGGCAGGTGCTGTAAATACTACTGTTTATTTAATAAACAGAGGGCCTTCAAGTGCTTTGGATGGTGGTATTCCAGAGGAGGCATGGACAGGTAAAAAGGTAAACTACTCATTTCTGATAACATGTGGTTGTGAATCATTTGTCCATATTGATAAAGAAAATAGAACAAAGCTTGAAGCTAAATCCAAGAAATGCAGCTTTATTGGATATGGGGTTGATGATTTTGGTTATCATTTATGGGATTATGGAAATCACAAAATCATTAGAAGTAGAGATGTCATATTCAATGAAAAGGTTATGTATAAAGATCAGTTGCAGGGAAAGAAACAATAAAAGGAAAACACAAAGTACACAGTACTTGATGAAATTGAAGAAAATGAAGTTCCAAAGGTTCTAGAAAATCAAGAACAGCAGCAAGTACCTGAAACTCCTGCAAGTGTAAGAAGATCTACCAGGTTAAGTAGACTCCTTGAACGATACTCTCCTTTGATGTATTATTTATTGATGACTGATGCTGGTGAACTAGAATGTTATGAAGAAGTAATGCAGGTAGAAACTTGGAAGAAGTGGGAGCAAGGCATGAATGAGGAGATGGACTCATTGGTAGGAAACTAGACTTGGGATTTGGTTTAGTTTCCTGCTGGTAAAAGAGCATTGTAGAACAAATGGATTTACAGGTTGAAGGAAGAAGAAGGAGGTAAGAAGTGGTATAAGGCCCGACTTGTTGTAAAGGTGTTTGCACAGAAGAAACGTATAGATTTTGATGAAATATTTTCTCCTGTTGTTAAGATGACTTCAATTAGGACTATCTTAAGTCTAATGGCAATAGAAGATTTGCATCTTGAAAAGTTAGATGTAAAAGCAGCCTTTCTCCATCGGGATTTGGAGGAAGAGATATATATGCAGCAACCATAAGGGTATGAGGTCAAAGGTAAGGAGAACTTGGTATGCAGGTTGAAAAAGAGCTTGTATGGCTTGATGCAAGCTCCAAGTCAGTGGTATTTAAAATTTGACAGGTTTATGACATAACAAGGTTATGAAGTTATATTATCTTATTATTGGGTCTAACATGCAGGATATAAATTTACTCAAAAGGAAGTTAGCTAATTCATTTGCGATGAAGGATTTGGGTTCTGCAAAGCAAATCCTTGGTATGAGAATAACAAGAGACAGGAAAAATTGCAAATTGACATTGTCTCATGGTGAGTACATACAAAAGGTGTTGGAGAGGTTCAGAATGCAGAATGCAAAACCAGTTAGTACACCTTTGGCCATCCATTTCAGTCTAAGTAAGGAAATGTATCCCAAGACACAGGAAGAGATAGATTACATGTCTAAGATTCCCTATCAATCAGCAGTTGGCAGATTGATGTATGCCATGGTGTGTACAAGACCTGATATTGCACATGTAGTGGGAGTTGTGAGCAGATATATGAACAATCCAAGTAAAGAGCATTGGAAGGCAGTACAGTGGATTCTTAGGTATTTGAAAGGTACTACCACTCAGGAATTATATTTTGGATGTTCAGATACTGTTCTACAGGGATATGTTGATGCATATATGACAACTGACAAGGATAGCAGAAGGAGCACCACAGGGTATGTGTTTACTCTAGGTGGAACAATAGTAAGCTGGATTTTGAAACTGCAGAAGGTTGTTGCACTTTCAACAACGGAAGTAGAGTATGTTGATATTACAGAGGCTAGTAAAGAGATGATTTGGTTGCAGAGGTTTATGGAGGAAGTGGGTAAGAAGCAGAAGGATAACAAATTGTATAGTGACATCCATAGTGCCATTCATCTTGCAAAGAAATCAACATTCCATTCCAAGACAAAACATATACAACTCAAGTACCATTTCATATGCTCTGTTCTGGAAGATGAACTATTGAAGCTGGAAAAGATACATACTAGCCAGAATCCCGCAGACATGTTCAGAAAGGTAGTGACCAGAGAGAAAATGAGTTTGTCACCTACCCAATTTTTTAGAATAATTATTTTCTACTATTATCCTTTTTGCAAAAATACTTTGTTTTAAATTATAATTACAAGTTTGTAATTATGACCAAGTAAGTCAAAAATGAATGTAATGACTTATTATTATTATTTAATAAATAAAAATGGGAGACAAACACTCAAGAAAGCTGTTACAAGAGTGTCCACTGGCCCACTAGGAGGAATGGAAGCTGCTGGAAGTGGGACAGATGGCATCATTTGCACTCTACCATTAGTTGTTGGTATGGAACAACCCCCCCCAATTTTGTGGCACTTCCCCCTTTAGGTGGAGGGAGGTGAGCAGGTAGCTCACTAATGACCAATTAATTACAAAAGACCTAAGCATCCTATAAAGGGAAATTCGAATTGAGCAGGAAGCTCTTACAATGTTTTCTGCAGAAACATTCCTCATGCTCATCAAATGATGGCTGAGAGATTAGAATAGGGGAGGTTGTGGAGAGTGCAAGTATAAGTCTGCAAATGTTATGAGAAGGACAGACCAGAGGTGCTGGTGCTGATCCCATTGATTACTAAGCCTGTAAGGCTAGATATATATATTTTCTTGCTGTTGCAAGTAGAAGTCCTAAGCTATAGAACCTTCTTCCTCCTAGTGGATCAGTGGATAGGCTCGGGGGTCCTAAGGCAGACATCTTGGCTGCTTGGGAGCAGGTTGGGTGGAACAGGTTTCTTAAGTAATTTGTTCCTCCCATCACACTCAGGTTATATTATTTTGTGTTTTATTTTTCAATCATATGAATGCTCTCAGAAAATCGCTTAGTATTGTTATTTAATAATCAATAGTAGAAAACGTCAGATCCTAATTAATTTAGATTTGCTGAACTGATAAAATGACTCCTCTGCATTTTCCCCCATGCGTGGAGTTGCCTCGTACTCCAGTACAGAGAGGTAGAATTAAATCTGCCCAGTTAAAAGTGAAACCTAGCATGCATCTAAATATCTAAACCAAATACCACCCATGCACAAACCTATGTTTATCATGCATCTTATATTTTAGCAGCTCTAGATTAGATCCGTGCATGTAATGTTTTTACTGTTCAAATCTGTATGTTGAACTACCTACCAGAAACTAGTCATAGTAATAGGTTCTTTTCTTATTTCTGAAGGTGAACATTGTGTTAACAACTAAGGTTACTAATCTTTAATAATTTCTTCAAAGAAAATAACTCCATGCATTCTGTTTAACCATATTCCCACTTTACTATTTTCTTGTGGTTTTTAGAATCTGATCGACCTTATAGAAAATATTGTCTTCACTATATTATCTTGTATAGAAAGAAAGAAAGATGCTGTGTTAACTTATCCCTTCATCAGAAGTCCAAAATTCGACGAATACAGGAACATATAGAATAGAAAAACTATTATATTCAGAAGCATTCAAATTAACTGACGAATGCACTGTCATTTTCTCTTTTTCTGGATTATCAATTGCATGTGATAGAATTTACATCACAAAATACCAAGTTATTAAAAGCAAGGACAAACATAGAATTATTGAATTGACAAATTAAATTACAGTATCTCTACACCCAAACTGGGGTTAACATGTTCTCATTACATTATTATTTATAAACATTTAACAGCTACAAAATCAAGTGTTTTCATTACCATAGACAATCTAACTGTAGAATCAAGAGTTAATATTCTTGTTCCTTTAAAACATCGTTATAGACAAGCAGATTTCATTCACATCGATAGGCTAGGGTTTAGCATTATCATAGTTGTATTCAAACAAAACCAATACCCTTTCATTATCGGCTTATAGCCACTGTTTAATTAAAACAACTTAGACATTTCCTTCATTCCTTGGATCATAGTTCAAGAATGAGGAGATCGAAACACCATACGTAGACATGAAAACCCTGAATATCTTAAACAGGCTTTTAGATACAGATACAAAAACGAGAAGTTCAAATCACCAAACATAGCCATTAAACATTAGATAACTATCATTTCCATTTAAATTAGCAGTGGTTGGACCCTACGGTTGCCACATTCTTTTTCTGAAGGTTCCATTCGAAATCCCATGCTATTTACACACACTACTAATGCCGAAGCAAAATTGCAGTCAATGTATCTTCTTTTTTTTCATCAACCCAGAAGTACCAAAACGATAGACATAAAACATAAAGCTGTAAGACTCTTGCAAACACGAGGGTTCAACCCTACCAAACTCGTCGAGCCCAAGAATGGCCGACCATATATTTTAAAACATTTACATCACCTACTCTATCAACAAAACTTAAAACTGTAATTTTCCCAATTGCTGCAAGCGAGACAAAAGCCACTGCTGCGAAGGCATGCTACCAACGCTTGCTCATCAAGTCCGATTCCAGGAGAGCCACTAAGGAGGGATCGCTTTAGTTCTTTTCCCCATCAACTGTTCCAGCACCCTGTTGCTCGCCGAGGGTTACCTGCCAACAACCATACACTAAGTTAAGTATCGAATCATGAGGTAGTAATGCATGTAACAAAAGATCATTTGAAAACCCTTGCAGCGTTATGATACCTGAGTCGTGACAGAGATTTGACGAAGCCAGCATCCATCCACTGTGAAGGATAAGCACTCAGTTCGAAGGCCATGATGAGGGATACCTCCCGAAAAACTCACAACTTCTTCAAGAACCCTAGACTTGCAAGTTACTGCAACGCCACAACAGAAGCACTCATCCCACCTGTATATTGCTACACAAATCGTTTCCAGACTTGGCTTCCACGGTTAACAATTACTCATAGACCAAAGGTTGCTACCGGTCTCAAGATCGAGCGCGAGGGAGGCTAGAAAAACATTGAAACCCTAAGTGCCTCTCGGCTGGTTGGCCTCACCTCCCAAACCCTACCACCGAACAATGACTAAGAACGTTACAAGAATCCATAAGTTATGCTAGGGTTCAACTCATGCCAATACACAACGATCAATGCCAGAGACCATGTGAAGAGATATAACATACCCAACATGTGGTAACTAGGGTTATTACATCCACCATGTGGGGGTCGGCCCTGGGTTTATATTTTAGGGGTTATTAGACATCTTCAGGAGAGGTCGGCCCGATTAGGTATTTTTGGTCAATCGGGAACTAGTATAAATAGAGGAGGAGAGCTCCTCATTTGACACACTTCCACAACTCAGAAAGTGGCACACTTGTGTCTGGGAGGTCTGCATGTGAGGTAGAGAACAAGGAAAAGTCTTGCAGCACATCTTGTATTTTGGTTGATCATCTTATTGAGGAAAGCTTTGTTGGGTTTTCTACCCCATGAGGGTTTCCCAGGGTAAATTCTGTGTCTATCTTGTGATTATGTTTCTTTTAGTGATCTTGCTAGTTTATTTGGTTTAAAATTAACATGGTATCAGAGCTAGCCTGAATAGAACATATTTCACAAGGTGAAATCATATTTTTCTCTCTCTCCCAAAATCAGGGTTTATTCAAAAGTTAGTATTTTCGGATTCTGGTTGCATGGATGAATAGCCCTTCTAAAGATCTATCTTTTGAGCCTTGGATCGAGGTTTTTGGTTGGTAGAACTCCGGGAAAGTCAAACCCTAGTTTTACCAAAAGTGCGATAAACCAGAAATTCTGTTGCAGATCTGGAAAACTGAAAAGTTAAAGTTTTCGGGTAAGTACTACTCTATCTCTTATCTCTTGGACTCCCCCAAGAGAATATGGCTCCAAACACTAAGCTTGAAGACAAGCTAGAAGGTATAGAGAATTTCCAGGCATGGAAATACAGAATTGGTCTCATTCTTGAAGAAAATGATCTTGCTCATTATATCAAGGATGAAGTTGCAGAACCTGAAGGAGATGAAGCCAAAGAGAAGCATAGGAAGGATTTGATTAGGGAAAAGAGAATCATAGCTGATTCTATTAAAGACCACTTGATTACCCAAGTGGCTTCCAAGAAGACTCCAAAGGAAATGTATGATTCCCTAGGAAGAATGAATGAAGGAAAGAACATCAATAGGAAGATGAGCCTAACAAATCAGTTGAAGAGTACCAAGATGCACAAAGGAGAATCCATTCAAGACTACTTCTCAAGGGTCTCCCAAATCAAGGAGAAACTAGATGCAATTGGTGATACTCTTGATGAAGATGAACTTGTAATGACAGCTCTAAATGGTCTCACTAGACCTTGGGAGTCATTTATACAAACTATGTTTGCCAGAAAAGAAAGTATGAAGTTTGATGTAGTTTGGGAGGATTGTGTACAAGAAGAGGCTAGGGTTGCAAACAAAGAAGCCTTGCTCAAAGAAGATGACCAAGCCTTGGCCACCCACACCAAGAGAAGAAGGAATCAATCCTACTCCAAAAGGAATAGTCACAAGGAGTCTCATTCTCCACTTAGATTTCAAAAGAAAAGAGGATCTAATCAAAGAAGAGATTACTCCCCATTCTAATGTTTTGCTTGTCACAAAATAGGACACATTGCTAGAGATTGTCCCCTAAAGAAGAAAAAGGGCTCTCATTACAAAAGACATCAAGCACATCTTGCAGAAGATGATAGTGAAGAAGAAGTGGAAGAGGAAGAAAGGCCTCACAATAAAAGACCTAGAAGAGAAGAAGAAGAAGAAAGGACCCTCTTCAAGAGAAGATCTAGGAGAAATGAAGAAGAAGATGCAGAAGAATATGTTCTATTCTCCGCACTATCCGGATCTATAACTCCTGGAGAAGATACATGGCTTATTGATAGTGGTGCTTCAAAACACATGACAAGTCAGAAAAAGACTCTCTCAAGTCTTGAAGGAAAGACCTCTCCACAAAAGGTATCTCTAGGAGATAACTATCAATATCCCATCAAAGGAATTGGTGAAGCAAGCTACAAGCTTGATTCTGGTACCTCCATGAAAATGAAAGAAATATTGTATGTACCAGGATTGAAGAAGAACTTGTTATCTATCCCAGCATTGGATAAGAAAGGCTATAGGGTTGCATTCATTGATGGACAAGTATTAATGTGGTCCAAAGGAAAATCTATCAAGGATGCAATTATCATTGGTGAAGAAGAAGGAGGTTTGTGCAAGCTTAAGGGCCATCCAGAAGCTGCACTTGTACATGAAACCATTAGCCCAAGTGAGCTATGGCATAGGAGACTTGCTCACATTAACTACAAGGCACTACCTTATGTAAGCAAGGTAGTTATAGGTTTGCAAGATTTAAAAATTGATCATGATGGCACATGCAAGGGATGTGCAAAAGGGAAGAATATCAAGAACCCCTTTCTTAGGAGTGAAACAAAGACTAAAAGTACCTTGGAGTTAATACACTTTGATGTATGTGGAACAATGCCTTCCACATATTTGAGTGGATATGAATACTATGTTACATTCATTGATGACTATTCAAGGAAAACTTGGATATTCTTTCTAAAAGGTAAGAATGAAGTCTTTGGAAAATTCAAGGAGTTCAAGGCCTTCATAGCAAATCTCTCAGAAAAGAAAATCAAAATTATCAGAACAGATAATGGTGGAGAATATACTTCAAAGGAATTTGAAGACTTTTGTAGAGAAGCTGGAATCAAGAGGGAACTACCCACTCCCTACAATCCCCAACAAAATGGGGTTGCTGAGAGAAAGAATAGAACTATCATGGAAGCTCTAAAGACTATGATACATGATCAAGATCTTCCCATGTATCTATGGGTTGAAGCAGCCATGACAGCTGTCTATGTACAAAATAGACTTTCTCATAGTGCTCTTGAATTTAAGACTCCAGAAGAAGTGTTCACAGGAAAGAAGCCTGAGGTAAGTCATCTCAAAATATTTCGAAAAGATAACCAGGTTGGGTCGCTCTGGTAAGAAATGAATATTTGTTGGATATTGTGAAACATCCAAAGCTTTCAGAATTTACATACCTGGTTTTCATCATATGGAGATAAGTAGAGATGTAACATTTGATGAAGAAGCAGCTATCAAGAAATCTAGAAAGTGTCAACTTGAAGAAGTCTATGAAGAAGATACACCTCCTAGAGTCACAAAAGTTGTTCCCATCCCTGAAGATGATACACCAGAAGACCATGATATGATAGAACCTCAAGAACCCCCCATTACAAATCTATATAGAAAAAGAAAACCAGCATGGGCTAGAGACATTATTCAAGGAGCTGAAAAATATGGAGCTCCTGAAGGTTCTACTAGAGAAAGGAAGAAACCCAAGTTAGTATCCAACTATGTGGCCTTAATGTGTGATCTTGTGGATCATCAGCCCACCAGCTATGAGGAGGCAACTCAGAAGAAAGAGTGGGTATAAGCTATGATAGAAGAGTACCAGTCAATAATGAAGAATGATGTTTGGGATATAGTTCCCAAACCAAAGGATATAAGTGTGGTTTCTTCCAAATGGATATTCAAGATAAAACATGCTGCATATGGTAGCATTGAAAAATATAAGGGAAGATTTGTAGCCAGAGGATTCTCTCAAAAGGAGGGAATAGACTATGAAGAAACATTTGCACCAGTGGCTAGGTACATATCAACTAGAACTATCATGGCACTTGCATCTATGATGAAGTGGAAATTACACCAGATGGATGTTAAAACAGCCTTCCTGAATGGTGTCATTGAAGAAGAAGTGTACATAGAACAACCTCAAGGATTTGAGGTTAAAGATAAAAGAACACATGTATGCAAGCTGAAAAAGGCTTTGTATGGATTGAAGCAAGCTCCCAAAGCTTGGTACGGAAGGATTGACAGTTTCTTAACAAGCATGGGCTTTACCAAGAGTAATGCTGATCCAAATATTTATCTCAAAGTTATGGATGATGAACCTGTTATATTACTATTGTATGTATATGATCTATTTCTAACAGGAAATGAGAATCAAATTATCGAATGCAAGAAGAAGCTTTCTTCAGAATTTGAGATGAAGGATCTCGGATTAATGCACTAATTCTTAGGTCTAGAAGTATGGCAAGAACCAAAAGGAATCTTTCTAAATGAAGGTAAGTATGCTGTGGAGATTTTGAAAAGATTTGATATGTTGGAGTGTAAGGCCATGGCCACTCCCATTGACTCCAACTTGAAGCTATTAGTTAATGACTCATTTGAATTAGTGGATATAACTCTATATAGACAAATCATTGGGTCATTGATGTATTTAACAAATACCAGACCAGATATATGCTTTGATGTAAATACCCTGAGTCAATATATAGTAGAACCAAGGAAGGTTGACCTAATAGCTGCAAAGCATGTAATGAGGTATCTAAAAGGTACATTAGATTTTGGTATTTACTACCTTAGAAATCATGAACCCAGATTACATGGTTACTCAGATTTCGATTGGGAAGGAAGTGTTTCAGACAGGAAGAGTACATCAGGTGGATGTTATGGACTTGGATTTGCCATGATCTTTTGGTTTAGCAAGAAACAATCCAGTGTCGCTCTCAGTACCGCGGAAGCAGAATATATAGCTGCCTACTCTGCCAGTTGTGAAACAATATGGATTCGGAAACTATTATCTGGAGTGTTTGACTTAGAATTGGATCCCACTGTGATCATGCGTGACAATCAAAGCTATATCAAGATGATTGAAAATCCAATGTTCCATGATAAGTCAAAACACATAGAGATCCGATATTTCTACATACGAGATATGGTGCAAAGAGGAGCTATTAAGCTCGAGTATGTGAGCACTAAAGAACAAATTGCTGATATATTGACCAAACCTCTGTCTCGGGTGAAATTTGAATACTTTTGAGACAAGCTTGGTGTGGTTCAAAAGGACCCTCCTCGAAAGGGGGAGTAGTGTAGTCACTGATGATGAGATTGCCTCATCGGCAGTAAGGTCGATGATGTGGATACCTGTTTACTACACTTGGATACTTAGATTATTTAGATTTAGGACTCTTAGAATACTTATTTTTACTGGTTTTTATTTTGATGATATATGTATTGGTGAGGATACATGCTTTTGATGATATATGTATTGGTGAGGATAAATGCCTTTGATGATAGATGTATTGATGAGGATACATATTTTATTGATCTATTAATGAGGATACATGTTTTGTTGATGTATTGATGAGGATACATGTTTATATCTATATTGATAAGGATACATGTGGGGATTGTATCATCGCCGGACTTCGGTCCCTTGAATTGATCCGTAGACATATGGTCTCTGAGAATGAAGTCTTTAGTGGATAGGTGGGGATTGTATCGTCCTAGGACTTTGGTCCCTTGAATTGATCCGTAGACGTATGGTCTCCGAGAATGAAGTCCTTAGTCGACAAGTGGGGATTGTATCGTTCCTGGACTTCGGTCCCTGAATTGATCCGTAGACGTATGGTATCCGAGAAGTGGTCCCTAGCGGATTAGAGGGGATTGTATCATCCTCGGACTTCAGTCCCTGAATTGATCCGTAGATGTATGGTCTCAGAGAAATGGTCCTTCATGGATGAGAGGGGATTGTATCCTCCCCGGACTTCGGTCTCTGAATTGATCCGTAGACGTATGGTCTCCGAGAAGTGGTCCCTAGTGGATGAGAGGGGATTGTATCATCCCCGGACTTCAGTCCCTGAATTGATCCGTAGACGTATGGTCTCCGAGAAGTGGTCCCTAGTGGACGAGAGGGGATTGTATCATCCCCGGCCTTTGGTCCCTGAATTGATCCGTAGACATACGTCTCCGAGAAAGTGGTCCTTAGATTTTGTCTAAGTTGACGAGTGGATTGTATCGTCCCTAGACATGTTATGGTGTCTTAAATGGATCATGTTTTGCATGGTATGTGATGATCGTGTGATGATGATGCTGATGATCGTGTGATGACGATGCTGATGATCGTGATGATCATGTTATGATGATGTTGATGATCGTATGACAATGATGATGTTGATGTTCCAGTAACTGGTTAAGTTACTGATGATGATGTATTAAAGAAAGCTTTCGATGATATACAGATGTATCATGTGTTATGTAGTCAATGACTCCTTGCTGCTGCAGATGTTGTTATAATATCCTTATCGTTAAGTGGGAGTGTTGAATATTGTAACTTCTAAGAATATTATATTTGTATATTATTATTCCAGCGATGTTTCATCCCTCCGAGGTGACTCTATCATGTATCCGGAGATGTTTATTCCTCCGATGGTTTGTGGTAACTAGGGTTATTAGACCCACCATGTGGGGGTCGGCCCTGGGTTTATATTTTAGGGGTTATTAGACTTCTCCAGGAGAGGTCGGCCCCATTAGGGATTTTTGGTCAGTTGGGAACTAGTATAAATAGAGGAGCAGAGCTCCTCATTCGACACAATTCCTCAACCCAGAAAGTAGCGCACTTGTGTCTAGGAGGTCTGCATGTGAGGTAGAGAAGAAGAACAAGTCTTGGAGCACATCTTGTATTTTGGTTGATCATCTTATTGAGGAAAGCTTTGTTGGTTTTTCTACCCCATGAGGGTTTCCCAGGGTAAATTATGTGTCTATCTTGTGATTATGTTTCTTTCAGTGCTCTTGATAGTTTATTTGGTTTAAACTTAACATGTTACATGTGGTATCAAAGCTCATGTTCTAAATCTAGGCCTAAAGACGGTCCAAGAAACACGCAAAAAAAAATAAAAAAAATAAATAACAGAAAATTTTCTTTGATTTACAGATATGGAAGGATCAGCTGAACACATAAGGGGCAGATTTCCACCAAACAACACAAGTATGGAACAACAATTCCAGGGAAATCGGGGTAATGATTCGTCAGAATTATTCCGTGCTTTTCATGAATTAAAAGCAGATATCTAGTTAGTAAAACAAGACAATGAAAGAATCCCGAGGACACAGGAGGAGTTGAAGCAAGCACTGTTTGACCAATATCCAAAATATGAACAGAACCTGGAACATACTTCTGAAACTAAGGAGCTATCCTAGGAAGGCAAGAACAAACAAACAGAAACAACTGAAGAAAACAACAACTCAATGTCATCAAGAGCTTCCAAACATCCACGTAAAAAGAAGCATAACTACTCTAGTGACAATAGTGAATGAGACTGTAATCCAAAAAGAAAAAGGAATAAACATTACGAACATATATCTGATGAATTCAAGAAAATCGAACCCCCAAATTTCAACGGCGAGACAGAAAAAGGAGAGACAGCGGAAGCATGGTTGTCCGACATGAAAAAGTATTTTCAGATCTACGACTACTCGGAGTCTTTAAAGGTGAAGATGGCAATTTATAATTTGACCAGGAAGGAAGATATTTGGTGGCAAGACCTTAAAAGGGTAAAAGGTATAAAAGACCGAGATGTGAGTTGGAGTACTTTTAAAAGACACTTCAAGAAGAAATTCTTATCTGAACAGTATTATGAAGAAAAATCCAAAGAATTTTATGATCTGAAACTGGGAACGATGAATATGAAAGAATTGAACAACAAATTTTTAAGTCTGCTAAGATATGTGCCATATATGGTGGAAGAAAAACCGAAGGTCTAGAGGTACCTAAGTTTTCTACCTTTCCACATCAAGGACATGATAGAGTACGATAACCCTAATACCCTAGAGGAAGCCATGATGAAAGCCACTTTTTGCTTTGACTAGAATAAGAAAAGAGAAGGGGTACCTAGCTGGAAAAACCCAATACCCAGTAACTTTGAATAGAAAAAGAAGAATTTTATATATGGTGGCAATTCCAGTTTTCAGAAGAGAAATTTTTAGAATCAAAAATTTCAGCAGAACATAAATAATCAGTAGCAGAAATTTACAGCACCCAGAAATGTCCCCAATGTTGCCAGGACCAATGAACAAAAGCCACTTATAAAATGATTTGAGTGCCAAGGGCCCCATTATGCCTCAGACTGTCCCCTCAAGAAAGACTTGATTTGAAAATAGAGAAATTCGATAAATTATGGTTAGTTAGATTAGCGACAGGAACAAAAAGGAAGGTTTCTGATTTTGTGGAAAATTGTGCTTTATCTATGAATCAACTAGCAACGCTGGTTAAGCTAAATGTTCTTCCATTAAGGTTATATGACATCCTAATTGTTATGGATTGGTTAGAATCCCATCGGGTCATTCTGAATTGTTATGAAAAAAGCTTCATTTTCCTGGATGATGAAGGAAAGACAAAAGAGGTAAAAGGCATCCCTAGAAAAACATCTGTTCGACAGATTTAAGCCATGCAAGTAAAAAGGGCAATCAGAAAAGGGTGTCAGATGTTTGTTGTGAATGCGGTGCATGATGAGATAAGTACTAAGGAGGACAAGCTGAAAATGGAAGACATACCTGTCTTGCAGGATTTCCAAGATATTTTTCCTGAAGAGATCCCAGATTTACCTCCCAAAAGGGACCTGGATTTTACTATTGAATTAATACCTGGTGCTGTACCAAGTTCTAAATCTCCATACTGGATGAATATACTGGAGCTGAATGAGTTAAAATCTCAGCTGAAGGAGCTAATCGATAAAAATTATATAAGGCCCAGCGTGTCCCCTTGGGGAGCACCAGTCATTTTTGTTAAGAAGAAGGATGGTACCCTAAGACTTTGTATAAATTATCGTCAACTGAATAAAATGTCGATCAAGAATAGGTACCCACTGCCCCGCATTGACGATCTTTTTTACCAGCTACGCGGAGCAACATTGTTCTCGAAGATCGATTTACGATCAGGATATCATCAGGTTCGAGTGAAGGATGAAGACATTTTCAAAACAGCCTTTAGAACTCGTTATGGACACTATGAGTTCTTTGTCATGTCGTTTGTATTAACTAATGCACCTGCTGTATTTATGTGCTTAATGAACAAAATTCTGCACAAGTACATAGATAAGTTTGCAGTTGTGTTTATCAATGTCATTTTGTTATATTCTAAGAACAAGGAAGAGCATGATGAACATCTACGTATCATTCTGCAAGCTCTGAGGGAGCACCAAATGTATACAAAATTCAGCAAATGCGATTTTTACAAAGACAAGATTCAGTACTTGAGACACATAATCTCTGAGGAAGGGATTTTAGTTGACCCCGCCAAGATAAAGGCCATTAATGAATGGCCGGTTCCTAAAGATGCGATAGATGTGCGATCATTTATGGGAATCACTGGTTATTATAGAAAATTCATTGAAGGGTTTTCTAGGATCGCAAACCCCATAACGTCGCTGCAGAAAAAGGGAAAGAAGTTTGTCTGGGACCAAAAGTGTGCGGACAGTTTTGCAAAGTTAAAAGAATTATTGACTTCAGCACCTATTTTGAGGATTCAGATCCTAATAAAGATTTTGTAGTATGCAAAGATGCGTGCAATGATGGACTGGGAGGAGTCCTAATGCAGGGGGGACATGCTGTAGCATACGAATCAAGAAAACTGGAAATACACGAGAAAAACTATTCCACCTACGACATAGAATTGCTAGCAGTGATTCATGCCTTAAAAATGTAGCATCACCACCTTATCGGTAGAAAATTTACCTTGATGATAGATAATATGGGGCTGAAATATTTGTTAGATCAAACAAATTTGAATGCCAGGCAAGCTAGATGGCTAACTTTTCTGAGTGAGTATGATTTTGAAATTCAGCACATTAAGGGGAAGGAGAATAAAGTGGCCGACGCATTAAGTCATAATACAAGGATACATTTTGTTTCAGCCATCAGCACATATGCCACAGATTTGGAGGAACAGATTTTTGAAGGAATTAAGGAGGATGAGGAATACAGAAAATTACAGGAAAGGACAGCAGAAAACAACTCTGAAAATTCTGTAACAGATTTCAGTTTGAAGGAAAATGGCTTACTGCTGTTCAAAAATAGATTGTACATACCAAACATACCAGCAGTAAAGATTCTGATTTTGGATGAGATGCACAAAAGCCACTATTCTTGCCACCCAGGTTACCAGAAAATGATCACAATGCTAAGGAAGGAGTACTACTGGCCCAGGATGAAGGACGAAGTAGCGGAGTATATAGCTAAGTGTTTTGACTGTCAAAGAGTGAAGGTGGAACATCAGCATCCTACTGGATTGCTGCAGCCTTTGTCGATACCCAGCTAGAAATGGGAAGTGATAAGTATAGATTTCATCACTGGGTTACCAAAGAATAAAAAATAGCACGACTCCATCATGGTGGTAGTAGACAAACATAGCAAGGAAGCCCATTTTATCCCTGTCAAAACTACTCGTAAAGCCCTTGATATCGCAAAATTTTTTATGAAGTAGGTTTTCCAACTACATGGCATACCCAAGGTAATAGTTTCAGACCGAGATTCGAATTTCACAGGCAATTTTTGGAAGTCTTTGTTCAAGGGGTTAAACACCACCTTAAATTTCAGCACTGCGTTCCATCCGCAAACAGACGGACAGACTGAAAGAGTGAACCAGATATTGGAAGATATGCTCAGAATGTATGTTAAGGATCAACTTGGTAATTTGGAAGAATACTTTCATTTAGAAGAGTTTGCGTATAATAATCACTACCATGCTTCAGCTAAACTTATCCCATTTGAGATCCTTTATGGAATAAAGTGTAACACACCGGTGTCATGGAGTGATCCGGTTAGCAGGGTCACCTTAGGGCCCGAATTGTTGCAAGAATTAGAACTAATCATGAAGCAGGTACAAGGGAATCTTAAAGCTGCCCAGGATAGACAAAAAAACCAAGTAGACCTTAAAAGAACTCATAGAGAGTGCCAGGTTGGTGAACATGTTTTCCTTAAGGTAAGGCCGAAAAAGAGTTCCTTAAAATTGGGAAGCTGTGCCAAACTGGCACCTAGGTATTGTGGTCCTTTTGAAATCTTGTCTAGGGTTGGACCTGTGGCATATTAATTATCCCTAACTTCAAACCTCAATGTCCATAATGTTTTTCACATTTCATTTTTAAAGAAATATGTGCATGATCCTACTCATGTTGTAAATTGGAATATTGTTCAGGTGGAACAAGGCGGCGATTTTCCGGTGGAACCGGACTGTATTCTCGCAAGGAAAGAAACTCTACTTCGGAACCACATTGTTAGCCAAGTGAAAGTGCAATGGAAGCACTATAGCCTAGCAGAGGCTAGCTGGGAGTTGGAGAGTAGTATGCGGGCTGCATACCCAACTCTGTTCCAGGAACACTCAAGGAGTGAATAAAGAAACATCGAGGACGATGTTGAGGCTTAAGGGGGGGTGTATGTCACCTACCCAATTTTTGAGAATAATTATTTTCTACTATTATCCTTTTTTCAAAAATACTTTGTGTTAAATTATAATTACAAGTTTGTAATTACGACCAAGTAGGTCAAAAATGAATGTAATGAATCATTATTATTATTTAATAAATAAAAATGGGAGACAAACACTCAAGAAAGCTGTTACAAGAGTGTCCACTGGCCCACTAGAAGGAATGGAAGCTGCTAGACGGATTGGGATAGATGGCAGCATTTGCACTCTACCATTAGCTGTTGGTATGGGACAACCCCCCCCTAATTTTGTGGCATTTCCCCCTCCAGGTGGAGGGAGCTGAGCAGGTAGTTCACTAATGACCAGTTAATTACAAAAGACCTAGGCAGCCTATAAAGGGCAATTCGAATTGAGCAGGGAGCTCTTACAATGTTTTCTGCAGAAACATTACTCATGCTCATCAGGTGATGGCTGAGAGATTCGAATAGGGGAGGCTATGGAGAGTGCAATTATAAGTCTGCAAATGTTATGACAAGGATAGACCAGAGGTGTTGGTGCTGATCCCATTGATTACTAAGCCTGCAAGGCTCGATATATATATTTTATTGCTGCTACAAGTAGAATACCTAAGCTGCAGAACCTTCTTCCTCCTGGTGGATCAGTGGACAGGCTCGGGGGTCCTAAGGCAGACATCTTGGCTGCTTGGGGGAAGGTTGGGTGTAACAGGTTTCTTGAGTGATTTGTTCCTGCCATCACACTCAGGTTCTATTATTTTGTGTTTTCTTTTTCAATCATATGAATGCTCTCAGAAAATGGCTTAGTATTGTTATTTAATAATCAACAGTAGAAAATATCAGATCCTAATTAATTTAGATTTACTGAATTGATAAAATGACTCCTCTGCATTTTTCCCCATGCATGGAGCTACATCGTACTCCAGTACAGAGAGGTAGCATTAAATCTGCCCAGTTAAAAGTGAAACCTAACATGCATCTAAATATCTAAACCAAAGACCACCCATGCACAGACCTATGTTTATCATGCATCTTATATTTTAGCAGCTGTAGATTAGATCCTTGCATGCAATGCTTTTATTGTTCAAATCTGTATGCTGAACTACCTACCAGAAACTAGTCATAGTAATAAATTCTTTTCTTAGTTCTGAAGGTGAACATTGTGTTAAGAACTAAGGTTACTGATATTTAATAATTTCTTCAAAGAAAATAACACCATGCATTCTATTTAACCATATTCCCACTTTCCTATTTTCTTATGGTTTTTAGAATCTGATCGACCTTATAGAAAATATTGTCTTCACTATATTATCTTGTATAGAAAGAAAGAAAGATGTTGTGTTAACTTATCCCTTTATCAAAAGTCCAAAATTGGATGAATACAAGAACATATAGAATAGAAAAACTGTTATATTAATAAGCAATCAAATTAATTGACGAATGCACTGTCATTTTCTCTTTTTCTGGATTATCAATTGCATGTGATAGAATTTACATCACAGAACACCAAGTTATTAAAAGCAAGGACAAACATAGCATTATTGAATTGACAGATTAAATTACAGTATCTCTACACCCAAACTGGGGTTAACATGTTCTCATTACATTATTATTTATAAACATTTGACAGCTACAAAATCAAGGGTTTTCATTACCATAGACAATCTAACTGTAGAATCAAGAGTTAATATTCTTGATCCTTTAAAACATCATTATACACAAGTAGATTTCATTCAGATCGATAGGGTAGGGTTTAGCATTATCATAGTTGTATTCAAACAAAACCAATACCCTTTTATTATTGGATTATAGCCACTGTTTAATTAAAAAAACTTAGACATGCCCTTCGTTCCTTGGATCAGAGTTCAAGAATGAGGAGATCAAAACACCATATGTAGACATGAAAACGCTGAATATCTTAAACATGATTTTAGATACAGATACAAAAACAAGAAGTTCAAATCACCAAACATAGCCATTAAACCTTAGATAACTATCGTTTCCATTTAAATTATCAGTGGTTGCACCCTACAGTCGCCACATTCTTTTTCCGAAGGTTCCATTCGAAATTCCATTCCATTTACACACACTACTAATTCTGAAGCAAAATTACAGTCAATGTATCTCCTTTTTTTTCATCAACCCAGAAGTACCAAAACGATATACATAAAACGTAAAGATGCAAGACTCTTGCAAACACGAGGGTTCAACCATACCAAACTCGTCGAACCCCAGAATGCCCGACCATATATTGTAAAACATTTACATCACCTACTCTATCAACAAAACTTAAAACTGTAAGTTTCCCAATTGCTGCAGGCGAGACAAAAGCCACTGCCGCGAAGGCATGCTACCAACATTTGCTCATCTAGTCCAATTCCAGTAGAACCACTAAGGAGGGATACCACCGAAGATGACCGGTGGGATCGCTTTAGTTCTTTTCCCCATCAATTGTTCCGGCACCCTATTGCTCGCCGAGGGTTACCTGCCAACAACCATACACTAAGTTAAGTATCGGATCATGAGGTAGTAATGCATGCAACAAAAGATAATTTGAAAACCCTTGTAGCGTTAGGATACCTGAGTCGTGACAGAGATTTGACAAAGCTAGCATCCATCCACTGTGAAGGATAAGCACTTAGTTCAAAGGCCACGATGGGGGATACCTCCCGAAAAACTCACAACTTCTTCAAAAACCCCAGACTTGCAAGCTACTGCAACGCCACAACATAAGAACTCATCCCACCTGTAGGTTGCTACACAAATCGTTTCCATACTTGGCTTCCACGGATAACAATTACTCACAGACCAAAGGTTGCTGCCGGTCTCAGTATCGAGCCCAAGGGAGGATAGAAAAACATTGAAACCCTAAGTGCCTCTCGGCCGGTTGGCGTCACCTCCCAAACCCTACCACCGAACAATGACCAAGAACGTTACAAGAATCCATAAGTTACGCTAGGGTTCAGATCATCCCAATACACAAAAATCAATGGCGGAGTTCCACTTTCATTAAGACATGTTGGAGGGTTGCAGGAGTAGCATTAAATTGCTCATCTACCTCCCAAGCCACGAGGTGGCCATTTCTGTTGACAACAGAGCAGGAGGCTATTACAACTCAGTTTCCAAACCGCATCACTCGCCGAATCATCCATCAAAATTTACACGTAACAATATCATTAACTCGGTGGCCATGCAATGTAATTGCAAAACGCAATCATTTAATACACCCTCGATTCGTACGCAGGATTTTGCAGGGCCATCATTCCACCTACCAATCCATATGAATCATCGTTAATAGCATCAACATATAAATATTATCAATGTATAACGATTACCGATAGCATATAACGAAGGTCTCATATGATTCCATATCATCAATTTCGAAACACACTCATAGCACATGAATATCCACCAAGGTCGCGAGCAATCATACAACATGGATTGACTTAGCCCATCACATAAAGTCTATTATAAAGTTCACCATAGGGATCATTGTAGAGCTCTTAAAGCTTGTTCACACCATAAGTTATATCAACAAACCGTTAGCATATGGTTGCCACCCAAGAACCCATCGCATTCATTGCATGGTAGGGTATTAATGCTTAAAGCGCCACCATTTTAATTGCTCGGGTAATAGAGACCAGAATCACCTTATCACTCGTTCCATAGTATTCTTAGGACCATGTGCCCTTCTCCTAAACCTATCACCTTCAAAATTTATAAAAGAATTACTTAACAGCCGCAGTCATTTATGGAATGACCATACGTAAAGTCGTCAACACTTAATGAAAAAATTCATAACAAACACGCCTTGAGATAGATGTTATCTGCAGTCTTTGAGATAGACAGGTTCATCTTACAGAATTGGAAGGAGACCATACCTGTAGCATCGTAATTCATACGCAGTTTTTATTGATAACACAGTTATTAAACCCTTTGAGTTATTATCGCTATCTCTTACCTGCGAATCTGCGCACGGAGGACGACTACAATGCTTTAGCTGAATAGCTAAGTAAGCCTCGAGGCACCTCGTGGGACCCCTTTCATCATCATCCAGAAAAATTAAACTGTCAGCACCTGTCGAGAATAATTATGTTTCCTAATGCATCCCAATTTTCAATCATTCCAACATTTAAATAAGAACATAATCATTAATTGGATTTCATGACGCCATCAGAAGACAAAAAGACACAACCATTAAATTGTTTCTACCAAGCGACACATTTATTAATTGCTGCTTATTGAATATTATTACTTCCGCTTTTTACAATATTAGCTTTTTATGGCGATTTAAATTTTTTTAAATTTTTATGAAAATATCGGGATGTTACAGAGTTCTTGCTCGGTTTCAGTTGGCCTTCTAGCATGAAGGTGAATAGTAGAAATTTGCCAAGTCCAAGTCCAGCAGCGGTGGAGTTGCTATGATTAGTCTCCAAGTGGGAGATTGTTGGTTGTGGAGCCAGATCTTCCAGTCTCATAGATGATATTGGCTCGGACGTGCACCCCGGAGGACTCTACACTCATTTTGAATTTTTTGGGGTTCGGGGGCAGCGCCCTCGAAAAATGGGGTTTGGGGGCAACGCCCCTGAGCAAAATATTTGGGGTTGTTTTCGCCAACTGTTTACGGGCCCATGGTTTTGGGTATCCCGTGGTGTTTTCCCATTATATTTTCCCTATAAAAGAAAGACATTGTAATACGGCTAGGGTTGAGGTATTAGGTTTTATGCATTGTAAATATCTCTGACATCATGAAGACAGACTATGAGATAGTGAAGAGGAAGTGCAGCGTTTGTGCTACAGGTTGTATTGCTTCACTTTGTTGGATGGTATAATAATAAGGACTCGAAACTTCAGTGTGGACGTAGCCCAAGTTGGGTGAACCACGATATATATGTGTCTCTCTTGTAATTTGTATGTGTGATTATATTTTCATTTCTGTTTATTGTTATTGATCTGCAATCTTGTTTTTCTAACATCTAGTGTGTGCATAGAATAAGTCTAATATGATATGTGCTAATATAGAACCACCTGTAGCTTCAATTCGTGGCTTCAAAAGTACCTATGAATAGAGGAATTCAATGGGTAAGTTTCCTAGCTTGCCCAACCTCTCTACTCACCTACAAACATCAATTTTTCACTTCCAAATCTGCAACATGGACTCCAAATTCGAATTTGTGGGTTAAACATAGTCTGGTAAGTACAACAATGGAGAGCTCTTCCTAGTGTAGATCTACATGTAAGAAAGAGGGTTCACTCCAGGGGATATGAGAAAATGGTGAAAGGCACCTAACATAGCTTTTGAAAGTAGAAGAAATGACTCCTGGCATATACAGACTGACTTTTTCCATGAAAAAATGTCACAAAAGTGTAGTCATCCCCATCCTTCAATAATTGCATGGGGTGAATTTTCACACCAACCTCACACATGTATTCAATAATTGGAAAATAGTCAAAAAGGAGATAATGAGCTTATTCAAAGCACATGACAGAATTTGGGTGAGTTATAAGGTTGACACTTCGGAGCAAGGGTTTAGTCTCCAAAGACCCCTTTCCTCATCCCATCTAGTGGAATCATACCCCCTTTGGTGCTCTTTACACAACCATTCTTGGAAAATTTTATTATTTATGCACATAATATTTACATATATTCTAAATCAGCATAACAAGACAACCACATAGTCCAAATAAAATATATACATCATACATGCCTAGCCATTCACTAGTTGGGCCTTGGCCTTGAGCTCCGCACTGGGAATCTGCACTAGCATATTTACATCATTTAAATAAGTTTGGTTAGACACATTCCAAGTAAAAACTAGAGGTATTACAAACCACATCAGTGGCCACAGATCAGAATGTACAACAAAAGTGACTTTAGACACGCAAAAATAAACAGAGATAATCACAAGGACACCAATAATGTATTTTTATTAATTTTTGAATTCAAATTACACATGATTTCTAACAATTAGGGTGAAATCCCCTATGTTGGACACTCAATCAATTTTTGTTCAGTTACAGTTAGCGACTGTCTCTCTCATAATCTACCTCTACGGCTACACTTTAACACTGGCTAGAAAAACCTCTTCCACTAGGAAACACTCTAAATTTATAGCATCCTTCTCTACCTTAGATTCCCACTTCATGGCTGGTGCAAGCCTTTGAATGCTTCTCTGTTCCATCTCATTCGCATTCCATTCCTTAATTTTAATCTTCTTGGTGTACCATGCTATCTGGTGCCTTCAACAACCACCATTACTATTGTATTCAATGCTAGAGGTATCCCTAAAAAAATATTCATTTTTTTGCACTTCATATCTTTCAATCGGTTTTCACCTCGAACAAATCCCATCAATGTCTTAATTACAAAACTTATCGAATTCGCTTCCACTGTTTAATTCTCCTATTTTGTTTTTGCTCAGAGTCAGATTCAACCCTAAGTCTTTTTTTCTTCCAATCGATTGACTCTTGACAGTTTCTCATTTCCCATTGGCATGATGTTGCATCAATCTATCCAACTGTCTGGTCTTCAATTGACCACATTCCTATAGCATCGACCATTTCCTTTAGCCTCGTATAACTCTTCAGTTATTTCCTATTTTAATCCTCATCTTCTTTTCTAACTCTATGCGTTTCAATGAATTTTCATTGACAACTTCTCTCTCGGTCATATCTCCGACCTTTTTTTCCTCTAGGTCGACCCCAATCCTGACCCCTTCTTCTGCTTCCAATCGGTCTACTTTGAATACTTTAATTAAGCAACTTCGTTGGCTTTATCTGTCGTCAATCCTTGCGACCTTCTGGTATTCGATTGACTAGGATGTTGTTGACCCATTCCCCATTTGAGAAATTAATTTAAATATTAACAGCCTCTAAAGGTATTAGAATGGGTTTACATAGTTAATTTACATACATGTTAATTTTTGTGAAATTCTTAAAAATGTTGTTCATTGAGAATAGCATAAAGTAATAAAAAAGTGCTTGTTTCCCACCTTAAAAATCTCTTATTAACATGTCAGATAAACAAATCTACAAAACTACTTCAAATTGTTATACAAATCGTGTTACAATCTTAAACTCCATAGATAATAGAAGCAAGTCATCCAAAAATAATTTCCTTCTATTGAATATTTTCCCATTTATTAAAAAGATTGTAAAAATATACTAATTTATTTATATATCATAGTATAGTATAGTATAAGCTTTGTGTAATATCTCAAAACTCTTGTAAATTATTTTTAGTTTTATGTTCTTATGTTAAAGTTTAATAGTAAATATTGATAATCTCTAAATAAGTGTCATGAGACATTGATGCTCCTCACAGAAGATAAAATGATTGTGACATTGTAAGAGGAAGGTAAAACAATTTTATCGTGTTGAAATTTAAATGCCATGTATTGATCTCAACAAAAGATTGAACCTTTAAAATTAACCATATTACTCCACTTAATATGGGGGGTTGGTTAATGGCTGAAGAATAAAAAAGAGAAAGATAGAAGGTGTGAGGTATGAACTCCGGTGAAAATTTAATTAGCAAAAGAAAAACAAACCAAGCATACTGTTATGAGCACCCAAAGGCACTGAGGTGTTAGGTACGATTGATATGTTTTCCTTGAAGGAATGAGATTGACGGTGGAAACTAAGAGAATCATTAGTTGGCCTATAGTAAGGAGGTTTTTGGACCTATCCCACGTGATTTCCAAGTATGCAAAGTTTTCTATAATGGATACATTATCTATCCCTTCCTATAAAGTTTGATATAATGGATAAGTTATCTATCTCTTCTTGAAAAATATTGGAATAAAATCCTATTTTAGAGTTAGTCTTTATTGGTGACCATGTTTTGGATAAGTTGGAAGAAGTTGCATTCCAAGGAAGACAATTAGAAGCAACTACGTTCTGATTCAATTAGAAGTAGTTGTGCACTGATTCAGTTAGAAGCAGTTGGGCACCAAGCAAATCAGTTAGAGATTGTGCGCCTCCAACTAGTTTTGGAACCTAAGACTACTATATAAAGGCATATTTTATAAAGGGTTGGGATCAATTAGTTAATGAGTTCTGTTTGACACATTCTGAAACGTTTTTTGAAATATTGTTAGTCAGTCAGTTTATGAGATTTATGTTTTGAGATAATGTATCGTTATAGTGCTATGGGTTTTAATCTCCATTACGCTATGATTTTCTTGATGCAGTGATGGTATTGATGAAATACCATTAATCTATTGAGATGAAATGGTAGAAATGGATTGTACCCAATTATGAATAGTAATATAATGCAACTATTGTCTCAGATTTTCCTTGCGTACTTTCTGGATGATTGAATTTATGATGAATGTTTAGTAGTTTAGAATATGAATTCTAGCTTGTTAGTGATTTACATGCACGATTAAGTAAATAAATGGATGAATTAATGGTGATAATTAACCCATCTTATCTTACGCATTCTTGATTCAGGTCTCTCTGTAATTTACTCGATGTGTCTCTATTGAGACCTTATCCTACGAGTAGGGTATTGAAAATCCCAATGTCTATAGGGGTTTTGTTAGTACTGCAAGTTGAATCATGGGTCTGACAATCCACCAACCAAGAAAATGGTTCCATTGATGGGACCTAACAAGGATTGTGAAGGGTGAATGAATAAATAAGGTGGAATCCCACTAAAGTTGAGATCGAAGAATGGTTGCAAATCTAGGAGGATGAGTTCATGTGAAAAGAGACTAGAGGAATCTAGATTGCACCCCAGTGTTGGAAACACAAGTATCTTTATTCATATTTTCATGAAATTTTCTTCTATGAGTTTCTTGTTTTGTTATTTGAATGGACAAAGAGGCAGTTTGAGATCAATAACATTTGGAGAGAACCTTGGCCAATAGTTTGGACCGAGGAAAGGATAGAAGAACTAAAATATCTAGATAATAAGTGGTCCAGGGCTATCAATTTCTAATTCTTGCACATGAAAGAAGGTTATATCATAGAATTTTCTATAGGATGCAGGGAATCGTATAGCAGCGCATAAGACAGATTTGACGAGGGCCTAAGAAAGTGATTCTTGGCACATATTGTGTTGTGGGTAAATATGTTCTTTATTAAGAAGGGGGTAATGACAATGAACCCTAATACCATATACATGTAAAACCCTGCGTTGTGGGTGTGGGGTATGAAGCATTGGGAGAATAGATAGATGTAGAGATGGATCGAAAAGAGAAGCGACTCCAAAGGGAGAAAAAGACATGCAAGAAGAGTTGAAATAAAATAGGTAGTTAAAATAAATAAAAGAGAGAAGAAGCCGACGAGGAAAGATAGTGTGAGCTGGAGAGGAAAAAAGAACACCAGAGATGGGAATGCATGATGAGAGTGTGTAGAAGGGTCCTATGTGCCGGAAGGGTTTGCAAAGTTTGGGAAAGAAGAGTGCTAAAGAGATTAGAGATTCCCAAAAAGGTGAAGAATGGAAGTAAGTCAGAGCTCCAATGATGATTGAGTTATCACCCACCCAAAGTAGAGTGAAGGAAAGAACCTAGAGGATGTAGAAGAAGAGGAAGTGTAGACTAGTGGAGGCACTTGTATGATTGAGAAGAGACTATGCAGTCAGATTTGAGTTGTCATGGATTTGAGTATTGTCAGAAGAAACCCATCGAGAAGGAATCAATGCTTCATAACATTCCCCCAATTCCCATTATCCAATCAATAAGGCTAGTTATTACTTGGTTTTTCGCGGGAAGCAAGTCTCGAAGAAAAAGTAGAAGTAGAGGTTAGATGGCTAGAAACTAGTTATACCTCGGAGACTAATCTAGATACATAGAGTTCAATATGTAGTATTAATTCACCACTTGTGAATATAAGTAGTGGTTCACCCGTACCTACAAGAATAAATACTACATCAGGTTATACCTTGAGTTTTCTTGTGTTTCATGGGATAGGGAAAGATGATGCAAAACAACATTGGATTACCTATGAGGTGATATGTTCAATGAAGAACATCATAGATGAGGCTTCAAAAGTTGCACAGCTATAGACCACATTTAGAGATAGGGTATTTAAATGGTACATGAAGTATAAGAGCACTTTCGCTACAAGCCAAACTCGACCACTAGAAACTATTAAAGTAGATCTTATGAAAGAGTTTCAAAAGCCAAATTTTTAGTTGCAATGCATTACTGAGATTAAGGAGATTAAGCACAGAGTTGGTGAGTATGTCTAGGATTACGACCAATGATTCAATATTTTTTTTGACTCGCTGAGTTTCTAGATCCAAGATGTGAAGCACCAAGAATGGTTTATTATGGGTCTTCTACCCCATATTCGAGTTCCACTAACAAAGAATAAGGTGATTACTCATTCAAAGGCCATGGAAATAACAATAAGGTTAGAATCGACTCCTAGAGGGGAGGCATCACCAAGAATGCAATAGGTGCAGACAGAGCTTGCTGCACTAAAGACCCAATTAGAGCAATTTTCTACTAGTAAGGCTATCAAAGAGAATATATGGTGTATCTTTTATAGAATAGAAGGCCATCAAAAGGATGAATTTCAAACACTAAAGAACTACATGGGTAATAGCTTACCTAACCCATTTTTTGGCAGCATCCGAAACTGAGTGGTGCGAGATGTATCAAAGTTGGGGTAACGTACCTCCCAATTGCCCGACATTACAAAAAGGCCTATTTAGTTTAAATGATTTTAATGAAAAATGTATTTTAAAGGTAAATTGATTTTAATTAAGGTGTTGTTTTCTATTCTCCATTGGTTTGCAAACAGCCAGGTAGCTATGAATTTGTGAATTAGTAAGGCAGGCAGACCACGGTTAGGCCAGCTGTGAATTTGCAGGGAAAGCATGTCGTGGAGGGTTAAAGAAGCGTTTGTGTAGATTAGAAAGAGTAGATGATATTTGTTATTATGTTTTATAGCCGCAGGGCTCCATGTGGTGGAGCTGCAGTTAAATTCCAAAACGGCAGCTAAGTTGTGCATTCATGTCAGGAATCTTCGTACTCCAAATGTTGATCATGTGAAGGGAGTTAACATGTTGCGATGGATCATAAATTGGATTCCAAAGAACCCGTGACTACACGCTATATAAACAAACAGACCTCACCTCTCACTACACGCTATATAAACAGACCTCACTCGTCCTCTTGCTATCAACGCTATACTGTCTTACAAACATGAGGGCGTCCAACGCATTGCTTTTGATTCTGTGCTTTTGCTTCATACTACTCTTGTCGAATGCAGAGGCCCATCGTCGCAGTAATCTTAATATTGGGGTTGGGGTTGGGGTTGGGGTCTGTATACGACGTACTAGAGGCGCTCCCCGCAGTGGTTGTCTCCGCGCTTCTGCTGTACGAGAAACTGAAAAGGCTGCTGTCAGCGCATCTACGGTAGGAGAAAGTGAAAATGCGGGTGCCACCGTGGTTGAAAATCATCACATCTTAGAACCTTAGAATGTATAGTAGAGTGTTGCATGGTTTAATGGATTTTCTGCTTTTCGCTTGCACCCTTAACATTGGAATTCGGAGATTTAATAATGCTGCCATTTCCATTTTCGCAGTGATCTACATCCTTCGACCTTCATGGAAAATGTTCTGGCCGATCTCATCTCCATATTCCGAACATCATTGCATTTCTATATAGTTTTGGAAATTATTGTATTCTATATGTGCCCTTATCAAAAGCATCACTTTTTCTTACCTCATTGTAAGTAGAAAGCCAGTAATGTTTCCTTTATATAATAAAATGGTTTGTTTATGGAATAATGATCCTTGATTTGATTTATCATATTATTATTTTTTAATTATTCTACGATTTTATGTTCATTTATGTTATATCTACCCAATTATTTAATTGAATTTCTATTTTCTTGTATGAATTTTCTAGGAATACATAATTTGTTTATTTTTAAATAATTGTTCATTTATGTTATATCTACCCAATTATTTAATTGAATTTCTATTTTCTTGTATGAATTTTCTAGGAATACATAATTTGTTTATTTTTAAATAATAATTAAATGTCTTAAATGAAATATTATATCACAATGGGATTGCTTCTTACATTACGAAGTTTTTACACATGTGACTTATCTTATGTTTTTATATAGTTTTGTGCTTTATCTTATGTTTTCTATATATTTTTGTTCTTTATCTTAAATTTGTTTTCTATATATTTTTGTTCTTTATCTTAAATTATTGCTATGGTATGTAATTTTCTTTTATTAAAATCATCATTTACATATTATTTATATAGTTTTTTTTTATAAATGTGTTTTGATTTTTTTTTATGGATATTTTTCATGATAAGATAATTGTTTGCAAAATATTTTTAATGTTAAGACCAAAATGAAGAATGTGCCATCACATTTTATGATCATTAATAAACATTCTTTAGCTTTGATTATATTTTATTATTAATGTCATTGTAGGAGGGAGAAATTAATGTAATTCCACACACAATTTAGAGTTACACAAATATTAACAAAATTAAAATGTTAAGTATAAATTATTTAAAGCTATCTATATAAGTGATGAAAATGTTTATATTTTAAACTGGATAAACCATAAACAAGGCTTGGATAAAGCGTATACCTTATTACACGATGCAACATGCTCCTGTGCACATGGCGCACGCATTGCATAAACGTCTTCATCTTTTTGAAAAGAATGCCACATTGTCTATATCTTTTCTTCTTTAATGATATAATAACACACAGTTGGAAATCGTTATGAGAAATGGAGGGAGATGGTGAGCTTTCAAACTAATTTTCTGTTCGGAATGGGAGATCCCTATACTTAGTTGGCCTATACTTGCAAGGTTTGTGGACATATCCTAGTTGATTTCCAAGTAGGAACAACCCTTTAACATCCCCTTCAGCTAATCGGATGATCGGGAGGGGACATTAACCAAATTCGGTCTCTCAAATTTCACCCCGAATGCCATAATACGAATTTCAATGTATAAAATGTGTGTAGAAACATAAATAACCATACAAAGCAGATTTAAACTCTATCTACACACATCTAGCATGCAAATACAAGCATAAACATGATAGCCATTATATAAAATCATTTCAGATTCAAATGCATGAGAATATTTTTCTTTATTCAATGTAGATCCAAGCAACTGACTATGCCAAAGCGATTTTCCACCCAAGCATAGGCACTCTATCTAGCATATATACTTTCTACTAAGAGGCCACCCCCAAGCAAGGCTATGAGGCCACCAGGAAGAAGGAAACACCTATAGGATTCTCTCTCTCATCCCACAACTCATTTTTCTCTCTATGCTTAACCAAATTCTCATACAATATGGGTCGCACTCACCCTCACAGCCTTGGCTTCCACAATACCTACCCCACAAAACACCCTTCTTGGCTTAGGCATCCCCTTCACTGATCAACAGTTCTCTTGGGAGATCCATCTTTCCATGTGCATCTAGTGTGTACATAGAAGAAGTCCAGTATGATATGTGTTACTATAGAACCACCTGTAGCTCCAATTTGTTGCTTCTCAAGCACCTATGAGTAGTGGAACTCAATGGGTAATGTTCCTATATTTCCCAACCTCTCTACTAACCTACAACCATCAATTTTTCACTTCCAAATGTGCAACATGGACTCCAAATTCGAATTTGTGGGTTAAACATATTTTGGTAAGTACAACAATGGAGAGCTCTTCCTAATGTATATTTGCATGTAAGAATGAGGGTTGACTCCAAGGGATATGAGAAAATTGTGAAAACGCACCTAACATAGATTCTAACATTAGAAGAAATGACTCCTAGCATATACAGACTGACTTCTGTCATGAAAAAAATGTCACAAAAGTGCAGTCAACCCCATGCTTCAATAATTGCATGGGGTGAATTTTCCCACCAACCTCACACATGTATTCAATAATTGGAAAATAGTCAAACAGGAGATAATTGGCTTATTCAAAGCACATGACAGAATTTGGGTGAGTTCTAAGGTTGACACTTGGAAGAAAGGGTTTAGTGTCCCATCGACCCCTTTCCTCATCTCATCTAGTGGAATCATAGCCCCTTTGGTGCTCTTTACACAACCATTATTGGAAAATTTTATTATTTATGTGCATAATATTTACATATATTCTAAATAATCATAACAAGACAACCACACAGTCCAAATAAAATATATAAATCATACATGCCTATCCATTCACTAGTTGGGCCTTGGCCTTGAGCTTCGCACCATGAATCTATACTAGCATATTTACATCATTTAAATAATTTTGGTTAGACACATTCCAAGTAAAAACTAGAGGTATTACAAACCACCTCAGCAACAATAGATCAGAATGTAGAACAAAAGTGACTTTAGACACCCAAAAATAGACACAAATTACACGTGATTACTTATAGTTAGGGTGAAATCCCCTATGTTGGACACTCCATGAATTTTTGTTCAGTTTCAGTCGAAGATTGTCTCTCTCATAATCTACTTCTATGGCTACACTTGAACACTTACTAGAAAAACCTATTCCACTAGGAAACACTCTAAATTTATAGCATCCTTCTCTACCTTAGATTCCCACTACATGGCTTGTACAAGCCTTTGGATGCTTCTCTGTTCCATCTCATTCACATTCAATTCCTTTATTATAATATTCTTGGTGTACCATGCTATCTAGATCCTTCAACGACCACCATTACTGCTATATTCAATGCTAGAGCTATCCCTAAAAAAACATTCATTTTTTTGCACTTCATATCTTTCAATCGGTTTTCGTCTCCAACAAATGCCATAACTGTCTTAATTACCAAATATTATCGAATCCATTTCCACTGTTTAATTCTCCTCTTTTGCTTCTACTCAGAGTCATATTAAACCCCGAGTCTTTTTTCCTTCCAATTGATTGGCTCCTCACAGATTCTCATTTCCCATTGGCATGATGTTGCATTGATCTATCCAGCTGTCTGGTCTTCAATTGACCACATTCAAATGGCATAGAACACTTTCTTTAGCTTCATCTAACTCTTCAGTTATTTCCTATTTTGATCATCATCTTCTTTTCTAACTATATGCGGTTCAACGAATTCTCATTGCCAACTTCTCTCTCAGTCATATCTCCAACCTTTTTCTCCTCTAGGTAGACCCCAAGCTTGACCCCTTCTTCCACTTCCAATCGGTCTACTTTGAATACTTTCATTAAGCATATTCGTTGGCTTAATATATCATCAATCCTTCTGACCTCCTGGTATTTGATTGACTAGGTTGTTGTTGGCCCATTCCCCATTGGAGAAATTAATTTAAATATTAAGATCCTCTAAAGGTATCAGAATGGGTTTACATAGTTAATTTACATACAATTTTATTTCTGTGAAATTCTTAAAAATGTGGTTCATTGAGAATAGCCTAATGTAATAAAAAAGTGCTTGTTTCCCACCTTAAAAATCTCCTATTAGCAAGAAGTCAGATGCACAAATCTACAAAACTACATCAAATTGTTATACAAGTTGTATTACAATCTTAAACTCCATAGATAATAGAGGCTTGTCATCAAAAAATAATTTCTTTCCATCGTATATTGTTCCATTCTTTAAAAATATTGTATATATATATATACTAAACAACCATTACTTCAAATTGTTGTAAGAGTTGTATTGCAATATTAAACTCCATAGATAATAGAAGCAAGTCATCCAAAAATAATTTCCTTCTATGGTATATTTTCCCATTTATTAGAAAGATTGTAAAAATATACTAATTTATTTATATATCATAGTATAGTATAGGCTTTGTGTAATATCTCAAAACTCTTGTAAATTATTTTTAGTTTTCTTTTCTTATGTTAAAGTTTAATAGTAAATATTGATAATCTCTAAATAAGTGTCATGAGACATTGATGCTCCTCACAGAAGATAAAATGATTGTGACATTGTAAGAGGAAGGTAAAACAATTTTATCGTGTTGAAATTTAAATGCCATGTATTGATCTCAACAAAAGATTGAACCTTTAAAATTAACCATATTACTCCACTTAATATGGGGGGTTGGTTAATGGCTGAAGAATAAAAAAGAGAAAGATAGAAGGTGTGAGGTATGAACTCCGGTGAAAATTTAATTAGCAAAAGAAAAACAAACCAAGCATACTGTTATGAGCACCCAAGGCACTGAGGTGTTAGGTACGATTGATATGTTTTCCTTGAAGGAATGAGATTGACGGTGGAAACTAAGAGAATCATTAGTTGGCCTATAGTAAGGAGGTTTTTGGACCTATCCCACGTGATTTCCGAGTTTGCAAAGTTTTTTGTAATGGATAGATTATATATCCCTTCCTATAAAGTTTGATATAATGGATAAGTTATCTATCTCTTCTTGAAAGGTATTGGAATAAAATCATGTTTTAGAGTTAGTATTTATTGGTGGCCAATTTTTGGATCAGTTGGAAGAAGTTGCATTCCAAGGAAGACAATTACAAGCAACTATGTTATGATTCAATTAGAAGTAGTTGTGCAGCGATTCAGTTAGAAGCAGTTGGGAGCCAAGCAAATCAGTTAGAGATTGTGCGCCTCCAACTAGTTTTGGAACCTAAGCCTACTATATAAAGGCATATTTTATAAAGGGTTGGGATCAGTTAGTTAATGAGTTATGTTTGACACATTCTGAAATGTTTTCTGAAATATTGTTAATCAGTCAGTTTATGAGATTTATGTTTTGAGATAATGTATCGTTATAGTCCTATGGGTTTTTTTCTCTATTATGCTATGATGTTCTTGATGCAGTGATGGTATTGATGAAATACCATTATTCTACTGAGATGAAATGGTAGAAATGGATTGTACCTAGTTATGAATAGTAATATAATGCAACTATTGTCTCATATTTTCCTTGCGTATTTTCTAGGTGATTAAATGTATGATGAATGTTTAGTAGTTTAGAATATGAATTGTAATACCCGTATTTTGGACTTTAATCCCCTATTATATTTCTGCTAAGTATTATTTCATTTTACTTAGGAGAATTTTGAAATCTGATAAAGTGGTTTCTATTGACTATGTGGACGAGCACATTAAAGAGGGAATCACAGTCCCCTAAGGGTTGGAGGGAATAATGCCACTTAATAATAAGAAGAAGAAATTATTATTGGAGACAATTGGAAAACCCTAAAGAAAAGAATTGAGAGATTAATGAATTAAAAGAATTCATAAAACGAGGAAATTTCCCCTAAGAGAATAAAAGGTGAAAAATCATGGAAACTCTCATTATTCACTATTCATGATTCATTATCACTATTCACAATCTCATGAGATGAACACCCAAGAGAAATGGGAATGGGAAAACATCAACCTGAGATAATGAATGTTGGTGAGGGAGGACATACTTGGTAGAACCAAACTAGTCCTGAAGCCAAGTGATTGAGGACAGATTTGGGAGGACCAAACTGACTCAGATCAAGAGGAATCATACAGTTTGGTATGAGATTGGCCATTTAATTGTGTGCATGTAGGAGAACTACCCCAAGCTTACAGGAGTACTGCATTTAGCTGAATAGACTGTGATTTTGTGATTCTCTCAATGGATAAGGGTTAAAAGCCCCTGGAGCATCCTGGAGCTCAAGAGTACTAAGTTGGGTGTTGGGTTTCCCGCTGCCTTTGAAATATCCTGAATAACTTGGGGAATAAAAAGTTAAGGGTGAACTAAAATATACACTCCACCTGGGGGACTGTGAACTCAGCTTGAGGGTGACCTGAAAGCAAGGAGAACTTGCTAGTCAAAGGCTGGGAGGTTTGTGCTTGGTTCCACTGGTCACCAGAATTCATATAAGTATTTATATTCTGAACTTGCAGAGTATTTGTTTTGGAACAGTATTCGTACATGTTTCTGAATATCTTTATTTACATTTGAATGATATATTCATTAGATCTTACAATATATGTATTGTTTTATAAATATTTTGAGCATGAATCTCAGCTAGACAACCAGATCTCTGTAATGAGTTTTACCTTATGAGTAGACTTTAAGATATGGAATATTTGTGTGCTGGGATGGCTGTGAAAATACATACTTTCTATTTGCAGTAGCTATACATAATTATGCTCCCTATACTGTTTAAAATGTTTACAGTAACTAATACAAGACTGATATGAACCATGTGCTAACCTAGGGTTTGATGAGGCATGCTTCATATTGTAGGCTTTTACATTTAAATATATTCTAGTATTTAATAGAGGTCTAATGTATGGTACTGTAATGTTAAGAATAGAGAAGACATGTAAACCTAGAGGTTTAACTGCCTAGCCCTTATATTTTGATCAACTCTTTCATGTTAGAGTTTATTTCAGAAAAGAGAAACCTAGAGAATGCTAATGCTCATATCTCTTATATTTTGAGTTATTATATTGACAGAGTTCGATATTCTTAATCAATCTGGTCATAATCGACCTTATGAATCTACAGGGAATTTCTAGGCTAAATGTTTGAAGAATGAAATAAACTACATGCTGCTATATGTTTTATGAGTTGAATCCATGTGTAAATCTCATGCTGAGTTAGAAGAATATCATTTATTCAAATAGCATGGTTATATCATTTTATTAATGTTCCTATGAATTCATTCACCTAGGGTGAAATGGGAATTATGGATAACCCGGATCGCTATAACATATGCTTCCATATAAAATGAATGGGATTTAAATGGATTAAGTGCAGAATGAAAACGATTCATATAAGCAAGGGTCTTAACCTTAGCGTGATTATTGTTGATGTATATGTAACTTCGGAATGTAGTTCATATATATGTATATTGTATTCCTATAGAGATGTTATTTTTCCTCTATACGGAAGTGTCGTAACTTATACTTTATGGGTTATTAGACCACCTTGATGGGGTCGGCTCTGTATAAGTCATGTGGGTTAAAGGGTAATTAGACCACCCTATTGGGGGCCAGCCCTGTCAGCATTATGTTATGTGGTTAAGTTAATGCCGACCTAGTAAGGTTATTAGGCAAGTCAAGTTAGTGTATAAATAGAGTGTGGGATGCACTCTATTTGATCATTCACTTCTCACTTTTACACTCATGGGAGATTGGTGCACTAGTGGAGAAGGAGAAGCTGCTTCTAGGAGGATTATCTCTTATGCTTGGGTTGTATCATTGGTTCATCTATCTCTGAGGAAGTTGTGGGGTTTTTCACCTTGTTGGTTTTCTTCGGTGAAACTCTGTGTCTCTTGTGTGCTTGCATTATTGTGTACATGATTGATATGATGTAGATATGTTGTACATGTTGTTCTCTCAGTTAAGATCCTAGATAAGATTGAATTAATGCTCAAAAATTAACATGGTATCAGAGCTAGCCTGGAAGAAGGCATGATATGGCATCTATGACACTTGTTGCACTTGCGAGGCTAGGGCTTGATATAGAAAAAAATAGTCATCATAGCACTTTCACTATAAATACATTTCGGCGAGGTTTCAGGATCTGAAAATTTTATAGGTCGAAGATAAGATCCCCATGTACCTTGTGTCCGAAGGAGGGCCTCTAATTCGTTGTACTTTCATATTTATGTTCTGTACAATATAGGGTTTCTGTCTCTTCCAGATCTGAGTCATAAACAGGTGACCTAGGAAAAAAGGTCACAACTTGAGCTAGGAAGCTCCAAATGAAATTTTGTAAAACGTGCTAGGTAGGGAACGGACTGCAATTTCACAGGTATAATTTTCAGAGGCCGCAATTGAACCAGTTACATGTGGCACTCCATACACGTTCGCTCTCCTATTTTATCCCATAAATAGGTCACATTACGACACTTGGCATAACTCTCTCTTAGAGAATCCATTTGAGGTAGGACCTGTGGGGTTGGAAATATAACATGTTGGGATACAACAAGAAGAATTTTCAGACCCCGTAGATCTGAAATTTTGGATTTACACCAGGAACAATCAGGTGCATATTTCTGTCAAAACAGAATTGGATTTTGAGCACCTTCATTCATGGCTTCAGGAATTTAGGGTTTTAGAGAAAGTTGGAATTTTCGTAATCGGAGACCACGGCTAGATGCTCCTCATAAAAATCAAAATTTAGAGACCAAGATCAAATTTTTTGGTTGGGAAGAAGGCCCGGCTTGATCAAACCCTAGTTTGGGACTTTGATCGGAAAGGTGGAAAATTAGGGATTCTGCAAAAATGGGAATTTTTTAAAACTATGACCATAGCTGGAAGCTCCTTGGAAAAATTGAAGTTTAGAGATTTGGATGAAACTATTTGGTTGGGTGAATCTCTGGGAAACTCAAACCCTAATTCAGGGTCATCCCTAGTGAATCTGGACGATTGAAAAACAAATTTGAGGGGTGAAACTTTGCAGTTTTCAAATTCTGAGTATACCAGGTTGATCAGCTCATCAAGGCGCATATTTCTATCCCTTCAGAAGTTTGAAGTTTTAGGGTTTCTATGACAAACCCTAATCCAGCTCCAGATCCACTTTCTACAATACAAGTGGATTGGGTTAATCCTAGAAGAGAATGGATTGGTCACGTGCATAAGTGGATTGGGTTAATCCTTGATTTGATTTATCATATTATTGTTTTTTAATTATTGTACATTTTCATTTTCATTTATGTTATATCTAACCAATTATTTAATTGAATTTCCATTTCCTTGCATGAATCTTCTAAGAATACATAATTTATTTATTTTTAAATAATAATTAAATGTCTTAAACAAAATATTATATCACAATGGGATTGCTTCTTACATTACTAAGTTTTTACACATGTGATTTATCTTATGTTTTTACATATTTTTGTGCTCTATTTTATGGGATTGCTTTTTACATTACTAAGTTTTTACACATGTGATTTATCTTATGTTTTTACATATTTTTGTGATTTATCTTATGTTTTTACATATTTTTGTGCTTTATTTTATGTTTTGTATATATTTTTGTTCTCTATCTTAAAGTATTAAGTATTGATATGGTATGTAATTTTCTTTTATTAAAATCATCATTTACATATTATTTATATAGTTTTTATTGATAAATATGTTTTGATTTTTCTTATGGATATTTTTCATAAGAAGATAATTGTTTGGAAGTATTTTTAATGTTAGGACCAAAATGAAGAATGTGCCATCACATTTTTATGGTTATTAATAAATATGTTTTATCTTTGATTATATTTTCTTACTAATGTCATTGTAGGAGGGAGAAGTGTAATTCCATACAGAATTTAGAGTTCCATAAATATTAACAAAGTTCAAATGTTAAGTAGGATTTTTTAGAATTTTTTTTAAAGCTATATATATAAATCATAGAGTTTTTATTCAAAACTTTATCAAATAAGCATTAATTTATTTATTATTAGTCATTTCATTAGTTCTATGTAAAACAATTGTAATTATATGTTTAATTATAAACTAATTATAAGATTTTAACAACTTATAAATTAATTATAAGATTCTTATAATTCTAATTATAAGATTTTAACAACTATTTTGATCATTACTTCGTAAAAAAGTTTTAATTATAGTTTACATAAAACAATATTAACTTATTTATTATCACTTATATGAGTAGTAATTATATTTTAGATAAAACAATATTAGTTTAATTATTATGAGTATACTCTCTAATACATGCGGCCATAAACCATTCCCTGAAGTCTCCAACCCAATAAGCGGTAATTTTTTCTCATTCCTTATCATTGAACAATTGAAATTAGAATTTTAACATTTTTTTTATAAAAGTGATGAAAATGTTTATATTTTAAACTGGATAAACCATAAACAAGGCTTGGATAAAGCGTATACCTCATTACACGATGAAAAATGCTCCCATGCACGTGGCGCACACATTGCACAAACATCTTCATATTTTTGTAAAGAATGCCACATTGTCTATATATTTTCTTCTTTAATGATATAATAACACACAGTTGGAAATGGTTATAAGAAATGGAGGGAAATGGTGAGCTTTCAAACTAATTTTTTGTTCGGAATGGGAGATCCCTATAGAACGAGGAGAACTTTCTATAGCTATTGCCACTAAATCAAACGAATTCATGTTGAACAGGACATTTCTATCAAATTTACTATAGATTTACGGTTCTCTTTCTGGGTGATCAATCACGTAAAGGGTGACCAAGGGTTCTTAGGAATGTAGCATTGAAATCTGAACATAGTCAATAGATTTAAAAAATAGAGTGATCGAATTTACTATAGAATTACGATTTTTTTTCTGGGTGATCAATCACGTAAAGGGTGACCAAGGGTTCTTAGGAATGTAGCATTGAAATCTGAACATCGTCAATAGATTTAAAAAATAGAGTGACAGAGGTATAATAATGGTGAATAAACTGCCCAAAGTTAGAACAACTCAAACAAGAACAGCTGATAAGCCACCACAATGAGGAGCAGTAGCAGCTATTGCGTCAAATCAAACCATAGCATATATTAGCATTCCCTGTTCAGTGGTTTTACAAGTTTGGATATGTTTAATTAATTACTTGATATACATTTATGGAATCATATTTTTTTGTCAAAGATACATTTCTATAATGCATAGATAAAGCCTAGATGTTTTTTAAAATACAAAAACATGTAGAAAAAATAGCACTTAAAATATCTTGAATTTCGAATTCCACCAATGCTAAACCCATAATCCTATACAATTATTTTCCCACATAACCAATGTATCTAATACAATATTGTCAATAATGATTCATGCTATACTACCATCCAATTTTAGTTCCTACTATACCTTCAATATTGTACCCTCTTTGGAGAAATTATTTTAAACATAACCAATGTGTCTAATACAATATTGTCAATAATGATTCATGCCATACTACCATCCAATTTTAGTTCCTACTATACCTTCAATATTGTATCCTCTTTCGAGAAATTATTTTAAATATTGAGAGCCTCCACGATATTAGAATGGGTTTACATAATTAATTTGCATACAATTTTACTCAATAGATAAAACTTTTGAAACCCATTGCAATAAAAATTTGAAATGTCATCAAAAGTGCTCCTTTCCCACTTTAAACATTCCTTATTAACCATAACTGAGATACACCAATATACAAAATGATAGAACTAAGAATGATAACCACTACTTCAAATTGTTATAAGAGTTGTATTCAATCTTAAGCTCCACACATAAAGGCATGTCATCAAAAAATAATTTATTTAATCTTCCCATTCTTTAAAAAGATTGTAGGTATATACTAATTTCCTTATATATCATAGTATAGTATAGCCTTTGTGTAATATCTCAAAACTCTTGTAAATTATTTTCAGTTTTCTTTGCGTAGGGTAAATTTCAATAGTAAATATTCACACTATCTCAATTAGTATCATGAGGCATTGATGTTGCTCACACAAGATAAAAAGGCTGTGACATTGTAAGAGGAAAGTAAAACAATTTTACATGGAAATTAAATGCCATGGGTTGAGCTCAACAAAATATTTAACCTTTAAAACTAGCCATACTCTACTTAACATGGGGAATTGTTTAACAACCCAAGAAGTGGGAAAAGAGGAAGATAGAAGGTATGAGGTATGAACTCTTGTGAAAACTTATTTAGGAAAATAAAAAGAAACCAAGCATATTGTTATGAGCACTCGAAGGTATCGAGGTGTTAGGAATGACTGAGAATTTTTCCTTCACAAAATCAGCTAAGGGGTGGAAACTAAGAAAATCATTAGTTGGCCTATACTTGGGACGTTTGTGGACATATCCTAGTTGATTTCCAACTCAGCAATGTTTTCTATAATGGATAAGTTATCTATCTCTTCCTACAAAGTTTGAGATGTAGGCACAACCTTGTAACATCCCCTTCAGGCAATCCGATGATCGGGAAGGGACATTAACCAAATTCAGTCTCTCAAATTTCACCGCCAATGCCATAATACGAATTTCAATGTATAAAATGTGTGTAGAAACCTAAAATAACCATACAAAGCATAATTGAACTCTATCTACACACATCTAGCATGCAAATACAAGCATAAACATGATATCCATTATATAAAACCATTTCAGATTCAAATGCATGCGAATATTTTTCTTTATCCAATGCAAATCCAAGAAACTGACTATGCCAAAGCGATTTTCCACCCAAGCATAGGCACGTTGTCTAGCATATGCACTTGCTGCTGGGAGGCCACCCCCAAGATAGGCTATGAGGCCACCAGGAAGAAGGAAACACCTATAGGATTCTCTCTCTCATTCCACAACCCATTCTGCTCTCTATGCTTATCCAAATTCTCATACAATATGGGTCTCACTCATCCCTCACATCCTTGGCTTCCACAATACCTACCCCAAAAAACACCCTTCTTGGCTCAGGCATCCCCTTCGCTGATCCACAGTTCTCTTGGGAGATCCATCTTGCCATGTGCATCTAGTGTTGGTTGTGGAGCCTAATCTTCCAGTCTCATAGATGATATTGGCTCAGCCGTGCACCCTGGAGGATTGTACACTCATTTTGCATTTTTTGGGGTTCGGGGGAAACGCCGCCTGAGTCATGGGGGTGCGAGGGTGGAGCCTCCACGAACGGGGGTAGCGCCCCCAAGAAAAAATTTTGGGCTGTTTTCGCCAGCTGTTTACGGGCCCATGGTTTTGGGTATCCCGTGGTATTTTCCCATTGTATTTTCCCTATAAAATAAAGACATTTTAATACGGATAGGGTTGAGGTATTAGGTTTTATGCATTATAAAGATGTCTGAGATCATGAAGAGAGACTCTGAGACAGTGAAGAGGAAGTGCAGCGGTTGTGTTGCAGGTTGTATCCCTTCACTTTGTTGGATGGTATAATAATAAGGATTGGAAACTTTAGTGCGGACATTGCCCATGTTGGGTGAACCACGATACATCTGTGTCTCTCTTGTAATGTGTATGTGTGATTATATTTTCATTTCTGTTTATTGTTATTTCTCTGCGATCTTGTTTTTCTAACAATTGGTATCAGAGCCGAAGGTCTATTTGGCAGATAAACACGTAGGAAGCTAGGGTTTCTGGTTCGAGTGGGAGCAATGGCAGAAGAAGGAAAGTTTAAGGTCAAGAAGTTTAACAGCCAAAAATTCCAGTTATGGAAGATGCAAATGGAGGACTATCTATACCAGAAGGATCTGTTCCTACCGTTGGGAGGAAGAGCAAAGCAGCCGGCAGCTATGAAGGATGAAGAATGGGAGGTTCTTGACAGAAAGGCACTGATAACAATACAGTTGTCCCTGGATTCGTTGATGGCTTTCAATATCTAAAAAGAAACGGCAACGAAGGGTTTAATGAGTGCACTGGGTAAGATGTATGAAAAACCCTCCGCCTTCAACAAGGTATTTATAATGAAGCATTTATTTAATATGAAGATGTCTGAAGGTGGATCTGTTACTGATCATTTAAATGACTTTAATACGGTTACAAATCAACTAAGTTCTGTAAGTGTGAAGTTTGATGATGAGGTTAGGGGTCTTCTAATCTTGTGTTCATTGCCAGAAAGATGGAATAGCTTGGTCATGGCTGTAAGTAACTCTATCTCTGGTTCAAACAGCTTGAAATTTGATGATGTTATTGGTGTTATTCTTAGTGAGGAAATGCGAAGAAAAAGTACAGGTGAGACATCAGGTAATGCGTTAACCATGGAGAGAAGGGGAATACAAAAGGAGAGAGGAAAGAGCCAAGGTAATCATGTCAAGTCTAAAACAGGCATATCCAATTCCAGAATGAGAAAAATAGAGTGCTAGAACTGTGGAAAGAAAGGACATCTGAAGAAAGACTACAGATCTCTAAAGAAGAAAGGAGATGCACAGCAGGAAACTACCCAGGAAGCAAATGTAGCAGGTGATGTGTTACAAGATGCTTTGAAACTTTCATTAGATAATACTAGTGATTATTGGGTAGTAGATTCAGGGGCTTCATGTCATGCTACACCCTATAGGAAATATTTTCATGATTATGTTCCAGGTGATTTTGGACATGTTTTATTGGGTGATGATGAGCCATGTAAAATTGTTGGAATGGGTAAGGTATAGATAAAATTTAAGAATGGAATTGATTGGATGTTGAAAGATGTTAGGCATATTCCTGCTATGAAAAGAAATCTGATCTCAACAGGGCAGTTGGGGGATAGGGGCTGTCTATCTACATTTGGAGAAAAGTGGTGGAAGATCAGTAAAGGATCAATGGTGATAGAAAAAGGATATAGGGTAGGTATGTTGTATTTATGTCCTCATAATACTGACCATTCTATCTCTTTAGCTTCCACATGAACAAATACAACATTGTGGCATCATAGGCTTGGCCACATGAGTGAGAAGGGGATGAAGATTCTCCACTCAAGGAAGTTGCTGCCAGATTTGAAGCAAGTAAGTTTGGAATTCTGTGAAAACTGTGTTTATTGAAAACATAAGAGAGTCATATTTCTCAGGGTTGGGAAACATAAGAAGAATGAAAAGTTAGAGCTTGTGCATACAGATGTATGGGGATCGGCTCAGGTACAATCTCTTGGTGGCTCTCATTATTATGTTATATTTATTGATGATGCAACTAGGAAAACTTGGGTTTATTGAATTCTATAGAAATCTGATGTGTTTTCTACTTTTAAGAAGTGGAAAGCTTTGGTTGAGAATGAGACAGGAAAAAGGTTTAAGTGTCTCTGATATGACAATGGAGGTGAGTACTGCAGCAAAGAGTTTGATAATTACTATTCATACCATGGGATTCATAGAGAGAAGACAATCCCAATAACACCACAAGAAAATGGTGCGTCAGAAATGATGAATAGAATGATCATGGAGCGTGCTAGGTGTATGAGATTGCATGCAGGGTTGCCCTTACAGTTTTGGGCAGATGCTGTAAATACTACTGTTTATTTAATAAACAGAGGGCCTTCAAGTGCTTTGGATGGTGGTATTCCAGAGGAGGCATGGACAGGTAAAAAGGTAAACTACTCATTTCTGAGAACATGTGGTTGTGAATCATTTGTCCATACTGATAAAGAAAATAGAACAAAGCTTGGAGCTAAATCCAAGAAATGCAGCTTTATTGGATATGGGGTTGATGATTTTGGTTATCATTTATGGGATTATGGAAATCACAAAATCATTAGAAGTAGAGATGTCATATTCAATGAAAAGGTCATGTATAAAGATAAATTGCAGGGAAAGAAAAAATAAAAGGAAAACACAAAGTACACAGTACTTGATGGAATTGAAGAAAATGAAGCTCCAAAGGTTCTAGAAAATCAAGAACAGCAGCAAGTACCTGAAACTCCTGCAAGTGTAAGAAGATCTACCAGGTTAAGTAGACTCCCTGAACGATACTCTCCTTTGATGTATTATTTATTGATGACTGATGCTGGTGAACCAGAATGTTATGAAGAAGTAATGCAGGTAGAAACTAGGAAGAAGTGGGAGCAAGGAATGAATGAGTAGATGGACTCATTGGTAGGAAACTAGACTTGGGATTCGGTTTAGTTTCCTGCTGGTAAAAGAGCATTGCAGAACAAATGGATTTACAGGTTGAAGGAAGAAGAACGAGGTAAGAAGTGGTATAAGGCCCGACTTGTTGTAAAGGTGTTTGCACAGAAGAAACGTATAGATTTTGATGAAATATTTTCTCCTGTTGTTAAGATGACTTCAATTAGGACTATCTTAAGTCTAGTGGCAATAGAAGATTTGCATCTTGATGAGGTCAAAGGTAAGGAGAACTTGGTATGCAGGTTGAAAAAGAGCTTGTATGGCTTGATGCAAGCTCCAAGGCAGTGGTATTTAAAATTTGACAGGTTTATGACAGAACAAGGTTATAGTAGATGTCAATCTGACCACTGTGTTTATTTCAAGAGGCTAGATAATGGAAGTTATATTATCTTGTTATTGGGTCTAACATGTAGGATATAAATTTACTCAAAAGGAAGCTAGCTAATTCATTTGCGATGAAGGATTTGGGTGCTACAAAGCAAATCCTTGGTATGAGAATAACAAGAGATAGGAAAAATCGCAAATTGACATTGTCTCATGGTGAGTACATACAAAAGGTGTTGGAGAGGTTCAAAATGTAGAATGCAAAACCAGTTAGTACACCTTTGGCCATCTATTTCAGTCTAAGTAAGGAAATGTATTCCAAGACACAGGAAGAGATAGATTATATGTCTAATATTCCCTATCAATCAGTAGTTGGTAGATTGATGTATGCCATGGTGTGTACAAGACCAGATATTGCACATGTAGTGGGAGTTGTGAGCAGACATATGAACAATCCAAGTTCTACAGGGATATGTTGATGCAGATATGACAACTAACAAGGCTAGCAGAAGGAGCACCACAGGGTATGTGTTTACTCGAGATGGAACAATAGTAAGCTGGATTTTGAAACTGCAGAAGGTTGTTGCACTTTCAACAACGGAAGCAGAGTATGTTGATATTACAGAGGCTAGTAAAGAGATGATTTGGTTGCAGAGGTTTATGGAGGAAGTGGGTAAGAAGCAGAAGGATAACAGGTTGTATAGTGACATCCATAGTGCCATTCATCTTGCCAAGAAATCAACATTCCATTCCAGGACTAAACATATACAGCTCAAGTACCATTTCATATGCTTTGTTTTGGAAGATGAACTATTGAAGCTGGAAAAGATACATACTAGCCAGAATCCTGCAGACATGTTCAGAAAGGTAGTGACCAGAGAGAAAATGAGTTTGTCACCTACCCAATTTTTTAGAATAATTATTTTCTACTATTATCCTTTTTGCAAAAATAATTTGTTTTAAATTATAATTACAAGTTTGTAATTATGACCAAGTAAGTCAAAAATGAATGTAATGACTTATTATTATTATTTAATAAATAAAAATGGGAGACAAACACTCAAGAAAGCTGTTACAAGAGTGTCCACTGGCCCTCTAGGAGGAATGGAAGCTGCTGGAAGGATTGGGACAGATGGCAGCATTTGCACTCTACCATTAGCTATTGGTATGGAACAACCCCCCCTAATTTTGTGGCACTTCCCCCTTTAGGTGGAGGGAGGTGAGCAAGTAGCTCACTAATGACAAATTAATTACAAAAGACCTAAGCATCCTATAAAGGGAAATTCGAATTGAGTAGGAAGCTCTTACAATGTTTTCTGCAGAAACATTCATCATGCTCATCAAATGATGGCTGAGAGATTCGAATAGGGGAGGTTGTGGAGAGTGCAAGTATAAGTCTGCAAATGTTATGAGAAGGACAGACCAGAGGTGTTGGTGCTGATCCCATTGATTACTAAGCTTGTAAGGCTGGATATATATATTTTCTTGCTGTTGCAAGTAGAAGTCTTAAGCTGCAGAACCTTCTTCCTCCTAGTGGATCAGTGGATAGGATCGGGGGTCCTAAGGCAGACATCTTGGCTGCTTGGGAGCAGGTTGGGTGGAACAGGTTTCTTGAGTAATTTGTTCCTCCCATCACACTCAGGTTCTATTCTTTTGTGTTTTATTTTTCAATCATATGAATGCTCTCAGAAAATGGCTTAGCATTGTTATTTAATAATCAATAGTAGAAAACGTCAGATCCTAATTAATTTAGATTTGTTGAACTGATAAAATGACTCCTCTGCATTTTCCCCCATGCGTGGAGTTGCCTCGTACTCCAGTATAGAGAGGTAGAATTAAATCTGCCCAGTTAAAAGTGAAACCTAGCATGCATCTAAATATCTAAACCAAATACCACCCATGCACAGACCTATGTTTATCATGCATCTTATATTTTAGCAGCTCTAGATTAGATCCTCGCATGCAATGTTTTTACTGTTCAAATCTGTATGATGAACTACCTACCAGAAACTAGTCATAGTAATACGTTCTTTTCTTATTTCTGAAGGTGAACATTGTGTTAACAACTAAGGTTACTAATCTTTAATAATTTCTTCAAATAAAATAACACCATGCATTCTGTTTAACCAAATTCCCGCTTTACTATTTTCTTATGGTTTTTAGAATCTGATCGACCTTATAGAAAATATTGTCTTCACTATATTATCTTGTATAGAAAGAAAGAAAGATGCTGTGTTAACTTATCCCTTCATCAGAAGTCCAAAATTGGATGAATACAAGAACATATAGAATAGAAAAACTGTTATATTAATAAGCAATCAAATTAATTGACGAATGCACTGTCATTTTCTCTTTTTTTGGATTATCAATTGCATGTGATAGAATTTACATCACAGAACACCAATTTATTCAAAGCAAGGACAAACATAGCATTATTGAATTGACAGATTAAATTACAGTATCTCTACACCCAAACTGGGGTTAACATGTTCTCATTACATTATTATTTATAAACATCTGACAGCTACAAAATCAAGGGTTTTCATTACCATAGACAATCTAACTATAGAATCAAGAGTTAATATTCTTGTTCCTTTAAAACATCATTATAGACAAGCAGATTTCATTCACATCGAGAGGCTAGGGTTTAGCATTATCATAGTTGTATTCAAACAAAACCAATACCCTTTTATTATTGGATTATAGCCACTGTTTAATTAAAAAAACTTAGACATGCCCTTCGTTCCTTGGATCCGAGTTCAAGAATGAGGAGATCAAAACACCATACGTAGACATGAAAACCCCAAATATCTTAAACAAGATTTTAGATACAGATACAAAAACGAGAAGTTCAAATCACCAAACATAGCCATTAAACCTTAGATAACTATCGTTTCCATTTAAATTATCAGTGGTTGCACCCTACGGTCGCCACATTCTTTTTCCGAAGGTTCCATTCGAAATCCCATGCCATTTACACACACTACTAATGCTGAAACAAAATTACAGTCAATGTATCTCCTTTTTTTTCATCAACCCAGAAGTACCAAAACGATATACATAAAACGTAAAGTTGTAAGACTCTTTCAAACACGAGGGTTCAACCATACCAAACTCATCGAACCCAGGAATGCACGGCCATATATTGTAAAACATTTACATCACCTACTCTATCAACAAAACTTAAAACTGTAAGTTTCCCAATTGCTGCAGGCGAGACAAAAGCCACTGCCGCGAAGGCATGCTACCAACATTTGCTCATCTAGTCCAATTCCAGCAGAACCACTAAGGAGGGATACCACCGAAGATGACTTGTGGGATCGCTTTAGTTCTTTTTCCCATCAATTGTTCCGGCACCCTATTGCTCGCCGAGGGTTACCTACCAACAACCATACACTAAGTTAAGTATCGGATCATGAGGTAGTAATGCATGCAACAAAAGATAATTTGAAAACCCTTGTAGCATTAGGATACCTGAGTCGTGACAGAGATTTGACGAAGGTAGCATCCATCCACTGTGAAGGATAAGCACTTAGTTCAAAGGCCATGATGGGGGATACCTCCCGAAAAACACACAACTTCTTCAAAAACCCCAGACTTGCAAGCTACTACAACGCCACAACATAAGCACTCATCCCACCTGTAGATTTCTACACAAATCGTTTCCAGACTTGGCTTCCACGGATAACAATTAATCACAGACCAAAGGTTGCTGCCGGTCTCAGGATCGAGCCCAAGGGATGCTAGAAAAACATTGAAACCCTAAGTGCCTCTCAGCCGGTTGGCCTCACCTCCCAAACCCTACCACCGAACAATGACCAAGAACGTTACAAGAATCCATAAGTTACGCTAGGGTTCAGATCATCCCAATACACAAAAATAAACGGCGGAGTTCCACTTTCATTAAGACACGTTGGAGGGTTGCAGGAGTAGCATTAAATTGCTCATCTACTTCCCAAGCCACGAGGTGGCCATTTCTGTTGACAACAGAGCAAGAGGCCGTTACAACTCAGTTTCCAAACCTCATCACTCGCCGAATCATCCATCAATATTTACACGTAACAATATCATTAACTCGGTGGCCAGGCAATGTAATTGCAAAACGCAATCATTTAATACACCCTCAATTCGTACGGAGGCTTTTACAGGGCCATCATTCCACCTGCCAATCCATATGAATCATCGTTAATAGAATCAACATATAAATATTATCAATGTATAACGATTACCGATAGCATATAACGAAGGTCTCATATGATTCCATATCATCAATTTCGAAACACACTCATAGCACATGAATATCCACCAAGGTCGCGAGCAATCATACAGCATGGATTGACTTAGCCCATCACATAAAGTCTATTATAAAGTTCACCATAGGGATCATTGTAGAGCTCTTAAAGCTTGTTCACACCATAAGTTATATCAACAAACCGTTAGGGTATGGTTGCCACCCAAGAACCCATCGCATTCATTGCACGGTAGGGTATTAATGCTTAAAGCATCACCATTTTAATCTCTCGGGTAATAGAGACCAGAAACACCTTATCACTCATTCCATAGTATGATTAGGACCATGTGCCCTTCTCCTAAACCTATCACCATCAAAATTTATAAAAGAATTACTTAACAGCCGCAAGTCATTTCTGGAATGACCATACGTAAAGTCGTCAACACTTAACAGAAACATTCATAACAAACACGCCTTGAGATAAATGTTATCTGCAGTCTTTGAGATAGATAGGTTCATCTTACAGAATTGGAAGGAGACCATACCTGTAGCATCGTAATTAATACGCAGTTTTTATTGATAACACAGTTATTAAACCCTTTGAGTTATTATCGCTATCTCTTACTTGCGAATCTGCGCACGGAGGACGACTACAATGCTTTAGCTGAATAGCTAAGTAACCCTCGAGGCACCTCGTGGGACCCCTTTCATCATCATCCAAAAAAATTAAACTATCAGGACCCGTCGAGAATAATTATGTTTTCCTAATGCATCCGAATTTTGAATCATTCCAACATTTAAATAAGAACATAATCATTAATTGGATTTCATGACGCCATCAGAAGACAAAAATACACAACCATTAAATTGTTTCTACCAAGTGACACATTTATTAATTGTTGCTTATTGAATATTATTACTTCTGCTTTTTACAATATTAGCTTTTTATGGCGATTTAAATTTTTTTAAATTTTTCTGAAAATATCGGAATGTTACAGAGTTCTTGCTCGGTTTCAGTTGGCCTTCTAGCATGAAGGTGAACAGGAGAAATTTGCCAAGTCCAAGTCCAGTAGCGGTGGAGTTGCTATGATTAGTCTCCAAGTGGGAGATTGTTGGTTATGGAGCTAGATCTTCCAGTCTCATAGATGATATTGGCTCGGACGTGCACCCCGGAGGACTCTACACTCATTTTGAATTTTTTGGGGTTCGGGGGCAGCGCCCTCGAAAAATGGGGTTTGGGGGCAATGCCTCTGAGAAAAAAATTTGGGGCTGTTTTCGCCAACTGTTTACGGGCCCATGGTTTTGGGTATCCCGTGGTGTTTTCCCATTGTATTTTCCCTAAGTGCCATCGTAGATCGATTTAACCTCTTACTCTTCGGGGATTCAGAAGGTTGACCTCCTCGGTGCTTCTTAGCAACAGCTGATGTACCCACCAGCATGTTGGCGACCTCAGCTCCAAGATCAACAATGGCCGATGATGTACATTCTTGTTCAACAACAGCCAGAATAAACAGAGATTCTACTTCACTACTAATGTCGACGGGCTCGAATTCACCTGGCCTGCCTCAATACTCCTTGGTATATACTCAGCAGCAAGTAGCTCAGAGCACTACCACACTCCACAACAATACTGCTTTCTCATTCTGTCATGTCTTCCTACCGACGCAATGGCATACTTATAGTATTTCCCTAAATCCACCCTAATCATGAGTGAAATTTGCATTAACTCAACCAAATCATTGTATTAATGAGAGAAATCCACCGACGATATTGTCCTCCCCTCGACCGTATCTTCCATTAATGCCCATAATTAAAACGCGCCGTTAATTAACTATCTCTACTTTTGAAATTTATTACTGATCTGACCGGACCTCCATAGATCGCTGACTGTGCCAAAATTGGAGTAGAAGCCTCCCTGCTGTCGCATACCTTCTTCTGTTGGTGTGCCATCTGTCACCAAGCATCCTGCAACAATCATCATCATCCATTCATTTTTTTTTTTTTAACCCAATGCGATTCAGACATCGCACTACTCCTAGTGTTAGAATTCAATATGCTAAGACAGAAAATAGCAGCATTACATTCCATTTCACAATAATAGCATATACAGGATCACTGAAGAAACAACAAGTACAGCATAAACACAAGAGACAAAGATTTATCCTGGGAAACCCTCATGGGGTAGAAAACCCAGCAAAGCTTCCTCAATATAGATGACCAGCAATATACAAAGATGAAACCTTGAGACATGATCTCCTCCTCCACAATAGCAGACCTCTCCTCCACAAGTGTGCTATCCTCAAGTGAGTGAATGTGTATAATGAGGAACACACCTCCTCTATTTATACACTACTCTGATATGTATTTTACACAAGTACATGTAGGCTCGTATTTAACCATTAGGTTAAATACCCCATTATAACTGACTGGGCCGACCCCTCTAGGGTGGTCTAATAACCCTTTGACCCACATAACACATACAGGGCCGACCCCCACTAGGGAAGTCTAATAACCCAAGTTACCACATTCCGATGGAGGAATAAACATCTCCGGATATACAATAAGATCTTCACGGAGGAATGAATCATCTCCGGAATAATAAAGTACAAATATAATATTCTTTGAAGTTACAATATCTCAACACTCCCCCTTAACGAGAAGGATATTATAACAGCATCTGCACGAGCAAGGAGTCATCAACATCATACATGATACATCTATAAATCATTGGAAGCTTTCTCAACATCATCAGTAACTCAACCAGTTACTGGAATATCTTCAATACTGGAACATCAACATCTTCAGTACTGAGTCTTTATCTTCTGCAGCACTCCAACAGCTACAGCAACATCAATATCTGAAACCTCACGATTGTCAGCATCGCCATCACACGATCATCAGCATCGTCATCACATGAACAACAACATCGTCATTTCACTATCATCAACATCGTCATCACACGATCATCAACATCGTCATCTCACGATCATCAGCATCGTCATCACACGATCATCAGCATCGTCATCTCACGATCATCAGCATCGTCATCACACGATCATTAGCATCGTCATCTTATGATCATCCGCATCGTTATCTAACGATCATCAGCATTGTCATATCATCTCGATCTACAGCATCTGGATCATCTAGATCTATAGCATCTGGATCATCATGATCTACAACATTTGGATCATCTCGATCTACAGCATCTGGATCATCTCGATCTATAACATCTGGATCATCTCGATCTACAGCATCTGGATCATCTCATCTACAGCATCTGGATCATCTCGATCTACACCATCTGGATCATCTCGATCTACAACATCTGGATCATCTCGATCTACAGCATCTGGATCATCACGATCTACAGCATCTGGATCATCTCGATCTACAGCATCTGGATCATCTCGATCTACAACATCTGGATCATCTCGATCTACAGCATCTGGATCATCTCGATCTACAGCATCTGGATCATCTCGATCTACAGCATCTGGATCATCTCGATCTACAGCATCTAGATCATCTCGATCTATAGCATCTGGATCATCTCGATCTATAGCATCTGGATCATCACGATCTACAGCATCTGGATCATCTCGATCTACAACATAAGTATCCTCAACCATACAAGTACATTAATCAATACATGTATCATCAAAAGTATGTATTCTCACCAATACATCTATCATCAAAACATGTATTCTTACTAATACATATATCATCAAAAGCATGTATTCTCACTAATACATCTATCATCAAAAGCATGTATTCTCACTAATACATCTATCATCAAAAGCATGTATTCTCACTAATACATCTATCATCAAAAGCATGTATTCTCACTAATACATCTATCAATACAAGTATCCACACTGATACAAGTATACACAACAGCAGCATACCCTGCAACACACATGATCCAATTACGGGATGGTCAATCCCTCTCAATTTAAGACATCTCTCATGTCTATGGATGATGCAATCCAGATCAACTTACAGGATGATCAATCCTTATCCTTTTAAGACACCTCACCATGTCTAAGGATGATGCAATCCCGAATCAACTTACAGGATGATTACTCCTTATCACTTTAAGACACCTTACCATGTCTAGGGACGATGCAATCCCAATCTACTTACAGGATGATTAGTCCTTATCACTTTAAGACACCTCACCATGTCTAGGGACGATGCAATCCCAATCTACTTACAGGATGATTAGTCCTTATCACTTTAAGACACCTCACCATGTCTAGGGACGATGCAATCCCAATCTACTTACAGGATGATTAGTCCTTATCACTTTAAGACACCTCACCATGTCTAGGGACGATGCAATCCCAATCTACTTACAGGATGATTAGTCCTTATCACTTTAAGACACTTCACCATGTCTAGGGACGATGCAATCCCAATCTACTTACAGGAGGATTAGTCCTTATCACTTTAAGACACCTCATCATGTCTAGGGACGATGCAATCCCATCACGTACATTTTGAACCCAGTTCATGGACGATGCAGTCCTCACGTACATTTTGAACCCAGTTCATGGACGATGCAGTCCTCACGTACATTTTGAACCCAGTTCATGGACGATGCAGTCCTCACGTACATTTTGAACCCAGTTCATGGACGATGCAGTCCTCACGTACATTTTGAACCCAGTTCATGGACGATGCAGTCCTCACGTACATTTTGAACCCAGTTCATGGACGATGCAGTCCTCACCTACATTTTGAACCCAGTTCATGGACGATGCAGTCCTCACGTACATTTTGAACCCAGTTCATGGACGATGCAGTCCTCACGTACATTTTGAACCCAGTTCATGGACGATGCAGTCCTCACGTACATTTTGAGCCCAATTCATGGACGATGCAGTCCTCACGTACATTTTGAACCCAGTTCATGGACGATGCAGTCCTCACGTACATTTTGAACTAGTGGTTCCGGGATGATGCAATCCCCATCACTTTATTCTCGAAGACCATACGTCTACAGATCAATTCAGGGACCAAGGTCCGGGGATGATACAATCCCCACTTCTCGGAGACCTTACGTCTATGGCTCTCTTTAGGACTGAAAGTCCAGGGATGATCCAATCCCCTCAACTGTCCACTAAGGACTTCATTCTCGGAGACCTCACGTCTACGGCTCTCTTTAGGACTGAAAGTCCAGGGATGATCCAATCCCTTCAACTGTCCACTAAGGACTTCATTCTCGGAGACCTCACGTCTACGGCTCTCTTTAGGACTGAAAGTCCAGGGATGATCCAATCCCCTTAACTGTCCACTAAGGACTTCATTCTCGGAGACCTTAGGTCTACGGCTCTCTTTAGGACTGAAAGTCCAGGGATGATCCAATCCCCTCAACTGTCCACTCAGGACTTCATTCTCGGAGACCTCAAGTCTACGGCTCTCTTTAGGACTGAAAGTCCAGGGATGATCCAATCCCCTCAACTGTGCACTAAGGACTTCATTCTCGGAGACCTCACGTCTACGGCTCTCTTTAGGACTGAAAGTCCAGGGATGATCCAATCCCCTTTTCTTTCTCGGAGACACCTGTCTACGGCTCACTTTAGAACAAGTGTTCAAGGATGATACAATCCCCACATGTATTCTCATCAATATACTATCGATCCTGGGAACCCATACAGAACCTGATTCACATTTCTTCTTTAATTACACCATTAAGAGAATGGTCTTATCTAGCCACTTGGAGCAAACATCTCATCATGATTCTCTTCCTCTTTCTAAGAGAATCTTCTAGCCACAAGCCTTCCATATTTTGTTTGATTTGTAAATCTTCTTGTTGAACATCCATCACTTGTTCGATGTTCATTATTCTTCATGATCTTTCCTACAAAACAAAATTAAGTACATGATTAGTAATCCTTCATAATCATGAAATCATGATAACCTATTATGCATACAGATATCATTTACATTGTTATGCAACTATCTTGACCAATACTTTGGCACAACACTTTCCCATATCCTGTATGCATACAGTGGCTATCTAGATGCCTTCCATCTCTACCAGAACATACTATCGAGAGTGTGCACAGCTCTCAGCATGTCAGCAAAGAGGTTTCATTCTAGACAAGCAACAATGGAATGTTTGTCCAACTTACCAATCATATGCATATTAGTAGTATAATGTTCAATGCTCTATGAATGTTTGCACTCAGCATGATATGTTCTAGGAATACAAATATGCATACAAGAAATATCATTTACTATTTCAAATAACAACTCAAATACTTATCTTTTATGTTTGTGTGGTTGCCTCCCACTTGATCTTCTATATGTCCTTTGAACTTCTATTCATTCTGTACCACTGTGCATGCTCAAGTGTGCACTAGTGTCATCCTCATGATCTCATACACAAACATTCATTCATTAGTATATTCTCAAAACATTCTAATTCTAAATAATCTTGAATATGTATAGTCATGATCATTAGTATTCAGGGTTTCAAGTAAGTCTTCTTTTACTCATGCATATCATCAATCAAGATAAAAGATATAATATGCATAATCCCTTGATTACTAACATTATGAATAAGCATAACCAATCATTCCAAGTATACTTATATAAGGGATCCTAACACAAGGTAAGATTCATGGGAAACATACCTGGATTAGTATACCTACTTGGTTATGTACAACACACCTAAACAATCTCTTCAATGATTTAGAGATCCTGAGCTAGAACCTGCATGTCTCATAGGTTAAGCATAATATAACAAAGTCATACATACCTCGTAAGTAGAACAAAGATTATGGATGAGTCTTTGTCTTCATGTTTTTCATGGTCATGGAACCTGATTTGTCTTTTGTGATGTACCTGTATCTTGTTAGCAGACAACATCAACCTCACACAACATCATAATGCATTAGTACAATCATAAGTGTCAACACCCTAACCAATGAATATCTTCTATCATGCATTCATAATTTTGTTAAGGTTATACGACAAATCTAAAATCAAAATTGTACTAACTGTAATAACCTGAAGACAAACATACCATAAACTTAATCATTGACAAATATCGAAACATACCTCGATGAGTCATACCTGTCGAGATCGCTTGTATTCTTCTTATGTAAGGCCTTATCCTCATCTCCCTCTGAGACAGGAACTTATTCACTTATGCAGGTGACCAATCCATCTTCTTATAGGATTAACCCAATCCACTTGATTTGCAAGAACTGGACCTGGAGCTAGATATGGGTTTGTCAGAGAAACCCAAAAAATTCAAACTTTGAATTTCAAACTTCCGAAAGGATAGAAATATGCGCCTTGATGAGCTGATCAAACTGGTATATTCAGAATTTGAAAACTGCAAAGTTTTACTCCTCAATTTTGCCTTTAAACTTTCGGATTCACTGGACGTGACCCTGAACTGGGGTTTGATGAAGCCCACTCTTTTTCCCCATCAAAAGGTTTGATCCAAATCTCTAAGATTCTATTTTTCTGAGGAGCTTCCAGCCATGGTCACAGGTTTCAAAAATTCCCATTTTTACAGAAGCCCTAATTTTCCACTTTTCTGATCAAAGTCCCGAACTAGGGTCTAATCAAGCCCGGCCTTCTGCCCAACCAAAAATTCTGATCTTGGTCTCTAAATTTCTATTTTGATGAGTAGCATCCAGCCGTGGTCTCCGATTACAAAAATTCCAACTTTCTTCAAAGCCCTAAATTCCGGAAGCCATGAATGAAGGTACCAAAAAATAATTCTGTTTTGACAAAAATATGTACCTGATTGTTTCTGGTGTAACTCCGAAATTTTTGATCCACAGGGTCTTAAAAAGTTTTCTGAGATATCCTGACCTGTTAGCTTTCCATCCTGACAGGTATCACCTCAATTGGATGTTCTGAGAGAGAGTTATGCCAAATGTCGCAACGTGACCTGTTTTGGGAAAATACAAGAGAGCGAACTTGTATGGCGTGCCACGTGTCACTGTTTGACCTTCGACGTCTCAAAACGTTTTCTGAGATAGCTCGGCCTGCTATCTTTTTATCCTGACAGGTCTGACCTCAATTGGATTCTCTGAGAGATAGTTATGCCAAGTGTCGCAACGTGACCTGTTTATGGGATAATACAGGAGAGCGAACTTGTACGGCATGCCACGTGTCACTGGTTCAACTTCGGCCTCTGAAAAAGTTTTCTGAGATAGTACAGTCTGTGTACTACCTGTCACTTTTCATGAAATTTCATTTGGAGCTTCCTAGCCCAAGTTATGACCTTTTTCCCAAGGTCACCTGATTTTGACTCAGATCTGGAAGAGGCAGAAACCCTATATTGTACAGATCATAAATCACAAAGTACAACGAATTAGAGGTTGTCCTTTGGACACAAGGTACCTGGAGATTTTAGCTTCTTCCTGTAACAATTTCAGATCCGAAAACTTCGCCAAAACGGATTTATAGCGAAAGTGCTACGATGACTGGTTTTTGCTATGTAAAACCCTAACCTTCAAATTGTCGTAAGTAAAGCAAGTGTCTTTAGTGCCATACCTTGTCTTCCTTCAGGTTAGCTCTGATACCATGTTAGAATTCAATATGCTAAGACAGAAAATAGAAGCATTACATTCCATTTCACAATAATAGCATATACAGGATCACTGAAGAAACAACAAGTACAGCATAAACACAAGAGACAAAGATTTATCCTGGGAAACCCTCATGGGGTAGAAAACCCAGCAAAGCTTCCTCAATATAGATGACCAGCAATATACAAAGATGAAACCTTGAGACATGATCTCCTCCTCCACAATAGCAGACCTCTCCTCCACAAGTGTGCTATCCTCAAGTGAGTGAATGTGTATAATGAGGAACACACCTCCTCTATTTATACACTACTCTGATATGTATTTTACACAAGTACATGTAGGCTCGTATTTAACCATTAGGTTAAATACCCCATTATAACTGACTGGGCCGACCCCTCTAGGGTGGTCTAATAACCCTTTGACCCACATAACACATACAGGGCCGACCCCCACTAGGGAAGTCTAATAACCCAAGTTACCACATTCCGACGGAGGAATAAACATCTCCGGATATACAATAAGATCTTCACGGAGGAATGAATCATCTCCGAAATAATAAAGTACAAATATAATATTCTTTGAAGTTACAATATCTCAACACCTAGCCCCCACGATAGGGCTTCAATCTGTGACCATTTACCAACTTGGGGAGCATCCCCCCATCCAATCGCTGCAACTGAACTGTGCCTCCTAAAGTAATATTATTGATGCGGTAGGGACCCAGCCAGTGCATCTGCAACTTTCCTGGATGTTTTATAAACTTACTGTCGTACAATAGCACCAAGTTGCCTTGCTGAAACTGCTTGTTTTTAATGTGGCGATTATGCCATGCCTTCTGGCGATCCTTCTCTACTCCTTAATGAAATCCAACAATAAATCGATCTTCTTCGAGCTCCAACAATTGCACTAGATGCCCATCTAATGCGGCAACATCATCCATACCTGTAATAGCCGCAATGCGTAGACTTGGGACAATATACTCCATCAGCATAATTGATTCCTTCCCATATACCAGCTTGAAAGGTGTCTGACCCATCAACCTTTTACATGTGGTGCGATAAGCCCATAATACCGCTGGAACTTTCAAATCCCAGTCATCGCAGTTTGCATTGCACACTTTTGTTAATGCATGCTCTAATACCTTGTTAAATGCCTCGACCGTCCCGTTCGCGTGTGGGTGATAGGGTGTACTCTTCTTATGCTGTATCTGCAATTCCTCCGTCAATGCACTAATATTGCGGTTGAGAAAATGGCTTCCTTGATCACTCAGCAATATCTTGGGGCAGCCAAAACGAGTGATAATGTGATCAAACAAAAATTGAGCAGCTGTTGCTACGAAACAATCAACTACGGGCGTGGCCTTAGCCCATCGGGTCAAATACTCTGTCACTGTAATGATGTATCGCGCACCCGTACGTTTCCCTGATGGATTAATCGGCCCCACAAAATCCACAACCCATTTCTCGAATGGTTGCAATGTTAATTGAGGTAGTAACGGCATCTCATCGCGTATGGACGGTTTGCCAGTTCATTGACAAACATCGCAAGACCATGCATAGTCTGTGGCATCATTATGTAATGTGGGCCACCAAAGCCTTGAACGCAACACCTTTCGGGAAGTCACCTGAACGCCATAATGTCCTCCTATGACTCCGCCATGTGCTTCAGCCAATATCTGCACTTGCTTGTGCGGAAAGACACATCTGCGCAAGATCTCATCGGCACCCAATTTATACAACTCTCCGGCGATCAGTTGAAAGTCAGCAGCCTTAACGACCAATTGATTCTTCTGTGGAGTGGTAAAGTCATCAGGTGCAGTGCTGGTCACCAAGAACCGAAGGATGTCATCAAAATAGTGATCGACAACAGCCGCATGGAACAGCTGGGCATCTGGAAACCCATCTTCGATATTAGTTGGTTCCTCCCTTGTGTCAATCCGTAACAGATGATCTAGTCCAGCATTCAATCACCCTAGCTTCACAACGACTTCGAAATCGAACTCCTGAAACAAAAGTAGCCATCAGCAAATCTTCCCCCCCAACATAGGCTTATTGACCAAGTATTTTAATGCAGAATGATCAGTAAACATTTTAAAGTGCCCACCCAACAAATAATGCCTGAATTTTTGCAGCGCGTAAACCATGGCCAGTCCTTCACGTTCTGTGGTAGTGTAATTGTGTTCTACCGATGATAGTATCCGGCTGGAAAAAGCAATAGGATGATCAATGTCCCCTTCGCCTGGTTGAGCCAATACAACACCTAGTGCAACCGATGCAGCATCAATGTGGACATGGAATTCCTTACTCCAGTCCGGAAAAACCAAGATTGGAGCCGACGCCATCTTCGCTTTGAGTGTTTCGAAACTTTCCTGACATTCCGGATTCCACTAGAATGCCGCATCCTTTTTCAACAACTTCTCCATAGGGGTAGTAATCGCAGCATACCCCCTAATAAATTTGCGATAATATCCTGTGTGACCCAAGGTCGTGTGCAACTGCTTAACCATAGTCGGCGGTTGCAACCCCAAAATAAGCGCAATCTTGGCTAGATCGACCAACAATCCTTGCTTACACACAATATGACCCAGCAATATCCCAAAAGGAGCACAAAAAATACATTTCTTCAAGTTTAGCGATATCTGGTACTGTTGGCAGCGCTCAAGCATTAACCACAGATTAGCCAAATGATCATGAACCAATCCATAAACAATCCAATCATCCATATATACCTGCAGAAACTTCTAAATAAAATCTTTAAACGCGGCAACAACGACCCGGGAAAATATCGCAGGTGCATTCTTCAACCCGAGTGGCATAACCATGTACTAAAAGCAACCCCATTCAGTAACAAACGTTGTCTTATGGCGATCCTCCTTGGCAATGCGAATCTGATGATAGCCAGAGAATCCATCAGTGAAAGTGTACATCTCCTGGCCACCCACTCCTTCAAGTACTTCATCAGTAAATGTGGTCGGAAAGGGATCATGCAAGCAAGCATCGTTCAACTTCCGCAAGTCGACACAAATGTGCACTTCGCCTATTTTCTTGTCCTACACCACCATAGGACTGATCCATTCTGACTCTTCCACAGTTTCGATGATACCAGCATCCAGCATCCGATCAAGTTCTTCCCTGACTTTTTATTTATGTCGCGGGTTGAGTCAATAAGGTCGTTGTTGGACTGGCTTAGCATCTGGTTTCAACGGAATCCTCATCTCTCCTAAATCACCCAGGATGCCCTTCATTTCGGAAAACTTCATGGGAAACACATCTTGGAATTCATGCAGTAACTCGGTAACTTCACTCATCATCTAAACATCCCAATAATCTCCTACATTAGCAAACTTCGGAGTAGCTTCAGTGCCGATATTTGTTTTGCGAAGCTGCAATGATTGATTGAACGGGTTACTTGGCGCAATATGTGGTACCACATCATGACTTCCTTCAGATTCGGGAATGTTAATATTGTGGGGGTCATCATCATCCTCTGGCCATCCACTGACGTTGAAACACTCCATGAGAGACTGCATCTTCCTGTGGGTGTGCGGGTCAACAGAGCATTTCACCGGAACAACCTGAAATATCACATCACGGATGAGCTGTAGGGAATTATGGACATCGGGGTTGGCATCCGCAAATGTGAAGGTATGAGTGAAACAGATCGTTAACTCCCCCCATGTGGTAATATCTCGGCGTAACTCGGTTGCAGTATACCACGAACGTGGTATCTCTTCCAAAGTATGGACAAAAGCATGAACCCACTTGTCTCTGGGTCGCGTGATCCACAACCGTTGACACTCCATCACATGATCACCAGGATCAGTTTGGCCATCATACTTGCCAGTGTGATAAACCTCAGTATTTCCAAATCAGACCATCATCAACCTTTGACATTGTGACCAATATTTAATAAATTTCTTATGCATTGCCCACCAGAGTGCTGGAGCAGCCTTCAGTGCTTCCTCCAAGGCAAGCAGTCACTGTGGTTCTAGAACACGGTCTTCAAATTCTGCTAAAAAGGTGTCTAAGCCAGGAAACCCCTCATAGATAGGCAAGGTGATCGTTTCTGTCACGACACGACATAAAGATTGCGTAACTAAACCAGACTTCCAAACTGATACTTCATGTATGCGATTCTGCCAATGTTCCAATGCATCATCAGAGTCGGAAGACGCAGAGCTCTCATTGCACCACTCCAACACACCATGAACAGTGGGATGAATGTAATCCTCTGAAATATTAAATGCTTGATCCAAACTAGTGTGATTGTCGTCTTTGACAGGCTCAACATATCCGCATCCTTCAGCTAGATCCAACGGAGCGATAACTCAAAAATCGCGGTTCTCAAAAGTCATCATGGGCTTCCTGAAGTTGATTACAGCTCCACTATCATTAGCCCATCCTATCCCCAATAGCGTAGGATACGAGCTTCCTCCATCAACTACCTCAATGACATCAAGGTCGGCATAAGACTTCATTCCCTTGATATCAATTGTGAGCTGCGAAACTCTCCCAATAGGTGTAACCTTCGCATGGTTAGCCAACCGGAGCTGCCCAGGAGACCAGCTCAATGGGGGACTCCCCATTTTCTACCACACCTACTTGGTTAAGATGTTAACATCCGAACCAAGATCAAGAATTACAGAATCAACATCATAATCTATGATTTGAATATTCATTCGCATTTCCTTGCCAGTCTTCCCTCGCTGTAAAGAGTTTACTGCCGACTCCTGCCGTCCTTTTGGAAGTCACTACAGCCATCCCTCAATCTCAACCAGAGAAATCGGGTCTCGTGCTAATGACAAACAGACTTCAAGGAACTTCTGCGGTATTCCTGGTGGTGGTCGATTGGGATATGACGTAGCATCAACGATAAGTGGCATATCGCAAACAACAGCCTTACCGTGATCTTTATCCAAAGTGCAACGTGCCTCCATGAACGTCTCCCGCTCTGCATCAATGTCCAAATTTACCGTCTTTTGACCAGCCAAGCGAATGAGCGGTCGCGAACCATCTTCCCGTGTTGTTTTACCTCCACGAGTGACAACAGGCACCGAAGCATCTTGCGGTCGCGGTTCTGTAGAAATAGTCACAATATTAGCACCCTGTGTCTGGTTCTACTGCAGATTCCCTGGTTGATTTACATTTGGATTAGCGTTCGGCGGTGGTCGTGGGGGCTGGTTCTGCACTGGTTGCTATGTCGGGTTCTACACTGGTTGCTGTACTGGGTTCTATAGCTGCGGAGTGTTTCCAGCCTGCCATCTGGCAATCAACTACGGACAATTATCAACTGTATGATCATTACCAGAACAAAACGTACAATGATTCTGCAGTAGTGGGCAGTCATGCTGATAATTCCCCCATACCGCACAGTGGTAACATTGAACAGGTCCATGACCACCTCGGCCTCCTCCTCCACGACCAAATCCACCACCGCATCCACCCCTGTAGCCTCCCCGATAGCCGCCCTACTGCTGATACTGAGGTTGGTTAAACTGCTGCTGCATGGGTGCTGGCGGCATTCTTGGCCCTTGTGGTGCATACTGCAGTTGTTGCACATACTGGATGCGGGGTGTTCACCGGTGTATATTGCGGCACAAACTGCTGTGGTTGCTGCTACTATGGTACAAACTGCATCTGTGCTTGAGGCATCGGTTGATCTACCTGCGGATGTAGCAGTGCAACATGCTGATCATCTTTGACATAGAATGCATCACATATTCTCTCCTGTAGCAACCCATATGCACGACAATCCTTGTCATCATGTCCTACCGACTTACAGAAGGTGTAATACAAATTTTGTGGAGTTGTGACCATTTTCTGCATATACGGACAACTATCATGACCGTGCCCAAACACTTGGCAGACACGACACCACAGCATACTGCCGCCATTCAACGGATTGGATGCACCTGAGACCAAATAGTTACGAAAATCTCGGCAATCATCTTTCGCATGTCCCTCTCATCGACATCACGTACACCATACTTCATCGCGCTGTTCTTTGTTCTTCTTTAAATCTTGCAATTGTATAGTTAGGTTAGCAAGCTATGTCTGTATCTGTGACATCCCAGCTACATTATCTCCAATTGGTGATGCCTCCAATCGCATTGCAATATCCAAAGCTTCGCTAGGTGTCGATATGTTTTGTTGCATCAACGGCAACCAAATGTGGGGTAGCAGTGCCGCGATGAACCATTCTTTATGTTGGACAGCACTCATATCAAAACTAACCTTTGCCGTCAATGTCTTGAATCGCTGGTCGAAGTCCCATACCGTCTCATTGGGATACTGCTTAATTTCCTTCAATTCAGTAATACACTGGGCCTCTGACTTAGGTCATCTAAATTCAGGAATCAGCCCATCCCAAATTTCATTCAATGACTTATCTGGCGTCCTCGTAGGGACTAAGACAAATTTCATGAACCAATCTAATGCATGACCTCGCAGCGTCGTGGCCAACTGTCCCTTCTTAACATCGGCATCAGTGATCTGTTTCACGGTCCAGACCGCTTCACACAAAAACCAATATTGCTCTGGATTATCCGTCGTACTGCCATGGAACAACGGTAGCTTAGAATCATTTCCCGCCATCTTGGGCTTCCTTCCTCCTGTCGCTATATTACTATTACCAATTAACTTGTGTGGCGTCGATGCACTTCGATGGTGTCGAAGTAGTTTTTCTTGATGGTTGAGAGATAGTGAGCGGAGCTATGGGCACGTTGTTGCTGGGGTTTGGTCCTACCTCTATCCTGGGTGTAGCTTGGTTATCCCTTTTAGGACTGTGAGGTCGCTTCATCCCATGTGGCCTTCCTTCATGGTCTTGCAGTCCGATCGCAAAAGGACCTTCTCCTATCCTCTGCCTCTTTTTCTATCGAAACCTTGCTCCTCCCCTCGTAAGGCCACTTTCTTCCTCAGCTTCACTCATAGTCTCCTCATGGTATGCACCCATCTACCCCTTTACCATTTCATGCACCGTTCTCGAACAGTCGCGGTACCCACGGCCCCCACCCACCAGGATGTCTACTGATCAAGGTGCATCTCTAATATACCTTTCTTGCAGATTAGCATCTTAATCGACAGTTGGAGTGATAGTAGAAACCTTACCCTTGGTCCGTCAAAGAAGTATCTTTCAGCTTCACTATAGGATTTCTTCGTATCGACTGCAAATTCTGTAAAATATCCTTCCAAAATGCTATCAAGCCAAACTTTGACAGCCCACGATGCCTTATTATCGACTTCTTGTAATTCCTGAATCAGTTCCGGGGTCCAAGTCGTCGGTTCACCACCTTGGAAATTTCTCTTCTGGAAGGTCGGCTTTGACAACCATTCGTACAGAATAACCGGGAATTCATAGAAAAACCATTGATGCGATCCGTCAAGAATATATCTTCCTACCCAGTGATCTATCATCAGTCGCGTGTTCTGAATTTCTTCTTCAACGAACTCTTGCAACCTCTGATCGAACCATTTTTGTGTCTCCGGCTTCATCGGGTGCCACAACATGGCCTCTTCCTACTATGCACACGGTCCCATAAATGGAACCATTTGTTGACCGAATCGCAACCTCACAGTCGACAGGGGTCCACCGACTGTCGACCCATACTGCAGTCTCCCTGGGCACCGGCCCGGGCAGGTTTGATCCCACCCAGCAACACCCAGAGAGCGGATGAGGTCTCAACCGAGGTGTCCAGGAAGAGCTGACGGAACCATGTTTCCGCCGAGGGAGGAGGCAAGTTGCGGCACTATGATACTAACAGCAATTCCAAATATTCACCATGAATTTCTAGCACACCGCAGCGTTTAACATTACCAGAAATAGAGATCACATATTACTTTAAGTGCAGCATTTTCACATAGAGAGATAACGCATTATTGTAGCATTCACATTATAGCAATAGAAAACAGATAACTACATTAACAATAAGCAATAACATAGACATCGAGCAACATTACACATAGATTGCACCAAATCATCATCCTTATATTACTTTGCAAACCAAAAGAAGTACATGAATCTCTATGTAACATCCGCATTATCTCTATCAATCTTCGCATACAACACTTATCTCTATCCACCACTATCTCCTCTAACACTTACAATTCTCCTCTATTTATAGTCTTCCGCCGATTACAATACTTGTCCACTTACCTAACCGACACTTGTGGACAATCGACTAACTGACTTGCTCTAATGACCCAAAAACCCACATACCACGGTACAATGACTCAATATTACAAAATATATGACCAAAAACGCGCCAATTGCGGTATACTTGACTCAATATTACAAAATACATGGTCCAAGTGACCCAAAATCCACCAAGTGCGGTATCCTTTGGCCCAAGATACTCCTTTTGCGCCTTCCTCCAATGTGTCGTGGCGTTAGCAGTACCGCGATCTTTCCTCATCAAACCACCTGCCAACAAACTAAAACAAGACAAATTTCCGAAATCTAAATCACCTACAAAGAAAAACAAAACAAAACAAAACAAGCTACGTACAATTCCATTAAAAAATTGACTAGGAAAAATATTTTTTGAGAATCTGCACATTCACTGGGAATGTTTTGGCTTGTCCTTCTAGTGTTTGCAACTGAAAAGCACTAAGCCCAAGTTTGTATGTGATAGTAAACGGTCCTAATAAAAAATGTTGGAATTTCATGTGTTCACCCTTATTTTTGTGAAATTTAGTTCACACCAAGATCTTATCAAGGAATTACACTCACTCATAGAAGATCTCACACAACTAGTCAAAGACACAAAAAATACTCACAAAGATACAATTCTGTATTAACTTCTCATGAGTAAACATCAGCCAACCTTTGGAAAATAATAGGATGTTGTTATATACCATTGCAACATAGATTCGAATGGCTAAAGATGCTCATCCCCACTAGGTGGCAAGTGTGTCTCCCAAGTCACTCCAAAGGCTCACGAATCTCTAAATTAGTGACCTGAAGGTGATGTATGATGAAAAAAAATGCCAAATCCCAATTTTGGAAAGAAGAAATATGATAGAGGATGTGGGGTGCAATAAACAAGTTTCCTAGTTTGACTAACTTCCCCCCCTAGGGCAAAAAGCAGTAAAAAGCAGCAAAAAGCAGCAAAAACTCAGAAATGCGCCTTTCCTTCCATATCTTATCCGGAATCTATTGGAAATGCACCCAAGTGGTCTAGGTAGCTTGCGGTTGACACTTTGGAAGTAAGTGGTCCCCCCAATTGTGCCTTGGGGTTCACATAAGGCAATTTTCTAGTCTATTACATAGGTAATTAACCATAGAAGATTAATTAATGCTACAATATAATTAAATGACATAGTAGGAAGATTTAATATTCTAACACCCCCTCATAACTCTGACTTTATGGTCTAAATATCAGAAAATAGAAATACTAAGGGCCCAGTAACAAGACTTGGTCACCCTGTAGAATACTGTCAGTCCACAAAACAAGGATAGAAGGAAAATCTCATGGGAAAAACCTTCCCTCAAAAAATCGACATATCAAAATTGAAATATTGCTAATCAAACCTTCACTCCACGACATGTTCAGCCATCCCAGGTAGTGATCTAAGATAGCTGAAAGTCTTCTCAGTAAAATATTTGGTGAAGATGTTTGTAGTTTGCTCACCTATTGGGCAATACTGCAAATCTATGATCTGGTCATGCACTAGTCCTCTGATGTAGTGCATATGTATCTCAATATGATTGGTCCTGTGTCTCTATACTGGATCACTTGAGAATCTTATAGCACTGCCATTGTCACAAAATATGATAGTAGGAGTACTAAATGCAATCTCAAACTCTGAAAGTATCCCCTACAACCATACACACTGGGTAGCAACATTAACTACTCCTCTGTACTCGACCTCTGCTGAAGATAGTGCTATGGCACTTTGTTTCTTGCTAGAAAAGCAAACTGGACCACCTCCAAGCATGAATACAAATCTAGATGTGGATTTCTTGTCAAGGCTATCACCATCCCAATCTGAATCAGTGAAGCTCAAAAGATCTAGGCTAGAATCTGCAACATAGTGAATCCGATCACTCTTGGTGCCCTGCAAATAGTGCAAATTTATTTTTGCAACCTTCCAATGGAGCTCATGTGGCTTCTCCATGTATCTAGATTCCACACTCACAGCATATGCAAGATCAGGTCGAGTGTGATTCAAATAAAGAAAGCTGCCAACAAGTTGCTTATACAAGGTGTTGGCAACCAAAGGTGTAGATTCTACTTCTTACATTCTAACTCTTGAAAGGAATGGAGTCTTAGAAGGCTTGCAATCAGCCATCTTGAACTTCTTAAACAGATCAGATGCATATTTGGACTGAGATACCTTTATTCCATTCTCTATTTGAGAAATCTCAAGCCCCAAAAACTACTTAAGAATTCCCAAGTCACTCATGGAAAAAGCTTGGTGCAAAGTTGTCTTCAATGAAGCTATTTGATCAGTAGAGCTACATGTGATCAGAAAATCATCAACATACAACACTATAATCATTATTAAACCATCAATCAGCTTCATATAAGCATTTGGATCAGATTTTCACCGAACATAAGATTGTGACAAGAGACACTTGTCTATTTTGGCATACCAAGCACTGGGGGCTTGCTTAAGCCCATATAAGGACTTCTTCAACCTGCACACAAATCTAGGATCTGATGTATACCCTTCTAGCTGCTGCATATAAATCTCCTCTTCAAGATCCCCATGGAGAAATGCACTTTTCACATCCATGTGGTGCACTTCCCATCGCTTGGATGTTGCAATTGCCAAAACTAGTCTTATCGAAGCCTTCTGTGCAACAGGGGAAAAGGTTAAATTGTAGTCAATGCCTTGTACTTGTGAAAATCCCTTTGCTACCATCCTAGCCCTATATTTCACTTTTGTACTATCATCTGCACATTTGTTTTTGTAGATCCACTTACACCTTACCAATTTTCTTCCTGCGGGGAGCTTGACTAGCTCCCATGTTTCATTCTTCTGCAATGACTGAAACTCCTCATCCATGGAAACCTGCCATATTGGGTCATGTGAAGCTTCCTCATATGTCTAAGGATCAAAATCTATCATCATGAAACACTTCTAAGAAAGGAAGGGTTCATTCACATTGAGAGCAGTCTCAAATTTTGATCTAGTCCTCCTTGTGTCCTGAGGATTGCCCACTAGTTCACTTGCTGCTTGCAAAGTATTAGAAGCCCATTTAGGCTTTTTAGGTGAGTTAGCATCTGCAGTAAAATGGTCCTTGTTAACACCCAAAAAGTGCTCACTAGCTCATTTACCACATTATATGGCTCATTTGTCCATTTTCCTACCATATTTCCATTAAAATCCCACAAAAACCCATTAAAAAGCCTCCAAAAGGCTTAAAATGCCTCCAAAAGGCCAAAAAACCATCAAAATAGCCTAAAAAAGGCTAAAAAACCCCCTTTTCCTCCAAAAATAGCAAAAATCCCCTAAAAAGGGAATAAAAATATAAAATAATGAGGAAAAGGAGGAAAAAACCCTATACAGCTGCCTAAAACCATGTGTTTCCCAAAACCATGGGTCAACACTCCACCACCAAAAAACTATAAATAGGTGATGGAGATCCCTTATTCCATATCCACAATCACAAGCACCCTTACTCTGCCAAAATCTCTCTCGAAACCCTAGTCCACCTTTGAACTAGTTTCACCTTGAGAGCCACCTTTGGCCCATCATCAACATTGGAGAAGGAGAAGGAGCATTCTTGGAGCTTGGAGCATCCTCTTGGACACTGCAAAGGGCTTCACCAACCTTGACACTCAAGGTAACATCAATACAAAGACATTCTTTCATTTTGGTGTTTGTGCTTCATGCTTGTATTAGAAATAATTTAAATTTTGGTTTATTGCATAATTAGTTTAATATACTGAACTGCTACTAAGGAGTCCATTCTCCTTAGTAGGTGCTCATTGGCACAAGCTAGGGGTAAAACCCTAGCTACAGTTTTTGGCGACTCCCCTAGTTTTCGAATTTCTGGTTTCCGTTTTAAATTTTTTTCTTTCGGCTGTCCCTTTCGGCCGCTGCATACCGCGTCTTTTTCCTCTACAGTCGCGTCCCGACCGCGCCTTTCAGGCCTTTACCCGCGATCCGACCGTGGCTCTCAGACTGCTTCCGACACTCAGTCGGCGGATTCAAGTCTGTTACCTACGATCTGACCGTGGCTAACCAGCCTGTTTGCCGCGATCTGACTGCGCCTATCGGCCTTGTTCACGCGTCTCGACTGCGGTTTTTTGCCTCTTTCGGGCGTCCCGACTGCGCTTGTTAGCCTTTTAGCCGCGACCCGACTGTCTGTTTTTCCATTGTTCCTGCGTCCCGACTGCCACTGTTGGCCCGATAACCGCGACCCGACTGTGCCTTTTCCCCTGTTTCCTGCGTCCCGACTGCAACTATTGGCCCGATAGCCGCGACCTGACCGCCGCTGTTGCCCTCAAACCCGCGGTCGGCCTGTTCTGACCCGCCACAGACCCGCGGTCTGATTTCTGCTCTTTTCCTGTTTTTGAGCCCAGCCCCTCTTGCTGCAATATTTTCTGCATTTGAACAGCCCTCTGTCCCACCTGCAGCCTACTTCCTTACAGCCTTTCTGCAACATAATTTCTGTTCCTTTTACAGAATCTTTTTAAAATTTCAGTATTTTTATTTTCAGAAAATTTTGCAAATTAAAAGAATCAATTTCAGCATTATTGATAGATTGGAAGTTGCCCTCCCTTGTGGCACTTCTGTTTTTGGGTTCAACACCTCACGAGCACACACTCTGTCACATTAAATCAAGTGAGCCTTAAAAAGTACCTAACTAAACCAACATTCTAACCCCACTTGGGGAACACTAAAGAATCATTGTAGTTAGGTAGGATCAGGGGGATAGGCTTCCAATAACACCCCTTGGTCATTTCACTTGAGACATAGTTGTTGTCCAACTAGGGAACCAAAATCCCCTAGTACTTTTTGGCACGGTCACGACCAGTTTATCAGAGGGCCTCTCCCTTAGGAGGGTTGAAGTCGGGAGACTGGTTCCGGAGGCCTGAGTGGAATACCGCACTCCATTCAGTAACCGAAGGGCTACCTTTCGCGGTTCGCGGGATATCCCTGTATAGGGGTATTGCGGTCAACAAACTAAACGGCAGATTCACCTTTCTGGACGTGTCATGAACGGGGTATCTTAGTTGCCATTCTTCTAGGATTGACTACCCGGTATCCCTCCCGGTAGGGGGATATCATAGCCACTTGGCTTTCCTACTCATATTGTCTGACTTGGATTTCATCACCTTGCAGAGGATATGTTTAGTTAAGACAGAATACTTTTAGCTAGGTGTTTGCATGCTCCTTTACCTCCCTTGGTCTAGTGAGTCCACCATTTTTCTTTTCTAGGAAGCCTGCTGCTTGTTGGTATTCTGACCATCTTTGTTGTTACTCCACCTATTGTAGCACAGCTGTTGCAGTGGGTGTTTTGAGTTGGTTGTTGGCCTGAGTGCCTTGCTTTTTAGCTCTCCTTCTGCACACTCGGTTGCATTAGGATTTTTGAGCTGTTTTCATACTCACCTCAACCCACAGAGATTTAGACACCATCTGTCACCATTGAGTCCCCGAGACATTCTCGGCGCCTCAGGGGCGAGCCCCCACAGCACGGTTCTCTCGACACCACTCGTCATAGATTCCGATCATTGTCCGTTGATACCACTCATCACAGATCTAGAGCCTTGTCACTTGACTCCACCCGTCAGCGACGTAGGTCTCCGTCACCAGATAGTGACGCACCTTACTTTACCTCTGATTCTGACGAAGAGTCTGAGAACCCTATTTATACTGCCCCTACTAGCCCCATGGCTGGTACGACTTCCACTCCATTTGTCATAGGGACCATTGGTGGCATATCCACCACTACTACACCAGTTACTACACCTGTTTTTGGTATGCCCTCCATGGGGCAACCATCTACCGTTCCCCTCACGGTACCTATTCCCACAGCAGGAATACCTATCCCCACTACATCAGTGGCTCACACTACCCATGGTGGTGCTGGACCATCCTCCACTACCTCAGTTCCCCCACTTGGGGGCACCACCCTAAATCTTGTCCCTCCACTTGGGGGCACTGGCCCCAACTTGGTCCATAGCACTACTGTGTCGCAGCCTTCTTCCAGTTTGCCATTCATGGCTAGCCTCAACCTACCTGACCTGGCCAGATTGACCAACGATCCTATTCGACACGACCCTATGTGGCCTCATATGCCTACCAAACTACCCTCTGACATCCCTAAATTCGAGGGTAAGGCCGGTGAGGACCCACAGAACCACATCATGTCTTTCCACCTATGGTGTTCCTCTAACTCCATTGTGGATGACTCTGTTCGCCTCCGTCTCTTACAACGCACCTTTACTGGCTCTGCAACCAAGTGGTATATTGAGCAGCCTCATGGGACCCACGCCACCTTTTCTTCCCTGGCCTCGACCTTCCTGCAGTTCTTCCAGTTGCCAGTCCGCTATGACGCGGGCGTTGAGATCCTTCTATCTTGTAGACAAAACACAGCTACCCATATCACGGACCACATCCATGAGTGGCGTAAACGCCGTAGCTTATGCAAGATTAAACTAGATGACCGTATCTTCCTCGATTGGTTCCTCAAGTCCCTGCTTCCTGTCATCGCTAAGGATGTAGCTTCAGAAAGACCCCAGTCTGAAGAAGAGGCCATCCTTAAGGCACAACAGTTCGACCTCATTTACGCCCAGTCGGGTTACCTTTATACCATTATACCTGACGCCCCTCGCGGCGAGTCCTCCCATCATGATGCGCCGGGGGCATCCCACGCTGCAGATGGTATCATTGGCCGTGTTTCTTCGCATCCCCAACCATTTTCTATAGCACGTCCTACCCCTGGCCCCGACCTGTCGCGGGCTACTTCACAGTCTGGAGCAACCAACTCATATGCTCCCATGACACATCACCATTCCCATGGGCCCTCATGTCCACCACAGTGCTTCGGGTATGCGACTCCTGCTTATGCTCCTCCAGTCGCCCCTCAGCCTTACTACCATCAGCAGGCTGCCTCAGCTCCTGCGCCTTCCCAAGCCCCACCAGCTTATTATCCGCCCCAGGCAGCCCCTGCGGCACATCCACAACCGGCTCCGCAGTCCTATCAGCAACCCCCTCAAGTTGCTGCACCTGCTCAGCCTCAACCTGCATATCATCCTCCGCAGCCTGCTCCAGCACCTGCGCAACCTCAAAATCCACCTGCTGCCCAAGGGCAAGTTTACGCCCAACATAACCCGCAGCAAAACCAGAATAACCAACGTAACCAGGGCCAACAGAACCGCGGCAAGGGCCGTAATCGGGGAAACAACCAACCTACAGACCAAGCTGGTCAACCGGCTAATCCCCCTGACAATAACAATGCGGCCCCCGCTAATCAAAACCCTGATCGCCCGCCCAAGCAGGCCAAAAACCCCAATCTGCGAACGAACCACCCTTGTTCTATTTGCGGGGTCTATGGACATTACACCCATGCTTGCCCACACTTGGAGCGAGCTCGGCAGCTTTGGGTTGACGAGGCCCATCGCCAAGGGCATGCGGCTCCCCAAGCACCGCCCAACCCCCCCCAACCTCAGCAACCCCCTTTGGTGCTGCAAAACCCCTTACCGACCCAAGGCGTGGTGAACACTCAGCCGTTGGCCCCTCAAGCTAACGTGCAACCCCAACAACAACAGATCACCTACGCTGCCCCTGATCAACCCATGTTTGACTCAGGTACCCACCACTTACTGATGATGTCATCTGCTGACGTCAACCTCCAGACCCGTCGGAACCAATATGGCTCCACCTCTGAAGCCACTCCCACGGATAAAACTACTAACGCCCACCCCACCGATCAGGCGTTACGCATACCTCCGCCTCCCACAGACGGCGCTGCGAAAGCACCTCGTTTCCCACTGCGCCGAATCAATAATAACCCTAATGCACGTGCTACGTCAAACTACAACATTGTAGACGACCTAGCCCAATCTCCCGCAGCCATGTCTGCGTTAGAAGTCTTGAAGAACTGCCCTGCCCAGCGCAAGACTTTACTTTCCGCCATCGGGGGGATTGACCCAACTGATTCACATTTGATGGCGTTTGATTTAGACCAGTCTGAACCACGCCTACCTTCCAGCTTAGCCTTCCAAGTTACAGTCTCCGTTAGGAATCTTGTTATCCATCGGTGCATCATTGATGAGGGTGCTTCCACATGCGTTATGTCTACATTTGTATGGCAGAAACTAGGATCCCCTCCTCTCCAGCAGTCCACCACTGCGTTACGTGCCTATGATGGTCGTTCGGCCCAGCCCCAAGGCCTCCTGCCCAACGTTCCTGTCCAGTTAGGTGGTAAAATAGTCCTTATTGACATAGAGGTAATCAATGCCCAATTGGATTACAACCTTCTACTTGGCCGCAGCTACATGTATGCCATGCGGGCGGTTGCCTCTTCTGTCTTTCGCACCATGATGTTCCCCCATGAAGGACGCGTGGTTAAGATTGACCAGCTCACCTACTATGATCCCAGTGCTCCGGCGGCACCGGAAAATGTTCTCCCCATGGTTGAACAACCTGTTTCTCCTGCCACCACCTCGTTTGTTTCCTCTACGGGACCTGGAGTCTACTCAGACGCGCCGATGACTTCCACCTTTCAATCCATTCCTCCGCCATCATCTACGCCCGAAATGTCTGACTTATGTACCTTGTCCCATGACATCCTACCACCTAACAATCAACCATCCTTGTTGCCTAAACCACCCTTGGTACCTAGTCACATTGGTGTTACACCGATCCATACGATCCCCTTCCTAGTTCCTCCAGCAGGAGTAGTAAGCGCCCCGGTCATGGCTACCCTTAGCCTCCCTGGGTTAACCTTGGGATTACCTGTATGGTACCTTTCGCCTCCCGTTCGCCCGCCGACACCTGATGTCGTCCTCCAGCCGGTGCAACCCATGGCTACTACCACCCACCCACCTCCCGGGGTCCCTACCCCTTCGTCCTCCACGACACCTCCTCCCCCTCTTCAACCCACTGGGGGCAGAGGTCCACAACCTTACACTGCTGTCCCACCTCCCAAGACAGTCAAGAACCCTCCAGTGTTTCGTGCTCCTCCCAAATGCTCGCTGTGTGACGAGTTGGGCCATGCGACCCACCAATGCCCACAGTTACCCGCATTACAGAAGCACATGCAAATGCTCGATGATGACCCCAACGTCCCAACTGTCGAATTAAACCCCACTCCTAAGCCTAAAGATAAGTCCCTACGTACCAACCACTCATGCGCCATCTGCGGTATTTACGGGCACTATTCACATCATTGTCCTGATCTCCCGGATTACAGAGCCGCTCTTTATGAGATGAACAATCTGGACCTTGAGACGGCACCACCTACCGTTGAAGAGATCTACCCCCCAGACTCTTCACCTTCCGGAGAGGTTAATACCATCTACATGATCTCTTCAACCACTACTTCCACTACCTCGTCAACCGATTTGACGACAAAGACTTTCCGTACTGATGAGGAGATTCTTGAGGCCCTAACTGCCCCGGATTATCCTTGGGATGATATGCACCACCGTTCCTATTTCATCCCAGAAGCGTCTTCCTCTAGCACCGCTACCCAATACGCGGTCGAATCCAAAGACTTCCTCCCCACCAAGGTCGACTGGTTCAAGGACCCAATTCCTGCTCCGGATGCCTTCGAGGAGGGCAACATGGCCAACATCTCACCTGTCATCCAAGTTGATATTGCTGCTCCAGGTCGTGCTCCTGAACTCATTACGTTAGGAGCTTTCTGCAGTAAACAAGAGATTGAGGACTACACACACCTTTTCAAAGAATTCCGTGATGTCTTTGCCTGGTCTTATACCGAAATGCCTGGTCTTGATCCCGCAATTATAGAGCACCACATTGACACATGGCCTGATGTAACCCCTGTTCGTCAGAAACAGCGCCCCATTCATCCCTCAAAGCTCCCAGCTGTCAAAGCCGAGATTGAGAAGCTGCGCAAGGTAGGGTTCATTTATCCTATTGCCTATACCACATGGGTTTCAAACCCTGTTCCAGTTAACAAAAAGCAAGGCACCATCCGCGTATGCACTGACTTCCGTGACTTAAACTATGCTTGTCCCAAGGACAACTTCCCCACGCCGTTCATCGATCAACTCATAGATGCGTGTGCGGGACATGAGGTCCTCTCCTTCATGGATGGTTTTTCCGGATATAATCAGATTCAGATCCGTAAGGAAGACCAGTACAAAACAGCCTTTACTACCCCTTGGGGCACCTTTGCCTATCGCGTCATGCCGTTCGGCCTCAAAAATGCTGGTGCCACTTTCCAGCGGGCCATGACCTACTGCTTCCACGACTTGGTCCATATCCTGCTAGTCTACCTTGATGACCTTACAGCTCGTTCCCGGAAACGATCAGACCACCTTAACGACCTTCGGCAAATTTTTCTGCGTTGTCGCAAATACCAAATTCGCTTGAACCCACACAAGTGTGTTTTTTGCGTACCGGCAGGCCGATTGTTGGGTTTCATTGTTTCCCAGAAAGGAATTACTGTTGACCCTCTAAAAGTCCAAGCTATTTTAGACCTCCCCCCTCCTCGCACGCTCCGGCAGCTCCAAAGTCTGCAGGGGCGATCTAACTTCCTTCGACGCTTCGTTCCTGATTATGCCACTACGGTACACGGTTTCTTGCGCCTACTCCGCACCCACGTACCCTTTGTCTGGGATGCGCAAGCAGAAGCTGCATTCGAGGCCCTCAAGAAGGCCCTCACACAAGCCCCTCTGATTTCCCCTCCGGATTTCACTCGAGACTTCATCCTTTACGTGTCGGCCTCCGAGCATGCCGTCTCTGGAGTCTTAGTTCAAGAAGACGATTCTCACCAGGAGCACGTCATTTACTACGTTAGCCAGACCTTGTCTGGTCCACCATTACGTTACCCATATGAAGAGAAACTTGCCCTCGCAGTAGTCTTTTCCGTTCAAAAATTGCGACACTACATCTTAATGAGTCATACCACCGTCGTGGCCAACTCTAACCCCATGGTATATCTTCTGAATCGGCGGCTACTCCAAGGTCGTGTTGCCAAATGGGTCATTATCCTCCAAGAATATGACCTTACCTTCAAAACACCTAAGAGCACTAAAGCCCTCGCGCTCGCCCAGCTCATCACTGATCTCCCTTCCTTTCTCCCGGCCAAACCCATCTCCGATGAGTTACCCGACAATCACCTGTTCACTATCTCGTCCGATGACCCATGGTACGGTGATATCTTGTTATACCTACGCACACAGAAGTTCAGACCCAAAGTTACACGAAATGGACGTCGTCGCATCCGACACCAGGCCTCTCGATATCTCCTCTTAGGCGATGTCCTCTATCGGCGCGGAGTTGACACAATTCTTCGTCGTTGCCTTACCCATGAGGAAGCTGAACACGTCCTTAATGACTGTCATAGCGGTGCCTGCGGAGGCCATTTCTCAGGGATGGCCACCGCTCAAAAGGTCATCCGCGCCGGATACTTCTGGCCCACACTTTTCACTGACTGCATCACTGCGGTCAAACACTGCCATAACTGCCAACTTTTTGCCCCCAAGGCCCGGACACCTACTGCTCCGTTACACCCAGTCGTCACCGTTGGTCCCTTTTGTAAGTGGGCCATAGACTTCATGGAATGTAGACCCCAGTCTGCCAACGGCCACAAATATATTGTTGTCGCTGTTGATTACTTTACCAAATGGGCGGAAGCCATGCCTACCTTCAATTGTACCGCTGACACTGCTGCCCGCTTCTTCTTCAACCATGTCATCGCTCGATTCGGGGTTCCTAAGCAGTTGGTCTCTGACCATGGTTCACACTTCGAAGACGCCGTCTGGCGTGAGTTATCCACCCTCCTTAAGTATGAGCACCAATTCTCCTCTGCTTACTACCCCCAAGGGAACGGCCAAGTAGAGGCCATCAATAAAATCCTTAAAACCATCCTCCAACGAACAGTTGACAAGCATAAGTCCAATTGGCACCACATGTTGTTCCCTGCTTTGTGGGCTTATCGCACCTCCACTAAGACCGCCACTGGTTTTACACCATTTCATTTAGTTCACGGGATAGAGTCTGTCCTCCCCATCGAATGTCAGATCCCTGCCTTACAGATCGCCGTTGAGCTTCTCCCTGACACCACCCCCCTCGAGCAACGTCTACTACACCTCGAACAAGCCGATGAAGACCGCCGGGCCACTCTCCAGAATATCGAAGCTGCCAAAAACCGCTCCAAAGCCGGTTATGATAAACATGTTCACCCTCGAACTTTCCACGAAGGGGACCTCGTCCTCGCCTATGACCAAGCCCATGACAAAACCGGTAAAGGGAAGTTTGAATCTATGTGGCAAGGCCCTTACGTCGTGCAGACCTGCCTCGGCAAGGGGGCATACATCTTAGCTGACTCTGAAGGCCGTCCTTTGCGCAACCCTCGTAATGGGTTGTATCTTAAGCGTTTTTACCCATAAAAAGAAATCCGCGACCTCATTGGTTTGCGTTGTACAGTACTTTCCTTTTTGTTTTCGTTTTTACAAACCGTTTCCACCACTGGAATCAGCGCGACGTGACCGTCATGATGGTCACCTCGTTGCATTATTTTTGTCCTGTCATTTTTTACCCATTTTTCAGACGCCACTAGTCGCCTCGGTTTGCGTGCCACATCGGTCGTTCTCCGTTTTTCTCATGTTTTATATCATCGGATTCATTTTTCCGAGCTGGTGATGATGCTAGAGATCATTTCTCGCTCTCACCTCCAGTTTTTCTGGGCATTTTTCAAAATGCCCCCGTCACCTCGGTTTGCGTGCCACATCGGCCGTCACCCGTTTTTGACATCCTGTATATCGCCGGATTCATTTTTCCGAGCCCATGATGATGCTTGAGATCATTTCTCGCTCTCACTTGGTACAATTCCAACATTGTGTCCCAACACCTTGCTGCCTCGGTTTGCGTGCCACATCGGCCGCCATCGGATTGTTCCACATTTTTACATGAGCCATTCACTCCTGTCATACTGCAAATGTTTCGTTATTTTGCCACCATTTCATCTACCCCGCAAGGAGGTCCATCAGTGTTCCCACCTACCCTCATTCTTGGTCATCATTACTTAACCTTGATTGAACACGTCCTCCTTGCCTGGCCATTCCTTTTGTTCGGTATAATTTTATCCCTTTTTCGGGCCGGACAACTCCTTTACGAAAAAGGCACTTAGGGAGTTTCCGTTAAGCTCTTTTCTGACTCCTAAAAGAATGAAAAGATCGCCGAGCAATCTTGCTTCCTTTCATGCTCGTTAAAGTACCTGAAAGGGCGTCTATCTGGTATAAGTTTAACCCTTTTCCGGACCTGGTAGACTACTTACGAAAAAGGAATACTCTAGTCACACCGGCTAGAAGAGTTCTTCATTGCATCCTTTTATGCTTCTTTGGGGCCTTGGAGACTAAATCTACGAAAAAGCAACCCCCTGGAGTCTTCTTACTTGCTTTCAGACTCTCTAAAATTGAAAGCAACCACGAGCATGCACTGTCCTGGGCTCGTCAAATCCACACGACAGTACCATTCCATCACTTCAGAGTCTTCTTATCGCTTTCAGACTCCTTAAAATTGAAAGCAACCACGAGCATGCACTGTCCTGGGCTCGTAAAATCCACACGACAGTATCTTTTATCCACACACTTCTTCTAGTTCCTTAACCCATGAAGAAGTATCCTCCCGTGCCTCATGGCACTATGATCGATCATCTCGGCAGCACCCCCAATTAGGTCGCCTTTGTTCAGAGTATTCTGCAGTCTCCTGCCATGTTACACCAAGCTTGAGTATCCCTCAGCCAGTTCTTCCCCCAGATCCATTACAGCTATGATCCCTTTCCCCTGAGTCAGTTTCATATGCTGCCAGATCATTTCCATTATCATACTCTGAACAAAGGAAGTTTGAGTCCACCCGCTCTACTTGCCCAGTTGTCCCCCCACAGTTTATCAGTCCTGCCATCAGCACTATCACACTTCGGTCTTGTACCTCGCGCTCCTGTCAAGGAAACATCATTGCCTTGCTAGGGGCAGGTCTCCCTCTGTCGACGACAGCTCCTCTATTCCAGAGGATAGGCCCAGAGGTCCCTACGCCTTGGACTTATCACCATCTGTGGTAAGTGCCTACGGATCATTCTGAGAGGAGACATCATTGCCTCTCCGAGTGGTTGTTCCTCACATGCTCGACTTCAGCACCTTGATCGCATCGTTGAGGATCGCGTAGGATTATATTCCATCAGTTTTTTGTCGAAGACCCCGGATTTCCCCCGACTCTAGCACATTGGTGAGTCACTTCGGAACGCCCAGTTGTATGTTCCCGTGGATGTCCGGGCTGCGTTGGCGTTTGTATTCGGAAGCCATCCAGTTTCATGCTTCCTTGAGTACCCAGTTTCAGTTCCAGATCAGTTCCAGTTCAGTGTACCATGGAGAGTATGACCCCAGTCACTATGATCCCGCAGCTCATCAGTTCCTTTGGTACCAAACTCAGTAGCACTGTTGATTGTTCCGGTGCACCAGTTCTGCAGTTCACACATGATCCGCTCAGCAGTATGTCCCAGATTTGTGTCCCCTCTGGACTCTTATGATGTACACAGTGGTCATGTATCTTACAGGTCCCCCTTTTCGGGCCTCACAGTTATGTTTATATATCTTGATACGAGCATGGGTATGCCCGCCTCGTCCATATATTGAGATTATTCCTCAGTCAGTATTTGAGGTCATGTATATTTCAGGTCCCCATTTTTGGACCCCATTGTTGTTATTATGTTATATCCTGATACGAGCATGGGAATGCCCGCCTCGTCCATATGATCAGATGATTCCTCATCCTTTATTGAGGTTATGTACTTTTAGTTCTTGCAGTTGTTCGGGATTGTTGTTCCGGGCTTCAGTTTGTTTCTTCTCTCCTCTCCACGCCCAGGAAAACCATTCATGACTTATGATGTCCATCGGCCATACGATGAGCTCCTGCCCTCGCACATCAGGGGGCAATCTGTTAACACCCAAAAAGTGCTCACTAGCTCATTTACCACATTATATGGCTCATTTGTCCATTTTCCTACCATATTTCCATTAAAATCCCACAAAAACCCATTAAAAAGCCTCCAAAAGGCTTAAAATGCCTCCAAAAGGCCAAAAAAACCATCAAAATAGCCTAAAAAAGGCTAAAAAACCCCCTTTTCCTCCAAAAATAGCAAAAATCCCCTAAAAAGGGAATAAAAATATAAAATAATGAGGAAAAGGAGGAAAAAACCCTATACAGCTGCCTAAAACCATGTGTTTCCCAAAACCATGGGTCAACACTCCACCACCAAAAAACTATAAATAGGTGATGGAGATCCCTTATTCCATATCCACAATCACAAGCACCCTTACTCTGCCAAAATCTCTCTCGAAACCCTAGTCCACCTTTGAACTAGTTTCACCTTGAGAGCCACCTTTGGCCCATCATCAACATTGGAGAAGGAGAAGGAGCATTCTTGGAGCTTGGAGCATCCTCTTGGACACTGCAAAGGGCTTCACCAACCTTGACACTCAAGGTAACATCAATACAAAGACATTCTTTCATTTTGGTGTTTATGCTTCATGCTTGTATTAGAAATAATTTAAATTTTGGTTTATTGCATAATTAGTTTAATATACTGAACTGCTACTAAGGAGTCCATTCTCCTTAGTAGGTGCTCATTGGCACAAGCTAGGGGTAAAACCCTAGCTACAGTCCTCATCACCATAAATATCAAAATCAAAAAATTCGATGACATCACTTACTTCTTCTTCAGTCGGTGGTGAATATGGATCTCCAATTTCATCGCTCTGTGAGGGCACCTCTTCAAACTAAACACTCCTTTCTATGAAGGATTTTTGAGTGCTCATGTTCAGAAACTTATACATGTTAGTGTTATTATCAGCCGAAGAGAAGTTCATCACTATATTGAAAGAGCATGTCAGAGGAAAGAGCTAGAGTAGTAGAAGGAATGTATAAAGCAAAATACTTCATGCCCTAGCAGCCGGAAGGTATGTGGTTGAAGATCAGAAAGGTTTGTCATGAGCCAGCTGAAAGCAGGCGCGGTCAGGACTCTTAAACGCACTTCATTTTTTCAGCTCATATGGTCCCTGACAGAAAACCATCGATGATGTGTGATAGCTTTATAGATGTTCAGAGGCCTCAAGACGGTATCAGTAGACCACTTTTTGAGGGCCCTGAAACCACCTAGACGTCATGACGGTTTTATAAACCATAAAGCACTAGACAGGGAGGCCTTGCATCAAGTGGAACTCATTCTTAAAGGACTTGCATCTTCCTGGCTTAGATCTCGAGATCTCCTGGAAGAAAATTAATGGTCGTAAAAGATTCAAGCGGTTAAAGCTACGAGATGTTTATCACACCCAGTCCACCCCTGAATCAAAACCGCGGCCTCCATGTGGCAGTCCCAGGATCGTTCAGGGGGATTGAAGCGGGTTTCCTAAACCACTCTTTGTGGGGCCTGAAAATTGTTAATGGGTTTTTTGTCCTGTCATCCTCGCTGTCACTTTGAAGTGACTCTTCCTAGTCATCATTACTACCACCGATACCGTATAAGCTACTGTCTACTCTCAGCATTCAAAGTCCGAAAGGATGGTCAAGTAATCAGTATGCTATTATAGGCACTGTCATCAATGATCGTTCAAGCAGTACTATCAATACTGCATGAGCTGACCTATTTTGTATTTCAAGGCTCCCAAATTTCACCAGTCCGGAGCGCAAAGCCAAAGACATGCAACTTGTTCGGGACTGATTAATTCAGAGCTGAGCAACAGGGGTTCCCAATGGCGCATTTCATCTCAAGAGGAGGTCCATTAGGAGCACTGAAAATTCGGATGACTAGCGTCCATGAGAAGCCTGCAAATGCACACTCGCAAACAAGCAGACAGGAGAAGCTCGAAGTATCACCCAAGATGACTAAGGAGAGTTCAGCTATTTCATCAGTTAAAAGGGAGATGGGCCTTCCGGAGGCAAGAGCACGGACGAAGGGGACATGCCGGTCCGAGCGAAGGATGATCAGATGGTGAAGCAGTAGCACCTGAGCAGTTTTTGCGAAGCAATGATAGAATTAGGTCCTATTCCACAGCTCGACATTAGAATTGAACTTTTGTCCCATCGAAAGCAGGGTCCGAGAGAAAAGGACTTGGACGAGATGGAATAAATAGGTAGCAGAGGTCCGCAAAATTGCATTCTTCATCAGTATGGTAGCATCTATGTCTTCACCAGGCTGTATGCGATCCAGCAAGTGTTTTAAAGGTTCCTGATAAGCTTCGAGTAGCGTTGTGTCGTTAATACCTTATAATTTAAGGTGATGCGAACTTCGTCGAGCCGGACATACTACTTTGCTAGCAAAGTGGTCCTGGGTCATAGTCATAGGATAGCTAGTAAATTTCCATATGACTGATATTGTAACAAACTCTGTTAGGGAGAATAAACCGAAAAAATAAAAATAAAATAAAAATAAATAAATAAATAAAAATTAAAGCTGTTGAGCTGTAACTGATTGTAACAATTTATGTTTTAGATAGTAGGAAGGTTATATATAGCCAAGTAGGAAGTAGCCAAAGGGTCGGCTCTATTTTTTAAGAAGTATTACTTCTATATTGGATAGTTTCATCAATACAGAAAGAAACATATCATTCCCCTATCTTGGAGCTTGATGGATTCAAAGTTTTGATTTGCATAGTTAGTACCTTCTATTTTTTTCATCTCTTCCATTTATGTATGATCTATAGACCTGTTCTAAGCTTTATATGAGTGCTTATGCTTAATTGTATTTCTTCTAAGATGATTAGTAATTGAAGTATTCATGTTGATTTATATTGAAGCGATATTCTCTTATTATTCAGTGGCATTCTATGTTCATTTTGTTAAGACTGTTGCATTCCTCTCTCAAGCTCAACACATCATTCTATAAATGTAGGATAAAGCTTTACTTTTCATAGTACCTTTATCTTATACCATTTCATTTTCCGTTTCCACTCAAAGTCTGATTTCTTGGCACATTGAAATACTGCCCATTCATATTTCAAGATTGGAATTCCACATTGTTTTATGTTAGCTATGTTTTGATTTAGTAAAGTTTTCAAAAGTGATTATTGATGCCCAGGAAGTTCTAAAGACAGCCTTAGAACGTCTCTGGGACTAACATCCTTTTTGGTGCCGTTGCTGGGGAGGAAATCAAGAAGATAGATCTTCCCTAGGTATAACGACAATATTATACATTCTCAATTTCTTAGTGGATGAAATTGGGGTGCAGGCTGTAATCCACTTGGCGACTCCGCAGTAGAAAACCTGACATCTGGACGAAGATACACTCGCCAGAACCCAAGCCACGAAGAATTTGTGGCCCTTGAAGACTCAGTTTCTTGGAGACATAGACATGGGAGATACCAGTCTACTTCACCAAGTTATCAGCAGAGATTCTCCTCCCCTTTGTTCGGCACCCAATTCCCTCAATCCGAATTTATTATTCGAACCCCAGCAAACGAACCTTTTTCCCTAGATTCTCGCACTCGTGATTTTCCTAGTTTTCGAAAGATCCCGGCTGCAAACAAAGAAGTTTCATCTCATTCTGATCCTACCAATCCCCTCGTTACCTCACAAGCAGTAATACCAAACACCAGCCAGTCCATGTCAGGAGGAGGAGGCGGAGGACCTCCACCACCACCCAGAACACCAAGATGGATGGCAAGTCGGCATGGACCCCTGCAGTTACCCACTCCGCTAAATGATATGCCTACCCATTACCTGAAGCTACTGCCAAAGTATGATGGCAGTAAAGGGACATCTGTCGATGACCATGTGGATCGATTTCACGATTTCACGGATAACATCCTGATCGAGCATGATGATGTATTTATGAGAATTTTCGCTCAGTCATTAGAAGGAGAGGCTAGAAAATGGTTCAGATCTTTACCTAATGCCTCCATTAGCACTATGGAAATCTTGGAAACTACCTTTGTCAAGAAATGGGGAGTTAAATGGGACAGTTTATATTATCTAACATAATTCTCTGCCCTGAAGAAGAGTGGCTTTGAAAATCTGGTCGATTTCACTGCAATATCTAACAAACAGTATTTCAAAATCCCTGAAGACATTTGTCCTACTAAAGTCGCAGCTTGAGTCACTTATGCAGCCACTTTCCCTTCATATTTCACCATAACGTTAAAAGAAAGAAGAGTAATCTCGCTCAGTGATATGCAGGACGATGCCATCGATGTTGAAGGATATATGAGAGTAGGAGGCAAGGTTAAAATGACTAATGATACTGAACCCAAATACAAAGGGAAGGCCAAGGAGGAATGGGTATCTTCAGAATTAAGAGACTCCCAGTACACAAATATTGATGAGATGACCTATATCATCAAGAACCTATCAAACAAGGTCACTAGAATGGATATGGAGGGTAACAATCCTAATCGACAGTCCCCTCCCCGTCCTCCAAATCAGTTCAGGAGACATTTCAATCCATAGATGGAATATAGAGAAAAAATAAATGATGAACAACCACTAAGGCCTCTTTTTCGTGAAAAGGAAAACAATATGATCGAGATCGTTGAAAAGGAAGGTTATGAATATTTTGAAGAACAACTGAATTAGGTGGAAGAAGATTTCCACCTCATGCACCTTGCCAGAGAGGACTATGAGAGTTCACTATTATATGACGAAGATGGCACATATCTTCTGTATTCCCAAGAAAATGATGAGTTCCCTGATGATCATCTTTTTTCTCGTATCAGTTAGCCTAAAAAAATGCAAAAGAAGTACAACTTAAGACCAAGGCCAGAAGCAACAAACAAGCAGAGTGGACCTATTGCTAGAAAGTTCCTGTGAAAGTTAGCTCAAACAAAGTCCCCTCAAGCAGCCTCCTTACCCAATAAGAAAAACTCCCTAAGGATAAAGAAGTCGAAACCATGATCCCAGATATCCTAAATCAGCCAGGTACAATCCCCCATAAGAGAGTAGAACCAATCCCTACAGAAGGGCACACCTCTTTCAGTTTGGAACAAGAGCTGAACAAATTAAAGATAGCAGTTCCCTTGACTGAGTTAATAAGAAATCGTATGTACCAGGGCCAGATTGACAAGATGTTGGCTGAAAGCATTGATCAACAAGATTCCATAAATCTTAATGATGAGGCTCCCTCTTTTCAATGTGGCCCACGCATCGATAGTAAATAAGAGCTCACTTCCCCATTTTACGTCACCCTGAACGTACATGAGAATCTTTTTCACAACTATATGTTGGATTCCGAGGCATCTCACAATCTAATGCCCAAAGTTATCATGGAATAGGTGGGACTGGAAATCACCAGGCCTTATCATGAACTTTATAGTTTTGATTCCAGAAAGGTAAAGTGCATAGGGATGATAAAAGACATGGTGGTCACTCTTTCCCAAATACCAGCCAAAAGCATAATGATGGACGTGGTGGCAGCAGATGTCCCAGATAAATATGGTATGCTCATGTTAAGAATCTGGGCTAAAAAGCTAGGAGGAACCATGCAGATGGACATGAAGTATGCTACGATACCCATTTTTTCCCGAGAGACCAAGAGGTTATACAGGGAAGCCATGTTCACCTATGTTATAAGCGACCAGGATAATCAGATGAATTATCCTATATACATTGTTGATGAGAACATGGGCTATTACAGACTATCAGTAGGAGACCCAGTTGAAGAAGAGATTGCACATGTTGAAGCGACAAAACCAGCCGCTGGAAATGTTCGGAACCAAGTCTGGAAACTCTTTTTCAATGGGGCATCCACCAAAGATGAATCTGGATCCGGCGCGGTATTTACATCACCATTGGGGGATGAAATCAGTCTATCTTACAAGATAGATTTTGACACCACCAACAATGTCGCTGAGTATGAAGCACTCATCCTCGGTCTCCGAACGGCAAGAGACTTGAGAATTACTAATCTGGCGGTTTTCGGTGACTCTGATCTCGTGGTAAATCAGATTAGAAGTGTTTATCAAACCAAACACCCCAAACTCATAGCATATGGCAATCTGGCTTGGGATCTTATTGAGAACTTCTTTGATGCCTTTAACATTACTTTCGTCCCTCGGGAATAAAATCAATAGGTCAATGCTTTGGCCATGATGGCAAGTTCTTTCAACCCTCCAAAAACGCCGAAGATAAACTATGAAGTTGAAATGAGATACCATCCCTCCATTCCCGACAACATCAAAAGTTGGCAGGTTTTCGAGGATGACCAACAAATTAAGCGCTTTTTGCAACTGGTCGAAGAATTCTCAAATACTGAAGTGGATGGAAATTTCGGAAAATAGAAGGAAGTAATTCGTAGGTAAAAGATATAGAAGGCTCTAAATTCACGCAGTAGACCACGGGTCACAAGGTCCTGCCATTAAAAAATAATTTCATTCTGAAAGGACTTGTTCCATTAGAGCAGTTGTTCGACAAAAATGATGTCCCGTCCAAACCAGCAATACAGCCAACCGCGGAAGCCATATAGGAGGTAAATCTTGGTACCGTGGAGGATCCCAAGCTCATCAAACTCTCTCAGTCCCTCATGAGCAAGTAGAGGCAAAGGTATGAGGATTTTTTCAAAGATTATGCAGATGTATTTGCATGGAAGTATGAGGACCTCAGAACCTATGATACTACCATAATACAACATAGGATCCCCTTAAAGCTTGATGCTAAGATAGTAAAACAAAAGTTGAGGCAGGTAAACCCTATCTTGTTTCCATTGATTGTGTTGGAATAATTAAGTCTTCCTACATGTCATTTAATTACATAAGATGCATTAATTAATCATTTATTGGTTAATTCTATGTAAAGACTAGGAAATTGTCATTGTGCGGACCACAAGGCAACATGGAAGGCTCAAAATACATCCAAGGTGTGTACCACAAGCCATCTAGGCCACTTGGGTGCTTTCGTAAAATATTCTGGATAAGATTTAGCTAGGAAAGTCGCATTTTCTGAGTTTTAGTTCTTTTTACTGCTTTTTACCCTATGGGGAAAAGCTAGTCTACCTAGGAAACCTGTTTTTTACACCCATGACTTTCCTTAATGACTTTTCCTTCCAAAATTCGTATTTGGCATTGTTTCCCATCATACATCACCTTCATATCACAATTTAGGCAATTCGTGAGCTTTCGAGCAGATTTGGAAAGTCAACTTGCCACCTGGGGGGGATGGGCATTTTTAGCAAGTCTGATAAAGAGATGATTCTTTTGGCATATTTATCCATTTGAATTACTGATGTAATGCTATTTAACAGCATCCTATTACTTTCATATGGTTGGCTGATGTATTTTATTCATGAGAAGTTAATACAGAAATCTACTCTTGTGCATAATTTTTGTGTCTTTAACTAGTTGTGTGATATTTTTCTTATGAGAGAGTGTAATTTTTTGAATAGTTCTTGGATGTGAACTGATTTCACATGGTATCAGAGCCATCAATATATTCCTTTCATCTTTGATTGTCTTGAAGGATCCAACAGTCTCAGGAAGGGCGCATTGATCAATTCACCGGGTGAATTCTATTCTCTATATGGCGCATTTTGGAATCCATAAGTGTTCTAAAATCAATCCTTAAGTTTATTTCATAGGAGAAATGGATCACACATAGTAGATCATACTCACTCCTTTCAATTACTTTATTGGAAAGCACAGATGGAGATTCTACTGAGGAGCAAAGGGCTCTACAGGGTGACCATGGAAACCGAAGCTGAGCCAACGTCAGCAGTAGAGAAATCGAAATGGCACAATTGAAGGGATGAAGCCTCTGGGATGTTATGTCTCACTACATCTAGATATATTCTATTTCATCTTGATGGCCTCACTTCACCCAATGAAGTATGGCTAAAACTTCAAGAATTGTTTGGGAAAACCGATGAATTGAGAGGCCACCAATTGGATAAGGAGCTAGTCTTTTTGAGCCCGCAAAATTTTGATAATCTACAAGATTTTTTCTCCAAATTTAAATATCTTGTATTGCAGCTGAAGCAATGTGGTATTGAGAAGAAATATGAGCAATTAGTTTTGGCCATTCTCTCCAAGCTTGGCCCCGACTATTCAATCTTTGTCTTGACGTTCCATTCCACCCGGAAAGCAATTAAAAATTGGAAGAGCTTGACACTTTCAGAATTCATGGATTCTTTGACACAAGAACAAGACAAATTGGTCTTGATGGGAGCCATTAAAAATCCATCCAAAGACCACTGTTTGAATGTTGGAGATTCAAGGGGTTCGAAAGGAAAGAAGAAGGGCAATTTCAAGAAGCCCACCGGTGAGGAAAAGACAAGCAGATTTCAAATGGAGAGACATCCAACTTCAAGAAGAATCCGAACAAGAAGAATGAGAGGACAAAGTGCAATTATTGCAGCAAGGGATTTCATCTTGAAATATCTTGCATGAATAAAACTATTGACCAATTGACTTCACTCTTGGAGAAAGCCAACATTCCTCTTCCAGAGAGCGCAAGGAGGAAGGATGGAGGACAGAATTCCGATGATAAAGAGAGAGTTCATGCATTGATGGAAAACACTTCATAACCTTCTTCATTCATCATTGATTCCAGTGCATCAAGACACATGGTGTCTACAAGTAAGTTTTTCACTTCACTTGACTCTTCCAGTGGTCCAAACATTGTATTGGGAGACAATTCTGAAACTTCTAGCAAAGGAAAAGGTAGCATAGATCTCGAGTTTGGGTCATTTAATAATGTTTTGTATGTCCCCGGACTTGTTGCAAACCTATTGTCAGTCTATCAGATGACCCATACATGGATGCCCAAAAGAGTAACCTTTACCCCCAATGATGTTGAGATAGTAGAAATTTCAACAGGAAAAATTATTGCATTTGGTACTGCTGATCACTGTTCTAGAATTTACAAGTTTTCTCATTTTGTGCCAAACCCCTCACCTTCTTCTCTGTTATCCCATGCCAATGAGTCCAAAAAACTATTCCATGAAATATTTGGCGACCTAAACTACAAATACCTTTCCCAAATTCATGAGAAAGAGATGGTTATAGGGCTGCCCAATATCAAATTTTCCGAAGGTGTCTGTCAATCTTGCATCCTAGGAAAACACCCTGAGCATAAGTATGGGAGATCCACCACTGAGAGAACCACTACACGATTCAAACTTATACACACTAACATATCAGGTCCATTACCTCATGAGTCCTTGAATCATGCAAAATACATTCTCACATTCATAGATGATTTCAGCAGGTATTGTTGGATTTATTTCATCAAGCTAAAGTTAGAAGTTTTTGGTTTGTTCAAGCTATTCAAAGCCTCAGTTGAGAACCAGTCTGGTAGGCATATAAAAGTGATAAGATCTGATAATGGTGGTGAGTATGTGGAATCAAATTTTCAGCAATTTTGTGCTTCTTCAGGGATACAGATGGAACATACAGTTCCTTATACACCTCAAGAAAATGGGGTTGTTGAGAGGAAAAATAGATCTCTTAAGGAGATGGCCACATGTATGATTGAGGAAAAAACTTTGTCTCCTAAGCTATGGGCTGAAGCAATAAATTGTGCCATGTATATTCAGAATAGAGTGCCACATAAATCACTCAAAGTTGTCACTCCCTTTGAAGCTTGGACAGGGAACAAACTTGACATCTCTCATTTCAGGACTTTTGGCTGAAAGGCTTGGGCTAGGATTCCACTTGAGAAGAGGAGGGATATGCAGCTCCAAATCCAACCATGTTTATTTTTTGGATATTCAGAGGACTCAAAAGGTTATAAGTTTCTAAACATGACCACTCATAAATAATTCATTGAAAGAAGTGTGCAGTTTGAGGAAGAGCCCTCTCAGAGTGCTGAAATTGGATATTCATCTTCACCACCATCTGAAGAAGAAGTAAGTGATGTTCTTGATGTTTTTGATTCTGATATTTCTGATGATGAGGATCTGTTTGTTGCAGATTCTAACTCACCTACAAGGCCTAAGTGGGCTGCAAAAACTTTGTAAGCAGTAGGTGAACTAGTAGGCAATCCTCGGGACCAAAGAAGGACTAGCTCACAGTTTGAGACTGCTCTCAATGTGAATGATCCTTATCTTTATGAGAAATGATATGTGATTATAGATTCTGATCCAAAAACATATCAAGAAGCCTCACATGACCCAAGATGGCATATTTCTATGGATGAGGAGTTTGAGTCATTACAGAAGAATGAAACTTGGGAGCTAGTCAAGCTCCCAGCAAGCAGAAAGTTGGTAAGGTGCAAATGGATTTATAAGACCAAATGTGCAGCAGATGGTACAACCATTAAATACAAAGCAAGGCTGGTAGAAAAGGGATATTCTCAGGTCCAAGGACTTGATTATAATGAAACATTTTCACCGGTGGCTCAGAAAGACTCCATTAGTGTTAACACCCAAAAAGTGCTCACTAGCTCATTTACCACATTACATGACTCATTTGTCCATTTTCCTACCATATTTCCATTAAAAATCCCAAAAAACCCATTAAAAAGCCTCCAAAAGGCCTAAAATGCCTCCAAAAGGCCAAAAAACCATCAAAATAGCCTAAAAAAAGGCTAAAAAACCCCCTTTTCCTCCAAAAATAGCAAAAATCCCCTAAAAAGGGAATAAAAATATAAAATAATGAGGAAAAGGAGAAAAAAAACCCTATACAGCTGCCCAAAACCATGTGTTTCCTAAAACCATGGGTCAGCACTCCACCACCAAAAAACTATAAATAGGTGATGGAGATCCCTTATTCCATATCCACAATCACAAGCACCCTTACTCTGCCAAAATCTCTCTCGAAACCCTAGTTCACCTTTGAACTATTTTCACCTTGAGAGCCACCTTTGGCCCATTCCCAACCTTGGAGAAGGAGAAGGAGCATTCTTGAAGCTTGGAGCATCCTCTTGGACACTGCAAAGGGCTTCACCAACCTTGACACTCAAGGTAACATCAATACAAAGACATTCTTTCATTTTGGTGTTTATGCTTCATGCTTGTATTAGAAATAATTTAATGTTTTGTTTATTGCATAATTAGTTTAATATACTGAACTGCTACTAAGGAGTCCATTCTCCTTAGTAGGTGCTCATTGGCACAAGCTAGGGGTAAAACCCTAGCTACAGTTTTGGCGACTCCCCTAGTTTTCGAATTTCTGGTTTCCGTTTTTAAATTTTTTCTTTCGGCTGTCCCTTTCGGCCGCTGCATACCGCGTCTTTTTCCTCTGCAGTCGCGTCCCGACCGCGCCTTTCAGGCCTTTACCCGCGATCCGACCGTGGCTCTCAGACTGCTTCCGACGCTCCGTCGGCGGATTCAAGTCTGTTACCTGCGATCCGACCGTGGCTAATCAGCCTGTTTGCCGCGATCTGACTGCGCCTGTCGGCCTTTTTCCTGCGTCGCGCCTTAGGCTTTCTGCCTCTTTCGCGCGTCCCGACTGCGCCTGTTAGCCCTTTTGCCCCGACTCGACTGTGTTTTTTTCCATTTTTCCTGCGTCCCGACTGCCACTGTTGGCCCGATAGCCGCGACCCGACTGTGCCTTTTTCCCTGTTTCCTGCGTCCCGACTGCCTCTGTTGGCCCGCTAGCCGCGACCTGACCGCCGCTGTTCCCCTTAAACCCGCGGTCGGCCTGTTCTGATCCGCCACAGACCCGCGGTCTGATTTCTGCTCTTTTCCTGTTTTGAGCCCAGCCCCTCTTGCTGCAATATTTTCTGCATTTGAACAGCCCTCTGTCCCACCTGCAGCCCACTTCCTTACAGCCTTTCTGCAACATAATTTCTGTTCCTTTTACAGAATCTTTTTAAAATTTCAGTATTTTTATTTCAGAAAATTTTGCAAATTAAAAGAATCAATTTCAGCATTATTGATAGATTGGAAGTTGCCCTCCCTTGTGGCACTTCTATTTTTGGGTTCAACACCTCACGAGCACACACTCTGTCACATTAAATCAAGTGAGCCTTAAAAAGTACCTAACTAAACCAACATTCTAACCCCACTTGGGGAACACAAAAGAATCATTGTAGTTAGGTAGGATCAGGGGGATAGGCTTCCAATAACACCCCTTGGTTATTTCACTTGAGACATAGTTGTTGTCCAACTAGGGAACCAAAATCCCCTAGTACTTTTTGGCACGGTCACGACCAGTTTATCAGAGGGCCTCTCCCTTAGGAGGGTTGAAGTCGGGAGACTGGTTCCGGAGGCCTGAGTGGAATACCGCACTCCATTCAGTAACCGAAGGGCTACCTTTCGCGGTTCGCGGGATATCCCTGTATAGGGGTATTGCGGTCAACGAACTAAACGGCAGATTCACCTTTCTGGACGTGTCATGAACGGGGTATCTTAGTTGCCTTTCTTCTAGGATTGACTACCCGGTATCCCTCCCGGTAGGGGGATATCATAGCCACTTGGCTTTCCTCCTCATATTGTCTGACTTGGATTTCATCACCTTGCAGAGGATATGTTTAGTTAAGTCAGAATACTTTTAGCTAGGTGTTTGCATGCTCCTTTACCTCCCTTGGTCTAGTGAGTCCACCATTTTTCTTTTCTAGGAAACCTGCTGCTTGTTGGTATTCTGACCATCTTTGTTGTTACTCCACCTATTGTAGCACAGCTGTTGCAGTGGGTGTTTTGAGTTGGTTGTTGGCCTGAGTGCCTTGCTTTTTAGCTCTCCTTCTGCACACTCGGCTGCATTAGGATTTTTGAGCTGTTTTTATACTCACCTCAACCCACAGAGACTAGACACCATCTGTCACCATTGAGTCCCCGAGACATTCTCGGCGCCTCAGGGGCGAGCCCCCACAGCACGGTTCTCTCGACACCACTCGTCATAGATTCCGATCATTGTCCGTTGATACCACTCATCACAGATCTAGAGCCTTGTCACTTGACTCCACCCGTCAGCGACGTAGGTCTCCGTCACCAGATAGTGACGCACCTTACTTTACCTCTGATTCTGACGAAGAGTCTGAGAACCCTATTTATACTGCCCCTACTAGCCCCATGGCTGGCACGACTTCCACTCCATTTGTCATAGGGACCATTGGTGGCACATCCACCACTACACCAGTTACTACACCTGTTTTTGGTATGCCCTCCATGGGGCAACCATCTACCGTTCCCCTCACGGTACCTATTCCCACAGCGGGAATACCTATCCCCACTACTTCAGTGGCTCACACTACCCATGGTGGTGCTGGACCATCCTCCACTACCTCAGTTCCCCCACTTGGGGGCACCACCCTAAATCTTGTCCCTCCACTTGGGGGCACTGGCCCCAACTTGGTCCATAGCACTACTGTGTCACAGCCCTCTTCCAGTTTGCCATTCATGGCTAGCCTCAACCTACCTGACCTGGCCAGATTGACCAATGATCCTATTCGACACGACCCTATGTGGCCTCATATGCCTACCAAACTACCCTCTGACATCCCTAAATTCGAGGGTAAGGCCGGTGAGGACCCACAGAACCACATCATGTCTTTCCACCTATGGTGTTCCTCTAACTCCATTATGGATGACTCTGTTCGCCTCCGTCTCTTACAGCGCACCTTCACTGGCTCTGCAGCCAAGTGGTATATTGAGCAGCCTCATGGGACCCACGCCACATTTGCCTCCCTTGCCTCTACCTTCCTGCAGTTCTTCCAGTTGCCTGTCCGCTATGACGCGGGCGTTGAGATCCTTCTATCTTGTAGACAAAACACGGCTACCCATATCACGGACCACATCCATGAGTGGCGTCGACGCCGTAGCTTATGCAAGATTAAATTAGATGACCGCATCTTCCTCGATTGGTTCCTCAAGTCCCTGCTTCCCGTCATTGCTAAGGATGTAGCTTCAGAAAGACCCCAGTCTGAAGAAGAGGCCATCCTTAAGGCACAGCAGTTCGACCTCATTTACGCCCAGTCGGGTTACCTTTATACCATTATACCTGACGCCCCTCGCGGCGAGTCCTCCCAACATGATGCGCCGGGGGCATCCCACGCTGCAGATGGTATCATTGGCCGTGTTTCTTCGCATCCCCAACCATTAACTATAGCACGTCCTACCCCTGGCCCCGACCTGTCGCGGGCTACTTCACAGTCTGGAGCAACCAACTCATATGCTCCCATGACACATCACCATTCCCATGGGCCCTCATGTCCACCACAGTGCTTCGGGTATGCGACTCCTGCTTATGCTCCTCCAGTCGCCCCTCAGCCTTACTACCATCAGCAGGCTGCCTCAGCTCCTGCGCCTTCCCAAGCCCCACCAGCTTATTATCCGCCCCAGGCAGCCCCGGCGGCACATCCACAACCGGCTCCACAGTCCTATCAGCAACCCCCTCAAGTTGCTGCACCTGCTCAGCCTCAACCTGCATATCATCCTCCGCAGCCTGCTCCAGCACCTGCACAACCTCAAAATCCACCTGCTGCCCAAGGACAGGTTTACGCCCAACATAACCCGCAGCAAAACCAGAATAACCAACGTAACCAGGGCCAACAGAACCGCGGCAAGGGCCGTAATCGGGGAAACAACCAACCTGCAGACCAAGCTGGTCAACCGGCTAATCCCCCTGACAATAACAATGCGGCCCCCGCTAATCAAAACCCTGATCGCCCGCCCAAGCAGGCCAAAAACCCCAATCTGCGAACAAACCACCCTTGTTCTATTTGCGGGGTCTATGGACATTACACCCATGCTTGCCCACACTTGGAGCGAGCTCGGCAGCTTTGGGTTGACGAGGCCCATCGCCAAGGGCATGCGGCTCCCCAAGCACCGCCCAACCCCCCCCAACTTCAGCAACCCCCTTTGGTGCTGCAAAACCCCTTACCGACCCAAGGCGTGGTGAACACTCAGCCGTTGGCCCCTCAAGCTAACGTGCAACCCCAACAACAACAGATCACCTACGCTGCCCCTGATCAACCCATGTTTGACTCAGGTACCCACCACTTACTGATGATGTCATCCGCTGACGTCAACCTCCAGACCCGTCGGAACCAATATGGCTCCACCTCTGAAGCCACTCCCACGGATAAAACTACTAACGCCCACCCCACCGATCAGGCGTTACGTATACCTCCGCCTCCCACAGACGGCGCTGCGAAAGCACCTCGTTTCCCACTGCGCCGAATCAATAATAACCCTAATGCACGTGCTGCGTCAAACTACAACATTGTAGACGACCTAGCCCAATCTCCCGCAGCCATGTCTGCGTTAGAAGTCTTGAAGAACTGCCCTTCCCAGCGCAAGACTTTACTTTCCGCCATCGGGGGGATTGACCCAACTGATTCACATTTGATGGCGTTTGATTTAGACCAGTCTGAACCACGCCTACCTTCTAGCTTAGCCTTCCAAGTTACAGTCTCCGTTAGGAATCTTGTTATCCATCGGTGCATCATTGATGAGGGTGCTTCCACATGCGTTATGTCTACATTTGTATGGCAGAAGCTAGGATCCCCTCCTCTCCAGCAGTCCACCACTGCGTTACGTGCCTACGACGGTCGTTCGGCCCAGCCCCAAGGCCTTCTACCCAACGTTCCAGTCCAGTTAGGTGGTAAAACAGTTCTTATTGACATAGAGGTAATCAATGCCCAATTGGATTACAACCTTCTACTTGGCCGCAGCTACATGTATGCCATGCGGGCGGTTGCCTCTTCTGTCTTTCGCACCATGATGTTCCCCCATGAAGGACGCGTGGTTAAGATTGACCAGCTCACCTACTATGATCCCAGTGCTCCAACGGCACCGGAAAATGTTCTCCCCATGGTTGAACAACCTGTTTCTCCTGCCTCCACCTCATTTGTTTCTTCTACGGGGCCTGGAGTCTACTCAGACGCGCCGATGACCTCCACCTTTCAATCCATTCCTCCGCCATCATCTACGCCCGAAATGTCTGACTTATGCACCTTGTCCCATGACATCCTACCACCTAACAATCAACCATCCTTGTTGCCTAAACCACCATTGGTACCTAGTCACATTGGTGTTACACCGATCCATACGATCCCCTTCCTAGTTCCTCCAGCAGGAGTAGTAAGCGCCCCGGTCATGGCTACCCTTAGCCTCCCTGGGTTAACATTGGGATTACCTGTATGGTACCTTTCGCCTCCCGTTCGCCCGCCGACACCAGATGTCGTCCTCCAGCCGGTGCAACCCATGGCTACTACCACCCACCCACCTCCCGGGGTCCCTACCCCTTCGTCCTCCACGACACCTCCTCCTCCTCTTCAACCCACTGGGGGCAGAGGTCCACAACCTTACACTGTTGTCCCACCTCCCAAGACAGTCAAGAACCCTCCAGTGTTTCGTGCTCCTCCCAAATGCTCGCTGTGTGACGAGTTGGGCCATGCGACCCACCAATGCCCACAGTTACCCGCATTACAGAAGCACATGCAAATGCTCGATGATGACCCCAACATCCCAACTGTCGAACTCAACCCTACTCCTAAGCCTAAAGATAAGTCCCTATGTACCAACCACTCCTGCGCCATCTGCGGTATTTACGGGCACTATTCACATCATTGTCCCGATCTCCCGGATTACAGAGCAGCTCTTTATGAGATGAACAATCTGGACCTTGAGACGGCACCACCTACCATTGAGGAGATCTACCCCCCGGTCTCTCCCCCTTCTGAAGAGGTTAATATCATCTACATGATCTCTTCAACCAACACTCCCACTACCCCCTCATCAACCGATTTGACGACGCAGACTTTCCGTACTGATGAGGAGATTCTTGAGGCCCTAACTGCCCCGGATTATCCTTGGGCTGATATGCACCACCGTTCCTATTTCATCCCAGAAGCGTCTCCCTCTAGCACCGCTACCCAATACGCGGTCGAATCCAAAGACTTCCTCCCCACCAAGGTTGACTGGTTCAAGGACCCTATTCCTGCTCCTGATGCCTTCGAGGAGGGCAACATGGCCAACATCTCACCTGTCATACAAGTTGATATTGCTGCTCCAGGTCGTGCCCCTGAACTCATTACTTTAGGAGCATTCTGCAGTAAACAAGAGATTGAGGACTACACACACCTTTTCAAAGAATTCCATGATGTCTTTGCCTGGTCCTATACTGAAATGCCTGGTCTTGACCTCGCTATCATAGAGCACCACCTTGACACCTCCGAGCCAAGGGGCATAATAGATTCCCTCGACCCTGGGATAGGGGGCATGATCAATCATTTTGAACCTTCCCCATCACATCTATCTCAGCACGTCACTGAACCCATTGTTCAAACCCCCACATATGTGATCCATAGTCACAAACCCCATGCACATAGCATGGGGGCAGGTCATTAAACCTGCTCACCTTTTCACATGTGTGATCTCAACCATTTTTGAGGTCACATGTCACTTGTATATCTGATTTGATTTGATACACCTAGTATTCTTCCCCCACGGGTCATCATTTCTCCCCACCGCTGCATCCTTGCCTTGGTGGGCTCACCTTTGACTATTCCGGAGTCCTTATGACCTCCGTTTTTCGCACCATTTGCATCGCCGGTTTCATATTTCCGTGCCCGTGACGATGCTTGAGATCATTTCTCGCTCTCACTAGGACCAATATCAACATTGTGTCCAGACACCACTAGTCGCCTCGGTTTGCGTGCCACATCGGCCGTTCTCCATTTTTCACATGTTTTATATCATCGGATTCATTTTTCCGAGCTGGTGATGATGCTTGAGATCATTTCTCGCTCTCACCCCCAGATTTTTCGGGCATTTTTCCAAAATGCCCCCGTCGCCTCGGTGTGCGTGCCACATCGGCCGTTACCCGTTTTTGACATCCTTTATATCGCCGGATTCATTTTTCCGAGCCCGTGATGATGCTTGAGATCATTTCTCGCTCTCAATTGGTACAATTTCAACATTGTGTCCCAACACCTTGCTGCCTCGGTTTGCGTGCCACATCGGCTGCCATCGGATTGTTCCACATTTTTACATGAGCCATTCACTCCTGTCATACTGCAAATGTTTCGTTATTTTGCCACCATTTCATCTACCCCGCAAGGAGGTCCATCAGTGTTCCCACCTACCCTCTTTCTTGGTCATCATTACTAAACCTTGATTGAACACTTCCTCCTTGCCTGGCCATCCCTTTTGTTCGGTATAATTTTATCCCTTTTTCGGGCCGGACAAGTCCTTTACGAAAAAGGCACTTAGGGAGTTTCCGTTAAGCTCTTTTCTGACTCCTAAAAGAATGAAAAGATCGCCGAGCAATCTTGCTTCCTTTCATGCTCGCTAAAGTACCTGAAAGGGCGTCTATCTGGTATAAGTTTAACCCTTTTCCGGACCTGGTAGACTAATTACGAAAAAGGAATACTCTAGTCACACCGGCTAGAAGAGTTCTTCATTGCATCCTTTTATGCTTCTTTGGGCCTTGGAGACTAAATCTACGAAAAAGCAACCCCTTGGAGTCTTCTTACTTGCTTTCAGACTCTCTAAAATTGAAAGCAACCACGAGCATACGCTGTCTTGGGCTCGTTAAATCCACACGACAGTACCATTCCATCATTTCAGAGTCTTCTTATCGCTTTCAGACTCCTTAAAATTGAAAGCAACCACGAGCATGAACTGTCCTGGGCTCGTAAAATCCACACGACAGTATCATTTTATCCACACACTTCTTCTAGTTCCTTAACCCATGAAGAAGTATCCTCCCGTGCCTCATGGCACTATGATCAATCATTTCGGCAGCACCCCCAATTAGGTCGCCTTTGTTCAGAGTATTCTGCAGTCTCCTGCCATGTTACACCAGCTTGAGTCTCCCTCAGCCAGTTATTCCCCCAGATCCATTACAGCTATGATCCCTTTCCCCTCAGTCAGTTTCATATGCTGCCAGATCATTCCCATTATCATACTCTGAACAAAGGAAGTTTGAGTCCACCCCACTCTACTTGCCCAGTTGTCCCCCCACAGTTTATCAGTCCTGCCATCAGCACTATCACATTTCGGTCTTGTACCTCGTGCTCCTGTCAAGGAAACATCATTGCCTTGATAGTTGCAGGTCTCCCTCTGTCGACGACAGCTCCTCTATTCCAGAGGATAGGCCCAGAGGTCCCTACGCCTTGGACTTATCACCATCTGTGGTAGGTACCTACGGATCATTCCGAGAGGAGACATCATTGCCTCTCCGAGTGGTTGTTCCTCACATGCTCGACTTCAGCACCTTGATCGCATCGTTGAGGATCGCGTAGGATTATATCCCATCAGTTTTTAGTCGAAGACCCCGGATTTCCCCCGACTCTAGCACATTGGTGAGTCACTTCGGAACGCCCAGTTGTATGTTCCCGTGGATGTCCGGGCTGCGTTGGCGTTTGTATTCGGAAACCATCCAGTTTCGTGCTTCCCTGAGTACCCAGTTTCAGTTCCAGATCAGTTCCAGTTCAGTGTACCATGAAGAGTATGACCCCAGTCACTATGATCCAGCAGCTCATTAGTTCCTCTGGTACCACACTCAGTAGCACTGTTGACTGTTCCGGTGCACCAGTTCTGCAGTTCACACATGATCCACTCAGCAGTATGTCCCAGATTTGTGTCCCCTCTGGACTCTTATGATGTACACAGTGGTCATGTATCTTACAGGTCCCCCTTTTTCGGGCCTTACAGTTATATTTATGTATCTTGATACGAGCATGGGTATGCCCGCCTCGTCCATATATTGAGATTATTCCTCAGTCAGTATTTGAGGTCATGTATATTTCAGGTCCCCATTTTTGGACCCCATTGTTGTTATTATGTTATATCCTGATACGAGCATGGGAATGCCCGCCTCATCCATATGATCAGATGATTCCTCATCCTTTATTGAGGTTATGTACTTTTAGCTCTTGCAGTTGTTCGGGATCGTTGTTCCGGGCTCCAGTTTGTTTCTTCTCTTCTCTCCACATCCCAGGAAAACCATTCATGACTTATGATGTCCATCGGCCATACGATGAGCTCCTGCCCTCGCACATCAGGGGGCAATCTGTTAACACCCAAAAAGTGCTCACTAGCTCATTTACCACATTACATGACTCATTTGTCCATTTTCCTACCATATTTCCATTAAAAATCCCAAAAAACCCATTAAAAAGCCTCCAAAAGGCCTAAAATGCCTCCAAAAGGCCAAAAAACCATCAAAATAGCCTAAAAAAAGGCTAAAAAACCCCCTTTTCCTCCAAAAATAGCAAAAATCCCCTAAAAAGGGAATAAAAATATAAAATAATGAGGAAAAGGAGAAAAAAAACCCTATACAGCTGCCCAAAACCATGTGTTTCCTAAAACCATGGGTCAGCACTCCACCACCAAAAAACTATAAATAGGTGATGGAGATCCCTTATTCCATATCCACAATCACAAGCACCCTTACTCTGCCAAAATCTCTCTCGAAACCCTAGTTCACCTTTGAACTATTTTCACCTTGAGAGCCACCTTTGGCCCATTCCCAACCTTGGAGAAGGAGAAGGAGCATTCTTGAAGCTTGGAGCATCCTCTTGGACACTGCAAAGGGCTTCACCAACCTTGACACTCAAGGTAACATCAATACAAAGACATTCTTTCATTTTGGTGTTTATGCTTCATGCTTGTATTAGAAATAATTTAATGTTTTGTTTATTGCATAATTAGTTTAATATACTGAACTGCTACTAAGGAGTCCATTCTCCTTAGTAGGTGCTCATTGGCACAAGCTAGGGGTAAAACCCTAGCTACAATTAGACTAGTTTTGGCAGTGGCAGCTTCCAAGCGATGGGAAGTACATCACAAGGATGTGAAAAGTGATTTCCTCCATGGGGAGCTTGAAGAAGAAATATATATGCAGCAAACAAAGGGGTACACATCAGATCCAAACCTTGTTTGCAGGTTGAAAAAATTATTGTATGCACTTAAGCAAGCCCCCAGGGCTTGGTATGCAAAGATGGACAGTTTCCTACTATCACAATCTTATGTTCGGTGTAAATCTGACCCAAATGTCTATATGAAGCTTGTTGATGGTTTTATAATCTTAATAGTGTTGTATGTTGATGATTTGTTGATCATAGGTGATAGCACTGAACAAATAGTATCATTGAAGACCGCAATGCACCAAGCATTCTCCATGAGTGACCTGGGAATTCTTAAGCAATTTTTGGGGCTTGAGATTTCTCAAACAAAAGATGGAACCAAGGTATGTCAGTCAAACTATGCTTCTGATCTATTAAAGAAGTTTGAGATGGATTATTGCAAGCCTTCTAAGACTCCATTCCTTTTTGGAGTTAGACTAGATGATGCAAAATCTACACCATTGTTTAACAACACTTTATACAGACAGTTGATTGGCAGCTTGCTGTACTTGACACACACTCGACCAGATCATGCTTATGTTGTGAGTGTGGCATCAAGATACATGGAGATACCACATGAGCTACATTGGAGGGATGCAAAAGGAATCCTTCATTATGTGCAGGGCACAAAGAGTGATGGGATTCACTATGTTGCAGATTCGAGCCTAGATCTCATGGGCTTCACAGATTCAGATTGGGCTGGTAATAGACTTGACAGGAAATCCACATCAGGATTTGTATTCATGCTTGGAGGTGGCCCCATTTTCTGGTCCAGCAAGAAACAAAATGCCATAGCACTATCTTCAGTGGAAGAAGAGTACAGAGGAGCAGTGAATGATGCTACACAGTGTGTTTAGTTGCAGGGGATTTTGTCTGAGTTTGAGATTTCTTTGAGTACTCCTACTGTCATTTATTATGACAACTAGAGTTCCATTAGAGTTTCATGTGATCTAGTACAGAGGTAGAGGACCAAGTACATATATATTCATATGCACTACATCAGAGGCCTAGTGCATGACCAGATGATAGATTTGCAGTATTGCCCCACAGGTGAGCAAACTGTAGATATCTTCACCAAGGCTTTCACAGAGAAGACATTCAGCTATCTTAGATCACTGCTTGGGATGGTTAAACATGTGGTGCAGTGAAGGGTTGATCAGCAACCTTTCAATTTTGACATGTCCATGTTTTGAGGGGATGTTTTTCCCATGAGGTTTTCCTTCTATCCTTGTTTTGGTGGACCAACAGTATTGTATGGGGTGACCAAGTCTTCTTACTGGGCCCTTAGTATTTTATTTTCTGATATTTATGCCATATAAGCTAGACTTATGGGGGGGTGTTGGAATAATTAAGTCTTCCTACATGTCATTTAATTACATAAGATGCATTAATTAATCATTTATTGGTTAATTCTATGTAAAGACTAGGAAATTGCCATTGTGTGGACCACAAGGCAACATGGGAGGCTCAAATACATCCAAGGTGTGGACCACAAGACATCTAGGCCACTTGGGCACTTTCCTAAAAGATTCTGGGTAAGATTTAGCGAGGAAAGGTGCATTTTCTGAGTTTTAGTGCTTTTTATTGCTTTTTACCCTATGGGGAAAAGCTAGTCTACCTAGGGAACTTGTTTTTTACATCCAAGACTTTCCATAATGATTTTTCCTTCCAAACTTTGTATTTGGCATTTTTTTCCATCATACATCACCTTCAGATCACAATTTAGTCAATTCGTGAGCTTTTGGGTAGATTTGGAAAGTCAACTTGCCACCTAGGGGGGATGGGCATTTTTAGCAAGTCTGATAAAGAGATGATTCTTTGGCATCTTTAGCAATTCGAATTAATGATTCTTTTGGCATCTTTCATGAGAAGTTAATACAAAAATCTACTCTTGTGCATAATTTTTCTGTCTTTGACTAGTTGTGTGAGATTTTTCTTATGAGAGAGTGTAATTTATTGAATAGTTCTTGGATGTGAATTGATTTTCACAGATATAAGGGGAAGTAAGGAATATTCTTAATGCAAAAATCATTATCCCTCTAAGATATTCGGAATGGGTGGCTAACCTTGTACTGGTCAGAAAGAAGAACGAAGAGATCCGGCTATGCGTCGATTTCAGAAATCTAAATAAATGCTCGTTGAAGGATAACTACCCCTTTCCCAAAATGGAGCATATTTTGAAAAAAGTTGTAGGGTCAACCCGAGTATCTATGATGAATGGATTCTCAGGGTATAACCAGGTTGCAATGCACCTAGATGATATGGAAAAGACAGCCTTCACCACACCATGGGGAACTTTTATGTATGACAAAATGCCTTTTGGCCTTTTGAATGTTGGGGCGACATTCCAAAGGGCCATGGACAGAGCATTTATAGGAAAAAAGGATAGGTTCATTGTTATATACCTGGATGATATGACAATTTTTTCTAAATCTAACCAGGAGCATCTTCAGCACCTGAAGCAAACTTTTGTGAAGTGCAGAAAGTATGGCCTGTCTCTCAATCCAAAGAAGTCATTTTTCACCATGATGGAAGGAAAGTTGCTTGGTCATATTATTTCCAAAGACGGCATGAGGATATACCCAGAGAGAGTGGATTTTATTAAGTTGATCGATCTCCCACAAAATAAAAAGGAGGTACAATCTTTCATTGGTAAAATAAATTTTTTCCGAAGATTTATTCCCAACTTTGCTGAAATAATGAAAGAAATTACTGACATGCTGAGAAAAGATGCTGAGATAAAATGGACCATAGCCATGAGAAATTATTTTAAGCAGATAAATAAATCTCTAGGAGAGCCACCTGTTTTGACTAGCCTGGACTACACCAAAGATTTCTTAATTTTTCTTTTTGCTCTGAGGTTACTATTGCAGTAGTCCTTTTGCAAAAAAAATCAGGAGGGGCATGAACAACCCATTTCTTTTTTCAGTCGATCCCTGAGAGATGCGGAATTAAAATATAGCACAATGGAGAAGCAGGCCTATGCACTAGTTAAAGCACTCAAGTCTTTCAAGAGCTACGTTTTGCATTCCAAGATCATCGCTCATGTCTCGGCAAGTACCATTAAGGATATCTTATGTCATCCTGATAGTGAAGCGAGAAGAGGAAAGTGGATCTCGAAGATCCAAGAGTACGATATGGAGATTAGACCTACCAAGTTGGTAAAAGGACAGGGGTTAGCTAAACTACTAGCAGAATCAAATTATCAAGCCCTAGAGATTAATTTGATCGATCAACTCCTCGAGCATGGAAATGGGGAAGATCAATAGAACCTTCCCGATTAGGTAGCCTAAAAGTTTTTAAATTCAGAATGGTACAGGGACATAGTCTACTATTTGGAGCATCTTACCTATCCCCCCGAAATGGAGAAATCTAAGATAAGATCCCTCAAACTCAGAGTGATCAAATACTGTGTTCTGGATGGTTATATTTTGTAGAAAGACCCACTGGGCATCCTGCTCAATTGTATTGTAGAAGAGGAGATCGAGGTCATAATTAATGAATTTCATAAGGGTATGTGTGGAGGACATCATGCGTGGAGAGCGATTGCTCATAAGATATTGCGAGCAGGTTATTTCTAGCCCACTCTATTTTTGATACCAGTAAGATCGTCAGGGCATGCAAGGAGTGTCAAATGTTTTCCGGAAAGAAAAAGCTGCAGTTGTTACCTCTAAAACCCATCAGGGGGGAAGCACCTTTTCAGTAGTGGGGCCTTGATTTTATCAGGGAGATAAATCCACATTCTAGCAGCCAGCATCGATGGATTCTTACGACCACTGATTACTTCACAAAGTGGGTGGAAGCTATTCCCACTAAGAATGCAAATGGCTTAGTTATCATAAGCTTCCTGGAAGAAAACATATTGGCAATATTTGGCTGCCCAAGGAAAATACTTACAGAAAATGCTCCAGCTTTCAAGTCATATAAGATGATAGATTTTTGCCAAAATTATAATATTGAATTGATCCATTCAACTGCATACTACCCACAGGGAAATGGCTTGGCTGAGTCTTCCAATAAGAGTTTGGTTACTATTATTAATAAAATGCTCAGCACAAACAAAAATTCCTGGGACTCCCATTTAAAATTCGCAGTATGGGCAGATAGAATCAGCATCAAGCGGGCTATATGCACTTTGCCATTTCAGTTGCTTTACGGAAAGGAGGTTGTTCTCCCGATTCAGTTGGGCCTCCCGGTAATGAAGCTGCTACAACAAGAAAACGAGGAGCCAGATGATATGGAAAGAAGAATCCAGCAATTGATAGAAATTCAACAGGTCAGGGAACAACTCAATAACTCCTCTAAAATCTACCAGGACAAGATGAAAGCAACTATTGACCGAAGGGATGTTTCCCGAGATTTTCAGCATGGAGATCTTGTTCTGAAATGGGATGCTAGACGAGAACCAAGGTCTAAGCATGGGGATTTCGACAACCTATGGCTAGGTCCTTTGAAAATCGTCACAGTTCAAGACAACATCACATATTAGCTAGCTCAACTAAATGGTGAAAGTTTTGGGAACCCTGTGAATGGGAGATTCCTAAAGCGGTTCTTTCATTACTAGTTCCATATATTAGTCTGTGAATGAAACCATTGTATCATACTTTTATTTCCTTTATGTTATTTAAACAATTATGAGAAGTTTTGTGGCCTATTCTCTCATTATCTTTTTGTAGCTATGTTTCTATTTTGAACAATCATGACTCTAGAACCCAATGGTCTAAAAGGCACCGGTCTACTATTCTCAACCTCTCCTAGAAGAAAGAGGTTGTCCCCGCTAAAGCCAATGTTAATGTTATTATTATCCCAAGAGAATTTCATCGCCATATTGAAAGAGGATGTCAGAGGAAAGAGATAGAGTAGTAGAAGGAAAATATAAAGAAAAATACTTCACGCCCTAGCAGCCGCAAGGTATGTGGTTGAAGATCAGAAATTTTTTTCATGAGCCAGCTGAAAGCAAGCACGATCAGGACTCTTAAACACACTTCATTTTTTCAGCTCATATGGTCCCTAACAGAAAACCACCAATGATGTGTGTCAGCTTTATAGATGTTCAGGGGACTCAAGGCGGTATCAATAGACCATTTTTTGAGGGCCCTAAAACCACCTAGCTGTCACAGTAGTTTTATAAACCAGAAAGCATTGGACAGGGAGGGCTTGCGTCAAGTGGGACTCATTCTTAAACGACTTGTGTCTTCCTAGCTCAGATATCGAAATCACCTGGCAGAAAATCAATGGTCATCAAAGCGTCACGAGGTTAAAGCTACGAGAGGTTTATCACACCCAGTCCGCCCCTGAATCAAAATCATGGCCTCCATGTGGCAGTCCCAGGGTCGTTCAAGGGGCTTGAAGTGGGTTTCCTAAACCACTCTTTGAGGGGCCTAAAAACCGTTAATGGGTTTTCTGTATTTTCATCCTCGCTGTCACTTTGAAGTGACTCTTCCCAATCATCGTTACTACTACCGTCACCGTACAAGCTACAGTATACTCTCAGCGTGCAAACCCCGAAAGGATGGTCAAGTAATCAGTATGCTAGTACATGCACATTTGTCGATGATCGTTCAAGCACCACTATAAATACGCCACAAGCTTACTTATTTTGTATTTCAAAGTTCCCAAATTTAACTGGTCTAGAGTGCAAAGCCAAAGACATGTAGCTTATTTGGGATTGATTAATTCAGAGCTGAGTAATAGCGGTTCCCAATGGTGCATTTCATCTCAAGAGGAGACCTATCAGGAGCACTGAGAATTCAGATGACCAACATCCATGAGTAGCCTGCAGATGCACACTAGCAGACAAGGAGATAGGAGAAGCCTGAGGTCTCACCTGAGATGTCTAAGGAGAGTTCATTTATTTTGTCGGTTAAAAGGGAGATGGGCCTTCCGGAGGCAAGAGCATGGAAGAAGGGGACATGCTGGTCCCAACAAAGGATGATTAGTTGGTGAACTAGTAGCACCTGAGTAGTTTTAGTAAAGAAATGATAGAATCAGGTCCTGTTCCACAACTCGGCATCAGAATTGAACTTTTGTCCCATTGAAAGCAGTGTCCGAGAGCAAAGGGAGTGGACAGGATGGAAGAAATAGGTAGCAGAGGTATGCAAAATGACATTCTTCATCAGTATGGTCGCATCTATGTCTTCACCAGGCCGTAGGCGGTCCAGCAAGTGTTTTAAAGGTTCCTGATAAGCTCTGAGTGACGTTACATCGTTAATACCTTATAATTTAAGGTGATGCGAACTTCGTTGAGCTAGACATACTACTTTGCTAGCAAAGTGGTCCCCAGTGACAGTCATAGGATAGCCAGAAAATTTCCGTATGACTGATATTGTAACAAACTCTATTAGGGAGTATAAACAAAAAAAACTTAAAGCTATTGAGCTGTAACTAATTGTAACAATTTATGTTTTAGATAGTAGGAAGGCTATATATAGCCAAGTAGGCAGTAGCCAAAGGGTCGACTCTCTTTTGTAAGAAGTATTACTTCTATATTTGATAGTTTGATATAGAAAGAAACATATTATTTTCCTATCTTGGAGCTTGATGGATTCAAATTTTTGATGTGCACATTTAGCACCTTCTATTGCTTTTCATCTCTTCCATTTATGTATGATCTGTAGAGTTGTTCTGAGCTTTATATGAGTGCTTATGCTTAAATGTATTTCTTCTAAGGTCATTAGTAATTGATGTATTCATGCTAATTTATCTTGAAGCGATATTCTCTTATTATTCAGTGGCGTTCTGTGTTCATTTTGTTGAGACTGTTGAATTCCTCTCCTAGGCTCAACTTGTCATTCTGTAAATGTAGGATAAAGATTTACTTTTCACAGTACCTTTATCTTATACCATTTCATTTTCCATTTACCACTCAATGTCTAATTTCTTGGCACATTGAAATACTGCCCATTCATATTTCAAGATTGGAATTCCACATTGTTTTATGTCAGCTATGTTTTGATTCAGTAAAGTTTTCAGAAGTGATTATTGATTCCCAGGAGTAGTTCTAAAGACAGCCTTAGAATGTCTCTGGGACTAACAATACACTTTAGGGTCCTTTGAATATCCAACAAATAAAAATGGTTAGCTTTGGGGCTGCAAATCCCTCCTCTTCTCAAGTGGAATCCTAGCCCAAGCCTTTGAGCCAAAAATCCTGGAATGAGAGATATTAGGTTTGTGCCCTGTCCAAGCCTCGAAAGGATTGATACCTTTGAAAGCTTTGTATGGAACCCTATTCTGAATGTATGTGGCACAATTTATTGCCTCAGCCCATAGGTTGGGAGATAATGACTTTCCCTCAAGCATGCAAGTGGCCAACTCCTTTAGAGACATGTTTTTCCTCTCAGCAACCCCATTGTGTTGAGGTGTATATGGAACTGTATGTTGCATCTAAATTCCTGAAGAGGCACAAAATTGATGAAAATATGATTTCACATATTCACCACGATTATCAGATTTGATAATTTTAATATGCCTACCATACTGGTTCTCAATTGAGGCTTTGAATAGCTTGAACAAACCAAAAACTTCAAATTTATCTTGATGAAATAAATCCAACAGTACCTACTAAAGTCATCTATGAATGTGAGGATGTACTTGGCATGGTTCAAAGACTCATGAGGGAATGGACCTAATATGTCAGTGTGAATAAGTTCCAATGGTGCATAGGTTCTCTCAGTGGTGGATCTCCGTTACTTATGCTCAGGGTGTTTTCCTAGGATGCAAGATTGACAAACACCTTTGAAAATCTGATATTGGGCAGCCCTATAACCATCTCTTTCTCATGAAGTTGGGAAAGGTATTTATAATTTAGATGGCCAAATATTTCATGTCGTAGTTTTCTAGACTCCTTGGCATGGGTTAAAAGAGCAGAAGGTGAGGGATTTGGCACAAAGTGTGAGAACTTGTAGATTCTAGAACAGTGATCAGCAGTACCAAATGCAATAATTTTTCTTGTTGAAATTTCAGCTATCTCAACATTATTGGGGGTAAAGGCTACTCTCTTGGGCATCCCATATGGGTCATCTGATAGACTAACAATAGGTTTGCAGCAAGTCCAGGTACATATAATACATTATTAAATGACCCAAACTCGAGATCTATGCTACCTTTTCCGTTGCTAGAAGTTTCAGAATTGTCTCCCAATACAATATTTGGACCACTGGAAGAGTCAAGTGAAGTGAAAAACTTACTTGTAGACACCATGTGTCTCGAAGCACCAGAATCAATAATGAATGAAGAAGGATTGTATGTGCTTTCCATCAGTGCATGTACTCTCTCTTTGTCATCATATTTTTGTCCTCCATCCTTCCTCCTTGTGCTCTCTGGAAGAGGAATGTTGGCTTTCTCCAAGAGTTGAACCATTTGGTCAATGGTCTTCTTCATGCATGAGCTTTCAGGATGAAAGCCCTTGCTGCAATAATTGCACTTTTTCCTCTCATTCTTTTTATTTGGATTCCTTTTGAAATTTGAGGAGTCTTCATTAATTTTGTGCTTGTCTTTCCTCTCATCGGTGGGCTTCTTGAAATTGCCCTTCTTCTTCCCTTTCGAACCCTTTGAATCTCCAACATTCAGACATTGGTCTTTGGATGGATTTTTAATGGCTCCCATCAATACCAATTTTTCTTGTTCTTGTGTCAAATACTCCATGAATTCTGAAAGTGTCGGCCTCTTCCAATATTTAATTGCTTTCCGGGTGGAATGGGAAGTCGAGTGAAAAATTTAGTAGTCAGGGCCAAGTTTGGAGAGAATGGCCAAGAATAATTGTTCATCCTTTTTTTAAATTCCACATTGCTTCAGCTGCAACACAAGTGATTTGAATTTGGAGAAGAAATCCTATAGGATATCGAAATTTTGTGGACTCAGTGAGACTAGCTAGTTAACCAATCGGTGGCCTCTTAATTCATATGTTTTCCCAAACAATTCTTGAAGTTTTAGCCATACTTCATTGGGAGAAGTGAGGCCATCAAGATGAAATAGAAGTTCCCTGGATGTAGTGATACAGAGCAACCCATAGGCTTCATCTCTTCGATTGTGCCATTTAGATTTCTCTACTACCGGAGTTGGCTTAGCTTCAGTTGCCATTGTCCCCCTATAGAGCCCTTTGCTCCTCAGTAAGATCTCCATTTGCGCCTTCCAGTCAAAGTAATTGAAGGGAGTGAGGATGATCTTCTGTGAATGATCCATGGCTGCTCTGAAATAACTTATGGACTGATTTTGGTATACTTCTGGATGCTCCAATGCACCCTGTAGAGAATAGAATGCACCCAGTGGATTGATCAATGCGCCTTCCTTGAGACTAGTTGAATCCTACAAGACAATAGAAGGAGAAAGGAAATGCTTGATAGCATTGATACCATGGGAAATTTAGTTCACACCAAGATCTGATCAAGGAATTACACTCACTCACAGAATATCTCACACAACTAGTCAAAGACACAAAAAATACTCACAAAGATACAATTTTGTATTAACTTCTCATGAATAAAATACATCAGCCAACCTTTGGAAAATAATAGGCTTCTATTATATAACATTACAACATAGATTCAAATGGTGTAATATCCCAAATTTTGGCTGACTAGTTTTGATGTTATATATTGACCTTTTTTGATGTTATATATTGGGCTTAAAGCCCCAACACATATGATGTATTTGGATTATGGGGTATAATCCCTAGTGCACATGATTCACTTCTTTTATAGATTTACATATTGGGCGTGGACCCTAACAAATGCAGATTATTGTTATATATTGGGAAAAAATCCCCAATGTATTGATTTATGTTTTATTATGGGAATTGGGTACAAACCCCAATATACTGAGATGATCTTTTGTTACATACTATGCAGATTTATGTTTACCTAGTTGATGTATATGATGTGTTGAGCGTAGACTCAGGAACACACAGGTGACCTATGTACTGGGCATAAGCCCCGATGTACCTAGATGATTTTATAACGTACTGGGCGTAAGCCCCGATGTACGTAGAGTGTTGGGCATAATCCCTGGAGCACTCCAAGCTTGATAATGAATACCGGATCCAAGGCCATTGGTACATTCTAGTTGTGCTTCAAAACCACATTCTAGTAGTAGTGTTGAGCGGGAGGCTCTGGAATTGCGATAGTGTAACACCCATGTGAGAGTTGCTTGATCTGAAGAGCAATCGGGCTTATTTGATGTTAAAAGTGTTGAGTCAAGAAGACTCTGAATAACACTTCTATTCATCACATTTATTTAAATTGGTTAAATGAATCATTTTATATCTACCATGAAGGACTACGGGAACTACCATGTTAAACGAGGGAATCCAACATGCAAGAGAGAGACCTAGAGGTACCTAACCTAGCCAACTATCCAAGCTTGCCAAAATACCTTGTCCAAAGAGTTGGACCTTGTACTTAATATTCAAATCAAATAATTATTATGGTATGTACATAATTAAATCAAAGAGTTATCATAAGTAATTATTGAATAATTAGATTTATTATTTATAAAACAAAAGAATTCTTATGTAAATAACATACATAAAGGTTATACGTAAGATAGTTCTCATGTCACTATTATTATTAATATTATTAGTATTATTATTATTATTGGTGATCTAACTTAAAGATGCATATAACAGTAACAAAATAAAGATCCTATATAAACTAGAAGTGAATAATTAAATAAAATATCTTTCATAAATATTATAATTTAAATTAAATTAAAAGTTGAATATTATTACTTAAACTCAAATAGATATATTCCAAACACACTCACTTATTTAAAGAAGGGAAGACCCCAAGAGAGGGATCATTTTTCCTACTACCATTCTCTTATGGTAATAGAAGAGAATTATTCTACAGAACTGAAGCAGCCTACTATATTTTCCAGACCTGATCAACAGCTTACCCTAGGGCCTCTACATCTCTTATTGCATGTTGGAACCAGCTCGGGGGGATCCAGTTAGAACCAAGAATGGTCTAAGGGTCATGGTTCGGAGGAACATGGTAGCCCCAGAGTTATCCAGTTAAAGATCATCTTACAGGTCAGCTAGGTCCATACATTTTTGCATTAATTAGTGTTTGAGTGTGCAGGTCCTGCAAGGCAATATCAAGCTCCAAGAACCAGGTATGAATTACAAATTTACATATAGCTCAATTAGATTTAGAAATTAAAGTAGGAATTATTATGTAGCATTCATGTTTCTGTACAATATAGTTTTATTTCCTTTTCTTTTATGGAGCAAGGGCCAATTGGCATGGGCTCTTAGGGTTTACGTTTTAGGATCGAAATTTCATTTAAATATTTTCGTTGAATTCAAGATTCTGCCCTAAATGCTGCAAAGATATAGCAGGGCTAGCCTTACTAGCCTGTGCTAGATACCTACATATATAAATTCACTAGTATCAAACTTTTATTTAGAAATGTTGATATATGAACTATTAAAACAAAACGAAATCGCATTATTTTCCAAACCCTCTTACTGTACATTTAGATTATTAAATTACAAGAAAGCTAGGGTTTAACCTTTACCCATTAAAGATTCAAAACTCAGTTTCCAAAACAAGGATCTCCCAAGGATCCACGAAACCAATGTAGAAAAACTCAGTAATTTGCATTTATTATTTTTACAGGAACATAAATAACGCAGGTCAAAGCTTTGAAATTATCCATCGACTTAGCACATTTGAGATCACTGATATTTCAAACCTACTGTATAGAAACACCCACGGTGCATGTAATTTTCTAAGACAAACCAGCTATCAAAGCACGATTTCCCTATCTAGGGTTTTCCAACAAATTCATTATTCTCCTTGTCAGAAGTACAACTTAACTTGAATGAAACCCAACATTTCAAATAGAGATCAACGCATATTCTAACACCGCGATTTTATTAAATAATCTTCCATTAAAACAAAAATCAACCCACAGAGAGCTAAATACATCTTTCAGAAAGAAGCCATCCACTGGCCAACATACATTCAAAAGTGAGGTATGCTCTCAATGATTCACATTCACATAACTATCAATAGAAATTCCTTCATGCCAAAACTAAAACACAGAGCCATCACACCTTAGAAATTACCAGAATAGTTCAAGATCATTCTATCTGCTAGTGGCACGATTTTTATCCACCTTAATCCTACGCCTAAAATACTTAAAAACGAAACTTATAGGAGTACCAAAGCTTCCACAAAAATCATTTGGTAGAAAACACCATTTCCATTACATACTTAGTAAGAAATGCAGGTAAAAATCCAAATACCAGTATTTTATTCAAAACCCCAAAATACACGATGTGGGTAATTTCCCATTAAAATATTTAAAGATCTTTACATAGCCATATTTTCAACTACGAAACCCTCAAGGGTTTATCCCATCATCAACAAAATAAAAACATCATAAACATTGACTAGGTCCAAAATCCCATTTAATCCAAATCGATTTCCTTCCAGCTACTGGTCAAACCAAAGGTGACCCAATGGAACTTCGAATTTAGTTAGAGTGAGCCCAAAGGACTCAACGAAGCTACAAAATTAAAGAGTTCAAAGCTATAGAACATTGCAACTATAGATATGAAAGGAAAGAATGGATATTGGTAGGACCCGGGCTTACCAGTAAATGCGCCAAACCCCCAATCTTCCTATCAGTTGCTAGGACCCAACACCGAAGATACCCATACCGGCAACCTGCCAATGAATCCATGAAAACGAGAAGTTAGATAGTGCAACCCATGGTTATTATAATGAATGTCTTTTCAAAGTGTTCCTTAGAACTTTTAAATCATAGAACTAGGACCTTGCTAGGTAGTTGATGTAGATAGTTTATGGAAGGTCCCTCTTATGCCTGCAAACATAATCCAAGTAATTTCTTTAGCAAGATTGCTAAGTAAGCATGGGATAACTCATCCCTTACCCCTCGACAACTCCACTAGTTGCACGACTACTAAATCCAAAGATTCCAGATTTACTCATAGCCTTCTCATAATGTTCATCAAGCCTAAATTAGTGATTCCAAACTAGTTTAAACATTTAAGTGAAACCAAGTATACATTTAAGATTTAAGAGTGAAGTAACTGGAAAAGACTTTAAAAGTGTTATACTAATAGTAAAAACTGTCATGTAGATCATACATGGATGTGCTATGCACCTCATACTACCTTACTTCATCGCTTCCGCAGAAAACATAATTTGTAAAACCAACTCTCTTAGAACATAGTTTCTCATTGCTTCAAACAAATACTGATATAACTTCTCAGTACTGAAGCTAATTTGCAATACATTATTTGTTTAGGCAATGTTAGTAGTAAGTGAATTTTTTTTTAATTTTTACTATTTTTAGGGACAATACAAGTGGTATCAGAGCCCAGCTACAATACTAAGTGACCTATTGAGCTCATTACAAGAAGAACACCACTGTAGATACTTATAAATCAAAAGCATACATTTATGATTTTATGTTTTATATGTGTATATGAACTAACATATTTCTGTTCTTAAAAATTGATATGACATTGTAGGAACAATCACAGTTTGAGTATGAACACTAAAAAAGACAACAACATACATGGGAATTTGAATTCCCCACCATGAGATCAAGAGATTGTGGTGGAATTAAACTCAGATTTAATGAAATCAATGCAAAATCTTCAAGCATAATTCCAAAGTTTTAGAGATGATAATATGCAGGAAAGACGAGAACAACAAGCTATAAATGAAGCTCTGCTTCAGATCTTAACAGGGGCAAAACCCCGCGAACAGTCCACATTTTCAGCAAATACATTCAAAGAAAGAAACTGTCACACAAAGAGATCTACTAGTCCTAAAGAAGAGGAGCAGGAAGAACACATACCTGATTCAATGGAAGAGGACTGTAAGAGCTCTTCCAATGATGACAGATCACCACCTCCTTGCAAGAAAATGAGGAAAAGTGATGACAGTTTACAAGGAGAATTCAGAAAGATTAAAGCCCCAACATATGACGGAGAGATAAATACTGGGGAGAAGGATGAGGAGTGGCTGTTAGGGATGAACAAGTATTTCAAAGTCCACAACTATTCCAGTGTAATGCAAGCATGACTAGCCATCTACAACCTGAATGGTAAATTGGCCAGATGGTGGAGAGACTTGAAGCATACCAAAGGACAAGAAATCAGGGATATAAAATTGGATGCTTTCAACAAAATATTTCAGGACAAATACATGTCTGAAAGATTCTTTGACAAAAATATCAAAGAATTCCATGAACTGAAAATGGGCTCCCTAACTATGGAAGCTTTCATCAACAAATTTTTGGATCTGCTGCATTATGTTCCTTATATAAAAGATGAAAAAGTCAAGATACAGCATTTCTTGGGATGTCTACCACCAAATTTTAGAGAGAAGATTGAATTTGACATGCCCAAAACCCTAGACGTGACTTTACACAAGGAAAGACTCTAGTATGAACATGGAAAACCAAGAAATGATAACATAAATAGAAACAAAGATAGGTTCATAATCGTTTCCGATAACCAAAGACCAGGATTTAGACCGCCACCGTACTGGAGACAAAACAATAGTTTCCCTCCCAACAGAGGCTTCAACTAACCTCATGCACGACCAAATGCACCCCCACCGCATGCCAACATACCAACTTTCAACAAGGGGGAAAAGGATGCCCCACCAACCATTACTTGTTTGAAATGCCAAGGGCCCCACGACTTCAATGATTTCCCTAACAAGATCGTTGGATTTTTACACAGTGTCCAAGCAAAACCGACAGTAGGGTACATGGAAAGAACACCAAAAGCTTATGCCGCACTTGATGGCCGACAAGCAGATCACTAGGCCACTATGGTTGAAATTGAGGGTAAGATCTCAAACAAAGCCATTTCAGTTTTAATAGATCCCAGTGCATGTCGAATTTATGTTTCCCCTAAGATAGTAACTACTTGTAGGTTAAACCGAGAGAATCACGAGAAACCGTGGCTAGTACAGGTAGCCATCGGTACCAAGCGGAAAGTCTCTGAACTAGTTAGAACTTGTGAAGTAGACTTAAATGGCTTCCCAACCAAGGTAGAGTTGAACATTTTACCACTAGGGTCTTATGATGTATTTATAGGCATGCATTGGTTGGAAGAACATCATGCCCTGCTTGACTACTTGAACAATTCAATACTATGCACGGATAACCAAGGGAATCAAAAAATGATTCGAGGTATCCCTAAGAAAGTGTCTATAAGATAGATATATGCATTACAAGCAAAGAAATGTGTAAGAAAGGGTTTTAAACTCTTTGCAGTCAACATTCGAACTATAGAAGCTGATAGGGAGCAGAAGATTGAATATTTCCGAGTCCTTGTAGAATTCATGGATGTATTTCCCAAGGAAATACCTGGGATACCACCCAAACGGAACCTAGACTTCTCCATAGAATTAACACTTGGTTCCGTACTAGTTTCCAAAGCCCCTTATCACATGAATCCACCCGAATTGGTGGAACTCAAGCTTCAGTTACAAGAGTTGGTCGAGAAAGGTTATATCCGACGTAGTGTGTCTCCCTGGGGAGCACCAATACTCTTTGTCAAAAAGAAGGATACGACGATGCAGATGTGCATCGATTACCACCAACTCAACAAGTTAAATATCAAGAACCGTTACCCACTTCCTAGAATTGATGACTTGTTTGATCAAGTTAGAGGAGTGAAGATCTTCTCCAATATCGACTTACAATCTAGATATCATCAGGTGAGAATCCATGAGGAAGACATCAGTAAGACCATGTTTTGAACTAGATACGGCCATTACGAGTTTGTGGTGATGCCTTTCGGTTTGACTAACGCACCTGCCAACTTTATGTGCATGATGAACAACATCTTTAGTAAATACCTAGACAAGTTCGTTCTAGTCTTCATCGACAACATTCTGATCTACTCCAAGAATGAAGAAGAACATGAAGAACATCTCCGGATAGTGTTACAAATACTACGAGAACATCAACTATACGCTAAGTTTAGCAAGTGTGATTTCTACAAACCCCAAATACAGTACCTAGGGCACATAATTTCATAGAAAGGGATAGCAGTCGACCCCAAGAATATTAAATCCATAGAAGAATGGCCTACCCCCACATGTCTAACCGACATAATATCATTCTTAGGGTTAGTTGGGTACTACCGAAAGTTCGTTGGGAACTTCTCTCAGATTTCTTGTCCTATGCTAGCTTTGCAGAAGAAGAAAACCAAATTTCTTTGGACGACAAAATGCGAGGAAAGTTTCCAAAAGTTAAAGCAAATTTTGACTAGTGCACCCATCCTATGGATTGCTGACCCTGATGGGGACTTCGTGGTTTGCACAGATCCAAGCAAGGAAGGGCTCGGTGGAGTCCTTATGCAAAATGACTTCGCTATCTGTTATGAGTCAAGTAAGTTGAAGGAACACGAATAGAACTACCCCACACACGATCTTGAACTAACCGCCATTATCCATGCCTTGAAGATGTGGAGGCACTATCTTATCGGAAAGAAGTTCCTATTAAAGACGGACAACATGAGTCTGAAGTACTTATTTGACCAACCTGACCTAAATTCCATACAATCAAGGTGGCTAGCCTTCCTTAGTGAGAACCACTTCGAGCTAAAGCATATAAAGGGAAAGGATAACAAGATCGTTGATGCTTTAAGTCGATGGGCCCATATGTTATATGAGGTGACCGTGAGTCAAACTAACTCAGATTTGCACCACAGGATTAGAACGGCATGTCGGAGTGACCGATTCTATGGTAATATCCTTAAAAAGATCAGGGAGGATAGGTTATTCCAACAACAAAAAGAGTATAAGATAGACGAATCGGGACTGCTATGGTCAAAAGAGAGACTTTATGTTCCAGAAAGCGGAGACATTAGACCTAGCATCTTCACAGAATTCCATCAGAATCCGTATTTGGGACATCCGGGATATCAAAAGATGATATCAATAGTAAAGAAACACTTCTTTTGGCCTAAACTAAAAGTCGAGATAGCTTTATTCATTGCTAAGTGCTAGGAGTGTCAGTTGGTAAAGGAAGAACACCAACACCCTTCGGGACTACTGCAACCATTACCCATTCCAGAGTGGAAGTGGGGGGTCATCAGTATGGATTTCATAATAGGTTTACCAAAGAGTAAGAGGCAGAATTATTCCATCTTTGTAGTAGTAGACAAGTTATCCAAAGAAACACATTTTATACTAGTAAAGTCTACCTACAAATCTGTTCACATCACGAACATCTTCCTAAAGGAGATTTTTTGATTGCATGGGATACGTAAGGAAATCATTTCTGATCGAGACATGAAGTTCACTAGAAACTTCTGGAGGGCATTGTTCTCTAGTTTAGAGACACAACTACATTTCAGTACCGTGTAGCACCCCCAAACCGACAGACAGATGGAACAAGTAAATCAAATCTTTGAGGATATGCTGAGCATGTATGTTATGAACAACCCCACAAAATGGGAGGATTATCTACACCTCGCAGAGTTTGCTTACAACAACGGATACCATACCTCTACCAAGATGAGCCCCTTCGAGGTACTCTATGGCAGGAAGTGTCAGACACCTGTAACTTGGGATAGTCCAGTAGATAGACTTATGCTAGGCCCCGACCTACTAAAAGACTTGGAGCATCTAGTCTCCAAGGTACAACAAAACTTGAAGGAGGCACAAGACCACGAAAAACGTTATGCGGATAAGAAAAAAAAAGACAAAGTTTACCAAGTCATAGAACATGTCTTCTTAAAAGTAAATAAAAAAGAAGCTCTCTTAGCTTGGGGCGATGCAGAAAGTTAGCCCCTAGAGTTTGTGGACCCTTTGAGATACTAGCCAAGAAAGGGCCGGTAGCATATGAGTTAGCCTTACCGGCTCATGTAAAAGCTCATAATGTTTTTCATGCATCCTTACTAAAGAAATATGTACATGATACTAAACATATTATTGATTGGTCCTTATTACAGGTGGAACTCGAAGGGGAATTCATGTCGGAGGCCCTCCACATTCTGGACAAGACAGAGGTCCAACTTAGGAGAAGGACCATCACCCAGTTGAAAGTGCAATGGAGGCATTTCAGACCAGAAGATGCTACTTGGGAAAATGAGATAACCATGAAAGAGGCATACCCCGCATTATTTCATGAATTCATTTCTAGCGCCTATAACACCGAGATGGTGTTGTTCTAAGCGGGGAGGGATGTAATATCCCGAATTTTGACTGACTAGTTTTGATGTTATATACTGACTATTTTTGATGTTATATACTAGGCTTAAAGCCCCAACACATATGATGTATTTGGATTATGGGGCATAATCCCTAGTGCACATGATTCACTTCTTTTATAGATTTACATATTGGGCATGGACCCTAACAGATGTAGATTGTTGTTATATACTAGGCAAAAAGCCCCAATGTATTGATTTATGTTTTATTATGGGAATTGGGTGCAAACCCTAATATACTGAGATGATATTTTGTTACATATTGTGCAGAGTTATGTTTACCTGATTGATTTATAAGATGTGTTGAGCGTGGACTTAGGAACACACGGATGACCTATGTACTAGGCATAAGCCCCAATGTACCTAGAGGATTTTATTATGTACTGGGCATAAGCCCCGATGTACGTAGAGTGTTGGGCATAAGTCCTGGAGCACTCCAAGCTTGATAATGAATACTGGATCTAAGGCCATTGGTACATTCTAGATGTGCTTCACAACCACATTCTAGTACCAGTGTTGAGCGGGATGCTCTGGAATTACACTAGCGTAACGCCCATGTGAGAGTGTTGATTTAAGGCTCTAAAGAGCACTTGGGTTTACTTGACCTTAAAAGTGTTGAGTCGAGAAGACTCTAAATAACACTTCTATTCATCACATTTATTTAAATTAGTTAAATGAATCATTTTCTATCTACCATCAAGGACTGCGAGAACTACCATGTTAAACGAGGGAATCCAACATGCAAGAGAGAGACCTAGTGTTACCTAACCTAGCCAACTATCCAAGCTTACCAAAAGACCCTGTCCAAAGAGTTGGACCTTGTACTTAATATTCAAATCAAAGAATTATTATGGTATGTACATAATTAAATCAAAAAGTTATCAATATTAATTATTGAATAATTAGATTTATTATTTATAAAACAAAAGAATTCGTATGTAAATAAAATGCGTAAAGGTTATACATAAGATAGTTCTCATGTCACTATTATTATTAATATTATTAGTAATATTATTATTATTTGTGATCTAACTTAAAGATACATATAATAGTAACAAAATAAAGATCCTAGATAAACTAGGAGTGAATAATTAAATAAAATATCTTTCATAAATATTATAATTTAAATTAAATTAAAAGTTGAATATTATTACTTAAACTCAAACAACTATATTCCAATCACACCTACCTATATAAAGAAGGGAAGACCCCAAGAGGGGGATCATCTTTCCTACTACCATTCTCTTATGGTAACATAAGAGAATTATTCTGTAGAATTGAGCCAACCTACTATATTTTCCAGATCTGATCAGTAGCTTACCCTAGGGCCTCCACTTCTCTTATTGCATGTTGGAACCGGGCTGGGGAAATCCTGTTAGAACCAGGAATGGTCTAAGGGTCATGGTTGGGAGGAACACGGTAGCCCCAAAGTTATCTAGTTAAATATCATCCTACAGGTCAGCTAGGTCCATACATTTTTCCATTAATTAGTATTTGAGTGTGCAGGTCCTGCAAGGGAATATCAAGCTTCAAGAACCAGGTCTGAACTACAAATTTACATATAGTTCAATTAGATTTAGAAATTAAAGTAGGAATTATTATGTAGCATTCATGTTTCTGTACATTATAGTTTTATTTACTTTTCTTTTATGGAGCAAGGGCCAATTGTCATGGGCTCTTAGGGTTTACGTTCTAGGATCGAAATTTCATTTAAATATTTACGTTGAATTCAAGATTCTTCCCTAAATGTTCAAAATATCTAGCAAGGCTAGCCTAACTAGCCTGTGCTAGATACCTACATATATAAATTCACTAGTATCAAACTTTTATTTCGAAATGTTGATATCTGAACTATTAAAACAAAACGAAATCGCATTATTTTTCCAAACCCTCTTACTGTACATTTAGATTATTAAATTACAAGAAAGCTAGGGTTTAACATTTACCCATTAAAGATTCAAAACTCAGTTTCCAAAACAAGGATCTCCCAAGGATCCACGAAACCAACATAGACAAACTCAGTCATTTACGTTTATTATTTTTACAGCAACAAAAATAATGCAAGTCAAAGCTTCGAAATTATCCATCAACTTAGCACATTTGATATCACTGATATATTCAAACCTATTGTATAGAAACACGCACGGTGCATGTAATTATCCAAGACAAACCAGCTACCAAAGCACGATTTCCCTATCTAGGGTTTTCCAACAAATTCATTCTTTTCCTTATCAGAAGTACAACTTAACTTGAATGAAACCCAGCATTTCAGATAGAGATCAATGGATATTCTAACACCACGATTTTATTAAATAATCTTCCATTCAAACAAAAATCAACCCACAGAGAGCTAAATACATCTTTTACACAGAAGCCATCCACTGGCCAACATACATTCAAAACTGAGCTATGCTCTCAACGATTCACATTCACATAATTATCAATAGAAATTCCTTCATGCCAAAACTAAAACACAGAGCCATCACACCTTAGAAATTACTAGAATAGTTCAAGATCATTCTCTCTACCAGTGGCACGAATTTTATCCACCTAAACCCTACGCCTAAAATCCTTAAAAACAAAACTTACATGAGTACCAAAACATCCACAAAAAGCATTTTCTAGAAAACACCATTGCCATTACATACTCAGTAAGAAATGCAGGTAAAAATCCAAATACCAGTATTTTATTCAAAACCCCAAAATACACGCTGTGGGTAAATTCCCATTAAAATCTTTAAAGATCTTTACAGAGCCATATTTTCAACTACAAAACCCTCAAGGGTTTATCCCATCATCAAAAGAATAAAAACATCATAAACATTGACTAGGTCCAAAATCCCATTTAATCCAAATCGATTTCCTTAAAATCGTTTTCCTTCCAGCTACTGGTCAAACCAAAGGCGACCCAACGGAATTTCGAATTCAGTTAGAGTGATCCCAAAGGACTCAATGCAGTTACAAAATGAAAGAGTTCAAAGTTATAGAACATTGCAACCATAGCTACAAAAGGAAGGAACGAATATTGGTAGGACCTACGCTTACAAGTAAATGTGCCAAACCCCCAATCTTCCTATCACTTGCTAGGACCCAACACCGAAGATACTCATACTTGCAACCTGCCAGTGAATCCATGAAAACCACAAGCTAGATGGAAACAAACAAGCATCTACAGAAAAGATAAAATGAAGGAGCCATTCAACCACGGGAAGCAATTTACCTGTTATATAAAAGTAACACCCTCCATCTCCTTGCCACAACAGTTGGAACTACGCTGACAATGAGCATGGCTCACATCAGAGTAGAGTCGAGACCAGACGCAGCATGAAGTTGTTTCCCAAACCAAAAACCCAAAAATGGAAACACCATCATTTTAGACCAAAACATAAACCCTCCTTCCAACAGGCAAGTAAGCCACGTGAAGACCACTTGGGTGGCATTTGAAGCTACAACCAACTTATCCACTAGCACTTCGATTTTTATCCAAATGATAGAGTTAAATTCGTGGTAGTGCAACCCCTGGTTATTATAATGAGTGTCTTTTCAAAGTGTTCCTTAGAACTTTTAAATCATAGAACTAGGACCTTGCTAGGTAGTTGATGTAGGTAGTTTAGGGAAGGGCCCTCTTATGCCTGCAAACATAATCCAAGTAATTGCTTTAAGAAGATTGTTGAGTAAGCCCGGGATAACACCAAATACGCATCCCTTACCTCTCGGAAGCTCTGCTGGTTGCATGACTACTAAACCCAAATATTCCATATTTACTCATACCCTTCTCATAAAGTCCATCAGGCCTGAATTAGTGATTTCCAACCAGTCTAAACATTTAAGTGAAACCAAGCATACATTTAAGCTTTAAGAGTGAAGTAATTGAAAAAGACTTTAAAATTGTTATACTAATATTAAAAACTGTCATGTAGATCATACATGGATGTGCTATGCACCTCATACTACCTTACTTCATCGCTTCCGCAGAAAACATAATTTGTAAAACCAACTCTCTTAGAACATAGTTTCTGATTGCTTCAAACAAATACCAATATAACTTCCCAGTACTGAAGTTAGTTTGCAATACATTATCTGTTTTGGCAATGTTAGTAGTAAGCGAATTTTTATTTTTATTTTTAATGTTTTCAGGGACATTACAAATGGATAAAGATGCCATTTGTATCATCTCATCACCAGACTTACTAAAAATATGCTCATCTGCCCTAGGTGGCAAGTGTGTCTCCCAAGTCACTCCAAATGCTCACGAATTTCTAAATTAGTGACCTGAAGGTGATGTATGATGAAAAGCAAATCCAAATCCCAATTTTGGAAAGAAGAAACATCGTAGAGGATGCGGGGTGCAAAAAACAACTTTCCTAGTTTGACTAGCTTTTCCCTCTAGGGCAAAAAGCAGTAAAAAGCAACAAAAACTCAGAAATGCTCCTTTCCTTCCTTATCTTATCCAGAATCTTTTGGAAATGTGCCCAAGTGGTCTAGGTAGCTTGTGGTTTTCACTTTGGAAGTATGTGGTCCCCACAAGGCAATTTTCTAGTTTATTACATAGGTAATTAACCATAGAAGATTAATTAATGCTCCAATATAATTAAATGACATAGTAGGAAGATTTTATATTCCAACAATTTTCATGTGTCTTATCACATTTTAGGACTGAATCTCCCACTTGAAAATACCTTCTAGGAGAGGATCTCTCATCAAACCATCGTTTGACAAGCTATTGATGTTGATAAAATTTGTCTTTTGACTTCTCCCTATATTGTTCCAATTTAAGGAGGTTATTTATTCTATGAGATAAAGTAGGGAAATCATCCTCCTAAATGGATTGATATAATTGTAAGGAAGTTAAAGAAATATTTGGAGGAAGGATTGCTTCCTTTCCATATACTAGACAAAAGGGAAAATGACCAATGGAAGCCCTCAGTGTTACCCTTTCTGCGCATAAAGCATTAAAAAGTTGAGTGTGCAAATTCTTTTGATGGATTTCTACTATCATTTTCAAGATTTTAATTAGGATTTTGTTGGTTAGTTTTGCTAAGCCATTCCCCTAAGGGTAATAGCTTGTTGAATATTTCATTTTAATTCCATTATCCAATGCAAATTCAATGATATTTACAGAAGAAAAATATGATACATTATCAAAGACTAATAATTATGGAACACCAAACCTGGTTATAATATTCGGTTGAAGGAACAAAATCACCTGATTCATGTTCAATAACTGAAGTGAAACGTCTTCCTCCTACCTTGTAAAGTAATATGTAGCAGTAAGAATATACTTATGCTGCATGGAAGAGGGAGGATTGGTCAGTCCAAATACATCCAAACCCCACTGTTGAAAAGGGGTGTTAACTATGACTTCTTGGAGGGGATAGGTAGCCCGTTTTCTCCTACCAAAGGATTTATGACATACCTTGAAAGGGTTTAACAATTTGAGTGAAGCTAGGAATAAATCTTCTGACAAAATTTATTTTTCTTAGAAAGGATTGCATACACTTCTTTGAGTTGGGAAGATTAATTTTTTATATTTCCCAATTCCTATCTAGATCAATCATCATTCCATACCTAGAGACCACAAACCCAATAAACTTACCTTCAGTTAAAGGAAAAATAGATCTCATAGGGTTCATGATATACCATACTCCGTGCAATGTTTAAACACTTGTCTTAAATGAAAGAGATGATCATGTCATTTCTTTGAGAAAATAGTAACATAATCTAGATATACAACAACACAATTGTGAACTAGACCTCATAAAACAATATCCATTACTCTTTGGAATGTGGATCCAACATTAATCAATCTAAAGGAGATTTTCATATGGGAAAAAGATCCCCAAGATGTTCTAAAAACAATATTGGGTATAGTTTGAACCTTTGGCCGAACCCTTCATTGAATTTCGTAATTATATATATATATATATGTAATACCCCATTTTTACTTGATGTTTATTGGATTCAATGTAAATAATGTGTATATGCGGTGTGTGTATCTTCCCTAGTGTGTAGCTCAAGGCCAAGGCCCCACAAGTGGATGTTTAAGGTTATTGCAATAGGAAAGTATTTGATAGTTTGATTATTCATGGGTTGTTAAGCTATGAAGAAATGTAAATGATGTAATTAGTTATTAATGAATAAAATAACCAAGAAGTTGGATAAGGAGGAAAGTAATGAGAAGGGGCCATGTGTATCCACTAGGGAGAGGTGAGGGGGTTATAGGATTGGTTCCCATGTTGCCACATGTCCGACTATGAACACTTTTGACCTCCCTGCTGACATTAATTCAGTTGCAAAGGGTGGTTGAGAACCCTATTGCTGAAGCCGATGGAGTATGGAGCATGCTTGCGATTTTTGTATGGTAGGGCATGGATCTGATTTCTTGTCCGGAAACACACTCAACGCCAGGGAAGTCGGTGAACCTATCTGAATACTCATCGGGGGAAAGGAAACAAGGAGGGGATTGATTCACTGACACGCGCACTCACTTAGAACTCAACCATCCATTCATTGATAGGAAACTTGTTCAGACATCCTGCATACGCAGAGCATAGCCATGAGGAAGCTTGAAGATGATCATGTTTTCCTATGTAATAGAGATCCATGGCCATAGAAACTATGTGTGTGATCTCAGTCTACTCGTGATAGAGTGGTAAGAACCGTGACGAATTTGCAAGATTGAACAATGCATAGAAAACGTGAGAACCTGATATTGGATCACAGAGAGTAGATTGCGGAATAGAGCCCTACCTGCAAGTCTGATTGAAATCGACTTGTTGAACTATGGTAGGAGGTTGGGTTTCCTGATAAACTCAGTGAATGCTGTAATCTCATAGAACTAGCGACTAGACCTTTCTATGCCCATCCTTAATAGAACTGGAAGGGAAGAGGCCTTGAGGGACTGTGCAGCAGAGAAGAGGGTCTTTCTTGTGTTGGGTGCGGTAGTTAATGTGGGTGCCAGGTTTTCTGTATATTGATATTCTTGTAGCTCTATGGTTGAGCTCACTGGCTTAGCAATGGCTTCCTTGTTATCCCTGTATGCCTGATAAACCCACTACAGATTGGCCTAACATGATCAAATTTCCTGATATGCTTGACAAACTCAACTATATGATGGATCAGCATGATAGTGTTGTTTAGTATGCCTAATAAACCCAGTATAGGTTGTATTAGGATGATCATCTAGTTTGGTATGCTTGATAAACCCAACTGCAAGCTAGCTTGGCATGAGCATGTTTTTTGGGTATGCTTGATAAACCCAAATAGAAGTTGGATTAGCATGACCATCTATGTCCCTATATGCTTGATAAACCCAACTACAGATTGGATTAGAATTAAGATGGAACCTTGACTGCGAGAGAACCTGATAATGCTCCTTAGTGGATACATAGCCCAGATCGGGGGTTATCTCTCAACTGAAAGAGTACAGGCTGGACATATACCTAAGATTGGGTGGAACGTTTCCCTCACTTAGCTAGTTTCTTGACAGCTTCAAAAGTTGAAAGATAAGAACTTATTATTATGTTAAATGATGATGTTCCATTGCTATGAAATGGTTGCTTATGTTCAATTATGGAATGCATGTTCATATGAATTTGAGTGACAAGAAACTTAAGTGCAGGCCTAAGTAAAGGGATGATTTATGGTTATGTGCATCATTGTATTGTATTAGTTAATGCATTATAAGCCTTGCTTGTGATAAATGTAATGGATTGATCTAACCTTATGCACTTTACATGTTATAACTTGTTTGATTAACTTGTGAATGAGTTGTGTGACTACATCTGATCCTTGAGAAGGAAGGGAATTGCCTAGAGTGTTTCAAAACCCCTCTATGGGTCAGGTGGAAGGGAAGGTCATGGAAAGACGAAGGTTTAAGTCCTTTAAGTGGAGTTATGTACAAAAATTCAGTGGGAAATTCAACATGGTACGAGTGCTCAGATGGGGTAGGAATTTCGCCACTCGATAGAGCTCGCGAAGAACTTTCCAATGGTACCAACCTTGTCTCATTTGGACCAAGGATGAGGAAGTTATGCCCATGAGAAGTTCCTTGGAAAATTACATTGCAAGGGTGTGGTTCCACATGCCCGCATCCGCAATACAAATTGTGGATTGCGGAAACGTAGAAGTTTGAAGTTCGAAGTTAGGTTTAGGACTTCCGCACTTCTGCATCCGTAATTGCGGATTGCGGATTGCGGAAGTGACATTTTTTTGGAAGTTGAAATCTAACCTTCTGCACTTCTGCACCTGCAGTTGTGGATTGCGGATCAAAGGTTGGGGATTGCGGATTGCGGAAAGGTAAGTTCCGGATGTGAAGTTTCGTACTTCCACACCCGCAGTTGCGGATTTCTGATCAGCATTTGAAGATTGTGGATTGCGGAAAGGTGAGTTTCTAGATATGAGGTTTCGCACTTCCGCATCCACAAGTGTGGATTGCGGATTGTGGACTGTGGAAAGGTAAGTTCCAGATGTTAAGTTTCACACTTCCGCACCCGCAATTGCAGATTGCGGATTACAGATTGTGGATCCACGATTGCAGATTGCAGATTGCGGATTCACGGTTGCGGATTGTGAATCCGAGATATTTCGACTATGTGTGTGTATCCAGTCGGACTTGGGAAGAAGAAGAAAAAAATGTATCAGGGTCTCTCATGGCCTCTGAAGTTCATGGGGACGTGATAGAGTGGTATCAGAGCTTTAGTTGCAACACTGGGAGCTATTTAGGCTGGATTGTGAATGAATTTTTGGTCAAGAGATGCGCCCATGGCGCGGTTTTGATGAAATTATTTGAATAATTGATTGTTCAAATGAATAATTCCAGGTTTGAATGGGTATAATGGAGTTTAATTACATGCTTGTGATGTCCAATAGATGTCTCTGATATGCACAGTAATAGCAACAACTGTAAGATGAATTGTATCAGAAGACAATGCACAAAAAGGCATAAGAATGGTAATTTTAAATGATGTGCAAGATCCGTTTGAACTAGAGGATGAGGTGTTGGGTAGGAACATGGAACAAGCACATACAGATACTGAATATAATGGAAGAAGGGAGCAGGTAATGCCCCCAAACTTGGATGAGACCATGGTAAGCTTCAATGAATGGTTGATGAAGGCGCAAGAAGAGCAACATCAACTTAATGCAGCTATCATTTAGATTCTCACAGACCTGCAGCAGAAAGTAAACGGTGGGTATAATCCAAGAAACGAGGGGCGAGAAGGACTGAATGCAGAAAGTTAGTCTAGGGGTTGTTCTAAGAGAATAACTCCAAGCCCTAGAAGAGGACCAGAGGTTCTGTGAGTAGAAGGCACATGACACCCTCTCCTCGGTTTTCTTCTAGTAGTTCGGATGATTTTGAGGGTTCTCCAGGGAGTCCAAGGTGCACTTCCAAGAAGAGTAAGGGCAGAAAGAAGCACAGAGGTATTCCACGGGGTGAATTTAGGAAGGCATGGCCTCCCACTTTTGATGGTGAAAGCAAATAAGGTCAAGAAGCATAGGCATGGATTCTTGGAATCAAGAATTACTTTGGAATGCATGAGTATTCAGGTTTGTCATCTATAACCTTAGTGGAAGAGCTTCAATTTGGTGGGAACACCTCATGCAATGGAAGCGAATCAGCGAAAGAAGAGTCAGTTGGGAAAGGTTTAAAAGATACTTCCAGGAGAAGTACCTATCAACAAGGTATTATGATAGCAAAATAAAAGAGTTCAATGAACTCAGATTAGGACAGAACACCATGGATGAGCATGTCCACAAGTTTCTGGAGCTTCTGAGGTATGTAGACTACATCAAGGATGAAAGAGTGAAGATCCAATGCTTCCTTGGTAGTCTACCATAGAACTAAAGAGATAGAATAGAGTTTGTGAATCCACCAAGCTTGGATGAAGCCATTAGAATGGTAGAGCATTGCTATGAGTAGGGTAAAGGTAAAGCAAAGATGCAGTCAACATGGAAAGGTAAAACCAAGGGAAGGTTTGATCAGAAAAAATGTGAATTCAAACCACCATTCAGAAACCAACCTAGGAGATTTCCATAGGGCCAGCAAACGAGAAGAGAATTCAAGCCATCTATAGCAACAAATAGAACATTGTTAGCTTAAACTGACCCAGAGGTTTCCAATTAGACCCAGGTTCTTTGCGGTTCTCCCTTTTGACCAACAAAACCCCTTCGCACTGGCCCTTTCAGCAACAACCTGCGAGCAGGCTGAGGTATCACCCGAGGTGTATCTTATGGGGTATTGCGGAATCAGGTTTCCATAGTAAATGATGAGTTGTCTATACGAACAAGCTGCGCAGCGCAGGACAAAAGGAGTGCGCTGCGGGACAGAGCGGTGCAGTACATAGTAGGATCTACGCTGTGAGCAGTACTATGTAGTGACAGCAACAGCATGGACTACACTAAAGACTTCGTACTGCTGTGAGTCTTCTACTGGAACTGTGAGTCAACCACACTGATTCTTTACTTGGAAGATCTTGAAAATGCTAAGGCACTGAAATGAATATCACTCGTCCATTCATTCAAAAACTTATTGGTTATCTTTCTAGCATTCATTCAAGAACTTAGACTATTACAACGTGAACTGGAATGATAGACGCGATGAACTGTGATGCGTTTCTTCACTTTGTTTAAGAAAGTATTTAAACTTAAATGACTGATTCACGACCTTAACATATAATTGAAATATTCACCATTCATGTATTCCTATGGAACCTAGCATATCATTCCCAAACTTCTCTTTTTGGAAAATGCATATCAAAGTCCCCATATTACAGCATGCAAGGAAACATTCAAACATTCATTCTACAGACAATACATACAGTCATTCATCCATAAAACATAATCGCATAACACAAGATTTAACGTGGTTCACTTCTCCAGATGGAAATGATCCAGGTGGATATTGGTGGCCACCCACCTTTCCAACTGGCTCAAAACAGTCTTATGGCAATTTTGGTATTGTACTATTTTTAGCAGTTTTTCGGGTCTTGAACTTCCGAGGCCGTTTTGAGGCCCTAAATGACCTTTTTTGGCAATTCGGGGGGACAAATGGTTGCCTCCAGTGTACCTTTCGCCCTAGTCGAAAGTTGTAAATCTCGGATAGACCTTTCCAACGGGCTACCGAGCGCCCCAAACGGAGATCGTATGCAAAAGTTACTACCCCGGGAAATTGATGTACTAACTTACCCAAATGGGGCCCACATGACTTTTGGCGCTTCATCTCCTAGGGTTAGGTTTTTGGATGTCTAGGGTTTTTGACATTCCTATTTATTGTAAAACGCCTTGAGAGCCTCATTGTAACGATCTTCTTGCGAAAGGAGCGCAGCCGTCACATCTCTTCTCAGAGATAAGCTGCCACCATTCCAGCAAGCTTGTTTTCCGCTGCATTTTACAGTTCTAGCTTATTTCCTTATTGAATAGAAAACCAGTTTTACTGTATATCTGTTATTTTGTGTTAAGCATCTGATAATAATCTGTATTCATTTCATTCTACTCATAAAATCCGGATCAGTGGTATCAGAGCGGTCTGCTCCTCGTCGTCTTAATGCATGTCCCCAACGAGGTCAGGGTACAAAGAATTGGGTCTCGAGCTTGTTTCTATTGAGGACAAAATCTCTCGCACGCCCAAGCGACCTCTCATGGCAAGAGAAAAGAAAGATGACAGGACAGGAGATCCTATCAAAATTTTGCTTGAGGAAGCCCTCACGCAGCAGAGCAACGAGATGATGGATAATTTCGCGCAAATCCTTTGGCGACTACCAACAAGCGACGCATCTTCCTCGAGCGGAGGCGCCACCCCCTTCAAGGTACAAATCAACTTCGATATCCCTATATTTGAAGGACAGATAGACGCAGATGTTGTAGATAAGTGGCTGAATCTACTAGAAGGGTATTTTTCTGTCCATAACTTTTCGAATAAAGAAAAGATTACCTTTGTGCTCCTCAAAGCCATTCCCCATGTCAAAGATTGGTGGGAAACATTCTGCGAGCAAAAGGACACAGAAGAAGACTCATTATTTTCAGTCACGGCCACCTGGGAATCCTTCAGGAATGCTATTAAGGAACAGTACTACCCTGTTGGAAGTTATGACGACTTGTATACCAAATGGACCACACTGCGACAAGAAAGAGACCAAGTAGTGCCAGAGTTCACAAATATCTTCCATACCTTGTGCACTAAGCTGGGTATCAAAGATTCAGAGCGAAATTTGGTGCTCAAGTATCGCGGTGGTTTGCATAGATACATCCAGACCGAAATGGAATTTCTAGACATCTCTTCCTTGGGCACGGCCTACCGATATGCCGTCAAAATCGAGCAGAAGCTCAAACAAAAGACGCGGAAATTTGGGCCTGGGAACCCTTCACAACAAAAGACAGGAAAGGGCGGCCCCAACCCACAAAATAAAGGGCAGAGCAAAGATGGACAGTATCAGGACAACCAGTCCAAGCCACAAGCAAAGAAGGACACTGGAAAAACAAAGAAAGATAACGGGAAGTGGTGCGACTTCCATAAGAGCCCTTGGCATAACACTGCTGATTGCCGCTCAAAGCAGTCGTTGGTGGCCGAAGTGAAAGCATCTGAATCAGATGCGGCTTCTAACTCTGAGTCCGAACCAGAAAGGTGAAGACGGATCATTCACGCGGAACCCAGTGCCACCATTGCTACCACCAAGCTCCAGCCTGATGAACCAAATGAGCCAGAAGAAGGAGAACGCCTCTTCCATTCACAGATGTGGGTAAAAGGCACCCCGCTGCACTTCATCGTTGATAGCGGTAGCCAGAAGAATCTCATCTCAGCAGAGGTCATCAAGCTCCTGGCCCTGCCGACAACGCCGCACCCACAACCCTACACCATTGGATGGCTCCGCAAGGGAAGCGATCTCCGCGTTAGCCAACAGTGCCGACTGCCATACAGCATCAAGCCCTTCAAGGACGAGGTATTGTGTGATGTTGCTCCTCTCGAAGTTTCAGATGTTCTTTTTGGACAACCTTATTTATGGAAACGTCATGTTGTATATGAGTCTAGGCCTCGTAGTGTTATTATTTATTTGAACAGGAAATTGTATAGGATACCCGAGGCAGTCCCTCCTAGTGCTATTTCTTTGATCTCTGCCAAGCAATGCAGGAAGGTCATCTCTCAGACCGGGAAATTTGTCTTCTTGGTGATTCGCTCTCAGAGTGAAAGAAAGATCGCAGCCACATCCCAGGCCTCCATGACCGATCTATCCACACAACAGAAGCAAGTGGATAAGGTGGTGGAAGGATACTCAGATATCTTCTCCTCTCCGATCGGGGTACCTCTGCACTGCCAGGTCAAGCATCCCATTAATCTGACCCTAGGCGCACCGCTACCCAATGGGCCAGTCTATCGCCGCTCTCTGTTGGAAAACGAGGAGATCAAGAGGCAGATCCAAGAATTGCTCCACAAAGGGCACATCCGTCCCAGTTCATCACCTTGTGGGAGCCCAATCGTGCTGGTGCAGAAGCAAGATGGGACCTGACGACTCTGCATTGATTACCGGGCCCTGAATAAAATCACAGTCCACAACCGGTACCCCGATTCCCCGAATCGATGACCTCCTTGATCAGCTCACGGGGGCCAAATACTTTAGTAAGATTGATCTGAAGTCTGGCTACCACCAGGTCCCAATAGAATAGACAGATGTATGGAAGACTGCCTTCAAGTCAAAAGAAGGTCTTTTTGAATGGCTGGTCATGCGTTTTGGTTTGACAAATGCTCCAGCAACTTTTATGAGGATGATGGACGATATCCTACGACCTTTCACCAACAATTTTGTAGTGGTGTATCTGGATGACATCCTCATCTACAGCAAGACTTGGGAGGAACAATTGCAGCATATTCAGCAGGTTCTGCACACCCCGCGGAAGCACAAACTATATGCAAACTTGGAAAAATGCTCCTTCAGCATGGACAAGGTCCATTACTTAGGCTACATCGTTGATCGACATGGTGTGCATGTGGATCCAGCCAAGATCCAGGTCACCCGTGACTGGCCAGCCCCAACCACACTCACTGAACTTTGGAGCTTCTTGGGCCTCGCCAATTTCTATCGTCGATTCGTGCTGGGATTCTCTCATATCGCATGGGCCCTCAGCCAAGTGACCAGGGGTGGTGGTAAGGCAAAATTTGTGTGGGGCCTATCCCAACAACAAGCCTTCGATGAATTGAAGAAGCGTTTGTGCTCATCACCGGTACTCTCATTACCGAACCTGCAACATCCCTTTGAGATTGAGACAAATGCTTCAGAATATGCTGTGGGCGCCGTTCTCACTCAACACGGCCACCCCGTGGCATATCATAGTGAGACACTCTCAAATGTTGTCCGCAAGTACCCTACCTACGACAAATAAATGTACTCCATTGTACAAGCCTGCTGCCAGTGGAGACATTACATTCTTGGGAAGGAGACAGTCATCCACACTGATCACAAGCCACTACAGTTCATGCAGACCCAAGGAAAGTTGCAGAATGACCGCCATCAGAAGTGGTTAACATATTTACAGCAGTTCCACCTCAACATCAAATACAAAACAGGGAGTACCAACCGAGTTGCTGACTTCCTCAGTCGACCTCCAGTCGCGGCACTTACCACGGTGCTAGACTCTTGTGGCCATGAGACCTCCGGATGGCCCCAGCTCTATGAGACAGACCCTGACTTCTCCGCCACCTATCAAATGTTGGGCACCAACTCAGTGGTTGCTAATTTCCATCTCCAGGACGGGTTGTTGCGTCATCTGGGCCATCTTTGCGTTCCATCAAGCGAGCGCGCGAAGCTGATTTGGGAAGCTCACTACAGTCGGGTGGCATGACACTTTGGCGTCGAAAAGACAGTGGCAGTGTTGCAGAAACATTTCTACTGGCCAAAACTTCGACAGGATGTCGGCAAGTATATCAGGTCCTGCACCGCTTGCGCCATTGCCAAAATGACCACTAAGAAACAGGGCCTATACACCCCTCTGCCTACTCCTGACAGGCCGTGGGAGTCCATCTCAATGGACTACATGTCGGGCCTCTCGTCCACCAAGAGGGGAAATGACTGTGTTTTCGTGGTTGTTGATCGCTTTTCCAAGATGGCGATTCTAGCCGCTTGCAAGAAGAACATCACAGCAGAAGCCACTGCCAAGCTCTTCTTTGAACGAGTATGGGTAAATTTTGGGATCCCACAGACCATTATCTCAGACCGTGACAGTCGGTTCCTTAGCTCATTCTGGTCAAGCCTCTGGTCACTGTTGGATACCAAGCTCACCAAATCCACTGCCTTCCACCCCCAGACCGATGGACAAACGGAGGTCGTCAACCGGATGGCCGTACATATCCTGCGCATGTACAATTCAACACACCCCCGCACATGGGAAGAGAGTCTCCCCTATGTCCAACATAGCTACAACCGAGCCCTACATAGCTCTACTGGCCACAGCCCCTTTCAGGTGGGGTTGGGATTCCAACCATTGGGCACCATGGATGTTGCGCTTCCCCTTGCGACCACCTCAGCCGACTCGTCCCCAGAAGCTGACAAAGCCGCCCGGTTCATTGAACGGATCCAGCATATCTGCCCACAGGTTCAGGATATTCTACAAAAGTCTAATGCCAAGTACAAGCAGCGCCATGATCAACATTGGGTGCCACATAAGTTTCAGGTGGGCGACAAAGTTTGGTTGCATTTGCCGAAAGAACGCCTCACAGGGCCCCATCGAAAGCTTCGCCCACTCCGTTATGGGCCGTACACCATCACCAAGGCAGTGGGTGACAATGCTTTTGAGCTCAACATTCCCCCCTTCCTTGGTCTGCATCCAGTCTTCAATGTGGCTCTCCTTCGGCCATATTTCCCACCACTATTAGACACCTCAGAGATAGCAGAGAAGTTGACACCAACAGAGCTCAACCCTGACTGCCTACAACAAGCATCCAGTGATCATATTACAGACACACAGATCAAGGGCACTCGACATCAAAGGATCCAGCTTTATCGAGTTGTCAAAGCAGGGCAGCTCCTGCACCAAAGCAAGTGGCTCACCCGAGGCCAAATTCAGTAGAAATTTCCTCATCTGATGGGGGAACTCAACGCAATGGAGACCATTGCTTCCTAAGGAGGGAGGATTGATCCAGGTGGATATTGGTGGCCACCCACCTTTCCAACTGGCTCAAAATAGTTTTATGGCAATTTTGGTATTGTACTATTTTTAGCAGTTTTTTGGGTCCTGAACTTCCGGGGCCATTTTGAGGCCCTAAACGACCTTTTTTGGCAATTCAGGGGGCCAAATGGTTGCCATTGGCGTGCATTTGGCCCCAGTCGAAAGTTGTAAATCTCAGATAGACCTTTCCAACGTGCTACCGAGCGCCCCAAACGGAGATCGTATGCAAAAGTTACGACCCCGGGAAATTGATGTACTAACTTACCCAAACGGGGCCCACATGACTTTTGGCACTTCATCTCCTAGGGTTAGGTTTTTGGATGTCTAGGGTTCTTGACATTCCTGTTTATTGTAAAAGGCCTTGAGAGCCTCATTGTAACGATCTTCTTGTGAAAGGAGCGCAGCCGTCACATCTCTTCTCAGAGATAAGCCACCACCATTCCAGCAAGCTTGTTTTCCGCTGCATTTTACAGTTCTAGCTTATTTCCTTATTGAATAGAAAACCAGTTTTGCTGTATCTCTGTTATTTTGTGTTAAGCATCTGATAATAATCTGTATTCATTTCGTTCTGCTCATAAAATCCGGATCAGTGGTATCAGAGCGGTCTGCTCCTCGTCATCTTAATGCATGTCCCCAACGAGGTCAGGGTACAAAGAATTGGGTCTCGAGCTTGTTTCTCTTGAGGACAAAAGCTCTCGCACGCCCAAGCGACCTCTCATGGCAGGAGAAAAGAAATATGACGAGACAGGAGATCCTATCAAAATGTTGCTTGAGGAAGCCCTCACGCAGCAGAGGAACGAGATGATGGATAATTTCGCGCAAATCCTTCGGCGACTACCAACAAGCGACGCATCTTCCACGAGCGGAGGCACTGCCCCCTTCAAGGTACAAATCAACTTCGATATCCCTATATTTGAAGGACAGATAGACGCAGATGCTGTAGATAAGTGGCTGAATCTACTAGAAGGGTATTTTTCTGTCCATAACTTTTCGAATAAAGAAAAGATTACTTTTGCTCTCCTCAAAGCCGTTCCCCATGACAAAGATTGGTGGGAAACATTCTGTGAGCAAAAGGACACAGAAGAAGCCTCATTATTTTCAGTCACGGCCACCTATGAATCCTTCAGGGATGCTATTAAGGAATAGTACTACCCTGTTGGAAGTTATGACGACTTGTATACCAAATGGACCACACTGCGACAAGAAAGAGACCAAGCAGTGCCAGAGTTCACAAATATCTTCCATACCTTGTGCACTAAGCTGGGTATCAAAGATTCAGAGCGACATTTGGTGCTCAAGTATCGCGGTGGTTTGCATAGATACATCCAGACCGAAATGGAATTTCTAGACATCTCTTCCTTGGGTGCGGCCTACCGATATGCCGTCAAAATCGAGCAGAAGCTCAAACAAAAGACGCGGCAATTTGGGCCTGGGAACCCTTCACAGCAAAAGACAGGAAAGGGTGGCCCCAACCCACAGAATAAAGGGCAGAGCAAAGATGGACAGTATCAGGACAACCATTCCAAGCCACAAGCAAAGAAGGACACCAGAAAAACAAAGAAAGATACCGAGAAGTGGTGCGACTTCCATAAGAGCCCTTGGCATAACACTGCTGATTGCCGCTCAAAGCAGTCGCTGGTAGCCGAAGTGAAAGCATCTAAATCAGATGCGGGTTCTGACTCTGAGTCCGAACCAGAAAAGGGAAGACGGATCATTGACGCGGAACCCAGTGCCACCATTGCTACCACCAAGCTCCAGCCTGATGAACCAGACGAGCCAGAAGAAGGAGAACGCCTCTTCCATTCACAGATGTGGGTAAAAGGCACCCCACTGCACTTCATCGTTGATAGCGGTAGCCAGAAGAATCTCATCTCAGCAGAGGTCGTCAAGCGCCTAGCCCTGCCGACAACGCCGCACCCACAACCCTACACCACTGGATGGCTCCGCAAGGGAAGCCATCTCCGCATCAACCAACAATGCCGACTGCCATACAGCATCAATCCCTTCAAGGATGAGGTGTTGTGTGATGTTGCTCCTCTCGAAGTTTCAGATGTTCTTTTGGGCCAACCTTTTTTATGGAAACGTCATGCTGTATATGAGTCTAGGCCTCGTAGTGTTATTATTTTTTTGAACAGGAAATTGTACACGATACCCGAGGCAGTCCCTCCTAGTTCTATTTCCTTGATCTCTGCCAAGCAATGCAGGAAGGTCATCTCTCAGACCGGGAAATTTGTCTTCTTGGTGATTCGCTCTCAGAGTGAAAGAAAGATCGCAGCCACATCCCAGGCCTCCATGACCGATCTATCCACACAACAGAAGCAAGTGGATAAGGTGGTGGAAGGATACTCAGATATCTTCTCCTCTCCGACTGGGGTACCTTTGCACTGCCAGGTCAAGCATCCCATCGATCTAACCCTAGGCGCACCGCTACCCAATGGGCCAGTCTATCACCACTCTCTATTGGAAAACGAGGAGATCAAGAGGCAGATCCAAGAATTGCTCCACAAAGGGCACATCCGTCCCAGTTCATCACCTTGTGGGATCCCAATCGTGCTGGTGCAGAAGAAAGATGGGACCTGGCGACTCTGCATTGATTACCGGGCCCTGAATAAAATCACTGTCCGCAATCGGTACCCGATTCCCCGAATCGACAACCTCCTTGATCAGCTCACGGGGGCCAAATACTTTAGTAAGATTGATCTGAAGTCTGGCTACCACCAGGTCCCAATAGAACAGACAGATGTATGGAAGACTGCCTTCAAGTCAAAAGAAGGTCTTTTTGAATGGCTGGTCATGCCTTTTGGTTTGACAAATGCTCCAGCAACTTTTATGAGGATGATGGACGATATCCTACGACCTTTCACCAACAATTTTGTAGTGGTGTATCTGGATGACATCCTCATCTACAGCAAGACTTGGGAGGAACACTTGCAGCATATTCAGCAGGTTCTGCACACCGTGCGGAAGCACAAACAATATGCAAACTTGGAAAAATGCTCCTTCGGCATGGACAAGGTCCATTACTTAGGATACATCATTGATCGACATGGTGTGCATGTGGATCCAGCCAAGATCCAGGTCATTCGTGACTGGCTAGCCCCAACCACACTCACTGAACTTCGGAGCTTCTTGGGCCTTGCCAATTTCTATCGTCGATTCATGCTGGGATTCTCTCATATCGCATGGGCCTTCAGCCAAGTGACCAGGGGTGGTGGTAAGGCAAAATTTGTGTGGGGCCTATCCCAACAACAAGCCTTCGATGACTTGAAGAAGCGTTTGTGCTCATCACCGGTACTCTCATTACCGAACCTGCAACATCCCTTTGAGATTGAGACAGATGCTTCAGATTATGCTGTGGGCGCCGTTCTCACTCAACATGGCCACCCCGTGGCATATCATAGTGAGACACTCTCAGATGCTGTCCGCAAGTACCCTACCTACGACAAATAAATGTACTCCATTGTACAAGCCTGCCGCCAGTGGAGATATTACATTCTTGGGAAGGAGACAATCATCCACACTGATCACAAGCCACTACAGTTCATGCACACCCAAGGAAAGTTGCAGAATGACCACCATCAGAAGTGGTCAACATATCTACAGCAGTTCCACCTCAACATCAAATACAAAACAGGGAGTACCAACCGAGTTGCTGACTGCCTCAGTCGACCTCCAGTCGCGGCACTTACCACGGTGCTAGACTCTTGTTGCCATGAGACCTACGGATGGCCCCACCTCTACGAGACAGACCCTGACTTCTCCGCCACCTATCAAATGTTGGGCACCAACTCAGTGGTTGCTAATTTCCATCTTCAGGACGAGTTGTTGTGTCATATGGGCCATCTTTGCGTTCCATCAAGCGAGCGCGCGAAGCTGATTTGGGAAGCTCACTACAGTCGGGTGGCAGGACACTTTGGCGTCGAAAAGACGGTGGCAGTGTTGCAGAAGCATTTCTACTGGCCAAAACTTCGATAGGATGTCGGCAAGTATATCAGGTCCTGCACTGCTTGCGCCATTGCCAAACCGACCACTAAGAAACAGGGCCTATACACCCCTCTGCCTACTCTTGACAGGCCGTGGGAGTCCATCTCAATGGACTACATGTCGGGCCTCCCGTCCACCAAGAGGGGAAATGACTGTGTTTTCATGGTTGTTGATTGCTTTTCCAAGATGGCGATTCTAGCCGCTTGCAAGAAGAACATCACAGCAGAAGCCACTGCCAAGCTCTTCTTTGAACGAGTATGGGTACATTTTGGGATCCCACAGATCATTATCTCAGACCGTGACAGTCGGTTCCTCATCTCATTCTGGTCAAGCCTCTCGTCACTGCTGGATACCAAGCTCACCAAATCCACTGCCTTCCACCCCCAGACCGATGGACAAACGGAGGTCGTCAACCAGATGGTCGTACATATCCTACCCATGTACAATTCAACACACCCCCGTAGATGGGATGAGAGTCTCCCCTATGTCCAACATAGCTACAACCGAGCCCTGCATAGCTCAACTGGCCACAGCCCCTTTCAGGTAGGGTTGGGATTCCAACCATTGGGCCCCATGGATGTTGCGCTTCCCCTTGCGACCACCTCGGCCGACTCGTCCCCAGAAGCTGACAAAGCCACCCGGTTCATTGAACGGATCCAGCATATCCGCCAACAGTTTCAGGATATTCTACAGAAGTCTAATGCCAAGCACAAGCAGCGCCATGATCAACATCGGGTGCCACATAAGTTTCAGGTGGGCGACAAAGTTTGGTTGCATTTGCAGAAACAACGCCTCACAGGGCCCCATCGAAAGCTTCGCCCACTCCGTTATGGGCCGTACACCATCACCAAGGCAGTGGGTGACAATGCTTTTGAGCTCAACATTCCCCCCTTCCTTGGTCTGCATCCAGTCTTCAACGTGGCTCTCCTTCGGCCATATTTCCCACCACTATTAGACACCTCAGAGATAGCAAAGAAGTTGACACCAACAGAGCTCAACCCTGACTGCCTACAACAAGCATCCAGTGATCATATTGCAGACACACAGATCAAGGGCACTCGACATCAAAGGATCCAGCTTTATCGAGTTGTCAAAGCAGGGCAGCTCCTGCACCAAGGCAAGTGGCTCACTCGAGGCCAAATTCAGCAGAAATTTCCTCATCTGATGGGGGAACTCAGCGAAATGGATACCATTGCTTCCTAAGGAGGGAGGATTGATCCAGGTGGATATTGGTGGCCACCCACCTTTCCAACTGGCTCAAAACAGTTTTATGGCAATTTTGGTATTGTACTATTTTTAGCAGTTTTTCAGGTCCTGAACTTCCGGGGCCGTTTTGAGGCCCTAAACGACCTTTTTTGGCAATTGGGGGGGCAACTTGTTTCCTCCGACGTGCATCTCGGATAGACCTTTCCAACGGGCTACCGAGCACCCCAAAAGGAGATCGTATGCAAAAGTTACGACCCCGGGAAGTTGATGTACTAACTTACCCAAACGGGGCCCACATGACTTTTGGCACTTCATCTCCTAGGGTTAGGTTTTTGGATGTCTAGGGTTTTTGAGATTCCTGTTTATTGTAAAATTCCTTGAGAGCCTCATTGTAACGATCTTCTTGTGAAAGGAGCGCAGCCGTCACATCTCTTCTCAGAGATAAGCCGCCACCATTCCAGCAAGCTTGTTTTCCGTTGCATTTTACAGTTCTAGGTTATTTCCTTATTGAATAGAAAACCAGTTTTACTGTATCTCTGTTATTTTGTGTTAAGCATCTGATAATAATCTGTATTCATTTCGTTTTGCTCATAAAATCCGGATCAGGAAAGCTACGTCCACAAGAACGGTTGGTAATATATTTCTTTCAAAAGGGGATGGGGAAACCATTCTTAGTCTGCGCACCCAGCTGCAGACTCTCCTTTCTCTCGGCTAGGTCTCTGCGCACACAGCTGCAGAGCCTTTACAATATTCTCAGCTCAGAGAGATTTCTCAATACAAAAGGTTATATTATGATTACTCTAGCAACTAGCATCTAGCCCCCAAAAATAGAGCAACCCCATTTCATACAAAATTTTCTTCTTAAATAGATCATGCTCGAAGGTCATGTCTGTACAATGTTGAAGACCTAAAACGCAAACCCTAAGGGTTTCAAAAATTGCACCCGTTTCTCAAACCGGCTTGCTGGATCCTGGTAGCGTCTACGTGATCGTGGCGGATCTCCACATCCTTATCCGTCGCTATCGGCCTTCCTGTCGCACGTGTGCCTACAAGCTACTTCTGCCGAACCATTTCTCTCTAACGGTTTTACCTTCTAAGCGTGCCAAATGTCGTTTTCCTCAACAACCCACGCGTGGCTGCCTTCCTGATTTGCTTATGTCCGCCACTTGGAAATCCTGGAATAACTTTCCCAAAATGGATGCTACCGGTCCATCCTGTACCTGCACCTGATACTTGTCCAGCACTCCACTTTGCTGGCTCCACGTGGCGTCCTAACTCAGCAACACTGCTTTTGTGCAATACTGATCTTTGCACCACGGCCATAACTTCAATGCTACACGGAACTCCGCATTCCGGTCAAAATTTTGATGTTGTGTGCAACTTCGCAGCATCCTCAATACTTAGCCAAAAGTATATTTCTGAGCTGCGCTCAGCTCAGCTTTCCCTGCTTGCCTCAAAAAGGTGTTTCCAAAACTTTGTCTCAACATGGGCCCAACAAACATCAAGTGGGTCACTTCAGTGTTGGGGTTGTGGAGGAAACCACATGCTTAGAGATTGCCCGACTGAAAAGAAGAACCCCGGGAGCCTGCACAACATTAAAGGAGAAGCTACAGTAGGGGATATGGCAAGAGCAACACCTAGTATTTAAAAATCACTGGATTATCATCAATCAAACCATCAATCAATAGTGGTGGAGGTTGCAGGTAAGATTGTTGAGAAGTCTATTTCTGTTTTGATTGATTTAGGGTCTACTCATAGTTATGTATCTCCTAAGGTAGTTGAAAGTTGTTCTTTTGGTAAAGTAAAACATGATAAGGCTTCGCTAGTTCAATTAGCTACAGGTACCAAGAGAAAGGTAAGTGAAGTAGTGAAGGAGTGCCCAATAGAATTGAATGGACTCCTCATGCATGCAGAATTACATGTCTTGCCATTGGGGTCATATGATGCCCTAATTGGCATGGATTGGTTGGAAAGGCATAGAGCCAAAGTGGACTATTATGAGAAAGCACTAGAATGTCTTGATGAGGAAGGAATACCAAGGATGGTTAAAGGAATTCCAAAGCATTTTTTAGTAAGGCAGATTTCAGCTCTGCAATTGCAGAAGTTTTATAAAAAGGATTGTCAGTTATATGTTGTGCATATATCAAATTCAATAGAAGATAAAGGACCGAGGATAGAATATTTCCAGATATTGCAAGAGTTCCAGGATGTGTTTCCGGATGAAATTCCAGGACTTCCACCCAAGAGAGACATTGAATTTTCCATTAATCTTGTTCCATGGGAAGCACCCATCTCCAAAGATCCTTATAGAATTAGCACACCCGAATTGGTAGAATTGAAGATGCAGTTACAGGAAGTAATGGACAACGAATATATCAAACCGAGGGTATCCCGATGGGGTGCACTAGTGTTATTTGTTAATAAGAAGGATGGAACATGAAGGCTGTGTATTGATTACATGCAGATCAATAAAGTGACAATTAAGAACAAGTATCCCTTTCCAAGGATTGATGACTTGTTTAATCAAATGAAGGATGCTAGAGTGTTTTCAAAGATTGACTTGAGGTCTGGGTACCATCAAGTAAGGATAAAGGAAGAGGACATTCATAATACAACCTTTGGGACTAGGTATGGTCATTATGAATTTACAGTGGTGCCATTTGGTCTTACCAATGCACCTGCTACATTCATGTGTCTCATGAATAGTGTCTTCAACAAGTATTTGGATAAGTTTGTAATTGTATTCTTGGATGATATCCTTGTGTATTCCAAGAATGAAGAAGAACATAATGAACATTTGAGAATGATATTGCAAGCCCTTAGGGAGCACTAGATGTATGCTAACCTGAGTAAATGTAACTTCTATCAGTAGAGAGTACAGTATTTGGTACATATTATATCAGTAGAGGGCATTGCAGTGGATCCAGAGAAGATTGAGGCCATAATGGATTGGTCTACTCCAAGGAATGAAGCAGATGTTAGATATTTAATGGGCCTTGTTGGTTATTACAAAAGGTTCATTGAAGGCTTCTCCAAGATATCCCATCCAATCACTTTATTGCAGAGGAAGGACATCAACTTCACATGGTCTGAAAAATGTGAAAGAAGTTTCCAACAGTTAAAGGAGTTTCTTACTAGTGCACCTATTTTAAATATTGTAGATCCGAGTAAGGATTTTTTGGTATGCACTAATGCTTACATTGAAGGGCTCGGTTAAGTGCTAGTGCAAGAAGGGTCTGTAATTTGTTATGAGTCAAGGAAGCTAAAGGAGCATGAAATGAAATATGCCACCCATGACTTGGAACTAGCATCCACAGTTCATGTTCTCAAGAGATAGAAGCATTATCTCTTGGGAAGAATATTCGAGCTCAAAACTGATCATATGAGTTTGAAATACTTGTTTGACTAGCCAAATATGAATGCTAGGAAAACTAGATGGATGGAGTTTCTCTGTGAATTTGATTCGGAAATTAAGCATGTCAAGGGAAAGGAGAATAAGGTTGTTGCTGCACTCAGCAGAAAGTTCCATATTGCAACAGTAAGTAGGCGTGAGTCAAACTTGAAGGAAAGGATTTTAGAGGCTCAAAGTAGTGATGAAGTCTACCTTCATATCAAAGAGAAATTGCAGTAGGGTGTTATGGATGAGAAGTATGCAATGTTGAAATATTGTAACTTCGAAGAATATTCTATTATAATTTATTTGGAGATGTGTTATTCCTCTGTAGGGATGTTTGGTCATGATAGAGTCATGAGGTAAATCATCCCATGTAAGTCGGGGCAATAGATCCCCTAGATTCAAATGTAATGGGGTTTTTAAGTCCCTAGAGGAGTTGGCACTGTCAGCATTAGTTGAGTGGTAAAGTTAGTTGAGGCCAACATGTCAAGTTGTAAAATTAAAGTAGAAGTGAATGTATAAATAGAGAGCTAGGCTCTCTCATTTATTCATTCATTCACACACACACTCACTTATGGATTGCGCATTAGGAGAGAGAGAGAAACATCTGTGAAGGAGAAGGAGCTCCTGATTGGGGATTTCATCTTTGTACTTTTTGATCATCTATATTTAGGAAGTTTTGTTGGGTTTTCTACCCCATGAGGGTTTCCCAGGATAAATTGTGTCTCTTGTGTTTATGTTGTGCTTGTTGTTCTTTCAGTGATCATGTATATGATATTATTGTGAAATTGAATTGAATACCGATGTTATCTATCTTACCATATTGAATCTTAACATGGTATCAGATATAGCCTGAAGGAAGGAAATGTATGGCATTTACAACACTTGTTTCACTTGCGACAATTTGAATGCTAGGGATTTGTATAGAAAAATCTAGTCATCATGGAAATTTTGCTATATATCACTTTTGGCGAAGGTTCAGGATATGAAACTTGGACAAGACGAGGATGACATGTTCCTGTACCTTGTATCTGAGTTTCAGCATCAGATTCGTTGTACTTTCTGAGATATGATCCCTACAAGTTATGGTTTCTGCCTCTTCTAGAATGAATCACTAAACAAGTGACCTAGGTCAAAAGGTCATATATCAGGCTAGGAATCTACAAATAGAATTTTGTAAAACATGACAATTAGGGAACAAAATTTAATTTCACAAGTATGAGTATCAGAGGCTGAAGTTCAAATAGTGACACGTCGTACTACGTACAAGTTAGCTATGTTGTTTCATCCCATAAACATGTCATGTTGGTAAAATTAGCATATCTCTCTCATGAGGAATCCAATGAAGAGCAAATATATGGGGTTGGAAATATGTCAGGTCAGGCTACCACAGGACGAAGTTTCAGACCCTGGGGATCCGAAAATTCAGAGATACACCAAAAAAACTATGGCACATCTGAAATGGCTCAACAGAAGAAATCAAAGAAGAGAAGGAAGAAGATCTCACTTAGGGTTTTCAATTTTTAGGTATGGAAGGACCTGATAGAATGTTCGAGACACTTGATGCAACATTGGAAACTTTGAAAATGGATTTGGAATCCATTCATCATAGATATTAATCTTCCATCAAAATGTTGTGGGAGGAAGGAGATTAAAAGTTAGGGTTTTCAAGTAAGAAGAAACCCTAGCATGGTTGGGAGACTCATAGGAAAGCAATGAAGGAGGTTTAAATGGAACTGGTATTCTATCATACCATAACCATGAACCTATATAATATGTTTACAAGTGATCTACCTTCTAGGATTAGGGTCTTACCCTTCTAGAAAAGACTACAAGCAATCTCGATAAGTATGACTTGAGGAGATGCAAGTATGTTTTGAAATTTGTTTCATTTATCTAATGATTAAGTTCATGATATGTTTGTCTTCATATGAATGCATGTTAATGATAGAAGACATTCATTGATTAGGGTTATGACACTTATTATTGTACCAATGCATTGTGGTGTTGTATGGGGATGATGTTGTCCGCTAACATGAAAGGTACATCAAGAAAGACTAATCAAGTTATAGATCAAGAATATATGACCATGGTGACATGAAGACAAAGACTCATCCATAGTCATTGATCACATAGAATCTCTACTTACGAGGTATGTATGATTTGGTTCTACAATGCTTAACTTATGAGATATGCAGGTTACTAGCACAAGGTCTCTAAATCATTGAAGAGAACAAGGAAGACATTGCTTGGGTATGTTAGACATAGCTAGCAAGCATGATAATCCAGGTATGTTTTCCTATATCGAGTTAGAATCCTACTTTGTGTTAGGATCTTATATAAGTATACTTTTGTGGGATTGATAATGATTATTCATGAAGTTATAAGTTTGAGTAATCAAGGGTTTATATGACAAACTAGAAGAGTCCTATGGTCAAATAAGAATATGCATGAGTAAAAGAAGTACTCCCTTAAACCTTGAATACTAACGCTTGTGATAAATTGCCTGTGTATGAAATGATCATGACCATACATGTTAATATTATAGGATTATAATGTTTTGATAGTATTGAAATTATACTAATGAATGTATGATTATGTATGCGATCTTGAGGATGACGAAACTAGTGCACACTTCAACATGCATAGTGGTCCAAGATGGATAGAAGTTCAAAGACATAGAATCATGATGCTATCATAAAGGGAAAATAGAGATAAAGAGGGAGGCAACCACACAAACATAAAAGATAAGTATTTGAGTTGTTATTTGAATTACTTCTTGAATCTTTGAATAGTTAATGATATTGCTCGTATGCATATTTGTATTCCTAGAATCAGGAAATATATCATGCATAGTGTAAGCATTCATATAGCATTGAACAGTACACTACTAATATTCATATGATGGGTAAGTTAGACAAACATTCCATTGTTGCTTGTCTAGAATGAAACCTTTTTGATAACATGTTGGGAGCTGTGCACACTCTTGATAGTATGTTCTGGTAGAGATGGAAGGCATCTAGATAGCCACTGTATGCATACATGATATGGAAAAGTGTTGTGCCAAAGTATTGGTCAAGATAGTTGCACAACTATGTGAATCATATCAGTATGCATAATAGGTTACAATTGAAATGTCAACATGATTTGATGATTATGAAGTGTTACTAATAATGTAATTAAATTTGATTTGTAGGAAAGATCGTGTGCTATGATCTACAAAAGAAGGATGATGAACACTTGTTCAAAATAACAAGTGATGACTATTCAACAAGAAGACTTACAAATCAAACATACTATAGAAGTACAAAGGAAGGCTCTTGGTTGGAGGATTCTCTTAGAAAGAGGGAGAGGATCATGACAAGATGTTTGCTCCAGTGGATAGACACACTTCCAGAGATAGATTACAGCCATGGATGATAGGACCGTTCTCTTGAATAGTGTAATTGAAGAAGAAGTGCATATCTAGCAAGCCCCCAGGATTCGATAGAGAATCACATGATTGAATAAGGCTTTGTATGGGTTCAACAGGTACCCGGGATCGATAGTCATTTGATGAGTTTGATGATCATTACGGGTGATGCGGATTTCAACCTTTGATACAAGGTTGAAGATGGTTGCTATATACATATGGATGCAAGAAGGAACTCACCATAAAGTTCGAGTGATCTTGAGGCTCATAGGAGTAGACCCATCTGACGGGAGATGGCACAGATAGATATGCAAAATATAACTCATTGTAGACTGTGAACGATGTTCAGTTACAGAGGGAGGACAATACTCAGATATAGAAAAATCTACTTCAGAGGGAATAGATCTCAGAGTTAAAGAATATTGGCATGATTCTTGTGATTAGATATGTGGCTGAGATCATATGAGATTTTTCCTTAGCCATGTAAAATGTGAAGTAGAGATCTGGGATGATGGATAGTGGTTTCTACAATTTACAGACAGATGGTTGGTTCGTTGATGTATTTGAAAAATACCAGACCAGATATATGCTTTGCTGTGAACAACCTGAGTCAGTATCTAGTTGAGCCAAGACGTGTTCACCTGGTAGCTGCAAAGCATGTGATGAGGTACCTGAAAGGTACGATAGAATTTGGTCTATACTATGTTGGAGATCGTGACAACAAATTGTATGGTTATACAGATGCAGATTGGGTCGGAAGTGTATCATATAGAAAGAGCACATTGGGTGGATGTTATTATATGGGATCTGCTATGATATCATGGTTTAGCAGGAAGCAGTCCAGTGTGGCTCTTAGCACAGCTGAAGCGGAATATATAACAACTTGATCTGCTACTTGTGAAGCCATATGGATTCAGAAGCTGTTGTCAGGACTACTTGAATCAGAGATGGACTCCACTGTGATCATGTGTGACAACCATAGTTGTATCAAGATGACGAAGAATCCAGTGTTCCATGATAAGTCAAAGCACATAGAGATCCGATATTTCTATATACGGGATATGGTGCAAAAGGGAGATATAAAGCTCGAGTATGTTAGCATTGATGAGCAAGTTGGTGATGTATTGACCAAACCTCTGTATCGAGTAAAGTTTGAGTATTTCCGAGACAAGCTAGGTGTATTTCAAAAGGACCCTCCTCAAAAAGGGCAGTGATGAGGCCGATGATGAGGATTCCTATAACGATGATGAGGTCGATGATGAGGATGCATGTACCAACGATGAGGTTGATGATGAGGATGCTTGTACTGACGATGAAGTTGATGATGAGGATACTTGTATCGATGATGAGGTCGATGATGAGTATGCTTATACCTACTATGAGTTCGATGATGAGGATGCTTGTACCGACGATGAGATCGATGATGAGGATTCTTGTACTGACGATGAGGTTGATGATGAGGATACTTGTACCGACGATGAGGTTGATGATGAGGATGCTTGTGACTATGATGATGTCAATGATTGGGATACCTATACCGATGATGAGTTCGATGAGTGGTCCTTAGACTTTGTCTAAGTTTACAAGTGGATTGAATCATCCATGGAATTTAGTCCTAAATGAATCCGGAGACTTGTGTCTTCGTGAGTGGTCCTTAGAATTTGTCTAAGTTGAGGAAGAGATTGCATCGTCCTTAGACATGGTGTGATGTATTAAAGTGATAGGGATTGATCATCCTGTAAGTGGATCAGGATTGCATCGTCCTTAAGCATGGTGTGATGTATTAAAGTGATAGGGATTGATCATCCTGTAAGTATATCAGGATTGCATCATCCTTAGACATGGTGTGATGTCTTAAAGTGATAGGGATTGATCATCCTGTAAGTAGATCAGGATTGTATCATCCTTAGACATGGTGTGATGTCTTAAAGTGATAGGGATTGATCATCCCATAAGTCGATCAGGATTTTATCATCCTTGGACTTATGTCCTAAAGTGAGAGGGATTGATCATCCCATAATTGGATCATGTGTGTTGTAGATTATGATGTTGTTGATTGAGAGATCCAGATGTTGATTATGTTGTTGATCATGATATCCAGATGACGTTGTTGATCGAGAGATCTAGATGTTGATGATGCTGTTGATCGAGAGATCTAGATGATGATGTTGATCGAGAGATCCAAATATTGATGATGTTGTTGATCGAGAGATCCAAATGATTTTGTTGATCGAGAGATCTAGATGATGTTGTTGATCGAGAAATACAGATTATGATGTTGTTGAAGACGATTGAGTGATCGAGTGCTTCAAAAGATGAAGACTCGGTACTATAGATGTTGATGTTCCAATACTGAAGATATTGAAGATGTTCCAGTAGTCGTTCCAGTTGCTGATGAGGATTGAAGAAAACTTTCGATGATTTATAGATGTATCACTATGATGTGGTTGATGAGCTCTCCTTGCTCCTGCGGATGTTGTTAGGATACCCTTCTGGTTAAGGGGGAGTGTTGAAATATTGTAACTTCGAAGAATATTCTATTGTAATTTATTCGGAGATGTTTTATTCCTCCGTTGGGATGTTTGGTCATCATAGAGTCATGAGGTAATTCCTCCCATGTAAGTCGAGGAAATAGATCCCCTAGAGTCAAATGTAATGGGGTTTTTAAGTCCCTAGAGGAGTCATCCCAGTCAGCATTAGTTGAGTGGTAAAGTTAGTTGAGGCTGACATGTCAAGTTATAAAATTAAAGTAGAAGTGAATGTATAAATAGAGAGTTAGGCTCTCTCACTTATTCATTCATTCACACACACACTCACTTATGGATTGCGCATTAGGAGAGAGAGAGAGATATCTGCGAAGGAGAAGGAGCTCTTGCTTGAGTATTTAATCTTCATACTTTTTGATCATCTATATTGAGGAATTTTTGCTAGGTTTTCTACCCCATGAGGGTTTCCCAGGATAAATTGTTTCTCTTGTGTTTATGTTGTGCTTGTTGTTCTTTCAGTGATCCTGTATATGCTATTATTGTGAAATTGAATTGAATACTGATGTTATATATCTTAGCATGTTGAATCTTAACATGCAATATATCAGCTGGGTGAAGGTAATGTTCTCATCTATCAAAATACCATAATGTTCATTCCAAACAGTGCAGATTTGAAGAAGTTGGTAATGGATGAGATACATCAAAGACCATAGCCAGGACATCCAAGATACCAGAAGACTATAACAGCATCAAGGAAGCAGTACTTTTGGCATGGTATGAAGAAGGACAAAGATGAGTACATTTCTAGATGTCAAAAGTGTCAACGGGTCAAGGCAGAGCATCAACATCCAGCAGGTTTGTTGCAACCATTTCCTATTCCAGAATGGAAGTGGGAAGTAATCTCTATGGATTTTATAATAGGTTTTCCAATGACAGTGAAGAAACATGATTCAATCATGGTGGTGGTGGACAAGCTATCAAAGTTAGCTCATTTCATTCCAGTCAAGTCCACTCACAAGGACAATGACATTGTAGATATATTCACGAGAGAGATATTCAGGTTGCATGGATTTCCCATGGCAATAATTTCAGACTGTGACACAAAGTTCACATCTAATTTTTGGAAAGAATTGTTCCAGGAGTTGGGAACTCAGTTCAAGTTTAGCACATCTTATCATCCTCAAACAAATGATCAAACTGAGAGAGTAAACCAGATCCTTGAATACATGTTAAGGATGTATGTGATGGACAAACGTTCCAAGTGGGAATATTGTTTACATTTAGTAGAATTTGCTTACAACAATGGGCATCAAGCATCATTGAAGATGAGTCCTTTTCAGATGTTGAATGGAAAATGGTGCAAGACTCCAGTGAGCTAGGACAAACTAGTGAACAGAGTAGTGCTTGGACCATAAATGATTGAGGAAATGGAGCAAGAGATTGTGAAGATCAGGCGAAATTTGAAGGCAACACAAGACAGGCAGAAGAGTTATGCATATCTGAAAATAATGGATAAGGAATTTCAGATTAGGGATCATGTCTTCTTGATTGTGAAACAAAGGAAGAGTTCCATGAAGTTGGGGAGTTGTGCCAAGTTGGAAACAATATATTGTGGGCCATTCAAAGTCCTTGATAGGATAGCGCCAGTTTCATATAGGATTGCATTTCCTGCTAACATGAAAGCCCATAATGTTTTCCATGTATCTTTGCTTAAAAAATATGTACATGATCGTAATCATATCATTGATTGGGATGTGATACAAGTGGAACCAGAGGGAAAGTTCTAGGTGGAGCCTATGTGCATTCTCGACAGGAAAATCACCTTGCTATCGAACAGGGACATAGGGCAGGTAAAGGTGCAATGGAGGTAGCTTAGCCCAGAAGAGGCCACGTGGGAGCTGGAGGATACCATGAAAGAGGCATTCCCATTTTTGTTCAGTTTTGGGAACACCCAGGACAAGGTTATTTTAAGGGAGAGGGAGTTGTAATACCCCATTTTTCCTTGATGTTTATTGGCTTCAATGTAAATACTGTGTATATGCAATGTGTGTATCTACCTTAATGTGGAGCTCAAGGCCAAGGCCCCACTAGTGGATGTTTAAGGTTATTGCAATAGGAAAGTATTTGACAGTTTGATTATTCATGGGTTGTTAAGCCATGAAGAAATGTAAATGATGTAATTATTAATTAATGAATAAAATAAACAAGAAGGTGGCTAAGGATGAAACGAATGAGAAGGGGGCATGTGTATCCACTAGTGAGAGGTGAGGGGGTTATGGGATTGGTGCCCATGTTGCCACATGTACGACTGTGAACCCTTTTGACCTCCATGCTGACATTAATTCGGTTGTAGAGGGTGGTTGATAACCCTGTTTTTGAAGCTGATAGAGTATGGAGCATGCCTGTGATTTTTCGTATCATAGGGCATGGCTCTGATTTCTTGTCCGGAAAGGCACTCAATGCCAGAGAGCTCGGGGAACCTGTTTGACTACCTATTGGGGGAAAGGAAATGGGGAGGGGATTCATTCATTAACACATGCACTCACTCATAAATCCACCATCCATTCATCGAGAGGAAACTGGTTCAGACATCCTGCATACACGGAGCCTAGCCGTGATGAAGCTTGAAGATAAACGTGTTTTCCTATGCAATAGAAATCCATGACCATAGAAACGATGTGTGTGAAACTAGTCTACTCGTGACACAATGGTAAGAACCATGAGGAATTTGCAAGCTTGAACAGTGCAGAGAAACCGTGAGAACCTAAGATTGGATCGCAAAGAGTAGATTGTGGAATAGAGCCCTACCCGCAATCTGAAGGAAATTAGCTTGTTGAACTGTGGTAGGAGGTTGGGTTGCTTGATAAACCTAGTGAAGGTTGTAATCTCATAAATCTAGCGACTGGACCTTTCTATGCCCATCCTGAATAGCACTAGAAGGGAATAGGCCTTGAGGGACTATGCAACAGAGAATAGGGTCTTCCCTTGTGTTGGGTGCGGTAGGTAATGTGGGTGCCAGGTCTGCTGAGTGTTGACATGCCTACAACTTTGTGGTTGAGCTCACTGGCTTAGCAATTCCTTCATTGTTATCCCTATATGTTTAATAAACCCAATGCAGGTTGGCTTAGCATGATCAACTTTCCTGATATGCTTGACAAACCCAATTGTATGTTGGCTTGGCATGATAGTGTTGTTTGGTATGCCTCATAAACCCACTGTAGGTTGGCTTAGAATGATCAGTTAGTCTGGTATGATTGATAAACCCAACTATAGGCTGGCTTGGAATGACCATGTTGTTTCGGTATGATTGATAAACCCAAGTACATATTGGTTTAGTATTGGGATGGAACCTTGACTGCGGGAGAACCTGATAGCCCTCCTTAGTGGATACACATCCCAGCTCGGGGGTGACATCTCAGCTGAAAAAGTACAGGCTGGACAAAGATCTAACGTTGGGTGGAACGTTCCTCTCACTTAGCCAGTTGCTTGGAAACTTCATAAGTTGAAGGATAAGTCCTTCTTGCTATGTTAAATGATGATGTTCCATTGCTATGAAATGGTTGCTTATGTTCAATTATGGAATGCATGTTCATATGAATTTGATCGATAAGAAACTTATGTGTCGTTCTGAGTAAAGGGCTGATTTATGGTTATGTGCATCATTGTATTGTATTAGTTAATGCATTATAAGTGTTGCTTTTGATAAATGTAATGGATTGATCTAACGTTATGCACATTACATGTTATAACTTGTTTGATTAACTTGTGAATGAGTTGTGTGACTACATCTGATCCTTGGGAAGGAAGGGAATGCCCTGGAGTGTTTCAGAACCCCTCTGTGGGTCAGGTGGAAGGGAAGGTCATGGAAGGAAGAAGGTTTAAGATATTTAAGTGGACTTATGGATAAATATTCAGTGGGAAATTCAACATGGTAGGAGTTCTCAAATGGGGCAGGGTAGGAGTTCTCAAATGGGACAGGGATTTCACCAATGGATATAGCTCACCAAGATATTTCCAACGGTACCGACCTTGTCTCATTTGGACCAAGGATGAGGAAGTTATGCCCCTTAGACGTTCCTTGGAAAAGTGCCTTGCAGGGGTGTGGTTCCGCATGCCCGCATCCGCAATGCAGATTGTGGATTGCGGAAACGTAGAAGTTCGAAGTTACTTTTTGGACTTCCACACTTCCGCATCTACAATCGCAGATTGTGGATTGCGGAAGCGACCTTTTGTTGGAGGTTGAAATATGACGTTCCGCACTTACACACTTGCAGTTGCGGATTACAGATTGTGGATCCATGGTTGTGGATTGCAGATTGTGGAAAGGCAAGTTTCGGATGTGAAGTTTCACACTTCTGCACCCGCAGTTAGCAAGTGATGGAGAATCACCTTCAGTAACCTATTTGATAGGGGGAGTGTGTTTATTAAAAACATCAAGATGCAGACTTACAAGTTAGTGAACAAGGAAGGTACTACAGGCAGTACTGATGAAGTCAAGACAGTAGAGTTCAGAAGTGAAACTACAACATCAACATTGTTCAAATATGAAGAGTATGATAGGAGGAGATTGGTTGATCAGTTGCAAGACTAGATTGGTTGTTTTTACTGATGCATCTTGACTAATGCAGGATCAATGCTTCACTATCAAATTTGGTTGAGAATAATACCAAAGGATAAGAAGGATGATATGAAAATCAGGAAAGTTGTGGTTCTATTGCAGATCAAATAAGGATGACTCGGGATGCCTAAGGCAGTTAAAGCTGTAAATTTCAAAGATGGAAGAAAAAAGTGGTTGATGAATCCCCTAGCCAGCTGAAGATGTTAACTTGTGAAAAGCTTATGTTAGATCTATGTAATCTCATTCAAGCAACAACTTTACTTGAAGTCTTCCATAGGTTAAAAGATAGACATCAAGTATGTGATCTTCTCAGAATTTGATTTAAGAGAAGACTTGACACTACATTCCAAAATAAGAGCATCGAAAGTAATATACTTATTACATTCTTGCACCCAAAGGATAGTAGCAAATCAACCGACAGCATATGAGAGGTCTCATGATATTGATGGTTGACAGTAGAAATCTTGGTTTGGCAAGTAATAAGAAGTTTGACTTTTTTCTGAACTGTGAATGTATTTATTTGACCAAAAGTGACTTGACAAGTTGTGAAATACAAGTGATGTTTTCAATAGCTATGTACACTTCTCCTTTTAGGACATGACAAGACAAGTTGGACAGAGTTGACTTGACCCCTTGATCAGGATTTGAGCAGGACAACTTGTGTATTTGTTAAGGGGGAGCTAGATCAAAGGAGTAGTAGGCATTTCAACATGATTTCAAGAAGTATTCAAGCAAACATTTTTTTTGGGGCATTGTGAGACCTTTAATGGCTGTTCAACCCTTTGTCATTAATTTCAAAGGGGGAGAAGAATAAGTTGGGTGGTTTCCATCAATGACAAAGGGGGACATTGATGAATATAGTTGTCATTGATGGAAACATTAATGACAAAGAAGCTTGAAGACAAACAATGAATTGAATTATTGATGACATGTTCGTGATAATACCCTAGGACATGATGCATGATAACACATGACAAGTAAGCACAAGGATGACATGGTAGATGAAGTGGACAAGGCTAATGACATGGAACACAAGCATGAACAATAATTTGGACAAACAAGAATTGATGATTGGCACATGACTTGGAGAAGACAAAAGACAAGGTGATGGGATTTTGCACACCTCATAAACCAAATGACCCATACTGTGGTCATTTGGAATTGGGTCTAATACGCTAGATAAGGATATGGTGAAATGACAATGATTGGGCATGGATGGAAAGTATGGAAAGTGATTTGGCAATTGAAAAAAAGATGAAGAACACATGGTAAAGATTGACTTGTGGCAGAAATGAAGTGGAAAAATAGGAAAGCACTATGGGCATGATGAAAAGACACAAGCCGCGAGCATCTTTGTTGCTTTGGCCATCTTGAATAATGCACTACGGGTATGAGGCATGTGTTAACACCAGCTACGGGCATACCCTCATACAAGGAACAATGAGCATGCATGTGGGCTCATTTTGTTGAAGGGTTAAAACCCTATGAAGCCATGTGTAATGGGCTCTTACGAGCGTCACAAAAAAAAACACGAGCACGGGCATGAAAACCACAATAAAATGGGAGTTAAATCAAATTTAAATATATTTAAATTTGATGAGGTTATCATGGATTTAATTTTTGAAGTCAGCTCTATCATGAATTAAAATATTTAATTGTAATACTAATTTGATGGAATAAAGAATGAAAATCAATGATGTCGGCCTCCTTCTATTGTGGACAAATTCAGTATATAAACAAAATATCATTTCGTTTTTTAAAAATGAGAGATGAGTGAATCTCGGTGGTGTGGAGCTCGCATGGTTCAATAGGAGAAATTTGCATGGATCAGGAGGATAGTCAGGTCATATGAACAGCTCCATGATGAATATGCTGGAATGATATGCTGATTTGTATTGGTAGATAAATTCACATGGTTCAGTAAGCTTTAACTTTGGGACAGTTCGGTGGGTACATCAAAGGAGTAGCAACGACAGCTACAAGTTGAAAATATCCTTTTGTCATTTATCTATTGTTTTTGGGATGACTGAGATGAAGACAAGATGCTTGATAAAGACATTGGCATATGGATAGAACGTTCACAATCTGATTTTGTCAACCACTTGAACATGTTAAACTAATGAATATTTTTATGAGGTGGAAGATTTGTTGATTGATCAGAATGTTGAGGAAAGTTTGATGATATCTATGGGGCTACAGAATTCTAATGAACAAAATAATGATAGACAGAATGCTAATGGATATAAGATAATATGCTGAATATAATCTCCTGAATAGATTTGTTGATTGTATGTAGCAATGAGCTTGACAAGACAGAGACAAGTTGCTGTAGAGTTGATATGACTGTATGAATAAGTGTTGATGAATGCTTCTTGAAGAAGTGCTGAAGTAGACTAGAGACAAGTGCTGGTGGGATATGATAGTGAATTATGATATGAGTATGCTGAGTATGTATATTGTAAATGTAATCTAGTCTTGCATCCAAGGTTAGGATACCTCAAATATTTCTTGTCTAGGTCTAAGAAAAACTAGGCTTGGTCCTAGATGATGAGTTGGTGCTTATTGTATCAGTTGTTGTTGATTAACCCTAACGGTTGTAGCCGATCCAACCAAATACAAAAACATTACAAAGCTTAAATTGTCTTGTGTTCTTATGTGTTGTGATTCTTGTTATGACTCAATGATTTAGATGCTTTTGATGATCAGTGATGGATGTTTATATAATGATAATGTAATTGGAAGGATAATGCATTGATAAATCTATGGTTGTTTAATAAAAGTAGAAAAAAGAATTAAATTTCCTTTGCACTGATTCACCCCCCTTCTCAGTGCAACATTGTGTCCAACAGAGACAACATTGCTTTATATTTTATATTTATTTTTATTTGGTCATATGTTAAATTTGTAAAAAACCTAGCTATTTAAAAAACAAACAAAGAAAACCACATAAGTGCAAAGAAAAAATTATGGAAAAAATAGTGACCAGCATGTTAACTACAACTCTGCAATTTTCTTTTTCGAAGAAAATATCATACCAATCCTAGGGGAACACCATTTTCCTAGAGTTATAGTAATTTTTCCATAAATAAAAGTTATATATTCTAAAAGTTAACTTGATTGTCTATATTTTATTAATCCGTGCCTTCAAGTTGCCTTCAAGTTGGTAGGGACTATAGAAATCGGTTTGCCTCAATTTATATTAGTTTGCACATTAACCCATGCACTTATTAGTTGTTAATCCTAAGTTTTTAGGTAGCTTTTTAGTGTCTTCCAATCATAATTTTTTACCTCTTATTTGGCCTCTTTTGGAGGCGAGCCTATTTTGAGCATATCTTTTGGCATATGAAAATGGGTTGATTTTCATACGGAACTAAGTTTTCATCACTTTTGGGTGTTTGAACTTAGGGTTAAAACAATCTTACGGCATTGAGATATCCTAATAAATTTTTCATTTCCATTAATGCTATCTCCAATATAGCATTGAGATATCCTAATAAATTTTTCATTTCCATTAATGCTATCTCCAATATAGCATTAGTTAACAAACCTAAAATGTTAGTGACATAGTCTCAATGTTAGTGACATAGTCTCACACTCCATGTATGTGACTTTGTTGTAGCTGGCTGCATGTGGATTCCTGCACCTGCATGTTTGCCATGTGTTTCCATGTGTTCACCGTCATATGCTTTGACAATATTCTCAAGCGTAGCGTTTCTTCCAAGATGGTTCAGTTTGCCCTGCCAAGCTTTTCAAGCCGTCTCTGGAAACAACTATTCTTGTTCTCTCGAACCAGGAATTACTGTTGTGCTTGTCCAACCACAAGATTCATCGAGCTGTAGAAGCCAAGAATTATTTCCATCTCCACCATCTCTTCTTGAATAATATTAGAGAGTCATTCACTTTGCAAACTGTAATGTCCCTTGTTTGGAATTTTATCAAAATGGCAATTTTTCACTTTTTTTCCCTAGTTAGACCTTTGACTAGTTTTGATCTCTAGGTCCCAAATTTGCCCCAAATGATCCCAAATCTTCTGAGAAGGTATATGAATGGTATTAGAACATAAATATGTGTCTCAGGGATGTCTTTGGACCTTTAAAATACTTCTACAAATCCTCTTTCAATTCTGGTCAATGTAGGTAACTTTACTAGTGATTTCCCTTTGACTAGTATTGGTCTCTAGGTCTCAAATTGACTCAAAATCCCTTCAAATCTTCAAGGAAGGTGTATGAATGATATTAGTACTTGAATACGATGTTTAGGGATGAAATATGGCCACCAAAATACCTCTGCAAACTCTCTTAAGATTCTGGACCAAGTATGCAATTTTACTAGTAATTTGGGGTTCAAATCCCCCTGGGGTAAGTACTGAAAATGGCTTCCCAAATGCCTCCAAAGCCACTCAAATTTCTGAACAGAGGTAGGGAATGTATTAAGAATTTTATTAAGGTCTCATGTGCACCATTAATTGATTATTATATATGTTCCAACCCTCTCCCATTCAACTGCAAAAATCACCAATTCGACCCTTGGGGAAATGGCACTATTTATTCTCCCAATGCAATTAAATTGAGTAAAAATACTTCAAATGCTCAAGTACAGTACATGAAACTTGTAAAATACATCCATGGCAGTCCATTAATCACAAATGCATCAGAGAATCATCCATTCATTCGAAATCATCATCAATACATTGGTTCAGAACAAGGTAGTGGAGAAATGGCATTGTTCTTCCTTTAAAAATGAGATTTATACATTTCTACTTGGAATTTCGACCTGAAACTTTCTGGAGATGAAGAACAGAGTATTTACTTCATATTACAAAATAAATGGGGCATTAAAAGCTCCCCCAAAGAGTACAATAGCTCACCAAAAACGCCCTCCCTCAAGGATCAAGAATATGCCATCAAAACTGAAAATGGTTGAAGGAGTGAGATGCAATAGAAGAAACCATGAGCTGCCCTAGATTACACCTGCAAATAAAGACTCCATTAAATCTCCAAATGAAAGTTCTGAATGGCCTTTCCAATTACCAACTTGGATGGGAATCTTTCACCCTCGAAATTGGCTAAGGCAAGAAACTAGTCATCCACTAGCTCTCCCTCTTTACAAATGCAGTTGCAAATTCTACAAATGATCAAAATCCATTCTCATACTTCATTTCTACATTTTATAACCAACATTATCCTTCTAAGGGTCGAAATCCTCTCCATAGATTCAATAGATTTCCATTTAGGAAATATTCCACATTTTCCACTTGTCTCCTAGTTCCAACCTTCCATCTTCTCCCAAATTTGATTTTGAGTCTATTTGGCTTCTCCAACTCCCAAATTCGCCTTCCTTGAGCCTATTTTTGGGGCTGACATGTCATAGTGGTCAGATGTCATAGGTGAGGTCTGCAATTTGTCACAGTTGTCATAGATGCTCCATCATTGGTGTCATAGGGGCTAAGGAAACTAGCCCAAGTGTCCACAAACTTCCACTTTGACTCTTTATCTTCCATGGAGGTTACCAATCCTTCTCAATTCGAGCTAAGATGCTCAATGGCATGTGTTATCACTTACCAACTCACCCAAGAGTGTTCACATTCCCATTAATTCGAATTTGCAAAAGAGAGATACCATGTATTATAAAAAATCAAGCTAGTGTGGGTCCCACATCCTCCATATGTCTCCAAAACCATTTCTCACCTAGGATTTCTGTTGAATTTCTTGATTCACTCTATTTATTAAATACTTGAATCCTTCTAATGTCTAAACATCATTTATTATCCCCCTTATTCCAAATCCCAAAGCTTCCACCCCAAACCTAGAAAACTAGTAATTTTCCTCCTTGGCAATTATTTGACCTTTAACATGAATTTTACAAACTCTAATGAATATGGCTAATGTGATTAGGCCATTGTGACCCAATTCGAAATTTGGGACATGACACAAACCATGGAAATGCAACTAAGGTATGTACAAAATACAAGATTCACCACCGAGTTGTAGAGACCAAGATGCAAATGCAACCAAGGTATGTACAAAATACAAGATTCACCACAGAGTTGTAGAGGCCAAGAATCAACGTTAAGGACACTTCCTGATTACCATCTCCTCTTGAAGAAGATTAGAGAAACATTCACTCTGTAAGACATGCAAGAAAAATGGCAAGTGATGCAACCAAGGTATGTAAGAAATACAATGTTATAAATGATTTCGTAGTTTAAATCACCATTGAAATAACTGTTAATTTAAATAATTCCATAGAAATAGTTGAGCTTAGTTGGGCTGTGAGCTTACCGGATTGACTAGCTCCACTTCTCTCTCATTTTGGTCCAGAGCTAATTTGCACCTGAGCTAGGGCGATCTTTGCTCAGTTTCAAACTTTTGATGGAGCAGCTCCGTGAAAAAACTTTGAACAACCTTCTGATGGAGCAGCTCCGCGAAAAAACTTTGAACAACCCTGTTGTTTAAAGGCGTATTGCACTTTGATCATGATCACCCTGATAGCTGGGTTACTCATGGCAGCCAAGCTCAACGAGAGTCCCTGCGGCCAAGTTCTACAATTCCTATCCAGGTCTTTTAGAATTGCATACCCACAAGCGACAATAGGCATGTACCATATTCAAGACGAGAATGAAAGTACCAAACAGAAGAGCTATACTGTTGATATTAGTAGTGAAACAACTTAGAAAAACAACTTCATATTTTGAACTTGTAATACTTGGCGGTGAGCACTTCGTCTAGTGCACATTTCAGATCTCCTTAGGAGGCTCGACGTGCTAATGAAAGAATGGGTCTATGCATGCTCTCCCATATCTCAGCTATATCTTTGTCTGTTTACATAGTTCTGCTACTAATGGCATAAATGGCATAAGATTTCCTGAGCACATGAAGCTAAAATTTTATTTGCGAAGCACGCTGTAGGTAGGAAAAACATTCATTTTCTACAACACAGAATCGGAAGAATTATTTTGACTTCCAAACTAAATCTACATATCTCAAGACTCCCATTGAAAACAGAGAGTTGATAGCAAACAGTAAATAAGATCGACATGTTGGCTGACCTCAAATGCGAAAGGAAGAAAACCATGGATAGCTTCTAATACATGGAAAACAAATCTCTTTTTCTCAGGTGGGGAGGCATTTTCTATGACGTTATATGCATGAAAAAGGTGAGATTTGCAATTATACAGCTCATGATGGATATCTATCATGGATACAGACCCTAAGGTAAATTAGATAGAGATCTTTATTTACTATATCTCAGTGTCTCCTACAGTTCTCTGGTTGTCTTTGTACATTCTAAGAGAATATCCTCGGCTAAAACTTATGAATGTGTATAAGATTTACTATGCTTGTTTGTATTTTGTTCAAATGTGTTGATTTTAAAGTTGTGGATCTAACTTAGCACTACAGGGGGTTTGTTTGGACTCTATAGATTATAAAATTTGAAGCTTAGCGAAAGTTGCAAAGAAATGAAATATTCTCAAAGATTATTTGCACGTGTTTCGACTCAGAGTATGGATGTCTTTTGACATAATATTCCTAAAATTTGATCTATCCTGGAGTAAAGCCCTAGGGAAAATTGAGCCGTCTTCACATATCGGTGGCTCCTCCCGTTAAAAATTGCGCCTTCTCTGAGTTTCTTCGTACATCCTAAGACTTCTTCATATTTTGTCCGAATTTGTAAATAAAAACTGCAGTTCAACTTTGAGTTTTTCTTTGTGTTTTCCTTCTTGTAAGCGTCGTGGTTAGGTTTCTATTAAATCCTGATTAATATCCATGGCATGTCAGCCAATTATGAAACGTCCAGAATGATATCACACATATTCACTGGTTATGGTCTTTTCGCTGTCTGGTGCTAGGAAGCAGTTGGCAAGAATTTGAATACGGTCCCTGTGTTGTTGGTGCTAGGAAGCACTTGGAAAGTTATTTATGACAACTGGCGTGTGGATGCAACATGCAAATGATACACTGCTAATTCATAAATTCATAGCACAAGCTTTTCACTAACTTTTTTGGCAGATATGAATGCAAGAGATGCTGTGGGATGAGAGTCATCGATGGGAAGTTGTTTTTCTTGGAAATAATAAAATTTTGTCTCGTATTATAAACAGAAGAATTAGTACTTTGTGTCATTGCCTTGATCTGTCTTTTCTGGTTTGTCCTTTCTCAAATATCATGTGGGCAGCTTTTTTGGGAAATAATAAAATTTTGTTTTGTATTCCACTAACACGAGTCATGCAAATTTAGATTGGGTTCAAAACATTCTTTTTCCTATAGTTAAATTCCAGATAGGAAATGCAAGAAACATTTTGACATGATTTTTTTATATATTCTCACTTTTTCCTGACACATTATGTATATCTCCACCGATTAGATTCTATATTTACAAATTATACAAATGTTAAAATGCATTTATCCTCATACTACTGCATGCAAAACTAAGTTCGGAGAGAAGATACAGTAGTCTTAAACCATGTCGTGGAACTTTTTGGTATGCATCGGCAATACCTTGATGCGTTGATAAGCTTGCTCCATGCGACACTATTTAGCTCTATATTTTATCTATAAATCAGGGACTATGATGAAGGATACAATTATAAAGGCAATAAATTGTGATTACCACATAGTCATTGTGGTTGTTATTGTGACTTGCTTAAGTGCGTGTCAGCTTAAACGTAGTTTTTATACAAATTAACTTATAAGCACAATTATATTTAGATATAATCGTTGGATAAAATTGCATATTTAAGTGTATATCAATTATTCAGTATGTATCTTATCATTATAGGTAGTTGCTCTATCAAATTGTAATGAACTTTGAAATAGTTGATGGAGTTATATCAATTATTTAGTATGCATCTTATCATTATAGGTAGTTGCTCTATCAAATTGTAATGAACTTTGAAATAGTTGATGGAGTTATGCAATTGTTATAACAAATTTGTAAATAGGCAATTGATTACAAAAATTTGATGCCTAGCTTTTTTAAATAGGTAATTTCAGGTTATATAAGTTATTTCGATTACTACTATCTAGCTCTTTTGCTTTTATATTAAGTTAGGGAGATTGAAACGAAGGAACCAAGTTTAGATGGATACATATTGGGAGATGCATATTCTTTGTAAAATGCACTATGTATCTATTCCCCTTAGGCAGGGACTAAGTTGCTTCACAACTTTGGCTTGTTTTTTTACAGTGTGTTCTAAAAGGTTGTAAAAGGAAAGAATATTGTAAAAAGCACCTAATTAGTTTTCATCTTATTTTATGAAAAAATGATTTTAATGAAAATTTTATCATTAAAGATAAATTGATTTTAATGGAAGGTGTTGTTTTCTATTCTCGATTGGTTTGCAAACAGCCAGGTAGCTTTGAATTTGTGAATTAGTAAAGGAGGGCAGACCACGGTTAGGCCAGCTGTGAATTTGCAGGGAAAGTATGTTGTGGAGGGCTAAAGAAGCGTTGGTGTAGATTAGAAAGAGTAGATGATATTTGTTATTATGTTTTATAGCGGCAGGGCTCCATGTGGTGGAGCTGCGGTTAAATTCCAAAACGGCAGCTAAGTTGTGCATTCATGTCAGGAATCTTCGTAGTCCAAATGTTGTGCATTCATGTCAGGAAACTGAAAAGGCTGCTCTCAGCGCATCTACGGTCAGAGAAAGTGAAAATGCGGGTGCCACCATGGTTGAAAATCATCACACCTTAGAACCTTAGAATGTATAGTAGAGTGTTGCATGGTTTAATGGATTTTCTGCTTTTCGCTTGCACCCTTAACATTGGAATTCGGAGATTCAATAATGCTGCCATTTCCATTTTCGCAGTGATCTACGTCCTTCGACCTTCATGGAAACATTTCTGGCCGATCTCGTCTCCATATTCCGAATATCATTGCATTTCTATATAGTTTTGGACATTATTGTATTCTATATGTGCCCTTATCAAAAGCGTCACTTGTTCTTACGTCATTGTAAGTAGAAAGCCAGTAATGTTTCGGTAATGTTTCGTTTATAGAATAATGATCCTTGATTTGATTTATCATATTATTGTTTTTTAATTATTGTACGTTTTCATTTTGATTTATGTTATATCTAACCAATTATTTAATTGAATTTCCATTTCCTTGCATGAATCTTCTAAGAATACATAATTTATTTATTTTTAAATAATAATTAAATGTCTTAAACAAAATATTATATCACAATGGGATTGCTTCTTACATTACTAAGTTTTTACACACGTGATTTATCTTATGTTTTTACATATTTTTGTGATTTATCTTATGTTTTTACATATTTTTCTGCTTTATTTTATGTTTTGTATATATTTTTGTTCTCTATCTTAAAGTATTAAGTATTGATATGGTATGTATTTTTCTTTTATTAAAATCATCATTTACATATTATTTATATAGTTTTTATTGATAAATATGTTTTGATTTTTCTTATGGATATTTTTCATAAGAAGATAATTGTTTGGAAGTATTTTTAATGTTAGGACCAAAATGAAGAATGTGCCATCACATTTTTATGGTCATTAATAAATATGTTTTTATCTTTGATTATATTTTATTACTAATGTCATTGTAGGAGGGAGAAGTGTAATTCCATACAGAATTTAGAGTTCCATAAATATTAACAAAGTTCAAATGTTAAGTAGAATTTTTTAGAATTTTTTTTAAAGCTATATATATAAATCATAGAGTTTTTATTCAAAACTTTATCAAATAAGCATTACTTTATTTATTATTAGTCATTTCATTAGTTCTATGTAAAACAATTGTAATTATATGTTTAATTATAAACTAATTATAAGATTTTAACAACTTATAAATTAATTATAAAATTCTTATAATTCTAATTATAAGATTTTAACAACTATTTTGATAATTACTTCGTAAAAAAGTTTTAATTATATTTTACATAAAACAATATTAACTTATTTATTATCACTTATATGAGTAGTAATTATATTTTAGATAAAACAATATTAGTTTAATTATTATGAGTATACTCTCTAATACATGCGGCCATAAACCATTCCCTGAAGTCTCCAACCCAATAAGCGGTAATTTTTTCTCATTCCTTATCATTGAACAATTGAAATTAGAATTTTAACATTTTTTTTATAAAAGTGATGAAAATGTTTATATTTTAAACTGGATAAACCATAAACAAGGCTTGAATAAAGCGTATACCTCATTACACAATGCAACATGCTCCCGTTCACGTGGTGCACACATTGCACAAACATCTTCATATTTTTGTAAAGAATGCCACATTGTCTATATATTTTCTTCTTTAATGATATAATAACACACAGTTGGAAATGGTTATAAGAAATGGAGGGAAATGGTGATCTTTCAAACTAATTTTCTATTCGGAATGGGAGATCCCTATAGAACGAGGAGAACTTTCTATAGCTATTTCCACTAAATCAAACGAATTCATGTTGAACATGACATTTATATCGAATTTACTATAGAATTACGGTTTTTTTTCTGGGTGATCAATCACGTAAAGGGTGACCAAGGGTTCTTAGGAATGTAGCATTGAAATCTGAACATAGTTAATAGATTTAAAAAATAGAGTGATCGAATTTACTATAGAATTACGGTTTTTTTTCTGGGTGATCAATCACGTAAAGGGTGACCAAGGGTTCTTAGGAATGTAGCATTGAAATCTGAACATCGTCAATAGATTTAAAAAATAGAGTGACAGAGGTATAATAATGGTGATAAACTGCCCAAAGTTAGAACAACTCAAACAAGAACAACTGATAAGCCACCACAATCAGGAGTAGTAGTAGCTATTGCGTCAAATCAAACCATAGCATATATTAGTATTCCCTGTTCAGTGGTTTTACAAGTTTGGATATGTTTAATTAATTACTTGATATACATTTATGGAATCATATTTTTTTGTCAAAGATACATTTCTATAATGCATAGATAAATCCTAGATGTTTTTTAAAATACAAAAACATGTAGAAAAAATAGCACTTAAAATATCTTGAATTTCAAATTCCACCAATGCTAAACCCATAATCCTATACAATTATTTTCCCACATAACCAATGTATCTAATACAATATTGTCAATAATGATTCATGCTATACTACCATCCAATTTAGTTCCTACTATACCTTCAATATTGTATCCTCTTTGGAGAAATTATTTTAAACATAACCAATGTGTCTAATACAATATTGTCAATAATGATTCATGCCATACTACCATCCAATTTTAGTTCTTACTATACCTTCAATATTGTATCCTCTTTCGAGAAATTATTTTAAATATTGAGAGCCTCCACGATATTAGAATGGGTTTACATAATTAATTTGCGTACAATTTTACTCAATAGATAAAACATCTGAAACCCATTGCAATAAAAATTTGAAATGTCATCAAAAGTGCTCATTTCCCACTTTAAACATTCCTTATTAACCATAACTGAGATACACCAATATACAAAATGATAGAACTAAGAATGATAACCACTACTTCAAATTGTTATAAGAGTTGTATTCAATCTTAAGCTCCACACATAAAGGCAAGTCATCAAAAAATAATTTATTTAATCTTCCCATTCTTTAAAAAGATTGTAGGTATATACTAATTTCTTTATATATCATAGTATAGTATAGCCTTTGTGTAATATCTCAAAACTCTTGTAAATTATTTTTAGTTTTCTTTGTGTAGGGTAAATTTCAATAGTAAATATTCACAGTATCTCAATTAGTATCATGAGGCATTGATGTTGCTCATAGAAGATAAAAAGGCTGTGACATTGTAAGAGGAAAGTAAAACAATTTTACATGGAAATTAAATGCCATGGGTTGAGCGCAACAAAATATTTAACCTTTAAAATTAGCCATACTCAAGTAGAGTATGGGGAATTGTTTAACAACCCAAGAAGTGGGAAAAGAGGAAGATAGAAGGTATGAGGTATGAACTCTTGTGAAAACTTATTTAGGAAAAGAAAAAGAAACCAGGCATATTGTTATGAGCACTCAAAGGTATCGAGGTGTTAGGAATGACCAAGAATTTTTCCTTCACAAAATCAGTTAAGGGGTGGAAACTAAGAAAATCATTAGTTGGCCTATACTTGGGACGTTTGTGGACATATCCTAGTTGATTTCCAAGTCAGCAATGTTTTCTATAATGGATAAGTTATCTATCTCTTCCTACAAAGTTTGTGATGTAGGCACAACCTTGTAACATCCCCTTCAGGCAATCCGATGATCGAGAAGAGACATTAACCAAATTCGGTCTCTCAAATTTCACCGCCAATGCCATAATACAAATTTCAATGTATAAAATGTGTGTAGAAACCTAAAATAACCATACAAAGCATAATTGAACTCTATCTACACACATCTAGCATGCAAATACAAGCATAAACATGATATCCATTATATAAAACCATTTCAGATTCAAATGCATGCGAATATTTTTCTTTATCCAATGCAAATCCAAGAAACTGACTATGCCAAAGCGATTTTCCACCCAAGCATAGGCACGTTGTCTAGCATATGCACCTGCTGCTGGGAGGCCACCCCCAAGATAGGCTATGAGGCCACCAGGAAGAAGGAAACACCTATAGGTATCTCTCTCTCATTCCACAACCCATTCTGCTCTCTATGCTTATCCAAATTCTCATACAATATGGGTCTCACTCATCCCTCACATCCTTGGCTTCCACAATACCTACCCCACAAAACACCCTTCTTGGCTCAGGCATCCCCTTCACTGATCCACATTTCTCTTGGGAGATCCATCTTGCCATGTGCATCTAGTGTTGGTTGTGGAGCCTAATCTTCCAGTCTCATAGATGATATTGGCTCAGCCGTGCACCCCGGAGGATTGTAGACTCATTTTGCATTTTTTGGGGTTCGGGGGAAACGCCGCCTGAGTCATGGGGGTGCGAGGGTGGAGCCTCCACGAACGGGGGTAGTGCCCCCAAGAAAAAATTTTGGGCTATTTTCGCCAGCTGTTTACGGGCCCATGGTTTTGGGTATCCCGTGGTATTTTCCCATTGTATTTTCCCTATAAAATAAAGACATTGTAATATGGATAGGGTTCAGGTATTAGGTTTTATGCATTGTAAAGATGTCTGAGATCATGAAGAGAGACTCTGAGACAGTGAAGAGGAAGTGCAGCGGTTGTGTTGCAGGTTGTATCCCTTCACTTTGTTGGATGGTATAATAATAAGGATTGGAAACTTTAGTGTGGACATTGCCCATGTTGGGTGAACCACGATACATCTGTGTCTCTCTTGTAATGTGTATGTGTGATTATATTTTCATTTCTATTTATTGTTATTGCTCTGCGATCTTGTTTTTCTAACAATTGGTATCAGAGCCGAAGGTCTATTTGGCAGATAAACACGTAGGAAGCTAGGGTTTCTGGTTTGAGTGGGAGCAATGGCAAAAGAAGGAAAGTTTAAGGTCAAGAAGTTTAACAGCCAAAACTTCCAGTTATTGAAGATGCAAATGGAGGACTATCTATACCAGAAGGATCTGTTCCTACCGTTGGGAGGAAGAGCAAAGCGGCCGGCAGCTATGAAGGACGAAGAATGGGAGGTTCTTGACAGAAAGGCACTGAGAACAATACGGTTGTCCCTGGCTTCGTTGATGGCTTTCAATATCTAAAAAGAAACGGCAATGAAGGGTTTAATGAGTACACTGGGTAAGCTGTATGAAAAACCCTCAGCCTCCAATAAGGTATTTCTAATGAAGCATTTATTTAATATGAAGATGTCTGAAGGTGGATCTGTTACTGATGATTTAAATGAGTTTAATACGGTTACAAATCAACTAAGTTCTGTAAGTGTGAACTTTGATGATGAGGTTAGGGATCTTTTAATCTTGTGTTCATTGCCAGAAAGCTAGAATAGCTTGGTCATGGCTGTAAGTAACTCTATCTCTGGTTCAAACAGCTTGAAATTTGATGATGTTATTGGTGTTATTCTTAGCGAGGAAATGCGAAGAAAAAGTACAGGTGAGACATCAGGTAATGCGTTAACCATGGAGAGCAGGGGAATACAAAAGGAGAGAGGAAAGAGCCAAGGTAATCATGGCAAGTCTAAAACGGGCATATCCAATTCCAGAATGAGAAAAATAGAGTGCTAGAACTGTGGAAAGAAAGGACATCTGAAGAAAGACTACAGATCTCTAAAGAAGAAAGGAGATGCACAGCAGGAAACTACCTAGGAAGCAAATGTAGCAGGTGATGTGTTACAAGATGCTTTTATACTTTCATTAGATAATACTAGTGATTATTGGGTAGTAGATTCAGGGGCTTCATGTCATGCTACACCCCATAGGAAATATTTTCATGATTATGTTCTAGGCGATTTTGGACATGTTTTATTGGGTGATGATGAGCCATGTAAAATTGTTGGAATGGGTAAGGTATAGATAAAATTTAAGAATGGAATTGATTGGATGTTGAAAGATGTTAGGCATATTCTTGCTATGAAAAGAAATCTGATCTCAACAGGGTAGTTGGGAGATGGTGGCTGTCTATCTACATTTGGAGAAAAGTGGTGGAAGATCACTAAAGGATCAATGGTGATAGAAAAATGAGACAGGGTAGGTATGTTGTATTTATGTCCTCATAATACTGACCATTCTATCTCTTTAGCTTCCACATGAACAAATACAACATTGTGGCATCATAGGCTTGGCCACATGAGTGAGAAGGGGATGAAGATTCTCCACTCAAGGAAGTTGCTGCCAGATTTGAAGCAAGTAAGTTTGGAATTCTGTGAGAACTGTGTTTATGGAAAACATAAGAGAGTCATATTTCTCAGGGTTGGGAAACAGAAGAAGAATGAAAAGTTAGAGCTTGTGCATACAGATGTATGGGGATCGGCTCAGGTACAATCTCTTGGTGGCTCTCATTATTATGTTACATTTATTGATGATGCAACTAGGAAAACTCGGGTTTATTGCATTCTACAGAAATCTGATGTGTTTGCAACTTTTAAGAAGTGGAAAGCTTTGGTTGAGAATGAGATAGGAAAAAGGTTGAAGTGTCTCTCATATGACAATGGAGGTGAGTACTACGGCAAAGAGTTTGATAATTACTATTCATACCATGGGATTCATACAGAGAAGACAATCCCAATAACACCACAAGAAAATGGTGTGTCAGAAAGGATGAATAGAATGATCATGGAGCGTGCTAGGTGTATGAGATTGCATGCAGGGTTGCCCTTACAGTTTTGGGCAGGTGCTGTAAATACTACTGTTTATTTAATAAACAGAGGGCCTTCAAGTGCTTTGGATGGTGGTATTCCAGAGGAGGCATGGACAGGTAAAAAGGTAAACTACTCATTTCTGAGAACATGTGGTTGTGAATCATTTGTCCATATTGATAAAGAAAATAGAACAAAGCTTGAAGCTAAATCCAAGAAATGTAGCTTTATTGGATATGGGGTTGATGATTTTGGTTATCATTTATGGGATTATGGAAATCACAAAATCATTAGAAGTAGAGATGTCATATTCAATGAAAAGGTCATGTATAAAGATCAGTTGCAGGGAAAGAAACAATAAAAGGAAAACACAAAGTACACGGTACTTGATGAAATTGAAGAAAATGAAGTTCCAAAGGTTCTAGAAAATCAAGAACAGCAGCAAGTACCTGAAACTCCTGCAAGTGTAAGAAGATCTACCAGGTTAAGTAGACTCCTTGAATGATACTCTCCTTTGATGTATTATTTATTGATGACTGATGCTGGTGAACTAGAATGTTATGAAGAAGTAATGCAGGTAGAAACTTGGAAGAAGTGGGAGCAAGGCATGAATGAGGAGATGGACTCATTGGTAGGAAACTAGACTTGGGATTTGGTTTAGTTTCCTGCTGGTAAAAGAGCATTGTAGAACAAATGGATTTACAGGTTGAAGGAAGAAGAAGGAGGTAAGAAGTGGTATAAGGCCCGACTTTTTGTAAAGGTGTTTGCACAGAAGAAACGTATAGATTTTGATGAATTATTTTCTCCTGTTGTTAAGATGACTTCAATTAGGACTATCTTAAGTCTAGTGGCAATAGAAGATTTGCATCTTGAAAAGTTAGATGTAAAAGCAGCCTTTCTCCATGGGGATTTGGAGGAAGAGATATATATGCAGCAACCATAAGGGTATGAGGTCAAAGGTAAGGAGAACTTGGTATGCAGGTTGAAAAAGAGCTTGTATGGCTTGATGCAAGCTCCAAGGCAGTGGTATTTAAAATTTGACAGGTTTATGACAGAACAAGGTTATGAAGTTATATTATCTTATTATTGGGTCTAACATGCAGGATATAAATTTACTCAAAAGGAAGTTAGCTAATTCATTTGCGATGAAGGATTTGGGTGCTGCAAAGCAAATCCTTGGTATGAGAATAACAAGAGACAGGAAAAATCGCAAATTGACATTGTCTCATGGTGAGTACATACAAAAGGTGTTGGAGAGGTTCAGAATGCAGAATGCAAAACCAGTTAGTACACCTTTGGCCATCCATTTCAGTCTAAGTAAGGAAATGTATCCCAAGACACAGGAAGAGATAGATTACATGTCTAAGATTCCCTATCAATCAGCAGTTGGCAGATTGATGTATGCCATGGTGTGTACAAGACCTGATATTGCACATGTAGTGGGAGTTGTGAGCAGATATATGAACAATCCAAGTAAAGAGCATTGGAAGGCAGTACAGTAGATTCTTAGGTATTTGAAAGGTACTACCACTCAGGAATTATATTTTGGAGGTTCAGACACTGTTCTACAGGGATATGTTGATGCAGATATGACAACTGACAAGGATAGCAGAAGGAGCACCACAGGGTATGTGTTTACTCTAGGTGGAACAATAGTAAGCTGGATTTTGAAACTGCAGAAGGTTGTTGCACTTTCAACAACGGAAGTAGAGTATGTTGATATTACAGAGGATAGTAAAGAGATGATTTGGTTGCAGAGGTTTATGGAGGAAGTGGGTAAGAAGCAGAAGGATAACAGATTGTATAGTGACATCCATAGTGCCATTCATCTTGCAAAGAAATCAACATTCCATTCCAGGACTAAACATATACAACTCAAGTACCATTTCATATGCTCTGTTCTAGAAGATGAACTATTGAAGCTGGAAAAGATACATACTAGCCAGAATCCTGCAGACATGTTCAGAAAGGTAGTGACCAGAGAGAAAATGAGTTTGTCACCTACCCAATTTTTTAGAATAATTATTTTCTACTATTATCCTTTTTGCAAAAATACTTTGTTTTAAATTATAATTACAAGTTTGTAATTATGACCAAGTAAGTCAAAAATGAATGTAATGACTTATTATTATTATTTAATAAATAAAAATGGGAGACAAACACTCAAGAAAGCTGTTACAAGAGTGTCCACTGGCCCACTAGGAGGAATGGAAGCTGCTGGAAGTGGGACAGATGGCATCATTTGCACTCTACCATTAGTTGTTGGTATGGAACAACCCCCCCTAATTTTGTGGCACTTCCCCCTTTAGGTGGAGGGAGGTGAGCAGGTAGCTCACTAATGACCAATTAATTACAAAAGACCTAAGCATCCTATAAAGGGAAATTCGAATTGAGCAGGAAGCTCTTACAATGTTTTCTGCAGAAACATTCCTCATGCTCATCAAATGATGGCTGAGAGATTAGAATAGCGGAGGTTGTGGAGAGTGCAAGTATAAGTCTGCAAATGTTATGAGAAGGACAGACCAGAGGTGCTGGTGCTGTTCCCATTGATTACTAAGCCTGTAAGGCTAGATATATATATTTTCTTGTTGTTGCAAGTAGAAGTCCTAAGCTGTAGAACCTTCTTCCTCCTAGTGGATCAGTGGATAGGCTCGGGGGTCCTAAGGCAGACATCTTGGCTGCTTGGGAGCAGGTTGGGTGGAACAGGTTTCTTGAGTAATTTGTTCCTCCCATCACACTCAGGTTATATTATTTTGTGTTTTATTTTTCAATCATATGAATGCTCTCAGAAATGGCTTAGTATTGTTATTTAATAATCAATAGTAGAAAACGTCAGATCCTAATTAATTTAGATTTGTTGAACTGATAAAATGACTCCTCTGCATTTTCCCCCATGCGTGGAGTTGCCTCGTACTCCAGTACAGAGAGGTAGAATTAAATCTGCCCAGTTAAAAGTGAAACCTAGCATGCATCTAAATATCTAAACCAAATACCACTCATGCACAAACCTATGTTTATCATGCATCTTATATTTTAGCAGCTCTAGATTAGATCCTTGCATGCAATGTTTTTACTGTTCAAATCTGTATGCTGAACTACCTACCAGAAACTAGTCATAGTAATAGGTTCTTTTCTTATTTCTGAAGGTGAACATTGTGTTAACAACTAAGGTTACTAATCTTTAATAATTTCTTCAAAGAAAATAACTCAATGCATTCTGTTTAACCATATTCCCACTTTACTATTTTCTTGTGGTTTTTAGAATCTGATCGACCTTATAGAAAATATTGTCTTCACTATATTATCTTGTATAGAAAGAAGTCCAAAATTGGACGAATACAAGAACATATAGAATAGAAAAACTATTATATTCAGAAGCATTCAAATTAACTGACGAATGCACTGTCATTTTCTCTTTTTCTGGATTATCAATTGCATGTGATAGAATTTACATCACAAAATACCAAGTTATTAAAAGCAAGGACAAACATAGAATTATTGAATTGACAAATTAAATTACAGTATCTCTACACCCAAACTGGGGTTAACATGTTCTCATTACATTATTATTTATAAACATTTGACAGCTACAAAATCAAGTGTTTTCATTACCATAGACAATCTAACTGTAGAATCAAGAGTTAATATTCTTGTTCCTTTAAAACATCATTATAGACAAGCAGATTTCATTCACATCGACAGGCTAGGGTTTAGCATTATCATAGTTGTATTCAAACAAAACCAATACCCTTTCATTATCGGCTTATAGCCACTGTTTTATTAAAACAACTTAGACATTTCCTTCATTCCTTGGATCATAGTTCAAGAATGAGGAGATCAAAACACCATACGTAGACATGAAAACCCTGAATATCTTAAACAGGCTTTTAGATACAGATACAAAAACGAGAAGTTCAAATCACCAAACATAGCCATTAAACATTAGATAACTATCATTTCCATTTAAATTAGCAGTGGTTGGACCCTACGGTTGCCACATTCTTTTTCCGAAGGTTCCATTCGAAATCCCATGCTATTTACACACACTACTAATGCCGAAGCAAAATTGCAGTCAATGTATCTCCTTTTTTTTCATCAACCCAGAAGTACCAAAACGATAGACATAAAACATAAAGCTGTAAGACTCTTGCAAACACGAGGGTTCAACCCTACCAAACTCGTCGAGCCCAAGAATGGCCGACCATATATTTTAAAACATTTACATCATCTACTCTATCAACAAAACTTAAAACTGTAAGTTTCCCAATTGCTGCAAGCGAGACAAAAGCCACTGCCGCGAAGGCATGCTACCAACGCTTGCTCATCAAGTCCGATTCCAGGAGAGCCACTAAGGAGGGATCGCTTTAGTTCTTTTCCCCATCAACTGTTCCAGCACCCTGTTGCTCGCCGAGGGTTACCTGCCAACAACCATACACTAAGTTAAGTATCGAATCATGAGGTAGTAATGCATGTAACAAAAGATAATTTGAAAACCCTTGTAGCATTATGATACCTGAGTCGTGACAGAGATTTGACGAAGCCAGCATCCATCCACTGTGAAGGATAAGCACTCAGTTCGAAGGCCACGATGAGGGATACCTCCCAAAAAACTCACAACTTCTTCAAGAACCCTAGACTTGCAAGTTACTGCAACGCCACAACAGAAGCACTCATCCCACCTGTATATTGCTACACAAATCGTTTCCAGACTTGGCTTCCACGGTTAACAATTACTCATAGACCAAAGGTTGCTACCGGTCTCAGGATCGAGCGCGAGGGAGGCTAGAAAAACATTGAAACCCTAAGTGCCTCTCGGCTGGTTGGCCTCACCTCCCAAACCCTACCACCGAACAATGACTAAGAACGTTAAAAGAATCCATAAGTTATGCTAGGGTTCAACTCATTCCAATACACAACGATCAATGCCAGAGACCCACTTTCATTAAGCCACGTTGGAGGGTGGAAAGAGTAGCATTAAATTGCTCATCTACCTCCCAAGCCATGAGGTGGCCATTTCTATTGACAGCAGGGTAGGAGGCCGTTACAACTCAGTTTCCAAACCTCATCAGTCGCCGAATCATCCATCACATTTTACATGTAACAATATCATTAACCCGGTGGCCAGACAATGTAATTGCAAAACCCAATCATTTAATACACCCTCGATTCGTACGCAAGCTTTTGCAGGGCCATCATTCCACCTGCCAATGCATACGAATCATCGTTAATGGCATCAACATATAAATATGATCAATGTATAACGATTACCAATAGCATATAATGAAGGTCTCATATGATTCCATATCATCAATTTTGAAACACATTCATAGCACATGAATATCCACCAAGGTCGTGAGCAATCATAGAGCTCTTAAAGCTTGTTCACACCATAAGTTATATCAACACACCGTTAAGGTATGGTTGCCACCCAAGGACCCATTGCATTCATTGCATGGTAGGGTATTAATGCTTAAAGCATCACCATTTTAATCGCCCGTGTAATAGAGACAAGAATCACCTTATCACTCATTCCATAGTATGTTTAGGACCATGTGCCCTTGTCCTAAACTTGTCACCATCAAAATTTATAAAATAATTACTTAACAGCCGCAAGTCATTTATGGAATGACCATACGTAAAGTCGTCAACACTTAACGGAAACATTCATAACAAACATTCCTTGAGATAGACGTTATCTGCAGTCTTTGAGATAGACAGGTTCATCTTACAGAATTGGAAGGAGACCATACCTGTAACATTGGAATTCATATGCAGTTTTTATTGATAACATGGTTATTAAACCCTCTGAGTTATTATCTCTATCTCTTACCTGTGAATCTGCGCATGGATGACGAGTACAATGCTTTAGCTAAATAGCTAAGTAAGCCTCGGGGCACTTCATGGGACCCCTTGCATCATCATCCAGAAAAATTAAACTATCAGCACCTCTCAAGAATAATAATGTTTTCTTAATGCATCTGAATTTTCAATCATTCCAGCATTTAAATAAGAACATAATCATTAATTGGATTTCATGACACCATCAGAAGACAAAAAGACACAGCCATTAAATTGTTCCTACCAAGCGACACATTTAGTGATTGCTGCTTATTCAATATTATCATTTCCGCTTTTTACAATATTAGCTTTTTATGGCGATTTAAATTTTTTTAAATTTTTATGAAAATATCGGGATGTTATCTTGAATATTGTAACTTCCAAGAATATTATATTTGTATATTATTATTTCGGAGATGTTTCATCCCTCCGAGGTGACTCTATCATGTATCCGGAGATGTTTATTCCTCCGATGGTTTGTTGTAACTAGGATTATTACATCTACCATGTGGGGGTCGGCCCTGGGTTTATATTTTAGGGGTTATTAGACATCTTCAGGAGAGGTCGGCCCGATTAGGTATTTTTGGTCAATCGGGAACTAGTATAAATAGAGGAGGAGAGCTCCTCATTTGACACACTTCCACAACTCAGAAAGTAGCACACTTGTGTCTGGGAGGTCTGCATGTGAGGTAGAGAAGAAGGAAAAGTCTTGCAGCACATCTTGTATTTTGGTTGATCATCTTATTGAGGAAAGCTTTGTTGGGTTTTCTACCCCATGAGGGTTTCCCAGGGTAAATTCTGTGTCTATCTTGTGATTATGTTTCTTTTAGTGATCTTGCTAGTTTATTTGGTTTAAAATTAACATGGTATCAGAGCTAGCCTGAATAGAACATATTTCACAAGGTGAAATCATATTTCTCTCTCTCTCCCAAAATTAGGGTTTATTCAAAAGTTAGTATTTTCGGATTCTGGTTGCATGGATGAATAGCCCTTCTAAAGATCTATCTTTTGAGCCTTGGATCGAGGTTTTTGGTTGGGTAGAACTCCGGGAAAGTCAAACCCTAGTTTTACCAAAAGTGCGATAAACTAGAAATTCTGTTGCAGATCTGGAAAACTGAAAAGTTAAAGTTTTCGGGTAAGTACTACTCTATCTCTTATCTCTTGGACTCCCCCAAGAGAATATGGCTCCAAACACTAAGCTTGAAGACAAGCTAGAAGGTATAGAGAATTTCCAGGCATGGAAATACAGAATTGGTCTCATTCTTGAAGAAAATGATCTTGCTCATTATATCAAGGATGAAGTTGCAGAACCTGAAGGAGATGAAGCCAAAGAGAAGCATAGGAAGGATTTGATTAGGGCAAAGAGAATCATAGCTGATTCTATTAAAGACCACTTGATTACCCAAGTGGCATCCAAGAAGACTCCAAAGGAAATGTATGATTCCCTAGGAAGAATGAATGAAGGAAAGAACATCAATAGGAAGATGAGCCTAACAACTCAGTTGAAGAGTACCAAGATGCACAAAGGAGAATCCATTCAAGACTACTTCTCAAGGGTCTCCCAAATCAAGGAGCAACTAGATGCAATTGGTGATACTCTTGATGAAGATGAACTTGTAATGACAGCTCTAAATGGTCTCACTAGACCTTGGGAGTCATTTATACAAACTATGTTTGCCAGAAAAGAAAGTATGAAGTTTGATGTAGTTTGGGAGGATTGTGTACAAGAAGAGGCTAGGGTTGCAAACAAAGAAGCCTTGCTCAAAGAAGATGACCAAGCCTTGGCCACCCACACCAAGAGAAGAAGGAATCAATCCTACTCGAAAAGGAATAGTCACAAGGAGTCTCATTCTCCACTTAGATTTCAAAAGAAAAGAGGATCTAATCAAAGAAGAGATTACTCCCCATTCTAATGTTTTGCTTGTCACAAAATAGGACACATTGCTAGAGATTGTCCCCTAAAGAAGAAAAAGGGCTCTCATTACAAAAGACATCAAGCACATCTTGCAGAAGATGATAGTGAAGAAGAAGTGGAAGAGGAAGAAAGGCCTCACAATAAAAGACCTAGAAAAGAAGAAGAAGAAGAAAGGACCCTCTTCAAGAGAAGATCTAGGAGAAATGAAGAAGAAGATGCAGAAGAATATGTTCTATTCTCCACACTATCTGGATCTATAACTCCTGGAGAAGATACATGGCTTATTGATAGTGGTGCTTCAAAACACATGAAAGGTCAGAAAAAGACTCTCTCAAGTCTTGAAGGAAAGACCTCTCCACAAAAGGTATCTCTAGGAGATAACTATCAATATCCCATCAAAGGAATTGGTGAAGCAAGCTACAAGCTTGATTCTGGTACCTCCATGAAAATGAAAGAAATATTGTATGTACCAGGATTGAAGAAGAACTTGTTATCTATCCCAGCATTGGATAAGAAAGGCTATAGGGTTGCATTCATTGATGGACAAGTATTAATGTGGTCCAAAGGAAAATCTATCAAGGATGCAATTATCATTGGCGAAGAAGAAGGAGGTTTGTGCAAGCTTAAGGGCCATCCAGAAGCTGCACTTGTACATGAAACCATTAGCCCAAGTGAGCTATGGCATAGGAGACTTGCTCACATTAACTACAAGGCACTACCTTATGTAAGCAAGGTAGTTATAGGTTTGCAAGATTTAAAAATTGATCATGATGGCACATGCAAGGGATGTGCAAAAGGGAAGAATATCAAGAACCCGTTTCTTAGGAGTGAAACAAAGACTAAAAGTACCTTGGAGTTAATACACTTTGATGTATGTGGAACAATGCCTTCCACATATTTGAGTGGATATGAATACTATGTTACATTCATTGATGACTATTCAAGGAAAACTTGGATATTCTTTCTAAAAGGTAAGAATGAAGTCTTTGGAAAATTCAAGGAGTTCAAGGCCTTCATAGAAAATCTCTCAGAAAAGAAAATCAAGATTCTCAGAACAGATAATGGTGGAGAATATACTTCAAAGGAATTTGAAGACTTTTGTAGAGAAGCTGGAATCAAGAGGGAACTAACCACTCCCTACAATCCCCAACAAAATGGGGTTGCTGAGAGAAAGAATAGAACTATCATGGAAGCTCTAAAGACTATGATACATGATCAAGATCTTCCCATGTATCTATGGGTTGAAGCAGCCATGACAGCTGTCTATGTACAAAATAGACTTTCTCATAGTGCTCTTGAATTTAAGACTCCAGAAGAAGTGTTCACAGGAAAGAAGCCTGAGGTAAGTCATCTCAAAATATTTCGAAAAGATAACCAAGTTGGGTCGCTCTGGTAAGAAATGAATATTTGTTGGATATTGTGAAACATCCAAAGCTTTCAGAATTTACATACCTGGTTTTCATCATATGGAGATAAGTAGAGATGTAACATTTGATGAAGAAGCAGCTATCAAGAAATCTAGAAAGTGTCAACTTGAAGAAGTCTATGAAGAAGATACACCTCCTAGAGTCACAAAAGTTGTTCCCATCCCTGAAGATGATACACCGGAAGACCATGATATGATAGAACCTCAAGAACCCCCCATTACAAATCTATATAGAAAAAGAAAACCAGCATGGGCTAGAGACATTATTCAAGGAGCTGAAAAATATGGAGCTCCTGAAGGTTCCACTAGAGAAAGGAAGAAACCCAAGTTAGTATCCAACTATGTGGCCTTAATGTGTGATCTTGTGGATCATCAGCCCACCAGCTATGAGGAGGCAACTCAGAAGAAAGAGTGGGTATAAGCTATGATAGAAGAGTACCAGTCAATAATGAAGAATGATGTTTGGGATATAGTTCCCAAACCAAAGGATATAAGTGTGGTTTCTTCCAAATGGATATTCAAGATAAAACATGCTGCATATGGTAGCATTGAAAAATATAAGGGAAGATTTGTAGCCAGAGGATTCTCTCAAAAGGAGGGAATAGACTATGAAGAAACATTTGCACCAGTGGCTAGGTACATATCAACTAGAACTATCATGGCACTTGCATCTATGATGAAGTGGAAATTACACCAGATGGATGTTAAAACAGCCTTCCTGAATGGTGTCATTGAAGAAGAAGTGTACATAGAACAACCTCAAGGATTTGAGGTTAAAGATAAAAGAACACATGTATGCAAGCTGAAAAAGGATTTGTATGGATTGAAGCAAGCTCCCAAAGCTTGGTACGGAAGGATTGACAGTTTCTTAACAAGCATGGGATTTACCAAGAGTAATGCTGATCCAAATATTTATCTCAAAGTTATGGATGATGAACCTGTTATATTACTATTGTATGTATATGATCTATTTCTAACAGGAAATGAGAATCAAATTATCGAATGCAAGAAGAAGCTTTCTTCAGAATTTGAGATGAAGGATCTCGGATTAATGCACTAATTCTTAGGTCTAGAAGTATGGCAAGAACCAAAAGGAATCTTTCTAATTGAAGGTAAGTATGCTGTGGAGATTTTGAAAAGATTTGATATGTTGGAGTGTAAAGCCATGGCCACTCCCATTGACTCCAACTTGAAGCTATTAGTTAATGACTCATTTGAATTAGTGGATATAACTCTATATAGACAAATCATTGGGTCATTGATGTATTTAACAAATACCAGACCAGATATATGCTTTGATGTAAATACCCTGAGTCAATATATAGTAGAACCAAGGAAGGTTGACCTAATAGCTGCAAAGCATGTAATGAGGTATCTAAAAGGTACATTAGATTTTGGTATTTACTACCTTAGAAATCATGAACTCAGATTACATGGTTACTCAGATTCCGATTGGGCAGGAAGTGTTTCAGACAGGAAGAGTACATCAGGTGGATGTTATGGACTTGGATTTGCCATGATCTTTTGGTTCAGCAAGAAAAAATCCAGTGTCGCTCTCAGTACCGCGGAAGCAGAATATATAGCTGCCTACTCTGCCAGTTGTGAAACAATATGGCTTCGGAAACTATTATCTGGAGTGTTTGACTTAGAATTGGATCCCACTGTGATCATGCGTGACAATCAAAGCTGTATCAAGATGATTGAAAATCCAATGTTCCATGATAAGTCAAAACACATAGAGATCCGATATTTCTACATACAAGATATGGTGCAAAGAGGCGCTATTAAGCTCGAGTATGTGAGCACTGAAGAACAAATTGCTGATATATTGACCAAACCTCTGTCTCGGGTGAAATTTGAATACTTTTGAGACAAGCTTGGTGTGGTTCAAAAGGACCCTCCTCGAAAGGGGGAGTAGTGTAGTCACTGATGATGAGATTGCCTCATCGGCAGCAAGGTCGATGATGTGGATACTTGTTTACTACACTTGGATACTTAGATTATTTAGATTTAGGACTCTTAGAATACTTATTTTTACTGGTTTTTATTTTGATGATATATGTATTGGTGAGGATACATGCTTTTGATGATATATGTATTGGTGAGGATACATGCCTTTGATGATAGATGTATTGATGAGGATACATATTTTATTGATCTATTAATGAGGATACATGTTTTGTTGATTTATTGATGAGGATACATGTTTATATCTATATTGATAAGGATACATGTGGGGATTGTATCGTCGCCGGACTTCGGTCCCTTGAATTGATCCGTAGACATATGGTCTCTGAGAATGAAGTCTTTAGTGGATAGGTGGGGATTGTATCGTCCTAGGACTTTGGTCCCTTGAATTGATCCGTAGACGTATGGTCTTCGAGAATGAAGTCCTTAGTCGACAAGTGGGGATTGTATCATTCCTGGACTTCGGTCCCTGAATTGATCCGTAGACGTATGGTATCCGAGAAGTGGTCCCTAGCGGATGAGAGGGGATTGTATCATCCTCGGACTTCAGTCCCTGAATTGATCCGTAGATGTATGGTCTGAGAGAAATGGTCCTTCGTGGATGAGAGGGGATTGTATCCTCCACGGACTTCGGTCTCTGAATTGATCCGTAGACGTATGGTCTCCGAGAAGTGGTCCCTAGTGGATGAGAGGGGATTGTATCATCCCCGGACTTCAGTACCTGAATTGATCCGTAGACGTATGGTCTCCGAGAAGTGGTCCCTAGTGGACGAGAGGGGATTGTATCGTCCCTGGCCTTTGGTCCCTGAATTGATCCGTAGACATACGTCTCCGAGAAAGTGGTCCTTAGATTTTGTCTAAGTTGACGAGTGGATTGTATCGTCCCTAGACATGTTATGGTGTCTTAAATGGATCATGTTTTGCATGGTATGTGATGATCGTGTGATGATGATGCTGATGATCGTGTGATGACGATGCTGATGATCGTGATGATCATGTTATGATGATGTTGATGATCGTATGACAATGATGATGTTGATGTTCCAGTAACTGGTTAAGTTACTGATGATGATGTATTAAAGAAAGCTTTCGATGATATACAGATGTATCATGTGTTATGTAGTCAATGACTCCTTGCTCCTGCAGATGTTGTTATAATATCCTTATCGTTAAGTGGGAGTGTTGAATATTGTAACTTCTAAGAATATTATATTTGTATATTATTATTCCAGCGATGTTTCATCCCTCGGAGGTGACTCTATCATGTATCCGGAGATGTTTATTCCTCCGATGGTTTGTGGTAACTAGGGTTATTAGACCCACCATGTGGGGGTCGGCCCTGGGTTTATATTTTAGGGGTTATTAGACTTCTCCAGGAGAGGTCGGCCCCATTAGGGATTTTTGGTCAGTCGGGAACTAGTATAAATAGAGGAGCAGAGCTCCTCATTTGACACAATTCCTCAACTCAGAAAGTAGCGCACTTGTGTCTGGGAGGTCTACATGTGAGGTAGAGAAGAAGAACAAGTCTTGGAGCACATCTTGTATTCTGGTTGATCATCTTATTGAGGAAAGCTTTGTTGGGTTTTCTACCCCATGAGGGTTTCCCAGGGTAAATTCTGTGTCTATCTTGTGATTATGTTTCTTTCAGTGCTCTTGATAGCTTATTTGGTTTAAACTTAACATGTTACATGTGGTATCAATGCTCATGTTCTAACTCTAGGCCTAAAGACGGTCCAAGAAACACGCAAAAAAAAATAAAAAAAATAAATAACATAAAATTTTCTTTGATTTACAGATATGGAAGGATCAGCTGAACACATAAGGGGCAGATTTCCACCAACAACACAAGTATGGAACAACAATTCCAGGGCAATCGGGGTAATGATTCGTCAGAATTATTCCGTGCTTTTCATGAATTAAAAGCAGATATCTAGTCAGTAAAACAAGACAATGAAAGAATCCCGAGGACACAGGAGGAGTTGAAGCAAGCACTGTTTGACCAATATCCAAAATATGAACAGAACCTGGAACATACTTCTGAAACTAAGGAGCTATCCTAGGAAGGCAAGAACAAACAAACAGAAACAACTGAAGAAAACAACAACTCAATGTCATCAAGAGCTTCCAAACATCCACGTAAAAAGAAGCATAACTACTCTAGTGACAATAGTGAATGAGACTGTAATCCAAAAAGAAAAAGGAATAAACATTATGAACATATATCTGGTGAATTCAAGAAAATCGAACCCCCAAATTTCAACGGCAAGACAGAAAAAGGAGAGACAGCGGAAGCATGGTTGTCCGACATGAAAAAGTATTTTCAGATCTACGACTACTCGGAGTCTTTAAAGGTGAAGATGGAAATTTATAATTTGACTAGGAAGGAAGATATTTGGTGGCAAGACCTTAAAAGGGTAAAAGGTATAAAAGACCGAGATGTGAGTTGGAGTACTTTTAAAAGACACTTCAAGAAGAAATTCTTATCTGAATAGTATTATGAAGAAAAATCCAAAGAATTTTATGATCTGAAACTGGGAACGATGAATATGAAAGAATTGAACAACAAATTTTTAAGTCTGCTAAGATATGTGCCATATATGGTGGAAGAAAAACCGAAGGTCCAGAGTTACATAAGTTTTCTACCTTTCCACTTCAAGGACATGATAGAGTACGATAACCCTAAGACCCTAGAGGAAGCCATGATGAAAGCCACTTTTTCCTTTGACCAGAATAAGAAAAGAGAAGGGGTACCTAGCTGGAAAAACCCAATACCCAGTAACTTTGAATAGAAAAAGAAGAATTTTATATATGGTGGCAATTCCAGTTTTCAGAAGAGAAATTTTTAGAATCAAAAATTTCAACAGAACATAAATAATCAGCAGCAGAAATTTACAGCACCCAGAAATGTCCCCAATGTTGCCAGGACCAATGAACAAAAGCCACCTATAAAATGATTTGAGTGCCAAGGGCCCCATTATGCCTCAGACTGTCCCCTCAAGAAACGGGCGTCCAACCATATTCACTCCATACAGTCTGAAGCTACTATAGGATATGTGGCAAGAGAAGTACCCAGAATTAGTGCAGCATTAGAAAACCACCCAATTTCTATTTTAATTGACCCCGGTGCCAGTCTAAGTTATATATCACCAGTTGTTGTAGAAAGACTTGATTTGAAAATAGAGAAATTCGATAAATTCTAGTTAGTTAGATTAGCGACAGGAACAAAAAGGAAGGTTTCTGATTTTGTGCAAAATTGTGCTTTATCTATGAATCAACTAGCAACGCTGGTTAAGCTAAATGTTCTGCCATTAGGGTCATATGACATCCTAATTGGTATGGATTGGTTAGAATCCCATCGGGTCATTCTGAATTGTTATGAAAAAAGCTTCATTTTCCTGGATGATGAAGGAAAGACAGAAGAGGTAAAAGGCATCCCTAGAAAAACATCCGTTCGACAGATTTAAGCCATGCAAGTAAAAAGGGCAATCAGAAAAGGGTGTCAGATGTTTGTTGTGAATGCGGTGCATGATGAGATAAGTACTAAGGAGGACAAGCTGAAAATGGAAGACATACCTGTCTTGCAGGATTTCCAAGATATTTTTCCTGAAGAGATCCCAGATTTACCTCCCAAAAGGGACCTGGATTTTACTATTGAATTAATACCTGGTGCTGTACCAAGTTCTAAATCTCCATACTGGATGAATATACTGGAGCTGAATGAGTTAAAATCTCAGCTGAAGGAGCTAATCGATAAAAATTATATAAGGCCCAGCGTGTCCCCTTGGGGAGCACCAGTCATTTTTGTTAAGAAGAAGGATGGTACCCTAAGACTTTGTATAAATTATCGTCAACTGAATAAAATGACGATCAAGAATAGGTACCCACTGCCCCGCATTGACGATATTTTTTACCAGCTACGCGGAGCAACATTGTTCTCGAAGATCGATTTACGATCAGGATATCATCAGGTTCGAGTGAAGGATGAAGACATTTTCAATACAGCCTTTAGAACTCGTTATGGACACTATGAGTTCTTTGTCATGTCGTTTGTATTAACTAATGCACCTGCTGTATTTATGTGCTTAATGAACAAAATTCTGCACAAGTACTTAGATAAGTTTGCAGTTGTGTTTATCAATGTCATTTTGTTATATTCTAAGAACAAGGAAGAGCATGATGAACATCTACGTATCATTCTGCAAGCTCTGAGGGAGCACCAATTGTATCCAAAATTCAGCAAATGTGATTTTTACAAAGACAAGATTCAGTACTTGAGACACATAATCTCTGAGGAAGGGATTTTAGTTGACCCCGCCAAGATAAAGGCCATTAATGAATGGCCGGTTCCTAAAGATGCGATAGATGTGCGATCGTTTATGGGAATCACTGGTTATTATAGAAAATTCATTGAAGGGTTTTCCAGGATCGCAAACCCCATAACGTCGCTGCAGAAAAAGGGAAAGAAGTTTGTCTGGGACCAAAAGTGTGCGGACAGTTTTGCAAAGTTAAAAGAATTATTGACTTCAGCACCTATTTTGAGGATTCAGATCCTAATAAAGATTTTGTAGTATGCAAAGATGCGTGCAATGATGGACTGGGAGGAGTCCTAATGCAGGGGGGACATGCTGTAGCATACGAATCAAGAAAACTGAAAATACACGAGAAGAACTATTCCACCTACGACATAGAATTGCTAGCAGTGATTCATGCCTTAAAAATGTAGCATCACCACCTTATCGGTAGAAAATTTACCTTGATGATAGATAATATGGGGCTGAAATATTTGTTAGATCAAACAAATTTGAATGCCAGGCAAGCCAGATGGCTAAATTTTCTGAGTGAGTATGATTTTGAAATTCAGCACATTAAGGGGAAGGAGAATAAAGTGGCCGACGCATTAAGTCATAATGCAAGGATACATTTTGTTTCAACCATCAGCACATATACAACAGATTTGGAGGAACAGATTTTTGAAGGAATTAAGGAGGATGAGGAATACAGAAAATTACAGGAAAGGACAGCAGAAAACAACTCTGAAAATTCTGTAACAGATTTCAGTTTGAAGGAAAATGGCTTACTGCTGTTCAAAAATAGATTGTACATACCAAACATACCAACAGTAAAGATTCTGATTTTGGATGAGATGCACAAAAGCCACTATTCTTGCCACCCAGGTTACCAGAAAATGATCACAATGCTAAGGAAGGAGTACTACTGGCCCAGGATGAAGGACGAAGTAGCGGAGTATATAGCTAAGTGTTTTGACTGTCAAAGAGTGAAGGTGGAACATCAGCATCCTACTGGATTGCTGCAGCCTTTGCCGATACCCAGCTAGAAATGGGAAGTGATAAGTATAGATTTCATCACTGGGTTACCAAAGAATAAAAAATAGCACGACTCCATCATGGTGGTAGTAGACAAACATAGCAAGGAAGCCCATTTTATCCCTGTCAAAACTACCCATAAAGCCCTTGATATCGCAAAATTTTTTATGAGGTAGGTTTTCCAACTACATGGCATACCCAAGGTAATAGTTTCAGACCGAGATTCGAAGTTCACAGGCAATTTTTGGAGGTCTTTGTTCAAGGGGTTAAACACCACCTTAAATTTCAGCACTGCGTTCCATCCGCAAACAGACGGACAGACTGAAAGAGTGAACCAGATATTGGAAGATATGCTCAGAATGTATGTTAAGGATCAACTTGGTAAGTTGGAAGACTACTTTCATTTAGAAGAGTTTGCGTATAATAATCACTACCATGCTTCAGCTAAACTTATCCCATTTGAGATCCTTTACGGAATAAAGTGTAACACACCGGTGTCATGGAGTGATCCGGTTAGCAGGGTCACCTTAGGGCCCGAATTGTTGCAAGAATTAGAACTAATCATGAAGCAGGTACAAGGGAATCTTAAAGCTGCCAAGGATAGACAAAAAAGCCAAGTAGACCTTAAAAGAACTCATAGAGAGTGCCAGGTTGGTGAACATGTTTTCCTTAAGGTAAGGCCGAAAAAGAGTTCCTTAAAATTGGGAAGCTGTGCCAAACTGGCACCTAGGTATTGTGGTCCTTTTGAAATCTTGTCTAGGGTTGGACCTGTGGCATATCAATTATCCCTACCTTCAAACCTCAAATTCCATAATGGTTTTCACATTTCATTTTTAAAGAAATATGTGCATGATCCTACTCATGTTGTAAATTGGAATAATGTTCAGGTGGAACAAGGCGGCGATTTTCTGGTGGAACCGGACTGTATTCTCGCAAGGAAAGAAACTCTACTCTAGAACCACATTGTTAGCCAAGTGAAATTGCAATGGAAGCACTATAGCCTAGCAGAGGCTAGCTGAGAGTTGGAGAGTAGTATGCGGGCTGCATACCCAACTCTGTTCCAGGAACACTCAAGGAGTGAATAAAGAAACATCGAGGACGATGTTGAGGCTTAAGGGGGGGTGTATGTCACCTACCCAATTTTTTAGAATAATTATTTTCTACTATTATCCTTTTTTCAAAAATACTTTGTGTTAAATTATAATTACAAGTTTGTAATTATGACCAAGTAGGTCAAAAATGAATGTAATGAATCATTATTATTATTTAATAAATAAAAATGGGAGACAAACACTCAAGAAAGCTGTTACAAGAGTGTCCACTGGCCCACTAGGAGGAATGGAAGCTGCTAGAAGGATTGGGATAGATGGCAGCATTTGCACTCTACCATTAGCTGTTGGTATGGGACAACCCCCCCCTAATTTTGTGGCATTTCCCCCTCCAGGTGGAGGGAGCTGAGCAGGTAGTTCACTAATGACCAGTTAATTACAAAAGGCCTAAGCAGCCTATAAAGGGCAATTCGAATTGAGTAGGGAGCTCTTACAATGTTTTCTGCAGAAACATTACTCATGCTCATCAGGTGATGGCTGAGAGATTCGAATAGGGGAGGCTATGGAGAGTGCAAGTATAAGTCTGCAAATGTTATGACAAGGATAGACCAGAGGTGTTGGTGCTGATCCCATTGATTACTAAGCCTGCAAGGCTGGATATATATATTTTCTTGCTGCTACAAGTAGAAGTCCTAAGCTGCAGAACCTTCTTCCTCCTGGTGGATCAGTGGATAGGCTCGGGGGTCCTAAGGCAGACATCTTGGCTGCTTGGGGGCAGGTTGGGTGTAACAGGTTTCTTGAGTGATTTGTTCCTGCCATCACACTCAGGTTCTATTATTTTGTGTTTTCTTTTTCAATCATATGAATGCTCTCAGAAAATGGCTTAGTATTGTTATTTAATAATCAACAGTAGAAAATATCAGATCCTAATTAATTTAGATTTGCTGAATTGATAAAATGACTCCTCTGCATTTTTCCCCATGCATGGAGCTACATTGTACTCCAGTACAGAGAGGTAGCATTAAATCTGCCCAGTTAAAAGTGAAACCTAACATGCATCTAAATATCTAAACCAAAGACCACCCATGCACAGACCTATGTTTATCATGCATCTTATATTTTAGCAGTTGTAGATTAGATCCTTGCATGCAATGCTTTTATTGTTCAAATCTGTATGCTGAACTACCTACCAGAAACTAGTCATAGTAATAAATTCTTTTCTTAGTTTTGAAGGTGAACATTGTGTTAACAACTAAGGTTACTGATATTTAATAATTTCTTCAAAGAAAATAACACCATGCATTCTATTTAACCATATCCCCACTTTCCTATTTTCTTATGGTTTTTAGAATCTGATCGACCTTATAGAAAATATTGTCTTCACTATATTATCTTGTATAGAAAGAAAGAAAGATGTTGTCTTAACTTATCCCTTCATCAGAAGTCCAAAATTGGATGAATACAAGAACATATAGAATAGAAAAACTGTTATATTAATAAGCAATCAAATTAATTGACGAATGCACTGTCATTTTCTCTTTTTCTGGATTATCAATTGCATGTGATAGAATTTACATCACAGAACACCAAGTTATTAAAAGCAAGGACAAACATAGCATTATTGAATTGACAGATTAAATTACAGTATCTCTACACCCAAACTGGGGTTAACATGTTCTCATTACATTATTATTTATAAACATTTGACAGCTACAAAATCAAGGGTTTTCATTACCATAGACAATCTAACTGTAGAATCAAGAGTTAATATTCTTGATCCTTTAAAACATCATTATAGACAAGTAGATTTCATTCACATCGATAGGGTAGGGTTTAGCATTATCATAGTTGTATTCAAACAAAACCAATAACCTTTTATTATTGGATTATAGCCACTGTTTAATTAAAAAAACTTAGACATGCCCTTCGTTCCTTGGATCAGAGTTCAAGAATGAGGAGATCAAAACACCATACGTAGACATGAAAACGCTGAATATCTTAAACATGATTTTAGATACAGATACAAAAACAAGAAGTTCAAATCACCAAACATATCCATTAAACCTTAGATAACTATCGTTTCCATTTAAATTATCAGTGGTTGCACCCTACGGTCGCCACATTCTTTTTCCGAAGGTTCCAATCGAAATTCCATGCCATTTACACACACTACTAATGCTAAAGCAAAATTACAGTCAATGTATCTCCTTTTTTTTCATCAACCCAGAAGTACCAAAACGATATACATAAAAACGTAAAGTTGCAAGACTCTTGCAAACACGAGGGTTCAACCATACCAAACTCGTCGAACCCCGGAATGCCCGACCATATATTGTAAAACATTTACATCACCTACTCTATCAACAAAACTTAAAACTGTAAGTTTCCCAATTGCTGCAGGCGAGACAAAAGCCACTGCCGCGAAGGCATGCTACCAACATTTGCTCATCTAGTCCAATTCTAGCAGAACCACTAAGGAGGGATACCACCGAAGATGACCGGTGGGATCGCTTTAGTTCTTTTCCCCATCAATTGTTCCGGCACCCTATTGCTCGCCGAGGGTTACCTGCCAACAACCATACACTAAGTTAAGTATCGGATCATGAGGTAGTAATGCATGCAACAAAAGAAAATTTGAAAACCCTTGTAGCGTTAGGATACCTGAGTCGTGACAGAGATTTGACGAAGCTAGCATCCATCCACTGTGAAGGATAAGCACTTAGTTCAAAGGCCACGATGGGGGATACCTCCCGAAAAACTCACAACTTCTTCAAAAACCCCAGACTTGCAAGCTACTGCAACGCCACAACATAAGAACTCATCCCACCTGTAGGTTGCTACACAAATCGTTTCCATACTTGGCTTCCACGGATAACAATTACTCACAGACCAAAGGTTGCTGCCGGTCTCAGTATCGAGCCCAAGGGAGGCTAGAAAAACATTGAAACCCTAAGTGCCTCTCGGCCGGTTGGCCTCACCTCCCAAACCCTACCACCGAACAATGACCAAGAACGTTACAAGAATCCATAAGTTACGCTAGGGTTCAGATCATCCCAATACACAAAAATCAACGGCGGAGTTCCACTTTCATTAAGACATGTTGGAGGGTTGCAGGAGTAGCATTAAATTGCTCATCTACCTCCCAAGCCACGAGGTGGCCATTTCTGTTGACAACAGAGCAGGAGGCTGTTACAACTCAGTTTCCAAACCGCATCACTCGCCGAATCATCCATCAAAATTTACACGTAACAATATCATTAACTCGGTGGCCATGCAATGTAATTGCAAAACGCAATCATTTAATACACCCTCGATTCGTACGCAGGATTTTGCAGGGCCATCATTCCACCTGCCAATCCATATGAATCATCGTTAATAGCATCAACATATAAATATTATCAATGTATAACGATTACCGATAGCATATAACGAAGGTCTCATATGATTCCATATCATCAATTTCAAAACACACTCATAGCACATGAATATCCACCAAGGTCGCGAGCAATCATACAGCATGGATTGACTTAGCCCAGCACATAAAGTCTATTATAAAGTTCACCATAGGGATCATTGTAGAGCTCTTAAATCTTGTTCACACCATAAGTTATATCAACAAACCGTTAGCATATGGTTGCCACCCAAGAACCCATCGCATTCATTGCATGGTAGGGTATTAATGCTTAAAGCACCACCATTTTAATTGCTCCGGTAATAGAGACCAGAATCACCTTATCACTCATTCCATAGTATGCTTAGGACCATGTGCCCTTCTCCTAAACCTATCACCTTCAAAATTTATAAAAGAATTACTTAACAGCCGCAAGTCATTTATGGAATGACCATACGTAAAGTCGTCAACACTTAATGAAAAAATTCATAACAAACACGCCTTGAGATAGATGTTATCTGCAGTCTTTGAGATAGACAGGTTCATCTTACAGAATTGGAAGGAGACCATACCTGTAGCATCGTAATTCATACGCAGTTTTTATTGATAACACAGTTATTAAACCCTTTGAGTTATTATCGCTATCTCTTACCTGCGAATCTGCGCACGGAGGACGACTACAATGCTTTAGCTGAATAGCTAAGTAAGCCTCGAGGCACCTCGTGGGACCCCTTTCATCATCATCCAGAAAAATTAAACTGTCAGCACCTGTCGAGAATAATTATGTTTCCTAATGCATCCCAATTTTCAATCATTCCAACATTTAAATAAGAACATAATCATTAATTGGATTTCATGACGCCATCAGAAGACAAAAAGACACAACCATTAAATTGTTTCTACCAAGCGACACATTTTTTAATTGCTGCTTATTGAATATTATTACTTCCGCTTTTTACAATATTAGCTTTTTATGGCGATTTAAATTTTTTTAAATTTTTATGAAAATATCGGGATGTTACAGAGTTCTTGCTCGGTTTCAGTTGGCCTTCTAGCATGAAGGTGAATAGGAGAAATTTGCCATGTCCAAGTCCAGCAGCGGTGGAGTTGCTATGATTAGTCTCCAAGTGGGAGATTGTTGGTTGTGGAGCCAGATCTTCCAGTCTCATAGATGATATTGGCTCGGACGTGCACCCCGGAGGACTCTACACTCATTTTGAATTTTTTGGGGTTCGGGGGCAGCGCCCTCGAAAAATGGGGTTTGGGGGCAACGCCCGTGAGAAAAATATTTGGGGTTGTTTTCGCCAACTGTTTACGGGCCCATGGTTTTGGGTATCCCGTGGTGTTTTCCCATTATATTTTCCCTATAAAAGAAAGACATTGTAATACGGCTAGGGTTGAGGTATTAGGTTTTATGCATTGTAAAGATCTCTGACATCATGAAGACAGACTATGAGACAGTGAAGAGGAAGTGCAGCGGTTGTGCTGCAGGTTGTATTGCTTCACTTTGTTGGATGGTATAATAATAAGGACTCAAAAATTCAGTGTGGACGTAGCCCAAGTTGGGTGAACCACGATATATCTGTGTCTCTCTTGTAATTTGTACGTGTGATTATATTTTCATTTCTGTTTATTGTTATTGCTCTGCGATCCTGTTTTTCTAACATCTAGTGTGTGCATAGAATAAGTCTAATATGATATGTGCTAATATAGAACCACCTGTAGCTTCAATTCGTGGCTTCTAAAGCACCTATGAATAGAGGAATTCAATGGGTAAGTTTCCTAGCTTGCCCAACCTCTCTACTCACCTACAAACATCAATTTTTCACTTCCAAATCTGCAACATGGACTCCAAATTCGAATTTGTGGGTTAAACATAGTCTGGTAAGTACAACAATGGAGAGCTCTTCCTAGTGTAGATCTACATGTAAGAAAGAGGGTTGACTCCAGGGGATATGAGAAAATGGTGAAAGGCACCTAACATAGCTTTTGACAGTAGAAGAAATGACTCCTGGCATATACAGACTGACTTTTTCCATGAAAAAATGTCACAAAAGTGTAGTCATCCCCATGCTTCAATAATTGCATGGGGTGAATTTTCCCACCAACCTCACACATGTATTCAATAATTGGAAAATAGTCAAAAAGGAGATAATGAGCTTATTCAAAGCACATGACAGAATTTGGGTGAGTTATAAGGTTGACACTTCGGAGCAAGGGTTTAGTCTCCAAAGACCCCTTTCCTCATCCCATCTAGTGGAATCATACCCCCTTTGGTGCTCTTTACACAACCATTCTTGGAAAATTTTATTATTTATGCACATAATATTTACATATATTCTAAATCAGCATAACAAGACAACCACACAGTCCAAATAAAATATATACATCATACATGCCTAGCCATTCACTAGTTGGGCCTTGGCCTTGAGCTCCGCACTCGGAATCTGCACTAGCATATTTACATCATTTAAATAAGTTTGGTTAGACACATTCCAAGTAAAAACTAGAGGTATTACAAACCACATCAGTGGCCACAGATCAGAATGTACAACAAAAGTGACTTTAGACACGCAAAAATAAACAGAGATAATCACAAGGACACCAATAATGTATTTTTATTAATTTTTGAATTCAAATTACACATGATTTCTAACAATTAGGATGAAATCCCCTATGTTGGACACTCAATCAATTTTTGTTCAGTTACAGTTAGCGACTGTCTCTCTCATAATCTACCTCTACGGCTACACTTTAACACTGGCTAGAAAAACCTCTTCCACTAGGAAACACTCTAAATTTATAGCATCCTTCTCTACCTTAGATTCCCACTTCATGGCTGGTGCAAGCCTTTGAATGCTTCTCTGTTCCATCTCATTCGCATTCCATTCCTTAATTGTAATCTTCTTGGTGTACCATGCTATCTGGTGCCTTCAACAACCACCATTACTATTGTATTCAATGCTAGAGGTATCCCTAAAAAAATATTCATTTTTTTGCACTTCATATCTTTCAATCGGTTTTCACCTCGAACAAATCCAATCAATGTCTTAATTACAAAAATTATCGAATTCACTTCCACTGTTTAATTCTCCTATTTTGTTTTTGCTCAGAGTCAGATTCAACCCTAAGTCTTTTTTTCTTCCAATCGATTGACTCTTGACAGTTTCTCATTTCCCATTGGCATGATGTTGCATCAATCTATCCAACTGTCTGGTCTTCAATTGAACACATTCCTATAGCATCGACCATTTCCTTTAGCCTCGTATAACTCTTCAGTTATTTCCTATTTTAATCCTCATCTTCTTTTCTAACTCTATGCGTTTCAATGAATTTTCATTGACAACTTCTCTCTCGGTCATATCTCCGACCTTTTTTTCCTCTAGGTTGACCCCAATCCTGACCCCTTCTTCTGCTTCCAATCGGTCTACTTTGAATACTTTAATTAAGCAACTTCGTTGGCTTTATCTGTCGTCAATCCTTGCGACCTTCTGGTATTCGATTGACTAGGATGTTGTTGATCCATTCCCCATTTGAGAAATTAATTTAAATATTAACAGCCTCTAAAGGTATTAGAATGGGTTTACATAGTTAATTTACATATAATTTTATTTTTGTGAAATTCTTAAAAATGTTGTTCATTGAGAATAGCATAAAGTAATAAAAAAGTGCTTGTTTCCCACCTTAAAAATCTCTTATTAACATGTCAGATACACAAATCTACAAAACTACTTCAAATTGTTATACAAATCGTATTACAATCTTAAACTCCATAGATAATAGAAGCAAGTCATCCAAAAATAATTTCCTTCTATTGAATATTTTCCCATTTATTAAAAAGATTGTAAAAATATACTAATTTATTTATATATCATAGTATAGTATAGTATAAGCTTTGTGTAATATCTCAAAACTCTTGTAAATTATTTTTAGTTTTATGTTCTTATGTTAAAGTTTAATAGTAAATATTGATAATCTCTAAATTAGTGTCATGAGACATTAATGCTCCTCACACAACATAAAAGGGTCGTGACATTGTAAGAGGAAGGTCAAACAATTTTATCGTGTTGGAATTTAAATGCCATGTCTTGATCTCAACAAAAGATTGAACCTTTAAAATTAGCCATATTACTCCACTTAATAAGGGGGGTTGGTTAATGACTAAAGAAGACAAAAATGAGGAAGATAGAAGGTGTGAGGTATGAATTCCGGTGAAAATTTAATTAGCAAAAGAAAAACAAAGCAAGCATATTGTTATGAGCACCCAAAGGCACTGAGGTGTTAGGTACAACTGATAATTTTTCCTTGACGGAATGAGATTGATGGTGGAAACTAAGAGAATCATTAGTTGGCCTATAGTAAGGAGGTTTTTGGACCTATCCCACGTGATTTCCAAGTATGCAAAGTTTTCTATAATGGATACATTATCTATCCCTTCCTATTTTAGAGTTAGTCTTTATTGGTGACCATGTTTTGGATAAGTTGGAAGAAGTTGCATTCCAAGGAAGACAATTAGAAGCAACTACGTTCTGATTCAATTAGAAGTAGTTGTGCACTGATTCAGTTAGAAGCAGTTGGGCACCAAGCAAATCAGTTAGAGATTGTGCGCCTCCAACTAGTTTTGGAACCTAAGACTACTATATAAAGGCATATTTTATAAAGGGTTGGGATCAGTTAGTTAATGAGTTCTGTTTGACACATTCTGAAACGTTTTTTGAAATATTGTTAGTCAGTTAGTTTATGAGATTTATGTTTTGAGATAATGTATCGTTATAGTGCTATGGGTTTTAATCTCCATTACGCTATGTTTTTCTTGATGCAGTGATGGTATTGATGAAATACCATTAATCTATTGAGATGAAATGGTAGAAATGGATTGTACCCAATTATGAATAGTAATATAATGCAACTATTGTCTCAGATTTTCCTTGCATACTTTCTGGATGATTGAATTTATGATGAATGTTTAGTAGTTTAGAATATGAATTCTAGCTTATTAGTGATTTACATGCACGATTAAGTAAATAAATGGATGAATTAATGGTGATAATTAACCCATCTTATCTTACGCATTCTTGATTCAGGTCTCTCTGTAATTTACTCGATGTGTCTCTATTGAGACCTTATCCTACGAGTAGGGTATTGAAAATCCCAATGTCTATAGGGGTTTTGTTGGTACTGCAAGTTGAATCATGGGTCTGACAATCCACCAGCCAAGAAAATGGTTCCATTGATGGGACCTAACAAGGATTGTGAAGGGTGAATGAATAAATAAGGTGGAATCCCACTAAAGTTGAGATCGAAGAATGGTTGCAAATCTAGGAGGATGAGTTCATGTGAAAAGAGACTAGAGGAATCTAGATTGCACCCCAGTGTTGGAAACACAAGTATCTTTATTCATATTTTCATGAAATTTTCTTCTATGAGTTTCTTGTTTTGTTATTTGAATGGACAAAGAGGCAGTTTGAGATCAATAACATTTGGAGAGAACCTTGGCCAATAGTTTGGACCGAGGAAAGGATAGAAGAACTAAAATATCTAGATAATAAGTGGTCCGGGGCTATCAATTTCTAATTCTTGCACGTGAAAGAAGGTTATATCATAGAATTTTCTATAGGATGCAGGGAATCGTATAGCAGCGCATAAGACAAATTTGACGAGGGCCTAAGAAAGTGATTCTTGGCACATATTGTGTTGTGGGTAAATATGTTCTTTATTAAGAAGGGGGTAATGACAATGAACCCTAATACCATATACATGTAAAACCGTGCGTTGTGGGTGTGGGGTATGAAGCATTGGGAGAATAGATAGATGTAGAGATGGATCGAAAAGAGAAGCGACTCCAAAGGGAGAAAAAGACATGCAAGAAGAGTTGAAATAAAATAGGTAGTTAAAATAAATAAAAGAGAGAAGAAGCCGACGAGGAAAGATAGTGTGAGCTGGAGAGGAAAAAAGAACACCAGAGATGGGAATGCATGATGAGAGTGTGTAGAAGGGTCCTATGTGCCGGAAGGGTTTGCAAAGTTTGGGAAAGAAGAGTGCTAAAGAGATTAGAGATTCCCAAAAAGGTGAAGAATGGAAGTAAGTCAGAGCTCCAATGATGATTGAGTTATCACCCACCCAAAGTAGAGTGAAGGAAAGAACCTAGAGGATGTAGAAGAAGAGGAAGTGTAGACTAGTGGAGGCACTTGTATGATTGAGAAGAGACTATGCAGTCAGATTTGAGTTGTCATGGATTTGAGTATTGTCAGAAGAAACACATCGAGAAGGAATCAATGCTTCATAACATTCCCCCAATGCCCATTATCCAATCAATAAGGCTAGTTATTACTTGGTTTTTCGCGGGAAGCAAGTCTCGAAGAAAAAGTAGAAGTAGAGGTTAGATGGCTAGAAACTAGTTATACCTTGGAGACTAATCTAGATACATAGAGTTCAATATGTAGTATTAATTCACCACTTGTGAATATAAGTAGTGGTTCACCCGTACCTACAAGAATAACTACCACATCAGATTATACCTTGAGTTTTCTTGTGTTTCATGGGATAGAGAAAGATGATGCAAAACAACATTGGATTACCTATGAGGTGATATGTTCAATGAAGAACATCATAGATGAGGCTTCAAAGGTTGCACAGCTATAGACCACATTTAGAGATAGGGTATTTAAATGGTACATGAAGTATAAGAGCACTTTCGCTACAAGCCAAACTCGACCACTAGAAACTATTAAAGTAGATCTTATGAAAGAGTTTCAAAAGCCAAATTTTTAGTTGCAATGCATTACTGAGATTAAGGAGATTAAGCACAGAGTTGGTGAGTATGTCTAGGATTACGACCAATGATTCAATATTTTTTTTGACTCGCTGATTTTCTAGATCCAAGATGTGAAGCACCAAGAATGGTTTATTATGGGTCTTCTACCCCATATTCGAGTTCCACTAACAAAGAATAAGGTGATTACTCATTCAAAGGCCATGGAAATAACAATAAGGTTAGAATCGACTCCTAGAGGGGAGGCATCACCAAGAATGCAATAGGTGCAGACAGAGCTTGCTGCACTAAAGACCCAATTAGAGCAATTTTCTACTAGTAAGGCTATCAAAGAGAATATATGGTGTATCTTTTATAGAATAGAAGGCCATCAAAAGGATGAATTTCAAACACTAAAGAACTACATGGGTAATAGCTTACCTAACCCATTTTTTGGCAGCATCCGAAACTGAGTGGTGCGAGATGTATCAAAGTTGGGGTAACGTACCTCCCAATTGCCCGACATTACAAAAAGGCCTATTTAGTTTAAATGATTTTAATGAAAAATGTATTTTAAAGGTAAATTGATTTTAATTAAGGTGTTGTTTTCTATTCTCGATTGGTTTGCAAACAGCCAGGTAGCTATGAATTTGTGAATTAGTAAGGCAGGCAGACCACGGTTAGGCCAGCTGTGAATTTGCAGGGAAAGCATGTCGTGGAGGGTTAAAGAAGCGTTGGTGTAGATTAGAAAGAGTAGATGATATTTGTTATTATGTTTTATAGCCGCAGGGCTCCATGTGGTGAAGCTGCAGTTAAATTCCAAAACGGCAGCTAAGTTGTGCATTCATGTCAGGAATCTTCGTACTCCAAATGTTGATCATGTGAAGGGAGTTAACATGTTGCGATGGATCATAAATTGGATTCCAAAGAACCCGTGACTACACGCTATATAAACAAACAGACCTCACCTCTCACTACACGCTATATAAACAGACCTCACTCGTCCTCTTGCTATCAACGCTATACTGTCTTACAAACATGAGGGCGTCCAACGCATTGCTTTTGATTCTGTGCTTTTGCTTCATACTACTCTTGTCGAATGCAGAGGCCCATCGTCGCAGTAATCTTAATATTGGGGTTGGGGTTGGGGTTGGGGTCTGTATACGACGTACTAGAGGCGCTCCCCGCAGTGGTTGTCTCCGCGCTTCTGCTGTACGAGAAACTGAAAAGGCTGCTGTCAGCGCATCTACGGTAGGAGAAAGTGAAAATGCGGGTGCCACCATGGTTGAAAATCATCACATCTTAGAACCTTAGAATGTATAGTAGAGTGTTGCATGGTTTAATGGATTTTCTGCTTTTCGCTTGCACCCTTAACATTGGAATTCGGAGATTCAATAATGCTGCCATTTCCATTTTCGCAGTGATCTACATCCTTCGACCTTCATGGAAAATGTTCTGGCCGATCTCGTCTCCATATTCCGAACATCATTGCATTTCTATATAGTTTTGGAAATTATTGTATTCTATATGTGCCCTTATCAAAAGCATCACTTTTTCTTACGTCATTGTAAGTAGAAAGCCAGTAATGTTTCCTTTATATAATAAAATGGTTTGTTTATGGAATAATGATCCTTGATTTGATTTATCATATTATTATTTTTTAATTATTCTACGATTTTATGTTCATTTATGTTATATCTACCCAATTATTTAATTGAATTTTTATTTTCTTGTATGAATTTTCTAGGAATACATAATTTGTTTATTTTTAAATAATAATTAAATGTCTTAAATGAAATATTATATCACAATGGGATTGCTTCTTACATTACGAAGTTTTTACACATGTGACTTATCTTATGTTTTTATATAGTTTTGTGCTTTATCTTATGTTTTCTATATATTTTTGTTCTTTATCTTAAATTTGTTTTCTATATATTTTTGTTCTTTATCTTGTATAGTTTTGTGCTTTATCTTATGGTTTCTATATTTTTGTGCTTTATCTTATGTTTTCTATATATTTTTGTTCTTTATCTTAAATTATTGCCATGGTATGTAATTTTCTTTTATTAAAATCATCATTTACATATTATTTATATAGTTTTTTTTTATAAATGTGTTTTGATTTTTTTTTTATGGATATTTTTCATGATAAGATAATTGTTTGCAAAATATTTTTAATGTTAAGACCAAAATGAAGAATGTGCGATCACATTTTATGATCATTAATAAACATTCTTTAGCTTTGATTATATTTTATTATTAATGTCATTGTAGGAGGGAGAAATTAATGTAATTCCACACACAATTTAGAGTTACACAAATATTAACAAGGCTATTACACAATTTAAAGCTATCTATATAAGTGATGAAAATGTTTATATTTTAAACTGGATAAACCATAAACAAGGCTTGGATAAAGCGTATACCTCATTACACGATGCAACATGCTCCTGTGCACATGGCGCACGCATTGCATAAACGTCTTCATCTTTTTGAAAAGAATGCCACATTGTCTATATCTTTTCTTCTTTAATGATATAATAACACACAGTTGGAAATGGTTATGAGAAATGGAGGGAGATGGTGAGCTTTTAAACTAATTTTCTGTTCGGAATGGGAGATCCCTATACTTAGTTGGCCTATACTTGCAAGGTTTGTGGACATATCCTAGTTGATTTCCAAGTAGGAACAACCCTTTAACATCCCCTTCAGCTAATCGGATGATCGAGAGGGGACATTAACCAAATTCGGTCTCTCAAATTTCACCCCGAATGCCATAATACGAATTTCAATGTATAAAATGTGTGTAGAAACATAAATAACCATACAAAGCAGATTTAAACTCTATCTACACACATCTAGCATGCAAATACAAGCATAAACATGATAGCCATTATATAAAATCATTTCAGATTCAAATGCATGAGAATATTTTTCTTTATTCAATGTAGATCCAAGCAACTGACTATGCCAAAGCGATTTTCCACCCAAGCATAGGCACTCTATCTAGCATATACACTTTCTACTAAGAGGCCACCCCCAAGCAAGGCTATGAGGCCACCAGGAAGAAGGAAACACCTATAGGATTCTCTCTCTCATCCCACAACTCATTTTTCTCTCTATGCTTAACCAAATTCTCATACAATATGGGTCTCACTCACCCTCACAGCCTTGGCTTCCACAATACCTACCCCACAAAACACCCTTCTTGGCTTAGGCATCCCCTTCACTGATGAACAGTTCTCTTGGGAGATCCATCTTTCCATGTGCATCTAGTGTGTACATAGAAGAAGTCCAGTATGATATGTGTTACTATAGAACCACCTGTAGCTCCAATTTGTTGCTTCTCAAGCACCTATGAGTAGTGGAACTCAATGGGTAAGGTTCCTAGATTTCCCAACCTCTCTACTAACCTACAACCATCAATTTTTCACTTCCAAATGTGCAACATGGACTCCAAATTCGAATTTGTGGGTTAAACATATTTTGGTAAGTACAACAATGGAGAGCTCTTCCTAATGTATATTTGCATGTAAGAATGAGGGTTGACTCCAAGGGATATGAGAAAATTGTGAAAACGCACCTAACATAGATTCTAACATTAGAAGAAATGACTCCTAGCATATACAGACTGACTTCTGTCATGAAAAAAATGTCACAAAAGTGCAGTCAACCCCATGCTTCAATAATTGCATGGGGTGAATTTTCCCACCAACCTCACACATGTATTCAATAATTGGAAAATAGTCAAACAAGATATAATTGGCTTATTCAAAGCACATGACAGAATTTGGGTGAGTTCTAAGGTTGACACTTGGAAGAAAGGGTTTAGTGTCCCATCGACCCCTTTCCTCATCTCATCTAGTGGAATCATAGCCCCTTTGGTGCTCTTTACACAACCATTATTGGAAAATTTTATTATTTATGTGCATAATATTTACATATATTCTAAATAATCATAACAAGACAACCACACAGTCCAAATAAAATATATAAATCATACATGCCCATCCATTCACTAGTTGGGCCTTGGCCTTGAGCTTCGCACCACGAATCTATACTAGCATATTTACATCATTTAAATAATTTTGGTTAGACACATTCCAAGTAAAAACTAGAGGTATTACAAACCACCTCAGCAACAATAGATCAGAATGTAGAACAAAAGTGACTTTAGACACCCAAAAATAGACACAAATTACACGTGATTACTTATAGTTAGGGTGAAATCCCCTATGTTGGACACTCCATGAATTTTTGTTCAGTTTCAGTCGAAGATTGTCTCTCTCATAATCTACTTCTATGGCTACACTTGAACACTTACTAGAAAAACCTATTCCACTAGGAAACACTCTAAATTTATAGCATCCTTCTCTACCTTAGATTCCCACTACATGGCTTGTACAAGCCTTTGGATGCTTCTCTGTTCCATCTCATTCACATTCAATTCCTTTATTATAATATTCTTGGTGTACCATGCTATCTAGATCCTTCAACGACCACCATTACTGCTATATTCAATGCTAGAGCTATCCCTAAAAAAACATTCATTTTTTTGCACTTCATATCTTTCAATCGGTTTTCCTCTCCAACAAATGCCATAATTGTCTTAATTACCAAATATTATCGAATCCATTTCCTCTGTTTAATTCTCCTCTTTTGCTTCTACTCAGAGTCATATTAAACCCCGAGTCTTTTTTCCTTCCAATTGATTGGCTCCTCACAGATTCTCATTTCCCATTGGCATGATGTTGCATTGATCTATCCAGCTGTCTGGTCTTCAATTGACCACATTCAAATGGCATAGAACACTTTCTTTAGCTTCATCTAACTCTTCAGTTATTTCCTATTTTGATCATCATCTTCTTTTCTAACTATATGCGGTTCAACGAATTCTCATTGCCAACTTCTCTCTCGGTCATATCTCCAACCTTTTTCTCCTCTAGGTAGACCCCAAGCTTGACCCCTTCTTCCACTTCCAATCGGTCTACTTTGAATACTTTCATTAAGCATATTCGTTGGCTTAATCTATCATCAATCCTTCTGACCTCCTGGTATTTGATTGACTAGGTTGTTGTTGGCCCATTCCCCATTGGAGAAATTAATTTAAATATTAAGATCCTCTAAAGGTATCAGAATGGGTTTACATAGTTAATTTACATACAATTTTATTTCTGTAAAATTCTTAAAAATGTGGTTCATTGAGAATAGCCTAATGTAATAAAAAAGTGCTTGTTTCCCACCTTAAAAATCTCCTATTAGCAAGAAGTCAGATGCACAAATCTACAAAACTACATCAAATTGTTATACAAGTTGTATTACAATCTTAAACTCCATAGATAATAGAGGCTTGTCATCAAAAAATAATTTCTTTCCATCGTATATTGTTCCATTCTTTAAAAATATTGTATATATATATATATATACTAAACAACCATTACTTCAAATTGTTGTAAGAGTTGTATTGCAATATTAAACTCCATAGATAATAGAACCAAGTCATCCAAAAATAATTTCCTTCTATGGTATATTTTCCCATTTATTAGAAAGATTGTAAAAATATACTAATTTATTTATATATCATAGTATAGTATAGGCTTTGTGTAATATCTCAAAACTCTTGTAAATTATTTTTAGTTTTCTTTTCTTATGTTAAAGTTTAATATTAAATATTGATAATCTCTAAATAACTGTCATGAGACATTGATGCTCCTCACAGAAGATAAAATGATTGTGACATTGTAAGAGGAAGGTAAAACAATTTTATCGTGTTGAAATTTAAATGCCATGTATTGATCTCAACAAAAGATTGAACCTTTAAAATTAACCATATTACTCCACTTAATATGGGGGGTTGGTTAATGGCTGAAGAATAAAAAAGAGAAAGATAGAAGGTGTGAGGTATGAACTCCGGTGAAAATTTAATTAGCAAAAGAAAAACAAACCAAGCATACTGTTATGAGCACCCAAAGGCACTGAGGTGTTAGGTACGATTGATATGTTTTCCTTGAAGGAATGAGATTGACGGTGGAAACTAAGAGAATCATTAGTTGGCCTATAGTAAGGAGGTTTTTGGACCTATCCCACGTGATTTCCAAGTTTGCAAAGTTTTTTGTAATGGATAGATTATATATCCCTTCCTATAAAGTTTGATATAATGGATAAGTTATCTATCTCTTCTTGAAAGGTATTGGAATAAAATCCTATTTTAGAGTTAGTATTTATTGGTGGCCAATTTTTGGATCAGTTGGAAGAAGTTGCATTCCAAGGAAGACAATTACAAGCAACTATGTTATGATTCAATTAGAAGTAGTTGTGCAGCGATTCAGTTAGAAGCAGTTGGGAGCCAAGCAAATCAGTTAGAGATTGTGCGCCTCCAACTAGTTTTGTAACCTAAGCCTACTATATAAAGGCATATTTTATAAAGGGTTGGGATCAGTTAGTTAATGAGTTATGTTTGACACATTCTGAAATGTTTTCTAACATATTGTTAATCAGTCAGTTTATGAGATTGATGTTTTGAGATAATGTATCGTTATAGTGCTATGGTTTTTTTTCTCTATTATGCTATGATGTTCTTGATGCAGTGATGGTATTGATGAAATAACATTATTCTACTGAGATGAAATGGTAGAAATGGATTGTACCTAGTTATGAATAGTAATATAATGCAACTATTGTCTCATATTTTCCTTGCGTATTTTCTAGGTGATTAAATGTATGATGAATGTTTAGTAGTTTAGAATATGAATTGTAATACCCGTATTTTGGACTTTAATCCCCTATTATATTTCTGCTAAGTATTATTTCATTTTACTTAGGAGAATTTTGAAATCTGATAAAGTGGTTTCTATTGACTATGTGGACGAGCACATTAAAGAGGGAATCACAGTCCCCTAAGGGTTGGAGGGAATAATGCCACTTACTAATAAGAAGAAGAAATTATTATTGGAGACAATTGGAAAACCCTAAAGAAAAGAATTGAGAGATTAATGAATTAAAAGAATTCATAAAACGAGGAAATTTCCCCTAAGAGAATAAAAGGTGAAAAATCATGGAAACTCTCATTATTCACTATTCATGATTCATTATCACTATTCACAATCTCATGAGATGAACACCCAAGAGAAATGGGAATGGGAAAACATCAACCTAAGATAATGAATGCTGGTGAGGGAGGACATACTTGGTAGAACCAAACTAGTCCTGAAGCCAAGTGATTGAGGACAGATTTGGGAGGACCAAACTGACTTAGATCAAGAGGAATCATACAGTTTGGTATGAGATTGGCCATTTAATTGTGTGCAGGTAGGAGAACTACCCCAAGCTTACAGGAGTACTGCATTTAGCTGAATAGACTGTGATTTTGTGATTCTCTCAATGGATAAGGGTTAAAAGCCCCTGGAGCATCCTGGAGCTCAAGAGTACTAAGTTGGGTGTTGGGTTTCCCGCTGCCTTTGAAATATCCTGAATAACTTGGGGAATAAAAAGTTAAGGGTGAACTAAAATATACACTCCACCTGGGGGACTGTGAACTCAGCTTGAGGGTGACCTGAAAGCAAGGAGAACTTGCTAGTCAAAGGTTGGGAGGTTTGTGCTTGGTTCCACTGGTCACCAGAATTCATATAAGTATTTATATTCTGAACTTGCAGAGTATTTGTTTTGGAACAGTATTCGTACATGTTTCTGAATATCTCTTATTTACATTTGAATGATATATTCATTAGATCTTACAATATATGTATTGTTTTATGAATATTTTGAGCATGAATCTCAGCTAGACAACCAGATCTCTGTAATGAGTTTTACCTTATGAGTAGACTTTAAGATATGGAATATTTGTGTGATGGGATGGCTGTGAAAATACATACTTTCTATTTGCAGTAGCTATACATCATTATGCTCCCTATACTGTTTAAAATGTTTACAGTAACTAATACAAGACTGATATGAACCATGTGCTAACCTAGGGTTTGATGAGGCATGCTTCATATTGTAGGCTTTTACATTTAAATATATTCTAGTATTTAATAGAGGTCTGATGTATGGTACTGTAATGTTAAGAATAGAGAAGACATGTAAACCTAGAGGTTTAACTGCCTAGCCCTTATATTTTGATCAACTCTTTCATGTTAGAGTTTATTTCAGAAAAGAGAAACCTAGAGAATGCTAATGCTCATATCTCTTATATTTTGAGTTATTATATTGACAGAGTTCGATATTCTTAATCAATCTGGTCATAATCAACCTTATGAATCTACAGGGAATTTCTAGGCTAAATGTTTGAAGAATGAAATAAACTACATTCTGCTATATATTTTATGAGTTGAATCCATGTGTAAATCTCATGCTGAGTTAGAAGAATATCATTTATTCAAATAGCATGGTTATATCATTTTATTAATGTTCCTATGAATTCATTCACCTAGGGTGAAATGGGAATTATGGATAACCCGGATCGCTATAACATATGCTTCCATATAAAATGAATGGGATTTAAATGGATTAAGTGCAGAATGAAAACGATTCATATAAGCAAGGGTCTTAACCTTAGCGTGATTATTGTTGATGTATATGTAACTTCGGAATGTATTTCATATATATGTATATTGTATTCCTATAGAGATGTTATTTTTCCTCTATACGGAAGTGTCGTAACTTATACTTTATGGGTTAGTAGACCACCTTGATGGGGTCGGCTCTGTATAAGTCATGTGGGTTAAAGGGTAATTAGACCACCCTATTGGGGGCCAACCCTGTCAGCATTATGTTATGTGGTTAAGTTAATGCCAACCTAGTAAGGTTATTAGGAAAGTCAAGTTAGTGTATAAATAGAGTGTGGGATGCACTCTATTTGATCATTCACTTCTCACTTATACACTCATGGGAGATTGGTGCACTAGTGGAGAAGGAGAAGCTGCTTCTAGGAGGATTATCTCTTATGCTTGGGTTGTATCATTGGTTCATCTATCTCTGAGGAAGTTGTGGGGTTTTTCACCTTGTTGGTTTTCTTCGGTGAAACTCTGTGTCTCTTGTGTGCTTGCATTATTGTGTACATGATTGATATGATGTAGATATGTTGTACATGTTGTTCTCTCAGTTAAGATCCTATATAAGATTGAATTAATGCTCAAAAATTAACATGGTATCAGAGCTAGCCTGGAAGAAGGCATGATATGGCATCTATGACACTTGTTGCACTTGCGAGGCTAGGGCTTGATATAGAAAAAAATAGTCATCATAGCACTTTCACTATAAATACATTTCGGCGAGGTTTCAGGATCTGAAAATTTTATAGGTCGAAGATAAGATCCCCATGTACCTTGTGTCCGAAAAAGGGCCTCTAATTCGTTGTACTTTCATATTTATGTTCTGTACAATATAGGGTTTCTGTCTCTTCCAGATCTGAGTCATAAACAGGTGACCTAGGAAAAAAGGTCACAACTTGAGCTAGGAAGCTCCAAATGAAATTTTGTAAAACGTGGTAGGTAGGGAACGGACTGCAATTTCACAGGTATAATTTTCAGAGGCCGCAATTGAACCAGTTACACGTGGCACTCCATACACGTTCGCTCTCCTATTTTATCCTATAAATAGGTCACATTACGACACTTGGCATAACTCTCTCTTAGAGAATCCATTTGAGGTAGGACCTGTGGGGTTGGAAATATAACATGTTGGGATACAACAAGAAGAATTTTCAGACCCTGTAGATCTGAAATTTTGGATTTAAACCAGGAACAATCAGGTGCATATTTCTGTCAAAACAGAATTGGATTTTGAGCACCTTCATTCATGGCTTCAGGAATTTAGGGTTTTAGAGAAAGTTGGAATTTTCGTAATCGGAGACCACGGCTAGATGCTCCTCATAAAAATCAAAATTTAGAGACCAAGATCGAATTTTTTGGTTGGGAAGAAGGCTGGGCTTGATCAAACCCTAGTTCGGGACTTTGATGGGAAAGGTGGAAAATTAGGGATTCTGCAAAAATGGGAATTTTTTAAAACCATGACCATAGCTGGAAGCTCCTTGGAAAAATTGAAGTTTAGAGATTTGGATGAAACTATTTGGTTGGGTGAATCTCTGGGAAACTCAAACCCTAATTCAGGGTCATCCCTAGTGAATCTGGACGATTGAAAAACAAATTTGAGGGGTGAAACTTTGCAGTTTTCAAATTCTGAGTATACCAGGTTGATCAGCTCATCAAGGCGCATATTTCTATCCCTTCAGAAGTTTGAAGTTTTAGGGTTTCTATGACAAACCCTAATCGAGCTCCAGATCCAGTTTCTGCAATACAAGTGGATTGGGTTAATCCTAGAAGAGAATGGATTGGTCACCTGCATAAGTGGATTGGGTTAATCCTTGATCTGTTTTATCATATTATTCTTTTTTAATTATTGTACGTTTTCATTTTCATTTATGTTATATCTAACCAATTATTTAATTGAATTTCCATTTCCTTGCATGAATCTTCTAAGAATACATAATTTATTTATTTTTAAATAATAATTAAATGTCTTAAACAAAATATTATATCACAATTAGATTGCTTCTTACATTACTAAGTTTTTACACATGTGATTTATCTTATGTTTTTACATATTTTTGTGCTCTATTTTATGGGATTGCTTTTTACATTACTAAGTTTTTACACATGTGATTTATCTTATGTTTTTACATATTTTTGTGCTTTATTTTATGTTTCGTATATATTTTTGTTCTCTATCTTAAAGTATTAAGTATTGATATGGTATGTAATTTTCTTTTATTAAAATCATCATTTACATATTATTTATATAGTTTTTATTGATAAATATGTTTTGATTTTTCTTATGGATATTTTTCATAAGAAGATAATTGTTTGGAAGTATTTTTAATGTTAGGACCAAAATGAAGAATGTGCCATCACATTTTTATGGTTATTAATAAATATGTTTTATCTTTGATTATATTTTCTTACTAATGTCATTGTAGGAGGGAGAAGTGTAATTCCATACAGAATTTAGAGTTCCATAAATATTAACAAAGTTCAAATGTTAAGTAGAATTTTTTAGAATTTTTTTTAAAGCTATATATATAAATCATAGAGTTTTTATTCAAAACTTTATCAAATAAGCATTAATTTATTTATTATTAGTCATTTCATTAGTTCTATGTAAAACAATTGTAATTATATGTTTAATTATAAACTAATTATAAGATTTTAACAACTTATAAATTAATTATAAAATTCTTATAATTCTAATTATAAGATTTTAACAACTATTTTGATCATTACTTCGTAAAAAAGTTTTAATTATAGTTTACATAAAACAATATTAACTTATTTATTATCACTTATATGAGTAGTAATTATATTTTAGATAAAAACAATATTAGTTTAATTATTATGAGTATACTCTCTAATACATGCGGCCATAAACCATTCCCTGAAGTCTCCAACCCAATAAGCGGTAATTTTTTCTCATTCCTTATCATTGAACAATTGAAATTAGAATTTTAACATTTTTTTTATAAAAGTGATGAAAATGTTTATATTTTAAACTGGATAAACCATAAACGAGGCTTGGATAAAGCGTATACCTCATTACACGATGCAACATGCTCTCGTGCACGTGGCGCACACATTGCACAAACATCTTCATATTTTTTTAAAGAATGCCACATTGTCTATATATTTTCTTCTTTAATGATATAATAACACACAGTTGGAAATGGTTATAAGAAATGGAGGGAAATGGTGAGCTTTCAAACTATTTTTTTGTTCAGAATGGGATATCCCTATAGAACGAAGAGAACTTTCTATAGCTATTGCCACTAAATCAAACGAATTCATGTTGAACAGGACATTTATATCAAATTTACTATAGATTTACGGTTCTCTTTCTGGGTGATCAATCACGTAAAGGGTGACCAAGGGTTCTTAGGAATGTAGCATTGAAATCTGAACATAGTCAATAGATTTAAAAAATAGAGTGATCGAATTTACTATAGAATTACGATTTTTTTTTCTGGGTGATCAATCACGTAAAGGGTGACCAAGGGTTCTTAGGAATGTAGCATTGAAATCTGAACATCGTCAATAGATTTAAAAAATAGAGTGACAGAGGTATAATAATGGTGAATAAACTGCCCAAAGTTAGAACAACTCAAACAAGAACAGCTGATAAGCCACCACAATGAGGAGCAGTAGCAGCTATTGCGTCAAATCAAACCATAGCATATATTAGCATTCCCTGTTCAGTGGTTTTACAAGTTTGGATATGTTTAATTAATTACTTGATATACATTTATGGAATCATATTTTTTTGTCAAAGATACATTTCTATAATGCATAGATAAAGCCTAGATGTTTTTTAAAATACAAAAACATGTAGAAAAAATAGCACTTAAAATATCTTGAATTTCGAATTCCACCAATGCTAAACCCATAATCCTATACAATTATTTTCCCACATAACCAATGTATCTAATACAATATTGTCAATAATGATTCATGCTATACTACCATCCAATTTTAGTTCCTACTATACCTTCAATATTGTACCCTCTTTGGAGAAATTATTTTAAACATAACCAATGTGTCTAATACAATATTGTCAATAATGATTCATGCCATACTACCATCCAATTTTAGTTCCTACTATACCTTCAATATTGTATCCTCTTTCGAGAAATTATTTTAAATATTGAGAGCCTCCACGATATTAGAATGGGTTTACATAATTAATTTGCATACAATTTTACTCAATAGATAAAACTTTTGAAACCCATTGCAATAAAAATTTGAAATGTCATCAAAAGTGCTCCTTTCCCACTTTAAACATTCCTTATTAACCATAACTGAGATACACCAATATACAAAATGATAGAACTAAGAATGATAACCACTACTTCAAATTGTTATAAGAGTTGTATTCAATCTTAAGCTCCACACATAAAGGCATGTCATCAAAAAATAATTTATTTAATCTTCCCATTCTTTAAAAAGATTGTAGGTATATACTAATTTCCTTATATATCATAGTATAGTATAGCCTTTGTGTAATATCTCAAAACTCTTGTAAATTATTTTCAGTTTTCTTTGCGTAGGGTAAATTCAATAGTAAATATTCACACTATCTCAATTAGTATCATGAGGCATTGATGTTGCTCACACAAGATAAAAAGGCTGTGACATTGTAAGAGGAAAATAAAACAATTTTACATGGAAATTAAATGCCATGGGTTGAGCTCAACAAAATATTTAACCTTTAAAACTAGCCATACTCTACTTAACATGGGGAATTGTTTAACAACCCAAGAAGTGGGAAAAGAGGAAGATAGAAGGTATGAGGTATGAACTCTTGTGAAAACTTATTTAGGAAAATAAAAAGAAACCAAGCATATTGTTATGAGCACTCGAAGGTATCGAGGTGTTAGGAATGACCAAGAATTTTTCCTTCACAAAATCAGCTAAGGGGTGGAAACTAAGAAAATCATTAGTTGGCCTATACTTGGGACGTTTGTGGACATATCCTAGTTGATTTCCAACTCAGCAATGTTTTCTATAATGGATAAGTTATCTATCTCTTCCTACAAAGTTTGAGATGTAGGCACAACCTTGTAACATCCCGTTCAGGCAATCCGATGATCGGGAAGGGACATTAACCAAATTCAGTCTCTCAAATTTCACCGCCAATGCCATAATACGAATTTCAATGTATAAAATGTGTGTAGAAACCTAAAATAACCATACAAAGCATAATTGAACTCTATCTACACACATCTAGCATGCAAATACAAGCATAAACATGATATCCATTATATAAAACCATTTCAGATTCAAATGCATGCGAATATTTTTCTTTATCCAATGCAAATCCAAGAAACTGACTATGCCAAAGCGATTTTCCACCCAAGCATAGGCACGTTGTCTAGCATATGCACTTGCTACTGGGAGGCCACCCCCAAGATAGGCTATGAGGCCACCAGGAAGAAGGAAACACCTATAGGATTCTCTCTCTCATTCCACAACCCATTCTGCTCTCTATGCTTATCCAAATTCTCATACAATATGGGTCTCACTCATCCCTCACATCCTTGGCTTCCACAATACCTACCCCACAAAACACCCTTCTTGGCTCAGGCATCCCCTTTGCTGATCCACAGTTCTCTTGGGAGATCCATCTTGCCATGTGCATCTAGTGTTGGTTGTGGAGCCTAATCTTCCAGTCTCATAGATGATATTGGCTTAGCCGTGCACCCTGGAGGATTGTACACTCATTTTTCATTTTTTGGGGTTCGGGGGAAACGCCGCCTGAGTCATGGGGGTGCGAAGGTGGAGCCTCCACGAACGGGGGTAGCGCCCCCAAGAAAAAATTTTGGGCTGTTTTCGCCAGCTGTTTACGGGCCCATGGTTTTGGGTATCCCGTGGTATTTTGCCATTGTATTTTCCCTATAAAATAAAGACATTGTAATACGGATAGGGTTGAGGTATTAGGTTTTATGAATTATAAAGATGTCTGAGATCATGAAGAGAGACTCTGAGACAGTGAAGAGGAAGTGCAGCGGTTGTGTTGTAGGTTGTATCCCTTCACTTTGTTGGATGGTATAATAATAAGGATTGGAAACTTTAGTGCGGACATTGCCCATGTTGGGTGAACCATGATACATCTGTGTCTCTCTTGTAATGTGTATGTGTGATTATATTTTCATTTCTGTTTATTGTTATTTCTCTGCGATCTTGTTTTTCTAACAATTGGTATCAGAGCCGAAGGTCTATTTGGCAGATAAACACGTAGGAAGCTATGAAGGATGAAGAATGGGAGGTTCTTGACAGAAAGGCACTGATAACAATACAGTTGTCCCTGGATTCGTTGATGGCTTTCAATATCTAAAAAGAAACGGAAACGAAGGGTTTAATGAGTGCATTGGGTAAGATGTATGAAAAACCCTCCGCCTTCAACAAGGTTTTTATAATGAAGCATTTATTTAATATGAAGATGTCTGAAGGTGGATCTGTTACTGATCATTTAAATGACTTTAATACAGTTACAAATCAACTAAGTTCTGTAAGTGTGAAGTTTGATGATGAGGTTAGGGATCTTCTAATCTTGTGTTCATTGCCAGAAAGCTGGAATAGCTTGGTCATGGCTGTAAGTAACTCTATCTCTGGTTCAAACAACTTGAAATTTGATGATGTTATTGGTGTTATTCTTAGCGAGGAAATGCGAAGAAAAAGTACAGGTGAGACATCAGGTAATGCGTTAACCATGGAGAGAAGGGGAATACAAAAGGAGAGAGGAAAGAGCCAGGGTAATCATGGCAAGTCTAAAACGGGCATATCCAATTCCAGAATGAGAAAAATAGAGTGCTAGAACTGTGGAAAGAAATGACATCTGAAGAAAGACTACAAATCTCTAAAGAAGAAAGGAGATGCACAGCAGGAAACTACCCAGGAAGCAAATGTAGCAGGTGATGTGTTACAAGATGCTTTGATACTTTCATTAGATAATACTAGTGATTATTGGGTAGTAGATTCAGGGGCTTCATGTCATGCTACACCCCATAGGAAATATTTTCATGATTATGTTCCAGGTGATTTTGGACATGTTTTATTGGGTGATGATGAGCCATGTAAAATTGTTGGAATGGGTAAGGTATAGATAAAATTTAAGAATGGAATTGATTGGATGTTGAAAGATGTTAGGCATATTCCTGCTATGAAAAGAAATCTGATCTCAACAGGGAAGTTGGGAGATAGGGGTTGTCTATCTACATTTGGAGAAAAGTGGTGGAAGATCAGTAAAGGATCAATGGTGATAGAAAAAGGATATAGGGTAGGTATGTTGTATTTATGTCCTCATAATACTGACCATTCTATCTCTTTAGCTTCCACATGAACAAATACAACATTGTGGCATCATAGGCTTGGCCACATGAGTGAGAAGGGGATGAAGATTCTCCACTCAAGGAAGTTGCTGCCAGATTTGAAGCAAGTAAGTTTGGAATTATGTGAAAACTGTGTTTATGGAAAACATAAGAGAGTCATATTTCTCAGGGTTGGGAAACAGAAGAAGAATGAAAAGTTAGAGCTTGTGCATACAGATGTATGGGGAATGGCTCAGGTACAATCTCTTGGTGGCTCTCATTATTATGTTATATTTATTGATGATGCAACTAGGAAAACTTGGGTTTATTGCATTCTATAGAAATCTGATGTGTTTGCTACTTTTAAGAAGTGGAAAGCTTTGGTTGAGAATGAGACAGGAAAAAGGTTTAAGTGTCTCTGATATGACAATGGAGGTGAGTACTGCAGCAAAGAGTTTGATAATTACTATTCATACCATGGGATTCATAGAGAGAAGACAATCCCAATAACACCACAAGAAAATGGTGCGTCAGAAATGATGAATAGAATGATCATGGAGCGTGCTAGGTGTATGAGATTGCATGCACGGTTGCCCTTACAGTTTTGGGTAGATGCTGTAAATACTACTGTTTATTTAATAAACAGAGGGCCTTCAAGTGCTTTGGATGGTGGTATTCCAGAGGAGGCATGGACAGGTAAAAAGGTAAACTACTCATTTATGAGAACATGTGGTTGTGAATCATTTGTCCATACTGATAAAGAAAATAGAACAAAGCTTGGAGCTAAATCCAAGAAATGCAGCTTTATTGGATATGGGGTTGATGATTTTGGTTATCATTTATGGGATTATGGAAATCACAAAATCATTAGAAGTAGAGATGTCATATTCAATGAAAAGGTCATGTATAAAGATCAATTGCAGGGAAAGAAAAAATAAAAGGAAAACACAATGTACACAGTACTTGATGGAATTGAAGAAAATGAAGCTCCAAAGGTTCTAGAAAATCAAGAACAACAGCAAGTACCTGAAACTCCTGCAAGTGTAAGAAGATCTACCAGGTTAAGTAGACTCCCTGAACGATACTCTCCTTTGATGTATTATTTATTGATGACTGATGCTGGTGAACCAGAATGTTATGAAGAAGTAATGCAGGTAGAAACTAGGAAGAAGTGGGAGCAAGGAATGAATGAGTAGATGGACTCATTGGTAGGAAACTAGACTTGGGATTCGGTTTAGTTTCCTGCTGGTAAAAGAGCATTGCAGAACAAATGGATTTACAGGTTGAAGGAAGAAGAATGAGGTAAGAAGTGGTATAAGGCCCGACTTGTTGTAAAGGTGTTTGCACAGAAGAAACGTATAGATTTTGATGAAATATTTTCTCCTGTTGTTAAGATGACTTCAATTAGGACTATCTTAAGTCTAGTGGCAATAGAAGATTTGCATCTTGATGAGGTCAAAGGTAAGGAGAACTTGGTATGCAGGTTGAAAAAGAGCTTGTATGGCTTGATGCAAGCTCCAAGGCAGTGGTATTTAAAATTTGACAGGTTTATGACAGAACAAGGTTATAGTAGATGTCAATGTGACCATTGTGTTTATTTCAAGAGGCTAGATAATGGAAGTTATATTATCTTGTTATTGGGTCTAACATGTATGATATAAATTTACTCAAAAGGAAGTTAGCTAATTCATTTGCGATGAAGGATTTGGGTGCTGCAAAGCAAATCCTTGGTATGAGAATAACAAGAGATAGGAAAAATCGCAAATTGACATTGTCTCATGGTGAGTACATACAAAAGGTGTTGGAGAGGTTCAAAATGCAGAATGCAAAACCAATTAGTACACCTTTGGCCATATATTTCAGTCTAAGTAAGGAAATGTATTCCAAGACACAGGAAGAGATAGATTACATGTCTAATATTCCCTATCAATCAGTAGTTGGTAGATTGATGTATGCCATGGTGTGTACAAGACCAGATATTGCACATGTAGTGGGAGTTGTGAGCAGACATATGAACAATCCAAGTAAAGAGCATTGGAAGGAAGTACAGTGGATTCTTAGGTGTTTGAAAGGTACTACCACTCAGGAATTATATTTTGGAGGTTCAGACACTGTTCTACAGGGATATGTTGATGCAGATATGACAACTGACAAGGCTAGCAGAAGGAGCACCACAGGGTATGTGTTTACTCGAGATGGAACAATAGTAAGCTGGATTTTGAAACTGCAGAAGGTTGTTGCACTTTCAACAACGGAAGCAAAGTATGTTGATATTACAGAGGCTAGTAAAGAGATGATTTGGTTGCAGAGGTTTATGGAGGAAGTGGGTAAGAAGCATAAGGATAACAGGTTGTATAGTGACATCCATAGTGCCATTCATCTTGCAAAGAAATCAACATTCCATTCTAGGACTAAACATATACAGCTCAAGTACCATTTCATATGCTCTGTTTTGGAAGATGAACTATTGAAGCTGGAAAAGATACATACTAGCCAGAATCCTGCAGACATGTTCAGAAAGGTAGTGACCAGAGAGAAAATGAGTTTGTCACCTACCCAATTTTTTAGAATAATTATTTTCTACTATTATCCTTTTTGCAAAAATACTTTGTCTTAAATTATAATTACAAGTTTGTAATTATGACCAAGTAAGTCAAAAATGAATGTAATGACTTATTATTATTATTTAATAAATAAAAATGGGAGACAAACACTCAAGAAAGCTGTTACAAGAGTGTCCACTGGCCCTCTAGGAGGAATGGAAGCTGCTGGAAGGATTGGGACAGATGGCAGCATTTGCACTCTACCATTAGCTGTTGGTATGGAACAACCCCCCCAATTTTGTGGCACTTCCCCCTTTAGGTGGAGGGAGGTGAGCAAGTAGTTCACTAATGACAAATTAATTACAAAAGACCTAAGCATCCTATAAAGGGAAATTCGAATTGAGTAGGAAGCTCTTACAATGTTTTCTGCAGAAACATTCCTCATGCTCATCAAATGATGGCTGAGAGATTCGAATAGGGGAGGTTGTGGAGAGTGCAAGTATAAGTCTGCAAATGTTATGAGAAGGACAGACCAGAGGTGTTGGTGCTGATCCCATTGATTACTAAGCCTGTAAGGCTGGATATATATATTTTCTTGCTGTTGCAAGTAGAAGTCTTAAGCTGCAGAACCTTCTTCCTCCTAGTGGATCAGTGGATAGGATCGGGGGTCCTAAGGCAGACATCTTGGCTGCTTGGGAGCAGGTTGGGTGGAACAGGTTTCTTAAGTAATTTGTTCCTCCCATCACACTCAGGTTCTATTCTTTTGTGTTTTATTTTTCAATCATATGAATGCTCTCAGAAAATGGCTTAGCATTGTTATTTAATAATCAATAGTAGAAAACATCAGATCCTAATTAATTTAGATTTGTTGAACTGATAAAATGACTCCTCTGCATTTTCCCCCATGCGTGGAGTTGCCTCGTACTCCAGTACAGAGAGGTAGAATTAAATCTGCCCAGTTAAAAGTGAAACCTAGCATGCATCTAAATATCTAAACCAAAGACCACCCATGCACAGACCTATGTTTATCATGCATCTTATATTTTAGCAGCTCTAGATTAGATCCTCGCATGCAATGTTTTTACTGTTCAAATCTGTATGCTGAACTACCTACCAGAAACTAGTCATAGTAATAGGTTCTTTTCTTATTTCTGAAGGTGAACATTGTGTTAACAACTAAGGTTACTAATCTTTAATAATTTCTTCAAATAAAATAACACCATGCATTCTGTTTAACCATATTCCCGCTTTACTATTTTCTTATGGTTTTTAGAATCTGATCGACCTTATAGAAAATATTGTCTTCACTATATTATCTTGTATAGAAAGAAAGAAAGATGCTGTGTTAACTTATCCCAATTTCTATTTTAATTGACCCCAGTGCCAGTCTAAGTTATATATCACCAGTTGTTGTAGAAAGACTTGATTTGAAAATAGACAAATTCGATAAATTCTGGTTAGTTAGATTAGTGACAGGAACAAAAAGGAGGGTTTCTGATTTTGTGGAAAATTGTGCTTTATCTATGAATCAACTAACAACGCTGGTTAAGCTAAATGTTCTGCCATTAGGGTCATATGACATCCTAATTGGTATGGATTGGTTAGAAACCCATCGGGTCATTCTGAATTGTTATGAAAAAAGCTTCATTTTCCTAGATGATGAAGGAAAGATAGAAGAGGTAAAAGGCATCCCTAGAAAAACATCCGTTCGACACATTTAAGCCATGCAAGTAAAAAGGGCAATCAGAAAAGGGTGTCGGATGTTTGTTGTGAATGCGGTGCATGATGAGATAAGTACTAAGGAGGACAAGCTCAAAATGGAAGACATACCTGTCTTGCAAGATTTCCAAGATATTTTTCCTGAAGAGATCCCAGATTTACCTCCCAAAAGGGACCTGGATTTTACTATTGAATTAATACCTGGTGCTGTACCAACTTCTAAAGCTCCATACTGGATGAATATACTGGAGCTGAATGAGTTAAAATCTCAGCTGAAGGAGCTAATCGATAAAAAATATATAAGGCCCAGCGTGTCCCCTTGGGGAGCACTGGTCATTTTTGTTAAGAAGAAGGATGGTACCCTAGGACTTTGTATAAATTATCGTCAACTGAATAAAATGATGATCAAGAATAAATACCCACTGCCCCGCATTGACGATCTTTTTTACCAGCTACGCGGAGCAACATTTTTCTCAAAGATCGATTTACGATCAGGATATCATCAGGTTCGAGTGAAGGATGAAGACATTTTCAAAACAGCCTTTAGAACTCGTTATGGACACTATGAGTTCTTTGTCATGTCGTTTGTATTAACTAATGCACCTGCTGTATTTATGTGCTTAATGAACAAAATTCTGCACAAGTACTTAGATAAGTTTGCAGTTGTGTTTATCAATGACATTTTGTTATATTCTAAGAACAAGGAAGATCATGATGAACATCTACGTATCATTCTGCAAGATCTGAGGGAGCACCAGTTGTATGCAAAATTCAGCAAATGTGATTTTTACAAAGACAAGATTCAGTACTTGGGACACATAATCTCTGAGGAAAAGATTTCGGTTGACCCCGCCAAGATAAAGGCCATTAATGAATGGCCGGTTCCTAAATATGCGATAGATGTGCGATCCTTTATGGGAATCACTGGTTATTATAGAAAATTCATTGAAGGGTTTTCCAGGATCGCAAACCCCATAACGTCGCTGCAGAAAAAGGGAAAGAAGTTTGTCTGGGACCAAAAGTGTGTGGACACTTTTGCAAAGTTAAAAGAATTATTGACTTCAGCGCCTATTTTGAGGATTCAGATCCTAATAAAGATTTTGTAGTATGCACATACGCGTGCAATGATGGACTGGGAGGAGTCCTAACGCAGGGGGGACATGCTGTAGCATACAAATCAAGAAAACTGGAAATCCACGAGAAGAACTATTCCACCTACGACATAGAATTGCTAGCAATTATTCATGCCTTAAAAATGTAGCATCACCACCTTATCAGTAGAAAATTTACCGTGATGATAGATAATATGGGGTTGAAATATTTGTTAGATCAAACAAATTTGAATGCCAGGCAAGCCAGATGGCTAACTTTTCTGAGTGAGTATGATTTTGAAATTCAGCACATTAAGGGGAAGGAGAATAAAGTGGCCGACGCATTAAGTCATAATGCAAGGATACATTTTGTTTCAGACATCAGCACATATGCAACAGATTTGGAGGAATAGATTTTTGAAGGAATTAAGGAGGATGAGGAATACAGAAAATTACAGGAAAGGACAACAGAAAACAACTCTAAAAATTCTGTAACAGATTTCAGTTTGAAGGAAAATGGCTTACTGCTGTACAAAATTAGATTGTACATACCAAACATACCAGCAGTAAAGATTCTGATTTTTGATGAGATGCACAAAAGCCACTATTCTTGCCACCCAGGTTAGCAGAAAACGATCACAATGCTAAGGAAGGAGTACTACTAGCCCAGGATGAAGGACGAAGTAGCAGAGTATATAGCTAAGTGTTTTGACTATCAAAGAGTGAAGGTGGAAAATCAGCATCCTGCTGGATTGTTGCAGCCTTTGCCGATACCCAGCTAGAAATGGGAAGTGATAAGTATAGATTTCATCACTGGGTTACCAAAGAATAAAAGATAGCACGACTCCATCATGGTGGTAGTAGACAAACTTAGCAAGGCAGCCCATTTTATCTCTGTCAAAACTACCCATAAAGCCCCTGATATCGCAAATTTTTTTATGAAGTAGGTTTTCCGACTACATGGCATACCCAAGGTAATAGTTTCAGACCGAGATTCGAAGTTCACAAGCAATTTTTGGAGGTCTTTGTTCAAGGGGTTAAACACCACCTTAAATTTCAGCACTGCGTTCCATCCGCAAACAGACGGACAGACTGAAAGAGTGAACCAGATATTGGAAGATATGCTCAGAATGTATGTTAAGGATCAACTTGGTAAGTTGGAAGACTACTTTCATTTAGAAGAGTTTGTGTATAATAATCACTACCATGCTTCAGCTAAACTTAGCCCATTTGAGATCCTTTACGGAATAAAGTGTAACACACCGGTGTCATGGAGTGATCCGGTTAGCAGGGTCACCTTAGGGCCTGAATTGTTGCAAGAATTAGAACTAATCATGAAGCAGGTACAAGGGAATCTTAAAGCTGCCCAGGATAGACAAAAAAGCCAAGCAGACCTTAAAAGAACTCATAGAGAGTGCCAGGTTGGTGAACATGTTTTTCTTAAGGTAAGGCCGAAAAAGAGTTCCTTAAAATTGGGAAGCTGTGCCAAACTGGCACCTAGGTATTGTCGTCCTTTTGAAATCTTGTCTAGGGTTGGACCTATGGCATATCAATTATCCCTACCTTCAAACCTCAAAGTCCATAATTTTTTTCACATTTCATTTTTAAAGAAATATGTGCATGATCCTACTCATGTTGTAAATTGGAATAATTTTCAGGTGGAACAAGGCGGCGATTTTCCGGTGGAACCAGACTGTATTCTCACAAGGAAAGAAACTCTACTCCGGAACCACATGGTTAGCCAAGTGAAAGTGCAATGGAAGCACTATAGCCTAGCAGAGGCTAGCTGGGAGTTGCAGAGTAGTATGCGGGCTGCATACCCAACTCTGTTCCAGGAACACTCAAGGAGTGAATAAAGCAACATCGAGGACGATGTTGAGGCTTAAGGGGGGGTGTATGTCTCCTACCCAATTTTTGAGAATAATTATTTTCTACTATTATCCTTTTTTCAAAAATACTTTGTGTTAATTTATAATTACAAGTTTGTAATTATGACCAAGTAGGTCAAAAATGAATGTAATGAATCATTATTATTATTTAATAAATAAAAATGGGAGACAAATACTCAAGAAAGCTGTTACAAGAGTGTCCACTGGCCCACTAGGAGGAATGGAAGCTGCTAGAAGGATTGGGACAGATGGCAGCATTTGCACTCTACCATTAGCTGTTGGTATGGGACAACCCCCCCCTAATTTTGTGGCATTTCCCCCTCCAGGTGGAGGGATCTGAGCAGGTAGTTCACTAATGACCAGTTAATTACAAAAGACCTAGGTAGCCTATAAAGGGCAATTCGAATTGAGCAGGGATCTCTTACAATGTTTTATGCAGAAACATTACTCATGCTCATCAGGTGATGGCTGAGAGATTCGAATAGGGGAGGCTATGGAGAGTGCAAGTATAAGTCTGCAAATGTTATGACAAGGATAGACCAGAGGTGTTGGTGCTGATCCCATTGATTACTAAGCCTGCAAGGCTGGATATATATATTTTCTTGCTGCTACAAGTAGAATTCCTAAGCTGCAGAACCTTCTTCCTCATGGTGGATCAGTTGACAGGCTCGGGGGTCCTAAGGCAGACATCTTGGCTGCTTGGGAGCAGGTTGGATGTAATAGGTTTCTTGAGTGATTTGTTCCTGCCATCACACTCAGGTTCTATTATTTTGTGTTTTCTTTTTCAATCATATGAATGCTCTCAGAAAATGGCTTAGTATTGTTATTTAATAATCAACAGTAGAAAATGTCAGATCCTAATTAATTTCGATTTGCTGAATTGATAAAATGACTCCTCTACATTTTTCCCCATGCATGGAGCTACATCGTACTCCAATACAGAGAGGTAGCATTAAATCTGCCCAGTTAAAAGTGAAACCTAACATGCATCTAAATATCTAAACCAAAGACCACCCATGCACAGACCTATGTTTATCATGCATCTTATATTTTAGCAGTTGTAGATTAGATCCTTGCATGCAATGCTTTTATTGTTCAAATCTGTATGCTGAACTACCTACCAGAAACTAGTCATAGTAATAAGTTCTTTTCTTAGTTATGAAGGTGAACATTATGTTAACCACTAAGGTTACTGATATTTAATAATTTCTTCAAAGAAAATAACACCATGCATTCTGTTTAACCATATTCCCACTTTCCTATTTTCTTATGGTTTTTAGAATCTGATCGACCTTATAGAAAATATTGTCTTCACTATATTATCTTGTATAGAAAGAAAGAAAGATGCTCTGTTAACTTATACCTTCATCAGAAGTCCAAAATTGGATGAATACAAGAACATATAGAATAGAAAAACTGTTATATTAATAAGGAATCAAATTAATTGACGAATGCACTGTCATTTTCTCTTTTTTCTGGATTATCAATTGCATGTGATAGAATTTACATCACAGAACACCAAGTTATTAAAAGCAAGGACAAACATAGCATTATTGAATTGACAGATTAAATTACAGTATCTCTACACCCAAACTGGGGTTAACATGTTCTCATTACATTATTATTTATAAACATTTGACAGCTACAAAATCAAGGGTTTTTATTACCATAGACAATCTAACTGTAGAATCAAGAGTTAATATTCTTGTTCCTTTAAAACATCATTATAGACAAGCAGATTTCATTCACATCGATAGGCTAGGGTTTAGCATTATCATAGTTGTATTCAAACAAAACCAATACCCTTTTATTATTGGATTATAGCCACTATTTAATTAAAAAAACTTAGACATGCCCTTCGTTCCTTGGATCAGAGTTCAAGAATGAGGAGATCAAAACACCATACATAGACATGAAAACCCTGAATATCTTAAACAGGATTTTAGATACAGATACAAAAACGAGAAGTTCAAATCTCCAAACATAGCCATTAAACCTTAGATAACTATCGTTTCCATTTAAATTATCAGTGGTTGCACCCTACGGTCGCCACATTCTTTTTCCGAAGGTTCCATTCGGAATCCCATGCCATTTACACACACTACTAATGCTGAAGCAAAATTACAGTCAATGTATCTTTTTTTTTCTCATCAACCCAGAAGTACAAAAACGATATACATAAAACGTAAAATTGTAACACTCTTGCAAACACGAGGGTTCAACCATACCAAACTTGTCGAACCCAAGAATGCCTAGCCATATATTGTAAAACATTTACATCACCTACTCTATCAACAAAACTTAAAACTGTAAGTTTCCCAATTGCTGCAGGCGAGACAAAAGCCACTGCCGCGAAGGCATGCTACCAACATTTGCTCATCTAGTCCAATTCCAGCAGAACCACTACGGAGGGATACCACCGAAGATGACCGGTGGGATCGCTTTAGTTCTTTTCCCCATCAATTGTTCTGGCACCATATTGCTCGCCGAGGGTTACCTGCCAACAACCATACACTAAGTTAAGTATCAGATCATGAGGTAGTAATGCATGCAACAAAAGATAATTTGAAAACCCTTGTAGCGTTAGGATACCTGAGTCATGACAGAGATTTGACGAAGCTAGCATCCATCCACTGTGAAGGATAAGCACTTATTTCAAAGGCCACGATGGGGGATACCTCCCGAAAAAATCACAACTTCTTCAAAAACCCCAGACTTGCAAGCTACTGCAACGCCACAACATAAGCACTCATCCCACCTGTAGATTTCTACACAAATCGTTTCCAGACTTGGCTTCCACGGATAACAATTACTCACAGGCCAAAGGTTGCTGCCGGTCTCAGGATCGAGCCCAAGGGAGGCCAGAAAAACATTGAAACCCTAAGTGCCTCTCGGCCGGTTGGCCTCACCTCCCAAACCCTACCACCGAACAATGACCAAGAACTTTACAAGAATCCATAAGTTACGCTAGGGTTCAGATCATCCCAATACACAAAAATCAACGGCGGAGTTCCACTTTCATTAAGACACGTTGGAGGGTTGCAAGAGTAGCATTAAATTGCTCATCTACCTCCCAAGCCACAAGGTGGCCATTTCTGTTGACAACAGAGCAGGAGGCCGTTACAACTCAGTTTCCAAACCTCATCACTCGCCGAATCATCCATCAAAATTTACACGTAACAATATCATTAACTCGGTGGCCAGGTAATGTAGTTGCAAAACGCAATCATTTAATACACCCTCGATTCGTATGCAGGCTTTTGCAGGGCCATCATTCCACCTGCCAATCCATATGAATCATCGTTAATAGCATCAACATATAAATATTATCAATGTATAACGATTACCGATAGCATATAACAAAGGTCTCATATGATTCCATATCATCAATTTCGAAACACACTCATAGCAGATGAATATCCACCAAGGTTGCGAGCAATCATACAACATGGATTGACTTAGCCCATCACATAAAGTCTATTATAAAGTTCACCATAGGGATCATTGTAGAGCTCTTAAAGCTTGTTCACACCATAAGTTATATCAACAAACCGTTAGGGTATGGTTGCCACCCAAGAACCCATCGCATTCATTGCATGGTAGGGTATTAATGCTTAAAGCATCACCATTTTAATCTCTCGGGTAATAGAGACTAGAATCACCTTATCGCTCATTCCATAGTTTGCTTAGGACCATGTGCCCTTCTCCTAAACCTATCACCATCAAAATTTATAAAATAATTACTTAACAGCCGCAAGTCATTTATGCAATGACCATACGTAAAGTCGTCAACACTTAACGGAAACATTCATAACAAACACGCCTTGAGATAGACGTTATCTGCAGTCTTTGAGATATACAGGGTTATCTTACAGAATTGGAAGGAGACCATACCTGTAGTATCGTAATTCATAGGCATTTTTTATAGATAACACAGTTATTAAACCCTTTGAGTTATTATCGCTATCTCTTACCTGCGAATCTGCGCACGGAGGACGACTACAATGCTTAGCTGAATAGCTAAGTAAGCCTCGAGGCACCTCGTGGGACCCCTTTCATCATCATCCAGAAAAATTAAACTGTCAGCACCTGTTGAGAATAATTATGTTTTCCTAATGCATCCGAATTTTCAATCATTCCAACATTTAAATAAGAACATAATCATTAATTGGATTTCATGACGCCATCAGAAGACAAAAAGAAACAACCATTAAATTGTTTCTACCAAGCGACACATCTATTAATTGCTGCTTATTGAATATTATTACTTCCACTTTTTACAATATTAGCTTTTTATGGCGATTTAAATTTTTTTAAATTTTTATGAAAATATCGAGATGTTACAGAGTTCTTGCTCGGTTTCAGTTGGCCTTCTAGCATGAAGGTGAACAAGAGAAATTTGCCAAGTCCAAGTCCAGCAGCGGTGGAGTTGCTATGATTAGTCTCCAAGTGGGAGATTGTTGGCTGTGGAGCCAGATCTTCCAGTCTCATAGATGATATTGGCTCGGACATGCACCCCGGAGGACTCTACACTCATTTTGAATTTTTTGGGGTTCGGGGGCAGCGCCCTCGAAAAATGGGGTTTGGGGGCAACGCCCCTGAGAAAAAATTTTGGGGTTGTCTTCACCAACTGTTTACGGGCCCATGGTTTTGGGTATCCCGTGGTGTTTTCCCATTGTATTTTCCCTATAAATTAAAGACATTGTAATACGGCTAGGGTTGAGGTATTAGGTTTTATGCATTGTAAAGATCTCTGACATCATGAAGAGAGACTATGAGACAGTGAAGAGGAAGTGCAGCGGTTGTGCTGCAGGTTGTATCGCTTCACTTTGTTGGACGGTATAATAATAAGGACTCGAAACTTCAGTGTGGACGTAGCCCAAGTTGGGTGAACCACGATATATTTGTGTCTCTCTTGCAATTTGTATGTGTGATTATATTTTCATTTCTGTTTATTGTTATTGCTCCGCGATCCTGTTTTTCTAACATCTAGTGTGTGCATAGAATAAGTCCAATATGATATGTGCTAATATAGAACCACCTGTAGCTTCAATTTGTGGCTTCTAAAGCACCTATGACTAGTGGAATTCAATGGGTGAGGTTCGTAACTTGCCCAACCTCTCTACTCACCTACAAACATCAATTTTTCACTTCCAAATCTGCAACATGGACTCCAAATTCGAATTTGTGGGTTAAACATAGTCTGGTATGTACAACAATGGAGAGCTCCTCCTAGTGTAGATCTACATGTAAGAAAGAGGGTTGACTCCAGGGGATATGTGAAAATGGTGAAAGGCACCTAACATAGCTTTTGACAGTAGAAGAAATGACTCATGGCATATACAGACTGACTTTTTCCATGAAAAAATGTCACAAAAGTGTAGTCAGCCCCATGCTTCAATAATTGCATGGGGTGAATTTTCCCACCAACCTCACACATGTATTCAATAATTGGAAAATAGTCAAAAAGGAGATAATGAGCTTATTCAGAGCACATGACATAATTTGGGTGAGTTATAAGGTTGACACTTCAGAGCAAGGGTTTAGTCTCCATAGACCCCTTTCCTCATCCCATCTAGTGGAATCATACCCCCTTTGGTGCTCTTTACACAACCATTCTTGGAAAATTTTATTATTTATGCACATAATATTTACATATATTCTAAATCAGCATAACAAGACAACCACACAGTCCAAATGAAATATATACATCATACATGCCTAGCCATTCACTAGTTGAGCCTTGGCCTTGAGCTCCGCACTGGGAATCTGCACTAGCATATTTACATCATTTAAATAAGTTTGGTTAGACACGTTCCAAGTAAAAACTAGAGGTATTACAAACCACATCAGTGGCCACAGATCAGAATGTACAACAAAAGTGACTTTAGACACGCAAAAATAAACAGAGATAATCACAAGGACACCAATAATGTATTTTTCTTAATTTTTGAATTCAAATTACACATGATTTCTAACAATTAGGGTGAAATCCCCTATGTTGGACACTCAATCAATTTTTGTTCAGTTATAGTTAGCGACTGTCTCTCTCCTAATATACCTCTATGGCTACACTTTAACACTGGTTAGAAAACCCTCTTCCACTAGGAAACCCTCTAAATTTATAGCATCCTTCTCTACCTTAGATTCCCACTTCATGGCTGGTGCAAGCCTTTGAATGCTTCTCTGTTCCATCTCATTCGCATTCCATTCCTTAATTGTAATATTCTTGGTGTACCATGCTATCTGGTGCCTTCAACAACCACCATTACTATTGTATTCAATGCTAGAGGTATCCCTAAAAAATTATTCATTTTTTTGCACTTCATATCTTTCAATCGGTTTTCACCTCGAACAAATCCCATCAATGTCTTAATTACAAAACTTATCGAATCCACTTCCACTGTTTAATTCTCCTATTTTGTTTTTGCTCAGAGTCAGATTCAACCCTAACTCTTTTTTTCTTCCAATCGATTGACTCTTGACAGTATCTCATTTCCCATTAGCATGATGTTGCATCAATCTATCCAACTGTCTGGTCTTCAATTGACCACCTTCCTATAACATCGACCATTTCCTTTAGCTTCGTATAACTCTTCAGTTATTTCCTATTTTAATCCTCATCTTCTTTTCTAACTCTATGCATTTCAACGAATTTTCATTGACAACTTCTCTCTCGGTCATATCTCCGACCTTTTTTTCCTCTAGGTCGACCCCAATCCTGACCCCTTCTTCTGCTTCCAATCGGTCTACTTTGAATACTTTAATTAAGCAACTTCGTTGGCTTTATCTGTCGTCAATCCTTGCGACCTTCTGGTATTCGATTGACTAGGATGTTGTTGACCCATTCCCCATTTGAGAAATTAATTTAAATATTAACAGCCTCTAAAGGTATTAGAATGGGTTTAGATAGTTAATTTACATACAATTTTATTTTTGTGAAATTCTTATAAATGTTGTTCATTGAGAATAGCATAAAGTAATAAAAAAGTGCTTGTTTCCCACCTTAAAAATCTCTTATTAACATGTCAGATACACAAATCTACAAAACTACTTCAAATTGTTATACAGGTCGTATTACAATCTTAAACTCCATAGATAATAGAAGCAAGTCATCCAAAAATAATTTCCTTCTATTGAATATTTTCCCATTTATTAAAAAGATTGTAAAAATATACTAATTTATTTATATATCATAGTATAGTATAGTATAGTATAAGCTTTGTGTAATATCTCAAAACTCTTGTAAATTATTTTTAGTTTTATGTTCTTATGTTAAAGTTTAATAGTAAATATTGATAATCTCTAAATTAGTGTCATGAGTGTTGATGTATATGTAACTTCGGAATATATTTCACATATATGTATATTGTATTCCTATAGAGATGGTATTATTCCTCTATAAGGAAGTGTCGTCATTTATATTGTAAGTGTCGTAACTTATACTTGATGGGTTATTAGACCACCTTGTTTGGGGTCGGCCCTGTATAAGTCATGTGGGTCAAAGGGTTATTAGACCACCCTATTGGGGGTCGGCCATGTGGGTCAAAGGGTTATTAGACCACCCTATTGGGGGTCGGCCCACTCAGCATTATGTTATGTGGTTAAGTTCGAGCCGACATGAGTTAGGTAAAAAGGCAAGTCAAGTCAAGTATAAATAGAGTGCGGGAGGCACTCTATTTGTTCACTCACTTCACACACATGCTCTCAAGGAGGAGAGGCGCACTTATGGAGGAGGAGGATTGCTGCTAGGTTATGGCTATCTCTATTGGTTGGTTGTATCATTGCTCTATCTATCTCTGAGGAATTTATTGGGGTTTTTCACCTTTATGGTTTTCCCCAAGTAAATCTTTGTGTCTCTTGTGTGCTTGCATTATTGTCTCCATGATTGATATGCTGTACATGTTGTTCTCTCAGTTAAGATCCTAGATCAGATTGAAGTAAATTCTGAAAATTTAACATGGTATCAGAGCTAGCCTGAAAGAAGGCATGATATGGCATGTATGACACTTGTTGCACTTACGATGCTAGGGCTTGATATAGCAAAAACCAGTCATCATAGAACTTTCGCTATAAATCCGTTTTGGCGAATTTTTAGGATCTGAAATTGTTACAGGCCGAAGCTAAGATCTCCAGGTATCTTGTGTCCAAAGGAAAACCTCTAATTCGTTGTACTTTGTGATTTATGGTCTGTACAATATAGGGTTTCTGCCTCTTCCAGATCTGAGTCAAAATCAGGTGACCTTGGGAAAAAGGTCATATCTTGGGCTAGGAAGCTCCAAATGAAATTTCGTAAAAAGTGACAGGTAATACACAGTCGGTACTATCTCAGAAAACGTTTTCAGAGGCCGAAGTTGAACCAGTGACACGTGGCACGCTGTACAAGTTCGCTCTCCTGTACTATCCCATAAACAGGTCACGTTACGACACTTGGCATAACTCTCTCTCAGAGAGTCCAATTGAGGTCAGACCTATCAGGATGGAAAGGTAACAGGCCGAGATATCTCAGAAAACGTTTTTAGAGGCCGAAGTTAAAACAGTGACACGTGGCACGCCGTACAAGTTCGCTCTTCTGTTTTATCCCAAAACAGGTCACGTTGCGACATTTGGCATAACTCTCTCTCAGAGAATCCAATTGAGGTCAGACCGCTCAGGATGGAAAGATAACAGGTCAGGATATCTCAGGAAACTTTTTCAGACCCTGTGGATCAAAAATTTTGGAGTTACACCAGAAACAATCAGGTACATATTTCTGTCAAAACAGAATTATTTTTTGGTACCTTCATTCATGGCTTCCGGAATTTAGGGCTTTGGAGAAAGTTGGAATTTTTGTAATCGGAGACCACGGTTGGATGATACTCATCAAAATAGAAATTTAGAGACCAAGATCAGAATTTTTGGTTGGGCAGAAGGCCGGGCTTTATTAGACCCTAGTTCGGGACTTTGATCAGAAAAGTGGAAAATTAGGGCTTCTGTAAAAATGGGAATTTTTGAAATCTGTGACCACGGCTAGAAGCTCCTCAGAAAAATATAATCTTAGAGCTTTGGATCAAACATTTTGATGGGGCAAAAGAGTGGGCTTCATCAAACCCCAGTTCAGGGTCACGTCCAGTGAATCCAGAAGTTTCAAAGGCAAAATTGAGGAGTGAAACTTTGCAGTTTTCAAATTCTGAATATACCAGTTTGATCAGCTCATCAAGGCGCATATTTCTATCCTTTCGAAAGTTTGAAATTCAAAGTTTGAATTTTTGGGGTTTCTCTGACAAACCCATATCCAGCTCCAGGTCCAGTTCTTGCAAATCAAGTGGATTGGATTAATCATAGAAGAAGATGGATTGATCATCTGCATGAGTAAAGAAGTTCCTGTTTCAGAGGGAGATGAGGCTAAGGCCTTACATAAGAAGATTACAAGCGATCTCGACAGGTATGACTCATCGAGGTATGTTTCGATATTTGTCCATGATTAAGTTTATGGTATGTTTGTCTTCATGTTATTACGGTTAGTACAATTTTGATTTTAGATTTGTTGTATCACCTTAACAAAATTATGAATGCATGATAGAAGATATTCATTGGTTAGGGTGTTGACACTTATGATTGTACTAATGCATTATGGTGTTGTATGAGGTTTATGTTTTCTACTAACATGAAAGGTACACCAAGAAAGACAAATCATGTTCTGGTCCAAGATCATATGATCATGATGACATCAGGATAAAGACTCATCCATTGTCATGGATCTCATAGAAGATCCATTTACGAGGTATGTATAACTTGGTTTTGTAATGGTTAACATATGAGACATGCAGGTTACTAGCACAAGTCACTGAATAGAACCAAAAGATATTATGCGGGTATGTTAGACATAAACTAGCTAGCACGCTAATCCAGGTATGTTTTTCCTATATCAAGCTAGAATCCTACCTTGGTTTAGATCTTATACTGTGGTGTTGTTAATAATGATTATTCATGAAATCATCAGTTTGAATAATCATGGTTGTATGCATATTATGTTTCTTACCATAATTGATGATATGACTAACCAGAAGAATCATGAAGGTATAGGTTTGAATAATCACAGGTTTTATGCATATTATATCTCTTATCTTGATTGATGATTCAACTAACCTGAAGAGTCATAGGTTTGAGTAATTACAGGTTTAGACATGTTATGTTTCTTATGATTTGACTAACCTTAAGAATCCTACATAAACCTTGAATGCTAATGCTTATTATTTTCTGTTTGAAATGATCATGACTATACATGCTTGAGATTATTGTGTTTTAATAGTATACTAATGAATGTATGATTTTATATGAGATCACAAGGATAACACATTCATGATACTAATAAGCACGCATAGGGACCAAGGATGAATATGAGATTCAAGAACAGGTAATCCAGGAAGCAAAGATCAAGAGGGAGTACACTCCAGTGGTTTATGCAAGGATGCAAATATTCAGAGGGAGTTGACCATCCCTCTACATCCCACAATAGAAAGGTGTAGAAGAAGCTACTTCAGATTAGGAATCCAGCAGCTCCTGCAAGGAAGCGAAGACTCAAAGGGATTCCACCCAATGAACAAACAAAGATAAGTATTTGAATTGTCATTTCTTAAATAATACTGTTCAATAATGTATATACTGATGTTCCTAGAATTAGGTTGTGTATTATGCATATTAGAATAATTGCATTGATGAACAGTATACTCCTAATATGCATGGGTAAGTGGCCTATGGCACTGTACAACATTCCATTGCTACTTATCTAGAATGAAACCTCTTTGCTGACAGGTTGGGAGTTGTGCACACTCTTAACAATGTTCTGGTAGAGATTGGAAGGCATCTAGAAAGTTACGGAATATGGATAAATGTTGTATTGGCTAAGATAATTGCATGACTGTATGGCATATTTCTTTATGTGTAAGAATTTGTTCTGAAAACTATGAGATGTTTTCTAATCATGCAATTTAACTTGTTGTGTAGGAAAGATCGTATGCCATCTCCTACAAAAGAAGAACTACAACATTTGTTCCAGCAACAAAGATATCTATTGAAGATATTGAAGATATTGAAGTTCCCAGGATCTGGGATGAAGAAATGAAATGCCATGATCCGTCGATCATGAAGAATGATGTTTGGGATGTAATCCCAAGACATGAAGGGAAGTTTGCTATGACTTCCAAATGGAACTATCAGATCAAGCATGTTGCAGATGGCAGCATTGAGAAATATAAAAGTAATGAAATAGAAGATGTACCAGATGGATTTCAAGACAGCATGGTGTAGTCATTTATGTGTACAGAACTTGGTATGGTAGGATAGACAACTTTCTATCCAGTTTGGGCTTTACCAAGAGTAAAGCGGATTCCAACACTTACTACAAGGTTGAGGAAGGAAATCTAGTGATACTACTTTTATATGCAGATAACCTGTTTGTTACAGGTGAAAATAGATTGATTATCGACACGCAGCGGAAGCTTACTACCGAGTTCGAGATGAAGAACTTGGGGATGATGCACTATTTTTTTTTGGCATGGAGGTGTGGCAAAGTGCAGATGGAATCTTCCTTGGACAAGGGAAGTATGCAGTAGAGATCCCGAAGAGGTTCGGGATGATAGATTGCAAGGCCATGGCCACATCTATGGCATCAAATCTGAAGTTTCTATGTGATGCTTCATCTGAGCCGGTTGATATCACTATGTATCGTCAGATGATTGGGTCCTTGATGTACCTGACGAACACGAGACCAGACATTTGCTTTGCTGTGAACACATTGAGCCAGTTCCTGACGGATCCGAGGAGTGTTCACCTGGTTGCTATAAAGCATGTTCTGAGGTACCTGAAGGGTACAGTGGATTATGGGCTCAAGTATGAAGCAAATCAAAAGCTTAACCTACAGGGTTATGTTGATTCAGATTGGGCTGGCAGTGCTGCAGATAGGAAGAGCACATCTGGGTGTTGCTTCAGTATGGGATCAGGTGTGATCTCTTGGTTTAGCAGGAAGCAGTCCTGCATAGCATTGAGTACAGCTGAGGCAGATTATGTTGCAGCCTGTTCAGCTAGTTGTGAGGCAGTATGGCTACGGAAGCTACTGTCTGAGTTATTTGATCTCCCGTTGGAGGCTACTGGTATCTTCTGTGATAACCAGAGTTGTGTGAAGCTTTCCGAGAACCCAATGTTTCATGACAGGTCGAAACACATAGAGATCAAATATCACTATATCAGGGATATGGTGCAGAGAGGAGCTGTGAAGCTCCTGTATGTTGCGACGGACGAGCAGATTGCAGATGTGTTGACGAAGCCACTAGCCAGAGGGAAGTTTGAGTACTTCAGAGAGAGGCTTGGCGTTCTTTAGATCGAGGACACTTCGAGGAAGAAGTGATGGACACATTTGCTGAAGCCATTCCAAGCATGTTGGAAGGAGGATCCTTCACATAGCTGTGGATGTAAGCGCTAGATGATGAGCATCAGGATGATGTTCTGGTTTCTGCTTGATATGATCAGTTGGATCATTTTTATGTATGTATGTAGGCATCATGTTGGATGCTGGATATGATCAGTTGGATCATGTGTATGTATATACATCATGTTGGATGCTGGATATGATCAGTTGGATCATGTGTATGTATATGCATCATGTTGGATGCTGGATATGATCAGTTGGATCATGTGTATGTATACGCATCATGTTGGATGCTGGATATGATCAGTTGGATCATGTGTATGTATATGCATCATGTTGGATGCTTGGACCATGTATCTGTATATGTATCAGGTGGATACATTGTATGATCAGGTGGATCATGTGTGGTGATATGTATCATGTATTTGTATTTGTATCAGGTGGATACATTGTATGATTAGGTGGATCATGTATGATGATACGTATCAGGTAGATACGTGGTGTGCATCAGATGGATGCATCGTATGATCAGGATGATCATGGATGACGAGCTTCAGGATGTTGCTCCAGATGACATGCAGCAGGATGTTGCAGTGATGATCAGGATGATCATAGATGACGAGCTTCAGGATGTTGCTCCAGATGACATGCAGCAGGATGTTGCAGTGATGATCAGGATGATCATAGATGACGAGCTTCAGGATGTTGCTCCAGATGACATGCAGCAGGACGTTGCAGTGATGATGATCAGGATGATCATGGATACATCAGGATGATGTATGGTCAGTATCAGGGTGATACTATGTGGCCGTGGATCAGGTTGTGCAGATGAGCATGTCTGGGAGATCCTATAGGTCGGAGTTGTGTACCCGTAACAGCCTGGGATGCTCTTTCAAGACATTGCTCTGGGAGGACATGTAATTTGTGCCCTGGGAGATCTCAGGTCGGAGTTGTGTACCCGTAACATCCTGAGATGCTCTTGCGAGGTTTTGTCCTATGGCATGTAATTTGGGCCCTGGGAGATTTCAGGTTGGAGTTGTGTACCCATAACATCCTGAGATGCTCTTGCGAGGTTTTGCCATGACCACATGTAATTTGTGCCCTGGGAGATTTCAGGTCGGAGTTGTGTACCCGTAACATCCTGAGATGCTCTTGCTAGGTTTTGTGGTGGACCACATGTAATTTGTGCCCTGGGAGATTTCAGGTCGGAGTTGTGTACCCGTAACATCCTGAAATGCTCTTTCGAGGTTTTGTGGTGGGGTCACATGTAATAGCACCCTGGGAGATCCTACAGGTCGGAGTTGTGTACCCGTAACATCCTGGGATGCTCTTTTGAGGTTTTGTGATGCACGTAAAAGTCCTGAGGATTCCACAGTATGGCCAGTGATGATGAAGACCTGCAGGTGGTGGGCCTACATCCAGTATGAAAAAGGACTGGCTCTGTAGAACTTCCTATGACGAGTAGATTCAGAGATTGATTGAGATAGCAGCAGCAGTGACGATGATGATGACTCGATGACGATTATCCAGTGACGATGATCCAGAGAAGATGACTTGTGCTAGAAGAACTGTGCTGAGAAATACCTTCCTAGTTAAGAGGGAGTGTTGATGTATATGTAACTTCGGAATGTATTTCACATATATGTATATTGTATTCATATAGAGATGGTATTATTCCTCTATAAGGAAGTGTCGTCATTTATATTGTAAGTGTCGTAACTTATACTTGATGGGTTATTAGACCACCTTGTTTGGGGTCGGCCCTGTATAAGTCATGTGGGTCAAAGGGTTATTAGACCACCCTATTGGGGGTCGGCCCACTCAGCATTATGTTATGTGGTTAAGTTCGAGCCGACATGAGTTAGGTAAAAAGGCAAGTCAAGTCAAGTATAAATAGAGTGCGGGAGGCACTCTATTTGTTCACTCACTTCACACACATGCTCTCAAGGAGGAGAGGCGCACTTATGGAGGACGAGGATTGCTGCTAGGTTATGGCTATCTCTATTGGTTGGTTGTATCATTGCTCTATCTATCTCTGAGGAAGTTATTGGGGTTTTTCACCTTTATGGTTTTCCCCAAGTAAATCTTTGTGTCTCTTGTGTGCTTGCATTATTGTCTCCATGATTGATATGCTGTACATGTTGTTCTCTCAGTTAAGATCCTAGATCAGATTGAAGTAAATTCTGAAAATTTAACAATGAGACATTAATGCTCCTCACACAACATAAAAGGGTTGTGACATTGTAAGAGGAAGGTCAAACAATTTTATCGTGTTGGAATTTAAATGCCATGTCTTGATCTCAACAAAAGATTGAAACTTTAAAATTAGCCATATTACTCCACTTAATAAGGGGGGTTGGCTAATGACTGAAGAAAACAAAAATGAGGAAGATAGAAGGTGTGAGGTATGAATTCCGGTGAAAATTTAATTAGCAAAAGAAAAACAAAGCAATCATATTGTTATGAGCACTTAAAGGCACTGAGGTGTTAGGTACAACTGATAATTTTTCCTTGACGGAATGAGATTGACGGTGGAAACTAAGAGAATCATTAGTTGGCCTATAGTAAGGAGGTTTTTCGACCTATCCCACGTGATTTCCAAGTCTGCAAAGTTTGCTATAATGGATACATTATCTATCCCTTCCTATAAAGTTTTATATAATGGATAAGTTATCTATCTCTTCTTGAAAAATATTGGAATAAAATCCTGTTTTAGAGTTAGCCTTTATTGGTGACCATGTTTTGGATAAGTTGGAAGAAGTTGCATTCCAAGGAAGACAATTAGAAGCAACTACGTTCTGATTCAATTAGAAGTAGTTGTGCACCGATTCAGTTAGAAGCAGTTGGGCACCAAGCAAATCAGTTAGAGATTGTGCGTCTCCAACTAGTTTTGGAACCTAAGACTACTATATAAAGGCATATTTTATAAAGGGTTGGGATGAGTTAGTTAATGAGTTCTATTTGACACATTCTGAAACGTTTTTTGAAATATTGTTAGTCAGTCAGTTTATGAGATTTATGTTTTGAGATAATGTATTGTTATAGTGCTATGGGTTTTAATCTCCATTACGCTATGATTTTCTTGATGCAGTGATGGTATTGATGAAATACCATTAATCTATTGAGATGAAATGGTAGAAATGGATTGTACCCAATTATGAATAGTAATATAATGCAACTATTGTGTCAGATTTTCCTTGCGTACTTTCTGGATGATTGAATTTATGATGAATGTTTAGTAGTTTAGAATATGAATTCTAGCTTGTTAGTGATTTACATGCACGATTAAGTAAATAAATGGATGAATTAATGGTGATAATTAACCCATCTTATCTTACGCATTCTTGATTCGGGTCTCTCTGTAATTTACTCGATGTGTCTCTATTGAAACCTTATCCTACGAGTAGGGTATTGAAAATCCCAACGTCTATAGGGGTTTTGTTGGTACTGCAAGTTGAATCATGGGTCTGACAATCCACCAACCAAGAAAATGGTTCCATTGATGGGACCTAACAAGGATTGTGAAGGGTGAGTGAATAAATAAGGTGGAATCCCACTAAAGTTGAGATCGAAGAATGGTTGCAAATCTAGGAGGATGAGTTCATGTGAAAACAGACTAGAAGAATCTAGATTGCACCCCAATGTTGGAAACACAAGTATCTTTATTCATATTTTCATGAAATTTTCTTCTATGAGTTTCTTGTTTTGTTATTTGAATGGACAAAGAGGCAGTTTGAGATCAATAACATTTGGAGAGAACCTTGGCCAATAGTTTGGACGGAGGAAAGGATAGAAGAACTAAAATATCTAGATAATAAGTGGTCCAGGGCTATCAATTTCTAATTCTTGCATGTGAAAGAAGGTTATATCATAGAATTTTCTATAGGATGTAGGGAATCGTAAAGCAGCACATAAGACAGATTTGACGAGGGCCTAAGAAAGTGATTCTTGGCACATATTGTGTTGTGGGTAAATATGTTCTTTATTAAGAAGGGGGTAATGACAATGAACCCTAATACAATATACATGTAAAACCCCGCGTTGTGGGTGTGGGGTATGAAGCATTGGGAGAATAGATAGATGTAGAGATGGATCGAAAAGAGAAGCGACTCCAAAGGGAGAAAAAGACATGCAAGAAGAGTTGAAATAAAGTAGGTAGTTAAAATAAATAAAAGAGAGAAGAAGTCGAAGAGGAAAGATAGTGTGGGCTGGAGAGGAAAAAAGAACACCAGAGATGGGATTGCATGATGAGAGTGTGTAGAAGGGTCCTATGTGCTGGAAGGGTTTGCAAAGTTTGGGAAAGAAGAGTGCTAGAGAGATTAGAGATTCCCAAAAAGGTGAAGAATGGAAGTAAGTCAGAGCTCCAATGATGATTGAGTTATCACCCACCCAAAGTAGAGTGAAGGAAAGAACCTAGAGGATGTAGAAGAAGAGGAAGTGTAGACTAGTGGAGGCACTTGTATGATTGAGAAGAGACTATGCAGTCAGATTTGAGTTGTCATGGATTTGAGTATTGTCAGAAGAAACACATCGAGAAGGAATCAATGCTTCATAACATTCCCCCAATGCCCATTATCCAATCAATAAGGCTAATTATTACTTGGTTTTTCGCGGGAAGCAAGTCTCGAAGAAAAAGTAGAAGTAGAGGTTAGATGGCTAGAAACTAGTTATACCTCGGAGACTAATATAGATACATAGAGTTCAATATGTAGTATTAATTCACCACTTGTGAATATAAGTAGTGGTTCACCCGTACCTACAAGAATAACTACTACATCAGATTATACCTTGAGTTTTCTTGTGTTTCATGGGATAGGGAAAGATGATGCAAAACAACATTGGATTACCTATGAGGTGATATGTTCAACGAGGAACATCATAGATGAGGCTTCAAAGGTTGCACAGCTAGAGACCACATTTAGAGATAGGGTATTTAAATGGTACATGAAGTATAAGAGCACTTTCGCTACAAGCCAAACACGACCACTAGAAACTATTAAAGTAGATCTTATGAAAGAGTTTTAAAAGCCAAATTTTTAGTTGCAATGCATTACTGAGATTAAGGAGATTAAGCATAGAGTTGGTGAGTATGTCTAGGATTACGACCAATGATTCAATATTTTTTTTGACTCGCTGAGTTTCTAGATCCAAGATGTGAAGCACCAAGAATGGTTTATTGTGGGTCTTCTACCCCATATTCGATTTCCACTAACAAAGAATAAGGTGATTACTCATTCAAAGGCCATGGAAATAACAATAAGGTTAGAATCGACTCCTAGAGGGGAGGCATCACCAAGAATGCAATAGGTGCAGACAGAGCTTGCTGCACTAAAGACCCAATTAGAGCAATTTTCTACTAGTAAGGCTATCAAAGAGAATATATGGTGTATCTTTTATAGAATAGAAGGCCATCAAAAGGATGAATTTCGAACACTAAAGAACTACATGGGTAATAGCTTACCTAACCCATTTTTTGGCAGCATCCGAAACTGAGTGGTGCGATATGTATCAAAGTTGGGGTAACGTACCTCCCAATTGCCCGACATTAGAAAAAGGCCTATTTAGTTTAAATGATTTTAATGAAAAATGTATTTTAAAGGTAAATTGATTTTAATTAAGTTGTTGTTTTCTATTCTCGATTGGTTTGCAAACAGCCAGGTGGCTATGAATTTGTGAATTAGTAAGGCGGGCAGACCACGGTTAGGCCAGCTGTGAATTTGCAGGGAAAGTATGTCGTGGAGGGTTAAAGAAGCGTTTGGGGTTGGGGTCTGTATACGACGTACTAGAGGCCCTCCCCGCAGTGGTTGTCTCCGCGCTTCTGCTGTACGAGAAACTGGAAAGGCTGCTGTCAGCGCATCTACGGTAGGAGAAAGTGAAAATGCGGGTGCCACCATGGTTGAAAATCATCACACCTTAGAACCTTAGAATGTATAGTAGAGTGTTGCATGGTTTAATGGATTTTCTGCTTTTCGCTTGCACCCTTAACATTGGAATTCAGAGATTCAATAATGCTGCCATTTCCATTTTCGTAGTGATCTACGTCCTTCGACCTTCATGGAAAATGTTCTGGCCGATCTCGTCTCCATATTCCGAACATCATTGCATTTCTATATAGTTTTGGAAATTATTGTATTCTATATGTGCCCTTATCAAAAGCGTCACTTTTTCTTACGTCATTGTAAGTAGAAAGCCAGTAATGTTTCCTTTATATAATAAAATGGTTCGTTTATGGAATAATGATCCTTGATTTGATATATCATATTATTATTTTTTAATTATTCTACGATTTTATGTTCATTTATGTTATATCTACCCAATTATTTAATTGAATTTCTATTTTCTTGTATGAATTTTCTAGGAATACATAATTTGTTTATTTTTAAATAATAATTAAATGTCTTAAATGAAATATTATATCACAATGGGATTGCTTCTTACATTACGAAGTTTTTACACATATGACTTATCTTATGTTTTTATATAGTTTTGTGCTTTATCTTATGTTTTCTATATATTTTTGTTCTTTATCTTAAATTTGTTTTCTATATATTTTTGTTCTTTATCTTGTATAGTTTTGTGCTTTATCTTATGTTTTCTATATTTTTGTGATTTATCTTATGTTTTCTATATATTTTTGTTCTTTATCTTAAATTATTGCTATGGTATGTAATTTTCTTTTATTAAAATCATCATTTACATATTATTTATATATTTTTTCTGATAAATGTGTTTTGTTTTTTTTTTTATGGATATTTTTCATGATAAGATAATTGTTTGCAAAATATTTTTAATGTTAAGACCAAAATGAAGAATGTGCCATCACATTTTTATGATCATTAATAAACATTCTTTAGCTTTGATTATATTTTATTATTAATGTCATTGTAGGAGGGAGAAATTAATGTAATTCCACACACAATTCAGAGTTACACAAATATTAACAAAATTAAAATGTTAAGTAGAAATTATTTAAAGCTATCTATATAAGTGATGAAAATGTTTATATTTTAAACTGGATAAACCATAAACAAGGCTTGGATAAAGCGTATACCTCATTACACGATGCAACATGCTCCTGTGCACGTGGCGCACGCATTGCATAAACATCTTCATCTTTTTGAAAAGAATGCCACATTGTCTATATATTTTCTTCTTTAATGATATAATAACACATAGTTGGAAATGGTTATGAGAAATGGAGGGAGATGGTGAGCTTTCAAACTAATTTTCTGTTCGGAATGGGAGATCCCTATACTTAGTTGGCCTATACTTGGAAGGTTTGTGGACATATCCTAGTTGATTTCCAAGTAGGAACAACCCTTTAACATCCCCTTCAGCTAATCGGATGATCGGGAGGGGACATTAACCAAATTCGGTCTCTCAAATTTCACCCCGAATGCCATAATACGAATTTCAATGTATAAAATGTGTGTGGAAACATAAATAACCATACAAAGAAGAATTAAACTCTATCTACACACATCTAGCATGCAAATACAAGCATAAACATGATAGCCATTATATAAAATCATTTCAGATTCAAATGCATGAGAATATTTTTCTTTATTCAATGTAGATCCAAGCAACTGACTATGCCAAAGCGATTTTCCACCCAAGCATAGGCACTCTATCTAGCATATACACTTTCTACTAAGAGGCCACCCCCATGCTTCAATAATTGCATGGGGTGAATTTTCCCACCAACCTCACACATGTATTCAATAATTGGAAAATAGTCAAACAGGAGATAATTGGCTTATTCAAAGCACATGACAGAATTTGGGTGAGTTCTAAGGTTGACACTTGGAAGAAAGGGTTTAGTGTCCCATCGACCCCTTTCCTCATCTCATCTAGTGGAATCATAGCCCCTTTGGTGCTCTTTACACAACCATTATTGGAAAATTTTATTATTTATGTGCATAATATTTACATATATTCTAAATAATCATAACAAGACAACCACACAGTCCAAATAAAATATATAAATCATACATGCCTATCCATTCACTAGTTGGGCCTTGGCCTTGAGCTTCGCACCACGAATCTATACTAGCATATTTACATCATTTAATAATTTTGGTTAGACACATTCCAAGTAAAAACTAGAGGTATTACAAACCACCTCAGCAACAATAGATCAGAATGTAGAACAAAAGTGACTTTAGACACCCAAAAATAGACACAAATTACACGTGATTGCTTATAGTTAGGTTGAAATCCCCTATGTTGGACACTCCATGAATTTTTGTTCAGTTTCAGTCAAAGATTGTCTCTCTCATAATCTACTTCTATGGCTACACTAGGAAACACTCTAAATTTATAGCATCCTTCTCTACCTTAGATTCCCACTTCATGGCTTGTACAAGCCTTTGGATGCTTCTGTGTTCCATCTCATTCACATTCAATTCCTTAATTATAATATTCTTGGTGTACCATGCTATCTAGATCCTTCAACGACCAATATTACTGCTATATTCAATGCTAGAGCTATCGCTAAAAAAACATTCATTTTTTTGCACTTCATATCTTTCAATCGGTTTTTGTCTCGAACAAATCCCATAACTGTCTTAATTACCAAATATTATCGAATCCATTTCCACTGTTTAATTCTCCTCTTTTGCTTCTACTCAGAGTCAGATTAAACCCCGAGTCTTTTTTCCTTCCAATCGATTGGCTCCTCACAGTTTCTCATTTCCCATTGGCATGATGTTGCATTGATCTATCCAGCTGTCTGGTCTTCAATCGACCACATTCAAATGGCATAGAACACTTTCTTTAGCTTCATCTAACTCTTCAGTTATTTCCTATTTTGATCATCATCTTATTTTCTAACTTTATGCGGTTCAACGAATTCTCATTGCCAACTTCTCTCTCGGTCATATCTCCAACCTTTTTCTCCTCTAGGTAGACCCCAAGCATGACCCCTTCTTCCACTTCCAATCGGTCTACTTTGAATACTTTCATTAAGCATATTCGTTGGCTTAATCTATCATCAATCCTTCTGACCTCCTGGTATTTGATTGACTAGGTTGTTGTTGGCCCATTCCCCATTGGAGAAATTAATTTAAATATTAAGATCCTCTAAAGGTATCAGAATGGGTTTACATAGTTAATTTACATACAATTTTATTTCTGTGAAATTCTTAAAAATGTGGTTCATTGAGAATAGCCTAATGTAATAAAAAAGTGCTTGTTTCCCACCTTAAAAATCTCCTATTAGCAAGAAGTCAGATGCAGAAATCTACAAAACTACATCAAATTGTTATACAAGTTGTATTACAATCTTAAACTCCATAGATAATAGAGGCTTGTCATCAAAAAATAATTTCTTTCTATCGTATATTGTTCCATTCTTTAAAAATATTGTATATATATATATATATACTAAACAACCATTACTTCAAATTGTTGTAAGAGTTGTATTGCAATATTAAACTCCATAGATAATAGAAGCAAGTCATCCAAAAATAATTTCCTTCTATGGTATATTTTCCCATTTATTAGAAAGATTGTAAAAATATACTAATTTATTTATATATCATAGTATAGTATAGGCTTTGTGTAATATCTCAAAACTCTTGTAAATTATTTTTAGTTTTCTTTTCTTATGTTAAAGTTTAATAGTAAATATTGATAATCTCTAAATAAGTGTCATGAGACATTGATGCTCCTCACACAAGATAAAATGGTTGTGACATTGTAAGAGGAAGGTAAAACAATTTTATCGTGTTGAAATTTAAATGCCATGTATTGATCTCAACAAAAGATTGAACCTTTAAAATTAACCATATTACTCCACTTAATAAGGGGGGTTGGTTAATGACTGAAGAATAAAAAAGAGAAAGATAGAAGGTGTGAGGTATGAACTCCGGTGAAAATTTAATTAGCAAAAGAAAAACAAACCAAGCATACTGTTATGAGCACCCAAAGGCACTGAGGTGTTAGGTACGATTGATATGTTTTCCTTGAAGGAATGAGATTGACGGTGGAAACTAAGAGAATCATTCGTTAGCCTATAGTAAGGAGGTTTTTGGACCTATCCCACGTGATTTCCAAGTTTGCAAAGTTTTTTGTAATGGATAGATTATATATCCCTTCCTATAAAGTTTGATATAATGGATAAGTTATCTATCTCTTCTTGAAAGGTATTGGAATAAAATCCTGTTTTAGAGTTAGTATTTATTGGTGGCCAATTTTTGGATCAGTTGGAAGAAGTTGCATTCCAAGGAAGACAATTACAAGCAACTACGTTATGATTCAATTAGAACTAGTTGTGCAGCGATTCACTTAGAAGTAGTTGGGAGCCAAGCAAATCAGTTAGAGATTGTGCGCCTCCAACTAGTTTTGGAACCTAAGCCTACTATATAAAGGCATATTTTATAAAGGGTTGGGATCAGTTAGTTAATGAGTTATGTTTGACACATTCTGAAATGTTTTCTGAAATATTGTTAATGAGTCAGTTTATGAGATTTATGTTTCGAGATAATGTATCGTTATAGTGCTATGGGTTTTTATCTCTATTATGCTATGATGTTCTTGATGCAGTGATGGTATTGATGAAATACCATTAATCTACTGAGATGAAATGGTAGAAATGGATTGTACCTAGTTATGAATAGTAATATAATGCAACTATTGTCTCATGTTTTCCTTGCGTATTTTCTAGGTGATTAAATGTATGATGAATGTTTAGTAGTTTAGAATATGAATTGTAATACCCGTATTTTGGACTTTAATCCCCTATTATATTTCTGCTAAGTATTATTTCATTTTACTTAGGAGCATTTTGAAATCTGATAAAGTGGTTTCTATTGACTATGTGAACCAGCACATTAAAGAGGGAATCACAGTCCCCTAAGGGTTGGAAGAAATAATGCCACTTAATAATAAGAAGAAGAAATTATTATTGGAGACAATTGGAAAACCCTAAAGAAAAGGATTGAGAGATTAATGAATTAAAAGAATTCATAAAAAGAGGAAATTTCCCCTAAGAGAATAAAAGGTGAAAAATCATGGAAACTCTCATTATTCACTATTCATGATTCATTATCACTATTCACAATCTCATGAGATGAACACCCAAGAGAAATGGGAATGGGAAAACATCAACCTGAGATAATGAATGCTGGTGAGGGAGGACATACTTGGGAGAACCAAACTGGTCCTGAAGCCAAGTGATTGAGGACAGATTTGGGAGGACCAAACTGACTCAGATCAAAAGGAATCATACAGTTTGGTATGAGATTGGCCATTTAATTGTGTGCAGGTAGGAGAACTACCCCAAGCTTACAGGAGTACTGCATTTAGCTGAATAGACTATGATTTTGTGATTCTCTCAATGGATAAGGGTTAAAAGCCCCTGGAGCATCCTAGAGCTCAAGAGTACTAAGTTGGGTGTTGGGTTTCCCGCTGCCTTTGAAATATCCTGAATAACTTGGGGAATAAAAAGTTAAGGGTGAACTAAAATATACACTCCACCTGGGGGACTGTTAACTCAGCTTGAGGGTGACCTGAAAGCAAGGAGAACTTGCTAGTCAATGGCTGGGAGGTTTGTGCTTGGTTCCACTGGTCACCAGAATTCATATAAGTATTTATATTCTGAACTTGGTTTAAAAACGTGAATTTGGGTAACAGTTTCGTGAGAAACTAGTGCAAAATCGTCTTAGCGGAAATTATTCGGCAGAATAATATTAATTATTCGGCCGAATAATAAATATAATTCGGCCGAATAATTTTCATTATTCGGCCGAATAATGTAGAGGTTATTCGGCCGAATAACCACTAACATTTCTCCGTTCCGTTTAACGGCTATCCTTGATATGTGTGCAAACCGTTGCCGGACGGAAAAAAAATTCGGGTGGTGGTTTATTCGGCCGAATAATTGTTCGGCCGAAAAATTATTCGGCGGAATAATTCTTCGGCCGAACAATTATTTGGCCGAACAATTATTTGGCCAAATAATTGGTCGGCCGAATACTGTTTCTGCATAAAAGCCCGGCCTCGACTTCCATTTGGCATTCTGCGTTGGAAATTCCTTGACCCCGCAAGCGGGCCCGCAGTTGTGTTGTGCCACCCTCCGTCGTCGACGCTTGTGACGACGACGCTGTTGCTGCATGCCTATAGCTTCTTGTTCGTTTTCTTGGTGCACCCCTTCCGCTGCTTGCTCGTATTTTGTTGCTGCCTGATCAGGTTCCTGCTCTGTTGTTGTTTCTTGTCGCAGGTGTGGAAGCTGTTTTCGGTGGCTGTGGAAGCTATTTTCGGGTGCCGGGCGGATCTGTAAGCGATGAGGGTGCTCGTTGGATGCTGTGTTCGTCGACGAGGGTGCTGCGGGGATCTGTGCTCGGCTTAAGGACGTGGAGCCAATAGCTACGAGTGTAAGTAGTTGTTTTATGGTGATTTTGGTTTTACAATTTGAAGTTTGATGTCTATACAGTATCTCTATCTGTAACGATTTGATGAAATTTTCTTTGTTGGCAGGATTGTTCGTTTTTTTTTTCGGTGCTGTTATCGGTGTGTCGTTGGTTTTGCGGTTTTCACGTTGGATTGACAGTTAGTGAAGGTACGTTTTATCGTTGAGTTGTTTTGTTTTGATTTTGTTATCCTATTTTTATAGTTTTCAGGTGCCAACATAATTTGGTGTTGTGTGAAGGAAATATTTGTTGTTTGGAGAGTTCCTGGTCTGAACCGACGAGGCTTCGTGGATTGACAGTCTTTTCGCTAGCTGTTTGGGTTACAGGTATGTATTGTTTCGCCAAATTAGAATGTTTAGTTTTTTTATTTTTAATTATATGTTCATCATTTTAGTCTTTATTCCCTTAACATGAACTCTGTTCATGAACAGAGTTCATGTTCATGAACTCTGCTAATGAACAGAGTTCATGTTCATGGACAGTGTTCATGAACTCTGTTCGTGAACAGTGTTCATGAACTCTGTTCATGAACAGTGTTCATGAACAGTGAACAGAGTTAATGTTCATAAACTCTGTTCATGAACAGAGTTGATGATCATGAACTCTGTTCATGAACAGAGTTAATGAACATGAACACGTCATATTAGCATCGTTTTGTGCCATTTAATTGCAGTAGGGTATCATTTTTGCGCAGTACTATCATCAAAATATGAAACTTTGTAAATACTTTCCATTATACTTGCATCGTGTGTGCATCAAAAGTGTATGTTTCTTTCCATTGGCATGATAGTGTATCATATTAGCATTATAGTGTGCATCATACTATCATCAAAATATATAACTTTTAAATTAAATCATAAAATAGTCATGTAAATTTTATTGGTTGTGTTCTTGAACAGAGTTGAAGAACTCTGTTCATGAACAGAGTTGAAGAACTCTGTTCATGAACAAAGTTCCCTAATTTTTTTTTTTATGAATATTATGTAATGTTTATTTATTGAGATATAGATTAAAATCACAAGTGATCAATGAAAAATTTGTAAGGTTACTATACTATTACAATTAACTGCATTATACTTTTTATCTGATTATGAAATGAAAATTAATGTTATCTTTATGGTGCAATAGTAGTACTCTTATAGTGTTAGGGGAGGAATTCACAAAAAAAATTAACTTATACAACTTTAGGCACCTCTACATTTGGTATGCAGTTCTTAATGAGATATGCCTTCAAGTTTGTAGAATTAACATGTACAACTTTAGTGTGTAATTTTTTCTATCATGAATATGAAGTAGAAATCTTCTAATAAGTGTATATATATATATATTGTGAGATGTTTTTTAATTGAGATATATAATTCAACCATATTTGATGGATGAAAAGTTTTTAAGGTTACTATAGTACTACAATTAACTGTGTTATAATTTATATTTGATAATGAAATGACTATTAAGTATGTCTTTACGTTGCAATAGTAGTAATGGTAAGGAATTTTAGTTAATTAATTAGAGTTAGGAGAGGGACTTACAAAAAATCTTAGCTTATACTATTTTAGACACCCTTACATTTTGTTGTAGTTTTTTATAAGATATGGCTTTATGCTTGTAGGATAAACATGTACAATTTCAATTTGTTAATGTTTGTGTAAATTTAGAAATCATATCAAATGGAAAGAGTGGAGTCTTCGAGGGGAAAGTGTAGGAGGTCATCACATTCATCGGGAATTGGTGTTCCAATTGGTAGTCCAAGGTTGTTGAATTCACCGCGGGGTTCGAATTTATTGTATGGGTCACAGTCATCTGATCACCAACGAGTTGATAGGGGTACAAATGATTCTCCTTTGTCATCTGTTGGAGAGCGTCGATCTCAACCGTCTGTTGGTATGAACATTAATGTTTAATTGAATGTATAATTTGTATTTTTGTGTGTTTTGAAATTTTGGACAAGTTTAACTCTTCACTATGGCTATATGTGAAGCAGAGCGAGGTTCAGAAGATGTCCATAATTCGACAGAGCGAGACGAAGATCAAGATAGGATTGTAGATGATGGAATAGGTGTGGGTGCAGAGCAGGGTCCTGAAGATCCTCCTAGAGCGAGGATGACATATGTTCCACTGGCTGAGGGTTGTACACCCATATCAACTTATCCGTCTGATTTACGTGATGAGCTTCCATGGAAAGGTGTTGAGCAACAAACTATCCTTGAAAGTTGTAGATCCCACTATGACAGGCTGAACAATGATCTTTGTTCTTTAGATCTCCCTCCAGAGAGCCGACAAAGTCTAGAGATTGTTTTGGGGTCTTTACACAAATTCATTGATGCATATGAGGAACTTGGACCAACTACGAATGGTTTTGTTCATTTGATGCACAGGCGAAGGGAACAAGTTATGGTTCCAGACAAGTGGGAGGTTGTGAAGGAGAGAGTTACTAGAGAACAAGCCAATTCAATGTTTAATTTCAAAGAAGGCCTTAAGCGAAAAATGTTGAAAGTGCAATATTTTAAGCATCCTCAAATTGCACATTTAATATATGATCGGTTTCTTGCAGCTTATGGTCGATTGCCATGGAATGATGAGGTTCCTAATTATTTTGCTAGATTTTTCTATGCGGAGTTGTTTTTAGGTATGAAGCCAAACTATACTGATGTTCCTTCTGACTTTTATGGAGTTGGAAAGGGTCGAATATATAATCGAAAAAGTGCTCTCAGAGACCCTACGACTCTTCAACCTCCACCTGAGATACATCGTCCACCTAGGCTTGTGGCTTTAAGATCAGAGATGGAGCCCACATCCCAACTAGGGACAGTTGCAAGGGAATCGGTAGGTGATGGTTTAGCGTCAGCTCTTGTTGGAGTAGAAGTGGGTTTTGGTCGAGAGAGGGCTCGTGCTACTGTTCGTCAAAATTTTGTTTACAAGATGAATGACGAGGTAGATGCATTGAGCATCGATGATCTCAAGGATTATGCTAAGTCTTGTCGAGATATAGCATCGGATGTGTTATCCAATGACACATCGAGTATGGGAGAGGTTTTTTGATTATGCTATGACAATCTACTTGATTTTTTATTATTCATTTTGAATTGAATTTTTTGCTACATAGTAATAAATATATTAAGCAAATGTATTTTGTTTGCAGTTTTCTAGAATGTTAAATGCACATAATTTTCGAGTCTCCAGTAGTCAAAATGAAGAGCATTTTGGAGAGGTATTTTAATTATAATATTTATGATTTAACTTAATTTTTTTTGTTTGTTTGAATTTTAATAAATATCAATGTATCTTATTGTTAATTTGACTTATCTATGCAGGTTTCTTTAGATTCCAAGTTTTTAGATGATTTACCATCTCTTGTGAGCTAATGATTTTAATTTTTCTGTTTTGGTTTTAAGTTAATTGCTTAATTTATTATATGTATTTAAGTTATGTTTTATTCATTAACAAAATTTAAATTTTAGGGGAGAGACCATTTGGAAATTGGGGGTAAAGATGTGGGCTCTTTAATGAATGCGGATATTGGCACCGAGGTAATTTTGTTGTTCTCTAGAAATAATCTTTGATATAATTTTAATGTTTTAAATTTTTTGGATTTATTTGAAGATTGTTTGCATGCTTTAGGATTCATAAATTACTTTTGTACAAGTTGCAGCTTGGCTCTTTGAGATCCTTTGGAGCCAAAGGGAAGGCTCTAGTGGAAAAAAGTGGTGGACATGCATTCAAAGAATTTGATGTACGACTTTTTTAATAATTGAATTGTATTTTTAGTATAAGTTTAATATTTTAGTATCTTGAATTTAATTTAAAATTGTTTAAATAATTTATGATCTAGATTTATAATTTGTTTTTTTGTGTATTGTAGGTTTAGTTGAGTCCCAGGGAAGGTCCTAGTGGAAAATAGTGGAAAGATATTGGTTCAAATAGATAGTGGTTCAGACTTTATTGTTTTTGTTGATATATATATATTGTAGTTCAGACATGAAGGGTATTTATTTTTTGATTATATGTATACATGTACATTGAATTCACATGTGCATTAACTTTTTTTGGATTATATATGAGTACATGTTAATTATTTCTCGTTTGGTAAAATGTTTAAAATATGTTTTGAATGAATGTTTAAAATGTGTTTTGCATGAATGTTTAAAATGTCTTGATAGGTGCAATCTAAAGTTAGGAAATGTTGAATGATGAGAATGAATGTTATGGAAGAATGAAGGTTGGGAAAGAATGAATGGGAGGTGTTAGGAATGTTTAAAATGTTAATCTAAGTTAGGAAATGTTCAATGTTGAGAATGAATGTTATGGTAAGAATCAATGTTGGGAAAGAATGAATGGGAGGTGTTATGAATGATTAAAATGTTAATCTAAGTTAGGAAATGTTCAATGTTGAGAATGAATGTTCTGGTAAGAATCAATGTTGGGAAAAAAATGAATGGGAGGTGTTATGGAAAAAGAAATGTTGGGAAAGAATGAATGGGAGGTGTTATGGAAGAAGGAATGTTTTCAATTTGTTATGTTGAGAATAAATGTTATGAAAATGTTGTTATGATGAAACATTGAAACATTTGATAGGTGCAATTTAAAGTTTGGAAATGTTGAATTTGTAAAAAAATTTCATTCTGTTATGTTAAGAAATGTTATGAAAAGAATCAATGTTGAGAAAGTGTTGAACCATAAGAATGAAGGTTTAAAATGAAATAAAAAATGGGATGTTAAAATGTAAAGAAATGAAATGATAGGAATTTTTGATAGAAAATGTATGAATTGTTTGATAAAAGTTTCAATTTTTTGGTAGTTTGATTCATATGTAATTTTTAAATTTTAATTAATGTTGTTGATATGTTTATTGTTTGATATGCATATGTAAATTTCAAAATTTAACTAATGTTTTTCATATGTCCATTGTTCGGGTACTTTGTAGTTCGTGAATTTCTAAATGTTCAAATCATGGCAAATGGGGATAATGATTTTTTGTTTTTTAATCACAAGTGAGGATTTCCGGATTGTGAAGCTTATGCTAAGTTAGAGCAATGAATTTTAGACAACAATTCGATGAATTTTTATCGATTTGTTGTAAATAATAATTGCTCTAATTTAGCATAAGCTTCACAATCCAGGAATTTTTGTTTGTGATTAAAAATCAAATTATTGTTATCTTCCTTTGCCATGATTTCAGTTATGTGAACTTACATGTGAGAGATATATTATTTTTGTGCAACAATCATATATTTAAAAATTATATAGATGAACAACTTGTTTTAAAAAATTCATTCAGATTGATGGATTAAAAGAATACAAAATTTAATAGGTTTTTTTGTGATTTTTCGTTGGCATCATCTATCAAAAGTAAAAATTCGGGGCGGAGTGGAGATAGCCACATCTGTTATCTCATCCCTTAGTGGTCTAATAGACATATGGGGACCCGAATAAAGTACTTTTGAATTTCCAAATTATATTTGAATTCATTTTTAAGCATGTTAAAGTACAACCATTTAAGCTCTTATGTTTGTTGTCATTCAAGAAAATATTCATAAAAACTCCATGAAAAAATATACTGTGCACAACAATTTTGATACATGGACAAAAAATATATTGCACACAACAATTGACATGGACAAAAATATAGATCAATTTATTTTTGACATGTAGTTAAAAACATCGCAATGGAATGCCATCTTCAACTATCCGTTCATGGTCACATATGGATAGTTTCCATTTTTTGGTTTTTAATTGTTTTTTTGATGGAACCTATACCAACTTTATTCGAGATGCACATACTAAATGATTATACTGACAACATATAACATCGGGCTCATAATCTTGAAAGTAGACATAATTTTTAGTCATATGCGTCTGCAGAAAAAAGTAGCCTTTTAAAATGATGGATCCTCTTTCGTATGTAAATCTGTTGTCGTTGTAGTCCTCCAATAACTTCATTTTTTCTTCAGTGCATCGCATCAAATAATATTTGACATTTTCGTTGTTGTCTACAGGTGCAATCACAGTGAAAACATCTCCTGCGCAAGTTATAATTGGTGTTAGCGTATTTAAATGAATTAAATTGACTATACTTATGGAGATGGACTAGAATGAACAATTAACTTAAAATTCAAGAACAAGTTTATTACCTTCTCTGACGAGATCTGAAATTCTATCGCCATCAGACGATATTGCTATTTCTTCTGATTCTAAATCTTCTACACTTGCCAGTGGCATTTTTCCTTTTGGATTAATCTCTGTGTGTCTCCAAGCTTTTACGTAGTTGTTTGTTATGTTTTCACAAACTTCTGTAGACTCAACATTTTCAATGCAAATATGACAAAAGCATGATTGTTTTCTATTGTCAAATGCAAACACGTTGTGAAATGATTTTGTTTGAATAGAGTGAAGATCTCTAGTCCCATGTATGGTGCTAGCGTCATATGGTATTGATCTATTTATATCTTGGATCCCAACAAGCCAAAAAAACCTACACAATAAATGATGAATCACTTTCAAAGAACAACTTTTAATGTTAGTGTACATGTACTTAAATGTTAGTACATACATTTTTTTAAGTTTCAAGAAATAATATAAATTAAAAAAATAGTGGACATACCTGCGCACATCTTTTGATTGTTGATTATAATCATCGCTTAGATTTAATTGACACCATTGGACAACCTCTGCAGCTGAATGAAATCGTGCAGAAGAATAGTTCATTTGCCATCTTCGAAGTGCTCTTTTCACGCATGCTCCTGCACCATCATGCTCACCTTTTCCATGCCCAGTTTCAAAGAAATTCCAGCGATGTTTAATGTTCAGCGCTTTATGAAGTCGACATAACCAAAAAAATGATCGTGAAGATTTAAATTGACCCGCACATCCATCAGACCATATCCAATGCTCATTGAATTTGACTTCGCGTTTTTTAAGTGAGTCATAGAAAATATTTTCTATACAATGTTGAACAAAATGTGTATCGTGTGTACGATCATCGCTGATATAGAAGTGATATTCTTTATTCACATCTCGATTGTCACATGTGCTTTCAATGCCATCAACATCCTGTTGAGAATGTCTATATACAACATGGACAAATATCGAAACTTGGTCAGAGTGATAGTATTCACTCTGTATCTCTTTCTGTGCAGCAAATGTATAGTTTTCAGCAAAATCAACCACCGACAAAATTGTTCTGGGTGGAAAAATTTCACGAGACTGTTTGAATTGAAGATCTTTCCATCGTGCTCTATGTGAATGCTGGGTGTATTTATAAATTTCGCTTTCAAATTTTTTGAGAAAATCTGTGACGCATATCTTGTCTTCTAGCAAATCAATTCTTTTGGAATGTGAATCACTAGAACTTGTACTATAGTTGATGTATTCGTATCTCCTCCAATCAACATTTACATTTGACAACGATTGATCATTATCGATAGGATATTTATTGTGGAATAGCACCAAATTCCCACAATGATGACAATGTTTTCCATTGACACATTTCTTTGAATAAAATACTTCATCGTGATTTCTCTCACATAAAATTTGAGATATGAATTCACGTATCGTCGGCGGAGGTGGTGAATTTGTCCAAAACATTTTACCAAATTCAAGAAACGTGTCATAATATAATTGAAATTGCACATGATAACGGCAACAACATGTATCACGTATAGTTATAGGTCGAACATACCATGGTTTTTGTTGCACAAATGTAGTGATTGATATATTAATTCCACGATGATCTTCCTTGAATTTATTGAACAATTGTACTTGTGTCATGTCCATTATATGTTTTGGTTGGATTTCATATACATTTCGTGATATTCTTTTGCGTATCACATCTCTTGAATTTGGTGAAACTCGAGCATGTTTCAACCAATATTCTCATACAATATCTTTAACACCTGCTCCTAATCTATCTTTATAAGGTTGTCTACAAATAATTGCCCAACAAGCAAGTTCATTATTCTCATCTATTTGCATTCTGAATTTGCTATGTTTGTATAATGTCTTTCTTGATGTTCCAACTGCTTTTGCTAGTTCTGTTGTCAAACGCTTTTGTTTAGTACTAGCTGAAAGAATTGCTGTATGAATTGCTTTACGTGCAGCACTGATATCTTTCTTCCTGGATTTTCCAATTTTTTTTATTGCATCACCTATATTTTCCATCACATTTTGTTTCAATTTGAACTCTTTTGTCGCTTTGTGAATACCCAATAATGATGTAGCACCTTCTAACTTCTTGGACACTAATAAACATCTCAAAATTTGTGCTTGTCCAGCTATTGAGTAATCCTTGAGAACTTCATCATAAATTTTTGTAGCACGATATCGTGCAACATGTATTGGTAGTTTTTCTCCATATTTGTCGCAATCAATGTCTTCTAACATTTCATCATCAATAGTAAAAGTACCTATATATCAAGTTGAATTTAATTTTACATATATCAAAAAATAAAATTCATTATAAAAAAATGAATTTGAAAAATATATGATATATATACATACCAGGTCCAATTTCTGGATCTTGAACTTGATCTTCAATATTGACTTCATCGACATTAGCATGTAAATCACTATTTACATCTTCTACAATGTTCTTTTCAACTTCAATTTGTTTTTCTTGTACTCTATTTTCAATTTTCATCTCTTCAAAATTATCATGTAAATCTGTATTTATATCTTCAGTAGTTCTCTCTTCCGTTTCGGCAACCCTTTGTTTTTTGGCAATATATCTGAGTTTTTGTTTCTCTCTATTATTATCATCATCACGTTTACGATCAGATTTTCTTTGACGTTTTCTCTTATTGCCCATGGTTGTTTAATCTATAGATGATAAATTAAAGAATCATGTTACTTTATAGTAAAAATAAATAAATTAAAGTTTAAAAACATTTACGGAATTTATAAAAACATGAACTGAGTCTTTTGAAGAAGATTTCTTTGGAATTAACTTTCCTTTGAAAAAACTCTCTGAACAAAAATCTTCTTTGAAAAAAACCTTCTTGGAAAGAAATAAGAAACTCCTCGACAATAAATTACCTACCCATTGAAAAATAATAAAAACACCTTGTAAATAAATCTTTGTTGTAAAAATCATTGCAAAAAAACCTCTTTGAAAAATATCTACGAAAAAAGCCACTAGAAAAAAGTACTTTGAATAAAAACTTATTTGTAAACATATATGGGAAAAAACCATTGTAAAGAAATAACTCTTTGAAAAAACCCATTTCAAAGAAATAAGAAGTACAAAACTACCTTGCAAAAAATCCATTGCAAAATACCTTAGCAATATAACTATTTGAAAAAACTCCTTTCAAATAAATAAGAAGTGCAAAACTACTTTGGAAAAAAATCCTTTGCAAAATACCTTAACAAAACAACTATTTGAAAAAAACTCTTTCAATTAAATAAGAAGTGCAAAACTACTTTGGAAAAAAACCATTTGTAAATTATTTTACCAAAACAACTCTTTGAAAAAATCTCTTTCAAAGAAACAAGAAGGAAAAATGCATTTTTTTTGCAAAAATACTTTCGAATACACATTTTTTAAATACAATCCTTGCAAAGAACCTCCTTGCAAACATGTCTAAGAAAAGAAATATTTTGAAAAAACTACTTGCAAATATGCCTTAAAAAAAAACACTTTCAATGTGTCTTTTGGAAAAAAGAAGAAAAAACATACTTTGTAAAAACTTTTTTTTGCAAAAAATGTCTTCTTTGCAAATATGCAATAAGAAAACAAATATTTTGAAAAAACTCGCAAATATGTCTTAGAAAAAAATCACTTTCAATGTGCCTTTTGGAAAAAAGAAGAAGAAACATAGTTTGTAAAAACCTCATTTTGCAAAAAATGTCTTCTTTGCAAATATGCAATAAGAAAATAAATATTTTGGAAAAACTCCTTCCAAATATGCCTTAGAAAAAAATACTCCTTCAATGGGCCTTTTGTAAAGAAGAAGAAGAAGCATACCTTGTAAAAACCTCCTTTTGCAAAAAATGTCTCCTCCTTTCAAAATTAGTTTGACAAAAAAATGCGAAGTTAAAATATGCGAAAATAATGAATTAACTTTAGGTTTATTTATATGAGTATAAAAAACTACTTTTTTTTTTTTTTTTTTTTTTTTTTTTTTTTTTTTTTTTTTTTTTTTTTTTTTTTTTTTTTTTTTTTTTTTTTTTTTTTTTTTCGTCCGGCCGACGAGATTTTTTTCCATTTAATTATTCGGCCAAATAACCTTCGCCATAATTCACGGCGCCGTTATGGAAAAACGTTATTTGGACGAATAATTATTCGGTCGAATAATTATTTCGGTCGAATAATCTCTGAAACATGAAAGATTCAGATCTCTGTAGAATTTTGAGGTTTCTCCATTTTCGGAAGGGGAAAACCACCTCTTACACAACAAAACGAATGTCGGACTTCATACCAGTAGATTCATCATTGAATCTACTTTACGAGGGTATAAATTTTGTTGTATATAGATCAGAACTGATATTTTTTAAGTTTTATTTTCGTAACATGTGTCGAGTTATGATTCAGCTCTTTAAAAAAACGACGAAAAGAAAAATCCATAACTTTTAAAATACAACACCAAAAAAATCGAAAAAAATGTGGGACTCTTCATTGGCGTGTCTACTTCAAAAGGGTGTTCGCATATTTTTTTGTTTTTATAGCGGATTGAGAGAAAAGTGGTGCAACAAAAAAGTTGTTGAAAATCGACTGAGTTTCCCCATTGATCGACTTTAAAAAAATATAATAATTAGTATATAGATCCATTGGATGCAAACTTATAGTCAGGCACTAGTACATTGTGTGCAGATTGTCATAGCATTTTCTGTTTTTGCAAAACACAAGTCTAACAACGATTTTAGTGGTGCAACAAATCATAACTCTTTTGTAGTCTTTTCATTTTATAAGAATACACTGTCAAACTTTTACGAAATCGACATATCAAATCTTAATAAAAAAAATTGAAAAAATTATGGGTAGAAAGATAACATAATTCTACAAAAGTTTTCCTTTTACGACAAAGTGAAATTTTAAACAAAAATATCACTTTTGTTCGCCCGAAGTTGAAAAACATGAAAAAACCAGAATTATTTTCTCACGAGACCCCCCAAAATAGACAGCCATCTTCATTTTTTCACCCCTTGCAGAGTATTTGTTTTGGAACAGTATTCGTACATGTTTCTGAATATCTCTTATTTACATTTGAATGATATGTTCATTAGATCTTACAATATATGTATTGTTTTATGAATATTTTGAGCATGAATCTCAGCTAGACAACCAGATCTCTGTAATGAGTTTTACCTTATGAGTAGACTTTAAGATCTGGAATATTTGTGTTATGGGATGGCTGTGAAAATACATACTTTCTATTTGCAGTAGCTATACATCATTATGCTCCCTATACTGTTTAAAATGTTTACAGTACCTAATACAAGACTGATATGAACCGTGTGCTAACCTAGGGTTTGATGAGGCATGTTTCATATTGCAGGCTTTTACATTTAAATATATTCTAGTATTTAATAGAGGTCTGATGTATGGTACTGTAATGTTAAGAATAGGGAAGACATGTAAACCTAGAGGTTTAATTGCCTAGCCCTTATATTTTGATCAACTCTTTCATGTTATAGTGTATTTCAGAAAAGAGAAACCTAGAGAATGCTAATGCTCAGATCTCTTATATTTTGAGTTATTATATTGACAGAGTTCGATATTCTAAATCAATCTGGTCATAATCGACCTTATGAATCTACAGGGAATTTCTAGGCTAAATGTTTGAAGAATGAAATAAACTACATGCTGCTATATATTTTATGAGTTGAATCCATGTGTAAATCTCATGCTGAGTTAGAAGAATATCATTTATTCAAATAGCATGGTTATATCATTTTATTAATGTTCCTATGAATTCATTCACCTAGGGTGAAATGGGAATTATGGATAACCCGGATCGCTATAACATATACTTCCATATAAAATGAATGGGATTTAAATGGATTAAGTGCAGAATGAAAACGATTCATATAAGCAAGGGTCTTAACCTTAGCGTGATTATTGTTGATGTATATGTAACTTCGGAATGTATTTCATTCATATATATATATATATTGTATTCCTATAGAGATGTTATTATTCCTCTATACGGAAGTGTCGTAACTTATACTTGATGGGTTATTAGACACCTTGATGGGGTCGGCCCTGTATAAGTCATGTGGGTTAAAGGGTACTTAGACCACCCTATTGGGGGCCAGCCCTGTCAGCATTATGTTATGTGGTTAAGTTAAGGCTGACCTAGTAAGGTTATTAGGCAAGTCAAGTTAGTGTATAAATAGATTGTGGGATGCACTCTATTTGATCATTCACTTCTCACTTATACACTCATGGGAGATTGGTGCACTAGTGGAGAAGGAGAAGCTGCTTCTAGGAGGACTATCTCTTATGCTTGGGTTGTATCATTGGTTCATCTATCTCTGAGGAAGTTGTGGGGTTTTTCACCTTCTTGGTTTTCCCCGGTGAAACTCTGTGTCTCTTATGTGCTTGCATTATTGTGTACATGATTGATATGATGTAGATATGTTGTACATGTTGTTCTCTCAGTTAAGATCCTAGATAAGATTGAACTAATGCTCAAAAATTAACATGGTATCAGAGCTAGCCTGAAAGAAGGCATGATATGGCATCTATGACACTTGTTGCACTTGTGACGCTAGGGCTTGATATAGAAAAAAATAGTCATCATAGCACTTTCGCTATAAATACATTTCGGCAAGGTTTCAGGATCTGAAAATTTTATAGGTCAAAGATAAGATCCCCATGTACCTTGTTTCCGAAGGAGGGCCTCTAATTCGTTGTACTTTCATATTTATGTTCTGTACAATATAGGGTTTCTGTCTCTTCCAGATCTGAGTCATAAACAGGTGACCTACGAAAAAAGGTCACAACTTGAGCTAGGAAGCTCCAAATGAAATTTTGTAAAACGTGGTAGGTAGGGAACGGACTGTAATTTCACAAGTATGATTTTCAGAGGCCGCAATTGAACCAGTTACACGTGGCACTCCATACACGTTCGCTCTCCTATTTTATCCCATAAATAAGTCACATTGCGACACTTGGCATAACTCTCTCTCAGAGAATCCATTTGAGGTAGGACCTCTGGGGTTGGAAAGATAACATGTTGGGATACAACAAGAAGAATTTTCAGACCTTGTAGATCTGAAATTTTGGATTTACATCAGGAACAATCAGGTGCATATTTCTGTCAAAACAGAATTGGATTTTGAGCACCTTCATTCATGGCTTCAGGAATTTAGGGTTTTAGAGAAAGTTGGAATTTTCGTAATCAGAGACCACGGCTAGATGCTCCTCATAAAAATCAAAATTTAAAGACCAAGATCAAATTTTTTGGTTGGGAAGAAGGTCGGGCTTGATCAAACCCTAGTTCGAGACTTTGATCGGAAAGGTTGAAAATTAGGGATTCTGCAAAAATGGGAATTTTTTAAATCTATGACCATAGCTGGAAGCTCCTTGGAAAAATTGAAGTTTAGAGATTTGGATGAAACTATTTGGTTGGGTGAATCTCTCGGAAACTCAAACTCTAATTCAGGGTCATCCCTAGTGAATCTGGAAGATTGAAAAACAAATTTGAGGGGTGAAACTTTGCAGTTTTCAAATTTTGAGTATACCAGGTTGATCAGCTCATCAAGGCGCATATTTCTATCCCTCCAGAAGTTTGAAATTCAAAGTTTGAAGTTTTAGGGTTTCTATGACAAACCTTAATCCAACTCCAGATCTAGTTTCTGCAATACAAGTGGATTGGGTTAATCCTAGAAGAGAATGGATTGGTCACCTACATAAGTGGATTGGGTTAATCCTTGATTTGATTTATCACATCATTGTTTTTTAATTATTGTACGTTTTCATTTTCATTTATGTTATATCTAACCAATTATTTAATTGAATTTCCATTTCCTTGCATGAATCTTCTAAGAATACATAATTTATTTATTTTTAAATAATAATTAAATGTCTTAAACAAAATATTATATCACAATGGGATTGCTTCGTACATTACTAAGTTTTTACACATGTGATTTATCTTATGCTTTTACATATTTTTGTGCTCTATTTTATGGGATTGCTTTTTACATTACTAAGTTTTTACACATGTGATTTATCTTATGTTTTTACATATTTTTGTTATTTATCTTATGTTTTTACATATTTTTGTGCTTTAATTTATGTTTTGTATATATTTTTGTTCTCTATCTTAAAGTATTAAGTATTGATATGGTATGTAATTTTCTTTTATTAAAATCATCATTTACATATTATTTATATAGTTTTTATTGATAAATATGTTTTGATTTTTCTTATGGATATTTTTCATAAGAAGATAATTGTTTGGAAGTATTTTTAATGTTAGGACCAAAATGAAGAATGTGCCATCACATTTTTATGGTCATTAATAAATATGTTTTATCTTTGATTATATTTTCTTACTAATGTCATTGTAGGAGGGAGAAGTGTAATTCCATACAAAATTTAGAGTTCCATAAATATTAACAAAGTTCAAATGTTAAGTAGAATTTTTTAGAATTTTTTTTAAAGCTATATATATAAATCATAGAGTTTTTATTCAAAACTTTATCAAATAAGCATTAATTTATTTATTATTAGTCATTTCATTAGTTCTATGTAAAACAATTGTAATTATATGATTAAATATAAACTAATTATAATATTTTAACAACTTATAAATTAATTATAAAATTCTTATAATTCTAATTATAAGATTTTAACAACTATTTTGATAATTACTTCGTAAAAAAGTTTTAATTATATTTTACATAAAACAATATTAACTTATTTATTATCACTTATATGAGTAGTAATTATATTTTAGATAAAACAATATTAGTTTAATTATTATGAGTATACTCTCTAATACATGTGGCCATAAACCATTCCCTGAAGTCTCCAACCCAATAAGCAGTAATTGTTTCTCATTCCTTATCATTGAACAATTGAAATTAGAATTTTAACATTTTTTTTTATAAAAGTGATGAAAATGTTTATATTTTAAACTGGATAAACCATAAACAAGGCTTGGATAAAGCATATACCTCATTACACGATGCAACATGCTCCCGTGCACGTGGCGCACACATTGCACAAACATCTTCATATTTTTGTAAAGAATGCCACATTGTCTATATATTTTCTTCTTTAATGATATAATAACACACAGTTGGAAATGGTTATAAGAAATGGAGGGAAATGGTGAGCTTTCAAACTAATTTTCTGTTCGGAATGGGAGATCCCTATAGAACGAGGAGAACTTTCTATAGCTATTGCCACTAAATCAAACGAATTCATGTTGAACAGGACATTTATATCGAATTTACTATAGAATTACGATTTTTTTTTTCTGGGTGATCAATCACGTAAAGGGTGACCAAGGGTTCTTAGGAATGTAGCATTGAAATCTGAACATAGTCAATAGATTTAAAAAATAGAGTGATCGAATTTACTATAGAATTACGGTTTTTTTTCTGGGTGATCAATCACGTAAAGGGTGACCAAGGGTTCTTAGGAATGTAGCATTGAAATCTGAACATCATCAATAGATTTAAAAAATAGAGTGACATAGGTATAATAATGGTGAATAAACTACCCAAAGTTAGAACAACTCAAACAAGAACAGCTGATAAGCCACCACAATCAGGAGCAGTAGCAGCTATTGCGTCAAATCAAACCATAGCATATATTAGCATTCCCTGTTCAGTGGTTTTACAAGTTTGGATATGTTTAATTAATTACTTGATATACATTTATGGAATCATATTTTTTTTTCAAAGATACATTTCTATAATGCATAGATTAAGCCTAGATGTTTTTTAAAATACAAAAACATGTAGAAAAAATAGCACTTAAAATATCTTGAATTTCAAATTCCACCAATGCTAAACCCATAATCCTATACAATTATTTTCCGACATAACCAATGTATCTAATACAATATTGTCAATAATGATTCATGCTATACTACCATCCAATTTTAGTTCCTACTATACCTTAAATATTGTATCCTCTTTCGAGAAATTATTTTAAACATAACCAATGTGTCTAATACAATATTGTCAATAATGATTCATGCCATACTACCATCCAATTTTAGTTCCTACTATGCCTTCAATATTGTATCCTCTTTCGAGAAATTATTTTAAATATTGAGAGCCTCCACGATATTAGAATGGGTTTACATAATTAATTTGCGTACAATTTTACTCAATAGATAAAACATCTGAAACCCATTGCAATAAAAATTTGAAATGTCATCAAAAGTGCTCATTTCCCACTTTAAACATTCCTTATTAACCATAACTGAGATACACCAATATACAAAATGATAGAACTAAGAATGATAACCACTACTTCAAATTGTTATAAGAGTTGTATTCAATCTTAAGCTCCACACATAAAGGCAAGTCATCAAAAAATAATTTATTTAATCTTCCCATTCTTTAAAAAGATTGTAGGTATATACTAATTTCTTTATATATCATAGTATAGTATAGCCTTTGTGTAATATCTCAAAACTCTTGTAAATTATTTTTAGTTTTCTTTGCATAGGGTAAATTTCAATAGTAAATATTCACAGTATCTCAATTAGTATCATGAGGCATTGATGTTGCTCACACAAGATAAAAAGGCTGTGACATTGTAAGAGAAAAGTAAAACAATTTTACATGGAAATTAAATGCCATGGGTTGAGCTCAACAAAATATTTAACCTTTAAAATTAGCCATACTCTACTTAATATGGGGAATTGTTTAACAACCCAAGAAGTGGGAAAAGAGGAAGATAGAAGGTATGAGGTATGAACTCTTGTTAAAACTTATTTAGGAAAAGAAAAAGAAACCAGGCATATTGTTATGAGCACTCGAAGGTATCGAGGTGTTAGGAATGACCAAGAATTTTTCCTTCACAAAATCAGCTAAGGGGTGGAAACTAAGAAAATCATTAGTTGGCCTATACTTGGGACGTTTGTGGACATATCCTAGTTGATTTCCAAGTCAGCAATGTTTTCTATAATGGATAAGTTATCTATCTGTTCCTACAAAGTTTGCGATGTAGGCACAACCTTGTAACATCCCCTTCAGGCAATCCGATGATCGGTAAGGGACATTAACCAAATTCGGTCTCTCAAATTCCACCGCCAATGCCATAATACGAATTTCAATGTATAAAATGTGTGTAGAAACCTAAAATAACCATACAAAGCATAATTGAACTCTATATACACACATCTAGCATGCAAATACAAGCATAAACATGATATCCATTATATAAAACCATTTCAGATTCAAATGCATGCGAATATTTTTCTTTATCCAATGCAAATCCAAGAAACTGACTATGCCAAAGCGATTTTCCACCCAAGCATAAGCACGTTGTCTAGCATATGCACCTGCTGCTGGGAGGCCACCCCCAAGATAGGCTATGAGGCCACCAGGAAGAAGGAAACACCTATAGGATTCTCTCTCTCATTCCACAACCCATTCTGCTCTCTATACTTATCCAAATTCTCATACAATATGGGTCTCACTCATCCCTCACATCCTTGGCTTCCACAATACCTACCCCACAAAACACCCTTCTTGGCTCAGGCATCCCCTTCACTGATCCACATTTCTCTTGGGAGATCCATCTTGCCATGTGCATCTAGTGTTGGTTGTGGAGCCTAATCTTCCAGTCGCATAAATGATATTGGCTCAGCCGTGCACCCCGGAGGATTTTACACTCATTTTGCATTTTTTGGGGTTCGGGGGAAACGCCGCCTGAGTCATGGGGGTGCGAGGGTGGAGCCTCCACGAACGGGGGTAGCGCCCCCAAGAAAACATTTTGGGCTATTTTCGCCAGTTGTTTACGGGCCCATGGTTTTGGGTATCCCGTGGTATTTTCCCATTGTATTTTCCCTATAAAATAAAGACATTGTAATATGGATAGGGTTCAGGTATTAGGTTTTATGCATTGTAAAGATGTCTGAGATCATGAAGAGAGACTCTGAGACAGTGAAGAGGAAGTGCAGCGGTTGTGTTGTAGGTTGTATCCCTTCACTTTGTTGGATGGTATAATAATAAGGATTGGAAACTTTAGTGTGGACATTGCCCATGTTGGGTGAACCACGATACATCTGTGTCTCTCTTGTAATGTGTATGTGTGATTATATTTTCATTTCTGTTTATTGTTATTGCTCTGCGATCTTGTTTTTCTAACAATTGGTATCAGAGCCGAAGGTCTATTTGGCAGATAAACACATAGGAAGCTAGGGTTTCTGGTTCGAGTGGGAGCAATGGCAGAAGAAGGAAAGTTTAAGGTCAAGAAGTTTAACAGCCAAAACTTCCAGTTATTGAAGATGCAAATGGAGGACTATCTATACCAGAAGGATCTATTCCTACCATTGGGAGGAAGAGCAAAGCGGCCGGCAGCTATGAAGGACGAAGAATGGGAGGTTCTTGACAGAAAGGCACTGAGAACAATACGGTTGTCCCTGGCCTCGTTGATGGCTTTCAATATTTAAAAAGAAACGGCAATGAAGGGTTTAATGAGTGCACTAGGTAAGCTGTATGAAAAACCCTCGGCCTCCAACAAGGTATTTCTAATGAAGCATTTATTTAATATGAAGATGTCTGAAGGTGGATCTGTTACTGATCATTTAAATGAGTTTAATACGGTTACAAATCAACTAAGTTCTATAAGTGTGAACTTTGATGATGAGGTTAGGGATCTTTTAATCTTGTGTTCATTGCCAGAAAGCTAGAATAGCTTGGTCATGGCTGTAAGTAACTCTATCTCTGGTTCAAATAGCTTGAAATTTGATGATGTTATTGGTGTTATTCTTAGCGAGGAAATGCGAAGAAAAAGTACAGGTGAGACATCAGGTCATGCGTTAACCATGGAGAGCAGGGGAATACAAAAGGAGAGAGGAAAGAGCCAAGGTAATCATGGCAAGTCTAAAACGGGCATATCCAATTCCAGAATGAGAAAAATAGAGTGCTAGAACTGTGGAAAGAAAGGACATCTGAAGAAAGACTACAGATCTCTAAAGAAGAAAGGAGATGCACAGCAGGAAACTACCTAGGAAGCAAATGTAGCAGGTGATGTGTTACAAGATGCTTTGATACTTTCATTAGATAATACTAGTGATTATTGGGTAGTAGATTCAGGGGCTTCATGTCATGCTACACCCCATAGGAAATATTTTCATGATTATGTTCTAGGCGATTTTGGACATGTTTTATTGGGTGATGATGAGCCATGTAAAATTGTTGGAATGGGTAAGGTATAGATAAAATTTAAGAATGGAATTGATTGGATGTTGAAAGATGTTAGGCATATTCTTGCTATGAAAAGAAATCTGATCTCAACAGGGCAGTTGGGAGATGGTCGCTGTCTATCTACATTTGGAGAAAAGTGGTGGAAGATCACTAAAGGATCAATGGTGATAGAAAAATGAGACAGGGTAGGTATGTTGTATTTATGTCCTCATAATACTGACCATTCTATCTCTTTAGCTTCCACATGAACAAATACAACATTGTGGCATCATAGGCTTGGCCACATGAGTGAGAAGGGGATGAAGATTCTCCACTCAAGGAAGTTGCTGCCAGATTTGAAGCAAGTAAGTTTGGAATTCTGTGAGAACTGTGTTTATGGAAAACATAAGAGAGTCATATTTCTCAGGGTTGGGAAACAGAAGAAGAATGAAAAGTTAGAGCTTGTGCATACAGATGTATGGGGATCGACTCAGGTACAATCTCTTGGTGGCTCTCATTATTATGTTACATTTATTGATGATGCAACTAGGAAAACTCGGGTTTATTGCATTCTACAGAAATCTGATGTGTTTGCTACTTTTAAGAAGTGGAAAGCTTTGGTTGAGAATGAGATAGGAAAAAGGTTTAAGTGTCTCTGATATGACAATGGATGTGAGTACTACGGCAAAGAGTTTGATAATTACTATTCATACCATGGGATTCATAGAGAGAAGACAATCCCAATAACACCACAAGAAAATGGTGTGTCAGAAAGGATGAATAGAATGATCATGGAGCGTGCTAGGTGTATGAGATTGCATGCAGGGTTGCCCTTACAGTTTTGGGAAGGTGCTGTAAATACTGCTGTTTATTTAATAAACAGAGGGCCTTCAAGTGCTTTGGATGGTGGTATTCCAGAGGAGGCATGGACAGGTAAAAAGGTATACTCATTTCTGAGAACATGTGGTTGTGAATCATTTGTCCATATTGATAAAGAAAATAGAACAAAGCTTGAAGCTAAATCCAAGAAATGCAGCTTTATTGGATATGGGGTTGATGATTTTGGTTATCATTTATGGGATTATGGAAATCACAAAATCATTAGAAGTAGAGATGTCATATTCAATGAAAAGGTCATGTATAAAGATCAGTTGCAGGGAAAGAAACAATAAAAGGAAAACACAAAGTACACAGTACTTGATGAAATTGAAGAAAATGAAGTTCCAAAGGTTCTAGAAAATCAAGAACAGCAGCAAGTACCTGAAACTCCTGCAAGTGTAAGAAGATCTACCAGGTTAAGTAGACTCCTTGAACGATACTCTCCTTTGATGTATTATTTATTGATGACTGATGCTGGTGAACTAGAATGTTATGAAGAAGTAATGCAGGTAGAAACTTGGAAGAAGTGGGAGCAAGGCATGAATGAGGAGATGGACTCATTGGTAGGAAACTAGACTTGGGATTTGGTTTAGTTTCCTGCTGGTAAAAGAGCATTGTAGAACAAATGGATTTACAGGTTGAAGGAAGAAGAAGGAGGTAAGAAGTGGTATAAGGCCCGACTTGTTGTAAATGTGTTTGCACAGAAGAAACGTATAGATTTTGATGAAATATTTTCTCCTGTTGTTAAGATGACTTCAATTAGGACTATCTTAAGTCTAATGGCAATAGAAGATTTGCATCTTGAAAAGTTAGATGTAAAAGCAGCCTTTCTCCATGGGGATTTGGAGGAAGAGATATATATGCAGCAACCATAAGGGTATGAGGTCAAAGGTAAGGAGAACTTGGTATGCAGGTTGAAAAAGAGCTTGTATGGCTTGATGCAAGCTCCAAGGCAGTGGTATTTAAAATTTGACAGGTTTATGACAGAACAAGGTTATGAAGTTATATTATCTTATTATTGGGTCTAACATGCAGGATATAAATTTACTCAAAAGGAAGTTAGCTAATTCATTTGCGATGAAGGATTTGGGTGCTGCAAAGCAAATCCTTGGTATGAGAATAACAAGAGACAGGAAAAATCGCAAATTGACATTGTCTCATGGTGAGTACATACAAAAGGTGTTGGAGAGGTTCAGAATGCAGAATGCAAAACCAGTTAGTACACCTTTGGCCATCCATTTCAGTCTAAGTAAGGAAATGTATCCCAAGACATAGGAAGAGATAGATTACATGTCTAAGATTCCCTATCAATCAGCAGTTGGCAGATTGATGTATGCCATGGTGTGTACAAGACCTGATATTGCACATGTAGTGGGAGTTGTGAGCAGATATATGAACAATCCAAGTAAAGAGCATTGGAAGGCAGTACAGTGGATTCTTAGGTATTTGAAAGGTACTACCACTCAGGAATTATATTTTGGAGGTTCAGATACTGTTCTACAGGGATATGTTGATGCAGATATGAAAACTAACAAGGATAGCAGAAGGAGCACCACAGGGTATGTGTTTACTCTAGGTGGAACAATAGTGAGCTGGATTTTGAAACTGCAGAAGGTTGTTGCACTTTCAACAACGGAAGTAGAGTATGTTGATATTACAGAGGCTAGTAAAGAGATGATTTGGTTGCAGAGGTTTATGGAGGAAGTGGGTAAGAAGCAGAAGGATAACAGATTGTATAGTGACATCCATAGTGCCATTCATCTTGCAAAGAAATCAACATTCCATTCCAAGACTAAACATATACAACTCAAGTACCATTTCATATGCTCTGTTCTGGAAGATGAACTATTGAAGCTGGAAAAGATACATACTAGCCAGAATCCTGCAGACATGTTCAGAAGGGTAGTGACCAGAGAGAAAATGAGTTTGTCACCTACCCAATTTTTTAGAATAATTATTTTCTACTATTATCCTTTTTGCAAAAATACTTTGTTTTAAATTATAATTACAAGTTTGTAATTATGACCAAGTAAGTCAAAAATGAATGTAATGACTTATTATTATTATTTAATAAATAAAAATGGGAGACAAACACTCAAGAAAGCTGTTACAAGAGTGTCCACTGGCCCACTAGGAGGAATGGAAGCTGCTGGAAGTAGGACAGATGGCATCATTTGCACTCTACCATTAGTTGTTGGTATGGAACAACCCCCCCCAATTTTGTGGCACTTCCCCCTTTAGGTGGAGGGAGGTGAGCAGGTAGCTCACTAATGACCAATTAATTACAAAAGACCTAAGCATCCTATAAAGGGAAATTCGAATTGAGCAGGAAGCTCTTACAATGTTTTCTACAGAAACATTCCTCATGCTCATCAAATGATGGCTGAGAGATTAGAATAGGGGAGGTTGTGGAGAGTGCAAGTATAAGTCTGCAAATGTTATGAGAAGGACAGGCCAGAGGTGCTGGTGCTGATCCCATTGATTACTAAGCCTGTAAGGCTAGATATATATATTTTCTTGCTGTTGCAAGTAGAAGTCCTAAGCTGTAGAACCTTCTTCCTCCTAGTGGATCAGTGGATAGGCTCGGGGGTCCTAAGGCAGACATCTTGGCTGCTTGGGAGCAGGTTGGGTGGAACAGGTTTCTTGAGTAATTTGTTCCTCCCATCACACTCAGGTTATATTATTTTGTGTTTTATTTTTCAATCATATGAATGCTCTCAGAAAATGGCTTAGTATTGTTATTTAATAATCAATAGTAGAAAACGTCAGATCCTAATTAATTTAGATTTGCTGAACTGATAAAATGACTCCTCTGCATTTTCCCCCATGCGTGGAGTTGCCTCGTACTCCAGTACAGAGAGGTAGAATTAAATCTGCCCAGTTAAAAGTGAAACCTAGCATGCATCTAAATATCTAAACCAAATACCACCCATGCACAAACCTATGTTTATCATGCATCTTATATTTTAGCAGCTCTAGATTAGATCCTTGCATGTAATGTTTTTACTGTTCAAATCTGTATGCTGAACTACCTACCAGAAACTAGTCATAGTAATAGGTTCTTTTCTTATTTCTGAAGGTGAACATTGTGTTAACAACTAAGGTTACTAATCTTTAATAATTTCTTCAAAGAAAATAACTCCATGCATTCTGTTTAACCATATTCCCACTTTACTATTTTCTTGTGGTTTTTAGAATCTGATCGACCTTATAGAAAATATTGTATTCACTATATTATCTTGTATAGAAAGAAAGAAAGATGCTGTGTTAACTTATCCCTTCATCAGAAGTCCAAAATTGGACGAATACAATAACATATAGAATAGAAAAACTATTATATTCAGAAGCATTCAAATTAACTGACGAATGCACTGTCATTTTCTCTTTTTCAGGATTATCAATTGCATGTGATAGAATTTACATCACAAAATACCAAGTTATTAAAAGCAAGGACAAACATAGAATTATTGAATTGAAAAATTAAATTACAGTATCTCTACACCCAAACTGGGGTTAACATGTTCTCATTACATTATTATTTATAAACATTTGACAGCTACAAAATCAAGTGTTTTCATTACCATAGACAATCTAACTGTAGAATGAAGAGTTAATATTCTTGTTCCTTTAAAACATCATTATAGACAAGCAGATTTCATTCACATCGACAGGCTAGGGTTTAGCATTATCATAGTTGTATTCAAACAAAACCAATACCCTTTCATTATCGGCTTATAGCCACTGTTTAATTAAAACAACTTAGACATTTCCTTCATTCCTTGGATCATAGTTCAAGAATGAGGAGATCGAAACACCATACGTAGACATGAAAACCCTGAATATCTTAAACAGGCTTTTAGATACAGATACAAAAACGAGAAGTTCAAATCACCAAACATAGCCATTAAACATTAGATAACTATCATTTCCATTTAAATTAGCAGTGGTTGGACCCTACGGTTGCCACATTCTTTTTCCGAAGGTCCCATTCGAAATCCCATGCTATTTACACACACTACTAATGCCGAAGCAAAATTGCAGTCAATGTATCTCCTTTTTTTTCATCAACCCAGAAGTACCAAAACGATAGAAATAAAACATAAAGCTGTAAGACTCTTGCAAACACGAGGGTTCAACCCTACCAAACTCGTCGAGCCCAAGAATGGCCGACCATATATTTTAAAACATTTACATCACCTACTCTATCAACAAAACTTAAAACTGTAAGTTTCCCAATTGCTGCAAGCGAGACAAAAGCCACTGCCGCGAAGGCATGCTACCAACGCTTGCTCATCAAGTCCGATTCCAGGAGAGCCACTAAGGAGGGATCGCTTTAGTTCTTTTCCCCATCAACTGTTCCAGCACCCTGTTGCTCGCCGAGGGTTACCTGCCGACAACCATACACTAAGTTAAGTATCGAATCATGAGGTAGTAATGCATGTAACAAAAGATAATTTGAAAACCCTTGCAGCGTTATGATACCTGAGTCGTGACAGAGATTTGATGAAGCCAGCATCCATCCACTGTGAAGGATAAGCACTCAGTTCGAAGGCCATGATGAGGGATACCTCCCGAAAAACTCACAACTTCTTCAAGAACCCTAGACTTGCAAGTTACTACAACGCCACAACAGAAGCACTCATCCCACCTGTATATTTCTACACAAATCGTTTCCAGACTTGGCTTCCACGGTTAACAATTACTCATAGACCAAAGGTTGCTACCGGTCTCAGGATCGAGCACGAGGGAGGCTAGAAAAACATTGAAACCCTAAGTGCTTCTCGGCTGGTTGGCCTCACCTCCCAAACCCTACCACTGAACAATGACTAAGAACGTTACAAGAATCCATAAGTTATGCTAGGGTTCAACTCATGCCAATACACAACGATCAATGCCAGAGACCCACTTTCATTAAGCCACGTTGGAGGGTGGAAAGAGTAGCATTAAATTGCTCATCTACCTCCCAAGCCATGAGGTGGCCATTTCTATTGACAGCAGGGCAGGAGGCCGTTACAACTCAGTTGCCAAACCTCATCAGTCGCCGAATCATCCATCACATTTTACACGTAACAATATCCTTAACCCGGTGGCCAGACAATGTAATTGCAAAACCCAATCATTTAATACACCCTCGATTCCTACGCAGGCTTTTGCAGGGCCATCATTCCACCTTCCAATCCATACGAATCATCGTTAATAGCATCAACATATAAATATTATCAATGTATAACGATTACCAATAGCATATAACGAAGGTCTCATATGATTCCATATCATCAATTTTGAAACACACTCATAGCACATGAATATCCACAAGGTCGTGAGCAATCATAGGGCATGGATTGACTCCACCCACCACATAAAGTCTATTATAAAGTTCACCATAGGGATCATTATAGATCTCTTAAAGCTTGTTCACACCATAAGTTATATCAACACACCGTTAAGGTATGGTTGCCACCCAAGGACCCATTGCATTCATTGCATGGTAGGGTATTAATGCTTAAAGCATCACCATTTTAATCGCCCGGGTAATAGAGACAAGAATCACCTTATCACTCATTCCATAGTATGTTAAGGACCATGTGCCCTTGTCCTAAACTTGTCACCATCAAAATTTATAAAATAATTACTTAACAGCCGCAAGTCATTTATGGAATGACCATACGTAAAGTCATCAACACTTAACGGAAACATTCATAACAAACATACCTTGAGATAGACGTTATCTGCAGTCTTTGAGATAGACAGGTTCATCTTACAGAATTGGAAGGAGACCATACCTGTAACATTGGAATTCATATGCAGTTTTTATTGATAACATGGTTATTAAACCCTCTGAGTTATTATTTCTATCTCTTACCTGTGAATCTGCGCATGGATGACGAGTACAATGCTTTAGCTAAATAGCTAAGTAAGCCTCGGGGCACCTCATGCGACCCCTTTCATCATCATCCAGAAAAATTAAACTATCAGCACCTCTCGAGAATAATAATGTTTTCTTAATGCATCTGAATTTTCAATCATTCCAGCATTTAAATAAGAACATAATCATTAATTGGATTTCATGACACCATCAGAAGACAAAAAGACACAACCATTAAATTGTTCCTACCAAGCGACACATTTAGTGATTGCTGCTTATTCAATATTATCATTTCCGCTTTTTACAATATTAGCTTTTTATGGCGATTTAAATTTTTTTAAATTTTTATGAAAATATCGGGATGTTATCTTGAATATTGTAACTTCCAAGAATATTATATTTGTATATTATTATTTCGGAGATGTTTCATCCCTCCGAGGTGACTCTATCGTGTATCCGGAGATGTTTATTCCTCCGATGGTTTTTGGTAACTAGGGTTATTACATCCACCATGTGGGGGTCGGCCCTGGGTTTATATTTTAGGGGTTATTAGACATCTTCAGGAGAGGTCGGCCCGATTAGGTATTTTTGGTCAATCGGGAACTAGTATAAATAGAGGAGGAGAGCTCCTCATTTGACACACTTCCACAACTCAGAAAGTGGCACACTTGTTTCTGGGAGGTCTGCATGTGAGGTAGAGAAGAAGGAAAAGTCTTGCAGCACATCTTGTATTTTGGTTGATCATCTTATTGAGGAAAGCTTTGTTGGGTTTTCTACCCCATGAGGGTTTCCCAGGGTAAATTCTGTGTCTATCTTGTGATTATGTTTCTTTTAGTGATCTTGCTAGTTTATTTGGTTTAAAATTAACATGGTATCAGAGCTAGCCTGAATAGAACATATTTCACAAGGTGAAATCATATTTCTCTCTCTCTCCCAAAATTAGGGTTTATTCAAAAGTTAGTATTTTCAGATTCTGGTTGCATGGATGAATAGCCCTTCTAAAGATCTATCTTTTGAGCCTTGGATCGAGGTTTTTGGTTGGGTAGAACTCCGGGAAAGTCAAACCCTAGTTTTACCAAAAGTGCGATAAACCAGAAATTCTGTTGCAGATCCGGAAAACTGAAAAGTTAAAGTTTTCGGGTAAGTACTACTCTATCTCTTATCTCTTGGACTCCCCCAAGAGAATATGGCTCCAAACACTAAGCTTGAAGACAAGCTAGAAGGTATAGAGAATTTCCAGGCATGGAAATACAGAATTGGTCTCATTCTTGAAGAAAATGATCTTGCTCATTATATCAAGGATGAAGTTGCAGAACCTGAAGGAGATGAAGCCAAAGAGAAGCATAGGAAGGATTTGATTAGGGAAAAGAGAATCATAGCTGATTCTATTAAAGACCACTTGATTACCCAAGTGGCTTCCAAGAAGACTCCAAAGGAAATGTATGATTCCCTAGGAAGAATGAATGAAGGAAAGAACATCAATAGGAAGATGAGCCTAACAACTCAGTTGAAGAGTACCAAGATGCACAAAGGAGAATCCATTCAAGACTACTTCTCAAGGGTCTCCCAAATCAAGGAGAAACTAGATGCAATTGGTGATACTCTTGATGAAGATGAACTTGTAATGACAGCTCTAAATGGTCTCACTAGACCTTGGGAGTCATTTATACAAACTATGTTTGCCAGAAAAGAAAGTATGAAGTTTGATGTAGTTTGGGAGGATTGTGTACAAGAAGAGGCTAGGGTTGCAAACAAAGAAGCCTTGCTCAAAGAAGATGACCAAGCCTTGGCCACCCACACCAAGAGAAGAAGGAATCAATCCTACTCCAAAAGGAATAGTCACAAGGAGTCTCATTCTCCACTTAGATTTCAAAAGAAAAGAGGATCTAATCAAAGAAGAGATTACTCCCCATTCTAATGTTTTGCTTGTCACAAAATAGGACACATTGCTAGAGATTGTCCCCTAAAGAAGAAAAAGGGCTCTCATTACAAAAGACATCAAGCACATCTTGCAGAAGATGATAGTGAAGAAGAAGTGGAAGAGGAAGAAAGGCCTCACAATAAAAGACCTAGAAGAGAAGAAGAAGAAGAAAGGACCCTCTTCAAGAGAAGATCTAGGAGAAATGAAGAAGAAGATGCAGAAGAATATGTTCTATTCTCCGCACTATCCGGATCTATAACTCCTGGAGAAGATACATGGCTTATTGATAGTGGTGCTTCAAAACACATGACAGGTCAGAAAAAGACTCTCTCAAGTCTTGAAGGAAAGACCTCTCCACAAAAGGTATCTCTAGGAGATAACTATCAATATCCCATCAAAGGAATTGGTGAAGCAAGCTACAAGCTTGATTCTGGTACCTCCATGAAAATGAAAGAAATATTGTATGTACCAGGATTGAAGAAGAACTTGTTATCTATCCCAGCATTGGATAAGAAAGGCTATAGGGTTGCATTCATTGATGGACAAGTATTAATGTGGTCCAAAGGAAAATCTATCAAGGATGCAATTATCATTGGTGAAGAAGAAGGAGGTTTGTGCAAGCTTAAGGGCCATCCAGAAGCTGCACTTGTACATGAAACCATTAGCCCAAGTGAGCTATGGCATAGGAGACTTGCTCACATTAACTACAAGGCACTACCTTATGTAAGCAAGGTAGTTATAGGTTTGCAAGATTTAAAAATTGATCATGATGGCACATGCAAGGGATGTGCAAAAGGGAAGAATATCAAGAACCCCTTTCTTAGGAGTGAAACAAAGACTAAAAGTACCTTGGAGTTAATACACTTTGATGTATGTGGAACAATGCCTTCCACATATTTGAGTGGATACGAATACTATGTTACATTCATTGATGACTATTCAAGGAAAACTTGGATATTCTTTCTAAAAGGTAAGAATGAAGTCTTTGGAAAATTCAAGGAGTTCAAGGCCTTCATAGAAAATGTCTCAGAAAAGAAAATCAAGATTCTCAGAACAGATAATGGTGGAGAATATACTTCAAAGGAATTTGAATACTTTTGTAGAGAAGCTGGAATCAAGAGGGAACTAACCACTCCCTACAATCCCCAACAAAATGGGGTTGCTGAGAGAAAGAATAGAACTATCATGGAAGCTCTAAAGACTATGATACATGATCAAGATCTTCACATGTATCTATGGGTTGAAGCAGCCATGAAAGCTGTCTATGTACAAAATAGACTTTCTTATAGTGCTCTTGAATTTAAGACTCCAGAAGAAGTGTTCACAGGAAAGAAGCCTGAGGTAAGTCATCTCAAAATATTTCGAAAAGATAACCAAGTTGGGTTGCTCTGGTAAGAAATGAATATTTGTTGGATATTGTGAAACATCCAAAGCTTTCAGAATTTACATACCTGGTTTTCATCATATGGAGATAAGTAAAGATGTAACATTTGATGAAGAAGCAGCTATCAAGAAATCTAGAAAGTGTCAACTTGAAGAAGTCTATGAAGAAGATACACCTCCTAGAGTCACAAAAGTTGTTCCCATCCCTGAAGATGATACACTAGAAGACCATGATATGATAGAACCTCAAGAACCCCCCATTACAAATCTATATAGAAAAAGAAAACCAGCATGGGCTAGAGACATTATTCAAGGAGCTGAAAAATATGGAGATCCTGAAGGTTCCACTAGAGAAAGGAAGAAACCCAAGTTAGTATCGAACTATGTGGCCTTAATGTGTGATCTTGTGGATCATCAGCCCACCAGCTATGAGGAGGCAACTCAGAAGAAAGAGTGGGTATAAGCTATGATAGAAGAGTACCAGTCAATAATGAAGAATGATGTTTGGGATATAGTTCCCAAACCAAAGGATATAAGTGTGGTTTCTTCCAAATGGATATTCAAGATAAAACATGCTGCATATGGTAGCATTGAAAAATATAAGGGAAGATTTGTAGCCAGAGGATTCTCTCAAAAGGAGGGAATAGACTATGAAGAAACATTTGCACCAGTGGCTAGGTACATATCAACTAGAACTATCATGGCACTTGCATCTATGATGAAGTGGAAATTACACCAGATGGATGTTAAAACAGCCTTCTTGAATGGTGTCATTGAAGAAGAAGTGTACATAGAACAACCTCAAGGAATTGAGGTTAAAGATAAAAGAACACATGTATGCAAGCTGAAAAAGGCTTTGTATGGATTGAAGCAAGCTCCCAAAGCTTGGTACGGAAGGATTGACAGTTTCTTAACAAGCATGGGCTTTACCAAGAGTAATGCTGATCCAAATATTTATCTCAAAGTTATGGATGATGAACCTGTTATATTACTATTGTATGTATATGATCTATTTCTAACAGGAAATGAGAATCAAATTATCGAATGCAAGAAGAAGCTTTCTTCAGAATTTGAGATGAAGGATCTCGGATTAATGCACTAATTCTTAGGTCTAGAAGTATGGCAAGAACCAAAAGGAATCTTTCTAAATGAAGGTAAGTATGCTGTGGAGATTTTGAAAAGTTTTGATATGTTGGAGTGTAAGGCCATGGCCACTCCCATTGACTCCAACTTGAAGCTATTAGTTAATGACTCATTTGAATTAGTGGATATAAATCTATATAGACAAATCATTGGGTCATTGATGTATTTAACAAATACCAGACCAGATATATGCTTTGATGTAAATACCCTGAGTCAATATATAGTAGAACCAAGGAAGGTTGACCTAATAGCTGCAAAGCATGTAATGAGGTATCTAAAAGGTACATTAGATTTTGGTATTTACTACCTTAGAAATCATGAACTCAGATTACATGGTTACTCAGATTCCGATTGGGAAGGAAGTGTTTCAGACAGGAAGAGTACATCAGGTGGATGTTATGGACTTGGATTTGCCATGATCTTTTGGTTTAGCAAGAAACAATCCAGTGTCGCTCTCAGTACCGCGGAAGCAGAATATATAGCTGCCTACTCTGCCAGTTGTGAAACAATATGGCTTCGGAAACTATTATCTGGAGTGTTTGACTTAGAATTGGATCCCACTGTGATCATGCGTGACAATCAAAGCTGTATCAAGATGATTGAAAATCCAATGTTCCATGATAAGTCAAAACACATAGATATCCGATATTTCTACATACGAGATATGGTGCAAAGAGGAGCTATTAAGCTCAAGTATGTGAGCACTAAAGAACAAATTGCTGATATATTGACCAAACCTCTGTCTCGGGTGAAATTTGAATACTTTTGAGACAAGCTTGGTGTGGTTCAAAAGGACCCTCCTCGAAAGGGGGAGTAGTGTAGTCACTGATGATGAGATTGCCTCATCGGCAGCAAGGTCGATGATGTGGATACCTGTTTACTACACTTGGATACTTAGATTATTTAGATTTAGGACTCTTAGAATACTTATTTTTACTGGTTTTTATTTTGATGATATATGTATTGGTGAGGATACATGCTTTTGATGATATATGTATTGGTGAGGATACATGCCTTTGATGATAGATGTATTGATGAGGATACATATTTTATTGATCTATTAATGAGGATACATGTTTTGTTGATGTATTGATGAGGATACATGTTTATATCTATATTGATAACGATACATGTGGGGATTGTATCGTCGCCGGACTTCGGTCCCTTGAATTGATCCATAGACATATGGTCTCTGAGAATGAAGTCTTTAGTGGATAGGTGGGGATTGTATCGTCCTAGGACTTTGGTCCCTTGAATTGATCCGTAGACGTATGGTCTCCGAGAATGAAGTCCTTAGTCGACAAGTGGGGATTGTATCGTTCCTGGACTTCGGTCCCTGAATTGATCCGTAGACGTATGGTATCCGAGAAGTGGTCCCTAGCGGATGAGAGGGGATTGTATCATCCTCGGACTTCAGTCCCTGAATTGATCCGTAGATGTATGGTCTCAGAGAAATGGTCCTTCGTGGATGAGAGGGGATTGTATCCTCCCCGGACTTCGGTCTCTGAATTGATCCGTAGACGTATGGTCTCCGAGAAGTGGTCCCTAGTGGATGAGAGGGGATTGTATCATCCCCGGACTTCAGTCCCTAAATTGATCCGTAGACGTATGGTCTCCGAGAACTGGTCCCTAGTGGACGAGAGGGGATTGTATCGTCCCCGGCCTTTGGTCCCTGAATTGATCCGTAGACATACGTCTCTGAGAAAGTGGTCCTTAGATTTTGTCTAAGTTGACGAGTGGATTGTATCATCCCTAGACATGTTATGGTGTCTTAAATGGATCATGTTTTGCATGGTATGTGATGATCGTGTGATGATGATGCTGATGATCGTGTGATGACGATGCTGATGATCGTGATGATCATGTTATGATGATGTTGATGATCGTATGACAATGATGATGTTGATGTTCCAGTAACTGGTTAAGTTACTGATGATGATGTATTAAAGAAAGCTTTCGATGATATACAGATGTATCATGTGTTATGTAGTCAATGACTCCTTGCTCCTGCAGATGTTGTTATAATATCCTTATCGTTAAGTGGGAGTGTTGAATATTGTAACTTCTAAGAATATTATATTTGTATATATTATTATTCCAGCGATGTTTCATCCCTCCGAGGTGACTCTATCATGTATCCGGAGATGTTTATTCCTCCGATGGTTTGTGGTAACTAGGGTTATTAGACCCACCATGTGGGGGTCGGCCCTGGGTTTATATTTTAGGGGTTATTAGACTTCTCCAGGAGAGGTCGGCCCCATTAGGGATTTTTGGTCAGTCGGGAACTAGTATAAATAGAGGAGCAGAGCTCCTCATTTGACACAATTCCTCAACTCAGAAAGTAGCGCACTTGTGTCTGGGAGGTCTGCATGTGAGGTAGAGAAGAAGAACAAGTCTTGGAGCACATCTTGTATTTTGGTTGATCATCTTATTGAGGAAAGCTTTGTTGGGTTTTCTACCCCATGAGGGTTTCCCAGGGTAAATTCTGTGTCTATCTTGTGATTATGTTTCTTTCAGTGCTCTTGATAGTTTATTTGGTTTAAACTTAACATGTTACATGTGGTATCAAAGCTCATGTTCTAACTCTAGGCCTAAAGACGGTCCAAGAAACACGCAAAAAAAAATAAAAAAAATAAATAACAGAAAATTTTCTTTGATTTACAGATATGGAAGGATCAGCTGAACACATAAGGGGCAGATTTCCACCAAACAACACAAGTATGGAACAACAATTCCAGGGCAATCGGGGTAATGATTCGTCAGAATTATTCCGTGCTTTTCATGAATTAAAAGCAGATATCTAGTCAGTAAAACAAGACAATGAAAGAATCCCGAGGACACAGGAGGAGTTGAAGCAAGCACTGTTTGACCAATATCCAAAATATGAACAGAACCTGGAACATACTTCTGAAACTAAGGAGCTATCCTAGGAAGGCAAGAACAAACAAACAGAAACAATTGAAGAAAACAACAACTCAATGTCATCAAGAGCTTCCAAACATCCACGTAAAAAGAAGCATAACTACTCTAGTGACAATAGTGAATGAGACTGTAATCCAAAAAGAAAAAGGAATAAACATTACGAACATATATCTGATGAATTCAAGAAAATCGAACCCCCAAATTTCAACGGCGAGACAGAAAAAGGAGAGACAGCGGAAGCATGGTTGTCCGACATGAAAAAGTATTTTCAGATCTACGACTACTCGGAGTCTTTAAAGGTGAAGATGGCAATTTATAATTTGACCAGGAAGGAAGATATTTGGTGGCAAGACCTTAAAAGGGTAAAAGGTATAAAAGACCGAGATGTGAGTTGGAGTACTTTTAAAAGACACTTCAAGAAGAAATTCTTATATGAACAGTATTATGAAGAAAAATCCAAAGAATTTTATGATCTGAAACTGGGAACGATGAATATGAAAGAATTGAACAACAAATTTTTAAGTCTGCTAAGATATGTGCCATATATGGTGGAAGAAAAACCGAAGGTCCAGAGGTACCTAAGTTTTCTACCTTTCCACATCAAGGACATGATAGAGTACGATAACCCTAAGACCCTAGAGGAAGCCATGATGAAAGCCACTTTTTGCTTTGACCAGAATAAGAAAAGAGAAGGGGTACCTAGCTGGAAAAACCCAATACCCAGTAACTTTGAATAGAAAAAGAAGAATTTTATATATGGTGGCAATTCCAGTTTTCAGAAGAGAAATTTTTAGAATCAAAAATTTCAGCAGAACATAAATAATCAGCAGCAGAAATTTACAGCACCCAGAAATGTCCCCAATGTTGCTAGGACCAATGAACAAAAGCCACCTATAAAATGATTTGAGTGCCAAGGGCCCCATTATGCCTCAGACTGTCCCCTCAAGAAACGGGCAGCCAACCATATTCACTCCATACAGTCTGAAGCTACTATAGGATATGTGGCAAGAGAAGTACCCAGAATTAGTGCAGCATTAGAAAACCACCCAATTTCTATTTTAATTGACCCCGGTGCCAGTCTAAGTTATATATCACCAGTTGTTGTAGAAAGACTTGATTTGAAAATAGAGAAATTCGATAAATTCTGGTTAGTTAGATTAGTGACAGGAACAAAAAGGAAGGTTTCTGATTTTGTGGAAAATTGTGCTTTATCTATGAATCAACTAGCAACGCTGGTTAAGCTAAATGTTCTGCCATTAAGGTCATATGACATCCTAATTGGTATGGATTGGTTAGAATCCCATCGGGTCATTCTGAATTGTTATGAAAAAAGCTTCATTTTCCTGGATGATGAAGGAAAGACAAAAGAGGTAAAAGGCATCCCTAGAAAAACATCCGTTCGACAGATTTAAGCCATGCAAGTAAAAAGGGCAATCAGAAAAGGGTGTCAAATGTTTGTTGTGAATGCGGTGCATGATGAGATAAGTACTAAGGAGGACAAGCTGAAAATGGAAGACATACCTGTCTTGCAGGATTTCCAAGATATTTTTCCTGAAGAGATCCCAGATTTACCTCCCAAAAGGGACCTGGATTTTACTATTGAATTAATACCTGGTGCTGTACCAAGTTCTAAATCTCCATACTGGATGAATATACTGGAGCTGAATGAGTTAAAATCTCAGCTGAAGGAGCTAATCGATAAAAATTATATAAGGCCCAGCGTGTCCCCTTGGGGAGCACCAGTCATTTTTGTTAAGAAGAAGGATGGTACCCTAAGACTTTGTATAAATTATCGTCAACTGAATAAAATGACGATCAAGAATAGGTACCCACTGCCCCGCATTGATGATCTTTTTTACCAGCTACGCGGAGCAACATTGTTCTCGAAGATCGATTTACGATCAGGATATCATCAGGTTCGAGTGAAGGATGAAGACATTTTCAAAACAGCCTTTAGAACTCATTATGGACACTATGAGTTCTTTGTCATGTCGTTTGTATTAACTAATGCACCTGCTGTATTTATGTGCTTAATGAACAAAATTCTGCACAAGTACTTAGATAAGTTTGCAGTTGTGTTTATCAATGTCATTTTGTTATATTCTAAGAACAAGGAAGAGCATGATGAACATCTACGTATCATTCTGCAAGCTCTGAGGGAGCACCAAATGTATGCAAAATTCAGCAAATGCGATTTTTACAAAGACAAGATTCAGTACTTGAGACACATAATCTCTGAGGAAGGGATTTTAGTTGACCCCGCCAAGATAAAGGCCATTAATGAATGGCCGGTTCCTAAAGATGCGATAGATGTGCGATCATTTATGGGAATCACTGGTCATTATAGAAAATTCATTGAAGGGTTTTCCAGGATCGCAAACCCCATAACGTCGCTGCAGAAAAAGGGAAAGAAGTTTGTCTGGGACCAAAAGTGTGCGGACAGTTTTGCAAAGTTAAAAGAATTATTGACTTCAGCACCTATTTTGAGGATTCAGATCCTAATAAAGATTTTGTAGTATGCAAAGATGCGTGCAATGATGGACTGGGAGGAGTCCTAATGCAGGGGGGACATGCTGTAGCATACGAATCAAGAAAACTGGAAATACACGAGAAAAACTATTCCACCTACGACATAGAATTGCTAGCAGTGATTCATGCCTTAAAAATGTAGCATCACCACCTTATCGGTAGAAAATTTACCTTGATGATAGATAATATGGGGCTGAAATATTTGTTAGATCAAACAAATTTGAATGCCAGGCAAGCCAGATGGCTAACTTTTCTGAGTGAGTATGATTTTGAAATTCAGCACATTAAGGGGAAGGAGAATAAAGTGGCCGACGCATTAAGTCATAATACAAGGATACGTTTTGTTTCAGCCATCAGCACATATGCCACAGATTTGGAGGAATAGATTTTTGAAGGAATTAAGGAGGATGAGGAATACAGAAAATTACAGGAAAGGACAGCAGAAAACAACTCTGAAAATTCTGTAACAGATTTCAGTTTGAAGAAAAATGGCTTACTGCTGTTCAAAAATAGATTGTACATACCAAACATACCAGCAGTAAAGATTCTGATTTTGGATGAGATGCACAAAAGCCACTATTCTTGCCGCCCAGGTTACCAGAAAATTATCACAATGCTAAGGAAGGAGTACTACTGGCCCAGGATGAAGGACGAAGTAGCGGAGTATATAGCTAAGTGTTTTGACTGTCAAAGAGTGAAGGTGGAACATCAGCATCCTACTGGATTGCTGCAGCCTTTGCAGATACCCAGCTAGAAATGGGAAGTGATAAGTATAGATTTCATCAATGGGTTACCAAAGAATAAAAAATAGCACGACTCCATCATGGTGGTAGTAGACAAACATAGCAAGGAAGCCCATTTTATCCCTGTCAAAACTACCCATAAAGCCCTTGATATCGCAAAAATTTTTATGAAGTAGGTTTTCCAACTACATGGCATACCCAAGGTAATAGTTTCAGACCGAGATTCGAATTTCACAGGCAATTTTTGGAGGTCTTTGTTCAAGGGGTTAAACACCACCTTAAATTTCAGCACTGCGTTCCATCCGCAAACAGACGGACAGACTGAAAGAGTGAACCAGATATTGGAAGATATGCTCAGAATGTATGTTAAGGATCAACTTGGTAAGTTGGAAGACTACTTTCATTTAGAAGAGTTTGCGTATAATAATCACTACCATGCTTCAGCTAAACTTATCCCATTTGAGATCCTTTACGGAATAAAGTGTAACACACCGGTGTCATGGAGTGATCCGGTTAGCAGGGTCACCTTAGGGCCCGAATTGTTGCAAGAATTAGAACTAATCATGAAGCATGTACAAGGGAATCTTAAAGCTGTCCAGGATAGACAAAAAAGCCAAGTAGACCTTAAAAGAACTCATAGAGAGTGCTAGGTTGGTGAACATGTTTTCCTTAAGGTAAGGCCGAAAAAGAGTTCCTTAAAATTGGGAAGCTGTGCCAAACTGGCACCTAGGTATTGTGGTCCTTTTGAAATCTTGTCTAGGGTTGGACCTGTGGCATATCAATTATCCCTACCTTCAAACCTCAAAGTCCATAATGTTTTTCACATTTCAGTTTTAAAGAAATATGTGCATGATCCTACTCATGTTGTAAATTGGAATAATGTTCAGGTGGAACAAGGCGGCGATTTTCCGGTGGAACCGGACTGTATTCTCGCAAGGAAAGAAACTCTACTCCGGAACCACATTGTTAGCCAAGTGAAAGTGCAATGGAAGCACTATAGCCTAGCAGAGGCTAGCTGGGAGTTGGAGAGTAGTATGCGGGCTGCATACCCAACTCTGTTCCAGGAACACTCAAGGAGTGAATAAAGAAACATCGAGGACGATGTTGAGGCTTAAGGGGGGGTGTATGTCACCTACCCAATTTTTGAGAATAATTATTTTCTACTATTATCCTTTTTTCAAAAATACTTTGTGTTAAATTATAATTACAAGTTTGTAATTACGACCAAGTAGGTCAAAAATGAATGTAATGAATCATTATTATTATTTAATAAATAAAAATGGGAGACAAACACTCAAGAAAGCTGTTACAAGAGTGTCCACTGGCCCACTAGGAGGAATGGAAGCTGCTAGAAGGATTGGGATAGATGGCAGCATTTGCACTCTACCATTAGCTGTTGGTATGGGACAACCCCCCCCTAATTTTGTGGCATTTCCCCCTCCAGGTCGAGGGAGCTGAGCAGGTAGTTCACTAATGACCAGTTAATTACAAAAGACCTAGGCAGCCTATAAAGGGCAATTCGAATTGAGCAGGGAGCTCTTACAATGTTTTCTGCAGAAACATTACTCATGCTCATCAGGTGATGGCTGAGAGATTCGAATAGGGGAGGCTATGGAGAGTGCAAGTATAAGTCTGCAAATGTTATGACAAGGATAGACCAGAGGTGTTGGTCCTGATCCCATTGATTACTAAGCCTGCAAGGCTGGATATATATATTTTATTGCTGCTACAAGTAGAATACCTAAGCTGCAGAACCTTCTTCCTCCTGGTCGATCAGTGGACAGGCTCGGGGGTCCTAAGGCAGACATCTTGGCTGCTTGGGGGCAGGTTGGGTGTAATAGGTTTCTTGAGTGATTTGTTCCTACCATCACACTCAGGTTCTATTATTTTGTGTTTTCTTTTTCAATCATATGAATGCTCTCAGAAAATGGCTTAGTATTGTTATTTAATAATCAACAGTAGAAAATATCAGATCCTAATTAATTTAGATTTGCTGAATTGATAAAATGACTCCTCTGCATTTTTCCCCATGCATGGAGCTACATCGTACTCCAGTACAGAGAGGTAGCATTAAATCTGCCCAGTTAAAAGTGAAACCTAACATGCATCTAAATATCTAAACCAAAGACCACCCATGCACAGACCTATGTTTATCATGCATCTTATATTTTAGCAGCTGTAGATTTAACCATATTCCCACTTTCCTATTTTCTTATGGTTTTTAGAATCTGATCGACCTTATAGAAAATATTGTCTTCACTATATTATCTTGTATAGAAAGAAAGAAAGATGTTGTGTTAACTTATCCCTTAATCAAAAGTCCAAAATTGGATGAATACAAGAACATATAGAATAGAAAAACTGTTATATTAATAAGCAATCAAATTAATTGACGAATGCACTGTCATTTTCTCTTTTTCTGGATTATCAATTGCATGTGATAGAATTTACATCACAGAACACCAAGTTATTAAAAGCAAGGACAAACATAGCATTAATGAATTGACAGATTAAATTACAGTATCTCTACACCCAAACTGGGGTTAACATGTTCTCATTACATTATTATTTATAAACATTTGACAGCTACAAAATCAAGGGTTTTCATTACCATAGACAATCTAACTGTAGAATCAAGAGTTAATATTCTTGAGCCTTTAAAACATCATTATAGACAAGTAGATTTCATTCACATCGATAGGGTAGGGTTTAGCATTATCATAGTTGTATTCAAACAAAACCAATACCCTTTTATTATTGGATTATAGCCACTGTTTAATTAAAAAAACTTAGAAATGCCCTTCGTTCCTTGGATCAGAGTTCAAGAATGAGGAGATCAAAACACCATACGTAGACATGAAAACGCTGAATATCTTAAACATGATTTTAGATACAGATACAAAAACAAGAAGTTCAAATCACCAAACATAGCCATTAAACCTTAGATAACTATCGTTTCCATTTAAATTATCAGTGGTTGCACCCTACAGTCGCCACATTCTTTTTCCGAAGGTTCCATTCGAAATTCCATGCCATTTACACACACTACTAATTCTGAAGCAAAATTACAGTCAATGTATCTCCTTTTTTTTCATCAACCCAGAAGTACCAAAACGATATACATAAAACGTAAAGATGCAAGACTCTTGCAAACACGAGGGTTCAACCATACCAAACTCGTCGAACCCCAGAATGCCCGACCATATATTGTAAAACATTTACATCACCTACTCTATCAACAAAACTTAAAACTGTAAGTTTCCCAATTGCTGCAGGCGAGACAAAAGCCACTGCCGCGAAGGCATGCTACCAACATTTGCTCATCTAGTCCAATTCCAGCAGAACCACTAAGGAGGGATACCACCGAAGATGACCGGTGGGATCGCTTTAGTTATTTTCCCCATCAATTGTTCCGGCACCCTATTGCTCGCCGAGGGTTACCTGCCAACAACCATACACTAAGTTAAGTATCGGATCATGAGGTAGTAATGCATGCAACAAAAGATAATTTGAAAACCCTTGTAGCGTTAGGATACCTGAGTCGTGACAGAGATTTGACAAAGCTAGCATCCATCCACCGTGAAGGATAAGCACTTAGTTCAAAGGCCACGATGGGGGATACCTCCCGAAAAACTCACAACTTCTTCAAAAACCCCAGACTTGCAAGCTACTGCAACGCCACAACATAAGAACTCATCCCACCTGTAGGTTGCTACACAAATCGTTTCCATACTTGGCTTCCACGGATAACAATTACTCACAGACCAAAGGTTGCTGCCGGTCTCAGTATCGAGCCCAAGGGAGGATAGAAAAACATTGAAACCCTAAGTGCCTCTCAGTCGGTTGGCCTCACCTCCCAAACCCTACCACCGAACAATGACCAAGAACGTTACAAGAACCCATAAGTTACGCTAGGGTTCAGATCATCCCAATACACAAAAATCAACGGCGGAGTTCCACTTTCATTAAGACATGTTGGAGGGTTGCAGGAGTAGCATTAAATTGCTCATCTACCTCTTAAGCCACGAGGTGGCCATTTCTGTTGACAACAGAGCAGGAGGCTGTTACAACTCAGTTTCCAAACCGCATCACTCGCCGAATCATCCATCAAAATTTACACGTAACAATATCATTAACTCGGTGGCCATGCAATGTAATTGCAAAACGCAATCATTTAATACACCCTCGATTCGTACGCAGGATTTTGCAGGGCCATCATTCCACCTACCAATCCATATGAATCATCGTTAATAGCATCAACATATAAATATTATCAATGTATAACGATTACCGATAGCATATAACGAAGGTCTCATATGATTCCATATCATCAATTTCGAAACACACTCATAGCACATGAATATCCACCAAGGTCGCGAGCAATCATACAGCATGGATTGACTTAGCCCATCACATAAAGTCTATTATAAATTTCACCATAGGGATCATTGTAGAGCTCTTAAAGCTTGTTCACACCATAAGTTATATCAACAAACCGTTAGCATATGGTTGCCACCCAAGAACCCATCGCATTCATTGCATGGTAGGGTATTAATGCTTAAAGCACCACCATTTTAATTGCTCGGGTAATAGAGACCAGAATCACCTTATCACTCATTCCATAGTATGCTTAGGACCATGTGCCCTTCTCCTAAACCTATCACCTTCAAAATTTATAAAAGAATTACTTAACAGCCGCAAGTCATTTATGGAATGACCATACGTAAAGTCGTCAACACTTAATGAAAAAATTCATAACAAACACGCCTTGAGATAGATGTTATCTGCAGTCTTTGAGATAGACAGGTTCATCTTACAGAATTGGAAGGAGACCATACCTGTAGCATCGTAATTCATACGCAGTTTTTATTGATAACACAGTTATTAAACCCTTTGAGTTATTATCGCTATCTCTTACCTGCGAATCTGCGCACGGAGGACGACTACAATGCTTTAGTTGAATAGCTAAGTAAGCCTCGAGGCACCTCGTGGGACCCCTTTCATCATCATCCAGAAAAGTTAAACTGTCAGCACCTGTCGAGAATAATTATGTTTCCTAATGCATCCCAATTTTCAATCATTCCAACATTTAAATAAGAACATAATCATTAATTGGATTTCATGACGCCATCAGAAGACAAAAAGACACAACCATTAAATTGTTTCTACCAAGCGACACATTTATTAATTGCTGCTTATTGAATATTATTACTTCCGCTTTTTACAATATTAGCTTTTTATGGCGATTTAAATTTTTTTAAATTTTTATGAAAATATCGGGATGTTACAGAGTTCTTGCTCGGTTTCAGTTGGCCTTCTAGCATGAAGGTGAATAGGAGAAATTTGCCAAGTTAGAGTCCAGCAGCGGTGGAGTTGCTATGATTAGTCTCCAAGTGGGAGATTGTTGGTTGTGGAGCCAGATCTTCCAGTCTCATAGATGATATTGGCTCGGACGTGCACCCCGGAGGACTCTACACTCATTTTGAATTTTTTGGGGTTCGGGGGCAGCGCCCTAGAAAAATGGGGTTTGGGGGCAACGCCCCTGAGAAAAATATTTGGGGTTGTTTTCGCCAACTGTTTACGGGCCCATGGTTTTGGGTATCCCGTGGTGTTTTCCCATTATATTTTCCCTATAAAAGAAAGACATTGTAATACGGCTAGGGTTGAGGTATTAGGTTTTATGCATTGTAAAGATCTCTGACATCATGAAGACAGACTATGAGACAGTGAAGAGGAAGTGCAGCGGTTGTGCTACAGGTTGTATTGCTTCACTTTGTTGGATGGTATAATAATAAGGACTCGAAACTTCAGTGTGGACGTAGCCCAAGTTGGGTGAACCACGATATATCTGTGTCTCTCTTGTAATTTGTATGTGTGATTATATTTTCATTTCTGTTTATTGTTATTGCTCTGCGATCTTGTTTTTCTAACATCTAGTGTGTGCATAGAATAAGTCTAATATGATATGTGCTAATATAGAACCACCTGTAGCTTCAATTCGTGGCTTCAAAAGCACCTATGAATAGAGGAATTCAATGGGTAAGTTTCCTAGCTTGCCCAACCTCTCTACTCACCTACAAACATCAATTTTTCACTTCCAAATCTGCAACATGGACTCCAAATTCGAATTTGTGGGTTAAACATAGTCTGGTAAGTACAACAATGGAGAGCTCTTCCTAGTGTAGATCTACATGTAAGAAAGAGGGTTGACTCCAGGGGATATGAGAAAATGGTGAAAGGCACCTAACATAGCTTTTGACAGTAGAAGAAATGACTCCTGGCATATACAGACTGACTTTTTCCATGAAAAAATGTCACAAAAGTGTAGTCATCCCCATGCTTCAATAATTGCATGGGGTGAATTTTCCCACCAACCTCACACATGTATTCAATAATTGGAAAATAGTCAAAAAGGAGATAATGAGCTTATTCAAAGCACATGACAGAATTTGGGTGAGTTATAAGGTTGACACTTCGGAGCAAGGGTTTAGTCTCCAAAGACCCCTTTCCTCATCCCATCTAGTGGAATCATACCCCCTTTGGTGCTCTTTACACAACCATTCTTGGAAAATTTTATTATTTATGCACATAATATTTACATATATTCTAAATCAGCATAACAAGACAACCACATAGTCCAAATAAAATATATACATCATACATGCCTAGCCATTCACTAGTTGGGCCTTGGCCTTGAGCTCCGCACTGGGAATCTGCACTAGCATATTTACATCATTTAAATAAGTTTGGTTAGACACATTCCAAGTAAAAACTAGAGGTATTACAAACCACATCAGTGGCCACAGATCAGAATGTACAACAAAAGTGACTTTAGACACGCAAAAATAAACAGAGATAATCACAAGGACACCAATAATGTATTTTTATTAATTTTTGAATTCAAATTACACATGATTTCTAACAATTAAGGTGAAATCCCCTATGTTGGACACTCAATCAATTTTTGTTCAGTTACAGTTAGCGACTGTCTCTCTCATAATCTACCTCTACGGCTACACTTTAACACTGGCTAGAAAAACCTCTTCCACTAGGAAACACTCTAAATTTATAGCATCCTTCTCTACCTTAGATTCCCACTTCATGGCTGGTGCAAGCCTTTGAATGCTTCTCTGTTCCATCTCATTCGCATTCCATTCCTTAATTGTAATCTTCTTGGTGTACCATGCTATCTGGTGCCTTCAACAACCACCATTACTATTGTATTCAATGCTAGAGGTATCCCTAAAAAAATATTCATTTTTTTGCACTTCATATCTTTCAATCGGTTTTTACCTCGAACAAATCCCATCAATGTCTTAATTACAAAACTTATCGAATTCGCTTCCACTGTTTAATTCTCCTATTTTGTTTTTGCTCAGAGTCAGATTCAACCCTAAGTCTTTTTTTCTTCCAATCGATTGACTCTTGACAGTTTCTCATTTCCCATTGGCATGATGTTGCATCAATCTATCCAACTGTCTGGTCTTCAATTGACCACATTCCTATAGCATCGACCATTTCCTTTAGCCTCGTATAACTCTTCAGTCATTTCCTATTTTAATCCTCATCTTCTTTTCTAACTCTATGCGTTTCAATGAATTTTCATTGACAACTTGTCTCTCGGTCATATCTCCGACCTTTTTTTCCTCTAGGTCGACCCCAATCCTGACCCCTTCTTCTGCTTTCAATCGGTCTACTTTGAATACTTTAATTAAGCAACTTCGTTGGCTTTATCTGTCGTCAATCCTTGCGACCTTCTGGTATTCGATTGACTAGGATGTTGTTGACCCATTCCCCATTTGAGAAATTAATTTAAATATTAACAGCCTCTAAAGGTATTAGAATGGGTTTACATAGTTAATTTACATACATGTTAATTTTTGTGAAATTCTTAAAAATGTTGTTCATTGAGAATAGCATAAAGTAATAAAAAAGTGCTTGTTTCCCACCTTAAAAATCTCTTATTAACATGTCAGATACACAAATCTACAAAACTACTTCAAATTGTTATACAAATCGTATTACAATCTTAAACTCCATAGATAATAGAAGCAAGTCATCCAAAAATAATTTCCTTCTATTGAATATTTTCCCATTTATTAAAAAGATTGTAAAAATATACTAATTTATTTATATATCATAGTATAGTATAGTATAAGCTTTGTGTAATATCTCAAAACTCTTGTAAATTATTTTTTGTTTTATGTTCTTATGTTAAAGTTTAATAGTAAATATTGATAATCTCTAAATTAGTGTCATGAGACATTAATGCTCCTCACACAACATAAAAGGGTCGTGACATTGTAAGAGGAAGGTCAAACAATTTTATCATGTTGGAATTTAAATGCCATGTCTTGATCTCAACAAAAGATTGAACCTTTAAAATTAGCCATATTACTCCACTTAATAAGGGGGGTTGGTTAATGACTGAAGAAGACAAAAATGAGGAAGATAGAAGGTGTGAGGTATGAATTCCGGTGAAAATTTAATTAGCAAAAGAAAAACAAAGCAAGCATATTGTTATGAGCACCCAAAGGCACTGAGGTGTTAGGTACAACTGATAATTTTTCCTTGACGGAATGAGATTGACGGTGGAAACTAAGAGAATCATTAGTTGGCCTATAGTAAGGAGGTTTTTGGACCTATCCCACGTGATTTCCAAGTATGCAAAGTTTTCTATAATGGATACATTATCTATCCCTTCCTATAAAGTTTGATATAATGGATAAGTTATCTATCTCTTCTTGAAAAATATTGGAATAAAATCCTATTTTAGAGTTAGTCTTTATTGGTGACCATGTTTTGGATAAGTTGGAAGAAGTTGCATTCCAAGGAAGACAATTAGAAGCAACTACGTTCTGATTCAATTAGAGGTAGTTGTGCACTGATTCAGTTAGAAGCAGTTGGGCACCAAGCAAATCAGTTAGAGATTGTGCGCCTCCAACTAGTTTTGGAACCTAAGACTACTATATAAAGGCATATTTTATAAAGGGTTGGGATCAATTAGTTAATGAGTTCTGTTTGACACATTCTGAAACGTTTTTTGAAATATTGTTAGTGAGTCAGTTTATGAGATTTATGTTTTGAGATAATGTATCGTTATAGTGCTATGGGTTTTAATCTCCATTACGCTATGATTTTCTTGATGCAGTGATGGTATTGATGAAATACCATTAATCTATTGAGATGAAATGGTAGAAATGGATTGTACCCAATTATGAATAGTAATATAATGCAACTATTGTCTCAGATTTTCCTTGCGTACTTTCTGGATGATTGAATTTATGATGAATGTTTAGTAGTTTAGAATATGAATTCTAGCTTGTTAGTGATTTACATGCACGATTAAGTAAATAAATGGATGAATTAATGGTGATAATTAACCCATCTTATCTTACGCATTCTTGATTCAGGTCTCTCTGTAATTTACTCGATGTGTCTCTATTGAGACCTTATCCTACGAGTAGGGTATTGAAAATCCCAATGTCTATAGGGGTTTTGTTGGTACTGCAAGTTGAATCATGGGTCTGACAATCCACCAACCAAGAAAATGGTTCCATTGATGGGACCTAACAAGGATTGTGAAGGGTGAATGAATAAATAAGGTGGAATCCCACTAAAGTTGAGATCGAAGAATGGTTGCAAATCTAGGAGGATGAGTTCATGTGAAAAGAGACTAGAGGAATCTAGATTGCACCCCAGTGTTGGAAACACAAGTATCTTTATTCATATTTTCATGAAATTTTCTTCTATGAGTTTCTTGTTTTGTTATTTGAATGGACAAAGAGGCAGTTTGAGATCAATAACATTCGGAGAGAACCTTGGCCAATAGTTTGGACCGAGGAAAGGATAGAAGAACTAAAATATCTAGATAATAAGTGGTCCAGGGCTATCAATTTCTAATTCTTGCACGTGAAAGAAGGTTATATCATAGAATTTTCTATAGGATGCAGGGAATCGTATAGCAGCGCATAAGACAGATTTGACGAGGGCCTAAGAAAGTGATTCTTGGCACATATTGTGTTGTGGGTAAATATGTTCTTTATTAAGAAGGGGGTAATGACAATGAACCCTAATACCATATACATGTAAAACCCTGCGTTGTGGGTGTGGGGTATGAAGCATTGGGAGAATAGATAGATGTAGAGATGGATCGAAAAGAGAAGCGACTCCAAAGGGAGAAAAAGACATGCAAGAAGAGTTGAAATAAAATAGGTAGTTAAAATAAATAAAAGAGAGAAGAAGCCGACGAGGAAAGATAGTGTGAGCTGGAGAGGAAAAAAGAACACCAGAGATGGGAATGCATGATGAGAGTGTGTAGAAGGGTCCTATGTGCCGGAAGGGTTTGCAAAGTTTGGGAAAGAAGAGTGCTAAAGAGATTAGAGATTCCCAAAAAGGTGAAGAATGGAAGTAAGTCAGAGCTCCAATGATGATTGAGTTATCACCCACCCAAAGTAGAGTGAAGGAAAGAACCTAGAGGATGTAGAAGAAGAGGAAGTGTAGACTAGTGGAGGCACTTGTATGATTGAGAAGAGACTATGCAGTCAGATTTGAGTTGTCATGGATTTGAGTATTGTCAGAAGAAACACATCGAGAAGGAATCAATGCTTCATAACATTCCCCCAATTCCCATTATCCAATCAATAAGGCTAGTTATTACTTGGTTTTTCGCGGGAAGCAAGTCTCGAAGAAAAAGTAGAAGTAGAGGTTAGATGGCTAGAAACTAGTTATACCTCGGAGACTAATCTAGATACATAGAGTTCAATATGTAGTATTAATTCACCACTTGTGAATATAAGTAGTGGTTCACCCGTACCTACAAGAATAACTACTACATCAGATTATACCTTGAGTTTTCTTGTGTTTCATGGGATAGGGAAAGATGATGCAAAACAACATTGGATTACCTATGAGGTGATACGTTCAATGAAGAACATCATAGATGAGGCTTCAAAGGTTGCACAGCTATAGACCACATTTAAAGATAGGGTATTTAAATGGTACATGAAGTATAAGAGCACTTTCGCTACAAGCCAAACTCGACCACTAGAAACTATTAAAGTAGATCTTATGAAAGAGTTTCAAAAGCCAAATTTTTAGTTGCAATGCATTACTGAGATTAAGGAGATTAAGCACAGAGTTGGTGAGTATGTCTAGGATTACGACCAATGATTCAATATTTTTTTTGACTCGCTGAGTTTCTAGATCCAAGATGTGAAGCACCAAGAATGGTTTATTATGGGTCTTCTACCCCATATTCGAGTTCCACTAACAAAGAATAAGGTGATTACTCATTCAAAGGCCATGGAAATAACAATAAGGTTAGAATCGACTCCTAGAGGGGAGGCATCACCAAGAATGCAATAGGTGCAGACAGAGCTTGCTGCACTAAAGACCCAATTAGAGCAATTTTCTACTAGTAAGGCTATCAAAGAGAATATATGGTGTATCTTTTATAGAATAGAAGGCCATCAAAAGGATGAATTTCAAACACTAAAGAACTACATGGGTAATAGCTTACCTAACCCATTTTTTGGCAGCATCCGAAACTGAGTGGTGCGAGATGTATCAAAGTTGGGGTAACGTACCTCCCAATTGCCCGACATTACTGAAAGGCCTATTTAGTTTAAATGATTTTAATGAAAAATGTATTTTAAAGGTAAATTGATTTTAATTAAGGTGTTGTTTTCTATTCTCGATTGGTTTGCAAACAGCCAGGTAGCTATGAATTTGTGAATTAGTAAGGCAGGCAGACCACGGTTAGGCCAGCTGTGAATTTGCAGGGAAAGCATGTCGTGGAGGGTTAAAGAAGCGTTTGTGTAGATTAGAAAGAGTAGATGATATTTGTTATTATGTTTTATAGCCGCAGGGCTCCATGTGGTGGAGCTGCAGTTAAATTCCAAAACGGCAGCTAAGTTGTGCATTCATGTCAGGAATCTTCGTACTCCAAATGTTGATCATGTGAAGGGAGTTAACATGTTGCGATGCATCATAAATTGGATTCCAAAGAACCCGTGACTACACGCTATATAAACAAACAGACCTCACCTCTCACTACACGCTATATAAACAGACCTCACTCGTCCTCTTGCTATCAACGCTATACTGTCTTACAAACATGAGGGCGTCCAACGCATTGCTTTTGATTCTGTGCTTTTGCTTCATACTACTCTTGTCGAATGCAGAGGCCCATCGTCGCAGTAATCTTAATATTGGGGTTGGGGTTGGGGTTGGGGTCTGTATACGACGTACTAGAGGCCCTCCCCGCAGTGGTTGTCTCCGCGCTTCTGCTGTACGAGAAACTGAAAAGGCTGCTGTCAGCGCATCTACGGTAGGAGAAAGTGAAAATGCGGGTGCCACCATGGTTGAAAATCATCACATCTTAGAACCTTAGAATGTATAGTAGAGTGTTGCATGGTTTAATGGATTTTCTGCTTTTCGCTTGCACCCTTAACATTGGAATTCGGAGATTCAATAATGCTGCCATTTCCATTTTCGCAGTGATCTACATCCTTCGACCTTCATGGAAAATGTTCTGGCCGATCTCGTCTCCATATTCCGAACATCATTGCATTTCTATATAGTTTTGGAAATTATTGTATTCTATATGTGCCCTTATCAAAAGCATCACTTTTTCTTACGTCATTGTAAGTAGAAAGCCAGTAATGTTTCCTTTATATAATAAAATGGTTTGTTTATGGAATAATGATCCTTGATTTGATTTATCATATTATTATTTTTTAATTATTCTACGATTTTATGTTCATTTATGTTATATCTACCCAATTATTTAATTGAATTTCTATTTTCTTGTATGAATTTTCTAAGAATACATAATTTGTTTATTTTTAAATAATAATTAAATGTCTTAAATGAAATATTATATCACAATGGGATTGCTTCTTACATTACGAAGTTTTTACACATGTGACTTATCTTATGTTTTTATATAGTTTTGTGCTTTATCTTATGTTTTCTATATATTTTTGTTCTTTATCTTAAATTTGTTTTCTATATATTTTTCATGATAAGATAATTGTTTGCAAAATATTTTTAATGTTAAGACCAAAATGAAGAATGTGCCATCACATTTTATGATCATTAATAAACATTCTTTAGCTTTGATTATATTTTATTATTAATGTCATTGTAGGAGGGAGAAATTAATGTAATTCCACACACAATTTAGAGTTACACAAATATTAACAAAATTAAAATGTTAAGTATAAATTATTTAAAGCTATCTATATAAGTGATGAAAATGTTTATATTTTAAACTGGATAAACCATAAACAAGGCTTGGATAAAGCGTATACCTCATTACACGATGCAACATGCTCCTGTGCACATGGCGCACGCATTGCATAAACGTCTTCATCTTTTTGAAAAGAATGCCACATTGTCTATATCTTTTCTTCTTTAATGATATAATAACACACAGTTGGAAATGGTTATGAGAAATGGAGGGAGATGGTGAGCTTTCAAACTAATTTTCTGTTCGGAATGGGAGATCCCTATACTTAGTTGGCCTATACTTGCAAGGTTTGTGGACATATCCTAGTTGATTTCCAAGTAGGAACAACCCTTTAACATCCCCTTCAGCTAATCGGATGATCGGGAGGGGACATTAACCAAATTCGGTCTCTCAAATTTCACCCCGAATGCCATAATACGAATTTCAATGTATAAAATGTGTGTAGAAACATAAATAACCATACAAAGCAGATTTAAACTCTATCTACACACATCTAGCATGCAAATACAAGCATAAACATGATAGCCATTATATAAAATCATTTCAGATTCAAATGCATGAGAATATTTTTCTTTATTCAATGTAGATCCAAGCAACGGACTATGCCAAAGCGATTTTCCACCCAAGCATAGGCACTCTATCTAGCATATACACTTTCTACTAAGAGGCCACCCCCAAGCAAGGCTATGAGGCCACCAGGAAGAAGGAAACACCTATAGGATTCTCTCTCTCATCCCACAACTCATTTTTCTCTCTATGCTTAACCAAATTCTCATACAATATGGGTCTCACTCACCCTCACAGCCTTGGCTTCCACAATACCTACCCCACAAAACACCCTTCTTGGCTTAGGCATCCCCTTCACTGATCAACAGTTCTCTTGGGAGATCCATCTTTCCATGTGCATCTAGTTTGTACATAGAAGAAGTCCAGTATGATATGTGTTACTATAGAACCACCTGTAGCTCCAATTTGTTGCTTCTCAAGCACCTATGAGTAGTGGAACTCAATGGGTAAGGTTCCTAGATTTCCCAACCTCTCTACTAACCTACAACCATCAATTTTTCACTTCCAAATGTGCAACATGGACTCCAAATCCGAATTTGTGGGTTAAACATATTTTGGTAAGTACAACAATGGAGAGCTCTTCCTAATGTATATTTGCATGTAAGAATGAGGGTTGACTCCAAGGGATATGAGAAAATTGTGAAAACGCACCTAACATAGATTCTAACATTAGAAGAAATGACTCCTAGCATATACAGACTGACTTCTGTCATGAAAAAAATGTCACAAAAGTGCAGTCAACCCCATGCTTCAATAATTGCATGGGGTGAATTTTCCCACCAACCTCACACATGTATTCAATAATTGGAAAATAGTCAAACAGGAGATAATTGGCTTATTCAAAGCACATGACAGAATTTGGGTGAGTTCTAAGGTTGACACTTGGAAGAAAGGGTTTAGTGTCCCATCGACCCCTTTCCTCATCTCATCTAGTGGAATCATAGCCCCTTTGGTGCTCTTTACACAACCATTATTGGAAAATTTTATTATTTATGTGCATAATATTTACATATATTCTAAATAATCATAACAAGACAACCACACAGTCCAAATAAAATATATAAATCATACATGCCTATCCATTCACTAGTTGGGCCTTGGCCTTGAGCTTCGCACCACGAATCTATACTAGCATATTTACATCATTTAAATAATTTTGGTTAGACACATTCCAAGTAAAAACTAGAGGTATTACAAACCACCTCAGCAACAATAGATCAGAATGTAGAACAAAAGTGACTTTAGACACCCAAAAATAGACACAAATTACACGTGATTACTTATAGTTAGGGTGAAATCCCCTATGTTGGACACTCCATGAATTTTTGTTCAGTTTCAGTCGAAGATTGTCTCTCTCATAATCTACTTCTATGGCTACACTTGAACACTTACTAGAAAAACCTATTCCACTAGGAAACACTCTAAATTTATAGCATCCTTCTCTACCTTAGATTCCCACTACATGGCTTGTACAAGCCTTTGGATGCTTATCTGTTCCATCTCATTCACATTCAATTCCTTTATTATAATATTCTTGGTGTACCATGCTATCTAGATCCTTCAACGACCACCATTACTGCTATATTCAATGCTAGAGCTATCCCTAAAAAAACATTCATTTTTTTGCACTTCATATCTTTCAATCGGTTTTCCTCTCCAACAAATGCCATAACTGTCTTAATTACCAAATATTATCGAATCCATTTCCACTGTTTAATTCTCCTCTTTTGCTTCTACTCAGAGTCATATTAAACCCCGAGTCTTTTTTCCTTCCAATTGATTGGCTCCTCACAGATTCTCATTTCCCATTGGCATGATGTTGCATTGATCTATCCAGCTGTCTGGTCTTCAATTGACCACATTCAAATGGCATAGAACACTTTCTTTAGCTTCATCTAACTCTTCAGTTATTTCCTATTTTGATCATCATCTTCTTTTCTAACTATATGCGGTTCAACGAATTCTCATTGCCAACTTCTCTCTCGGTCATATCTCCAACCTTTTTCTCCTCTAGGTAGACCCCAAGCTTGACCCCTTCTTCCACTTCCAATCGGTCTACTTTGAATACTTTCATTAAGCATATTCGTTGGCTTAATCTATCATCAATCCTTCTGACCTCCTGGTATTTGATTGACTAGTTTGTTGTTGGCCCATTCCCCATTGGAGAAATTAATTTAAATATTAAGATCCTCTAAAGGTATCAGAATGGGTTTACATAGTTAATTTACATACAATTTTATTTCTGTGAAATTCTTAAAAATGTGGTTCATTGAGAATAGCCTAATGTAATAAAAAAGTGCTTGTTTCCCACCTTAAAAATCTCCTATTAGCAAGAAGTCAGATGCACAAATCTACAAAACTACATCAAATTGTTATACAAGTTGTATTACAATCTTAAACTCCATAGATAATAGAGGCTTGTCATCAAAAAATAATTTCTTTCCATCGTATATTGTTCCATTCTTTAAAAATATTGTATATATATATATATATACTAAACAACCATTACTTCAAATTGTTGTAAGAGTTGTATTGCAATATTAAACTCCATAGATAATAGAAGCAAGTCATCCAAAAATAATTTCCTTCTATGGTATATTTTCCCATTTATTAGAAAGATTGTAAAAATATACTAATTTATTTATATATCATAGTATAGTATAGGATTTGTGTAATATCTCAAAACTCTCGTAAATTATTTTTAGTTTTCTTTTCTAATGTTAAAGTTTAATATTAAATATTGATAATCTCTAAATAAGTGTCATGAGACATTGATGCTCCTCACAGAAGATAAAATGATTGTGACATTGTAAGAGGAAGGTAAAACAATTTTATCGTGTTGAAATTTAAATGCCATGTATTGATCTCAACAAAAGATTGAACCTTTAAAATTAACCATATTACTCCACTTAATATGGGGGGTTGGTTAATGGCTGAAGAATAAAAAAGAGAAAGATAGAAGGTGTGAGGTATGAACTCCGGTGAAAATTTAATTAGCAAAAGAAAAACAAACCAAGCATACTGTTATGAGCACCCAAAGGCACTGAGGTGTTAGGTACGATTGATATGTTTTCCTTGAAGGAATGAGATTGACGGTGGAAACTAAGAGAATCATTAGTTGGCCTATAGTAAGGAGGTTTTTGGACCTATCCCACGTGATTTCCAAGTTTGCAAAGTTTTTTGTAATGGATAGATTATATATCCCTTCCTATAAAGTTTGATATAATGGATAAGTTATCTATCTCTTCTTGAAAGGTATTGGAATAAAATCCTGTTTTAGAGTTAGTATTTATTGGTGGCCAATTTTTGGATCAGTTGGAAGAAGTTGCATTCCAAGGAAGACAATTACAAGCAACTATGTTATGATTCAATTAGAAGTAGTTGTGCAGCGATTCAGTTAGAAGCAGTTGGGAGCCAAGCAAATCAGTTAGAGATTGTGCGCCTCCAACTAGTTTTGGAACCTAAGCCTACTATATAAAGGCATATTTTATAAAGGGTTGGGATCAGTTAGTTAATGAGTTATGTTTGACACATTCTGAAATGTTTTCTGAAATATTGTTAATCAGTCAGTTTATGAGATTTATGTTTTGAGATAATGTATCGTTATAGTGCTATGGGTTTTTTTCTCTATTATGCTATGATGTTCTTGATGCAGTGATGGTATTGATGAAATACCATTATTCTACTGAGATGAAATGGTAGAAATGGATTGTACCTAGTTATGAATAGTAATATAATGCAACTATTGTCTCATATTTTCCTTGCGTATTTTCTAGGTGATTAAATGTATGACGAATGTTTAGTAGTTTAGAATATGAATTGTAATACCCGTATTTTGGACTTTAATCCCCTATTATATTTCTGCTAAGTATTATTTCATTTTACTTAGGAGAATTTTGAAATCTGATAAAGTGGTTTCTATTGACTATGTGGACGAGCACATTAAAGAGGGAATCACAGTCCCCTAAGGGTTGGAGGGAATAATGCCACTTAATAATAAGAAGAAGAAATTATTATTGGAGACAATTGGAAAACCCTAAAGAAAAGAATTGAGAGATTAATGAATTAAAAGAATTCATAAAACGAGGAAATTTCCCCTAAGAGAATAAAAGGTGAAAAATCATGGAAACTCTCATTATTCACTATTCATGATTCATTATCACTATTCACAATCTCATGAGATGAACACCCAAGAGAAATGGGAATGGGAAAACATCAACCTGAGATAATGAATGTTGGTGAGGGAGGACATACTTGGTAGAACCAAACTAGTCCTGAAGCCAAGTGATTGAGGACAGATTTGGGAGGACCAAACTGACTCAGATCAAGAGGAATCATACAGTTTGGTATGAGATTGGCCATTTAATTGTGTGCAGGTAGGAGAACTACCCCAAGCTTACAGGAGTACTGCATTTAGCTGAATAGACTGTGATTTTGTGATTCTCTCAATGGATAAGGGTTAAAAGCCCCTGGAGCATCCTGGAGCTCAAGAGTACTAAGTTGGGTGTTGGGTTTCCCGCTGCCTTTGAAATATCCTGAATAACTTGGGGAATAAAAAGTTAAGGGTGAACTAAAATATACACTCCACCTGGGGGACTGTGAACTCAGCTTGAGGGTGACCTGAAAGCAAGGAGAACTTGCTAGTCAAAGGCTGGGAGGTTTGTGCTTGGTTCCACTGGTCACCAGAATTCATATAAGTATTTATATTCTGAACTTGCAGAGTATTTGTTTTGGAACAGTATTCGTACATGTTTCTGAATATCTCTTATTTACATTTGAATGATATATTCATTAGATCTTACAATATATGTATTGTTTTATAAATATTTTGAGCATGAATCTCAGCTAGACAACCAGATCTCTGTAATGAGTTTTACCTTATGAGTAGACTTTAAGATATGGAATATTTGTGTGATGGGATGGCTGTGAAAATACATACTTTATATTTGCAGTAGCTATACATAATTATGCTCCCTATACTGTTTAAAATGTTTACAGTAACTAATACAAGACTGATATGAACCATGTGCTAACCTAGGGTTTGATGAGGCATGCTTCATATTGTAGGCTTTTACATTTAAATATATTCTAGTATTTAATAGAGGTCTGATGTATGGTACTGTAATGTTAAGAATAGAGAAGACATGTAAACCTAGAGGTTTAACTGCCTAGCCCTTATATTTTGATCAACTCTTTCATGTTAGAGTTTATTTCAGAAAAGAGAAACCTAGAGAATGCTAATGCTCATATCTCTTATATTTTGAGTTATTATATTGACAGAGTTCGATATTCTTAATCAATCTGGTCATAATCGACCTTATGAATCTACAGGGAATTTCTAGGCTAAATGTTTGAAGAATGAAATAAACTACATGCTGCTATATATTTTATGAGTTGAATCCATGTGTAAATCTCATGCTGAGTTAGAAGAATATCATTTATTCAAATAGCATGGTTATATCATTTTATTAATGTTCCTATGAATTCATTCACCTAGGGTGAAATGGGAATTATGGATAACCCGGATCGCTATAACATATGCTTCCATATAAAATGAATGGGATTTAAATGGATTAAGTGCAGAATGAAAACGATTCATATAAGCAAGGGTCTTAACCTTAGCGTGATTATTGTTGATGTATATGTAACTTCGGAATGTATTTCATATATATGTATATTGTATTCCTATAGAGATGTTATTTTTCCTCTATACGGAAGTGTCGTAACTTATACTTTATGGGTTATTAGACCACCTTGATGGGGTCGGCTCTGTATAAGTCATGTGGGTTAAAGGGTAATTAGACCACCCTATTGGGGGCCAGCCCTGTCAGCATTATGTTATGTGGTTAAGTTAATGCCGACCTAGTAAGGTTATTAGGCAAGTCAAGTTAGTGTATAAATAGAGTGTGGGATGCACTCTATTTGATCATTCACTTCTCACTTATACACTCATGGGAGATTGGTGCACTAGTGGAGAAGGAGAAGCTGCTTCTAGGAGGATTATCTCTTATGCTTGGGTTGTATCATTGGTTCATCTATCTCTGAGGAAGTTGTGGGGTTTTTCACCTTGTTGGTTTTCTTCGGTGAAACTCTGTGTCTCTTGTGTGCTTGCATTATTGTGTACATGATTGATATGATGTAGATATGTTGTACATGTTGTTATCTCAGTTAAGATCCTAGATAAGATTGAATTAATGCTCAAAAATTAACATGGTATCAGAGCTAGCCTGGAAGAAGGCATGATATGGCATCTATCACACTTGTTGCACTTGCGAGGCTAGGGCTTGATATAGAAAAAAATAGTCATCATAGCACTTTCACTATAAATACATTTCGGCGAGGTTTCAGGATCTGAAAATTTTATAGGTCGAAGATAAGATCCCCATGTACCTTGTGTCCGAAGGAGGGCCTCTAATTCGTTGTACTTTCATATTTATGTTCTGTACAATATAGGGTTTCTGTCTCTTCCAGATCTGAGTCATAAACAGGTGACCTAGGAAAAAAGGTCACAACTTGAGCTAGGAAGCTCCAAATGAAATTTTGTAAAACGTGGTATGTAGGGAACGGACTGCAATTTCACAGGTATAATTTTCAGAGGCCGCAATTGAACCAGTTACACGTGGCACTCCATACACGTTCGCTCTCCTATTTTATCCCATAAATAGGTCACATTACGACACTTGGCATAACTCTCTCTTAGAGAATCCATTTGAGGTAGGACCTGTGGGGTTGGAAATATAACATGTTGGGATACAACAAGAAGAATTTTCAGACCCTGTAGATCTGAAATTTTGGATTTACACCAGGAACAATCAGGTGCATATTTCTGTCAAAACAGAATTGGATTTTGAGCACCTTCATTCATGGCTTCAGGAATTTAGGGTTTTAGAGAAAGTTGGAATTTTCGTAATCGGAGACCACGGCTAGATGCTCCTCATAAAAATCAAAATTTAGAGACCAAGATCGAATTTTTTGGTTGGGAAGAAGGTCGGGCTTGATCAAACCCTAGTTCGGGACTTTGATCGGAAAGGTGGAAAATTAGGGATTCTGCAAAAATGGGAATTTTTTAAAACTATGACCATAGCTGGAAGCTCCTTGGAAAAATTGAAGTTTAGAGATTTGGATGAAACTATTTGGTTGGGTGAATCTCTGGGAAACTCAAACCCTAATTCAGCGTCATCCCTAGTGAATCTCGACGATTGAAAAACAAATTTGAGGGGTGAAACTTTGCAGTTTTCAAATTCTGAGTATACCAGGTTGATCAGCTCATCAAGGCGCATATTTCTATCCCTTCAGAAGTTTGAAATTTTAGGGTTTCTATGACAAACCCTAATCCAGCTCCAGATCGAGTTTCTGCAATACAAGTGGATTGGGTTAATCCTAGAAGAGAATGGATTGGTCACCTGCATAAGTGGATTGGGTTAATCCTTGATTTGATTTATCATATTATTGTTTTTTAATTATTGTACGTTTTCATTTTCATTTATGTTATATCTAACCAATTATTTAATTGAATTTCCATTTCCTTGCATGAATCTTCTAAGAATACATAATTTATTTATTTTTAAATAATAATTAAATGTCTTAAACAAAATATTATATCACAATGGGATTACTTCTTACATTACTAAGTTTTTACACATGTGATTTATCTTATGTTTTTACATATTTTTGTGCTCTATTTTATGGGATTGCTTTTTACATTACTAAGTTTTTACACATGTGATTTATCTTATGTTTTTACATATTTTTGTGATTTATCTTATGTTTTTACATATTTTTGTGCTTTATTTTATGTTTTGTATATATTTTTGTTCTCTATCTTAAAGTATTAAGTATTGATATGGTATGTAATTTTCTTTTATTAAAATCATCATTTACATATTATTTATATAGTTTTTATTGATAAATATGTTTTGATTTTTCTTATGGATATTTTTCATAAGAAGATAATTGTTTGGAAGTATTTTTAATGTTAGGACCAAAATGAAGAATGTGCCATCACATTTTTATGGTTATTAATAAATATGTTTTATCTTTGATTATATTTTCTTACTAATGTCATTGTAGGAGGGAGAAGTGTAATTCCATACAGAATTTAGAGTTCCATAAATATTAACAAAGTTCAAATGTTAAGTAGGATTTTTTAGAATTTTTTTTAAAGCTATATATATAAATCATAGAGTTTTTATTCAAAACTTTATCAAATAAGCATTAATTTATTTATTATTAGTCATTTCATTAGTTCTATGTAAAACAATTGTAATTATATGTTTAATTATAAACTAATTATAAGATTTTAACAACTTATAAATTAATTATAAAATTCTTATAATTCTAATTATAAGATTTTAACAACTATTTTGATCATTACTTCGTAAAAAAGTTTTAATTATAGTTTACATAAAACAATATTAACTTATTTATTATCACTTATATGAGTAGTAATTATATTTTAGATAAAACAATATTAGTTTAATTATTATGAGTATACTCTCTAATACATGAGGCCATAAACCATTCCCTGAAGTCTCCAACCCAATAAGCGGTAATTTTTTCTCATTCCTTATCATTGAACAATTGAAATTAGAATTTTAACATTTTTTTTATAAAAGTGATGAAAATGTTTATATTTTAAACTGGATAAACCGTAAACAAGGCTTGGATAAAGCGTATACCTCATTACACGATGCAAAATGCTCCCATGCACGTGGCTCACACATTGCACAAACATCTTCATATTTTTGTAAAGAATGCCACATTGTCTATATATTTTCTTCTTTAATGATATAATAACACACAGTTGGAAATGGTTATAAGAAATGGAGGGAAATGGTGAGCTTTCAAACTCATTTTTTGTTCGGAATGGGAGATCCCTATAGAACGAGGAGAACTTTCTATAGCTATTGCCACTAAATCAAACGGATTCATGTTGAATAGGACATTTATATCAAATTTACTATAGATTTACGGTTCTCTTTCTGGGTGATCAATCACGTAAAGGGTGACCAAGGGTTCTTAGGAATGTAGCATTGAAATCTGAACATAGTCAATAGATTTAAAAAATAGAGTGATCGAATTTACTATAGAATTACGATTTTTTTTTCTGGGTGATCAATCACGTAAAGGGTGACCAAGGGTTCTTAGGAATGTAGCATTGAAATCTGAACATCGTCAATAGATTTAAAAAATAGAGTGACAGAGGTATAATAATGGTGAATAAACTGCCCAAAGTTAGAACAACTCAAACAAGAACAACTGATAATCCACCACAATGAGGAGCAGTAGCAGCTATTGCGTCAAATCAAACCATAGCATATATTAGCATTCCCTGTTCAGTGGTTTTACAAGTTTGGATATGTTTAATTAATTACTTGATATACATTTATGGAATCATATTTTTTTGTCAAAGATACATTTCTATAATGCATAGATAAAGACTAGATGTTTTTTAAAATACAAAAACATGTAGAAAAAATAGCACTTAAAATATCTTGAATTTCAAATTCCACCAATGCTAAACCCATAATCCTATACAATTATTTTCCCACATAACCAATGTATCTAATACAATATTGTCAATAATGATTCATGCTATACTACCATCCAATTTTAGTTCCTACTATACCTTCAATATTGTACCCTCTTTGGAGAAATTATTTTAAACATAACCAATGTGTCTAATACAATATTGTCAATAATGATTCATGCCATACTACCATCCAATTTTAGTTCCTACTATACCTTCAATATTGTATCCTCTTTCGAGAAATTATTTTAAATATTGAGAGCCTCCACGATATTAGAATGGGTTTACATAATTAATTTGCATACAATTTTACTCAATAGATAAAACTTTTGAAACCCATTGCAATAAAAATTTGAAATGTCATCAAAAGTGCACCTTTCCCACTTTAAACATTCCTTATTAACCATAACTAAGATACACCAATATACAAAATGATAGAACTAAGAATGATAACCACTACTTCAAATTGTTATAAGAGTTGTATTCAATCTTAAGCTCCACACATAAAGGCATGTCATCAAAAAGTAATTTATTTAATCTTCCCATTCTTTAAAAAGATTGTAGGTATATACTAATTTCTTTATATATCATAGTATAGTATAGCCTTTGTGTAATATCTCAAAACTCTTGTAAATTATTTTTAGTTTTCTTTGCGTAGGGTAAATTTCAATAGTAAATATTCACACTATCTCAATTAGTATCATGAGGCATTGATGTTGCTCACACAAGATAAAAAGGCTGTGACATTGTAAGAGGAAAGTAAAACAATTTTACATGGAAATTAAATGCCATGGAAATTAAATTAAAACTAGCCATACTCTACTTAACATGGGGAATTGTTTAACAACCCAAGAAGTGGGAAAAGAGGAAGATAGAAGGTATGAGGTATGAACTCTTGTGAAAACTTATTTAGGAAAAGAAAAAGAAACCAAGCATATTGTTATGAGCACTCGAAGGTATCGAGGTGTTAGGAATGACCAAGAATTTTTCCTTCACAAAATCAACTAAGGGGTGGAAACTAAGAAAATCATTAGTTGGCCTATACTTGGGACGTTTGTGGACATATCCTAGTTGATTTCCAACTCAGCAATTTTTTCTATAATGGATAAGTTATCTATCTCTTCCTACAAAGTTTGAGATGTAGGCACAACCTTGTAACATCCCCTTCAGGCAATCCGATGATCGGGAAGGGACATTAACCAAATTCAGTCTCTCAAATTTCACCGCCAATGCCATAATACGAATTTCAATGTATAAAATGTCTGTAGAAACCTAAAATAACCATACAAAGCATAATTGAACTCTATCTACACACATCTAGCATGCAAATACAAGCATAAACATGATATCCATTATATAAAACCATTTCAGATTCAAATGCATGCGAATATTTTTCTTTATCCAATGCAAATCCAAGAAACTGACTATGCCAAAGCGATTTTCCACCCAAGCATAGGCATGTTGTCTAGCATATGCACTTGCTGCTGGGAGGCCACCCCCAAGATAGGATATGAGGCCACCAGGAAGAAGGAAACACCTATAGGATTCTCTCTCTCATTCCACAACCCATTCTGCTCTCTATGCTTATCCAAATTCTCATACAATATGGGTCTCACTCATCCCTCACATCCTTGGCTTCCACAATACCTACCCCACAAAACACCCTTCTTGGCTCAGGCATCCCCTTCGCTGATCCACAGTTCTCTTGGGAGATCCATCTTGCCATGTGCATCTAGTGTTGGTTGTGGAGCCTAATCTTCCAGTCTCATAGATGATATTGGCTCAGCCGTGCACCCTGGAGGATTGTACACTCATTTTGCATTTTTTGGGGTTCGGGGGAAACGCCGCCTGAGTCATGGGGGTGCGAGGGTGGAGCCTCCACAAACGGGGGTAGCGCCCCCAAGAAAAAATTTTGGGCTGTTTTCGCCAGCTGTTTACGGGCCCATGGTTTTGGGTATCCCGTGGTATTTTCCCATTGTATTTTCCCTATAAAATAAAGACATTGTAATACGGATAGGGTTGAGGTATTAGGTTTTATGCATTATAAAGATGTCTGAGATCATGAAGAGAGACTCTGAGACAGTGAAGAGGAAGTGCAGCGGTTGTGTTGCAGGTTGTATCCCTTCACTTTGTTGGATGGTATAATAATAAGGATTGGAAACTTTAGTGCGGACATTGCCCATGTTGGGTGAACCACGATACATCTGTGTCTCTCTTGTAATGTGTATGTGTGATTATATTTTCATTTCTGTTTATTGTTATTTCTCTGCGATCTTGTTTTTCTAACAATTGGTATCAGAGCCGAAGGTCTATTTGGCAGATAAACACGTAGGAAGCTAGGGTTTCTGGTTCGAGTGGGAGCAATGGCAGAAGAAGGAAAGTTTAAGGTCAAGAAGTTTAACAGCCAAAAATTCCAGTTATGGAAGATGCAAATGGAGGACTATCTATACCAGAAGGATCTGTTCCTACCATTGGGAGGAAGAGCAAAGCAGCCGGCAGCTATGAAGGATGAAGAATGGGAGGTTCTTGACAGAAAGGCACTGATAACAATACAGTTGTCCCTGGATTCGTTGATGGCTTTCAATATCTAAAAAGAAACGGCAACGAAGGGTTTAATGAGTGCATTGGGTAAGATGTATGAAAAACCCTCCGCCTTCAACAAGGTATTTATAATGAAGCATTTATTTAATATGAAGATGTCTGAAGGTGGATCTGTTACTGATCATTTAAATGACTTTAATACGGTTACAAATCAACTAAGTTCTATAAGTGTGAAGTTTGATGATGAGGTTAGGGGTCTTCTAATCTTGTGTTCATTGCCAGAAAGCTGGAATAGCTTGGTCATGGCTGTAAGTAACTCTATCTCTGGTTCAAACAGCTTGAAATTTGATGATGTTATTGGTGTTATTCTTAGCGAGGAAATGCGAAGAAAAAGTACAGGTGAGACATCAGGTAATGCGTTAACCATGGAGAGAAGGGGAATACAAAAGGAGAGAGGAAAGAGCCAAGGTAATCATGGCAAGTCTAAAACGGGCATATCCAATTCCAGAATGAGAAAAATAGAGTGCTAGAACTGTGGAAAGAAAGGACATCTGAAGAAAGACTACAGATCTCTAAAGAAGAAAGGAGATGCACAGCAGGAAACTACCCAGGAAGCAAATGTAGCAGGTGATGTGTTACAAGATGCTTTGATACTTTCATTAGATAATACTAGTGATTATTGGGTAGTAGATTCAGGGGCTTCATGTCATGCTACACCCCATAGGAAATATTTTCATGATTATGTTCCAGGTGATTTTGGACATGTTTTATTGGGTGATGATGAGCCATGTAAAATTGTTGGAATGGGTAAGGTATAGATAAAATTTAAGAATGGAATTGATTGGATGTTGAAAGATGTTAGGCATATTCCTGCTATGAAAAGAAATCTGATCTCAACAGGGCAGTTGGGGGATAGGGGCTGTCTATCTACATTTGGAGAAAAGTGGTGGAAGATCAGTAAAGGATCAATGGTGATAGAAAAAGGATATAGGGTAGGTATGTTGTATTTATGTCCTCATAATACTGACCATTCTATCTCTTTAGCTTCCACATGAACAAATACAACATTGTGGCATCATAGGCTTGGCCACATGAGTGAGAAGGGGATGAAGATTCTCCACTCAAGGAAGTTGCTGCCAGATTTGAAGCAAGTAAGTTTGGAATTCTGTGAAAACTGTGTTTATGGAAAACATAAGAGAGTCATATTTCTCAGGGTTGGGAAACAAAAGAAGAATGAAAAGTTAGAGCTTGTGCATACAGATGTATGGGGATCGGCTCAGGTACAATCTCTTGGTGGCTCTCATTATTATGTTATATTTATTGATGATGCAACTAGGAAAACTTGGGTTTATTGCATTCTATAGAAATCTGATGTGTTTGCTACTTTTAAGAAGTGGAAAGCTTTGGTTGAGAATGAGACAGGAAAAAGGTTTAAGTGTCTCTGATATGACAATGGAGGTGAGTACTGCAGCAAAGAGTTTGATAATTACTATTCATACCATGGGATTCATAGAGAGAAGACAATCCCAATAACACCACAAGAAAATGGTGCGTCAGAAATGATGAATAGAATGATCATGGAGCGTGCTAGGTGTATGAGATTGCATGCAGGGTTGCCCTTACAGTTTTGGGCAGATGCTGTAAATACTACTGTTTATTTAATAAACAGAGGGCCTTCAAGTGCTTTGGATGGTGGTGTTCCAGAGGAGGCATGGACAGGTAAAAAGGTAAACTACTCATTTCTGAGAACATGTGGTTGTGAATCATTTGTCCATACTGATAAAGAAAATAGAACAAAGCTTGGAGATAAATCCAAGAAATGCGGCTTTATTGGATATGGGGTTGATGATTTTGGTTATCATTTATGGGATTATGGAAATCACAAAATCATTAGAAGTAGAGATGTCATATTCAATGAAAAGTTCATGTATAAAGATCAATTGCAGGGAAAGAAAAAATAAAAGGAAAACACAAAGTACACAGTACTTGATGGAATTGAAGAAAATGAAGCTCCAAAGGTTCTAGAAAATCAAGAACAGCAGCAAGTACCTGAAACTCCTGCAAGTGTAAGAAGATCTACCAGGTTAAGTAGACTCCCTGAACGATACTCTCCTTTGATGTATTATTTATTGATGACTGATGCTGGTGAACCAGAATGTTATGAAGAAGTAATGCAGGTAGAAACTAGGAAGAAGTGGGAGCAAGGAATGAATGAGTAGATGGACTCATTGGTAGGAAACTAGACTTGGGATTCGGTTTAGTTTCCTGCTGGTAAAAGAGCATTGCAGAACAAATGGATTTACAGGTTGAAGGAAGAAGAACGAGGTAAGAAGTGGTATAAGGCCCGACTTGTTGTAAAGGTGTTTGCACAGAAGAAACGTATAGATTTTGATGAAATATTTTCTCCTGTTGTTAAAATGACTTCAATTAGGACTATCTTAAGTCTAGTGGCAATAGAAGATTTGCATCTTGATGAGGTCAAAGGTAAGGAGAACTTGGTATGCAGGTTGAAAAAGAGCTTGTATGGCTTGATGCAAGCTCCAAGGCAGTGGTATTTAAAATTTGACAGGTTTATGACAGAACAAGGTTATAGTAGATGTCAATCTGACCACTGTGTTTATTTCAAGAGGCTAGATAATGGAAGTTATATTATCTTGTTATTGGGTCTAACATGTAGGATATAAATTTACTCAAAAGGAAGCTAGCTAATTCATTTGCGATGAAGGATTTGGGTGCTACAAAGCAAATCCTTGGTATGAGAATAACAAGAGATAGGAAAAATCGCAAATTGACATTGTCTCATGGTGAGTACATACAAAAGGTGTTGGAGAGGTTCAAAATGCAGAATGCAAAACCAGTTAGTACACCTTTGGCCATCTATTTCAGTCTAAGTAAGGAAATGTATTCCAAGACACAGGAAGAGATAGATTACATGTCTAATATTCCCTATCAATCAGTAGTTGGTAGATTGATGTATGCCATGGTGTGTACAAGACCAGATATTGCACATGTAGTGGGAGTTGTGAGCAGACATATGAACAATCCAAGTAAAGAGCATTGGAAGGAAGTACAGTGGATTCTTAGGTGTTTGAAAGGTACTACCACTCAAGAATTATATTTTGGAGGTTCAGACACTGTTCTACAGGGATATGTTGATGCAGATATGACAACTGACAAGGCTAGCAGAAGGAGCACCACAGGGTATGTGTTTACTCGAGATGGAACAATAGTAAGCTGGATTTTGAAACTGCAGAAGGTTGTTGCACTTTCAACAACGGAAGCAGAGTATGTTGATATTACAGAGGCTAGTAAAGAGATGATTTGGTTGCAGAGGTTTATGGAGGAAGTGGGTAAGAAGCAGAAGGATAACAGGTTGTATAGTGACATCCATAGTGCCATTCATCTTGCAAAGAAATCAACATTCCATTCCAGGACTAAACATATACAGCTCAAGTACCATTTCATATGCTCTGTTTTGGAAGATGAACTATTGAAGCTGGAAAAGATACATACTAGCCAGAATCCTGCAGACATGTTCAGAAAGGTAGTGACTAGAGAGAAAATGAGTTTGTCACCTACCCAATTTTTTAGAATAATTATTTTCTACTATTATCCTTTTTGCAAAAATACTTTGTTTTAAATTATAATTACAAGTTTGTAATTATGACCAAGTAAGTCAAAAATGAATGTAATGACTTATTATTATTATTTAATAAATAAAAATGGGAGACAAACACTCAAGAAAGCTGTTACAAGAGTGTCCACTGGCCCTCTAGGAGGAATGGAAGCTGCTGGAAGGATTGGGACAGATGGCAGCATTTGCACTCTACCATTAGCTGTTGGTATGGAACAACCCCCCCTAATTTTGTGGCACTTCCCCCTTTAGGTGGAGGGAGGTGAGCAAGTAGCTCACTAATGACAAATTAATTACAAAAGACCTAAGCATCCTATAAAGGGAAATTCGAATTGAGTAGGAAGCTCTTACAATGTTTTCTGCAGAAACATTCCTCATGCTCATCAAATGATGGCTGAGAGATTCGAATAGGGGAGGTTGTGGAGAGTGCAAGTATAAGTCTGCAAATGTTATGAGAAGGACAGACCAGAGGTGTTGGTGCTGATCCCATTGATTACTAAGCCTGTAAGGCTGGATATATATATTTTATTGTTGTTGCAAGTAGAAGTCTTAAGCTGCAGAACCTTCTTCCTCCTAGTGGATCAGTGGATAGGATCGGGGGTCCTAAGGCAGACATCTTGGCTGCTTGGGAGCAGGTTGGGTGGAACAGGTTTCTTGAGTAATTTGTTCCTCCCATCACACTCAGGTTCTATTCTTTTGTGTTTTATTTTTCAATCATATGAATGCTCTCAGAAAATGGCTTAGCATTGTTATTTAATAATCAATAGTAGAAAACGTCAGATCCTAATTAATTTAGATTTGTTGAACTGATAAAATGACTCCTCTGCATTTTCCCCCATGCGTGGAGTTGCCTCGTACTCCAATACAGAGAGGTAGAATTAAATCTGCCCAGTTAAAAGTGAAACCTAGCATGCATCTAAATATCTAAACCAAAGACCACCCATGCACAGACCTATGTTTATCATGCATCTTATATTTTAGCATCTCTAGATTAGATCCTCGCATGCAATGTTTTTACTGTTCAAATCTGTATGCTGAACTACCTACCAGAAACTAGTCATAGTAATAGGTTCTTTTCTTATTTCTGAAGGTGAACATTGTGTTAACAACTAAGGTTACTAATCTTTAATAATTTCTTCAAATAAAATAACACCATGCATTCTGTTTAACCATATTCCCGCTTTACTATTTTCTTATGGTTTTTAGAATCTGATCGACCTTATAGAAAATATTGTCTTCACTATATTATCTTGTATAGAAAGAAAGAAAGATGCTGTGTTAACTTATCCCTTCATCAGAAGTCCAAAATTGGATGAATACAAGAACATATAGAATAGAAAAACTGTTATATTAATAAGCAATCAAATTAATTGACGAATGCACTGTCATTTTCTCTTTTTTTGGATTATCAATTGCATGTGATAGAATTTACATCACAGAAAACCAATTTATTCAAAGCAAGGACAAACATAGCATTATTGAATTGACAGATTAAATTACAGTATCTCTACACCCAAACTGGGGTTAACATGTTCTCATTACATTATTATTTATAAACATTTGACAGCTACAAAATCAAGGGTTTTCATTACCATAGACAATCTAACTATAGAATCAAGAGTTAATATTCTTGTTCCTTTAAAACATCATTATAGACAAGCAGATTTCATTCACATCGATAGGCTAGGGTTTAGCATTATCATAGTTGTATTCAAACAAAACCAATACCCTTTTATTATTGGATTATAGCCACTGTTTAATTAAAAAAACTTAGACATGCCCTTCGTTCCTTGGATCAGAGTTCAAGAATGAAGAGATCAAAACACCATACGTAGACATGAAAACCCCAAATATCTTAAACAAGATTTTAGATACAGATACAAAAACGAGAAGTTCAAATCACCAAACATAGCCATTAAACCTTAGATAACTATCGTTTCCATTTAAATTATCAGTGGTTGCACCCTACGGTCGCCACATTCTTTTTCCGAAGGTTCCATTTGAAATCCCATGCCATTTACACACACTACTAATGCTGAAACAAAATTACAGTCAATGTATCTCCTTTTTTTTCATCAACCCAGAAGTACCAAAACGATATACATAAAACGTAAAGTTGTAAGACTCTTTCAAACACAAGGGTTCAACCATTCCAAACTCATCGAACCCAGGAATGCACGGCCATATATTGTAAAACATTTACATCACCTACTCTATCAACAAAACTTAAAACTGTAAGTTTCCCAATTGCTGCACGCGAGACAAAAGCCACTGCCGCGAAGGCATGCTACCAACATTTGCTCATCTAGTTCAATTCCAGCAGAACCACTAAGGAGGGATACCACCGAAGATGACTTGTGGGATCGCTTTAGTTCTTTTCCCCATCAATTGTTCCGGCACCCTATTGCTCGCCGAGGGTTACCTACCAACAACCATACACTAAGTTAAGTATCGGATCATGAGGTAGTAATGCATGCAACAAAAGATAATTTGAAAACCCTTGTAGCATTAGGATACCTGAGTCGTGACAGAGATTTGACGAAGGTAGCATCCATCCACTGTGAAGGATAAGCACTTAGTTCAAAGGCCATGATGGGGGATACCTCCCGAAAAACTCACAACTTCTTCAAAAACCCCAGACTTGCAAGCTACTACAACGCCACAACATAAGCACTCATCCCACCTGTAGATTGCTACACAAATCGTTTCCAGACTTGGCTTCCACGGATAACAATTAATCACAGACCAAAGGTTGCTGCCGGTCTCAGGATCGAGCCCAAGGGATGCTAGAAAAACATTGAAACCCTAAGTGCGTCTCAGCCGGTTGGCCTCACCTCCCAAACCCTACCACCGAACAATGACCAAGAACGTTACAAGAATCCATAAGTTACGCTAGGGTTCAGATCATCCCAATACACAAAAATAAACGGCGGAGTTCCACTTTCATTAAGACACGTTGGAGGGTTGCAGGAGTAGCATTAAATTGCTCATCTACTTCCCAAGCCACGAGGTGGCCATTTCTGTTGACAACAGAGCAAGAGGCCGTTACAACTCAGTTTCCAAACCGCATCACTCGCCGAATCATCCATCAAAATTTACACGTAACAATATCATTAACTCGGTGGCCAGGCAATGTAATTGCAAAACGCAATCATTTAATACACCCTCAATTCGTACATAGGCTTTTACAGGGCCATCATTCCACCTGCCAATCCATATGAATCATCGTTAATAGCATCAACATATAAATATTATCAATGTATAATGATTACCGATAGCATATAACGAAGGTCTCATATGATTCCATATCATCAATTTCGAAACACACTCATAGCACATGAATATCCACCAAGGTCGCGAGCAATCATACATCATGGATTGACTTAGCCCATCACATAAAGTCTATTATAAAGTTCACCATAGGGATCATTGTAGAGCTCTTAAAGCTTGTTCACACCATAAGTTATATCAACAAACCGTTAGGGTATGGTTGCCACCCAAGAACCCATCGCATTCATTGCACGGTAGGGTATTAATGCTTAAAGCATCACCATTTTAATCACTCGGGTAATAGAGACCAGAATCACCTTATCACTCATTCCATAGTATGCTTAGGACCATGTGCCCTTCTCCTAAACCTATCACCATCAAAATTTATAAAAGAATTACTTAACAGCCGCAAGTCATTTCTGGAATGACCATACGTAAAGTCGTCAACACTTAATAGAAACATTCATAACAAACACGCCTTGAGATAAATGTTATCTGCAGTCTTTGAGATAGATAGGTTCATCTTACAGAATTGGAAGGAGACCATACCTGTAGCATCGTAATTAATACGCAGTTTTTATTGATAACACAGTTATTAAACCCTTTGAGTTATTATCGCTATCTCTTACCTGCGAATCTGCGCACGGAGGACGACTAAAATGCTTTAGGTGAATAGCTAAGTAACCCTCGAGGCACCTCATGGGACCCCTTTCATCATCATCCAAAAAAATTAAACTATCAGCACCCGTCGAGAATAATTATGTTTTCCTAATGCATCCGAATTTTCAATCATTCCAACATTTAAATAAGAACATAATCATTAATTGGATTTCATGACGCCATCAGAAGACAAAAAGACACAACCATTAAATTGTTTCTACCAAGCGACACATTTATTAATTGTTGCTTATTGAATATTATTACTTCTGCTTTTTACAATATTAGCTTTTTATGGCGATTTAAATTTTTTTAAATTTTTATGAAAATATCGGGATGTTACAGAGTTCTTGCTCGGTTTCAGTTGGCCTTCTAGCATGAAGGTGAACAGGAGAAATTTGCCAAGTCCAAGTCCAGTAGCGGTGGAGTTGCTATGATTAGTCTCCAAGTGGGAGATTGTTGGTTATGGAGCTAGATCTTCCAGTCTCATAGATGATATTGGCTCGGACGTGCACCCCGGAGGACTCTACACTCATTTTGAATTTTTTGGGGTTCGGGGGCAGCGCCCTCGAAAAATGGGGTTTGGGGGCAATGCCTCTGAGAAAAAAATTTGGGGCTGTTTTCGCCAACTGTTTACGGGCCCATGGTTTTGGGTATCCCGTGGTGTTTTCCCATTGTATTTTCCCTAAGTGCCATCGTAGATCGATTTAACCTCTTACTCTTCGGGGATTCAGAAGGTTGACCTCCTCGGTGCTTCTTAGCAACAGCTGATGTACCCACCAGCATGTTGGTGACCTCAGCTCCAAGATCAACAATGGCCGATGATGTACATTCTTGTTCAACAACAGCCAGAATAAACAGAGATTCTACTTCACTACTAATGTCGACGGGCTCGAATTCACCTAGCCTACCTCAATACTCCTTGGTATATACTCAGCAGCAAGTAGCTCAGAGCACTACCACACTCCACAACAATACTGCTTTCTCATTCTGTCATGTCTTCCTACCGACGCAATGGCATACTTATAGTATTTCCCTAAATCCACCCTAATCATGAGTGAAATTTGCATTAACTCAACCAAATCCTTGTATTAATGAGAGAAATCCACCGACGATATTGTCCTCCCCTCGACCGTATCTTCCATTAATGCCCATAATTAAAACGCGTCGTTAATTAACTATCTCTACTTTTGAAATTTATTACTGATCTGACCGGACCTCCATAGATCGCTGACTGTGCCAAAATTGGAGTAGAAGCCTCCCTGCTGTCGCATACCTTCTTCTGTTGGTGTGCCATCTGTCACCAAGCATCCTGCAACAATCATCATCATCCATTCATTTTTTTTTTTTTTTAACCCAATGCTATTCAGACATCGCACTACTCCGAGCCCCCACGATAGGGCTTCAATCTGTGACCATTTACCAACTTGGGGAGCATCCCCCCATCCAATCGTTGCAACTGAACTGTGCCTCCTAAAGTAATATTATTGATGCGGTAGGGACCCAGCCAGTGCATCTGCAACTTTCCTGGATGTTATATAAACTTACTGTCGTACAATAGCACCAAGTTGCCTTGCTGAAACTGCTTGTTTTTAATGTGGCGATTATGCCATGCCTTCTGGCGATCCTTCTCTACTCCTTAATGAAATCCAACAATAAATCGATCTTCTTCGAGCTCCAACAATTGCGCTAGATGCCCATCTAATGCGGCAACATCATCCATACCTGTAATAGCTGCAATGCGTAGACTTGGGACAATATACTCCATCAGCATAATTGATTCCTTCCCATATACCAGCTTGAAAGGTGTCTGACCCATCAACCTTTTACATGTGGTGCGATAAGCCCATAATACCGCTGGAACTTTCAAATCCCAGTCATCGCAGTTTGCATTGCACACTTTTGTTAATGCATGCTCTAATACCTTGTTAAATGCCTCGACCGTCCCGTTCGCGTGTGGGTGATAGGGTGTACTCTTCTTATGCTGTATCTGCAATTCCTCCATCAATGCACTAATAGTGCGATTGAGAAAATGGCTTCCTTGATCACTCAGCAATATCTTGGGGCAGCCAAAACAACTGATAATGTGATCAAACAAAAATTGAGCGGCTGTTGCTGCGAAACAATCAACTACGGGCATGGCCTTAGCCCATCGGGTCAAATACTCTGTCACTGTAATGATGTATCGCGCACCCGTACGTTTCCCTGATGGATTAATCGGCCCCACAAAATCCACAACCCATTTCTCGAATGGTTGCAATGTTAATTGAGGTAGTAACAGCATCTCATCGCGTCTGGACGGTTTTCCAGTTCATTGACAAACATCACAAGACCGTGCATAGTCTGTGGCATCATTATGTAATGTGGGCCACCAAAGCCTTGAACGCAACACCTTTCGGGAAGTCACCTGAACGCCATAATGTCCTCCTATGACTCCGCCATGTGCTTCAGCCAATATCTGCACTTGCTCGTGCGGAAAGACACATTTGTGCAAGATCTCATCGGCACCCAATTTATACAACTCTCCGGCGATCAGTTGAAAGTCAGCAGCCTTAACGACCAATTGATTCTTTTGTGGAGTGGTAAAGTCATCAGGTGCAGTGCTGGTCACCAAGAACCGAAGGATGTCATCAAAGTAGTGATCGACAACGGCCGCATGGAACAGCTGGGCATCTGGAAACCCATCTTCGATATTAGTTGGTTCCTCCCTTGTGTCAATCCGTAACAGATGATCTAGTCCAGCATTCAATCACCCTAGCTTCACAACGACTTCGAAATCAAACTCCTGAAACAAAATTAGCCATTAGCAAATCTTCCCCCCCCAACATAGGCTTATTGACCAAGTATTTTAATGCAGAATGATCAGTAAACATTTTAAAGTGCCCACCCAACAAATAATGCCTGAATTTTTGCAGTGCGTAAACCATGGCCAGTCCTTCACGTTCTGTGGTAGTGTAATTGTGTTCTACCGATGACAGTATCCGGCTGGAAAAAGCAATAGGATGATCAATGTCCCCTTCGCCTGGTTGAGCCAATACAACACCTAGTGCAACCGATGCAGCATCAATGTGGACATGGAATTCCTTACTCCAGTCCAGAAAAACCAAGATTGGAGCCGACGCCATCTTCGCTTTGAGTGTTTCGAAACTTTCCTGACATTCCGGATTCCACTAGAATGCCGCATCCTTTTTCAACAACTTCTCCATAGGGGCAGTAATCGCAGCATACCCCCTAATAAATTTGCGATAATATCCTGTGTGACCCAAGGTCGTGTGCAACTGCTTAACTGTAGTCGGCGGTTGCAACCCCAAAATAAGCGCAATCTTGGCTAGATCGACCAACAATCCTTGCTTACACACAATATGACCCAGCAATATCCCAAAAGGAGCACAAAAAATACATTTCTTCAAGTTTAGCGATATCTGGTACTGTTGGCAGCACTCAAGCATTAACCACAGATTAGCCAAATGATCGTGAACCAATCCATAAACAATCCAATCATCCATATATACCTGCAGAAACTTCTAAATAAAATCTTTAAATGCGGCAACAACGACCCGGGAAAATATCGCAGGTGCATTCTTCAGCTCGAGTGGCATAACCATGTACTAAAAGCAACCCCATTCAGTAACAAACATTGTCTTTTGGCGATCCTCCTTGGCAATGCGAATCTGATGATAGCCAGAGAATCCATCAGTGAAAGTGTACATCTCCTGGCCACCCACTCCTTCAAGTACTTCATCAGTAAATGTGGTCGGAAAGGGATCATGCAAGCAAGCATCGTTCAACTTCCGCAAGTCGACACAAATGTGCACTTCGCCTATTTTCTTGTCCTACACCACCATAGGACTGATCCATTCTGACTCTTCCACAGTTTCGATGATACCAGCATCCAGCATCCGATCAAGTTCTTCCCTGACTTTTTCTTTATGTCGTGGGTTGAGTCAATAAGGTCGTTGTTGGACTGGCTTAGCATCTGGTTTCAACGGAATCCTCATCTCTCCTAAATCACCCAGGATGCCCTTCATTTCGGAAAACTTCATGGGAAACACATCTTGGAATTCATGCAGTAACTCGGTAACTTCACTCATCATCTCATCATCCCAATAATCTCCTACATTAGCAAACTTCGGAGTAGCTTCAGTGCCGATATTTGTTTTGCGAAGTTGCAATGATTGATTGAACGGGTTACTTGGAACAATATGTGGTACCACATCATGACTTCCTTCAGATTCGGGAATGTTAATATTCTGGGGGTCATCATCATCCTCTGGCCATCCACTGACGTTGAAACACTCCATGAGAGACTGCATCTTCCTGTGGGTGTGTGGGTCAACAGAGCATTTCACCGGAACAACCTGAAATATCACATCGCGGATGAGCTGTAGGGAATTATGGACATCAGGGTTGGCATCCGCAAATGTGAAGGTATGAGTGAAACAGATCGTTAACTCCCCCGATGTGGTAATATCTCGGCGTAACTCGGTTGCAGTATACCACGAACGTGGTATCTCTTCCAAAGTATGGACAAAAGCATGAACCCACTTGTCTCTGGGTCGCGTGATCCACAACCGTTGACACTCCATCACATGATCACCAGGATCAGTTTGGCCATCATACTTGCCAGTGTGATAAACCTCAGTATTTCCAAATCAGACCATCATCAACCTTCGACATTGTGACCAATCTTTAATAAATTTCTTATGCGTTGCCCACCAGAGTGTTGGAGCAGCCTTCAGTGCTTCCTCCAAGGCAAGCAGTCACTGTGGTTCTAGAACACGGTCTTCAAATTCTGCTAAAAAGGTGTCTAAGCCAGGAAACCCCTCATAGATAGGCAAGGTGATCGTTTCTGTCACGACACAACATAAAGATTGCGTAACTAAACCAGACTTCAAAACTGATACTTCATGTATGCGATTCTGCCAATGTTCCAATGCATCATCAGAGTCGGAAGACGCAGAGCTCTCATTGCACCACTCCAACACACCATGAACAGTGGGATGAATGTAATCCTCTGAAATATTAAATGCGTGATCCAAACTAGTGTGATCGTCGTCTTTGACAGGCTCAACATATCCGCATCCTTCAGTTAGATCCAACGGAGTGATAACTCAAAAATCGCGGTTCTCAAAAGTCATCATGGGCTTCCTGAAGTTGATTACAGCTCCACTATCATTAGCCCATCCTATCCCCAATAGCGTAGGATAGGAGCTTCCTCCATCAACTACCTCAATGACATCAAGGTCGGCATAAGACTTCATTCCCTTGATATCAATTGTGAGCTGCGAAACTCGCCCAATAGGTGTAACCTTCGCATGGTTAGCCAACCGGAGCTGCCCAGGAGACCAGCTCAATGGGGTACTTCCCATTTTCTACCACACCTACTTGGTTAAGATGTTCACATCCGAACCAAGATCAAGAATTACAGAATCAACATCATAATCTATGATTTGAATATTTATTCGCATTTCCTTGCCAGTCTTCCCTCGCTGTAAAGAGTTTACTGCCGACTCCTGTCGTCCTTTTGGAAGTCACTACAGCCATCCCTCAATCTCAACCAGAGAAATCGGGTCTCGTGCTAATGACAAACAGCCTTCAAGGAACTTCTGCGGTATTCCTGGTGGTGGTCGATTGGGATATGACGTAGCATCAACGATAAGTGGCATATCGCAAACAACAGCCTTACCGTGATCTTTATCCAAAGTGCAACGTGCCTCCATGAACGTCTCCCGCTCTGCATCAATGTCCAAATTTACCGTCTTTTGACCAGCCAAGCGAATGAGCGGTCGCGAACCATCTTCCCGTGTTGTTTTACCTCCACGAGTGACAACAGGCACCGAAGCATCTTGCGGTCGCGGTTCTGTAGAAATAGTCACAATATTAGCACCCTGTGTCTGGTTCTGCTGCAGATTCCCTGGTTGATTTACATTTGGATTAGCATTCGGCGGTGGTCGTGGGGGCTGGTTCTGCACTGGTTGCTATGTCGGGTTCTACACTGGTTGCTGTACTGGGTTCTATAGCTACGGAGTGTTTCCAGCCTGCCATCTGGCAATCAACTACGGACAATTATCAACTGTATGATCATTACCAGAACAAAACGTACAATGATTCTGCAGTAGTGGGCAGTCATGCTGATAATTCCCCCATACCGCACAGTGGTAACATTGAACAGGTCCATGACCACCTCGGCCTCCTCCTCCACGACCAAATCCACCACCGCATCCGCCCCTATAGCCTCCCCGATAGCCGCCCTACTGCTGATACTGAGGTTGGTTAAACTGCTACTGCATGGGTGCTGGCGGCATTCTTGGCCCTTGTGGTGCATACTGCAGTTGTTGCACATACTGGATGCGGGGTGTTCACCAGTGTATATTGCGGCACAAACTGCTGTGGTTGCTGCTACTATGGTACAAACTGCATCTGTGCTTGAGGCATCGGTTGATCTACCTGCGGCTGTAGCAGTGCAACATGATGATCATCTTTGAAATAGAATGCATCACATATTCTCTCCTGTAGCAACCCATATGCACGACAATCCTTGTCATCATGTCCTACCGACTTACAGAAGGTGTAATACAAATTTTGTGGAGTTGTCACCATTTTCTGCATATACGGACAACTATCATGACCGTGCCCAAACACTTGGCAGACATGACACCACAACATACTGCCGCCATTCAACGGATTGGATGCACCTGAGACCAAATAGTTACGAAAATCTCGGCAATCATCTTTCGCATGTCCCTCTCATCGACATCACGTACACCATACTTCATCGCGCTGTTCTTTGTTCTTCTTTAAATCTTGCAATTGTATAGTTAGGTTAGCAAGCTATGTCTGTATCTGTGACATCCCAGCTACATTATCTCCAATTGGTGATGCCTCCAATCGCATTGCAATATCCAAAGCTTCGCTAGGTGTCGATATGTTTTGTTGCATCAACGGCAACCAAATGTGGGGTAGCAGTGCCGCGATGAACCATTCTTTATGTTGGACAGCACTCATATCAAAACTAACCTTTGCCATCAATGTCTTGAATCGCTGGTCGAAGTCCCATATCGTCTCATTGGGATACTGCTTAATTTCCTTCAATTCAGTAATACACTGGGCCTCTGACTTAGGTCATCTAAATTCAGGAATCAGCCCATCCCAAATTTCATTCAATGACTTATCTGGCATCCTCGTAGGGACTAAGACAAATTTCATGAACCAATCTAATGCATGACCTCGCAGCGTCGTGGCCAACTATCCCTTCTTAACATCGGCATCAGTGATCTGTTTCACGGTCCAGACCGCTTCACACAAAAACCAATATTGCTCTGGATTATCTGTCGCACTGCCATGGAACAACGGTAGCTTAGCATCATTTCCCGCCATCTTGGGCTTCCTTCCTCCTGTCACTATATTACTATTACCAATTAACTTGTGTGGCGTCGATGCACTTCGATGGTGTCGAAGTAGTTTTTCTTGATGGTTGAGAGATAGTGAGCGGAGCTATGGGCACGTTGTTGCTGGGGTTTGGTCCTACCTCTATCCTGGGTGTATCCTGGTTATCCCTATTCGGACTGTGAGGTCGCTTCATCCCATGTGGCCTTCCTTCATGGTCTTGCAGTCCGATCGCAGAAGGACCTTCTCCTATCCTCTGCCTCTTTTTCTATCGAAACCTTGCTCCTCCCCTCGTAAGGACACTTTCTTCCTCAGCTTCACTCATAGTCTCCTCATGGTATGCACCCATCTACCCCTTTACCATTTCATGCACCGTTCTCGAACAGTCGCGGTACCCACGGCCCCCACCCACCAGGCTGTCTACTGATCAAGGTGCATCTTTAATATACCTTTCTTGCAGATTAGCATCTTAATCGATAGTTGGAGTGATAGTAGAAACCTTACCCTTGGTCCGTCAAAGAAGTATCTTTCAGCTTCACTATAGGATTTCTTCGTATCGATTGCAAATTCTGTAATATATCCTTCCAAAATGCTATCAAGCCAAACTTCGACAGCCCACGATGCCTTATTATCAACTTCTTGTAATTCCTGAATCAGTTCCGGGGTCCAAGTCGTCGGTTCACCAGCTTGGAAATTTCTCTTCTGGAAGGTCGGCTTTGACAACCATTCGTACAGAATAACCGGGAATTCATAGAAAAACCATTGATGCGATCCGTCAGGAATATATCTTCCTACCCAGTGATCTATCATCAGTCGCGTGTTCTGAATTTCTTCTTCAACGAACTCTTGCAACCTCTGATCGAACCATTTTTGTGTCTCCGGCTTCATCGGGTGCCACAACATGGCCTCTTCCTACTATGCACACGGTCCCATAAATGGAACCATTTGTTGACCGAATCGCAACCTCACAGTCGACAGGGGTCCACCGACTGTCGACTCATACTGCAGTCTCCCTGGGCACTGGCCCGGGCAGGTTTGATCCCACCCAGCAACACCCGCAGAGCGGATGAGGTCTCAACCGAGGTGTCCAGGAAGAGCTGACGGAACCATGTTTCCGCCGAGGGAGGAGGCAAGTTGCGGCACTATGATACTAACAGCAATTCCAAATATTCACCATGAAGTTCTAGCACACCGCAGCGTTTAACATTACCAGAAATAGAGATCACATATTACTTTAAGTGCAGCATTTTCACATAGAGAGATAACGCATTATTGTAGCATTCACATTATAGCAATAGAAAACAGATAACTACATTAACAATAAGCAATAACATAGACATCGAGCAACATTACACATAGATTGCACCAAATCATCATCCTTATATTACTTTGCAAACCAAAAGCAGTACATGAATCTCTATGTAACATCCGCATTATCTCTATCAATCTTCGCATACAGCACTTATCTCTATCCACCACTATCTCCTCTAACACTTACAATTCTCCTCTATTTATAGTCTTCCGCTGATTACAATACTTGTCCACTTACCTAACCGACACTTGTGGACAATCGACTAACTGACTTGCTCTAATGACCCAAAAACCCACATACCACGGTACAATGACTCAATATTACAAAATATATGACCAAAAACGCGCCAATTGCGGTATACTTGACTCAATATTACAAAATACATGGTCCAAGTGACCCAAAATCCACCAAGTGCGGTATCCTTTGGCCCAAGATACTCCTTTTGCGCCTTCCTCCAATGTGTCGTGGCGTTAGCAGTACCGCGATCTTTCCTCATCAAACCACCTGCCAACAAACTAAAACAAGACAAATTTCCAAAATCTAAATCACCTACAAAGAAAAACAAAACAAAACAAAACAAGCTACGTACAATTCCATTAAAAAATTGACTAGGAAAAATATTTTTTGAGAATCTGCACATTCACTGGGAATGTTTTGGCTTGTCCTTCTAGTGTTTGCAACTGAAAAGCACTAAGCCCAAGTTTGTATGTGATAGTAAATGGTCCTAATAAAAAATGTTGGAATTTCGTGTGTTCACCCTTATTTTTGTGAAATTTAGTTCACACCAAGATCTTATCAAGGAATTACACTCACTCATAGAAGATCTCACACAACTAGTCAAAGACACAAAAAATACTCACAAAGATACAATTCTGTATTAACTTCTCATGAGTAAACATCAGCCAACCTTTGGAAAATAATAGGATGTTGTTATATACCATTGCAACATAGATTCGAATGGCTAAAGATGCTCATCCCCACTAGGTGGCAAGTGTGTCTCCCAAGTCACTCCAAAGGCTCACGAATCTCTAAATTAGTGACCTGAAGGTGATGTATGATGAAAAAAAATTCCAAATCCCAATTTTGGAAAGAAGAAATATGATAGAGGATGTGGGGTGCAATAAACAAGTTTCCTAGTTTGACTAACTTCCCCCCCTAGGGCAAAAAGCAGTAAAAAGCAGCAAAAAGCAGCAAAAACTCAGAAATGCGCCTTTCCTTCCATATCTTATCCGGAATCTATTGGAAATGCACCCAAGTGGTCTAGGTAGCTTGCGGTTGACACTTTGGAAGTATGTGGTCCCCCCAATTGTGCCTTGTGGTTCACATAAGGCAATTTTCTAGTCTATTACATAGGTAATTAACCATAGAAGATTAATTAATGCTACAATATAATTAAATGACATAGTAGGAAGATTTAATATTCTAACACCCCCTCATAACTCTGACTTTATGGTCTAAATATCAGAAAATAGAAATACTAAGGGCCCAGTAACAAGACTTGGTCACCCTGTAGAATACTGTCAGTCCACAAAACAAGGATAGAAGGAAAATCTCATGGGAAAAACCTTCCCTCAAAAAATCGACATATCAAAATTGAAATATTGCTAATCAAACCTTCACTCCACGACATGTTCAGCCATCCCAGGTAGTGATCTAAGATAGCTGAAAGTCTTCTCAGTAAAATCTTTGGTGAAGATGTTTGTAGTTTGCTCACCTATTGGGCAATACTGCAAATCTATGATCTGGTCATGCACTAGTCCTCTGATGTAGTGCATATGTATCTCAATATGATTGGTACTTTGTCTCTATACTGGATCACTTGAGAATATTATAGCACTGCCATTGTCACAAAATATGATAGTAGGAGTACTAAATGCAATCTCAAACTCTGAAAGTATCCCCTACAACCATACACACTGGGTAGCAACATTAACTACTCCTCTGTACTCGACCTCTGCTGAAGATAGTGCTATGGCACTTTGTTTCTTGCTAGAAAAGCAAACTGGACCACCTCCAAGCATGAATACAAATCTAGATGTGGATTTCTTGTCAAGGCTATCACCATCCCAATCTGAATCAGTGAAGCTCAAAAGATCTAGGCTAGAATCTGCAACATAGTGAATCCGATCACTCTTGGTGCCCTGCAAATAGTGCAAATTTATTTTTGCAACCTTCCAATGGAGCTCATGTGGCTTCTCCATGTATCTAGATTCCACACTCATAGCATATGCAAGATCAGGTCGAGTGTGAGTCAAATAAAGAAAGCTGCCAACAAGCTGCTTATACAAGGTGTTGGCAACCAAAGGTGTAGATTCTACTTCTTACATTCTAACTCCTGAAAGGAATGGAGTCTTAGAAGGCTTGCAATCAGCCATCTTGAACTTCTTAAACAGATCAGATGCATATTTGGACTGAGATACCTTTGTTCCATTCTCTATTTGAGAAATCTCAAGCCCCAAAAACTACTTAAGAATTCCCAAGTCACTCATGGAAAAAGCTTGGTGCAAAGTTGTCTTCAATGAAGCTATTTGATCAGTAGAGCTACATGTGATCAGAAAATCATCAACATACAACACTATAATCATTATTAAACCATCAATCAGCTTCATATAAGCATTTGGATCAGATTTTCAACGAACATAAGATTGTGACAAGAGACACTTGTCCATTTTGGCATACCAAGCACTGGGGGCTTGCTTAAGCCCATATAAGGACTTCTTCAACCTGCACACAAAGCTAGGATCTGATGTATACCCTTCTAGCTGCTGCATATAAATCTCCTCTTCAAGATCCCCATGGAGAAATGCACTTTTCACATCCATGTGGTGCACTTCCCATCGCTTGGATGTTCCAATTGCCAAAACTAGTCTTATCGAAGCCTTCTGTGCAACAGGGGAAAAGGTTTCATTGTAGTCAATGCCTTGTACTTGTGAAAATCCCTTTGCTACCATCCTAGCCCTATATTTCACTTTTGTACCATCATCTGCACATTTGTTTTTGTAGATCCACTTACACCTTACCAATTTTCTTCCTGCAGGGAGCTTGACTAGCTCCCATGTTTCATTCTTCTGCAATGACTGAAACTCCTCATCCATGGAAACCTGCCATCTTGGGTCATGTGAAGCTTCCTCATATGTCTAAGGATCAAAATCTATCATCATGAAACACTTCTAAGAAAGGAAGGGTTCATTCACATTGAGAGCAGTCTCAAATTGTGATCTAGTCCTCCTTGTGTCCTGAGGATTGCCCACTAGTTCACTTGCTGCTTGCAAAGTATTAGAAGCCCATTTAGGCTTTTTAGGTGAGTTAGCATCTGCAGTAAAATGGTCCTCGTCACCATAAATATCAAAATCAAAAAATTCGATGACATCACTTACTTCTTCTTCAGTCGGTGGTGAAGATGGATCTCCAATTTCATCGCTCTGTGAGGGCACCTCTTCAAACTAAACACTCCTTTCTATGAAGGATTTTTGAGTGCTCATGTTCAGAAACTTATACATGTTAGTGTTATTATCAGCCGAAGAGAAGTTCATCACTAGATTGAAAGAGCATGTCAGAGGAAAGAGCTAGAGTAGTAGAAGGAATGTATAAAGCAAAATACTTCATGCCCTAGCAGTCGGAAGGTATGTGGTTGAAGATCAGAAAGGTTTGTCATGAGCCAGCTGAAAGCAGGCGCGGTCAGGACTCTTAAACGCACTTCATTTTTTCAGCTCATATGGTCCCTGACAGAAAACCATCGATGATGTGTGATAGCTTTATAGATGTTCAGAGGCCTCAAGACGGTATCAGTAGACCACTTTTTGAGGGCCCTGAAACCACCTAGACGTCATGACAGTTTTATAAACCATAAAGCACTAGATAGGGAGGCCTTGCATCAAGTGGAACTCATTCTTAAAGGACTTGCATCTTCCTGGCTTAGATCTCGAGATCTCCTGGAAGAAAATTAATGGTCGTAAAAGATTCAAGCGGTTAAAGCTACGAGATGTTTATCACACCCAGTCCACCCCTGAATCAAAACCGCGGCCTCCATGTGGCAGTCCCAGGATCGTTCAGGGGGATTGAAGCGGGTTTCCTAAACCAATCTTTGTGGGGCCTGAAAATTGTTAATGGGTTTTTTGTCCTGTCATCCTCGCTGTCACTTTGAAGTGACTCTTCCTAGTCATCATTACTACCACCGGCACCGTATAAGCTACTGTCTACTCTCAGCATTCAAAGTCTGAAAGGATGTTCAAGTAATCATTATGCTATTATAGGCACTGTCATCAATGATCGTTCAAGCAGTACTATCAATACTGCATGAGCTGACCTATTTTGTATTTCAAGGCTCCCAAATTTCACCAGTCTGGAGCGCAAAGCCAAAGACATGCAACTTGTTCGGGACTGATTAATTCAGAGCTGAGCAACAGGGGTTCCCAATGGCGCATTTCATCTCAAGAGGAGGTCCATTAGGAGCATTGAAAATTCGGATGACTAGCGTCCATGAGAAGCCTGCAAATGCACACTCGCAAACAAGCAGACAGGAGAAGCTCGAAGTATCACCCAAGATGACTAAGGAGAGTTCAGCTATTTCATCAGTTAAAAGGGAGATGGGCCTTCTGGAGGCAAGAGCACGGAAGAAGGGGACATGCCGGTTCGAGCGAAGGATGATCAGATGGTGAAGCAGTAGCACCTGAGCAGTTTTTGCGAAGCAATGATAGAATTAGGTCCTATTCCATAGCTCGACATTAGAATTGAACTTTTGTCCCATTGAAAGCAGGGTCCGAGAGAAAAGGACTTGGACGAGATGGAATAAATAGGTAGCAGAGGTCCGCAAAATTGCATTCTTCATCAGTATGGTAGCATCTATGTCTTCACCAGGCTGTATGCGATCCAGCAAGTGTTTTAAAGGTTCCTGATAAGCTTCGAGTAGCGTTATGTCGTTAATACCTTATAATTTAAGGTGATGCGAACTTCGTCGAGCCGGACATACTACTTTGCTTGCAAAGTGGTCCTGGTTCATAGTCATAGGATAGCTAGTAAATTTCCATATGACTGATATTGTAACAAACTCTGTTAGGGAGAATAAACCGAAAAAATAAAAATAAAATAAAAATAAATAAATAAATAAAAATTAAAGCTGTTGAGCTGTAACTGATTGTAACAATTTATGTTTTAGATAGTAGGAAGGTTATATATAGCCAAGTAGGAAGTAGCCAAAGGGTCGGATCTATTTTTTAAGAAGTATTACTTCTATATTGGATAGTTTCATCAATACAGAAAGAAACATATCATTCCCCTATCTTGGATCTTGATGGATTCAAAGTTTTGATGTGCATAGTTAGTACCTTCTATTTTTTTCATCTCTTCCATTTATGTATGATCTACAGACCTGTTCTGAGCTTTATATGAGTGCTTATGCTTAAATGTATTTCCTCTAAGATGATTAGCAATTGAAGTATTCATGTTGATTTATATTGAAGCGATATTCTCTTATTATTCAGTGGCATTCTATGTTCATTTTGTTAAGATTGTTGCATTCCTCTCCCAAGCTCAACACGTCATTCTATAAATGTAGGATAAAGCTTTACTTTTCATAGTACCTTTATCTTATACCATTTCATTTTCCGTTTTCCACTCAAAGTCTGATTTCTTGGCACATTGAAATACTGCCCATTCATATTTCAAGATTGGAATTCCACATTGTTTTCTGTTAGCTATGTTTTGATTTAGTAAAGTTTTCAAAAGTGATTATTGATGCCCAGGAAGTTCTAAAGACAGCCTTAGAACGTCTCTGGGACTAACATCCTTTTTGGCGCCGTTGCTGGGGAGGAAATCAAGAAGATAGATCTTCCCTAGGTATAACGACAATATTATACGTTCTCAATTTCTTAGTGGATGAAATTGGGGTGCAGGCTGTAATCCACTTGGCGACTCCCCAGTAGAAAACCTGACATCTGGACGAAGATACACTCGCCAGAACCCAAGCCACGAAGAATTTGTGGCCCTTGAAGACTCAGTTTATTGGAGACATAGACATGGGAGATACCAGTATACTTCACCAAGTTATCAGCAGAGATTCTCCTCCCCTTTGTTCGGCACCCAATTCCCTCAATCCGAATTTATTATTCGAACACCAGCAAACGAACCTTTTTCCCTAGATTCTCGCACTCGTGATTTTCCTAGTTTTCGAAAGATCCCGGATGCAAACAAAGAAGTTTCATCTCATTCTGATCCTACCAATCCCCTCGTTACCTCACAAGCAGTAATACCAAACACCAGCCAGTCCATGTCAAGAGGAGGAGGCGGAGGACCTCCACCACCACCCAGAACACCAAGATGGATGGCAAGTCGGCATGGACCCCTGCAGTTACCCACTCCGCTAAATGATATGCCTACCCATTACCTGAAGCTACTGCCAAAGTATGATGGCAGTAAAGGGACATCTGTCGAATACCATGTGGATCGATTTCACGATTTCATGGATAACATCCTGATCGAGCATGATGATGTATTTATGAGAATTTTCGCTCAGTCATTAGAAGGAGAGGCTAGAAAATGGTTCAGATCTTTACCTAATTCCTCCATTAGCACTATGGAAATCTTGGAAACTACCTTTGTCAAGAAATGGGGAGTTAAATGGGACAGTTTATATTATCTAACATAATTCTCTGCCCTGAAGAAGAGTGGCTTTGAAAATCTGGTCGATTTCACTGCAATATCTAACAAACAGTATTTCAAAATCCCTGAAGACATTTGTCCTACTAAAGTCGCAGCTTGAGTCACTTATGCAGCCACTTTCCCTTCATATTTCGCCATAACGTTAAAAGAAAGAAGAGTAATCTCGCTCAGTGATATGCAGGACGATGCCATCGATGTTGAAGGAAAGATGAGAGTAGGAGGCAAGGTTAAAATGACTAATGATACTGAACCCAAATACAAAGGGAAGGCCAAGGAGGAATGGGTATCTTCAGAATTAAGAGACTCCCAGTACACAAATACTGATGAGATGACCTATATCATCAAGAACCTATCAAACAAGGTCACTAGAATGGATATGGAGGGTAACAATCCTAATCGACAGTCCCCTCCCCGTCCTCCAAATCAGTTCAGGAGACATTTCAATCAATAGATGGAATATAGAGAAAAAATAAATGATGAACAACCACTAAGGCCTCTTTTTCGTGAAAAGGAAAACAATATGATCGAGATCGTTGAAGAGGAAGGTTATGAATATTTTGAAGAACAACTGAATTAGGTGGAAGAAGATTTCCACCTCATGCACCTTGCCAGAGAGGACTATGAGAGTTCACTATTATATGACGAAGATGGCTCATATCTTCTGTATTCCCAAGAAAATGATGAGTTCCCTGATGATCATCTTGTTTCTCGTAGCAGTTAGCCTAAAAAAATGCAAAAGAAGTACAACTTAAGACCAAGGCCAGAAGCAACAAACAAGCAGAGTGGACCTATTGCTAGAAAGTTCCTGTGAAAGTTAGCTCAAACAAAGTCCCCTCAAGCAGCCTCCTTACCCAATAAGAAAAACTCCCTAAGGATAAAGAAGTCGAAACCATGATCCCAGATATCCTAAATCAGCCAGGTACAATCCCCCATAAGAGAGTAGAACCAATCCCTAGAGAAGGGCACACCTCTTTCAGTTTGGAACAAGAGCTGAACAAATTAAAGATAGCAGTTCCCTTGACTGAGTTAATAAGAAATCGTATGTACCAGGGCCGGATTGACAAGATGTTGGCTGAAAGCATTGATCAACAAGATTCCATAAATCTTAATGATGAGGCTCCCTCTTTTCAATGTGGCCCACGCATCGATAGTAAATAAGAGCCCACTTCCCCATTTTACGTCACCCTGAACGTACATGAGAATCTTTTTCACAACTATATGTTGGATTCCGGGGCATCTCACAATCTAATGCCCAAAGTTATCATGGAATAGGTGGGACTGGAAATCACCAGGCCTTATCATGAACTTTATAGTTTTGATTCCAGAAAGGTAAAGTGCATAGGGATGATAAAAGACATGGTGGTCACTCTTTCCCAAATACCAGCCAAAAGCATAATGATGGACGTGGTGGTAGCAGATGTCCCAGCTAAATATGGTATGCTCATGTTAAGAATCTGGGCTAAAAAGCTAGGAGGAACCATGCAGATGGACATGAAGTATGCTACGATACCCATTTTTTCCCGAGAGATCAGGAGGTTATACAGGGAAGCCATGTTCACCTATGTTATAAGCGACCAGGATAATCAGATGAATTATGCTATATACATTGTTGATGAGAACATGGGCTATTACAGACTATCAGTAGGAGACCCAGTTGAAGAAGAGATCGCACATGTTGAAGCGACAAAACCAGCCGCTGGAAATGTTCGGAACCAAGTCTGGAAACTCTTTTTCAATGGGGCATCCGCCAAAGATGAATCTGGATCCGGCGCGGTATTTACATCACCATTGGGGGATGAAATCAGTCTATCTTACAAGATAGATTTTGACACCACCAACAATGTCGCTGAGTATGAAGCACTCATCCTCGGTCTCCGAACGGAAAGAGACTTGAGAATTACTAATCTGGCGGTTTTCGGTGACTCTGATCTCGTGGTAAATCAGATTAGAAGTGTTTATCAAACCAAACACCCCAAACTCATAGCATATGGCAATCTGGCTTGGGATCTTATTGAGAACTTCTTTGATGCCTTTAACATTACTTTCGTCCCTCGGGAATAAAATCAATAGGTCAACGCTTTGGCCATGATGGCAAGTTCTTTCAACCCTCCAAAAAAGCCGAAGATAAACTATGAAGTTGAAATGAGATACCATCCCTCCATTCCCGACAACATCAAAAGTTGGCAGGTTTTCGAGGATGACCAACAAATTAAGCGCTTTTTGCAACTGGTCGAAGAATTCTCAAATACTGAAGTGGATGGAAATTTCGGAAAATAGAAGGAAGTAATTCGTAGGTAAAAGATATAGAAGGCTCTAAATTCACGCAGTAGACCACGGGTCACAAGGTCCTGCCATTAAAAAATAATTTCATTCTGAAAGGACTTGTTCCATTAGAGCAGTTGTTCGACAAAAATGATGTCCCGGCCAAACCAGCAATACAGCCAACCGCGGAAGCCATATAGGAGGTAAATCTTGGTACCGTGGAGGATCCCAAGCTCATCAAACTCTCTCAGTCCCTCATGAGCAAGTAGAGGCAAAGGTATGAGGATTTTTTCAAAGATTATGCAGATGTATTTGCATGGAAGTATGAGGACCTCAGAACCTATGATACTACCATAATACAACATAGGATCCCCTTAAAGCTTGATGCTAAGATAGTAAAACAAAAGTTGAGGCAGGTAAACCCTATCTTGTTTCCATTGATTGTGTTGGAATAATTAAGTCTTCCTACATGTCATTTAATTACATAAGATGCATTAATTAATCATTTATTGGTTAATTCTATGTAAAGACTAGGAAATTGTCATTGTGCGGACCACAAGGCAACATGGAAGGCTCAAAATACATCCAAGGTGTGTACCACAAGCCATCTAGGCCACTTGGGTGCTTTCGTAAAATATTTTGGATAAGATTTAGCTAGGAAAGTCGCATTTTCTGAGTTTTAGTTCTTTTTACTACTTTTTACCCTATGGGGAAAAGCTAGTCTACCTAGGAAACCTGTTTTTTACACCCATGACTTTCCTTAATGAATTTTCCTTCCAAAATTCGTATTTGGCATTGTTTCCCATCATACATCACCTTCAGATCACAATTTAGGCAATTCGTGAGCTTTCTGGCAGATTTGGAAAGTCAACTTGCCACCTGGGGGGGATGGGCATTTTTAGCAAGTCTGATAAAGAGATGATTCTTTTGGCATATTTATCCATTTGAATTACTGATGTAATGCTATTTAACAGCATCCTATTACTTTCATATGGTTGGCTGATGTATTTTATTCATGAGAAGTTAATACAGAAATCTACTCTTGTGCATAATTTTTGTGTCTTTAACTAGTTGTGTGAGATTTTTCTTATGAGAGAGTGTAATTTTTTGAATAGTTCTTGGATGTGAACTAATTTCACATGGTATCAGAGCCATCAATATATTCCTTTCATCTTTGATTGTCTTGAAGGATCCAACAGTCTCAGGAAGGGCGCATTGATCAATTCACCGGGTGAATTTTATTCTCTATATGGCGCATTTTGGAATCCATAAGTGTTCTAAAATCAATCCTTAAGTTTATTTCATAGGAGCAATGGATCACACATAGTAGATCATACTCACTCCTTTCAATTACTTTATTGGAAAGCACAGATGGAGATTCTACTGAGGAGCAAAGGGCTCTACAGGGTGACCATGGAAACCGAAGCTGAGCCAACGTCAGCAGTAGAGAAATCGAAATGGCACAATTGAAGGGATGAAGCCTCTGGGATGTTATGTCTCACTACATCTAGATATATTCTATTTCATCTTGATGGCCTCACTTCACCCAATGAAGTATGGCTAAAACTTCAAGAATTGTTTGGGAAAACCGATGAATTGAGAGGCCACCAATTGGATAAGGAGCTAGTCTTTTTGAGCCCGCAAAATTTTGATAATCTACAAGATTTTTTCTCCAAATTTAAATATCTTGTATTGCAGCTGAAGCAATGTGGTATTGAGAAGAAATATGAGCAATTAGTTTTGGCCATTCTCTCCAAGCTTGGCCCCGACTATTCAATCTTTGTCTTGACGTTCCATTCCACCCGGAAAGCAATTAAAAATTGGAAGAGCTTGACACTTTCAGAATTCATGGATTCTTTGACACAAGAACAAGACAAATTGGTCTTGATGGGAGCCATTAAAAATCCATCTAAAGACCACTGTCTGAATGTTGGAGATTCAAGGGGTTCGAAAGGAAAGAAGAAGGGCAATTTCAAGAAGCCCACCGGTGAGGAAAAGACAAGCAGATTTCAAATGGAGAGACATCCAACTTCAAGAAGAATCCGAACAAGAAGAATGAGAGGACAAAGTGCAATTATTGCAGCAAGGGATTTCATCTTGAAATATCTTGCATGAAGAAAACCATTGACCAATTGACTTCACTCTTGGAGAAAGCCAACATTCCTCTTCCAGAGAGCGCAAGGAGGAAGGATGGAGGACAGAATTCCGATGATAAAGAGAGAGTTCATGCATTGATGGAAAACACTTCATAACCTTCTTCATTCATCATTGATTCCAGTGCATCAAGACACATGGTGTCTACAAGTAAGTTTTTCACTTCACTTGACTCTTCCAGTGGTCCAAACATTGTATTGGGAGACAATTCTGAAACTTCTAGCAAAGGAAAAGGTCGCATAGATCTCGAGTTTGGGTCATTTAATAATGTTTTGTATGTCCCCGGACTTGTTGCAAACCTATTGTCAGTCTATCAGATGACCCATACATGGATGCCCAAAAGAGTAACCTTTACCCCCAATGATGTTGAGATAGTAGAAATTTCAACAGGAAAAATTATTGCATTTGGTACTGCTGATCACTGTTCTAGAATTTACAAGTTTTCTCATTTTGTGCCAAACCCCTCACCTTCTTCTCTGTTAACCCATGCCAATGAGTCCAAAAAACTATTCCATTAAATATTTGGCGACCTAAACTACAAATACCTTTCCCAAATTCATGAGAAAGAGATGGTTATAGGGCTGCCCAATATCAAATTTTCTGAAGGTGTCTGTCAATCTTGCATCCTAGGAAAACACCCTGAGCATAAGTATGGGAGATCCACCACTGAGAGAACCACTACACGATTCAAACTTATACACACTGACATATGAGGTCCATTACCTCATGAGTCCTTGAATCATGCAAAATACATTCTCACATTCATAGATGATTTCAGCAGGTATTGTTGGATTTATTTCATCAAGCTAAAGTTAGAAGTTTTTGGTTTGTTCAAGCTATTCAAAGCCTCAGTTGAGAACCAGTCTGGTAGGCATATAAAAGTGCTAAGATCTGATAATGGTGGTGAGTATGTGGAATCAAATTTTCAGCAATTTTGTGCTTCTTCAGGGATACAGATGGAACATACAGTTCCTTATACACCTCAAGAAAATGGGGTTGTTGAGAGGAAAAATAGATCTTTTAAGGAGATGGCCACATGTATGATTGAGGAAAAAAATTTGTCTCCTAAGCTATGGGCTGAAGCAATAAATTGTGCCATGTATATTCAGAATAGAGTGCCACATAAATCACTCAAAGGTGTCACTCCCTTTGAGGCTTGGACAGGGAACAAACCTGACATCTCTCATTTCAGGACTTTTGGCTGAAAGGCTTGGGCTAGGATTCCACTTGAGAAGAGGAGGGACATGCAGCTCCAAAGCCAACCATGTTTATTTGTTGGATATTCAGAGGAATCAAAAGGTTATAAGTTTCTAAACATGACCACTCATAAATAATTCATTGAAAGAAGTGTGCAGTTTGAGGAAGAGCCCTCTCAGAGTGCTGAAATTGGATATTCATCTTCACCACCATCTGAAGAAGAAGTAAGTGATGTTCTTGATGTTTTTGATTCTGATATTTCTGATGATGAGGATCTGTTTGTTGCAGATTCTAACTCACCTACAAGGCCTAAGTGGGCTGCAAAAACTTTGTAAGCAGTAGGTGAACTAGTAGGCAATCCTCGGGACCAAAGAAGGACTAGATCACAGTTTGAGACTGCTCTCAATGTGAATGATCCTTATCTTTATGAGAAATGATATGTGATTATAGATTCTGATCCAAAAACATATGAAGAAGCCTCACATGACCCAAGATGGCATATTTCTATGGATGAGGAGTTTGAGTCATTACAGAAGAATGAAACTTGGGAGCTAGTCAAGCTCCCAGCAAGCAGAAAGTTGGTAAGGTGCAAATGGATTTATAAGACCAAATGTGCAGCAGATGGTACAACCATTAAATACAAAGCAAGGCTGGTAGAAAAGGGATATTCTCAGGTCCAAGGACTTGATTATAATGAAACATTTTCACTGGTGGCTCAAAAAGACTCCATTAGACTAGTTTTGGCAGTGGCAGCTTCCAAGCGATGGGAAGTACATCACAAGGATGTGAAAAGTGATTTCCTCCATGGGGAGATTGAAGAAGAAATATATATGCATCAAACAAAGGGGTACACATCAGATCCAAACCTTGTTTGCAGGTTGAAAAAATTATTGTATGCACTTAAGCAAGCCCCCAGGGCTTGGTATGCAAAGATGGACAGTTTCCTGCTATCACAATCTTATGTTCCGTGTAAATCTGACCCAAATGTCTATATGAAGCTTGTTGATGGTTTTATAATCTTAATAGTGTTGTATGTTGATGATTTGTTGATCATAGGTGATAGTACTGAACAAATAGTATCATTGAAGACCGCAATGCACCAAGCATTCTCCATGAGTGACCTGGGAATTCTTAAGCAATTTTTGGGGCTTGAGATTTCTCAAACAAAAGATGGAACCAAGGTATGTCAGTCAAACTATGCTTCTGATCTATTAAAGAAGTTTGAGATGGATTATTGCAAGCCTTCTAAGACTCCATTCCTTTCTGGAGTTAGACTAGATGATGCAAAATCTACACCATTGTTTAACAACACTTTATACAGACAGTTGATTGGCAACTTGCTGTACTTGACACACACTCGACCAGATCATGCTTATGTTGTGAGTGTGGCATCAAGATACATGGAGATACCACATGAGCTACATTGGAGGGATGCAAAAGGAATCCTTCATTATGTGCAGGGCACAAAGAGTGATGGGATTCACTATGTTGCAGATTCGAGCCTAGATCTCATGGGCTTCACAGATTCAGATTGGGCTGGTGATAGACTTGACAGGAAATCCACATCAGGATTTGTATTCATGCTTGGAGGTGGCCCCATTTTCTGGTCCAGCAAGAAACAAAATGCCATAGCACTATCTTCAGTGGAAGAAGAGTACAGAGGAGCAGTGAATGATGCTACACAGTGTGTTTAGTTGCAGGGGATTTTGTCTGAGTTTGAGATTTCTTTGAGTACTCCTACTGTCATTTATTATGACAACTAGAGTTCCATTAGAGTTTCATGTGATCTAGTACAGAGGTAGAGGACCAAGTACATATATATTCATATGCACTACATCAGAGGCCTAGTGCATGACCAGATGATAGATTTGCAGTATTGCCCCACAGGTGAGCAAACTGTAGATATCTTCACCAAGGCTTTCACGGAGAAGACATTCAACTATCTTAGATCACTGCTTGGGATGGTTAAACATGTGGTGGAGTGAAGGGTTGATCAGAAACCTTTCAATTTTGACATGTCCATGTTTTGAGGGGATGTTTTTCCCATGAGGTTTTCCTTCTATCCTTGTTTTTGTGGACCAACAGTATTGTACGGGGTGACCAAGTCTTCTTACTGGGCCCTTAGTATTTTATTTTCTGATATTTATGCCATATAAGCTAGACTTATGGGGGGGTGTTGGAATAATTAAGTCTTCCTACATGTCATTTAATTACATAAGATGCATTAATTAATCATTTATTGGTTAATTCTATGTAAAGACTAGGAAATCGCCATTGTGTGGACCACAAGGAAACATGGGAGGCTCAAATACATCCAAGGTGTGGACCACAAGACATCTAGGCCACTTGGGCACTTTCCTAAAAGATTCTGGGTAAGATTTAGCGAGGAAAGGTGCATTTTCTGAGTTTTAGTGCTTTTTATTGCTTTTTACCCTATGGGGAAAAGCTAGTCTACCTAGGGAACTTGTTTTTTACACCCAAGACTTTCCTTAATGATTTTTCCTGCCAAACTTTGTATTTGGCATTTTTTTCCATCATACATCACCTTCAAATCACAATTTAGTCAATTCGTGAGCTTTTGGGCAGATTTGGAAAGTCAACTTGCCACCTAGGGGGGATGGGCATTTTTAGCAAGTCTGATAAAGAGATGATTCTTTGGCATCTTTAGCAATTCGAATTAATGATTCTTTTGGCATCTTTCATGGGAAGTTAATACAAAAATCTACTCTTGTGCATAATTTTTCTGTCTTTGACTAGTTGTGTGAGATTTTTCTTATGAGAGAGTGTAATTTATTGAATAGTTCTTGGATGTGAATTGATTTTCACATATATAAGGGGAAGTAAGGAATATTCTTAATGCAAAAATCATTATCCCTCTAAGATATTCGGAATGGGTGGCTAACCTTGTACTGGTCAGAAAGAAGAACGAAAAGATCCGGCTATGCGTCGATTTCAGAAATCTAAATAAATGCTCGTTGAAGGATAACTACCCCTTTCCAAAAATGGAGCATATTTTGAAAAAAGTTGTAGGGTCAACCCGAGTATCTATGATGAATGGATTCTCAGGGTATAACCAGGTTGCAATGCACCTAGATGATATGGAAAAGACAGCCTTCACCACACCATGGGGAACTTTTATGTATGACAAAATGCCTTTTGGCCTTTTGAATGTTGGGGCGACATTCCAAAGGGCCATGGACAGAGCATTTATAGGAAAAAAGGATAGGTTCATTGTTATATACCTGGATGATATGACAATTTTTTCTAAATCTAACCAGGAGCATCTTCAGCACCTGAAGCAAACTTTTGTGAAGTGCAGAAAGTATGGCCTGTCTCTAAATCCAAAGAAGTCATTTTTCACCATGATGGAAGGAAAGTTGCTTGGTCATATTATTTCCAAAGACGGCATGAGGATATACCCGGAGAGAGTGGATTTTATTAAGTTGATCGATCTCCCACAAAATAAAAAGGAGGTACAATCTTTCATTGGTAAAATAAATTTTTTCCAAAGATTTGTTCCCAACTTTGCTGAAATAATGAAAGAAATTACTGACATGCTGAGAAAAGATGCTGAGATAAAATGGACCATAGCCATGAGAAATTATTTTAAGCAGATAAATAAATCTCTAGGAGAGCCACCTGTTTTGACTAGCCTGGACTACACCAAAGATTTCTTAATTTTTCTTTTTGCTCTGAGGTTACTATTGCAGTAGTCCTTTTGCAAAAAAAATCAGGAGGGGCATGAACAACCCATTTCTTTTTTCAGTCGATCCCTGAGAGATGCGGAATTAAAATATAGCGCAATGGAGAAGCAGGCCTATGCACTAGTTAAAGCACTCAAGTCTTTCAAGAGCTACGTTTTGCATTCCAAGATCATCGCTCATGTCTCGGCAAGTACCATTAAGGATATCTTATGTCATCCTGATAGTGAAGCGAGAAGAGGAAAGTGGGTCTCGAAGATCCAAGAGTACGATATGGAGATTAGACCTACCAAGTTTGTAAAAGGACAGGGGTTAGCTAAACTACTAGCAGAATCAAATTATCAAGCCCTAGAGATTAATTTGATCGATCAACTCCTCGAGCATGGAAATGGGGAAGATCAATAGAACCTTCCCGATTAGGTAGCCTAAAAGTTTATAAATTCAGAATGGTACAGGGACATAGTCTACTATTTGGAGCATCTTACCTATCCCCCCGAAATGGAGAAATCTAAGATAAGATCCCTCAAACTCAGAGTGATCAAATACTGTGTTCTGGATGGTTATATTTTGTAGAAAGACCCACTGGGCATCCTGCTCAATTGTATTGTAGAAGAGGAGATCGAGGTCATAATTAATGAATTTCATAAGGGTATGTGTGGAGGACATCATGCGTGGAGAGCGATTGCTCATAAGATATTGCCAGCAGGTTATTTCTAGCCCACTCTATTTTTGATACCAGTAAGATCGTCAGGGCATGCAAGGAGTGTCAAATGTTTTCCGGAAAGAAAAAGCTGCAGTTGTTACCTCTAAAACCCATCAGGGGGGAAGCACCTTTTCAGTAGTGGGGCCTTGATTTTATCAGGGAGATAAATCCACATTCTAGCAGCCAGCATCGATGGATTCTTACGACCACTGATTACTTCACAAAGTGGGTGGAAGCTATTCCCACTAAGAATGCAAATGGCTTAGTTATCATAAGCTTCCTGGAAGAAAACATATTGGCAATATTTGGCTGCCCAAGGAAAATACTTACAGAAAATGCTCCAGCTTTCAAGTCATATAAGATGATAGATTTTTGCCAAAATTATAATATTGAATTGATCCATTCAACTGCATACTACCCACAGGGAAATGGCTTGGCTGAGTCTTCCAATAAGAGTTTGGTTACTATTATTAATAAAATGCTCAGCACAAACAAAAATTCCTGGGACTCCCATTTAAAATTCGCAGTATGGGCAGATAGAATCAGCATCAAGCGGGCTATATGCACTTTGCCATTTCAGTTGCTTTATGGAAAGGAGGTTGTTCTCCCGATTCAGTTGGGCCTCCCGGTAATGAAGCTGCTACAACAAGAAAACGAGGAGCCAGATGATATGGAAAGAAGAATCCAGCAATTGATAGAAATTCAACAGGTCAGGGAACAACTCAATAACTCCTCTAAAATCTACCAGGACAAGATGAAAGCAACTATTGACCGAAGGGATGTTCCCCGAGATTTTTAGCACGGAGATCTTGTTCTGAAATGGGATGCTAGAATAGAACCAAGGTCTAAGCATGGGAATTTCGACAACCTATGGCTAGGTCCTTTCAAAATCGTCACAGTTCAAGACAACATCACATATTAGCTAGCTCAACTAAATGGTGAAAGTTTTGGGAACCCTGTGAATGGGAGATTCCTAAAGCGGTTCTTTCATTACTAGTTCCATATATTAGTCTGTGAATGAAACCATTGTATCATACTTGTAACATACTTTTATTTCCTTTATGTTATTTAAACAATTATGAGAAGTTTTGTGGCCTATTCTCTCATTATCTTTTTGTAGCTATGTTTCTATTTTGAACAATCATGACTCTAGAACCCAATGGTCTAAAAGGCACCGGTCTACTATTCTCAACCTCTCCTAGAAGAAAGAGGTTGTCCCCGCTAAAGCCAATGTTAATGTTATTATTATCCCAAGAGAATTTCATCGCCATATTGAAAGAGGATGTCAGAGGAAAGAGATAGAGCAGTAGAAGGAAAATATAAAGAAAAATACTTCACGCCCTAGCAGCCGCAAGGTATGTGGTTGAAGATCAGAAATTTTTTTCATGAGCCAGCTGAAAGCAAGCACGATCACGACTCTTAAACACACTTCATTTTTTCAGCTCATATGGTCCCTAACAGAAAACCACCAATGATGTGTGTCAGCTTTATAGATGTTCAGGGGCCTCAAGGCGGTATCAATAGACCATTTTTTGAGGGCCCTAAAACCACCTAGCTGTCACAGTAGTTTTATAAACCAGAAAGCATTGGACAGGGAGGGCTTGCGTCAAGTGGGACTCATTCTTAAACGACTTGTGTCTTCCTAGCTCAGATATCGAAATCACCTGGCAGAAAATCAATGGTCATCAAAGCGTCACGAGGTTAAAGCTACGAGAGGTTTATCACACCCAGTCCGCCCCTGAATCAAAATCATGGCCTCCATGTGGCAGTCCTAGGGTCGTTCAAGGGGCTTGAAGTGGGTTTCCTAAACCACTCTTTGAGGGGCCTAAAAACCGTTAATAGGTTTTCTGTCTTTTCATCCTCGCTGTCACTTTGAAGTGACTCTTCCCAATCATCGTTACTACTGCCGTCACCGTACAAGCTACAGTATACTCTCAGCGTGCAAACCCCGAAAGGATGGTCAAGTAATCAGTATGCTAGTACATGCACATTTGTCGATGATCGTTCAAGCACCACTATAAATACGCCACAAGCTAACTTATTTTGTATTTCAAAGTTCCCAAATTTAACTGGTCTAGAGTGCAAAGCCAAAGACATGTAGCTTATTTGGGATTGATTAATTCAGAGCTGAGTAATAGCGGTTCCCAATGGTGCATTTCATCTCAAGAGGAGACCTATCAGGAGCACTGAGAATTCAGATGACCAACATCCATGAGTATCCTGCAGATGCACACTAGCAGACAAGGAGATAGGAGAAGCCTGAGGTCTCACCTGAGATGTCTAAGGAGAGTTCATTTATTTTGTCGGTTAAAAGGGAGATGGGCCTTCCGGAGGCAAGAGCATGGAAGAAGGGGACATGCTGGTCCCAACAAAGGATGATTAGTTGGTGAACTAGTAGCACCTGAGTAGTTTTAGTAAAGAAATGATAGAATCAGGTCCTGTTCCACAACTCGGCATCAGAATTGAACTTTTGTCCCATTGAAAGCAGTGTCCGAGAGCAAAGGGAGTGGACAGGATGGAAGAAATAGGTAGCAGAGGTCTGCAAAATGACATTCTTCATCAGTATGGTCGCATCTATGTCTTCACCAGGCCGTAGGCGGTCCAGCAAGTGTTTTAAAGGTTCCTGATAAGCTCTGAGTGACGTTACATCGTTAATACCTTATAATTTAAGGTGATGCGAACTTCGTTGAGCTAGACATACTACTTTACTAGCAAAGTGGTCCCCAGTGACAGTCATAGGATAGCCAGTAAATTTCCGTATGACTGATATTGTAACAAACTCTATTAGGGAGTATAAACAAAAAAAACTTAAAGCTATTGAGCTGTAACTAATTGTAACAATTTATGTTTTAGATAGTAGGAAGGCTATATATAGCCAAGTAGGCAGTAGCCAAAGGGTCGACTCTCTTTTGTAAGAAGTATTACTTCTATATTTTATAGTTTGATACAGAAAGAAACATATTATTTGCCTATCTTGGAGCTTGATGGATTCAAATTTTTGATGTGCACATTTAGCACCTTCTATTGCTTTTCATCTCTTCCATTTATGTATGATCTGCAGAGTTGTTCTGAGCTTTATATGAGTGCTTATGCTTAAATGTATTTCTTCTAAGGTCATTAGTAATTGATGTATTCATGCTAATTTATCTTGAAGCGATATTCTCTTATTATTCAGTGGCGTTCTGTGTTCATTTTGTTAAGACTGTTGAATTCCTCTCCTAGGCTCAACTTGTCATTCTGTAAATGTAGGATAAAGATTTACTTTTCACAGTACCTTTATCTTATACCATTTCATTTTCCATTTACCACTCAATGTCTAATTTCTTGGCACATTGAAATACTGCCCATTCATATTTCAAGATTGGAATTCCACATTGTTTTATGTCAGCTATGTTTTGATTCAGTAAAGTTTTCAGAAGTGATTATTGATTCCCAGGAGTAGTTCTAAAGACAGCCTTAGAATGTCTCTGGGACTAACAATACCCTTTAGGGTCCTTTGAATATCCAACAAATAAAAATGGTTAGCTTTGGGGCTGCAAATCCCTCCTCTTCTCAAGTGGAATCCTAGCCCAAGCCTTTGAGCCAAAAATCCTGGAATGAGAGATATTAGGTTTGTGCCCTGTCCAAGCCTCGAAAGGAGTGATACATTTGAGAGCTTTGTATGGAACCCTATTCTGAATGTATGTGGCACAATTTATTGCCTCAGCCCATAGGTTGGGAGATAATGACTTTCCCTCAAGCATACAAGTGGCCAACTCCTTTAGAGACATGTTTTTCCTCTCAGCAACCCCATTGTGTTGAGGTGTATATGGAACTGTATGTTGCATCTAAATTCCTGAAGAGGCACAAAATTGATGAAAATATGATTTCACATATTCACCACGATTATCAGATTTGATAATTTTAATATGCCTACCATACTGGTTCTCAATTGAGGCTTTGAATAGCTTGAACAAACCAAAAACTTCAAATTTATCTTGATGAAATAAATCCAACAGTACCTACTAAAGTCATCTATGAATGTGAGGATGTACTTGGCATGGTTCAAAGACTCATGAGGGAATGGACCTGATATGTCAGTGTGAATAAGTTCCAATGGTGCAGAGGTTCTCTCAGTGGTGGATCTCCCTTACTTATGCTCAGGGTGTTTTCCTAGGATGCAAGATTGACAAACACCTTTGAAAATCTGATATTGGGCAGCCCTATAACCATCTCTTTCTCATGAAGTTGGGAAAGGTATTTATAATTTAGGTGGCCAAATATTTCATGTCGTAGTTTTCTAGACTCATTGGCATGGGTTAAAAGAGTAGAAGGTGAGGGATTTGGCACAAAGTGTGAGAACTTGTAGATTCTAGAACAGTGATCAGCAGTACCAAATGCAATAATTTTTCTTGTTGAAATTTCAGCTATCTCAACATTATTGGGGGTAAAGGCTACTCTCTTGGGCATCCCATATGGGTCATCTGATAGACTAACAATAGGTTTGCAGCAAGTCCAGGTACATATAATACATTATTAAATGACCCAAACTCGAGATCTATGCTACCTTTTCCGTTGCTAGAAGTTTCAGAATTGTCTCCCAATACAATATTTGGACCACTGGAAGAGTCAAGTGAAGTGAAAAACTTACTTGTAGACACCATGTGTCTCGAAGCACCAGAATCAATAATGAATGAAGAAGGATTGTATGTGCTTTCCATCAGTGCATGTACTCTCTCTTTGTCATCATATTTTTGTCCTCCATCCTTCCTCCTTGTGCTCTCTGGAAGAGGAATGTTGGCTTTCTCCAAGAGTTGAACCATTTGGTCAATGGTCTTCTTCATGCATGAGCTTTCAGGATGAAAGCCCTTGCTGCAATAATTGCACTTTTTCCTCTCATTCTTTTTATTTGGATTCCTTTTGAAATTTGAGGAGTCTTCATTAATTTTGTGCTTGTCTTTCCTCTCATCGGTGGGCTTCTTGAAATTTCCCTTCTTCTTCCCTTTCGAACCCTTTGAATCTCCAACATTCAGACATTGGTCTTTGGATGGATTTTTAATGGCTCCCATCAATACCAATTTTTCTTGTTCTTGTGTCAAAGACTCCATGAATTCTGAAAGTGTCAGCCTCTTCCAATATTTAATTGCTTTCCGGGTGGAATGGGAAGTCGAGTGAAAAATTTAGTAGTCAGGGCCAAGTTTGGAGAGAATGGCCAAGAATAATTGTTCATCCTTTTTTTAAATTCCACATTGCTTCAGCTGCAACACAAGTGATTTGAATTTGGAGAAGAAATCCTATAGGATATCGAAATTTTGTGGACTCAGTGAGACTAGCTAGTTAACCAATCGGTGGCCTCTTAATTCATATGTTTTCCCAAACAATTCTTGAAGTTTTAGCCATACTTCATTGGGAGAAGTGAGGCCATCAAGATGAAATAGAAGTTCCCTGGATGTAGTGATACAGAGCAACCCATAGGCTTCATCTCTTCGATTGTCCCATTTAGATTTCTCTACTACCGGAGTTGGCTTAGCTTCAGTTGCCATTGTCACCCTATAGATCCCTTTGCTCCTCAGTAAGATCTCCATTTGCGCCTTCCAGTCAAAGTAATTGAAGGGAGTGAGGATGATCTTCTGTGAATGATCCATGGCTGCTCTGAAATAAATTATGGACTGATTTTGGTATACTTCTGGATGCTCCAATGCACCCTGTAGAGAATAGAATGCACCCAGTGGATTGATCAATGCGCCTTCCTTGAGACTAGTTGAATCCTACAAGACAATAGAAGGAGAAAGGAAATGCTTGATAGCATTGATACCATGGGAAATTTAGTTCACACCAAGATCTGATCAAGGAATTACACTCACTCAAAGAATATCTCACACAACTAGTCAAAGACACAAAAAATACTCACAAAGATACAATTTTGTATTAACTTCTCATGAATAAAATACATCAGCCAACCTTTGGAAAATAATAGGCTTCTATTATATAACATTACAACATAGATTCAAATGGTGTAATTTCCCAAATTTTGGCTGACTAGTTTTGATGTTATATATTGACCTTTTTTGATGTTATATATTGGGCTTAAAGCCCCAACACATATGATGTATTTGGATTATGGGGTATAATCCCTAGTGCACATGATTCACTTCTTTTATAGATTTACATATTGGGCGTGGACCCTAACAAATGCAGATTATTGTTATATATTGAGAAAAAATCCCCAATGTATTGATTTATGTTTTATTATGGGAATTGGGTACAAACCCCAATATACTGAGATGATCTTTTGTTACATACTATGCAGATTTATGTTTACCTAGTTGATTTATATGATGTGTTGAGCGTGGACTTAGGAACACACAGGTGACCTATGTACTGGGCATAAGCCCCGATGTACCTAGATGATTTTATAACGTACTGGGCGTAAGCCCCGATGTACGTAGAGTGTTGGGCATAATCCCTGGAGCACTCCAAGCTTGATAATGAATACCGGATCCAAGGCCATTGGTACATTCTAGTTGTGCTTCAAAACCACATTCTAGTAGTAGTGTTGAGTGGGAGGCTCTGGAATTGCGATAGTGTAACACCCATGTGAGAGTTGCTTGATCTGAAGAGCAATCGGGCTTATTTGATGTTAAAAGTGTTGAGTCAAGAAGACTCTGAATAACACTTCTATTCATCACATTTATTTAAATTGGTTAAATGAATCATTTTATATCTACCATGAAGGACTACGGGAACTGCCATGTTAAACGAGGGAATCCAACATGCAAGAGAGAGACCTAGAGGTACCTAACCTAGCCAACTATCCAAGCTTGCCAAAAGACCTTGTCCAAAGAGTTGGACCTTGTACTTAATATTCAAATCAAATAATTATTATGGTATGTACATAATTAAATCAAAGAGTTATCATAAGTAATTATTGAATAATTAGATTTATTATTTATAAAACAAAAGAATTCTTATGTAAATAACATACATAAAGGTTATACGTAAGATAGTTCTCATGTCACTATTATTATTAATATTATTAGTATTATTATTATTATTGGTGATCTAACTTAAAGATGCATATAACAGTAACAAAATAAAGATCCTATATAAACTAGAAGTGAATAATTAAATAAAATATCTTTCATAAATATTATAATTTAAATTAAATTAAAAGTTGAATATTATTACTTAAACTCAAATAGATATATTCCAAACACACTCACTTATTTAAAGAAGGGAAGACCCCAAGAGAGGGATCATCTTTCCTACTACCATTCTCTTATGGTAATAGAAGAGAATTATTCTACAGAACTGAAGCAGCCTACTATATTTTCCAGACCTGATCAGCAGCTTACCCTAGGGCCTCTACTTCTCTTATTGCATGTTGGAACCAGCTCAAGGGGATCCAGTTAGAACCAAGAATGGTCTAAGGGTCATGGTTCGGAGGAACATGGTAGCCCCAGAGTTATCCAGTTAAAGATCATCTTACAGGTCAGCTAGGTCCATACATTTTTGCATTAATTAGTGTTTGAGTTTGCAGGTCCTGCAAGGCAAGATCAAGCTCCAAGAACTAGGTATGAATTACAAATTTACATATAGCTCAATTAGATTTAGAAATTAAAGTAGGAATTATTATGTAGCATTCATGTTTCTGTACAATATAGTTTTATTTCCTTTTCTTTTATGGAGCAAGGGCCAATTGGCATGGGCTCTTAGGGTTTACGTTTTAGGATCGAAATTTCATTTAAATATTTCCGTTGAATTCAAGATTCTGCCCTAAATGCTGCAAAGATATAGCAGGGCTAGCCTTACTAGCCTGTGCTAGATACCTACATATATAAATTCACTAGTATCAAACTTTTATTTAGAAATGTTGATATATGAACTATTAAAACAAAACAAAATCGCATTATTTTCCAAACCCTCTTACTGTACATTTAGATTATTAAATTACAAGAAAGCTAGGGTTTAACCTTTACCCATTAAAGATTCAAAACTCAGTTTCCAAAACAAGGATCTCCCAAGGATCCACGAAACCAATGTAGAAAAACTCAGTAATTTGCATTTATTATTTTTACAGGAACATAAATAACGCAGGTCAAAGCTTTGAAATTATCCATCGACTTAGCACATTTGAGATCACTGATATTTCAAACCTACTGTATAGAAACACCCACGGTGCATGTAATTTTCTAAGACAAACCAGCTATCAAAGCACGATTTCCCTATCTAGGGTTTTCCAACAAATTCATTATTCTCCTTGTCAGAATAAAAATCCCATTATTTCCCTCAAGGGTTTATCCCATCATCAACAAAATAAAAACATCATAAACATTGACTAGGTCCAAAATCCCATTTAATCCAAATCGATTTCCTTCCAGCTACTGGTCAAACCAAAGGTGACCCAATGGAACTTCGAATTCAGTTAGAGTGAGCCCAAAGGACTCAACGAAGCTACAAAATTAAAGAGTTCAAAGCTATAGAACATTGCAACTATAGATATGAAAGGAAAGAATGGATATTGGTAGGACCTGGGCTTACCAGTAAATGCGCCAAACCCCCAATCTTCCTATCAGTTGCTACGACCCAACACCGAAGATACCCATACCTGCAACCTGCCAATGAATCCATGAAAACGAGAAGTTAGATAGTGCAACCCATGGTTATTATAATGAATGTCTTTTCAAAGTGTTCCTTAGAACTTTTAAATCATAGAACTAGGACCTTGCTAGGTAGTTGATGTAGATAGTTTAGGGAAGGTCCCTCTTATGCCTGCAAACAAAATCCAAGTAATTTCTTTAGCAAGATTGCTAAGTAAGCACAGGATAACTCATCCCTTACCCCTCGACAGCTCCACTAGTTGCACGACTACTAAATCCAAAGATTCCATATTTACTCATAGCCTTCTCATAATGTTCATCAGGCCTAAATTAGTGATTCCAAACTAGTTTAAACATTTAAGTGAAACCAAGTATACATTTAAGATTTAAGAGTGAAGTAACTGGAAAAGACTTTAAAAGTGTTATACTAATAGTAAAAACTGTCATGTAGATCATACATGGATGTGCTATGCACCTCATACTACCTTACTTCATCGCTTCCGCATAAAACATAATTTGTAAAACCAACTCTCTTAGAACATAGTTTCTCATTGCTTCAAACAAATACTGATATAACTTCTCAGTACTGAAGCTAATTTGCAATACATTATTTGTTTAAGCAATGTTAGTAGTAAGTGAATTTTTTTTTAATTTTTACTATTTTTAGGGACAATACAAGTGGTATCAGAGCCCAACTACAATACTAAGTGACCTATTGAGCTCATTACAAGAAGAACACCACTGTAGATACTTATAAATCAAAAGCATACATTTATGATTTTATTTTTTATATGTGTATATGAACTAACATATTTCTGTTCTTAAAAATTGATATGACATTGTAGGAACAATCACAGTTTGAGTATGAACACTAAAAAAGACAACAACATACATGGGAATTTGAATTCCCCACCATGAGATCAAGAGATTGTGGTGGAATTAAACTCAGATTTAATGAAATCAATGCAAAATCTTCAAGCATAATTCCAAAGTTTTAGAGATGATAATATGCAGGAAAGACGAGAACAACAAGCTATAAATGAAGCTCTGCTTCAGATCTTAACAGGGGCAAAACCCCGCGAACAGTCCACATTTTCAGCAAATACATTCAAAGAAAGAAACTGTCACACAAAGAGATCTACTAGTCCTAAAGAAGAGGAGCAGGAAGAACACATACCTGATTCAATGGAAGAGGACTGTAAGAGCTCTTCCAATGATGACAGATCACCACCTCCTTGCAAGAAAAGGAGGAAAAGTGATGACAGTTTACAAGGAGAATTCAGAAAGATTAAAGCCCCAACATATGACGGAGAGATAAATACTGGGGAGAAGGATGAGGAGTGGCTGTTAGGGATGAACAAGTATTTCAAAGTCCACAACTATTCCAGTGTAATGCAAGCATGACTAGCCATCTACAACCTGAATGGTAAATTGGCCAGATGGTGGAGAGACTTGAAGCATACCAAAGGACAAGAAATCAGGGACATAAAATTGGATGCTTTCAACAAAATATTTCAGGACAAATACATGTATGAAAGATTCTTTGACAAAAAGATCAAAGAATTCCATGAACTGAAAATGGGCTTTCTAACTATGGAAGCTTTCATCAACAAATTTTTGGATCTGCTGCATTATGTTCCTTATATAAAAGATGAAAAAGTCAAGATACAGCAATTCTTGGGATGTCTACCACCAAATTTTAGAGAGAAGATTGAATTTGACATGCCCAAAACCCTAGACGTGACTTTACACAAGGAAAGACTCTAGTATGAACATGGAAAACCAAGAAATGATAACATAAATAGAAACAAAGATAGGTTCATAATCGTTTCCGATAACCAAAGACCGGGATTTAGACCGCCACCGTACTGGATACAAAACAATAGTTTCCCTCCCAACAGAGGCTTCAACTAACCTCATGCACGACCAAGTGCACCCCCACCGCATGCCAACATACCAACTTTCAACAAGGGGGAAAAGGATGCCCCACCAACCATTACTTGTTTGAAATGCCAAGGGCCCCACTACTTCAATGATTTCCCTAACAAGATCGTTGTATTTTTACACAGTGTCCAAGCAAAACCGACAGTAGGGTACATGGAAAGAACACCAAAAGCTTATGCCGCACTTGATGGCCGACAAGCAGATCACTAGGCCACTATGGTTGAAATTGAGGGTAAGATCTCAAACAAAGCCATTTCAGTTTTAATAGATCCCAGTGCATGTCGAATTTATGTTTCCCCTAAGATAGTAACTACTTGTAGGTTAAACCGAGAGAATCACGAGAAACCATGGCTAGTACAGGTAGCCATCGGTACCAAGCGGAAAGTCTCCGAACTAGTTAGAACTTGTGAAGTAGACTTAAATGGCTTCCCAACAAAGGTAGAGTTGAACATTTTACCACTAGGGTCTTATGATGTATTTATAGGCATGGATTGGTTGGAAGAACATCATGCCCTGCTTGACTACTTGAACAAGTCAATACTATGCACGGATAACCAAGGGAATCAAAAAATGATTCGAGGTATCCCTAAGAAAGTGTCTATAAGATAGATATATGCATTACAAGCAAAGAAATGTGTAAGAAAGGGTTTTAAACTCTTTGCAGTCAACATTCGAACTATAGAAGCTGATAGGGAGCAGAAGATTGAATATTTCCGAGTCCTTGTAGAATTCATGGATGTATTTCCCAAGGAAATACCTGGGATACCACCCAAACGGAACCTAGACTTCTCCATAGAATTAACACTTGGTTCCGTACTAGTTTCCAAAGCCCCTTATCACATGAATCCACCCGAATTGGTGGAACTCAAGCTTCAGTTACAAGAGTTGGTCGAGAAAGGTTATATCCGACGTAGTGTGTCTCCCTGGGGAGCACCAATTCTCTTTGTCAAAAAGAAGGATGGGACGATGCAGATGTGCATCGATTACCACCAACTCAACAAGTTAAATATCAAGAACCGTTACCCACTTCCTAGAATTGATGACTTGTTTGATCAAGTTAGAGGAGTGAAGATCTTCTCCAAGATCGACTTAAAATCTGGATATCATCAGGTGAGAATCCATGAGGAAGACATCAGTAAGACCATGTTTTGAACTAGATATGGCCATTACGAGTTTGTGGTGATGCCTTTCGGTTTGACTAACGCACCTGCCAACTTTATGTGCATGATGAACAACATCTTTAGTAAATACCTAGACAAGTTCGTTCTAGTCTTCATCGACAACATTCTGATCTACTCCAAGAATGAAGAAGAACATGAAGAACATCTCCGGATAGTGTTACAAATACTACGAGAACATCAACTATACGCTAAGTTTAGCAAGTGTGATTTCTACAAACCCCAAATACAGTACCTAGGGCACATAATTTCATAGAAAGGGATAGCAGTCGACCCCAAGAATATTAAATCCATAGAAGAATGGCCTACCCCCACATGTCTAACCGACATAATATCATTCTTAGGGTTAGTTGGGTACTACCGAAAGTTCGTTGGGAACTTCTCTCAGATTTCTTGTCCTATGACAGCTTTGCAGAAGAAGAAAACCAAATTTCTTTGGACGACAAAATGCGAGGAAAGTTTCCAAAAGTTAAAGAAAATTTTGACTAGTGCACCCATCCTATGGATTGCTGACCCCGATGGGGACTTCGTGGTTTGCACAGATCCAAGCAAGGAAGGGCTCGGTGGAGTCCTTATGCAAAATGACTTCGCTATCTGTTATGAGTCAAGTAAGTTGAAGGAACACGAATAGAACTACCCCACACACGATCTTGAACTAACCGCCATTATCCATGCCTTGAAGATGTGGAGGCACTATCTTATCGGAAAGAAGTTCCTATTAAAGACGGACAACATGAGTCTGAAGTACTTATTTGACCAACCTGACCTAAATTCCATACAATCAAGGTGGCTAGCCTTCCTTAGTGAGAACCACTTCGAGCTAAAGCATATAAAGGGAAAGGATAACAAGATCGTTGATGCCTTAATTCGATGGGCCCATATGTTATATGAGGTGACCGTGAGTCAAACTAACTCAGATTTGCACCACAGGATTAGAACGGCATGTCGGAGTGACCGATTCTATGGTAATATCCTTAAAAAGATCAGGGAGGATAGGTTATTCCAACAACAAAAAGAGTATAAGATAGACGAATCGGGACTGCTATGGTCAAAAGAGAGACTTTATGTTCCAGAAAGCGGAGACATTAGACCTAGCATCTTCACAGAATTCCATCAGAATCCGTATTTGGGACATCCGGGATATCAAAAGATGATATCAATAGTAAAGAAACACTTCTTTTGGCCTAAACTAAAATTCGACATAGCTTTATTCATTGCTAAGTGCTAGGAGTGTCAGTTGGTTAAGGAAGAACACCAACACCCTTCGGGACTACTGCAACCATTACCCATTCCAAAGTGGAAGTGGGAGGTCATCAGTATGGATTTCATAATAGGTTTACCAAAGAGTAAGAGGCAGAATTATTCCATCTTTGTAGTAGTAGACAAGTTATCCAAAGAAACACATTTTATACCAGTAAAGTCTACCTACAAATCTGTTCACATCACGAACATCTTCCTAAAGGAGATTTTTTGATTGCATGGGATACGTAAGGAAATCATTTCTGATCGAGACATGAAGTTCACTAGAAACTTCTGGAGGGCATTGTTCTCTAGTTTAGAGACACAACTACATTTCAGTACCGTGTAGCACCCCCAAACCGACAGACAGATGGAACAAGTAAATCAAATCTTTGAGGATATGCTGAGCATGTATGTTATGAACAACCCCACAAAATGGGAGGATTATCTACACCTCGCAGAGTTTGCTTACAACAACGGATACCATACCTCTACCAAGATGAGCCCCTTCGAGGTACTCTATGGCAGGAAGTGTCAGACACCTGTAACTTGGGATAGTCCAGTAGATAGACTTATGCTAGGCCCCGACCTACTAAAAGACTTGGAGCATCTAGTCTCCAAGGTACAACAAAACTTGAAGGAGGCACAAGACCACGAAAAACGTTATGCGGATAAGAAAAAAAAAGACAAAGTTTACCAAGTCAGAGAACATGTCTTCTTAAAAGTAAATAAAAAAGAAGCTCTCTTAGCTTGGGGCGATGCAGAAAGCTAGCCCCCAGATTTTGTGGACCCTTTGAGATACTAGCCAAGAAAGGGCCGGTAGCATATGAGTTAGCCTTACCGGCTCATGTAAAAGCTCATAATGTTTTTCATGCATCCTTACTAAAGAAATATGTACATGATACTAAACATATGATTGATTGGTCCTTATTACAGGTGGAACTCGAAGGGGAATTCATGTCGGAGGCCCTCCACATTCTGGACAAGATAGAGGTCCAACTTAGGAGAAGGACCATCACCCAGTTGAAAGTGCAATGGAGGCATTTCAGACCAGAAGATGCTACTTGGGAAAATGAGATAACCATGAAAGAGGCATACCCCGCATTATTTCATGAATTCATTTCTAGCGCCTATAACACCGAGATGGTGTTGTTCTAAGCGGGGAGGGATGTAATATCCCGAATTTTGACTGACTAGTTTTGATGTTATATACTGACTATTTTTGATGTTATATACTAGGCTTAAAGCCCCAACACATATGATGTATTTGGATTATGGGGCATAATCCCTAGTGCACATGATTCACTTCTTTTATAGATTTACATATTGGGCATGGACCCTAACAGATGTAGATTGTTGTTATATACTAGGCAAAAAGCCCCAATGTATTGATTTATGTTTTATTATGGGAATTGGGTGCAAACCCTAATATACTGAGATGATATTTTGTTACATATTGTGCAGAGTTATGTTTACCTGATTGATTTATAAGATGTGTTGAGCGTGGACTTAGGAACACACGGATGACCTATGTACTGGGCATAAGCCCCAATGTACCTAGAGGATTTTATTACGTACTGGGCATAAGCCCCGATGTACGTAGAGTGTTGGGCATAAGTCCTGGAGCACTCCAAGCTTGATAATGAATACTGGATCTAAGGCCATTGGTACATTCTAGATGTGCTTCACAACCACATTCTAGTACCAGTGTTGAGCGGGATGCTCTGGAATTACACTAGCGTAACGCCCATGTGAGAGTGTTGAGTTAAGGCTCTAAAGAGCACTTGGGTTTACTTGACCTTAAAAGTGTTGAGTCGAGAAGACTCTAAATAACACTTCTATTCATCACATTTATTTAAATTAGTTAAATGAATCATTTTCTATCTACCATCAAGGACTGCGAGAACTACCATGTTAAACGAGGGAATCCAACATGCAAGAGAGAGACCTAGTGTTACCTAACCTAGCCAACTATCCAAGCTTACCAAAAGACCCTGTCCAAAGAGTTGGACCTTGTACTTAATATTCAAATCAAAGAATTATTATGGTATGTACATAATTAAATCAAAGAGTTATCATAAGTAATTATTGAATAATTAGATTTATTATTTATAAAACAAAAGAATTCGTATGTAAATAAAATGCGTAAAGGTTATACATAAGATAGTTCTCATGTCACTATTATTATTAATATTATTAGTAATATTATTATTATTTGTGATCTAACTTAAAGATACATATAATAGTAACAAAATAAAGATCCTAGATAAACTAGGAGTGAATAATTAAATAAAATATCTTTCATAAATATTATAATTTAAATTAAATTAAAAGTTGAATATTATTACTTAAACTCAAACAACTATATTCCAATCACACCTACCTATATAAAGAAGGGAAGACCCCAAGAGGGGGATCATCTTTCCTACTACCATTCTCTTATGGTAACATAAGAGAATTATTCTGTAGAATTGAGCCAACCTACTATATTTTCCAGATCTGATCAGTAGCTTACCCTAGGGCCTCCACTTCTCTTATTGCATGTTGGAACCGGGCTGGGGAAATCCTGTTAGAACCAGGAATGGTCTAAGGGTCATGGTTGGGAGGAACACGGTAGCCCCAAAGTTATCTAGTTAAATATCATCCTACAGGTCAGCTAGGTCCATACATTTTTCCATTAATTAGTATTTGAGTGTGCAGGTCCTGCAAGGGAATATCAAGCTTCAAGAACCAGGTCTGAACTACAAATTTACATATAGTTCAATTAGATTTAGAAATTAAAGTAGGAATTATTATGTAGCATTCATGTTTATGTACATTATAGTTTTATTTACTTTTCTTTTATGGAGCAAGGGCCAATTGTCATGGGCTCTTAGGGTTTACGTTCTAGGATCGAAATTTCATTTAAATATTTACGTTGAATTCAAGCTTCTTCCCTAAATGTTCAAAATATCTAGCAAGGCTAGCCTAACTAGCCTGTGCTAGATACCTACATATATAAATTCACTAGTATCAAACTTTTATTTCGAAATGTTGATATCTGAACTATTAAAACAAAACGAAATCGCATTATTTTTCCAAACCCTCTTACTGTACATTTAGATTATTAAATTAAAAGAAAGCTAGGGTTTAACATTTACCCATTAAAGATTCAAAACTCAGTTTCCAAAACAAGGATCTCCCAAGGATCCACGAAACCAACATAGACAAACTCAGTCATTTACGTTTATTATTTTTACAGCAACAAAAATAATGCAAGTCAAAGCTTCGAAATTATCCATCAACTTAGCACATTTGAGATCACTGATATATTCAAACCTATTGTATAGAAACACGCACGGTGCATGTAATTATCCAAGACAAACCAGCTACCAAAGCACGATTTCCCTATCTAGGGTTTTCCAACAAATTCATTCTTTTCCTTATCAGAAGTACAACTTAACTTGAATGAAACCCAGCATTTCAGATAGAGATCAATGGATATTCTAACACCACGATTTTATTAAATAATCTTCCATTAAAACAAAAATCAACCCACAGAGAGCTAAATACATCTTTTACACAGAAGCCATCCACTGGCCAACATACATTCAAAACTGAGCTATGCTCTCAACGATTCACATTCACATAATTATCAATAGAAATTCCTTCATGCCAAAACTAAAACACAGAGCCATCACACCTTAGAAATTACTAGAATAGTTCAAGATCATTCTCTCTACCAGTGGCACGAATTTTATCCACCTAAACCCTACGCCTAAAATCCTTAAAAACAAAACTTACATGAGTACCAAAACATCCACAAAAAGCATTTTCTAGAAAACACCATTGCCATTACATACTCAGTAAGAAATGCAGGTAAAAATCCAAATACCAGTATTTTATTCAAAACCCCAAAATACACGCTGTGGGTAACTTCCCATTAAAATCTTTAAAGATCTTTACAGAGCCATATTTTCAACTACAAAACCCTCAAGGGTTTATCCCATCATCAAAAGAATAAAAACATCATAAACATTGACTAGGTCCAAAATCCCATTTAATCCAAATCGATTTCCTTAAAATCGTTTTCCTTCCAGCTACTGGTCAAACCAAAGGCGACCCAACGGAATTTCAAATTCAGTTAGAGTGATCCCAAAGGACTCAATGCAGTTACAAAATGAAAGAGTTCAAAGTTATAGAACATTGCAACCATAGCTACAAAAGGAAGGAACGAATATTGGTAGGACCTAGGCTTACAAGTAAATGTGCCAAACCCCCAATCTTCCTATCACTTGCTAGGACCCAACACCGAAGATACTCATACTTGCAACCTGCCAGTGAATCCATGAAAACCACAAGCTAGATGGAAACAAACAAGCATCTACCTAAAAGATAAAATGAAGGATCCATTCAACCACGGGAAGCAATTTACCTGTTATATAAAAGTAACACCCTCCATCTCCTTGCCACAACAGTTGGAACTACACTGACAATGAGCATGGCTCACATCAGAGTAGAGTCGAGACCAGACGCAGCATGAAGTTGTTTCCCAAACCAAAAACCCGAAAATGGAAACACCATCATTTTATACCAAAACATAAACCCTCCTTCCAGCAGGCAAGTAAGCCACGTGACGACCACTTGGGTGGCATTTGAAGCTACAACCAACTTATCCACTAGCACTTCGATTTTTATCCAAATGATAGAGTTAAATTCGTGGTAGTGCAACCCCTGGTTATTATAATGAGTGTCTTTTCAAAGTGTTCCTTAGAACTTTTAAATCATAGAACTAGGACCTTGCTAGGTAGTTGATGTAGGTAGTTTAGGGAAGGGCCCTCTTATGCTTGCAAACATAATCCAAGTAATTGCTTTAAGAAGATTGTTGAGTAAGCCCGGGATAACACCAAATACGCATCCCTTACCTCTCAGAAGCTCTGCTGGTTGCATGACTACTAAACCCAAATATTCCATATTTACTCATACCCTTCTCATAAAGTCCATCAGGCCTGAATTAGTGATTTCCAACCAGTCTAAACATTTAAGTGAAACCAAGCATACATTTAAGCTTTAAGAGTGAAGTAATTGAAAAAGACTTTAAAAGTGTTATACTAATATTAAAAACTGTCATGTAGATCATACATGGATGTGCTATGCACCTCATACTACCTTACTTCATCGCTTCCGCAGAAAACATAATTTGTAAAACCAACTCTCTTAGAACATAGTTTCTGATTGCTTCAAACAAATACCAATATAACTTCCCAGTACTGAAGTTAGTTTGCAATACATTATCTGTTTTGGCAATGTTAGTAGTAAGCGAATTTTTATTTTTATTTTTAATGTTTTCAGGGACATTACAAATGGATAAAGATGCCATTTGTATCATCTCATCACCAGACTTACTAAAAATATGCTCATCTGCCCTAGGTGGCAAGTGTGTCTCCCAAGTCACTCCAAATGCTCACGAATTTCTAAATTAGTGACCTGAAGGTGATGTATGATGAAAAGAAAATCCAAATCCCAATTTTGGAAAGAAGAAACATCGTAGAGGATGCGGGGTGCAAAAAACAACTTTCCTAGTTTGACTAGCTTTTCCCTCTAGGGCAAAAAGCAGTAAAAAGCAACAAAAACTCAGAAATGCTCCTTTCCTTCCTTATCTTATCCAGAATCTTTTGGAAATGTGCCCAAGTGGTCTAGGTAGCTTGTGGTTTTCACTTTGGAAGTATGTGGTCCCCACAAGGCAATTTTCTAGTCTATTACATAGGTAATTAACCATAGAAGATTAATTAATGCTCCAATATAATTAAATGACATAGTAGGAAGATTTTATATTCCAACAATTTTCATGTGTCTTATCACATTTTAGGACTGAATCTCCCACTTGAAAATACCTTCTAGGAGAGGATCTCTCATCAAACCATCGTTTGACAAGCTATTGATGTTGATAAAATTTGTCTTTTGACTTCTCCCTATATTGTTCCAATTTAAGGAGGTTATTTATTCTATGAGATAAAGTAGGGAAATCATCCTCCTAAATGGATTGATATAATTGTAAGGAAGTTAAAGAAATATTTGGAGTAAGGATTGATTCCTTTCCATATACTAGACAAAAGGGAAAATGACCAATGGAAGCCCTCAGTGTTACCCTTTCTGCGCATAAAGCATTAAAAAGTTGAGTGTGCAAATTCTTTTGATGGATTTCTACTATCATTTTCAAGATTTTAATTAGGATTTTGTTGGTTAGTTTTGCTAAGCCATTCCCCTAAGGGTAATAACTTGTTGAATATTTCATTTTAATTCCATTATCCAATGCAAATTCAATGATATTTACAGAAGAAAAATATGATACATTATCAAAGACTAATAATTCTGGAACACCAAACCTGGTTATAATATTCGGTTGAAGAAACAAAATCACCTGATTCATGTTCAATAACTGAAGTGAAACGTCTTCCTCCTACCTTGTAAAGTAATATGTAGCAGTAAGAATATACTTATGCTGCATGGAAGAGGGAGGATTGGTCAGTCCAAATACATCCAAACCCCACTGTTGAAAAGGGGTGTTAACTATGACTTCTTGGAGGGGATAGGTAGCCCGTTTTCTCCTACCAAAGGATTTATGACATACCTTGAAAGGGTTTAACAATTTGAGTGAAGCTAGGAATAAATCTTCTGACAAAATTTATTTTTCTTAGAAAGGATTGCATACACTTCTTTGAGTTGGGAAGATTAATTTTTTATATTTCCCAATTCCTATCTAGATCAATCATCATTCCATACCTAGAGACCACAAACCCAATAAAATTACCTTCAGTTAAAGGAAAAATAGATCTCATAGGGTTTCATGATATACCATACTCCGTGCAATGTTTAAACACTTGTCTTAAATGAAAGAGATGATCATGTCATTTCTTTGAGAAAATAGTAACATAATCTAGATATACAACAACACAATTGTGAACTAGACCTCATAAAACAATATCCATTACTCTTTGGAATGTGGATCCAACATTAATCAATCTAAAGGAGATTTTCATATGGGAAAAAGATCCCCAAGATGTTCTAAAAATAATATTGGGTATAGTTTGAACCTTTGGCCGAACCCTTCATTGAATTTCGTAATTATATATATATATATATGTAATACCCCATTTTTACTTGATGTTTATTGGCTTCAATGTAAATAATGTGTATATGCGGTGTGTGTATCTTCCCTAGTGTGTAGCTCAAGGCCAAGGCCCCACTAGTGGATGTTTAAGGTTATTGCAATAGGAAAGTATTTGATAGTTTGATTATTCATGGGTTGTTAAGCTATGAAGAAATGTAAATGATGTAATTAGTTATTAATGAATAAAATAACCAAGAAGTTGGATAAGGAGGAAAGTAATGAGAAGGGGCCATGTGTATCCACTAGGGAGAGGTGAGGGGGTTATAGGATTGGTTCCCATGTTGCCACATGTCCGACTATGAACACTTTTGACCTCCCTGCTGACATTAATTCAGTTGCAAAGGGTGGTTGAGAACCCTATTGCTGAAGCCGATGGAGTATGGAGCATGCTTGCGATTTTTGTATGGTAGGGCATGGATCTGATTTCTTGTCCGGAAACACACTCAACGCCAGGGAAGTCGGTGAACCTATCTGAATACTCATCGGGGGAAAGGAAACAAGGAGGGGATTGATTCACTGACACGCGCACTCACTTAGAACTCAACCATCCATTCATTGATAGGAAACTTGTTCAGACATCCTGCATACGCAGAGCATAGCCATGAGGAAGCTTGAAGATGATCATGTTTTCCTATGTAATAGAGATCCATGGCCATAGAAACTATGTGTGTGATCTCAGTCTACTCGTGATAGAGTGATAAGAACTGTGACGAATTTGCAAGATTGAACAATGCATAGAAAACGTGAGAACCTGATATTGGATCACAGAGAGTAGATTGCGGAATAGAGCCCTACCTGCAAGTCTGATTGAAATCGACTTGTTGAACTATGGTAGGAGGTTGGGTTTCCTGATAAACTCAGTGAATGCTGTAATCTCATAGAACTAGCGACTAGACCTTTCTATGCCCATCCTTAATAGAACTGGAAGGGAAGAGGCCTTGAGGGACTGTGCAGCAGAGAAGAGGGTCTTTCTTGTGTTGGGTGCGGTAGTTAATGTGGGTGCCAGGTTTTCTGTATATTGATATTCTTGTAGCTCTATGGTTGAGCTCACTGGCTTAGCAATGGCTTCCTTGTTATCCCTGTATGCCTGATAAACCCACTACAGATTGGCCTAACATGATCAAATTTCCTGATATGCTTGACAAACTCAACTATATGATGGATCAGCATGATAGTGTTGTTTAGTATGCCTAATAAACCCAGTATAGGTTGTATTAGCATGATCATCTAGTTTGGTATGCTTGATAAACCCAACTGCAAGCTAGCTTGGCATGAGCATGTTTTTTGGGTATGCTTGATAAACCCAAATAGAAGTTGGATTAGCATGACCATCTATGTCCCTATATGCTTGATAAACCCAACTAAAGATTGGATTAGAATTAAGATGGAACCTTGACTGCGAGAGAACCTGATAATGCTCCTTAGTGGATACATAGCCCAGATCGGGGGTTATCTCTCAACTGAAAGAGTACAGGCTGGACATATACCTAAGATTGGGTGGAACGTTTCCCTCACTTAGCTAGTTTCTTGACAGCTTCAAAAGTTGAAAGATAAGAACTTATTATTATGTTAAATGATGATGTTCCATTGCTATGAAATGGTTGCTTATGTTCAATTATGGAATGCATGTTCATATGAATTTGAGTGACAAGAAACTTAAGTGCAGGCCTAAGTAAAGGGATGATTTATGGTTATGTGCATCATTGTATTGTATTAGTTAATGCATTATAAGCCTTGCTTGTGATAAATGTAATGGATTGATCTAACCTTATGCACTTTACATGTTATAACTTGTTTGATTAACTTGTGAATGAGTTGTGTGACTACATCTGATCCTTGAGAAGGAAGGGAATTCCCTAGAGTGTTTCAAAACCCCTCTGTGGGTCAGGTGGAAGGGAAGGTCATGGAAAGACGAAGGTTTAAGTCCTTTAAGTGGAGTTATGTACAAAAATTCAGTGGGAAATTCAACATGGTACGAGTGCTCAGATGGGGTAGGAATTTCGCCACTCGATAGAGCTCGCGAAGAACTTTCCAATGGTACCAACCTTGTCTCATTTGGACCAAGGATGAGGAAGTTATGCCCATGAGAAGTTCCTTGGAAAATTACATTGCAAGGGTGTGGTTCCACATTCCCGCATCCGCAATACAAATTGTGGGTTGCGGAAACGTAGAAGTTCGAAGTTAGGTTTAGGACTTCCGCACTTCTGCATCCGTAATTGCGGATTGCGGATTGCGGAAGTGACATTTTTTTGGAAGTTGAAATCTAACCTTCTGCACTTCTGCACCTGTAGTTGTGGTTTGCGGATCAAAGGTTGGGGATTGCGGATTGCGGAAAGGTAAGTTCCGGATGTGAAGTTTCGTACTTCCACACCCGCAGTTGCGGATTTCTGATCAGCATTTGAAGATTGTGGATTGCGGAAAGGTGAGTTTCTAGATATGAGGTTTCGTACTTCCGCATCCACAAGTGTGGATTGCAGATTGTGGACTGTGGAAAGGTAAGTTCCAGATGTTAAGTTTCACACTTCCGCACCCGCAATTGCAGATTGCGGATTACAGATTGTGGATCCACGATTGCGGATTGCAGATTGCGGATTCACAGTTGCGGATTGTGAATCCGAGATATTTCGACTATGTGTGTGTATCCAGTCGGACTTGGGAAGAAGAAGAAAAAAATGTATCAGGGTCTCTCGTGGCCTCTGAAGTTCATGGGGACGTGATAGAGTGGTATCAGAGCTTCAGTTGCAACACTGGGAGCTATTTAGGCTGGATTGTGAATGAATTTTTGGTCAAGAGATGCGCCCATGGCGCAGTTTTGATGAAATTATTTGAATAATTGATTGTTCAAATGAATAATTCCAGGTTTGAATGGGTATAATGGAGTTTAATTACATGCTTGTGATGTCCAATAGATGTCTCTGATATGCACAGTAATAGCAACAACTGTAAGATGAATCGTATCAGAAGACAATGCACAAAAAGGCATAAGAATGGTAATTTTAAATGATGCGCAAGATCCGTTTGAACTAGAGGATGAGGTGTTGGGTAGGAACGTGGAACAAGCACATACAGATACTGAATATAATGGAAGAAGGGAGCAGGTAATTCCCCCAAACTTGGATGAGACCATGGTAAGCTTCAATGAATGGTTGATGAAGGCGCAAGAAGAGCAACATCAACTTAATGCAGCTATCTTTTAGATTCTCACAGACCTGCAGCAGAAAGTAAACGGTGGGTATAATCCAAGAAACGAGGGGCGAGAAGGAATGAATGCAGAAAGTTAGTCTAGGGGTTGTTCTAAGAGAATAACTCCAAGCCCTAGAAGAGGACCAGAGGTTCTATGAGTAGAAGGCACATGACACCCTCTCCTCGGTTTTCTTCTAGTAGTTCGGATGATTTTGAGGGTTCTCAAGGGAGTCCAAGGCGCACTTCCAAGAAGAGTAAGGGCAGAAAGAAGCACAGAGGTATTCCACGGGGTGAATTTAGGAAGGCATGGCCTCCCACTTTTGATGGTGAAAGCAAATAAGGTCAAGAAGCAGAGGCATGGATTCTTGGAATCAAGAATTACTTTGGAATGCATGAGTATTCAGGTTTGTCATCTATAACCTTAGTGGAAGAGCTTCAATTTGGTGGGAACACCTCATGCAATGGAAGCGAATCAGCGAAAGAAGAGTCAGTTGGGAAAGGTTTAAAAGATACTTCCAGGAGAAGTACCTATCAACAAGGTATTATGATAGCAAAATAAAAGAGTTCAATGAACTCAGATTAGGACAAAACACCATGGATGAGCATGTCCACAAGTTTCTGGAGCTTCTGAGGTATGTAGACTACATCAAGGATGAAAGAGTGAAGATCCAATGCTTCCTTGGTAGTCTACCATAGAACTAAAGAGATAGAATAGAGTTTGTGAATCCACCAAGCTTGGATGAAGCCATTAGAATGGTAGAGCATTGCTATGAGTAGGGTAAAGGTAAAGCAAAGATGCAGTCAACATGGCAAGGTAAAACCAAGGGAAGGTTTGATCAGAAAAAATGTGAATTCAAACCACCATTCAGAAACCAACCTAGGAGATTTCCATAGGGCCAGCAAACGAGAAGAGAATTCAAGCCAGCTATAGCAACAAATAGAACATTGTTAGCTTAAAATGACCCAGAGGTTTCCAATTAGACCCAGGTTCTTTGCGGTTCTCCCTTTTGACCAACAAAACCCCTTCACACTGGCCCTTTCAGCAACAACCTGCGAGCAGGCTGAGGTCTCACTCGAGGTGTATCTTATGGGGTATTGCGGAATCAGGTTTCCATAGTAAATGATGAGTTGTCTATACGAACAAGCTGCGCAGCGCAGGACAAAAGGAGTGCGCTGCGGCAAAGAGCGGTGCAGTACATAGCAGGATCTACGCTGTGAGCAGTACTATGCAGTGACAGCAACAGCATGGACTACACTAAAGACTTCGTACTGCTGTGAGTCTTCTACTGGAACTGTGAGTCAACCACACTGATTCTTTACTTGGAAGATCTTGAAAATGCTAAGGCACTGAAATGAATATCACTCGTCCATTCATTCAGGAACTTATTGGTTATCTTTCTAGCATTCATTCAAGAACTTAGACTATTACAACGTGAACTGGAATGATAGACGCGATGAACTGTGATGCGTTTCTTCACTTTGTTTAAGAAAGTATTTAAACTTAAATGACTGATTCACGACCTTAACATATAATTGAAATATTCACCATTCATCTATTCCTATGGAACCTAGCATATCATTCCCAAACTTCTCTTTTTGGAAAATGCATATCAAAGTCCCCATATTACAGCATGCAAGGAAACATTCAAACATTCATTCTACAGACAATACATACAGTCATTCATCCATAAAACATAATCGCATAACACAGGATTTAACGTGGTTCACTTCCCCAGATGGAAATGATCCAGGTGGATATTGGTGGCCACCCACCTTTCCAACTGGCTCAAAATAGTCTTATGGCAATTTTGGTATTGTACTATTTTTAGCAGTTTTTCGGGTCTTGAACTTCCGGGGCCGTTTTGAGCCCCTAAACGACCTTTTTTGGCAATTCGGGGGGCCAAATGGTTGCCTCCAATGTACCTTTGGCCCTAGTTGAAAGTTGTAAATCTCGGATAGACCTTTCCAACGGGCTAACGAGCGCCCCAAACGGAGATCGTATGCAAAAGTTACTACCCCGGGAAGTTGATGTACTAACTTACCCAAATGGGGCCCACATGACTTTTGGCGCTTCATCTCCTAGGGTTAGGTTTTTGGATGTCTAGGGTTTTTGACATTCCTATTTATTGTAAAACGCCTTGAGAGCCTCATTGTAACGATCTTCTTGCGAAAGGAGCGCAGCCGTCACATCTCTTCTCAGAGATAAGCCGCCACCATTCCAGCAAGCTTGTTTTCCGCTGCATTTTACAGTTCTAGCTTATTTCCTTATTGAATAGAAAACCAGTTTTACTGTATCTCTGTTATTTTGTGTTAAGCATCTGATAATAATCTGTATTCATTTCATTCTGCTCATAAAATCCGGATCAGTGGTATCAGAGTGGTCTGCTCCTCGTCGTCTTAATGCATGTCCCCAACGAGGTCAGGGTACAAAGAATTGGGTCTCGAGCTTGTTTCTCTTGAGGACAAAATCTCTCGCACGCCCAAGCGACCTCTCATGGCAAGAGAAAAGAAAGATGACGGGACAGGAGATCCTATCAAAATGTTGCTTGAGGAAGCCCTCATGCAGAAGAGGAACGAGATGATGGATAATTTGGCGCAAATCCTTCGGCGACTACCAACAAGCGACGCATCTTCCTCGAGCGGAGGCGCCGCCCCCTTCAAGGTACAAATCAACTTCGATATCCCTATATTTTAAGGACAGATAGACGCAGATGTTGTAGATAAGTGGCTGAATCTACTAGAAGGGTATTTTTCTATCCATAACTTTTCGAATAAAGAAAAGATTACCTTTGTGCTCCTCAAAGCCATTCCCCATGTCAAAGATTGGTGGGAAACATTCTGCGAGCAAAAGGACACAGAAGAAGACTCATTATTTTCAGTCACGGCCACCTGGGAATCCTTCAGGAATGCTATTAAGGAACAGTACTACCCTGTTGGAAGTTATGACGACTTGTATACCAAATGGACCACACTACGACAAGAAAGAGACCAAGTAGTGCCAGAGTTCACAAATATCTTCCATACCTTGTGCACTAAGCTGGGTATCAAAGATTCAGAGCGAAATTTGGTGCTCAAGTATCGCGGTGGTTTGCATAGATACATCCAGACCGAAATGGAATTTCTAGACATCTCTTCCTTGGGCACGGCCTACCGATATGCCATCAAAATCGAGCAGAAGCTCAAACAAAAGACGCGGAAATTTGGGCCTGGGAACCCTTCACAACAAAAGACAGGAAAGGGCGGCCCCAACCCACAAAATAAAGGGCAGAGCAAAGATGGACAGTATCAGGACAACCAGTCCAAGCCACAAGCAAAGAAGGACACTGGAAAAACAAAGAAAGATAACGGGAAGTGGTGCAACTTCCATAAGAGCCCTTGGCATAACACTGCTGATTGCCGCTCAAAGCAGTCGTTGGTGGCCGAAGTGAAAGCATTTGAATCAGATGCGGCTTCTAACTCTGATTCTGAACCAAAAAGGTGAAGACGGATCATTGACGCGGAACCCAGTGCCACCATTGCTACCACCAAGCTCCAGCCTGATGAACCAGACGAGCCAGAAGAAGGAGAACGCCTCTTCCATTCACAGATGTGGGTAAAAGGCACCCCGCTGCACTTCATCGTTGATAGCGGTAGCCAGAAGAATCTCATCTCAGCAGAGGTCGTCAAGCTCCTGGCCCTACCGACAACGCCTCACCCACAACCCTACACCATTGGATGGCTCCGCAAGGGAAGCGATCTCCGCGTTAGCCAACAGTGCCGACTGCCATACAGCATCAAGCCCTTCAAGGACGACGTATTATGTGATGTTGCTACTCTCGAAGTTTCAGATGTTCTTTTTGACCAACCTTATTTATGGAAACGTCATGTTGTATATGAGTCTAGGCCTCGTAGTGTTATTATTTATTTGAACAGGAAATTGTATAGGATACCCGAGGCAGTCCCTCCTAGTGCTATTTCTCTGATCTCTGCCAAGCAATGCAGGAAGGTCATCTCTCAGACCGGAAATTTGTCTTCTTGGTGATTCGCTCTCAGAGTGAAAGAAAGATCGCAGCCACATCCCAGGCCTCCATGACCGATCTATCCACACAACAGAAGCAAGTGGATAAGGTGGTGGAAGGATACTCAGATATCTTCTCCTCTCCGACCGGGGTACCTCTGCACTGCCAGGTCAAGCATCCCATTAATCTGACCCTAGGCGCACCGCTACCCAATGGGCCAGTCTATCGCCGCTCTCTGTTGGAAAACGAGGAGATCAAGAGGCAGATCCAAGAATTGCTCCACAAAGGGCACATCCGTCCCAGTTCATCACCTTGTGGGAGCCCAATCGTGCTGGTGCAAAAGAAAGATGGGACCTGGCGACTCTGCATTGATTACCGGGCCCTGAATAAAATCACAGTCCGCAACCGGTACCCGATTCCCCGAATCAATGACCTCCTTGATCAGCTCACGGGGGCCAAATACTTTAGTAAGATTGATCTGAAGTCTGGCTACCACCAGGTCCCAATAGAACAGACAGATGTATGTAAGACTGCCTTCAAGTCAAAAGAAGGTCTTTTTGAATGGCTGGTCATGCCTTTTGGTTTGACAAATGCTCCAACAACTTTTATGAGGATGATGGACGATATCCTACGACCTTTCACCAACAATTTTGTGGTGGTGTATCTGGATGACATCCTCATCTACAGCAAGACCTGGGAGGAACAATTGCAGCATATTCAGCAGGTTCTGCACACCCCGCGGAAGCACAAACTATATGTAAACTTGGAAAAATGCTCCTTCGGCATGGACAGGGTCCATTACTTAGGCTACATCGTTGATCGACATGGTGTGCATGTGGATCCAGCCAAGATCTAGGTCACCCGTGACTGGCCAGCCCCAACCACACTCACTGAACTTTGGAGCTTCTTGGGCCTCGCCAATTTCTATCGTCGATTCATGCTGGGATTCTCTCATATCGCATGGGCCCTCAGCCAAGTGACCAGGGGTGGTGGTAAGGCAAAATTTGTGTGGGGCCTATCCCAACAACAAGCCTTCGATGACTTGAAGAAGCGTTTGTGCTCATCACCGGTACTCTCATTACCGAACCTGCAACATCCCTTTGAGATTGAGACAAATGCTTCAGAATATGCTGTGGGCGCCGTTCTCACTCAACACGGCCACCCCGTGGCATATCATAGTGAGACACTCTCAGATGTTGTCCGCAAGTACCCTATCTACGACAAATAAATGTACTCCATTGTACAAGCCTGCCTCCAGTGGAGACATTACATTCTTGGGAAGGAGACAGTCATCCACACTGATCACAAGCCACTACAGTTCATGCAGACCCAAGGAAAGTTGCAGAATGACCGCCATCAGAAGTGGTTAACATATTTACAGCAGTTCCACCTCAACATCAAATACAAAACAGGGAGTACCAACCGAGTTGCTGACTTCCTCAGTCGACCTCCAGTCGCGGCACTTACCACGGTGCTAGACTCTTGTGGCCATGAGACCTCCGGATGGCCCCACCTCTATGAGACAGACCCTGACTTCTCCGCCACCTATCAAATGTTGGGCACCAACTCAGTGGTTGCTAATTTCCATCTCCAGGACCGGTTGTTGTGTCATCTGGGCCATCTTTGCGTTCCATCAAGCGAGCGCGCGAAGTTGATTTGGGAAGCTCACTACAGTCGGGTGGCATGACACTTTGGCGTCGAAAAGACAGTGGCAGTGTTGCAGAAACATTTCTACTGGCCAAAACTTCGACAGGATGTCGGCAAGTATATCAGGTCCTGCACCGCTTGCGCCATTGCCAAACTGACCACTAAGAAACAGGGCCTATACACCCCTCTGCCTACTCCTGACAGGCCGTGGGAGTCCATCTCAATGGACTACATGTCGGGCCTCCCGTCCACCAAGAGGGGAAATGACTGTGTTTTCGTGGTTGTTGATCGCTTTTCCAAGATGGCGATTCTAGCCGCTTGCAAGAAGAACATCACAGCAGAAGCCACTGCCAAGCTCTTCTTTGAACGAGTATGGGTAAATTTTGGGATCCCACAGACCATTATCTCAGACCATGACAGTCGGTTCCTTAGCTCATTCTGGTCAAGCCTCTGGTCACTGTTGGATACCAAGCTCACCAAATCCACTGCCTTCCACCCCCAGACCGATGGACAAACGGAGGTCGTCAACCGGATGGCCGTACATATCCTGCGCATGTACAATTCAACACACCCCCGCACATGGGAAGAGAGTCTCCCCTATGTCCAACATAGCTACAACCGAGCCCTGCATAGCTCTACTGGCCACAGCCCCTTTCAGGTGGGGTTGGGATTCCAACCATTGGGCACCATGGATGTTGCGCTTCCCCTTGCGACCACCTCAGCCGACTCGTCCCCAGAAGCTGACAAAGCCGCCCGGTTCATTGAATGGATCCAGCATATCTGCCCACAGGTTCAGGATATTCTACAAAAGTCTAATGCCAAGTACAACCAGCGCCATGATCAACATCGGGTGCCACATAAGTTTCAGGTGGGCGACAAAGTTTGGTTGCATTTGCAGAAAGAACGCCTCACAGGGCCACATCGAAAGCTTTGCCCACTCCGTTATGGGCCGTACACCATCACCAAGGCAGTGGGTGACAATGCTTTTGAGCTCAACATTCCCCCCTTCTTTGGTCTGCATCCAGTCTTCAACGTGGCTCTCCTTCGGCCATATTTCCCACCACTATTAGACACCTCAGAGATAGCAGAGAAGTTGACACCAACAGAGCTCAACCCTGACTGCCTACAACAATCATCCAGTGATCATATTGCAGACACACAGATCAAGGGCACTCGACATCAAAGGATCCAACTTTATCGAGTTGTCAAAGCAGGGCAGCTCCTGCACCAAAGCAAGTGGCTCACCCGAGGCCAAATTCAGTAGAAATTTCCTCATCTGATGGGGGAACTCAACGCAATGGAGACCATTGCTTCCTAAGGAGGGAGGATTGATCCAGGTGGATATTGGTGGCCACCCACCTTTCCAACTGGCTCAAAATAGTTTTATGGCAATTTTGGTATTGTACTATTTTTAGCAGTTTTTTGGGTCCTGAACTTCGGGGGCCATTTTGAGGCCCTAAACGACCTTTTTTGGCAATTCGGGGGGCCAAATGGTTGCCATTGGCGTGCATTTGGCCCCAATCGAAAGTTGTAAATCTCAGATAGACCTTTCCAACGTGCTACCGAGCGCCCCAAACGGAGATCGTATGCAAAAGTTACGACCCCGGGAAATTGATGTACTAACTTACCCAAACGGGGCCCACATGACTTTTGGCACTTCATCTCCTAGGGTTAGGTTTTTGGATGTCTAGGGTTCTTGACATTCCTGTTTATTGTAAAAGGCCTTGAGAGCCTCATTGTAACGATCTTCTTGCGAAAGGAGCACAGCCATCACATCTCTTCTCAGAGATAAGCCACCACCATTCCAGCAAGCTTGTTTTCTGCTGCATTTTACAGTTCTAGCTTATTTCCTTATTGAATAGAAAACCAGTTTTGCTGTATCTCTGTTATTTTGTGTTAAGCATCTGATAATAATCTGTATTCATTTCGTTCTGCTCATAAAATCTGGATCAGTGGTATCAGAGCGGTCTGCTCCTCGTCATCTTAATGCATGTCCCCAACGAGGTCAGGGTACAAAGAATTGGGTCTCGAGCTTGTTTCTCTTGAGGACAAAAGCTCTCGCACACCCAAGCGACCTCTCATGGCAGGAGAAAAGAAATATGACGAGACAGGAGATCCTATCAAAATGTTTCTTGAGGAAGCCCTCACGCAGCAGAGGAACGAGATGATGGATAATTTCGCGCAAATCCTTCGGCGACTACCAACAAGCGACGCATCTTCCACGAGCGGAGGCACTGCCCCCTTCAAGGTACAAATCAACTTCGATATCCCTATATTTGAAGGACAGATAGACGGAGATGCTGTAGATAAGTGGCTGAATCTACTAGAAGGGTATTTTTCTGTCCATAACTTTTCGAATAAAGAAAAGATTACTTTTTCTCTCCTCAAAGTCGTTCCCCATGACAAAGATTGGTGGGAAACATTCTGTGAGCAAAAGGACACAGAAGAAGCCTCATTATTTTCAGTCACGGCCACCTGGGAATCCTTCAGGGATGCTATTAAGGAACAGTACTACCCTGTTGGAAGTTATGACGACTTGTATACCAAATGGACCACACTGCGACAAGAAAGAGACCAAGCAGTGCCAGAGTTCACAAATATCTTCCATACCTTGTGCACTAAGCTGGGTATCAAAGATTCAGAGCGACATTTGGTGCTCAAGTATCGCGGTGGTTTGCATAGATACATCCAGACCGAAATGGAATTTCTAGACATCTCTTCCTTGGGTGCGGCCTACCGATATGCCGTCAAAATCGAGCAGAAGCTCAAACAAAAGACGCGGCAATTTGGGCCTGGGAACCCTTCACAGCAAAAGACAGGAAAGGGTGGCCCCAACCCACAGAATAAAGGGCAGAGCAAAGATGGACAGTATCAGGACAACCAGTCCAAGCCACAAGCAAAGAAGGACACCAGAAAAACAAAGAAAGATACCGGGAAGTGGTGCGACTTCCATAAGAGCCCTTGGCATAACACTGCTGATTGCCGCTCAAAGCAGTCGCTGGTAGCCGAAGTGAAAGCATCTGAATCAGATGCGGGTTCTGACTCTGAGTCCGAACCAGAAAAGGGAAGACGGATCATTGACGCGGAACCCAGTGCCACCATTACTACCACCAAGCTCCAGCCTGATGAACCAGACGAGCCAGAAGAAGGAGAACGCCTCTTCCATTCACAGATGTGGGTAAAAGGCACCCCACTGCACTTCATCGTTGATAGCGGTAGCCAGAAGAATCTCATCTCAGCAGAGGTCGTCAAGCGCCTGGCCCTGCCGACAACGCCGCACCCACAACCCTACACCATTGGATGGCTCCGCAAGGGAAGCGATCTCCGCATCAACCAACAGTGCCGACTGCCATACAACATCAAGCCCTTCAAGGACGAGGTGTTGTGTGATGTTGCTCCTCTCGAAGTTTCAGATGTTCTTTTGGGCCAACCTTTTTTATGGAAACGTCATGCTGTATATGAGTCCAGGCCTCGTAGTGTTATTATTTTTTTGAACAGGAAATTGTACAGGATACCCGAGGCAGTCCCTCCTAGTTCTATTTCCTTGATCTCTGCCAAGCAATGCAGGAAGGTCATCTCTCAGACCGGGAAATTTGTCTTCTTGGTGATTCTCTCTCAGAGTGAAAGAAAGATCGCAGCCACATCCTAGGCCTCCATGACCGATCTATCCAAACAACAGAAGCAAGTGGATAAGGTGGTGGAAGGATACTCAGATATCTTCTCCTCTCCGACTGGGGTACCTTTGCACTGCCTGGTCAAGCATCCCATCGATCTGACCCTAGGCGCACCGCTACCCAATGGGCCAGTCTATCACCACTCTCTATTGGAAAACGAGGAGATCAAGAGGCAGATCCAAGAATTGCTCCACAAAGGGCACATCCGTCCCAGTTCATCACCTTGTGGGAGCCCAATCGTGCTGGTGCAGAAGAAAGATGGGACCTGGCGACTCTGCATTGATTACCGGGCCCTGAATAAAATCACTGTCCGCAATCGGTACCCGATTCCCCGAATCGACAACCTCCTTGATCAGCTCACGGGGGCCGAATACTTTAGTAAGATTGATCTGAAGTCTGGCTACCACCAGGTCCCAATAGAACAGACAGATGTATGGAAGACTGCCTTCAAGTCAAAAGAAGGTCTTTTTGAATGGCTGGTCATGCCTTTTGTTTTGACAAATGCTCCAGCAACTTTTATGAGGATGATGGACGATATCCTACGACCTTTCACCAACAATTTTGTAGTGGTGTATCTGGATGACATCCTCATCTACAGCAAGACTTGGGAGGAACACTTGCAGCATATTCAGCAGGTTCTGCACACCGTGCGGAAGCACAAACAATATGCAAACTTGGAAAAATGCTCCTTCGGCATGGACAAGGTCCATTACTTAGGCTACATCGTTGATCGACATGGTGTGCATGTGGATCCAGCCAAGATCCAGGTCATTCGTGACTGGCCAGCCCCACCCACACTCACTGAACTTCGGAGCTTCTTGGGCCTTGCCAATTTCTATCGTCAATTCGTGCTGGGATTCTCTCATATCGCATGGGCCTTCAGCCAAGTGACCAGGGGTGGTGGTAAGGAAAAATTTGTGTGGGGCCTATCCCAACAACAAGCCTTCAATGACTTGAAGAAGCGTTTGTGCTCATCACCGGTACTCTCATTACCGAACCTGCAACATCCCTTTGAGATTGAGACAGATGCTTCAGATTATGCTGTGGGCGCCGTTCTCACTCAACACGGCCACCCCGTGGCATATCATAGTGAGACACTCTCAGATGCTGTCCGCAAGTACCCTACCTACGACAAATAAATGTACTCCATTGTACAAGCCTGCCGCCAGTGGAGACATTACATTCTTGGGAAGGAGACAGTCATCCACACTGATCACAAGCCACTACAGTTCATGCACACCCAAGGAAAGTTGCAGAATGACCGCCATCAGAAGTGGTCAACATATTTACAGCAGTTCCACCTCAAAATCAAATACAAAACAGGGAGTACCAACCGAGTTGCTGACTGCCTCAGTCGACCTCCAGTCGCGGCACTTACCACGGTTCTAGACTCTTGTGGCCATGAGACCTACGGATGGCCCCACCTCTACGAGATGGACCCTGACTTCTCCGCCACCTATCAAATGTTGGGCACCAACTCAGTGGTTGCTAATTTCCATCTTCAGGACGAGTTGTTGTGTCATCTGGGCCATCTTTGCGTTCCATCAAGCGAGGGCGCGAAGCTGATTTGGGAAGCTCACTACAGTTGGGTGGCAGGACACTTTGGCGTCGAAACGACGGTGGCAGTGTTGTAGAAACATTTCTACTGGCCAAAACTTCGATAGGATGTCGGCAAGTATATCAGGTCCTGCACTGCTTGCGCCATTGCCAAACCGACCACTAAGAAACAGGGCCTATACACCCCTCTGCCTACTCTTGACAGGCCGTGGGAGTCCATCTCAATGGACTACATGTCGGGCCTCCCGTCCACCAAGAGGGGAAATGACTGTGTTTTCATGGTTGTTGATTGCTTTTCCAAGATGGCGATTCTAGCCGCTTGCAAGAAGAACATCACAGCAGAAGCCACTGCCAAGCTCTTCTTTGAACGAGGATGGGTACATTTTGGGATCCCACAGATCATTATCTCAGACCGTGACAGTCGGTTCCTCATCTCATTCTGGTCAAGCCTCTCGTCACTGCTGGATACCAAGCTCACCAAATCCGCTGCCTTCCACCCCCAGACCGATGGACAAACGGAGGTCGTCAACCAGATGGTCGTACATATCCTACCCATGTACAATTCAACACACCCCCGCAGATGGGATGAGAGTCTCCCCTATGTCCAACATAGCTACAACCGACCCCTGCATAGCTCAACTGGCCACAGCCCCTTTCAGGTGGGGTTGGGATTCCAACCATTGGGCCCCATGGATGTTGCGCTTCCCCTTGCGACCACCTCGGCCGACTCGTCCCCAGAAGTTGACAAAGCCACCCGGTTCATTGAACGGATCCAGCATATCCGCCAACAGTTTCAGGATATTCTACAGAAGTCTAATGCCAAGCACAAGCAGCGCCATGATCAACATCGGGTGCCACATAAGTTTCAGGTGGGCGACAAAGTTTGGTTGCATTTGCAGAAAGAACGCCTCACAGGGCCCCATTGAAAGCTTTGCCCACTCCGTTATGGGCCGTACACCATCACCAAGGAAGTGGGTGACAATGCTTTTGAGCTCAACATTCCCCCCTTCCTTGGTCTGCATCCAGTCTTCAACGTGGCTCTCCTTCGGCCATATTTCCCACCACTATTAGACACCTCAGAGATAGCAGAGAAGTTGACACCAACAGAGCTCAACCCTGACTGCCTACAACAAGCATCCAGTGATCATATTGTAGACACACAGATCAAGGGCACTCGACATCAAAGGATCTAGCTTTATCGAGTTGTACAAGCAGGGCAGCTCCTGCACCAAGGCAAGTGGCTCACTCGAGGCCAAATTCAGCAGAAATTTCCTCATTTGATGGGGGAACTAAACGCAATGGAGACCATTGCTTCCTAAGGAGGGAGGATTGATCCAAGTGGATATTGGTGGCCACCCACCTTTCCAACTGGCTCAAAACAGTTTTATGGCAATTTTGGTATTGTACTATGTTTAGCAGTTTTTCGGGTCCTGAACTTCCGGGGCCGTTTTGAGGCCCTAAACGACCTTTTTTGGCAATTGGGGGGGCAATAGATTGCCTCCGGCGTGCATCTCGGATAGACCTTTCCAACGGGCTACCGAGCACCCCAAAAGGAGATCGTATGCAAAAGTTACGACCCCGGGAAGTTGATGTACTAACTTACCCAAACGGGGCCCACATGACTTTTGGCACTTCATCTCCTAGGGTTAGGTTTTTGGATGTCTAGGGTTTTTGACATTCCTGTTTATTGTAAAATTCCTTGAGAGCCTCATTGTAACGATCTTCTTGTGAAAGGAGCGCAGCCGTCACATCTCTTCTCAGAGATAAGCCGCCACCATTCCAGCAAGCTTGTTTTCCACTGCATTTTACAGTTCTAGGTTATTTCCTTATTGAATAGAAAACCAGTTTTACTGTATCTCTGTTATTTTGTGTTAAGCATCTGATAATAATCTGTATTCATTTCGTTTTGCTCATAAAATCCGGATCAGGAAAGCTACGTCCACAAGAACGGTTGGTAATATATTTCTTTCAAAAGGGGATGGGGCAACCATTCTTAGTCTGCGCAACCAGCTGCAGACTCTCCTTTCTCTCGGCTAGGTCTCTGCGCACACAGCTGCAGAGCCTTTACAATATTCTCAGCTCAGAGAGATTTCTCAATACAAAAGGTTATATTATGATTACTCTAGCAACTAGCATCTAGCCCCCAAAAATAGAGCAACCCCATTTCATACAAAATTTTCTTCTTAAATAGATCATGCTCGAAGGTCATGTCTGTACAATGTTGAAGACCTAAAACGCAAACCCTAAGGGTTTCCAAAATTGCACCTGTTTCTCAAACCGGCTTGCTGGATCCTGGTAGCGTCTACGTGATCGTGGCGGATCTCCACATCCTTATCCGTCGCTATCGGCCTTCCTGTCGCACGTGTGCCTACAAGCTACTTCTGCCGAACCATTTCTCTCTAACGTTTTTACCTTCTAAGCGTGCCAAATGTCGTTTTCCTCAACAACCCACGCGTGGCTGCCTTCCTGATTTGCTTATGTCCGCCACTTGGAAATCCTGGAATAACTTTCCCAAAATGGATGCTACCGGTCCATCCTGTACCTGCACCTGATACTTGTCCAGCACTCCACTTTGCTGGCTCCACGTGGCCTCCTAACTCCGCAACACTGCTTCTGTGCAATACTGATCTTTGCACCACGGCCATAACTTCAATGCTGCACGCAACTCCGCATTCCGGTCAAAAGTTTGATGTTGTGTGCAACTTCGCAGCATCCTCAATACTTAGCCAAAAGTATATTTCTGAGCTGTGCTCAGCTCAGCTTTCCCTGCTTGCCTCAAAAAGGTGTTTCCAAAACTTTGTCTCAACATGGGCCCAACAAACATCAAGTGGGTCACTTCAGTGTTGGGGTTGTGGAGGAAACCACATGCTTAGAGATTGCCCGACTGAAAAGAAGAGCCCCGGGAGCCTGCACAACATTAAAGGAGAAGCTACAGTAGGGGATATGGCAAGAGCAACACCTAGTATTTAAAAATCACTGGATTATCATCAATCAAACCATCAATCAATAGTGGTGGAGGTTGCAGGTAAGATTGTTGAGAATTCTATTTCTGTTTTGATTGATTTAGGGTCTACTCATAGTTATGTATCTCCTAAGGTAGTTGAAAGTTGTTCTTTTGGTAAAGTAAAACATGATAAGGCTTCGCTAGTTCAATTAGCTACAGGTACCAAGAGAAAGGTAAGTGAAGTAGTGAAGGAGTGCCCAATAGAATTGAATGGACTCCTCATGCATGCAGAATTACATGTCTTGCCATTGGGGTCATATGATGCCCTAATTGGCATGGATTGGTTGGAAAGGCATAGAGCCAAAGTGGACTATTATGAGAAAGCACTAGAATGTCTTGATGAGGAAGGAAGACCAAGGATGGTTAAAGGAATTCCAAAGCATTTTTTAGTAAGGCAGATTTCAGCTCTGCAATTGCAGAAGTTTTATAAAAAGGATTGTCAGTTATATGTTGTGCATATATCAAATTCAATAGAAGATAAAGGACCGAGGATAGAATATTTCCAGATATTGCAAGATTTTTAGGATGTGTTTCCGGATGAAATTCCAGGACTTCCACCCAAGAGAGACATTGAATTTTCCATTAATCTTGTTCCATGGGAAGCACCCATCTCCAAAGATCCTTATAGAATTAGCACACCCGAATTGGTAGAATTGAAGATGCAGTTACAGGAAGTAATGGACAACGAATATATCAAACCGAGGGTATTCCCATGGGGTGCACTAGTGTTATTTGTTAATAAGAAGGATGGAACATGAAGGCTGTGTATTGATTACATGCAGATCAATAAAGTGACAATTAAGAACAAGTATCCCTTTCCAAGGATTGATGACTTGTTTAATCAAATGAAGGATGCTAGAGTGTTTTCAAAGATTGACTTGAGGTATGGGTACCATCAAGTAAGAATAAAGGAAGAGGACATTCATAATACAACCTTTGGGACTAGGTATGGTCATTATGAATTTACAGTGGTGCCATTTGGTCTTACCAATGCACCTGCTACATTCATGTGTCTCATGAATAGTGTCTTCAACAAGTATTTGGATAAGTTTGTAATTGTATTCTTGGATGATATCCTTGTGTATTCCAAGAATGAAGAAGAACATAATGAACATTTGAGAATGATATTGCAAGCCCTTAGGGAGCACTAGATGTATGCTAACCTGAGTAAATGTAACTTCTATCAGTAGAGAGTACAGTATTTGGTACATATTATATCAGTAGAGGGCATTGCAGTGGATCCAGAGAAGATTGAGGCCATAATGGATTGGTCTACTCCAAGGAATGAAGCAGATGTTAGATATTTAATGGGCCTTGTTGGTTATTACAAAAGGTTCATTGAAGGCTTCTCCAAGATATCCCATCCAATCACTTTATTGCAGAGGAAGGACATCAACTTCACATGGTCTGAAAAATGTGAAAGAAGTTTCCAACAGTTAAAGGAGTTTCTTACTAGTGCACCTATTTTAAATATTGTAGATCCGAGTAAGGATTTTTTGGTATGCACTGATGCTTGCATTGAAGGGCTCGGTTAAGTGCTAGTGCAAGAAGGGTCTGTAATTTGTTATGAGTCAAGGAAGCTAAAGGAGCATGAAATGAAATATGCCACCCATGACTTGGAACTAGCATCCACAGTTCATGTTCTCAAGAGATAGAAGCATTATCTCTTGGGAAGAATATTCGAGCTCAAAACTGATCATATGAGTTTGAAATACTTGTTTGACTAGCCAAATCTGAATGCTAGGAAAACTAGATGGATGGAGTTTCTCTGTGAATTTGATTCGGAAATTAAGCATGTCAAGGGAAAGGAGAATAAGGTTGTTGCTGCACTCAGCAGAAAGTTCCATATTGCAACAGTAAGTAGGCGTGAGTCAAACTTGAAGGAAAGGATTTTAGAGGCTCAAAGTAGTGATGAAGTCTACCTTCATATCAAAGAGAAATTGCAGTAGGGTGTTATGGATGAGAAGTATGCAATGTTGAAATATTGTAACTTCGAAGAATATTCTATTATAATTTATTTGGAGATGTGTTATTCCTCTGTAGGGATGTTTGATCATGATAGAGTCATGAGGTAAATCATCCCATGTAAGTCGGGGCAATAGATCCCCTAGATTCAAATGTAATGGGGTTTTTAAGTCCCTAGAGGAGTTGGCACTGTCAGCATTAGTTGAGTGGTAAAGTTAGTTGAGGCCAACATGTCAAGTTGTAAAATTAAAGTAGAAGTGAATGTATAAATAGAGAGCTAGGCTCTCTCATTTATTCATTCATTCACACACACACTCACTTATGGATTGCGCATTAGGAGAGAGAGAGAAACATCTGTGAAGGAGAAGGAGCTCTTGATTGGGGATTTCATCTTTGTACTTTTTGATCATCTATATTTAGGAAGTTTTGTTGGGTTTTCTACCCCATGAGGGTTTCCCAGGATAAATTGTGTCTCTTGTGTTTATGTTGTGCTTGTTGTTCTTTCAATGATCATGTATATGATATTATTGTGAAATTGAATTGAATACCGATGTTATCTATCTTACCATATTGAATCTTAACATGGTATCAGATATAGCCTGAAGGAAGGAAATGTATGGCATTTACAACACTTGTTTCACTTGCGACAATTTGAATGCTAGGGATTTGTATAGAAAAATCTAGTCATCATGGAAATTTTGCTATATATCACTTTTGGCAAAGGTTCAGGATATGAAACTTGGACAAGACGAGGATGACATGTTCCTGTACCTTGTATCTGAGTTTCAGCATCAGATTCGTTGTACTTTCTGAGATATGATCCGTACAAGTTATGGTTTCTGCCTCTTCCAGAATGAATCCCTAAACAAGCGACCTAGGTCAAAAGGTCATATATCAGGCTAGGAATCTACAAATAGAATTTTGTAAAACATGACAATTAGGGAACAAAATTTAATTTCACAAGTCTGAGTATCAGAGGCTGAAGTTCAAATAGTGACACGTCGTACTACGTACAAGTTAGCTATGTTGTTTCATCCCATAAACATGTCATGTTGGTAAAATTAGCATATCTCTCTCATGAGGAATTCAATGAAGAGAAAATATATGGGGTTGGAAATATGTCAGGTCAGGCTACCACAGGACGAATTTTTAGACCCTGGGGATCCGAAAATTCAGAGATACACCAAAAAAACTATGGCACATCTGAAATGGCTCAACAGAAGAAATCAAAGAAGAGAAGGAAGAAGATCTCACTTAGGGTTTTCAATTTTTAGGTATGGAAGGACCTGATAGAATGTTCGAGACACTTGATGCAACATTGGAAACTTTGAAAATGGATTTGGAATCCATTCATCATAGATATTAATCTTCCATCAAAATGTTGTGGGAGGAAGGAGATTAAAAGTTAGGGTTTTCAAGTAAGAAGAAACCCTAGCATGGTTGGGAGACTCATAGGAAAGCAATGAAGGAGGTTTAAATGGAACTGGTATTCTATCATACCATAACCATGAACCTATATAATATGTTTACAAGTGATCTACCTTCGAGGATTAGGGTCTTACCCTTCTAGAAAAGACTACAAGCAATCTCGATAAGTATGACTTGAGGAGATGCAAGTATGTTTTGAAATTTGTTTCATTTATCTAATGATTAAGTTCATGATATGTTTGTCTTCATATGAATGCATGTTAATGATAGAAGACATTCATTGATTAGGGTTATGACACTTATTATTGTACCAATGCATTGTGGTGTTGTATGGGGATGATGTTGTCCGCTAACATGAAAGGTACATCAAGAAAGACTAATCAAGTTATAGATCAAGAATATATGACCATGGTGACATGAAGACAAAGACTCATCCATAGTCATTGATCACATAGAATCTCTACTTACGAGGTATGTATGATTTGGTTCTACAATGCTTAACTTATGAGATATGCAGGTTACTAGCACAAGGTCTCTAAATCATTGAAGAGAACAAGGAAGACATTGCTTGGGTATGTTAGACATAGCTAGCAAGCATGATAATCCAGGTATGTTTTCCTATATCGAGTTAGAATCCTACTTTGTGTTAGGATCTTATATAAGTATACTTTTGTGGGATTGATAATGATTATTCATGAAGTTATAAGTTTGAGTAATCAAGGGTTTATATGACAAACTAGAAGAGTCCTATGGTCAAATAAGAATATGCATGAGTAAAAGAAGTACTCCCTTAAACCTTGAATACTAACGCTTGTGATAAATTGCCTGTGTATGAAATGATCATGACCATACATGTTAATATTATAGGATTATAATGTTTTGATAGTATTGAAATTATACTAATGAATGTATGATTATGTATGCGATCTTGAGGATGACGAAACTAGTGCACACTTCAACATGCATAGTGGTCCAAGATGGATAGAAGTTCAAAGACATAGAATCATGATGATATCATAAAGGGAAAATAGAGATAAAGAGGGAGGCAACCACACAAACATAAAAGATAAGTATTTGAGTTGTTATTTGAATTACTTCTTGAATCTTTGAATAGTTAATGATATTGCTCGTATGCATATTTGTATTCCTAGAATCAGGAAATATATCATGCATAGTGTAAGCATTCATATAGCATTGAACAGTACACTACTAATATTCATATGATGGGTAAGTTGGACAAACATTCCATTGTTGCTTGTCTAGAATGAAACCTTTTTGATAACATGTTGGGAGCTGTGCACACTCTTGATAGTATGTTCTGGTAGAGATGGAAGGCATCTAGATAGCCACTGTATGCATACATGATATGGAAAAGTGTTGTGCCAAAGTATTGGTCAAGATAGTTGCACAACTATGTGAATCATATCAGTATGCATAATAGGTTATCATTGAAATGTCAACATGATTTGATGATTATGAAGTGTTACTAATAATGTAATTAAATTTGATTTGTAGGAAAGATCGTGTGCTATGATCTACAAAAGAAGGATGATGAACACTTGTTCAAAAGAACAAGTGATGACTATTCAACAAGAAGACTTACAAATCAAACATACTATAGAAGTACAAAGGAAGGCTTTTGGCTGGAGGATACTCTTAGAAAGAGGGAGAGGATCATGACAAGATGTTTGCTCCAGTGGATAGACACACTTCCTGAGATAGATTACAGCCATGGATGATAGGACCGTTCTCTTGAATAGTGTAATTGAAGAAGAAGTGCATATCTAGCAAGCCCCCAGGATTCGATAGAGAATCACATGATTGAATAAGGCTTTGTATGGGTTCAAAAGGTACCCGGGATCGATAGTCATTTGATGAGTTTGATGATCATTATGGGTGATGCGGATTTAAACCTTTGCTACAAGGTTGAAGATGGTTTCTATATACATATGGATGCAAGAAGGAACTCACCATAAAGTTCGAGTGATCTTGAGGCTCATAGGAGTAGACCCATCTGACGGGAGATGGCACAGATAGATATGCAAAAGATAACTCATTGTAGACTGTGAACGATGTTCAGTTACAGAGGGAGGACAATACTCAGATATAGAAAAATCTACTTCAGAGGGAATAGATCTCAGAGTTAAAGAATATTGGCATGATTCTTGTGATTAGATATGTGGCTGAAATCATATGAGATTTTTCCTTAGCCATGTAAAATGTGAAGTAGAGATCTGGGATGATGGATAGTGGTTTCTACAGTTTACAGACAGATGGTTGGTTCGTTGATGTATTTGAAAAATACCAGACTAGATATATGCTTTGCTGTGAACAACCTGAGTCAGTATCTAGTTGAGCCAAGACGTGTTCACCTGGTAGCTGCAAAGCATGTGATGAGGTACCTGAAAGTTACGATAGAATTTGGTCTATACTATGTTGGAGATCGTGACAACAAATTGTATGGTTATACAGATGCAGATTGGGTCGGAAGTGTATCATATAGAAAGAGCACATTGGGTGGATGTTATTATATGGGATCTGCTATGATCTCATGGTTTAGCAGGAAGCAGTCCAGTGTGGCTCTTAGCACAGCTGAAGCGGAATATATAACAACTTGATCTGCTACTTGTGAAGCCATATGGATTCAGAAGCTGTTGTCAGGACTACTTGAATCAGAGATGGACTCCACTGTGATCCTGTGTGACAACCATAGTTGTATCAAGATGACGAAGAATCCAGTGTTCCATGATAAGTCAAAGCACATAGAGATCCGATATTTCTATATACGGGATATGGTGCAAAAGGGAGATATAAAGCTCGAGTATGTTAGCATTGATGAGCAAGTTGGTGATGTATTGACCAAACCTCTGTATCGAGTAAAGTTTGAGTATTTCCAAGACAAGCTAGGTGTATTTCAAAAGGACCCTCCTCAAAAAGGGCAGTGATGAGGCCGATGATGAGGATGCCTATAACGATGATGAGGTCGATGATGAGGATGCATGTACCAACGATGAGGTTGATGATGAGGATGCTTGTACTGACGATGAAGTTGATGATGAGGATACTTGTATCGATGATGAGGTCGATGATGAGTATGCTTATACCTACTATGAGTTCGATGATGAGGATGCTTGTACCGACGATGAGATCGATGATGAGGATTCTTGTACTGACGATGAGGTTGATGATGAGGATACTTGTACCGACGATGAGGTTGATGATGAGGATGCTTGTGACTATGATGATGTCAATGATTGGGATACCTATACCGATGATGAGTTCGATGAGTGGTCCTTAGACTTTGTCTAAGTTTACAAGTGGATTGAATCATCCATGGAATTTAGTCCTAAATGAATCCGGAGACTTGTGTCTTCGTGAGTGGTCCTTAGAATTTGTCTAAGTTGAGGAAGAGATTGCATCGTCCTTAGACATGGTGTGATGTATTAAAGTGATAGGGATTGATCATCCTGTAAGTGGATCAGGATTGCATCGTCCTTAAGCATGGTGTGATGTATTAAAGTGATAGGGATTGATCATCCTGTAAGTATATCAGGATTGCATCATCCTTAGACATGGTGTGATGTCTTAAAGTGATAGGGATTGATCATCCTGTAAGTAGATCAGGATTGCATCATCCTTAGACATGGTGTGATGTCTTAAAGTGATAGGGATTGATCATCCCATAAGTCGATCAGGATTTTATCATCCTTGGACTTATGTCCTAAAGTGAGAGGGATTGATCATCCCATAATTGGATCGTGTGTGTTGTAGATTATGATGTTGTTGATTGAGAGATCCAAATGTTGATTATGTTGTTGATCATGATATCTAGATGACGTTGTTGATCGAGAGATCTAGATGTTGATGATGCTGTTGATCGAGAGATCTAGATGATGCTGTTGATCGAGAGATCCAAATATTGATGATGTTGTTGATCGAGAGATCCAAATGATTTTGTTGATCGAGAGATGTAGATGATGTTGTTGATCGAGAAATACAGATTATGATGTTGTTGAAGACGATTGAGTGATCGAGTGCTTCAAAAGATGAAGACTCGGTACTATAGATGTTGATGTTCCAATACTGAAGATATTGAAGATGTTCCAGTAGTCGTTCCAGTTGCTGATGAGGATTGAAGAAAACTTTCGATGATTTATAGATGTATCACTATGATGTGGTTGATGAGCTCTCCTTGCTCCTGTGGATGTTGTTAGGATACCCTTCTGGTTAAGGGGGAGTGTTGAAATATTGTAACTTCAAAGAATATTCTATTGTAATTTATTCGGAGATGTTTTATTCCTCCGTTGGGATGTTTGGTCATCATAGAGTCATGAGGTAATTCCTCCCATGTAAGTCGAGGAAATAGATCCCCTAGAGTCAAATGTAATGGGGTTTTTAAGTCCCTAGAGGAGTCAGCCCAGTCAGCATTAGTTGAGTGGTAAAGTTAGTTGAGGCTGACATGTCAAGTTATAAAATTAAAGTAGAAGTGAATGTATAAATAGAGAGTTAGGCTCTCTCACTTATTCATTCATTCACACACACACTCACTTATGGATTGTGCATTAGGAGAGAGAGAGAGATATCTGCGAAGGAGAAGGAGCTCTTGCTTGAGTATTTAATCTTCATACTTTTTGATCATCTATATTGAGGAATTTTTGCTAGGTTTTCTACCCCATGAGGGTTTCCCAGGATAAATTGTTTCTCTTGTGTTTATGTTGTGCTTGTTGTTCTTTCAGTGATCCTGTATATGCTATTATTGTGAAATTGAATTGAATACTGATGTTATATATCTTAGCATGTTGAATCTTAACATGCAATATATCAGCTGGGTGAGGGTAATGTTCTCATCTATCAAAATACCATAATGTTCATTCCAAACAGTGCAGATTTGAAGAAGTTGGTAATGGATGAGATACATCAAAGACCATAGCCAGGACATCCAAGATACCAGAAGACTATAACAGCATCAAGGAAGCAGTACTTTTGGCATGGTATGAACAAGGACAAAGATGAGTACATTTCTAGATGTCAAAAGTGTCAACGGGTCAAGGCAGAGCATCAACATCCAGTAGGTTTGTTGCAACCATTTCCTATTCCAGAATGGAAGTGGGAAGTAATCTCTATGGATTTTATAATAGGTTTTCCAATGACAGTGAAGAAACATGATTCAATCATGGTGGTGGTGGACAAGCTATCAAAGTTAGCTCATTTCATTCCAGTCAAGTCCACTCACAAGGACAATGACATTGTAGATATATTCACGAGAGAGATATTCAGGTTGCATGGATTGCCCATGGCAATAATTTCAGACTGTGACACAAAGTTCACATCTAATTTTTGGAAAGAATTGTTCCAGGAGTTGGGAACTCAGTTCAAGTTTAGCACATCCTATCATCCTCAAACAAATGATCAAACTGAGAGAGTAAACTAGATCCTTGAATACATGTTAAGGATGCATGTGATGGACAAACGTTCCAGGTGGGAATATTGTTTACATTTAGTAGAATTTGCTTACAACAATGGGCATCAAGCATCATTGAATATGAGTCCTTTTCAGATGTTGAATGGAAAATGGTGCAAGACTCCAGTGAGCTAGGACAAACTAGTGAACAGAGTAGTGCTTGGACCATAAATGATTGAGGAAATGGAGCAAGAGATTGTGAAGATCAGGCGAAATTTGAAGGCAGCACAAGACAGGCAGAAGAGTTATGCATATCTGAAAATAATGGATAAGGAATTTCAGATTAGGGATCATGTCTTCTTGATTGTGAAACAAAGGAAGAGTTCCATGAAGTTGGGGAGTTGTGCCAAGTTGGAAACAATATATTGTGGGCCATTCAAAGTCCTTGATAGGATAGCGCCATTTTCATATAGGATTGCATTTCCTGCTAACATGAAAGCCCATAATGTTTTCCATGTATCTTTGCTTAAAAAATATGTACATGATCGTAATCATATCATTGATTGGGATGTGATACAAGTGGAACCAGAGGGAAAGTTCTAGGTGGAGCCTATGTGCATTCTCGACAGGAAAATCACCTTGCTATCGAACAGGGACATAGGGCAGGTAAAGGTGCAATGGAGGCAGCTTAGCCCAGAAGAGGCCACGTGGGAGCTGGAGGATACCATGAAAGAGGCATTCCCATTTTTGTTCAGTTTTGGGAACACCGAGGACAAGGTTATTTTAAGGGAGAGGGAGTTGTAATACCCCATTTTTACTTGATGTTTATTGGCTTCAATGTAAATACTGTGTATATGCAATGTGTGTATCTACCTTAATGTGGAGCTCAAGGCCAAGGCCCCACTAGTGGATGTTTAAGGTTATTGCAATAGGAAAGTATTTGACAGTTTGATTATTCATGGGTTGTTAAGCCATGAAGAAATGTAAATGATGTAATTATTAATTAATGAATAAAATAAACAAGAAGGTGGCTAAGGATGAAACGAATGAGAAGGGGGCATGTGTATCCACTAGTGAGAGGTGAGGGGGTTATGGGATTGGTGCCCATGTTGCCACATGTACGACTGTGAACCCTTTTGACCTCCATGCTGACATTAATTCGGTTGTAGAGGGTGGTTGATAACCCTGTTTTTGAAGCTGATAGAGTATGGAGCATGCCTGTGATTTTTCGTATCATAGGGCATGGCTCTGATTTCTTGTCCGGAAAGGCACTCAATGCCTGAGAGCTCGGGGAACCTGTTTGACTACCTATTGGGGGAAAGGAAATGGGGAGGGGATTCATTCATTAACACACGCACTCACTCATAAATCCACCATCCATTCATCGAGAGGAAACTGGTTCAGACATCCTGCATACACGGAGCCTAGCCGTGATGAAGCTTGAAGATAAACGTGTTTTCCTATGCAATAAATCCATGACCATAGAAACGATGTGTGTGAAACTAGTCTACTCGTGACACAGTGGTAAGAACCATGAGGAATTTGCAAGCTTGAACAGTGCAGAGAAACCATGAGAACCTAAGATTGGATCGCAAAGAGTAGATTGTGGAATAGAGCCCTACCCGCAATCTGAAGGAAATTAGCTTGTTGAACTGTGGTAGGAGGTTGGGTTGCTTGATAAACCTAGTGAAGGTTGTAATCTCATAAATCTAGCGACTGGACCTTTCTATGCCCATCCTGAATAGCACTAGAAGGGAAGAGGCATTGAGGGACTATGCAACAGAGAATAGGGTCTTCCCTTGTGTTGGGTGCGGTAGGTAATGTGGGTGCCAGGTCTGCTGAGTGTTGACATGCCTACAACTTTGTGGTTGAGCTCACTGGCTTAGCAATTCCTTCATTGTTATCCCTATATGTTTAATAAACCCAGTGCAGGTTGGCTTAGCATGATCAACTTTCCTGATATGCTTGACAAACCCAATTGTATGTTGGCTTGGCATGATAGTGTTGTTTGGTATGCCTCATAAACCCACTGTAGGTTGGCTTAGAATGATCAGTTAGTCTCGTATGATTGATAAACCCAACTATAGGCTGGCTTGAAATGACCATGTTGTTTCGGTATGATTGATAAACCCAAGTACATATTGGTTTAGTATTGGGATGGAACCTTGACTGCGGGAGAACCTGATAGCCCTTCTTAGTGGATACACATCCCAGCTCGGGGGTGACATCTCAGCTGAAAAAGTACAGGCTGGACAAAGATCTAACGTTGGGTGGAACGTTCCTCTCACTTAGCCAGTTGCTTGGAAACTTCATAAGTTGAAGGATAAGTACTTCTTGCTATGTTAAATGATGATGTTCCATTGCTATGAAATGGTTGCTTATGTTCAATTATGGAATGCATGTTCATATGAATTTGATCGATAAGAAACTTATGTGTCGTTCTAAGTAAAGGGCTGATTTATGGTTATGTGCATCATTGTATTGTATTAGTTAATGCATTATAAGTGTTGCTTTTGATAAATGTAATGGATTGATCTAACGTTATGCACATTACATGTTATAACTTGTTTGATTAACTTGTGAATGAGTTGTGTGACTACATCTGATCCTTGGGAAGGAAGGGAATGCCTTGGAGTGTTTCAGAACCCCTCTGTGGGTCAGGTGGAAGGGAAGGTCATGGAAGGAAGAAGGTTTAAGATATTTAAGTGGACTTATGGATAAATATTCAGTGGGAAATTCAACATGGTAGGAGTTCTCAAATGGGGCAGGGTAGGAGTTCTCAAATGGGACAGGGATTTCGCCAATGGATATAGCTGACCAAGATATTTCCAACGGTACCGACCTTGTCTCATTTGGACCAAGGATGAGGAAGTTATGCCCCTTAGACGTTCCTTGGAAAAGTGCCTTGCAGGGGTGTGGTTCCGCATGCCCGCATCCGCAATGCAGATTGTGGATTGCGGAAATGTAGAAGTTCGAAGTTACGTTTTGGACTTCCACACTTCCGCATCTACAATCGCAGATTGCGGATTGCGGAAGCGACCTTTTGTTGGAGGTTGAAATATGACGTTCCGCACTTACACACTTGCAGTTGCGGATTACAGATTGTGGATCCATGGTTGTGGATTGCAGATTGTGGAAAGGCAAGTTTCGGATGTGAAGTTTCACACTTCTGCACCCGCAGTTAGCAAGTGATGGAGAATCACCTTCAGTAACCTATTTGATAGGGGGAGTGTGTTTATTAAAAACATGAAGATGCAGACTTACAAGTTAGTGAACAAGGAAGGTACTACAGGCAGTACTGATGAAGTCAAGACAGTAGAGTTCAGAAGTGAAACTACAACATCAACATTGTTCAAATATGAAGAGTATGATAGGAGGAGATTGGTTGATCAGTTGCAAGACTAGATTGGTTGTTTTTACTGATGCATCTTGACTAATGCAGGATCAATGCTTCACTATCAAATTTGGTTGAGAATAATACCAAAGGATAAGAAGGATGATATGAAAATCAGGAAAGTTGTGGTTCTATTGCAGATCAAATAAGGATGACTCGGGATTCCTAAGGCAGTTAAAGCTGTAAATTTCAAAGATGGAAGAAAAAAGTGGTTGATGAATCCCCTAGCCAGCTGAAGATGTTAACTTGTGAAAAGCTTATGTTAGATCTATGTAATCTCATTCAAGCAACAAATTTACTTGAAGTCTTCCATAGGTTAAAAGATAGACATCAAGTATGTGATCTTCTCAAAATTTGATTTAAGAGAAGACTTGACACTACATTCCAAAATAAGAGCATCGAAAGTAATATACTTATTACATTCTTGCACCCAAAGGATAGTAGCAAATCAACCGACAGCATATGAGAGGTCTCATGATATTGATGGTTGACAGTAGAAATCTTGGTTTGGCAAGTAATAAGAAGTTTGACTTTTTTCTGAACTGTGAATGTATTTATTTGACCAAAAGTGACTTGACAAGTTGTGAAATACAAGTGATGTTTTCAATAGCTATGTACACTTCTCCTTTTAGGACATGACAAGACAAGTTGGACAGAGTTGACTTGACCCCTTGATCAGGATTTGAGTAGGACAACTTGTGTATTTGTTAAGGGGGAGCTAGATCAAAGGAGTAGTAGGCATTTCAACATGATTTCAAGAAGTATTCAAGCAAACATTTTTTTTGGGGCATTGTGAGACCTTTAATGGCTGTTCAACCCTTTGTCATTAATTTCAAAGGGGGAGAAGAATAAGTTGGGTGGTTTCCATCAATGACAAAGGGGGACATTGATGAATATAGTTGTCATTGATGGAAACATTAATGACAAAGAAGCTTGAAGACAAACAATGAATTGAAGTATTGATGACATGTTCGTGATAAGACCCTAGGACATGATGCATGATAACACATGACAAGTAAGCACAAGGATGACATGGTAGATGAAGTGGACAAGGCTAATGACATGGAACACAAGCATGAACAATAATTTGGACAAACAAGAATTGATGATTGGCACATGACTTGGAGAAGACAAAAGACAAGGTGATGGGATTTTGTACACCTCATAAGCCAAATGACCCATACTGTGGTCATTTGGAATTGGGTCTAATACGCTAGATAAGGATATGGTGAAATGACAATGATTGGGCATGGATGGAAAGTATGGAAAGTGATTTGGCAATTGACAAAAAGATGAAGAACACATGGTAAAGATTGACTTGTGGCAGAAATGAAGTGGAAAAATAGGAAAGCACTATGGGCATGATGAAAAGACACAAGCCGCGAGCATCTTTGTTGCTTTGGCCATCTTGAATAATGCACTACGGGTATGAGGCATGTGTTAACACCAGCTACGGGCATACCCTCATACAAGGAACAATGAGCATGCATGTGGGCTCATTTTGTTGAAGGGTTAAAACCCTATGAAGCCATGTGTAATGGGCTCTTACGAGAATCACAAAAAAAAACACGAGCACGGGCATGAAAACCACAATAAAATGGGAGTTAAATCAAATTTAAATATATTTAAATTTGATGAGGTTATCATGGATTTAATTTTTGAAGTCAGCTCTATCATGAATTAAAATATTTAATTGTAATACTAATTTGATGGAATAAAGAATGAAAATCAATGATGTCGGCCTCCTTCTATTGTGGACAAATTCAGTATATAAACAAAATATCATTTCGTTTTTAAAAAATGAGAGATGAGTGAATCTCGGTGGTGTGGAGCTCGCATGGTTCAATAGGAGAAATTTGCATGGATCAAGAGGATAGTCAGGTCATATGAACAGCGCCATGATGAATATGCTGGAATGACATGCTGATTTGTATTGGTAGATAAATTCACATGGTTCAGTAAGCTTTAACTTTGGGACAGTTCGGTGGGTACATCAAAGGAGTAGCAACGATAGCTACAAGTTGAAAATATCCTTTTGTCATTTATCTATTGTTTTTGGGATGACTGAGATGAAGACAAGATGCTTGATAAAGACATTGGCATATGGATAGAAAATTCACAATTTGATTTTGTCAACCACTTGAACATGTTAAACTAATGAATATTTTTATGAGGTGGAAGATTTGTTGATTGATCAGAATGTTGAGGAAAGTTTGATGATATCTATGGGGCTACAGAATTCTAATGAACAAAATAATGATAGACAAAATGCTAATGGATATAAGATAATATGCTGAATATAATCTCCTGAATAGATTTGTTGATTGTATGTAGCAATGAGCTTGACAAGACAGAGACAAGTTGCTGTAGAGTTGATATGACTGTATGAAGAAGTGCTGATGAATGCTTCTTGAAGAAGTGCTGAAGTAGACTAGAGACAAGCGCTGGTGGGATATGATAGTGAATTATGATATGAGTATGCTGAGTATGTATATTGTAAATGTAATCTAGTCTTGCATCCAGGGTTAGGATACCTCAAATATTTCTTGTCTAGGTCTAAGAAAAACTAGGCTTGGTCCTAGATGATGAGTTGGTGCTTATTGTATCAGTTGTTGTTGATTAACCCTAACGGTTGTAGCCGATCCAACCAAATACAAAAACATTACAAAGCTTAAATTGTCTTGTGTTCTTATGTGTTGTGATTCTTGTTATGACTCAATGATTTAGATGCTTTTGATGATTAGTGATGGATGTTTATATAATGATAATGTAATTGGAAGGATAATGCATTGATAAATCTATGGTTGTTTAATAAAAGTAGAAAAAAGAATTAAATTTCCTTTGCACTGATTCACCCCCCTTCTCAGTGCAACATTGTGTCCAACAGAGACAACATTGCTTTATATTTTATATTTATTTTTATTTGGTCATATGTTAAATTTGTAAAAGACCTAGCTATTTAAAAAACAAACAAAGAAAACCACATAAGTGCAAAGAAAAAATTATGGAAAAAATAGTGACCAGCATGTTAACTACAACTCTGCAATTTTCTTTTTCGAAGAAAATATCATACCAATCCTAGGGGAACACCATTTTCCTAGAGTTATAGTAATTTTTCCATAAATAAAAGTTATATATTCTAAAAGTTAACTTGATTGTCTATATTTTATTAATCCGTGCCTTCAAGTTGCCTTCAAGTTGGTAGGGACTATAGAAATCGGTTTGCCTCAATTTATATTAGTTTGCACATTAACCCATGCACTTATTAGTTGTTAATCCTAAGTTTTTAGGTAGCTTTTTAGTGTCTTCCAATCATAATGTTTTACCTCTTATTTGGCCTCTTTTGGAGGCGAGCCTATTTTGAGCATATCTTTTGACATATGAAAATGGGTTGATTTTCATACGGAACTAAGTTTTCATCACTTTTGGGTGTTTGAACTTAGGGTTAAAACAATCTTACGGCATTGAGATATCCTAATAAATTTTTCATTTCCATTAATGCTATCTCCAATATAGCATTGAGATATCCTAATAAATTTTTCATTTCCATTAATGCTATCTCCAATATAGCATTAGTTAACAAACCTAAAATGTTAGTGACATAGTCTCAATGTTAGTGACATAGTCTCACACTCCATGTATGTGACTTTGTTGTAGCTGGCTGCATGTGGATTCCTGCACCTGCATGTTTGCCATGTGTTTCCATGTGTTCACCGTCATATGCTTTGACAATCTTCTCAAGCGTAGCGTTTCTTCCAAGATGGTTCAGTTTGCCCTGCCAAGCTTTTCAAGCCGTCTCTGGAAACAACTATTCTTGTTCTCTCGAACCAGGAATTACTGTTGTGCTTGTCCAACCACAAGATTCATCGAGCTGTAGAAGCCAAGAATTATTTCCATCTCCACCATCTCTTCTTGAATAAGATTAGAGAGTCATTCACTTTGCAAACTGTAATGTCCCTTGTTTGGAATTTTATCAAAATCGCAATTTTTCACTTTTTTTCCCTAGTTAGACCTTTGACTAGTTTTGATCTCTAGGTCCCAAATTTGCCCCAAATGATCCCAAATCTTCTGAGAAGGTATATGAATGGTATTATAACATAAATATGTGTCTCAGGGATGTCTTTGGACCTTTAAAATACTTCTGCAAATCCTCTTTCAATTCTGGTCAATGTAGGTAACTTAACTAGTGATTTCCCTTTGAGTAGTATTGGTCTCTAGGTCTCAAATTGACTCAAAATCCCTTCAAATCTTCAAGGAAGGTGTATGAATGATATTAGTACTTGAATATGATGTTTAGGGATGAAATATGGCCACCAAAAGACCTCTGCAAACTCTCTTAAGATTCTGGACCAAGTATGCAATTTTACTAGTAATTTGGGGTTCAAATCCCCCTGGGGTAAGTACTGAAAATGACTTCCCAAATGCCTCCAAAGCCACTTAAATTTCTGAACAGAGGTAGGGAATGTATTAAGGATTTTATTAAGGTCTCATGTGCACCATTAATTGATTATTATATATGTTCCAACCCTCTCCCATTCAACTGCAAAAATCACCAATTCGACCCTTGGGGAAATGGCACTATTTCTTCTCCCAATGCAATTAAATTGAGTAAAAATACTTCAAATGCTCAAGTACAGTACATGAAACTTGTAAAATACATCCATGGCAGTCCATTAATCACAAATGCATCAGAGAATCATCCATTCATTCGAAATCATCATCAATACATTGGTTCACAACAAGGTAGTGGAGAAATGGCATTGTTCTTCCTTTAAAAATGAGATTTATACATTTCTACTTGGAATTTCGACCTGAAACTTTCTGGAGATGAATAACAGAGTATTTACTTCATATTACAAAATAAATGGGGCATTAAAAGCTCCCCCAAAGAGTACAATAGCTCACCAAAAACGCCCTCCCTCAAGGATCAAGAATATGCCATCAAAACTGAACATGGTTGAAGGAGTGAGATGCAATAGAAGAAACCATGAGCTGCCCTGTAGATTACACCTGCAAATAAAGACTCCATTAAATCTCCAAATGAAAGTTCTGAATGGCCTTTCCAATTACCAACTTGGATGGGAATCTTTCACCCTCGAAATTGGCTAAGGCAAGAAACTAGTCATCCACTAGCTCTCCCTCTTTACAAATGCAGTTGCAAATTCTACAAATGATCAAAATCCATTCTCATACTTCATTTCTACATTTTATAACCAACATTATCCTTCTAAGGGTCGAAATCCTCTCCATAGATTCAATAGATTTCCATTTAGGAAATATTCCACATTTGCCACTTGTCTCCTAGTTCCAACCTTCCATCTTCTCCCAAATTTGATTTTGAGTCTATTTGGCTTCTCCAACTCCCAAATTCGCCTTCCTTGAGCCTATTTTTGGGGCTGACATGTCATAGTGGTCAGATGTCATAGGTCAGGTCTGCAATTTGTCACAGTTGTCATAGATGCTCCATCATTGGTGTCATAGGGGCTAGGGAATCTAGCCCAAGTGTCCACAAACTTCCACTTTGACTCTTTATCTTCCATGGAGGTTACCAATCCTTCTCAATTCGAGCTAAGATGCTCAATGGCATGTGTTATCACTTACCAACTCACCCAAGAGTGTTCACATTCCCATTAATTCGAATTTGCAAAAGAGAGATACCATTTATTATAAAAAATCAAGCTAGTTTGGGTCCCACATCCTCCATATGTCTCCAAAACCATTTGTCACCTAGGATTTCTCTTGAATTTCTTGATTCACTCTATTTATTAAATACTTGAACCCTTCTAATGTCTAAACATCATTTATTATCCCCCTTATTCCAAATCCCAAAGCTTCCACCCCAAACCTAGAAAACTAGTAATTTTCCTCCTTGGCAATTATTTGACCTTTAACATGAATTTTACAAACTCTAATGAATATGGCTAATGTGATTAGGCCATTGTGACCCAATTCCAAATTTGGGACATGACACAAACCATGGAAATGCAACCAAGGTATGTACAAAATACAAGATTCACCACCGAGTTGTAGAGACCAAGATGCAAATGCAACCAAGGTATGTACAAAATACAAGATTCACCACAGAGTTGTAGAGGCCAAGAATCAACGTTAAGGACACTTCCTGATTACCATCTCCTCTTGAAGAAGATTAGAGAGACATTCACTCTGTAAGACATGCAAGAAAAATGGCAAGTGATGCAACCAAGGTATGTAAGAAATGCAATGTTATAAATGATTTCGTAGTTTAAATCACCATTGAAATAACTGTTAATTAAAATAATTCCATAGAAATAGTTGAGCTTAGTTGGGCTGTGAGCTTACCGGATTGACTAGCTCCACTTCTCTCTCATTTTGGTCCAGAGCTAATTTGCACCTGAGCTAGGGCGATCTTTGCTCAGTTTCAAACTTTTGATGGAGCAGCTCCGTGAAAAAACTTTGAACAACCTTCTGATGGAGCAGCTCCGCGAAAAAACTTTGAACAACCCTGTTGTTTAAAGGCGTATTGCACTTTGATCATGATCACCCTGATAGCTGGGTTACTCATGGCAGCCAAGCTCAACGAGAGTCCCTGCGGCCAAGTTCTACAATTCCTATCCAGGTCTTTTAGAATTGCATACCCACAAGCGACAATAGGCATGTACCATATTCAAGACGAGAATGAAAGTACCAAACAGAAGAGCTATACTGTTGATATTAGTAGTGAAACAACTTAGAAAAACAACTTCATATTTTGAACTTGTAATACTTGGCGGTGAGCACTTCGTCTAGTGCACATTTCAGATCTCCTTAGGAGGCTCGACGTGCTAATGAAAGAATGGATCTATGCATGCTCTCCCATATCTCAGCTATATCTTTGTCTGTTTACATAGTTCTGCTACTAATGGCATAAATGGCATAAGATTTCCTGAGCACATGAAGCTAAAATTTTATTTGCGAAGCACGCTGTAGGTAGGAAAAACATTCATTTTCTACAACACAGAATCGGAAGAATTATTTTGACTTCCAAACTAAATCTACATATCTCAAGACTCCCATTGAAAACAGAGAGTTGATAGCAAACAGTAAATAAGATCGACATGTTGGCTGACCTCAAATGCGAAAGGAAGAAAACCATGGATAGCTTCTAATACATGGAAAACAAATCTCTTTTTCTCAGGTGGGGAGGCATTTTCTATGACGTTATATGCATGAAAAAGGTGAGATTTGCAATTATACAGCTCATGATGGATATCTATCATGGATACAAACCCTAAGGTAAATTAGATAGAGATCTTTATTTACTATATCTCAGTGTCTCCTACAGTTCTCTGGTTGTCTTTGTACATTCTAAGAGAATATCCTCGGCTAAAACTTATGAATGTGTATAAGATTTACTATGCTTGTTTGTATTTTGTTCAAATGTGTTGATTTTAAAGTTGTGGATCTAACTTAGCACTACAGGGGGTTTGTTTGGACTCTATAGATTATAAAATTTGAAGCTTAGCGAAAGTTGCAAAGAAATGAAATATTCTCAAAGATTATTTGCACGTGTTTCGACTCAGAGTATGGATGTCTTTTGACATAATATTCCTAAAATTTGATCTATCCTGGAGTAAAGCCCTAGGGAAAATTGAGCCGTCTTCACATATCGGTGGCTCCTCCCGTTAAAAATTGCGCCTTCTCTGAGTTTCTTCGTACATCCTAAGACTTCTTCATATTTTGTCCGAATTTGTAAATAAAAACTGCAGTTCAACTTTGAGTTTTTCTTTGTGTTTTCCTTCTTGTAAGCGTCGTGGTTAGGTTTCTATTAAATCCTGATTAATATCCATGGCATGTCAGCCAATTATGAAACGTCCAGAATGATATCACACATATTCACTGGTTATGGTCTTTTCGCTGTCTGGTGCTAGGAAGCACTTGGCAAGAATTTGAATACGGTCCCTGTGTTGTTGGTGCTAGGAAGCACTTGGAAAGTTATTTATGACAACTGGCGTGTGGATGCAACATGCAAATGATACACTGCTAATTCATAAATTCATAGCACAAGCTTTTCACTAACTTTTTTGGAAGATATGAATGCAAGAGATGCTGTGGGATGAGAGTCATCGATGGGAAGTTGTTTTTCTTGGAAATAATAAAATTTTGTCTCGTATTATAAACAGAAGAATTAGTACTTTGTGTCATTGCCTTGATCTGTCTTTTCTGGTTTGTCCTTTCTCAAATATTATGTGGGCAGCTTTTTTGGGAAATAATAAAATTTTGTTTTGTATTCCACTAACACGAGTCATGCAAATTTAGATTGGGTTCAAAACATTCTTTTTCCTATACTTAAATTCCAGATAGGAAATGCAAGAAACATTTTGACATGATTTTTTTTATATATTCCCACTTTTTCCTGACACATTATGTATATCTCCACCGATTAGATTCTATATTTACAAATTATACAAATGTTAAAATGCATTTATCCTCATACCACTGCATGCAAAACTAAGTTCGGAGAGAAGATACAGTAGTCTTAAACCATGTCGTGGAACTTTTTGGTATGCATCGGCAATACCTTGATGCGTTGATAAGCTTGCTCCATGCGACACTATTTAGCTCTATATTTTATCTATAAATCAGGGACTATGATGAAGGATACAATTATAAAGGCAATAAATTGTGATTACCACATAGTCATTGTGGTTGTTATTGTGACTTGCTTAAGTGCGTGTCAGCGTAAACGTAGTTTTTATACAAATTAACTTATAAGCACAATTATATTTAGATATAATCGTTGGATAAAATTGCATATTTAAGTGTATATCAATTATTCAGTATGTATCTTATCATTATAGGTAGTTGCTCTATCAAATTGTAATGAACTTTGAAATAGTTGATGGAGTTATATCAATTATTCAGTATGCATCTTATCATTATAGGTAGTTGCTCTATCAAATTGTAATGAACTTTGAAATAGTTGATGGAGTTATGCAATTGTTATAACAAATTTGTAAATAGGCAATTGATTACAAAAATTTGTTGCCTAGCTTTTTTAAATAGGTAATTTCAGGTTATATAAGTTATTTCTATTACTACTATCTAGCTCTTTTGCTTTTATATTAAGTTAGGGAGATTGAAACGAAGGAACCAAGTTTAGATGGATACATATTGGGAGATGAATATTCTTTGTAAAATGCACTATGTATCTATTCCCCTTAGGCACGGACTAAGTTGCTTCGCAACTTTGGCTTGTTTTTTTACAGTGTGTTCTAAAAGGTTGTAAAAGGAAAGAATATTGTAAAAAGCACCTAATTAGTTTTCATCTTATTTTATGAAAAAATGATTTTAATGAAAATTTTATCATTAAAGATAAATTGATTTTAATGGAAGGTGTTGTTTTCTATTCTCGATTGGTTTGCAAACAGCCAGGTAGCTTTGAATTTGTGAATTAGTAAAGGAGGGCAGACCACGGTTAGGCCAGCTGTGAATTTGCAGGGAAAGTATGTTGTGGAGGGCTAAAGAAGCGTTGGTGTAGATTAGAAAGAGTAGATGATATTTGTTATTATGTTTTATAGCGGCAAGGCTCCATGTGGTGGAGCTGCGGTTAAATTCCAAAACGGCAGCTAAGTTGTGCATTCATGTCAGGAATCTTCGTAGTCCAAATGTTGTGCATTCATGTCAGGAAACTGAAAAGGCTGCTGTCAGCGCATCTACGGTCGGAGAAAGTGAAAATGCGGGTGCCACCATGGTTGAAAATCATCACACCTTAGAACCTTAGAATGTATAGTAGAGTGTTGCATGGTTTAATGGATTTTCTGCTTTTCGCTTCCACCCTTAACATTGGAATTCGGAGATTCAATAATGCTGCCATTTCCATTTTCGCAGTGATCTACGTCCTTCGACCTTCATGGAAAAATTTCTGGCCGATCTCGTCTCCATATTCCGAATATCATTGCATTTCTATATAGTTTTGGACATTATTGTATTCTATATGTGCCCTTATCAAAAGCGTCACTTGTTCTTACGTCATTGTAAGTAGAAAGCCAGTAATGTTTCGGTAATGTTTCGTTTATAGAATAATGATCCTTGATTTGATTTATCATATTATTGTTTTTTAATTATTGTACGTTTTCATTTTCATTTATGTTATATCTAACCAATTATTTAATTGAATTTCCATTTCCTTGCATGAATCTTCTAAGAATACATAATTTATTTATTTTTAAATAATAATTAAATGTCTTAAACAAAATATTATATCACAATGGGATTGCTTCTTACATTACTAAGTTTTTACACATGTGATTTATCTTATGTTTTTACATATTTTTGTGATTTATCTTATGTTTTTACATATTTTTGTGATTTATCTTATGTTTTTACATATTTTTCTGCTTTATTTTATGTTTTGTATATATTTTTGTTCTCTATCTTAAAGTATTAAGTATTGATATGGTATGTATTTTTCTTTTATTAAAATCATCATTTACATATTATTTATATAGTTTTTATTGATAAATATGTTTTGATTTTTCTTATGGATATTTTTCATAAGAAGATAATTGTTTGGAAGTATTTTTAATGTTAGGACCAAAATGAAGAATGTGCCATCACATTTTTATGGTCATTAATAAATATGTTTTATCTTTGATTATATTTTCTTACTAATGTCATTGTAGGAGGGAGAAGTGTAATTCCATACAGAATTTAGAGTTCCATAAATATTAACAAAGTTCAAATGTTAAGTAGAATTTTTTAGAATTTTTTTTAAAGCTATATATATAAATCATAGAGTTTTTATTCAAAACTTTATCAAATAAGCATTAATTTATTTATTATTAGTCATTTCATTAGTTCTATGTAAAACAATTGTAATTATATGTTTAATTATAAACTAATTATAAGATTATAACAACTTATAAATTAATTATAAAATTCTTATAATTCTAATTATAAGATTTTAACAACTATTTTGATAATTACTTCGTAAAAAAGTTTTAATTATATTTTACATAAAACAATATTAACTTATTTATTATCACTTATATGAGTAGTAATTATATTTTAGATAAAACAATATTAGTTTAATTATTATGAGTATACTCTCTAATACATGCGGCCATAAACCATTCCCTGAAGTCTCCAACCCAATAAGCGGTAATTTTTTCTCATTCCTTATCATTGAACAATTGAAATTAGAATTTTAACATTTTTTTTATAAAAGTGATGAAAATGTTTATATATTAAACTCGATAAAGCATAAACAAGGCTTGGATAAAGCGTATACCTCATTACACAATGCAACATGCTCCCGTTCCCGTGGTTCACACATTGCACAAACATCTTCATATTTTTGTAAAGAATGCCACATTGTCTATATATTTTCTTCTTTAATGATATAATAACACACAGTTGGAAATGGTTATAAGAAATGGAGGGAAATGGTGATCTTTCAAACTAATTTTCTATTCGGAATGGGAGATCCCTATAGAACGAGGAGAACTTTCTATAGCTATTGCCACTAAATCAAACGAATTCATGTTGAACATGACATTTATATCGAATTTACTATAGAATTACGGTTTTTTTTTCTGGGTGATCAATCACGTAAAGGGTGACCAAGGGTTCTTAGGAATGTAGCATTGAAATCTGAACATAGTCAATAGATTTAAAAAGTAGAGTGATCGAATTTACTATAGAATTACGGTTTTTTTTCTGGGTGATCAATCACGTAAAGGGTGACCAAGGGTTCTTAGGAATGTAGCATTGAAATCTGAACATCGTCAATAGATTTAAAAAATAGAGTGACAGAGGTATAATAATGGTGATAAACTGCCCAAAGTTAGAACAACTCAAACAAGAACAACTCATAAGCCACCACAATCACGAGTAGTAGCAGCTTATGCGTCAAATCAAACCATAGCATATATTAGCATTCCCTGTTCAGTGGTTTTACAAGTTTGGATATGTTTAATTAATTACTTGATATACATTTGTGGAATCATATTTTTTTGTCAAAGATACATTTCTATAATGCATAGATAAATCCTAGATGTTTTTTAAAATACAAAAACATGTAGAAAAAATAGCACTTAAAATATCTTGAATTTCAAATTCCACCAATGCTAAACCCATAATCCTATACAATTATTTTCCCACATAACCAATGTATCTAATACAATATTGTCAATAATGATTCATGCTATACTACCATCCAATTTTAGTTCCTACTATACCTTCAATATTGTATCCTCTTTGGAGAAATTATTTTAAACATAACCAATGTGTCTAATACAATATTGTCAATAATGATTCATGCCATACTACCATCCAATTTTAGTTCTTACTATACCTTCAATATTGTATCCTCTTTCGAGAAATTATTTTAAATATTGAGAGCCTCCACGATATTAGAATGGGTTTACATAATTAATTTGCGTACAATTTTACTCAATAGATAAAACATCTGAAACCCATTGCAATAAAAATTTGAAATGTCATCAAAAGTGCTCATTTCCCACTTTAAACATTCCTTATTAACCATAACTGAGATACACCAATATACAAAATGATAGAACTAAGAATGATAACCACTACTTCAAATTGTTATAAGAGTTGTATTCAATCTTAAGCTCCACACATAAAGGCAAGTCATCAAAAAATAATTTATTTAATCTTCCCATTCTTTAAAAAGATTGTAGGTATATACTAATTTCTTTATATATCATAGTATAGTATAGCCTTTGTGTAATATCTCAAAACTCTTGTAAATTATTTTTAGTTTTCTTTGTGTAGGGTAAATTTCAATAGTAAATATTCACAGTATCTCAATTAGTATCATGAGGCATTGATGTTGCTCATAGAAGATAAAAAGGCTGTGACATTGTAAGAGGAAAGTAAAACAATTTTACATGGAAATTAAATGCCATGGGTTGAGCGCAACAAAATATTTAACCTTTAAAATTAGCCATACTCAAGTAGAGTATGGGGAATTGTTTAACAACCCAAGAAGTGGGAAAAGAGGAAGATAGAAGGTATGAGGTATGAACTCTTGTGAAAAATTATTTAGGAAAAGAAAAAGAAACCAGGCATATTGTTATGAGCACTCGAACGTATCGAGGTGTTAGGAATGACCAAGAATTTTTCCTTCACAAAATCAGTTAAGGGGTGGAAACTAAGAAAATCATTAGTTGGCCTATACTTGGGACGTTTGTGGACATATCCTAGTTGATTTCCAAGTCAGCAATGTTTTCTATAATGGATAAGTTATCTATCTCTTCCTACAAAGTTTGTGATGTAGGCACAACCTTGTAACATCCCCTTCAGGTAATCTGATGATCGAGAAGAGACATTAACCAAATTCGGTCTCTCAAATTTCACCGCCAATGCCATAATACAAATTTCAATGTATAAAATGTGTGTAGAAACCTAAAATAACCATACAAAGCATAATTGAACTCTATCTACACACATCTAGCATGCAAATACAAGCATAAACATGATATCCATTATATAAAACCATTTCAGATTCAAATGCATGCGAATATTTTTCTTTATCCAATGCAAATCCAAGAAACTGACTATGCCAAAGCGATTTTCCACCCAAGCATAGGCACGTTGTCTAGCATATGCACCTGCTGCTGGGAGGACACCCCCAAGATAGGATATGAGGCCACCAGGAAGAAGGAAACACCTATAGGATTCTCTCTCTCATTCCACAACCCATTCTGCTCTCTATGCTTATCCAAATTCTCATACAATATGGGTCTCACTCATCCCTCACATCCTTGGCTTCCACAATAACTACCCCACAAAACACCCTTCTTGGCTCAGGCATCCCCTTCACTGATCCACATTTCTCTTGGGAGATCCATCTTGCCATGTGCATCTAGTGTTGGTTGTGGAGCCTAATCTTCCAGTCTCATAGATGATATTGGCTCAGCCGTGCACCCCGGAGGATTGTACACTCATTTTGCATTTTTTGGGGTTCGGGGGAAACGCCGCCTGAGTCATGGGGGTGCGAGGGTGGAGCCTCCACGAATGGGGGTAGCGCCCCCAAGAAAAAATTTTGGGCTATTTTCGCCAGCTGTTTACGGGCCCATGGTTTTGGGTATCCCGTGGTATTTTCCCATTGTATTTTCCCTATAAAATAAAGACATTGTAATATGGATAGGGTTCAGGTATTAGGTTTTATGCATTGTAAAGATGTCTGAGATCATGAAGAGAGACTCTGAGACAGTGAAGAGGAAGTGCAGCGGTTGTGTTGCAGGTTGTATCCCTTCACTTTGTTGGATGGTATAATAATAAGGATTGGAAACTTTAGTGTGGACATTGCCCATGTTGGGTGAACCACGATACATCTGTGTCTCTCTTGTAATGTGTATGTGTGATTATATTTTCATTTCTGTTTATTGGTATTGCTCTGCGATCTTGTTTTTCTAACAATTGGTATCAGAGCCGAAGGTCTATTTGGCAGATAAACACGTAGGAAGCTAGGGTTTCTGGTTCGAGTGGGAGCAATGGCAGAAGAAGGAAAGTTTAAGGTCAAGAAGTTTAACAGCCAAAACTTCCAGTTATTGAAGATGCAAATGGAGGACTATCTATGCAGAAGGATCTGTTCCTACCGTTGGGAGGAAGAGCAAAGCGGCCGGCAGCTATGAAGGACGAAGAATGGGAGGTTCTTGACAGAAAGGCACTGAGAACAATACGGTTGTCCCTGGCTTCGTTGATGGCTTTCAATATCTAAAAAGAAACGACAATGAAGGGTTTAATGAGTGCACTGGGTAAGCTGTATGAAAAACCCTCGGCCTCCAACAAGGTATTTCTAATGAAGCATTTATTTAATATGAAGATGTCTGAAGGTGGATCTGTTACTGATCATTTAAATGAGTTTAATACGGTTACAAATCAACTAAGTTCTGTAAGTGTGAACTTTGATGATGAGGTTAGGGATCTTTTAATCTTGTGTTCATTGCCAGAAAGCTAGAATAGCTTGGTCATGGCTGTAAGTAACTCTATCTCTGGTTCAAACAGCTTGAAATTTGATGATGTTATTGGTGTTATTCTTAGCGAGGAAATGCGAAGAAAAAGTACAGGTGAGACATCAGGTAATGCGGTAACCATGGAGAGTAGGGGAATACAAAAGGAGAGAGGAAAGAGCCAAGGTAATCATGGCAAGTCTAAAACGGGCATATCCAATTCCAGAATGAGAAAAATAGAGTGCTAGAACTGTGGAAAGAAAGGACATCTGAAGAAAGACTACAGATCTCTAAAGAAGAAAGGAGATGCATAGCAGGAAACTACCTAGGAAGCAAATGTAGCAGGTGATGTGTTACAAGATGCTTTGATACTTTCATTAGATAATACTAGTGATTATTGGGTACTAGATTCAGGGGCTTCATGTCATGCTACACCCCATAGGAAATATTTTCATGATTATGTTCTAGGCGATTTTGGACATGTTTTATTGGGTGATGATGAGCCATGTAAAATTGTTGGAATGGGTAAGTTATAGATAAAATTTAAGAATGGAATTGATTGGATGTTGAAAGATGTTAGGAATATTCTTGCTATGAAAAGAAATTTGATCTCAACAGGGTAGTTGGGAGATGGTGGCTGTCTATCTACATTTGGAGAAGAGTGGTGGAAGATCACTAAAGGATCAATGGTGATAGAAAAATGAGACAGGGTAGGTATGTTGTATTTATGTCCTCATAATACTGACCATTCTATCTCTTTAGCTTCCACATGAACAAATACAACATTGTGGCATCATAGGCTTGGCCACATGAGTGAGAAGGGGATGAAGATTCTCCACTCAAGGAAGTTGCTGCCAGATTTGAAGCAAGTAAGTTTGGAATTCTGTGAGAACTGTGTTTATGGAAAACATAAGAGTCTCATATTTCTCAGGGTTGGGAAACATAAGAAGAATGAAAAGTTAGAGCTTGTGCATACAGATGTATGGGGATCGGCTCAGGTACAATCTCTTGGTGGCTCTCATTATTATGTTACATTTATTGATGATGCAACTAGGAAAACTCGGGTTTATTGCATTCTACAGAAATCTGATGTGTTTGCTACTTTTAAGAAGTGGAAAGCTTTGGTTGAGAATGAGATAGGAAAAAGGTTTAAGTGTCTCTGATATGACAATGGAGGTGAGTACTACGGCAAAGAGTTTGATAATTACTATTCATACCATGGGATTCATAGAGAGAAGACAATCCCAATAACACCACAAGAAAATGGTGTGTCAGAAAGGATGAATAGAATGATCATGGAGCGTGCTAGGTGTATGAGATTGCATGCAGGGTTGCCCTTACATTTTTGGGCAAGTGCTGTAAATACTACTGTTTATTTAATAAACAGAGGGCCTTCAAGTGCTTTGGATGGTGGTATTCCAGAGGAGGCATGGACAGGTAAAAAGGTAAACTACTCATTTCTGAGAACATGTGGTTGTGAATCATTTGTCCATATTGATAAGAAAATAGAACAAAGCTTGAAGCTAAATCCAAGAAATGTAGCTTTATTGGATATGGGGTTGATGATTTTGGTTATCATTTATGGGATTATGGAAATCACAAAATCATTAGAAGTAGAGATGTCATATTCAATGAAAAGGTCATGTATAAAGATCAGTTGCAGGGAAAGAAACAATAAAAGGAAAACACAAAGTACACAGTACTTGATGAAATTGAAGAAAATGAAGTTCCAAAGGTTCTAGAAAATCAAGAACAGCAGCAAGTACCTGAAACTCCTGCAAGTGTAAGAAGATCTACCAGGTTAAGTAGAATCCTTGAACGATACTCTCCTTTGATGTATTATTTATTGATGACTGATGCTGGTGAACTAGAATGTTATGAAGACGTAATGCAGGTAGAAACTTGGAAGAAGTGGGAGCAAGGCATGAATGAGGAGATGGACTCATTGGTAGGAAACTAGACTTGGGATTTGGTTTAGTTTCATGCTGGTAAAAGAGCATTGTAGAACAAATGGATTTACAGGTTGAAGGAAGAAGAAGGAGGTAAGAAGTGGTATAAGGCCCGACTTGTTGTAAAGGTGTTTGCACAGAAGAAACGTATAGATTTTGATGAAATATTTTCTCCTGTTGTTAAGATGACTTCAATTAGGACTATCTTAAGTCTAGTGGCAATAGAAGATTTGCATCTTGAAAAGTTAGATGTAAAAGCAGCCTTTCTCCATGGGGATTTGGAGGAAGAGATATATATGCAGCAACCATAAGGGTATGAGGTCAAAGGTAAGGAGAACTTGGTATGCAGGTTGAAAAAGAGCTTGTATGGCTTGATGCAAGCTCCAAGGCAGTGGTATTTAAAATTTGACAGGTTTATGACAGAACAAGGTTATGAAGTTATATTATCTTATTATTGGGTCTAACATGCAGGATATAAATTTACTCAAAAGGAAGTTAGCTAATTCATTTGCGATGAAGGATTTGGGTGCTGCAAAGCAAATCCTTGGTATGAGAATAACAAGAGACAGGAAAAATCGCAAATTGACATTGTCTCATGGTGAGTACATACAAAAGGTGTTGGAGAGGTTCAGAATGCAGAATGCAAAACCAGTTAGTACACCTTTGGCCATCCATTTCAGTCTAAGTAAGGAAATGTATCCCAAGACACAGGAAGAGATAGATTACATGTGTAAGATTCCCTATCAATCAGCAGTTGGCAGATTGATGTATGCCATGGTGTGTACAAGACCTGATATTGCACATGTAGTGGGAGTTGTGAGCAGATATATGAACAATCCAAGTAAAGAGCATTGGAAGGCAGTACAGTGGATTCTTAGGTATTTGAAAGGTACTACCACTCAGGAATTATATTTTGGAGGTTCAGACACTGTTCTACAGGGATATGTTGATGCAGATATGACAACTGACAAGGATAGCAGAAGGAGCACCACAGGGTATGTGTTTACTCTAGGTGGAACAATAGTAAGCTGGATTTTGAAACTGCAGAAGGTTGTTGCACTTTCAACAACGGAAGTAGAGTATGTTGATATTACAGAGGCTAGTAAAGAGATGATTTGGTTGCATAGGTTTATGGAGGAAGTGGGTAAGAAGCAGAAGGATAACAGATTGTATAGTGACATCCATAGTGCCATTCATCTTGCAAAGAAATCAACATTCCATTCCAGGACTAAACATATACAACTCAAGTACCATTTCATATGCTCTGTTCTGGAAGATGAACTATTGAAGCTGGAAAAGATACATACTAGCCAGAATCCTACAGACATGTTCAGAAAGGTAGTGACCAGAGAGAAAATGAGTTTGTCACCTACCCAATTTTTTAGAATAATTATTTTCTACTATTATCCTTTTTGCAAAAATACTTTGTTTTAAATTATAATTACAAGTTTGTAATTATGACCAAGTAAGTCAAAAATGAATGTAATGACTTATTATTATTATTTAATAAATAAAAATGGGAGACAAACACTCAAGAAAGCTGTTACAAGAGTGTCCACTGGCCCACTAGGAGGAATGGAAGCTGCTGGAAGTGGGAAAGATGGCATCATTTGCACTCTACCATTAGTTGTTGGTATGGAACAACCCCCCCTAATTTTGTGGCACTTCCCCCTTTAGGTGGAGGGAGATGAGCAGGTAGCTCACTAATGACCAATTAATTACGAAAGACCTAAGCATCCTATAAAGGGAAATTCGAATTGAGCAGGAAGCTCTTACAATGTTTTCTGCAGAAACATTCCTCATGCTCATCAAATGATGGCTGAGAGATTAGAATAGCGGAGGTTGTGGAGAGTGCAAGTATAAGTCTGCAAATGTTATGAGAAGGACAGACCAGAGGTGCTGGTGCTGATCCCATTGATTACTAAGCCTGTAAGGCTAGATATATATATTTTCTTGCTGTTGCAAGTAGAAGTCCTAAGCTGTAGAACCTTCTTCCTCCTAGTGGATCAGTGGATAGGCTCGGGGGTCCTAAGGCAGACATCTTGGCTGCTTGGGAGCAGGTTGGGTGGAACAGGTTTCTTGAGTAATTTGTTCCTCCCATCACACTCAGGTTATATTATTTTGTGTTTTATTTTTCAATCATATGAATGCTCTCAGAAATTGCTTAGTATTGTTATTTAATAATCAATAGTAGAAAACGTCAGATCCTAATTAATTTAGATTTGCTGAACTGATAAAATGACTCCTCTGCATTTTCCCCTATGCGTGGAGTTGCCTCGTACTCCAGTACAGAGAGGTAGAATTAAATCTGCACAGTTAAAAGTGAAACCTAGCATGCATCTAAATAACTAAACCAAATACCACCCATGCACAAACCTATGTTTATCATGCATCTTATATTTTAGCAGCTCTAGATTAGATCCTTGCATGCAATGTTTTTACTGTTCAAATATGTATGCTGAACTACCTACCAGAAACTAGTCATAGTAATAGGTTCTTTTCTTATTTCTGAAGGTGAACATTGTGTTAACAACTAAGGTTACTAATCTTTAATAATTTCTTCAAAGAAAATAACTCGATGCATTCTGTTTAACCATATTCCCACTCTACTATTTTCTTGTGGTTTTTAGAATCTGATCGACCTTATAGAAAATATTGTCTTCACTATATTATCTTGTATAGAAAGAAGTCCAAAATTGGACGAATACAAGAACATATAGAATAGAAAAACTATTATATTCAGAAGCATTCAAATTAACTGACGAATGCACTGTCATTTTCTCTTTTTCTGGATTATCAATTGCATGTGATAGAATTTACATCACAAAATACCAAGTTATTAAAAGCAAGGACAAACATAGAATTATTGAATTGACAAATTAAATTACAGTATCTCTACACCCAAACTGGGGTTAACATGTTCTCATTACATTATTATTTATAAACATTTGACAGCTACAAAATCAAGTGTTTTCATTACCATAGACAATCTAACTGTAGAATCAAGAGTTAATATTCTTGTTCCTTTAAAACATCATTATAGACAAGCAGATTTCATTCACATCGACAGGCTAGGGTTTAGCATTATCATAGTTGTATTCAAACAAAACCAATGCCCTTTCATTATCGGCTTATAGCCACTGTTTTATTAAAACAACTTAGACATTTCCTTCATTCCTTGGATCATAGTTCAAGAATGAGGAGATCGAAACACCATACGTAGACATGAAAACCCTGAATATCTTAAACAGGCTTTTAGATACAGATACAAAAACGAGAAGTTCAAATCACCAAACATAGCCATTAAACATTAGATAACTATCATTTCCATTTAAATTAGCAGTGGTTGGACCCTACGGTTGCCACATTCTTTTTCCGAAGGTTCCATTCGAAATCCCATGCTATTTACACACACTACTAATGCCGAAGCAAAATTGCAGTCAATGTATCTCCTTTTTTTTCATGAACCCAGAAGTACCAAAACGATAGACATAAAACATAAAGCTGTAAGACTCTTGCAAACACGAGGGTTCAACCCTACCAAACTCGTCGAGCCCAAGAATGGCCGACCATATATTTTAAAACATTTACATCACCTACTCTATCAACAAAACTTAAAACTGTAAGTTTCCAATTGCTGCAAGCGAGACAAAAGCCACTGCCGCGAAGGCATGCTACCAACGCTTGCTCATCAAGTCCGATTCCAGGAGAGCCACTAAGGAGGGATCGCTTTAGTTCTTTTCCCCATCAACTGTTCCAGCACCCTGTTGCTCGCCGAGGGTTACCTGCCAACAACCATACACTAAGTTAAGTATCGAATCATGAGGTAGTAATGCATGTAACAAAAGATAATTTGAAAACCCTTGCAGCGTTATGATACCTGAGTCGTGACAGAGATTTGACGAAGCCAGCATCCATCCACTGTGAAGGATAAGCAGTCAGTTCGAAGGCCACGATGAGGGATACCTCCCGAAAAACTCACAACTTCTTCAAGAACCCTAGACTTGCAAGTTACTGCAACGCCACAACAGAAGCACTCATCCCACCTGTATATTGCTACACAAATCGTTTCCAGACTTGGCTTCCACGGTTAACAATTACTCATAGACCAAAGGTTGCTACCGGTCTCAGGATCGAGCGCGAGGGAGGCTAGAAAAACATTGAAACCCTAAGTGCCTCTCGGCTGGTTGGCCTCACCTCCCAAACCCTACCACCGAACAATGACTAAGAACGTTACAAGAATCCAAAAGTTATGCTAGGGTTCAACTCATGCCAATACACAACAATCAATGCCAGAGACCCACTTTCATTAAGCCACGTTGGAGGGTGGAAAGAGTAGCATTAAATTGCTCATCTACCTCCCAAGCCATGAGGTGGCCATTTCTATTGACAGCAGGGCAAGAGGCCGTTACAACTCAGTTGCCAAACCTCATCAGTCGCCGAATCATCCATCACATTTTACACGTAACAATATCATTAACCCGGTGGCCAGACAATGTAATTGCAAAACCCAATCATTTAATACACCCTCGATTCGTACGCAGGCTTTTGCATGACCATCATTCCACCTGCCAATCCATACGAATCATCGTTAATGGCATCAACATATAAATATGATCAATGTATAACGATTACCAATAGCATATAATGAAGGTCTCATATGATTCCATATCATCAATTTTGAAACACACTCATAGCACATGAATATCCACCAAGGTCGTGAGCAATCATAGAGCTCTTAAAGCTTGTTCACACCATAAGTTATATCAACACACCGTTAAGGTATGGTTGCCACCCAAGGACCCATTGCATTCATTGCATGGTAGGGTATTAATGCTTAAAGCATCACCATTTTAATCGCCCGTGTAATAGAGACAAGAATCACCTTATCACTCATTCCATAGTATGTTTAGGACCATGTGCCCTTGTCCTAAACTTGTCACCATCAAAATTTATAAAATAATTACTTAACAGCCGCAAGTCATTTATGGAATGACCATACGTAAAGTCGTCAACACTTAACGGAAACATTCATAACAAACATGCCTTGATATAGACATTATCTGCAGTCTTTGAGATAGAAAGGTTCATCTTACAGAATTGGAAGGAGACCATACCTGTAACATTGGAATTCATACGCAGTTTTTATTGATAACATGGTTAACCCTCTGAGTTATTATCTCTATCTCTTACCTGTGAATATGCGCATGGATGACGAGTACAATGCTTTAGCTAAATAGCTAAGTAAGCCTCGGGGCACCTCATGGGACCCCTTGCATCATCATCCAGAAAAATTAAACTATCAGCACCTCTCGAGAATAATAATGTTTTCTTAACGCATCTGAATTTTCAATCATTCCAGCATTTAAATAAGAACATAATCATTAATTGGATTTCATGACACCATCAGAAGACAAAAAGACACAACCATTAAATTGTTCCTACCAAGCGACACATTTAGTGATTGCTGCTTATTCAATATTATCATTTCCGCTTTTTACAATATTAGCTTTTTATGGCGATTTAAAATTTTTTAAATTTTTATGAAAATATCGGGATGTTATATTGAATATTGTAACTTCCAAGAATATTATATTTGTATATTATTATTTCGGAGATGTTTCATCCCTCCGAGGTGACTCTATCATGTATCCGGAGATGTTTATTCCTCCGATGGTTTGTGGTAACTAGGGTTATTACATCCACCATGTGGGGGTCGGCCCTGGGTTTATATTTTAGGGGTTATTAGACATCTTCAGGAGAGGTCGGCCCGATTAGGTATTTTTGGTCAATCGGGAACTAGTATAAATAGAGGAGGAGAGCTCCTCATTTGACACACTTCCACAACTCAGAAAGTAGCACACTTGTGTCTGGGAGGTCTGCATGTGAGGTAGAGAAGAAGGAAAAGTCTTGCAGCACATCTTGTATTTTGGTTGATCATCTTATTGAGGAAAGATTTGTTGGGTTTTCTACCCCATGAGGGTTTCCCAGGGTAAATTCTGTGTCTATCTTGTGATTATGTTTCTTTTAGTGATCTTGCTAGTTTATTTGGTTTAAAATTAACATGGTATCAGAGCTAGCCTGAATAGAACATATTTCACAAGGTGAAATCATATTTCTCTCTCTCTCCCAAAATTAGGGTTTATTCAAAAGTTAGTATTTTTGGATTCTGGTTGCATGGATGAATAGCCCTTCTAAAGATCTATCTTTTGAGCCTTGGATCGAGGTTTTGGGTTGGGTAGAACTCCGGGAAAGTCAAACCCTAGTTTTACCAAAAGTGCGATAAACCAGAAATTCTGTTGCAGATCCGGAAAACTGAAAAGTTAAAGTTTTCGGGTAAGTACTACTCTATCTCTTATCTCTTGGACTCCCCCAAGAGAATATGGCTCCAAACACTAATCTTGAAGACAAGCTAGAAGGTATAGAGAATTTCCACGCATGGAAATACAGAATTGGTCTCATTCTTGAAGAAAATGATCTTGCTCATTATATCAAGGATTAAGTTGCAGAACCTGAAGGAGATGAAGCCAAAGAGAAGCATAGGAAGGATTTGATTAGGGAAAAGAGAATCATATCTGATTCTATTAAAGACCACTTGATTACCCAAGTGGCTTCCAAGAAGACTCCAAAGGAAATGTATGATTCCCTAGGAAGAATGAATGAAGGAAAGAACATCAATAGGAAGATGAGCCTAACAACTTAGTTGAAGAGTACGAAGATGCACAAAGGAGAATCCATTCAAGACTACTTCTCAAGGGTCTCCCAAATCAAGGAGCAACTAGATGCAATTGGTGATACTCTTGATGAAGATGAACTTGTAATGACAGCTCTAAATGGTCTCACTAGACCTTGGGAGTCATTTATACAAACTATGTTTGCCAGAAAAGAAAGTATGAAGTTTGATGTAGTTTGGGAGGATTGTGTACAAGAAGAGGCTAGGGTTGCAAACAAAGAAGCCTTGCTCAAAGAAGATGACCAAGCCTTGGCCACCCACACCAAGAGAAGAAGGAATCAATCCTACTCCAAAAGGAATAGTCACAAGGAGTCTCATTCTCCACTTAGATTTCAAAAGAAAAGAGGATCTAATCAAAGAAGAGATTACTCCCCATTCTAATGTTTTGCTTGTCACAAAATAGGACACATTGCTAGAGATTGTCCCCTAAAGAAGAAAAAGGGCTCTCATTACAAAAGACATCAAGCACATCTTGCAGAAGATGATAGTGAAGAAGAAGTGGAAGAGGAAGAAAGGCCTCACAATAAAAGACCTAGAAGAGAAGAAGAAGAAGAAAGGACCCTCTTCAAGAGAAGATCTAGGAGAAATGAAGAAGAAGATGCAGAAGAATATGTTCTATTCTCCGCACTATCCGGATCGATAACTCCTGGAGAAGATACATGGCTTATTGATAGTGGTGCTTCAAAACACATGACAGGTCAGAAAAAGACTCTCTCAAGTCTTGAAGGAAAGACCTCTCCACAAAAGGTATCTCTAGGAGATAACTATCAATATCCCATCAAAGGAATTGGTGAAGCAAGCTACAAGCTTGATTTTGGTACCTCCATGAAAATGAAAGAAATATTGTATGTACCAGGATTGAAGAAGAACTTGTTATCTATCCCAGCATTGGATAAGAAAGGCTATAGGGTTGCATTCATTGATGGACAAGTATTAATGTGGTCCAAAGGAAAATCTATCAAGGATGCAATTATCATTGGTGAAGAAGAAGGAGGTTTGTGCAAGCTTAAGGGCCATCTAGAAGCTGCACTTGTACATGAAACCATTAGCCCAAGTGAGCTATGGCATAGGAGACTTGCTCACATTAACTACAAGGCACTACCTTATGTAAGCAAGGTAGTTATAGGTTTGCAAGATTTAAAAATTGATCATGATGGCACATGCAAGGGATGTGCAAAAGGGAAGAATATCAAGAACCCCTTTCTTAGGAGTGAAACAAAGACTAAAAGTACCTTGGAGTTAATACACTTTGATGTATGTGGAACAATGCCTTCCACATATTTGAGTGGATATGAATACTATGTTACATTCATTGATGACTATTCAAGGAAAACTTGGATATTCTTTCTAAAAGGTAAGAATGAAGTCTTTGGAAAATTCAAGGAGTTCAAGGCCTTCATAGAAAATCTCTCAGAAAAGAAAATCAAGATTCTCAGAACAGATAATGGTGGAGAATATACTTCAAAGGAATTTGAAGACTTTTGTAGAGAAGCTGGAATCAAGAGGGAACTAACCACTCCCTACAATCCCCAACAAAATGGGGTTGCTGAGAGAAAGAATAGAACTATCATGGAAGCTCTAAAGACTATGATACATGATCAAGATCTTCCCATGTATCTATGGGTTGAAGCAGCCATGACAGCTGTCTATGTACAAAATAGACTTTCTCATAGTGCTCTTGAATTTAAGACTCCAGAAGAAGTGTTCACAGGAAAGAAGCCTGAGGTAAGTCATCTCAAAATATTTCGAAAAGATAACCAAGTTGGGTCGCTCTGGTAAGAAATGAATATTTGTTGGATATTGTGAAACATCCAAAGCTTTCAGAATTTACATACCTGGTTTTCATCATATGGAGATAAGTAGAGATGTAACATTTGATGAAGAAGCAGCTATCAAGAAATCTAGAAAGTGTCAACTTGAAGAAGTCTATGAAGAAGATACACCTCCTAGAGTCACAAAAGTTGTTCCCATCCCTGAAGATGATACACCAGAAGACCATGATATGATAGAACCTCAAGAACCCCCCATTACAAATCTATATAGAAAAAGAAAACTAGCATGGGCTAGAGACATTATTCAAGGAGCTGAAAAATATGGAGCTCCTGAAGGTTCCACTAGAGAAAGGAAGAAACCCAAGTTAGTATCCAACTATGTGGCCTTAATGTGTGATCTTGTGGATCATCAGCCCACCAGCTATGAGGAGGCAACTCAGAAGAAAGAGTGGGTATAAGCTATGATAGAAGAGTACCAGTCAATAATGAAGAATGATGTTTGGGATATAGTTCCCAAACCAAAGGATATAAGTGTGGTTTCTTCCAAATGGATATTCAAGATAAAACATGCTGCATATGGTAGCATTGAAAAATATAAGGGAAGATTTGTAGCCAGAGGATTCTCTCAAAAGGAGGGAATAGACTATGAAGAAACATTTGCACCAGTGGCTAGGTACATATCAACTAGAACTATCATGGCACTTGCATCTATGATGAAGTGGAAATTACACCAGATGGATGTTAAAACAGCCTTCCTGAATGGTGTCATTGAAGAAGAAGTGTACATAGAACAACCTCAAGGATTTGAGGTTAAAGATAAAAGAACACATGTATGCAAGCTGAAAAAGGCTTTGTATGGATTGAAGCAAGCTCCCAAAGCTTGGTACGGAAGGATTGACAGTTTCTTAACAAGCATGGGCTTTACCAAGAGTAATGCTGATCCAAATATTTATCTCAAAGTTATGGATGATGAACCTGTTATATTACTATTGTATGTATATGATCTATTTCTAACAGGAAATGAGAATCAAATTATCGAATGCAAGAAGAAGCTTTCTTCAGAATTTGAGATGAAGGATCTCGGATTAATGCACTAATTCTTAGGTCTAGAAGTATGGCAAGAACCAAAAGGAATCTTTCTAAATGAAGGTAAGTCTGCTGTGGAGATTTTGAAAAGATTTGATATGTTGGAGTGTAAGGCCATGGCCACTCCCATTGACTCCAACTTGAAGCTATTAGTTAATGACTCATTTGAATTAGTGGATATAACTCTATATAGACAAATCATTGGGTCATTGATGTATTTAACAAATACCAGACCAGATATATGCTTTGATGTAAATACCCTGAGTCAATATATAGTAGAACCAAGGAAGGTTGACCTAATAGCTGCAAAGCATGTAATGAGGTATCTAAAAGGTACATTAGATTTTGGTATTTACTACCTTAGAAATCATGAACTCAGATTACATGGTTACTCAGATTCCGATTGGGCAGGAAGTGTTTCAGACAGGAAGAGTACATCAGGTGGATGTTATGGACTTGGATTTGCCATGATCTTTTGGTTCAGCAAGAAACAATCCAGTGTCGCTCTCAGTACCGCGGAAGCAGAATATATAGCTGCCTACTCTGCCAGTTGTGAAACAATATGGCTTCGGAAACTATTATCTGGAGTGTTTGACTTAGAATTGGATCCCACTGTGATCATGCGTGACAATCAAAGCTGTATCAAGATGATTGAAAATCCAATGTTCCATGATAAGTCAAAACACATAGAGATCCAATATTTCTACATACGAGATATGGTGCAAAGAGGAGCTATTAAGCTCGAGTATGTGAGCACTGAAGAACAAATTGCTGATATATTGACCAAACCTCTGTCTCGGGTGAAATTTGAATACTTTTGAGACAAGCTTGGTGTGGTTCAAAAGGACCCTCCTCGAAAGGGGGAGTAGTGTAGTCATTGATGATGAGATTGCCTCATCGGCAGCAAGGTCGATGATGTGGATACCTGTTTACTACACTTGGATACTTAGATTATTTAGATTTAGGACTCTTAGAATACTTATTTTTACTGGTTTTTATTTTGATGATATATGTATTGGTGAGGATACATGCTTTTGATGATATATGTATTGGTGAGGATACATGCCTTTGATGATAGATGTATTGATGAGGATACATATTTTATTGATCTATTAATGAGGATACATGTTTTGTTGATGTATTGATGAGGATACATGTTTATATCTATATTGATAAGGATACATGTGGGGATTGTATCGTCGCCGGACTTCGGTCCCTTGAATTGATCCGTAGACATATGGTCTCTGAGAATGAAGTCTTTAGTGGATAGGTGGGGATTGTATCGTCCTAGGACTTTGGTCCCTTGAATTGATCCGTAGACGTATGGTCTCCGAGAATGAAGTCCTTAGTCGACAAGTGGGGATTGTATCGTTCCTGGACTTCGGTCCCTGAATTGATCCGTAGACGTATGGTATCCGAGAAGTGGTCCCTAGCGGATGAGAGGGGATTGTATCATCCTCAGACTTCAGTCCCTGAATTGATCCGTAGATGTATGGTCTGAGAGAAATGGTCCTTCGTGGATGAGAGGGGATTGTATCCTCCCCGGACTTCGGTCTCTGAATTGATCCGTAGATGTATGGTCTCCGAGAAGTGGCCCCTAGTGGATGAGAGGGGATTGTATCATCCCCAGACTTCAGTCCCTGAATTGATCCGTAGATGTATGGTCTCCGAGAAGTGGTCCCTAGTGGACGAGAGGGGATTGTATCGTCCCCGGCCTTTGGTCCCTGAATTGATCCGTAGACATACGTCTCCGAGAAAGTGGTCCTTAGATTTTGTCTAAGTTGACGAGTGGATTGTATCGTCCCTAGACATGTTATGGTGTCTTAAATGGACCATGTTTTGCATGGTATGTGATGATCGTGTGATGATGATGCTGATGATCGTGTGATGACGATGCTGATGATCGTGATGATCATGTTATGATAATGTTGATGATCGTATGACAATGATGATGTTGATGTTCCAGTAACTGGTTAAGTTACTGATTATGATGTATTAAAGAAAGCTTTCGATGATATACAGATGTATCATGTGTTATGTAGTCAATGACTCCTTGCTCCTGCAGATGTTGTTATAATATCCTTATCGTTAAGTGGGAGTGTTGAATATTGTAACTTCTAAGAATATTATATTTGTATATTATTATTCCAGCGATGTTTCATCCCTCCAAGGTGACTCTATCATGTATCCGGAGATGTTTATTCCTCCGATGGTTTGTGGTAACTAGGGTTATTAGACCCACCATGTGGGGGTTGGCCCTGGGTTTATATTTTAGGGGTTATTAGACTTCTCCAGGAGAGGTCGGCCCCATTAGGGATTTTTGGTCAGTCGGGAACTAGTATAAATAGAGGAGCAGAGCTCCTCATTTGACACAATTCCTCAACTCAGAAAGTAGCGCACTTGTGTCTGGGAGGTCTACATGTGAGGTAGAGAAGAAGAACAAGTCTTGGAGCACATCTTGTATTTTGGTTGATCATCTTATTGAGGAAAGCTTTGTTGGGTTTTCTACCCCATGAGGGTTTCCCAGGGTAAATTCTGTGTCTATCTTGTGATTATGTTTCTTTCAGTGCTCTTGATAGTTTATTTGGTTTAAACTTAACATGTTACATGTGGTATCAAAGCTCATGTTCTAACTCTAGGCCTAAAGACGGTCCAAGAAACACGCAAAAAAAAATAAAAATAAAAAATAACAGAAAATTTTCTTTGATTTACAGATATGGAAGGATCAGCTGAACACATAAGGGGCAGATTTCCACCAAACAACACAAGTATGGAACAACAATTCCAGGGCAATCGGGGTAATGATTCGTCAGAATTATTCCGTGCTTTTCATGAATTAAAAGCAGATATCTAGTCAGTAAAACAAGACAATGAAAGAATCCCGAGGACACAGGAGGAGTTGAAGCAAGCACTGTTTGACCAATATCCAAAATATGAACAGAACCTGGAACATACTTCTGAAACTAAGGAGCTATCCTAGGAAGGCAAGAACAAACAAACAGAAACAACTGAAGAAAACAACAACTCAATGTCATCAAGATCTTCCAAACATCCACGTAAAAAGAAGCATAACTACTCTAGTGACAATAGTGAATGAGACTGTAATCCAAAAAGAAAAATGAATAAACATTACGAACATATATCTGGTGAATTCAAGAAAATCGAACCCCCAAATTTCAATGGCGAGACAGAAAAAGGAGAGACAGCGGAAGCATGGTTGTCCGACATGAAAAAGTATTTTCAGATCTACGACTACTCGGAGTCTTTAAAGGTGAAGATGGAAATTTATAATTTGACCAAGAAGGAAGATATTTGGTGGCAAGACCTTAAAAGGGTAAAAGGTATAAAAGACCGAGATGTGAGTTGGAGTACTTTTAAAAGACACTTCAAGAAGAAATTCTTATCTGAACAGTATTATGAAGAAAAATCCAAAGAATTTTATGATCTGAAACTGGGAACGATGAATACGAAAGAATTGAACAACAAATTTTTAAGTCTGCTAATATATGTGCCATATATGGTGGAAGAAAAACCGAAGGTCCAGAGGTACCTAAGTTTTCTACCTTTCCACATCAAGGACATGATAGAGTACTATAACCCTAAGACCCTCGAGGAAGCCATGATGAAAGCCACTTTTTCCTTTGACCAGAATAAGAAAAGAGAAGGGGTACCTAGCTGGAAAAACCCAATACCCAGTAACTTTGAATAGAAAAAGAAGAATTTTATATATGGTGGCAATTCTAGTTTTCAGAAGAGAAATTTTTAGAATCAAAAATTTCAGCAGAACATAAATAATCAGCAGCAGAAATTTACAGCACCCAGAAATGTCCCCAATGTTGCCAGGACCAATGAACAAAAGCCACCTATAAAAGGATTTGAGTGCCAAGGGCCCCATTATGCCTCAGACTGTCCCCTCAAGAAACGGGCGGCCAACCATATTCACTCCATACAGTCTGAAGCTACTATAGGATATGTGGCAAGAGAAGTACCCAGAATTAGTGCAGCATTAGAAAACCACCCAATTTCTATTTTAATTGACCCCGGTTCCAGTCTAAGTTATATATCACCAGTTGTTGTAGAAAGACTTGATTTGAAAATAGAGAAATTCGATAAATTCTGGTTAGTTAGATTAGCGACAAGAACAAAAAGGAAGGTTTCTGATTTTGTGGAAAATTGTGCTTTATCTATGAATCAACTAGCAACGCTGGTTAAGCTAAATCTTCTGCCATTAGGGTCATATGACATCCTAATTGGTATGGATTGGTTAGAATCCCATCGGGTCATTCTGAATTGTTATGAAAAAAGCTTCATTTTCCTGGATAATGAAGGAAAGACAGAAGAGGTAAAAGGCATCCCTAGAAAAACATCCGTTCGACAGATTTAAGCCATGCAAGTAAAAATGGCAATCAGAAAAGGGTGTCAGATGTTTGTTGTGAATGCGGTGCATGATGAGATAAGTACTAAGGAGGACAAGCTGAAAATGGAAGACATACCTGTCTTGCAGGATTTCCAAGATATTTTTCCTGAAGAGATCCCAGATTTACCTCCCAAAAGGGACCTGGATTTTACTATTGAATTAATACCTGGTGCTGTACCAAGTTCTAAATCTCCATACTGGATGAATATACTGGAGCTGAATGAGTTAAAATCTCAGCTGAAGGAGCTAATCGATAAAAATTATATAAGGCCCAGCGTGTCCCCTTGGGGAGCACCAGTCATTTTTGTTAAGCAGAAGGATGGTACCCTAAGACTTTGTATAAATTATCGTCAACTGAATAAAATGACGATCAAGAATAGGTACCCACTGCCCCGCATTGACGATCTTTTCAATTTACGATCAGGATATCATCAGGTTCGAGTGAAGGATGAAGACATTTTCAATACAGCCTTTAGAACTCGTTATGGACACTATGAGTTCTTTGTCATGTCGTTTGTATTAACTAATGCACCTGCTGTATTTATGTGCTTAATGAACAAAATTCTGCACAAGTACTTAGATAAGTTTGCAGTTGTGTTTATCAATGTCATTTTGTTATATTCTAAGAACAAGGAAGAGCATGATGAACATCTACGTATCATTCTGCAAGCTCTGAGGGAGCACCAATTGTATGCAAAATTCAGCAAATGTGATTTTTACAAAGACAAGATTCAGTACTTGAGACACATAATCTCTGAGGAAGGGATTTTAGTTGACCCCGCCAAGATAAAGGCCATTAATGAATGGCCGGTTCCTAAAGATGCGATAGATGTGCGATCGTTTATGGGAATCACTGGTTATTATAGAAAATTCATTGAAGGGTTTTCCAGGATCGCAAACCCCATAACGTCGCTGCAGAAAAAGGGAAAGAAGTTTGTCTGGGACCAAAAGTGTGCGGACAGTTTTGCAAAGTTAAAAGAATTATTGACTTCAGCACCTATTTTGAGGATTCAGATCCTAATAAAGATTTTTTAGTATGCAAAGATGCGTGCAATGATGGACTGGGAGGAGTCCTAATGCAGGGGGGACATGCTGTAGCATACGAATCAAGAAAACTGGAAATACACGAGAAGAACTATTCCACCTACGACATAGAATTGCTAGCAGTGATTCATGCCTTAAAAATGTAGCATCACCACCTTATCGGTAGAAAATTTACCTTGATGATAGATAATATGGGGCTGAAATATTTGTTAGATCAAACAAATTTGAATGCCAGGCAAGCCAGATGGCTAACTTTTCTGAGTGAGTATGATTTTGAAATTCAGCACATTAAGGGGAAGGAGAATAAAGTGGCCGACGCATTAAGTCATAATGCAAGGATACATTTTGTTTCAGCCATCAGCACATATGCAATAGATTTGGAGGAACAGATTTTTGAAGGAATTAAGGAGGATGAGGAATACAGAAAATTACAGGAAAGGACAGCAGAAAACAACTCTGAAAATTCTGTAACAGATTTCAGTTTGAAGGAAAATGGCTTACTGCTGTTCAAAAATAGATTGTACATACCAAACATACCAGCAGTAAAGATTCTGATTTTGGATGAGATGCACAAAAGCCACTATTCTTGCCACCCAGGTTACCAGAAACTGATCACAATGCTAAGGAAGGAGTACTACTGGCCCAGGATGAAGGACGAAGTAGCGGAGTATATAGCTAAGTGTTTTGACTGTCAAAGAGTGAAGGTGGAACATCAGCATCCTACTGGATTGCTGCAGCCTTTGCCGATACCCGGCTAGAAATGGGAAGTGATAAGTATAGATTTCATCACTGGGTTACCAAAGAATAAAAAATAGCACGACTCCATCATGGTGGTTGTAGACAAACATAGCAAGGAAGCCCATTTTATCCCTGTCAAAACTACCCATAAAGCCCTTAATATCGCAAAAAATTTTATGAAGTAGGTTTTCCAACTACATGGCATACCCAAGGTAATAGTTTCAGACCGAGATTCGAAGTTCACAGGCAATTTTTGGAGGTCTTTGTTCAAGGGGTTAAACACCACCTTAAATTTCAGCACTGCGTTCCATCCGCAAACAGACGGACAGACTGAAAGAGTGAACCAGATATTGGAAGATATGCTCAGAATGTATGTTAAGGATCAACATGGTAAGTTGGAAGACTACTTTCATTTAGAAGAGTTTGCGTATAATAATCACTACCATGCTTCAGCTAAACTTATCCCATTTGAGATCCTTTACGGAATAAAGTGTAACACACCGGTGTCATGGAGTGATCCGGTTAGCAGGGTCACGTTAGGGCCCGAATTGTTGCAAGAATTAGAACTAATCATGAAGCAGGTACAAGGGAATCTTAAAGCTGCCGAGGATAGACAAAAAAGCCAAGTAGACCTTAAAAGAACTCATAGAGAGTGCCAGGTTGGTGAACATGTTTTCCTTAAGGTAAGGCCGAAAAAGAGTTCCTTAAAATTGGGAAGCTGTGCCAAACTGGCACCTAGGTATTGTGGTCCTTTTGAAATCTTGTCTAGGGTTGGACCTATGGCATATCAATTATCCCTACCTTCAAACCTCAAAGTCCATAATGTTTTTCACATTTCATTTTTAAAGAAATATGTGCATGATCCTACTCATGTTGTAAATTGGAATAATGTTCACGTGGAACAAGCCGGCGATTTTCCGGTGGAACCGGATTGTATTCTCGCAAGGAAAGAAACTCTACTCCAGAACCACATTGTTAGCCAAGTGAAATTGCAATGGAAGCACTATAGCCTAGCAGAGGCTAGCTGAGAGTTGGAGAGTAGTATGCGGGCTGCATACCCAACTCTGTTCCAGGAACACTCAAGGAGTGAATAAAGAAACATCGAGGACGATGTTGAGGCTTAAGGGGGGGTGTATGTCACCTACCCAATTTTTGAGAATAATTATTTTCTACTATTATCCTTTTTTCAAAAATACTTTGTGTTAAATTATAATTACAAGTTTGTAATTATGACCAAGTAGGTCAAAAATGAATGTAATGAATCATTATTATTATTTAATAAATAAAAATGGGAGACAAACACTCAAGAAAGCTGTTACAAGAGTGTCCACTGGCCCACTAGGAGGAATGGAAGTTGCTAGAAGGATTGGGATAGATGGCAGCATTTGCACTCTACCATTAGTTGTTGGTATGGGACAACCCCCCCCTAATTTTGTGGCATTTCCCCCTCCAGGTGGAGGGAGCTGAGCAGGTAGTTCACTAATGACCAGTTAATTACAAAAGACCTAGGCAGCCTATAAAGGGCAATTCGAATTGAGCAGGGAGCTCTTACAATGTTTTCTGCAGAAACATTACTCATGCTCATCAGGTGATGGCTGAGAGATTCGAATAGGGGAGGCTATGGAGAGTGCAAGTATAAGTCTGCAAATGTTATGACAAGGATAGACCAGAGGTGTTGGTGCTGATCCCATTGATTACTAAGCCTGCAAGGTTGGATATATATATTTTCTTGCTGCTACAAGTAGAAGTCCTAAGCTGCAGAACCTTCTTCCTCCTGGTGGATCAGTGGACAGGCTCGGGGGTCCTAAGGCAGACATCTTGGCTGCTTGGGGGCAGGTTGGGTGTAACAGGTTTCTTGAGTGATTTGTTTCTGCCATCACACTCAGGTTCTATTATTTTGTGTTTTCTTTTTCAATCATATGAATGCTCTCAGAAAATGGCTTAGTATTGTTATTTAATAATCAACAGTAGAAAATATCAGATCCTAATTAATTTAGATTTGCTGAATTGATAAAATGACTCCTCTGCATTTTTCCCCATGCATGGAGCTACATCGTACTCCAGTACAGAGAGGTAGCATTAAATCTTCCCAGTTAAAAGTGAAACCTAACATGCATCTAAATATCTAAACCAAAGACCACCCATGCACAGACCTATGTTTATCATGCATCTTATATTTTAGCAGCTGTAGATTAGATCCTTGCATGCAATGCTTTTATTGTTCAAATCTGTATGCTGAACTACCTACCAGAAACTAGTCATAGTAATAAATTCTTTTCTTAGTTCTGAAGGTGAACATTGTGTTAACAACTAAGGTTACTGATATTTAATAATTTCTTCAAAGAAAATAACACCATGCATTCTATTTAACCATATTCCCACTTTCCTATTTTCTTATGGTTTTTAGAATCTGATCGACCTTATAGAAAATATTGTCTTCACTATATTATCTTGTATAGAAAGAAAGAAAGATGTTGTGTTAACTTATCCCTTCATCAGAAGTCCAAAATTGGATGAATACAAGAACATATAGAATAGAAAAACTGTTATATTAATAAGCAATCAAATTAATTGATGAATGCACTGTCATTTTCTCTTTTTCTGGATTATCAATTGCATGTGATAGAATTTACATCACAGAACACCAAGTTATTAAAAGCAAGGACAAACATAGCATTATTGAATTGACAGATTAAATTACAGTATCTCTACACCCAAACTGGGGTTAACATGTTCTCATTACATTATTATTTATAAACATTTGACAGCTACAAAATCAAGGGTTTTCATTACCATAGACAATCTAACTGTAGAATCAAGAATTAATATTCTTGATCCTTTAAAACATCATTATAGACAAGTAGATTTCATTCACATCGATAGGGTAGGGTTTGGCATTATCATAGTTGTATTCAAACAAAACCAATACCCTTTTATTATTGGATTATAGCCACTGTTTAATTAAAAAAACTTAGACATCCCCTTCGTTCCTTGGATCAGAGTTCAAGAATGAGGAGATCAAAACACCATACGTAGACATGAAAACGCTGAATATCTTAAACATGATTTTAGATACAGATACAAAAACAAGAAGTTCAAATCACCAAACATAGCCATTAAACCTTAGATAACTATCGTTTCCATTTAAATTATCAGTGGTTGCACCCTACGGTCGCCACATTCTTTTTCCGAAGGTTCCATTCGAAATTCCATGCCATTTACACACACTACTAATGCTAAAGCAAAATTACAGTCAATGTATCTCCTTTTTTTTCATCAACCCAGAAGTACCAAAACGATATACATAAAACATAAAGTTGCAAGACTCTTGCAAACACGAGGGTTCAACCATACCAAACTCGTCGAACCCTGGAATGCCCGACCATATATTGTAAAACATTTACATCACCTACTCTATCAACAAAACTTAAAACTGTAAGTTTCCCAATTGCTGCAGGCGAGACAAAAGCCACTGCCGCGAAGGCATGCTACCAACATTTGCTCATCTAGTCCAATTCTAGCAGAACCACTAAGGAGGGATACCACCGAAGATGACCGGTGGGATCGCTTTAGTTCTTTTCCCCATCAATTGTTCTGGCACCCTATTACTCGCCGAGGGTTACCTGCCAACAACCATACACTAAGTTAAGTATCGGATCATGAGGTAGTAATGCATGCAACAAAAGAAAATTTGAAAACCCTTGTAGCGTTAGGATACCTGAGTCGTGACAGAGATTTGACGAAGCTAGCATCCATCCACTGTGAAGGATAAGCACTTAGTTCAAAGGCCACGATGGGGGATACCTCCCGAAAAAATCACAACTTCTTCAAAAACCCCAGACTTGCAAGCTACTGCAACACCACAACATAAGAACTCATCCCACCTGTAGGTTGCTACACAAATCGTTTCCATACTTGGCTTCCACGGATAACAATTACTCACAGACCAAAGGTTGTTGCCGGTCTCAGTATCGAGCCCAAGGGAGGCTAGAAAAACATTGAAACCCTAAGTGCCTCTTGGCCGGTTGGCCTCACCTCCCAAACCCTACCACCGAACAATGACCAAGAACGTTACAAGAATCCATAAGTTACGCTAGGGTTCAGATCATCCCAATACACAAAAATCAACGGCGAAGTTCCACTTTCATTAAGACATGTTGGAGAGTTGCAGGAGTAGCATTAAATTGCTCATCTACCTCCCAAGACACGAGGTGGCCATTTCTGTTGACAACAGAGAAGGAGGCTGTTACAACTCAGTTTCCAAACCGCATCACTCGCCGAATCATCCATCAAAATTTACACGTAACAATATCATTAACTCGGTGGCCATGCAATGTAATTGCAAAACGCAATCATTTAATACACCCTCGATTCGTACGCAGGATTTTGCAGGGCCATCATTCCACCTGCCAATCCATATGAATCATCGTTAATAGCATCAACATATAAATATTATCAATGTATAACGATTACCGATAGCATATAACGAAGGTCTCATATGATTCCATATCATCAATTTCAAAACACACTCATAGCACATGAATATCCACCAAGGTCGCGAGCAATCATACAGCATGGATTGACTTAGCCCATCACATAAAGTCTATTATAAAGTTCACCATAGGGATCATTGTAGAGCTCTTAAAGCTTGTTCACACCATAAGTTATATCAACAAACCGTTAGCATATGGTTGCCACCCAAGAACCCATCGCATTCATTGCATGGTAGGGTATTAATGCTTAAAGCACCACCATTTTAATTGCTCGGGTAATAGAGACCAGAATCACCTTATCACTCATTCCATAGTATGCTTAGGACCATGTGCCCTTCTCCTAAACCTATCACCTTCAAAATTTATAAAAGAATTACTTAACAGCCGCAAGTCATTTATGGAATGACCATACGTAAAGTCGTCAACACTTAATGAAAAAATTCATAACAAACACGCCTTGAGATAGATGTTATCTGCAGTCTTTGAGATAGACAGGTTCATCTTACAGAATTGGAAGGAGACCATACCTGTAGCATCGTAATTCATACGCAGTTTTTATTGATAACACAGTTATTAAACCCTTTGAGTTATTATCGCTATCTCTTACCTGCGAATCTGCGCACGGAGGACGACTACAATGCTTTAGCTGAATAGCTAAGTAAGCCTCGAGGCACCTCGTGGGACCCCTTTCATCATCATCCAGAAAAATTAAACTGTCAGCACCTGTCGAGAATAATTATGTTTCCTAATGCATCCCAATTTTCAATCATTCCAACATTTAAATAAGAACATAATCATTAATTGGATTTCATGACGCCATCAGAAGACAAAAAGACACAACCATTAAATTGTTTCTACCAAGCGACACATTTATTAATTGCTGCTTATTGAATATTATTACTTCCGCTTTTTACAATATTAGCTTTTTATGGCGATTTAAATTTTTTTAAATTTTTATGAAAATATCGGGATGTTACAGAGTTCTTGCTCGGTTTCAGTTGGCCTTCTAGCATGAAGGTGAATAGGAGAAATTTTCCAAGTCCAAGTCCAGCAGTGGTGGAGTTGCTATGATTAGTCTCCAAGTGGGAGATTGTTGGTTGTGGAGCCAGATCTTCCAGTCTCATAGATGATATTGGCTCGGACGTGCACCCCGGAGGACTCTACACTCATTTTGAATTTTTTGGGGTTTGGGGGCAGCACCCTCGAAAAATGGGGTTTGGGGGCAACGCCCCTGAGAAAAATATTTGGGGTTGTTTTCGCCAACTGTTTACGGGCCCACGGTTTTGGGTATCCCGTGGTGTTTTCCCATTATATTTTCTTTATAAAAGAAAGACATTGTAATACGGCTAGGGTTGAGGTATTAGGTTTTATGCATTGTAAAGATCTAGGACATCATGAAGACAGACTATGAGACAGTGAAGAGGAAGTGCAGCGGTTGTGGTGCAGGTTGTATTGCTTCACTTTGTTGGATGGTATAATAATAAGGACTCGAAACTTCAGTGTGGACGTAGCCCAAGTTGGGTGAACCACGATATATCTGTGTCTCTCTTGTAATTTGTACGTGTGATTATATTTTCATTTCTGTTTATTGTTATTGCTCTGCGATCCTGTTTTTCTAACATCTAGTGTGTGTATAGAATAAGTCTAATATGATATGTGCTAATATAGAACCACCTGTAGCTTCAATTCGTGGCTTCTAAAGCACCTATGAATAGAGGAATTCAATGGGTAAGTTTCCTAGCTTGCCCAACCTCTCTACTCACCTACAAACATCAATTTTTCACTTCCAAATCTGCAACATGGACTCCAAATTTGAATTTGTGGGTTAAACATAGTCTGGTAAGTACAACAATGGAGAGCTCTTCCTAGTGTAGATCTACATGTAAGAAAGAGGGTTGACTCCAGGGGATATGAGAAAATGGTGAAAGGCACCTAACATAGCTTTTGACAGTAGAAGAAATGACTCCTGGCATATACAGACTGACTTTTTCCATGAAAAAATGTCACAAAAGTGTAGTCATCCCCATGCTTCAATAATTGCATGGGGTGAATTTTCCCACCAACCTCACACATGTATTCAATAATTGGAAAATAGTCAAAAAGGAGATAATGAGCTTATTCAAAGCACATGACAGAATTTGGGTGAGTTATAAGGTTGACACTTCGGAGCAAGGGTTTAGTCTCCAAAGACCCCTTTCCTCATCCCATCTAGTGGAATCATACCCCCTTTGGTGCTCTTTACACAACCATTCTTGGAAAATTTTATTATTTATGCACATAATATTTACATATATTCTAAATCAGCATAACAAGACAACCACACAGTCGAAATAAAATATATACATCATACATGCCTAGCCATTCACTAGTTGGGCCTTGGCCTTGAGCTCCGCACTGGGAATCTGCACTAGCATATTTACATCATTTAAATAAGTTTGGTTAGACACATTCCAAGTAAAAACTAGAGGTATTACAAACCACATCAGTGGCCACAGATCAGAATGTACAACAAAAGTGACTTTAGACACGCAAAAATAAACAGAGATAATCACAAGGACACCAATAATGTATTTTTATTAATTTTTGAGTTCAAATTACACATGATTTCTAACAATTAGGGTGAAATCCCCTATGTTGGACACTCAATCAATTTTTGTTCAGTTACAGTTAGCGACTGTCTCTCTCATAATCTACCTCTACGGCTACACTTTAACACTGGCTAGAAAAACCTCTTCCACTAGGAAACACTCTAAATTTATAGCATCCTTCTCTACCTTAGATTCCCACTTCATGGCTGGTGCAAGCCTTTGAATGCTTCTCTGTTCCATCTCATTCGCATTCCATTCCTTAATTGTAATCTTCTTGGTGTACCATGCTATCTGGTGCCTTCAACAACCACCATTACTATTGTATTCAATGCTAGAGGTATCCCTAAAAAAATATTCATTTTTTTGCACTTCATATCTTTCAATCGGTTTTCACCTCGAACAAATCCCATCAATGTCTTAATTACAAAACTTATCGAATTCACTTCCACTGTTTAATTCTCCTATTTTGTTTTTGCTCAGAGTCAGATTCAACCCTAAGTCTTTTTTTCTTCCAATCGATTGACTCTTGACAGTTTCTCATTTCCCATTGGCATGATGTTGCATCAATCTATCCAACTGTCTGGTCTTCAATTGACCACATTCCTATAGCATCGACCATTTCCTTTAGCCTCGTATAACTCTTCAGTTATTTCCTATTTTAATCCTCATCTTCTTTTCTAACTCTAAGCGTTTCAATGAATTTTCATTGACAACTTCTCTCTCGGTCATATCTCCGACCTTTTTTTCCTCTAGGTCGACCCCAATCCTGACCCCTTCTTCTGCTTCCAATCGGTCTACTTTGAATACTTTAATTAAGCAACTTCGTTGGCTTTATCTGTCGTCAATCCTTGCGACCTTCTGGTATTCGATTGACTAGGATGTTGTTGACCCATTCCCCATTTGAGAAATTAATTTAAATATTAACAGCCTCTAAAGGTATTACAATGGGTTTACATAGTTAATTTACATACAATTTTATTTTTGTGAAATTCTTAAAAATGTTGTTCATTGAGAATAGCATAAAGTAATAAAAAAGTGCTTGTTTCCCACCTTAAAAATCTCTTATTAACATGTCAGATACACAAATCTACAAAACTACTTCAAATTGTTATACAAATCGTATTACAATCTTAAACTCCATAGATAATAGAAGCAAGTCATCCAAAAATAATTTCCTTCTATTGAATATTTTCCCATTTATTAAAAAGATTGTAAAAATATACTAATTTATTTATATATCATAGTATAGTATAGTATAAGCTTTGTGTAATATCTCAAAACTCTTGTAAATTATTTTTTGTTTTATGTTCTTATGTTAAAGTTTAATAGTAAATATTGATAATCTCTAAATTAGTGTCATGAGACATTAATGCTCCTCACACAACATAAAAGGGTCGTGACATTGTAAGAGGAAGGTCAAACAATTTTATCGTGTTGGAATTTAAATGCCATGTCTTGATGTCAACAAAAGATTGAACCTTTAAAATTAGCCATATTACTCCACTTAATAAGGGGGGTTGGTTAATGACTGAAGAAGACAAAAATGAGGAAGATAGAAGGTGTGAGGTATGAATTCCGGTGAAAATTTAATTAGCAAAAGAAAAACAAAGCAAACATATTGTTATGAGCACCCAAAGGCACTGAGGTGTTAGGTACAACTGATAATTTTTCCTTGACGGAATGAGATTGACGGTGGAAACTAAGAGAATCATTAGTTGGCCTATAGTAAGTAGGTTTTTGGACCTATCCCACGTGATTTCCAAGTATGCAAAGTTTTCTATAATGGATACATTATCTATCCCTTCCTATAAAGTTTGATATAATGGATAAGTTATCTATCTCTTCTTGAAAAATATTGGAATAAAATCCTATTTTAGAGTTAGTCTTTATTGGTGACCATGTTTTGGATAAGTTGGAAGAAGTTGCATTCCAAGGAAGACAATTAGAAGCAACTACGTTCTGATTCAATTAGAAGTAGTTGTGCACTGATTCAGTTAGAAGCAGTTGGGAACCAAGCAAATCAGTTAGAGATTGTGCGCCTCCAACTAGTTTTGGAACCTAAGACTACTATATAAAGGCATATTTTATAAAGGGTTGGGATCAGTTAGTTAATGAGTTCTGTTTGACACATTCTGAAACGTTTTTTGAAATATTGTTAGTCAGTCAGTTTATGAGATTTATGTTTTGAGATAATGTATCGTTATAGTGCTATGGGTTTTAATCTCCATTACGCTATGTTTTTCTTGATGCAGTGATGGTATTGATGAAATACCATTAATCTATTGAGATGAAATGGTAGAAATGGATTGTACCCAATTATGAATAGTAATATAATGCAACTATTGTCTCAGATTTTCCTTGCGTACTTTCTGGATGATTGAATTTATGATGAATGTTTAGTAGTTTAGAATATGAATTCTAGCTTATTAGTGATTTACATGCACGATTAAGTAAATAAATGGATGAATTAATGGTGATAATTAACCCATCTTATCTTACGCATTCTTGATTCAGGTCTCTCTGTAATTTACTCGATGTGTCTCTATTGAGACCTTATCCTACGAGTAGGGTATTGAAAATCCCAATGTCTATAGGGGTTTTGTTGGTACTGCAAGTTGAATCATGGGTCTGACAATCCACCAACCAAGAAAATGGTTCCATTGATGGGACCTAACAAGGATTGTGAAGGGTGAATGAATAAATAAGGTGGAATCCCACTAAAGTTGAGATCGAAGAATGGTTGCAAATCTAGGAGGATGAGTTCATGTGAAAAGAGACTAGAGGAATCTAGATTGCACCCCAGTGTTGGAAACACAAGTATCTTTATTCATATTTTCATGAAATTTTCTTCTATGAGTTTCTTGTTTTGTTATTTGAATGGACAAAGAGGCAGTTTGAGATCAATAACATTTGGAGAGAACCTTGGCCAATAGTTTGGACCGAGGAAAGGATAGAAGAACTAAAATATCTAGATAATAAGTGGTCCAGGGCTATCAATTTCTAATTCTTGCACGTGAAAGAAGGTTATATCATAGAATTTTCTATAGGATGCAGGGAATCGTATAGCAGCGCATAAGACAGATTTGACGAGGGCCTAAGAAAGTGATTCTTGGCACATATTGTGTTGTGGGTAAATATGTTCTTTATTAAGAAGGGGGTAATGACAATGAACCCTAATACCATATACATGTAAAACCCTGCGTTGTGGGTGTGGGGTATGAAGCATTGGGAGAATAGATAGATGTAGAGATGGATCGAAAAGAGAAGCGACTCCAAAGGGAGAAAAAGAAATGCAAGAAGAGTTGAAATAAAATAGGTAGTTAAAATAAATAAAAGAGAGAAGATGCCGACGAGGAAAGATAGTGTGAGCTGGAGAGGAAAAAAGAACACCAGAGATGGGAATGCATGATGAGAGTGTGTAGAAGGGTCCTATGTGCCGGAAGGGTTTGCAAAGTTTGGGAAAGAAGAGTGCTAAAGAGATTAGAGATTCCCAAAAAGGTGAAGAATGGAAGTAAGTCAGAGCTCCAATGATGATTGAGTTATCACCCACCCAAAGTAGAGTGAAGGAAAGAACCTAGAGGATGTAGAAGAAGAGGAAGTGTAGACTCGTGGAGGCACTTGTATGATTGAGAAGAGACTATGCAGTCAGATTTGAGTTGTCATGGATTTGAGTATTGTGAGAAGAAACACATCGAGAAGGAATCAATGCTTCATAACATTCCCCCAATGCCCATTATCCAATCAATAAGGCTAGTTATTACTTGGTTTTTCGCGCGAAGCAAGTCTCGAAGAAAAAGTAGAAGTAGAGGTTAGATGGCTAGAAACTAGTTATACCTCGGAGACTAATCTAGATACATAGAGTTCAATATGTAGTATTAATTCACCACTTGTGAATATAAGTAGTGGTTCACCCGTACCTACAAGAATAACTACTACATCAGATTATACCTTGAGTTTTCTTGTGTTTCATGGGATAGAGAAAGATGATGCAAAACAACATTGGATTACCTATGAGGTGATATGTTCAATGAAGAACATCATAGATGAGGCTTCAAAGGTTGCACATCTATAGACCACATTTAGAGATAGGGTATTTAAATGGTACATGAAGTATAAGAGCACTTTCGCTACAAGCCAAACTCGACCACTAGAAACTATTAAAGTAGATCTTAGGAAAGAGTTTCAAAAGCCAAATTTTTAGTTGCAATGCATTACTGAGATTAAGGAGATTAAGCACAGAGTTGGTGAGTATGTCTAGGATTACGACCAATGATTCAATATTTTTTTTGACTCGCTGATTTTCTAGATCCAAGATGTGAAGCACCAAGAATGGTTTATTATGGGTCTTCTACCCCATATTCGAGTTCCACTAACAAAGAATAAGGTGATTACTCATTCAAAGGCCATGGAAATAACAATAAGGTTAGAATCGACTCCTAGAGGGAAGGCATCACCAAGAATGCAATAGGTGCAGACAGAGCTTGCTGCACTAAAGACCCAATTAGAGCAATTTTCTACTAGTAAGGCTATCAAAGAGAATATATGGTGTATCTTTTATAGAATAGAAGGCCATCAAAAGGATGAATTTCAAACACTAAAGAACTACATGGGTAATAGCTTACCTAACCCATTTTTTGGCAGCATCCGAAACTGAGTGGTGCGAGATGTATCAATGTTGGGGTAACGTACCTCCCAATTGCCCGACATTACAAAAAGGCCTATTTAGTTTAAATGATTTTAATGAAAAATGTATTTTAAAGGTAAATTGATTTTAATTAAGGTGTTGTTTTCTATTCTCGATTGGTTTGCAAACAGCCAGGTAGCTATGAATTTGTGAATTAGTAAGGCAGGCAGACCACGGTTAGGCCAGCTGTGAATTTGCAGGGAAAGCATGTCGTGGAGGGTTAAAGAAGCGTTTGTGTAGATTAGAAAGAGTAGATGATATTTGTTATTATGTTTTATAGCCGCAGGGCTCCATGTGGTGGAGCTGCAGTTAAATTCCAAAACGGCAGCTAAGTTGTGCATTCATGTCAGGAATCTTCGTACTCCAAATGTTGATCATGTGAAGGGAGTTAACATGTTGCGATGGATCATAAATTGGATTCCAAAGAACCCGTGACTACACGCTATATAAACAAACAGACCTCACCTCTCACTACACGCTATATAAACAGACCTCACTCGTCCTCTTGCTATCAACGCTATACTGTCTTACAAACATGAGGGCGTCCAACGCATTGCTTTTGATTCTGTGCTTTTGCTTCATACTACTCTTGTCGAATGCAGAGGCCCATCGTCGCAGTAATCTTAATATTGGGGTTGGGGTTGGGGTTGGGGTCTGTATACGACGTACTAGAGGCGCTCCCCGCAGTGGTTGTCTCCGCGGTTCTGCTGTACGAGAAACTGAAAAGGCTGCTGTACGAGAAAGTGAAAATGCGGGTGCCACCATGGTTGAAAATCATCACATCTTAGAACCTTAGAATGTATAGTAGAGTGTTGCATGGTTTAATGGATTTTCTGCTTTTCCCTTGCACCCTTAACATTGGAATTCGGAGATTCAATAATGCTGCCATTTCCATTTTCGCAGTGATCTACATCCTTCGACCTTCATGGAAAATGTTCTGGCCGATCTCGTCTCCATATTCCGAACATCATTGCATTTCTATATAGTTTTGGAAATTATTGTATTCTATATGTGCCCTTATCAAAAGCATCACTTTTTCTTACGTCATTGTAAGTAGAAAGCCAGTAATGTTTCCTTTATATAATAAAATGGTTTGTTTATGGAATAATGATCCTTGATTTGATTTATCATATTATTATTTTTTAATTATTCTACGATTTTATGTTCATTTATGTTATATCTACCCAATTATTTAATTGAATTTCTATTTTCTTGTATGAATTTTCTAGGAAAACATAATTTGTTTATTTTTAAATAATAATTAAATGTCTTAAATGAAATATTATATCACAATGGGATTGCTTCTTACATTACGAAGTTTTTACACATGTGACTTATCTTATGTTTTTATATAGTTTTGTGCTTTATCTTATGTTTTCTATATATTTTTGTTCTTTATCTTGTATAGTTTTGTGCTTTATCTTATGGTTTCTATATTTTTGTGCTTTATCTTATGTTTTCTATATCTTTTTGTTCTTTATCTTAAATTATTGCTATGGTATGTAATTTTCTTTTATTAAAATCATCATTTACATATTATTTATATAGTTTTTTTTTATAAATGTGTTTTGATTTTTTTTTTATGGATATTTTTCATGATAAGATAATTGTTTGCAAAATATTTTTAATGTTAAGACCAAAATGAAGAATGTGCCATCACATTTTATGATCATTAATAAACATTCTTTAGCTTTGATTATATTTTATTATTAATGTCATTGTAGGAGGGAGAAATTAATGTAATTCCACACACAATTTAGAGTTACACAAATATTAACAAAATTAAAATGTTAAGTATAAATTATTTAAAGCTATCTATATAAGTGATGAAAATGTTTATATTTTAAACTAGATAAACCATAAACAAGGCTTGGATAAAGCGTATACCTCATTACACGATGCAACATGCTCCTGTGCACATGGCGCACGCATTGCATAAACGTCTTCATCTTTTTGAAAAGAATGCCACATTGTCTATATCTTTTCTTCTTTAATGATATAATAACACACAGTTGGAAATGGTTATGAGAAATGGAGGGAGATGGTGAGCTTTCAAACTAATTTTCTGTTCGGAATGGGAGATCCCTATACTTAGTTGGCCTATACTTGCAAGGTTTGTGGACATATCCTAGTTGATTTCCAAGTAGGAACAACCCTTTAACATCCCCTTCAGCTAATCGGATGATCGAGAGGGGACATTAACCAAATTCGGTCTCTCAAATTTCACCCCGAATGCCATAATACGAATTTCAATGTATAAAATGTGTGTAGAAACATAAATAACCATACAAAGCAGATTTAAACTCTATCTACACACATCTAGCATGCAAATACAAGCATAAACATGATAGCCATTAGATAAAATCATTTCATATTCAAATGCATGAGAATATTTTTCTTTATTCAATGTAGATCCAAGCAACTGACTATGCCAAAGCGATTTTCCACCCAAGCATAGGCACTCTATCTAGCATATACACTTTCTACTAAGAGGCCACCCCCAAGCAAGGCTATGAGGCCACCAGGAAGAAGGAAACACCTATAGGATTCTCTCTCTCATCCCACAACTCATTTTTCTCTCTATGCTTAACGAAATTCTCATACAATATGGGTCTCACTCACCCTCATAGCCTTGGCTTCCACAATACCTACCCCACAAAACACCCTTCTTGGTTTAGGCATCCCCTTCACTGATCAACAGTTCTCTTGGGAGATCCATCTTTCCATGTGCATCTAGTGTGTACATAGAAGAAGTCCAGTATGATATGTGTTACTATAGAACCACCTGTAGCTCCAATTTGTTGCTTCTCAAGCACCTATGAGTAGTGGAACTCAATGGGTAAGGTTCCTAGATTTCCCAACCTCTCTACTAACCTACAACCATCAATTTTTCACTTCCAAATGTGCAACATGGACTCCAAATTCGAATTTGTGGGTTAAACATATTTTGGTAAGTACAACAATGAGGAGCTCTTCCTAATGTATATTTGCATGTAAGAATGAGGGTTGACTCCAAGGGATATGAGAAAATTGTGAAAACGCACCTAACATAGATTCTAACATTAGAAGAAATGACTCCTAGCATATACAGACTGACTTCTGTCATGAAAAAAATGTCACAAAAGTGCAGTCAACCCCATGCTTCAATAATTGCATGGGGTGAATTTTCCCACCAACCTCACACATGTATTCAATAATTGGAAAATAGTCAAACAGGAGATAATTGGCTTATTCAAAGCACATGACAGAATTTGGGTGAGTTCTAAGGTTGACAATTGGAAGAAAGGGTTTAGTGTCCCATCGACCCCTTTCCTCATCTCATCTAGTGGAATCATAGCCCCTTTGGTGCTCTTTACACAACCATTATTGGAAAATTTTATTATTTATGTGCATAATATTTACATATATTCTAAATAATCATAACAAGACAACCACACAGTCCAAATAAAATATATAAATCATACATGCCTATCCATTCACTAGTTGGGCCTTGGCCTTGAGCTTCGCACCACGAATCTATACTAGCATATTTACATCATTTAAATAATTTTGGTTAGACACATTCCAAGTAAAAACTAGAGGTATTACAAACCACCTCAGCAACAATAGATCAGAATGTAGAACAAAAGTGACTTTAGACACCCAAAAATAGACACAAATTACACGTGATTACTTATAGTTAGGGTGAAATCCCCTATGTTGGACACTCCATGAATTTTTGTTCAGTTTCAGTCGAAGATTGTCTCTCTCATAATCTACTTCTATGGCTACACTTGAACACTTACTAGAAAAACCTATTCCACTAGGAAACACTCTAAATTTATAGCATCCTTCTCTACCTTAGATTCCCACTACATGGCTTGTACAAGCCTTTGGATGCTTCTCTGTTCCATCTCATTCACATTCAATTCCTTTATTATAATATTCTTGGTGTACCATGCTATCTAGATCCTTCAACGACCACCATTACTGCTATATTCAATGCTAGAGCTATCCCTAAAAAAACATTCATTTTTTTGCACTTCATATCTTTCAATCGGTTTTCGTCTCCAACAAATGCCATAACTGTCTTAATTACCAAATATTATCGAATCCATTTCCACTGTTTAATTCTCCTCTTTTGCTTCTACTCAGAGTCATATTAAACCCCGAGTCTTTTTTCCTTCCAATTGATTGGCTCCTCACAGATTCTCATTTCCCATTGGCATGATGTTGCATTGATCTATCCAGCTGTCTGGTCTTCAATTGACCACATTCAAATGGCATAGAACACTTTCTTTAGCTTCATCTAACTATTCAGTTATTTCCTATTTTGATCATCATCTTCTTTTCTAACTATATGCGGTTCAACGAATTCTCATTGCCAACTTCTCTCTCGGTCATATCTCCAACCTTTTTCTCCTCTAGGTAGACCCCAAGCTTGACCCCTTCTTCCACTTCCAATCGGTCTACTTTGAATACTTTCATTAAGCATATTCATTGGCTTAATCTATCATCAATCCTTCTGACCTCCTGGTATTTGATTGACTAGGTTGTTGTTGGCCCATTCCCCATTGGAGAAATTAATTTAAATATTAAGATCCTCTAAAGGTATCAGAATGGGTATACATAGTTAATTTACATACAATTTTATTTCTGTGAAATTCTTAAAAATGTGGTTCATTGAGAATAGCCTAATGTAATAAAAAAGTGCTTGTTTCCCACCTTAAAAATCTCCTATTAGCAAGAAGTCAGATGCACAAATCTACAAAACTACATCAAATTGTTATACAAGTTGTATTACAATCTTAAACTCCATAGATAATAGAGGCTTGTCATCAAAAAATAATTTCTTTCCATCGTATATTGTTCCATTCTTTAAAAATATTGTATATATATATATATACTAAACAACCATTACTTCAAATTGTTGTAAGAGTTGTATTGCAATATTACACTCCATAGATAATAGAAGCAAGTCATCCAAAAATAATTTCCTTCTATAGTATATTTTCCCATTTATTAGAAAGATTGTAAAAATATACTAATTTATTTATATATCATAGTATAGTATAGGCTTTGTGTAATATCTCAAAACTCTTGTAAATTATTTTTAGTTTTCTTTTCTTATGTTAAAGTTTAATAGTAAATATTGATAATCTCTAAATAAGTGTCATGAGACATTGATGCTCCTCACAGAAGATAAAATGATTGTGACATTGTAAGAGGAAGGTAAAACAATTTTATCGTGTTGAAATTTAAATGCCATGTATTGATCTCAACAAAAGATTGAACCTTTAAAATTAACCATATTACTCCACTTAATATGGGGGGTTGGTTAATGGCTGAAGAATAAAAAAGAGAAAGATAAAAGGTGTGAGGTATGAACTCCGGTGAAAATTTAATTAGCAAAAGAAAAACAAACCAAGCATACGGTTATGAGCACCCAAAGGCACTGAGGTGTTAGGTACGATTGATATGTTTTCCTTGAAGGAATGAGATTGACGGTGGAAACTAAGAGAATCATTAGTTGGCCTATAGTAAGGAGGTTTTTGGACCTATCCCACATGATTTCCAAGTTTGCAAAGTTTTTTGTAATGGATAGATTATATATCCCTTCCTATAAAGTTTGATATAATGGATAAGTTATCTATCTCTTCTTTAAAGGTATTGGAATAAAATCCTGTTTTAGAGTTAGTATTTATTGGTGGCCAATTTTTGGATCAGTTGGAAGAAGTTGCATTCCAAGGAAGACAATTACAAGCAACTATGTTATGATTCAATTAGAAGTAGTTGTGCAGCGATTCAGTTAGAAGCAGTTGGGAGCCAAGCAAATCAGTTAGAGATTGTGCGCCTCCAACTAGTTTTGGAACCTAAGCCTACTATATAAAGGCATATTTTATAAAGGGTTGGGATCAGTTAGTTAATGAGTTATGTTTGACACATTCTGAAATGTTTTCTGAAATATTGTTAATCAGTCAGTTTATGAGATTTATGTTTTGAGATAATGTATCGTTATAGTGCTATGGGTTTTTTTCTCTATTATGCTATGATGTTCTTGATGCAGTGATGGTATTGATGAAATACCATTATTCTACTGAGATGAAATGGTAGAAATGGATTGTACCTAGTTATGAATAGTAATATAATGCAACTATTGTCTCATATTTTCTTTGCGTATTTTCTAGGTGATTAAATGTATGATGAATGTTTAGTAGTTTAGAATATGAATTGTAATACCCGTATTTTGGACTTTAATCCCCTATTATATTTCTGCTAAGTATTATTTCATTTTACTTAGGAGAATTTTGAAATCTGATAAAGTGGTTTCTATTGACTATGTGGACGAGCACATTAAAGAGGGAATCACAGTCCCCTAAGGGTTGGAGGGAATAATGCCACTTAATAAGAAGAAGAAGAAATTATTATTGGAGACAATTGGAAAACCCTAAAGAAAAGAATTGAGAGATTAATGAATTAAAAGAATTCATAAAACGAGGAAATTTCCCCTAAGAGAATAAAAGGTGAAAAATCATGGAAACTCTCATTATTCACTATTCATGATTCATTATCACTATTCACAATCTCATGAGATGAACACCCAAGAGAAATGGGAATGGGAAAACATCAACCTGAGATAATGAATGCTGGTGAGGGAGGACATACTTGGTAGAACCAAACTAGTCCTAAAGCCAAGTGATTGAGGACAGATTTGGGAGGACCAAACTGACTCAGATCAAGAGGAATCATACAGTTTGGTATGAGATTGGCCATTTAATTGTGTGCAGGTAGGAGAACTACCCCAAGCTTACAGGAGTACTGCATTTAGCTGAATAGACTGTGATTTTGTGATTCTCTCAATGGATAAGGGTTAAAAGCCCCTGGAGCATCCTGGAGCTCAAGTGTACTAAGTTGGGTGTTGGGTTTCCCGCTGCCTTTGAAATATCCTGAATAACTTGGGGAATAAAAAGTTAAGGGTGAACTAAAATATACACTCCACCTGGGGGACTGTGAACTCAGCTTGAGGGTGACCTGAAAGCAAGGAGAACTTGCTAGTCAAAGGCTGGGAGGTTTGTGCTTGGTTCCACTGGTCACCGGAATTCATATAAGTATTTATATTCTGAACTTGCAGAGTATTTGTTTTGGAATAGTATTCGTACATGTTTCTGAATATCTCTTATTTACATTTGAATGATATATTCATTAGATCTTACAATATATGTATTGTTTTATGAATATTTTGAGCATGAATCTCAGCTAGACAACCAGATCTCTGTAATGAGTTTTACCTTATGAGTAGACTTTAAGATATGGAATGTTTGTGTGATGGGATGGCTGTGAAAATACATACTTTCTATTTGCAGTAGCTATACTGTTTAAAATGTTTACAGTAACTAATACAAGACTGATATGAACCATGTGCTAACCTAGGGTTTGATGAGGCATGCTTCATATTGTAGGCTTTTACATTTAAATATATTCTAGTATTTAATAGAGGTCTCATGTATGGTACTGTAATGTTAAGAATAGAGAAGACATGTAAACCTAGAGGTTTAACTGCCTAGCCCTTATATTTTGATCAACTCTTTCATGTTAGAGTTTATTTCAGAAAAGAGAAACCTAGAGAATGCTAATGCTCATATCTCTTATATTTTGAGTTATTATATTGACAGAGTTCGATATTCTTAATCAATCTGGTCATAATCGACCTTATGAATCTACAGGGAATTTCTAGGCTAAATGTTTGAAGAATGAAATAAACTACATGCTGCTATATATTTTATGAGTTGAATCCATGTGTAAATCTCATGCTGAGTTAGAAGAATATCATTTATTCAAATAGCATGGTTATATCATTTTATTAATGTTCCTATGAATTCATTCACCTAGGGTGAAATGGGAATTATGGATAACCCGGATCGCTATAACATATGCTTCCATATAAAATGAATGGGATTTAAATGGATTAAGTGCAGAATGAAAACGATTCATATAAGCAAGGGTCTTAACCTTAGCGTGATTATTGTTGATGTATATGTAACTTCGGAATGTATTTCATATATATGTATATTGTATTCCTATAGAGATGTTATTTTTCCTCTATACGGAAGTGTCGTAACTTATACTTTATGGGTTATTAGACCACCTTGATGGGGTCGGATCTGTATAAGTCATGTGGGTTAAAGGGTAATTAGACCACCCTATTGGGGGCCAGCCCTGTCAGCATTATGTTATGTGGTTAAGTTAATGCCAACCTAGTAAGGTTATTAGGCAAGTCAAGTTAGTGTATAAATAGAGTGTGGGATGCACTCTATTTGATCATTCACTTCTCACTTATACACTCATGGGAGATTGGTGCACTAGTGGAGAAGGAGAAGCTGCTTCTAGGAGGATTATCTCTTATGCTTGGGTTGTATCATTGGTTCATCTATCTCTGAGGAAGTTGTGGGGTTTTTCACCTTGTTGGTTTTCTTCGGTGAAACTCTGTGTCTCTTGTGTGCTTGCATTATTGTGTACATGATTGATATGATGTAGATATGTTGTACATGTTGTTCTCTCAGTTAAGATCCTAGATAATATTGAATTAATGCTCAAAAATTAACATGGTATCAGAGCTAGCCTGGAAGAAGGCATGATATGGCATCTATGACACTTGTTGCACTTGCGAGGCTAGGGCTTGATATAGAAAAAAATAGTCATCATAGCACTTTCACTATAAATACATTTCGGCGAGGTTTCAGGATCTGAAAATTTTATAGGTCGAAGATAAGATCCCCATGTACCTTGTGTCCGAAGGAGGGCCTCTAATTCGTTGTACTTTCATATTTATGTTCTGTACAATATAGGGTTTCTGTCTCTTCCAGATCTGAGTCATAAACAGGTGACCTAGGAAAAAAGGTCACAACTTGAGCTAGGAAGCTCCAAATGAAATTTTGTAAAATGTGGTAGGTAGGGAACGGACTGCAATTTCACAGGTATAATTTTCAGAGGCTGCAATTGAACCAGTTACACGTGGCACTCCATACACGTTCGCTCTCCTATTTTATCCTATAAATAGGTCACATTACGACACTTGGCATAACTCTCTCTTAGAGAATCCATTTGAGGTAGGACCTGTGGGGTTCGAAATATAACATGTTGGGATACAACAAGAAGAATTTTCAGACCATGTAGATCTGAAATTTTGGATTTACACCAGGAACAATCAGGTGCATATTTCTGTCAAAACAGAATTGGATTTTGAGCACGTTCATTCACGGCTTCAGGAATTTAGGGTTTTAGAGAAAGTTGGAATTTTCGTAATCGGAGACCACGGCTAGATGCTCCTCATAAAAATCAAAATTTAGAGACCAAGATCGAATTTTTTGGTTGGGAAGAAGGTCGGGCTTGATCAAACCCTAGTTCGGGACTTTGATCGGAAAGGTGGAAAATTAGGGATTCTGCAAAAATGGGAATTTTTTAAAACTATGACCATAGCTGGAAGCTGCTTGGAAAAATTGAAGTTTAGAGATTTGGATGAAACTATTTGGTTGGGTGAATCTCTGGGAAACTCAAACCCTAATTCAGGGTCATCCCTAGTGAATCTGGACGATTGAAAAACAAATTTGAGGGGTGAAACTTTGCAGTTTTCAAATTCTGAGTATACCAGGTTGATCAGCTCATCAAGGCGCATATTTCTATCCCTTCAGAAGTTTGAAGTTTTAGGGTTTCTATGACAAACCCTAATCCAGCTCCAGATCCAGTTTCTGCAATACAAGTGGATTGGGTTAATCCTAGAAGAGAATGGATTGGTCACCTGCATAAGTGGATTGGGTTAATCCTTGATTTGATTTATCATATTATTGTTTTTTAATTATTGTACGTTTTCATTTTCATTTATGTTATATCTAACCAATTATTTAATTGAATTTCCATTTCCTTGCATGAATCTTCTAAGAATACATAATTTATTTATTTTTAAATAATAATTAAACGTCTTAAACAAAATATTATATCACAATGGGACTGCTTCTTACATTACTAAGTTTTTACACATGTGATTTATCTTATGTTTTTACATATTTTTGTGCTCTATTTTATGGGATTGCTTTTTACATTACTAAGTTTTTACACATGTGATTTATCTTATGTTTTTACATATTTTTGTGATTTATCTTATGTTTTTACATATTTTTGTGCTTTATTTTATGTTTCGTATATATTTTTGTTCTCTGTCTTAAAGTATTAAGTATTGATATGGTATGTAATTTTCTTTTATTAAAATCATCATTTACATATTATTTATATAGTTTTTATTGATAAATATGTTTTGATTTTTCTTATGGATATTTTTCATAAGAAGGTAATTGTTTGGAAGTATTTTTAATGTTAGGACCAAAATGAAGAATGTGCCATCACATTTTTATGGTTATTAATAAATATGTTTTATCTTTGATTATATTTTCTTACTAATGTCATTGTAGGAGGGAGAAGTGTAATTCCATACAGAATTTAGAGTTCCATAAATATTAACAAAGTTCAAATGTTAAGTAGAATTTTTTAGAATTTTTTTTAAAGCTATATATATAAATCATAGAGTTTTTATTCAAAACTTTATCAAATAAGCATTAATTTATTTATTATTAGTCATTTCATTAGTTCTATGTAAAACAATTGTAATTATATGTTTAATTATAAACTAATTATAAGATTTTAACAACTTATAAATTAATTATAAAATTCTTATAATTCTAATTATAAGATTTTAACAACTATTTTGATCATTACTTCGTAAAAAAGTTTTAATTATAGTTTACATAAAACAATATTAACTTATTTATTATCACTTATATGAGTAGTAATTATATTTTAGATAAAACAATATTAGTTTAATTATTATGAGTATACTCTCTAATACATGCGGCCATAAACCATTCCCTGAAGTCTCCAACCCAATAAGCGGTAATTTTTTCTCATTCCTTATCATTGAACAATTGAAATTAGAATTTTAACATTTTTTTTATAAAAGTGATGAAAATGTTTATATTTTAAACTGGATAAACCATAAACAAGGCTTGGATAAAGCGTATACCTCATTACACGATGCAACATGCTCCCATGCACGTGGCGCACACATTGCACAAACATCTTCATATTTTTGTAAAGAATGCCACATTGTCTATATATTTTCTTCTTTAATGATATAATAACACACAGTTGGAAATGGTTATAAGAAATGGAGGGAAATGGTGAGCTTTCAGACTAATTTTTTGTTCGGAATGGGAGATCCCTATAGAACGAAGAGAACTTTCTATAGCTATTGCCACTAAATCAAACGAATTCATGTTGAACAGGACATTTATATCAAATTTACTATAGATTTACGGTTCTCTTTCTGGGTGATCAATCACGTAAAGGGTGACCAAAGGTTCTTAGGAATGTAGCATTGAAATCTGAACATAGTCAATAGATTTAAAAAATAGAGTTATCGAATTTACTATAGAATTACGATTTTTTTTTTCTGGGTGATCAATCACGTAAAGGGTGACCAAGGGTTCTTAGGAATGTAGCATTGAAATCTGAACATCGTCAATAGATTTAAAAAATAGAGTGACAGAGGTATAATAATGGTGAATAAACTTCCCAAAGTTAGAACAACTCAAACAAGAACAGCTGATAAGCCACCACAATGAGGAGCAGTAGCAGCTATTGCGTCAAATCAAACCATAGCATATATTAGCATTCCCTGTTCAGTGGTTTTACAAGTTTGGATATGTTTAATTAATTACTTGATATACATTTATGGAATCATATTTTTTTGTCAAAGATACATTTCTATAATGCATAGATAAAGCCTAGATGTTTTTTAAAATACAAAAACATGTAGAAAAAATAGCACTTAAAATATCTTGAATTTCAAATTCCACCAATGCTAAACCCATAATCCTATACAATTATTTTCCCACATAACCAATGTATCTAATACAATATTGTCAATAATGATTCATGCTATACTACCATCCAATTTTAGTTCCTACTATACCTTCAATATTGTACCCTCTTTGGAGAAATTATTTTAAACATAACCAATGTGTCTAATACAATATTGTCAATAATGATTCATGCCATACTACCATCCAATTTTAGTTCCTACTATACCTTCAATATTGTATCCTCTTTCGAGAAATTATTTTAAATATTGAGAGCCTCCACGATATTAGAATGGGTTTACATAATTAATTTGCATACAATTTTACTCAATAGATAAAACTTTTGAAACCCATTGCAATAAAAATTTGAAATGTCATCAAAAGTGCTCATTTCCCACTTTAAACATTCCTTATTAACCATAACTGAGATACACCAATATACAAAATGATAGAACTAAGAATGATAACCACTACTTCAAATTGTTATAAGAGTTGTATTCAATCTTAAGCTCCACACATAAAGGCATGTCATCAAAAAATAATTTATTTAATCTTCCCATTCTTTAAAAAGATTGTAGGTATATACTAATTTCTTTATATATCATAGTATAGTATAGCCTTTGTGTAATATCTCAAAACTCTTGTAAATTATTTTTAGTTTTCTTTGCGTAGGGTAAATTTCAATAGTAAATATTCACACTATCTCAATTAGTATCATGAGGCATTGATGTTGCTCACACAAGATAAAAAGGCTGTGACATTGTAAGAGGAAAGTAAAACAATTTTACATGGAAATTAAATGCCATGGGTTGAGCTCAACAAAATATTTAACCTTTAAAACTAGCCATACTCTACTTAACATGGGGAATTGTTTAACAACCCAAGAAGTGGGAAAAGAGGAAGATAGAAGGTATGAGGTATGAACTCTTGTGAAAACTTATTTAGGAAAATAAAAAGAAACCAAGCATATTGTTATGAGCACTCGAAGGTATCGAGGTGTTAGGAATGACCAAGAATTTTTCCTTCACAAAATCAGCTAAGGGGTGGAAACTAAGAAAATCATTAGTTGGCCTATACTTGGGACGTTTGTGGACATATCCTAGTTGATTTCCAACTCAGCAATGTTTTCTATAATGGATAAGTTATCTATCTCTTCCTACAAAGTTTGAGATGTAGGCACACCCTTGTAACATCCCCTTCAGGCAATCCGATGATCGGGAAGGGACATTAACCAAATTCAGTCTCTCAAATTTCACCGCCAATGCCATAATACGAATTTCAATGTATAAAATGTGTGTAGAAACCTAAAATAACCATACAAAGCATAATTGAACTCTATCTACACACATCTAGCATGCAAATACAAGCATAAACATGATATCCATTATATAAAACCATTTCAGATTCAAATGCATGCGAATATTTTTCTTTATCCAATGCAAATCCAAGAAACTGACTATGCCAAAGCGATTTTCCACCCAAGCATAGGCACGTTGTCTAGCATATGCACTTGCTGCTGGGAGGCCACCCCCAAGATAGGCTATGAGGCCACCAGAAAGAAGGAAAAACCTATAGGATTCTCTCTCTCATTCCACAACCCATTATGCTCTCTATGCTTATCCAAATTCTCATACAATATGGGTCTCACTCATCCCTCACATCCTTGGCTTCCACAATACCTACCCCACAAAACACCCTTCTTGGCTCAGGCATCCCCTTCGCTGATCCACAGTTCTCTTGGGAGATCCATCTTGCCATGTGCATCTAGTGTTGGTTGTGGAGCCTAATCTTCCAGTCTCATAGATGATATTGGCTCAGTCGTGCACCCTGGAGGATTGTACACTCATTTTGCATTTTTTGGGGTTCGGGGGAAACGCCGCCTGAGTCATGGGGGTGCGAGGGTGGAGCCTCCACGAACGGGGGTAGCGCCCCCAAGAAAAAAATTTGGGCTGTTTTCGCCAGCTGTTTACGGGCCCATGGTTTTGGGTATCCCGTGGTATTTTCCCATTGTATTTTCCCTATAAAATAAAGACATTGTAATACGGATAGGGTTGAGGTATTAGGTTTTATGCATTATAAAGATGTCTGAGATCATGAAGAGAGACTCTGAGATAGTGAAGAGGAAGTGCAGCGGTTGTGTTGCAGGTTGTATCCCTTCACTTTGTTGGATGGTATAATAATAAGGATTGGAAACTTTAGTGCGGACATTGCCCATGTTGGGTGAACCACGATACATCTGTGTCTCTCTTGTAATGTGTATGTGTGATTATATTTTCATTTCTGTTTATTGTTATTTCTCTGCGATCTTGTTTTTCTAACAATTGGTATCAGAGCCGAAGGTCTATTTGGCAGATAAACACGTAGGAAGCTAGGGTTTCTGGTTCGAGTGGGAGCAATGGCAGAAGAAGGAAAGTTTAAGGTCAAGAAGTTTAACAGCCAAAAATTCCAGTTATGGAAGATGCAAATGGAGGACTATCTATACCAGAAGGATCTGTTCCTACCGTTGGGAGGAAGAGCAAAGCAGCCGACAGCTATGAAGGATGAAGAATGGGAGGTTCTTGACAGAAAGGCACTGATAACAATACAGTTGTCCCTGGATTCGTTGATGGCTTTCAATATCTAAAAAGAAACGGCAACGAAGGGTTTAATGAGTGCACTGGGTAAGATGTATGAAAAACCCTCCGCCTTCAACAAGGTTTTTATAATGAAGCATTTATTTAATATGAAGATGTCTGAAGGTGGATCTGTTACTGATCATTTAAATGACTTTAATACGGTTACAAATCAACTAAGTTCTGTAAGTGTGAAGTTTGATGATGAGGTTAGGGATCTTCTAATCTTGTGTTCATTGCCAGAAAGCTGGAATAGCTTGGTCATGGCTGTAAGTAACTCTATCTCTGGTTCAAACAGCTTGAAATTTGATGATGTTATTGGTGTTATTCTTAGCGAGGAAATGCGAAGAAAAAGTACAGGTGAGACATCAGGTAATGCGTTAACCATGGAGAGAAGGGGAATACAAAAGGAGAGAGGAAAGAGCCAAGGTAATCATGGCAAGTCTAAAACGGGCATATGCAATTCCAGAATGAGAAAAATAGAGTGCTAGAACTGTGGAAAGAAAGGACATCTGAAGAAAGACTACAAATCTCTAAAGAAGAAAGGAGATGCACAACAGGAAACTACCCAGGAAGCAAATGTAGCAGGTGATGTGTTACAAGATGCTTTGATACTTTCATTAGATAATACTAGTGATTATTGGGTAGTAGATTCAGGGGCTTCATGTCATGCTACACCCCATAGGAAATATTTTCATGATTATGTTCCAGGTGATTTTGGACATGTTTTATTGGGTGATGATGAGCCATGTAAAATTGTTGGAATGGGTAAGGTATAGATAAAATTTAAGAATGGAATTGATTGGATGTTGAAAGATGTTAGGCATATTCCTGCTATGAAAAGAAATCTGATCTCAACAGGGCAGTTGGGAGATAGGGGCTGTCTATCTACATTTGGAGAAAAGTGGTGGAAGATCAGTAAAGGATCAATGGTGATAGAAAAAGGATATAGGGTAGGTATGTTGTATTTATGTCCTCATAATACTGACCATTCTATCTCTTTAGCTTCCACATGAACAAATACAACATTGTGGCATCATAGGCTTGGCCACATGAGTGAGAAGGGGATGAATATTCTCCACTCAAGGAAGTTGCTGCCAGATTTGAAGCAAGTAAGTTTGGAATTCTGTGAAAACTGTGTTTATGGAAAACATAAGAGAGTCATATTTCTCAGGGTTGGGAAACAGAAGAAGAATGAAAAGTTAGAGCTTGTGCATACAGATGTATGGGGATCGGCTCAGGTACAATCTCTTGGTGGCTCTCATTATTATGTTATATTTATTGATGATGCAACTAGGAAAACTTGGGTTTATTGCATTCTATAGAAATCTGATGTGTTTGCTACTTTTAAGAAGTGGAAAGCTTTGGTTGAGAATGAGACAGAAAAAAGGTTTAAGTGTCTCTGATATGACAATGGAGGTGAGTACTGCAGCAAAGAGTTTGATAATTACTATTCATACCATGGGATTCATCGAGAGAAGACAATCCCAATAACACCACAAGAAAATGGTGCGTTAGAAATGATGAATAGAATGATCATGGAGCATGCTAGGTGTATGAGATTGCATGCAGGGTTGCCCTTACAGTTTTGGGCAGATGCTGTAAATACTACTGCTTATTTAATAAACAGAGGGCCTTCAAGTGCTTTGGATGGTGGTATTCCAGAGGAGGCATGGACAGGTAAAAAGGTAAACTACTCATTTCTGAGAACATGTGGTTGTGAATCATTTGTCCATACTGATAAAGAAAATAGAACAAAGCTTGGAGCTAAATCCAAGAAATGCGGCTTTATTGGATATGGGGTTGATGATTTTGGTTATCATTTATGGGATTATGGAAATCACAAAATCATTAGAAGTAGAGATGTCATATTCAATGAAAAGGTCATGTATAAAGATCAATTGCAGGGAAAGAAAAAATAAAAGGAAAACACAAAGTACACAGTACTTGATGGAATTGAAGAAAATGAAGCTCCAAAGGTTCTAGAAAATCAAGAACAGCAGCAAGTACCTGAAACTCCTGCAAGTGTAAGAAGATCTACCAGGTTAAGTAGACTCCCTGAACGATACTCTCCTTTGATGTATTATTTATTGATGACTGATGCTGGTGAACCAGAATGTTATGAAGAAGTAATGCAGGTAGAAACTAGGAAGAAGTGGGAGCAAGGAATGAATGAGTAGATGGACTCATTGGTAGGAAACTAGACTTGGTATTCGGTTTAGTTTCCTGCTGGTAAAAGAGCATTGCAGAACAAATGGATTTACAGGTTGAAGGAAGAAGAACGAGGTAAGAAGTGGTATAAGGCCCGACTTGTTGTAAAGGTGTTTGCACAGAAGAAACGTATAGATTTTGATGAAATATTTTCTCCTGTTGTTAAGATGACTTCAATTAGGACTATCTTAAGTCTAGTGGCAATAGAAGATTTGCATCTTGATGAGGTCAAAGGTAAGGAGAACTTGGTATGCAGGTTGAAAAAGGGCTTGTATGGCTTGATGCAAGCTCCAAGGCAGTGGTATTTAAAATTTGACAGGTTTATGACAGAACAAGGTTATAGTAGATGTCAATCTGACCACTGTGTTTATTTCAAGAGGCTAGATAATGGAAGTTATATATTATCTTGTTATTGGGTCTAACATGTAGGATATAAATTTACTCAAAAGGAAGTTAGCTAATTCATTTGCGATGAAGGATTTGGGTGCTGCAAAGCAAATCCTTGGTATGAGAATAACAAGAGATAGGAAAAATCGCAAATTGACATTGTCTCATGGTGAGTACATACAAAAGGTGTTGGAGAGGTTCAAAATGCAGAATGCAAAACCAGTTAGTACACCTTTGGCCATCTATTTCAGTCTAAGTAAGGAAATGTATTCCAAGACACAGGAAGAGATAGATTACATGTCTAATATTCCCTATCAATCAGTAGTTGGTAGATTGATGTATGCCATGGTGTGTACAAGACCAGATATTGCACATGTAGTGGGAGTTGTGAGCAGACATATGAACAATCCAAGTAAAGAGCATTGGAAGGAAGTACAGTGGATTCTTAGGTGTTTGAAAGGTACTACCACTCAGGAATTATATTTTGGAGGTTCAGACACTGTTCTAGAGGGATATGTTGATGCAGATATGACAACTGACAAGGCTAGCAGAAGGAGCACCACACGGTATGTGTTTACTCGAGATGGAACAATAGTAAGCTGGATTTTGAAACTGCAGAAGGTTGTTGCACTTTCAACAACGGAATCAGAGTATGTTGATATTACAGAGGCTAGTAAAGAGATGATTTGGTTGCAGAGGTTTATGGAGGAAGTGGGTAAGAAGCAGAAGGATAACAGGTTGTATAGTGACATCCATAGTGCCATTCATCTTGCAAAGAGATCAACATTCCATTCTAGGACTAAACATATACAGCTCAAGTACCATTTCATATGCTCTGTTTTGGAAGATGAACTATTGAAGCTGGAAAAGATACATACTAGCCAGAATCCTGCAGACATGTTCAGAAAGGTAGTGACCAGAGAGAAAATGAGTTTGTCACCTACCCAATTTTTTAGAATAATTATTTTCTACTATTATCCTTTTTGCAAAAATACTTTGTTTTAAATTATAATTACAAGTTTGTAATTATGACCAAGTAAGTCAAAAATGAATGTAATGACTTATTATTATTATTTAATAAATAAAAATGGGAGACAAACACTCAAGAAAGCTGTTACAAGAGTGTCCACTGGCCCTCTAGGAGGAATGGAAGCTGCTGGAAGGATTGGGACAGATGGCAGCATTTGCACTCTACCATTAGCTGTTGGTATGGAACAACCCCCCCAATTTTGTGGCACTTCCCCCTTTAGGTGGAGGGAGGTGAGCAAGTAGCTCACTAATGACAAATTAATTACAAAAGACCTAAGCATCCTATAAAGGGAAATTCGAATTGAGTAGGAAGCTCTTACAATGTTTTCTGCAGAAACATTCCTCATGCTCATCAAATGATGGCTGAGAGATTCGAATAGGGGAGGTTGTGGAGAGTGCAAGTATAAGTCTGCAAATGTTATGAGAAGGACAGACCAGAGGTGTTGGTGCTGATCCCATTGATTACTAAGCCTGTAAGGCTGGATATATATATTTTCTTGCTGTTGCAAGTAGAAGTCTTAAGCTGCAAAACCTTCTTCCTCCTAGTGGATCAGTGGATAGGATCGGGGGTCCTAAGGAAGACATCTTGGGTGCTTGGGAGCAGGTTGGGTGGAACAGGTTTCTTGAGTAATTTGTTCCTCCCATCACACTCAGGTTCTATTCTTTTGTGTTTTATTTTTCAATCATATGAATGCTCTCAGAAAATGGCTTAGCATTGTTATTTAATAATCAATAGTAGAAAACGTCAGATCCTAATTAATTTAGATTTGTTGAACTGATAAAATGACTCCTCTGCATTTTACCCCATGCGTGGAGTTGCCTCGTACTCCAGTACAGAGAGGTAGAATTAAATCTGCCCAGTTAAAAGTGAAACCTAGCATGCATCTAAATATCTAAACCAAAGACCACCCATGCATAGACCTATGTTTATCATGCATCTTATATTTTAGCAGCTCTAGATTAGATCCTCGCATGCAATGTTTTTACTGTTCAAATCTGTATGCTGAACTACCTACCAGAAACTAGTCATAGTAATAGGTTCTTTTCTTATTTCTGAAGGTGAACATTGTGTTAACAACTAAGGTTACTAGTCTTTAATAATTTCTTCAAATAAAATAACACCATGCATTCTGTTTAACCATATTCCCGCTTTACTATTTTCTTATGGTTTTTAGAATCTGATCGACCTTATAGAAAATATTGTCTTCACTATATTATCTTGTATAGAAAGAAAGAAAGATGCTCTGTTAACTTATACCTTCATCAGAAGTCCAAAATTGGATGAATACAAGAACATATAGAATAGAAAAACTGTTATATTAATAAGGAATCAAATTAATTGACGAATGCACTGTCATTTTCTCTTTTTTCTGGATTATCAATTGCATGTGATAGAATTTACATCACAGAACACCAAGTTATTAAAAGCAAGGACAAACATAGCATTATTGAATTGACAGATTAAATTACAGTATCTCTACACCCAAACTGGGGTTAACATGCTCTCATTACATTATTATTTATAAACATTTGACAGCTACAAAATCAAGGGTTTTCATTACCATAGACAATATAACTGTAGAATCAAGAGTTAATATTCTTGTTCCTTTAAAACATCATTATAGACAAGCAGATTTCATTCACATCGATAGGCTAGGGTTTAGCATTATCATAGTTGTATTCAAACAAAACCAATACCCTTTTATTATTGGATTATAGCCACTATTTAATTAAAAAAACTTAGACATGCCCTTCGTTCCTTGGATCAGAGTTCAAGAATGAGGAGATCAAAACACCATACATAGACATGAAAACCCTGAATATCTTAAACAGGATTTTAGATACAGATACAAAAACGAGAAGTTCAAATCTCCAAACATAGCCATTAAACCTTAGATAACTATCGTTTCCATTTAAATTATCAGTGGTTGCACCCTACGGTCGCCACATTCTTTTTCCGAAGGTTCCATTCGGAATCCCATGCCATTTACACACACTACTAATGCTGAAGCAAAATTACAGTCAATGTATCTTTTTCTTTCTCATCAACCCAGAAGTACCAAAACGATATACATAAAACGTAAAATTGTAACACTCTTGCAAACACGAGGGTTCAACCATACCAAACTTGTCGAACCCAAGAATGCCTAGCCATATATTGTAAAACATTTACATCACCTACTCTATCAACAAAACTTAAAACTGTAAGTTTCCCAATTGCTGCAGGCGAGACAAAAGCCACTGCCGCGAAGGCATGCTACCAACATTTGCTCATCTAGTCCAATTCCAGCAGAACCACTAAGGAGGGATACCACCGAAGATGACTGGTGGGATCGCTTTAGTTCTTTTCCCCATCAATTGTTCTGGCACCATATTGCTCGCCGAGGGTTACCTGCCAACAACCATACACTAAGTTAAGTATCAGATCATGAGGTAGTAATGCATGCAACAAAAGATAATTTGAAAACCCTTGTAGCGTTAGGATACCTGAGTCGTGATAGAGATTTGACGAAGCTAGCATCCATCCACTGTGAAGGATAAGCACTTATTTCAAAGGCCACGATGGGGGATACCTCCCGAAAAAATCACAACTTCTTCAAAAACCCCAGACTTGCAAGCTACTGCAACGCCACAACATAAGCACTCATCCCACCTGTAGATTTCTACACAAATCGTTTCCAGACTTGGCTTCCATGGATAACAATTACTCACAGGCCAAAGGTTGCTGCCGGTCTCAGGATCGAGCCCAAGGGAGGCTAGAAAAACATTTAAACCCTAAGTGCCTCTCGGCCGGTTGGCCTCACCTCCCAAACCCTACCACCGAACAATGACCAAGAACTTTACAAGAATCCATAAGTTACGCTAGGGTTCAGATCATCCCAATACACAAAAATCAACGGCGGAGTTCCACTTTCATTAAGACACGTTGGAGGGTTGCAGGAGTAGCATTAAATTGCTCATCTACCTCCCAAGCCACGAGGTGGCCATTTCTGTTGACAACAGAGCAGGAGGCCGTTACAACTCAGTTTCCAAACCTCATCACTCGCCGAATCATCCATCAAAATTTACACGTAACAATATCATTAACTCGGTGGCCAGGTAATGTAGTTGCAAAACGCAATCATTTAATACACCCTCGATTCGTATGCAGGCTTTTGCAGGGCCATCATTCCACCTGCCAATCCATATGAATCGTCGTTAATAGCATCAACATATAAATATTATCAATGTATAACGATTACCGATAGCATATAACGAAGGTCTCATATGATTCCATATCATCAATTTCGAAACACACTCATAGCAGATGAATATCCACCAAGGTTGCGAGCAATCATACAACATGGATTGACTTAGCCCATCACATAAAGTCTATTATAAAGTTCACCATAGGGATCATTGTAGAGCTCTTAAAGCTTGTTCACACCATAAGTTATATCAACAAACCGTTAGGGTATGGTTGCCACCCAAGAACCCATCGCATTCATTGCATGGTAGGGTATTAATGCTTAAAGCATCACCATTTTAATCTCTCGGGTAATAGAGACCAGAATCACCTTATCGCTCATTCCATAGTATGCTTAGGACCATGTGCCCTTCTCCTAAACCTATCACCATCAAAATTTATAAAGTAATTACTTAACAGCCGCAAGTCATTCATGGAATGACCATACGTAAAGTCGTCAACACTTAACGGAAACATTCATAACAAACACGCCTTGAGATAGACGTTATCTGCAGTCTTTGAGATATACAGGGTCATCTTACAGAATTGGAAGGAGACCATACCTGTAGTATCGTAATTTATACGCATTTTTTATAGATAACACAGTTATTAAACCCTTTGAGTTATTATCGCTATCTCTTACCTGCAAATCTGCGCACGGAGGATGACTACAATGCTTTAGCTGAATAGCTAAGTAAGCCTCGAGGCACCTCGTGGGACCCCTTTCATCATCATCCAGAAAAATTAAACTGTCAGCACCTGTTGAGAATAATTATGTTTTCCTAATGCATCCGAATTTTCAATCATTCCAACATTTAAATAAGAACATAAACATTAATTGGATTTCATGACGCCATCAGAAGACAAAAAGAAACAACCATTAAATTGTTTCTACCAAGCGACACATTTATTAATTGCCGCTTATTGAATATTATTACTTCCACTTTTTACAATATTAGCTTTTTATGGCGATTTAAATATTTTTAAATTTTTATGAAAATATCGAGATGTTACAGAGTTCTTGCTCGGTTTCAGTTGGCCTTCTAGCATGAAGGTGAACAGGAGAAATTTGCCAAGTCCAAGTCCAGCAGCGGTGGAGTTGCTAAGATTAGTCTCCAAGTGGGAGATTGTTGGCTGTGGAGCCAGATCTTCCAGTCTCATAGATGATATTGGCTCGGACATGCACCCCGGAGGACTCTACACTCATTTTGAATTTTTTGGGGTTCGGAGGCAGCGCCCTCGAAAAATGGGGTTGGGGGCAACGCCCCTGAGAAAAAATTTTGGGGTTGTCTTCGCCAACTGTTTACGGGCCCATGGTTTTGGGTATCCCGTGGTGTTTTCCCACTGTATTTTCCCTATAAAATAAAGACATTGGAATACGGCTAGGGTTGAGGTATTAGGTTTTATACATTGTAAAGATCTCTGACATCATGAAGAGAGACTATGAGACAGTGAAGAGGAAGTGCAGCGGTTGTGCTGCAGGTTGTATCGCTTCACTTTGTTGGACGGTATAATAATAAGGACTCGAAACTTCAGTGTGGACGTAGCCCAAGTTGGGTGAACCACGATATATTTGTGTCTCTCTTGCAATTTGTATGTGTGATTATATTTTCATTTCTGTTTATTGTTATTGCTCCGCGATCCTGTTTTTCTAACATCTAGTGTGTGCATAGAATAAGTCCAATATGATATGTGCTAATATAGAACCACCTGTAGCTTCAATTCGTGGCTTCTAAAGCACCTATGACTAGTGGAATTCAATGGGTAAGGTTCGTAGATTGCCCAACCTCTCTACTCACCTACAAACATCAATTTTTCACTTCCAAATCTGCAACATGGACTCCAAATTCGAATTTGTGGGTTAAACATAGTCTGGTATGTACAACAATGGAGAGCTCCTCCTAGTGTAGATCTACATGTAAGAAAGAGGGTTGACTCCAGGGGATATGAGAAAATGGTGAAAGGCACCTAACATAGCTTTTGACAGTAGAAGAAATGACTCATGGCATATACAGACTGACTTTTTCCATGAAAAAATGTCACAAAAGTGTAGTCAGCCCCATGCTTCAATAATTGCATGGGGTGAATTTTCCCACCAACCTCACACATGTATTCAATAATTGGAAAATAGTCAAAAAGGAGATAATGAGCTTATTCAGAGCACATGACATAATTTGGGTGAGTTATAAGGTTGACACTTCAGAGCAAGGGTTTAGTCTCCATAGACCCCTTTCCTCATCCCATCTAGTGGAATCATACCCCCTTTGGTGCTCTTTACACAACCATTCTTGGAAAATTTTATTATTTATGCACATAATATTTACATATATTCTAAATCAGCATAACAAGACAACCACACAGTCCAAATAAAATATATACATCATACATGCCTAGCCATTCACTAGTTGAGCCTTGGCCTTGAGCTCCGCACTGGGAATCTGCACTAGCATATTTACATCATTTAAATAAGTTTGGTTAGACACGTTCCAAGTAAAAACTAGAGGTATTACAAACCACATTAGTGGCCACAGATCAGAATGTACAACAAAAGTGACTTTAGACACGCAAAAATAAACAGAGATAATCACAAGGACACCAATAATGTATTTTTCTTAATTTTTGAATTCAAATTACACATGATTTCAAACAATTAGGGTGAAATCCCCTATGATGGACACTCAATCAATTTTTTTTCAGTTATAGTTAGCGACTGTCTCTCTCCTAATATACCTCTACGGCTACACTTTAACACTGGTTAGAAAACCCTCTTCCACTAGGAAACCCTCTAAATTTATAGCATCCTTCTCTACCTTAGATTCCCACTTCATGGCTGGTGCAAGCCTTTGAATGCTTCTCTGTTCCATCTCATTCGCATTCCATTCCTTAATTGTAATATTCTTGGTGTACCATGCTATCTGGTGCCTTCAACAACCACCATTACTATTGTATTCAATGCTAGAGGTATCCCTAGAAAAATATTCATTTTTTTGCACTTCATATCTTTCAATCGGTTTTCACCTCGAACAAATCCCATCAATGTCTTAATTACAAAACTTATCGAATCCACTTCCACTGTTTAATTCTCCTATTTTGTTTTTGCTCAGAGTCAGATTCAACCCTAACTCTTTTTTTCTTCCAATCGATTGACTCTTGACAGTATCTCATTTCCCATTAGCATGATATTGCATCAATCTATCCAACTGTCTGGTCTTCAATTGACCACCTTCCTATGGCATCGACCATTTCCTTTAGCTTCGTATAACTCTTCAGTTATTTCCTATTTTAATCCTCATCTTCTTTTCTAACTCTATGCATTTCAACGAATTTTCATTGACAACTTCTCTCTCGGTCATATCTCCGAACTTTTTTTCCTCTAGGTCTACCCCAATCCTGACCCCTTCTTCTGCTTCCAATCGGTCTACTTTGAATACTTTAATTAAGCAACTTCGTTGGCTTTATCTGTCGTCAATCCTTGCGACCTTCTGGTATTCGATTGACTAGGATGTTGTTGACCCATTCCCCATTTGAGAAATTAATTTAAATATTAACAGCCTCTAAAGGTATTAGAATGGGTTTAGATAGTTAATTTACATACAATTTTATTTTTGTGAAATTCTTATAAATGTTGTTCATTGAGAATAGCATAAAGTAATAAAAAAGTGCTTGTTTCCCACCTTAAAAATCTCTTATTAACATGTCAGATACACAAATCTACAAAACTACTTCAAATTGTTATACAGGTCGTATTACAATCTTAAACTCCATAGATAATAGAAGCAAGTCATCCAAAAATAATTTCCTTCTATTGAATATTTTCCCATTTATTAAAAAGATTGTAAAAATATACTAATTTATTTATATATCATAGTATAGTATAGTCTAGTATAAGCTTTGTGTAATATCTCAAAACTCTTGTAAATTATTTTTAGTTTTATGTTCTTATGTTAAAGTTTAATAGTAAATATTGATAATCTCTAAATTAGTGTCATGAGACATTAATGCTCCTCACACAACATAAAAGGGTTGTGACATTGTAAGAGGAAGGTCAAACAATTTTATCGTGTTGGAATTTAAATGCCATGTCTTGATCTCAACAAAAGATTGAACCTTTAAAATTAGCCATATTACTCCACTTAATAAGGGGGGTTGGTTAATGACTGAAGAAGACAAAAATGAGGAAGATAGAAGGTGTGAGGTATGAATTCCGGTGAAAATTTAATTAGCAAAAGAAAAACAAATCAATCATATGTTATGAGCACCCAAAGGCACTGAGGTGTTAGGTACAACTGATAATTTTTCCTTGACGGAATGAGATTGACGGTGGAAACTAAGAGAATCATTAGTTGGCCTATAGTAAGGAGGTTTTTGGACCTATCCCACGTGATTTCCAAGTCTGCAAAGTTTGCTATAATGGATACATTATCTATCCCTTCCTATAAAGTTTGATATAATGGATAAGTTATCTATCTCTTCTTGAAAAATATTGGAATAAAATCCTGTTTTAGAGTTAGTCTTTATTGGTGACCATGTTTTGGATAAGTTGGAAGAAGTTGCATTCCAAGGAAGACAATTAGAAGCAACTACGTTCTGATTCAATTAGAAGTAGTTGTGCACCGATTCAGTTAGAAGCAGTTGGGCACCAAGCAAATCAGTTAGAGATTGTGCGCCTCCAACTAGTTTTGGAACCTAAGACTACTATATAAAGGCATATTTTATAAAGGGTTGGGATGAGTTAGTTAATGAGTTCTGTTTGACACATTCTGAAATGTTTTTTGAAATATTGTTAGTCAGTCAGTTTATGAGATTTATGTTTTGAGATAATGTATTGTTATAGTGCTATGGGTTTTAATCTCCATTACGCTATGATTTGAGATTTATGTTTTGAGAAATGGATTGTACCCAATTATGAATAGTAATATAATGCAACTATTGTCTCAGATTTTCCTTGCGTACTTTCTGGATGATTGAATTTATGATGAATGTTTAGTAGTTTAGAATATGAATTCTAGCTTGTTAGTGATTTACATGCACGATTAAGTAAATAAATGGATGAATTAATGGTGATAATTAACCCATCTTATCTTACGCATTCTTCATTCGGGTCTCTCTGTAATTTACTCGATGTGTCTCTATTGAAACCTTATCCTACGAGTAGGGTATTGAAAATCCCAACGTCTATAGGGGTTTTGTTGGTACTGCAAGTTGAATCATGGGTCTGACAATCCACCAACCAAGAAAATGGTTCCATTGATGGGACCTAACAAGGATTGTGAAGGGTGAGTGAATAAATAAGGTGGAATCCCACTAAAGTTGAGATCGAAGAATGGTTGCAAATCTAGGAGGATGAGTTCATGTCAAAACAGACTAGAAGAATCTAGATTGCACCCCAATGTTGGAAACACAAGTATCTTTATTCATATTTTCATGAAATTTTCTTCTATGAGTTTCTTGTTTTGTTATTTGAATGGACAAAGAGGCAGTTTGAGATCAATAACATTTGGAGAGAACCTTGGCCAATAGTTTGGACGGAGGAAAGGATAGAAGAACTAAAATATCTAGATAATAAGTGGTCCAGGGCTATCAATTTCTAATTCTTGCATGTGAAAGAAGGTTATATCATAGAATTTTCTATAGGATGTAGGGAATCGTAAAGCAGCACATAAGACAGATTTGACGAGGGCCTAAGAAAGTGATTCTTCGCACATATTGTGTTGTGGGTAAATATGTTATTTATTAAGAAGGGGGTAATGACAATGAACCCTAATACCATATACATGTAAAACCCCGCGTTGTGGGTGTGGGGTATGAAGCATTGGGAGAATAGATAGATGTAGAGATGGATCGAAAAGAGAAGCGACTCCAAAGGGAGAAAAAGACATGCAAGAAGAGTTGAAATAAAGTAGGTAGTTAAAATAAATAAAAGAGAGAAGAAGCCGACGAGGAAAGATAGTGTGGGCTGGAGAGGAAAAAAGAACACCAGAGATGGGAATGCATGATGAGAGTGTGTAGAAGGGTCCTATGTGCTGGAAGGGTTTGCAAAGTTTGGGAAAGAAGAGTGCTAAAGAGATTAGAGATTCCCAAAAAGGTGAAGAATGGAAGTAAGTCAGAGCTCCAATGATGATTGAGTTATCACCCACCCAAAGTAGAGTGAAGGAAAGAACCTAGAGGATGTAGAAGAAGAGGAAGTGTAGACTAGTGGAGGCACTTGTATGATTGAGAAGAGACTATGCAGTCAGATTTGAGTTGTCATGGATTTGAGTATTGTCAGAAGAAACACATCGAGAAGGAATCAATGCTTCATAACATTCCCCCAATGCCCATTATCCAATCAATAAGGCTAATTATTACTTGGTTTTTCGCGGGAAGCAAGTCTCGAAGAAAAAGTAGAAGTAGAGGTTAGATGGCTAGAAACTAGTTATACCTCGGAGACTAATATAGATACATAGAGTTCAATATGTAGTATTAATTCACCACTTGTGAATATAAGTAGTGGTTCACCCGTACCTACAAGAATAACTACTACATCAGATTATACCTTGAGTTTTCTTGTGTTTCATGGGATAGGGAAAGATGATGCAAAACAACATTGGATTACCTATGAGGTGATATGTTCAACGAGGAACATCATAGATGAGGCTTCAAAGGTTGCACAGCTAGAGACCACATTTAGAGATAGGGTATTTAAATGGTACATGAAGTATAAGAGCACTTTCGCTACAAGCCAAACTCGACCACTAGAAACTATTAAAGTAGATCTTATGAAAGAGTTTTAAAAGCCAAATTTTTAGTTGCAATGCATTACTGAGATTAAGGAGATTAAGCATAGAGTTGGTGAGTATGTCTAGGATTACGACCAATGATTAATTATTTTTTTTGACTCGCTGAGTTTCTAGATCCAAGATGTGAAGCACCAAGAATGGTTTATTGTGGGTCTTCTACCCCATATTCGAGTTCCACTAACAAAGAATAAGGTGATTACTCATTCAAAGGCCATGGAAATAACAATAAGGTTAGAATCGACTCCTAGAGGGGAGGCATCACCAAGAATGCAATAGGTGCAGACAGAGCTTGCTGCACTAAAGACCCAATTAGAGCAATTTTCTACTAGTAAGGCTATCAAAGAGAATATATGGTGTATCTTTTATAGAATAGAAGGCCATCAAAAGGATGAATTTCGAACACTAAAGAACTACATGGGTAATAGCTTACCTAACCCATTTTTTGGCAGCATCCGAAACTGAGTGGTGCGAGATGTATCAAAGTTGGGGTAACGTACCTCCCAATTGCCCGACATTACAAAAAGGCCTATTTAGTTTAAATGATTTTAATGAAAAATGTATTTTAAAGGTAAATTGATTTTAATTAAGTTGTTGTTTTCTATTCTCGATTGGTTTGCAAACAGCCAGGTGGCTATGAATTTGTGAATTAGTAAGGTGGGCAGACCACGGTTAGGCCAGCTGTGAATTTGCAGGGAAAGTATGTCGTGGAGGGTTAAAGAAGCGTTTGGGGTTGGGTTCTGTATACGACGTACTAGAGGCCCTCCCCGCAGTGGTTGTCTCCGTGCTTCTGCTGCACGAGAAACTGAAAAGGCTGCTGTCAGCGCATCTACGGTAGGAGAAAGTGAAAATGCGGGTGCCACCATGGTTGAAAATCATCACACCTTAGAACCTTAGAATGTATAGTAGAGTGTTGCATGGTTTAATGGATTTTCTGCTTTTCGCTTGCACCCTTAACATTGGAATTCAGAGATTCAATAATGCTGCCATTTCCATTTTAGTAGTGGTCTACGTCCTTCGACCTTCATGGAAAATGTTCTGGCCGATCTCGTCTCCATATTCCGAACATCATTGCATTTCTCTATAGTTTTGGAAATTATTGTATTCTATATGTGCCCTTATCAAAAGCGTCACTTTTTCTTACGTCATTGTAAGTAGAAAGCCAGTAATGTTTCCTTTATATAATAAAATGGTTCGTTTATGGAATAATGATCCTTGATTTGATATATCATATTATTATTTTTAATTATTCTACGATTTTATGTTCATTTATGTTATATCTACCCAATTATTTAATTGAATTTCTATTTTCTTGTATGAATTTTCTAGGAATACATAATTTGTTTATTTTTAAATAATAATTAAATGTCTTAAATGAAATATTATATCACAATGGGATTGCTTCTTACATTACGAAGTTTTTACACATATGACTTATCTTATGTTTTTATATAGTTTTGTGCTTTATCTTATGTTTTCTATATATTTTTGTTCTTTATCTTAAATTTGTTTTCTATATATTTTTGTTCTTTATCTTGTATAGTTTTGTGCTTTATCTTATGTTTTCTATATTTTTGTGATTTATCTTATGTTTTCTATATATTTTTGTTCTTTATCTTAAATTATTGCTATGGTATGTAATTTTCTTTTATTAAAATCATCATTTACATATTATTTATATAGTTTTTTCTGATAAATGTGTTTTGATTTTTTTTTTTATGGATATTTTTCATGATAAGATAATTGGTTGCAAAATATTTTTAATGTTAAGACCAAAATGAAGAATGTGCCATCACATTTTTATGATCATTAATAAACATTCTTTAGCTTTGATTATATTTTATTATTAATGTCATTGTAGGAGGGAGAAATTAATGTAATTCCACACACAATTCAGAGTTACACAAATATTAACAAAATTAAAATGTTAAGTAGAAATTATTTAAAGCTATCTATATAAGTGATGAAAATGTTTATATTTTAAACTGGATAAACCATAAACAAGGCTTGGATAAAGCGTATACCTCATTACACGATGCAACATGCTCCTGTGCACGTGGCGCATGCATTGCATAAACGTCTTCATCTTTTTGAAAAGAATGCCACATTGTCTATGTATTTTCTTCTTTAATGATATAATAACACATAGTTGGAAATGGTTATGAGAAATGGAGGGAGATGGTGAGCTTTCAAACTAATTTTCTGTTCGGAATGGGAGATCCCTATACTTAGTTGGCCTATACTTGGAAGGTTTGTGGACATATCCTAGTTGATTTCCAAGTAGGAACAACCCTTTAACATCCCCTTCAGCTAATCGGATGATCGGGAGGGGACATTAACCAAATTCGGTCTCTCAAATTTCACCCCGAATGCCATAATACGAATTTCAATGTATAAAATGTGTGTGGAAACATAAATAACCATACAAAGAAGAATTAAACTCTATCTACACACATCTAGCATGCAAATACAAGCATAAACATGATAGCCATTATATAAAATCATTTCAGATTCAAATGCATGAGAATATTTTTCTTTATTCAATGTAGATCCAAGCAACTGACTATGCCAAAGCGATTTTCCACCCAAGCATAGGCACTCTATCTAGCATATACACTTTCTACTAAGAGGCCACCTCCATGCTTCAATAATTGCATGGGGTGAATTTTCCCACCAACCTCACACATGTATTCAATAATTGGAAAATAGTCAAACAGGAGATAATTGGCTTATTCAAAGCACATGACAGAATTTGGGTGAGTTCTAAGGTTGACACTTGGAAGAAAGGGTTTAGTGTCCCATCGACCCCTTTCCTCATCTCATCTAGTGGAATCATAGCCCCTTTGGTGCTCTTTACACAACCATTATTGGAAAATTTTATTATTTATGTGCATAATATTTACATATATTCTAAATAATCATAACAAGACAACCACATAGTCCAAATAAAATATATAAATCATACATGCCTATCCATTCACTAGTTGGGCCTTGGCCTTGAGCTTCGCACCACGAATCTATACTAGCATATTTACATCATTTAAATAATTTTGGTTAGACACATTCCAAGTAAAAACTAGAGGTATTACAAACCACCTCAGCAACAATAGATCAGAATGTAGAACAAAAGTGACTTTAGACACCCAAAAGTAGACACAAATTACACGTGATTGCTTATAGTTAGGGTGAAATCCCCTATGTTGGACACTCCATGAATTTTTGTTCAGTTTCAGTCAAATATTGTCTCTCTCATAATCTACTTCTATGGCTACACTAGGAAACACTCTAAATTTATAGCATCCTTCTCTACCTTAGATTCCCACTTCATGGCTTGTACAAGCCTTTGGATGCTTCTCTGTTCCATCTCATTCACATTCAATTCCTTAATTATAATATTCTTGGTGTACCATGCTATCTAGATCCTTCAATGACCACCATTACTGCTATATTCAATGCTAGAGCTATCGCTAAAAAAACATTCATTTTTTTGCACTTCATATCTTTCAATCGGTTTTCGTCTCGAACAAATCCCATAACTGTCTTAATTACCAAATATTATCGAATCCATTTCCACTGTTTAATTCTCCTCTTTTGCTTCTACTCAGAGTCAGATTAAACCCCGAGTCTTTTTTCCTTCCAATCGATTGGCTCCTCACAGTTTCTCATTTCCCATTGGCATGATGTTGCATTGATCTATCCAGCTGTCTGGTCTTCAATCGACCACATTCAAATGGCATAGAACACTTTCTTTAGCTTCATCTAACTCTTCAGTTATTTCCTATTTTGATCATCATCTTATTTTCTAACTTTATGCGGTTCAACGAATTCTCATTGCCAACTTCTCTCTCGGTCATATCTCCAACCTTTTTCTCCTCTAGGTAGACCCCAAGCGTGACCCCTTCTTCCACTTCCAATCGGTCTACTTTGAATACTTTCATTAAGCATATTCGTTGGCTTAATCTATCATCAATCCTTCTGACCTCCTGGTATTTGATTGACTAGGTTGTTGTTGGCCCATTCCCCATTGGAGAAATTAATTTAAATATTAAGATCCTCTAAAGGTATCAGAATGGGTTTACATAGTTAATTTACATACAATTTTATTTCTGTGAAATTCTTAAAAATGTGGTTCATTGAGAATAGCCTAATGTAATAAAAAAGTGCTTGTTTCCCACCTTAAAAATCTCCTATTAGCAAGAAGTCAGATGCACAAATCTACAAAACTACATCAAATTGTAATACAAGTTGTATTACAATCTTAAACTCCATAGATAATAGAGGCTTGTCATCAAAAAATAATTTCTTTCTATCGTATATTGTTCCATTCTTTAAAAATATTGTATATATATATATATATATATATATATATATATATATATATATATATATATATATATATATATATATATATATATATATATATACTAAACAACCATTACTTCAAATTGTTGTAAGAGTTGTATTGCAATATTAAACTCCATAGATAATAGAAGCAAGTCATCCAAAAATAATTTCCTTCTATGGTATATTTACCCATTTATTAGAAAGATTGTAAAAATATACTAATTTATTTATATATCATAGTATAGTATAGGCTTTGTGTAATATCTCAAAACTCTTGTAAATTATTTTTAGTTTTCTTTTCTTATGTTAAAGTTTAATAGTAAATATTCATAATCTCTAAATAAGTGTCATGAGACATTGATGCTCCTCACACAAGATAAAATGGTTGTGACATTGTAAGAGGAAGGTAATACAATTTTATCGTGTTGAAATTTAAATGCCATGTATTGATCTCAACAAAAGATTGAACCTTTAAAATTAACCATATTACTCCACTTAATAAGGGGGGTTGGTTAATGACTGAAGAATAAAAAAGAGAAAGATAGAAGGTGTGAGGTATGAACTCCGGTGAAAATTTAATTAGCAAAAGAAAAACAAACCAAGCATACTGTTATGAGCACCCAAAGGCACTGAGGTGTTAGGTACGATTGATATGTTTTCCTTGAAGGAATGAGATTGACGGTGGAAACTAAGAGAATCATTCGTTAGCCTATAGTAAGGAGGTTTTTGGACCTATCCCACGTGATTTCCAAGTTTGCAAAGTTTTTTGTAATGGATAGATTATATATCCCTTCCTATAAAGTTTGATATAATGGATAAGTTATCTATCTCTTCTTGAAAGGTATTGGAATAAAATCCTGTTTTAGAGTTAGTATTTATTGGTGGCCAATTTTTGGATCAGTTGGAAGAAGTTGCATTCCAAGGAAGACAATTACAAGCAACTACGTTATGATTCAATTAGAACTAGTTGTGCAGCGATTCAGTTAGAAGTAGTTGGGAGCCAAGCAAATCAGTTAGAGATTGTGCGCCTCCAACTAGTTTTGGAACCTAAGCCTACTATATAAAGGCATATTTTATAAAGGGTTGGGATCAGTTAGTTAATGAGTTATGTTTGACACATTCTGAAATGTTTTCTTAAATATTGTTAATCAGTCAGTTTATGAGATTTATGTTTTGAGATAATGTATCGTTATAGTGCTATGGGTTTTTATCTCTATTATGCTATGATGTTCTTGATGCAGTGATGGTATTGATGAAATACCATTAATCTACTGAGATGAAATGGTAGAAAAGGATTGTACCTAGTTATCAATAGTAATATAATGCAACTATTGTCTCATGTTTTCCTTGCGTATTTTCTAGGTGATTAAATGTATGATGAATGTTTAGTAGTTTAGAATATGAATTGTAATACCCGTATTTTGGACTTTAATCCCCTATTATATTTCTGCTAAGTATTATTTCATTTTACTTAGGAGAATTTTGAAATCTGATAAAGTGGTTTCTATTGACTATGTGGACCAGCACATTAAAGAGGGAATCACAGTCCCCTAAGGGTTGGAGGGAATAATGCCACTTAATAATAAGAAGAAGAAATTATTATTGGAGACAATTGGAAAACCCTAAAGAAAAGAATTGAGAGATTAATGAATTAAAAGAATTCATAAAACGAGGAAATTTCCCCTAAGAGAATAAAAGGTGAAAAATCATGGAAACTCTCATTATTCACTATTCATGATTCATTATCACTATTCACAATCTCATGAGATGAACACCCAAGAGAAATGGGAATGGGAAAACATCAACCTGAGATAATGAATGCTGGTGAGGGAGGACATACTTGGGAGAACCAAACTGGTCCTGAAGCCAAGTGATTGAGGACAGATTTGGAAGGACCAAACTGACTCAGATCAAGAGGAATCATACAGTTTGGTATGAGATTGGCCATTTAATTGTGTGCAGGTAGGAGAACTACCCCAAGCTTACAGGAGTACTGCATTTAGCTGAATAGACTATGATTTTGTGATTCTCTCAATGGATAAGGGTTAAAAGCCCCTGGAGCATCCTAGAGCTCAAGAGTACTAAGTTGGGTGTTGGGTTTCCCGCTGCCTTTGAAATATCCTGAATAACTTGGGGAATAAAAAGTTAAGGGTGAACTAAAATATACACTCCACCTGGGGGACTGTTAACTCAGCTTGAGGGTGACCTGAAAGCAAGGAGAACTTGCTAGTCAAAGGCTGGGAGGTTTGTGCTTGGTTCCACTGGTCACCAGAATTCATATAAGTATTTATATTCTGAACTTGGTTTAAAAACGTGAAGTTGGGTAACACTTTCGTGAGAAACTAGTGCAAAATCGTCTGAGCGGAAATTATTCGGCCGAATAATATTAATTATTCGGCCGAATAATAAATATAATTCTGCCAAATAATTTTCATTATTCGGCCGAATAATGTAGAGGTTTTTCGGCCGAATAACCACTAACATTTCTCCGTTCCGTTTAACGGCTATCCTTGATATGTGTGCAAACCGTTGGCGGACGGAAAAAAAATTCGGGTGGTGGTTTATTCGGCCGAAAAATTATTCGGCGGAATAATTCTTCGGCCGAACAATTATTTGGCCGAACAATTATTCGGCCAAATAATTGGTCGGCCGAATACTGTTTCTGCATAAAAGCCCGGCCTCGACTTCCATTTGGCATTCTGCGTTGGAAATTCCTTGACCCCGCAAGCGGGCCCGCAGTTGTGTTGTGCCACCCTCCGTCGTCGACGCTTGTGACAACGACGCTGTTGCTCCATGCCTATCGCTTCTTGTTCATTTTCTTGGTGCACCCCTTCCGCTGCTTGCTCGTATTTTGTTGCTGCCTGATCAGGTGCCTGCTCTGTTGTTGTTTCTTGTCGCGGGTGTGGAAGCTGTTTTCGCTGGCTGTGGAAGCTATTTTCGGGTGTCGGGCGGATCTGTAAGCGATGAGGGTGCTCGTTGGATGCTGTGTTCGTCGACGAGGGTGCTGCGGGGATCTGTGCTCGGCTTAAGGACGTGGACCCAACAGCTACGAGTGTAAGTAGTTGTTTTATGGTGATTTTGGTTTTACAATTTGAAGTTTGATGTCTATACAGTATCTCTATCTGTAACGATTTGATGAAATTTTCTTTGTTGGTAGGATTGTTCGTTTGTTTTTTCGGTGTTGTTATCGGTGTGTTGTTGGTTTTGCGGTTTTCACGTTGGATTGACAGTTAGTGAAGGTACGTTTTATCGTTGAGTTGTTTTGTTTTGATTTTGTTATCCTATTTTTATAGTTTTCAGGTGCCAACATAATTTGGTGTTGTTTGAAGGAAATATTTGTTGTTTGGAGAGTTCCTGTTCTGAACCGATGAGGCTTCGTGGATTGACAGTCTTTTCACTAGCTGTTTGGGTTACAGGTATGTATTGTTTCGCCAAATTAGAATGTTTAGTTTTTTTATTTTTAATTATCTGTTCATCATTTCAGTCTTTATTCCCTTAACATGAACTCTGTTCATGAACAGAGTTCATGTTCATGAACTCTGCTAATGAACAGAGTTCATGTTCATGGACAGTGTTCATGAACTCTGTTTGTGAACAGTGTTCATGAACTCTGTTCATGAACAGTGTTCATGAACAGTGTTCATGAACTCTGTTCAGGAACAATGTTCATGAACAGTGAACAGAGTTAATGTTCATAAACTCTGTTCATGAACAGAGTTCATGATCATGAACTCTGTTCATGAACAGAGTTAATGAACATGAACACGTCATATTAGCATCGTTTTGTGCCATTTAATTGCAGTAGGGTATCATTTTTGCGCAGTACTATCATCAAAATATGAAACTTTGTAAATACTTTCCATTATACTTGCATCGTGTTTGCATCAAAAGTGTATGTTTCTTTCCATTGGCATGATAGTGTATCATATTAGCATTATAGTGTGCATCATACTATCATCAAAATATATAACTTTTAAATTAAATCATAAAATAGTCATGTAAATTTTATTGGTTGTGTTCTTGAACAGAGTTGAAGAACTCTGTTCATGAACAGAGTTGAAGAACTCTGTTCATGAACAGAGTTCCCTAATTTTTTTTTTATGAATATTATGTAATGTTTATTTATTGAGATATAGATTAAAATCACAAGTGATTGATGAAAAATTTGTAAGGTTACTATACTATTACAATTAACTGCATTATACTTTTTATCTGATTATGAAATGAAAATTAATGTTATCTTTATGGTGCAATAGTAGTACTCTTATAGTGTTAGGGGAGGAATTCACAAAAAAAATTAACTTATACAACTTTAGGCACCTCTACATTTGGTATGTAGTTCTTAATGAGATGTGCCTTCAAGTTTGTAGAATTAACATGTACAACTTTAGTGTGTAAATTTTTCTATCATGAATATGAAGTAGAAATCTTCTAATAAGTGTATATATATATATATTGTGAGATGTTTTTTAATTGAGATATATAATTCAACCATATTTGATGGATGAAAAGTTTTTAAGGTTACTATAGTACTACAATTAACTGTGTTATAATTTATATTTGATAATGAAATGACTATTAAGTATGTCTTTACGTTGCAATAGTAGTAATGGTAAGGAATTTTAGTTAATTAATTAGAGTTAGGAGAGGGACTTACAAAAAATCTTAGCTTATACTATTTTAGACACCCTTACATTTTGTTGTAGTTTTTTATAAGATATGGCTTTATGCTTGTAGGATAAACATGTACAATTTCAATTTGTTAATGTTTGTGTAAATTTAGAAATTATATCAAATGGAAAGAGTGGAGTCTTCGAGGGGAAAGTGTAGGAGGTCATCACATTCATCAGGAATTGGTGTTCCAATTGGTAGTCCAAGGTTGTCGAATTCACCGCGGGGTTTGAATTTATTGTATGGGTCACAGTCATCTGATCACCAACGAGTTGATAGGGGTACAAATGATTCTCCTTTGTCATCTGTTGGAGAGCGTCGATCTCAACCGTCTGTTGGTATGAACATTAATGTTTAATTGAATGTATAATTTGTATTTTTGTGTGTTTTGAAATTTTGGACAAGTTTAACTCTTCACTATGGCTATATGTGAAGCAGAGCGAGGTTCAGAAGATGTCCATAATTCGACAGAGCGAGACGAAGATCAAGATAGGATTGTAGATGATGGAATAGGTGTGGGTGCAGAGCAGGGTCCTGAAGATCCTCCTAGAGCGAGGATGACATATGTTCCACTGGCTGAGGGTTGTACACCCATATCAACTTATCCGTCTGATTTACCTGATGAGCTTCCATGGCAAGGTGTTGAGCAACAAACTATCCTTGAAAGTTGTAGATCCCACTATGACAGGCTGAACAATGATCTTTGTTCTTTAGATCTCCCTCCAGAGAGCCGACAAAGTCTAGAGATTGTTTTGGGGTCTTTACACAAATTCATTGATGCATATGAGGAACTTGGACCAACTACGAATGGTTTTGTTCATTTGATGCACAGGCGAAGGGAACAAGTTATGGGTCCAGACAAGTGGGAGGTTGTGAAGGAGAGAGTTACCAGAGAACAAGCCAATTCAATGTTTAATTTCAAAGAAGACCTTAAGCGAAAAATGTTGAAAGTGCAATATTTTAAGCATCCTCAAATTGCACATTTAATATATGATCGGTTTCTTGCAGCTTATGGTCGATTGCCATGGAATGATGAGGTTCCTAATTATTTTGCTAGATTTTTCTATGCGGAGTTGTTTTTAGGTATGAATCCAAACTATACTGATGTTCCTTCCGACTTTTATGGAGTTGGAAAGGGTCGAATATATAATCGAAAAAGTGCTCTCAGAGACCCTACGACTCTTCAACCTCCACCTGAGATACCTCGTCCACCTAGGCTTGTGGCTTTAAGATCAGAGATGGAGCCCACATCCCAACTAGGGATAGTTGCAAGGGAATCGGTAGGTGATGGTTTAGCGTCAACTCTTGTTGGAGTAGAAGTGGGTTTGGGTCGAGAGAGGGCTCGTGCTACTGTTCGTCAAAATTTTGTTTACAAGATGAATGACGAGGTAGATGCATTGAGCATCGATGATCTCAAGGATTATGCTAAGTCTTGTCGAGATATAGCATCGGATGTGTTATCCAATGACACATCGAGTATGGGAGAGGTTTGTTGATTATGCTATGACAATCTACTTGATTTTTTATTATTCATTTTGAATTGAATTTTTTGCTACATAGTAATAAATATATTAAGCAAATGTATTTTGTTTGCAGTTTTCTAGAATGTTAAATGCACATAATTTTCGAGTCTCCAATAGTCAAAATGAAGAGCAACCTATTCAAAATGAAGAGCGTTTTGGAGAGGTATTTTAATTATAATATTTATGATTTAACTTGATTTTTTTTGTTTGTTTGAATTTTAATAAATATCAATGTATCTTATTGTTAATTTGACTTATCTATGCAGGTTTCTTTAGATTCCAACTTTTTAGATGATTTACCATCTCTTGTGAGCTAATGATTTTAATTTTTCTGTTTTGGTTTTAAGTTAATTGCTTAATTTATTATATGTATTTAAGTTATGTTTTATTCATTAACAAAATTTAAATTTTAGGGGAGAGACCATTTGGAAATTGGGGGTAAAGATGTGGGCTCTTTAATGAATGCGGATATTGGCACCGAGGTAATTTTGTTGTTCTCTAGAAATAATCTTTGATATAATTTTAATGTTTTAAATTTTTTGGATTTATTTGAAGATTGTTTGCATGCTTTAGGATTCATAAATTACTTTTGTACAAGTTGCAGCTTGGCTCTTTGAGATCCTTTGGAGCCAAAGGGAAGGCTCTAGTGGAAAAAAGTGGTGGACATGCATTCAAAGAATTTGATGTACGACTTTTTTAATAATTAAATTGTATTTTTAGTATAAGTTTAATATTTTAGTATCTTGAATTTAGTTTAAAATTGTTTAAATAATTTATGATCTAGATTTATAATTTGTTTTTTTGTGTATTGTAGGTTGATTTGAGTCCCAGGGAAGGTCCTAGTGGAAAATAGTGGAAAGATATTGGTTCAAATAGATAGTGGTTCAGACTTTATTGTTTTTGTTGATATATATATATTGTAGTTCAGACATGAAGGGTATTTATTTTTTGATTATATGTATACATGTACACTGAATTCACATGTGCATTAACTTTTTTTGGATTATATATGAGTACATGTTAATTATTTCTCGTTTGGTAAAATGTTTAAAATATGTTTTGAATGAATGTTTAAAATGTGTTTTGCATGAATGTTTAAAATGTCTTGATAGGTGCAATCTAAAGTTAGGAAATGTTGAATGATGAGAATGAATGTTATGGAAGAATGAAGGTTGGGAAAGAATGAATGGGAGGTGTTAGGAATGTTTAAAATGTTAATCTAACTTAGGAAATGTTCAATGTTGAGAATGAATGTTATGGTAAGAATCAATGTTGGGAAAGAATGAATGGGAGGTGTTAGGAATGTTTAAAATGTTAATCTAAGTTAGGAAATGTTCAATGTTGAGAATGAATGTTCTGGTAAGAATCAATGTTGGGAAAAAAATGAATGGGAGGTGTTATGGAAAAAGAAATGTTGGGAAAGAATGAATGGGAGGTGTTATGGAAGAATGAATGTTTTCAATTTGTTATGTTGAGAATAAATGTTATGAAAATGTTGTTATGATGAAACATTGAAACATTTGATAGGTGCAATTTAAAGTTTGGAAATGTTGAATTTGTAAAAAAAATTCATTCTGTTATGTTAAGAAATGTTATGAAAAGAATGAATGTTGAGAAAGTGTTGAACCATAAGAATGAAGGTTTAAAATGAAATAAAAAATGGGATGTTAAAATGTAAAGAAATGAAATGATAGGAATTTTTGATAGAAAATGTACGAATTGTTTGATAAAAGTTTCAATTTTTTGGTAGTTTGATTCATATGTAATTTTTAAATTTTAATTAATGTTGTTGATATGTTTATTGTTTGATATGCATATGTAAATTTCAAAATTTAACTAATGTTTTTCATATGTTCATTGTTCGGGTACTTTGTAGTTCGTGAATTTCTAAATGTTGAAATCATGGCAAATGGGGATAATGATTTTTTGTTTTTTAATCACAAGTGAGGATTTCCGAATTGTGTAGCTTATGCTAAGTTAGAGCAATGAATTTTAGACAACAATTCGATGAATTTTTATCGATTTGTTGTAAATAATCATTGCTCTAATTTAGCATAAGCTTCACAATCCAGGAATTTTTGTTTGTGATTAAAAATAAAATGATTGTTATCTTCCTTTGCCATGATTTCAATTATGTGAACTTACATGTGAGAGATATATTATTTTTGTGCAACAATCATATATTTAAAAATTATATAGATGAACAACTTGTTTTAAAAAATTCATTCAGATTATATTTATGGTGAAGTATATTAAAGAAACATGTTTGATGGATTAAAAGAATACAAAATTTAATAGGTTTTTTTGTGATTTTTCGTTGGCATCATCTATCAAAAGTAAAAATTCGGGGTGGAGTGGAGATAGCCACATCCGTTATCTCATCCCTTAGTGGTCTAATAGACATATCGGGACCCAAATAAAGTACTTTTGAATTTCCAAATTATATTTGAATTCATTTTTAAGCATGTTAAAGTACAACCATTTAAGCTCTTATGTTTGTTGTCATTCAAGAAAATATTCATAAAAACTCCATGAAAAAATATACTGTGCACAACAATTTTGATACATGGACAAAAAATATATTGCACACAACAATTGACATGGACAAAAATATAGATCAATTTATTTTTGACATGTAGTTAAAAACATCGCAATGGAATGCCATCTTCAACTATCCGTTCATGGTCACATATGGATAGTTTCCATTTTTTGGTTTTTAATTGTTTTTTTGATGGAACTTGTACCAACTTTATTCGAGATGCACATACTAAATGACTATACTGACAACATATAACATCGGGCTCATAATCTTGAAAGTAGACATAATTTTTAGTCATATGCGTCTGCAGAAAAAAGTAGCCTTTTAAAATGATGGATCCTCTTTCGTATGTAAATCCGTTGTCGTTGTAGTCCTCCAATAACTTCATTTTTCCTTTAGTGCATCGCATCAAATAATATTTGACATTTTTGTTGTTGTCTACAGGTGCAATCACAGCGAAAACATCTCCTGTGCAAGTTATAATTGGTGTTAGCATATTTAAATGAATTAAATTGACTATACTTATGGAGATGGACTAGAACGAACAATTAACTTAAAAGTCAAGAACAAGTTTATTACCTTCTCTGACGAGATCTGAAATTCTATCGCCATCAGACGATATTGCTATTTCTTCTGATTCTAAATCTTCTACACTTGCCAGTGGCATTTTTCCTTTTGGATTAATCTCTGCGTGTCTCCAAGCTTTTACGTAGTTGTTTGTTATGTTTTCACAAACTTCTGTAGACTCAACATTTTCAATGCAAATATGACAAAAGCATGATTGTTTTCTACTGTCAAATGCAAACACGTTGTGAAATGATTTTTTTTGAATAGAGTGAAGATCTCTAGTCCCATGTATGGTGCTAGCGTCATATGGTATTGATCTATTTATATCTTGGATTCCAACAAGCCAAAAAAACCTACACAATAAATGATGAATCACTTTCAAAGAACAACTTTTAATGTTAGTGTACATGTACTTAAATGTTAGTACATACATTTTTTTAAGTTTCAAGAAATAATATGAATTAAAAAAATAGTGGACATACCTGCGCACATCTTTTGATTGTTGATTATAATCATGGCTTAGATTTAATTGACACCATTGGACAACCTCTGCAGCTGAATGAAATCGTGCAGAAGAATAGTTCATTTGCCATCTTCGAAGTGCTCTTTTCACGCATGCTCCTGCACCATCATGCTCACCTTTTCCATGCCCAGTTTCAAAGAAATTCCAGCGATGTTTAATGTTCAGCGCTTTATGAAGTCGACATAACCAAAAAAATGATCGTGAAGATTTAAATTGACCCGCACATCCATCAGACCATATCCAATGCTCATTGAATTTGACTTCGCATTTTTTAAGTGAGTCATAGAAAATATTTTCTATACAATGTTGAACAAAATGTGTATCGTGTGTACGATCATCGCTGATATAGAAGTGATATTCTTTAATCACATCTCGATTGTCACATGTGCTTTCAATGCCATCAACATCCTGTTGAGAATGTCTATATACAACATGGACAAATATCGAAAATTGGTCAGAGTGATAGTATTCACTCTGTATCTCTTTCTGTGCAGCAAATGTATAGTTTTCAGCAAAATCAACCACCGACAAAATTGTTCTGGGTGGAAAAATTTCACGAGACTGTTTGAATTGAAGATCTTGCCATCGTGCTCTATGTGAATGCTGGGTGTATTTATAAATTTCGCTTTCAAATTTTTTGAGAAAATCTGTGACGCATATCTTGTCTTCTAGCAAATCAATTCTTTTGGAATGTGAATCACTAGAACTTGTACTATAGTTGATGTATTCGTATCTCCTCCAATCAACATTTACATTTGACAACGATTGATCATTATCGATAGGATATTTATTGTGGAATAGCACCAAATTCCCACAATGATGACAATGTTTTCCATTGACACATTTCTTTGAATAAAATACTTCATCGTGATTTCTCTCACATAAAATTTGAGATATGAATTCACGTATCGTCGGCGGAGGTGGTGAATTTGTCCAAAACATTTTACCAAATTCAAGAAACGTGTCATAATATAACTGAAATTGCACATGATAACGGCAACAACATGTATCACGTATAGTGATAGGTCGAACATACCATGGTTTTTGTTGCACAAATGTAGTGATTGATATATTAATTCCACGATGATCTTCCTTGAATTTATTGAACAATTGTACTTGTGTCATGTCCATTATATGTTTTGGTTGGATTTCATATATATTTCGTGATATTCTTTTGCGTATCACATCTCTTGAATTTGGTGAAAATCGAGCATGTTTCAACCAATATTCTCATACAATATCTTTAACACGTGCTCCTAATCTATCTTTATAAGGTTGTCTACAAATAATTGCCCAACAAGCAAGTTCATTATTCTCATCTATTTGCATTCTGAATTTGCTATGTTTGTATAATGTCTTTCTTGATGTTCCAACTGCTTTTGCTAGTTCTGTTGTCAAACGCTTTTGTTTAGTACTAGCTGAAAGAATTGCTATATGAATTGCTTTACGTGCAGCACTGATATCTTTCTTCCTGGATTTTCCAATTTTTTTTATTGCATCACCTATATTTTCCATCACATTTTGTTTCAATTTGAACTCTTTTGTCGCTTTGTGAATACCCAATAATGATGTAGCACCTTCTAACTTCTTGGACACTAATAAACATCTCAAAATTTGTGCTTGTCATGCTATTGAGTAATCCTTGAGAACTTCATCATAAATTTTTGCAGCACGATATCGTGCAACATGTATTGGTAGTTTTTCTCCATATTTGTCGCAATCAATGTCTTCTAACATTTCATCATCAATAGTAAAAGTACCTATACATCAAGTTAAATTTAATTTTACATATATCAAAAAATAAAATTCATTATAAAAAAATGAATTTGAAAAATATATGATATATATACATACCAGGTCCAATTTCTGGATCTTGAACTTGATCTTCAATATTGACTTCATCGACATTAGCATGTAAATCACTATTTACATCTTCTACAATGTTCTTTTCAACTTCAATTTCTTTTTCTTGTACTCTATTTTCAATTTTCATCTCTTCAAAATTATCATGTAAATCTGTATTTATATCTTCAGTAGTTCTCTCTTCCGTTTCGGCAACCCTTTGTTTTTTGGCAATATATCTGAATTTTTGTTTCTCTCTATTATTATCATCATCACGTTTACAATCATATTTTCTTTGACGTTTTCTCTTATTTCCCATGGTTGTTTAATCTATAGATGATAAATTAAAGAATCATGTTACTTTATAGTAAAAATAAATAAATTAAGGTTTAAAAACATTTACGGAATTTATAAAAACATGAATGGAAATTTACTTTACCTTATAAAAAATTTGTAAGAGTCTTTTGAAGAAGATTTCTTTGGAATTAACTTTCCTTTGAAAAAACTCTCTGAACAAAAATCTTCTTTGAAAAAAACCTTCTTGGAAAGAAATAAGAAACTCCTCGACAATAAATTACCTACCCATTGAAAAATAATAAAAACACCTTGTAAATAAATCTTTGTTGTAAAAATCATTGCAAAAAAACCTCTTTGAAAAATATCTACGAAAAAAGCCACTAGAAAAAAGTACTTTGAATAAAAACTTATTTGTAAACATATCTGGGAAAAAACCATTGTAAAGAAATAACTCTTTGAAAAAACCCATTTCAAAGAAATAAGAAGTACAAAACTACCTTGCAAAAAATCCATTGCAAAATACCTTAACAATATAACTATTTGAAAAAACTCCTTTCAAATAAATAAGAAGTGCAAAACTACTTTGGAAAAAAATCATTTGCAAAATACCTTAACAAAACAACTATTTGAAAAAAACTCTTTCAATTAAATAAGAAGTGCAAAACTACTTTGGAAAAAAACCATTTGTAAATTATTTTACCAAAACAACTCTTTGAAAAAATCTCTTTCAAAGAAACAAGAAGGAAAAATGCATTTTTTTTGCAAAAATACTTTCGAATACACATTTTTTAAATACAATCCTTGCAAAGAACCTCCTTGCAAACATGTCTAAGAAAAGAAATATTTTGAAAAAACTACTTGCAAATATGCCTTAAAAAAAAACACTTTCAATGTGTCTTTTGGAAAAAAGAAGAAAAAACATACTTTGTAAAAACATTTTTTTCAAAAAATGTCTTCTTTGCAAATATGCAATAAGAAAACAAATATTTTGAAAAAACTCCTTGCAAATATGTCTTAGAAAAAAATCACTTTCAATGTGCCTTTTGGAAAAAAAAAGAAGAAACATACTTTGTAAAAACCTCCTTTTGCAAAAAATGTCTTCTTTGCAAATATGCAATAAGAGAAGAAATATTTTGGAAAAACTCCTTCCAAATATGCCTTAGAAAAAAATACTCCTTCAATGGGCCTTTTGTAAAGAAGAAGAAGAAACATACCTTGTAAAAACCTCTTTTTGCAAAAAATGTCTCCTCCTTTCAAAATTAGTTTGACAAAAAAATGTGAAGTTAAAACATGCGAAAATAATGAATTAACTTTAGGTTTATTTATATGAGTATAAAAAACTACCCTTTTTTTTTTTTCTCTTTTTTTTTTTTTTTTTTTTTTTTTTTTTTTTTTTTTTTTTTTTTTTTTTTTTTTTTTTTTTTTTTTTTTTTTTTTTTTTTCGGCCGACGAGATTTTTTTCCATTTAATTATTCGGCCAAATAACCTTCGCCATAACTCACGGCGCCGTTATGGAAAAACGTTATTTGGCCGAATAATTATTCGGCCGAATAATTATTTCGGCCGAATAATCTCTGAAACATGAAAGATTCAGATCTCTGTAGAATTTTCAGGTTTCTCCATTTTCGGAAGGGGAAAACCACCTCTTACACAACAAAACGAATGTCGGACTTCATACCAGTACATTCATCATTGAATCTACTTTACGAGGGTATAAATTTTGTTGTATATAGATAAGAACTGATATTTTTTAAGTTTTATTTTCGTAACATGTGTCGAGTTATGATTCAGCTCTTTAAAAAAACGACGAAAAGAAAAATCCATAACTTTGAAAATACAACACCAAAAAAATCGAAAAAAATGTGGGACTCTTCATTGGCGTGTCTACTTCAAAAGGGTGTTCGTATATTTTTTGCTTTTATAGCGGATTGAGAGAAAAGTGGTGCAACAAAAAAGTTGTTGAAAATCGACTGAGTTTCCCCATTGATCGACTTTAAAAAAATATAATAATTAGTATATAGATCCATTGGATGCAAACTTATAGTCAGGCACTAGTACATTGTGTGTAGATTGTCGTAGCATTTTCTGTTTTTGCAAAACACAAGTCTAACAACGATTTTAGTGGTGCAACAAATCATAACTCTTTTGTAGTCTTTTCATTTTATAAGAACACACTGTCAAACTTTTACGAAATCGACATATCAAATCTTAATAAAAAAAATTGAAAAAATGACTGTACAACGTGGTACGTAGGGAACGGACTGTAATTTCACAAGTATGATTTTCAGAGGCCGCAATTGAACCAGTTACACGTGGCACTCCGTACACGTTCGCTCTCCTATTTTATCCCATAAATAAGTCACATTGCGACACTTGGCATAACTCTCTCTCAGAGAATCCATTTGAGGTAGGACCTTTGGGGTTAGAAAGATAACATGTTGGGATACAACAAGAAGAATTTTCAGACCTTGTAGATCTGAAATTTTGGATTTACATCAGGAACAATCAGGTGCATATTTCTGTCAAAACAGAATTGGATTTTGAGCACCTTCATTCATGGCTTTAGGAATTTAGGGTTTTAGAGAAAGTTGGAATTTTCGTAATCGGAGACCACGGCTAGATGCTCCTCATAAAAATCAAAATTTAAAGACCAAGATCAAATTTTTTGGTTGGGAAGAAGGTCGGGCTTGATCACACCCTAGTTCGAGACTTTGATCGGAAAGGTTGAAAATTAGGGATTCTGCAAAAATGGGAATTTTTTAAATCTATGACCATAGCTGGAAGCTCCTTGGAAAAATTGAAGTTTGGAGATTTGGATGAAACTATTTGGTTGGGTGAATCTCTGGGAAACTCAAACTCTAATTCAGGGTCATCCCTAGTGAATCTGGAAGATTGAAAAACAAATTTGAAGGGTGAAACTTTGCAGTTTTCAAATTTTGAGTATACCAGGTTGATCAGCTCATCAAGGCGCATATTTCTATCCCTCCAGAAGTTTGAAATTCAAAGTTTGAAGTTTTAGGGTTTCTATGACAAACCTTAATCCAGCTCCAGATCTAGTTTCTGCAATACAAGTGGATTGGGTTAATCCTAGAAGAGAATGGATTGGTCACCTGCATAAGTGGATTGGGTTAATCCTTGATTTGATTTATCACATCATTGTTTTTTAATTATTGTACGTTTTCATTTTCATTTATGTTATATCTAACCAATTATTTAATTGAATTTCCATTTCCTTGCATGAATCTTCTAAGAATACATAATTTATTTATTTTTAAATAATAATTAAATGTCTTAAACAAAATATTATATCACAATGGGATTGCTTCTTACATTACTAAGTTTTTACACATGTGATTTATCTTATGCTTTTACATATTTTTGTGCTCTATTTTATGGGATTGCTTTTTACATTACTAAGTTTTTACACATGTGATTTATCTTATGTTTTTACATATTTTTGTGCTTTATTTTATGTTTTGTATATATTTTTGTTCTCTATCTTAAAGTATTAAGTATTGACATGGTATGTAATTTTCTTTTATTAAAATCATCATTTACATATTATTTATATAGTTTTTATTAATAAATATGTTTTGATTTTTCTTATGGATATTTTTCATAAGAAGATAATTGTTTGGAAGTATTTTTAATGTTAGGACCAAAATGAAGAATGTGCCATCACATTTTTATGGTCATTAATAAATATGTTTTATCTTTGATTATATTTTCTTACTAATGTCATTGTAGGAGGGAGAAGTGTAATTCCATACAAAATTTAGAGTTCCATAAATATTAACAAAGTTCAAATGTTAAGTAGAATTTTTTAGAATTTTTTTTAAAGCTATATATATAAATCATAGAGTTTTTATTCAAAACTTTATCAAATAAGCATTAATTTATTTATTATTAGTCATTTCATTAGTTCTATGTATAACAATTGTAATTATATGATTAAATATAAACTAATTATAATATTTTAACAACTTATAAATTAATTATAAAATTCTTATAATTCTAATTATAAGATTTTAACAACTATTTTGATAATTACTTCGTAAAAAAGTTTTAATTATATTTTACATAAAACAATATTAACTTATTTATTATCACTTATATGAGTAGTAATTAAATTTTAGATAAAACAATATTAGTTTAATTATTATGAGTATACTCTCTAATACATGTGGCCATAAACCATTCCCTGAAGTCTCCAACCCAATAAGCAGTAATTGTTTCTCATTCCTTATCATTGAACAATTGAAATTAGAATTTTAACATTTTTTTTATAAAAGTGATGAAAATGTTTATATTTTAAACTGGATAAACCATAAACAAGGCTTGGATAAAGCGTATACCTCATTACACGATGCAACATGCTCCCGTGTACGTGGCGCACACATTGCACAAACATCTTCATATTTTTGTAAAGAATGCCACATTGTCTATATATTTTCTTCTTTAATGATATAATAACACACAGTTGGAAATGGTTATAAGAAATGGAGGGAAATGGTGAGCTTTCAAACTAATTTTCTGTTCAGAATGGGAGATCCCTATAGAACGAGGAGAACTTTCTATAGCTATTGCCACTAAATCAAACGAATTCATGTTGAACAGGACATTTATATCGAATTTACTATAGAATTACGGTTTTTTTTTCTGGGTGATCAATCACGTAAAGGGTGACCAAGGGTTCTTAGGAATGTAGCATTGAAATCTGAACATAGTCAATAGATTTAAAAAATAGAGTGATCGAATTTACTATAGAATTAGGGTTTTTTTTCTGGGTGATCAATCACGTAAAGGGTGACCAAGGGTTCTTAGGAATGTAGCATTGAAATCTGAACATCATCAATAGATTTAAAAAATAGAGTGACATAGGTATAATAATGGTGAATAAACTGCCCAAAGTTAGAACAACTCAAACAAGAACAGCTGATAAGCCACCACAATCAGGAGCAGTAGCAGCTATTGCGTCAAATCAAACCATAGCATATATTAGCATTCCCTGTTCAGTGGTTTTACAAGTTTGGATATGTTTAATTAATTACTTGATATACATTTATGGAATCATATTTTTTTGTCAAAGATACATTTCTATAATGCATAGATAAAGCCTAGATGTTTTTTAAAATACAAAAACATGTAGAAAAAATAGCACTTAAAATATCTTGAATTTCAAATTCCACCAATGCTAAACCCATAATCCTATACAATTATTTTCCCACATAACCAATGTATCTAATACAATATTCTCAATAATGATTCATGCTATACTACCATCCAATTTTAGTTCCTACTATACCTTCAATATTGTATCCTCTTTCGAGAAATTATTTTAAACATAACCAATGTGTCTAATACAATATTGTCAATAATGATTCATGCCATACTACCATCCAATTTTAGTTCCTACTATGCCTTCAATATTGTATCCTCTTTCGAGAAATTATTTTAAATATTGAGAGCCTCCATGATATTAGAATGGGTTTACATAATTAATTTGCGTACAATTTTACTCAATAGATAAAACATCTGAAACCCATTGCAATAAAAATTTGAAATGTCATCAAAAGTGCTCATTTCCCACTTTAAACATTCCTTATTAACCATAACTGAGCTACACCAATATACAAAATGATAGAACTAAGAATGATAACCACTACTTCAAATTGTTATAAGAGTTGTATTCAATCTTAAGCTCCACACATAAAGGCAAGTCATCCAAAAATAATTTATTTAATCTTCCCATTCTTTAAAAAGATTGTAGGTATATACTAATTTCTTTATATATCATAGTATAGTATAGCCTTTGTGTAATATCTCAAAACTCTTGTAAATTATTTTTAGTTTTCTTTGCGTAGGGTAAATTTCAATAGTAAATATTCACAGTATCTCAATTAGTATCATGAGGCATTGATGTTGCTCACACAAGATAAAAAGGCTGTGACATTGTAAGAGAAAAGTAAAACAATTTTACATGGAAATTAAATGCCATGGGTTGAGCTCAACAAAATATTTAACCTTTAAAATTAGCCATACTCTACTTAATATGGGGAATTGTTTAACAACCCAAGAAGTGGGAAAAGAGGAAGATAGAAGGTATGAGGTATGAACTCTTGTGAAAACTTATTTAGGAAAAGAAAAAGAAACCAGGCATATTGTTATGAGCACTCGAAGGTATCGAGGTGTTAGGAATGACCAAGAATTTTTCCTTCACAAAATCAGCTAAGGGGTGGAAACTAAGAAAATCATTAGTTGGCCTATACTTGGGATGTTTGTGGACATATCCTAGTTGATTTCCAAGTCAGAAATGTTTTCTATAATGGATAAGTTATCTATCTGTTCCTACAAAGTTTGCGATGTAGGCACAACCTTGTAACATCCCCTTCAGGCAATCCGATGATCGGTAAGGGACATTAACCAAATTCGGTCTCTCAAATTTCACCGCCAATGCCATAATACGAATTTCAATGTATAAAATGTGTGGAGAAACCTAAAATAACCATACAAAGCATAATTGAACTCTATCTACACACATCTAGCATGCAAATACAAGCATAAACATGATATCCATTATATAAAACCATTTCAGATTCAAATGCATGCGAATATTTTTCTTTATCCAATGCAAATCCAAGAAACTGACTATGCCAAAGCGATTTTCCACCCAAGCATAGGCACGTTGTCTAGCATATGCACCTGCTGCTGGGAGGCCACCCCCAAGATAGGCTATGAGGCCACCGGGAAGAAGGAAACACCTATAGGATTATCTTTCTCATTCCACAACCCATTCTGCTCTCTATACTTATCCAAATTCTCATACAATATGGGTCTCACTCATCCCTCACATCCTTGGCTTCCACAATACCTACCCCACAAAACACCCTTCTTGGCTCAGGCATCCCCTTCACTGATCCACATTTATCTTGGGAGATCCATCTTGCCATGTGCATCTAGTGTTGGTTGTGGAGCCTAATCTTCCAGTCTCATAGATGATATTGGCTCAGTCGTGCACCCCGGAGGATTGTACACTCATTTTGCATTTTTTGGGGTTCGGGGGAAATGCCGCCTGAGTCTTTGGGGTGCGAGGGTGGAGCCTCCACAAACGGGGGTAGCGCCCCCAAGAAAAAATTTTGGGCTATTTTCGCCAGCTGTTTACGGGCCCATGGTTTTGGGTATCCCGTGGTATTTTCCCATTGTATTTTCCCTATAAAATAAAGACATTGTAATATGGATAGGGTTCAGGTATTAGGTTTTATGCATTGTAAAGATGTCTGAGATCATGAAGAGAGACTCTGAGACAGTGAAGAGGAAGTGCAGCGGTTGTGTTGCGGGTTGTATCCCTTCACTTTGTTGGATGGTATAATAATAAGGATTGGAAACTTTAGTGTGGACATTGCCCATGTTGGGTGAACCACGATACATCTGTGTCTCTCTTGTAATGTGTATGTGTGATTATATTTTCATTTCTGTTTATTGTTATTGCTCTGCGATCTTGTTTTTCTAACAATTGGTATCAGAGCCGAAGGTCTATTTGGCAGATAAACACGTAGGAAGCTAGGGTTTCTGGTTCGAGTGGGAGCAATGGCAGAAGAAGGAAAGTTTAAGGTCAAGAAGTTTAATAGCCAAAACTTCCAGTTATTGAAGATGCAAATGGAGGACTATCTATACCAGAAGGATCTATTCCTACCATTGGGAGGAAGAGCAAAGCGGCCGGCAGCTATGAAGGACGAAGAATGGGAGGTTCTTGACAGAAAGACACTGAGAACAATACGGTTGTCCCTGGCTTCGTTGATGGCTTTCAATATCTAAAAAGAAACGGCAATGAAGGGTTTAATGAGTGCACTGGGTAAGCTGTATGAAAAACCCTCGGCCTCCAACAAGGTATTTCTAATGAAGCATTTATTTAATATGAAGATGTCTGAAGGTGGATCTGTTACTGATCATTTAAATGAGTTTAATACGGTTACAAATCAACTAAGTTCTGTAAGTGTGAACTTTGATGATGAGGTTAGGGATCTTTTAATCTTGTGTTCATTGTCAGAAAGCTAGAATAGCTTGGTCATGGCTGTAAGTAACTCTATCTCTGGTTCAAATAGCTTGAAATTTGATGATGTTATTGGTGTTATTCTTAGCGAGGAAATGCGAAGAAAAAGTACAGGTGAGACATCAGGTCATGCGTTAACCATGGAGAGCAGGGGAATACAAAAGGAGAGAGGAAAGAGCCAAGGTAATCATGGCAAGTCTAAAACGGGCATATCCAATTCCAGAATGAGAAAAATAGAGTGCTAGAACTGTGGAAAGAAAGGACATCTGAAGAAAGACTACAGATCTCTAAAGAAGAAAGGAGATGCACAGCAGGAAACTACCTAGGAAGCAAATGTAGCAGGTGATGTGTTACAAGATGCTTTGATACTTTCATTAGATAATACTAGTGATTATTGGGTAGTAGATTCAGGGGCTTCATGTCATGCTACACCCCATAGGAAATATTTTCATGATTATGTTCTAGGCGATTTTGGACATGTTTTATTGGGTGATGATGAGCCATGTAAAAATGTTGGAATGGGTAAGGTATAGATAAAATTTAAGAATGGAATTGATTGGATGTTGAAAGATGTTAGGCATATTCTTGCTATGAAAAGAAATCTGATCTCAACAGGGCAGTTGGGAGATGGTGGCTGTCTATCTACATTTGGAGAAAAGTGGTGGAAGATCACTAAAGGATCAATGGTGATAGAAAAATGAGACAGGGTAGGTATGTTGTATTTATGTCCTCATAATACTGACCATTCTATCTCTTTAGCTTCCACATGAACAAATACAACATTGTGGCATCATAGGCTTGGCCACATGAGTGAGAAGGGGATGAAGATTCTCCACTCAAGGAAGTTGCTGCCAGATTTGAAGCAAGTAAGTTTGGAATTCTGTGAGAACTGTGTTTATGGAAAACATAAGAGAGTCATATTTCTCAGGGTTGGGAAACAGAAGAAGAATGAAAAGTTAGAGCTTGTGCATACAGATCTATGGGGATCGGCTCAGGTACAATCTCTTGGTGGCTCTCATTATTATGTTACATTTATTGATGATGCAACTAGGAAAACTCGGGTTTATTGCATTCTACAGAAATCTGATGTGTTTGCTACTTTTAAGAAGTGGAAAGCTTTGGTTGAGAATGAGATAGGAAAAAGGTTTAAGTGTCTCTGATATGACAATGGAGGTGAGTACTACGGCAAAGAGTTTGATAATTACTATTCATACCATGGGATTCATAGAGAGAAGACAATCCCAATAACACCACAAGAAAATGGTGTGTCAGAAAGGATGAATAGAATGATCATGGAGCGTGCTAGGTGTATGAGATTGCATGCAGGGTTGCCCTTACAGTTTTGGGCAGGTGCTGTAAATACTACTGTTTATTTAATAAACAGAGGGCCTTCAAGTGCTTTGGATGGTGGTATTCCAGAGGAGGCATGGACAGGTAAAAAGGTAAACTACTCATTTCTGAGAACATGTGGTTGTGAATCATTTGTCCATATTGATAAAGAAAATAGAACAAAGCTTGAAGCTAAATCCAAGAAATGCAGCTTTATTGGATATGGGGTTGATGATTTTGGTTATCATTTATGGGATTATGGAAATCACAAAATCATTAGAAGTAGAGATGTCATATTCAATGAAAAGGTCATGTATAAAGAACAGTTGCAGGGAAAGAAACAATAAAAGGAAAACACAAAGTACACAGTACTTGATGAAATTGAAGAAAATGAAGTTCCAAAGGTTCTAGAAAATCAAGAACAGCAGCAAGTACCTGAAACTCCTGCAAGTGTAAGAAGATCTACCAGGTTAAGTAGACTCCTTGAACGATACTCTCCTTTGATGTATTATTTATTGATGACTGATGCTGGTGAACTAGAATGTTATGAAGAAGTAATGCAGGTAGAAACTTGGAAGAAGTGGGAGCAAGGCATGAATGAGGAGATGGACTCATTGGTAGGAAACTAGACTTGGGATTTGGTTTAGTTCCCTGCTGGTAAAAGAGCATTGTAGAACAAATGGATTTACAGGTTGAAGGAAGAAGAAGGAGGTAAGAAGTGGTATAAGGCCCGACTTGTTGTAAAGGTGTTTGCACAGAAGAAACGTATAGATTTTGATGAAATATTTTCTCCTGTTGTTAAGATGACTTCAATTAGGACTATCTTAAGTCTAATGGCAATAGAAGATTTGCATCTTGAAAAGTTAGATGTAAAAGCAGCCTTTCTCCATGGGGATTTGGAGGAAGAGATATATATGCAGCAACCATAAGGGTATGAGGTCAAAGGTAAGGAGAACTTGGTATGCAGGTTGAAAAAGAGCTTGTATGGCTTGATGCAAGCTCCAAGTCAGTGGTATTTAAAATTTGACAGGTTTATGATAGAACAAGGTTATGAAGTTATATTATCTTATTATTGGGTCTAACATGCAGGATATAAATTTACTCAAAAGGAAGTTAGCTAATTCATTTGCGATGAAGGATTTGGGTGCTGCAAAGCAAATCCTTGGTATGAGAATAACAAGAGACAGGAAAAATCACAAATTGACATTGTCTCATGGTGAGTACATACAAAAGGTGTTGGAGAGGTTCAGAATGCAGAATGCAAAACCAGTTAGTACACCTTTGGCCATCCATTTCAGTCTAAGTAAGGAAATGTATCCCAAGACACAGGAAGAGATAGATTACATGTCTAAGATTCCCTATCAATCAGCAGTTGGCAGATTGATGTATGCCATGGTGTGTACAAGACCTGATATTGCACATGTAGTGGGAGTTGTGAGCAGATATATGAACAATCCAAGTAAAGAGCATTGGAAGGCAGTACAGTGGATTCTTAGGTATTTGAAAGGTACTACCACTCAGGAATTATATTTTGGATGTTCAGATACTGTTCTACAGGGATATGTTGATGCATATATGACAACTGACAAGGATAGCAGAAGGAGCACCACAGGGTATGTGTTTACTCTAGGTGGAACAATAGTAAGCTGGATTTTGAAACTGCAAAAGGTTGTTGCACTTTCAACAACGGAAGTAGAGTATGTTGATATTACAGAGGCTAGTAAAGAGATGATTTGGTTGCAGAGGTTTATGGAGGAAGTGGGTAAGAAGCAGAAGGATAACAGATTGTATAGTGACATCCATAGTGCCATTCATCTTGCAAAGAAATCAACATTCCATTCCAAGACAAAACATATACAACTCAAGTACCATTTCATATGCTCTGTTCTGGAAGATGAACTATTGAAGCTGGAAAAGATACATTTTAGCCAGAATCCTGCAGACATGTTCAGAAAGGTAGTGACCAGAGAGAAAATGAGTTTGTCACCTACCCAATTTTTTAGAATAATTATTTTCTACTATTATCCTTTTTGCAAAAATACTTTGTTTTAAATTATAATTACAAGTTTGTAATTATGACCAAGTAAGTCAAAAATGAATGTAATGACTTATTATTATTATTTAATAAATAAAAATGGGAGACAAACACTCAAGAAAGCTGTTACAAGAGTGTCCACTGGCCCACTAGGAGGAATGGAAGCTGCTGGAAGTGGGACAGATGGCATCATTTGCACTCTACCATTAGTTGTTGGTATGGAACAACCCCCCCAATTTTGTGGCACTTCCCCCTTTAGGTGGAGGGAGGTGAGCAGGTAGCTCACTAATGACCAATTAATTACAAAAGACCTAAGCATCCTATAAAGGGAAATTCGAATTGAGCAGGAAGCTCTTACAATGTTTTCTGCAGAAACATTCCTCATGCTCATCAAATGATGGCTGAGAGATTAGAATAGGGGAGGTTGTGGAGAGTGCAAGTATAAGTCTGCAAATGTTATGAGAAGGACAGACCAGAGGTGCTGGTGCTGATCCCATTGATTACTAAGCCTGTAAGGCTAGATATATATATTTTCTTGCTGTTGCAAGTAGAATTCCTAAGCTGTAGAACCTTCTTCCTCCTAGTGGATCAGTGGATAGGCTCGGGGGTCCTAAGGCAGACATCTTGGCTGCTTGGGAGCAGGTTGGGTGGAACAGGTTTCTTGAGTAATTTGTTCCTCCCATCACACTCAGGTTATATTATTTTGTGTTTTATTTTTCAATCATATGAATGCTCTCAGAAAATGGCTTAGTATTGTTATTTAATAATCAATAGTAGAAAACGTCAGATCCTAATTAATTTAGATTTGCTGAACTGATAAAATGACTCCTCTGCATTTTCCCCCATGCGTGGAGTTGCCTCGTACTCCAGTACAGAGAGGTAGAATTAAATCTGCCCAGTTAAAAGTGAAACCTAGCATGCATCTAAATATCTAAACCAAATACCACCCATGCACAAACCTATGTTTATCATGCATCTTATATTTTAGCAGCTCTAGATTAGATCCGTGCATGTAATGTTTTTACTGTTCAAATCTGTATGCTGAACTACCTACCAGAAACTAGTCATAGTAATAGGTTCTTTTCTTATTTCTGAAGGTGAACATTGTGTTAACAACTAAGGTTACTAATCTTTAATAATTTCTTCAAAGAAAATAACTCCATGCATTCTGTTTAACCATATTCCCACTTTACTATTTTCTTGTGGTTTTTAGAATCTGATCGACCTTATAGAAAATATTGTCTTCACTATATTATCTTGTATAGAAAGAAAGAAAGATGCACTGTCATAGAAAAGAAAAACTATTATATTCAGAAGCATTCAAATTAACTGACGAATGCACTGTCATTTTCTCTTTTTCTGGATTATCAATTGCATGTGATAGAATTTACATCACAAAATACCAAGTTATTAAAAGAAAGGACAAACATAGAATTATTGAATTGACAAATTAAATTACAGTATCTCTACACCCAAACTGGGGTTAACATGTTCTCATTACATTATTATTTATAAACATTTGACAGCTACAAAATCAAGTGTTTTCATTACCATAGACAATCTAACTGTAGAATCAAGAGTTAATATTCTTGTTCCTTTAAAACATCATTATAGAGAAGCAGATTTCATTCACATCGATAGGCTAGGGTTTAGCATTATAATAGTTGTATTCAAACAAAACCAATACCCTTTCATTATCGGCTTATAGCCACTGTTTAATTAAAACAACTTAGACATTTCCTTCATTCCTTGGATCATAGTTCAAGAATGAGGAGATCGAAACACCATACGTAGACATGAAAACCCTGAATATCTTAAACAGGCTTTTAGATACAGATACAAAAACGAGAAGTTCAAATCACCAAACATAGGCATTAAACATTAGATAACTATCATTTCCATTTAAATTAGCAGTGGTTGGACCCTACGGTTGCCACATTCTTTTTCCGAAGGTTCCATTCGAAATCCCATGCTATTTACACACACTACTAATGCCGAAGCAAAATTGCAGTCAATGTATCTTCTTTTTTTTCATCAACCCAGAAGTACCAAAACGATAGACATAAAACATAAAGCTGTAAGACTCTTGCAAACACGAGGGTTCAACCCTACCAAACTCGTCGAGCCCAAGAATGGCCGACCATATATTTTAAAACATTTACATCACCTACTCTATCAACAAAACTTAAAACTGTAAGTTTCCCAATTGCTGCAAGCGATACAAAAGCCACTGCCGCGAAGGCATGCTACCAACGCTTGCTCATCAAGTCCGATTCCAGGAGAGCCACTAAGGAGGGATCGCTTTAGTTCTTTTCCCCATCAACTGTTCCAGCACCCTGTTGCTCGCCGAGGGTTACCTGCCAACAACCATACACTAAGTTAAGTATCGAATCATGAGGTAGTAATGCATGTAACAAAAGATAATTTGAAAACCCTTGCAGCGTTATGATACCTGAGTCGTGACAGAGATTTGACGAAGCCAGCATCCATCCACTGTGAAGGATAAGCACTCAGTTCGAAGGCCATGATGAGGGATACCTCCCGAAAAACTCACAACTTCTTCAAGAACCCTAGACTTGCAAGTTACTGCAACGCCACAACAGAAGCACTCATCCCACCTGTATATTGCTACACAAATCGTTTCTAGACTTGGCTTCCACGGTTAACAATTACTCATAGACCAAAGGTTGCTACCGGTCTCAGGATCGAGCGCGAGGGAGGCTAGAAAAACATTGAAACCCTAAGTGCCTCTCGGCTGGTTGGCCTCACCTCCCAAACCCTACCACCTAACAATGACTAAGAACGTTACAAGAATCCATAAGTTATGCTAGGGTTCAACTCATGCCAATACACAACGATCAATGCCAGAGACCCAGTTTTTATTGATAACATGGTTATTAAACCCTCTGAGTTATTATCTCTATCTCTTACCTGTGAATCTGCGCATGGATGACGAGTACAATGCTTTAGCTAAATAGCTAAGTAAGCCTCGGGGCACCTCATGGGACCCCTTTCATCATCATCCAGAAAAATTAAACTATCAGCACCTCTCGAGAATAATAATGTTTTCTTAATGCATCTGAATTTTCAATCATTCCAGCATTTAAATAAGAACATAATCATTAATTGGATTTCATGACACCATCAGAAGACAAAAAGACACAACCATTAAATTGTTCCTACCAAGCGACACATTTAGTGATTGCTGCTTATTCAATATTATCATTTCCGCTTTTTACAATATTAGCTTTTTATGGCGATTTAAAATTTTTTAAATTTTTATGAAAATATCGGGATGTTATCTTGAATATTGTAACTTCCAAGAATATTATATTTGTATATTATTATTTCGGAGATGTTTCATCCCTCCGAGGTGACTCTATCGTGTATCCGGAGATGTTTATTCCTCCGATGGTTTGTGGTAACTAGGGTTATTACATCCACCATGTGGGGGTCGGCCCTGGGTTTATATTTTAGGGGTTATTAGACATCTTCAGGAGAGGTCGGCCCGATTAGGTATTTTTGGTCAATCGGGAACTAGTATAAATAGAGGAGGAGAGCTCCTCATTTGACACACTTCCACAACTCAGAAAGTGGCACACTTGTGTCTGGGAGGTCTGCATGTGAGGTAGAGAAGAAGGAAAAGTCTTGCAGCACATCTTGTATTTTGGTTGATCATCTTATTGAGGAAAGCTTTGTTGGGTTTTCTACCCCATGAGGGTTTCCCAGGGTAAATTCTGTGTCTATCTTGTGATTATGTTTCTTTTAGTGATCTTGCTAGTTTATTTGGTTTAAAATTAACATGGTATCAGAGCTAGCCTGAATAGAACATATTTCACAAGGTGAAATCATATTTCTCTCTCTCTCCCAAAATTAGGGTTTATTCAAAAGTTAGTATTTTTGGATTCTGGTTGCATGGATGAATAGCCCTTCTAAATATCTATCTTTTGAGCCTTGGATCGAGGTTTTTGGTTGGGTAGAACTCCGGGAAAGTCAAACCCTAGTTTTACCAAAAGTGCGATAAACCAGAAATTCTGTTGCAGATCCGGAAAACTGAAAAGTTAAAGTTTTCGGGTAAGTACTACTCTATCTCTTATCTCTTGGACTCCCCCAAGAGAATATGGCTCCAAACACTAAGCTTGAAGACAAGCTAGAAGGTATAGAGAATTTCTAGGCATGGAAATACAGAATTGGTCTCATTCTTGAAGAAAATGATCTTGCTCATTATATCAAGGATGAAGTTGCAGAACCTGAAGGAGATGAAGCCAAAGAGAAGCATAGGAAGGATTTGATTAGGGACAAGAGAATCATAGCTGATTCTATTAAAGACCACTTGATTACCCAAGTGGCTTCCAAGAAGACTCCAAAGGAAATGTATGATTCCCTAGGAAGAATGAATGAAGGAAAGAACATCAATAGGAAGATGAGCCTAACAACTCAGTTGAAGAGTACCAAGATGCACAAAGGAGAATCCATTCAAGACTACTTCTCAAGGGTCTCCCAAATCAAGGAGAAACTAGATGCAATTGGTGATACTCTTGATGAAGATGAACTTGTAATGACAGCTCTAAATGGTCTCACTAGACCTTGGGAGTCATTTATACAAACTATGTTTTCCAGAAAAGAAAGTATGAAGTTTGATGTAGTTTGGGAGGATTGTGTACAAGAAGAGTCTAGGGTTGCAAACAAAGAAGCCTTGCTCAAAGAAGATGACCAAGCCTTGGCCACCCACACCAAGAGAAGAAGGAATCAATCCTACTCCAAAAGGAATAGTCACAAGGAGTCTCATTCTCCACTTAGATTTCAAAAGAAAAGAGGATCTAATCAAAGAAGAGATTACTCCCCATTCTAATGTTTTGCTTGTCACAAAATAGGACACATTGCTAGAGATTGTCCCCTAAAGAAGAAAAAGGGCTCTCATTACAAAAGACATCAAGCACATCTTGCAGAAGATGATAGTGAAGAAGAAGTGGAAGAGGAAGAAAGGCCTCACAATAAAAGACCTAGAAGAAAAGAAGAAGAAGAAAGGACCCTCTTCAAGAGAAGATCTAGGAGAAATGAAGAAGAAGATGCAGAAGAATATGTTCTATTCTTCGCACTATCCGTATCTATAACTCCTGGAGAAGATACATGGCTTATTGATAGTGGTGCTTCAAAACACATGACAGGTCAGAAAAAGACTCTCTCAAGTCTTGAAGGAAAGACCTCTCCACAAAAGGTATCTCTAGGAGATAACTATCAATATCCCATCAAAGGAATTGGTGAAGCAAGCTACAAGCTTGATTCTGGTACCTCCATGAAAATGAAAGAAATATTGTATGTACCAGGATTGAAGAAGAACTTGTTATCTATCCCAGCATTGGATAAGAAAGGCTATAGGGTTGCATTCATTGATGGACAAGTATTAATGTGGTCCAAAGGAAAATCTATCAAGGATGCAATTATCATTGGTGAAGAAGAAGGAGGTTTGTGCAAGCTTAAGGGCCATCCAGAAGCTGCACTTGTATATGAAACCATTAGCCCAAGTGAGCTATGGCATAGGAGACTTGCTCACATTAACTACAAGGCACTACCTTATGTAGTTATAGGTTTGCAAGATTTAAAAATTGATCATGATGGCACATACAAGGGATGTGCAAAGGGGAAGAATATCAAGAACCCCTTTCTTAGGAGTGAAACAAAGACTAAAAGTACCTTGGAGTTAATACACTTTGATGTATGTGGAAAAATGCCTTCCACATATTTGAGTGGATATGAATACTATGTTACATTCATTGATGACTATTCAAGGAAAACTTGGATATTCTTTCTAAAAGGTAAGAATGAAGTCTTTGGAAAATTCAAGGAGTTCAAGGCCTTCATAGAAAATCTCTCAGAAAAGAAAATCAAGATTATCAGAACAGATAATGGTGGAGAATATACTTCAAAGGAATTTGAAGACTTTTGTAGAGAAGCTGGAATCAAGAGGGAACTAACCACTCCCTACAATCCCCAACAAAATGGGGTTGCTGAGAGAAAGAATAGAACTATCATGGAAGCTCTAAAGACTATGATACATGATCAAGATCTTCCCATGTATCTATGGGTTGAAGCAGCCATGACAGCTGTCTATGTACAAAATAGACTTTCTCATAGTGCTCTTGAATTTAAGACTCCAGAAGAAGTGTTCACAGGAAAGAAGCCTGAGGTAAGTCATCTCAAAATATTTCGAAAAGATAACCAGGTTGGGTCGCTCTGGTAAGAAATGAATATTTGTTGGATATTGTGAAACATCCAAAGCTTTCAGAATTTACATACCTGGTTTTCATCATATGGAGATAAGTAGAGATGTAACATTTGATGAAGAAGCAGCTATCAAGAAATCTAGAAAGTGTCAACTTGAAGAAATCTATGAAGAAGATACACCTCCTAGAGTCACAAAAGTTGTTCCCATCCCTGAAGATGATACACCAGAAGACCATGATATGATAGAACCTCAAGAACCCCCCATTACAAATCTATATAGAAAAAGAAAACCAGCATGGGCTAGAGACATTATTCAAGGAGCTGAAAAATATGGAGCTCCTGAAGGTTCCACTAGAGAAAGGAAGAAACCCAAGTTAGTATCCAACTATGTGGCCTTAATGTGTGATCTTGTGGATCATCAGCCCACCAGCTATGAGGAGGCAACTCAGAAGAAAGAGTGGGTATAAGCTATGATAGAAGAGTACCAGTCAATAATGAAGAATGATGTTTGGGATATAGTTCCCAAACCAAAGGATATAAGTGTGGTTTCTTCCAAATGGATATTCAAGATAAAACATGCTGCATATGGTAGCATTGAAAAATATAAGGGAAGATTTGTAGCCAGAGGATTCTCTCAAAAGGAGGGAATAGACTATGAAGAAACATTTGCACCAGTGGCTAGGTACATATCAACTAGAACTATCATGGCACTTGCATCTATGATGAAGTGGAAATTACACCAGATGGATGTTAAAACAGCCTTCCTGAATGGTGTCATTGAAGAAGAAGTGTACATAGAACAACCTCAAGGATTTGAGGTTAAAGATAAAAGAACACATGTATGCAAGCTGAAAAAGGCTTTGTATGGATTGAAGCAAGCTCCCAAAGCTTGGTACAGAAGGATTGACAGTTTCTTAACAAGCATGGGCTTTACCAAGAGTAATGCTGATCCAAATATTTATCTCAAAGTTATGGATGATGAACCTGTTATATTACTATTGTATGTATATGATCTATTTCTAACAGGAAATGAGAATCAAATTATCGAATGCAAGAAGAAGCTTTCTTCAGAATTTGAGATGAAGGATCTCGGATTAATGCACTAATTCTTAGGTCTAGAAGTATGGCAAGAACCAAAAGGAATCTTTCTAAATGAAGGTAAGTATGCTGTGGAGATTTTGAAAAGATTTGATATGTTGGAGTGTAAGGCCATGGCCACTCCCATTGACTCCAACTTGAAGCTATTAGTTAATGACTCATTTGAATTAGTGGATATAACTCTATATAGACAAATCATTGGGTCATTGATGTATTTAACAAATACCAGACCAGATATATGCTTTGATGTAAATACCCTGAGTCAATATATAGTAGAACCAAGGAAGGTTGACCTAATAGCTGCAAAGCAAGTAATGAGGTATCTAAAAGGTACATTAGATTTTGGTATTTACTACCTTAGAAATCATGAACTCAGATTACATGGTTACTCAGATTTCGATTGGGAAGGAAGTGTTTCATACAGGAAGAGTACATCAGGTGGATGTTATGGACTTGGATTTGCCATGATCTTTTGGTTTAGCAAGAAACAATCCAGTGTCGCTCTCAGTACCGCGGAAGCAGAATATATAGCTGCCTACTCTGCCAGTTGTGAAACAATATGGCTTCGGAAACTATTATCTGGAGTGTTTGACTTAGAATTGGATCCCACTGTGATCATGCGTGACAATCAAAGCTATATCAAGATGATTGAAAATCCAATGTTCCATGATAAGTCAAAACACATAGAGATCCGATATTTCTACATACGAGATATGGTGCAAAGAGGAGCTATTAAGCTCGAGTATGTGAGCACTAAAGAACAAATTGCTGATATATTGACCAAACCTCTATCTCGGGTGAAATTTGAATACTTTTGAGACAAGCTTGGTGTGGTTCAAAAGGACCCTCCTCGAAAGGGGGAGTAGTGTATTCACTGATGATGAGATTGCCTCATCGGCAGCAAGGTCGATGATGTGGATACCTGTTTACTACACTTGGATACTTAGATTATTTAGATTTAGGACTCTTAGAATACTTATTTTTACTGGTTTTTATTTTGATGATATACGTATTGGTGAGGATACATGCTTTTGATGATATATGTATTGGTGAGGATACATGCCTTTGATGATAGATGTATTGATGAGGATACATATTTTATTGATCTATTAATGAGGATACATGTTTTGTTGATGTATTGATGAGGATACATGTTTATATCTATATTGATAAGGATACATGTGGGGATTGTATCGTCGCCGGACTTCGGTCCCTTGAATTGATCCATAGACATATGGTCTCTGAGAATGAAGTATTTAGTGGATAGGTGGGGATTGTATCGTCCTAGGACTTTGGTCCCTTGAATTGATCCGTAGACGTATGGTCTCCGAGAATGAAGTCCTTAGTCGACAAGTGGGGATTGTATCGTTCCTGGACTTCGGTCCCTGAATTGATCCGTAGACGTATGGTATCCGAGAAGTGGTCCCTAGCGGATGAGAGGGGATTGTATCATCCTCAGACTTCAGTCCCTGAATTGATCCGTAGATGTATGGTCTCAGAGAAATGGTCCTTCGTGGATGAGAGGGGATTGTATCCTCCCCGGACTTCGGTCTCTGAATTGATCCGTAGACGTATGGTCTCCGAGAAGTGGTCCCTAGTGGATGAGAGGGGATTGTATCATCCCCGGACTTCAGTCCCTGAATTGATCCGTAGACGTATGGTCTCCGAGAAGTGGTCCCTAGTGGACGAGAGGGGATTGTATCATCCCCGGCCTTTGGTCCCTGAATTGATCCGTAGACATACGTCTCCGAGAAAGTGGTCCTTAGATTTTGTCTAAGTTGACGAGTGGATTGTATCGTCCCTAGACATGTTATGGTGTCTTAAATGGATCATGTTTTGCATGGTATGTGATGATCGTGTGATGATGATGCTGATGATCGTGTGATGACGATGCTGATGATCGTGATGATCATGTTATGATGATGTTGATGATCGTATGACAATGATGATGTTGATGTTCCAGTAACTAGTTAAGTTACTGATGATGATGTATTAAAGAAAGCTTTCGATGATATACAGATGTATCATGTGTTATGTAGTCAATGACTCCTTGCTCCTGCAGATGTTGTTATAATATCCTTATCGTTAAGTGGGAGTGTTGAATATTGTAACTTCTAAGAATATTATATTTGTATATTATTATTCCAGCGATGTTTCATCCCTCCGAGGTGACTCTATCATGTATCCAGAGATGTTTATTCCTCCGATGGTTTGTGGTAACTAGGTTTATTAGACCCACCATGTGGGGGTCGGCCCTGGGTTTATATTTTAGGGGTTATTAGACTTCTCCAGGAGAGGTCGGCCCCATTAGGGATTTTTGGTCAGTCGGGAACTAGTATAAATAGAGGAGCAGAGCTCCTCATTTGACACAATTCCTCAACTCAGAAAGTAGCGCACTTGTGTCTAGGAGGTCTGCATGTGAGGTAGAAAAGAAGAACAAGTCTTGGAGCACATCTTGTATTTTGGTTGATCATCTTATTGAGGAAAGCTTTGTTGGGTTTTCTACCCCATGAGGGTTTCCCAGGGTAAATTCTGTGTCTATCTTATGATTATGTTTCTTTCAGTGCTCTTGATAGTTTATTTGGTTTAAACTTAACATGTTACATGTGGTATCAAAGCTCATGTTCTAAATCTAGGCCTAAAGACGGTCCAAGAAACACGCAAAAAAAAATAAAAAAAATAAATAACAGAAAATTTTCTTTGATTTACAGATATGGAAGGATCAGCTGAACACATAAGGGGCAGATTTCCACCAAACAACACAAGTATGGAACAACAATTCCAGGGCAATCGGGGTAATGATTCGTCAGAATTATTCCGTGCTTTTCATGAATTAAAAGCAGATATCCAGTCAGTAAAACAAGACAATGAAAGAATCCCGAGGACACAGGAGGAGTTGAAGCAAGCACTGTTTGACCAATATCCAAAATATGAACAGAACCTGGAACATACTTCTGAAACTAAGGAGCTATCCTAGGAAGGCAAGAACAAACAAATAGAAACAACTGAAGAAAACAACAACTCAATGTCATCAAGAGCTTCCAAACATCCACGTAAAAAGAAGCATAACTACTCTAGTGACAATAGTGAATGAGACTGTAATCCAAAAAGAAAAAGGAATAAACATTACGAACATATATCTGATGAATTCAAGAAAATCGAACCCCCAAATTTCAACGGCGAGACAGAAAAAGGAGAGACAGCGGAAGCATGGTTGTTCGACATGAAAAATTATTTTCAGATCTACGACTACTCGAAGTCTTTAAAGGTGAAGATGGCAATTTATAATTTGACCAGGAAGGAAGATATTTGGTGGCAAGACCTTAAAAGGGTAAAAGGTATAAAAGACCGAGATGTGAGTTGGAGTACTTTTAAAAGACACTTCAAGAAGAAATTCTTATCTGAACAGTATTATGAAGAAAAATCCAAAGAATTTTATGATCTGAAACTGGGAACGATGAATATGAAAGAATTGAACAACAAATTTTTAAGTCTGCTAAGATATGTGCCATATATGGTGGAAGAAAAACCGAAGGTCCAGAGGTACCTAAGTTTTCTACCTTTCCACATCAAGGACATGATAGAGTACGATAACCCTAAGACCCTAGAGGAAGCCATGATGAAAGCCACTTTTTGCTTTGACCAGAATAAGAAAAGAGAAGGGGTACCTAGCTGGAAAAACCCAATACCCAGTAACTTTGAATAGAAAAAGAAGAATTTTATATATGGTGGCAATTCCAGTTTTCAGAAGAGAAATTTTTAGAATCAAAAATTTCAGCAGAACATAAATAATCAGCAGCAGAAATTTACAGCACCCAGAAATGTCCCCAATGTTGCCAGGACCAATGAACAAAAGCCACCTATAAAATGATTTGAGTGCCAAGGGCCCCATTATGCCTCAGACTGTCCCCTCAAGAAACGGGCGGCCAACCATATTCACTCCATACAGTCTGAAGCTACTATAGGATATGTGGCAAGAGAAGTACCCAGAATTAGTGCAGCATTAGAAAACCACCCAATTTCTATTTTAATTGACCCCGGTGCCAGTCTAAGTTATATATCACCAGTTGTTGTAGAAAGAATTGATTTGAAAATAGAGAAATTCGATAAATTCTGGTTAGTTAGATTAGCGACAGGAACAAAAAGGAAGGTTTCTGATTTTGTGGAAAATTGTGCTTTATCTATGAATCAACTAGCAACGCTGGTTAAGCTAAATGTTCTGCCATTAAGGTCATATGACATCCTAATTGGTATGGATTGGTTAGAATCCCATCGGGTCATTCTGAATTGTTATGAAAAAAGCTTCATTTTCCTGGATGATGAAGGAAAGACAAAAGAGGTAAAAGGCATCCCTAGAAAAACATCCGTTCGACAGATTTAAGCCATGCAAGTAAAAAGGGCAATCAGAAAAGGGTGTCAGATGTTTGTTGTGAATGCGGTGCATGATGAGATAAGTACTAAGGAGGACAAGCTGAAAATGGAAGACATACCTGTCTTGCAGGATTTCCAAGATATTTTTCCTGAAGAGATCCCAGATTTACCTCCCAAAAGGGACCTGGATTTTACTATTGAATTAATACCTGGTGCTGTACCAAGTTCTAAATCTCCATACTGGATGAATATACTAGAGCTGAATGAGTTAAAATCTCAGCTGAAGGAGCTAATCGATAAAAATTATATAAGGCCCAGCGTGTCCCCTTGGGGAGCACCAGTCATTTTTGTTAAGAAGAAGGATGGTACCCTAAGACTTTGTATAAATTATCGTCAACTGAATAAAATGACGATCACGAATAGGTACCCACTGCCCCGCATTGACGATCTTTTTTACTAGCTACACGGAGCAACATTGTTCTCGAAGATCGATTTACGATCAGGATATCATCAGGTTCGAGTGAAGGATGAAGACATTTTCAAAACAGCCTTTAGAACTCGTTATGGACACTATGAGTTCTTTGTCATGTCGTTTGTATTAACTAATGCACCTACTGTATTTATGTGCTTAATGAACAAAATTCTGCACAAGTACATAGATAAGTTTGCAGTTGTGTTTATCAATGTCATTTTGTTATATTCTAAGAACAAGGAAGAGCATGATGAACATCTACGTATCATTCTGCAAGCTCTGAGGGAGCACCAAATGTATGCAAAATTCAGCAAATGCGATTTTTACAAAGACAAGATTCAGTACTTGAGACACATAATCTCTGAGGAAGGTATTTTAGTTGACCCCGCCAAGATAAAGGCCATTAATGAATGGCCGGTTCCTAAAGATGCGATAGATGTGCGATCATTTATGGGAATCACTGGTTATTATAGAAAATTCATTGAAGGGTTTTCCAGGATCGCAAACCCCATAACGTCGCTGCAGAAAAAGGGAAAGAAGTTTGTCTGGGACCAAAAGTGTGCGGACAGTTTTGCAAAGTTAAAAGAATTATTGACTTCAGCACCTATTTTGAGGATTCAGATCCTAATAAAGATTTTGTAGTATGCAAAGATGCGTGCAATGATGGACTGGGAGGAGTCCTAATGCAGGGGGGACATGCTGTAGCATACGAATCAAGAAAACTGGAAATACACGAGAAAAACTATTCCACCTACGACATAGAATTGCTAGCAGTGATTCATGCCTTAAAAATGTAGCATCACCACCTTATCGGTAGAAAAATTACCTTGATGATAGATAATATGGGGCTGAAATATTTGTTAGATCAAACAAATTTGAATGCCAGGCAAGCCAGATGGCTAACTTTTCTGAGTGAGTATGATTTTGAAATTCAGCACATTAAGGGGAAGGAGAATAAAGTGGCCGACGCATTAAGTCATAATACAAGGATACATTTTGTTTCAGCCATCAGCACATATGCCACAGATTTGGAGGAACAGATTTTTGAAGGAATTAAGGAGGATGAGGAATACAGAAAATTACAGGAAAGGACAGCAGAAAACAACTCTGAAAATTCTGTAACAGATTTCAGTTTGAAGGAAAATGGCTTACTGCTGTTCAAAAATAGATTGTACATACCAAACATACCAGCAGTAAAGATTCTGATTTTGGATGAGATGCACAAAAGCTACTATTCTTGCCACCCAGGTTACCAGAAAATGATCACAATGCTAAGGAAGGAGTACTACTGGCCCAGGATGAAGGACGAAGTAGCGGAGTATATAGCTAAGTGTTTTGACTGTCAAAGAGTGAAGGTGGAACATCAGCATCCTACTGGATTGCTGCAGCCTTTGCTGATACCCAGCTAGAAATGGGAAGTGATAAGTATAGATTTCATCACTGGGTTACCAAAGAATAAAAAATAGCACGACTCCATCATGGTGGTAGTAGACAAACATAGCAAGGAAGCCCATTTTATCCCTGTCAAAACTACCCATAAAGCCCTTGATATCGCAAAATTTTTTATGAAGTAGGTTTTCCAACTACATGGCATACCCAAGGTAATAGTTTCAGACCAGATTCGAATTTCACGGGCAATTTTTGGAGGTCTTTGTTCAAGGGGTTAAACACCACCTTAAATTTCAGCACTGCGTTCCATCCGCAAACAGACGGACATACTGAAAGAGTGAACCAGATATTGGAAGATATGCTCAGAATGTATGTTAAGGATCAACTTGGTAAGTTGGAAGACTACTTTCATTTAGAAGAGTTTGCGTATAATAATCACTACCATGCTTCAGCTAAACTTATCCCATTTGAGATCCTTTACGGAATAAAGTGTAACACACCGGTGTCATGGAGTGATCCGGTTAGCAGGGTCACCTTAGGGCCCGAATTGTTGCAAGAATTAGAACTATTCATGAAGCAGGTACAAGGGAATCTTAAAGCTACCCAGGATAGACAAAAAAGCCAAGTAGACCTTAAAAGAACTCATAGAGAGTGCCAGGTTGGTGAACATGTTTTCCTTAAGGTAAGGCCGAAAAAGAGTTCCTTAAAATTGGGAAGCTGTGCCAAACTGGCACCTAGGTATTGTGGTCCTTTTGAAATCTTGTCTAGGGTTGGACCTGTGGCATATCAATTATCCCTACCTTCAAACCTCAAAGTCCATAATGTTTTTCACATTTCATTTTTAAAGAAATATGTGCATGATCCTACTCATGTTGTAAATTGGAATAATGTTCACGTGGAACAAGGCGGCGATTTTCCGGTGGAACCGGACTGTATTCTCGCAAGGAAAGAAACTCTACTTCGGAACCACATTGTTAGCCAAGTGAAAGTGCAATGGAAGCACTATAGCCTAGCAGAGGCTAGCTGGGAGTTGGAGAGTAGTATGAGGGCTGCATACCCAACTCTGTTCCAGGAACACTCAAGGAGTGAATAAAGAAACATCGAGGATGATGTTGAGGCTTAAGGGGGGGTGTATGTCACCTACCCAATTTTTTAGAATAATTATTTTCTACTATTATCCTTTTTTCAAAAATACTTTATGTTAAATTATAATTACAAGTTTGTAATTACGACCAAGTAGGTCAAAAATGAATGTAATGAATCATTATTATTAGTTAATAAATAAAAATGGGAGACAAACACTCAAGAAAGCTGTTACAAGAGTGTCCACTGGCCCACTAGGAGGAATGGAAGCTGCTAGAAGGATTGGGATAGATGGCAGCATTTGCACTCTACCATTAGATGTTGGTATGGGACAACCCCCCCCTAATTTTGTGGCATTTCCCCCTCCAGGTGGAGGGAGCTGAGCAGGTAGTTCACTAATGACCAGTTAATTACAAAAGACCTAGGCAGCCTATAAAGGGCAATTCGAATTGAGCAGGGAGCTCTTACAATGTTTTCTGCAGAAACATTACTCATGCTCATCAGGTGATGGCTGAGAGATTCGAATAGGGGAGGCTATGGAGAGTGCAAGTATAAGTCTGCAAATGTTATGACAAGGATAGACCAGAGGTGTTGGTGCTGATCCCATTGATTACTAAGCCTGCAAGGCTGGATATATATATTTTATTGCTGCTACAAGTAGAATACCTAAGCTGCAGAACCTTCTTCCTCCTGGTGGATCAGTGGACAGGCTCGGGGGTCCTAAGGCAGACATCTTGGCTGCTTGGGGGCAGGTTGGGTGTAACAGGTTTCTTGAGTGATTTGTTCCTGCCATCACACTCAGGTTCTATTATTTTGTGTTTTCTTTTTCAATCATATGAATGCTCTCAGAAAATGGCTTAGTATTGTTATTTAATAATCAACAGAAGAAAATATCAGATCCTAATTAATTTAGATTTGCTGAATTGATAAAATGACTCCTCTGCATTTTTCCCCATGCATGGAGCTACATCGTACTCCAGTACAGAGAGGTAGCATTAAATCTGCCCAGTTAAAAGTGAAACCTAACATGCATCTAAATATCTAAACCAAAGACCACCCATGCACAGACCTATGTTTATCATGCATCTTATATTTTAGGAGCTGTAGATTAGATCCTTGCATGCAATGCTTTTATTGTTCAAATCTGTATGCTGAACTACCTACCAGAAACTAGTCATAGTAATAAATTCTTTTCTTAGTTCTGAAGGTGAACATTGTGTTAACAACTAAGGTTACTGATATTTAATAATTTCTTCAAAGAAAATAACACCATGCATTCTATTTAACCATATTCCCACTTTCCTATTTTCTTATGGTTTTTAGAATCTGATCGACCTTATAGAAAATATTGTCTTCACTATATTATCTTGTATAGAAAGAAAGAAAGATGTTGTGTTAACTTATCCCTTCATCAAAAGTCCAAAATTGGATGAATACAAGAACATATAGAATAGAAAAACTGTTATATTAATAAGCAATCAAATTAATTGACGAATGCATTGTCATTTTCTCTTTTTCTGGATTATCAATTGCATGTGATAGAATTTACAGCACAGAACACCAAGTTATTAAAAGCAAGGACAAACATAGCATTATTGAATTGACAGATTAAATTACAGTATCTCTACACCCAAACTGGGGTTAACATGTTCTCATTACATTATTATTTATAAACATTTGACAGCTACAAAATCAAGGGTTTTCATTACCATAGACAATCTAACTGTAGAATCAAGAGTTAATATTCTTGATCCTTTAAAACATCATTATAGACAAGTAGATTTCATTCACATCGATAGGGTAGGGTTTAGCATTATCATAGTTGTATTCAAACAAAACCAATACCCTTTTATTATTGGATTATAGCCACTGTTTAATTAAAAAAACTTAGACATGCCCTTCGTTCCTTGGATCAGAGTTCAAGAATGAGGAGATCAAAACACCATATGTAGACATGAAAACGCTGAATATCTTAAACATGATTTTAGATACAGATACAAAAACAAGAAGTTCAAATCACCAAACATAGCCATTAAACCTTAGATAACTATCGTTTCCATTTAAATTATCAGTGGTTGCACCCTACAGTCGCCACATTCTTTTTCCGAAGGTTCCATTTGAAATTCCATGCCATTTGCACACACTACTAATTCTGAAGCAAAATTACAGTCAATGTATCTCCTTTTTTTTCATCAACCCAGAAGTACCAAAACGATATACATAAAACGTAAAGATGCAAGACTCTTGCAAACACGAGGGTTCAACCATACCAAACTCGTCGAACCCCAGAATGCCCGACCATATATTGTAAAACATTTACATCACCTACTCTATCAACAAAACTTAAAACTGTAAGTTTCCCAATTGCTGCAGGCGAGACAAAAGCCACTGCCGCGAAGGCATGCTACCAACATTTGCTCATCTAGTCCAATTCCAGCAGAACCACTAAGGAGGGATACCACCGAAGATGACCGGTGGGATCGCTTTAGTTCTTTTCCCCATCAATTGTTCCGGCACCCTATTGCTCGCCGAGGGTTACCTGCCAACAACCATACACTAAGTTAAGTATCGGATCATGAGGTAGTAATGCATGCAACAAAAGATAATTTGAAAACCCTTGTAGCGTTAGGATACCGGAGTCGTGACAGAGATTTGACAAAGCTAGCATCCATCCACTGTGAAGGATAAGCACTTAGTTCAAAGGCCACGATGGGGGATACCTCCCGAAAAACTCACAACTTCTTCAAAAACCCCAGACTTGCAAGCTACTGCAACGCCACAACATAAGAACTCATCCCACCTGTAGGTTGCTACACAAATCGTTTCCATACTTGGCTTCCACGGATAACAATTACTCACAGACCAAAGGTTGCTGCCGGTCTCAGTATCGAGCCCAAGGGAGGATAGAAAAACATTGAAACCCTAAGTGCCTCTCGGCCGGTTGGCCTCACCTCCCAAACCCTACCACCGAACAATGACCAAGAACGTTACAAGAATCCATAAGTTACGCTAGGGTTTAGATCATCCCAATACACAAAAATCAACAGCGGAGTTCCACTTTCATTAAGACATGTTGGAGGGTTGCAGGAGTAGCATTAAATTGCTCATCTACCTCCCAAGCCACGAGGTGGCCATTTCTGTTGACAACAGAGCAGGAGGCTATTACAACTCAGTTTCCAAACCGCATCACTCGCCGAATCATCCATCAAAATTTACACGTAACAATATCATTAACTCGGTGGCCATGCAATGCAATTGCAAAACGCAATCATTTAATACACCCTCGATTCGTACGCAGGATTTTGCAGGGCCATCATTCCACCTACCAATCCATATGAATCATCGTTAATAGCATCAACATATAAATATTATCAATGTATAACGATTACCGATAGCATATAACGAAGGTCTCATATGATTCCATATCATCAATTTCGAAACACACTCATAGCACATGAATATCCACCAAGGTTGCGAGCAATCATACAACATGGATTGACTTAGCCCATCACATAAAGTCTATTATAAAGTTCACCATAGGGATCATTGTAGAGCTCTTAAAGCTTGTTCACACCATAAGTTATATCAACAAACCGTTAGCATATGGTTGCCACCCAAGAACCCATCGCATTCATTGCATGGTAGGGTATTAATGCTTAAAGCACCACCATTTTAATTGCTCGGGTAATAGAGACCAGAATCAACTTATCACTCATTCCATAGTATGCTTAGGACCATGTGCCCTTCTCCTAAACCTATCACCTTCAAAATTTATAAAAGAATTACTTAACAGCCGCAAGTCATTTATGGAATGACCATACGTAAAGTCGTCAACACTTAATGAAAAAATTCATAACAAACATGCCTTGAGATAGATGTTATCTGCAGTCTTTGAGATAGACAGGTTCATCTTACAGAATTGGAAGGAGACCATACCTGTAGCATCGTAATTCATACGCAGTTTTTATTGATAACACAGTTATTAAACCCTTTGAGTTATTATCGCTATCTCTTACCTGCGAATCTGCGCACGGAGGACGACTACAATGCTTTAGCTGAATAGCTAAGTAAGCCTCGAGGCACCTCGTGGGACCCCTTTCATCATCATCCAGAAAAATTAAACTGTCAGCACCTGTCGAGAATAATTATGTTTCCTAATGCATCCCAATTTTCAATCATTCCAACATTTAAATAAGAACATAATCATTAATTGGATTTCATGACGCCATCAGAAGACAAAAAGACACAACCATTAAATTGTTTCTACCAAGCGACACATTTATTAATTGCTGCTTATTGAATATTATTACTTCCGCTTTTTACAATATTAGCTTTTTATGGCGATTTAAATTTTTTTAAATTTTTATGAAAATATCGGGATGTTACAGAGTTCTTGCTCGGTTTCAGTTGACCTTCTAGCATGAAGGTGAATAGTAGAAATTTGCCAAGTCCAAGTCCAGCAGCGGTGGAGTTGCTATGATTAGTCTCCAAGTGGGAGATTGTTGGTTGTGGAGCCAGATCTTCCAGTCTCATAGATGATATTGGCTCGGACGTGCACCCCGGAGGACTCTACACTCATTTTGAATTTTTTGGGGTTCGGGGGCAGCGCCCTCGAAAAATGGGGTTTGGGGGCAACGCCCCTGAGAAAAATATTTGGGGTTGTTTTCGCCAACTGTTTACGGGCCCATGGTTTTGGGTATCCCGTGGTGTTTTCCCATTATATTTTCCCTATAAAAGAAAGACATTGTAATACGGCTAGGGTTGAGGTATTAGGTTTTATGCATTGTAAATATCTCTGACATCATGAAGACAGACTATGAGACAGTGAAGAGGAAGTGCAGCGGTTGTGCTACAGGTTGTATTGCTTCACTTTGTTGGATGGTATAATAATAAGGACTCGAAACTTCAGTGTGGACGTAGCCCAAGTTGGGTGAACCACGATATATATGTGTCTCTCTTGTAATTTGTATGTGTGATTATATTTTCATTTCTGTTTATTGTTATTGATCTGCAATCTTGTTTTTCTAACATCTAGTGTGTGCATAGAATAAGTCTAATATGATATGTGCTAATATAGAACCACCTGTAGCTTCAATTCGTGGCTTCAAAAGCACCTATGAATAGAGGAATTCAATGGGTAAGTTTCCTAGCTTGCCCAACCTCTCTACTCACCTACAAACATCAATTTTTCACTTCCAAATCTGCAACATGGACTCCAAATTCGAATTTGTGGGTTAAACATAGTCTGGTAAGTACAACAATGGAGAGCTCTTCCTAGTGTAGATCTACATGTAAGAAAGAGGGTTGACTCCAGGGGATATGAGAAAATGGTGAAAGGCACCTAACATAGCTTTTGACAGTAGAAGAAATGACTCCTGGCATATACAGACTGACTTTTTCCATGAAAAAATGTCACAAAAGTGTAGTCATCCCCATGCTTCAATAATTGCATGGGGTGAATTTTCACACCAACCTCACACATGTATTCAATAATTGGAAAATAGTCAAAAAGGAGATAATGAGCTTATTCAAAGCACATGACAGAATTTGGGTGAGTTATAAGGTTGACACTTCGGAGCAAGGGTTTAGTCTCCAAAGACCCCTTTCCTCATCCCATCTAGTGGAATCATACCCCCTTTGGTGCTCTTTACACAACCATTCTTGGAAAATTTTATTATTTATGCACATAATATTTACATATATTCTAAATCAGCATAACAAGACAACCACATAGTCCAAATAAAATATATACATCATACATGCCTAGCCATTCACTAGTTGGGCCTTGGCCTTGAGCTCCGCACTGGGAATCTGCACTAGCATATTTACATCATTTAAATAAGTTTGGTTAGACACATTCCAAGTAAAAACTAGAGGTATTACAAACCACATCAGTGGCCACAGATCAGAATGTACAACAAAAGTGACTTTAGACACGCAAAAATAAACAGAGATAATCACAAGGACACCAATAATGTATTTATATTAATTTTTGAATTCAAATTACACATGATTTCTAACAATTAGGGTGAAATCCCCTATGTTGGACACTCAATCAATTTTTGTTCAGTTACAGTTAGCGACTGTCTCTCTCATAATCTACCTCTACGGCTACACTTTAACACTGGCTAGAAAAACCTCTTCCACTAGGAAACACTCTAAATTTATAGCATCCTTCTCTACCTTAGATTCCCACTTCATGGCTGGTGCAAGCCTTTGAATGCTTCTCTGTTCCATCTCATTCGCATTCCATTCCTTAATTGTAATCTTCTTGGTGTACCATGCTATCTGGTGCCTTCAACAACCACCATTACTATTGTATTCAATGGTAGAGGTATCCCTAAAAAAATATTCATTTTTTTGCACTTCATATCTTTCAATCGGTTTTCACCTCGAACAAATCCCATCAGTGTCTTAATTACAAAACTTATCGAATTCGCTTCCACTGTTTAATTCTCCTATTTTGTTTTTGCTCAGAGTCAGATTCAACCCTAAGTCTTTTTTTCTTCCAATCGATTGACTCTTGACAGTTTCTCATTTCCCATTGGCATGATGTTGCATCAATCTATCCAACTGTCTGGTCTTCAATTGACCACATTCCTATAGCATCAACCATTTCCTTTAGCCTCGTATAACTCTTCAGTTATTTCCTATTTTAATCCTCATCTTCTTTTCTAACTCTATGCGTTTCAATGAATTTTCATTGACAACTTCTCTCTCGGTCATATCTCCGACCTTTTTTTCCTCTAGGTCGACCCCAATCCTGACCCCTTCTTCTGCTTCCAATCGGTCTACTTTGAATACTTTAATTAAGCAACTTCGTTGGCTTTATCTGTCGTCAATCCTTGCGACCTTCTGGTATTCGATTGACTAGGATGTTGTTGACCCATTCCCCATTTGAGAAATTAATTTAAATATTAACAGCCTCTAAAGGTATTAGAATGGGTTTACATAGTTAATTTACATACATGTTAATTTTTGTGAAATTCTTAAAAATGTTGTTCATTGAGAATAGCATAAAGTAATAAAAAAGTGCTTGTTTCCCACCTTAAAAATCTCTTATTAACATGTCAGATACACAAATCTACAAAACTACTTCAAATTGTTATACAAATCGTATTACAATCTTAAACTCCATAGATAATAGAAGCAAGTCATCCAAAAATAATTTCCTTCTATTGAATATTTTCCCATTTATTAAAAAGATTGTAAAAATATACTAATTTATTTATATATCATAGTATAGTATAGTATAAGCTTTGTGTAATATCTCAAAACTCTTGTAAATTATTTTTAGTTTTATGTTCTTATGTTAAAGTTTAATAGTAAATATTGATAATCTCTAAATTAGTGTCATGAGACATTAATGCTCCTCACACAACATAAAAGGGTCGTGACATTGTAAGAGGAAGGTCAAACAATTTTATCGTGTTGGAATTTAAATGCCATGTCTTGATCTCAACAAAAGATTGAACCTTTAAAATTAGCCATATTACTCCACTTAATAAGCGGGGTTGGTTAATGACTGAAGAAGACAAAAATGAGGAAGATAGAAGGTGTGAGGTATGAATTCCGGTGAAAATTTAATTAGCAAAAGAAAAACAAAGCAAGCATATTGTTATGAGCACCCAAAGGCACTGAGGTGTTAGGTACAACTGATAATTTTTCCTTGACGGAATGAGATTAACAGTGGAAACTAAGAGAATCATTAGTTGGCCTATAGTAAGGAGGTTTTTGGACCTATCCCACGTGATTTCCAAGTATGCAAAGTTTTCTATAATGGATACATTATCTATCCCTTCCTATAAAGTTTGATATAATGGATAAGTTATCTATCTCTTCTTGAAAAATATTGGAATAAAATCCTATTTTAGAGTTAGTCTTTATTGGTGACCATGTTTTGGATAAGTTGGAAGAAGTTGCATTCCAAGGAAGACAATTAGAAGCAACTACGTTCTGATTCAATTAGAAGTAGTTGTGCACTGATTCAGTTAGAAGCAGTTGGGCACCAAGCAAATCAGTTAGAGATTGTGCGCCTCCAACTAGTTTTGGAACCTAAGACTACTATATAAAGGCATATTTTATAAAGGGTTGGGATCAATTAGTTAATGAGTTCTGTTTGACACATTCTGAAACGTTTTTTGAAATATTGTTAGTCAGTCAGTTTATGAGATTTATGTTTTGAGATAATGTATCGTTATAGTGCTATGGGTTTTAATCTCCATTACGCTATGATTTTCTTGATGCAGTGATGGTATTGATGAAATACCATTAATCGATTGAGATGAAATGGTAGAAATGGATTGTACCCAATTATGAATAGTAATATAATGCAACTATTGTCTCAGATTTTCCTTGCATACTTTCTGGATGATTGAATTTATGATGAATGTTTAGTAGTTTAGAATATGAATTCTAGCTTGTTAGTGATTTACATGCACGATTAAGTAAATAAATGGATGAATTAATGGTGATAATTAACCCATCTTATCTTACGCATTCTTGATTCAGGTCTCTCTGTAATTTACTCGATGTGTCTCTATTGAGACCTTATCCTACGAGTAGGGTATTGAAAATCCCAATGTCTATAGGGGTTTTGTTGGTACTGCAAGTTGAATCATGGGTTTGACAATCCACCAACCAAGAAAATGGTTCCATTGATGGGACCTAACAAGGATTGTGAAGGGTGAATGAATAAATAAGGTGGAATCCCACTAAAGTTGAGATCGAAGAATGGTTGCAAATCTAGGAGGATGAGTTCATGTGAAAAGAGACTAGAGGAATCTAGATTGCACCCGAGTGTTGGAAACACAAGTATCTTTATTCATATTTTCATGAAATTTTCTTCTATGAGTTTCTTGTTTTGTTATTTGAATGGACAAAGAGGCAGTTTGAGATCAATAACATTTGGAGAGAACCTTGGCCAATAGTTTGGACCGAGGAAAGGATAGAAGAACTAAAATATCTAGATAATAAGTGGTCCAGGGCTATCAATTTCTAATTCTTGCACGTGAAAGAAGGTTATATCATAGAATTTTCTATAGGATGCAGGGAATCGTATAGCAGCGCATAAGACAGATTTGACGAGGGCCTAAGAAAGTGATTCTTGGCACATATTGTGTTGTGGGTAAATATGTTCTTTATTAAGAAGGGGGTAATGACAATGAACCCTAATACCATATACATGTAAAACCCTCCGTTGTGGGTGTGGGGTATGAAGCATTGGGAGAATAGATAGATGTAGAGATGGATCGAAAAGAGAAGCGACTCCAAAGGGAGAAAAAGACATGCAAGAAGAGTTGAAATAAAATAGGTAGTTAAAATAAATAAAAGAGAGAAGAAGCCGACGAGGAAAGATAGTGTGAGCTGGAGAGGAAAAAAGAACACCAGAGATGGGAATGCATGATGAGAGTGTGTAGAAGGGTCCTATGTGCCGGAAGGGTTTGCAAAGTTTGGGAAAGAAGAGTGCTAAAGAGATTAGAGATTCCCAAAAAGGTGAAGAATGGAAGTAAGTCAGAGCTCCAATGATGATTGAGTTATCACCCACCCAAAGTAGAGTGAAGGAAAGAACCTAGAGGATGTAGAAGAAGAGGAAGTGTAGACTAGTGGAGGCACTTGTATGATTGAGAAGAGACTATGCAGTCAGATTTGAGTTGTCATGGATTTGAGTATTGTCAGAAGAAACACATCGAGAAGGAATCAATGCTTCATAACATTCCCCCAATTCCCATTATCCAATCAATAAGGCTAGTTATTACTTGGTTTTTCGCGGGAAGCAAGTCTCGAAGAAAAAGTAGAAGTAGAGGTTAGATGGCTAGAAACTAGTTATACCTCGGAGACTAATCTAGATACATAGAGTTCAATATGTAGTATTAATTCACCACTTGTGAATATAAGTAGTGGTTCACCCCTACCTACAAGAATAACTACTACATCAGGTTATACCTTGAGTTTTCTTGTGTTTCATGGGATAGGGAAAGATGATGCAAAACAACATTGGATTACCTATGAGGTGATATGTTCAATGAAGAACATCATAGATGAGGCTTCAAAGGTTGCACAGCTATAGACCACATTTAGAGATAGGGTATTTAAATGGTACATGAAGTATAAGAGCACTTTCGCTACAAGCCAAACTCGACCACTAGAAACTATTAAAGTAGATCTTATGAAAGAGTTTCAAAAGCCAAATTTTTAGTTGCAATGCATTACTGAGATTAAGGAGATTAAGCACAGAGTTGGTGAGTATGTCTAGGATTACGACCAATGATTCAATATTTTTTTTGACTCGCTGAGTTTCTAGATCCAAGATGTGAAGCACCAAGAATGGTTTATTATGGGTCTTCTACCCCATATTCGAGTTCCACTAACAAAGAATAAGGTGATTACTCATTCAAAGGCCATGGAAATAACAATAAGGTTAGAATCGACTCCTAGAGGGGAGGCATCACCAAGAATGCAATAGGTGCAGACAGAGCTTGCTGCACTAAAGACCCAATTAGAGCAATTTTCTACTCGTAAGGCTATCAAAGAGAATATATGGTGTATCTTTTATAGAATAGAAGGCCATGAAAAGGATGAATTTCAAACACTAAAGAACTACATGGGTAATAGCTTACCTAACCCATTTTTTGGCAGCATCCGAAACTGAGTGGTGCGAGATGTATCAATGTTGGGGTAACGTACCTCCCAATTGCCCGACATTACAAAAAGGCCTATTTAGTTTAAATGATTTTAATGAAAAATGTATTTTAAAGGTAAATTGATTTTAATTAAGGTGTTGTTTTCTATTCTCCATTGGTTTGCAAACAGCCAGGTAGCTATGAATTTGTGAATTAGTAAGGCACGCAGACCACGGTTAGGCCAGCTGTGAATTTGCAGGGAAAGCATGTCGTGGAGGGTTAAAGAAGCGTTTGTGTAGATTAGAAAGAGTAGATGATATTTGTTATTATGTTTTATAGCCGCAGGGCTCCATGTGGTGGAGCTGCAGTTAAATTCCAAAACGGCAGCTAAGTTGTGCATTCATGTCAGGAATCTTCGTACTCCAAATGTTGATCATGTGAAGGGAGTTAACATGTTGCGATGGATCATAAATTGGATTCCAAAGAACCCGTGACTACACGCTATATAAACAAACAGACCTCACCTCTCACTACACGCTATATAAACAGACCTCACTCGTCCTCTTGCTATCAACGCTATACTGTCTTACAAACATGAGGGCGTCCAACGCATTGCTTTTGATTCTGTGCTTTTGCTTCATACTACTCTTGTCGAATGCAGAGGCCCATCGTCGCAGTAATCTTAATATTGGGGTTGGGGTTGGGGTTGGGGTCTGTATACGACGTACTAGAGGCGCTCCCCGCAGTGGTTGTCTCCGCGCTTCTGCTGTACGAGAAACTGAAAAGGCTGCTGTCAGCGCATCTACGGTAGGAGAAAGTGAAAATGCGGGTGCCACCATGGTTGAAAATCATCACATCTTAGAACCTTAGAATGTATAGTAGAGTGTTGCATGGTTTAATGGATTTTCTGCTTTTCGCTTGCACCCTTAACATTGGAATTCGGAGATTTAATAATGCTGCCATTTCCATTTTCGCAGTGATCTACATCCTTCGACCTTCATGGAAAATGTTCTGGCCGATCTCGTCTCCATATTCCGAACATCATTGCATTTCTATATAGTTTTGGAAATTATTGTATTCTATATGTGCCCTTATCAAAAGCATCACTTTTTCTTACGTCATTGTAAGTAGAAAGCGAGTAATGTTTCCTTTATATAATAAAATGGTTTGTTTATGGAATAATGATCCTTGATTTGATTTATCATATTATTATTTTTTAATTATTCTACGATTTTATGTTCATTTATGTTATATCTACCCAATTATTTAATTGAATTTCTATTTTCTTGTATGAATTTTCTAGGAATACATAATTTGTTTATTTTTAAATAATAATTAAATGTCTTAAATGAAATATTATATCACAATGGGATTGCTTCTTACATTACGAAGTTTTTACACATGTGACTTATCTTATGTTTTTATATAGTTTTGTGCTTTATCTTATGTTTTCTATATATTTTTGTTCTTTATCTTAAATTTGTTTTCTATATATTTTTGTTCTTTATCTTGTATAGTTTTGTGCTTTATCTTATGGTTTCTATATTTTTGTGCTTTATCTTATGTTTTCTATATATTTTTGTTCTTTATCTTAAATTATTGCTATGGTATGTAATTTTCTTTTATTAAAATCATCATTTACATATTATTTATATAGTTTTTTTTTATAAATGTGTTTTGATTTTTTTTTATGGATATTTTTCATGATAAGATAATTGTTTGCAAAATATTTTTAATGTTAAGACCAAAATGAAGAATGTGCCATCACATTTTATGATCATTAATAAACATTCTTTAGCTTTGATTATATTTTATTATTAATGTCATTGTAGGGGGGAGAAATTAATGTAATTCCACACACAATTTAGAGTTACACAAATATTAACAAAATTAAAATGTTAAGTATAAATTATTTAAAGCTATCTATATAAGTGATGAAAATGTTTATATTTTAAACTCGATAAACCATAAACAAGGCTTGGATAAAGCGTATACCTCATTACACGATGCAACATGCTCCTGTGCACATGGCGCACGCATTGCATAAACGTCTTCATCTTTTTGAAAAGAATGCCACATTGTCTATATCTTTTCTTCTTTAATGATATAATAACACACAGTTGGAAATGGTTATGAGAAATGGAGGGAGATGGTGAGCTTTCAAACTAATTTTTTGTTCGGAATGGGAGATCCCTATACTTAGTTGGCCTATACTTGCAAGGTTTGTGGACATATCCTAGTTGATTTCCAAGTAGGAACAACCCTTTAACATCCCCTTCATCTAATCGGATGATCGGGAGGGGACATTAACCAAATTCGGTCTCTCAAATTTCACCCCGAATGCCATAATACGAATTTCAATGTATAAAATGTGTGTAGAAACATAAATAACCATACAAAGCATATTTAAACTCTATCTACACACATCTAACATGCAAATACAAGCATAAACATGATAGCCATTATATAAAATCATTTCAGATTCAAATGCATGAGAATATTTTTCTTTATTCAATGTAGATCCAAGCAACTGACTATGCCAAAGCGATTTTCCACCCAAGCATAGGCACTCTATCTAGCATATACACTTTCTACTAAGAGGCCACCCCCAAGCAAGGCTATGAGGCCACCAGGAAGAAGGAAACACCTATAGGATTCTCTCTCTCATCCCACAACTCATTTTTCTCTCTATGCTTAACCAAATTCTCATACAATATGGGTCTCACTCACCCTCACAGCCTTGGCTTCCACAATACCTACCCCACAAAACACCCTTCTTGGCTTAGGCATCCCCTTCACTGATCAACAGTTCTCTTGGGAGATCCATCTTTCCATGTGCATCTAGTGTGTACATAGAAGAAGTCCAGTATGATATGTGTTACTATAGAACCACCTGTAGCTCCAATTTGTTGCTTCTCAAGCACCTATGAGTAGTGGAACTCAATGGGTAAGGTTCCTATATTTCCCAACCTCTCTACTAACCTACAACCATCAATTTTTCACTTCCAAATGTGCAACATGGACTCCAAATTCGAATTTGTGGGTTAAACATATTTTGGTAAGTACAACAATGGAGAGCTCTTCCTAATGTATATTTGCATGTAAGAATGAGGGTTGACTCCAAGGGATATGAGAAAATTGTGAAAACGCACCTAACATAGATTCTAACATTAGAAGAAATGACTCCTAGCATATACAGACTGACTTCTGTCATGAAAAAAATGTCACAAAAGTGTAGTCAACCCCATGCTTCAATAATTGCATGGGGTGAATTTTCCCACCAACCTCACACATGTATTCAATAATTGGAAAATAGTCAAACATGAGATAATTGGCTTATTCAAAGCACATGACAGAATTTGGGTGAGTTCTAAGGTTGACACTTGGAAGAAAGGGTTTAGTGTCCCATCGACCCCTTTCCTCATCTCATCTAGTGGAATCATATCCCCTTTGGTGCTCTTTACACAACCATTATTGGAAAATTTTATTATTTATGTGCATAATATTTACATATATTCTAAATAATCATAACAAGACAACCACACAGTCCAAATAAAATATATAAATCATACATGCCTATCCATTCACTAGTTGGGCCTTGGCCTTGAGCTTCGCACCACGAATCTATACTAGCATATTTACATCATTTAAATAATTTTCGTTAGACACATTCCAAGTAAAAACTAGAGGTATTACAAACCACCTCAGCAACAATAGATCAGAATGTAGAACAAAAGTGACTTTAGACACCCAAAAATAGACACAAATTACACGTGATTACTTATAGTTAGGGTGAAATCCCCTATGTTGGACACTCCATGAATTTTTGTTCAGTTTCAGTCGAAGATTGTCTCTCTCATAATCTACTTCTATGGCTACACTTGAACACTTACTAGAAAAACCTATTCCACTAGGAAACACTCTAAATTTATAGCATCCTTCTCTACCTTAGATTCCCACTACATGGCTTGTACAAGCCTTTGGATGCTTCTCTGTTCCATCTCATTCACATTCAATTCCTTTATTATAATATTCTTGGTGTACCATGCTATCTAGATCCTTCAACGACCACCATTACTGCTATATTCAATGCTAGAGCTATCCCTAAAAAAACATTCATTTTTTTGCACTTCATATCTTTCAATCGGTTTTCGTCTCCAACAAATGCCATAACTGTCTTAATTACCAAATATTATCGAATCCATTTCCACTGTTTAATTCTCCTCTTTTGCTTCTACTCAGAGTCATATTAAACCCCGAGTCTTTTTTCCTTCCAATTGATTGGCTCCTCACAGATTCTCATTTCCCATTGGCATGATGTTGCATTGATCTATCCAGCTGTCTGGTCTTCAATTGACCACATTCAAATGGCATAGAACACTTTCTTTAGCTTCATCTAACTCTTCAGTTATTTCCTATTTTGATCATCATCTTCTTTTCTAACTATATGCGGTTCAACGAATTCTCATTGCCAACTTCTCTCTCGGTCATATCTCCAACCTTTTTCTCCTCTAGGTAGACCCCAAGCTTGACCCCTTCTTCCACTTCCAATCGGTCTACTTTGAATACTTTCATTAAGCATATTCGTTGGCTTAATCTATCATCAATCCTTCTGACCTCCTGGTATTTGATTGACTAGGTTGTTGTTGGCCCATTCCCCATTGGAGAAATTAATTTAAATATTAAGATCCTCTAAAGGTATCAGAATGGGTTTACATAGTTAATTTACATACAATTTTATTTCTGTGAAATTCTTAAAAATGTGGTTCATTGAGAATAGCCTAATGTAATAAAAAAGTGCTTGTTTCCCACCTTAAAAATCTCCTATTAGCAAGAAGTCAGATGCACAAATCTACAAAACTACATCAAATTGTTATACAAGTTGTATTACAATCTTAAACTCCATAGATAATAGAGGCTTGTCATCAAAAAATAATTTATTTCCATCGTATATTGTTCCATTCTTTAAAAATATTGTATATATATATATATATATACTAAACAACCATTACTTCAAATTGTTGTAAGAGTTGTATTGCAATATTAAACTCCATAGATAATAGAAGCAAGTCATCCAAAAATAATTTCCTTCTATGGTATATTTTCCCATTTATTAGAAAGATTGTAAAAATATACTAATTTATTTATATATCATAGTATAGTATAGGCTTTGTGTAATATCTCAAAACTCTTGTAAATTATTTTTAGTTTTCTTTTCTTATGTTAAAGTTTAATAGTAAATATTGATAATCTCTAAATAAGTGTCATGAGACATTGATGCTCCTCACAGAAGATAAAATGATTGTGACATTGTAAGAGGAAGGTAAAACAATTTTATCGTGTTGAAATTTAAATGCCATGTATTGATCTCAACAAAAGATTGAACCTTTAAAATTAACCATATTACTCCACTTAATATGGGGGGTTGGTTAATGGCTGAAGAATAAAAAAGAGAAAGATAGAAGGTGTGAGGTATGAACTCCGGTGAAAATTTAATTAGCAAAAGAAAAACAAACCAAGCATACTGTTATGAGCACCCAAAGGCACTGAGGTGTTAGGTACGATTGATATGTTTTCCTTGAAGGAATGAGATTGACGGTGGAAACTAAGAGAATCATTAGTTGGCCTATAGTAAGGAGGTTTTTGGACCTATCCCACGTGATTTCCAAGTTTGCAAAGTTTTTTGTAATGGATAGATTATATATCCCTTCCTATAAAGTTTGATATAATGGATAAGTTATCTATCTCTTCTTGAAAGGTATTGGAATAAAATCCTGTTTTAGAGTTAGTATTTATTGGTGGCCAATTTTTGGATCAGTTGGAAGAAGTTGCATTCCAAGGAAGACAATTACAAGCAACTATGTTATGATTCAATTAGAAGTAGTTGTGCAGCGATTCAGTTAGAAGCAGTTGGGAGCCAAGCAAATCAGTTAGAGATTGTGCGCCTCCAACTAGTTTTGGAACCTAAGCCTACTATATAAAGGCATATTTTATAAAGGGTTGGGATCAGTTAGTTAATGAGTTATGTTTGACACATTCTGAAATGTTTTCCGAAATATTGTTAATCAGTCAGTTTATGAGGTTTATGTTTTGAGATAATGTATCGTTATAGTGCTATGGGTTTTTTTCTCTATTATGCTATGATGTTCTTGATGCAGTGATGGTATTGATGAAATACCATTATTCTACTGAGATGAAATGGTAGAAATGGATTGTACCTAGTTATGAATAGTAATATAATGCAACTATTGTCTCATATTTTCCTTGCGTATTTTCTAGGTGATTAAATGTATGATGAATGTTTAGTAGTTCAGAATATGAATTGTAATACCCGTATTTTGGACTTTAATCCCCTATTATATTTCTGCTAAGTATTATTTCATTTTACTTAGGAGAATTTTGAAATCTGATAAAGTGGTTTCTATTGGCTATGTGGACGAGCACATTAAAGAGGGAATCACAGTCCCCTAAGGGTTGGAGGGAATAATGCGACTTAATAATAAGAAGAAGAAATTATTATTGGAGACAATTGGAAAACCCTAAAGAAAAGAATTGAGAGATTAATGAATTAAAAGAATTCATAAAACGAGGAAATTTCCCCTAAGAGAATAAAAGGTGAAAAATCATGGAAACTCTCATTATTCACTATTCATGATTCATTATCACTATTCACAATCTCATGAGATGAACACCCAAGAGAAATGGGAATGGGAAAACATCAACCTGAGATAATGAATGTTGGTGAGGGAGGACATACTTGGTAGAACCAAACTAGTCCTGAAGCCAAGTGATTGAGGACAGATTTGGGAGGACCAAACTGACTCAGATCAAGAGGAATCATACAGTTTGGTATGAGATTGGCCATTTAATTGTGTGCAGGTAGGAGAACTACCCCAAGCTTACAGGAGTACTGCATTTAGCTGAATAGACTGTGATTTTGTGATTCTCTCAATGGATAAGGGTTAAAAGCCCCTGGAGCATCCTGGAGCTCAAGAGTACTAAGTTGGGTGTTGGGTTTCCCGCTGCCTTTGAAATATCCTGAATAACTTGGGGAATAAAAAGTTAAGGGTGAACTAAAATATACACTCCACCTGGGGGACTGTGAACTCAGCTTGAGGGTGACCTGAAAGCAAGGAGAACTTGCTAGTCAAAGGCTGGGAGGTTTGTGCTTGGTTCCACTGGTCACCATAATTCATATAAGTATTTATATTCTGAACTTGCAGAGTATTTGTTTTGGAACAGTATTCGTACATGTTTCTGAATATCTCTTATTTACATTTGAATGATATATTCATTAGATCTTACAATATATGTATTGTTTTATAAATATTTTGAGCATGAATCTCAGCTAGACAACCAGATCTCTGTAATGAGTTTTACCTTATGAGTAGACTTTAAGATATGGAATATTTGTGTGCTGGGATGGCTGTGAAAATACATACTTTCTATTTGCAGTAGCTATACATAATTATGCTCCCTATACTGTTTAAAATGTTTACAGTAACTAATACAAGACTGATATGAACCATGTGCTAACCTAGGGTTTGATGAGGCATGCTTCATATTGTAGGCTTTTACATTTAAATATATTCTAGTATTTAATAGAGGTCTGATGTATGGTACTGTAATGTTAAGAATATAGAAGACATGTAAACCTAGAGGTTTAACTGCCTAGCCCTTATATTTTGATCAACTCTTTCATGTTAGAGTTTATTTCAGAAAAGAGAAACCTAGAGAATGCTAATGCTCATATCTCTTATATTTTGAGTTATTATATTGACAGAGTTCGATATTCTTAATCAATCTGGTCATAATCGACCTTATGAATCTACAGGGAATTTCTAGGCTAAATGTTTGAAGAATGAAATAAACTACATGCTGCTATATGTTTTATGAGTTGAATTCATGTGTAAATCTCATGCTGAGTTAGAAGAATATCATTTATTCAAATAGCATGGTTATATCATTTTATTAATGTTCCTATGAATTCATTCACCTAGGGTGAAATGGGAATTATGGATAACCCGGATCGCTATAACATATGCTTCCATATAAAATGAATGGGATTTAAATGGATTAAGTGCAGAATGAAAACGATTCATATAAGCAAGGGTCTTAACCTTAGCGTGATTATTGTTGATGTATATGTAACTTCGGAATGTATTTCATATATATTTATATTGTATTCCTATAGAGATGTTATTTTTCCTCTATACGGAAGTGTCGTAACTTATACTTTATGGGTTATTAGACCACCTTGATGGGGTCGGCTCTGTATAAGTCATGTGGGTTAAAGGGTAATTAGACCATCCTATTGGGGGCCAGCCCTGTCAGCATTATGTTATGTGGTTAAGTTAATGCCGACCTAGTAAGGTTATTAGGCAAGTCAAGTTAGTGTATAAATAGAGTGTGGGATGCACTCTATTTGATCATTCACTTCTCACTTATACACTCATGGGAGATTGGTGCACTAGTGGAGAAGGAGAAGCTGCTTCTAGGAGGATTATCTCTTATGCTTGGGTTGTATCATTGGTTGATCTATCTCTGAGGAAGTTGTGGGGTTTTTCACCTTGTTGGTTTTCTTCGGTGAAACTCTGTGTCTCTTGTGTGCTTGCATTATTGTGTACATGATTGATATGATGTAGATATGTTGTACATGTTGTTCTCTCAGTTAAGAGCCTAGATAATATTGAATTAATGCTCAAAAATTAACATGGTATCAGAGCTAGCCTGGAAGAAGGCATGATATGGCATCTATGACACTTGTTGCACTTGCGAGGCTAGGGCTTGATATAGAAAAAAATAGTCATCATAGCACTTTCACTATAAATACATTTCGGCGAGGTTTCAGTATCTGAAAATTTTATAGGTCGAAGATAAGATCCCCATGTACCTTGTGTCCGAAGGAAGGCCTCTAATTCGTTGTACTTTCATATTTATGTTCTGTACAATATAGGGTTTCTGTCTCTTCCAGATCTGAGTCATAAACAGGTGACCTAGGAAAAAAGGTCACAACTTGAGCTAGGAAGCTCCAAATGAAATTTTGTAAAACGTGCTAGGTAGGGAACGGACTGCAATTTCACAGGTATAATTTTCAGAGGCCGCAATTGAACCAGTTACACGTGGCACTCCATACACGTTCGCTCTCCTATTTTATCCCATAAATAGGTCACATTACGACACTTGGCATAACTCTCTCTTAGAGAATCCATTTGAGGTAGGACCTGTGGGGTTGGAAATATAACATGTTGGGATACAACAAGAAGAATTTTCAGACCCCGTAGATCTGAAATTTTGGATTTACACCAGGAACAATCAGGTGCATATTTCTGTCAAAACAGAATTGGATTTTGAGCACCTTCATTCATGGCTTCAGGAATTTAGGGTTTTAGAGAAAGTTGGAATTTTCGTAATCGGAGACCACGGCTAGATGCTCCTCATAAAAATCAAAATTTAGAGACCAAGATCGAATTTTTTGGTTGGGAAGAAGGCCGGGCTTGATCAAACCCTAGTTCGGGACTTTGATCGGAAAGGTGGAAAATTAGGGATTCTGCAAAAATGGGAATTTTTTAAAACTATGACCATAGCTGGAAGCTCCTTGGAAAAATTGAAGTTTAGATATTTGGATGAAACTATTTGGTTGGGTGAATCTCTGGGAAACTCAAACCCTAATTCAGGGTCATCCGTAGTGAATCTGGACGATTGAAAAACAAATTTGAGGGGTGAAACTTTGCAGTTTTCAAATTCTGAGTATACCAGGTTGATCAGCTCATCAAGGCGCATATTTCTATCCCTTCAGAAGTTTGAAGTTTTAGGGTTTCTATGACAAACCCTAATCCAACTCCAGATCCACTTTCTGCAATACAAGTGGATTGGGTTAATCCTAGAAGAGAATGGATTGGTCACCTGCATAAGTGGATTGGGTTAATCCTTGATTTGATTTATCATATTATTGTTTTTTAATTATTGTACATTTTCATTTTCATTTATGTTATATCTAACCAATTATTTAATTGAATTTCCATTTCCTTGCATGAATCTTCTAAGAATACATAATTTATTTATTTTTAAATAATAATTAAATGTCTTAAACAAAATATTATATCACAATGGGATTGCTTCTTACATTACTAAGTTTTTACACATGTGATTTATCTTATGTTTTTACATATTTTTGTGATTTATCTTATGTTTTTACATATTTTTGTGCTTTATTTTATGTTTTGTATATATTTTTGTTCTCTATCTTAAAGTATTAAGTATTGATATGGTATGTAATTTTCTTTTATTAAAATCATCATTTACATATTATTTATATAGTTTTTATTGATAAATATGTTTTGATTTTTCTTATGGATATTTTTCATAAGAAGATAATTGTTTGGAAGTATTTTTAATGTTAGGACCAAAATGAAGAATGTGCCATCACATTTTTATGGTTATTAATAAATATGTTTTATCTTTGATTATATTTTCTTACTAATGTCATTGTAGGAGGGAGAAGTGTAATTCCATACAGAATTTAGAGTTCCATAAATATTAACAAAGTTCAAATGTTAAGTAGGATTTTTTAGAATTTTTTTTAAAGCTATATATATAAATCATAGAGTTTTTATTCAAAACTTTATCAAATAAGCATTAATTTATTTATTATTAGTCATTTCATTAGTTCTATGTAAAACAATTGTAATTATATGTTTAATTATAAACTAATTATAAGATTTTAACAACTTATAAATTAATTATAAAATTCTTATAATTCTAATTATAAGATTTTAACAACTATTTTGATCATTACTTCGTAAAAAGGTTTTAATTATAGTTTACATAAAACAATATTAACTTATTTATTATCACTTATATGAGTAGTAATTATATTTTAGATAAAACAATATTAGTTTAATTATTATGAGTATACTCTCTAATACATGCGGCCATAAACCATTCCCTGAAGTCTCCAACCCAATAAGCGGTAATTTTTTCTCATTCCTTATCATTGAACAATTGAAATTAGAATTTTAACATTTTTTTTATAAAAGTGATGAAAATGTTTATATTTTAAACTGGATAAACCATAAACAAGGCTTGGATAAAGCGTATACCTCATTACACGATGCAAAATGCTCCCATGCACGTGGCGCACACATTGCACAAACATCTTCATATTTTTGTAAAGAATGCCACATTGTCTATATATTTTCTTCTTTAATGATATAATAACACACAGTTGGAAATGGTTATAAGAAATGGAGGGAAATGGTGAGCTTTCAAACTAATTTTTTGTTCGGAATGGGAGATCCCTATAGAACGAGGAGAACTTTCTATAGCTATTGCCACTAAATCAAACGAATTCATGTTGAACAAGACATTTATATCAAATTTACTATAGATTTACGGTTCTCCTTCTGGGTGATCAATCACGTAAAGGGTGACCAAGGGTTCTTAGGAATGTAGCATTGAAATCTGAACATAGTCAATAGATTTAAAAAATAGAGTGATCGAATTTACTATAGAATTACGATTTTTTTTCTGGGTGATCAATCACGTAAAGGGTGACCAAGGGTTCTTAGGAATGTAGCATTGAAATCTGAACATCGTCAATAGATTTAAAAAATAGAGTGACAGAGGTATAATAATGGTGAATAAACTGCCCAAAGTTAGAACAACTCAAACAAGAACAGCTGATAGGCCACCACAATGAGGAGCAGTAGCAGCTATTGCGTCAAATCAAACCATAGCATATATTAGCATTCCCTGTTCATTGGTTTTACAAGTTTGGATATGTTTAATTAATTACTTGATATACATTTATGGAATCATATTTTTTTGTCAAAGATACATTTCTATAATGCATAGATAAAGCCTAGATGTTTTTTAAAATACAAAAACATGTAGAAAAAATAGCACTTAAAATATCTTGAATTTCGAATTCCACCAATGCTAAACCCATAATCCTATACAATTATTTTCCCACATAACCAATGTATCTAATACAATATTGTCAATAATGATTCATGCTATACTACCATCCAATTTTAGTTCCTACTATACCTTCAATATTGTACCCTCTTTGGAGAAATTATTTTAAACATAACCAATGTGTCTAATACAATATTGTCAATAATGATTCATGCCATACTACCATCCAATTTTAGTTCCTACTATACCTTCAATATTGTATCCTCTTTCGAGAAATTATTTTAAATATTGAGAGCCTCGACGATATTAGAATGGGTTTACATAATTAATTTGCATACAATTTTACTCAATAGATAAAACTTTTGAAACCCATTGCAATAAAAATTTGAAATGTCATCAAAAGTGCTCCTTTCCCACTTTAAACATTCCTTATTAACCATAACTGAGATACACCAATATACAAAATGATAGAACTAAGAATGATAACCACTAATTCAAATTGTTATAAGAGTTGTATTCAATCTTAAGCTCCACACATAAAGGCATGTCATCAAAAAATAATTTATTTAATCTTCCCATTCTTTAAAAAGATTGTAGGTATATACTAATTTCTTTATATATCATAGTATAGTATAGCCTTTGTGTAATATCTCAAAACTCTTGTAAATTATTTTTAGTTTTCTTTGCGTAGGGTAAATTTCAATAGTAAATATTCACACTATCTCAATTAGTATCATGAGGCATTGATGTTGCTCACACAAGATAAAAAGGCTGTGACATTGTAAGAGGAAAGTAAAACAATTTTACATGGAAATTAAATGCCATGGGTTGAGCTCAACAAAATATTTAACCTTTAAAACTAGCCATACTCTACTTAACATGGGGAATTGTTTAACAACCCAAGAAGTGGGAAAAGAGGAAGATAGAAGGTATGAGGTATGAACTCTTGTGAAAACTTATTTAGGAAAAGAAAAAGAAACCAAGCATATTGTTATGAGCACTCGAAGGTATCGAGGTGTTAGGAATGACCAAGAATTTTTCCTTCACAAAATCAGCTAAGGGGTGGAAACTAAGAAAATCATTAGTTGGCCTATACTTGGGACGTTTGTGGACATATCCTAGTTGATTTCCAACTCAGCAATGTTTTCTATAATGGATAAGTTATCTATCTCTTCCTACAAAGTTTGAGATGTAGGCACAACCTTGTAACATCCCCTTCAGGCAATCCGATGATCGGGAAGGGACATTAACCAAATTCAGTCTCTCAAATTTCACCGCCAATTCCATAATACGAATTTCAATGTATAAAATGTGTGTAGAAACCTAAAATAACCATACAAAGCATAATTGAACTCTATCTACACACATCTAGCATGCAAATACAAGCATAAACATGATATCCATTATATAAAACCATTTCAGATTCAAATGCATGCGAATATTTTTCTTTATCCAATGCAAATCCAAGAAACTGACTATGCCAAAGCGATTTTCCACCCAAGCATAGGCACGTTGTCTAGCATATGCACTTGCTGCTGGGAGGCCACCCCCAAGATAGGCTATGAGGCCACCAGGAAGAAGGAAACACCTATAGGATTCTCTCTCTCATTCCACAACCCATTCTGCTCTCTATGCTTATCCAAATTCTCATACAATATGGGTCTCACTCATCCCTCACATCCTTGGCTTCCACAATACCTACCCCACAAAACACCCTTCTTGGCTCAGGCATCCCCTTCGCTGATCCACAGTTCTCTTGGGAGATCCATCTTGCCATGTGCATCTAGTGTTGGTTGTGGAGCCTAATCTTCCAATCTCATAGATGATATTGGCTCAGCCGTGCACCCTGGAGGATTGTACACTCATTTTGCATTTTTTGGGGTTCGGGGGAAACGCCGCCTGAGTCATGGGGGTGCGAGGGTGGAGCCTCCACGAACGGGGGTAGCGCCCCCAAGAAAAAATTTTGGGCTGTTTTCGCCAGCTGTTTACGGGCCCATGGTTTTGGGTATCCCGTGGTATTTTCCCATTGTATTTTCCCTATAAAATAAAGACATTTTAATACGGATAGGGTTGAGGTATTAGGTTTTATGCATTATAAAGATGTCTGAGATCATGAAGAGAGACTCTGAGACAGTGAAGTGGAAGTGCAGCGGTTGTGTTGCAGGTTGTATCCCTTCACTTTGTTGGATGGTATAATAATAAGGATTGGAAACTTTAGTGCGGACATTGCCCATGTTGGGTGAACCACGATACATCTATGTCTCTCTTGTAATGTGTATGTGTGATTACATTTTCATTTCTGTTTATTGTTATTTCTCTGCGATCTTGTTTTTCTAACAATTGGTATCAGAGCCGAAGGTCTATTTGGCAGATAAACACGTAGGAAGCTAGTGTTTCTGGTTCGAGTGGGAGAAATGGCAGAAGAAGGAAAGTTTAAGGTCAAGAAGTTTAACAGCCAAAAATTCCAGTTATGGAAGATGCAAATGGAGGACTATCTATACCAGAAGGATCTGTTCCTACCGTTGGGAGGAAGAGCAAAGCAGTCGGCAGCTATGAAGGATGAAGAATGGGAGGTTCTTGACAGAAAGGCACTGATAACAATACAGTTGTCCCTGGATTCGTTGATGGCTTTCAATATCTAAAAAGAAACGGCAACGAAGGGTTTAATGAGTGCACTGGGTAAGATGTATGAAAAACCCTCCGCCTTCAACAAGGTATTTATAATGAAGCATTTATTTAATATGAAGATGTCTGAAGGTGGATCTGTTACTGATCATTTAAATGACTTTAGTACGGTTACAAATCAACTAAGTTCTGTAAGTGTGAAGTTTGATGATGAGGTTAGGGGTCTTCTAATCTTGTGTTCATTGCCAGAAAGCTGGAATAGCTTGGTCATGGCTGTAAGTAACTCTATCTCTGGTTCAAACAGCTTGAAATTTGATGATGTTATTGGTGTTATTCTTAGTGAGGAAATGCGAAGAAAAAGTACAGGTGAGACATCAGGTAATGCGTTAACCATGGAGAGAAGGGGAATACAAAAGGAGAGAGGAAAGAGCCAAGGTAATCATGGCAAGTCTAAAACGGGCATATCCAATTCCAGAATGAGAAAAATAGAGTGCTAGAACTGTGGAAAGAAAGGACATCTAAAGAAAGACTACAGATCTCTAAAGAAGAAAGGAGATGCACAGCAGGAAACTACCCAGGAAGCAAATGTAGCAGGTGATGTGTTACAAGATGCTTTGATACTTTCATTAGATAATACTAGTGATTATTGGGTAGTAGATTCAGGGGCTTCATGTCATGCTACACCCCATAGGAAATATTTTCATGATTATGTTCCAGGTGATTTTGGACATGTTTTATTGGGTGATGATGAGCCATGTAAAATTTTTGGAATGGGTAAGGTATAGATAAAATGTAAGAATGGAATTGATTGGATGTTGAAAGATGTTAGGCATATTCCTGCTATGAAAAGAAATCTGATCTCAACAGGGCAGTTGGGGGATAGGGGCTGTCTATCTACATTTGGAGAAAAGTGGTGGAAGATCAGTAAAGGATCAATGGTGATAGAAAAAGGATATAGGGTAGGTATGTTGTATTTATGTCCTCATAATACTGACCATTCTATCTCTTTAGCTTCCACATGAAAAAATACAACATTGTGGCATCATAGGCTTGGCCACATGAGTGAGAAGGGGATGAAGATTCTCCACTCAAGGAAGTTGCTGCCAGATTTGAAGCAAGTAAGTTTGGAATTCTGTGAAAACTGTGTTTATGGAAAACATAAGAGAGTCATATTTCTCAGGGTTGGGAAACAAAAGAAGAATGAAAAGTTAGAGCTTGTGCATACAGATGTATGGGGATCGGCTCAGGTACAATCTCTTGGTGGCTCTCATTATTATGTTATATTTATTGATGATGCAACTAGGAAAACTTGGGTTTATTGAATTCTATAGAAATCTGATGTGTTTGCTACTTTTAAGAAGTGGAAAGCTTTGGTTGAGAATGAGACAGGAAAAAGGTTTAAGTGTCTCTGATATGACAATGGAGGTGAGTACTGCAGCAAAGAGTTTGATAATTACTATTCATACCATGGGATTCATAGAGAGAAGACAATCCCAATAACACCACAAGAAAATGGTGCGTCAGAAATGATGAATAGAATGATCATGGAGCGTGCTAGGTGTATGAGATTGCATGCAGGGTTGCCCTTACAATTTTGGGCAGATGCTGTAAATACTACTGTTTATTTAATAAACAGAGGGCCTTCAAGTGCTTTGGATGGTGGTATTCCAGAGGAGGCATGGACAGGTAAAAAGGTAAACTACTCATTTCTGAGAACATTTGGTTGTGAATCATTTGTCCATACTGATAAAGAAAATAGAACAAAGCTTGGAGCTAAATCCAAGAAATGCGGCTTTATTGGATATGGGGTTGATGATTTTGGTTATCATTTATGGGATTATGGAAATCACAAAATCATTAGAAGTAGAGATGTCATATTCAATGAAAAGGTCATGTATAAAGATCAATTGCAGGGAAAGAAAAAATAAAAGGAAAACACAAAGTACACAGTACTTGATGGAATTGAAGAAAATGAAGCTCCAAAAGTTCTAGAAAATCAAGAACAGCAGCAAGTACCTGAAACTCCTGCAAGTGTAAGAAGATCTACCAGGTTAAGTAGACTCCCTGAACGATACTCTCCTTTGATGTATTATTTATTGATGACTGATGCTGGTGAACCAGAATGTTATGAAGAAGTAATGCAGGTAGAAACTAGGAAGAAGTGGGAGCAAGGAATGAATGAGTAGATGGACTCATTGGTAGGAAACTAGACTTGGGATTCGGTTTAGTTTCCTGCTGGTAAAAGAGCATTGCAGAACAAATGGATTTACAGGTTGAAGGAAGAAGAACGAGGTAAGAAGTGGTATAAGGCCCGACTTGTTGTAAAGGTGTTTGCACAGAAGAAACGTATAGATTTTGATGAAATATTTTCTCCTGTTGTTAAGATGACTTCAATTAGGACTATCTTAAGTCTAGTGGCAATAGAAGATTTGCATCTTGATGAGGTCAAAGGTAAGGAGAACTTGGTATGCAGGTTGAAAAAGAGCTTGTATGGCTTGATGCAAGCTCCAAGGCAGTGGTATTTAAAATTTGACAGGTTTATGACAGAACAAGGTTATAGTAGATGTCAATCTGACCATTGTGTTTATTTCAAGAGGCTAGATAATGGAAGTTATATTATCTTGTTATTGGGTCTAACATGTAGGATATAAATTTACTCAAAAGGAAGCTAGCTAATTCATTTGCGATGAAGGATTTGGGTGCTACAAAGCAAATCCTTGGTATGAGAATAACAAGAGATAGGAAAAATCGCAAATTGACATTGTCTCATGGTGAGTACATACAAAAGGTGTTGGAGAGGTTCAAAATGCAGAATGCAAAACCAGTTAGTACACCTTTGGCCATCTATTTCAGTCTAAGTAAGGAAATGTATTCCAAGACACAGGAAGAGATAGATTATATGTCTAATATTCCCTATCAATCAGTAGTTGGTAGATTGATGTATGCCATGGTGTGTACAAGACCAGATATTGCACATGTAGTGGGAGTTGTGAGCAGACATATGAACAATCCAAGTTCTACAGGGTTATGTTGATGCAGATATGACAACTGACAAGGCTAGCAGAAGGAGCACCACAGGGTATGTGTTTACTCGAGATGGAACAATAGTAAGCTGGATTTTGAAACTGCAGAAGGTTGTTGCACTTTCAACAACAGAAGCAGAGTATGTTGATATTACAGAGGCTAGTAAAGAGATGATTTGGTTGCAGAGGTTTATGGAGGAAGTGGGTAAGAAGCAGAAGGATAACAGGTTGTATAGTGACATCCATAGTGCCATTCATCTTGCAAAGAAATCAACATTCCATTCCAGGACTAAACATATACAGCTCAAGTACCATTTCATATGCTCTGTTTTGGAAGATGAACTATTGAAGCTGGAAAAGATACATACTAGCCAGAATCCTGCAGAAATGTTCAGAAAGGTAGTGACCAGAGAGAAAATGAGTTTGTCACCTACCCAATTTTTTAGAATAATTATTTTCTACTATTATCCTTTTTGCAAAAATACTTTGTTTTAAATTATAATTACAAGTTTGTAATTATGACCAAGTAAGTCAAAAATGAATGTAATGACTTATTATTATTATTTAATAAATAAAAATGGGAGACAAACACTCAAGAAAGCTGTTACAAGAGTGTCCACTGGCCCTCTAGGAGGAATGGAAGCTGCTGGAAGGATTGGGACAGATGGCAGCATTTGCACTCTACCATTAGCTGTTGGTATGGAACAACCCCCCCTAATTTTGTGGCACTTCCCCCTTTAGGTGGAGGGAGGTGAGCAAGTAGCTCACTAATGACAAATTAATTACAAAAGACCTAAGCATCCTATAAAGGGAAATTCGAATTGAGTAGGAAGCTCTTACAATGTTTTCTGCAGAAACATTCCTCATGATCATCAAATGATGGCTGAGAGATTCGAATAGGGGAGGTTGTGGAGAGTGCAAGTATAAGTCTGGAAATGTTATGAGAAGGACAGACCAGAGGTGTTGGTGCTGATCCCATTGATTACTAAGCCTGTAACGCTGTATATATATATTTTCTTGCTGTTGCAAGTAGAAGTCTTAAGCTGCAGAACCTTCTTCCTCCTAGTGGATCAGTGGATAGGATCGGGGGTCCTAAGGCAGACATCTTGGCTGCTTGGGAGCAGGTTGGGTGGAACAGGTTTCTTGAGTAATTTGTTCCTCCCATCACACTCAGGTTCTATTCTTTTGTGTTTTATTTTTCAATCATATGAATGCTCTCATAAAATGGCTTAGCATTGTTATTTAATAATCAATAGTAGAAAACGTCAGATCCTAATTAATTTAGATTTGTTGAACTGATAAAATGACTCCTCTGCATTTTCCCCTATGCGTGGAGTTGCCTCGTACTCCAGTACAGAGAGGTAGAATTAAATCTGCCCAGTTAAAAGTGAAACCTAGCATGCATCTAAATATCTAAACCAAATACCACCCATGCACAGACCTATGTTTATCATGCATCTTATATTTTAGCAGCTCTAGATTAGATCCTCGCATGCAATGTTTTTACTGTTCAAATCTGTATGCTGAACTACCTACCAGAAACTAGTCATAGTAATAGGTTCTTTTCTTATTTCTGAAGGTGAACATTGTGTTAACAACTAAGGTTACTAATCTTTAATAATTTCTTCAAATAAAATAACACCATGCATTCTGTTTAACCATATTCCCGCTTTACTATTTTCTTATGGTTTTTAGAATCTGATCGACCTTATAGAAAATATTGTCTTCACTATATTATCTTGTATAGAAAGAAAGAAAGATGCTGTGTTAACTTATCCCTTCATCAGAAGTCCAAAATTGGATGAATACAAGAACATATAGAATAGAAAAACTGTTATATTAATAAGCAATCAAATTAATTGACGAATGCACTGTCATTTTCTCTTTTTTTGGATTATCAATTGCATGTGATAGAATTTACATCACAGAACACCAATTTATTCAAAGCAAGGACAAACATAGCATTATTGAATAGACAGATTAAATTACAGTATCTCTACACCCAAAATGGGGTTAACATGTTCTCATTACATTATTATTTATAAACATTTGACAGCTACAAAATCAAGGGTTTTCATTACCATAGACAATCTAACTATAGAATCAAGAGTTAATATTCTTGTTCCTTTAAAACATCATTATAGACAAGCAGATTTCATTCACATCGATAGGCTAGGGTTTAGCATTATCATAGTTGTATTCAAACAAAACCAATACCCTTTTATTATTGGATTATAGCCACTGTTTAATTAAAAAAACTTAGACATGCCCTTCGTTCCTTGGATCCGAGTTCAAGAATGAGGAGATCAAAACACCATACGTAGACATGAAAACCCCAAATATCTTAAACAAGATTTTAGATACAGATACAAAAACGAGAAGTTCAAATCACCAAACATAGCCATTAAACCTTAGATAACTATCGTTTCCATTTAAATTATCAGTGGTTGCACCCTACGGTCGCCACATTCTTTTTCCGAAGGTTCCATTCGAAATCCCATGCCATTTACACACACTACTAATGCTGAAACAAAATTACAGTCAATGTATCTCCTTTTTTTTCATCAACCCAGAAGTACCAAAACGATATACATAAAACGTAAAGTTGTAAGACTCTTTCAAACACGAGGGTTCAACCATACCAAACTCATCGAACCCAGGAATGCACGGCCATATATTGTAAAACATTTACATCACCTACTCTATCAACAAAACTTAAAACTGTAAGTTTCCCAATTGCTGCAGGCGAGACAAAAGCCACTGCCGCGAAGGCATGCTACCAACATTTGCTCATCTAGTCCAATTCCAGCAGAACCACTAAGGAGGGATACCACCGAAGATGACTTGTGGGATCGCTTTAGTTCTTTTTCCCATCAATTGTTCCGGCACCCTATTGCTCGTCGAGAATTACCTACCAACAACCATACACTAAGTTAAGTATCGGATCATGAGGTAGTAATGCATGCAACAAAAGATAATTTGAAAACCCTTCTAGCATTAGGATACCTGAGTCGTGACAGAGATTTGACGAAGGTAGCATCCATCCACTGTGAAGGATAAGCACTTAGTTCAAAGGCCATGATGGGGGATACCTCCCGAAAAACTCACAACTTCTTCAAAAACCCCAGACTTGCAAGCTACTACAACGCCACAACATAAGCACTCATCCCACCTGTAGATTGCTACACAAATCGTTTCCAGACTTGGCTTCCACGGATAACAATTAATCACAGACCAAAGGTTGCTGCCGGTCTCAGGATCGAGCCCAAGGGATGCTAGAAAAACATTGAAACCCTAAGTGCCTCTCAGCCGGTTGGCCTCACCTCCCAAACCCTACCACCGAACAATGACCAAGAACGTTACAAGAATCCATAAGTTACGCTAGGGTTCAGATCATCCCAATACACAAAAATAAACGGCGGAGTTCCACTTTCATTAAGACACGTTGGAGGGTTGCAGGAGTAGCATTAAATTGCTCATCTACTTCCCAAGCCACGAGGTGGCCATTTCTGTTGACAACAGAGCAAGAGGCCGTTACAACTCAGTTTCCAAACCTCATCACTCGCCGAATCATCCATCAAAATTTACACGTAACAATATCATTAACTCGGTGGCCAGGCAATGTAATTGCAAAACGCAATCATTTAATACACCCTCAATTCGTACGTAGGCTTTTACAGGGCCATCATTCCACCTGCCAATCCATATGAATCATCGTTAATAGCATCAACATATAAATATTATCAATGTATAACGATTACCGATAGCATATAACGAAGGTCTCATATGATTCCATATCATCAATTTCGAAACACACTCATAGCACATGAATATCCACCAAGGTCGCGAGCAATCATACAGCATGGATTGACTTAGCCCATCACATAAAGTCTATTATAAAGTTCACCATAGGGATCATTGTAGAGCTCTTAAAGCTTGTTCACACCATAAGTTATATCAACAAACCGTTAGGGTATGGTTGCCACCCAAGAACCCATCGCATTCATTACACGGTAGGGTATTAATGCTTAAAGCATCACCATTTTAATCGCTCGGGTAATAGAGACCAGAAACACCTTATCACTCATTCCATAGTATGCTTAGGACCATGTGCCCTTCTCCTAAACCTATCACCATCAAAATTTATAAAAGAATTACTTAACAGCCGCAAGTCATTTCTGGAATGACCATACGTAAAGTCGTCAACACTTAACAGAAACATTCATAACAAACACGCCTTGAGATAAATGTTATCTGCAGTCTTTGAGATAGACAGGTTCATCTTACAGAATTGGAAGGAGACCATACCTGTAGCATCGTAATTAATACGCAGTTTTTATTGATAACACAGTTATTAAACCCTTTGAGTTATTATCGCTATCTCTTACCTGCGAATCTGCGCACGGAGGACGACTACAATGCTTTAGCTGAATAGCTAAGTAACCCTCGAGGCACCTCGTGGGACCCCTTTCATCATCATCCAAAAAAATTAAACTATCAGCACCCGTCGAGAATAATTATGTTTTCCTAATGCATCCGAATTTTCAATCATTCCAACATTTAAATAAGAACATAATCATTAATTGGATTTCATGACGCCATCAGAAGACAAAAAGACACAACCATTAAATTGTTTCTACCAAGCGACACATTTATTAATTGTTGCTTATTGAATATTATTACTTCTGCTTTTTACAATATTAGCTTTTTATGGCGATTTAATTTTTTTTAAATTTTTATGAAAATATCGGGATGTTACAGAGTTCTTGCTCGGTTTCAGTTCGCCTTCTAGCATGAAGGTGAACAGGAGAAATTTGCCAAGTCCAAGTCCAGTAGCGGTGGAGTTGCTATGATTAGTCTCCAAGTGGGAGATTGTTGGTTATGGAGCTAGATCTTCCAGTCTCATAGATGATATTGGCTCGAACATGCACCCCGGAGGACTCTACACTCATTTTGAATTTTTTGGGGTTCGGGGGCAGCGCCCTCGAAAAATGGGGTTTGGGGGCAATGCCTCTGAGAAAAAAATTTGGGGGTGTTTTCGCCAACTGTTTACGGGCCCATGGTTTTGGGTATCCCGTGGTGTTTTCCCATTGTATTTTCCCTAAGTGCCATCGTAGATCGATTTAACCTCTTACTCTTCGGGGATTCAGAAGGTTGACCTCCTCGGTGCTTCTTAGCAACAGCTGATGTACCCACCAGCATGTTGGTGACCTCAGCTCCAAGATCAACAATGGCCGATGATGTACATTATTGTTCAACAACATCCAGAATAAACAGAGATTCTACTTCACTACTAATGTCGACGGGCTCGAATTCACCTGACTTGCCTCAATACTCCTTGGTATATACTCAGCAGCAAGTAGCTCAAAGCACTACCACACTCCACAACAATACTGCTTTCTCATTCTGTCATGTCTTCCTACCGACGCAATGGCATACTTATAGTATTTCCCTAAATCCACCCTAATCATGAGTGAAATTTGCATTAACTCAACCAAATCCTTGTATTAATGAGAGAAATCCACCGACGATATTGTCCTCCCCTCGACCGTATCTTCCATTAATGCCGATAATTAAAACGCGCCGTTAATTAACTATCTCTACTTTTGAAATTTATTACTGATCTGACCGGACCTCCATAGATCGCTGACTGTGCCAAAATTGGAGTAGAAGCCTCCCTGCTGTCGCATACCTTCTTCTGTTGGTGTGCCATCTGTCACCAAGCATCGTGCAACAATCATCATCATCCATTCATTTTTTTTTTTTTAACCCAATGCGATTCAGACATCGCACTACTCCTAGTGTTAGAATTCAATATGCTAAGACAGAAAATAGCAGCATTACATTCCATTTCACAATAATAGCATATACAGGATCACTGAAGAAACAACAAGTACAGCATAAACACAAGAGACAAAGATTTATCCTGGGAAACCCTCATGGGGTAGAAAACCCAGCAAAGCTTCCTCAATATATATGACCAGCAATATACAAAGATGAAACCTTGAGACATGATCTCCTCCTCCACAATAGCAGACCTCTCCTCCACAAGTGTGCTATCCTCAAGTTAGTGAATGTGTATAATGAGGAACACACCTCCTCTATTTATACACTACTCTGATATGTATTTTACACAAGTACATGTAGGCTCGTATTTAACCATTAGGTTAAATACCCCATTATAACTGACTGGGCCGACCCCTCTAGGGTGGTCTAATAACCCTTTGACCCACATAACACATACAGGGCCGACCCCCACTAGGGAAGTCTAATAACCCAAGTTACCACATTCCGACGGAGGAATAAACATCTCCGGATATACAATAAGATCTTCACGGAGGAATGAATCATCTCCGGAATAATAAAGTACAAATATAATATTCTTTGAAGTTACAATATCTCAACACTCCCCCTTAACGAGAAGGATATTATAACAGCATCTGCACGAGCAAGGAGTCATCAACATCATACATGATACATCTATAAATCATTGGAAGCTTTCTCAACATCATCAGTAACTCAACCAGTTACTGGAATATCTTCAATACTGGAACATCAACATCTTCAGTACTGAGTCTTTATCTTCTGCAGCACTCAAACAGCTACAGCAACATCAATATCTGAATCCTCACGATTGTCAGCATCGCCATCACACGATCATCAGCATCGTCATCACATGAACAACAACATCGTCATTTCACTATCATCAACATCGTCATCACACGATCATCAACATCGTCATCTCACGATCATCAACATCGTCATCACACGATCATCAGCATCGTCATCTCACGATCATCAGCATCGTCATCACACGATCATTAGCATCGTAATCTTATGATCATCCGCATCGTTATCTAACGATCATCAGCATTGTCATATCATCTCGATCTACAGCATCTGGATCATCTAGATCTACAGCATCTGGATCATCATGATCTACAACATCTGGATCATCTCGATCTACAGCATCTGGATCATCTCGATCTATAACATCTGGATCATCTCGATCTACAGCATCTGGATCATCTCATCTACAGCATCTGGATCATCTCGATCTACACCATCTGGATCATCTCGATCTACAGCATCTGGATCATCACGATCTACAGCATCTGGATCATCTCGATCTACAGCATCTGGATCATCTCGATCTACAACATCTAGATCATCATCTCGATCTACAACATCTGGATCATCTCGATCTACAGCATCTGGATCATCACGATCTACAGCATCTGAATCATCTCGATCTACAGCATCTGGATCATCTCGATCTACAACATCTGGATCATCTCGATCTACAGCATCTGGATCATCTCGATCTACAGCATCTGGATCATCTCGATCTACAGCATCTGGATCATCTCGATCTACAGCATCTGGATCATCTCGATCTATAGAATCTGGATCATCTCGATCTACAGCATCTGGATCATCACGATCTATAGCATCTGGATCATCTCGATCTACAACATAAGTATCCTCAACCATACAAGTACATTAATCAATACATGTATCATCAAAAGTATGTATTCTCACCAATACATCTATCATCAAAACATGTATTCTTACTAATACATATATCATCAAAAGCATGTATTCTCACTAATACATCTATCATCAAAAGCATGTATTCTCACTAATACATCTATCATCAAAAGCATGTATTCTCACTAATACATATATCATCAAAAGCATGTATTCTCACTAATACATCTATCAATACAAGTATCCACACTGATACAAGTATACACAACAGTAGCATACCCTGCAACACACATGATCCAATTACGGGATGGTCAATCCCTCTCAATTTAAGACATCTCTCATGTCTATGGATGATGCAATCCAGATCAACTTACAGGATGATCAATCCTTATCCTTTTAAGACACCTCACCATGTCTAAGGATGATGCAATCCCGAATCAACTTACAGGATGATTACTCCTTATCACTTTAAGACACCTTACCATGTCTAGGGACGATGCAATCCCAATCTACTTACAGGATGATTAGTCCTTATCACTTTAAGACACCTCACCATGTCTAGGGACGATGCAATCCCAATCTACTTACAGGATGATTAGTCCTTATCACTTTAAGACACCTCACCATGTCTAGGGACGATGCAATCCCAATCTACTTACAGGATGATTAGTCCTTATCACTTTAAGACACCTCACCATGTCTAGGGACGATGCAATCCCAATCTACTTACAGGATGATTAGTCCTTATCACTTTAAGACACTTCACCATGTCTAGGGACGATGCAATCCCAATCTACTTACAGGAGGATTAGTCCTTATCACTTTAAGACACCTCATCATGTCTAGGGACGATGTAATCCCATCACGTACATTTTGAACCCAGTTCATGGACGATGCAGTCCTCACGTACATTTTGAACCCAGTTCATGGACGATGCAGTCCTCACGTACATTTTGAACCCAGTTCATGGACGATGCAGTCCTCACGTACATTTTGAACCGAGTTCATGGACGATGCAGTCCTCACGTACATTTTGAACCCAATTCATGGACGATGCAGTCCTCACGTACATTTTGAACCCAGTTCATGGACGATGCAGTCCTCACGTACATTTTGAACCCAGTTCATGGACGATGCAGTCCTCACGTACATTTTGAACCCAGTTCATGGACGATGCAGTCCTCACGTACATTTTGAGCCTAGTTCATGGACGATGCAGTCCTCACGTACATTTTGAACCCAGTTCATGGACGATGCAGTCCTCACGTACATTTTGAACTAGTGGTTCTGGGATGATGCAATCCCCATCACTTTATTCTCGAAGACCATACGTCTATGGATCAATTCAGGGACCAAGGTCCGGGGATGATACAATCCCCACTTCTCGGAGACCTTACGTCTATGGCTCTCTTTAGGACTGAAAGTCCAGGGATGATCCAATCCCCTCAACTGTCCACTAAGGACTTCATTCTCGGAGACCTCACGTCTACGGCTCTCTTTAGGACTGAAAGTCCAGGGATGATCCAATCCCTTCAACTGTCCACTAAGGACTTGATTCTTGGAGACCTCACGTCTACGGCTCTCTTTAGGACTGAAAGTCCAGGGATGATCCAATCCCCTTAACTGTCCACTAAGGACTTAATTCTCGGAGACCTTAGGTCTACGGCTCTCTTTAGGACTGAAAGTCCAGGGATGATCCAACCCCCTCAACTGTCCACTCAGGACTTCATTCTCGGAGACCTCAAGTCTACGGCTCTCTTCAGGAATGAAAGTCCAGGGATGATCCAATCCCCTCAACTGTCCACTAAGGACTTCATTCTCGGAGACCTCACGTCTACAGCTCTCTTTAGGACTGAAAGACCAGGGATGATCCAATCCCCTTTTCTTTCTTGGAGACACCTGTCTATGGCTCACTTTAGAACAAGTGTTCAAGGATGATAGAATCCCCACATGTATTCTCATCAATATACTATCGATCCTGGGAACCCATACAGAACCTGATTCACACTTCTTCTTTAATTACACCATTAAGAGAATGGTCTTATCTAGCCACTTGGAGCAAACATCTCATCATGATTCTCTTCCTCTTTCTAAGAGAATCTTCTAGCCACAAGCCTTCTATATTTTGTTTGATTTGTAAATCTTCTTGTTGAACATCCATCACTTGTTCAATGTTCATTATTCTTCATGATCTTTCCTACAAAACAAAATTAAGTACATGATTAGTAATCCTTCATAATCATGAAATCATGATAACCTATTATGCATACAGATATCATTTACATTGTTATGCAACTATCTTGACCAATACTTTGGCACAACACTTTCCCATATCCTGTATGCATACAGTGGCTATCTAGATGCCTTCCATCTCTACCAGAACATACTATCGAGAGTGTGCACAACTCTCAGCATGTCAGCAAAGAGGTTTCATTCTAGACAAGCAACAATGGAATGTTTGCCCAACTTACCAATCATATGCATATTAGTAGTATAATGTTCAATGCTCTATGAATGTTTGCACTCAGCATGATATGTTCTAGGAATACAAATATGCATACAAGAAATATCATTTACTATTTCAAATAACAACTCAAATACTTATCTTTTATGTTTGTGTGGTTGCCTCCCACTTGATCTTCTATATGTCCTTTGAACTTCTATTCATTCTGTACCACTGTGCATGCTCAAGTGTGCACTAGTGTCATCCTCATGATCTCATACACAAACATTCATTCATTAGTATATTCTCAAAACATTCTAATTCTAAATAATCTTGAATATGTATAGTCATGATCATTAGTATTCAGGGTTTCAAGTAAGTCTTCTTTTACTCATGCATATCATCAATCAAGATAAAAGATATAATATGCATAATCCCTTGATTACTAACATTATGAATAAGCATAACCAATCATTACAAGTATACTTATATAAGGGATCCTAACACAAGGTAAGATTCATGGGAAACATACCTGGATTAGTATACCTACTTGGTTATGTACAACACACCTAAACAATCTCTTCAATGATTTAGAGATCCTGAGCTAGAACCTGCATGTCTCATAGGTTAAGCATAATATAACAAAGTCATACATACCTCGTAAGTAGAACAAAGATTATGGATGAGTCTTTGTCTTCATGTTTTTCATGGTCATGGAACCTGATTTGTCTTTTGTGATGTACCTGTATCTTGTTAGCAGACAACATCAACCTCACACAACATCATAATGCATTAGTACAATCATAAGTGTCAACACCCTAACCAATGAATATCTTCTATCATGCATTCATAATTTTGTTAAGGTTATACGACAAATCTAAAATCAAAATTGTACTAACTGTAATAACCTGAAGACAAACATACCATAAACTTAATCATTGACAAATATCGAAACATACCTCGATGAGTCATACCTGTCGAGATCGCTTGTATTCTTCTTATGTAAGGCCTTATCCTCATCTCCCTCTAAGACAGGAACTTCTTCACTTATGCAGGTGACCAATCCATCTTCTTCTAGGATTAACCCAATCCACTTGATTTGCAAGAACTGGACCTGGAGCTGGATATGGGTTTGTTAGAGAAACCCAAAAAATTCAAACTTTGAATTTCAAACTTCCAAAAGGATAGAAATATGCGCCTTGATGAGCTGATCAAACTGGTATATTCAGAATTTGAAAACTGCAAAGTTTTACTCCTCAATTTTGCCTTTAAACTTTCGGATTCACTGGACGTGACCCTGAACTGGGGTTTGATGAAGCCCACTCTTTTTCCCCATCAAAAGGTTTGATCCAAATCTCTAAGCTTCTATTTTTCTGAGGAGCTTCCAGCCATGGTCACAGGTTTCAAAAATTCCCATTTTTACAGAAGCCCTAATTTTCCACTTTTCTGATCAAAGTCCCGAACTAGGGTCTAATCAAGCCCGGCCTTCTGCCCAACCAAAAATTCTGATCTTGGTCTCTAAATTTCTATTTTGATGAGTAGCATCCAGCCGTGGTCTCCGATTACAAAAATTCCAACTTTCTTCAAAGCCCTAAATTCCGGAAGCCATGAATGAAGGTACCAAAAAATAATTCTGTTTTGACAGAAATATGTACCTGATTGTTTCTGGTGTAACTCCGAAATTTTTGATCCACAGGGTCTGAAAAAGTTTTCTGCGATAGCCTGACCTGTTAGCTTTCCATCCTGACAGGTATGACCTCAATTGGATGTTATGAGAGAGAGTTATGCCAAATGTCGCAACGTGACCTGTTTTGGGAAAATACAGGAGAGCGAACTTGTACGGCGTGCCACGTGTCACTGTTTGACCTTCGGCCTCTCAAAAAGTTTCCTGAGATATCTAGGCCTGTTATATTTCCATCCTGACAGGTCTGACCTCAATTGGATTCTCTGAGAGATATTTATGCCAAGTGTCGCAACGTGACCTGTTTATGGGATAATACAGGAGAGCGAACTTGTACGGCATGCCACGTGTCACTGGTTCAACTTCGGCCTCTGAAAAAGTTTTCTGAGATAGTACAGTCTGTGTACTACCTGTCACTTTTCACTAAATTTCATTTGGAGCTTCCTAGCCCAAGTTATGACCTTTTTCCCAAGGTCACCTGATTTTGACTCAGATCTGGAAGAGGCAGAAACCCTATATTGTACAGATCATAAATCACAAAGTACAACGAATTAGAGGTTGTCCTTTGGACACAAGGTACCTGGCGATTTTAGCTTAGTCCTGTAACAATTTCAGATCCTAAAACTTTGCCAAAACGGATTTATAGCGAAAGTGCTACGATGACTGGTTTTTTCTATGTAAAACCCTAACCTTCAAATTGTCGTAAGTAAAGCAAGTGTCTTTAGTGCCATACCTTGTCTTCCTTCAGGTTAGCTCTGATACCATGTTAGAATTCAATATGCTAAGACAGAAAATAGCAGCATTACATTCCATTTCACAATAATAGCATATACAGGATCACTGAAGAAACAACAAGTACAGCATAAACACAAGAGACAAAGATTTATCCTGGGAAACCCTCATGGGGTAGAAAACCCAGCAAAGCTTCCTCAATATAGATGACCAGCAATATACAAAGATGAAACCTTGAGACATGATCTCCTCCTCCACAATAGCAGACCTCTCCTCCACAAGTGTGCTATCCTCAAGTGAGTGAATGTGTATAATGAGGAACACACCTCCTCTATTTATACACTACTCTGATATGTATTTTACACAAGTACATGTAGGCTCGTATTTAACCATTAGGTTAAATACCCCATTATAACTGACTGGGCCGACCCCTCTAGGGTGGTCTAATAACCCTTTGACCCACATAACACATACAGGGCCGACCCCCACTAGGGAAGTCTAATAACCCAAGTTACCACATTCCGACGGAGGAATAAACATCTCCGGATATACAATAAGATCTTCACGGAGGAATGAATCATCTCCGGAATAATAAAGTACAAATATAATATTCTTTGAAGTTACAATATCTCAACACCTAGCCCCCACGATAGGGCTTCAATCTGTGACCATTTACCAACTTGGGGAGCATCCCCCCATCCAATCGCTGCAACTGAACTGTGCCTCCTAAAGTAATATTATTGATGCGGTAGGGACCTAGCCAGTGCATCTGCAACTTTCCTGGATGTTTTATAAACTTACTGTCGTACAATAGCACCAAGTTGCCTTGCTGAAACTGCTTGTTTTTAATGTGGCGATTATGCCATGCCTTCTGGCGATCCTTCTCTACTCCTTAATGAAATCCAACAATAAATCGATCTTCTTCGAGCTCCAACAATTGCGCTAGATGCCCATCTAATGCGGCAACATCATCCATACCTGTAATAGCCGCAATGCGTAGACTTGGGACAATATACTCCATCAGCATAATTGATTCCTTCCCATATACCAGCTTGAAAGGTGTCTGACCCATCAACCTTTTACATGTGGTGCGATAAGCCCATAATACCGCTGGAACTTTCAAATCCCAGTCATCGCAGTTTGCATTGCACACTTTTGTTAATGCATGCTCTAATACCTTGTTAAATGCCTCGACCGTCCCGTTCGCGTGTGGGTGATAGGGTGTACTCTTCTTATGCTGTATCTGCAATTCCTCCGTCAATGCACTAATAGTGCGGTTGAGAAAATGGCTTCCTTGATCACTCAGCAATATCTTGGGGCAGCCAAAACGAGTGATAATGTGATCAAACAAAAATTGAGCGGCTGTTGCTGTGAAACAATCAACTACGGGCGTGGCCTTAGCCCATCGGGTCAAATACTCTGTCACTGTAATGATGTATCGTGCACCCGTACGTTTCCCTGATGGATTAATCGGCCCCACAAAATCCACAACCCATTTCTCGAATGGTTGCAATGTTAATTGAGGTAGTAACGGCATCTCATCGCGTCTGGACGGTTTGCCAGTTCATTGACAAACATCGCAAGACCGTGCATAGTCTGTGGCATCATTATGTAATGTGGGCCACCAAAGCCTTGAACGCAACACCTTTCGGGAAGTCACCTGAACGCCATAATGTCCTCCTATGACTCCGCCATGTGCTTCAGCCAATATCTGCACTTGCTTGTGCGGAAAGACACATCTGCGCAAGATCTCATCGGCACCCAATTTATACAACTCTCCGGCGATCAGTTGAAAGTCAGCAGCCTTAACGACCAATTGATTCTTCTGTGGAGTGGTAAAGTCATCAGGTGCAGTGCTGGTCACCAAGAACCGAAGGATGTCATCAAAATAGTGATCGGCAACGGCCGCATGGAACAGCTGGGCATCTGGAAACCCATCTTCGATATTAGTTGGTTCCTCCCTTGTGTCAATCCGTAACAGATGATCTAGTCCAGCATTCAATCACCCTAGCTTCACAACGACTTCGAAATCAAACTCCTGAAACAAAAGTAGCCATCAGCAAATCTTCCCCCCCAACATAGGCTTATTGACCAAGTATTTTAATGCAGAATGATCAGTAAACATTTTAAAGTGCCCACCCAACAAATAATGCCTGAATTTTTGTAGCGTGTAAACCATGGCCAGTCCTTCACGTTCTGTGGTAGTGTAATTGTGTTCTACCGATGACAGTATCCGGCTGGAAAAAGCGATAGGATGATCAATGTCCCCTTCGCCTGGTTGAGCCAATACAACACCTAGTGCAACCGATGCAGCATCAATGTGGACATGGAATTCCTTACTCCAGTCCGGAAAAACCAAGATTGGAGCCGACGCCATCTTCGCTTTGAGTGTTTCGAAACTTTCCTGACATTCCGGATTCCACTAGAATGCCGCATCCTTTTTCAACAACTTGTCCATAGGGGCAGTAATCGCAGCATACCCCCTAATAAATTTGCGATAATATCCTGTGTGACCCAAGGTCGTGTGCAACTGCTTAACCATAGTCGGCGGTTGCAACCCCAAAATAAGCGCAATCTTGGCTAGATCGACCAACAATCCTTGCTTACACACAATATGACCCAGCAATATCCCAAAAGGAGCACAAAAAATACATTTCTTCAAGTTTAGCGATATCTGGTACTGTTGGCAGCGCTCAAGCATTAACCACAGATTAGCCAAATGATCGTGAACCAATCCATAAACAATCCAATCATCCATATATACCTGCAGAAACTTCTAAATAAAATCTTTAAACGCGGCAACAACGACCCGGGAAAATATCGCAGGTGCATTCTTCAACCCGAGTGGCATAACCATGTACTAAAAGCAACCCCATTCAGTAACAAACGTTGTCTTATGGCGATCCTCCTTGGCAATGCCAATCTGATGATAGCCAGAGAATCCATCAGTGAAAGTGTACATCTCCTGGCCACCCACTTCTTCAAGTACTTCATCAGTAAATGTGGTCGGAAAGGGATCATGCAAGCAAGCATCGTTCAACTTCCGCAAGTCGACACAACTGTGCACTTCGCCTATTTTCTTGTCCTACACCACCATAGGACTGATCCATTCTGACTCTTCCACAGTTTCGATGATACCAGCATCCAGCATCCGATCAAGTTCTTCCCTGACTTTTTATTTATGTCGCGGGTTGAGTCAATAAGGTCGTTGTTGGACTGGCTTAGCATCTGGTTTCAACGGAATCCTCATCTCTCCTAAATCACCCAGGATGCCCTTCATTTCGGAAAACTTCATGGGAAACACATCTTGGAATTCATGCAGTAACTCGGTAACTTCACTCATCATCTCATCATCCCAATAATCTCCTACATTAGCAAACTTCGGAGTAGCTTCAGTGCCGATATTTGTTTTGCGAAGCTGCAATGATTGATTGAACGGGTTACTTGGCGCAATATGTGGTACCACATCATGACTTCCTTCAGATTCGGGAATGTTAATATTCTGCGGGTCATCATCATCCTCTGGCCATCCACTGACGTTGAAACACTCCATGAGAGACTGCATCTTCCTATGGGTGTGCGGGTCAACAGAGCATTTCACCGGAACAACCTGAAATATCACATCGCGGATGAGCTGTAGGGAATTATGGACATCAGGGTTGGCATCCGCAAATGTGAAGGTATGAGTGAAACAGATCGTTAACTCCCCCCATGTGGTAATATCTTGGCGTAACTCGGTTGCAGTATACCATGAACGTGGTATCTCTTCCAAAGTATGGACAAAAGCATGAACCCACTTGTCTCTGGGTCGCGTGATCCACAACCGTTGACACTCCATCACATGATCACCAGGATCAGTTTGGCCATCATACTTGCCAGTGTGATAAACCTCAGTATTTCCAAATTAGACCATCATCAACCTTCGACATTGTGACCAATCTTTAATAAATTTCTTATGCGTTGCCCACCAGAGTGCTGGAGCAGCCTTCAGTGCTTCCTCCAAGGCAAGCAGTCACTGTGGTTCTAGAACACGGTCTTCAAATTCTGCTAAAAAGGTGTCTAAGCCAGGAAACCCCTCATAGATAGGCAAGGTGATCGTTTCTGTCACGACACGACATAAAGATTGCGTAACTAAACCAGAATTCCAAACTGATACTTCATGTATGCGATTCTGCCAATGTTCCAATGCATCATCAGAGTCGGAAGACGCAGAGCTCTCATTGCACCACTCCAACACACCATGAACAGTGGGATGAATGTAATCCTCTGAAATATTAAATGCGTGATCCAAACTAGAGTGATCGTCGTCTTTGACAGGCTCAACATATCCGCATCCTTCAGCTAGATCCAACGGAGCGATAACTCAAAAATCGCGGTTCTCAAAAGTCATCATGGGCTTCCTGAAGTTGATTACAGCTCCACTATCATTAGCCCATCCTATCCCTAATAGCGTAGGATAGGAGCTTCCTCCATCAACTACCTCAATGACATCAAGGTCGGCATAAGACTTCATTCCCTTGATATCAATTGTGAGCTGCGAAACTCGCCCAATAGGTGTAACCTTCGCATGGTTAGCCAACCGGAGCTGCCCAGGAGACCAGCTCAATGGGGGACTCCCCATTTTCTACCACACCTACTTGGTTAAGATGTTAACATCCGAACCAAGATCAAGAATTACAGAATCAACATCATAATCTATGATTTGAATATTCATTCGCATTTCCTTGGCAGTCTTCCCTCGCTGTAAAGAGTTTACTGCCGACTCCTGCCGTCCTTTTGGAAGTCACTACAGCCATCCCTCAATCTCAACCAGAGAAATTGGGTCTCGTGCTAATGACAAACAGCCTTCAAGGAACTTCTGCGGTATTCCTGGTGGTGGTCGATTGGGATATGACGTAGCATCAACGATAAGTGGCATATCGCAAACAACAGCCTTACCGTGATCTTTATCCAAAGTGCAACGTGCCTCCATGAACGTCTCCCGCTCTGCATCAATGTCCAAATTTACCGTCTTTTGACCAGCCAAGCGAATGAGCGGTCGCGAACCATCTTCCCGTGTTGTTTTACCTCCACGAGTGACAACAGGCACCGAAGCATCTTGCGGTCGCGGTTCTGTAGAAATAGTCACAATATTAGCACCCTGTGTCTGGTTCTGCTGCAGATTCCCTGGTTGATTTACATTTGGATTAGCGTTCGGTGGTGGTCGTGGGGGCTGGTTCTGCACTGGTTGCTATGTCGGGTTCTACACTGGTTGCTGTACTGGGTTCTATAGCTGCGGAGTGTTTCCAGCCTGCCATCTGGCAATCAACTATGGACAATTATCAACTGTATGATCATTACCAGAACAAAACGTACAATGATTCTGCAGTAGTGGGCAGTCATGCTGATAATTCCCCCATACCGCACAGTGGTAACATTGAACAGGTCCATGACCACCTCGGCCTCCTCCTCCACGACCAAATCCACCACCGCATCTGCCCCTGTAGCCTCCCCGATAGCCGCCCTACTGCTGATACTGAAGTTGGTTAAACTGCTGCTGCATGGGTGCTGGCGGCATTCTTGGCCCTTGTGGTGCATACTGCAGTTGTTGCACATACTGGATGCGGGGTGTTCACCGGTGTATATTGCGGCACAAACTGCTGTGGTTGCTGCTACTATGGTACAAACTGCATCTGTGCTTGAGGCATCGGTTGATCTACCTGCGGCTATAGCAGTGCAACATGCTGATCATCTTTGACATAGAATGCATCACATATTCTCTCCTGTAGCAACCCATATGCACGACAATCCTTGTCATCATGTCCTACCGACTTACAGAAGGTGTAATACAAATTTTGTGGAGTTGTGACCATTTTCTGCATATACGGACAACTATCATGACCGTTCCCAAACACTTGGCAGACACGACACCACAGCATACTGCCGCCATTCAACGGATTGGATGCACCTGAGACCAAATAGTTACGAAAATCTCGGCAATCATCTTTCGCATGTCCCTCTCATCGACATCACGTACACCATACTTCATCGCGCTGTTCTTTGTTCTTCTTTAAATATTGCAATTGTATAGTTAGGTTAGCAAGCTATGTCTGTATCTGTGACATCCCAGCTACATTATCTCCAATTGGTGATGCCTCCAATCACATTGCAATATCCAAAGCTTCGCTAGGTGTCGATATGTTTTGTTGCATCAACGGCAACCAAATGTGGGGTAGCAGTGCCGCGATGAACCATTCTTTATGTTGGACAGCACTCATATCAAAACTAACCTTTGCCATCAATGTCTTGAATCGCTGGTCGAAGTCCCATACCGTCTCATTGGGATACTGCTTAATTTCCTTCAATTCAGTAATACACTGGGCCTCTGACTTAGGTCATCTAAATTCAGGAATCAGCCCATCCCAAATTTCATTCAATGACTTATCTGGCGTCCTCGTAGGGACTAAGACAAATTTCATGAACCAATCTAATGCATGACCTCGCAGCGTCGTGGCCAACTGTCCCTTCTTAACATCGGCATCAGTGATCGGTTTCACGGTCCAGACCGCTTCACACAAAAACCAATATTGCTCTAGATTATCTGTCGCATTGCCATGGAACAACGGTAGCTTAGCATCATTTCCTGCCATCTTGGGCTTCCTTCCTCCTGTCGCTATATTACTATTACCAATTAACTTGTGTGGCGTCGATGCACTTCGATGGTGTCGAAGTAGTTTTTCTTGATGGTTGAGAGATAGTGAGCGGAGCTATGGCCACGTTGTTGCTGGGGTTCGGTCCTACCTCTATCCTGGGTGTAGCCTGGTTATCCCTATTAGGACTGTGAGGTCGCTTCATCCCATGTGGCCTTCCTTCATGGTCTTGCAGTCCGATCGCAGAAGGACCTTCTCCTATCCTCTGCCTCTTTTTCTATCGAAACCTTGCTCCTCCCCTTGTAAGGCCACTTTCTTCCTCAGCTTCACTCATAGTCTCCTCATGGTATGCACCCATCTACCCCTTTACCATTTCATGCACCGTTCTCGAACAGTCGCGGTACCCACGGCCCCCACCCACCAGGATGTCTACTGATCAAGGTGCATCTTTAATATACCTTTCTTGCAGATTAGCATCTTAATCGACAGTTGGAGTGATAGTAGAAACCTTACCCTTGGTCCGTCAAAGAAGTATCTTTCAGCTTCACTATAGGATTTCTTCGTATCGACTGCAAATTCTGTAATATATCCTTCCAAAATGCTATCAAGCCAAACTTCGACAGCCCACGATGCCTTATTATCGACTTCTTGTAATTCCTGAATCAGTTCCGGGGCCCAAGTCGTCGGTTCACCACCTTGGAAATTTCTCTTCTGGAAGGTCGGCTTTGACAACCATTCGTACAGAATAACCGGGAATTCATAGAAAAACCATTGATGCGATCCGTCAAGAATATATCTTCCTACCCAGTGATCTATCATCAGTCGCGTGTTCTGAATTTCTTCTTCAACGAACTCTTGCAACCTCTGATCGAACCATTTTTGTGTCTCCGGCTTCATCGGGTGCCACAACATGGCCTCTTCCTACTATGCACACGGTCCCATAAATGGAACCATTTGTTGACCGAATCGCAACCTCACAGTCGACAGGGGTCCACCGACTGTCGACCCATACTGTAGTCTCCCTGGGCACCGGCCCGGGCAGGTTTGATCCCACCCAGCAACACCCGGAGAGCGGATGAGGTCTCAACCGAGGTGTCCAGGAAGAGCTGACGGAACCATGTTTCCGCCGAGGGAGGAGGCAAGTTGCGACACTATGATACTAACAGCAATTCCAAATATTCACCATGAATTTCTAGCACACCGCGGCGTTTAACATTACCAGAAATAGAGATCACATATTACTTTAAGTGCAGCATTTTCACATAGAGAGATAACGCATTATTGTAGCATTCACATTATAGCAATAGAAAACAGATAACTACATTAACAATAAGCAATAACATAGACATCGAGCAACATTACACATAGATTGCACCAAATCATCATCCTTATATTACTTTGCAAACCAAAAGCAGTACATGAATCTCTATGTAACATCCGCATTATCTCTATCAATCTTCGCATACAACACTTATCTCTATCCACCACTATCTCCTCTAACACTTACAATTCTCCTCTATTTATAGTCTTCCGCCGATTACAATACTTGTCCACTTACCTAACCGACACTTGTGGACAATCGACTAACTGACTTGCTCTAATGACCCAAAAACCCACATACCACGGTACAATGACTCAATATTACAAAATATATGACCAAAAACGCGCCAATTGCGGTATACTTGACTCAATATTACAAAATACATGGTCCAAGTGACCCAAAATCCACCAAGTGCGGTATCCTTTGGCCCAAGATACTCCTTTTGCGCCTTCCTCCAATGTGTCGTGGCGTTAGCAATACCGCGATCTTTCCTCATCAAACCACCTGCCAACAAACTAAAACAAGACAAATTTCTGAAATCTAAATCACCTACAAAGAAAAACAAAACAAGCTACGTACAATTCCATTAAAAAATTGACTAGGAAAAATATTTTTTGAGAATCTGCACATTCACTGGGAATGTTTTGGCTTGTCCTTCTAGTGTTTGCAACTGAAAAGCACTAAGCCCAAGTTTGTATGTGATAGTAAATGATCCTAATAAAAAATGTTGGAATTTCGTGTGTTCACCCTTATTTTTGTGAAATTTAGTTCACACCAAGATCTTATCAAGGAATTACACTCACTCATAGAAGATCTCACACAACTAGTCAAAGACACAAAAAATACTCACAAACATACAATTCTGTATTAACTTCTCATGAGTAAACATCAGCCAACCTTTGGAAAATAATAGGATGTTGTTATATACCATTGCAACATAGATTCGAATGGCTAAAGATGCTCATCCCCACTAGGTGGCAAGTGTGTCTCCCAAGTCACTCCAAAGGCTCACGAATCTCTAAATTAGTGACCTGAAGGTGATGTATGATGAAAAAAAATGCCAAATCCCAATTTTGGAAAGAAGAAATATGATAGAGGATGTGGGGTGCAATAAACAAGTTTCCTAGTTTGACTAACTTCCCCCCCTAGGGCAAAAAGCAGTAAAAAGCAGCAAAAAGCAGCAAAAACTCAGAAATGCGCCTTTCCTTCCATATCTTATCCGGAATCTATTGGAAATGCACCCAAGTGGTCTAGGTAGCTTGCGGTTGACACTTTGGAAGTATGTGGTCCCCCCAATTGTGCCTTGTGGTTCACATAAGGCAATTTTCTAGTCTATTACATAGGTAATTAACCATAGAAGATTAATTAATGCTACAATATAATTAAATGACATAGTAGGAAGATTTAATATTCTAACACCCCCTCATAACTCTGACTTTATGGTCTAAATATCAGAAAATAGAAATACTAAGGGCCCAGTAACAAGACTTGGTCACCCTGTAGAATACTGTCAGTCCACAAAACAAGGATAGAAGGAAAATCTCATGGGAAAAACCTTCCCTCAAAAAATCGACATATCAAAATTGAAATATTGCTAATCAAACCTTCACTCCACGACATGTTCAGCCATCCCAGGTAGTGATCTAAGATAGCTGAAAGTCTTCTCAGTAAAATCTTTGGTGAAGATGTTTGTAGTTTGCTCACCTATTGGGCAATACTGCAAATCTATGATTTGGTCATGCACTAGTCCTCTGATGTAGTGCATATGTATCTCAATATGATTGGTCCTTTGTCTCTATACTGGATCACTTGAGAATCTTATAGCACTGCCATTGTCACAAAATATGATAGTAGGAGTACTAAATGCAATCTCAAACTCTGAAAGTATCCCCTACAACCATACACACTGGGTAGCAACATTAACTACTCCTCTGTACTCGACCTCTGCTGAAGATAGTGCTATGGCACTTTGTTTCTTGCTAGAAAAGCAAACTGGACCACCTCCAAGCATGAATACAAATCTAGATGTGGATTTCTTGTCAAGGCTATCACCATCCCAATCTGAATCAGTGAAGCTCAAAAGATCTAGGCTAGAATCTGCAACATAGTGAATCCGATCACTCTTGGTGCCCTGCAAATAGTGCAAATTTATTTTTGCAACCTTCCAATGGAGCTCATGTGGCTTCTCCATGTATCTAGATTCCACACTCACAGCATATGCAAGATCAGGTCGAGTGTGAGTCAAATAAAGAAAACTGCCAACAAGTTGCTTATACAAGGTGTTGGCAACCAAAGGTGTAGATTCTACTTCTTACATTCTAACTCCTGAAAGGAATGGAGTCTTAGAAGGCTTGCAATCAGCCATCTTGAACTTCTTAAACAGATCAGATGCATATTTGGACTGAGATACCTTTGTTCCATTCTCTATTTGAGAAATCTCAAGCCCCAAAAACTACTTAAGAATTCCCAAGTCAGTCTTGGAAAAAGCTTGGTGCAAAGTTGTCTTCAATGAAGCTATTTGATCAGTAGAGCTACATGTGATCAGAAAATCATCAACATACAACACTATAATCATTATTAAACCATCAATCAGCTTCATATAAGCATTTGGATCAGATTTTCACCGAACATAAGATTGTGACAAGAGACACTTGTCCATTTTGGCATACCAAGCACTGGGGGCTTGCTTAAGCCCATATAAGGACTTCTTCAACCTGCACACAAAGCTAGGATCTGATGTATACCCTTCTAGCTGCTGCATATAAATCTCCTCTTCAAGATCCCCATGGAGAAATGCACTTTTCACATCCATGTGGTGCACTTCCCATCGCTTGGATGTTGCAATTGCCAAAACTAGTCTTATCGAAGCCTTCTGTGCAACAGGGGAAAAGGTTTCATTGTAGTCAATGCCTTGTACTTGTGAAAATCCCTTTGCTACCATCCTAGCCCTATATTTCACTTTTGTACCATCATCTGCACATTTGTTTTTGTAGATCCACTTACACCTTACCAATTTTCTTCCTGCGGGGAGCTTGACTAGCTCCCATGTTTCATTCTTCTGCAATGACTGAAACTCCTCATCCATGGAAACCTGCCATATTGGGTCATGTGAAGCTTCCTCATATGTCTAAGGATCAAAATCTATCATCATGAAACACTTCTAAGAAAGGAAGGGTTCATTCACATTGAGAGCAGTCTCAAATTGTGATCTAGTCCTCCTTGTGTCCCGAGGATTGCCCACTAGTTCACTTGCTGCTTGCAAAGTATTAGAAGCCCATTTAGGCTTTTTAGGTGAGTTAGCATCTGCAGTAAAATGGTCCTCATCACCATAAATATCAAAATCAAAAAATTCGATGACATCACTTACTTCTTCTTCAGTCGGTGGTGAAGATGGATCTCCAATTTCATCGCTCTGTGAGGGCACCTCTTCAAACTAAACACTCCTTTCTATGAAGGATTTTTGAGTGCTCATGTTTAGAAACTTATACATGTTAGTGTTATTATCAGCCGAAGAGAAGTTCATCACTATATTGAAAGAGCATGTCAGAGGAAAGAGCTAGAGTAGTAGAAGGAATGTATAAAGCAAAATACTTCATGCCCTAGCAGCCGGAAGGTATGTGGTTGAAGATCATAAAGGTTTGTCATGAGCCAGCTGAAAGCAGGCGCGGTCAGGACTCTTAAACGCACTTCATTTTTTCAGCTCATATGGTCCCTGACAGAAAACCATCAATGATGTGTGATATCTTTATAGATGTTCAGAGGCCTCAAGACGGTATCAGTAGACCACTTTTTGAGGGCCCTGAAACCACCTAGACGTCATGACGGTTTTATAAACCATAAAGCACTAGACAGGGAGGCCTTGCATCAAGTGGAACTCATTCTTAAAGGACTTGCATCTTCCTGGCTTAGATCTCGAGATCTCCTGGAAGAAAATTAATGGTCGTAAAAGATTCAAGCGGTTAAAGCTACGAGATGTTTATCACACCCAGTCCACCCCTGAATCAAAACCGCGGCCTCCATGTGGCAGTCCCAGGATCGTTCAGGGGGATTGAAGCGGGTTTCCTAAACCACTCTTTGTGGGGCCTGAAAATTGTTAATGGGTTTTTTGTCCTGTCATCCTCGCTGTCACTTTGAAGTGACTCTTCCTAGTCATCATTACTACCACCGACACCGTATAAGCTACTGTCTACTCTCAGCATTCAAAGTCTGAAAGGATGGTCAAGTAATCATTATGCTATTATAGGCACTGTCATCAATGATCGTTCAAGCAGTACTATCAATACTGCATGAGCTGACCTATTTTGTATTTCAAGGCTCCCAAATTTCACCAGTCCGGAGCGCAAAGCCAAAGACATGCAACTTGTTCGGGACTGATTAATTCAGAGCTGAGCAACAGGGGTTCCCAATGGCGCATTTCATCTCAAGAGGAGGTCCATTAGGAGCACTGAAAATTCGGATGACTAGCGTCCATGAGAAGCCTGCAAATGCACACTCGCAAACAAGCAGACAGGAGAAGCTCGAAGTATCACCCAAGATGACTAAGGAGAGTTCAGCTATTTCATCAGTTAAAAGGGAGATGGGCCTTCCGGAGGCAAGAGCACGGACGAAGGGGACATGCCGGTCCGAGCGAAGGATGATCAGATGGTGAAGCAGTAGCACCTGAGCAGTTTTTGCGAAGCAATGATAGAATTAGGTCCTATTCCACAGCTCGACATTAGAATTGAACTTTTGTCCCATCGAAAGCAGGGTCCGAGAGAAAAGGACTTGGACGAGATGGAATAAATAGGTAGCAGAGGTCCGCAAAATTGCATTCTTCATCAGTATGGTAGCATCTATGTCTTCACCAGGCTGTATGCGATCCAGCAAGTGTTTTAAAGGTTCCTGATAAGCTTCGAGTAGCGTTATGTCGTTAATACCTTATAATTTAAGGTGATGCGAACTTCGTCGAGCCGGACATACTACTTTGCTAGCAAAGTGGTCCTGGGTCATAGTCATAGGATAGCTAGTAAATTTCCATATGACTGATATTGTAACAAACTCTGTTAGGGAGAATAAACCGAAAAAATAAAAATAAATAAATAAATAAAAATTAAAGCTGTTGAGCTGTAACTGATTGTAACAATTTATGTTTTAGATAGTAGGAAGGTTATATATAGCCAAGTAGGAAGTAGCCAAAGGGTCGGCTCTATTTTTTAAGAAGTATTACTTCTATATTGGATAGTTTCATCAATACAGAAAGAAACATATCATTCCCCTATCTTGGAGCTTGATGGATTCAAAGTTTTGATGTGCATAGTTAGTACCTTCTATTTTTTTCATCTCTTCCATTTATGTATGATCTACAGACCTGTTCTAAGCTTTATATGAGTGCTTATGCTTAAATGTATTTCTTCTAAGATGATTAGTAATTGAAGTATTCATGTTGATTTATATTGAAGCGATATTCTCTTATTATTCAGTGGCATTTTATGTTCATTTTGTTAAGACTGTTGCATTCCTCTCCCAAGCTCAACACATCATTCTATAAATGTAGGATAAAGCTTTACTTTTCATAGTACCTTTATCTTATACCATTTCATTTTCCGTTTTCCACTCAAAGTCTGATTTCTTGGCACATTGAAATACTGCCCATTCATATTTCAAGATTGGAATTCCACATTGTTTTATGTTAGCTATGTTTTGATTTAGTAAAGTTTTCAAAAGTGATTATTGATGCCCAGGAAGTTCTAAAGACAGCCTTAGAACGTCTCTGGGACTAACATCCTTTTTGGTGCCGTTGCTGGGGAGGAAATCAAGAAGATAGATCTTCCCTAGGTATAACGACAATATTATACGTTCTCAATTTCTTAGTGGATGAAATTGGGGTGCAGGCTGTAATCCACTTGGCGACTCCGCAGTAGAAAACCTGACATCTGTACGAAGATACACTCGCCAGAACCCAAGCCACGAAGAATTTGTGGCCCTTGAAGACTCAGTTTCTTGGAGACATAGACATGGGAGATACCAGTCTACTTCACCAAGTTATCAGCAGAGATTCTCCTCCGCTTTGTTCGGCACCCAATTCCCTCAATCCGAATTTATTATTCGAACCCCAGCAAACGAACCTTTTTCCCTAGATTCTCGCACTCGTGATTTTCCTAGTTTTCGAAAGATCCCGGCTGCAAACAAAGAAGTTTCATCTCATTCTGATCCTACCAATCCCCTCGTTACCTCACAAGCAGTAATACCAAACACCAGCCAGTCCATGTCAGGAGGAGGAGGCGGAGGACCTCCACCACCACCCAGAACACCAAGATGGATGGCAAGTCGGCATGGACCCCTACAGTTACCCACTCCGCTAAATGATATGCCTACCCATTACCTGAAGCTACTGCCAAAGTATGATGGCAGTAAAGGGACATCTGTCGATGACCATGTGGATCGATTGCACGATTTCACGGATAACATCCTGATCGAGCATGATGATGTATTTATGAGAATTTTCGCTCAGTCATTAGAAGGAGAGGCTAGAAAATGGTTCAGATCTTTACCTAATGCCTCCATTAGCACTATGGAAATCTTGGAAACTACCTTTGTCAAGAAATGGGGAGTTAAATGGGACAGTTTATATTATCTAACATAATTCTCTGCCCTGAAGAAGAGTGGCTTTGAAAATCTGGTCGATTTCACTGCAATATCTAACAAACAGTATTTCAAAATCCCTGAAGACATTTGTCCTACTAAAGTCGCAGCTTGAGTCACTTATGCAGCCACTTTCCCTTCATATTTCACCATAACGTTAAAAGAAAGAAGAGTAATCTCGCTCAGTGATATGCAGGACGATGCCATCGATGTTGAAGGAAATATGAGAGTAGGAGGCAAGGTTAAAATGACTAATGATACTGAACCCAAATACAAAGGGAAGGCCAAGGAGGAATGGGTATCTTCAGAATTAAGAGACTCCCAGTACACAAATATTGATGAGATGACCTATATCATCAAGAACCTATCAAACAAGGTCACTAGAATGGATATGGAGGGTAACAATCCTTATCGACAGTCCCCTCCCCGTCCTCCAAATCAGTTCAGGAGACATTTCAATCCATAGATGGAATATAGAGAAAAAATAAATGATGAACAACCACTAAGGCCTCTTTTTCGTGAAAAGGAAAACAATATGATCGAGATCATTGAAAAGGAAGGTTATGAATATTTTGAAGAACAACTGAATTAGGTGGAAGAAGATTTCCACCTCATGCACCTTGCCAGAGAGGACTATGAGAGTTCACTATTATATGACGAAGATGGAACATATCTTCTGTATTCCCAAGAAAATGATGAGTTCCCTGATGATCATCTTTTTTCTCGTAGCAGTTAGCCTAAAAAAATGCAAAAGAAGTACAACTTAACACCAAGGCCAGAAGCAACAAACAAGCAGAGTGGACCTATTGCTAGAAAGTTCCTGTGAAAGTTAGCTCAAACAAAGTCCCCTCAAGCAGCCTCCTTACCCAATAAGAAAAACTCCCTAAGGATAAAGAAGTCGAAACCATGATCCCAGATATCCTAAATCAGCCAGGTACAATCCCCCATAAGAGAGTAGAACCAATCCCTAGAGAAGGGCACACCTCTTTCAGTTTGGAACAAGAGCTGAACAAATTAAAGATAGCAGTTCCCTTGACTGAGTTAATAAGAAATCGTATGTACCAGGGCCAGATTGACAAGATGTTGGCTGAAAGCATTGATCAACAAGATTCCATAAATCTTAATGATGAGGCTCCCTCTTTTCAATGTGGCCCACGCATCGATAGTAAATAAGAGCTCACTTCCCCGTTTTACGTCACCCTGAACGTACATGAGAATCTTTTTCACAACTATATGTTGGATTCCGAGGCATCTCACAATCTAATGCCCAAAGTTATCATGGAATAGGTGGGACTGGAAATCACCAGGCCTTATCATGAACTTTATAGTTTTGATTCCAGAAAGGTAAAGTGCATAGGGATGATAAAAGACATGGTGGTCACTCTTTCCCAAATACCAGCCAAAAGCATAATGATGGACGTGGTGGTAGCAGATGTCCCAGCTAAATATGGTATGCTCATGTTAAGAATCTGGGCTAAAAAGCTAGGAGGAACCATGTAGATGGACATGAAGTATGCTACGATACCCATTTTTTCCCGAGAGACCAGGAGGTTATACAGGGAAGCCATGTTCACCTATGTTATAAGCGACCAGGATAATCAGATGAATTATCCTATATACATTGTTGATGAGAACATGGGCTATTACAGACTATCAGTAGGAGACCCAGTTGAAGAAGAGATCGCACATGTTGAAGCGACAAAACCAGCCGCTGGAAATGTTCGGAACCAAGTCTGGAAACTCTTTTTCAATGGGGCATCCACCAAAGATGAATCTGGATCCGGCGCGGTATTTACATCACCATTGGGGGATGAAATCAGTCTATCTTACAAGATAGATTTTGACACCACCAACAATGTCGCTGAGTATGAAGCACTCATCCTCGGTCTCCGAACGGCAAGAGACTTGAGAATTACTAATCTGGCGGTTTTCGGTGACTCTGATCTCGTGGTAAATCAGATTACAAGTGTTTATCAAACCAAACACCCCAAACTCATAGCATATGGCAATCTGTCTTGGGATCTTATTGAGAACTTCTTTGATGCCTTTAACATTACTTTCGTCCCTCGAGAATAAAATCAATAGGTCAATGCTTTGGCCATGATGGCAAGTTCTTTCAACCCTCCAAAAACGCCGAAGATAAACTATGAAGTTGAAATGAGATACCATCCCTCCATTCCCGACAACATCAAAAGTTGGCAGGTTTTCGAGGATGACCAACAAATTAAGCGCTTTTTGCAACTGGTCGAAGAATTCTCAAATACTGAAGTGGATGGAAATTTTGGAAAATAGAAGGAAGTAATTCGTAGGTAAAAGATATAGAAGGCTCTAAATTCACGCAGTAGACCACGGGTCACAAGGTCCTGCCATTAAAAAATAATTTCATTCTGAAAGGACTTGTTCCATTAGAGCAGTTATTCGACAAAAATGATGTCCCGTCCAAACCAGCAATACAGCCAACCGCGGAAGCCATATAGGAGGTAAATCTTGGTACCGTGGAGGATCCCAAGCTCATCAAACTCTCTCAGTCCCTCATGAGCAAGTAGAGGCAAAGGTATGAGGATTTTTTCAAAGATTATGCAGATGTATTTGCATGGAAGTATGAGGACCTCAGAACCTATGATACTACCATAATACAACATAGGATCCCCTTAAAGCTTGATGCTAAGATAGTAAAACAAAAGTTGAGGCAGGTAAACCCTATCTTGTTTCCATTGATTGTGTTGGAATAATTAAGTCTTCCTACATGTCATTTAATTACATAAGATGCATTAATTAATCATTTATTGGTTAATTCTATGTAAAGACTAGGAAATTGTCATTGTGCGGACCACAAGGCAACATGGAAGGCTCAAAATACATCCAAGGTGTGTACCACAATCCATCTAGGCCACTTGGGTGCTTTCGTAAAATATTTTGGATAAGATTTAGCTAGGAAAGTCGCATTTTCTGAGTTTTAGTTCTTTTTACTGCTTTTTACCCTATGGGGAAAAGCTAGTCTACCTAGGAAACCTGTTTTTTACACCCATGACTTTCCTTAATGACTTTTCCTTCCAAAATTCGTATTTGGCATTGTTTCCCATCATACATCACCTTCAGATCACAATTTAGGCAATTCGTGAGCTTTCGAGCAGATTTGGAAAGTCAACTTGCCACCTGGGGGGGATGGGCATTTTTAGCAAGTCTGATAAAGAGATGATTCTTTTGGCATATTTATCCATTTGAATTACTGATGTAATGCTATTTAACAGCATCCTATTACTTTCATATGGTTGGCTGATGTATTTTATTCATGAGAAGTTAATACAGAAATCTACTCTTGTGCATAATTTTTGTGTCTTTAACTAGTTGTGTGAGATTTTTCTTATGAGAGAGTGTAATTTTTTGAATAGTTCTTGGATGTGAACTGATTTCACATGGTATCAGAGCCATCAATATATTCCTTTCATCTTTGATTGTCTTGAAGGATCCAACAGTCTCAGGAAGGGCGCATTGATCAATTCACCGGGTGAATTCTATTCTCTATATGGCGCATTTTGGAATCCATAAGTGTTCTAAAATCAATCCTTAAGTTTATTTCATAGGAGCAATGGATCACACATAGTAGATCATACTCACTCCTTTCAATTACTTTATTGGAAAGCACAGATGGAGATTCTACTGAGGAGCAAAGGGCTCTACAGGGTGACCATGGAAACCGAAGCTGAGCCAACGTCAGCAGTAGAGAAATCGAAATGGCACAATTGAAGGGATGAAGCCTCTGGGATGTTATGTCTCACTACATCTAGATATATTCTATTTCATCTTGATGGCCTCACTTCACCCAATGAAGTATGGCTAAAACTTCAAGAATTGTTTGGGAAAACCGATGAATTGAGAGGCCACCAATTGGATAAGGAGCTAGTCTTTTTTAGCCCGCAAAATTTTGATAATCTACAAGATTTTTTCTCCAAATTTAAATATCTTGTATTGCAGCTGAAGCAATGTGGTATTGAGAAGAAATATGAGCAATTAGTTTTGGCCATTCTCTCCAAGCTTGGCCCCGACTATTCAATCTTTGTCTTGACGTTCCATTCCACCCGGAAAGCAATTAAAAATTGGAAGAGCTTGACACTTTCAGAATTCATGGATTCTTTGACACAAGAACAAGACAAATTGGTCTTGATGGGAGCCATTAAAAATCCATCCAAAGACCACTGTTTGAATGTTGGAGATTCAAGGGGTTCGAAAGGAAAGAAGAAGGGCAATTTCAAGAAGCCCACCGGTGAGGAAAAGACAAGCAGATTTCAAATGGAGAGACATCCAACTTCAAGAAGAATCCGAACAAGAAGAATGAGAGGACAAAGTGCAATTATTGCAGCAAGGGATTTCATCTTGAAATATCTTGCATGAAGAAAACCATTGACCAATTGACTTCACTCTTGGAGAAAGCCAACATTCCTCTTCCAGAGAGCGCAAGGAGGAAGGATGGAGGACAGAATTCCGATGATAAAGAGAGAGTTCATGCATTGATGGAAAACACTTCATAACCTTCTTCATTCATCATTGATTCCAGTGCATCAAGACACATGGTGTCTACAAGTAAGTTTTTCACTTCACTTGACTCTTCCAGTGGTCCAAACATTGTATTGGGAGACAATTCTGAAACTTCTAGCAAAGGAAAAGGTAGCATAGATCTCGAGTTTGGGTCATTTAATAATGTTTTGTATGTCCCCGGACTTGTTGCAAACCTATTGTCAGTCTATCAGATGACCCATACATGGATTCCCAAAAGACTAACCTTTACCCCCAATGATGTTGAGAGAGTAGAAATTTCAACAGGAAAAATTATTGCATTTGGTACTGCTGATCACTGTTCTAGAATTTACAAGTTTTCTCATTTTGTGCCAAACCCCTCACCTTCTTCTCTGTTAACCCATGCCAATGAGTCCAAAAAACTATTCCATGAAATATTTGGCGACCTAAACTACAAATACCTTTCCCAAATTCATGAGAAAGAGATGGTTATAGGGCTGCCCAATATCAAATTTTCCGAAGGTGTCTGTCAATCTTGCATCCTAGGAAAACACCCTGAGCATAATTATGGGAGATCCACCACTGAGAGAACCACTACACGATTCAAACTTATACACACTGACATATCAGGTCCATTACCTCATGAGTCCTTGAATCATGCAAAATACATTCTCACATTCATAGATGATTTCAGCAGGTATTGTTGGATTTATTTCATCAAGCTAAAGTTAGAAGTTTTTGGTTTGTTCAAGCTATTCAAAGCCTCAGTTGAGAACCAGTCTGGTAGGCATATAAAAGTGCTAAGATCTGATAATGGTGGTGAGTATGTGGAATCAAATTTTCAGCAATTTTGTGCTTCTTCAGGGATACAGATGGAACATACAGTTCCTTATACACCTCAAGAAAATGGGGTTGTTGAGAGGAAAAATAGATCTCTTAAGGAGATGGCCACATGTATGATTGAGGAAAAAACTTTGTCTCCTAAGCTATGGGCTGAAGCAATAAATTGTGCCATGTATATTCAGAATAGAGTGCCACATAAATCACTCAAAGGTGTCACTCCCTTTGAAGCTTGGACAGGGAACAAACCTGACATCTCTCATTTCAGGACTTTTGGTTGAAAGGCTTGGGCTAGGATTCCACTTGAGAAGAGGAGGGATATGTAGCTCCAAATCCAACCATGTTTATTTGTTGGATATTCAGAGGACTCAAAAGGTTATAAGTTTCTAAACATGACCACTCATAAATAATTCATTGAAAGAAGTGTGCAGTTTGAGGAAGAGCCCTCTCAGAGTGCTGAAATTGGATATTCATCTTCACCACCATCTGAAGAAGAAGTAAGTGATGTTCTTGATGTTTTTGATTCTGATATTTCTGATGATGAGGATCTGTTTGTTGCAGATTCTAACTCACCTACAAGGCCTAAGTGGGCTGCAAAAACTTTGTAAGCAGTAGGTGAACTAGTAGGCAATCCTCGGGACCAAAGAAGGACTAGATCACAGTTTGAGACTGCTCTCAATGTGAATGATCCTTATCTTTATGAGAAATGATATGTGATTATAGATTCTGATCCAAAAACATATGAAGAAGCCTCACATGACCCAAGATGGCATATTTCTATGGATGAGGAGTTTGAGTCATTACAGAAGAATGAAACTTGGGAGCTAGTCAAGCTCCCAGCAAGCAGAAAGTTGGTAAGGTGCAAATGGATTTATAAGACCAAATGTGCAGCAGATGGTACAACCATTAAATACAAAGCAAGGCTGGTAGAAAAGGGATATTCTCAGGTCCAAGGACTTGATTATAATGAAACATTTTCACCGGTGGCTTAGAAAGACTCCATTAGACTAGTTTTGGCAGTGGCAGCTTCCAAGCGATGGGAAGTACATCACAAGGATGTGAAAAGTGATTTCCTCCATGGGGAGCTTGAAGAAGAAATATATATGCAGCAAACAAAGGGGTACACATCAGATCCAAACCTTGTTTGCAGGTTGAAAAAATTATTGTATGCACTTAAGCAAGCCCCCAGGGCTTGGTATGCAAAGATGGACAGTTTCCTGCTATCACAATCTTATGTTCGGTGTAAATCTGACCCAAATGTCTATATGAAGCTTGTTGATGGTTTTATAATCTTAATAGTGTTGTATGTTGATGATTTGTTGATCATAGGTGATAGCACTGAACAAATAGTATCATTGAAGACCGCAATGCACCAAGCATTCTCCATGAGTGACCTGGGAATTCTTAAGCAATTTTTGGGGCTTGAGATTTCTCAAACAAAAGATGGAACCAAGGTATGTCAGTCAAACTATGCTTCTGATCTATTAAAGAAGTTTGAGATGGATTATTGCAAGCCTTCTAAGACTCCATTCCTTTCTGGAGTTAGACTAGATGATGCAAAATCTACACCATTGTTTAACAACACTTTATACAGACAGTTGATTGGCAGCTTGCTGTACTTGACACACACTCGACCAGATCATGCTTATGTTGTGAGTGTGGCATCAAGATACATGGAGATACCACATGAGCTACATTGGAGGGATGCAAAAGGAATCCTTCATTATGTGCAGGGCACAAAGAGTGATGGGATTCACTATGTTGCAGATTCGAGCCTAGATCTCATGGGCTTCACAGATTCAGATTGGGCTGGTGATAGACTTGACAGGAAATCCACATCAGGATTTGTATTCATGCTTGGAGGTGGCCCCATTTTCTGGTCCAGCAAGAAACAAAATGCCATAGCACTATCTTCAGTGGAAGAAGAGTACAGAGGAGCAGTGAATGATGCTACACAGTGTGTTTAGTTGCAGGGGATTTTGTCTGAGTTTGAGATTTCTTTGAGTACTCCTACTGTCATTTATTATGACAACTAGAGTTCCATTAGAGTTTCATGTGATCTAGTACAGAGGTAGAGGACCAAGTACATATATATTCATATGCACTACATCAGAGGCCTAGTGCATGACCAGATGATAGATTTGCAGTATTGCCCCACATGTGAGCAAACTGTAGATATCTTCACCAAGGCTTTCACAGAGAAGACATTCAGCTATCTTAGATCACTGCTTGGGATGGTTAAACATGTGGTGGAGTGAAGGGTTGATCAGCAACCTTTCAATTTTGACATGTCCATGTTTTGAGGGGATGTTTTTCCCATGAGGTTTTCCTTCTATCCTTGTTTTTGTGGACCAACAGTATTGTACGGGGTGACCAAGTCTTCTTACTGGGCCCTTAGTATTTTATTTTCTGATATTTATGCCATATAAGCTAGACTTATGGGGGGGTGTTGGAATAATTAAGTCTTCCTACATGTCATTTAATTACATAAGATGCATTAATTAATCATTTATTGGTTAATTCTATGTAAAGACTAGGAAATTGCCATTGTGTGGACCACAAGGCAACATGGGAGGCTCAAATACATCCAAGGTGTGGACCACAAGACATCTAGGCCACTTGGGCACTTTCCTAAAAGATTATGGGTAAGATTTAGCGAGGAAAGGTGCATTTTCTGAGTTTTAGTGCTTTTTATTGCTTTTTACCCTATGGGGAAAAGCTAGTCTACCTAGGGAACTTGTTTTTTACACCCAAGACTTTCCTTAATGATTTTTCCTTCCAAACTTTGTATTTGGCATTTTTTTCCATCATACATCACCTTCAGATCACAATTTAGTCAATTCGTGAGCTTTTGGGCAGATTTGGAAAGTCAACTTGCCACCTAGGGGGGATGGGCATTTTTAGCAAGTCTGATAAAGAGATGATTCTTTGGCATCTTTAGCCATTCGAATTAATGATTCTTTTGGCATCTTTCATGAGAAGTTAATACAAAAATCTACTCTTGTGCATAATTTTTCTGTCTTTGACTAGTTGTGTGAGATTTTTCTTATGAGAGAGTGTAATTTATTGAATAGTTCTTGGATGTGAATTGATTTTCACAGATATAAGGGGAAGTAAGGAATATTCTTAATGCAAAAATCATTATCCCTCTAAGATATTCGGAATGGGTGGCTAACCTTGTACTGGTCAGAAAGAAGAACGAAGAGATCCGGCTATGCGTCGATTTCAGAAATCTAAATAAATGCTCGTTGAAGGATAACTACCCCTTTCCCAAAATGGAGCATATTTTGAAAAAAGTTGTAGGGTCAACCCGAGTATCTATGATGAATGGATTCTCAGGGTATAACCAGGTTGCAATGCACCTAGATGATATGGAAAAGACAGCCTTCACCACACCATGGGGAACTTTTATGTATGACAAAATGCCTTTTGGCCTTTTGAATGTTGGGGCGACATTCCAAAGGGCCATGGACAGAGCATTTATAGGAAAAAAGGATAGGTTCATTGTTATATACCTGGATGATATGACAATTTTTTCTAAATCTAACCAGGAGCATCTTCAGCACCTAAAGCAAACTTTTGTGAAGTGCAGAAAGTATGGCCTGTCTCTCAATCCAAAGAAGTCATTTTTCACCATGATGGAAGGAAAGTTGCTTGGTCATATTATTTCCAAAGACGGCATGAGGATATACCCGGAGAGAGTGGATTTTATTAAGTTGATCGATCTCCCACAAAATAAAAAGGAGGTACAATCTTTCATTGGTAAAATAAATTTTTTCCGAAGATTTATTCCCAACTTTGCTGAAATAATGAAAGAAATTACTGACATGCTGAGAAAAGATGCTGAGATAAAATGGACCATAGCCATGAGAAATTATTTTAAGCAGATAAATAAATCTCTAGGAGAGCCACCTGTTTTGACTAGCCTGGACTACACCAAAGATTTCTTAATTTTTCTTTTTGCTCTGAGGTTACTATTGCAGTAGTCCTTTTGCAAAAAAAATCAGGAGGGGCATGAACAACCCATTTCTTTTTTCAGTCGATCCCTGAGAGATGCGGAATTAAAATATAGCACAATGGAGAAGCAGGCCTATGCACTAGTTAAAGCACTCAAGTCTTTCAAGAGCTACGTTTTGCATTCCAAGATCATCGCTCATGTCTCGGCAAGTACCATTAAGGATATCTTATGTCATCCTGATAGTGAAGCGAGAAGAGGAAAGTGGATCTCGAAGATCCAAGAGTACGATATGGAGATTAGACCTACCAAGTTGGTAAAAGGACAGGGGTTAGCTAAACTACTAGCAGAATCAAATTATCAAGCCCTAGAGATTAATTTGATCGATCAACTCCTCGAGCATGGAAATGGGGAAGATCAATAGAACCTTCCCGATTAGGTAGCCTAAAAGTTTTTAAATTCAGAATGGTACAGGGACATAGTCTACTATTTGGAGCATCTTACCTATCCCCCCGAAATGGAGAAATCTAAGATAAGATCCCTCAAACTCAGAGTGATCAAATACTGTGTTCTGGATGGTTATATTTTGTAGAAAGACCCACTGGGCATCCTGCTCAATTGTATTGTAGAAGAGGAGATCGAGGTCATAATTAATGAATTTCATAGGGGTATGTGTGGAGGACATCATGCGTGGAGAGCGATTGCTCATAAGATATTGCGAGCAGGTTATTTCTAGCCCACTCTATTTTTGATACCAGTAAGATCGTCAGGGCATGCAAGGAGTGTCAAATGTTTTCCGGAAAGAAAAAGCTGCAGTTGTTACCTCTAAAACCCATCAGGGGGGAAGCACCTTTTCAGTAGTGGGGCCTTGATTTTATCAGGGAGATAAATCCACATTCTAGCAGCGAGCATTGATGGATTCTTACGACCACTGATTACTTCACAAAGTGGGTGGAAGCTATTCCCACTAAGAATGCAAATGGCTTAGTTATCATAAGCTTCCTGGAAGAAAACATATTGGCAATATTTGGCTGCCCAAGGAAAATACTTACAGAAAATGCTCCAGCTTTCAAGTCATATAAGATGATAGATTTTTGCCAAAATTATAATATTGAATTGATCCATTCAACTGCATACTACCCATAGGGAAAAGGCTTGGCTGAGTCTTCCAATAAGAGTTTGGTTACTATTATTAATAAAATGCTCAGCACAAACAAAAATTCCTGGGACTCCCATTTAAAATTCGCAGTATGGGCAGATAGAATCAGCATCAAGCGGGCTATATGCACTTTGCCATTTCAGTTGCTTTACGGAAAGGAGGTTGTTCTCCCGATTCAGTTGGGCCTCCTGGTAATGAAGCTGCTACAACAAGAAAATGAGGAGCCAGAAGATATGGAAAGAAGAATCCAGCAATTGATAGAAATTCAACAGGTCAGGGAACAACTCAATAACTCCTCTAAAATCTATCAGGACAAGATGAAAGCAACTATTGACCGAAGGGATGTTTTCCGAGATTTTCAGCACGGAGATCTTGTTCTGAAATGGGATGCTAGAAGAGAACCAAGGTCTAAGCATGGGGATTTCGACAACCTATGGCTAGGTCCTTTGAAAATCGTCACAGTTCAAGACAACATCACATATTAGCTAGCTCAACTAAATGGTGAAAGTTTTGGGAACCCTGTGAATGGGAGATTCCTAAAGCGGTTCTTTCATTACTAGTTCCATATATTAGTCTGTGAATGAAACCATTGTATCATACTTGTAACATACTTTTATTTCCTTTATGTTATTTAAACAATTATGAGAAGTTTTGTGGCCTATTCTCTCATTATCTTTTTGTAGCTATGTTTCTATTTTGAACAATCATGACTCTAGAACCCAATGGTCTAAAAGGCACCGGTCTACTATTCTCAACCTCTCCTAGAAGAAAGAGGTTGTCCCCGCTAAAGCCAATGTTAATGTTATTATTATCCCAAGAGAATTTCATCGCCATATTGAAAGAGGATGTCAGAGGAAAGAGATAGAGCAGTAGAAGGAAAATATAAAGAAAAATACTTCACGCCCTAGCAGCCGCAAGGTATGTGGTTGAAGATCAGAAATTTTTTTCATGAGCCAGCTGAAAGCAAGCACGATCAGGACTCTTAAACACACTTCATTTTTTCAGCTCATATGGTCCCTAACAGAAAACCACCAATGATGTGTGTCAGCTTTATAGATGTTCAGGGGCCTCAAGGCGGTATCAATAGACCATTTTTTGAGGGCCCTAAAACCACCTAGCTGTCACAGTAGTTTTATAAACCAGAAAGCATTGGACGGGGAGGGCTTGCGTCAAGTGGGACTCATTCTTAAACGACTTGTGTCTTCCTAGCTCAGATATCGAAATCACCTGGCAGAAAATCAATGGTCATCAAAGCGTCACGAGGTTAAAGCTACGAGAGGTTTATCACACCCAGTCCGCCCCTGAATCAAAATCATGGCCTCCATGTGGCAGTCCCAGGGTCGTTCAAGGGGCTTGAAGTGGGTTTCCTAAACCACTCTTTGAGGGGCCGAAAAACCGTTAATGGGTTTTCTATCTTTTCATCCTCGCTGTCACTTTGAAGTGACTCTTCCCAATCATCGTTACTACTGCCGTCACCATACAAGCTACAGTATACTCTCAGCGTGCAAACCCCGAAAGGATGGTCAAGTAATCAGTATGCTAGTACATGCACATTTGTCGATGATCGTTCAAGCACCACTATAAATACGCCACAAGCTAACTTATTTTGTATTTCAAAGTTCCCAAATTTAACTGGTCTAGAGTGCAAAGCCAAAGACATGTAGCTTATTTGGGATTGATTAATTCAGAGTTGAGTAATAGCGGTTCCCAATGGTGCATTTCATCTCAAGAGGAGACCTATCAGGAGCACTGAGAATTCAGATGACCAACATCCATGAGTAGCCTGCAGATGCACACTAGCAGACAAGGAGATAGGAGAAGCCCGAGGTCTCACCTGAGATGTCTAAGGAGAGTTCATTTATTTTGTCGGTTAAAAGGGAGATGGGCCTTCTGGAGGCAAGAGCATGGAAGAAGGGGACATGCTGGTCCCAACAAAGGATGATTAGTTGGTGAACTAGTAGCACCTGAGTAGTTTTAGTAAAGAAATGATAGAATCAGGTCCTGTTCCACAACTCGGCATCAGAATTGAACTTTTGTCCCATTGAAAGCAGTGTCCGAGAGCAAAGGGAGTGGACAGGATGGAAGAAATAGGTAGCAGAGGTCTGCAAAATGACATTCTTCATCAGTATGGTCGCATCTATGTCTTCACCAGGCCGTAGGCGGTCCAGCAAGTGTTTTAAAGGTTCCTGATAAGCTCTGAGTGACGTTACATCGTTAATACCTTATAATTTAAGGTGATGCGAACTTCGTTGAGCTAGACATACTACTTTGCTAGCAAAGTGGTCCCCAGTGACAGTCATAGGATAGCCAGTAAATTTCTGTATGACTGATATTGTAACAAACTCTATTAGGGAGTATAAACAAAAAAAACTTAAAGCTATTGAGCTGTAACTAATTGTAACAATTTATGTTTTAGATAGTAGGAAGGCTATATATAGCCAAGTAGGCAGTAGCCAAAGGGTCGACTCTCTTTTGTAAGAAGTATTACTTCTATATTTGATAGTTTGATACAGAAAGAAACATATTATTTTCCTATCTTGGAGCTTGATGGATTCAAATTTTTGATGTGCACATTTAGCACCTTCTATTGCTTTTCATCTCTTCCATTTATGTATGATCTGTAGAGTTGTTCTGAGCTTTATATGAGTGCTTATGCTTAAATGTATTTCTTCTAAGGTCATTAGTAATTGATGTATTCATGCTAATTTATCTTGAAGCGATATTCTCTTATTATCCAGTGGCGTTCTGTGTTCATTTTGTTAAGACTGTTGAATTCCTCTCCTAGGCTCAACTTGTCATTCTGTAAATGTAGGATAAAGATTTACTTTTCACAGTACCTTTATCTTATACCATTTCATTTTCCATTTACCACTCAATGTCTAATTTCTTGGCACATTGAAATACTGCCCATTCATATTTCAAGATTGGAATTCCACATTGTTTTATGTCAGCTATGTTTTGATTCAGTAAAGTTTTCAGAAGTGATTATTGATTCCCAGGAGTAGTTCTAAAGACAGCCTTAGAATGTCTCTGGGACTAACAATACACTTTAGGGTCCTTTGAATATCCAACAAATAAAAATGGTTAGCTTTGGGGCTGCAAATCCCTCCTCTTCTCAAGTGGAATCCTAGCCCAAGCCTTTGAGCCAAAAATCCTGGAATGAGAGATATTAGGTTTGTGCCCTGTCCAAGCCTCGAAAGGAGTGATACCTTTGCGAGCTTTGTATGGAACCCTATTCTGAATGTATGTGGCACAATTTATTGCCTCATCCCATAGGTTGGGAGATAATGACTTTCCCTCAAGCATACAAGTGGCCAACTCCTTTAGAGACATGTTTTTCCTCTCAGCAACCCCATTGTGTTGAGGTGTATATGGAACTGTATGTTGCATCTAAATTCCTGAAGAGGCACAAAATTGATGAAAATATGATTTCACATATTCACCACGATTATCAGATTTGATAATTTTAATATGCCTACCATACTGGTTCTCAATTGAGGCTTTGAATAGCTTGAACAAACCAAAAACTTCAAATTTATCTTGATGAAATAAATCCAACAGTACCTACTAAAGTCATCTATGAATGTGAGGATGTACTTGGCATGGTTCAAAGACTCATGAGGGAATGGAACTAATATGTCAGTGTGAATAAGTTCCAATGGTGCAGAGGTTCTCTCAGTGGTGGATCTCCCTTACTTATGCTCAGGGTGTTCTCCTAGGATGCAAGATTGACAAACACCTTTGAAAATCTGATATTGGGCAGCCCTATAACCATCTCTTTCTCATGAAGTTGGGAAAGGTATTTATAATTTAGATGGCCAAATATTTCATGTCGTAGTTTTCTAGACTCATTGGCATGGGTTAAAAGAGAAGAAGGTGAGGGATTTGGCACAAAGTGTGAGAACTTGTAGATTCTAGAACAGTGATCAGCAGTACCAAATGCAATAATTTTTCTTGTTGAAATTTCAGCTATCTCAACATTATTGGGGGTAAAGGCTACTCTCTTGGGCATCCCATATGGGTCATCTGATAGACTAACAATAGGTTTGCAACAAGTCCAGGTACATATAATACATTATTAAATGACCCAAACTCGAGATCTATGCTACCTTTTCCGTTGCTAGAAGTTTCAGAATTGTCTCCCAATACAATATTTGGACCACTGGAAGAGTCAAGTGAAGTGAAAAACTTACTTGTAGACACCATGTGTCTCGAAGCACCAGAATCAATAATGAATGAAGAAGGATTGTATGTGCTTTCCATCAGTGCATGTACTCTCTCTTTGTCATCATATTTTTGTCCTCCATCCTTCCTCCTTGTGCTCTCTGGAAGAGGAATGTTGGCTTTCTCCAAGAGTTGAACCATTTGGTCAATGGTCTTCTTCATGCATGAGCTTTCAGGATGAAAGCCCTTGCTGCAATAATTGCACTTTTTCCTCTCATTCTTTTTATTTGGATTCCTTTTGAAATTTGAGGAGTCTTCATTAATTTTGTGCTTGTCTTTCCTCTCATCGGTGGGCTTCTTGAAATTGCCCTTCTTCTTCCCTTTCGAACCCTTTGAATCTCCAACATTCAGACATTGGTCTTTGGATGGATTTTTAATGGCTCCCATCAATACCAATTTTTCTTGTTCTTGTGTCAAAGACTCCATGAATTCTGAAAGTGTCGGGCTCTTCCAATATTTAATTGCTTTCCGGGTGGAATGGGAAGTCGAGTGAAAAATTTAGTAGTCAGGGCCAAGTTTGGAGAGAATGGCCAAGAATAATTGTTCATCCTTTTTTTAAATTCCACATTGCTTCAGCTGCAACACAAGTGATTTGAATTTGGAGAAGAAGTCCTATAGGATATCGAAATTTTGTGGACTCAGTGAGACTAGCTAGTTAACCAATCGGTGGCCTCTTAATTCATATGTTTTCCCAAACAATTCTTGAAGTTTTAGCCATACTTCATTGGGAGAAGTGAGGCCATCAAGATGAAATAGAAGTTCCCTGGATGTAGTGATACAGAGCAACCCATAGGCTTCATCTCTTCGATTGTGCGATTTCGATTTCTCTACTACCGGAGTTGGCTTAGCTTCAGTTGCCATTGTCACCCTATAGAGCCCTTTGCTCCTCAGTAAGATCTCCATTTGCGCCTTCCAGTCAAAGTAATTGAAGGGAGTGAGGATGATCTTCTGTGAATGATCCATGGCTGCTCTGAAATAACTTATGGACTGATTTTGGTATACTTCTGGATGCTCCAATGCACCCTGTAGAGAATAGAATGCACCCAGTGGATTGATCAATGCGCCTTCCTTGAGACTAGTTGAATCCTACAAGACAATAGAAGGAGAAAGGAAATGCTTGATAGCATTGATACCATGGGAAATTTAGTTCACACCAAGATCTGATCAAGGAATTACACTCACTCACAGAATATCTCACACAACTAGTCAAAGACACAAAAAATACTCACAAAGATACAATTTTGTATTAACTTCTCATGAATAAAATACATCAGCCAACCTTTGGAAAATAATAGGCTTCTATTATATAACATTACATAATAGATTCAAATGGTGTAATATCCCAAATTTTGGCTGACTAGTTTTGATGTTATATATTGACCTTTTTTGATGTTATATATTGGGCTTAAAGCCCCAACACATATGATGTATTTGGATTATGGGGTATAATCCCTAGTGCACATGATTCACTTCTTTTATATATTTACATATTGGGCGTGGACCCTAACAAATGCAGATTATTGTTATATATTGGGAAAAAATCCCCAATGTATTGATTTATGTTTTATTATGGGAATTGGGTACAAACCCCAATATACTGAGATGATCTTTTGTTACATACTATGCAGATTTATGTTTACCTAGTTGATTTATATGATGTGTTGAGCGTGGACTCAGGAACACACAGGTGACCTATGTACTGGGCATAAGCCCCGATGTACCTAGATGATTTTATAACGTACTGGGCGTAAGCCCCGATGTACGTAGAGTGTTGGGCATAATCCCTGGAGCACTCCAAGCTTGATAATGAATACCGGATCCAAGGCCATTGGTACATTCTAGTTGTGCTTCAAAACCACATTCTAGTAGTAGTGTTGAGCGGGAGGCTCTGGAATTGCGATAGTGTAACACCCATGTGAGAGTTGCTTGATCTGAAGAGCAATCGGGCTTATTTGATGTTAAAAGTGTTGAGTCAAGAAGACTCGGAATAACACTTCTATTCATCACATTTATTTAAATTGGTTAAATGAATCATTTTATATCTACCATGAAGGACTACGGGAACTACCATGTTAAACGAGGGAATCCAACATGCAAGAGAGAGACCTAGAGGTACCTAACCTAGCCAACTATCCAAGCTTGCTAAAATACCTTGTCCAAAGAGTTGGACCTTGTACTTAATATTCAAATCAAATAATTATTATGGTATGTACATAATTAAATCAAAGAGTTATCATAAGTAATTATTGAATAATTAGATTTATTATTTATAAAACAAAAGAATTCTTATGTAAATAACATACATAAAGGTTATACGTAAGATAGTTCTCATGTCACTATTATTATTAATATTATTAGTATTATTATTATTATTGGTGATCTAACTTAAAGATGCATATAACAGTAACAAAATAAAGATCCTATATAAACTAGAAGTGAATAATTAAATAAAATATCTTTCATAAATATTATAATTTAAATTAAATTAAAAGTTGAATATTATTACTTAAACTCAAATAGATATATTCCAAACACACTCACTTATTTAAAGAAGGGAAGACCCCAAGAGAGGGATCATCTTTCCTACTACCATTCTCTTATGGTAATAGAAGAGAATTATTCTACAGAACTGAAGCAGCCTACTATATTTTCCAGACCTGATCAGCAGCTTACCCTAGGGCCTCTACTTCTCTTATTGCATGTTGGAACCAGCTCGGGGGGATCCAGTTAGAACCAAGAATGGTCTAAGGGTCATGGTTCGGAGGAACATGGTAGCCCCAGAGTTATCCAGTTAAAGATCATCTTACAGGTCAGCTAGGTCCATACATTTTTGCATTAATTAGTGTTTGAGTGTGCAGGTCCTGCAAGGCAAGATCAAGCTCCAAGAACCAGGTATGAATTACAAATTTACATATAGATCAATTAGATTTAGAAATTAAAGTAGGAATTATTATGTAGCATTCATGTTTCTGTACAATATAGTTTTATTTCCTTTTCTTTTATGGAGCAAGGGCCAATTGGCATGGGCTCTTAGGGTTTACGTTTTAGGATCGAAATTTCATTTAAATATTTCCGTTGAATTCAAGATTCTGCCCTAAATGCTGCAAAGATATAGCAGGGCTAGCCTTACTAGCCTGTGCTAGATACCTACATATATAAATTCACTAGTATCAAACTTTTATTTAGAAATGTTGATATATGAACTATTAAAACAAAACGAAATCGCATTATTTTCCAAACCCTCTTACTGTACATTTAGATTATTAAATTACAAGAAAGCTAGGGTTTAACCTTTACCCATTAAAGATTCAAAACTCAGTTTCCAAAACAAGGATCTCCCAAGGATCCACGAAACCAATGTAGAAAAACTCAGTAATTTGCATTTATTATTTTTACAGGAACATAAATAACGCAGGTCAAAGCTTTGAAATTATCCATCGGCTTAGCACATTTGAGATCACTGATATTTCAAACCTACTGTATAGAAACACCCACGGTGCATGTAATTTTCTAAGACAAACCAGCTATCAAAGCACGATTTCCCTATCTAGGTTTTTCCAACAAATTCATTATTCTCCTTGTCAGAAGTACAACTTAACTTGAATGAAACCCAACATTTCAAATAGAGATCAACGCATATTCTAACACCGCGATTTTATTAAATAATCTTCCATTAAAACAAAAATCAACCCACAGAGAGCTAAATACATCTTTCAGAAAGAAGCCATCCACTGGCCAACATACATTCAAAAGTGAGGTATGCTCTCAATGATTCACATTCACATAACTATCAATAGAAATTCCTTCATGCCAAAACTAAACCACAGAGCCATCACACCTTAGAAATTACCAGAATAGTTCAAGATCATTCTATCTGCTAGTGGCACGATTTTTATCCACCTTAATCCTACGCCTAAAATACTTAAAAACGAAACTTGTAGGAGTACCAAAGCTTCCACAAAAATCATTTGGTAGAAAACACCATTTCCATTACATACTTAGTAAGAAATGCAGGTAAAAATCCAAATACCAGTATTTTATTCAAAACCCCAAAATACACGATGTGGGTAATTTCCCATTAAAATATTTAAAGATCTTTACATAGCCATATTTTCAACTACGAAACCCTCAAGGGTTTATCCCATCATCAACAAAATAAAAACATCATAAACATTGACTAGGTCCAAAATCCCATTTAATCCAAATCGATTTCCTTCCAGCTACTGGTCAAACCAAAGGTGACCCAATGGAACTTCGAATTCAGTTAGAGTGAGCCCAAAGGACTCAACGAAGCTACAAAATTAAAGAGTTCAAAGCTATAGAACATTGCAACTATAGATATGAAAGGAAAGAATGGATATTGGTAGGACCTGGGCTTACCAGTAAATGCGCCAAACCCCCAATCTTCCTATCAGTTGCTAGGACCCAACACCGAAGATACCCATACCTGCAACCTGCCAATGAATCCATGAAAACGAGAAGTTAGATAGTGCAACCCATGGTTATTATAATGAATGTCTTTTCAAAGTGTTCCTTAGAACTTTTAAATCATAGAACTAGGACCTTGCTAGGTAGTTGATGTAGATAGTTTAGGGAAGGTCCCCCTTATGCCTGCAAACATAATCCAAGTAATTTCTTTAGAAAGATTGCTAAGTAAGCATGGGATAACTCATCCCTTACCCCTCGACAGCTCCACTAGTTGCACGACTACTAAATCCAAAGATTCCAGATTTACTCATAGCCTTCTCATAATGTTCATCAGGCCTAAATTAGTGATTCCAAACTAGTTTAAACATTTAAGTGAAACCAAGTATACATTTAAGATTTAAGAGTGAAGTAACTGGAAAAGACTTTAAAAGTGTTATACTAATAGTAAAAACTGTCATGTAGATCATACATGTATGTGCTATGCACCTCATACTACCTTACTTCATCGCTTCCGCAGAAAACATAATTTGTAAAACCAACTCTCTTAGAACATAGTTTCTCATTGCTTCAAACAAATACTGATATAACTTCTCAGTACTGAAGCTAATTTGCAATACATTATTTGTTTAGGCAATGTTAGTAGTAAGTGAATTTTTTTTTAATTTTTACTATTTTTAGGGACAATACAAGTGGTATCAGAGCCCAGCTACAATACTAAGTGACCTATTGAGCTCATTACAAGAAGAACACCACTGTAGATACTTATAAATCAAAAGCATACATTTATGATTTTATTTTTTATATGTGTATATGAACTAACATATTTCTGTTCTTAAAAATTGATATGACATTGTAGGAACAATCACAGTTTGAGTATGAACACTAAAAAAGACAACAACATACATGGGAATTTGAATTCCCCACCATGAGATAAAGAGATTGTGGTGGAATTAAACTCAGATTTAATGAAATCAATGCAAAATCTTCAAGCATAATTCCAAAGTTTTAGAGATGATAATATGCAGGAAAGACGAGAACAACAAGCTATAAATGAAGCTCTGCTTCAGATCTTAACAGGGGCAAAACCCCGCGAACAGTCCACATTTTCAGCAAATACATTCAAAGAAAGAAACTGTCACACAAAGAGATCTACTAGTCCTAAAGAAGAGGAGCAGAAAGAACACATACCTGATTCAATGGAAGAGGACTGTAAGAGCTCTTCCAATGATGACAGATCACCACCTCCTTGCAAGAAAAGGAGGAAAAGTGATGACAGTTTACAAGGAGAATTCAGAAAGATTAAAGCCCCAACATATGACGGAGAGATAAATACTGGGGAGAAGGATGAGGAGTGGGTGTTAGGGATGAAAAAGTATTTCAAAGTCCACAACTATTCCAGTGTAATGCAAGCATGACTAGCCATCTACAACCTGAATGGTAAATTGGCCAGATGGTGGAGAGACTTGAAGCATACCAAAGGACAAGAAATCAGGGATATAAAATTGGATGCTTTCAACAAAATATTTCAGGACAAATACATGTCTGAAAGATTCTTTGACAAAAAGATCAAAGAATTCCATGAACTGAAAATGGGCTCCCTAACTATGGAAGCTTTCATCAACAAATTTTTGGATCTGCTGCATTATGTTCCTTATATAAAAGATGAAAAAGTCAAGATACAGCAATTCTTGGGATGTCTACCACCAAATTTTAGAGAGAAGATTGAATTTGACATGCCCAAAACCCTAGACGTGACTTTACACAAGGAAAGACTCTAGTATGAACATGGAAAACCAAGAAATGATAACATAAATAGAAACAAAGATAGGTTCATAATCGTTTCCGATAACCAAAGACCGGGATTTAGACCGCCACCGTACTGGAGACAAAACAATAGTTTCCCTCCCAACAGAGGCTTCAACTAACCTCATGCACGACCAAATGCACCCCCACCGCATGACAACATACCAACTTTCAACAAGGGGGAAAAGGATGCCCCACCAACCATTACTTGTTTGAAATGCCAAGGGCCCCACTACTTCAATGATTTCCCTAACAAGATCGTTGGATTTTTACACAGTGTCCAAGCAAAACCGACAGTAGGGTACATGGAAAGAACACCAAAAGCTTATGCCGCACTTGATGGCCGACAAGCAGATCACTAGGCCACTATGGTTGAAATTGAGGGTAAGATCTCAAACAAAGCCATTTCAGTTTTAATAGATCCCAGTGCATGTCGAATTTATGTTTCCCCTAAGATAGTAACTACGTGTAGGTTAAACTGAGAGAATCACGAGAAACCGTGGCTAGTACAGGTAGCCATCGGTACCAAGCGGAAAGTCTCCGAACTAGTTAGAACTTGTGAAGTAGACTTAAATGGCTTCCCAACCAAGGTAGAGTTGAACATTTTACCACTAGGGTCTTATGATGTATTTATAGGCATGGATTGGTTGGAAGAACATCATGCCCTGCTTGACTACTTGAACAATTCAATACTATGCACGGATAACCAAGGGAATCAAAAAATGATTCGAGGTATCCCTAAGAAAGTGTCTATAAGATAGATATATGCATTACAAGCAAAGAAATGTGTAAGAAAGGGTTTTAAACTCTTTGCAGTCAACATTCGAACTATAGAAGCTGATAGGGAGCAGAAGATTGAATATTTCCGAGTCCTTGTAGAATTCATGGATGTATTTCCCAAGGAAATACCTGGGATACCACCCAAACGGAACCTAGACTTCTCCATAGAATTAACACTTGGTTCCGTACTAGTTTCCAAAGCCCCTTATCACATGAATCCACCCAAATTGGTGGAACTCAAGCTTCAGTTACAAGAGTTGGTCGAGAAAGGTTATATCCGACGTAGTGTGTCTCCCTGGGGAGCACCAATACTCTTTGTCAAAAAGAAGGATGGGACGATGCAGATGTGCATCGATTACCACCAACTCAACAAGTTAAATATCAAGAACCGTTACCCACTTCCTAGAATTGATGACTTGTTTGATCAAGTTAGAGGAGTGAAGATCTTCTCCAAGATCGACTTACAATCTAGATATCATCAGGTGAGAATCCATGAGGAAGACATCAGTAAGACCATGTTTTGAACTAGATACGGCCATTACGAGTTTGTGGTGATGCCTTTCGGTTTGACTAATGCACCTGCCAACTTTATGTGCATGATGAACAACATCTTTAGTAAATACCTAGACAAGTTCGTTCTAGTCTTCATCGACAACATTCTGATCTACTCCAAGAATGAAGAAGAACATGAAGAACATCTCCGGATAGTGTTACAAATACTACGAGAACATCAACTATACGCTAAGTTTAGCAAGTGTGATTTCTACAAACCCCAAATACAGTACCTAGGGCACATAATTTCATAGAAAGGGATAGCATTCGACCCCAAGAATATTAAATCCATAGAAGAATGGCCTACCCCCACATGTCTAACCGACATAATATCATTCTTAGGGTTAGTTGGGTACTACCGAAAGTTCGTTGGGAACTTCTCTCAGATTTCTTGTCCTATGATAGCTTTGCAGAAGAAGAAAACCAAATTTCTTTGGACGACAAAATGCGAGGAAAGTTTCCAAAAGTTAAAGCAAATTTTGACTAGTGCACCCATCCTATGGATTGCTGACCCCGATGGGGACTTCGTGGTTTGCACAGATCCAAGCAAGGAAGGGCTCGGTGGAGTCCTTATGCAAAATGACTTCGCTATCTGTTATGAGTCAAGTAAGTTGAAGGAACACGAATAGAACTACCCCACACACGATCTTGAACTAACCGCCATTATCCATGCCTTGAAGATGTGGAGGCACTATCTTATCGGAAAGAAGTTCCTATTAAAGACGGACAACATGAGTCTGAAGTACTTATTTGACCAACCTGACCTAAATTCCATACAATCAAGGTGGCTAGCCTTCCTTAGTGAGAACCACTTCGAGCTAAAGCATATAAAGGGAAAGGATAACAAGATCGTTGATGCTTTAAGTCGATGGGCCCATATGTTATATGAGGTGACCGTGAGTCAAACTAACTCAGATTTGCACCACAGGATTAGAACGGCATGTCGGAGTGACCGATTCTATGGTAATATCCTTAAAAAGATCAGGGAGGATAGGTTATTCCAACAACAAAAAGAGTATAAGATAGACGAATCGGGACTGCTATGGTCAAAAGAGAGACTTTATGTTCCAGAAAGCGGAGACATTAGACCTAGCATCTTCACAGAATTCCATTAGAATCCGTATTTGGGACATCCGGGATATCAAAAGATGATATCAATAGTAAATAAACACTTCTTTTGGCCTAAACTAAAAGTCGACATAGCTTTATTCATTGCTAAGTGCTAGGAGTGTCAGTTGGTTAAGGAAGAACACCAACACCCTTCGGGACTACTGCAACCATTACCCATTCCAGAGTGGAAGTGGGAGGTCATCAGTATGGATTTCATAATAGGTTTACCAAAGAGTAAGAGGCAGAATTATTCCATCTTTGTAGTAGTAGACAAGTTATCCAAAGAAACACATTTTATACCAGTAAAGTCTACCTACAAATCTGTTCACATCACGAACATCTTCCTAAAGGAGATTTTTTGATTGCATGGGATACATAAGGAAATCATTTCTGATCGAGACATGAAGTTCACTAGAAACTTCTGGAGGGCATTGTTCTCTAGTTTAGAGACACAACTACATTTTAGTACCGTGTAGCACCCCCAAACCGACAGACAGATGGAACAAGTAAATCAAATCTTTGAGGATATGCTGAGCATGTATGTTATGAACAACCCCACAAAATGGGAGGATTATCTACACCTCGCAGAGTTTGCTTACAACAACGGATACCATACCTCTACCAAGATGAGCCCCTTCGAGGTACTCTATGGCAGGAAGTGTCAGACACCTGTAACTTGGGATAGTCCAGTAGATAGACTTATACTAGGCCCCGACCTACTAAAAGACTTGGAGCATCTAGTCTCCAAGGTACAACAAAACTTGAAGGAGGCACAAGACCACGAAAAACGTTATGCGGATAAGAAAAAAAAAGACAAAGTTTACCAAGTCAGAGAACATGTCTTCTTAAAAGTAAATAAAAAAGAAGCTCTCTTATCTTGGGGCGATGCAGAAAGATAGCCCCCAGAGTTTGTTGACCCTTTGAGATACTAGCCAAGAAAGGGCCGGTAGCATATGAGTTAGCCTTACCGGCTCATGTAAAAGCTCATAATGTTTTTCATGCATCCTTACTAAAGAAATATGTACATGATAATAAACATATGATTGATTGGTCCTTATTACAGGTGGAACTCGAAGGGGAATTCATCGGAGGCCCTCCACATTCTGGACAAGACAGAGGTCCAACTTAGGAGAAGGACCATCACCCAGTTGAAAGTGCAATGGAGGCATTTCAGACCAGAAGATGCTACTTGGGAAAATGAGATAACCATGAAAGAGGCATACCCCGCATTATTTCATGAATTCATTTCTAGCGCCTATAACACCGAGATGGTGTTGTTCTAAGCGGGGAGGGATGTAATATCCCGAATTTTGACTGACTAGTTTTGATGTTATATACTGACTATTTTTGATGTTATATACTAGGCTTAAAGCCCCAACACATATGATGTATTTGGATTATGGGGCATAATCCCTAGTGCACATGATTCACTTCTTTTATAGATTTACATATTGGGCATGGACCCTAACAGATGTAGATTGTTGTTATATACTAGGCAAAAAGCCCCAATGTATTGATTTATGTTTTATTATGGGAATTGGGTGCAAACCCTAATATACTGAGATGATATTTTGTTACATATTGTGCAGAGTTATGTTTACCTGATTGATTTATAAGATGTGTTGAGCGTGGACTTAGGAACACACGGATGACCTATGTACTAGGCATAAGCCCCAATGTACCTAGAGGATTTTATTACGTACTGGGCATAAGCCCCGATGTACGTAGAGTGTTGGGCATAAGTCCTGGAGCACTCCAAGCTTGATAATGAATACTGGATCTAAGGCCATTGGTACATTCTAGATGTGCTTCACAACCACATTCTAGTACCAGTGTTGAGCGGGATGCTCTGGAATTACACTAGCGTAACGCCCATGTGAGAGTGTTGAGTTAAGGCTCTAAAGAGCACTTGGGTTTACTTGACCTTAAAAGTGTTGAGTCGAGAAGACTCTAAATAACACTTCTATTCATCACATTTATTTAGATTAGTTAAATGAATCATTTTCTATCTACCATCAAGGACTGCGAGAACTACCATGTTAAACGAGGGAATCCAACATGCAAGAGAGAGACCTAGTGTTACCTAACCTAGCCAACTATCCAAGCTTACCAAAAGACCCTGTCCAAAGAGTTGGACCTTGTACTTAATATTCAAATCAAAGAATTATTATGGTATGTACATAGTTAAATCAAAGAGTTATCATAAGTAATTATTGAATAATTAGATTTATTATTTATAAAACAAAAGAATTCGTATGTAAATAAAATGCGTAAAGGTTATACATAAGATAGTTCTCATGTCACTATTATTATTAATATTATTAGTAATATTATTATTATTTGTGATCTAACTTAAAGATACATATAATAGTAACAAAATAAAGATCCTAGATAAACTAGGAGTGAATAATTAAATAAAATATCTTTCATAAATATTATAATTTAAATTAAATTAAAAGTTGAATATTATTACTTAAACTCAAACAACTATATTCCAATCACACCTACCTATATAAAGAAGGGAAGACCCCAAGAGGGGGATCATCTTTCCTACTACCATTCTCTTATGGTAACATAAGAGAATTATTCTGTAGAATTGAGCCAACCTACTATATTTTCCATATCTGATCAGTAGCTTACCCTAGGGCCTCCACTTCTCTTATTGCATGTTGGAACCGGGCTGGGGAAATCCTGTTAGAACCAGGAATGGTCTAAGGGTCATGGTTGGGAGGAACACGGTAGCCCCAAAGTTATCTAGTTAAATATCATCCTACAGGTCAGCTAGGTCCATACATTTTTCCATTAATTAGTATTTGAGTGTGCAGGTCCTGCAAGGGAATATCAAGCTTCAAGAACCAGGTCTGAACTACAAATTTACATATAGTTCAATTAGATTTAGAAATTAAAGTAGGAATTATTATGTAGCATTCATGTTTCTGTACATTATAGTTTTATTTACTTTTCTTTTATGGAGCAAGGGCCAATTGTCATGGGCTCTTAGGGTTTACGTTCTAGGATCGAAATTTCATTTAAATATTTACGTTGAATTCAAGCTTCTTCCCTAAATGTTCAAAATATCTAGCAAGGCTAGCCTAACTAGCCTGTGCTAGATACCTACATATATAAATTCACTAGTATCAAACTTTTATTTCGAAATGTTGATATCTGAACTATTAAAACAAAACGAAATCGCATTATTTTTCCAAACCCTCTTACTGTACATTTAGATTATTAAATTACAAGAAAGCTAGGGTTTAACATTTACCCATTAAAGATTCAAAACTCAGTTTCCAAAACAAGGATCTCCCAAGGATCCACGAAACCAACATAGACAAACTCAGTCATTTACGTTTATTATTTTTACAGCAACAAAAATAATGCAAGTCAAAGCTTCGAAATTATCCATCAACTTAGCACATTTGAGATCACTGATATATTCAAACCTATTGTATAGAAACACGCACGGTGCATGTAATTATCCAAGACAAACCAGCTACCAAAGCACGATTTCCCTATCTAGGGTTTTCCAACAAATTCATTCTTTTCCTTATCAGAAGTACAACTTAACTTGAATGAAACCCAGCATTTCAGATAGAGATCAATGGATATTCTAACACCACGATTTTATTAAATAATCTTCCATTCAAACAAAAATCAACCCACAGAGAGCTAAATACATCTTTTACACAGAAGCCATCCACTGGCCAACATACATTCAAAACTGAGCTATGCTCTCAACGATTCACATTCACATAATTATCAATAGAAATTCCTTCATGCCAAAACTAAAACACAGAGCCATCACACCTTAGAAATTACTAGAATAGTTCAAGATCATTCTCTCTACCAGTGGTACGAATTTTATCCACCTAAACCCTACGCCTAAAATCCTTAAAAACAAAACTTACATGAGTACCAAAACATCCACAAAAAGCATTTTCTAGAAAACACCATTGCCATTACATACTCAGTAAGAAATGCAGGTAAAAATCCAAATACCAGTATTTTATTCAAAACCCCAAAATACACGCTGTGGGTAAATTCCCATTAAAATCTTTAAAGATCTTTACAAAGCCATATTTTCAACTACAAAACCCTCAAGGGTTTATCCCATCATCAAAAGAATAAAAACATCATAAACATTGACTAGGTCCAAAATCCCATTTAATCCAAATCGATTTCCTTAAAATCGTTTTCCTTCCAGCTACTGGTCAAACCAAAGGCGACCCAACGGAATTTCGAATTCAGTTAGAGTGATCCCAAAGGACTCAATGCAGTTACAAAATGAAAGAGTTCAAAGTTATAGAACATTGCAACCATAGCTACAAAAGGAAGGAATGAATATTGGTAGGACCTAGGCTTACAAGTAAATGTGCCAAACCCCCAATCTTCCTATCACTTGCTAGGACCCAACACCGAAGATACTCATACTTGCAACCTGCCAGTGAATCCATGAAAACCACAAGCTAGATGGAAACAAACAAGCATCTACAGAAAAGATAGAATGAAGGAGCCATTCAACCACGGGAAGCAATTTACCTGTTATATAAAAGTAACACCCTCCATCTCCTTGCCACAACAGTTGGAACTACGCTGACAATGAGCATGGCTCACATCAGAGTAGAGTCGAGACCAGACGCAGCATGAAGTTGTTTCCCAAACCAAAAACCCGAAAATGGAAACACCATCATTTTAGACCAAAACATAAACCCTCCTTCCAGCAGGCAAGTAAGCCACGTGAAGACCACTTGGGTGGCATTTGAAGCTACAACCAACTTATCCACTAGCACTTCGATTTTTATCCAAATGATAGAGTTAAATTCGTGGTAGTGCAACCCCTGGTTATTATAATGAGTGTCTTTTCAAAGTGTTCCTTAGAACTTTTAAATCATAGAACTAGGACCTTGCTAGGTAGTTGATGTAGGTAGTTTAGGGAAGGGCCCTCTTATGCCTGCAAACATAATCCAAGTAATTGCTTTAAGAAGATTGTTGAGTAAGCCCGGGATAACACCAAATACGCATCCCTTACCTCTCGGAAGCTCTGCTGGTTGCATGACTACTAAACCCAAATATTCCATATTTACTCATACCCTTCTCATAAAGTCCATCAGGCCTGAATTAGTGATTTCCAACCAGTCTAAACATTTAAGTGAAACCAAGCATACATTTAAGCTTTAAGAGTGAAGTAATTGAAAAAGACTTTAAAATTGTTATACTAATATTAAAAACTGTCATGTAGATCATACATGGATGTGCTATGCACCTCATACTACCTTACTTCATCGCTTCCGCAGAAAACATAATTTGTAAAACCAACTCTCTTAGAACATAGTTTCTGATTGCTTCAAACAAATACCAATATAACTTCCCAGTACTGAAGTTAGTTTGCAATACATTATCTGTTTTGGAAATGTTAGTAGTAAGCGAATTTTTATTTTTATTTTTAATGTTTTCAGGGACATTACAAATGGATAAAGATGCCATTTGTATCATCTCATCACCAGACTTACTAAAAATATGCTCATCTGCCCTAGGTGGCAAGTGTGTCTCCCAAGTCACTCCAAATGCTCACGAATTTCTAAATTAGTGACCTGAAGGTGATGTATGATGAAAAGCAAATCCAAATCCCAATTTTGGAAAGAAGAAACATCGTAGAGGATGCGGGGTGCAAAAAACAACTTTCCTAGTTTGACTAGCTTTTCCCTCTAGGGCAAAAAGCAGTAAAAAGCAACAAAAACTCAGAAATGCTCCTTTCCTTCCTTATCTTATCCAGAATCTTTTGGAAATGTGCCCAAGTGGTCTAGGTAGCTTGTGGTTTTCACTTTGGAAGTATGTGGTCCCCACAAGGCAATTTTCTAGTCTATTACATAGGTAATTAACCATAGAAGATTAATTAATGCTCCAATATAATTAAATGACATAGTAGGAAGATTTTATATTCCAACAATTTTCATGTGTCTTATCACATTTTAGGACTGAATCTCCCACTTGAAAATACCTTCTAGGAGAGGATCTCTCATCAAACCATCGTTTGACAAGCTATTGATGTTGATAAAATTTGTCTTTTGACTTCTCCCTATATTGTTCCAATTTAAGGAGGTTATTTATTCTATGAGATAAAGTAGGGAAATCATCCTCCTAAATGGATTGATATAATTGTAAGGAAGTTAAAGAAATATTTGGAGGAAGGATTGCTTCCTTTCCATATACTAGACAAAAGGGAAAATGACCAATGGAAGCCCTCAGTGTTACCCTTTCTGCGCATAAAGCATTAAAAAGTTGAGTGTGCAAATTCTTTTGATGGATTTCTACTATCATTTTCAAGATTTTAATTAGGATTTTGTTGGTTAGTTTTGCTAAGCCATTCCCCTAAGGGTAATAACTTGTTGAATATTTCATTTTAATTCCATTATCCAATGCAAATTCAATGATATTTACAGAAGAAAAATATGATACATTATCAAAGACTAATAATTCTGGAACACCAAACCTGGTTATAATATTCGGTTGAAGGAACAAAATCACCTGATTCATGTTCAATAACTGAAGTGAAACGTCTTCCTCCTACCTTGTAAAGTAATATGTAGCAGTAAGAATATACTTATGCTGCATGGAAGAGGGAGGATTGGTCAGTCCAAATACATCCAAACCCCACTGTTGAAAAGGGGTGTTAACTATGACTTCTTGGAGGGGATAGGTAGCCCGTTTTCTCCTACCAAAGGATTTATGACATACCTTGAAAGGGTTTAACAATTTGAGTGAAGCTAGGAATAAATCTTCTGACAAAATTTATTTTTCTTAGAAAGGATTGCATACACTTCTTTGAGTTGGGAAGATTAATTTTTTATATTTCCCAATTCCTATCTAGATCAATCATCATTCCATACCTAGAGACCACAAACCCAATAAACTTACCTTCAGTTAAAGGAAAAATAGATCTCATAGGGTTTCATGATATACCATACTCCGTGCAATGTTTAAACACTTGTCTTAAATGAAAGAGATGATCATGTCATTTCTTTGAGAAAATAGTAACATAATCTAGATATACAACAACACAATTGTGAACTAGACCTCATAAAACAATATCCATTACTCTTTGGAATGTGGATCCAACATTAATCAATCTAAAGGAGATTTTCATATGGGAAAAAGATCCCCAAGATGTTCTAAAAACAATATTGGGTATAGTTTGAACCTTTGGCCGAACCCTTCATTGAATTTCGTAATTATATATATATATATGTAATACCCCATTTTTACTTCATGTTTATTGGATTCAATGTAAATAATGTGTATATGCGGTGTGTGTATCTTCCCTAGTGTGTAGCTCAAGGCCAAGGCCCCACTAGTGGATGTTTAAGGTTATTGCAATAGGAAAGTATTTGATAGTTTGATTATTCATGGGTTGTTAAGCTATGAAGAAATGTAAATGATGTAATTAGTTATTAATGAATAAAATAACCAAGTTGGATAAGGAGGAAAGTAATGAGAAGGGGCCATGTGTATCCACTAGGGAGAGGTGAGGGGGTTATAGGATTGGTTCCCATGTTGCCACATGTCCGACTATGAACACTTTTGACCTCCCTGCTGACATTAATTCAGTTGCAAAGGGTGGTTGAGAACCCTATTGCTGAAGCCGATGGAGTATGGAGCATGCTTGCGATTTTTGTATGGTAGGGCATGGATCTGATTTCTTGTCCAGAAACACACTCAACGCCAGGGAAGTCGGTGAACCTATATGAATACTCATCGGGGGAAAGGAAACAAGGAGGGGATTGATTCACTGACACGCGCACTCACTTAGAACTCAACCATCCATTCATTGATAGGAAACTTGTTCAGACATCCTGCATACGCAGAGCATAGCCATGAGGAAGCTTGAAGATGATCATGTTTTCCTATGTAATAGAGATCCATGGCCATAGAAACTATGTGTGTGATCTCAGTCTACTCGTGATAGAGTGGTAAGAACCGTGACGAATTTGCAAGATTGAACAATGCATAGAAAACGTGAGAACCTGATATTGGATCACAGAGAGTAGATTGCGGAATAGAGCCCTACCTGCAAGTCTGATTGAAATCGACTTGTTGAACTATGGTAGGAGGTTGGGTTTCCTGATAAACTCAGTGAATGCTGTAATCTCATAGAACTAGCGACTAGACCTTTCTATGCCCATCCTTAATAGAACTGGAAGGGAAGAGGCCTTGAGGGACTGTGCAGCAGAGAAGAGGGTCTTTCTTGTGTTGGGTGCGGTAGTTAATGTGGGTGCCAGGTTTTCTGTATATTGATATTCTTGTAGCTCTATGGTTGAGCTCACTGGCTTAGCAATGGCTTCCTTGTTATCCCTGTATGCCTGATAAACCCACTACAGATTGGCCTAACATGATCAAATTTCCTGATATGCTTGACAAACTCAACTATATGATGGATCAGCATGATAGTGTTGTTTAGTATGCCTAATAAACCCAGTATAGGTTGTATTAGGATGATCATCTAGTTTGGTATGCTTGATAAACCCAACTGCAAGCTAGCTTGGCATGAGCATGTTTTTTGGGTATGCTTGATAAACCCAAATCGAAGTTGGATTAGAATGACCATCTATGTCCCTATATGCTTGATAAACCCAACTACAGATTGGATTAGAATTAAGATGGAACCTTGACTGCGAGAGAACCTGATAATGCTCCTTAGTGGATACATAGCCCAGATCGGGGGTTATCTCTCAACTGAAAGAGTACAGGCTAGACATATACCTAATATTGGGTGGAACGTTTCCCTCACTTAGCTAGTTTCTTGACAGCTTCAAAAGTTGAAAGATAAGAACTTATTATTATGTTAAATGATGATGTTCCATTGCTATGAAATGGTTGCTTATGTTCAATTATGGAATGCATGTTCATATGAATTTGAGTGACAAGAAACTTAAGTGCAGGCCTAAGTAAAGGGATGATTTATGGTTATGTGCATCATTGTATTGTATTAGTTAATGCATTATAAGCCTTGCTTGTGATAAATGTAATGGATTGATCTAACCTTATGCACTTTACATGTTATAACTTGTTTGATTAACTTGTGAATGAGTTGTGTGACTACATCTGATCCTTGAGAAGGAAGGGAATTCCCTAGAGTGTTTCAAAACCCCTCTGTGGGTCAGGTGGAAGGGAAGGTCATGGAAAGACGAAGGTTTAAGTCCTTTAAGTGGAGTTATGTACAAAAATTCAGTGGGAAATTCAACATGGTACAGGTTGAAGGAAGAAGAACGAGGTAAGAAGTGGTATAAGGCCCGACTTGTTGTAAAGGTGTTTGCACAGAAGAAACGTATAGATTTTGATGAAATATTTTCTCCTGTTGTTAAGATGACTTCAATTAGGACTATCTTAAGTCTAGTGGCAATAGAAGATTTGCATCTTGAAAAGTTAGATGTAAAAGCAGCCTTTCTCCATGGGGATTTGGAGGAAGAGATATATATGCAGCAACCATAAGGGTATGAGGTCAAAGGTAAGGAGAACTTGGTATGGAGGTTGAAAAAGAGCTTGTATGGCTTGATGCAAGCTCCAAGGCAGTGGTATTTAAAATTTGACAGGTTTATGACAGAACAAGGTTATGAAGTTATATTATCTTATTATTGGGTCTAACATGCAGGATATAAATTTACTCAAAAGGAAGTTAGCTAATTCATTTGCGATGAAGGATTTGGGTGCTGCAAAGCAAATCCTTGGTATGAGAATAACAAGAGACAGGAAAAATCGCAAATTGACATTGTCTCATGGTGAGTACATACAAAAGGTGTTGGAGAGGTTCAGAATGCAGAATGCAAAACCAGTTAGTACACCTTTGGCCATCCATTTCAGTCTAAGTAAGGAAATTTATCCCAAGACACAGGAAGAGATAGATTACATGTCTAAGATTCCCTATCAATCAGCAGTTGGAAGATTGATGTATGCCATGGTGTGTACAAGACCTGATATTGCACATGTAGTGGGAGTTGTGAGCAGATATATGAACAATCCAAGTAAAGAGCATTGGAAGGCAGTACAGTGGATTCTTAGGTATTTGAAAGGTACTACCACTCAGGAATTATATTTTGGAGGTTCAGACACTGTTCTACAGGGATATGTTGATGCAGATATGACAACTGACAAGGATAGCAGAAGGAGCACCACAGTGTATGTGTTTACTCTAGGTGGAACAATAGTAAGCTGGATTTTGAAACTGCAGAAGGTTGTTGCACTTTCAACAACGGAAGTAGAGTATGTTGATATTACAGAGGATAGTAAAGAGATGATTTGGTTGCAGAGGTTTCTGGAGGAAGTGGGTAAGAAGCAGAAGGATAACAGATTGTATAGTGACATCCATAGTGCCATTCATCTTGCAAAGAAATCAACATTCCATTCCAGGACTAAACATATACAACTCAAGTACCATTTCATATGCTCTGTTCTAGAAGATGAACTATTGAAGCTGGAAAAGATACATACTAGCCAGAATCCTGCAGACATGTTCAGAAAGGTAGTGACCAGAGAGAAAATGAGTTTGTCACCTACCCAATTTTTTAGAATAATTATTTTCTACTATTATCCTTTTTGCAAAAATACTTTGTTTTAAATTATAATTACAAGTTTGTAATTATGACCAAGTAAGTCAAAAATGAATGTAATGACTTATTATTATTATTTAATAAATAAAAATGGGAGACAAACACTCAAGAAAGCTGTTACAAGAGTGTCCACTGGCCCACTAGGAGGAATGGAAGCTACTGGAAGTGGGACAGATGGCATCATTTGCACTCTACCATTAGTTGTTGGTATGGAACAACCCCCCCTAATTTTGTGGCACTTCCCCCTTTAGGTGGAGGGAGGTGAGCAGGTAGCTCACTAATGACCAATTAATTACAAAAGACCTAAGCATCCTATAAAGGGAAATTCGAATTGAGCAGGAAGCTCTTACAATGTTTTCTGCAGAAACATTCCTCATGCTCATCAAATGATGGCTGAGAGATTAGAATAGCGGAGGTTGTGGAGAGTGCAAGTATAAGTCTGCAAATGTTATGAGAAGGACAGACCAGAGGTGCTGGTGTTGTTCCCATTGATTACTAAGCCTGTAAGGCTAGATATATATATTTTCTTGTTGTTGCAAGTAGAAGTCCTAAGCTGTAGAACCTTCTTCCTCCTAGTGGATCAGTGGATAGGCTCGGGGGTCCTAAGGCAGACATCTTGGCTGCTTGGGAGCAGGTTGGGTGGAACAGGTTTCTTGAGTAATTTGTTCCTCCCATCACACTCAGGTTATATTATTTTGTGTTTTATTTTTCAATCATATGAATGCTCTCAGAAATGGCTTAGTATTGTTATTTAATAATCAATAGTAGAAAACGTCAGATCCTAATTAATTTAGATTTGCTGAACTGATAAAATGACTCCTCTGCATTTTCCCCCATGCGTGGAGTTGCCTCGTACTCCAGTACAGAGAGGTAGAATTAAATCTGCCCAGTTAAAAGTGAAACCTAGCATGCATCTAAATATCTAAACCAAATACCACCCATGCACAAACCTATGTTTATCATGCATCTTATATTTTAGCAGCTCTAGATTAGATCCTTGCATGCAATGTTTTTACTGTTCAAATCTGTATGCTGAACTACCTACCAGAAACTAGTCATAGTAATAGGTTCTTTTCTTATTTCTGAAGGTGAACATTGTGTTAACAACTAGGTTACTAATCTTTAATAATTTCTTCAAAGAAAATAACTCAATGCATTCTGTTTAACCATATTCCCACTTTACTATTTTCTTTTGGTTTTTAGAATCTGATCGACCTTATAGAAAATATTGTCTTCACTATATTATCTTGTATAGAAAGAAGTCCAAAATTGGACGAATACAAGAACATATAGAATAGAAAAACTATTATATTCAGAAGCATTCAAATTAACTGACAAATGCACTGTCATTTTCTCTTTTTCTGGATTATCAATTGCATGTGATAGAATTTACATCACAAAATACCAAGTTATTAAAAGCAAGGACAAACATAGAATTATTGAATTGACAAATTAAATTACAGTATCTCTACACCGAAACTGGGGTTAACATGTTCTCATTACATTATTATTTATAAACATTTGACAGCTACAAAATCAAGTGTTTTCATTACCATAGACAATCTAACTGTAGAATCAAGAGTTAATATTCTTGTTCCTTTAAAACATCATTATAGACAAGCAGATTTCATTCACATCGACAGGCTAGGGTTTAGCATTATCATAGTTGTATTCAAACAAAACCAATACCCTTTCATTATCGGCTTATAGCCATTGTTTTATTAAAACAACTTAGACATTTCCTTCATTCCTTGGATCATAGTTCAAGAATGAGGAGATCGAAACACCATACGTAGACATGAAAACCCTGAATATCTTAAACAGGCTTTTAGATACAGATACAAAAACGAGAAGTTCAAATCACCAAACATAGCCATTAAACATTAGATACCTATCATTTCCATTTAAATTAGCAGTGGTTGGACCCTACGGTTGCCACATTCTTTTTCCGAAGGTTCCATTCGAAATCCCATGCTATTTACACACACTACTAATGCCGAAGCAAAATTGCAGTCAATGTATCTCCTTTTTTTTCATCAACCCAGAAGTACCAAAACGATAGACATAAAACATAAAGCTGTAAGACTCTTGCAAACACGAGGGTTCAACCCTACCAAACTCGTCGAGCCCAAGAATGGCTGACCATATATTTTAAAACATTTACATCACCTACTCTATCAACAAAACTTAAAACTGTAAGTTTCCCAATTGCTGCAAGCGAGACAAAAGCCACTGCCGCGAAGGCATGCTACCAACGCTTGCTCATCAAGTCCGATTCCAGGATAGCCACTAAGGAGGGATCGCTTTAGTTCTTTTCCCCATCAACTGTTCCAGCACCCTGTTGCTCGCCGAGGGTTACCTGCCAACAACCATACACTAAGTTAAGTATCGAATCATGAGGTAGTAATGCATGTAACAAAAGATAATTTGAAAACCCTTGCAGCGTTATGATACCTGAGTCGTGACAGAGATTTGACGAAGCCAGCATCCATCCACTGTGAAGGATAAGCACTCAGTTCGAAGGCCACGATGAGGGATACCTCCCAAAAAACTCACAACTTCTTCAAGAACCCTAGACTTGCAAGTTACTGCAACGCCACAACAGAAGCACTCATCCCACCTGTATATTGCTACACAAATAGTTTCCAGACTTGGCTTCCACGGTTAACAATTACTCATAGACCAAAGGTTGCTACCGGTCTCAGGATCGAGCGCGAGGGAGGCTAGAAAAACATTGAAACCCTAAGTGCCTCTCGACTGGTTGGCCTCACCTCCCAAACCCTACCACCGAACAATGACTAAGAACGTTAAAAGAATCCATAAGTTATGCTAGGGTTCAACTCATGCCAATACACAACGATCAATGCCAGAGACCCACTTTCATTAAGCCACGTTGGAGGGTGGAAAGAGTAGCATTAAATTGCTCATCTACCTCCCAAGCCATGAGGTGGCCATTTCTATTGACAGCAGGGCAGGAGGCCGTTACAACTCAGTTTCCAAACCTCATCAGTCGCCGAATCATCCATCACATTTTACATGTAACAATATCATTAACCCGGTGTCCAGACAATGTAATTGCAAAACCCAATCATTTAATACACCCTCGATTCGTACGCAGGCTTTTGCAGGGCCATCATTCCACCTGCCAATCCATACGAATCATCGTTAATGGCATCAACATATAAATATGATCAATGTATAACGATTACCAATAGCATATAATGAAGGTCTCATATGATTCCATATCATCAATTTTGAAACACATTCATAGCACATGAATATCCACCAAGGTCGTGAGCAATCATAGAGCTCTTAAAGCTTGTTCACACCATAAGTTATATCAACACACCGTTAAGGTATGGTTGGCACCCAAGGACCCATTGCATTCATTGCATGGTAGGGTATTAATGCTTAAAGCATCACCATTTTAATCGCCCGTGTAATAGAGACAAGAATCGCCTTATCACTCATTCCATAGTATGTTTAGGACCATGTGCCCTTGTCCTAAACTTGTCACCATCAAAATTTATAAAATAATTACTTAACAGCCGCAAGTCATTTATGGAATGACCATACGTAAAGTCGTCAACACTTAACGGAAACATTCATAACAAACATGCCTTGAGATAGACGTTATCTGTAGTCTTTGAGATAGACAGGTTCATCTTACAGAATTGGAAGGAGACCATACCTGTAACATTGGAATTCATACGCAGTTTTTATTGATAACATGGTTATTAAACCCTCTGAGTTATTATCTCTATCTCTTACCTGTGAATCTGCGCATGGATGACGAGTACAATGCTTTAGCTAAATAGCTAAGTAAGCCTCGGGGCACCTCATGGGACCCCTTGCATCATCATCCAGAAAAATTAAACTATCAGCACCTCTCGAGAATAATAATGTTTTCTTAATGCATCTGAATTTTCAATCATTCCAGCATTTAAATAAGAACATAATCATTAATTGGATTTCATGACACCATCAGAAGACAAAAAGACACAACCATTAAATTGTTCCTACCAAGCGACACATTTAGTGATTGCTGCTTATTCAATATTATCATTTCCGCTTTTTACAATATTAGCTTTTTATGGCGATTTAAATTTTTTTAAATTTTTATGAAAATATCGGGATGTTATCTTGAATATTGTAACTTCCAAGAATATTATATTTGTATATTATTATTTCGGAGATGTTTCATCCCTCCGAGGTGACTCTATCATGTATCCGGAGATGTTTATTCCTCCGATGGTTTGTGGTAACTAGGATTATTACATCTACCATGCGGGGGTCGGCCCTGGGTTTATATTTTAGGGGTTATTAGACATCTTCAGGAGAGGTCGGCCCGATTAGGTATTTTTGGTCAATCGGGAACTAGTATAAATAGAGGAGGAGAGCTCCTCATTTGACACACTTCCACAACTCAGAAAGTAGCACACTTGTGTCTGGGAGGTCTGCATGTGAGGTAGAGAAGAAGGAAAAGTCTTGCAGCACATCTTGTATTTTGGTTGATCATCTTATTGAGGAAAGCTTTGTTGGGTTTTCTACCCCATGAGGGTTTCCCAGGGTAAATTCTGTGTCTATCTTGTGATTATGTTTCTTTTAGTGATCTTGCTAGTTTATTTGGTTTAAAATTAACATGGTATCAGAGCTAGCCTGAATAGAACATATTTCACAAGGTGAAATCATATTTCTCTCTCTCTCCCAAAATTAGGGTTTATTCAAAAGTTAGTATTTTCGGATTCTGGTTGCATGGATGAATAGCCCTTCTAAAGATCTATATTTTGAGCCTTGGATCGAGGTTTTTGGTTGGGTAGAACTCCGGGAAAGTCAAACCCTAGTTTTACCAAAAGTGCGATAAACCAAAAATTCTGTTGCAGATCCGGAAAACTGAAAAGTTAAAGTTTTCGGGTAAGTACTACTCTATCTCTTATCTCTTGGACTCCCCCAAGAGAATATGGCTCCAAACACTAAGCTTGAAGACAAGCTAGAAGGTATAGAGAATTTCCAGGCATGGAAATACAGAATTGGTCTTATTCTTGAAGAAAATGATCTTGCTCATTATATCAAGGATGAAGTTGCAGAACCTGAAGGAGATGAAGCCAAAGAGAAGCATAGGAAGGATTTGATTAGGGAAAAGAGAATCATAGCTGATTCTATTAAAGACCACTTGATTACCCAAGTGGCTTCCAAGAAGACTCCAAAGGAAATGTATGATTCCCTAGGAAGAATGAATGAAGGAAAGAACATCAATAGGAAGATGAGCCTAACAACTCAGTTGAAGAGTACCAAGATGCACAAAGGAGAATCTATTCAAGACTACTTCTCAAGGGTCTCCCAAATCAAGGAGCAACTAGATGCAATTGGTGATACTCTTGATGAAGATGAACTTGTAATGACAGCTCTAAATGGTCTCACTAGACCTTGGGAGTCATTTATACAAACTATGTTTGCCAGAAAAGAAAGTATGAAGTTTGATGTAGTTTGGGAGGATTGTGTACAAGAAGAGGCTAGGGTTGCAAACAAATAAGCCTTGCTCAAAGAAGATGACCAAGCCTTGGCCACCCACACCAAGAGAAGAAGGAATCAATCCTACTCCAAAAGGAATAGTCACAAGGAGTCTCATTCTCCACTTAGATTTCGAAAGAAAAGAGGATCTAATCAAAGAAGAGATTACTCCCCATTCTAATGTTTTGCTTGTCACAAAATAGGACACATTGCTAGAGATTGTCCCCTAAAGAAGAAAAAGGGCTCTCATTACAAAAGACATCAAGCACATCTTGCAGAAGATGATAGTGAAGAAGAAGTGGAAGAGGAAGAAAGGCCTCACAATAAAAGACCTAGAAAAGAAGAAGAAGAAGAAAGGACCCTCTTCAAGAGAAGATCTAGGAGAAATGAAGAAGAAGATGCAGAAGAATATGTTCTATTCTCCACACTATCTGGATCTATAACTCCTGGAGAAGATACATGGCTTATTGATAGTGGTGCTTCAAAACACATGACAGGTCAGAAAAAGACTCTCTCAAGTCTTGAAGGAAAGACCTCTCCACAAAAGGTATCTCTAGGAGATAACTATCAATATCCCATCAAAGGAATTGGTGAAGCAAGCTACAAGCTTGATTCTGGTACCTCCATGAAAATGAAAGAAATATTGTATGTACCAGGATTGAAGAAGAACTTGTTATCTATCCCAGCATTGGATAAGAAAGGCTATAAGGTTGCATTCATTGATGGACAAGTATTAATGTGGTCCAAAGGAAAATCTATCAAGGATGCAATTATCATTGGTGAAGAAGAAGGAGGTTTGTGCAAGCTTAAGGGCCATCCAGAAGCTGCACTTGTACATGAAACCATTAGCCCAAGTGAGCTATGGCATAGGAGACTTGCTCACATTAACTACAAGGCACTACCTTATGTAAGCAAGGTAGTTATAGGTTTGCAAGATTTAAAAATTGATCATGATGGCACATGCAAGGGATGTGCAAAAGGGAAGAATATCAAGAACCCCTTTCTTAGGAGTGAAACAAAGACTAAAAGTACCTTGGAGTTAATACACTTTGATGTATGTGGAACAATGCCTTCCACATATTTGAGTGGATATGAATACTATGTTACATTCATTGATGACTATTCAAGGAAAACTTGGATATTCTTTCTAGAAGGTAAGAATGAAGTCTTTGGAAAATTCAAGGAGTTCAAGGCCTTCATAGAAAATCTCTCAGAAAAGAAAATCAAGATTCTCAGAACAGATAATGGTGGAGAATATACTTCAAAGGAATTTGAAGACTTTTGGAGAGAAGCTGGAATCAAGAGGGAACTAACCACTCCCTACAATCCCCAACAAAATGGGGTTGCTGAGAGAAAGAATAGAACTATCATGGAAGCTCTAAAGACTATGATACATGATCAAGATCTTCCCATGTATCTATGGGTTGAAGCAGCCATGACAGCTGTCTATGTACAAAATAGACTTTCTCATAGTGCTCTTGAATTTAAGACTCCAGAAGAAGTGTTCACAGGAAAGAAGCCTGAGGTACGTCATCTCAAAATATTTTGAAAAGATAACCAAGTTGGGTCGCTCTGGTAAGAAATGAATATTTGTTGGATATTGTGAAACATCCAAAGCTTTCAGAATTTACATACCTGGTTTTCATCATATGGAGATAAGTAGAGATGTAACATTTGATGAAGAAACAGCTATCAAGAAATCTAGAAAGTGTCAACTTGAAGAAGTCTATGAAGAAGATACACCTCCTAGAGTCACAAAAGTTGTTCCCATCCCTGAAGATGATACACCAGAAGACCATGATATGATAGAACCTCAAGAACCCCCCATTACAAATCTATATAGAAAAAGAAAACCAGCATGGGCTAGAGACATTATTCAAGGAGCTGAAAAATATGGAGCTCCTGAAGGTTCCACTAGAGAAAGGAAGAAACCCAAGTTAGTATCCAACTATGTGGCCTTAATGTGTGATCTTGTGGATCATCAGCCCACCAGCTATGAGGAGGCAACTCAGAAGAAAGAGTGGGTATAAGCTATGATAGAAGAGTACCAGTCAATAATGAAGAATGATGTTTGGGATATAGTTCCCAAACCAAAGGATATAAGTGTGGTTTCTTCCAAATGGATATTCAAGATAAAACATGCTGCATATGGTAGCATTGAAAAATATAAGGGAAGATTTGTAGCCAGAGGATTCTCTCAAAAGGAGGGAATAGACAATGAAGAAACATTTGCACCAGTGGCTAGGTACATATCAACTAGAACTATCATGGCACTTGCATCTATGATGAAGTGGAAATTACACCAGATGGATGTTAAAACAGCCTTCCTGAATGGTGTCATTGAAGAAGAAGTGTACATAGAATAACCTCAAGGATTTGAGGTTAAAGATAAAAGAACACATGTATGCAAGCTGAAAAAGGCTTTGTATGGATTGAAGCAAGCTCCCAAAGCTTGGTACGGAAGGATTGACAGTTTCTTAACAAGCATGGGCTTTACCAAGAGTAATGCTGATCCAAATATTTATCTCAAAGTTATGGATGATGAACCTGTTATATTACTATTGTATGTATATGATCTATTTCTAACAGGAAATGAGAATCAAATTATCGAATGCAAGAAGAAGCTTTCTTCAGAATTTGAGATGAAGGATCTCGGATTAATGCACTAATTCTTAGGTCTAGAAGTATGGCAAGAACCAAAAGGAATCTTTCTAAATGAAGGTAAGTATGCTGTGGAGATTTTGAAAAGATTTGATATGTTGGAGTGTAAGGCCATGGCCACTCCCATTGACTCCAACTTGAAGCTATTAGTTAATGACTCATTTGAATTAGTGGATATAACTCTATATAGACAAATCATTGGGTCATTGATGTATTTAACAAATACCAGACCAGATATATGCTTTGATGTAAATACCCTGAGTCAATATATAGTAGAACCAAGGAAGGTTGACCTAATAGCTGCAAAGCATGTAATGAGGTATCTAAAAGGTACATTAGATTTTGGTATTTACTACCTTAGAAATCATGAACTCAGATTACATGGTTACTCAGATTCCGATTGGGCAGGAAGTGTTTCAGACAGGAAGAGTACATCAGGTGGATGTTATGGACTTGGATTTGCCATGATCTTTTGGTTCAGCAAGAAAAAATCCAGTGTCGCTCTCAGTACCGCGGAAGCAGAATATATAGCTGCCTACTCTGCCAGTTGTGAAACAATATGGCTTCGGAAACTATTATCTGGAGTGTTTGACTTAGAATTGGATCCCACTGTGATCATGCGTGACAATCAAAGCTGTATCAAGATGATTGAAAATCCAATGTTCCATGATAAGTCAAAACACATAGAGATCCGATATTTCTACATACGAGATATGGTGCAAAGAGGAGCTATTAAGCTCGAGTATGTGAGCACTGAAGAACAAATTGCTGATATATTGACCAAACCTCTGTCTCGGGTGAAATTTGAATACTTTTGAGACAAGCTTGGTGTGGTTCAAAAGGACCCTCCTCGAAAGGGGGAGTAGTGTAGTCACTGATGATGAGATTGCCTCATCGGCAGCAAGGTCGATGATGTGGATACCTGTTTACTACACTTGGATACTTAGATTATTTAGATTTAGGACTCTTAGAATACTTATTTTTACTGGTTTTTATTTTGATGATATATGTATTGGTGAGGATACATGCTTTTGATGATATATGTATTGGTGAGGATACATGCCTTTGATGATAGATGTATTGATGAGGATACATATTTTATTGATCTATTAATGAGGATACATGTTTTGTTGATGTATTGATGAGGATACATGTTTATATCTATATTGATAAGGATACATGTGGGGATTGTATCGTCGCCGGACTTCGGTCCCTTGAATTGATCCGTAGACATATGGTCTCTGAGAATGAAGTCTTTAGTGGATAGGTGGGGATTGTATCGTCCTAGGACTTTGGTCCCTTGAATTGATCCGTAGACGTATGGTCTCCGAGAATGAAGTCCTTAGTCGACAAGTGGGGATTGTATCATTCCTGGACTTCGGTCCCTGAATTGATCCGTAGACGTATGGTATCCGAGAAGTGGTCCCTAGCGGATGAGAGGGGATTGTATCATCCTCGGACTTCAGTCCCTGAATTGATCCATAGATGTATGGTCTGAGAGAAATGGTCCTTCGTGGATGAGAGGGGATTGTATCCTCCCCGGACTTCGGTCTCTGAATTGATCCGTAGACGTATGGTCTCCGAGAAGTGGTCCCTAGTGGATGAGAGGGGATTGTATCATCCCCGGACTTCAGTCCCTGAATTGATCCGTAGACGTATGGTCTCCGAGAAGTGGTCCCTAGTGGACAAGAGGGGATTGTATCGTCCCTGGCCTTTGGTCCCTGAATTGATCCGTAGACATACGTCTCCGAGAAAGTGGTCCTTAGATTTTGTCTAAGTTGACGAGTGGATTGTATCGTCCCTAGACATGTTATGGTGTCTTAAATGGATCATGTTTTGCATGGTATGTGATGATCGTGTGATGATGATGCTGATGATCGTGTGATGACGATGCTGATGATCGTGATGATCATGTTATGATGATGTTGATGATCGTATGACAATGATGATGTTGATGTTCCAGTAACTGGTTAAGTTACTGATGATGATGTATTAAAGAAAGCTTTCGATGATATACAGATGTATCATGTGCTATGTATTCAATGACTCCTTGCTCCTGCAGATGTTGTTATAATATACTTATCGTTAAGTGGGAGTGTTGAATATTGTAACTTCTAAGAATATTATATTTGTATATTATTATTCCAGCGATGTTTCATCCCTCCGAGGTGACTCTATCATGTATCCGGAGATGTTTATTCCTCCGATGGTTTGTGGTAACTAGGGTTATTAGACCCACCATGTGGGGGTCGGCCCTGGGTTTATATTTTAGGGGTTATTAGACTTCTCCAGGAGAGGTCGGCCCCATTAGGGATTTTTGGTCAGTCGGGAACTAGTATAAATAGAGGAGCAGAGCTCCTCATTTGACACAATTCCTCAACTCAGAAAGTAGCGCACTTGTGTCTGGGAGGTCTACATGTGAGGTAGAGAAGAAGAACAAGTCTTGGAGCACATCTTGTATTTTGGTTGATCATCTTATTGAGGAAAGCTTTGTTGGGTTTTCTACCCCATGAGGGTTTCCCAGGGTAAATTCTGTGTCTATCTTGTGATTATGTTTCTTTCAGTGCTCTTGATAGCTTATTTGGTTTAAACTTAACATGTTACATGTGGTATCAATGCTCATGTTCTAACTCTAGGCCTAAAGACGGTCCAAGAAACACGCAAAAAAAAATAAAAAAAATAAATAACAGAAAATTTTCTTTGATTTACAGATATGGAAGGATCAGCTGAACACATAAGGGGCAGATTTCCACTAACAACACAAGTATGGAACAACAATTCCAGGGCAATCGGGGTAATGATTCGTCAGAATTATTCCGTGCTTTTCATGAATTAAAAGCAGATATCTAGTCAGTAAAACAAGACAATGAAAGAATCCCGAGGACACAGGAGGAGTTGAAGCAAGCACTGTTTGACCAATATCCAAAATATGAACAGAACCTGGAACATACTTCTGAAACTAAGGAGCTATCCTAGGAAGGCAAGAACAAACAAACAGAAACAACTGAAGAAAACAACAACTCAATGTCATCAAGAGCTTCCAAACATCCACGTAAAAAGAAGCATAACTACTCTAGTGACAATAGTGAATGAGACTGTAATCCAAAAAGAAAAAGGAATAAACATTACGAACATATATCTGGTGAATTCAAGAAAATCGAACCCCCAAATTTCAACGGCGAGACAGAAAAAGGAGAGACAGCGGAAGCATGGTTGTCCGACATGAAAAAGTATTTTCAGATCTACGACTACTCGGAGTCTTTAAAGGTGAAGATGGAAATTTATAATTTGACCAGGAAGGAAGATATTTGGTGGCAAGACCTTAAAAGGGTAAAAGGTATAAAAGACCGAGATGTGAGTTGGAGTACTTTTAAAAGACACTTCAAGAAGAAATTCTTATCTGAACAGTATTATGAAGAAAAATCCAAAGAATTTTATGATCTGAAACTGGGAACGATGAATATGAAAGAATTGAACAACAAATTTTTAAGTCTGCTAAGATATGTGCCATATATGGTGGAAGAAAAACCGAAGGTCCAGAGGTACCTAAGTTTTCTACCTTTCCACATCAAGGACATGATAGAGTACGATAACCCTAAGACCCTAGAGGAAGCCATGATGAAAGCCACTTTTTCCTTTGACCAGAATAAGAAAAGAGAAGGGGTACCTAGCTGGAAAAACCCAATACCCAGTAACTTTGAATAGAAAAAGAAGAATTTTATATATGGTGGCAATTCCAGTTTTCAGAAGAGAAAGTTTTAGAATCAAAAATTTCAGCAGAACATAAATAATCAGCAGCAGAAATTTACAGCACCCAGAAATGTCCCCAATGTTGCCAGGACCAATGAACAAAAGCCACCTATAAAATGATTTGAGTGCCAAGGGCCCCATTATGCCTCAGACTGTCCCCTCAAGAAACGGGCGGCCAACCATATTCACTCCATACAGTCTGAACCTACTATAGGATATGTGGCAAGAGAAGTACCCAGAATTAGTGCAGCATTAGAAAACCACCCAATTTCTATTTTAATTGACCCTGGTGCCAGTATAAGTTATATATCACCAGTTGTTGTAGAAAGACTTGATTTGAAAATAGAGAAATTCGATAAATTCTAGTTAGTTAGATTAGCGACAGGAACAAAAAGGAAGGTTTCTGATTTTGTGGAAAATTGTGCTTTATCTATGAATCAACTAGCAACGCTGGTTAAGCTAAATGTTCTGCCATTAGGGTCATATGACATCCTAATTGGTATGGATTGGTTAGAATCCCATCGGGTCATTCTGAATTGTTATGAAAAAAGCTTCATTTTCCTGTATGATGAAGGAAAGACAGAAGAGGTAAAAGGCATCCCTAGAAAAACATCCGTTCGACAGATTTAAGCCATGCAAGTAAAAAGGGCAATCGGAAAAGGGTGTCAGATGTTTGTTGTGAATGCGGTGCATGATGAGATAAGTACTAAGGAGGACAAGCTGAAAATGGAAGACATACCTGTCTTGCAGGATTTCCAAGATATCTTTCCTGAAGAGATCCCAGATTTACCTCCCAAAAGGGACCTGGATTTTACTATTGAATTAATACCTGGTGCTGTACCAAGTTCTAAATCTCCATACTGGATGAATATACTGGAGCTGAATGAGTTAAAATCTCAGCTGAAGGAGCTAATCGATAAAAAATATATAAGGCCCAGCGTGTCCCCTTGGGGAGCACCAGTCATTTTTGTTAAGAAGAAGGATGGTACCCTAAGACTTTGTATAAATTATCGTCAACTGAATAAAATGACGATCAAGAATAGGTACCCACTGCCCCGCATTGACGATCTTTTTTACCAGCTACGCGGAGCAACATTGTTCTCGAAGATCGATTTACGATCAGGATATCATCAGGTTCGAGTGAAGGATGAAGACATTTTCAATACAGCCTTTAGAACTCGTTATAGACACTATGAGTTCTTTGTCATGTCGTTTGTATTAACTAATGCACCTGCTGTATTTATGTGCTTAATGAACAAAATTCTGCACAAGTACTTAGATAAGTTTGCAGTTGTGTTTATCAATGTCATTTTGTTATATTCTAAGAACAAGGAAGAGCATGATGAACATCTACGTATCATTCTGCAAGCTCTGAGGGAGCACCAATTGTATGCAAAATTCAGCAAATGTGATTTTTACAAAGACAAGATTCAGTACTTGAGACACATAATCTCCGAGGAAGGGATTTTAGTTGACCCCGCCAAGATAAAGGCCATTAATGAATGGTCGGTTCCTAAAGATGCGATAGATGTGTGATCGTTTATGGGAATCACTGGTTATTATAGAAAATTCATTGAAGGGTTTTCCAGGATCGCAAACCCCATAACGTCGCTGCAGAAAAAGGGAAAGAAGTTTGTCTGGGACCAAAAGTGTGCGGACAGTTTTGCAAAGTTAAAAGAATTATTGACTTCAGCACCTATTTTGAGGATTCAGATCCTAATAAAGATTTTGTAGTATGCAAAGATGCGTGCAATGATGGACTGGGAGGAGTCCTAATGCAGGGGGGACATGCTGTAGCATACGAATCAAGAAAACTGGAAATACACGAGAAGAACTATTCCACCTACGACATAGAATTGCTAGCAGTGATTCATGCCTTAAAAATGTAGCATCACCACCTTATCGGTAGAAAATTTACCTTGATGATAGATAATATGGGGCTGAAATATTTGTTAGATCAAACAAATTTGAATGCCAGGCAAGCCAGATGGCTAACTTTTCTGAGTGAGTATGATTTTGAAATTCAGCACATTAAGGGGAAGGAGAATAAAGTGGCCGACGCATTAAGTCATAATGCAAGGATACATTTTGTTTCAGCCATCAGCACATATACAACAGATTTGGAGGAACAGATTTTTGAAGGAATTAAGGAGGATGAGGAATACAGAAAATTACAGGAAAGGACAGCAGAAAACAACTCTGAAAATTCTGTAACAGATTTCAGTTTGAAGGAAAATGGCTTACTGCTGTTCAAAAATAGATTGTACATACCAAACATACCAGCAGTAAAGATTCTGATTTTGGATGAGATGCACAAAAGCCACTATTCTTGCCACCCAGGTTACCAGAAAATGATCACAATGCTAAGGAAGGAGTACTACTGGCCCAGGATGAAGGACGAAGTAGCGGAGGATATAGCTAAGTGTTTTGACTGTCAAAGAGTGAAGGTGGAACATCAGCATCCTACTGGATTGCTGCAACCTTTGCCGATACCCAGCTAGAAATGGGAAGTGATAAGTATAGATTTCATCACTGGGTTACCAAAGAATAAAAAATAGCACGACTCCATCATGGTGGTAGTAGACAAACATAGCAAGGAAGCCCATTTTATCCCTGTCAAAACTACCCATAAAGCCCTTGATATCGCAAAATTTTTTATGAAGTAGGTTTTCCAACTACATGGCATACCCAAGGTAATAGTTTCAGACCGAGATTCGAAGTTCACAGGCAATTTTTGGAGGTCTTTGTTCAAGGGGTTAAACACCACCTTAAATTTCAGCACTGTGTTCCATCCGCAAACAGACGGACAGACTGAAAGAGTGAACCAGATATTGGAAGATATGCTCAGAATGTATGTTAAGGATCAACTTGGTAAGTTGGAAGACTACTTTCATTTAGAAGAGTTTGCGTATAATAATCACTACCATGCTTCAGCTAAACTTATCCCATTTGAGATCCTTTACGGAATAAAGTGTAACACACCGGTGTCATGGAGTGATCCGGTTAGCAGGGTCACCTTAGGGCCCGAATTGTTGCAAGAATTAGAACTAATCATGAAGCAGGTACAAGGGAATCTTAAAGCTGCCCAGGATAGACAAAAAAGCCAAGTAGACCTTAAAAGAACTCATAGAGAGTGCCAGGTTGGTGAACATGTTTTCCTTAAGGTAAGGCCGAAAAAGAGTTCCTTAAAATTGGGAAGCTGTGCCAAACTGGCACCTAGGTATTGTGGTCCTTTTGAAATCTTGTCTAGGGTTGGACCTGTGGCATAACAATTATCCCTACCTTCAAACCTCAAAGTCCATAATGGTTTTCACATTTCATTTTTAAAGAAATATGTGCATGATCCTACTCATGTTGTAAATTGGAATAATGTTCAGGTGGAACAAGGCGGCGATTTTCTGGTGGAACCGGAATGTATTCTCGCAAGGAAAGAAACTCTACTCCAGAACCACATTGTTAGCCAAGTGAAATTGCAATGGAAGCACTATAGCCTAGCAGAGGCTAGCTGAGAGTTGGAGAGTAGTATGCGGGCTGCATACCCAACTCTGTTCCAGGAACACTCAAGGAGTGAATAAAGAAACATCGAGGACGATGTTGAGGCTTAAGGGGGGGTGTATGTCACCTACCCAATTTTTGAGAATAATTATTTTCTACTATTATCCTTTTTTCAAAAATACTTTGTGTTTAATTATAATTACAAGTTTGTAATTATGACCAAGTAGGTCAAAAATGAATGTAATGAATCATTATTATTATTTAATAAATGAAAATGGGAGACAAACACTCAAGAAAGCTGTTACAAGAGTGTCCACTGGCCCACTAGGAGGAATGGAAGCTGCTAGAAGGATTGGGATAGATGGCAGCATTTGCACTCTACCATTAGCTGTTGGTATGGGACAACCCCCCCCTAATTTTGTGGCATTTCCCCCTCCAGGTGGAGGGAGCTGAGCAGGTAGTTCACTAATGACCAGTTAATTACAAAAGGCCTAGGCAGCCTATAAAGGGCAATTCGAATTGAGCAGGGAGCTCTTACAATGTTTTTTGCAGAAACATTACTCATGCTCATCAGGTGATGGCTGAGAGATTCGAATAGGGGAGGCTATGGAGAGTGCAAGTATAAGTCTGCAAATGTTATGACAAGGATAGACCAGAGGTGTTGGTGCTGATCCCATTGATTACTAAGCCTGCAAGGCTGGATATATATATTTTCTTGCTGCTACAAGTAGAAGTCCTAAGTTGCAGAACCTTCTTCCTCCTGGTGGATCAGTGGACAGGCTCGGGGGTCCTAAGGCAGACATCTTGGCTGCTTGGGGGCAGGTTGGGTGTAACAGGTTTCTTGAGTGATTTGTTCCTGCCATCACACTCAGGTTCTATTATTTTGTGTTTTCTTTTTCAATCATATGAATGCTCTCAGAAAATGGCTTAGTATTGTTATTTAATAATCAACAGTAGAAAATATCAGATCCTAATTAATTTAGATTTGCTGAATTGATAAAATGACTCCTCTGCATTTTTCCCCATGCATGGAGCTACATCGCACTCCAGTACAGAGAGGTAGCATTAAATCTGCCCAGTTAAAAGTGAAACCTAACATGCATCTAAATATCTAAACCAAAGACCACCCATGCACAGACCTATGTTTATCATGCATCTTATATTTTAGTAGCTGTAGATTAGATACTTGCATGCAATGCTTTTATTGTTCAAATCTGTATGCTGAACTACCTACCAGAAACTAGTCATAGTAATAAATTCTTTTCTTAGTTCTGAAGGTGAACATTGTGTTAACAACTAAGGTTACTGATATTTAATAATTTCTTCAAAGAAAATAACACCATGCATTCTATTTAACCATATTCCCACTTTCCTATTTTCTTATGGTTTTTAGAATCTGATCGACCTTATAGAAAATATTGTCTTCACTATATTATCTTGTATAGAAAGAAAGAAAGATGTTGTGTTAACTTATCCCTTCATCAGAAGTCCAAAATTGGATGAATACAAGAACATATAGAATAGAAAAACTGTTATATTAATAAGCAATCAAATTAATTGACGAATGCACTGTCATTTTCTCTTTTTCTGGATTATCAATTGCATGTGATAGAATTTACATCACAGAACACCAAGTTATTAAAAGCAAGGACAAACATAGCATTATTGAATTGACAGATTAAATTACAGTATCTCTACACCCAAACTGGGGTTAACATGTTCTCATTACATTATTATTTATAAACATTTGACAGCTACAAAATCAAGGGTTTTTATTACCATAGACAATCTAACTGTAGAATCAAGAGTTAATATTCTTGATCCTTTAAAACATCATTATAGACAAGTAGATTTCATTCACATCGATAGGGTAGGGTTTAGCATTATCATAGTTGTATTCAAACAAAACCAATACCCTTTTATTATTGGATTATAGCCACTGTTTAATTAAAAAAACTTAGACATGCCTTTCGTTCCTTGGATCAGAGTTCAAGAATGAGGAGATCAAAACACCATACGTAGACATGAAAACGCTGAATATCTTAAACATGATTTTAGATACAGATACAAAAACAAGAAGTTCAAATCACCAAACATATCCATTAAACCTTAGATAACTATCGTTTCCATTTAAATTATCAGTGGTTGCACCCTACGGTCGCCACATTCTTTTTCCGAAGGTTCCATTCGAAATTCCATGCCATTTACACACACTACTAATGCTAAAGAAAAATTACAGTCAATGTATCTCCTTTTTTTTCATCAACCCAGAAGTACCAAAACGATATACATAAAACGTAAAGTTGCAAGACTCTTGCAAACACGAGGGTTCAACCATACCAAACTCGTCGAACCCCGGAATGCCCGACCATATATTGTAAAACATTTACATCACCTACTCTATCAACAAAACTTAAAACTGTAAGTTTCCCAATTGCTGCAGGCGAGACAAAAGCCACTGCCGCGAAGGCATGCTACCAACATTTGCTCATCTAGTCCAATTCTAGCAGAACCACTAAGGAGGGATCCCACCGAAGATGACCAGTGGGATCGCTTTAGTTCTTTTCCCCATCAATTGTTCCGGCACCCTATTGCTCGCCGAGGGTTACCTGCCAACAACCATACACTAAGTTAAGTATCGGATCATGAGGTAGTAATGCATGCAACAAAAGATAATTTGAAAACCCTTGTAGCGTTAGGATACCTGAGTCGTGACAGAGATTTGACGAAGCTAGCATCCATCCACTGTGAAGGATAAGCACTTAGTTCAAAGGCCACGATGGGGGATACCTCCCGAAAAACTCACAACTTCTTCAAAAACCCCAGACTTGCAAGCTACTGCAACGCCACAACATAAGAACTCATCCCACCTGTAGGTTGCTACACAAATCGTTTCCATACTTGGCTTCCACGGATAACAATTACTCACAGACCAAAGGTTGCTGCCGGTCTCAGTATCGAGCCCAAGGGAGGCTAGAAAAACATTGAAACCCTAAGTGCCTCTCGGCCGGTTGGCCTCACCTCCCAAACCCTACCACCGAACAATGACCAAGAACGTTACAAGAATCCATAAGTTACGCTAGGGTTCAGATCATCCCAATACACAAAAATCAACGGCGGAGTTCCACTTTCATTAAGACATGTTGGAGGGTTGCAGGAGTAGCATTAAATTGCTCATCTACCTCCCAAGCCACGAGGTGGCCATTTCTGCTGACAACAGAGCAGGAGGCTGTTACAACTCAGTTTCCAAACCGCATCACTCGCCGAATCATCCATCAAAATTTACACGTAACAATATCATTAACTCGGTGGCCATGCAATGTAATTGCAAAACGCAATCATTTAATACACCCTCGATTCGTACGCAGGATTTTGCAGGGCCATCATTCCACCTGCCAATCCATATGAATCATCGTTAATAGCATCAACATATAAATATTATCAATGTATAAATATTACCGATAGCATATAACGAAGGTCTCATATGATTCCATATCATCAATTTCAAAACACACTCATAACACATGAATATCCACCAAGGTCGCGAGCAATCATACAGCATGGATTGACTTAGCCCATCACATAAAGTCTATTATAAAGTTCACCATAGGGATCATTGTAGAGCTCTTAAAGCTTGTTCACACCATAAGTTATATCAACAAACCGTTAGCATATGGTTGCCACCCAAGAACCCATCGCATTCATTGCATGGTAGGGTATTAATGCTTAAAGCACCACCATTTTAATTGCTCGGGTAATAGAGACCAGAATCACCTTATCACTCATTCCATAGTATGCTTAGGACCATGTGCCCTTCTCCTAAACCTATCACCTTCAAAATTTATAAAAGAATTACTTAACAGCCGCAAGTCATTTATGGAATGACCATACGTAAAGTCGTCAACACTTAATGAAAAAATTCATAACAAACACGCCTTGAGATAGATGTTATCTGCAGTCTTTGAGATAGACAGGTTCATCTTACAGAATTGGAAGGAGACCATACCTGTAGCATCGTAATTCATACGCAGTTTTTATTGATAACACAGTTATTAAACCTTTTGAGTTATTATCGCTATCTCTTACCTGTGAATCTGCGCACGGAGGACGACTACGATGCTTTAGCTGAATAGCTAAGTAAGCCTTGAGGCACCTCGTGGGACCCCTTTCATCATCATCCAGAAAAATTAAACTGTCAGCACCTGTCGAGAATAATTATGTTTCCTAATGCATCCCAATTTTCAATCATTCCAACATTTAAATAAGAACATAATCATTAATTGGATTTCATGACGCCATCAGAAGACAAAAAGACACAACCATTAAATTGTTTCTACCAAGCGACACATTTTTTAATTGCTGCTTATTGAAAATTATTACATCCGCTTTTTACAATATTAGCTTTTTATGGCGATTTAAATTTTTTTAAATTTTTATGAAAATATCGGGATGTTACAGAGTTCTTGCTCGGTTTCAGTTGGCCTTCTAGCATGAAGGTGAATAGGAGAAATTTGCCAAGTCCAAGTCCAGCAGCGGTGGAGTTGCTATGATTAGTCTCCAAGTGGGAGATTGTTGGTTGTGGAGCCAGATCTTCCAGTCTCATAGATGATATTGGCTCGGACGTGCACCCCGGAGGACTCTACACTCATTTTGAATTTTTTGGGGTTCGGGGGCAGCGCCCTCGAAAAATGGGGTTTGGGGGCAACGCCCGTGAGAAAAATATTTGGGGTTGTTTTCGCCAACTGTTTACGGGCCCATGGTTTTGGGTATCCCGTGGTGTTTTCCCATTATATTTTCCCTATAAAAGAAAGACATTGTAATACGGCTAGGGTTGAGGTATTAGGTTTTATGCATTGTAAATATCTCTGACATCATGAAGACAGACTATGAGACAGTGAAGAGGAAGTGCAGCGGTTGTGCTGCAGGTTGTATTGCTTCACTTTGTTGGATGGTATAATAATAAGGACTCAAAACTTCAGTGTGGACGTAGCCCAAGTTGGGTGAACCACGATATATCTGTGTCTCTCTTGTAATTTGTACGTGTGATTATATTTTCATTTCTGTTTATTGTTATTGCTCTGCGATCCTGTTTTTCTAACATCTAGTGTGTGCATAGAATAAGTCTAATATGATATGTGCTAATATAGAACCACCTGTAGCTTCAATTCGTGGCTTCTAAAGCACCTATGAATAGAGGAATTCAATGGGTAAGTTTCCTAGCTTGCCCAACCTCTCTACTCACCTACAAACATCAATTTTTCACTTCCAAATCTGCAACATGGACTCCAAATTCGAATTTGTGGGTTAAACATAGTCTGGTAAGTACAACAATGGAGAGCTCTTCCTAGTGTAGATCTACATGTAAGAAAGAGGGTTGACTCCAGGGGATATGAGAAAATGGTGAAAGGCACCTAACATAGCTTTTGACAGTAGAAGAAATGACTCCTGGCATATACAGACTGACTTTTTCCATGAAAAAATGTCACAAAAGTGTAGTCATCCCCATGCTTCAATAATTGCATGGGGTGAATTTTCCCACCAACCTCACACATGTATTCAATAATTGGAAAATAGTCAAAAAGGAGATAATGAGCTTATTCAAAGCACATGACAGAATTTGGGTGAGTTATAAGGTTGACACTTCGGAGCAAGGGTTTAGTCTCCAAAGACCCCTTTCCTCATCCCATCTAGTGGAATCATACCCCCTTTGGTGCTCTTTACACAACCATTCTTGGAAAATTTTATTATTTATGCACATAATATTTACATATATTCTAAATCAGCATAACAAGACAACCACACAGTCCAAATAAAATATATACATCATACATGCCTAGCCATTCACTAGTTGGGCCTTGGCCTTGAGCTCCGCACTGGGAATCTGCACTAGCATATTTACATCATTTAAATAAGTTTGGTTAGACACATTCCAAGTAAAAACTAGAGGTATTACAAACCACATCAGTGGCCACAGATCATAATGTACAACAAAAGTGACTTTAGACACGCAAAAATAAACAGAGATAATCACAAGGACACCAATAATGTATTTTTATTAATTTTTGAATTCAAATTACACATGATTTCTAACAATTAGGATGAAATCCCCTATGTTGGACACTCAATCAATTTTTGTTCAGTTACAGTTAGCGACTGTCTCTCTCATAATCTACCTCTACGGCTACACTTTAACACTGGCTAGAAAAACCTCTTCCACTAGGAAACACTCTAAATTTATAGCATCCTTCTCTACCTTAGATTCCCACTTCATGGCTGGTGCAAGCCTTTGAATGCTTCTCTGTTCCATCTCATTCGCATTCCATTCCTTAATTGTAATCTTCTTGGTGTACCATGCTATCTGGTGCCTTCAACAACCACCATTACTATTGTATTCAATGCTAGAGGTATCCCTAAAAAAATATTCATTTTTTTGCACTTCATATCTTTCAATCGGTTTTCACCTCGAACAAATCCCATCAATGTCTTAATTACAAAACTTATCGAATTCACTTCCACTGTTTAATTCTCCTATTTTGTTTTTGCTCAGAGTCAGATTCAACCCTAAGTCTTTTTTTCTTCCAATCGATTGACTCTTGACAGTTTCTCATTTCCCATTGGCATGATGTTGCATCAATCTATCCAACTGTCTGGTCTTCAATTGAACACATTCCTATAGCATCGACCATTTCCTTTAGCCTCGTATAACTCTTCAGTTATTTCCTATTTTAATCCTCATCTTCTTTTCTAACTCTATGCGTTTCAATGAATTTTCATTGACAACTTCTCTCTCGGTCATATCTCCGACCTTTTTTTCGTCTAGGTTGACCCCTTCTTCTGCTTCCAATCGGTCTACTTTGAATACTTTAATTAAGCAACTTCGTTGGCTTTATCTGTCGTCAATCCTTGCGACCTTCTGGTATTCGATTGACTAGGATGTTGTTGACCCATTCCCCATTTGAGAAATTAATTTAAATATTAACAACCTCTAAAGGTATTAGAATGGGTTTACATAGTTAATTTACATACAATTTTATTTTTGTGAAATTCTTAAAAATGTTGTTCATTGAGAATAGCATAAAGTAATAAAAAAGTGCTTGTTTCCCACCTTAAAAATCTCTTATTAACATGTCAGATACACAAATCTACAAAACTACTTCAAATTGTTATACAAATCATATTACAATCTTAAACTGCATAGATAATAGAAGCAAGTCATCCAAAAATAATTTCCTTCTATTGAATATTTTCCCATTTATTAAAAAGATTGTAAAAATATACTAATTTATTTATATATCATAGTATAGTATAGTATTTGCTTTGTGTAATATCTCAAAACTCTTGTAAATTATTTTTAGTTTTATGTTCTTATGTTAAAGTTTAATAGTAAATATTGATAATCTCTAAATTAGTGTCATGAGACATTAATGCTCCTCACACAACATAAAAGGGTCGTGACATTGTAAGAGGAAGGTCAAACAATTTTATCGTGTTGGAATTTAAATGCCATGTCTTGATCTCAACAAAAGATTGAACCTTTAAAATTAGCCATATTACTCCACTTAATAAGGGGGGTTGGTTAATGACTGAAGAAGACAAAAATGAGGAAGATAGAAGGTGTGAGTTATGAATTCCGGTGAAAATTTAATTAGCAAAAGAAAAACAAAGCAAGCATATTGTTATGAGCACCCAAAGGCACTGAGGTGTTAGGTACAACTGATAATTTTTCCTTGACGGAATGAGATTGACGGTGGAAACTAAGAGAATCATTAGTTGGCCTATAGTAAGGAGGTTTTTGGACCTATCCCACGTGATTTCCAAGTATGCAAAGTTTTCTATAATGGATACATTATCTATCCCTTCCTATAAAGTTTGATATAATGGATAAGTTATCTATCTCTTCTTGAAAAATATTGGAATAAAATCCTATTTTAGAGTTAGTCTTTATTGGTGACCATGTTTTGGATAAGTTGGAAGAAGTTGCATTCCAAGGAAGACAATTAGAAGCAACTACGTTCTGATTCAATTAGAAGTAGTTGTGCACTGATTCAGTTAGAAGCAGTTGGGCACCAAGCAAATCAGTTAGAGATTGTGCGCCTCCAACTAGTTTTGGAACCTAAGACTACTATATAAAGGCATATTTTATAAAGGGTTGGGATCAGTTAGTTAATGAGTTCTGTTTGACACATTCTGAAACGTTTTTTGAAATATTGTTAGTCAGTTAGTTTATGAGATTTATGTTTTGAGATAATGTATCGTTATAGTGCTATGGGTTTTAATCTCCATTACGCTATGTTTTTCTTGATGCAGTGATGGTATTGATGAAATACCATTAATCTATTGAGATGAAATGGTAGAAATGGATTGTACCCAATTATGAATAGTAATATAATGCAACTATTGTCTCAGATTTTCCTTGCATACTTTCTGGATGATTGAATTTATGATGAATGTTTAGTAGTTTAGAATATGAATTCTAGCTTATTAGTGATTTACATGCACGATTAAGTAAATAAATGGATGAATTAATGGTGATAATTAACCCATCTTATCTTACGCATTCTTGATTCAGGTCTCTCTGTAGTTTACTCGATGTGTCTCTATTGAGACCTTATCCTATGAGTAGGGTATTGAAAATCCCAATGTCTATAGGGGTTTTGTTCGTACTGCAAGTTGAATCATGGGTCTGACAATCCACCAACCAAGAAAATGGTTCCATTGATGGGACCTAACAAGGATTGTGAAGGGTGAATGAATAAATAAGGTGGACTCCCACTAAAGTTGAGATCGAAGAATGGTTGGAAATCTAGGAGGATGAGTTCATGTGAAAAGAGACTATAGGAATCTAGATTGCACCCCAGTGTTGGAAACACAAGTATCTTTATTCATATTTTCATGAATTTTTCTTCTATGAGTTTCTTGTTTTGTTATTTGAATGGACAAAGAGGCAGTTTGAGATCAATAACATTTGGAGAGAACCTTGGCCAATAGTTTGGACCGAGGAAAGGATAGAAGAACTAAAATATCTAGATAATAAGTGGTCCAGGGCTATCAATTTCTAATTCTTGCACGTGAAAGAAGGTTATATCATAGAATTTTCTATAGGATGCAGGGAATCGTATAGCAGCGCATAAGACAGATTTGACGAGGGCCTAAGAAAGTGATTCTTGGCACATATTGTGTTGTGGGTAAATATGTTCTTTATTAAGAAGGGGGTAATGACAATGAACCCTAATACCATATACATGTAAAACCCTGCGTTGTGGGTGTGGGGTATGAAGCATTGGGAGAATAGATAGATGTAGAGATGGATCGAAAAGAGAAGCGACTCCAAAGGGAGAAAAAGACATGCAAGAAGAGTTGAAATAAAATAGGTAGTTAAAATAAATAAAAGAGAGAAGAAGCCGACGAGGAAAGATAGTGTGAGCTGGAGAGGAAAAAAGAACACCAGAGATGGGAATGCATGATGAGAGTGTGTAGAAGGGTCCTATGTGCCGGAAGGGTTTGCAAAGTTTGGGAAAGAAGAGTGCTAAAGAGATTAGAGATTCCCAAAAAGGTGAAGAATGGAAGTAAGTCAGAGCTCCAATGATGATTGAGTTATCACCCACCCAAAGTAGAGTGAAGGAAAGAACCTAGAGGATGTAGAAGAAGAGGAAGTGTAGACTAGTGGAGGCACTTGTATGATTGAGAAGAGACTATGCAGTCAGATTTGAGTTGTCATGGATTTGAGTATTGTCAGAAGAAACACATCGAGAAGGAATCAATGCTTCATAACATTCCCCCAATGCCCATTATCCAATCAATAAGGCTAGTTATTACTTGGTTTTTCGCGGGAAGCAAGTCTCGAAGAAAAAGTAGAAGTAGAGGTTAGATGGCTAGAAACTAGTTATACCTTGGAGACTAATCTAGATACATAGAGTTCAATATGTAGTATTAATTCACCACTTGTGAATATAAGTAGTGGTTCACCGGTACCTACAAGAATAACTACTACATCAGATTATACCTTGAGTTTTCTTGTGTTTCATGGGATAGAGAAAGATGATGCAAAACAACATTGGATTACCTATGAGGTGATATGTTCAATGAAGAACATCATAGATGAGGCTTCAAAGGTTGCACAGCTATAGACCACATTTAGAGATAGGGTATTTAAATGGTACATGAAGTATAAGAGCACTTTCGCTACAAGCCAAACTCGACCACTAGAAACTATTAAAGTAGATCTTATGAAAGAGTTTCAAAAGCCAAATTTTTAGTTGCAATGCATTACTGAGATTAAGGAGATTAAGCACAGAGTTGGTGAGTATGTCTAGGATTACGACCAATGATTCAATATTTTTTTTGACTCGCTGATTTTCTAGATCCAAGATGTGAAGCACCAAGAATGGTTTATTATGGGTCTTCTACCCCATATTCGAGTTCCACTAACAAAGAATAAGGTGATTACTCATTCAAAGGCCATGGAAATAACAATAAGGTTAGAATCGACTCCTAAAGGGGAGGCATCACCAAGAATGCAATAGGTGCAGACAGAGCTTGCTGCACTAAAGACCCAATTAGAGCAATTTTCTACTAGTAAGGCTATCAAAGAGAATATATGGTGTATCTTTTATAGAATAGAAGGCCATCAAAAGGATGAATTTCAAACACTAAAGAACTACATGGGTAATAGCTTACCTAACCCATTTTTTGGCAGCATCCGAAACTGAGTGGTGCGAGATGTATCAAAGTTGGGGTAACGTACCTCCCAATTGCCCGACATTACAAAAAGGCCTATTTAGTTTAAATGATTTTAATGAAAAATGTATTTTAAAGGTAAATTGATTTTAATTAAGGTGTTGTTTTCTATTCTCGATTGGTTTGCAAACAGCCAGGTAGCTATGAATTTGTGAATTAGTAAGGCAGGCAGACCACGGTTAGGCCAGCTGTGAATTTGCAGGGAAAGCATGTCGTGGAGGGTTAAAGAAGCGTTTGTGTAGATTAGAAAGAGTAGATGATATTTGTTATTATGTTTTATAGCCGCAGGGCTCCATGTGGTGGAGCTGCAGTTAAATTCCAAAACGGCAGCTAAGTTGTGCATTCATGTCAGGAATCTTCGTACTCCAAATGTTGATCATGTGAAGGGAGTTAACATGTTGCGATGGATCATAAATTGGATTCCAAAGAACCCGTGACTACACGCTATATAAACAAACAGACCTCACCTCTCACTACACGCTATATAAACAGACCTCACTCGTCCTCTTGCTATCAACGCTATACTGTCTTACAAACATGAGGGCGTCCAACGCATTGCTTTTGATTCTGTGCTTTTGCTTCATACTACTCTTGTCGAATGCAGAGGCCCATCGTCGCAGTAATCTTAATATTGGGGTTGGGGTTGGGGTTGGGGTCTGTATACGACGTACTAGAGGCGCTCCCCGCAGTGGTTGTCTCCGCGCTTCTGCTGTACGAGAAACTGAAAAGGCTGCTGTCAGCGCATCTACGGTAGGAGAAAGTGAAAATGCGGGTGCCACCATGGTTGAAAATCATCACATCTTAGAACCTTAGAAAGTATAGTAGAGTGTTGCATGGTTTAATGGATTTTCTGCTTTTCGCTTGCACCCTTAACATTGGAATTCGGAGATTCAATAATGCTGCCATTTCCATTTTCGCAGTGATCTACATCCTTCGACCTTCATGGAAAATGTTCTGGCCGATCTCGTCTCCATATTCCGAACATCATTGCATTTCTATATAGTTTTGGAAATTATTGTATTCTATATGTGCCCTTATCAAAAGCATCACTTTTTCTTACGTTATTGTAAGTAGAAAGCCAGTAATGTTTCCTTTATATAATAAAATGGTTTGTTTATGGAATAATGATTCTTGATTTGATTTATCATATTATTATTTTTTAATTATTCTACGATTTTATGTTCATTTATGTTATATCTACCCAATTATTTAATTGAATTTCTATTTTCTTGTATGAATTTTCTAGGAATACATAATTTGTTTATTTTCAAATAATAATTAAATGTCTTAAATGAAATATTATATCACAATGGGATTGCTTCTTACATTACGAAGTTTTTACACATGTGACTTATCTTATGTTTTTATATAGTTTTGTGCTTTATCTTATGTTTTCTATATATTTTTGTTCTTTATCTTAAATTTGTTTTCTATATATTTTTGTTCTTTATCTTGTATAGTTTTGTGCTTTATCTTATGGTTTCTATATTTTTGTGCTTTATCTTATGTTTTCTATATATTTTTGTTCTTTATCTTAAATTATTGCCATGGTATGTAATTTTCTTTTATTAAAATCATCATTTACATATTATTTATATAGTTTTTTTTTATAAATGTGTTTTGATTTTTTTTTTTATGGATATTTTTCATGATAAGATAATTGTTTGCAAAATATTTTTAATGTTAAGACCAAAATGAAGAATGTGCCATCACATTTTATGATCATTAATAAACATTCTTTAGCTTTGATTATATTTTATTATTAATGTCATTGTAGGAGGGAGAAATTAATGTAATTCCACACACAATTTAGAGTTACACAAATATTAACAAAATTAAAATGTTAAGTATAAATTATTTAAAGCTATCTATATAAGTGATGAAAATGTTTATATTTTAAACTGGATAAACCATAAACAAGGCTTGGATAAAGCGTATACCTCATTACACGATGCAACATGCTCCTGTGCACATGGCGCACGCATTGCATAAACGTCTTCATCTTTTTGAAAAGAATGCCACATTGTCTATATCTTTTCTTCTTTAATGATATAATAACACACAGTTGGAAATGGTTATGAGAAATGGAGGGAGATGGTGAGCTTTCAAACTAATTTTCTGTTCGGAATGGGAGATCCCTATACTTAGTTGGCCTATACTTGCAAGGTTTGTGGACATATCCTAGTTGATTTCCAAGTAGGAACAACCCTTTAACATCCCCTTCAGCTAATCGGATGATCGAGAGGGGACATTAACCAAATTCGGTCTCTCAAATTTCACCCCGAATGCCATAATACGAATTTCAATGTATAAAATGTGTGTAGAAACATAAATAACCATACAAAGAAGATTTAAACTCTATCTACACACATCTAGCATGCAAATACAAGCATAAACATGATAGCCATTATATAAAATCATTTCAGATTCAAATGCATGAGAATATTTTTCTTTATTCAATGTAGATCCAAGCAACTGACTATGCCAAAGCGATTTTCCACCCAAGCATAGGCACTCTATCTAGCATATAGACTTTCTACTAAGAGGCCACCCCCAAGCAAGGCTATGAGGCCACCAGGAAGAAGGAAACACCTATAGGATTCTCTCTCTCATCCCACAACTCATTTTTCTCTCTATGCTTAACCAAATTCTCATACAATATGGGTCTCACTCACCCTCACATCCTTGGCTTCCACAATACCTACCCCACAAAACACCCTTCTTGGCTTAGGCATCCCCTTCACTGATCAACAGTTCTCTTGGGAGATCCATCTTTCCATGTGCATCTAGTGTGTACATAGAAGAAGTCCAGTATGATATGTGTTACTATAGAACCACCTGTAGCTCCAATTTGTTGCTTCTCAAGCACCTATGAGTAGTGGAACTCAATGGGTAAGGTTCCTAGATTTCCCAACCTCTCTACTAACCTACAACCATCAATTTTTCACTTCCAAATGTGCAACATGGACTCCAAATTCGAATTTGTGGGTTAAACATATTTTGGTAAGTACAACAATGGAGAGCTCTTCCTAATGTATATTTGCATGTAAGAATGAGGGTTGACTCCAAGGGATATGAGAAAATTGTGAAAACGCACCTAACATAGATTCTAACATTAGAAGAAATGACTCCTAGCATATACAGACTGACTTCTGTCATGAAAAAAATGTCACAAAAGTGCAGTCAACCCCATGCTTCAATAATTGCATGGGGTGAATTTCCCACCAACCTCACACATGTATTCAATAATTGGAAAATAGTCAAACAAGAGATAATTGGCTTATTCAAAGCACATGACAGAATTTGGGTGAGTTCTAAGGTTGACACTTGGAAGAAAGGGTTTAGTGTCCCATCGACCCCTTTCCTCATCTCATCTAGTGGAATCATAGCCCCTTTGGTGCTCTTTACACAACCATTATTGGAAAATTTTATTAATTATGTGCATAATATTTACATATATTCTAAATAATCATAACAAGACAACCACACAATCCAAATAAAATATATAAATCATACATGCCTATCCATTCACTAGTTGGGCCTTGGCCTTGAGCTTCGCACCATGAATCTATACTAGCATATTTACATCATTTAAATAATTTTGGTTAGACACATTCCAAGTAAAAACTAGAGGTATTACAAACCACCTCAGCAATAATAGATCAGAATGTAGAACAAAAGTGACTTTAGACACCCAAAAATAGACACAAATTACACGTGATTACTTATAGTTAGGGTGAAATCCCCTATGTTGGACACTCCATGAATTTTTGTTCAGTTTCAGTCGAAGATTGTCTCTCTCATAATCTACTTCTATGGCTACACTTGAACACTTACTAGAAAAACCTATTCCACTAGGAAACACTCTAAATTTATAGCATCCTTCTCTACCTTAGATTCCCACTACATGGCTTGTACAAGCCTTTGGATGCTTCTCTGTTCCATCTCATTCACATTCAATTCCTTTATTATAATATTCTTGGTGTACCATGCTATCTAGATCCTTCAACGACCACCATTACTGCTATATTCAATGCTAGAGCTATCCCTAAAAAAAATTCATTTTTTTGCACTTCATATCTTTCAATCGGTTTTCGTCTCCAACAAATGCCATAACTGTCTTAATTACCAAATATTATCGAATCCATTTCCACTGTTTAATTCTCCTCTTTTGCTTCTACTCAGAGTCATATTAAACCCCCGAGTCTTTTTTCCTTCCAATTGATTGGCTCCTCACAGATTCTCATTTCCCATTGGCATGATGTTGCATTGATCTATCCAGCTGTCTGGTCTTCAATTGACCACATTCAAATGGCATAGAACACTTTCTTTAGCTTCATCTAACTCTTCAGTTATTTCCTATTTTGATCATCATCTTCTTTTCTAACTATATGCGGTTCAACAAATTCTCATTGCCAACTTCTCTCTCGGTCATATCTCCAACCTTTTTCTCCTCTAGGTAGACCCCAAGCTTGACCCCTTCTTCCACTTCCAATCGGTCTACTTTGAATACTTTCATTAAGCATATTCGTTGGCTTAATCTATCATCAATCCTTCTGACCTCCTGGTATTTGATTGACTAGGTTGTTGTTGGCCCATTCCCCATTGGAGAAATTAATTTAAATATTAAGATCCTCTAAAGGTATCAGAATGGGTTTACATAGTTAATTTACATACAATTTTATTTCTGTGAAATTCTGAAAAATGTGGTTCATTGAGAATAGCCTAATGTAATAAAAAAGTGCTTGTTTCCCACCTTAAAAATCTCCTATTAGCAAGAAGTCAGATGCACAAATCTACAAAACTACATCAAATTGTTATACAAGTTGTATTACAATCTTAAACTTCATAGATAATAGAGGCTTGTCATCAAAAATAATTTCTTTCCATCGTATATTGTTCCATTCTTTAAAAATATTGTATATATATATATATACTAAACAACCATTACTTCAAATTGTTGTAAGAGTTGTATTGCAATATTAAACTCCATAGATAATAGAAGCAAGTCATCCAAAAATAATTTCCTTCTATGGTATATTTTCCCATTTATTAGAAAGATTGTAAAAATATACTAATTTATTTATATATCATAGTATAGTATAGGCTTTGTGTAATATCTCAAAACTCTTGTAAATTATTTTTAGTTTTCTTTTCTTATGTTAAAGTTTAATAGTAAATATTGATAATCTCTAAATAAGTGTCATGAGACATTGATGCTCCTCATAGAAGATAAAATGATTGTGACATTGTAAGAGGAAGGTAAAAACAATTTTATCGTGTTGAAATTTAAATGCCATGTATTGATCTCAACAAAAGATTGAACCTTTAAAATTAACCATATTACTCCACTTAATATGGGGGGTTGGTTAATGGCTGAAGAATAAAAAAGAGAAAGATAGAAGGTGTGAGGTATGAACTCCGGTGAAAATTTAATTAGCAAAAGAAAAACAAACCAAGCATACTGTTATGAGCACCCAAAGGCACTGAGGTGTTAGGTACGATTGATATGTTTTCCTTGAAGGAATGAGATTGACGGTGGAAACTAAGAGAATCATTAGTTAGCCTATAGTAAGGAGGTTTTTGGACCTATCCCACGTGATTTCCAAGTTTGCAAAGTTTTTTGTAATGGATAGATTATATATCCCTTCCTATAAAGTTTGATATAATGGATAAGTTATCTATCTCTTCTTGAAAGGTATTGGAATAAAATCCTGTTTTAGAGTTAGTATTTATTGGTGGCCAATTTTTGGATCAGTTGGAAGAAGTTGCATTCCAAGGAAGACAATTACAAGCAACTATGTTATGATTCAACTAGAAGTAGTTGTGCAGCGATTCAGTTAGAAGCAGTTGGGAGCCAAGCAAATCAGTTAGAGATTGTGCGCCTCCAACTAGTTTTGGAACCTAAGCCTACTATATAACGGCATATTTTATAAAGGGTTGGGATCAGTTAGTTAATGAGTTATGTTTGACACATTCTGAAATGTTTTCTGACATATTGTTAATCAGTCAGTTTATGAGATTTATGTTTTGAGATAATGTATCGTTATAGTGCTATGGGTTTTTTTCTCTATTATGCTATGATGTTCTTGATGCAGTGATGGTATTGATGAAATAACATTATTCTACTGAGATGAAATGGTAGAAATGGATTGTACCTAGTTATGAATAGTAATATAATGCAACTATTGTCTCATATTTTCCTTGCGTATTTTCTAGGTGATTAAATGTATGATGAATGTTTAGTAGTTTAGAATATGAATTGTAATACCCGTATTTTGGACTTTAATCCCCTATTATATTTCTGCTAAGTATTATTTCATTTTACTTAGGAGAATTTTGAAATCTGATAAAGTGGTTTCTATTGACTATGTGGACGAGCACATTAAAGAGGGAATCACAGTCCCCTAAGGGTTGGAGCGAATAATGCCACTTAATAATAAGAAGAAGAAATTATTATTGGAGACAATTGGAAAACCCTAAAGAAAAGAATTGAGAGATTAATGAATTAAAAGAATTCATAAAACGAGGAAATTTCCCCTAAGAGAATAAAAGGTGAAAAATCATGGAAACTCTCATTATTCACTATTCATGATTCATTATCACTATTCACAATCTCATGAGATCAACACCCAAGAGAAATGGGAATGGGAAAACATCAACCTGAGATAATGAATGCTGGTGAGGGAGGACATACTTGGTAGAACCCAACTAGTCCTGAAGCCAAGTGATTGAGGACAGATTTGGGAGGACCAAACTGACTCAGATCAAGAGGAATCATACAGTTTGGTATGAGATTGGCCATTTAATTGTGTGCAGGTAGGAGAACTACCCCAAGCTTACAGGATTACTGCATTTAGCTGAATAGACTGTGATTTTGTGATTCTCTCAATGGATAAGGGTTAAAAGCCCCTGGAGCATCCTGGAGCTCAAGAGTACTAAGTTGGGTGTTGGGTTTCCCGCTTCCTTTGAAATATCCTGAATAACTTGGGGAATAAAAAGTTAAGGGTGAACTAAAATATACACTCCACCTGGGGGACTGTGAACTCAGCTTGAGGGTGACCTGAAAGCAAGGAGAACTTGCTAGTCAAAGGCTGGGAGGTTTGTGCTTGGTTCCACTGGTCACCAGAATTCATATAAGTATTTATATTCTGAACTTGCAGAGTATTTGTTTTGGAACAGTATTCGTACATGTTTCTGAATATCTCTTATTTACATTTGAATGATATATTCATTAGATCTTACAATATATGTATTGTTTTATGAATATTTTGAGCATGAATCTCAGCTAGACAACCAGATCTCTGTAATGAGTTTTACCTTATGAGTAGACTTTAAGATATGGAATATTTGTGTGATGGGATGGCTGTGAAAATACATACTTTCTATTTGCAGTAGCTATACATCATTATGCTCCCTATACTATTTAAAATGTTTACAGTAACTAATACAAGACTGATATGAACCATGTGCTAACCTAGGGTTTGATGAGGCATGCTTCATATTGTAGGCTTTTACATTTAAATATATTCTAGTATTTAATAGAGGTCTGATGTATGGTACTGTAATGTTAAGAATAGAGAAGACATGTAAACCTAGAGGTTTAACTGCCTAGCCCTTATATTTTGATCAACTCTTTCATGTTAGAGTTTATTTCAGAAAAGAGAAACCTAGAGAATGCTAATGCTCATATCTCTTATATTTTGAGTTATTATATTGACAGAGTTCGATATTCTTAATCAATCTGGTCATAATCGACCTTATGAATCTACAGGGAATTTCTAGGCTAAATGTTTGAAGAATGAAATAAACTACATGCTGCTATATATTTTATGAGTTGAATCCATGTGTAAATCTCATGCTGAGTTAGAAGAATATCATTTATTCAAATAGCATGGTTATATCATTTTATTAATGTTCCTATGAATTCATTCACCTAGGGTGAAATGGGAATTATGGATAACCCGGATCGCTATAACATATGCTTCCATATAAAAATGAATGGGATTTAAATGGATTAAGTGCAGAATGAAAACGATTCATATAAGCAAGGGTCTTAACCTTAGCGTGATTATTGTTGATGTATATGTAACTTCGGAATGTATTTCATATATATGTATATTGTATTCCTATAGAGATGTTATTTTTCCTCTATACGGAAGTGTCGTAACTTACACTTTATGGGTTAGTAGACCACCTTGATGGGGTCGGCTCTGTATAAGTCATGTGGGTTAAAGGGTAATTAGACCACCCTATTGGGGGCCAGCCCTGTCAGCATTATGTTATGTGGTTAAGTTAATGCCAACCTAGTAAGGTTATTAGGCAAGTCAAGTTAGTGTATAAATAGAGTGTGGGATGCACTCTATTTGATCATTCACTTCTCACTTATACACTCATGGGAGATTGGTGCACTAATGGAGAAGGAGAAGCTGCTTCTAGGAGGATTATCTCTTATGCTTGGGTTGTATCATTGGTTCATCTATCTCTGAGGAAGTTGTGGGGTTTTTCACCTTGTTGGTTTTCTTCGGTGAAACTCTGTGTCTCTTGTGTGCTTGCATTATTGTGTACATGATTGATATGATGTAGATATGTTGTACATGTTGTTCTCTCAGTTAAGATCCTATATAAGATTGAATTAATGCTCAAAAATTAACATGGTATCAGAGCTAGCCTGGAAGAAGGCATGATATGGCATCTATGACACTTGTTGCACTTGCGAGGCTAGGGCTTGATATAGAAAAAAATAGTCATCATAGCACTTTCACTATAAATACATTTCGGCGAGGTTTCAGGATCTGAAAATTTTATAGGTCGAAGATAAGATCCCCATGTACCTTGTGTACGAAGGAGGGCCTCTAATTCGTTGTACTTTCATATTTATGTTCTGTACAATATAGGGTTTCTGTCTCTTCCAGATCTGAGTCATAAACAGGTGACCTAGGAAAAAAGGTCACAACTTGAGCTAGGAAGCTCCAAATGAAATTTTGTAAAACGTGGTAGGTAGGGAACGGACTGCAATTTCACAGGTATAATTTTCAGAGGCCGCAATTGAACCAGTTACACGTGGCACTCCATACACGTTCGCTCTCCTATTTTATCCTATAAATAGGTCACATTACGACACTTGGCATAACTCTCTCTTAGAGAATCCATTTGAGGTAGGACCTGTGGGGTTGGAAATATAACATGTTGGGATACAACAAGAAGAATATTCAGACCCTGTAGATCTGAAATTTTGGATTTACACCAGGAACAATCAGGTGCATATTTCTGTCAAAACAGAATTGGATTTTGAGCACCTTCATTCATGGCTTCAGGAATTTTGGGTTTTAGAGAAAGTTGGAATTTTCGTAATCGGAGACCACGGCTAGATGCTCCTCATAAAAATCAAAATTTAGAGACCAAGATCAAATTTTTTGGTTGGGAAGAAGGCCGGGCTTGATCAAACCCTAGTTCGGGACTTTGATCGGAAAGGTGGAAAATTAGGGATTCTGCAAAAATGGGAATTTTTTAAAACCATGACCATAGCTGGAAGCTCCTTGGAAAAATTGAAGTTTAGAGATTTGGATGAAACTATTTGGTTGGGTGAATCTCTGGGAAACTCAAACCCTAATTCAGGGTCATCCCTAGTGAATCTGGACGATTGAAAAACAAATTTGAGGGGTGAAACTTTGCAGTTTTCAAATTCTGAGTATACCAGGTTGATCAGCTCATCAAGGCGCATATTTCTATCCCTTCAGAAGTTTGAAGTTTTAGGGTTTCTATGACAAACCCTAATCGAGCTCCAGATCCAGTTTCTGCAATACAAGTGGATTGGGTTAATCCTAGAAGAGAATGGATTGGTCACCTGCATAAGTGGATTGGGTTAATCCTTGATTTGATTTATCATATTATTGTTTTTTAATTATTGTACGTTTTCATTTTCATTTATGTTATATCTAACCAATTATTTAATTGAATTTCCATTTCCTTGCATGAATCTTCTAAGAATACATAATTTATTTATTTTTAAATAATAATTAAATGTCTTAAACAAAATATTATATCACAATGGGATTGCTTCTTACATTACTAAGTTTTTACACATGTGATTTATCTTATGTTTTTACATATTTTTGTGCTCTATTTTATGGGATTGCTTTTTACATTACTAAGTTTTTACACATGTGATTTATCTTATGTTTTTACATATTTTTGTGATTTATCTTATGTTTTTACATATTTTTGTGCTTTATTTTATGTTTCGTATATATTTTTGTTCTATATCTTAAAGTATTAAGTATTGATATGGTATGTAATTTTCTTTTATTAAAATCATCATTTACATATTATTTATATAGTTTTTATTGATAAATATGTTTTGATTTTTCTTATGGATATTTTTCATAAGAAGATAATTGTTTGGAAGTATTTTTAATGTTAGGACCAAAATGAAGAATGTGCCATCACATTTTTATGGTTATTAATAAATATGTTTTATCTTTGATTATATTTTCTTACTAATGTCATTGTAGGAGGGAGAAGTGTAATTCCATACAGAATTTAGAGTTCCATAAATATTAACAAAGTTCAAATGTTAAGTAGAATTTTTTAGAATTTTTTTTAAAGCTATATATATAAATCATAGAGTTTTTATTCGAAACTTTATCAAATAAGCATTAATTTATTTATTATTAGTCATTTCATTAGTTCTATGTAAAACAATTGTAATTATATGTTTAATTATAAACTAATTATAAGATTTTAACAACTTATAAATTAATTATAAAATTCTTATAATTCTAATTATAAGATTTTAACAACTATTTTGATCATTACTTCGTAAAAAAGTTTTAATTATAGTTTACATAAAACAATATTAACTTATTTATTATCACTTATATGAGTAGTAATTATATTTTAGATAAAACAATATTAGTTTAATTATTATGAGTATACTCTCTAATACATGCGGCCATAAACCATTCCCTGAAGTCTCCAACCCAATAAGCGGTAATTTTTTCTCATTCCTTATCATTGAACAATTGAAATTAGAATTTTAACATTTTTTTTATTAAAGTGATGAAAATGTTTATATTTTAAACTGGATAAACCATAAACGAGGCTTGGATAAAGCGTATACCTCATTACACGATGCAACATGCTCCCGTGCACGTGGCGTACACATTGCACAAACATCTTCATATTTTTTTAAAGAATGCCACATTGTCTATATATTTTCTTCTTTAATGATATAATAACACACAGTTGGAAATGGTTATAAGAAATGGAGGGAAATGGTGAGCTTTCAAACTAATTTTTTGTTCGGAATGGGATATCCCTATAGAACGAAGAGAACTTTCTATAGCTATTGCCACTAAATCAAACGAATTCATGTTGAACAGGACATTTATATCAAATTTACTATAGATTTACGGTTCTCTTTCTGGGTGATCAATCACGTAAAGGGTGACCAAGGGTTCTTAGGAATGTAGCATTGAAATCTGAACATAGTCAATAGATTTAAAAAATAGAGTGATCGAATTTACTATAGAATTACGATTTTTTTTTCTGGGTGATCAATCACGTAAAGGGTGACCAAGGGTTCTTAGGAATGTAGCATTGAAATCTGAACATCGTCAATAGATTTAAAAAATAGAGTGACAGAGGTATAATAATGGTGAATAAACTGCCCAAAGTTAGAACAACTCAAACAAGAACAGCTGATAAGCCACCACAATGAGGAGCAGTAGCAGCTATTGCGTCAAATCAAACCATAGCATATATTAGCATTCCCTGTTCAGTGGTTTTACAAGTTTGGATATGTTTAATTAATTACTTGATATACATTTATGGAATCATATTTTTTTGTCAAAGATACATTTCTATAATGCATAGATAAAGCCTAGATGTTTTTTAAAATACAAAAACATGTAGAAAAAATAGCACTTAAAATATCTTGAATTTCAAATTCCACCAATGCTAAACCCATAATCCTATACAATTATTTTCCCACATAACCAATGTATCTAATACAATATTGTCAATAATGATTCATGCTATACTACCATCCAATTTTAGTTCCTACTATACCTTCAATATTGTACCCTCTTTGGAGAAATTATTTTAAACATAACTAATGTGTCTAATACAATATTGTCAATAATGATTCATGCGATACTACCATCCAATTTTAGTTCCTACTATACCTTCAATATTGTATCCTCTTTCGAGAAATTATTTTAAATATTGAGAGCCTCCACGATATTAGAATGGGTTTACATAATTAATTTGCATACAATTTTACTCAATAGATAAAACTTTTGAAACCCATTGCAATAAAAATTTGAAATGTCATCAAAAGTGCTCATTTCCCACTTTAAACATTCCTTATTAACCATAACTGAGATACACCGATATACAAAATGATAGAACTAAGAATGATAACCACTACTTCAAATTGTTATAAGAGTTGTATTCAATCTTAAGCTCCACACATAAAGGCATGTCATCAAAAAATAATTTATTTAATCTTCCCATTCTTTAAAAAGATTGTAGGTATATACTAATTTCTTTATATATCATAGTATAGTATAGCCTTTGTGTAATATCTCAAAACTCTTGTAAATTATTTTTAGTTTTCTTTGCGTAGGGTAAATTTCAATAGTAAATATTCACACTATCTCAATTAGTATCATGAGGCATTGATGTTGCTCACACAAGATAAAAAGGCTGTGACATTGTAAGAGGAAAGTAAAACAATTTTACATGGAAATTAAATGCCATGGGTTGAGCTCAACAAAATATTTAACCTTTAAAACTAGCCATACTCTACTTAACATGGGGAATTGTTTAACAACCCAAGAAGTGGGAAAAGAGGAAGATAGAAGGTATGAGGTATGAACTCTTGTGAAAACTTATTTAGGAAAATAAAAAGAAACCAAGCATATTGTTATGAGCACTCGAAGGTATCGAGGTGTTAGGAATGACCAAGAATTTTTCCTTCACAAAATCAGCTAAGGGGTGGAAACTAAGAAAATCATTAGTTGGCCTATACTTGGGACGTTTGTGGACATATCCTAGTTGATTTCCAACTCAGCAATGTTTTCTATAATGGATAAGTTATCTATCTTTTCCTACAAAGTTTGAGATGTAGGCACAACCTTGTAACATCCCCTTCAGGCAATCCGATGATCGGGAAGGGACATTAACCAAATTCAGTCTCTCAAATTTCACCGCCAATGCCATAATACGAATTTCAATGTATAAAATGTGTGTAGAAACCTAAAATAACCATACAAAGCATAATTGAACTCTATCTACACACATCTAGCATGCAAATACAAGCATAAACATGATATCCATTATATAAAACCATTTCAGATTCAAATGCATGCGAATATTTTTCTTTATCCAATGCAAATCCAAGAAACTGACTATGCCAAAGCGATTTTCCACCCAAGCATAGGCACGTTGTCTAGCATATGCACTTGCTGCTGGGAGGCCACCCCCAAGATAGGCTATGAGGCCACCAGGAAGAAGGAAACACCTATAGGATTCTCTCTCTCATTCCACAACCCATTCTGCTCTCTATGCTTATCCAAATTCTCATACAATATGGGTCTCACTCATCCCTCACATCCTTGGCTTCCACAATACCTACCACACAAAACACCCTTCTTGGCTCAGGCATCCCCTTCGCTGATCCACAGTTCTCTTGGGAGATCCATCTTGCCATGTGCATCTAGTGTTGGTTGTGGAGCCTAATCTTCTAGTCTCATAGATGATATTGGCTCAGCCGTGCACCCTGGAGGATTGTACACTCATTTTGCATTTTTTGGGGTTCGGGGGAAACGCCGCCTAAGTCATGGGGGTGCGAGGGTGGAGCCTCCACGAACGGGGGTAGCGCCCCCAAGAAAAAATTTTGGGCTGTTTTCGCCAGCTGTTTACAGGCCCATGGTTTTGGGTATCCCGTGCTATTTTCCCATTGTATTTTCCCTATAAAATAAAGACATTGTAATACGGATAGGGTTGAGGTATTAGGTTTTATGCATTATAAAGATGTCTGAGATCATGAAGAGAGACTCTGAGACAGTGAAGAGGAAGTGCAGCGGTTGTGTTGCAGGTTGTATCCCTTCACTTTGTTGGATGGTATAATAATAAGGATTGGAAACTTTAGTGCGGACATTGCCCATGTTGGGTGAACCACGATACATCTGTGTCTCTCTTGTAATGTGTATGTGTGATTATATTTTCATTTCTGTTTATTGTTATTTCTCTGCGATCTTGTTTTTCTAACAATTGGTATCAGAGCCGAAGGTCTATTTGGTAGATAAACACGTAGGAATCTAGGGTTTCTGGTTCGAGTGGGAGCAATGGCAGAAGAAGGAAAGTTTAAGGTCAAGAAGTTTAACAGCCAAAAATTCCAGTTATGGAAGATGCAAATGGAGGACTATCTATACCAGAAGGATCTGTTCCTACCGTTGGGAGGAAGAGCAAAGCAGCCGGCAGCTATGAAGGATGCAGAATGGGAGGTTCTTGAGAGAAAGGCACTGATAACAATACAATTGTCCCTGGATTCGTTGATGGCTTTCAATATCTAAAAAGAAACGGCAACGAAGGGTTTAATGAGTGCACTGGGTAAGATGTATGAAAAACCCTCCGCCTTCAACAAGGTTTTTATAATGAAGCATTTATTTAATATGAAGATGTCTGAAGGTGGATCTGTTACTGATCATTTAAATGACTTTAATACAGTTACAAATCAACTAAGTTCTGTAAGTGTGAAGTTTGATGATGAGGTTAGGGATCTTCTAATCTTGTGTTCATTGCCAGAAAGCTGGAATAGCTTGGTCATGGCTGTAAGTAACTCTATCTCTGGTTCAAACAGCTTGAAATTTGATGATGTTATTGGTGTTATTCTTAGCGAGGAAATGCGAAGAAAAAGTACAGGTGAGACATCAGGTAATGCGTTAACCATGGAGAGAAGGGGAATACAAAAGGAGAGAGGAAAGAGCCAGGGTAATCATGGCAAGTCTAAAACGGGCATATCCAATTCCAGAATGAGAAAAATAGAGTGCTAGAACTGTGGAAAGAAATGACATCTGAAGAAAGACTACAAATCTCTAAAGAAGAAAGGAGATGCACAGCAGGAAACTACCCAGGAAGCAAATGTAGCAGGTGATGTGTTACAAGATGCTTTGATACTTTCATTAGATAATACTAGTGATTATTGGGTAGTAGATTCAGGGGCTTCATGTCATGCTACACCCCATAGGAAATATTTTCATGATTATGTTCTAGGTGATTTTGGACATGTTTTATTGGGTGATGATGAGCCATGTAAAATTGTTGGAATGGGTAAGGTATAGATAAAATTTAAGAATGGAATTGATTGGATGTTGAAAGATGTTAGGCATATTCCTGCTATGAAAAGAAATCTGATCTCAACAGGGCAGTTGGGAGATAGGGGCTGTCTATCTACATTTGGAGAAAAGTGGTGGAAGATCAGTAAAGGATCAATGGTGATAGAAAAAGGATATAGGGTAGGTATGTTGTATTTATGTCCTCATAATACTGACCATTCTATCTCTTTAGCTTCCACATGAACAAATACAACATTGTGGCATCATAGGCTTGGCCACATGAGTGAGAAGGGGATGAAGATTCTCCACTCAAGGAAGTTGCTGCCAGATTTGAAGCAAGTAAGTTTGGAATTCTGTGAAAACTGTGTTTATGGAAAACATAAGAGAGTCATATTTCTCAGGGTTGGGAAACAGAAGAAGAATGAAAAGTTAGAGCTTGTGCATACAGATGTATGGGGATCGGCTCAGGTACAATCTCTTGGTGGCTCTCATTATTATGTTATATTTATTGATGATGCAACTAGGAAAACTTGGGTTTATTGCATTCTATAGAAATCTGATGTGTTTGCTACTTTTAAGAAGTGGAAAGCTTTGGTTGAGAATGAGACAGGAAAAAGGTTTAAGTGTCTCTGATATGACAATGGAGGTGAGTACTGCAGCAAAGAGTTTGATAATTACTATTCATACCATGGGATTCATAGAGAGAAGACAATCCCAATAACACCACAAGAAAATGGTGCGTCAGAAATGATGAATAGAATGATCATGGAGCGTGCTAGGTGTATGAGATTGCATGCAGGGTTGCCCTTACAGTTTTGGGCAGATGCTGTAAATACTACTGTTTATTTAATAAACAGAGGGCCTTCAAGTGCTTTGGATGGTGGTATTCTAGAGGAGGCATGGACAGGTAAAAAGGTAAACTACTCATTTCTGAGAACATGTGGTTGTGAATCATTTGTCCATACTGATAAAGAAAATAGAACAAAGCTTGGAGCTAAATCCAAGAAATGCGGCTTTATTGGATATGGGGTTGATGATTTTGGTTATCATTTATGGGATTATGGAAATCACAAAATCATTAGAAGTAGAGATGTCATATTCAATGAAAAGTTCATGTATAAAGATCAATTGCAGGGAAAGAAAAAATAAAAGGAAAACACAATGTACACAGTACTTGATGGAATTGAAGAAAATGACGCTCCAAAGGTTCTAGAAAATCAAGAACAGCAGCAAGTACCTGAAACTCCTGCAAGTGTAAGAAGATCTACCAGGTTAAGTAGACTCCCTGAACGATACTCTCCTTTGATGTATTATTTATTGATGACTGATGATGGTGAACCAGAATGTTATGAAGAAGTAATGCAGGTAGAAACTAGGAAGAAGTGGGAGCAAGGAATGAATGAGTAGATGGACTCATTGGTAGGAAACTAGACTTGGGATTCGGTTTAGTTTCCTGCTGGTAAAAGAGCATTGCAGAACAAATGGATTTACAGGTTGAAGGAAGAAGAACGAGGTAAGAAGTGGTATAAGGCCCGACTTGTTGTAAAGGTGTTTGCACAGAAGAAACGTATAGATTTTGATGAAATATTTTCTCCTGTTGTTAAGATGACTTCAATTAGGACTATCTTAAGTCTAGTGGCAATAGAAGATTTGCATCTTGATGAGGTCAAAGGTAAGGAGAACTTGGTATGCAGGTTGAAAAAGAGCTTGTATGGCTTGATGCAAGCTCCAAGGCAGTGGTATTTAAAATTTGACAGGTTTATGACAGAACAAGGTTATAGTAGATGTCAATCTGACCACTGTGTTTATTTCAAGAGGCTAGATAATGGAAGTTATATTATCTTGTTATTGGGTCTAACATGTAGGATATAAATTTACTCAAAAGGAAGTTAGCTAATTCATTTGCGATGAAGGATTTGGGTGCTGCAAAGCAAATCCTTGGTATGAGAATAACAAGAGATAGGAAAAATCGCAAATTGACATTGTCTCATGGTGAGTACATACAAAAGGTGTTGGAGAGGTTCAAAATGCAGAATGCAAAACCAGTTAGTACACCTTTGGCCATATATTTCAGTCTAAGTAAGGAAATGTATTCCAAGACATAGGAAGAGATAGATTACATGTCTAATATTCCCTATCAATCAGTAGTTGGTAGATTGATGTATGCCATGGTGTGTACAAGACCAGATATTGCACATGTAGTGGGAGTTGTGAGCAGACATATGAACAATCCAAGTAAAGAGCATTGGAAGGAAGTACAGTGGATTCTTAGGTGTTTGAAAGGTACTACCACTCAGGAATTATATTTTGGAGGTTCAGACACTGTTCTACAGGGATATGTTGATGCAGATATGACAACTGACAAGGCTAGCAGAAGGAGCACCACAGGGTATGTGTTTACTCGAGATGGAACAATAGTAAGCTGGATTTTGAAACTGCAGAAGGTTGTTGCACTTTCAACAACGGAAGCAGAGTATGTTGATATTACAGAGGCTAGTAAAGAGATTATTTGGTTGCAGAGGTTTATGGAGGAAGTGGGTAAGAAGCAGAAGGATAACAGGTTGTATAGTGACATCCATAGTGCCATTCATCTTGCAAAGAAATCAACATTCCATTCTAGGACTAAACATATACAGCTCAAGTACCATTTCATATGCTCTGTTTTGGAAGATGAACTATTGAAGCTGGAAAAGATACATACTAGCCAGAATCCTGCAGACATGTTCAGAAAGGTAGTGACCAGAGAGAAAATGAGTTTGTCACCTACCCAATTTTTTAGAATAATTATTTTCTACTATTATCCTTTTTGCAAAAATACTTTGTTTTAAATTATAATTACAAGTTTGTCATTATGACCAAGTAAGTCAAAAATGAATGTAATGACTTATTATTATTATTTAATAAATAAAAATGGGAGACAAACACTCAAGAAAGCTGTTACAAGAGTGTCCACTGGCCCCCTAGGAGGAATGGAAGCTGCTGGAAGGATTGGGACAAATGGCAGCATTTGCACTCTACCATTAGCTGTTGGTATGGAACAACCCCCCCAATTTTGTGGCACTTCCCCCTTTAGGTGGAGGGAGGTGAGCAAGTAGCTCACTAATGACAAATTAATTACAAAAGACCTAAGCATCCTATAAAGGGAAATTCGAATTGAGTAGGAAGCTCTTACAATGTTTTCTGCAGAAACATTCCTCATGCTCATCAAATGATGGCTGAGGGATTCGAATAGGGGAGGTTGTGGAGAGTGCAAGTATAAGTCTGCAAATGTTATGAGAAGGACAGACCAGAGGTGTTGGTGCTGATCCCATTGATTACTAAGCCTGTAAGGCTGGATATATATATTTTCTTGCTGTTGCAAGTAGAATTCTTAAGCTGCAGAACCTTTTTCCTCCTAGTGGATCAGTGGATAGGATCGGGGGTCCTAAGGCAGACATCTTGGCTGCTTGGGAGCAGGTTGGGTGGAACAGGTTTCTTAAGTAATTTGTTCCTCCCATCACACTCAGGTTCTATTCTTTTGTGTTTTATTTTTCAATCATATGAATGCTCTCAGAAAATGGCTTAGCATTGTTATTTAATAATCAATAGTAGAAAACATCAGATCCTAATTAATTTAGATTTGTTGAACTGATAAAATGACTCCTCTGCATTTTCCCCCATGCGTGGAGTTGCCTCGTACTCCAGTACAGAGAGGTAGAATTAAATCTGCCCAGTTAAAAGTGAAACCTAGCATGCATCTAAATATCTAAACCAAAGACCACCCATGCACAGACCTATGTTTATCATGCATCTTATATTTTAGCAGCTCTAGATTAGATCCTCGCATGCAATGTTTTTACTGTTGAAATCTGTATGCTGAACTACCTACCAGAAACTAGTCATAGTAATAGGTTCTTTTCTTATTTCTGAAGGTGAACATTGTGTTAACAACTAACGTTACTAATCTTTAATAATTTCTTCAAATAAAATAACACCATGCATTCTGTTTAACCATATTCCCGCTTTACTATTTTCTTATGGTTTTTAGAATCTGATCGACCTTATAGAAAATATTGTCTTCACTATATTATCTTGTATAGAAAGAAAGAAAGATGCTGTGTTAACTTATCCCAATTTCTATTTTAATTGACCCCAGTGCCAGTCTAAGTTATATATCACCAGTTGTTGTAGAAAGTCTTGATTTGAAAATAGAGAAATTCGATAAATTCTGGTTAGTTAGATTAGTGACAGGAACAAAAAGGAGGGTTTCTGATTTTGTGGAAAATTGTGCTTTATCTATGAATCAACTAACAACGCTGGTTAAGCTAAATGTTCTGCCATTAGGGTCATATGACATCCTAATTGGTATGGATTGGTTAGAAACCCATCGGGTCATTCTGAATTGTTATGAAAAAAGCTTCAATTTCCTAGATGATGAAGGAAAGATAGAAGAGGTAAAAGGCATCCCTAGAAAAACATCCGTTCGACACATTTAAGCCATGCAAGTAAAAAGGGCAATCAGAAAAAGGTGTCAGATGTTTGTTGTGAATGCGGTGCATTATGAGATAAGTACTAAGGAGGACAAGCTGAAAATGGAAGACATACCTGTCTTGCAGGATTTCCAAGATATTTTTCCTGAAGAGATCCCAGATTTACCTCCCAAAAGGGACCTGGATTTTACTATTGAATTAATACCTGGTGCTGTACCAACTTCTAAAGCTCCATACTGGATGAATATACTGGAGCTGAATGAGTTAAAATCTCAGCTGAAGGAGCTAATCGATAAAAAATATATAAGGCCCAGCGTGTCCCCTTGGGGAGCACTGGTCATTTTTGTTAAGAAGAAGGATGGTACCCTAGGACTTTGTATAAATTATCGTCAACTGAATAAAATGACGATCAAGAATAAATACCCACTGCCCCGCATTGACGATCTTTTTTACCAGCTACGCGGAGCAACATTTTTCTCGAAGATCGATTTACGATCAGGATATCATCAGGTTCGAGTGAAGGATGAAGACATTTTCAAAACAGCCTTTAGAACTCGTTATGGACACTATGAGTTCTTTGTCATGTCGTTTGTATTAACTAATGCACCTGCTGTATTTATGTGCTTAATGAACAAAATTCTGCACAAGTACTTAGATAAGTTTGCAGTTGTGTTTATCAATGGCATTTTGTTATATTCTAAGAACAAGGAAGATCATGATGAACATCTACGTATCATTCTGCAAGCTCTGAGGGAGCACCAGTTGTATGCAAAATTCAGCAAATGTGATTTTTACAAAGACAAGATTCAGTACTTGGGACACATAATCTCTGAGGAAAAGATTTCAGTTGACCCCGCCAAGATAAAGGCCATTAATGAATGGCCGGTTCCTAAATATGCGATAGATGTGCGATCCTTTATGGGAATCACTGGTTATTATAGAAAATTCATTGAAGGGTTTTCCAGGATCGCAAACCCCATAACGTCGCTGCAGAAAAAGGGAAAGAAGTTTGTCTGGGACCAAAAGTGTGCGGACACTTTTGCAAAGTTAAAAGAATTATTGACTTCAGCGCCTATTTTGAGGATTCAGATCCTAATAAAGATTTTGTAGTATGCACATACGCGTGCAATGATGGACTGGGAGGAGTCCTAACGCAGGGGGGACATGCTGTAGCATACGAATCAAGAAAACTGGAAATCCACGAGAAGAACTATTCCACCTACGACATAGAATTGCTAGCAATGATTCATGCCTTAAAAATGTAGCATCACCACCTTATCAGTAGAAAATTTACCGTGATGATAGATAATATGGGGTTGAAATATTTGTTAGATCAAACAAATTTGAATGCCAGGCAATCCAGATGGCTAACTTTTCTGAGTGAGTATGATTTTGAAATTCAGCACATTAAGGGGAAGGAGAATAAAGTGGCCGACGCATTAAGTCATAATGCAAGGATACATTTTGTTTCAGACATCAGCACATATGCAACAGATTTGGAGGAATAGATTTTTGAAGGAATTAAGGAGGATGAGGAATACAGAAAATTACAGGAAAGGACAACAGAAAACAACTCTAAAAATTCTGTAACAGATTTTAGTTTGAAGGAAAATGGCTTACTGCTGTACAAAATTAGATTGTACATACCAAACATACCAGCAGTAAAGATTCTGATTTTTGATGAGATGCACAAAAGCCACTATTCTTGCCACCCAGGTTAGCAGAAAACGATCATAATGCTAAGGAAGGAGTACTACTAGCCCAGGATGAAGGACGAAGTAGCAGAGTATATAGCTAAGTGTTTTGACTATCAAAGAGTGAAGGTGGAACATCAGCATCCTGCTGGATTGTTGCAGCCTTTGCCGATACCCAGCTAGAAATGGGAAGTGATAAGTATAGATTTCATCACTGGGTTACCAAAGAATAAAAAATAGCACGACTCCATCATGGTGGTAGTAGAAAAACTTAGCAAGGCAGCCCATTTTATCTCTGTCAAAACTACCCATAAAGCCCCTGATATCGCAAATTTTTTTATGAAGTAGGTTTTCCGACTACATGGCATACCCAAGGTAATAGTTTCAGACCGAGATTCGAAGTTCACAGGCAATTTTTGGAGGTCTTTGTTCAAGGGGTTAAACACCACCTTAAATTTCAGCACTGCGTTCCATCCACAAACAGACGGACAGACTGAAAGAGTGAACCAGATATTGGAAGATATGCTCAGAATGTATGTTAAGGATCAACTTGGTAAGTTGGAAGACTACTTTCATTTAGAAGAGTTTGTGTATAATAATCACTACCATGCTTCAGCTAAACTTAGCCCATTTGAGATCCTTTACGGAATAAAGTGTAACACACCGGTGTCATGGAGTGATCCGGTTAGCAGGGTCACCTTAGGGCCTGAATTGTTGCAAGAATTAGAACTAATCATGAAGCAGGTACAAGGGAATCTTAAAGCTGCCCAGGATAGACAAAAAAGCCAAGCAGACCTTAAAAGAACTCATAGAGAGTGCCAGGTTGGTGAACATGTTTTTCTTAAGGTAAGGCCGAAAAAGAGTTCCTTAAAATTGGGAAGCTGTGCCAAACTGGCACCTAGGTATTGTCGTCCTTTTGAAATCTTGTCTAGGGTTGGACCTATGGCATATCAATTATCCCTACCTTCAAACCTCAAAGTCCATAATTTTTTTCACATTTCATTTTTAAAGAAATATGTGCATGATCCTACTCATGTTGTAAATTGGAATAATGTTCAGGTGGAAAAAGGCGGCGATTTTCCGGTGGAACCAGATTGTATTCTCACAAGGAAAGAAACTCTACTCCGGAACCACATGGTTAGCCAAGTGAAAGTGCAATGGAAGCACTATAGCCTAGCAGAGGCTAGCTGGGAGTTGCAGAGTAGTATGCGGGCTGCATACCCAACTCTGTTCCAGGAACACTCAAGGAGTGAATAAAGCAACATCGAGGACGATGTTGAGGCTTAAGGGGGGGTGTATGTCTCCTACCCAATTTTTGAGAATAATTATTTTCTACTATTATCCTTTTTTCAAAAATACTTTGTGTTAATTTATAATTACAAGTTTGTAATTATGACCAAGTAGGTCAAAAATGAATGTAATGAATCATTATTATTATTTAATAAATAAAAATGGGAGACAAACACTCAAGAAAGCTGTTACAAGAGTGTCCACTGGCCCACTAGGAGGAATGGAAGCTGCTAGAAGGATTGGGACAGATGGCAGCATTTGCACTATACCATTAGCTGTTGGTATGGGACAACCCCCCCCTAATTTTGTGGCATTTCCCCCTCCAGGTGGAGGGATCTGAGCAGGTAGTTCACTAATGACCAGTTAATTACAAAAGACCTAGGTAGCCTATAAAGGGCAATTCGAATTGAGCAGGGAGCTCTTACAATGTTTTATGCAGAAACATTACTCATGCTCATCAGGTGATGGCTGAGAGATTCGAATAGGGGAGGCTATGGAGAGTGCAGGTATAAGTCTGCAAATGTTATGACAAGGATAGACCAGAGGTGTTGGTGCTGATCCCATTGATTACTAAGCCTGCAAGGCTGGATATATATATTTTCTTGCTGCTACAAGTAGAAGTCCTAAGTTGCAGAACCTTCTTCCTCATGGTGGATCAGTTGACAGGCTCGGGGGTCCTAAGGCAGACATCTTGGCTGCTTGGGAGCAGGTTGGGTGTAACAGGTTTCTTGAGTGATTTGTTCCTGCCATCACACTCAGGTTCTATTATTTTGTGTTTTCTTTTTCAATCATATGAATGCTCTCAGAAAATGGCTTAGTATTGTTATTTAATAATCAACAGTAGAAAATGTCAGATCCTAATTAATTTCGATTTGCTGAATTGATAAAATGACTCCTCTGCATTTTTCCCCATGCATGGAGCTACATCGTACTCCAATACAGAGAGGTAGCATTAAATCTGCCCAGTTAAAAGTGAAACCTAACATGCATCTAAATATCTAAACCAAAGACCACCCATGCACAGACCTATGTTTATCATGCATCTTATATTTTAGCAGCTGTAGATTAGATCCTTGCATGCAATGCTTTTATTGTTCAAATCTGTATGCTGAACTACCTACCAGAAACTAGTCATAGTAATAAGTTCTTTTCTTAGTTCTGAAGGTGAACATTATGATAACCACTAAGGTTACTGATATTTAATAATTTCTTCAAAGAAAATAACACCATGCATTCTGTTTAACCATATTCCCACTTTCCTATTTTCTTATGGTTTTTAGAATCTGATCGACCTTATAGAAAATATTGTCTTCACTATATTATCTTGTATAGAAAGAAAGAAAGATGCTCTGTTAACTTATACCTTCATCAGAAGTCCAAAATTGGATGAATACAAGAACATATAGAATAGAAAAACTGTTATATTAATAAGGAATCAAATTAATTGACGAATGCACTGTCATTTTCTCTTTTTTCTGGATTATCAATTGCATGTGATAGAATTTACATCACAGAACACCAAGTTATTAAAAGCAAGGACAAACATAGCATTATTGAATTGACAGATTAAATTACAGTATCTCTACACCCAAACTGGGGTTAACATGTTCTCATTACATTATTATTTATAAACATTTGACAGCTACAAAATCAAGGGTTTTTATTACCATAGACAATCTAACTGTAGAATCAAGAGTTAATATTCTTGTTCCTTTAAAACATCATTATAGACAAGCACATTTCATTCACATCGATAGGCTAGGGTTTAGCATTATCATAGTTGTATTCAAACAAAACCAATACCCTTTTATTATTGGATTATAGCCACTATTTAATTAAAAAAACTTAGACATGCCCTTCGTTCCTTGGATCAGAGTTCAAGAATGAGGAGATCAAAACACCATACATAGACATGAAAACCCTGAATATCTTAAACATGATTTTAGATACAGATACAAAAACGAGAAGTTCAAATCTCCAAACATAGCCATTAAACCTTAGATAACTATCGTTTCCATTTAAATTATCAGTGGTTGCACCCTACGGTCGCCACATTCTTTTTCCGAAGGTTCCATTCGGAATCCCATGCCATTTACACACACTACTAATGCTGAAGCAAAATTACAGTCAATGTATCTTTTTTTTTCTCATCAACCCAGAAGTACCAAAACGATATACATAAAACGTAAAATTGTAACACTCTTGCAAACACGAGGGTTCAACCATACCAAACTTGTCGAACCCAAGAATGCCTAGCCATATATTGTAAAACATTTACATCACCTACTCTATCAACAAAACTTAAAACTGTAAGTTTCCCAATTGCTGCAGGTGAGACAAAAGCCACTGCCGCGAAGGCATGCTACCAACATTTGCTCATCTAGTCCAATTCCAGCAGAACCACTAAGGAGGGATACCACCGAAGATGACCGGTGGGATCGCTTTAGTTCTTTTCCCCATCAATTGTTCTGGCACCATATTGCTCACCGAGGGTTACCTGCCAACAACCATACACTAAGTTAAGTATCGGATCATGAGGTAGTAGTGCATGCAACAAAAGATAATTTGAAAACCCTTGTAGCGTTAGGATACCTGAGTCGTGACAGAGATTTGACGAAGCTAGCATCCATCCACTGTGAAGGATAAGCACTTATTTCAAAGGCCACGATGGGGGATACCTCCCAAAAAAATCACAACTTCTTCAAAAACCCCAGACTTGCAAGCTACTGCAACGCCACAACATAAGCACTCATCCCACCTGTAGATTTCTACACAAATCGTTTCCATACTTGGCTTCCACGGATAACAATTACTCACAGGCCAAAGGTTGCTGCCGGTCTCAGGATCGAGCCCAAGGGAGGCGAGAAAAACATTGAAACCCTAAGTGCCTCTCGGCTGGTTGGCCTCACCTCCCAAACCCTACCACCGAACAATGACCAAGAACTTTACAAGAATCCATAAGTTACGCTAGGGTTCAGATCATCCCAATACACAAAAATCAACGGCGGAGTTCCACTTTCATTAAGACACGTTGGAGGGTTGCAGGAGTAGCATTAAATTGCTCATCTACCTCCCAAGCCACGAGGTGGCCATTTCTGTTGACAACAGAGCAGGAGGCCGTTACAACTCAGTTTCCAAACCTCATCACTCGCCGAATCATCCATCAAAATTTACACGTAACAATATCATTAACTCGGTGGCCAGGTAATGTAGTTGCAAAACGCAATCATTTAATACACCCTCGATTCGTATGCAGGCTTTTGCAGGGCCATCATTCCACCTGCCAATCCATATGAATCATCGTTAATAGCATCAACATATAAATATTATCAATGTATAACGATTACCGATAGCATATAACGAAGGTATCATATGATTCCATATCATCAATTTCGAAACACACTCATAGCAGATGAATATCCACCAAGGTTGCGACCAATCATACAACATGGATTGACTTAGCCCATCACATAAAGTCTATTATAAATTTCACCATAGGGATCATTGTAGAGCTCTTAAAGCTTGTTCACACCATAAGTTATATCAACAAACCGTTAGGGTATGGTTGCCACCCAAGAACCCATCGCATTCATTGCATGGTAGGGTATTAATGCTTAAAGCATCACCATTTTAATCTCTCGGGTAATAGAGACCAGAATCACCTTATCGCTCATTCCATAGTATGCTTAGGACCATGTGCCCTTCTCCTAAACCTATCACCATCAAAATTTATAAAATAATTACTTAACAGCCTCAAGTCATTTATGGAATGACCATACGTAAAATCGTCAACACTTAACGGAAACATTCATAACAAACACGCCTTGAGATAGACGTTATCTGCAGTCTTTGAGATATACAGGGTTATCTTACAGAATTGGAAGGAGACCATACCTGTAGTATCGTAATTCATAGGCATTTTTTATAGATAACACAGTTATTAAACCCTTTGAGTTATTATCACTATCTCTTACCTGCGAATCTGCGCACGGAGGACGACTACAATGCTTAGCTGAATAGCTAAGTAAGCCTCGAGGCACCTCATGGGACCCCTTTCATCATCATCCAGAAAAATTAAACTGTCAGCACCTGTTGAGAATAATTATGTTTTCCTAATGCATCCGAATTTTCAATCATTCCAACATTTAAATAAGAACATAATCATTAATTGGATTTCATGACGCCATCAGAAGACAAAAAGAAACAACCATTAAATTGTTTCTACCAAGCGACACATTTATTAATTGCTGCTTATTGAATATTATTACTTCCACTTTTTACAATATTAGCTTTTTATGGCGATTTAAATTTTTTTAAATTTTTATGAAAATATCGAGATGTTACAGAGTTCTTGCTCGGTTTTAGTTGGCCTTCTAGCATGAAGGTGAACAGGAGAAATTTGCCAAGTCCAAGTCCAGCAGCGGTGGAGTTGCTATGATTAGTCTCCAAGTGGGAGATTGTTGGCTGTGGAGCCAGATCTTCCAGTCTCATAGATGATATTGGCTCGGACATGCACCCCGGAGGACTCTACACTCATTTTGAATTTTTTGGGGTTCGGGGGCAGCGCCCTCGAAAAATGGGGTTTGGGGGCAACGCCCCTGAGAAAAAATTTTGGGGTTGTCTTCGCCAACTGTTTACGGGCCCATGGTTTTGGGTATCCCGTGGTGTTTTCCCATTGTATTTTCCCTATAAAATAAAGACATTGTAATACGGCTAGGGTTGAGGTATTAGGTTTTATGCATTGTAAAGATCTCTGACATCATGAAGAGAGACTATGAGACAGTGAAGAGGAAGTGCAGCGGTTGTGCTGCAGGTTGTATCGCTTCACTTTGTTGGACGGTATAATAATAAGGACTCGAAACTTCAGTGTGGACGTAGCCCAAGTTGGGTGAACCACGATATATTTGTGTCTCTCTTGCAATTTGTATGTGTGATTATATTTTCATTTCTATTTATTGTTATTGCTCCGCGATCCTGTTTTTCTAACATCTAGTGTGTGCATAGAATAAGTCCAATATGATATGTGCTAATATAGAACCACCTGTAGCTTCAATTTATGGCTTCTAAAGCACCTATGACTAGTGGAATTCAATGGGTAAGGTTCGTAGCTTGCCCAACCTCTCTACTCACCTACAAACATCAATTTTTCACTTACAAATCTGCAACATGGACTCCAAATTCGAATTTGTGGGTTAAACATAGTCTGGTATGTACAACAATGGAGAGCTCCTCCTAGTGTAGATCTACATGTAAGAAAGAGGGTTGACTCCAGGGGATATGTGAAAATGGTGAAAGGCACCTAACATAGCTTTTGACAGTAGAAGAAATGACTCATGGCATATACAGACTGACTTTTTCCATGAAAAAATGTCACAAAAGTGTAGTCAGCCCCATGCTTCAATAATTGCATGGGGTGAATTTTCCCACCAACCTCACACATGTATTCAATAATTGGAAAATAGTCAAAAAGGAGACAATGAGCTTATTCAGAGCACATGACATAATTTGGGTGAGTTATAAGGTTGACACTTCAGAGCAAGGGTTTAGTCTCCATAGACCCCTTTCCTCATCCCATCTAGTGGAATCATACCCCCTTTGGTGCTCTTTACACAACCATTATTGGAAAATTTTATTATTTATGCACATAATATTTACATATATTCTAAATCAGCATAACAAGACAACCACACAGTCCAAATAAAATATATACATCATACATGCCTAGCCATTCACTAGTTGAGCCTTGGCCTTGAGCTCCGCACTGGGAATCTGCACTAGCATATTTACATCATTTAAATAAGTTTGGTTAGACACGTTCCAAGTAAAAACTAGAGGTATTACAAACCACATCAGTGGCCACAGATCAGAATGTACAACAAAAGTGACTTTAGACACGCAAAAATAAACAGAGATAATCACAAGGACACCAATAATGTATTTTTCTTAATTTTTGAATTCAAATTACACATGATTTCTAACAATTAGGGTGAAATCCCCTATGTTGGACACTCAATCAATTTTTGTTCAGTTATAGTTAGCGATTGTCTCTCTCCTAATATACCTCTATGGCTACACTTTAACACTGGTTAGAAAACCCTCTTCCACTAGGAAACCCTCTAAATTTATAGCATCCTTCTCTACCTTAGATTCCCACTTCATGGCTGGTGCAAGCCTTTGAATGCTTCTCTGTTCCATCTAATTCGCATTCCATTCCTTAATTGTAATATTCTTGGTGTACCATGCTATCTGGTGCCTTCAACAACCACCATTACTATTGTATTCAATGCTAGAGGTATCCCTAAAAAAATATTCATTTTTTTGCACTTCATATCTTTCAATCGGTTTTCACCTCGAACAAATCCCATCAATGTCTTAATTACAAAACTTATCGAATCCACTTCCACTGTTTAATTCTCCTATTTTGTTTTTGCTCAGAGTCAGATTCAACCCTAACTCTTTTTTTCTTCCAATCGATTGACTCTTGACAGTATCTCATTTCCCATTAGCATGATGTTGCATCAATCTATCCAACTGTCTGGTCTTCAATTGACCACCTTCCTATGGCATCGACCATTTCCTTTAGCTTCGTATAACTCTTCAGTTATTTCCTATTTTAATCCTCATCTTCTTTTCTAAATCTATGCATTTCAACGAATTTTCATTGACAACTTCTCTCTCGGTCATATCTCCGACCTTTTTTTCCTCTAGGTCGACCCCAATCCTGACCCCTTCTTCTGCTTCCAATCGGTCTACTTTGAATACTTTAATTAAGCAACTTCGTTGGCTTTATCTGTCGTCAATCCTTGCGACCTTCTGGTATTCGATTGACTAGGATGTTGTTGACCCATTCCCCATTTGATAAATTAATTTAAATATTAAAAGCGTCTAAAGGTATTAGAATGGGTTTAGATAGTTAATTTACATACAATTTTATTTTTGTGAAATTCTTATAAATGTTGTTCATTGAGAATAGCATAAAGTAATAAAAAAGTGCTTGTTTCCCACCTTAAAAATCTCTTATTAACATGTCAGATACACAAATCTACAAAACTACTTCAAATTGTTATACAGGTCGTATTACAATCTTAAACTCCATAGATAATAGAAGCAAGTCATCCAAAAATAATTTCCTTCTATTGAATATTTTCCCATTTATTAAAAAGATTGTAAAAATATACTAATTTATTTATATATCATAGTATACTATAGTATAGTATAAGCTTTGTGTAATATCTCAAAACTCTTGTAAATTATTTTTAGTTTTATGTTCTTATGTTAAAGTTTAATAGTAAATATTGATAATCTCTAAATTAGTGTCATGAGTGTTGATGTATATGTAACTTCGGAATTTATTTCACATATATGTATATTGTATTCCTATAGAGATGGTATTATTCCTCTATAAGGAAGTGTCGTCATTTATATTGTAAGTGTCGTAACTTATACTTGATGGGTTATTAGACCACCTTGTTTGGGGTCGGCCCTGTATAAGTCATGTGGGTCAAAGGGTTATTAGACCACCCTATTGGGGGTCAGCCATGTGGGTCAAAGGGTTATTAGACCACCCTATTGGGGGTCGGCCCACTCAGCATTATGTTATGTGGTTAAGTTCGAGCCGACATGAGTTAGGTAAAAAGGCAAGTCAAGTCAAGTATAAATAGAGTGCGGGAGGCACTCTATTTGTTCACTCACTTCACACACATGCTCTCAAGGAGGAGAGGCGCACTTATGGAGGAGGAGGATTGCTGCTAGGTTATGGCTATCTCTATTGGTTGGTTGTATCATTGCTCTATCTATCTCTGAGGAAGTTATTGGGGTTTTTCACCTTTATGGTTTTCCCCAAGTAAATCTTTGTGTCTCTTGTGTGCTTGCATTATTGTCTCCATGATTGATATGCTGTACATGTTGTTCTCTCAGTTAAGATCCTAGATCAGATTGAAGTAAATTCTGAAAATTTAACATGGTATCAGAGCTAGCCTGAAAGAAGGCATGATATGGCATGTATGACACTTGTTGCACTTACGATGCTAGGGCTTGATATAGCAAACACCAGTCATCGTAGAACTTTCGCTATAAATCCGTTTTGGCGAAGTTTTCGGATCTGAAATTGTTACAGGCCGAAGCTAAGATCTCCAGGTATCTTGTGTCCAAAGGACAACCTCTAATTCGTTGTACTTTGTGATTTATGGTCTGTACAATATAGGGTTTCTGCCTCTTCCAGATCTGAGTCAAAATTAGGTGACCTTGGGAAAAAGGTCATATCTTGGGCTAGGAAGCTCCAAATGAAATTTCGTAAAACGTGACAGGTAGTACACAGTCTGTACTATCTCAGAAAACTTTTTCAGAGGCCGAAGTTGAACCAGTGACACGTGGCACTCCGTACAAGTTCGCTCTCCTGTACTATCCCATAAACAGGTCACGTTATGACACTTGGCATAACTCTCTCTCAGAGAGTCCAATTGAGGTCAGACCTGTCAGGATGGAAAGCTAACAGGCCGAGATATCTCAGAAAACTTTTTTAGAGGCCGAAGTTAAAACAGTGACACGTGGAACGCCGTACAAGTTCGCTCTTCTGTTTTATCCCAAAACAGGTCACGTTGCGACATTTGGCATAAATCTCTCTCAGAGAATCCAATTGAGGTCAGACCTGTCAGGATGGAAAGATAACAGGTCAGGCTATCTCAGAAAACTTTTTCAGACCCTGTGGATCAAAAATTTTGCAGTTACACGAGAAACAATCAGGTACATATTTCTGTCAAAACAGAATTATTTTTTGGTACCTTCATTCATGGCTTCCAGAATTTAGGGCTTTGGAGAAAGTTGGAATTTTTGTAATCGGAGACCACGGTTGGATGATACTCATAAAAATAGAAATTTAGAGACCAATATAAGAATTTTTGGTTGGGCAGAAGGCCGGGCTTGATTAGACCCTAGTTCGGGACTTTGATCAGAAAAGTGGAAAATTAGGGCTTCTGTAAAAATGGGAATTTTTGAAATCTGTGACCACGGCTAGAAGCTCCTCAGAAAAATATAATCTTAGAGCTTTGGATCAAACATTTTGATGGGGCAAAAGAGTGGGCTTCATCAAACCCCAGTTCAGGGTCACGTCCAGTGAATCCAGAAGTTTCAAAGGCAAAATTGAGGAGTGAAACTTTGCAGTTTTCAAATTCTGAATATACCAGTTTGATCAGCTCATCAAGGCGCATATTTCTATCCTTTCGAAAGTTTGAAATTCAAAGTTTGAATTTTTGGGGTTTCTCTGACAAACCCATATCCAGCTCCAGGTCCAGTTCTTGCAAATCAAGTGGATTGGATTAATCCTAGAAGAAGATGGATTGATCATCTGCATGAGTAAAGAAGTTCATGTTTCAGAGGGAGATGAGGCTAAGGCCTTACATAAGAAGATTACAAGCGATCTCGACAGGTATGACTCATCGAGGTATGTTTCGATATTTGTCCATGATTAAGTTTATGGTATGTTTGTCTTCATGTTATTACGGTTAGTACAATTTTGATTTTAGATTTGTTGTATCACCTTAACAAAATTATGAATGCATGATAGAAGATATTCATTGGTTAGGGTGTTGACACTTATGATTGTACTAATGCATTATGGTGTTGTATGAGGTTTATGTTTTCTACTAACATGAAAGGTACACCAAGAAAGACAAATCATGTTCTGGTCCAAGATCATATGATCATGATGACATCAGGATAAAGACTCATCCATTGTCATGGATCTCATAGAAGATCCATTTACGAGGTATGTATAACTTGGTTTTGTAATGGTTAACATATGAGACATGCAGGTTACTAACACAAGTCACTGAATAGAACCAAAAGATATTATGCGGGTATGTTAGACATAAACTAGCTAGCACGCTAATCCAGGTATGTTTTTCCTATATCAAGCTAGAATCCTACCTTGGTTTAGATCTTATACTGTGGTGTTGTTAATAATGATTATTCATGAAATCATCAGTTTGAATAATCATGGTTGTATGCATATTATGTTTCTTACCATAATTGATGATATGACTAACCAGAAGAATCATGAAGGTATAGGTTTGAATAATCACAGGTTTTATGCATATTATATCTCTTATCTTGATTGATGATTCAACTAACCTGAAGAGTCATAGGTTTGAGTAATTACAGGTTTAGACATGTTATGTTTCTTATGATTTGACTAACCTTAAGAATCCTACATAAACCTTGAATGCTAATGCTTATTATTTTCTGTTTGAAATGATCATGACTATACATGCTTGAGATTATTGTGTTTTAATAGTATACTAATGAATGTATGATTTTATATGAGATCACAAGGATAACACATTCATGATACTAATAAGCATGCATAGGGACCAAGGATGAATATGAGATTCAAGAACAGGTAATCCAGGAAGCAAAGATCAAGAGGGAGTACACTCCAGTGGTTTATGCAAGGATGCAAATATTCAGAGGGAGTTGACCATCCCTCTACATCCCACAATAGAAAGGTGTAGAAGAAGCTACTTCAGATTAGGAATCCAGCAGCTCCTGCAAGGAAGCGAAGACTCAAAGGGATTCCACCCAACGAACAAACAAAGATAAGTATTTGAATTGTCATTTCTTAAATAATACTGTTCAATAATGTATATACTGATGTTCCTAGAATTAGGTTGTGTATTATGCATATTAGAATAATTGCATTGATGAACAGTATACTCCTAATATGCATGGGTAAGTGGCCTATGGGACTGTACAACATTCCATTGCTATTTATCTAGAATGAAACCTCTTTGCTGACAGGTTGGGAGTTGTGCACACTCTTAACAATGTTCTGGTAGAGATTGGAAGGCATCTAGAAAGTTACGGAATATGGATAAATGTTGTATTGGCTAAGATAATTGCATGACTGTATGGCATATTTCTTTATGTGTAAGAATTTGTTCTGAAAACTATGAGATGTTTTCTAATCATGCAATTTAACTTGTTGTGTAGGAAAGATCGTATGCCATCTCCTACAAAAGAAGAACTACAACATTTGTTCCAGCAACAAAGATATCTATTGAAGATATTGAAGATATTGAAGTTCCCAGGATCTGGGATGAAGAAATGAAATTCCATGATCCGTCGATCATGAAGAATGATGTTTGGGATGTAATCCCAAGACATGAAGGGAAGTTTGCTATGACTTCCAAATGGAACTATCAGATCAAGCATGTTGCAGATGGCAGCATTGAGAAATATAAAAGTAATGAAATAGAAGATGTACCAGATGGATTTCAAGACAGCATGGTGTAGTCATTTATGTGTACAGAACTTGGTATGGTAGGATAGACAACTTTCTATCCAGTTTGGGCTTTACCAAGAGTAAAGCGGATTCCAACACTTACTACAAGGTTGAGGAAGGAAATCTAGTGATACTACTTTTATATGCAGATAACCTGTTTATTACAGGTGAAAATAGATTGATTGTCGACACGCAGCGGAAGCTTACTACCGAGTTTGAGATGAAGAACTTGGGGATGATGCACTATTTGTTTTTGGCATGGAGGTGTGGCAAAGTGCAGATGGAATCTTCCTTGGACAAGGGAAGTATGCAGTAGAGATCCCGAAGATGTTCGGGATGATAGATTGCAAGGCCATGGCCACATCTATGGCATCAAATCTGAAGCTTCTATGTGATGCTTCATCTGAGCCGGTTGATATCACTATGTATCGTCAGATGATTGGGTCCTTGATGTACCTGACGAACACGAGACCAGACATTTGCTTTGCTGTGAACACATTGAGCCAGTTCCTGACGGATCCGAGGAGTGTTCACCTGGTTGCTATAAAGCATGTTCTGAGGTACCTGAAGGGTACAGTGGATTATGGGCTCAAGTATGAAGCAAATCAAAAGCTTAACCTACAGGGTTATGTTGATTCAGATTGGGCTGGCAGTGCTGCAAATAGGAAGAGCACATCTGGGTGTTGCTTCAGTATGGGATCAGGTGTGATCTCTTGGTTTAGCAGGAAGCAGTCCTGCATAGCACCGAGTACAGCTGAGGCAGAGTATGTTGCAGCCTGTTCAGCTAGTTGTGAGGGAGTATGGCTACGGAAGCTACTGTCTGAGTTATTTGATCTCCCGTTGGAGGCTACTGGTATCTTCTGTGATAACCAGAGTTGTGTGAAGCTTTCCGAGAACCCAATGTTTCATGACAGGTCGAAACACATAGAGATCAAATATCACTATTGTAATAACTCCATAAATATATTTTTTTTTTTTTTTTTTTTGTATTATCTTTCTTCTTCTTCCTCTTACTGAGATTACACATCACTTGGATCTATGTAAACACATAAGGAAATAACTAATACATTCGTATGTCTAAACTAATTAACTTCTGCTACAAGTAATTCTTCCTACTGGACAGAAAGTAATATTGGTTCCATGCCGCTTACTTAGCTATGGCTAACACGTTCCAATATTGATTTACAGGTATGCCTAATGTCATCGGAATTCTACATTGATGTAGAGATGTGGTCTAAATGAAATCGACTCTATGAGCATGTTTTCTCAGGGCAAACTGTGGACCTTCAGATCTTGGATTACTTCACACTACAAATACAGGTTATGAGATAAAAATATTCCACTAATGTTTGTACATACTCCCTAAGGTTGTAGTAATCACACAAGGGTACTTTTGGCACATTATGATAAAGGACCACCAGGCCTGTAATGCATGTTTAGCACACCATCCAATAATATGACAAGTCTATACCATTTTGCAGATATGAAATCCTTGGTGGCCACGAAGAATATTAAGTCCTAGCAACAACTTTAAGCGCTCTAAGGAGATTTGTTACCTTTAATATAAAACCCAAGGTGTAATAGTTAGGCTAAGTCTAAATGTTACAATCACCCTTCTAATCTCATGAATATGGTCGAAGATATTTATTTAACATATACCTAAACTTCGCGTTGGATTTGATATTTATCTGTGGCACTGGCAACATTTAATGTTTAGATGATAGTACAGTACTCGGCAGGGGTTCTCATAAGCTGCCAGCTACTCGGCATAGTACCGAGCCATGTGACTCACATTAAAACGTTTTAAAGGGAGGACAATGTTCTTTAATAGTCTCGGTTTCAGTTCCATTCAGCTTGATACGAAGGCTAAGCTTGCAACCCTCAAGGCTTCCTTCGACATAGTCAGAATGCTTATCCCGGTGAAGCATATCCCAAAATACGATCTCTAGAAGTTTGTTGTAAGAGGTAGAGTTTTTGTTTCGGGTGGCTATACACCAGACTGGCTGGTTAATTTTGTTAAAGGAGACCCTCGTGACAGAAAGTATGGTGACTTTCGTGGAACACAAAGAAGGGCTGTGACTGGTGAACCAGTTTCAAAGGTAAATGGCATGGCACGGTTTTGTTTACTTCTTGTAGAAATTCAAATAACGGATATTTTATTCCAGTTCTAATTCCTTTAATATGTCAGTGGCAGGTTTTCAAGCCATTCGATGCTGGCGTTGGGGCTATTTCCTTGGTAAGCAGGCATCGTCCATACCAAAACCAGTATTGTCTGGGAGAGTTTCTTCTCGTCAAGCCTATGTTGAGGTTAATAGCAGTTGTTTTATCGGCATGTAAAATTTTGAAGATCTGTTGGTTCATCTGGATGTTGAAAATGTCCACGCCAGGTTTTTTATATAGAATCGCTGCAAACTCTTTAATTTTTGAGAAAGGGGTTCTCCCTCGAGTCTAGTCTAGTTTTGTTTTCTAAGACCAAGGTCTGTAATAATCATGGGTATAATCATATTCTCGTTTTACTGGACAATTCGCTAAATTCCAGCTAAATGTAATGTAACGCCCTGCACCAAGTATTTTCATCTATCAGCCGATTAAGTGATTTCTATTACTGTATTTTTTAAGCTTATCAGGAAAAATTAACAATCTAGCTTACAAGAGCTTGCTATACTTCACTTTCTTGGCAATTACAATTCGTTTTTGCATAGAGAATATGCTTCATGTGCTTCATAAATATGAGTATCAGGGTTATGAACATGATAGTTTTTTTTTGAGGATATAACTATACCTGTAACATAACCACGTAAGCTATGTTAACCTAATCCGTTGATTTAGACAATGGGTCATTTCTCTTTCATATGTCTGCCGACCATGATTTACAGTGAGAGAAAATAAACCCAAATTTTTACTGGTGACCTGGGTTCTGAAGAGAACCTAACCAAAGGATCTTTGTGTCTTCCTGCCTACGCCTCTCTTAGTTTTTATGCTTTCCGCTTGGAAGTTCCTTGAACGGATCACTGTCTTCTGATCTCGGCTAATCCTCTTGAAAAGACAGCTAATAGAATTATCACTACTCTAGGTATGGCCGTTGAACTTAGGCGTTATTTTTATTTTGTTTTTTTTTTTCTTTGTTTTGTTTCTACTATAAATCTGAATACCATGCATCGATGTATGAGAATTTTAAAGCTTTCAAAACGCAGTTGGTATATGGTTACATCAGTGCGATTGTTTATTTTTCTAAATGAAGCCCTAATAATTATACCGTCAATGGTCATTCTTTACATTCCATTTCGAATAAACCTTTTGAATCACCGCCGATTCCAGGCCCTATTCCTTAGGGTTTCTCAAGGTAGAAGAAATCGTATTTTATTCCTACCTATATTTAAATAAAATAGTTAGTCAGAACTACATAAAAGTCTATGGCTAGGTAAGATCTGATAAAAACTGGTGGTCATATGTGTATCTAAAAACACAGTCGATACGCTTTTCCTTTTGGTTGAGTGCCGGGTAGGTAGGGTTTCGACCCATACCAGCATCTAACCCAAAAAATCACAACTAAACTTCCATTAGGTCGCAATAAACCGGAATACAAGATTCAGTAAAGAATTAAAACAATGTAAAGGAAAATCCTGCGCTTCTTACGGAGCTTTATAGATCTAAATTATAACACGCAGGTTGAACATAAGAATATACAATGAACAGATAATTTCTTTTCTGGGCTTCTAGATCGAATTGTAATTATGGACAGAAATTTTATAATAACAATAACTTATACTAAAATTCTGCACTTCCTTATTGAGGACTGGTATCTAAAATATAAACCCTGTTAAAACACTCCTCCTGCAATTACATTATTCATTCTACTTGATTGCTGATTTTCCATTATTATAATAATATTTATACTACAGATCCAGCATCATTTTAATAACAGACAATTTCTCGAATACTATAAATACTATAATTTCATCAAAAGGAGACAGATGAATAATAAAATTTTCTTCAAGTCTGGGATAACAAAACCTGGAATTTGGAAGGTCAAATGCAGTAGGAACAGCCACGTTCCTCCCAACCGTAGATTAGGTACAAACACCAAGTCTGTCCGCAATCACCCCCGAGCTAGACACATGCATGGAGATAGGTGGACAGCTAGCCTCAAACTCAGTCTTACTTCCTGAATCCCTTGCCTAACACAGAGTGCTCACACAGCAAGTGAAATTCCTACCGGCATACTCAGCAGCGTCCTGCCTCCTCACATATGCCATCCTTTTATAATTTTTTGCCTAGGTCTTTCCATTGGCAGCCAATTCCTCATGGAATTTTCGCAGCTAACAAAATCCCTGATTTTCAGGGTGTGTCTAGTGTCTTTAATACACTCCTGACACTTGTTCTGATGTCCCAGAGGCTAACTCTAACTTGTCCCCCACTTCTCCATGCATGATCTCCTCTTTTAACTTGGCTGTTCCTGCTCATTCTTTTATTAATAATAATAAAATTGTTTGTTTACAACAGTCCTCCTAGGACTTTTAAGTCAGCCGGTTTTCTCTTCTGGCTTCCTTATTGCATAAAAATAAAGATAATTTAAAATAAATCTAACATAATGTTTTTTTTATTTATTTATTTATTTCATCATTGGGGAGGGATGTCACATCCTTGCCCCCTTATTGTGAACACTGTCCTCAGTGTTCTAGTCTTCCTCCATGGGTTCTGGGAATAGGTTCGGGTACTTTTCCAGTATATCGCTTTCCAATTCCCAGGTTGCCTCCTCAGGACTAAAGTGCTTCCATTGCACCTTTACCTGAGCGATGGCTCGGTTCCGAAGTACTGTTTCTTTCTTGTCCAGAATGCGTAAAGGTTCCACTTGAAATTCTCCTTCTGGAGCCTCCTGTATCAAGTTCCAATCAATAATATGAGTGGGGTCATAAATATATTTCTTCAGTAATGAAATGTGAAAAATATTATGAATCTTTAAATGTGCTGGTAATGCCAGTTTATAAGCTACGGTTCCAATTCTTTCCAGTATTGGGAAAGGCCCGCAGAATCGTGGTGCCAGTTTAGTACAACTCCCTAGCCGGAGTGAACTTTTCTTTGGTTTAACCTGCAAGTATACATGGTCCCCGACTGAAAATTCCTTATCCCGTCTTTTTAGATCAGCATAGCTCTTTTGGCGGTCCTGGGCCACCTTTAAATTCTTCTGTACCTTTTGGACTGTTTGTTCCATGACTTTCAGCAATTCTGGTCCTATCAATAACCGATCGACCGGACTATCCCAGCTAATTGGGGTAGTGCATTTCCTTCCATAAAGGATTTCGAATGGACTCATTCTTGATGACGCCTGATACCCGTTGTTGTAGGCGAACTCTACCAGATGTAAATAGTCTTCCCATTTGGTAGGTCTCTCCATAACGTACATTCTCAGCATATCTTCAATGATTTGATTCGTACATTCAGTCTGTCCATCCGTTTCAGGATGATAACTCGTGCTGAAATTAATTCTTGTTTCCAAACCTGCAAATAAAGTTTTCCAGAATTTGGAGGTAAATTTTACATCCCTATCTGAAATTACCATCTTTGGTACTCCATGTAATCTGAATATTTCTTTTAGAAAAATTCCTGCAATATCTGCTGCCTTGTAAGTGGTTTTTACCGGAATGAAATGTGCAGATTTGCTAAATTTGTCAACCACCACCATTATAGAGTCATGTTGCCGCTGGGTTCTTGGCAAGCCTGTGATAAAATCTAGTGAAATTACTTCCCATTTCCATTCAGGAATTGGTAATGGTTGTAATAAACCAGCAGGATGTCTATGGTCAGCCTTCACCTGTTGACATTCCAAGCATTTAGATAAATAATCAGCAAGATCAGTTTTTAATTTAGGCCAAAAGAACTGTTTTCTAAGGGCTGTCATCATTTTTTGATAACCGAGATGACCTGCAAAAGGGGGTTTGTGCATCTCATTTAAAATAAACAATTTAAATTCTGCAACATTAGGCATGTACAGCCTATCCTTGAACCAAATCAGACCTTTCTGATCCACTTTGAAATCTGTCCCATTCATGTTTTTCTCATTTTGTTGTAATTTACCTTGCAGATTTATGTAATCTGCATCCTGTTTGCTTGCCACTAATACTTTCTCCATGAGATTACTTTCTGGTTGACTCATTATTATCTCGTACACCTCGTGGGTCCTTCGACTAAGTGCATCTGCCACCGTATTTTCCTTACCCTTTATGTGTTTTACTTCAAAGTCGAATTCACTTAAGAAAGCCATGCACCTTGCCTGTCTGGCATTGAGTCCTGGTTGGTTAAATAGGTTCTTGACACAAGTGTTATCGGTTAATAACAAGAATTTCTTTCCCAGCAGGTAGTGACGCCACATTTTCAGTGCGTGTACTACTGCTGTTAATTCCAAGTCATGAACCACGTAGTTGCGTTCATGCTCCTTTAACTTTCGTGATTCGTAACATACTACATGTCCGTCTTGGGACAGTACTCCTCCAACTCCCTCTTTACTAGCATCTGTACAGACCGTGTATTCTTTACATGGGTCTGCTACCTTTAGAATAGGCGCCTTGGTCAGCAATTCTTTGAGTCGTTCAAAACTTTCTTGACACTTGCAGGACCACACAAACTTTATCCCTTTTTTCTGTAGTGAGGTAATGGGGTAGGCGATCTTCGAGAATCCCTCAATGAACCTCCAATAGTAGCCTGTGAGTCCCATGAAAGATCTAATGTCAGCTACATCTCTCGGTACTGGCCAATCCGCTATGGCTTTAACTTTCTGTGGGTCGACTAAAATTCCTTCAGCAGAAATAATATGGCCTAAGTACTGGATTTCCTTTTTAAAAAACTCACATTTCTCCAACTTTGCATACAACTGGTGGTCCCTCAAGGTTTGTAATACAATTCTTATATGCTGTTCATGTTCTTCCTCCGTCTTAGAGTATATTAGGATATCATCAATAAAAATCAGCACAAACTGATCTAGATATTTGTTGAAAATACCATTCATTAAACACATGAATGTGGCAGGGGCGTTGGTTAACCCAAAAGGAATTACTACAAATTCATAGTGTCCGTATCGGGTACGGAAGGCGGTTTTACTTATGTCTTCATTTTTAATACGAATCTGATGGTACCCAGATCGAAGATCCAGTTTGGAAAAGATCCTAGCTCCCCCTACTTGGTCGAACAAATCATTAATTCGTGGTAAAGGGTATTTATTCTTAACAGTTACCTTATTCAGTTGTCTATAATCAATGCATAGCCTTAGAGTCCCATCCTTTTTCTTGACAAACAGAACCGGTGCACCCCAAGGCGAAACACTAGGTCTTATATACCCTTTGTCTAATAACTCTTGAATCTGAATTTTTAATTCCGTCAATTCTGGGATACTCATTCTATAAGGTACTTTTGACACTGGTGCAGATCCTGGTAATAGTTCAATAGAGAAATCTATTTCTCGCTGAGGAGGTAACCCCGGTATTTCCTCTGGAAATACGTCTAAGAATTCACCTAAGACAGGATGCTCTGCTATAGAAGTCTGATTTTCGTTGAGAAGTAAATCAGATACTCTTACAGCGTAAATCTTGCATCCTTTTCTCATGCATTTCTTTAGCTGCATAGCAGAAATCTGCCTAACAGAGACAGGTTTCTGTTTTCCAATCACTGTTCTCAGAATTTGGTCTTCCGCAACGTAAGTAAAGTTTTTGCTAAAATAGTTCAGTACTACTTTATTTTTTTCAAGCCAGTCCATACCTATTATCATGTCGTAAGATCCTAAAGGCAACACATTTAGATTAATCTTTGTTTTGTGGTCCTGTATTTGAAGTTCACACTCAGATATGTATTCAGTAACCTTCCTTTTTACTCCTGTAGCTAGCTGAACTAACCAAGGTTTTGGATGCTTTACCTTAGTGAGTTGGCAGTGCTCCATCATCTTGGGAGTGATGTAGCTTAAGGTTGCCCCCGGGTCAATTAAAATGGAGCAAATATGGTCAGAAATTTTACCTTCAATTTCCATGATGGCAGATTGATGATCTGCCTGTCGGTCCTCTAAGGATGCAATGATTCGGTGATAACTTTTCCCGATGTCTCCCACCGTGGATGCTTCTTGCATGTTATGCAGTACTCTGTTCGTTCCATTGTATCGGGGACAATTCCTGCGTAAATGAGCTTCACCACATTCCCAGCATTTCAGGGGTTCCTTAGGAGTACCGATACTTCCTTTTATTCCCGTGTTAGGGGCTTTGAAAGTTTTCTGCTGTAACTGTTCATTTCTGGGAAATGAATTTCCCTGGAAGTTTTTGGGCATGTTCCTGAAGGGCGGGGGTTTGTAACCTTTCTTTCGCTGGTTAAACTTTTCCTGTTTCCTGTCCTTCCATGCTTGAGTGGGGTCATTTCTTTGTTTGTATTGCTCATAACACAATCTGGCCTTTCTCAGTGCTTCTTCTAAAGTTCTGGGATTGTCGAACTCGATTCGATCTTTATAGGACTGTGGCAGGCAGCTTAAGAACCGCTGAACCTTCAGTTTTTCTTCCTTGATATATGGAACGAACCGTAGTAAGTCCAGGAATTTATTGATGCGATCTTCCATCGTCATTTGGCCCAGCTTTAATTCGTAAAATTCCTTGGTTTTTCTTTCATAGTAACTTTCTGATAAGTATTGTTTCTTGAAATATTTCTTAAATTCCGACCATTCGAGGTTCTTTTCTTTCAGTCCCTGGGAAATCTTCAGGTCTTGCCACCATATGCTGGCTTTCCCCTTTAGGTTGTACACAGCCATTCTGACTTTCATATTACTGGAATAGTTATAGATCTGAAAGTATTTCTTTATGTCTAGCAGCCAGGCTTCTGCTTCTTCGCCAGTCTTTGATTCTCCATCGAAGCTTGTAGGCTTTATTTTTTTGAATTCACCCTCCAGATGGTCAACCTTCCTTTTTCCCATAGTCTTATCTTGATGTTCAGATTTCTGGGTCTCATTGGAGGAATCTCCCTTCTTCTCAGCGTTCTCGTCAGTCCCCTCTTTCCTCTTAGTATCTTCTTTCTGTTTTTCGCCATTGTTCCTTTCATGAAGGCTCTGCAGCAAAATCTCATTAATTTCCTGCTGTTTCTCCTGGGCCTTCTTTAGTTGTTCATTGTCTGCTTTGAAACTCTGTATTTCCATGATCAGGCTTCGCATGGTTTCTAGTACCTGACTTGCTTCCGAATGTTCTGCTGTTCTTGCCTGTTCATTTTCTTCAGCTTCTTCTCTGTATTCTTCGTGCGAAGTCATCTGAAATTTCAAAACTGGAACATACGCATGCAACATTCAAATATATATATTAAGTTTATATTTCCTGCGCAACAAAAACTAAGTGTTTCCAAGGCAACAGTGTTGAAACTTGGCTCTGATACCATATGTAATAACTCCATAAATTTTTTTATTTTTTTGTTTTTGTTTTTGTTTGTATTATCTTTCTTCTTCTTCCTCTTACTGAGATTACACATCACTTGGATCTATGTAAACACATAAGGAAATAACTAATACATTCGTATGTCTAAACTAATTAACTTCTGCTACAAGTAATTCTTCCTACTGGACAGAAAGTAATATTGGTTCCATGCCGCTTACTTAGCTATGGCTAACACGTTCCAATATTGATTTACAGGTACGCCTAATGTCATCGGAATTCTACATTGATGTAGAGATGTGGTCTAGATGAAATCGACTCTATGAGCATGTTTTCTCATGGCAAACTGTGGACCTTCAGATCTTGGATTACTTCACACTACAAATACAGGTTATGAGATAAAAATATTCCACTAATGTTTGTACATACTCCCTAAGGTTGTAGTAATCACACAAGGGTACTTTTGGCACATTATGATAAAGGACCACCACGCCTGTAATGCATGTTTAGCACACCATCCAATAATATGACAAGTCTATACCATTTTGCAGATATGAAATCCTTGGTGGCCACGAAGAATATTAAGTCCTAGCAACAACTTTAAGCGCTCTAAGGAGATTTGTTACCTTTAATATAAAACCCAAGGTGTAATAGTTAGGCTAAGTCTAAATGTTACAATCACCCTTCTAATCTCATGAATATGGTCGAAGATATTTATTTAACATATACCTAAACTTCGCGTTGGATTTGATATTTATCTGTGGCACTGGCAACATTTAATGTTCAGATGATAGTACAGTACTCGGCAGGGGTTCTCATAAGCTGCCTGCTACTCGACATAGTACCGAGCCATGTGACTCACATTAAAACGTTTTAAAGGGAGGACAATGTTCTTTAATAGTCTCGGTTTCAGTTCCATTCAGCTTGATACGAAGGCTAAGCTTGCAACCCTCAAGGCTTCCTTCGACATAGTCAGAATGCTTATCCCGGTGAAGCATATCCCAAAATACGATCTCTAGAAGTTTGTTGTAAGAGGTAGAGTTTTTGTTTCGGGTGGCTATACACCAGACTGGCTGGTTAATTTTGTTAAAGGAGACCCTCGTGACAGAAAGTATGGTGACTTTCGTGGAACACAAAGAAGGGCTGTGACTGGTGAACCAGTCTCAAAGGTAAATGGCATGGCACGGTTTTGTTTACTTCTTGTAGAAATTCAAATAACGGATATTTTATTCCAGTTCTAATTCCTTTAATATGTCAGTGGCAGGTTTTCAAGCCATTCCATGCTGGCGTTGGGGCTATTTCCTTGGTAAGCAGGCATCGTCCATACCAAAACCAGTATTGTCTGGGAGAGTTTCTTCTCGTCAAGCCTATGTTGAGGTTAATAGCAGTTGTTTTATCGGCATGTAAAATTTTGAAGATCTGTTGGTTCATCTGGATGTTGAAAATGTCCACGCCAGGTTTTTTATATAGAATCGCTGCAAACTCTTTAATTTTTGAGAAAGGGGTTCTCCCTCGAGTCTAGTCTAGTTTTGTTTTCTAAGACCAAGGTCTGTAATAATCATGGGTATAATCATATTCTCGTTTTACTGGACAATTCGCTAAATTCCAGCTAAATGTAATGTAACGCCCTGCACCAAGTATTTTCATCTATCAGCCGATTAAGTGATTTCTATTACTGTATTTTTTAAGCTTATCAGGAAAAATTAACAATCTAGCTTACAAGAGCTTGCTATACTTCACTTTCTTGGCAATTACAATTCGTTTTTGCATAGAGAATATGCTTCATGTGCTTCATAAATATGAGTATCAGGGTTATGAACATGATAGTTTTTTTTTGAGGATATAACTATACCTGTAACATAACCACGTAAGCTATGTTAAACTAATCCGTTGATTTAGACAATGGGTCATTTCTCTTTCATATGTCTGCCGACCATGATTTACAGTGAGAGAAAATAAACCCAAATTTTTACTGGTGACCTGGGTTCTGAAGAGAACCTAACCGAAGGATCTTTGTGTCTTCCTGCCTACGCCTCTCTTAGTTTTTATGCTTTCCGCTTGGAAGTTCCTTGAACGGATCACTCTCTTCTGATCTTGGCTAATCCTCTTGAAAAGACAGCTAATAGAATTATCACTACTCTGGGTATGGCCGTTGAACTTAGGCGTTATTTTTATTTTGTTTTTTTTTTTCTTTGTTTTGTTTCTACTATAAATCTGAATACCATGCATCGATGTATGAGAATTTTAAAGCTTTCAAAACGCAGTTGGTATATGGTTACATCAGTGCGATTGTTTATTTTTCTAAATGAAGCCCTAATAATTATACCGTCAATGGTCATTCTTTACATTCCATTTCGAATAAACCTTTTGAATCACCGCCGATTCCAGGCCCTATTCCTTAGGGTTTCTCAAGGTAGAAGAAATCGTATTTTATTCCTACCTATATTTAAATAAAATAGTTAGTCAGAACTACATAAAAGTCTACGGCTAGGTAAGATCTGATAAAAACTGGTGGTCATATGTGTATCTAAAAACACAGTTGATACGCTTTTCCTTTTGGTTGAGTGCCGGGTAGGTAGGGTTTCGACCCATACCAGCATCTAACCCAAAAAATCACAACTAAACTTCCATTAGGTCGCAATAAACCGGAATACAAGATTCAGTAAAGAATTAAAACAATGTAAAGGAAAATCCTGCGCTTCTTACGGAGCTTTATAGATCTAAATTATAACACGCAGGTTGAACATAAGAATATACAATGAACAGATAATTTCTTTTCTGGGCTTCTAGATCGAATTGTAATTATGGACAAAATTTTTATAATAACAATAACTTATACTAAAATTCTGCACTTCCTTATTGAGGACTTGTATCTAAAATATAAACCCTGTTAAAACACTCCTCCTGCAATTACATTATTCATTCTACTTGATTGTTGATTTTCCATTATTATAATAATATTTATACTACAGATCCAGCATCATTTTAATAACAGACAATTTCTCGAATACTATAAATACTATAATTTCATCAAAAGGAGACAGATGAATAATAAAATTTTCTTCAAGTCTGGGATAACAAAACCTGGAATTTGGAAGGTCAAATGCAGTAGGAACAGCCACGTTCCTCCCAACCGTAGATTAGGTACAAACACCAAGTCTGTCCGCAATCACCCCCGAGCCAGACACATGCATGGAGATAGGTGGACAGCTAGCCTCAAACTCAGTCTTACTTCCTGAATCCCTTGCCTAACACAGAGTGCTCACACAGCAAGTGAAATTCCTACCGGCATACTCAGCAGCGTCCTGCCTCCTCACATATGCCATCCTTTTATAATTTTTTGCCTAGGTCTTTCCATTGGCAGCCAATTCCTCATGGAATTTTCGCAGCTAACCAAATCCCTGATTTTCAGGGTGTGTCTAGTGTCTTTAATACACTCCTGACACTTGTTCTGATGTCCCAGAGGCTAACTCTAACTTGTCCCCCACTTCTCCATGCATGATCTCCTCTTTTAACTTGGCTGTTCCTGCTCATTCTTTTATTAATAATAATAAAATTGTTTGTTTACAACAGTCCTCCTAGGACTTTTAAGTCAGCCGATTTTCTCTTCTGGCTTCCTTATTGCATAAAAATAAAGATAATTTAAAATAAATCGAACATAATGTTTTATTTATTTATTTATTTATTTCATCATCAGGGATATGGTGCAGAGAGGAGCTGTGAAGCTCCTGTATGTTGCGACGGACGAGCAGATTGCAGATGTGTTGACGAAGCCACTAGCCAGAGGGAAGTTTGAGTACTTCAGAGAGAGGCTTGGCGTTCTTTAGATCGAGGACACTTCGAGGAAGAAGTGATGGACACATTTGCTGAAGCCATTCCAAGCATGTTGGAAGGAGGATCCTTCACATAGCTGTGGATGTAAGTGCTAGATGATGAGCATCAGGATGATGTTCTGGTTTCTGCTTGATATGATCAGTTGGATCATTTTTATGTATGTATGTAGGCATCATGTTGGATGCTGGATATGATCAGTTGGATCATGTGTATGTATATACATCATGTTGGATGCTGGATATGATCAGTTGGATCATGTGTATGTATATGCATCATGTTGGATGCTGGATATGATCAGTTGGATCATGTGTATGTATACGCATCATGTTGGATGCTGGATATGATCAGTTGGATCATGTGTATGTATATGCATCATGTTGGATTCTTGGACCATGTCTCTGTATATGTATCAGGTGGATACATTGTATGATCAGGTGGATCATGTGTGGTGATATGTATCATGTATTTGTATTTGTATCAGGTGGATACATTGTATGATCAGGTGGATCATGTATGATGATACGTATCAGGTAGATACGTGGTGTGCATCAGATGGATGCATCGTATGATCAGGATGATCATGGATGACGAGCTTCAGGATGTTGCTCCAGATGACATGCAGCAGGATGTTGCAGTGATGATCAAGATGATCATAGATGACAAGCTTCAGGATGTTGCTCCAGATGACATGCAGCAGGATGTTGCAGTGATGATCAGGATGATCATAGATGACGAGCTTCAGGATGTTGCTCCAGATGACATGCAGCAGGACGTTGCAGTGATGATGATCAGGATGATCATGGATACATCAGGATGATGTATGGTGAGTATCAGGGTGATACTCTGTGGTCGTGGATCAGGTTGTGCAGATGAGCATGTCTGGGAGATCCTATAGGTCGGAGTTGTGTACCCGTAACAGCCCGGGATGCTCTTTCAAGACATTGCTCTGGGAGGACATGTAATTTGTGCCCTGGGAGATCTCAGGTCGGAGTTGTGTACCCGTAACATCCTGAGATGCTCTTGCGAGGTTTTGTCCTATGGCATGTAATTTGGGCCCTGGGAGATTTCAGGTTGGAGTTGTGTACCCATAACATCCTGAGATGCTCTTGCGAGGTTTTGCCATGACCACATGTAATTTGTGCCCTGGGAGATTTCAGGTCGGAGTTGTGTACCCGTAACATCCTGAGATGCTCTTGCTAGGTTTTGTGGTGGACCACATGTAATTTGTGCCCTAGGAGATTTCAGGTCGGAGTTGTGTACCCGTAACATCCTGAAATGCTCTTTCGAGGTTTTGTGGTGGGGTCACATGTAATAGTGCCCTGGGAGATCCTACAGGTCAGAGTTGTGTACCCGTAACATCCTGGGATGCTCTTTTGAGGTTTTGTGACGCACGTAAAAGTCCTGAGGATTCCACAGTATGGCCAGTGATGATGAAGACCTGCAGGTGGTGGGCCTACATCCAGTATGAAAAAGGACTGGCTCTGTAGAACTTCCTATGATGAGTAGATTCAGAGATTGATTGAGATAGCAGCAGCAGTGACGATGATGATGACTCGATGACGATTATCCAGTGACGATGATCCAGAGAAGATGACTTGTGCTAGAAGAACTGTGCTGAGAAATACCTTCCTAGTTAAGAGGGAGTGTTGATGTATATGTAACTTCGGAATGTATTTCACATATATGTATATTGTATTCCTATAGAGATGGTATTATTCCTCTATAAGGAAGTGTCGTCATTTATATTGTAAGTGTCGTAACTTATACTTGATGGGTTATTAGACCACCTTGTTTGGGGTCGGCCCTGTATAAGTCATGTGGGTCAAAGGGTTATTAGACCACCCTATTGGGGGTCGGCCCACTCAGCATTATGTTATGTGGTTAAGTTCGAGCCGACATGAGTTAGGTAAAAAGGCAAGTCAAGTCAAGTATAAATAGAGTGCGGGAGGCACTCTATTTGTTCACTCACTTCACACACATGCTCTCAAGGAGGAGAGGCGCACTTATGGAGGAGGAGGATTGCTGCTAGGTTATGGCTATCTCTATTGGTTGGTTGTATCATTGCTCTATCTATCTCTGAGGAAGTTATTGGGGTTTTTCACTTTTATGGTTTTCCCCAAGTAAATCTTTGTGTCTCTTGTGTGCTTGCATTATTGTCTCCATGATTGATATGCTGTACATGTTGTTCTCTCAGTTAAGATCCTAGATCAGATTGAAGTAAATTCTGAAAATTTAACAATGAGACATTAATGCTCCTCACACAACATAAAAGGGTTGTGACATTGTAAGAGGAAGGTCAAACAATTTTATCGTGTTGGAATTTAAATGCCATGTCTTGATCTCAACAAAAGATTGAACCTTTAAAATTAGCCATATTACTCCACTTAATAAGGGGGGTTGGCTAATGACTGAAGAAAACAAAAATGAGGAAGATAGAAGGTGTGAGGTATGAATTCCGGTGAAAATTTAACTAGCAAAAGAAAAACAAAGCAATCATATTGTTATGAGCACCCAAAGGCACTGAGGTGTTAGGTACAACTGATAATTTTTCCTTGACGGAATGAGATTGACGGTGGAAACTAAGAGAATCATTAGTTGGCCTATAGTAAGGAGGTTTTTCGACCTATCCCACGTGATTTCCAAGTCTGCAAAGTTTGCTATAATGGATACATTATCTATCCCTTCCTATAAAGTTTTATATAATGGATAAGTTATCTATCTCTTCTTGAAAAATATTGGAATAAAATCCTGTTTTAGAGTTAGTCTTTATTGGTGACCATGTTTTGGATAAGTTGGAAGAAGTTGCATTCCAAGGAAGACAATTAGAAGCAACTACGTTCTGATTCAATTAGAAGTAGTTGTGCACCGATTCAGTTAGAAGCAGTTGGGCACCAAGCAAATCAGTTAGAGATTGTGCGCCTCCAACTAGTTTTGGTACCTAAGACTACTATATAAAGGCATATTTTATAAAGGGTTGGGATGAGTTAGTTAATGAGTTCTATTTGACACATTCTGAAACGTTTTTTGAAATTTTGTTAGTCAGTCAGTTTATGAGATTTATGTTTTGAGATAATGTATTGTTATAGTGCTATGGGTTTTAATCTCCATTACGCTATGATTTTCTTGATGCAGTGATGGTATTGATGAAATACCATTAATCTATTGAGATGAAATGGTAGAAATGGATTGTACCCAATTATGAATAGTAATATAATGCAACTATTGTCTCAGATTTTCCTTGCGTACTTTCTGGATGATTGAATTTATGATGAATGTTTAGTAGTTTAGAATATGAATTCTAGCTTGTTAGTGATTTACATGCACGATTAAGTAAATAAATGGATGAATTAATGGTGATAATTAACCCATCTTATCTTACGCATTCTTGATTCGGGTCTCTCTGTAATTTACTCGATGTGTCTCTATTGAAACCTTATCCTACGAGTAGGGTATTGAAAATCCCAACGTCTATAGGGGTTTTGTTGGTACTGCAAGTTGAATCATGGGTCTGACAATCCACCAACCAAGAAAATGGTTCCATTGATGGGACCTAACAAGGATTGTGAAGGGTGAGTGAATAAATAAGGTGGAATCCCACTAAAGTTGAGATCGACGAATGGTTGCAAATCTAGGAGGATGAGTTCATGTGAAAACAGACTAGAAGAATCTAGATTGCACCCCAATGTTGGAAACACAAGTATCTTTATTCATATTTTCATGAAATTTTCTTCTATGAGTTTCTTGTTTTGTTATTTGAATGGACAAAGAGGCAGTTTGAGATCAATAACATTTGGAGAGAACCTTGGCCAATAGTTTGGACGGAGGAAAGGACAGAAGAACTAAAATATCTAGATAATAAGTGGTCCAGGGCTATCAATTTCTAATTCTTGCATGTGAAAGAAGGTTATATCATAGAATTTTCTATAGGATGTAGGGAATCGTAAAGCAGCACATAAGACAGATTTGACGAGGGCCTAAGAAAGTGATTCTTGGCACATATTGTGTTGTGTGTAAATATGTTCTTTATTAAGAAGGGGGTAATGACAATGAACCCTAATACAATATACATGTAAAACCCCGCGTTGTGGGTGTGGGGTATGAAGCATTGGGAGAATAGATAGATGTAGAGATGGATCGAAAAGAGAAGCGACTCCAAAGGGAGAAAAAGACATGCAAGAAGAGTTGAAATAAAGTAGGTAGTTAAAATAAATAAAAGAGAGAAGAAGTCGACGAGGAAAGATAGTGTGGGCTGGAGAGGAAAAAAGAACACCAGAGATGGGAATGCATGATGAGAGTGTGTAGAAGGGTCCTATGTGCTGGAAGGGTTTGCAAAGTTTGGGAAAGAAGAGTGCTAAAGAGATTAGAGATTCCCAAAAAGGTGAAGAATGGAAGTAAGTCAGAGCTCCAATGATGATTGAGTTATCACCCACCCAAAGTAGAGTGAAGGAAAGAACCTAGAGGATGTAGAAGAAGAGGAAGTGTAGACTAGTGGAGGCACTTGTATGATTGAGAAGAGACTATGCAGTCAGATTAAAGTTGTCATGGATTTGAGTATTGTCAGAAGAAACACATCGAGAAGGAATCAATGCTTCATAACATTCCCCCAATGCCCATTATCCAATCAATAAGGCTAATTATTACTTGGTTTTTCGCGGGAAGCAAGTCTCGAAGAAAAAGTAGAAGTAGAGGTTAGATGGCTAGAAACTAGTTATACCTCGGAGACTAATATAGATACATAGAGTTCAATATGTAGTATTAATTCACCACTTGTGAATATAAGTAGTGGTTCACCCGTACCTACAAGAATAACTACTATATCAGATTATACCTTGAGTTTTCTTGTGTTTCATGGGATAGGGAAAGATGATGCAAAACAACATTGGATTACCTATGAGGTGATATGTTCAACGAGGAACATCATAGATGAGGCTTCAAAGGTTGCACAGCTAGAGACCACATTTAGAGATAGGGTATTTAAATGGTACATGAAGTATAAGAGCACTTTCGCTACAAGCCAAACATGACCACTAGAAACTATTAAAGTAGATCTTATGAAAGAGTTTTAAAAGCCAAATTTTTAGTTGCAATGCATTACTGAGATTAAGGAGATTAAGCATAGAGTTGGTGAGTATGTCTAGGATTACGACCAATGATTCAATATTTTTTTTGACTCGCTGAGTTTCTAGATCCAAGATGTGAAGCACCAAGAATGGTTTATTGTGGGTCTTCTACCCCATATTCGAGTTCCACTAACAAAGAATAAGGTGATTACTCATTCAAAGGCCATGGAAATAACAATTAGGTTAGAATCGACTCCTAGAGGGGAGGCATCACCAAGAATGCAATAGGTGCAGACAGAGCTTGCTGCACTAAAGACCCAATTAGAGCAATTTTATACTATTAAGGCTATCAAAGAGAATATATGGTGTATCTTTTATAGAATAGAAGGCCATCAAAAGGATGAATTTCGAACACTAAAGAACTACATGGGTAATAGCTTACCTAACCCATTTTTTGGCAGCATCCGAAACTGAGTGGTGCGAGATGTATCAAAGTTGGGGTAACGTACCTCCCAATTGCCCGACATTACAAAAAGGCCTATTTAGTTTAAATGATTTTAATGAAAAATGTATTTTAAAGGTAAATTGATTTTAATTAAGTTGTTGTTTTCTATTCTCGATTGGTTTGCAAACAGCCAGGTGGCTATGAATTTGTGAATTAGTAAGGCGGGCAGACCACGGTTAGGCCAGCTGTGAATTTGCAGGGAAAGTATGTCGTGGAGGGTTAAAGAAGCGTTTGGGGTTGGGGTCTGTATACGACGTAGTAGAGGCCCTCCCCGCAGTGGTTGTCTCCGCGCTTCTGCTGTACGAGAAACTGAAAAGGCTGTTGTCAGCGCATCTACGGTAGGAGAAAGTGAAAATGCGGGTGCCACCATGGTTGAAAATCATCACACCTTAGAACCTTAGAATGTATAGTAGAGTGTTGCATGGTTTAATGGATTTTTTGCTTTTCGCTTGCACCCTTAACATTGGAATTCAGAGATTCAATAATGCTGCCATTTCCATTTTCGTAGTGATCTACGTCCTTCGACCTTCATGGAAAATGTTCTGGCCGATCTCGTCTCCATATTCCGAACATCATTGCATTTCTATATAGTTTTGGAAATTATTGTATTCTATATGTGCCCTTATCAAAAGCGTCACTTTTTCTTACGTCATTGTAAGTAGAAAGCCAGTAATGTTTCCTTTATATAATAAAATGGTCCGTTTATGGAATAATGATCCTTGATTTGATATATCATATTATTATTTTTTAATTATTCTACGATTTTATGTTCATTTATGTTATATCTACCCAATTATTTAATTGAATTTCTATTTTCTTGTATGAATTTTCTAGGAATACATAATTTGTTTATTTTTAAATAATAATTAAATGTCTTAAATGAAATATTATATCACAATGGGATTGCTTCTTACATTACGAAGTTTTTACACATATGACTTATCTTATGTTTTTATATAGTTTTGTGCTTTATCTTATGTTTTCTATATATTTTTGTTCTTTATCTTAAATTTGTTTTCTATATATTTTTGTTCTTTATCTTGTATAGTTTTGTGCTTTATCTTATGTTTTCTATATTTTTGTGATTTATCTTATGTTTTCTATATATTTTTGTTCTTTATCTTAAATTATTGCTATGGTATGTAATTTTCTTTTATTAAAATCATCATTTACATATTATTTATATATTTTTTCTGATAAATGTGTTTTGATTTTTTTTTTATGGATATTTTTCATGATAAGATAATTGTTTGCAAAATATTTTTAATGTTAAGACCAAAATGAAGAATGTGCCATCACATTTTTATGATCATTAATAAACATTCTTTAGCTTTGATTATATTTTATTATTAATGTCATTGTAGGAGGGAGAAATTAATGTAATTCCACACACAATTCAGAGTTACACAAATATTAACAAAATTAAAATGTTAAGTAGAAATTATTTAAAGCTATCTATATAAGTGATGAAAATGTTTATATTTTAAACTAGATAAACCATAAACAAGGCTTGGATAAAGCGTATACCTCATTACACGATGCAACATGCTCCTGTGCACGTGGCGCACGCATTGCATAAACATCTTCATCTTTTTGAAAAGAATGCCACATTGTCTATATATTTTCTTCTTTAATGATATAATAACACATAGTTGGAAATGGTTATGAGAAATGGAGGGAGATGGTGAGCTTTCAAACTAATTTTCTGTTCGGAATGGGAGATCCCTATACTTAGTTGGCCTATACTTGGAAGGTTTGTGGACATATCCTAGTTGATTTCCAAGTAGGAACAACCCTTTAACATCCCCTTCAGCTAATCGGATGATCGGGAGGGGACATTAACCAAATTCGGTCTCTCAAATTTCACCCCGAATGCCATAATACGAATTTCAATGTATAAAATGTGTGTGGAAACATAAATAACAATACAAAGAAGAATTAAACTCTATCTACACACATCTAGCATGCAAATACAAGCATAAACATGATAGCCATTATATAAAATCATTTCAGATTCAAATGCATGAGAATATTTTTCTTTATTCAATGTAGATCCAAGCAACTGACTATGCCAAAGCGATTTTCCACCCAGGCATAGGCACTCTATCTAGCATATACACTTTCTACTAAGAGGCCACCCCCATGCTTCAATAATTGCATGGGGTGAATTTTCCCACCAACCTCACACATGTATTCAATAATTGGAAAATAGTCAAACAGGAGATAATTGGCTTATTCAAAGCACATGACAGAATTTGGCTGAGTTCTAAGGTTGACACTTGGAAGAAATGGTTTAGTGTCCCATCGACCCCTTTCCTCATCTCATATAGTGGAATCATAGCCCCTTTCGTGCTCTTTACACAACCATTATTGGAAAATTTTATTATTTATGTGCATAATATTTACATATATTCTAAATAATCATAACAAGACAACCACACAGTCCAAATAAAATATATAAATCATACATGCTTATCCATTCACTAGTTGGGCCTTGGCCTTGAGCTTCGCACCACGAATCTATACTAGCATATTTACATCATTTAAATAATTTTGGTTAGACACATTCCAAGTAAAAACTAGAGGTATTACAAACCACCTCAGCAACAATAGATCAGAATGTAGAACAAAAGTGACTTTAGACACCCAAAAATAGACACAAATTACACGTGATTGCTTATAGTTAGGGTGAAATCCCCTATGTTGGACACTCCATGAATTTTTGTTCAGTTTCAGTCAAAGATTGTCTCTCTCATAATCTACTTCTATGGCTACACTAGGAAACACTCTAAATTTATAGCATCCTTCTCTACCTTAGATTCCCACTTCATGGCTTGTACAAGCCTTTGGATGCTTCTCTGTTCCATCTCATTCACATTCAATTCCTTAATTATAATATTCTTGGTGTACCATGCTATCTAGATCCTTCAACGACCACCATTACTGCTATATTCAATGCTAGAGCTATCGCTAAAAAACATTCATTTTTTTGCACTTCATATCTTTCAATCGGTTTTCGTCTCGAACAAATCCCATAACTGTCTTAATTACCAAATATTATCGAATCCATTTCCACTGTTTAATTCTCCTCTTTTGCTTCTACTCAGAGTCAGATTAAACCTCGAGTCTTTTTTCCTTCCAATCGATTGGCTCCTCACAGTTTCTCATTTCCCATTGGCATGATGTTGCATTGATCTATCCAGCTGTCTGGTCTTCAATCGACCACATTCAAATGGCATAGAACACTTTCTTTAGCTTCATCTAACTCTTCAGTTATTTCCTATTTTGATCATCATCTTATTTTCTAACTTTATGCGGTTCAACGAATTCTCATTGCCAACTTCTCTCTCGGTCATATCTCCAACCTTTTTCTCCTCTAGGTAGACCCCAAGCGTGACCCCTTCTTCCACTTCCAATCGGTCTACTTTGAATACTTTCATTAAGCATATTCGTTGGCTTAATCTATCATCAATCCTTCTGACCTCCTGGTATTTGATTGACTAGGTTGTTGTTGGCCCATTCCCCATTGGAGAAATTAATTTAAATATTAAGATCCTCTAAAGGTATCAGAATGGGTTTACATAGTTAATTTACATACAATTTTATTTCTGTGAAATTCTTAAAAATGTGGTTCATTGAGAATAGCGTAATGTAATAAAAAAGTGCTTGTTTCCCACCTTAAAAATCTCCTATTAGCAAGAAGTCAGATGCACAAATCTACAAAACTACATCAAATTGTTATACAAGTTGTATTACAATCTTAAACTCCATAGATAATAGAGGCTTGTCATCAAAAAATAATTTCTTTCTATCGTATATTGTTCCATTCTTTAAAAATATTGTATATATATATATATATACTAAACAACCATTACTTCAAATTGTTGTAAGAGTTGTATTGCAATATTAAACTCCATAGATAATAGAAGCAAGTCATCCAAAAATAATTTCCTTCTATGGTATATTTTCCCATTTATTAGAAAGATTGTAAAAATATACTAATTTATTTATATATCATAGTATAGTATAGGCTTTGTGTAATATCTCAAAACTCTTGTAAATTATTTTTAGTTTTCTTTTCTTATGTTAAAGTTTAATAGTAAATATTGATAATCTCTAAATAAGTGTCATGAGACATTGATGCTCCTCACACAAGATAAAATGGTTGTGACATTGTAAGAGGAAGGTAAAACAATTTTATCGTGTTGAAATTTAAATGCCATGTATTGATCTCAACAAAAGATTGAACCTTTAAAATTAACCATATTACTCCACTTAATAAGGGGGGTTGGTTAATGACTGAAGAATAAAAAAGAGAAAGATAGAAGGTGTGAGGTATGAACTCCGGTGAAAATTTAATTAGCAAAAGAAAAACAAACCAAGCATACTGTTATGAGCACCCAAAGGCACTAAGGTTTTAGGTACGATTGATATGTTTTCCTTGAAGGAATGAGATTGACGGTGGAAACTAAGAGAATCATTCGTTAGCCTATAGTAAGGAGGTTTTTGGACCTATCCCACGTGATTTCCAAGTTTGCAAAGTTTTTTGTAATGGATAGATTATATATCCCTTCCTATAAAGTTTGATATAATGGATAAGTTATCTATCTCTTCTTGAAAGGTATTGGAATAAAATCCTGTTTTAGAGTTAGTATTTATTGGTGGCCAATTTTTGGATCAGTTGGAAGAAGTTGCATTCCAAGGAAGACAATTACAAGCAACTACGTTATGATTCAATTAGAACTAGTTGTGCAGCGATTCAGTTAGAAGTAGTTGGGAGCCAAGCAAATCAGTTAGAGATTGTGCCTCCAACTAGTTTTGGAACCTAAGCCTACTATATAAAGGCATATTTTATAAAGGGTTGGGATCAGTTAGTTAATGAGTTATGTTTGACACATTCTGAAATGTTTTCTGAAATATTGTTAATCAGTCAGTTTATGAGATTTATGTTTCGAGATAATGTATCGTTATAGTGCTATGGGTTTTTATCTCTATTATGCTATGATGTTCTTGATGCAGTGATGGTATTGATGAAATACCATTAATCTACTGAGATGAAATGGTAGAAATGGATTGTACCTAGTTATGAATAGTAATATAATGCAACTATTGTCTCATGTTTTCCTTGCGTATTTTCTAGGTGATTAAATGTATGATGAATGTTTAGTAGTTTAGAATATGAATTGTAATACCCGTATTTTGGACTTTAATCCCCTATTATATTTCTGCTAAGTATTATTTCATTTTACTTAGGAAAATTTTGAAATCTGATAAAGTGGTTTCTATTGACTATGTGGACCAGCACATTAAAGAGGGAATCACAGTCCCCTAAGGGTTGGAGGGAATAATGCCACTTAATAATAAGAAGAAGAAATTATTATTGGAGACAATTGGAAAACCCTAAAGAAAAGAATTGAGAGATTAATGAATTAAAAGAATTCATAAAACGAGGAAATTTCCCCTAAGAGAATAAAAGGTGAAAAATCATGGAAACTCTCATTATTCACTATTCATGATTCATTATCACTATTCACAATCTCATGAGATGAACACCCAAGAGAAATGGGAATGGGAAAACATCAACCTGAGATAATGAATGCTGGTGAGGGAGGACATACTTGGGAGAACCAAACTGGTCCTGAAGCCAAGTGATTGAGGACAGATTTGGGAGGACCAAACTGACTCAGATCAAGAGGAATCATACAGTTTGGTATGAGATTGGCCATTTAATTGTGTGCAGGTAGGAGAACTACCCCAAGCTTACAGGAGTACTGCATTTAGCTGAATAGACTATGATTTTGTGATTCTCTCAATGGATAAGGGTTAAAAGCCCCTGGAGCATCCTAGAGCTCAAGAGTACTAAGTTGGGTGTTGGGTTTCCCGCTGCCTTTGAAATATCCTGAATAACTTGGGGAATAAAAAGTTAAGGGTGAACTAAAATATACACTCCACCTGGGGGACTGTTAACTCAGCTTGAGGGTGACCTGAAAGCAAGGAGAACTTGCTAGTCAAAGGCTGGGAGGTTTGTGCTTGGTTCCACTGGTCACCAGAATTCATATAAGTATTTATATTCTAAACTTGGTTTAAAAACGTGAAGTTGGGTAACACTTTCGTGAGAAACTAGTGCAAAATTGTCTTAGCGGAAATTATTCGGCCGAATCATATTAATTATTCGGCCGAATAATAAATATAATTAGGCCAAATAATTTTCATTATTCGGCCGAATAATGTAGAGGTTATTCGGCCGAATAACCACTAACATTTCTCCGTTCCGTTTAACGGCTATCCTTGATATGTGTGCAAACCGTTGCCGGACGGAAAAAAAATTCGGGTGGTGGTTTATTCGGCCGAATAATTGTTCGGCCAAAAAATTATTCGGCGGAATAATTCTTCGGCCGAACAATTATTTGGCCGAACAATTATTCGGCCAAATAATTAGTCGGCCGAATACTGTTTCTGCATAAAAGCCCGGCCTCGACTTCCATTTGGCATTCTGCGTTGGAAATTCCTTGACCCCGCAAGCGGGCCCGCAGTTGTGTTGTGCCACCCTCCGTCGTCGACGCTTGTGACGACGACGCTGTTGCTGCATGCCTATAGCTTCTTGTTCGTTTTCTTGGTGCACCCCTTCCGCTGCTTGCTCGTATTTTGTTGCTGCCTGATCAGGTGCCTGCTCTGTTGTTGTTTCTTGTCGCGGGTGTGGAAGCTGTTTTCGGTGGCTGTGGAAGCTATTTTCGGGTGTCGAGCGGATCTGTAAGCTATGAGGGTGCTCGTTGGATGCTGTGTTCGTCGACGAGGGTGCTGCGGGGATCTGTGCTCAGCTTAAGGACATGGAGCCAATAGCTACGAGTGTAAGTAGTTGTTTTATGGTGATTTTGGTTTTACAATTTGAAGTTTGATGTCTATACAGTATCTCTATCTGTAACGATTTGATGAAATTTTCTTTGTTGGCAGGATTGTTCGTTTTTTTTTTCGGTGCTGTTATCGGTGTGTCGTTGGTTTTGCGGTTTTCACGTTGGATTGACAGTTAGTGAAGGTACGTTTTATCGTTGAGTTGTTTTGTTTTGATTTTGTTATCCTATTTTTATAGTTTTCAGGTGCCAACATAATTTGGTGTTGTGTGAAGGAAATATTTGTTGTTTGGAGAGTTCCTGGTCTGAACCGACGAGGCTTCGTGGATTGACAGTCTTTTCGCTAGCTGTTTGGGTTACAGGTATGTATTGTTTCGCCAAATTAGAATGTTTAGTTTTTTTATTTTTAATTATATGTTCATCATTTCAGTCTTTATTCCCTTAACATGAACTCTGTTCATGAACAGAGTTCATGTTCATGAACTCTGCTAATGAACAGAGTTCATGTTCATGGACAGTGTTCATGAACTCTGTTCGTGAACAGTGTTCATGAACTCTGTTCATGAACAGTGTTCATGAACTCTGTTCATGAACTCTGTTCAGGAACAGTGTTCATGAACAGTGAACAGAGTTAATGTTCATAAACTCTGTTCATGAACAGAGTTGATGATCATGAACTCTGTTCATGAACAGAGTTAATGAACATGAACACGTCATATTAGCATCGTTTTGTGCCATTTAATTGCAGTAGGGTATCATTTTTGCGCAGTACTATCATCAAAATATGAAACTTTGTAAATACTTTCCATTATACTTGCATCGTGTTTGCATCAAAAGTGTATGTTTCTTTCCATTGGCATGATAGTGTATCATATTAGCATTATAGTGTGCATCATACTATCATCAAAATATATAACTTTTAAATTAAATCATAAAATAGTCATGTAAATTTTATTGGTTGTGTTCTTGAACAGAGTTGAAGAACTCTGTTCATGAACAGAGTTCCCTAATTTTTTTTTTTATGAATATTATGTAATGTTTATTTATTGAGATATAGATTAAAATCACAAGTGATCGATGAAAAATTTGTAAGGTTACTATACTATTACAATTAACTGCATTATACTTTTTATCTGATTATGAAATGAAAATTAATGTTATCTTTATGGTGCAATAGTAGTACTCTTATAGTGTTAGGGGAGGAATTCACAAAAAAAATTAACTTATACAACTTTAGGCTCCTCTACATTTGGTATGCAGTTCTTAATGAGATATGCCTTCAAGTTTGTAGAATTAACATGTACAACTTTAGTGTGTAAATTTTTCTATCATGAATATGAAGTAGAAATCTTCTAATAAGTGTATATATATATATATTGTGAGATGTTTTTTAATTGAGATATATAATTCAACCATATTTGATGGATGAAAAGTTTTTAAGGTTACTATAGTACTACAATTAACTGTGTTATAATTTATATTTGATAATGAAATGACTATTAAGTATGTCTTTACGTTGCAATAGTAGTAATGGTAAGGAATTTTAGTTAATTAATTAGAGTTAGGAGAGGGACTTAAAAAAAATCTTAGCTTATACTATTTTAGACACCCTTACATTTTGTTGTAGTTTTTTATAAGATATGGCTTTATGCTTGTAGGATAAACATGTACAATTTCAATTTGTTAATGTTTGTGTAAATTTAGAAATCATATCAAATGGAAAGAGTGGAGTCTTCGAGGGGAAAGTGTAGGAGGTCATCACATTCATCGGGAATTGGTGTTCCAATTGGTAGTCCAAGGTTGTCGAATTCACCGCGGGGTTCGAATTTATTGTATGGGTCACAGTCATCTGATCACCAACGAGTTGATAGGGGTACAAATGATTCTCCTTTGTCATCTGTTGGAGAGCGTCGATCTCAACCGTCTGTTGGTATGAACATTAATGTTTAATTGAATGTATAATTTGTATTTTTGTGTGTTTTGAAATTTTGGACAAGTTTAACTCTTCACTATGGCTATATGTGAAGCAGAGCGAGGTTCAGAAGATGTCCATAATTCGACAGAGCGAGACGAAGATCAAGATAGGATTTTAGATGATGGAATAGGTGTGGGTGCAGAGCAGGGTCCTGAAGATCCTCCTAGAGCGAGGATGACATATGTTCCACTGGTTGAGGGTTGTACACCCATATCAACTTATCCGTCTGATTTACGTGATGAGCTTCCATGGAAAGGTGTTGAGCAACAAACTATCCTTGAAAGTTGTAGATCCCACTATGACAGGCTGAACAATGATCTTTGTTCTTTAGATCTCCCTCCAGAGAGCCGACAAAGTCTAGAGATTGTTTTGGGGTCTTTACACAAATTCATTGATGCATATGAGGAACTTGGACCAACTACGAATGGTTTTGTTCATTTGATGCACAGGTGAAGGGAACAAGTTATGGATCCAGACAAGTGGGAGGTTGTGAAGGAGAGAGTTACTAGAGAACAAGCCAATTCAATGTTTAATTTCAAAGAAGGCCTTAAGCGAAAAATGTTGAAAGTGCAATATTTTAAGCATCCTCAAATTGCACATTTAATATATGATCGGTTTCTTGCAGCTTATGGTCGATTGCCATGGAATGATGAGGTTCCTAATTATTTTGCTAGATTTTTCTATGCGGAGTTGTTTTTAGGTATGAAGCCAAACTATACTGATGTTCCTTCCGACTTTTATGGAGTTGGAAAGGGTCGAATATATAATCGAAAAAGTGCTCTCAGAGACCCTACGACTCTTCAACCTCCACCTGAGATACATCGTCCACCTAGGCTTGTGGCTTTAAGATCAGAGATGGAGCCCACATCCCAACTAGGGACAGTTGCAAGGGAATCGGTAGGTGATGGTTTAGCGTCAGCTCTTGTTGGAGTAGAAGTGGGTTTGGGTCGAGAGAGGGCTCGTGCTACTGTTCGTCAAAATTTTGTTTACAAGATGAATGACGAGGTAGATGCATTGAGCATCGATGATCTCAAGGATTATGCTAAGTCTTGTCGAGATATAGCATCGGATGTGTTATCCAATGACACATCGCGTATGGGAGAGGTTTGTTGATTATGCTATGACAATCTACTTGATTTTTTATTATTCATTTTGAATTGAATTTTTTGCTACATAGTAATAAATATATTAAGCAAATGTATTTTGTTTGCAGTTTTCTAGAATGTTAAATGCACATAATTTTCGAGTCTACAGTAGTCAAAATGAAGAGCAACCTATTCAAAATGAAGAGCGTTTTGGAGAGGTATTTTAATTATAATATTTATGATTTAACTTGATTTTTTTTGTTTGTTTGAATTTTAATAAATATCAATGTATCTTATTGTTAATTTGACTTATCTATGCAGGTTTCTTTAGATTCCAACTTTTTAGATGATTTACCATCTCTTGTGAGCTAATGATTTTAATTTTTCTGTTTTGGTTTTAAGTTAATTGCTTAATTTATTATATGTATTTAAGTTATGTTTTATTCATTAACAAAATTTAAATTTTAGGGGAGAGACCATTTGGAAATTGGGGGTAAAGATGTGGGCTCTTTAATGAATGCGGATATTGGCACCGAGGTAATTTTGTTGTTCTCTAGAAATAATCTTTGATATAATTTTAATGTTTTAAATTTTTTGTATTTATTTGAAGATTGTTTGCATGCTTTAGGATTCATAAATTACTTTTGTACAAGTTGCAGCTTGGCTCTTTGAGATCCTTTGGAGCCAAAGGGAAGGCTCTAGTGGAAAAAAGTGGTGGACATGCATTCAAAGAATTTGATGTACGACTTTTTTAATAATTGAATTGTATTTTTAGTATAAGTTTAATATTTTAGTATCTTGAATTTAATTTAAAATTGTTTAAATAATTTATGATCTAGATTTATAATTTGTTTTTTTGTGTATTGTAGGTTGAGTTGAGTCCCAGGGAAGGTCCTAGTGGAAAATAGTGGAAAGATATTGGTTCAAATAGATAGTGGTTCAGACTTTATTGTTTTTGTTGATATATATATATTGTAGTTCAGATATGAAGGGTATTTATTTTTTGATTATATGTATACATGTACATTGAATTCACATGTGCATTAACTTTTTTTGGATTATATATGAGTACATGTTAATTATTTCTCATTTGGTAAAATGTTTAAAATATGTTTTGAATGAATGTTTAAAATGTGTTTTGCATGAATGTTTAAAATGTCTTGATAGGTGCAATCTAAAGTTAGGAAATGTTGAATGATGAGAATGAATGTTATGGAAGAATGAAGGTTGGGAAAGAATGAATGGGAGGTGTTAGGAATGTTTAAAATGTTAATCTAAGTTAGGAAATGTTCAATGTTGAGAATGAATGTTATGGTAAGAATCAATGTTGGGAAAGAATGAATGGGAGGTGTTAGGAATGTTTAAAATGTTAATCTAAGTTAGGAAATGTTCAATGTTGAGAATGAATGTTCTGGTAAGAATCAATGTTGGGAAAAAAATGAATGGGAGGTGTTATGGAAAAAGAAATGTTGGGAAAGAATGAATGGGAGGTGTTATGGAAGAAGGAATGTTTTCAATTTGTTATGTTGAGAATAAATGTTATGAAAATGTTGTTATGATGAAACATTGAAACATTTGATAGGTGCAATTTAAAGTTTGGAAATGTTGAATTTGTAAAAAAATTTCATTCTGTTATGTTAAGAAATGTTATGAAAAGAATGAATGTTGAGAAAGTGTTGAACCATAAGAATGAAGGTTTAAAATGAAATAAAAAATGGGATGTTAAAATGTAAAGAAATGAAATGATAGGAATTTTTGATAGAAAATGTACGAATTGTTTGATAAAAGTTTCAATTTTTTGGTAGTTTGATTCATATGTAATTTTTAAATTTTAATTAATGTTGTTGATATGTTTATTGTTTGATATGCATATGTAAATTTCAAAATTTAACTAATGTTTTTCATATGTTCATTGTTCGGGTACTTTGTAGTTCGTGAATTTCTAAATGTTGAAATCATGGCAAATGGGGATAATGATTTTTTGTTTTTTAATCACAAGTGAGGATTTCCGGATTGTGAAGCTTATGCTAAGTTAGAGCAATGAATTTTAGACAACAATTCGATGAATTTTTATCGATTTGTTGTAAATAATCATTGCTCTAATTTAGCATAAGCTTCACAATCCAGGAATTTTTGTTTGTGATTAAAAATCAAATGATTGTTATCTTCCTTTGCCATGATTTCAGTTATGTGAACTTACATTTGAGAGATATATTATTTTTGTGCAACAATCATATATTTAAAAATTATATAGATGAACAACTTGTTTTAAAAAATTCATTCAGATTATATTTATGGTGAAGTATATTAAAGAAACATGTTTGATGGATTAAAAGAATACAAAATTTAATAGGTTTTTTTGTGATTTTTCGTTGGCATCATCTATCAAAAGTAAAAATTCGGGGCGGAGTGGAGATAGCCACATCTGTTATCTCATCCCTTAGTGGTCTAATAGACATATGGGGACCCGAATAAAGTACTTTTGAATTTCCAAATTATATTTGAATTCATTTTTAAGCATGTTAAAGTACAACCATTTAAGCTCTTATGTTTGTTGTCATTCAAGAAAATATTCATAAAAACTCCATGAAAAAATATACTGTGCACAACAATTTTGATACATGGACAAAAAATATATTGCACACAACAATTGACATGGACAAAAATATAGATCAATTTATTTTTGACATGTAGTTAAAAACATCGCAATGGAATGCCATCTTCAACTATCCGTTCATGGTCACATATGGATAGTTTCCATTTTTTGGTTTTTAATTGTTTTTTTGATGGAACCTGTACCAACTTTATTCGAGATGCACATACTAAATGATTATACTGACAACATATAACATCGGGCTCATAATCTTGAAAGTAGACATAATTTTTAGTCATATGCGTCTGCAGAAAAAAGTAGCCTTTTAAAATGATGGATCCTCTTTCGTATGTAAATCCGTTGTCGTTGTAGTCCTCCAATAACTTCATTTTTTCTTCAGTGCATCGCATCAAATAATATTTGACATTTTCGTTGTTGTCTACAGGTGCAATCACAGCGAAAACATCTCCTGCGCAAGTTATAATTGGTGTTAGCGTATTTAAATGAATTAAATTGACTATACTTATGGAGATGGACTAGAATGAACAATTAACTTAAAATTCAAGAACAAGTTTATTACCTTCTCTGACGAGATCTGAAATTCTATCGCCATCAGACGATATTGCTATTTCTTCTGATTCTAAATCTTCTACACTTGCCAGTGGCATTTTTCCTTTTGGATTAATCTCTGTGTGTCTCCAAGCTTTTACGTAGTTGTTTGTTATGTTTTCACAAACTTCTGTAGACTCAACATTTTCAATGCAAATATGACAAAAGCATGATTGTTTTCTATTGTCAAATGCAAACACGTTGTGAAATGATTTTGTTTGAATAGAGTGAAGATCTCTAGTCCCATGTATGGTGCTAGCGTCATATGGTATTGATCTATTTATATCTTGGATCCCAACAAGCCAAAAAAACCTACACAATAAATGATGAATCACTTTCAAAGAACAACTTTTAATGTTAGTGTACATGTACTTAAATGTTAGTACATACATTTTTTTAAGTTTCAAGAAATAATATAAATTAAAAAAATAGTGGACATACCTGCGCACATCTTTTGATTGTTGATTATAATAATGGCTTAGATTTAATTGACACCATTGGACAACCTCTGCAGCTGAATGAAATCGTGCAGAAGAATAGTTCATTTGCCATCTTCGAAGTGCTCTTTTCACGCATGCTCCTGCACCATCATGCTCACCTTTTCCATGCCCAGTTTCAAAGAAATTCCAGCGATGTTTAATGTTCAGCGCTTTATGAAGTCGACATAACCAAAAAAATGATCGTGAAGATTTAAATTGACCCGCACATCCATCAGACCATATCCAATGCTCATTGAATTTGACTTCGCGTTTTTTAAGTGAGTCATAGAAAATATTTTCTATACAATGTTGAACAAAATGTGTATCGTGTGTACGATCATCGCTGATATAGAAGTGATATTCTTTATTCACATCTCGATTGTCACATGTGCTTTCAATGCCATCAACATCCTGTTGAGAATGTCTATATACAACATGGACAAATATCGAAACTTGGTCAGAGTGATAGTATTCACTCTGTATCTCTTTCTGTGCAGCAAATGTATAGTTTTCAGCAAAATCAACCACCGACAAAATTGTTCTGGGTGGAAAAATTTCACGAGACTGTTTGAATTGAAGATCTTGCCATCGTGCTCTATGTGAATGCTGGGTGTATTTATAAATTTCGCTTTCAAATTTTTTGAGAAAATCTGTGACGCATATCTTGTCTTCTAGCAAATCAATTCTTTTGGAATGTGAATCACTAGAACTTGTACTATAGTTGATGTATTCGTATCTCCTCCAATCAACATTTACATTTGACAACGATTGATCATTATCGATAGGATATTTATTGTGGAATAGCACCAAATTCCCACAATGATGACAATGTTTTCCATTGACACATTTCTTTGAATAAAATACTTCATCGTGATTTCTCTCACATAAAATTTGAGATATGAATTCACGTATCGTCGGCGGAGGTGGTGAATTTGTCCAAAAAATTTTACCAAATTCAAGAAACGTGTCATAATATAACTGAAATTGCACATGATAACGGCAACAACATGTATCACGTATAGTTATAGGTCGAACATACCATGGTTTTTGTTGCACAAATGTAGTGATTGATATATTAATTCCACGATGATCTTCCTTGAATTTATTGAACAATTGTACTTGTGTCATGTCCATTATATGTTTTGGTTGGATTTCATATACATTTCGTGATATTCTTTTGCGTATCACATCTCTTGAATTTGGTGAAACTCGAGCATGTTTCAACCAATATTCTCATACAATATCTTTAACACCTGCTCCTAATCTATCTTTATAAGGTTGTCTACAAATAATTGCCTAACAAGCAAGTTCATTATTCTCATCTATTTGCATTCTGAATTTGCTATGTTTGTATAATGTCTTTCTTGATGTTCCAACTGCTTTTGCTAGTTCTGTTGTCAAACGCTTTTGTTTAGTACTAGCTGAAAGAATTGCTGTATGAATTGCTTTACGTGCAGCACTGATATCTTTCTTCCTGGATTTTCCAATTTTTTTTATTGCATCACCTATATTTTCCATCACATTTTGTTTCAATTTGAACTCTTTTGTCGCTTCGTGAATACCCAATAATGATGTAGCACCTTCTAACTTCTTGGACACTAATAAACATCTCAAAATTTGTGCTTGTCCTGCTATTGAGTAATCCTTGAGAACTTCATCATAAATTTTTGTAGCACGATATCGTGCAACATGTATTGGTAGTTTTTCTCCATATTTGTCGCAATCAATGTCTTCTAACATTTCATCATCAATAGTAAAAGTACCTATACATCAAGTTAAATTTAATTTTACATATATCAAAAAATAAAATTCATTATAAAAAAATGAATTTGAAAAATATATGATATATATACATACCAGGTCCAATTTATGGATCTTGAACTTGATCTTCAATATTGACTTCATCGACATTAGCATGTAAATCACTATTTACATCTTCTACAATGTTCTTTTCAACTTCAATTTGTTTTTCTTGTACTCTATTTTCAATTTTCATCTCTTCAAAATTATCATGTAAATCTGTATTTATATCTTCAGTAGTTCTCTCTTCCGTTTCGGCAACCCTTTGTTTTTTGGCAATATATCTGAGTTTTTGTTTCTCTCTATTATTATCATCATCACGTTTACGATCAGATTTTCTTTGACGTTTTCTCTTATTGCCCATGGTTGTTTAATCTATAGATGATAAATTAAAGAATCATGTTACTTTATAGTAAAAATAAATAAATTAAGGTTTAAAAACATTTACGGAATTTATAAAAACATGAACTGAAATTTACTTTACCTTATAAAAAATTTGTAAGAGTCTTTTGAAGAAGATTTCTTTGGAATTAACTTTCCTTTGAAAAAACTCTCTGAACAAAAATCTTCTTTGAAAAAAACCTTCTTGGAAAGAAATAAGAAACTCCTCGACAATAAATTACCTACCCATTGAAAAATAATAAAAACACCTTGTAAATAAATCTTTGTTGTAAAAATCATTGCAAAAAAACCTCTTTGAAAAATATCTACGAAAAAAGCCACTAGAAAAAAGTACTTTGAATAAAAACTTATTTGTAAACATATCTGGGAAAAAACCATTGTAAAGAAATAACTCTTTGAAAAAACTCATTTCAAAGAAATAAGAAGTACAAAACTACCTTGCAAAAAATCCATTGCAAAATACCTTAGCAATATAACTATTTGAAAAAACTCCTTTCAAATAAATAAGAAGTGCAAAACTACTTTGGAAAAAAATCCTTTGCAAAATACCTTAACAAAACAACTATTTGAAAAAAAACTCTTTCAATTAAATAAGAAGTGCAAAACTACTTTGGAAAAAAACCATTTGTAAATTATTTTACCAAAACAACTCTTTGAAAAAATCTCTTTGAAAGAAACAAGAAGGAAAAATGCATTTTTTTTGCAAAAATACTTTCGAATACACATTTTTTAAATACAATCCTTGCAAAGAACCTCCTTGCAAACATGTCTAAGAAAAAAAATATTTTGAAAAAACTACTTGCAAATATGCCTTAAAAAAAAACACTTTCAATGTGTCTTTTGGAAAAAAGAAGAAAAAACATATTTTGTAAAAACCTTTTTTTGCAAAAAATGTCTTCTTTGCAAATATGCAATAAGAAAACAAATATTTTGAAAAAACTCCTTGCAAATATGTCTTAGAAAAAAATCACTTTCAATGTGCCTTTTGGAAAAAAGAAGAAGAAACATACTTTGTAAAAACCTCCTTTTGCAAAAAATGTCTTCTTTGCAAATATGCAATAAGAAAAGAAATATTTTGGAAAAACTCCTTCCAAATATACCTTAGAAAAAAATACTCCTTCAATGGGCCTTTTGTAAAGAAGAAGAAGAAGCATACCTTGTAAAAACCTCCTTTCGCAAAAAATGTCTCCTCCTTTCAAAATTAGTTTGACAAAAAAATGCGAAGTTAAAATATGCGAAAATAATGAATTAACTTTAGGTTTATTTATATGAGTATAAAAACTACTTTTTTTTTTTTTTCGTCCGGCCGACGAGATTTTTTTCCATTTAATTATTCGGCCAAATAACCTTCGCCATAATTCACGGCGCCGTTATGGAAAAACGTTATTTGGCCGAATAATTATTCGGCCGAATAATTATTTCGGTCGAATAATCTCTGAAACATGAAAGATTCAGATCTCTGTAGAATTTTCAGGTTTCTCCATTTTCGGAAGGGGAAAACCACCTCTTACACAACAAAACAAATGTCGGACTTCATACCAGTAGATTCATCATTGAATCTACTTTACGAGGGTATAAATTTTGTTGTATATAGATCAGAACTTATATTTTTTAAGTTTTATTTTCGTAACATGTGTCGAGTTATGATTCAGCTCTTTAAAAAAACGACGAAAAGAAAAATCCATAACTTTGAAAATACAACACCAAAAAAATCGAAAAAAATGTGGGACTCTTCATTGGCGTGTCTACTTCAAAAGGGTGTTCGCATATTTTTTGTTTTTATAGCGGATTGAGAGAAAAGTGGTGCAACAAAAAAGTTGTTGAAAATCGACTGAGTTTCCCCATTGATCGACTTTAAAAAAATATAATAATTAGTATATAGATCCATTGGATGCAAACTTATAGTCAGGCACTAGTACATTGTGTGGAGATTGTCATAGCATTTTCTGTTTTTGCAAAACACAAGTCTAACAACGATTTTAGTGGTGCAACAAATCATAACTCTTTTGTAGTCTTTTCATTTTATAAGAACACACTGTCAAACTTTTACGAAATCGACATATCAAATCTTAATAAAAAAAATTGAAAAAATTATGGGTAGAAAGATAACATAATTCTACAAAAGTTTTCCTTTTACGACAAAGTGAAATTTTAAACAAAAATATCACTTTTGTTCGCCCGAAGTTGAAAAACATGAAAAAACCAGAATTATTTTCTCACGAGACCCCCCAAAATAGACACCCATCTTCATTTTTTCACCCCTTGCAGAGTATTTGTTTTGGAACAGTATTCGTACATGTTTCTGAATATCTCTTATTTACATTTGAATGATATGTTCATTAGATCTTACAATATATGTATTGTTTTATGAATATTTTGAGCATGAATCTCAGCTAGAAAACCAGATCTCTGTAATGAGTTTTACCTTATGAGTAGACTTTAAGATCTGGAATATTTGTGTTATGGGATGGCTGTGAAAATACATACTTTCTATTTGCAGTAGCTATACATCATTATGCTCCCTATACTGTTTAAAATGTTTACAGTACCTAATACAAGACTGATATGAACCGTGTGCTAACCTAGGGTTTGATGAGGCATGTTTCATATTGCAGGCTTTTACATTTAAATATATTCTAGTATTTAATAGAGGTCTGATGTATGGTACTGTAATGTTAAGAATAGGGAAGACATGTAAACCTAGAGGTTTAATTGCCTAGCCCTTATATTTTGATCAACTCTTTCATGTTATAGTGTATTTCAGAAAAGAGAAACCTAGAGAATGCTAATGCTCAGATCTCTTATATTTTGAGTTATTATATTGACAGAGTTCGATATTCTAAATCAATCTGGTCATAATCGACCTTATGAATCTACAGGGAATTTCTAGGCTAAATGTTTGAAGAATGAAATAAAGTACATGCTGCTATATATTTTATGAGTTGAATCCATGTGTAAATCTCATGCTGAGTTAGAAGAATATCATTTATTCAAATAGCATGGTTATATCATTTTATTAATGTTCCTATGAATTCATTCACCTAGGGTGAAATGGGAATTATGGATAACCCGGATCGCTATAACATATACTTCCATATAAAATGAATGGGATTTAAATGGATTAAGTGCAGAATGAAAACGATTCATATAAGCAAGGGTCTTAACCTTAGCGTGATTATTGTTGATGTATATGTAACTTCGGAATGTATTTCATATATATATATATTGTATTCCTATAGAGATGTTATTATTCCTCTATACGGAAGTGTCGTAACTTATACTTGATGGGTTATTAGACACCTTGATGGGGTCGGCCCTGTATAAGTCATGTGGGTTAAAGGGTAATTAGACCACCCTATTGGGGGCCAGCCCTGTCAGCATTATGTTATGTGGTTAAGTTAAGGCTGACCTAGTAAGGTTATTAGGCAAGTCAAGTTAGTGTATAAATAGAGTGTGGGATGCACTCTATTTGATCATTCACTTCTCACTTATACACTCATGGGAGATTGGTGCACTAGTGGAGAAGGAGAAGCTGCTTCTAGGAGGATTATCTCTTATGCTTGGGTTGTATCATTGGTTCATCTATCTCTGAGGAAGTTGTGGGGTTTTTCACCTTCTTGGTTTTCCCCGGTGAAACTCTGTGTCTCTTGTGTGCTTGCATTATTGTGTACATGATTGATATGATGTAGGTATGTTGTACATGTTGTTCTCTCAGTTAAGATCCTAGATAAGATTGAATTAATGCTCAAAAATTAACATGGTATCAGAGCTAGCCTGAAAGAAGGCATGATATGGCATCTATGACACTTGTTGCACTTGTGACGCTAGGGCTTGATATAGAAAAAAATAGTCATCATAGCACTTTCGCTATAAATACATTTCGGCAAGGTTTCAGGATCTGAAAATTTTATAGGTCAAAGATAAGATCCCCATGTACCTTGTTTCCGAAGGAGGGCCTCTAATTCGTTGTACTTTCATATTTATGTTCTGTACAATATAGGGTTTCTGTCTCTTCCAGATCTGAGTCATAAACAGGTGACCTAGGAAAAAAGGTCACAACTTGAGCTAGGAAGCTCCAAATGAAATTTTGTAAAACGTGGTAGGTAGGGAACGGACTGTAATTTCACAAGTATGATTTTCAGAGGCCGCAATTGAACCAGTTACACGTGGCACTCCATACACGTTCGCTCTCCTATTTTATCCCATAAATAAGTCACATTGCGACACTTGGCATAACTCTCTCTCAGAGAATCCATTTGAGGTAGGACCTCTGGGGTTGGAAAGATAACATGTTGGGATACAACAAGAAGAATTTTCAGACCTTGTAGATCTGAAATTTTGGATTTACATCAGGAACAATCAGGTGCATATTTCTGTCAAAACAGAATTGGATTTTGAGCACCTTCATTCATGGCTTCAGGAATTTAGGGTTTTAGAGAAAGTTGGAATTTTCGTAATCGGAGACCACGGCTAGATGCTCCTCATAAAAATCAAAATTTAAAGACCAAGATCAAATTTTTTGGTTGGGAAGAAGGTCGGGCTTGATCAAACCCTAGTTCGAGACTTTGATCGGAAAGGTTGAAAATTAGGGATTCTGCAAAAATGGGAATTTTTTAAATCTATGACCATAGCTGGAAGCTCCTTGGAAAAATTGAAGTTTAGAGATTTGGATGAAACTATTTGGTTGGGTGAATCTCTGGGAAACTCAAACTCTAATTCAGGGTCATCCCTAGTGAATCTGGAAGATTGAAAAACAAATTTGAGGGGTGAAACTTTGCAGTTTTCAAATTTTGAGTATACCAGGTTGATCAGCTCATCAAGGCACATATTTCTATCCCTCTAGAAGTTTGAAATTCAAAGTTTGAAGTTTTAGGGTTTCTATGACAAACCTTAATCCAGCTACAGATCTAGTTTCTGCAATACAAGTGGATTGGGTTAATCCTAGAAGAGAATGGATTGGTCACCTACATAAGTGGATTGGGTTAATCCTTGATTTGATTTATCACATCATTGTTTTTTAATTATTGTACATTTTCATTTTCATTTATGTTATATCTAACCAATTATTTAATTGAATTTCCATTTCCTTGCATGAATCTTCTAAGAATACATAATTTATTTATTTTTAAATAATAATTAAATGTCTTAAACAAAATATTATATCACAATGGGATTGCTTCTTACATTACTAAGTTTTTACACATGTGATTTATCTTATGCTTTTACATATTTTTGTGCTCTATTTTATGGGATTGCTTTTTACATTACTAAGTTTTTACACATGTGATTTATCTTATGTTTTTACATATTTTTGTTATTTATCTTATGTTTTTACATATTTTTGTGCTTTATTTTATGTTTTGTATATATTTTTGTTCTCTATCTTAAAGTATTAAGTATTGATATGGTATGTAATTTTCTTTTATTAAAATCATTATTTACATATTATTTATATAGTTTTTATTGATAAATATGTTTTGATTTTTCTTATGGATATTTTTCATAAGAAGATAATTGTTTGGAAGTATTTTTAATGTTAGGACCAAAATGAAGAATGTGCCATCACATTTTTATGGTCATTAATAAATATGTTTTATCTTTGATTATATTTTCTTACTAATGTCATTGTAGGAGGGAGAAGTGTAATTCCATACAAAATTTAGAGTTCCATAAATATTAACAAAGTTCAAATGTTAAGTAGAATTTTTTAGATATTTTTTTAAAGCTATATATATAAATCATAGAGTTTTTATTCAAAACTTTATCAAATAAGCATTAATTTATTTATTATTAGTCATTTCATTAGTTCTATGTATAACAATTGTAATTATATGATTAAATATAAACTAATTATAATATTTTAACAACTTATAAATTAATTATAAAATTCTTATAATTCTAATTATAAGATTTTAACAACTATTTTGATAATTACTTCGTAAAAAAGTTTTAATTATATTTTACATAAAACAATATTAACTTATTTATTATCACTTATATGAGTAGTAATTATATTTTAGATAAAACAATATTAGTTTAATTATTATGAGTATACTCTCTAATACATGTGGCCATAAACCATTCCCTGAAGTCTCCAACCCAATAAGCAGTAATTGTTTCTCATTCCTTATCATTGAACAATTGAAATTAGAATTTTAACATTTTTTTTTATAAAAGTGATGAAAATGTTTATATTTTAAACTGGATAAACCATAAACAATGCTTGGATAAAGCGTATACCTCATTACACGATGCAACATGCTCCCGTGCACGTGGCGCACACATTGCACAAACATCTTCATATTTTTGTAAAGAATGCCACATTGTCTATATATTTTCTTCTTTAATGATATAATAACACACAGTTGGAAATGGTTATAAGAAATGGAGGGAAATGGTGAGCTTTCAAACTAATTTTCTGTTCGGAATGGGAGATCCCTATAGAACGAGGAGAACTTTCTATAGCTATTGCCACTAAATCAAACGAATTCATGTTGAACAGGACATTTATATCGAATTTACTATAGAATTACGGTTTTTTTTTCTGGGTGATCAATCACGTAAAGGGTGACCAAGGGTTCTTAGGAATGTAGCATTGAAATCTGAACATAGTCAATAGATTTAAAAAATAGAGTGATCGAATTTACTATAGAATTACGGTTTTTTTTCTGGGTGATCAATCACGTAAAGGGTGACCAAGGGTTCTTAGGAATGTAGCATTGAAATCTGAACATCATCAATAGATTTAAAAAATAGAGTGACATAGGTATAATAATGGTGAATAAACTGCCCAAAGTTAGAACAACTCAAACAAGAACAGCTGATAAGCCACCACAATCAGGAGCAGTAGCAGCTATTGCGTCAAATCAAACCATAGCATATATTAGCATTCCCTGTTCAGTGGTTTTACAAGTTTGGATATGTTTAATTAATTACTTGATATACATTTATGGAATCATATTTTTTTGTCAAAGATACATTTCTATAATGCATAGATTAAGCCTAGATGTTTTTTAAAATACAAAAACATGTAGAAAAAATAGCACTTAAAATATCTTGAATTTCAAATTCCACCAATGCTAAACCCATAATCCTATACAATTATTTTCCCACATAACCAATGTATCTAATACAATATTGTCAATAATGATTCATGCTATACTACCATCCAATTTTAGTTCCTACTATACCTTAAATATTGTATCCTCTTTCGAGAAATTATTTTAAACATAACCAATGTGTCTAATACAATATTGTCAATAATGATTCATGCCATACTACCATCCAATTTTAGTTCCTACTATGCCTTCAATATTGTATCCTCTTTCGAGAAATTATTTTAAATATTGAGAGCCTCCACGATATTAGAATGGGTTTACATAATTAATTTGCGTACAATTTTACTCAATAGATAAAACATCTGAAACCCATTGCAATAAAAATTTGAAATGTCATCAAAAGTGCTCATTTCCCACTTTAAACATTCCTTATTAACCATAACTGAGATACACCAATATACAAAATGATAGAACTAAGAATGATAACCACTACTTCAAATTGTTATAAGAGTTGTATTCAATCTTAAGCTCCACACATAAAGGCAAGTCATCAAAAAATAATTTATTTAATCTTCCCATTCTTTAAAAAGATTGTAGGTATATACTAATTTCTTTATATATCATAGTATAGTATAGCCTTTGTGTAATATCTCAAAACTCTTGTAAATTATTTTTAGTTTTCTTTGCATAGGGTAAATTTCAATAGTAAATATTCACAGTATCTCAATTAGTATCATGAGGCATTGATGTTGCTCACACAAGATAAAAAGGCTGTGACATTGTAAGAGAAAAGTAAAACAATTTTACATGGAAATTAAATGCCATGGGTTGAGCTCAACAAAATATTTAACCTTTAAAATTAGCCATACTCTACTTAATATGGGGAATTGTTTAACAACCCAAGAAGTGCGAAAAGAGGAAGATAGAAGGTATGAGGTATGAACTCTTGTTAAAACTTATTTAGGAAAAGAAAAAGAAACCAGGCATATTGTTATGAGCACTCGAAGGTATCGAGGTGTTAGGAATGACCAAGAATTTTTCCTTCACAAAATCAGCTAAGGGGTGGAAACTGAGAAAATCATTAGTTGGCCTATACTTGGGACATTTGTGGACATATCCTAGTTGATTTCCAAGTCAGCAATGTTTTCTATAATGGATAAGTTATCTATCTGTTCCTACAAAGTTTGCGATGTAGGCACAACCTTGTAACATCCCCTTCAGGCAATCCGATGATCGGTAAGGGACATTAACCAAATTCGGTCTCTCAAATTCCACCGCCAATGCCATAATACGAATTTCAATGTATAAAATGTGTGTAGAAACTTAAAATAACCATACAAAGCATAATTGAACTCTATCTACACACATCTAGCATGAAAATGCAAGCATAAACATGATATCCATTATATAAAACCATTTCAGATTCAAATGCATGCGAATATTTTTCTTTATCCAATGCAAATCCAAGAAACTGACTATGCCAAAGCGATTTTCCACCCAAGCATAGGCACGTTGTCTAGCATATGCACCTGCTGCTGGGAGGCCACCCCCAAGATAGGCTATGAGGCCACCAGGAAGAAGGAAACACCTATAGGATTCTCTCTCTCATTCCACAACCCATTCTGCTCTCTATACTTATCCAAATTCTCATACAATATGGGTCTCACTCATCCCTCACATCCTTGGCTTCCACAATACCTACCCCACAAAACACCCTTCTTGGCTCAGGCATCCCCTTCACTGATCCACATTTCTCTTGGGAGATCCATCTTGCCATGTGCATCTAGTGTTGGTTGTGGAGCCTAATCTTCCAGTCGCATAAATGATATTGGCTCAGCCGTGCACCCCGGAGGATTGTACACTCATTTTGCATTTTTTGGGGTTCGGGGGAAACGCCGCCTGAGTCATGGGGGTGCGAGGGTGGAGCCTCCACGAACGGGGGTAGCGCCCCCAAGAAAACATTTTGGGCTATTTTCGCCAGCTGTTTACGGGCCCATGGTTTTGGGTATCCCGTGGTATTTTCCCATTGTATTTTCCCTATAAAATAAAGACATTGTAATATGGATAGGGTTCAGGTATTAGGTTTTATGCATTGTAAAGATGTCTGAGATCATGAAGAGAGACTCTGAGACAGTGAAGAGGAAGTGCAGCGGTTGTGTTGCAGGTTGTATCCCTTCACTTTGTTGGATGGTATAATAATAAGGATTGGAAACTTTAGTGTGGACATTGCCCATGTTGGGTGAACCACGATACATCTGTGTCTCTCTTGTAATGTGTATGTGTGATTATATTTTCATTTCTGTTTATTGTTATTGCTCTGCGATCTTGTTTTTCTAACAATTGGTATCATAGCCGAAGGTCTATTTGGCAGATAAACACGTAGGAAGCTAGGGTTTCTGGTTCGAGTGGGAGCAATGGCAGAAGAAGGAAAGTTTAAGGTCAAGAAGTTTAACAGCCAAAACTTCCAGTTATTGAAGATGCAAATGGAGGACTATCTATACCAGAAGGATCTATTCCTACCATTGGGAGGAAGAGCAAAGCGGCCGGCAGCTATGACGGACGAAGAATGGGAGGTTCTTGACAGAAAGGCACTGAGAACAATACGGTTGTCCCTGGCCTCGTTGATGGCTTTCAATATCTAAAAAGAAACGGCAATGAAGGGTTTAATGAGTGCACTGGGTAAGCTGTATGAAAAACCCTCGGCCTCCAACAAGGTATTTCTAATGAAGCATTTATTTAATATGAAGATGTCTGAAGGTGGATCTGTTACTGATCATTTAAATGAGTTTAATACGGTTACAAATCAACTAAGTTCTGTAAGTGTGAACTTTGATGATGAGGTTAGGGATCTTTTAATCTTGTGTTCATTGCCAGAAAGCTAGAATAGCTTGGTCATGGCTGTAAGTAACTCTATCTCTGGTTCAAATAGCTTGAAATTTGATGATGTTATTGGTGTTATTCTTAGCGAGGAAATGCGAAGAAAAAGTACAGGTGAGACATCAGGTCATGCGTTAACCATGGAGAGCAGGGGAATACAAAAGGAGAGAGGAAAGAGCCAAGGTAATCATGGCAAGTCCAAAACGGGCATATCCAATTCCAGAATGAGAAAAATAGAGTGCTAGAACTGTGGAAAGAAAGGACATCTGATGAAAGACTACAGATCTCTAAAGAAGAAAGGAGATGCACAGCAGGAAACTACCTAGGAAGCAAATGTAGCAGGTGATGTGTTACAAGATGCTTTGATACTTTCATTAGATAATACTAGTGATTATTGGGTAGTAGATTCAGGGGCTTCATGTCATGCTACACCCCATAGGAAATATTTTCATGATTATGTTCTAGGCGATTTTGGACATGTTTTATTGGGTGATGATGAGCCATGTAAAATTGTTGGAATGGGTAAGGTATAGATAAAATTTAAGAATGGAATTGATTGGATGTTGAAATATGTTAGGCATATTCTTGCTATGAAAAGAAATCTGATCTCAACAGGGCAGTTGGGAGATGGTGGCTGTCTATCTACATTTGGAGAAAAGTGGTGGAAGATCACTAAAGGATCAATGGTGATAGAAAAATGAGACAAGGTAGGTATGTTGTATTTATGTCCTCATAATACTGACCATTCTATCTCTTTAGCTTCCACATGAACAAATACAACATTGTGGCATCATAGGCTTGGCCACATGAGTGAGAAGGGGATGAAGATTCTCCACTCAAGGAAGTTGCTGCCAGATTTGAAGCAAGTAAGTTTGGAATTCTGTGAGAACTGTGTTTATGGAAAACATAAGAGAGTCATATTTCTCAGGGTTGGGAAACAGAAGAAGAATGAAAAGTTAGAGCTTGTGCATACAGATGTATGGGGATCGGCTCAGGTACAATCTCTTGGTGGCTCTCATTATTATGTTACATTTATTGATGATGCAACTAGGAAAACTCGGGTTTATTGCATTCTACAGAAATCTGATGTGTTTGCTACTTTTAAGAAGTGGAAAGCTTTGGTTGAGAATGAGATAGGAAAAAGGTTTAAGTGTCTCTGATATGACAATGGACGTGAGTACTACGGCAAAGAGTTTGATAATTACTATTCATACCATGGGATTCATAGAGAGAAGGCAATCCCAATAACACCACAAGAAAATGGTGTGTCAGAAAGGATGAATAGAATGATCATGGAGCGTGCTAGGTGTATGAGATTGCATGCAGGGTTGCCCTTACAGTTTTGGGAAGGTGCTGTAAATACTACTGTTTATTTAATAAACAGAGGGCCTTCAAGTGCTTTGGATGGTGGTATTCCAGAGGAGGCATGGACAGGTAAAAAGGTAAACTACTCATTTCTGAGAACATGTGGTTGTGAATCATTTGTCCATATTGATAAAGAAAATAGAACAAAGCTTGAAGCTAAATCCAAGAAATGCAGCTTTATTGGATATGGGGTTGATGATTTTGGTTATCATTTATGGGATTATGGAAATCACAAAATCATTAGAAGTAGAGATGTCATATTCAATGAAAAGGTCATGTATAAAGATCAGTTGCAGGGAAAGAAACAATAAAAGGAAAACACAAAGTACACAGTACTTGATGAAATTGAAGAAAATGAAGTTCCAAAGGTTCTAGAAAATCAAGAACAGCAGCAAGTACCTGAAACTCCTGCAAGTGTAAGAAGATCTACCAGGTTAAGTAGACTCCTTGAACGATACTCTCCTTTGATGTATTATTTATTGATGACTGATGCTGGTGAACTAGAATGTTATGAAGAAGTAATGCAGGTAGAAACTTGGAAGAAGTGGGAGCAAGGCATGAATGAGGAGATGGAGTCATTGGTAGGAAACTAGACTTGGGATTTGGTTTAGTTTCCTGCTGGTAAAAGAGCATTGTAGAACAAATGGATTTACAGGTTGAAGGAAGAAGAAGGAGGTAAGAAGTGGTATAAGGCCCGACTTGTTGTAAAGGTGTTTGCACAGAAGAAACGTATAGATTTTGATGAAATATTTTCTCCTGTTGTTAAGATGACTTCAATTAGGACTATCTTAAGTCTAATGGCAATAGAAGATTTGCATATTGAAAAGTTAGATGTAAAAGCAGCCTTTCTCCATGGGGATTTGGAGGAAGAGATATATATGCAGCAACCATAAGGGTATGAGGTCAAAGGTAAGGAGAACTTGGTATGCAGGTTGAAAAAGAGCTTGTATGGCTTGATGCAAGCTCCAAGGCAGTGGTATTTAAAATTTGACAGGTTTATGACAGAACAAGGTTATGAAGTTATATTATCTTATTATTGGGTCTAACATGCAGGATATAAATTTACTCAAAAGGAAGTTAGCTAATTCATTTGCGATGAAGGATTTGGGTGCTGCAAAGCAAATCCTTGGTATGAGAATAACAAGAGACAGGAAAAATCGCAAATTGACATTGTCTCATGGTGAGTACATACAAAAGGTGTTGGAGAGGTTCAGAATGCAGAATGCAAAACCAGTTAGTACACCTTTGGCCATCCATTTCAGTCTAAGTAAGGAAATGTATCCCAAGACACAGGAAGAGATAGATTACATGTCTAAGATTCCCTATCAATCAGCAGTTGGCAGATTGATGTATGCCATGGTGTGTACAAGACCTGATATTGCACATGTAGTGGGAGTTGTGAGCAGATATATGAACAATCCAAGTAAAGAGCATTGGAAGGCAGTACAGTGGATTCTTAGGTATTTGAAAGGTACTACCACTCAGAAATTATATTTTGGAGGTTCAGATACTGTTCTACAGGGATATGTTGATGCAGATATGACAACTGACAAGGATAGCAGAAGGAGCACCACAGGGTATGTGTTTACTCTAGGTGGAACAATAGTAAGCTGGATTTTGAAACTGCAGAAGGTTGTTGCACTTTCAACAACGGAAGTAGAGTATGTTGATATTACAGAGGCTAGTAAAGAGATGATTTGGTTGCAGAGGTTTATGGAGGAAGTGGGTAAGAAGCAGAAGGATAACAGATTGTATAGTGACATCCATAGTGCCATTCATCTTGCAAAGAAATCAACATTCCATTCCAAGACTAAACATATACAACTCAAGTACCATTTCATATGCTCTGTTCTGGAAGATGAACTATTGAAGCTGGAAAAGATACATACTAGCCAGAATCCTGCAGACATGTTCAGAAAGGTAGTGACCAGAGAGAAAATGAGTTTGTCACCTACCCAATTTTTTAGAATAATTATTTTCTACTATTATCCTTTTTGCAAAAATACTTTGTTTTAAATTATAATTACAAGTTTGTAATTATGACCAAGTAAGTCAAAAATGAATGTAATGACTTATTATTATTATTTAATAAATAAAAATGGGAGACAAACACTCAAGAAAGCTGTTACAAGAGTGTCCACTGGCCCACTAGGAGGAATGGAAGCTGCTGGAAGTGGGACAGATGGCATCATTTGCACTCTACCATTAGTTGTTGGTATGGAACAACCCCCCCTAATTTTGTGGCACTTCCCCCTTTAGGTGGAGGGAGGTGAGCGGGTAGCTCACTAATGACCAATTAATTACAAAAGACCTAAGCATCCTATAAAGGGAAATTCGAATTGAGCAGGAAGCTCTTACAATGTTTTCTGCAGAAACATTCCTCATGCTCATCAAATGATGACTGAGAGATTAGAATAGGGGAGGTTGTGGAGAGTGCAAGTATAAGTCTACAAATGTTATGAAAAGGACAGACCAGAGGTGCTGGTGCTGATCCCATTGATTACTAAGCCTGTAAGGCTAGATATATATATTTTCTTGCTGTTGCAAGTAGAAGTCCTAAGCTGTAGAACCTTCTTCCTCCTAGTGGATCAGTGGATAGGCTCGGGGGTCCTAAGGAAGACATCTTGCCTGCTTGGGAGCAGGTTGGGTGGAACAGGTTTCTTGAGTAATTTGTTCCTCCCATCACACTCAGGTTATATTATTTTGTGTTTTATTTTTCAATCATATGAATGCTCTCAGAAGATGGCTTAGTATTGTTATTTAATAATCAATAGTAGAAAACGTCAGATCCTAATTAATTTAGATTTGCTGAACTGATAAAATGACTCCTCTGCATTTTCCCCCATGCGTGGAGTTGCCTCGTACTCCAGTACAGAGAGGTAGAATTAAATCTGCCCAGTTAAAAGTGAAACCTAGCATGCATCTAAATATCTAAACCAAATACCACCCATGCACAAACCTATGTTTATCATGCATCTTATATTTTAGCAGCTCTAGATTAGATCCTTGCATGTAATGTTTTTACTGTTCAAATCTGTATGCTGAACTACCTACCAGAAACTAGTCATAGTAATAGGTTCTTTTCTTATTTCTGAAGGTGAACATTGTGTTAACAACTAAGGTTACTAATCTTTAATAATTTCTTCAAAGAAAATAACTCCATGCATTCTGTTTAACCATATTCCCACTTTACTATTTTCTTGTGGTTTTTAGAATCTGATCGACCTTATAGAAAATATTGTCTTCACTATATTATCTTGTATAGAAAGAAAGAAAGATGCTGTGTTAACTTATCCCTTCATCAGAAGTCCAAAATTGGACGAATACAAGAACATATAGAATAGAAAAACTATTATATTCAGAAGCATTCAAATTAACTGACGAATGCACTGTCATTTTCTCTTTTTCTGGATTATCAATTGCATGTGATAGAATTTACATCACAAAATACCAAGTTATTAAAAGCAAGGACAAACATAGAATTATTGAATTGACAAATTAAATTACAGTATCTCTACACCCAAACTGGGGTTAACATGTTCTCATTACATTATTATTTATAAACATTTGACAGCTACAAAATCAAGTGTTTTCATTACCATAGACAATCTAACTGTAGAATCAAGAGTTAATATTCTTGTTCCTTTAAAACATCATTATAAACAAGCAGATTTCATTCACATCGACAGGCTAGGGTTTAGCATTATCATAGTTGTATTCAAACAAAACCAATACCCTTTCATTATCGGCTTATAGCCACTGTTTAATTAAAACAACTTAGACATTTCCTTCATTCCTTGGATCATAGTTCAAGAATGAGGAGATCGAAACACCATACGTAGACATGAAAACCCTGAATATCTTAAACAGGCTTTTAGATACAGATACAAAAACGAGAAGTTCAAATCACCAAACATAGCCATTAAACATTAGATAACTATCATTTCCATTTAAATTAGCAGTGGTTGGACCCTACGGTTGCCACATTCGTTTTCCGAAGGTTCCATTCGAAATCCCATGCTATTTACACACACTACTAATGCCGAAGCAAAATTGCAGTCAATGTATCTCCTTTTTTTTCATCAACCCAGAAGTACCAAAACGATAGACATAAAACATAAAGCTGTAAGACTCTTGTAAACACGAGGGTTCAACCCTACCAAACTCGTCGAGCCCAAGAATGGCCGACCATATATTTTAAAACATTTACATCACCTACTCTATCAACAAAACTTAAAACTGTAAGTTTCCCAATTGCTGCAAGCGAGACAAAAGCCACTGCCGCGAAGGCATGCTACCAACGCTTTCTCATCAAGTTCGATTCCAGGAGAGCCACTAAGGAGGGATCGCTTTAGTTCTTTTCCCCATCAACTCTTCCAGCACCCTGTTGCTCGCCGAGGGTTACCTGCCAACAACCATACACTAAGTTAAGTTTCGAATCATGAGGTAGTAATGCATGTAACAAAAGATAATTTGAAAACCCTTGCAGCGTTATGATACCTGAGTCATGACAGAGATTTGACGAAGCCAGCATCCATCCACTGTGAAGGATAAGCACTCAGTTCGAAGGCCATGATGAGGGATACCTCCCGAAAAAATCACAACTTCTTCAAGAACCCTAGACTTGCAAGTTACTGCAACGCCACAACAGAAGCACTCATCCCACCTGTATATTGCTACACAAATCGTTTCCAGACTTGGCTTCCACGGTTAACAATTACTCATAGACCAAAGGTTGCTACCGGTCTCAGGATCGAGCGCGAGGGAGGCTAGAAAAACATTGAAACCCTAAGTGCCTCTCGACAGGTTGGCCTCACCTCCCAAACCCTACCACCGAACAATGACTAAGAACGTTACAAGAATCCATAAGTTATGCTAGGGTTCAACTCATGCCAATACACAACGATCAATTCCAGAGACCCACTTTCATTAAGCCACGTTGGAGGGTGGAAAGAGTAGCATTAAATTTCTCATCTACCTCCCAAGCCATGAGGTGGCCATTTCTATTGACAGCAGGGTAGGAGGCCGTTACAACTCAGTTGCCAAACCTCATCAGTCGCCGAATCATCCATCACATTTTACACGTAACAATATCATTAACCCGGTGGCCAGACAATGTAATTGCAAAACCCAATCATTTAATACACCCTCGATTCGTACGCAGGCTTTTGCAGGGCCATCATTCCACCTGCCAATCCATACGAATCATCGTTAATAGCATCAACATATAAATATTATCAATGTATAACGATTACCAATAGCATATAACGAAGGTCTCATATGATTCCATATCATCAATTTTGAAACACACTCATAGCACATGAATATCCACAAGGTCGTGAGCAATCATAGGGCATGGATTGACTCCACCCACCACATAAAGTCTATTATAAAGTTCACCATAGGGATCATTATAGATCTCTTAAAGCTTGTTCACACCATAAGTTATATCAACACACCGTTAAGGTATGGTTGCCACCCAAGGACCCATTGCATTCATTGCATGGTAGGGTATTAATGCTTAAAGCATCACCATTTTAATCGCCCGGGTAATAGAGACAAGAATCACCTTATCACTCATTCCATAGTATGTTTAGGACCATGTGCCCTTGTCCTAAACTTGTCACCATCGAAATTTATAAAATAATTACTTAACAGCCGCAAGTCATTTATGGAATGACCATACGTAAAGTCGTCAACACTTAACGGAAACATTCATAACAAACATGCCTTGAGATAGACGTTATCTGCAGTGTTTGAGATAGACAGGTTCATCTTACTGAATTGGAAGGAGACCATACCTGTAACATTGGAATTCATACGCAGTTTTTATTGATAACATGGTTATTAAACCCTCTGAGTTATTATCTCTATCTCTTACCTGTGAATCTGCGCATGGATGACGAGTACAATGCTTTAGCTAAATAGCTAAGTAAGCCTCAGGGCACCTCATGGGACCCCTTTCATCATCATCCAGAAAAATTAAACTATCAGCACCTCTCGAGAATAATAATGTTTTCTTAATGCATCTGAATTTTCAATCATTCCAGCATTTAAATAAGAACATAATCATTAATTGGATTTCATGACACCATCAGAAGACAAAAAGACACAACCATTAAATTGTTCCTACCAAGCGACACATTTAGTGATTGCTGCTTATTCAATATTATCATTTCCGCTTTTTACAATATTAGCTTTTTATGGCGATTTAAATTTTTTTTAATGTTTATGAAAATATCGGGATGTTATCTTGAATATTGTAACTTCCAAGAATATTATATTTGTATATTATTATTTCGGAGATGTTTCATCCCTCCGAGGTGACTCTATCGTGTATCCGGAGATGTTTATTCCTCCGATGGTTTGTGGTAACTAGGGTTATTACATCCACCATGTGGGGGTCGGCCCTGGGTTTATATTTTAGGGGTTATTAGACATCTTCAGGAGAGGTCGGCCCGATTAGGTATTTTTGGTCAATCGGGAACTAGTATAAATAGAGGAGGAGAGCTCCTCATTTGACACACTTCCAGAACTCAGAAAGTGGCACACTTGTGTCTCGGAGGTCTGCATGTGAGGTAGAGAAGAAGGAAAAGTCTTGCAGCACATCTTGTATTTTGGTTGATCATCTTATTGAGGAAAGCTTTGTTGGGTTTTCTACCCCATGAGGGTTTCCCACGGTAAATTCTGTGTCTATCTTGTGATTATGTTTCTTTTAGTGATCTTGCTAGTTTATTTGGTTTAAAATTAACATGGTATCAGAGCTAGCCTGAATAGAACATATTTCACAAGGTGAAATCATATTTCTCTCTCTCTCCCAAAATTAGGGTTTATTCAAAAGTTAGTATTTTCGGATTCTGGTTGCATGGATGAACAACCCTTCTAAAGATCTATCTTTTGAGCCTTGGATCGAGGTTTTTGGTTGGGTAGAACTCCGGGAAAGTCAAACCCTAGTTTTACCAAAAGTGCGATAAACCAGAAATTCTGTTGCAGATCCGGAAAACTGAAAAGTTAAAGTTTTCGGGTAAGTACTACTCTATCTCTTATCTCTTGGACTCCCCCAAGAGAATATGGCTCCAAACACTAAGCTTGAAGACAAGCTAGAAGGTATAGAGAATTTCCAGGCATGGAAATACAGAATTGGTCTCATTCTTGAAGAAAATGATCTTGCTCATTATATCAAGGATGAAGTTGCAGAACCTGAAGGAGATGAAGCCAAAGAGAAGCATAGGAAGGATTTGATTAGGGCAAAGAGAATCATAGCTGATTCTATTAAAGACCACTTGATTACCCAAGTGGCTTCCAAGAAGACTCCAAAGGAAATGTATGATTCCCTAGGAAGAATGAATGAAGGAAAGAACATCAATAGGAAGATGAGCCTAACAACTCAGTTGAAGAGTACCAAGATGCACAAAGGAGAATCCATTCAAGACTACTTCTCAAGGGTCTCCCAAATCAAGGAGCAACTAGATGCAATTGGTGATACTCTTGATGAAGATGAACTTGTAATGACAGCTCTAAATGGTCTCACTAGACCTTGGGAGTCATTTATACAAACTATGTTTGCCAGAAAAGAAAGTATGAAGTTTGATGTAGTTTGGGAGGATTGTGTACAAGAAGAGGCTAGGGTTGCAAACAAAGAAGCCTTGCTCAAAGAAGATGACCAAGCCTTGGCCACCCACACCAAGAGAAGAAGGAATCAATCCTACTCCAAAAGGAATAGTCACAAGGAGTCTCATTCTCCACTTAGATTTCAAAAGAAAAGAGGATCTAATCAAAGAACAGATTACTCCCCATTCTAATGTTTTGCTTGTCACAAAATAGGACACATTGCTAGAGATTGTCCCCTAAAGAAGAAAAAGGGCTCTCATTACAAAAGACATCAAGCACATCTTGCAGAAGATGATAGTGAAGAAGAAGTGGAAGAGGAAGAAAGGCCTCACAATAAAAGACCTAGAAGAGAAGAAGAAGAAGAAAGGACCCTCTTCAAGAGAAGATCTAGGAGAAATGAAGAAGAAGACGCAGAAGAATATGTTCTATTCTCCGCACTATCTGGATCTATAACTCCTGGAGAAGATACATGACTTATTGATATTGGTGCTTCAAAACACATGACAGGTCAGAAAAAGACTCTCTCAAGTCTTGAAGAAAAGACCTCTCCACAAAAGGTATCTCTAGGAGATAACTATCAATATCCCATCAAAGGAATTGGTGAAGCAAGCTACAAGCTTGATTCTGGTACCTCCATGAAAATGAAAGAAATATTGTATGTACCAGGATTGAAGAAGAACTTGTTATCTATCCCAACATTGGATAAGAAAGGCTATAGGGTTGCATTCATTGATGGACAAGTATTAATGTGGTCCAAAGGAAAATCTATCAAGGATGCAATTATCATTGGTGAAGAAGAAGGAGGTTTGTGCAAGCTTAAGGGCCATCCAGAAGCTGCACTTGTACATGAAACCATTAGCCCAAGTGAGCTATGGCATAGGAGACTTGCTCACATTAACTACAAGGCACTACCTTATGTAAGCAAGGTAGTTATAGGTTTGCAAGATTTAAAAATTGATCATGATGGCACATGCAAGGGATGTGCAAAAGGGAAGAATATCAAGAACCCCTTTCTTAGGAGTGAAACAAAGACTAAAATTACCTTGGAGTTAATACACTTTGATGTATGTGGAACAATGCCTTCCACATATTTGAGTGGATATGAATACTATGTTACATTCATTGATGACTATTCAAGGAAAACTTGGATATTCTTTCTAAAAGGTAAGAATGAAGTCTTTGGAAAATTCAAGGAGTTCAAGGCTTTCATAGAAAATCTCTCAGAAAAGAAAATCAAGATTCTCAGGACAGATAATGGTGGAGAATATACTTCAAAGGAATTTGAAGAGTTTTGTAGAGAAGCTGGAATCAAGAGGGAACTAACCACTCCCTACAATCCCCAACAAAATGGGGTTGCTGAGAGAAAGAATAGAACTATAATGGAAGCTCTAAAGACTATGATACATGATCAAGATCTTCCCATGTATCTATGGGTTGAAGCAGCCATGACAGCTGTCTATGTACAAAATAGACTTTCTCATAGTGCTCTTGAATTTAAGACTCCAGAAGAAGTGTTCACAGGAAAGAAGCCTGAGGTAAGTCATCTCAAAATATTTCGAAAAGATAACCAAGTTGGGTCGCTCTGGTAAGAAATGAATATTTGTTGGATATTGTGAAACATCCAAAGCTTTCAGAATTTACATACCTGGTTTTCATCATATGGAGATAAGTAGAGATGTAACATTTGATGAAGAAGCAGCTATCAAGAAATCTAGAAAGTGTCAACTTGAAGATGTCTATGAAGAAGATACACCTCCTAGAGTCACAAAAGTTGTTCCCATCCCTGAAGATGATACACCAGAAGACCATGATATGATAGAACCTCAAGAACCCCCCATTACAAATCTATATAGAAAAAGAAAACCAGCATGGGCTAGAGACATTATTCAAGGAGCTGAAAAATATGGAGCTCCTGAAGGTTCCACTAGAGAAAGGAAGAAACCCAAGTTAGTATCCAACTATGTGGCCTTAATGTGTGATCTTGTGGATCATCAGCCCACCAGCTATGAGGAGGCAACTCAGAAGAAAGAGTGGGTATAAGCTATGATAGAAGAGTACCAGTCAATAATGAAGAATGATGTTTGGGATATAGTTCCCAAACCAAAGGATATAAGTGTGGTTTCTTCCAAATGGATATTCAAGATAAAACATGCTGCATATGGTAGCATTGAAAAATATAAGGGAAGATTTGTAGCCAGAGGATTCTCTCAAAAGGAGGGAATAGACTATGAAGAAACATTTGCACCAGTGGCTAGGTACATATCAACTAGAACTATCATGGCACTTGCATCTATGATGAAGTGGAAATTACACCAGATGGATGTTAAAACAGCCTTCCTGAATGGTGTCATTGAAGAAGAAGTGTACATAGAACAACCTCAAGGATTTGAGGTTAAAGATAAAAGAACACATGTATGCAAGCTGAAAAAGGCTTTGTATGGATTGAAGCAAGCTCCCAAAGCTTGGTACGGAAGGATTGACAGTTTCTTAACAAGCATGGGCTTTACCAAGAGTAATGCTGATCCAAATATTTATCTCAAAGTTATGGATGATGAACCTGTTATATTACTATTGTATGTATATGATCTATTTCTAACAGGAAATGAGAATCAAATTATCGAATGCAAGAAGAAGCTTTCTTCAGAATTTGAGATGAAGGATCTCGGATTAATGCACTAATTCTTAGGTCTAGAAGTATGGCAAGAACCAAAAGGAATCTTTCTAAATGAAGGTAAGTATGCTGTGGAGATTTTGAAAAGATTTGATATGTTGGAGTGTAAGGCCATGGCCACTCCCATTGACTCCAACTTGAAGCTATTAGTTAATGACTCATTTGAATTAGTGGATATAACTCTATATAGACAAATCATTGGGTCATTGATGTATTTAACAAATACCAGACTGGATATATGCTTTGATGTAAATACCCTGAGTCAATATATAGTAGAACCAAGGAAGGTTGACCTAATAGCTGCAAAGCATGTAATGAGGTATCTAAAAGGTACATTAGATTTTGGTATTTACTACCTTAGAAATCATGAACTCAGATTACATGGTTACTCAGATTCCGATTGGGAAGGAAGTGTTTCAGACAGGAAGAGTACATCAGGTGGATGTTATGTACTTGGATTTGCCATGATCTTTTGGTTTAGCAAGAAACAATCCAGTGTCGCTCTCAGTACCGCGGAAGCAGAATATATAGCTGCCTACTCTGCTAGTTGTGAAACAATATGGCTTCGGAAACTATTATCTGGAGTGTTTGACTTAGAATTGGATCCCACTGTGATCATGCATGACAATCAAAGCTGTATCAAGATGATTGAAAATCCAATGTTCCATGATAAGTCAAAACACATAGAGATCCGATATTTCTACATACGAGATATGGTGCAAAGAGGAGCTATTAAGCTCGAGTATGTGAGCACTAAAGAACAAATTGCTGATATATTGACCAAACCTCTGTCTCGGGTGAAATTTGAATACTTTTGAGACAAGCTTGGTGTGGTTCAAAAGGACCCTCCTCGAAAGGGGTAGTAGTGTAGTCACTGATGATGAGATTGCCTCATCGGCAGAAAGGTCGATGATGTGGATACCTGTTTACTACACTTGGATACTTAGATTATTTAGATTTAGGACTTTTAGAATACTTATTTTTACTGGTTTTTATTTTGATGATATATGTATTGGTGAGGATACATGCTTTTGATGATATATGTATTGGTGAGGATACATGCCTTTGATGATAGATGTATTGATGAGGATACATATTTTATTGATCTATTAATGAGGATACATGTTTTGTTGATGTATTGATGAGGATACATGTTTATATCTATATTGATAAGGATACATGTGGGGATTGTATCGTCGCCGGACTTCGGTCCCTTGAATTGATCCGTAGACATATGGTCTCTGAGAATGAAGTCTTTAGTGGATAGGTGGGGATTGTATCGTCCTAGGACTTTGGTCCCTTGAATTGATCCGTAGACATATGGTCTCCGAGAATGAAGTCCTTAGTCGACAAGTGGGGATTGTATCGTTCCTGGACTTTGGTCCCTGAATTGATCCGTAGACGTATGGTATCCGAGAAGTGGTCCCTAGCGGATGAGAGGGGATTGTATCATCCTCGGACTTCAGTCCCTGAATTGATCCGTAGATGTATGGTCTCAGAGAAATGGTCCTTCGTGGATGAGAGGGGATTGTATCCTCCCCGGACTTCAGTCTCTGAATTGATCCGTAGACGTATGGTCTCTGAGAAGTGGTCCCTAGTGGATGAGAGGGGATTGTATCATCCCCGGACTTCAGTCCCTGAATTGATCCGTAGACGTATGGTCTCCGAGAAGTGGTCCCTAGTGGACGAGAGGGGATTGTATCGTCCCCGGCCTTTGGTCCCTGAATTGATCCGTAGACATACGTCTCCGAGAAAGTGGTCCTTAGATTTTGTCTAAGTTGACGAGTGGATTGTATCGTCCCTAGACATGTTATGGTGTCTTAAATGGATCATGTTTTGCATGGTATGTGATGATCGTGTGATGATGATGCTGATGATCGTGTGATGACGATGTTGATGATCGTGATGATCATGTTATGATGATGTTGATGATCGTATGACAATGATGATGTTGATGTTCCAGTAACTGGTTAAGTTACTGATGATGATGTATTAAAGAAAGCTTTCAATGATATACAGATGTATCATGTGTTATGTAGTCAATGACTCCTTGCTCCTGCAGATGTTGTTATAATATCCTTATCGTTAAGTGGGAGTGTTGAATATTGTAACTTCTAAGAATATTATATTTGTATATTATTATTCCAGCGATGTTTCATCCCTCCGAGGTGACTCTATCATGTATCCGGAGATGTTTATTCCTCCGATGGTTTGTGGTAACTAGGGTTATTAGACCCACCATGTGGGGGTCGGCCCTGGGTTTATATTTTAGGGGTTATTAGACTTCTCCAGGAGAGGCCGGCCCCATTAGGGATTTTTGGTCAGTCGGGAACTAGTATAAATAGAGGAGCAGAGCTCCTCATTTGACACAATTCCTCAACTCAGAAAGTAGCACACTTCTGTCTGGGAGGTCTGCATGTGAGGTAGAGAAGAAGAACAAGTCTTGGAGCACATCTTGTATTTTGGTTGATCATCTTATTGAGGAAAGCTTTGTTGGGTTTTCTACGCCATGAGGGTTTCCCAGGGTAAATTCTGTGTCTATCTTGTGATTATGTTTCTTTCAGTGCTCTTGATAGTTTATTTGGTTTAAACTTAACATGTTACATGTGGTATCAAAGCTCATGTTCTAACTCTAGGCCTAAAGACGGTCCAAGAAACACGCAAAAAAAAATAAAAAAAATAAATAACAGAAAATTTTCTTTGATTTACAGATATGGAAGGATCAGCTGAACACATAAGGGGCAGATTTCCACCAAACAACACAAGTATGGAACAACAATTCCAGGGCAATCGGGGTAATGATTCGTCAGAATTATTCCGTGCTTTTCATGAATTAAAAGCAGATATCTAGTCAGTGAAACAAGACAATGAAAGAATCCCGAGGACACAGGAGGAGTTGAAGCAAGCACTGTTTGACCAATATCCAAAATATGAACAGAACCTGGAACATACTTCTGAAACTAAGGAGCTATCCTAGGAAGGAAAGAACAAACAAACAGAAACAACTGAAGAAAACAACAACTCAATGTCATCAAGATCTTCCAAACATCCACGTAAAAAGAAGCATAACTACTCTAGTGACAATAGTGAATGAGACTGTAATCCAAAAAGAAAAAGGAATAAACATTACGAACATATATCTGATGAATTCAAGAAAATCGAACCCCCAAATTTCAATGGCGAGACAGAAAAAGGAGAGACAGCGGAAGCATGGTTGTCCGACATGAAAAAGTATTTTCAGATCTACGACTACTCGGAGTCTTTAAAGGTGAAGATGGCAATTTATAATTTGACCAGGAAGGAAGATATTTGGTGGCAAGACCTTAAAAGGGTAAAAGGTATAAAAGACCGAGATGTGAGTTGGAGTACTTTTAAAAGACACTTCAAGAAGAAATTCTTATCTGAACAGTATTATGAAGAAAAATCCAAAGAATTTTATGATCTGAAACTGGGAACGATGAATATTAAAGAATTGAACAACAAATTTTTATGTCTACTAAGATATGTGCCATATATGGTGGAAGAAAAACCGAAGGTCCAGAGGTACCTAAGTTTTCTACCTTTCCACATCAAGGACATGATAGAGTACGATAACCGTAAGACCCTAGAGGAAGCCATGATGAAAGCCACTTTTTGCTTTGACCAGAATAAGAAAAGAGAAGGGGTACCTAGCTGGAAAAACCCAATACCCAGTAACTTTGAATAGAAAAAGAAGAATTTTATATATGGTGGCAATTCCAGTTTTCAGAAGAGAAATTTTTAGAATCAAAAATTTCAGCAGAACATAAATAATCAGCAGCAGAAATTTACAGCACCCAGAAATGTCCCCAATGTTGCCAGGACCAATGAACAAAAGCCACCTATAAAATGATTTGAGTGCCAAGGGCCCCATTATGCCTCAGACTGTCCCCTCAAGAAACGGGCGGCCAACCATATTCACTCCATACAGTCTGAAGCTACTATAGGATATGTGGCAAGAGAAGTACCCAGAATTAGTGCAGCATTAGAAAACCACCCAATTTCTATTTTAATTGACCTCGGTGCCAGTATAAGTTATATATCACCAGTTGTTGTAGAAAGACTTGATTTGAAAATAGAGAAATTCGATAAATTCTGGTTAGTTAGATTAGCGACAGGAACAAAAAGGAAGGTTTCTGATTTTGTGGAAAAATGTGCTTTATCTATGAATCAACTAGCAACGCTGGTTAAGCTAAATGTTCTGCCATTAAGGTCATATGACATCCTAATTGGTATGGATTGGTTAGAATCCCATCGGGTCATTCTGAATTGTTATGAAAAAAGCTTCATTTTCCTGGACGATGAAGGAAAGACAGAAGAGGTAAAAGGCATCCCTAGAAAAACATCCGTTCGACAGATTTAAGCCATGAAAGTAAAAAGGGCAATCAGAGAAGGGTGTCAGATGTTTGTTGTGAATGCGGTGCATGATGAGATAAGTACTAAGGAGGACAAGCTGAAAATGGAAGACATACCTGTCTTGCAGGATTTCCAAGATATTTTTCCTGAAGAGATCCCAGATTTACCTCCCAAAAGGGACCTGGATTTTACTATTGAATTAATACCTGGTGCTGTACCAAGTTCTAAATCTCCATACTGGATGAATATACTGGAGCTGAATGAGTTAAAATCTCAGCTGAAGGAGCTAATCGATAAAAATTATATAAGGCCCAGCGTGTCCCCTTGGGGAGCACCAGTCATTTTTGTTAAGAAGAAGGATGGCACCCTAAGACTTTGTATAAATTATCGTCAACTGAATAAAATGACGATCAAGAATAGGTACCCACTACCCCGCATTGACGATCTTTTTTACCAGCTACGCGGAGCAACATTGTTCTCGAAGATCGATTTACGATCAGGATATCATCAGGTTCGAGTGAAGGATGAAGACATTTTCAAAACAGCCTTTAGAACTCGTTGTTAAATTTTTAGTATTAAATCACAATACTATAGGATCTTTCCTGAGATAATAACATCTACAGTATATCAATGCATGACAATCATAATATGACAAGCATCACAAGCATCACAAGAATCAAAAGCATAGAGACAAGAGACACAGAGTTTCCGTGGGGAAAACCCTAAGGTGAAAAACCCCACAACTTCCTCAGAGATAGAGAGAGCAATGGCTCAACCAAAATACAACCAAATAATACAGAGATAGTCTCCTAGCAGATGATCCTCCTCCTCCTCACTAGTGCGCCACTTTTCAGAGAGAGAGATAGATGCTTTTCCGAGTGAGTAAAATAGAGATCTCCTATCTCTATTTATACTCACCTTTTTTCCCAGTGACCTACTGGGGCCGACTTGTCTACTTGTGTACATCCACATTATATTATATATTAATTAGGGCCGACCCCATAAGGTGGTCTAATAACCCATCGACAAGTACACACACTTGCGACACTTGTCAATCCACATGACGACACTTCCTTATAGAGGAATAACACATCTCTTATAAGGGTACAATAAATATATATATAATACACAGATGAAATACATTCCGAAGTTACATATACATCAACACTCCCTCTTAACTAGGAATGTATTTCTCGACACAGATCTGCTAGACAAGTTTTCTTCTCTGGATCATCGTCATCATCATCGTCACTGCTGCAGCTATCTCATCCAATCTCTGTCTCTACTCGTCATAGGAAGTTCTACAGAGCCAGTCCTTTTTCATACTGGATGTAGGCCCACCACCTGCAGGTCTTCGTCATCACTGGCCATACTGTGGAATCCTCAGGACTTTTACGTGCGTCACAAAACCTCGCAAGAGCATCCCATGCTGTTACGAGCACACAGCTCTACCTATAGGATCTCCCAGGGCAACGAATTACATGTGACCTCACCACAAAACCTTGCAAGAGCATCCCAGGCTGTTACGAGCACACAGCTCTACCTATAGGATCTCCCAGGGCAACGAATTACATGTGGTCATGGCAAAACCTCGCAAGAGCATCCCAGGACTGATTACGGGCACACAGCCCAACCTATCGGATCTCCCAGGGAAACGAATTACATGCCATAGGACAAAACCTCGCAAGAGCATCTGCCAGATATCCCAGGGCACTATTATATGCCATAGGCAAAACCTCGAAAGACTATCTGCAGATCTCCCAGGGCAACGAATGACATGTCCTCCCAGAGCAAAACCTCGAAAGAGCATTTGCCAGATGTCCCAGGGCAATGAATTACATGCCATAGGAAAAACCTCGCAAGACCATCTGCAAATCTCCCAGGGCAACGAATTACATGCTCATCTGCACAACCTGATCCACGGCCACAGAGTATCAACCTGATACTCACCATACATCATCCTGATGTATCCATGATCATCCTGATCATCATCACTGCAACGTCCTGCTGCATGTCATCTAGAGCAACATCCTGAAGCTCGTCATCTATGATCGTCCTGATCATCACTGCAACATCCTGCTGCATGTCATCTGGAGCAACATCCTGAAGCTCGTCATCTATGATCGTCCTGATCATCACTGCAACATCCTGCTGCATGTCATCTGGAGCAACATCCTGAAGGTCGTCATCTATGGTCGTCCTGATCATCACTGCAACATCCTGCTGCATGTCATCTGGAGCAACATCCTGAAGCTCGTCATCTATGATCATCCTGATCATCACTGCAACATCCTGCTGCATGTCATCTGGAGCAACATCCTGCTGCATGTCATCTGGAGCAACATCCTGAAGCTCGTCATCTATGATCATCCTGATCATCAATGCAACATTCTGCTGCATGCCAAGTATCTACCTGATACATATCATCATACATGATCCTCCTGATCATCAATGTATCCACCTGATACAAATACAAAACATATGATATATATCACCATACATGATCCACCTGATCATACAATGTATCCACCTGATACATATACAGATACATGGTCCAAGCATCCAACATGATGCATATAAAATACATACACATGATCCAACTGATCATATCCAGCATCCAACATGATGCGTACATACATACATAAAATGATCCAACTGATCATATCAAGCAGAAACTAGAACATCATCCTGATGCTCATCATCCAGCGCTTACATCCACAGCCATGTGAAGGATCCTCCTTCCAACATGCTTGGAATGGCTTCAGCAAATGTGTCCATCACTTCTTCCTCGAAGTGTCCTTGATCTGAATAACGCCAAGCCTCTCTCTGAAGTACTCGAACTTCACCCTGGCTAGTGGCTTTGTCAGCACATCTGCAATCTGCTCGTCCGTCGCAACATACAGAAGCTTCACAGCTCCTCTCTGCACCATATCCCTGATATAGTGGTATTTGATCTCTATGTGTTTTGACCTGTCATGAAACACTGGGTTCTCGGACAGCTTCACACAACTCTGGTTATCACAGAAGATACCAGTAGCTTCCAACGGGAGATCAAATAACTCAGACAGTAGCTTCCGTAGCCATACTGCCTCACAACTAGCTGAACAGGCTGCAACATACTCTGCCTCAGCTGTACTCAGTGCTACGCAGGACTGCTTCCTGCTAAACCAAGAGATCACACCTGATCCCATACTGAAGCAACACCCAGATGTGCTCTTCCTATCTGCAGCACTGCCAGCCCAATCTGAATCAACATAACCCTGCAGGTTAAACTTTTGATTCGCCTCATATCTGAGCCCATAATCCACTGTACCCTTCAGGTACCTCAGAACATGCTTTACAGCAACCAGGTGAACACTCCTCGGATCCGTCAGGAACAGGCTCAATGTGTTCACAGCAAAGCAAATATCTGGTCTCGTGTTCGTCAGGTACATCAAGGACCGAATAATCTGACGATACATAGAAACATCAACTGGCTCAGATGAAGCATCACAAAGAAGCTTCAGATTCGATTCCATAGGTGTGGCCATGGCTTTGCAATCCATCATCCCAAATCTCTTCAGGATATCTACTGTGTACTTCCCTTGACCAAGGAAGATCCCACCTGCATTCTGCCACACCTCCATACCTAGGAAATAGTGCATCATTCCCAAATATTTCATATCGAATTCAGCTGCAAGCTTCCTCTTGGTATCTGCAATCATTCTGTCATCTCCTGTCACAAATAGGTCATCCACATATAGTAGTAGAATCACAGGATTCCCTTCCTCAACCTTGTAGTAAAGGTTGGAATCCGCTTTACTCTTGGTAAAGCCCAAACTAGATAGGAAACTGTCCATCCTACCATACCAGGTTCTGGGAGCTTGCTTCAAGCCATACAAGGCTTTCTTCAATCTGCATACATAAGATTCCCTGTCATGTATTTCAAAGCCGAGTGGCTGTTCCACATATACTTCCTCTTCTACTACACCGTTCAGGAAAGCAGTCTTGACATCCATTTGGTGTATCTTCCATTTCATTGCTGCAGCCAGGGCAAGTACTGTTCTGATGGAAGTATATCTGGCTACAGGTGCAAAGGTTTCTTCATAGTCTATTCCTTCCTTCTGAGAGAAACCACGAGCTACGAATCTTGCTTTATATTTTTCCACACTGCCATCTGCAGCATGCTTGATTTTGTAGATCCACTTGGAAGTCACAACAAACTTCTCTTTAGGTCTTGGGACAACATCCCAAACATCATTCTTCATAATTGATTGATATTCCTCAACCATAGCATCCTTCCATTCTTTCTTTTCTGTTGCCTCTTCATAACTGGAAGGCTCTTTGTTCATGATGTCACAGAGTAAAGCAACATAACTGGTGTGTGATCTCGTTCTCTTCTTTGCTCTGTGTTCTTCTTCTGGAATGCCAAATCTTTCTGCATCATGAATGAGCTCTCTAGCCCATACAGGTTTCCTTTTGTGAGAGTTATCCTCACGGGGTGGATCTACAGGTTCTTGTGGATCTTCAAACTCACGAGCAGTTTCTGGAATTGCTTCAGTCATGGTAGTGTCCTGAAATCTTGTTTCCTTAGGTTCTTCATAAACTTCGGTAGGTGCATTTCTTGATTTGATGAATGTTGAATTATCATCAAATGTTACATCCCTGCTGACATCAATCTTCTTGAACCCTGGAAAATATATTTTGTAAGCCTTCGAGCTTTCACTATAACCCACAAAGATGCCCTTCTTTCCTGAAGGATCTAGTTTAGTCCTCTTCTCCTTTGGGACATGAGTGTATACTGGACAACCAAATATTTTGAGATGGCTGACTTCAGGTTTCTTACCAGAAAAAAATTCTTCTGGTGTCTTGTTGTCCAAAATCTTGTGGGGTGTTCTATTCTGCACATATACAGCTGTTCTAGCTGCTTCTGCTTATAGATGCATAGGAAGGTCCTGATCATGCAACATTGCCCTTGCTGCTTCCATGATAGTTCTGTTCTTCCTTTCTGCAACTCCATTCTGTTGAGGATTATAAGGAGCAGTCAACTCCCTCTTAATCCCTGAATCACTGCAAAGCTTCTTGAAGTCATTTGAGGTGAATTCTCCACCATTGTCAGATCTGAATGTCTTGATTTTCTTGTCAGTTTGATTCTCCATCAAGGTTTTGAATTCCTTGAATTTATCAAGCACCTCATCTTTGCCCTTCAAGAAGTATACCCAAGTCTTCCTGGAGAAGTCATCAATAAATGATACATAGTAAACATACCCACTTAGGGAACTGGATGACATAGGGCCACATACATCTGAGTGGATGATTTCCAGGATGTATTTTGCCTTGCTTTCACTGCTTGGGAAAGCCTTCTTAATGTTCTTACCTTTTGCACATCCTTTGCAAACACCTTCATGTTTGGTCTTGATTTCAGGAAGACCTTCTACAGCCTTGCTTGTAATTGGAAGTGCTCTATAGTGCATGTGAGCAAGTCTCCTATGCCAAAGTTCACTTGGCTCCATGGATTCATGTACCATGGCATGTTCAGGTTGACCCTTTAATTTATACAAGCCTCCCTCTTGCTCTCCAGTCACTACTGCATCATCAATAGTTTTTCCCTTTGGCCACATTAGAACTTGGCCATCAACAAATGCAACCCTCATACCTTTTGCATCTAAAGCAAAGATGGAGAGTAAGTTTTTCTTGAGCCCAGGTACATAGAGGACTTCCTTCATCTTCAGAGATTTTCCAGAATCTAGGTTGTAAGAGGCTTCACCACTTCCTTTGATTGGATATTGATAATCATCCCCAAGTTTCACCTTATGGGGTGATTCATGTTCAGAAAGGTTCACAAAGGATTCCTTGAACCCAGTCATGTGTTTGGAAGCCCCACTATCAATCAACCAATCATTACAACCATGGGAGATGGTACCAGTGAGTGCAGAGATCAGAACATACTCTTCTTCACTTGATGAATCATCATCACTACTACTTTCTACCTTAGCCTTCTTCTTTGGGGGTTCATCATCTTCAGCAGCATGAGCATGAAACCTTCTTTTGCTGCCCTTCTTCTTCTTACTAGGATTTTTGTTATTATCCCTTTTGTTCTTAGGACAATCTGAAGCAAAGTGACCCTTCTCATTGCATGTGAAGCATCTTAGGTCTTTCCTGTTCTTCTTTTGATGGGACCTATTGAGGCGAGAGGGATCCTTTTTGGTTTTGCTTCTTTTGGTGTGAGCTGCAAGAGCTTGATCTTCTCCTCCCATCTTTTCCTCACGAGCTATAAGTCTAGCTTCTTCTTGAGAGCATTCTTCCCGAAGTCTACTGAAAGAGATAAACTTCTTCCTTGCACAAATTCCTTGAATAAAGGAATCCCATGACCTGGGTAGGCCATTTAGAGTAGTCATCACTACCTCACCATTCTCCACCATTTCATCTACTGCTTCTAATTGTTTCTTGATCTGAGAGACCCTTGAAAATTAAGATTGAATGGTTTCTCCATTCTGAAACTTTACTGCTTTCAATTGGTTCCGCAGGGTCATCTTCCGATTTATGTTCTTTCCTTCAAATAGCTTGGTTAAGGATTCAAACATCTCCTTGGGTGTCTTGAGAGAAGACACATGGGGAATGAGATGGTCTTTGATAGAATCAGCAATGATTCTCTTTGCCTTGACCAAGTTCTTCTTGTGCAATGCCTTGGCCTCTTCATCCTCTGGGATAGGGATGTCTTCTTTCACATATGAGTCCAACTCATTCTCTTCCAGGATTAGCCCAATCCTATACTTCCAGGCTCGGAAGTTATCATCCCCTTCAAGCTTATCCTCAAGCTTGGTGTGAAGAGACATATTTAAGAGTACTTCAAATGGAAATAGAAAATATTTAGAACTTACCACTTGAAGTGCTGAAAACTGGATCTGGTCCTGGATTAGGGTTTGTCAGAGAAACCCTAAAAATTCAAAATGTGAATTTCAAAATTCCGAAAGGATAGAAAGATGCACCTTGGAGAGCTGATCAGCCTAGTACATTCAGAATTTGAGATCAGCAAAGTCTTGCCCTTCAAAATTGCCTTTTTATCCTCCCGGGTTCACTGGGGAGAGCCCTGAATTAGGGTTTGAGTTTCCCGGATATCTACCCAGCCAAAAAATCTCGATCCAAAGCTCAAACCTTCGATTTTTGCAAGGAGCTTCCAGCTGTGCCTTCAGTTTCCAGAAATTCCTATTTTTGAGGAAACCCTAATTTTTAGGGCCAAAACTGAAAATGCTCGGAACTGAAATCTGATTGGACAGAAAGATGCGCCTTGATGAGTAGATCCAATCTACTATACTGAATTTCAAAAATCTGTGGAGAGAAACCCAATAAACAAGGAATACAAGCTTCCGTCACTGCAAAATGTCTTCTTCTCAGTTAAGCTCTGATACCATGTTAAATTTTTAGTATTAAATCACAATACTATAGGATCTTTGCTGAGAGAATAACATCTACAGTATATCAATGCATGACAATCATAATATGACAAGCATCACAAGCATCACAAGAATCAAAAGCATAGAGACAAGAGACACAGAGTTTCCGTGGGGAAAACCCTAAGGTGAAAAACCCCACAACTTCCTCAGAGATAGAGAGAGCAATGGCTCAACCAAAATACAACCAAATAATACAGAGATAGTCTCCTAGCAGATGATCCTCCTCCTCCTCACTAGTGCGCCACTTTTCAGAGAGAGAGATAGATGCTTTTCTGAGTGAGTAAAATAGAGATCTCCTATCTCTATTTATACTCACCTTTTTGCCCAGTGACCTACTGGGGCCGACTTGTCTACTTGTGTACATCCACATTATATTATATATTAATTAGGGCCGACCCCATAAGGTGGTCTAATAACCCATCGGCAAGTACACACACTTGCGACACTTGTCAATCCACATGACGACACTTCCTTATAGAGGAATAACACATCTCTTATAAGGGTACAATAAATATATATATAATACACAGATGAAATACATTCCGAAGTTACATATACATCAACACTCGTTATGGACACTATGAGTTCTTTGTCATGTCGTTTGTATTAACTAATGCACCTGTTGTATTTATGTGCTTAATGAACAAAATTCTGCACAAGTACTTAGATAAGTTTGCAGTTGTGTTTATCAATGTCATTTTGTTATATTCTAAGAACAAGTAAGAGCATGATGAACATCTACGTATCATTCTGCAAGCTCCGAGGGAGCACCAAATGTATGCAAAATTCAGCAAATGCGATTTTTACAAAGACAAGATTCAGTACTTGAGACACATAATCTCTGAGGAAGGGATTTTAGTTGACCCCGCCAAGATAAAGGCCATTAATGAATGGCCGGTTCCTAAAGATGCGATAGATGTGCGATCGTTTATGGGAATCACTGGTTATTATAGAAAATTCATTGAAGGGTTTTCCAGGATCGCAAACCCCATAACGTCGCTTCAGAAAAAGGGAAAGAAGTTTGTCTGGGACCAAAAGTGTGCGGACAGTTTTGCAAAGTTAAAAGAATTATTGACTTCAGCACCTATTTTGAGGATTCAGATCCTAATAAAGATTTTTTAGTATGCAAAGATGCGTGCAATGATGGACTGGGAGGAGTCCTAATGCAGGGGGGACATGCTGTAGCATACGAATCAAGAAAACTGGAAATACACGAGAAAAACTATTCCACCTACGACATAGAATTGCTAGCAGTTATTCATGCCTTAAAAATGTAGCATCACCACCTTATCGGTAGAAAATTTACCTTGATGATAGATAATATGGGGCTGAAATATTTGTTAGATCAAACAAATTTGAATGCCAGGCAAGCCAGATGGCTAACTTTTCTGAGTGAGTATGATTTTGAAATTCAGCACATTAAGGGGAAGGAGAATAAAGTGGCCGACGCATTAAGTCATAATACAAGGATACATTTTGTTTCAGCCATCAGCACATAAGCCACAGATTTGGAGGAACATATTTTTGAAGGAATTAAGGAGGATGAGGAATACAGAAAATTACAGGAAAGGACAGCAGAAAACAACTCTGAAAATTCTGTAACAGATTTCAGTTTGAAGGAAAATGGCTTACTGCTGTTCAAAAATAGATTATACATACCAAACATACCAGCAGTAAAGATTCTGATTTTGGATGAGATGCACAAAAGCCACTATTCTTGCCACCCAGGTTACCAGAAAATGATCACAATGCTAAGGAAGGAGTACTACTGGCCCAGGATGAAGGACGAAGTAGCGGAGTATATAGCTAAGTGTTTTGACTGTCAAAGAGTGAAGGTGGAACATCAGCATCCTACTGGATTGCTGCAGCCTTTGCCGATACCCAGCTAGAAATGGGAAGTGATAAGTATAGATTTCATCACTTGGTTACCAAAGAATAAAAAATAGCACGACTCCATCATGGTGGTAGTAGACAAACATAGCAAGGAAGCCCATTTTATCCCTATCAAAACTACCCATAAAGCCCTTGATATCGCAAAATTTTTTATGAAGTAGGTTTTCCAACTACATGGCATACCCAAGGTAATAGTTTCAGACCGAGATTCGAATTTCACAGGCCATTTTTGGAGGTCTTTGTTCAAGGGGTTAAACACCACCTTAAATTTCAGCACTGCGTTCCATCCGCAAACAGACGGACAGACTGAAAGAGTGAACCAGATATTGGAAGATATGCTCAGAATGTATGTTAAGGATCAACTTTGTAAGTTGGAAGACTACTTTCATTTAGAAGAGTTTGCGTATAATAATCACTACCATGCTTCAGCTAAACTTATCCCATTTGAGATCCTTTACGGAATAAAGTGTAACACACCGGTGTCATGGAGTGATCCGGTTAGCAGGGTCACCTTAGGGCCCGAATTGTTGCAAGAATTAGAACTAATCATGAAGCAGGTACAAGGGAATCTTAAAGCTGCCCAGGATAGACAAAAAAGCCAAGTAGACCTTAAAAGAACTCATAGAGAGTGCCAGGTTGGTGAACATGTTTTCCTTAAGGTAAGGCCGAAAAAGAGTTCCTTAAAATTGGGAAGCTGTGCCAAACTGGCACCTAGGTATTGTGGTCCTTTTGAAATCTTGTCTAGGGTTGGACCTGTGGCATATCAATTATCCCTACCTTCAAACCTCAAAGTCCATAATGTTTTTCACATTTCATTTTTAAATAAATATGTGCATGATCCTACTCATGTTGTAAATTGGAATAATGTTCAGGTGGAACAAGGCGGCGATTTTCCGGTGGAACCGGACTGTATTCTCGCAAGGAAAGAAACTCTACTCCGGAACCACATTGTTAGCCAAGTGAAAGTGCAATGGAAGCACTATAGCCTAGCAGAGGCTAGCTGGGAGTTGGAGAGTAGTATGCGGGCTGCATACCCAACTCTGTTCCAGGAACACTCAAGGAGTGAATAAAGAAACATCGAGGACGATGTTGAGGCTTAAGGGGGGGTGTATGTCACCTACCCAATTTTTGAGAATAATTATTTTCTACTATTATCCTTTTTTCAAAAATACTTTGTGTTAAATTATAATTACAAGTTTGTAATTACGACCAAGTAGGTCAAAAATGAATGTAATGAATCATTATTATTATTTAATAAATAAAAATGGGAGACAAACACTCAAGAAAGCTGTTACAAGAGTGTCCACTGGCCCACTAGGAGGAATGGAAGCTGCTAGAAGGATTGGGATAGATGGCAGCATTTGCACTCTACCATTAGCTGTTGGTATGGGACAATCCCCCCCTAATTTTGTGGCATTTCCCCCTCCAGGTGGAGGGAGCTGAGCAGGTAGTTCACTAATGACCAGTTAATTACAAAAGACCTAGGCAGCCTATAAAGGGCAATTCGAATTGAGCAGGGAGCTCTTACAATGTTTTCTGCAGAAACATTACTCATGCTCATCAGGTGATGGCTGAGAGATTCGAATAGGGGAGGCTATGGAGAGTGCAAGTATAAGTCTGCAAATGTTATGACAAGGATAGACCAGAGGTGTTGGTGCTGATCCCATTGATTACTAAGCCTGCAAGGCTGGATATATATATTTTATTGCTGCTACAAGTAGAATACCTAAGCTGCAGAACCTTCTTCCTCCTGGTGGATCAGTGGACAGGCTCGGGGGTCATAAGGTAGACATCTTGGCTGCTTGGGGGCAGGTTGGGTGTAACAGGTTTCTTGAGTGATTTGTTCCTGCCATCACACTCAGGTTCTATTATTTTGTGTTTTCTTTTTCAATCATATGAATGCTCTCAGAAAATGGCTTAGTATTGTTATTTAATAATCAACAGTAGAAAATATCAGATCCTAATTAATTTAGATTTGTTGAATTGATAAAATGACTCCTCTGCATTTTTCCCCATGCATGGAGCTACATCGTACTCCAGTACAGAGAGGTAGCATTAAATCTGCCCAGTTAAAAGTGAAACCTAACATGCATCTAAATATTTAAACCAAAGACCACCCATGCACAGACCTATGTTTATCATGCATCTTATATTTTAGCAGCTGTAGATTAGATCCTTGCATGCAATGCTTTTATTGTTCAAATCTGTATGCTGAACTACCTACCAGAAACTAGTCATAGTAATAAATTCTTTTCTTAGTTCTGAAGGTGAACATTGTGTTAACAACTAAGGTTACTGATATTTAATAATTTCTTCAAAGAAAATAACACCATGCATTCTATTTAACCATATTCCCACTTTCCTATTTTCTTATGGTTTTTAGAATCTGATCGACCTTATAGAAAATATTGTCTTCACTATATTATCTTGTATAGAAAGAAAGAAAGATGTTGTGTTAACTTATCCCTTCATCAAAAGTCCAAAATTGGATGAATACAAGAACATATAGAATAGAAAAATTGTTATATTAATAAGCAATCAAATTAATTGAGGAATGCACTGTCATTTTTTCTTTTTCTGGATTATCAATTGCATGTGATAGAATTTACATCACAGAACACCAAGTTATTAAAAGCAAGGACAAACATAGCATTATTGAATTGACAGATTAAATTACAGTATCTCTACACCCAAACTGGGGTTAACATGTTCTCATTACATTATTATTTATAAACATTTGACAACTACAAAATCAAGGGTTTTCATTACCATAGACAATCTAATTGTAGAATCAAGAGTTAATATTCTTGATCCTTTAAAACATCATTATAGACAAGTAGATTTCATTCACATCGATAGGGTAGGGTTTAGCATTATCATAGTTGTATTCAAACAAAACCAATACCCTTTTATTATTGGATTATAGCCACTGTTTAATTAAAAAAACTTAGACATGCCCTTCGTTCCTTGGATCAGAGTTCAAGAATGAGGAGATCAAAACACCATACGTAGACATGAAAACGCTGAATATCTTAAACATGATTTTAGATACAGATACAAAAACAAGAAGTTCAAATCACCAAACATAGCCATTAAACGTTAGATAACTATCGTTTCCATTTAAATTATCAGTGGTTGCACCCTACAGTCGCCACATTCTTTTTCCGAAGGTTCCATTCGAAATTCCATGCCATTTACACACACTACTAATTCTGAAGCAAAATTACAGTAAATGTATCTCCTTTTTTTTCATCAACCCAGAAGTACCAAAACGATATACATAAAACGTAAAGATGCAAGACTCTTGCAAACACGAGGGTTCAACCATACCAAACTCGTCGAACCCTAGAATGCCCGACCATATATTGTAAAACATTTACATCACCTACTCTATCAACAAAACTTAAAACTGTAAGTTTCCCAATTGCTGCAGGCGAGACAAAAGCCACTGCCGCGAAGGCATGCTACCAACATTTGCTCATCTAGTCCAATTCCAGCAGAACCACTAAGGAGGGATACCACCGAAGATGACCGGTGGGATCGCTTTAGTTCTTTTCCCCATCAATTGTTCCGGCACCCTATTGCTCGCCGAGGGTTACCTTCCAACAACCATACACTAAGTTAAGTATCGGATCATGAGGTAGTAATGCATGCAACAAAAGATAATTTGAAAACCCTTGTAGCGTTACGATACCTGAGTCATGACAGAGATTTGACAAAGCTAGCATCCATCCACTGTGAAGGATAAGCACTTAGTTCAAAGGCCACTATGGGGGATACCTCCCGAAAAACTCACAACTTCTTCAAAAACCCCAGACTTGCAAGCTACTGCAACGCCACAACATAAGAACTCATCCCACCTGTAGGTTGCTACACAAATCGTTTCCATACTTGGCTTCCACGGATAACAATTACTCACAGACCAAAGGTTGCTGCCGGTCTCAGTATCGAGCCCAAGGGAGGATAGAAAAACATTGAAACCCTAAGTGCCTCTCGGCCGGTTGGACTCACCTCCCAAACCCTACCACCGAACAATGACCAAGAACGTTACAAGAATCCATAAGTTACGCTAGGGTTCAGATCATCCCAATAAAAAAAAATCAACGGCGGAGTTCCACTTTCATTAAGACATGTTGGAGGGTTGTAGGAGTAGCATTAAATTGCTCATCTACCTCCCAAGCCACGAGGTGGCCATTTCTGTTGACAACAGAGCAGGAGGCTATTACAACTCAGTTTCCAAACCGCATCACTCACCGAATCATCCATCAAAATTTACACGTAACAATATCATTAACTCGGTGGCCACGCAATGTAATTGCAAAACGCAATCATTTAATACACCCTCGATTCGTACGCAGGATTTTGCAGGGCCATCATTCCACCTGCCAATCCATATGAATCATCGTTAATAGCATCAACATATAAATATTATCAATGTATAACGATTACCGATAGCATATAACGAAGGTCTCATATGATTCCATATCATCAATTTCAAAACACACTCATAGCACATGAATATCCACCAAGGTCGCGAGCAATCATACAACATGGATTGACTTAGCCCATCACATAAAGTCTATTATAAAGTTCACCATAGGGATCATTGTATAGCTCTTAAAGCTTGTTCACACCATAAGTTATATCAACAAACCGTTAGCATATGGTTGCCACCCAAGAACCCATCGCATTCATTGCATGGTAGGGTATTAATGCTTAAAGCACCACCATTTTAATTGCTCGGGTAATAGAGACCAGAATCACCTTATCACTCATTCCATAGTATGCTTAGGACCATGTTCCCTTCTCCTAAACCTATCACCTTAAAAATTTATAAAAGAATTACTTAACAGCCGCAAGTCATTTATGGAATGACCATACGTAAAGTTGTCAACACTTAATGAAAAAATTCATAACAAACACGCCTTGAGATAGATGTTATCTGCAGTATTTGAGATAGACAGGTTCATCTTACAGAATTGGAAGGAGACCATACCTGTAGCATCGTAATTCATACGCAGTTTTTATTGATAACACAGTTATTAAACCCTTTGAGTTATTATCGCTATCTCTTACCTGCGAATCTGCGCATGGAGGACGACTACAATGCTTTAGCTGAATAGCTAAGTAAGCCTCGAGGCACCTCGTGGGACCCCTTTCATCATCATCCAGAAAAATTAAACTGTCAGCACCTGTAGAGAATAATTATGTTTCCTAATGCATCCCAATTTTCAATCATTCCAACATTTAAATAAGAACATAATCATTAATTGGATTTCATGACGCCATCAGAAGACAAAAAGACACAACAATTAAATTGTTTCTACCAAGCGACACATTTATTAATTGCTGCTTATTGAATATTATTACTTCCGCTTTTTACAATATTAGCTTTTTATGGCGATTTAATTTTTTTTTAATTTTTATGAAAATATCGGGATGTTACAGAGTTCTTGCTCGGTTTCAGTTGGCCTTCTAGCATGAAGGTGAATAGGAGAAATTTGCCAGGTCCAAGTCCAGTAGCGGTGGAGTTGCTATGATTAGTCTCCAAGTGGGAGATTGTTGGTTGTGGAGCCAGATCTTCCAGTCTCATAGATGATATTGGCTCGGACGTGCACCCTGGAGGACTCTACACTCATTTTGAATTTTTTGGGGTTCGGGGGCAGCGCCCTTGAAAAATGGGGTTTGGGGGCAACGCCCCTGAGAAAAATATTTGGGGTTGTTTTCGCCAACTGTTTACGGGCCCATGGTTTTGGGTATCCCGTGGTGTTTTCCCATTATATTTTCCCTATAAAAGAAAGACATTGTAATAAGGCTAGGGTTGAGGTATTAGGTTTTATGCATTGTAAAGATCTCTGACATCATGAAGACAGACTATGAGACAGTGAAGAGGAAGTGCAGCGGTTGTGCTACAGGTTGTATTGCTTCACTTTGTTGGATGGTATAATAATAAGGACTCGAAACTTCAGTGTGGACGTAGCCCAAGTTGGGTGAACCACGATATATCTGTGTCTCTCTTGTAATTTGTATGTGTGATTATATTTTCATTTCTGTTTATTGTTATTGCTCTGCGATCTTGTTTTTCTAACATCTAGTGTGTGCATAGAATAAGTCTAATATGATATGTGCTAATATAGAACCACCTGTAGCTTCAATTCGTGGCTTCAAAAGCACCTATGAATAGAGGAATTCAATGGGTAAGTTTCCTAGCTTGCCCAACCTCTCTACTCACCTACAAACATCAATTTTTCACTTCCAAATCTGCAACATGGACTCCAAATTCGAATTTGTGGGTTAAACATAGTCTGGTAAGTACAACAATGGAGAGCTCTTCCTAGTGTAGATCTACATGTAAGAAAGAGGGTTGACTCCAGGGGATATGAGAAAATGGTGAAAGGCACCTAACATAGCTTTTGACAGTAGAAGAAATGACTCCTGGCATATACAGACTGACTTTTTCCATGAAAAAATGTCACAAAAGTGTAGTCATCCCCATGCTTCAATAATTGCTTGGGGTGAATTTTCCCACCAACCTCACACATGTATTCAATAATTGGAAAATAGTCAAAAAGGAGATAATGAGCTTATTCAAAGCACATGACAGAATTTGGGTGAGTTATAAGGTTGACACTTCGAAGCAAGGGTTTAGTCTCCAAAGACCCCTTTCCTCATCCCATCTAGTGGAATCATACCCCCTTTGGTGCTCTTTACACAACCATTCTTGGAAAATTTTATTATTTATGCACATAATATTTACATATATTCTAAATCAGCATAACAAGACAACCACATAGTCCAAATAAAATATATACATCATACATGCCTAGCCATTCACTAGTTGGGCCTTGGCCTTGAGCTCCACACTGGGAATCTGCACTAGCATATTTACATCATTTAAATAAGTTTGGTTAGACACATTCCAAGTAAAAACTAGAGGTATTACAAACCACATCAGTGGCCACAGATCAGAATGTACAACAAAAGTGACTTTAGACACGCAAAAATAAACAGAGATAATCACAAGGACACCAATAATGTATTTTTATTAATTTTTGAATTCAAATTACACATGATTTCTAACAATTAGGGTGAAATCCCCTATGTTGGACACTCAATCAATTTTTGTTCAGTTACAGTTAGCGACTGTCTCTCTCATAATCTACCTCTACGGCTACACTTTAACAGTGGCTAGAAAAACCTCTTCCACTAGGAAACACTCTAAATTTATAGCATCCTTCTCTACCTTAGATTCCCACTTCATGGCTGGTGCAAGCCTTTGAATGCTTCTCTGTTCCATCTCATTCGCATTCCATTCCTTAATTGTAATCTTCTTGGTGTACCATGCTATCTGGTGCCTTCAACAACCACCATTACTATTGTATTCAATGCTAGAGGTATCCCTAAAAAAATATTCATTTTTTTGCACTTCATATCTTTCAATCGGTTTTCACCTCGAACAAATCCCATCAATGTCTTAATTACAAAACTTATCGAATTCGCTTCCACTGTTTAATTCTCCTATTTTGTTTTTGCTCAGAGTCAGATTCAACCCTAAGTCTTTTTTTCTTCCAATCGATTGACTCTTGACAGTTTCTCATTTCCCATTGGCATGATGTTGCATCAATCTATCCAACTGTCTGGTCTTCAATTGACCACATTCCTATAGCATCGACCATTTCCTTTAGCCTCGTATAACTCTTCAGTTATTTCCTATTTTAATCCTCATCTTCTTTTCTAACTCTATGCATTTCAATGAATTTTCATTTACAACTTCTCTCTCGGTCATATCTCCGACCTTTTTTTCCTCTAGGTCGACCCCAATCCTGACCCCTTCTTCTACTTCCAATCGGTCTACTTTGAATACTTTAATTAAGCAACTTCGTTGGCTTTATCTGTCGTCAATCCTTGCGACCTTCTGGTATTCGATTGACTAGGATGTTGTTGACCCATTCCCCATTTGAGAAATTAATTTAAATATTAACAGCCTCTAAAGGTATTAGAATGGGTTTACATAGTTAATTTACATACAATTTTATTTTTGTGAAATTCTTAAAAATGTTGTTCATTTAGAATAGCTTAAAGTAATAAAAAAGTGCTTGTTTCCCACCTTAAAAATCTCTTATTAACATGTCAGATACACAAATCTACAAAACTACTTCAAATTGTTATACAAATCGTATTACAATCTTAAACTCCATAGATAATAGAAGCAAGTCATCCAAAAATAATTTCCTTCTATTGAATATTTTCCCATTTATTAAAAAGATTGTAAAAATATACTAATTTATTTATATATCATAGTATAGTATAGTATAAGCTTTGTGTAATATCTCAAAACTCTTGTAAATTATTTTTAGTTTTATGTTCTTATGTTAAAGTTTAATAGTAAATATTGATAATCTCTAAATTAGTGTCATGAGACATTAATGCTCCTCACACAACATAAAAGGGTCGTGACATTGTAAGAGGAAGGTCAAACAATTTTATCGTGTTGGAATTTAAATGCCATGTCTTGATCTCAACAAAAGATTGAACCTTTAAAATTATCCATATTACTCCACTTAATAAGGGGGGTTGGTTAATGACTGAAGAAGACAAAAATGAGGAAGATAGAAGGTGTGAGGTATGAATTCCGGTGAAAATTTAATTAGCAAAAGAAAAACAAAGCAAGCATATTGTTATGAGCACCCAAAGGCACTGAGGTGTTAGGTACAACTGATAATTTTTCCTTGACGGAATGAGATTGACGGTGGAAACTAAGAGAATCATTAGTTGGCCTATAGTAAGGAGGTTTTTGGACCTATCCCACGTGATTTCCAAGTATGCAAAGTTTTCTATAATGGATACATTATCTATCCCTTCCTATAAAGTTTGATATAATGGATAAGTTATCTATCTCTTCTTGAAAAATATTGGAATAAAATCCTATTTTAGAGTTAGTCTTTATTGGTGACCATGTTTTGGATAAGTTGGAAGAAGTTGCATTCCAAGGAAGACAATTAGAAGCAACTACGTTCTGATTCAATTAGAAGTAGTTGTGCACTGATTCAGTTAGAAGCAGTTGGGCACCAAGCAAATCAGTTAGAGATTGTGCGCCTCCAACTAGTTTTGGAACCTAAGACTACTATATAAAGGCATATTTTATAAAGGGTTGGGATCAATTAGTTAATGAGTTCTGTTTGACACATTCTGAAACGTTTTTTGAAATATTGTTAGTGAGTCAGTTTATGAGATTTATGTTTTGAGATAATGTATCGTTATAGTGCTATGGGTTTTAATCTCCATTACGCTATGATTTTCTTGATGCAGTGATGGTATTGATGAAATACCATTAATCTATTGAGATGAAATGGTAGAAATGGATTGAACCCAATTATGAATAGTAATATAATGCAACTATTGTCTCAGATTTTCCTTGCGTACTTTCTGGATGATTGAATTTATGATGAATGTTTAGTAGTTTAGAATATGAATTCTAGCTTGTTAGTGATTTACATGCACGATTAAGTAAATAAATGGATGAATTAATGGTGATAATTAACCCATCTTATCTTACGCATTCTTGATTCAGGTCTCTCTGTAATTTACTCGATGTGTCTCTATTGAGACCTTATCCTACGAGTAGGGTATTGAAAATCCCAATGTCTATAGGGGTTTTGTTGGTACTGCAAGTTGAATCATGGGTCTGACAATCCACCAACCAAGAAAATGGTTCCATTGATGGGACCTAACAAGGATTGTGAAGGGTGAATGAATAAATAAGGTGGAATCCCACTAAAGTTGAGATCGACGAATGGTTGCAAATCTAGGAGGATGAGTTCATGTGAAAAGAGACTAGAGGAATCTAGATTGCACCCCAGTGTTGGGAACACAAGTATCTTTATTCATATTTTCATGAAATTTTCTTCTATGAGTTTCTTGTTTTGTTATTTGAATGGACAAAGAGGCAGTTTGAGATCAATAACATTTGGAGAGAACCTTGGCCAATAGTTTGGACTGAGGAAAGGATAGAAGAACTAAAATATCTAGATAATAAGTGGTCCAGGGCTATCAATTTCTAATTCTTGCACGTGAAAGAAGGTTATATCATAGAATTTTCTATAGGATGCAGGGAATCGTATAGCAGCGCATAAGACAAATTTGACGAGGGCCTAAGAATGTGATTCTTGGCACATATTGTGTTGTGGGTAAATATGTTCTTTATTAAGAAGGGGGTAATGACAATGAACCCTAATACCATATACATGTAAAACCCTGCGTTGTGGGTGTGGGGTATGAAGCATTGGGAGAATAGATAGATGTAGAGATGGATCGAAAAGAGAAGCGACTCCAAAGGGAGAAAAAGACATGCAAGAAGAGTTGAAATAAAATAGGTAGTTAAAATAAATAAAAGAGAGAAGAAGCCGACGAGGAAAGATAGTGTGAGCTGGAGAGGAGAAAAGAACACTAGAGATGGGAATGCATGATGAGAGTGTGTAGAAGGGTCCTATGTGCCGGAAGGGTTTGCAAAGTTTGGGAAAGAAGAGTGCTAAAGAGATTAGAGATTCCCAAAAAGGTGAAGAATGGAAGTAAGTCAGAGCTCCAATGATGATTGAGTTATCACCCACCCAAAGTAGAGTGAAGGAAAGAACCTAGAGGATGTAGAAGAAGAGGAAGTGTAGACTAGTGGAGGCACTTGTATGATTGAGAAGAGACTATGCAGTCAGATTTGAGTTGTCATGGATTTGAGTATTGTCAGAAGAAACACATCGAGAATGAATCAATGCTTCATAACATTCCCCCAATGCCCATTATCCAATCAATAAGGCTAGTTATTACTTGGTTTTTCGCGGGAAGCAAGTCTCGAAGAAAAAGTAGAAGTAGAGGTTAGATGGCTAGAAACTAGTTATACCTCGGAGACTAATCTAGATACATAGAGTTCAATATGTAGTATTAATTCACCACTTGTGAATATAAGTAGTGGTTCACCCGTACCTACAAGAATAACTACTACATCAGATTATACCTTGAGTTTTCTTGTGTTTCATGGGATAGGGAAATATGATGCAAAACAACATTGGATTACCTATGAGGTGATATGTTCAATGAAGAACATCATAGATGAGGCTTCAAAGGTTGCACAGCTATAGACCACATTTAGAGATAGGGTATTTAAATGGTACATGAAGTATAAGAGCACTTTCGCTACAAGCCAAACTCGACCACTAGAAACTATTAAAGTAGATCTTGTGAAAGAGTTTCAAAAGCCAAATTTTTAGTTGCAATGCATTACTGAGATTAAGGAGATTAAGCACAGAGTTGGTGAGTATGTCTAGGATTACGACCAATGATTCAATATTTTTTTTGACTCGCTGAGTTTCTAGATCCAAGATGTGAAGCACCAAGAATGGTTTATTATGGGTCTTCTACCCCATATTCGAGTTCCACTAACAAACAATAAGGTGATTACTCATTCAAAGGCCATGGAAATAACAATAAGGTTAGAATCGACTCCTAGAGGGGACGCATCACCAAAAATGCAATAGGTTCTGACAGAGCTTGCTGCACTAAAGACCCAATTAGAGCAATTTTCTACTAGTAAGGCTATCAAAGAGAATATATGGTGTATCTTTTATAGAATAGAATGCCATCAAAAGGATGAATTTCAAACACTAAAGAACTACATGGGTAATAGCTTACCTAACCCATTTTTTGGCAGCATCCGAAACTGAGTGGTGCGAGATGTATCAAAGTTGGGGTAACGTACCTCCCAATTGCCCGACATTACAAAAAGGCCTATTTAGTTTAAATGATTTTAATGAAAAATGTATTTTAAAGGTAAATTGATTTTAATTAAGGTGTTGTTTTCTATTCTCGATTGGTTTGCAAACAGCCAGGTAGCTATGAATTTGTGAATTAGTAAGGCAGGCAGACCACGGTTAGGCCAGCTGTGAATTTGCAGGGAAAGCATGTCGTGGAGGGTTAAATAAGCGTTTGTGTAGATTAGAAAGAGTAGATGATATTTGTTATTATGTTTTATAGCCCCAGGGCTCCATGTGGTGGAGCTGCAGTTAAATTCCAAAACGGCAGCTAAGTTGTGCATTCATGTCAGGAATCTTCGTACTCCAAATGTTGATCATGTGAAGGGAGTTAACATGTTGCGATGGATCATAAATTGGATTCCAAAGAACCCGTGACTACACGCTATATAAACAAACAGACCTCACCTCTCACTACACGCTATATAAACAGACCTCACTCGTCCTCTTGCTATCAACGCTATACTGTCTTACAAACATGAGGGCGTCCAACGCATTGCTTTTGATTCTGTGCTTTTGCTTCATACTACTCTTGTCGAATGCAGAGGCCCATCGTCGCAGTAATCTTAATATTGGGGTTGGGGTTGGGGTTGGGGTCTGTATACGACGTACTAGAGGCCCTCCCCGCAGTGCTTGTCTCCGCGCTTCTGCTGTACGAGAAACTGAAAAGGCTGCTGTCAGCGCATCTACGGTAGGAGAGAGTGAAAATGCGGGTGCCACCATGGTTGAAAATCATCACATCTTAGAACCTTAGAATGTATAGTAGAGTGTTGCATGGTTTAATGGATTTTCTGCTTTTCGCTTGCACCCTTAACATTGGAATTCGGAGATTCAATAATGCTGCCATTTCCATTTTCGCAGTGATCTACATCCTTCGACCTTCATGGAAAATGTTCTGGCCGATCTCGTCTCCATATTCCGAACATCATTGCATTTCTATATAGTTTTGGAAATTATTGTATTCTATATGTGCCCTTATCAAAAGCATCACTTTTTCTTACGTCATTGTAAGTAGAAAGCCAGTAATGTTTCCTTTATTTTTAAATAATAATGAAATGTCTTAAATGAAATATTATATCACAATGGGATTGCTTCTTACATTACGAAGTTTTTACACATGTGACTTATCTTATGTTTTTATATAGTTTTGTGCTTTATCTTATGTTTTCTATATATTTTTGTTCTTTATCTTAAATTTGTTTTCTATATATTTTTGTTCTTTATCTTGTATAGTTTTGTGCTTTATCTTATGGTTTCTATATTTTTGTGCTTTATCTTATGTTTTCTATATATTTTTGTTCTTTATCTTAAATTATTGCTATGGTATGTAATTTTCTTTTATTAAAATCATCATTTACATATTATTTATATAGTTTTTTTTTATAAATGTGTTTTGATTTTTTTTTATGGATATTTTTCATGATAAGATAATTGTTTGCATAATATTTTTAATGTTAAGACCAAAATGAAGAATGTGCCATCACATTTTATGATCATTAATAAACATTCTTTAGCTTTGATTATATTTTATTATTAATGTCATTGTAGGAGGGAGAAATTAATGTAATTCCACACACAATTTAGAGTTACACAAATATTAACAAAATTAAAATGTTAAGTATAAATTATTTAAAGCTATCTATATAAGTGATGAAAATGTTTATATTTTAAACTGGATAAACCATAAACAAGGCTTGGATAAAGCGTATACCTCATTACACGATGCAACATGCTCCTGTGCACATGGCGCACGCATTGCATAAACGTCTTCATCTTTTTGAAAAGAATGCCACATTGTCTATATCTTTTCTTCTTTAATGATATAATAACACACAGTTGGAAATGGTTATGAGAAATGGAGGGAGATGGTGAGCTTTCAAACTAATTTTCTGTTCGGAATGGGAGATCCCTATACTTAGTTGGCCTATACTTGCAAGGTTTGTGGACATATCCTAGTTGATTTCCAAGTAGGAACAACCCTTTAACATCCCCTTCAGCTAATCGGATGATCGGGAGGGGACATTAACCAAATTCGGTCTCTCAAATTTCACCCCGAATGCCATAATACGAATTTCAATGTATAAAATGTGTGTAGAAACATAAATAACCATACAAAGCAGATTTAAACTCTATCTACACACATCTAGCATGCAAATACAAGCATAAACATGATAGCCATTATATAAAATCATTTCAGATTCAAATGCATGAGAATATTTTTCTTTATTCAATGTAGATCCAAGCAACTGACTATGCCAAAGCGATTTTCCACCCAAGCATAGGCACTCTATCTAGCATATACACTTTCTACTAAGAGGCCACCCCCAAGCAAGGCTATGAGGCCACCAGGAAGAAGGAAACACCTATAGGATTCTCTCTCTCATCCCACAACTCATTTTTCTCTCTATGCTTAACCAAATTCTCATACAATATGGGTCTCACTCACGCTCACAGCCTTGGCTTCCACAATACCTACCCCACAAAACACCCTTCTTGGCTTAGGCATCCCCTTCACTAATCAACAGTTCTCTGGGGAGATCCATCTTTCCATGTGCATCTAGTGTGTACATAGAAGAAGTCCAGTATGATATGTGTTACTATAGAACCACCTGTAGCTCCAATTTGTTGCTTCTCAAGAACCTATGAGTAGTGGAACTCAATGGGTAAGGTTCCTAGATTTCCCAACCTCTCTACTAACCTACAACCATCAATTTTTCACTTCCAAATGTGCAACATGGACTCCAAATTCGAATTTGTGGGTTAAACATATTTTGGTAAGTACAACAATGGAGAGCTCTTCCTAATGTATATTTGCATGTAAGAATGAGGGTTGACTCCAAGGGATATGAGAAAATTGTGAAAACGCACCTAACATAGATTCTAACATTAGAAGAAATGACTCCTAGCATATACAGACTGACTTCTGTCATGAAAAAAATGTCACAAAAGTGCAGTCAACCCCATGCTTCAATAATTGCATGGGGTGAATTTTCCCACCAACCTCACACATGTATTCAATAATTGGAAAATAGTCAAATAGGAGATAATTGGCTTATTCAAAGCACATGACAGAATTTGGGTGAGTTCTAAGGTTGACACTTGGAAGAAAGGGTTTAGTGTCCCATCGACCGCTTTCCTCATCTCATATAGTGGAATCATAGCCCCTTTGGTGCTCTTTACACAACCATTATTGGAAAATTTTATTATTTATGTGCATAATATTTACATATATTCTAAATAATCATAACAAGACAACCACACAGTCCAAATAAAATATATAAATCATACATGCCTATCCATTCACTAGTTGGGCCTTGGCCTTGAGCTTCGCACCACGAATCTATACTAGCATATTTACATCATTTAAATAATTTTGGTTAGACACATTCCAAGTAAAAACTAGAGGTATTACAAACCACCTCAGCAACAATAGATCAGAATGTAGAACAAAAGTGACTTTAGACACCCAAAAATAGACACAAATTACACGTGATTACTTATAGTTAGGGTGAAATCCCCTATGTTGGACACTCCATGAATTTTTGTTCAGTTTCAGTCGAAGATTGTCTCTCTCATAATCTACTTCTATGGCTACACTTGAACACTTACTAGAAAAACCTATTCCACTAGGAAACACTCTAAATTTATAGCATCCTTCTCTACCTTAGATTCCCACTACATGGCTTGTACAAGCCTTTGGATGCTTCTCTGTTCCATCTCATTCACATTCAATTCCTTTATTATAATATTCTTGGTGTACCATGCTATCTAGATCCTTCAACGACCACCATTACTGCTATATTCAATGCTAGAGCTATCCCTAAAAAAACATTCATTTTTTTGCACTTCATATCTTTCAATCGGTTTTCGTCTCCAACAAATGCCATAACTGTCTTAATTACCAAATATTATCGAATCCATTTCCACTGTTTAATTCTCCTCTTTTGCTTCTACTCAGAGTCATATTAAACCCCGAGTCTTTTTTCCTTCCAATTGATTGGCTCCTCACAGATTCTCATTTCCCATTGGCATGATGTTGCATTGATCTATCCAGCTGTCTGGTCTTCAATTGACCACATTCAAATGGCATAGAACACTTTCTTTAGCTTCATCTAACTCTTTAGTTATTTCCTATTTTGATCATCATCTTCTTTTCTAACTATATGCGGTTCAACGAATTCTCATTGCCAACTTCTCTCTCGGTCATATCTCCAACCTTTTTCTCCTCTAGGTAGACCCCAAGCTTGACCCCTTCTTCCACTTCCAATCGGTCTACTTTGAATACTTTCATTAAGCATATTCGTTGGCTTAATCTATCATCAATCCTTCTGACCTCCTGGTATTTGATTGACTAGGTTGTTGTTGGCCCATTCCCCATTGGAGAAATTAATTTAAATATTAAGATCCTCTAAAGGTATCATAATGGGTTTACATAGTTAATTTACATACAATTTTATTTCTGTGAAATTCTTAAAAATGTGGTTCATTGAGAATAACCTAATGTAATAAAAAAGTGCTTGTTTCCCACCTTAAAAATCTCCTATTAGCAAGAAGTCAGATGCACAAATCTACAAAACTACATCAAATTGTTATACAAGTTGTATTACAATCTTAAACTCCATAGATAATAGAGGCTTGTCATCAAAAAATAATTTCTTTCCATCGTATATTGTTCCATTCTTTAAAAATATTGTATATATATATATATACTAAACAACCATTACTTCAAATTGTTGTAAGAGTTGTATTGCAATATTAAACTCCATAGATAATAGAAGCAAGTCATCCAAAAATAATTTCCTTCTATGGTATATTTTCCCATTTATTAGAAAGATTGTAAAAATATACTAATTTATTTATATATCATAGTATAGTATAGGCTTTGTGTAATATCTCAAAACTCTTGTAAATTATTTTTAGTTTTCTTTTCTTATGTTAAAGTTTAATAGTAAATATTGATAATCTCTAAATAACTGTCATGAGACATTGATGCTCCTCACAGAAGATAAAATGATTGTGACATTGTAAGAGGAAGGTAAAACAATTTTATCGTGTTGAAATTTAAATGCCATGTATTGATCTGAACAAAAGATTGAACCTTTAAAATTAACCATATTACTCCACTTAATATGGGGGGTTGGTTAATGGCTGAAGAATAAAAAAGAGAAAGATAGAAGGTGTGAGGTATGAACTCCGGTGAAAATTTAATTAGCAAAAGAAAAACAAACCAAGCATACTGTTATGAGCACCCAAAGGCACTGAGGTGTTAGGTACGATTGATATGTTTTCCTTGAAGGAATGAGATTGACGGTGGAAACTAAGAGAATCATTAGTTGGCCTATAGTAAGGAGGTTTTTGGACCTATCCCACGTGATTTCCAAGTTTGCAAAGTTTTTTGTAATGGATAGATTATATATCCCTTCCTATAAAGTTTGATATAATGGATAAGTTATCTATCTCTTCTTGAAAGGTATTGGAATAAAATCCTGTTTTAGAGTTAGTATTTATTGGTGGCCAATTTTTGGATCAGTTGGAAGAAGTTGCATTCCAAGGAAGACAATTACAAGCAACTATGTTATGATTCAATTAGAAGTAGTTGTGCAGCGATTCAGTTAGAAGCAGTTGGGAACCAAGCAAATCAGTTAGAGATTGTGCGCCTCCAACTAGTTTTGGAACCTAAGCCTACTATATAAAGGCATATTTTATAAAGGGTTGGGATCAGTTAGTTAATGAGTTATGTTTGACACATTCTGAAATGTTTTCTGAAATATTGTTAATCAGTCAGTTTATGAGATTTATGTTTTGAGATAATGTATCGTTATAGTGCTATGGTTTTTTTTCTCTATTATGCTATGATGTTCTTGATGCAGTGATGGTATTGATGAAATACCATTATTCTACTGAGATGAAATGGTAGAAATGGATTGTACCTAGTTATGAATAGTAATATAATGCAACTATTGTCTCATATTTTCCTTGCGTATTTTCTAGGTGATTAAATGTATGATGAATGTTTAGTAGTTTAGAATATGAATTGTAATACCCGTATTTTGGACTTTAATCCCCTATTATATTTCTGCTAAGTATTATTTCATTTTACTTAGGAGAATTTTGAAATCTGATAAAGTGGTTTCTATTGACTATGTGGACGAGCACATTAAAGAGGGAATCACAGTCCCGTAAGGGTTGGAGGGAATAATGCCACTTAATAATAAGAAGAAGAAATTATTATTGGAGACAATTGGAAAACCCTAAAGAAAAGAATTGAGAGATTAATGAATTAAAAGAATTCATAAAACGAGGAAATTTCCCCTAAGAGAATAAAAGGTGAAAAATCATGGAAACTCTCATTATTCACTATTCATGATTCATTATCACTATTCACAATCTCATGAGATGAACACCCAAGAGAAATGGGAATGGGAAACCATCAACCTGAGATAATGAATGCTGGTGAGGGAGGACATACTTGGTAGAACCAAACTAGTCCTGAAGCCAAGTGATTGAGGACAGATTTGGGAGGACCAAACTGACTCAGATCAAGAGGAATCATACAGTTTGGTATGAGATTGGCCATTTAATTGTGTGCAGGTAGGAGAACTATCCCAAGCTTACAGGAGTACTGCATTTAGCTGAATAGACTGTGATTTTGTGATTCTCTCAATGGATAAGGGTTAAAAGCCCCTGGAGCATCCTGGAGCTCAAGAGTACTAAGTTGGGTGTTGGGTTTCCCGCTGCCTTTGAAATATCCTGAATAACTTGGGGAATAAAAAGTTAAGGGTGAACTAAAATATACACTCCACCTGGGGGACTGTGAACTCAGCTTGAGGGTGACCTGAAAGCAAGGAGAACTTGCTAGTCAAAGGCTGGGAGGTTTGTGCTTGGTTCCACTGGTCACCAGAATTCATATAAGTATTTATATTCTGAACTTGCAGAGTATTTGTTTTGGAACAGTATTCGTACATGTTTCTGAATATCTCTTATTTACATTTGAATGATATATTCATTAGATCTTACAATATATGTATTGTTTTATGAATATTTTGAGCATGAATCTCAGCTAGACAACCAGATCTCTGTAATGAGTTTTACCTTATGAGTAGACTTTAAGATATGGAATATTTGTGTGATGGGATGGCTGTGAAAATACATACTTTCTATTTGCAGTAGCTATACATAATTATGCTCCCTATACTGTTTAAAATGTTTACAGTAACTAATACAAGACTGATATGAACCATGTGCTAACCTAGGGTTTGATGAGGCATGCTTCATATTGTAGGCTTTTACATTTAAATATATTCTAGTATTTAATAGAGGTCTGATGTATGGTACTGTAATGTTAAGAATAGAGAAGACATGTAAACCTAGAGGTTTAACTGCCTAGCCCTTATATTTTGATCAACTCTTTCATGTTAGAGTTTATTTCAGAAAAGAGAAACCTAGAGAATGCTAATGCTCATATCTCTTATATTTTGAGTTATTATATTGACAGAGTTCGATATTCTTAATCAATATGGTCATAATCGACCTTATGAATCTACAGGGAATTTCTAGGCTAAATGTTTGAAGAATGAAATAAACTACATGCTGCTATATATTTTATGAGTTGAATCCATGTGTAAATCTCATGCTGAGTTAGAAGAATATCATTTATTCAAATAGCATGGTTATATCATTTTATTAATGTTCCTATGAATTCATTCACCTAGGGTGAAATGGGAATTATGGATAACCCGGATCGCTATAACATATGCTTCCATATAAAATGAATGGGATTTAAATGGATTAAGTGCAGAATGAAAACGATTCATATAAGCAAGGGTCTTAACCTTAGCGTGATTATTGTTGATGTATATGTAACTTCGGAATGTATTTCATATATATGTATATTGTATTCCTATAGAGATGTTATTTTTCCTCTATACGGAAGTGTCGTAACTTATACTTTATGGGTTATTAGACCACCTTGATGGGGTCGGCTCTGTATAGGTCATGTGGGTTAAAGGGTAATTAGACCACCCTATTGGGGGCCAGCCCTGTCAGCATTATGTTATGTGGTTAAGTTAATGCCGACCTAGTAAGGTTATTAGGCAAGTCAAGTTAGTGTATAAATAGAGTGTGGGATGCACTCTATTTGATCATTCACTTCTCACTTATACACTCATGGGAGATTGGTGCACTAGTGGAGAAGGAAAAGCTGCTTCTAGGAGGATTATCTCTTATGCTTGGGTTGTATCATTGGTTCATCTATCTCTGAGGAAGTTGTGGGGTTTTTCACCTTGTTGGTTTTCTTCGGTGAAACTCTGTGTCTCTTGTGTGCTTGCATTATTGTGTACATGATTGATATGATGTAGATATGTTGTACATGTTGTTCTCTCAGTTAAGATCCTAGATAAGATTGAATTAATGCTCAAAAATTAACATGGTATCAGAGCTAGCCTGGAAGAAGGCATGATATGGCATCTATGACACTTGTTGCACTTGCGAGGCTAGGGCTTGATATAGAAAAAAATAGTCATCATAGCACTTTCACTATAAATACATTTCGGCGAGGTTTCAGGATCTGAAAATTTTATAGGTCGAAGATAAGATCCCCATGTACCTTGTGTCCGAAGGAGGGCCTCTAATTCGTTGTAATTTCATATTTATGTTCTGTACAATATAGGGTTTCTGTCTCTTCCAGATCTGAGTCATAAACAGGTGACCTAGGAAAAAAGGTCACAACTTGACCTAGGAAGCTCCAAATGAAATTTTGTAAAACGTGGTAGGTAGGGAACGGACTGCAATTTCACAGGTATAATTTTCAGAGGCCGCAATTGAACCAGTTACACGTGGCACTCCATACACGTTCGCTCTCCTATTTTATCCCATAAATAGGTCACATTACGACACTTGGCATAACTCTCTCTTAGAGAATCCATTTGAGGTAGGACCTGTGGGGTTGGAAATATAACATGTTGGGATACAACAAGAAGAATTTTCAGACCCTATAGATCTGAAATTTTGGATTTACACCAGGAACAATCAGGTGCATATTTCTGTCAAAACAGAATTGGATTTTGAGCACCTTCATTCATGGCTTCAGGAATTTAGGGTTTTAGAGAAAGTTGGAATTTTCGTAATCGGAGACCATGGCTAAATGTTCCTCATAAAAATCAAAATTTAGAGACCAAGATCGAATTTTTTGGTTGGGAAGAAGGCCGGGCTTGATCAAACCCTAGTTCGGGACTTTGATCGGAAAGGTGGAAAATTAGGGATTCCGCAAAAATGGGAATTTTTTAAAACTATGACCATAGCTAGAAGCTCCTTGGAAAAATTGAAGTTTAGAGATTTGGATGAAACTATTTGGTTGGGTGAATCTCTGGGAAACTCAAACCCTAATTCAGGGTCATCCCTAGTGAATCTCGACGATTGAAAAACAAATTTGAGGGGTGAAACTTTGCAGTTTTCAAATTCTGAGTATACCAGGTTGATCAGCTCATCAAGGCGCATATTTCTATCCCTTCAGAAGTTTGAAGTTTTAGGGTTTCTATGACAAACCCTAATCCAGCTCCAGATCGAGTTTCTGCAATACAAGTGGATTGGGTTAATCCTAGAAGAGAATGGATTGGTCACCTGCATAAGTGGATTGGGTTAATCCTTGATTTGATTTATCATATTATTGTTTTTTAATTATTGTACGTTTTCATTTTCATTTATGTTATATCTAACCAATTATTTAATTGAATTTCCATTTCCTTGCATGAATCTTCTAAGAATACATAATTTATTTATTTTTAAATAATAATTAAATGTCTTAAACAAAATATTATATCACAATGGGATTGCTTCTTACATTACTAAGTTTTTACACATGTGATTTATCTTATGTTTTTACATATTTTTGTGCTCTATTTTATGGGATTGCTTTTTACATTACTAAGTTTTTACACATGTGATTTATCTTATGTTTTTACATATTTTTGTGATTTATCTTATGTTTTTACATATTTTTGTGCTTTATTTTATGTTTTGTATATATATTTTTTCTCTATCTTAAAGTATTAAGTATTGATATGTTATGTAATTTTCTTTTATTAAAATCATCATTTACATATTATTTATGTAGTTTTTATTGATAAATATGTTTTGATTTTTCTTATGGATATTTTTCATAAGAAGATAATTGTTTGGAAGTATTTTTAATGTTAGGACCAAAATGAAGAATGTGCCATCACATTTTTATGGTTATTAATAAATATGTTTTATCTTTGATTATATTTTCTTACTAATGTCATTGTAGGAGGGAGAAGTGTAATTCCATACAGAATTTAGAGTTCCATAAATATTAACAAAGTTCAAATGTTAAGTAGGATTTTTTAGAATTTTTTTTAAAGCTATATATATAAATCATAGAGTTTTTATTCAAAACTTTATCAAATAAGCATTAATTTATTTATTATTAGTCATTTCATTAGTTCTATGTAAAACAATTGTAATTATATGTTTAATTATAAACTAATTATAAGATTTTAACAACTTATAAATTAATTATAAAATTCTTATAATTCTAATTATAAGATTATAACAACTATTTTGATCATTACTTCGTAAAAAAGTTTTAATTATAGTTTACATAAAACAATATTAACTTATTTATTATCACTTATATGAGTAGTAATTATATTTTAGATAAAACAATATTAGTTTAATTATTATGAGTAGACTCTCTAATACATGCGGCCATAAACCATTCCCTGAAGTCTCCAACCCAATAAGCGGTAATTTTTTCTCATTCCTTATCATTGAACAATTGAATTTAGAATTTTAACATTTTTTTTATAAAAGTGATGAAAATGTTTATATTTTAAACTGGATAAACCATAAACAAGGCTTGGATAAAGCGTATACCTCATTACACGATGCAACATGCTCCCATGCACGTGGCGCACACATTGCACAAACATCTTCATATTTTTGTAAAGAATGCCACATTGTCTATATATTTTCTTCTTTAATGATATAATAACACACAGTTGGAAATGGTTATAAGAAATGGAGGGAAATGGTGAGCTTTCAAACTAATTTTTTGTTCGGAATGGGAGATCCCTATAGAACGAGGAGAACTTTCTATAGCTATTGCCACTAAATCAAACGAATTCATGTTGAACAGGACATTTATATCAAATTTACTATAGATTTACGGTTCTCTTTCTGGGTGATCAATCACGTAAAGGGTGACCAAGGGTTCTTAGGAATGTAGCATTGAAATCTGAACATAGTCAATAGATTTAAAAAATAGAGTGATCGAATTTACTATAGAATTACGATTTTTTTTCTGGGTGATCAATCACGTAAAGGGTGACCAAGGGTTCTTAGGAATGTAGCATTGAAATCTGAACATCGTCAATAGATTTAAAAAATAGAGTGACAGAGGTATAATAATGGTGAATAAACTGCCCAAAGTTAGAACAACTCAAACAAGAACAGCTGATAAGCCACCACAATGAGGAGCTGTAATGCCCATGTTTTGATTCGGCATATTTATTAGTTAGACACACCATACTTTATTTCTTATATATATTTTGTCGAACTCAGCTCGACTGAGTAAACTATATTGGACCTCATTATATGATGTTACTCTGTCTTATGATTTCACCATGATTATGACGTTACTATGTTATGCAGTTATGATGTCATGATTATCATATGATTTCCTTATTTTACGATTGCAGTATATGTTTATATGTTTTCCTTAATGAAACGTGAAATATATGATTCGGTACGTGGATACCATCTTCTTATATGAATTGCTGAAATGTTATATGTCATACGCATCTATGATGAGCTAAAAGGTTACATGAAATAAAATGATAACATGGATCAATTGGCGATCAATGGAAAATGCTTTCTATAAATTGTATTTTGCAAAACACTAACCTACAGGACACAGGGGCTATGGGATAGCCAGTTACTTGATCTGATATGTATTGGAAAGGAAAAACATGTTCATACAGCAAACCTTAGCATCCAAAATGAGGATACGATAACACAAACTGATAATCCCGATAGCAGCAAGTATGAGTTGATAAGGGCGTAGGCCCAGTATGTTGAGAGGGATGGATGTGTTTCCCACCCTATGTTTCCATGAGACCTGAGGTCGTGGGAGGGCCGTACTGAGACACGCTCCCCATGTTGTTGTGATGACGATTGTCGGATGCCTGCTAGGGGAGGATAGGTCCGCTGTTCAGCCGACGCTATCGCTCTCAAGTTCTATGTGGTCAGATCGGTGAGTCCGACATCCACTGTTGTACTAGCAGAGGAAGGATAGGGAGGATGCTGGACGTAGGTTATGAATGGGAGGATGTGTTAGTTAGCACTGTTGGGGGTTTAGTATTCCTTGATTCCGAGTTAGTGGAAGTAGGCACCCTTCCTGTACTTGATTGATTAAACTAATGTAAACATAAAGACAATGATGTTAAATCGTAAAGGGGTAACTGTTAAATAACCGAGGATGTTAAAGTAATTATACTATAGATTATGCTTGCTCTTCTGCATGGGGGTAGATACTATGGTTAGTTAGCAAGTATGCATAGGCGGAATGGGGTTTGTTTATAGTACATGTCCGACATGTGCATACACTGGCCATGCATGCACACCTTGTACGTGTACAATATTACTGGTGTATAACATACTTGTCATGCTTGAATAGTAGTATAAATGTCATAGATAACTCAGTTAAGGATACATCAATCAACTTAGGTAATGAATGGTTAGGTTGTCAATGTGTAAATAAGTGAATTAGTAATTATATGAAAACATTGTAATAATAAACTAAGACAAGTATCGTCAGTTAACATTGTCATAGAAGAACTGTTGTGAATAGGGTAATGATAGTGTCTAAGTATTTAGTAAAATTGTTTAAGCCCTCACAAGTGCTTTGTTTATAAGAAAAAGGATGCTATGTTGATGATAGGGTACCCATGTGATGAACAAATAATTAAGAATACTATGATTGATTCACCTTTTATTATTGTCAAAGGGTGATTTAATTATTATTATTAATTAATAAATGATATTCCAGTAAACATTTATATCCCCATCGTAACCAATGCAATATAAGTAAGATTTAAAATATTGATTTATAAATTAATATTGTGTAATTAATTCCATTTCAAAAGTTAGCCATAATAAGATAATCATTTTTGGAATAAACGTGATGTGATGGAAAATGGATATTTAATTATTCAATGTTAATCTTGGAATTTAAACCTCAAGCTAAGTAGTCTCGACGGATAAGGTGGATCATTAAGACACATCATGTCCAAGTTGACAAGGGGGCAACTAATTATATAATATTTTATTAATTACATTAATAACATTAAAATATCAAGGATGGCGGATAGACTTGTATTTAATGAAACTTGTCCCGAATGGATAACCTTGGGGTGATAATTCCCACCGTAATAAATAATTACAACCGTCAATCCAAAACCAAAGGAATTTTCCATAAGAGTAATTAATTATACATTTTTATAATGAGACGTGGATGAATGAACTAGGGAAAGGAGTAAAGGTTTGAGGGGCTCGAGAGGGGGAGTTTGGGGCGGTGGAGTAAGCCCAAGGTCTTCTCGAGGATGGACATGTATATAGAGGGGGAGAAGGTTGAAGGTGGGGGAGGTTTTTTGATAGGGGAAGAAAAGAAGTTTGGAGAACAGAAGTTGGGAGAACAGAAAGCTTGGCGAACAGAAAGATTTTGAGAACAGAAGGAAAGACTGCTCTCGGGATTATCAGATTGTGGGCTCGGGGGCTTGGAAATCCTTTGATTTCCAAGGGCCAGCAAGATTATAGCTGGTCGGTAGGGTGGACACTTCAGTTTGGCTGTCTAAGGGGTTACACAACCTGCTACAACTTACGGTTAGCATCAGCATCAGGTAATTTCCGTTATTTACTATTATGCTAAATCTTACTGTAAACATGCAAACTTACTATTTACTGATTTACTGCTATTTTACTGATTTACTAAGTTGTGAAACCTATTCTTATGCTGGAACATGATTGTTGAAAAGAAAATAACGATATGTTTGTTTATTTTAAATTAAGAATGTAAGGTTAGTGAAAACACCACAGCACACTAAATATTATTTAGGCACATAGTAATTCTTAGAAATTCACTTCCATAAACTGATAAAGTTTAAAACGTAGAAAATGAAACCTGAAATTTTACATAGTGCTCTGCCGTAAAACCAGAGCACTACAGATGGTATCAGAGCGCCAGGCTCGGAAACTCAGACCTTTAGGGCCTACTCAAAAAAAAAAAACTAGTCTAAGAGATTGGATCTACACTAGAAAATTCAATTAGTTACCTAGATTCGAGCTCTTGCCGAAATTAGCAAAAACAAAAAAAAATTTACGTGCAAGACACACACAGAGAGTTACACAAGATCCTTCTTCCCAATAGTTGTAAGCACCAGGAAACTAACTACCTGCACGCATAGAAAACCAAGATATAATTAGTTTTTTTTTGATAATGCATATAAACAAAAGAGTTCTAACACAATATATATATTTATATCTAGTTTTTGCAACAGAGAAAAAGAAAATTACTTTCGCATACACCATTTTGTATTATTTTTTTTTATATATATGCATGAATATATATAAAAATATATATTATACAAAAATTGCACCCAGAATTCTTCGCTCTTGAAATCTTTTAGAAATTGACTCTTCGTGCCCCCCACTTTGCCCTCTCTCCCAACAGCTATGGGGAAGACATCTCTGTACTTTTGCATAGGTAGACATCTATGTGCGTTTGCATTTAACTGTTCTTAATCTTTCACAAGATCGTCCACTTTGCCAAAGTGATTTTACCAAGGCTGTGAAAACCTCTTGCCTCTCTCTATGTGGCCAAAATAATATCAGAAAACATTTAAATAATTCTTCACATGGAAAACAAATTAACTCTAGGACATGGCCTAGCTTTCTGTAAAAAAAAAAAAAACATTTCACATACTTTATTTTCATCCCTACTTAATCAATCTATTCAAATTTCAAAGATTATATTCATCATAGGTTAGGTCACTACACATTTATCACTATGATTTATTGCTATTGAGGATAAACAACATAAAATAAGAAATCGTTTCACTCAGAAATTGCACATTTTATAGCTTTGGAAACAGAATATTGTCTTAATGAGTTAGCGACAAGGTAAATGGTGTTACCAAATATCTACTGCTTCGATTATGCCTTCCAAGTTGAAGACAGAAAAATATGTTGCTGATCTTCAATTACCTGTCAGTATCGGAACTGTGGATTTGTATAATATGTAAACATCATGGCCTCTGAGGACAAATGAATCCTTTATAGGAGAAACTTTCAAACTAGAAAAGAAAAAAAAAAATAATGGGAACAGGGATGGGATGAGAAATGGGGGATGGAGGGTTTCAGGATAAAAGCCCCCCACTGTGCATGTTATGCAGATAAGAGATAATTAAGTGAATCCAAATTCATCCAACACTCGAAAGTAATCCACCATGCGTAATGTATCAGTGTTATAAATCAAATTACATTCACACCATAATGTTGATTTGTTTGTTTATCGTTTTCATTTGCATTTTTTATATTAATTTATGACTTCTTTTCATTTTTCGTATACCACCATGAGCAAAGAAACACCCAGAAAAAGGTGTTTCCAAGCTGTCCATTCCTTCACAATTTCCTTGAGAAACAGTACCCCGCCATACCATTTATGGGCATCGACTGAAAAATTTACTGTTAAATTTTTTTTTTAGAGGAGTACCAGGAGAATAGGCTTACAGTTCCAATACGGTAACGGAAATCAACATGAAACCAATCCTATTCCATGTCTATAAATCTATTTAGGACACTGCCTTTTCAACAACTCTTATGTTTACTAGAATGAATAAAAGCACTCATATGAATAAGGATGGAGCCCGCGTGAAGCTACAGTTCTTGTACCACTTCATTATGAATAAGACAAAGGAACCTCAAATCCTAGTATAACATATGCAATAGTATTTACACTGAATTGATAAAACAACTATTTTTCCATAAATCAGTAACAAGTTAAGAACATTTGATATTCTTACCCGGATGCTATCTTGAAAATTACTCTCCGTGCATCTCTTTCTTGATCAACATATCGATGAAGTCGTCGCTGATATTCTGCAAAAATCTTGCATATTTCTTCACACCGCTGGTCATAAGCTTCAAGCCTTGGATTTGAAATCTTAACAAGCGACCAGCGGCCTAGTGCTAGGTCGAATGGGAATCCACGCACGCCAGCCAGGATCACTAGCACATCTTCCTTTGTCGATTCTGGTGCTTTTCTGAGGGCTCCTTGTACTAGAATACTCGTTCCAGTCGGTGTAAGCTGGCTGAGAGAGGCAACCGAAGAGTCCACTGTAACCTGATAAATTCCACCGGATAGCGTTTCTGCATCTGCAACCTTTGGCCGCTGATAAATTACAATCTTTCTAGCACAGAGTTCACCAGGGAGCTTCACCTTCCTTTCGTTGCTTGAGGGAGTGGCAAATAAGGAAGAACTGGGAGAAAATATTGCTTTTGAAAGTTCTCTCTTCACAAGCTGCAACGCCAGGCCTCTTGTGAACGCCACAATCGCCCCCTTGGTAGTGCAGTAATCCGATAATGTTGGCTGTTGTGTTAATAATACAACTCCCTTCCCCCATGTGCTATTCATCTCCGAATGCATCTTCCACATTTTAACTGCTGGTCGAGACATCAAGCTTGCAAACGAGTTCGAAGATGGGAGTTGCAGAGCTAAAACTCGAGGATAGAGGGTGAAAATGGCCGCGCCTTGGGGATTGACTCTATTTAGGGTTTCCCCCACTTTCCGAGGGCGGTGGGTTGCATGGAGAGACCGCGTGTCCTTCATGCACACTCGCTCTTGCATGGCGGTGAACTGACACGAAGAGCCGCGTGGCCATACCTTTTGCTTAGCCGAGAGTCGAGTGAAAAGGGCTAAGCGGTCGAGTAAATTTTCCTTATTTATTTTTATTTTTATTTTATTTAATTTTAGTTTTAGTGTTATAACCTAAGTTTTGGCAAATTTCGTATATATATTTATATAGTGTTAGTATCATTAATTAAATTTTGTATATGTTTATATAATGTTAGCGTTGCTTTATTTAAATTTAATTTCGTATATATATTTATATAGTGTTAGTATCATTAATTAAATTTTGTATACGTTTATATAATGTTAGCGTTGCTTTATTTAAATTTAATTTCGTATATATATTTATATAGTGTTAGTATCACTTATTTAAAAATTAATTAAATTTTGTATACGTTTATATAGTGTTAGCGTTGCTTTATTTAAATTTAATTTCGTATATATATTTGTATAGTGTTAGCACCATTTTATTTAATTTAATTAAATTTGGTATACATTTATATAGTGTATAACCTAAGTTTTGTTAAGAATTAAAATTTAATATTAAAAATTTTGCCGAGATTTCAACTCCTAGTCGAAGGGATGAAAGAGACCCGAAAAGTAAAAAACAAGACACCATTAAGACCAGCACGACGAGCTGAACACCATGACAAGATTGTTTAATAAAAACGACTATAGATTTTACTGCGCTAATCCTGACAATCTGTTATCTCATGATGCAAGTTATTTCATATGCATAAGTATAAGTGTATGAATACCTACATTTTAGTTCCGCGTGTATTTGATTGAACAACTAAGGACATGATTTTATTTTCAATAAACTCAGGAACTATCATGGTAACAACACGCAGAGGTCGAGGTCGGGGTCAAGGTCGACCACCGTCACCACCACCTCCGCCACCGCCAACACCGCCACCACCAACCTCAACACCAGAAATGCAGATCATAATGAGGTCATTGGAGGCTATTATGACCACGATGAACAGGCAGTCGGAAAGGGCCGCCGAGGTGGAAACCACTCAAGTGAGTCGAGAGAACTCTTAAAGGGCACATGGCCCAAGACTGGAACCGCTTCAGGACATATCGAGGGAGTTACAAAAGATAAAAATTCCAGAGTTTTCAGGAGGACGACCCGGTAAGCATGCCGAAGCATGGCTGGAAGGCATGAAGAGATGCTTCGCATTGAATGAGTACACATCTAGTTCCAAGGCTAGGATGGCCGTCTTTCAGCTTAAAGGTGATGCTTTGAATTGGTGGTCAGATCTCGAGAAGCAGTTGCACCTTACTCCTCTTACAACTTCTTGGGAACTGTTCGAGGAGAGGTTCCACATGAAGTATTTGCCAAATTATTACAAGGAAGAATAGGCAGGTGCACTCCATGCCTTAGTACAGGGAGACAAGACCGTGGAGGAGTATGAATCTCGGTTTATGGAACTGGTAAAATATGTTCCTTACCTTGATACAGATGATTGTCAGGTAGAGCATTTTGTGTATGGACTTAACTACAAGATTAGAGCTGCTGTGCGGATGTGGAAGCCAACTTCAGTTGCCATGGCCGTTGAGTATGCTCGTTATGCAGCTGATATGTCAGATGGAAAAGGGGGCAGTAAGTTGACAGGAACCAATCAGTATGTTTCAGGGAAGGCATCACGTCCTTACTTCAGGGGAGGACAATCTAGACCTCCTCCTTATGGTAACCGGTTCACACCGAGGGGTAATACTTCAGTTAACTCAATCTCGCAGGCATCGTCCGCAACCCACCAAAGCCAGGGACGTACACAGGGAAGTTCCTATAGAGGAGCAAGGGGTTTTAGAGGAACCAGGGGAAGGAACTCATCTCAGAGGATTCCTTCGAGCAACAGGCAAGCCCCTCCCAATCTCTCTTGTTGGGGATGCGGAGGTCCTCATTTCCAGCGAGACTGTCCCAAGGGTCAGTCAAGCAGCAGGCACAGGGAAGGAAAGGCACCCATGGATAGTTCGGGTAACAGTCATCGGATTCATGCAGCAGTGCATAACCACCAGGCAGAACATCAGTCTACCGTAGTAGAATCCACTGGTAATGTAAACAATGTCAAACTTAAAAAAAATTTTGATCCAGGAGCAACTGATAGTTTTATTTGACCATTTGCATTAGATAAATGTGGGTTGGCAGCCTACGAGCACGATGATTTCAAACTGGTTGAAATGGCCTCAGGAGCTAAGCAACTAGTAGGTCTTAAAGTGACAGGTTGTGAGGTTGACTTAGGAGTTTGCACCACTAAGTTGGATGCTTATGTCACCAATTTGGGGACTTATGACCTCATTATTGGCATGGATTGGTTAGAAGACCATAGAGCTTTCATAGACTGCTATGCAAAGAAGGTGTTGTGCCTCGATGACGAGGGAAGGACAATTCAAATCCAAGGCTTGAAGAGGAAGGTATCCCTCCGTTTCATCTCTATGGTGAAAGCTAAGCGGTGCCTAAGACAAGGATGCCAGTTGTTCGTAGTGGAGGCCGTGAGCGATAGTAAAGGACCTTCCTTGAATTCTTACCCAGTACTTTCTGAGTTCAAGGATGTCTTTCCGAAGGAATTACCAGGACTACCTCCAGAAAGAGAGCTCGATTTCACAATCGAACTAAAACCTGGTGCAGAACCTATCTCAAAAACTCCTTATAGAATGACAACTCCAGAGCTCCGTGAGTTACAGATCCAGTTAAAAGAATTGCTAGATTTGGGACTGATTAGACCCAGTATCTCACCGTGGGGAGCACCAGTGATCTTCGTTAAGAAGAAGGATGGATCTCTGCTACTGTGCATAGATTACAGAGATTTGAACAAGGCCACCATGAAGAACAGGTATCCCATACCAAGAATCGATGACCTCTTTGATCAAATGAAAGGTGCGTCAGTCTTCTCAAAAATTGATTTACGATCAGGGTATCACCAGTTGAGGATCAAGGAAGGCGAAATTCCTAAGACTGCCTTTCGAACTCGATTTGGGCATTACGAGTTTGTAGTGGTACCATTTGGTTTGACCAATGCTCCAGCTGTATTCATGAGCCTCATGAATGGTGTCTTCCGAAAATACTTGGACCACTTTGTTCAGGTCTTCTTAGATGATATTCTTATCTATTCTAAGAATGAGAAGGAGCATGAGGAACACTTGCGGTTAGTCTTGACATGCTTAAGGGAACATAAACTTTATGGTAAATTGTCAAAGTGTTCCTTCTTCCAAAAAGAGATTCACTACTTGGGGCACATCATCTCAGGTGAAGGGATCTCTGTAGACCCAGAAAAGGTAAAGGCCATTGAAGATTGGCCAATTCCAAGGAATGCTCATGAGGTGCGCAGCTTCATGGGGTTAGCGGGCTATTACCGGAGGTTTGTGGAAGGATTTTCTAAAATTGCAAAACCTATTACCACCTTGCAACGCAAGGGAATCCGGTATGAATGGACCGATGAATGCGATGCCGCTTTTACAGAGTTAAAAAGATTGTTGACAAGTGCACCGATCTTGCGGGTACCAGACATGGATAAAGATTTCATGGTATGCACCGATGCCTCGAAGCAAGGATTAGGAGCGGTGTTGATGCAGGAAGGTGGGGTAATAGCTTATGCATCTCGAAAGTTGAAACCTCATGAGGAGCAGTATGCCACGCATGATCTAGAATTGGCAGCAGTAATGTTGGCGCTAAAATTATGGAGGCACTACATAGTTGGTAGAAGCTTCACCCTTAAAACAGACCATCAGAGCTTGCAGTACATATTTACCCAAAGGGATTTGAATGCTAGGCAAAGGCGATGGAGTGAGTTCATGAGTGAGTATGACTTTGGTATCTCTTACATCAAAGGAAAGGAGAATGTGGTGGCAGACGCTCTAAGCCGAAGGCTGAGACTTTTCTCCTTAATTCCCTTGAAGGTTGACTTGAGGGAAAGGGTACTAGGACAACTATTGGGTGATAGTTGGTATCTAAAAGTAACCTCAGCTATTCAGAATGGAAAGGAACAGGAATTGAAGTATGATGGGTACCATCTTGAGGAAGATGGATTGTTGCGGTATCAGGGAAGGATGTATGTTCCTAAGGAAGGTGATATCAGGAAAACAATCCTTAGAGAGGCCCACAGATCACATTACTATGCCCACCCGGGAGTGAAGAAGATGTATGCTGACATGAAGCAACTCTTCTTTTGGCCAGGTATGAAGATGGATGTAGTGGATTTTGTTTCGAAGTGCCTTGAGTGTCAACAAGTGAAGGCAGATCATCGTCATCCGGCCGGTCTCCTACAACCGCATGATATTCCTATGACTAAATGGGAATTCATTTCCATGGACTTCGTTGTAGGATTACCACTCACATCTCTGAGACATAATGCTATTTTGGTGGTAGTTGACAAACTGACCAAAAGTGCTCACTTCATTCCAGTCAGAGACACCTATGATGTGACAGATGTGGCAAGGGTATTCAAAAATGAGATTGTACGTCTTCATGGAGTTCCTAAAAAGATAATCTCTGACAGAGACCCTAAGTTCACCTCCAGATTTTGGACAAGCATGCAGTCAGCATTAGGGACACAGTTGAACTTAAGCTCAGCTTATCACCCCGAGACAGATGGACAGACTGAGAGGGTGAATCAAGTGATGGAGGACATGCTTAGGATGTATGTTATGGATCAGCAGACACAGTGGGAGAAATATCTTCCCTTAGTGGAGTTTGCATACAACAATAGTCATCACAGCTCCATTGGTATGCCGCCATATCAGGCATTGTATGGGAGGCCGTGCAGGACACCACTCAGTTGGGACAGGTTAGAGGATCGAGTTTTAATTGGGCCTGAATTGATTCAGGAAATGGAGGAGCAAGTGATACAGATTAGGAAGCGGCTGAAGGAAGCACAGGATAGGCAAAAGAGTTACGCTGATGCACACAGATCAGATAGAGCTTATGGAGTAGGGGATCGTGTATTTATTCGCATCAGACCAAATAAAAGTACCATTCGGTTTGGGAAGGGTACCAAGTTGTCACCTCGCTTTATAGGTCCATTTGAGATTCTTGAGAAAATCGGACCAGTTGCTTATCGTCTCGCGCTGCCACCCCACTTGCATAAAACTCATAATGTATTTCATGTTTCTGTATTACGACATTACATAGCTGATGAGACTCACAAAATTCATTGGAAGGAATTGCAGGTCTCGGACGAGGGAACCTTCAGGGTCGAACCATTACGTATACTTGATCGTAGGGTTCGACAGCTCCGTAGTCGCCATGTGGACCAAGTTAAGGTCCAATGGGACAAGTATAGCCCAGGTTCTGCTACCTGGGAGGATGCAGAGACCATGCGTCGAGATTTTCCCTCACTATTTTGACCATAACTTCGGGACGAAGTTTCCCGAAGGGTGGGTGTATGTAATGCCCATGTTTTGATTCGGCATATTTATTAGTTAGACACACCATACTTTATTTCTTATATATATTTTGTTCAACTCAGCTCGACTGAGTAAACTATATTGGACCTCATTATATGATGTTACTCTGTCTTATGATTTCACCATGATTATGACGTTACTATGTTATGCAGTTATGATGTCATGATTATCATATGATTTCCTTATTTTACGATTGCAGTATATGTTTATATGTTTTCCTTAATGAAATGTGAAATATATGATTCGGTACGTGGATACCATCTTCTTATATGAATTGCTGAAATGTTATATGTCATACGCATCTATGATGAGCTAAAAGGTTACATGAAATAAAATGATAACATGGATCAATTGGCGATCAATGGAAAATGCTTTCTATAAATTGTATTTTGCAAAACACTAACCTACAGGACACAGGGGCTATGGGATAGCCAGTTACTTGATCTGATATGTATTGGAAAGGAAAAACATGTTCATACAGCAAACCTTAGCAGCCAAAATGAGGATACGATAACACAAACTGATAATCCCGATAGCAGCAAGTATGAGTTGATAAGGGCGTAGGCCCAGTATGTTGAGAGGGATGGATGTGTTTCCCACCCTATGTTTCCATGAGACCTGAGGTCGTGGGAGGGCCGTGCTGAGACACGCTCCCCATGTTGTTGTGATGACGATTGTCGGATTCCTGCTAGGGGAGGATAGGTCCGCTGTTCAGCCGACGCTATCGCTCTCAAGTTCTATGTGGTCAGATCGATGAGTCCGACATCCACTGTTGTACTAGCAGAGGAAGGATAGGGAGGATGCTGGACGTAGGTTATGAATGGGAGGATGTGTTAGTTAGCACTGTTGGGGGTTTAGTATTCCTTGATTCCGAGTTAGTGGAAGTAGGCACCCTTCCTGTACTTGATTGATTAAACTAATGTAAACATAAAGACAATGATGTTAAATCGTAAAGGGGTAACTGTTAAATAACCAAGGATGTTAAAGTAATTATACTATAGATTATGCTTGCTCTTCTGCATGGGGGTAGATACTATGGTTAGTTAGCAAGTATGCATAGGCGGAATGGGGTTTGTTTATAGTACATGTCCGACATGTGCATACACTGGCCATGCATGCACACCTTGTACGTGTACAATATTACTGGTGTATAACATACTTGTCATGCTTGAATAGTAGTATAAATGTCATAGATAACTCAGTTAAGGATACATCAATCAACTTAGGTAATGAATGGTTAGGTTTTCAATGTGTAAATAAGTGAATTAGTAATTATATGAAAACATTGTAATAATAAACTAAGACAAGTATCGTCAGTTAACATTGTCATAGAAGAACTGTTGTGAATAGGGTAATGATAGTGTCTAAGTATTTAGTAAAATTGTTTAAGCCCTCACAAGTGCTTTGTTTATAAGAACAAGGATGCTATGTTGATGATAGGGTACCCATGTGATGAACAAATAATTAAGAATACTATGATTGATTCACCTTTTATTATTGTCAAAGGGTGATTTAATTATTATTATTAATTAATAAATGATATTCCAGTAAACATTTATATCCCCATCGTAACCAATGCAATATAAGTAAGATTTAAAATATTGATTTATAAATTAATATTGTGTGATTAATTCCATTTCAAAAGTTAGCCATAATAAGATAATCATTTTTGGAATAAACGTGATGTGATGGAAAATGGATATTTAATTATTCAATGTTAATCTTGGAATTTAAACCTCAAGCTAAGTAGTCTCGACGGATAAGGTGGATCATTAAGACACATCATGTCCAAGTTGACAAGGGGGCAACTAATTATATAATATTTTATTAATTACATTAATAACATTAAAATATCAAGGATGGCGGATAGACTTGTATTTAATGAAACTTGTCCCGAATGGATAACCTTGGGGTGATAATTCCCACCGTAATAAATAATTACGACCGTCAATCCAAAACCAAAGGAATTTTCCATAAGAGTAATTAATTATACATTTTTATAATGAGACGTGGATGAATGAACTAGGGAAAGGAGTAAAGGTTTGAGGGGCTCGAGAGGGGGAGTTTGGGGCGGTGGAGTAAGCCCAAGGTCTTCTCGAGGATGGACATGTATATAGAGGGGGAGAAGGTTGAAGGTGGGGGAGGTTTTTTGATTGGGGAAGAAAAGAAGTTTGGAGAACAGAAGTTGGGAGAACAGAAAGCTTGGCGAACAGAAAGATTTTGAGAACAGAAGGAAAGACTGCTCTCGGGATTATCAGATTGTGGGCTCGGGGGCTTGGAAATCCTTTGATTTCCAAGGGCCAGCAAGATTATAGCTGGTCGGTAGGGTGGACACTTCAGTTTGGATGTCTAAGGGGTTACACAACCTGCTACAACTTACGGTTAGCATCAGCATCAGGTAATTTCCGTTATTTACTATTATGCTAAATCTTACTGTAAACATGCAAACTTACTATTTACTGATTTACTGCTATTTTACTGATTTACTAAGTTGTGAAACCTATTCTTATGCTGGAACATGATTGTTGAAAAGAAAATAACGATATGTTTGTTTATTTTAAATTACGAATGTAAGGTTAGTGAAAACACCACAGCACACTAAATATTATTTAGGCACATAGTAATTCTTAGAAATTCACTTCCATAAACTGATAAAGTTTAAAACGTAGAAAATGAAACCTGAAATTTTACATAGTGCTCTGCCATAAAACCAGAGCACTACAGGAGCAGTAGCAGCTATTGCGTCAAATCAAACCATAGCATATATTAGCATTCCCTGTTCAGTGGTTTTACAAGTTTGGATATGTTTAATTAATTACTTGATATACATTTATGGAATCATATTTTTTTGTCAAAGATACATTTCTATAATGCATAGATAAAGCCTAGATGTTTTTTAAAATACAAAAACATGTAGAAAAAATAGCACTTAAAATATCTTGAATTTCAAATTCCACCAATGCTAAACCCATAATCCTATACAATTATTTTCCCACATAACCAATGTATCTAATACAATATTGTCAATAATGATTCATGCTATACTACCATCCAATTTTAGTTCCTACTATACCTTCAATATTGTACCCTCTTTGGAGAAATTATTTTAAACATAACCAATGTGTCTAATACAATATTGTCAATAATGATTCATGCCATACTACCATCCAATTTTAGTTCCTACTATACCTTCAATATTGTATCCTCTTTCGAGAAATTATTTTAAATATTGAGAGCCTCCACGATATTAGAATGGGTTTACATAATTAATTTGCATACAATTTTACTCAATAGATAAAACTTTTGAAACCCATTGCAATAAAAATTTTAAATGTCATCAAAAGTGCTCCTTTCCCACTTTAAACATTCCTTATTAACCATAGCTGAGATACACCAATATGCAAAATGATAGAACTAAGAATGATAACCACTACTTCAAATTGTTATAAGAGTTGTATTCAATCTTAAGCTCCACACATAAAGGCATGTCATCAAAAAATAATTTATTTAATCTTCCCATTCTTTAAAAAGATTGTAGGTATATACTAATTTCTTTATATATCATAGTATAGTATAGCCTTTGTGTAATATCTCAAAACTCTTGTAAATTATTTTTAGTTTTCTTTGCGTAGGGTAAATTTCAATAGTAAATATTCACACTATCTCAATTAGTATCATGAGGCATTGATGTTGCTCACACAAGATAAAAAGGCTGTGACATTGTAAGAGGAAAGTAAAACAATTTTTCATGGAAATTAAATGCCATGGGTTGAGCTCAACAAAATATTTAACCTTTAAAACTAGCCATACTCTACTTAACATGGGGAATTGTTTAACAACCCAAGAAGTGGGAAAAGAGGAAGATAGAAGGTATGAGGTATGAACTCTTGTGAAAAATTATTTAGGAAAAGAAAAAGAAACCAAGCATATTGTTATGAGCACTCGAAGGTATCGAGGTGTTAGGAATGACCAAGAATTTTTCCTTCACAAAATCAGCTAAGGGGTGGAAACTAAGAAAATCATTAGTTGGCCTATACTTGGGACGTTTGTGGACATATCCTAGTTTATTTCCAACTCAGCAATGTTTTCTATAATGGATAAGTTATCTATCTCTTCCTACAAAGTTTGAGATGTAGGCACAACCTTGTAACATCCCCTTCAGGCAATCCGATGATCGGGAAGGGACATTAACCAAATTCAGTCTCTCAAATTTCACCGCCAATGCCATAATACGAATTTCAATGTATAAAATGTGTGTAGAAACCTAAAATAACCATACAAAGCATAATTGAACTCTATCTACACACATCTAGCATGCAAATACAAGCATAAACATGATATCCATTATATAAAACCATTTCAGATTCAAATGCATGCGAATATTTTTCTTTATCCAATGCAAATCCAAGAAACTGACTATGCCAAAGCGATTTTCCACCCAAGCATAGGCACGTTGTCTAGCATATGCACTTGCTGCTGGGAGGCCACCGCCAAGATAGGCTATGAGGCCACTAGGAAGAAGGAAACACCTATAGGATTCTCTCTCTCATTCCACAACCCATTCTGCTCTCTATGCTTATCCAAATTCTCATACAATATGGGTCTCACTCATCCCTCACATCCTTGGCTTCCACAATACCTACCCCACAAAACACCCTTCTTGGCTCAGGCATCCCCTTCGCTGATCCACAGTTCTCTTGGGAGATCCATCTTGCCATGTGCATCTAGTGTTGGTTGTGGAGCCTAATTTTCCAGTCTCATAGATGATATTGGCTCAGCCGTGCACCCTGGAGGATTGTACACTCATTTTGCATTTTTTGGGGTTCGGGGGAAACGCCGCCTGAGTCATGGGGGTGCGAGGTTGGAGCCTCCACGAACGGGGGTAGCGCCCCCAAGAAAAAAATTTGGGCTATTTTCGCCAGCTGTTTACGGACCCATGGTTTTGGGTATCCCGTGGTATTTTCCCATTGTATTTTCCCTATAAAATAAAGACATTGTAATACGGATAGGGTTGAGGTATTAGGTTTTATGCATTATAAAGATGTCTGAGATCATGAAGAGAGACTCTGAGATAGTGAAGAGGAAGTGCAGCGGTTGTGTTGCAGGTTGTATCCCTTCACTTTGTTGGATGGTATAATAATAAGGATTGGAAACTTTAGTGCGGACATTGCCCATGTTGGGTGAACCACGATACATCTGTGTCTCTCTTGTAATGTGTATGTGTGATTATATTTTAATTTCTGTTTATTGTTATTTCTCTGCGATCTTGTTTTTCTAACAATTGGTATCAGAGCCGAAGGTCTATTTGGCAGATAAACACGTAGGAAGCTAGGGTTTCTGGTTCGAGTGGGAGCAATGGCAGAAGAAGGAAAGTTTAAGGTCAAGAAGTTTAACAGCCAAAAATTCCAGTTATGGAAGATGCAAATGGAGGACTATCTATACCAAAAGGATCTGTTCCTACCGTTGGGAGGAAGAGCAAAGCAGCCGACAGCTATGAAGGATGAAGAATGGGAGGTTCTTGACAGAAAGGAACTGATAACAATACAGTTGTCCCTGGATTCGTTGATGGCTTTCAATATCTAAAAAGAAACGGCAACGAAGGGTTTAATGAGTGCACTGGGTAAGATGTATGAAAAACCCTCCGCCTTCAACAAGGTATTTATAATGAAGCATTTATTTAATATGAAGATGTCTGAAGGTGGATCTGTTACTGATCATTTAAATGACTTTAATACGGTTACAAATCAACTAAGTTCTGTAAGTGTGAAGTTTGATGATGAGGTTAGGGATCTTCTAATCTTGTGTTCATTGCCAGAAAGTTGGAATAGCTTGTTTATGGCTGTAAGTAACTCTATCTCTGGTTCAAACAACTTGAAATTTGATGATGTTATTGGTGTTATTCTTAGCGAGGAAATGCGAAGAAAAAGTACAGGTGAGACATCAGGTAATGCGTTAACCATGGAGAGAAGGGGAATACAAAAGGAGAGAGGAAAGAGCCAAGGTAATCATGGCAAGTCTAAAACGGGCATATCCAATTCCAGAATGAGAAAAATAGAGTGCTAGAACTGTCGAAAGAAAGGACATCTGAAGAAAGACTACAGATCTCTAAAGAAGAAAGGAGATGCACAGCAGGAAACTACCCAGGAAGCAAATGTAGCAGGTGATGTGTTACAAGATGCTTTGATATTTTCATTAGATAATACTAGTGATTATTGGGTAGTAGATCCAGGGGCTTCATGTCATGCTACACCCCATAGGAAATATTTTCATGATTATGTTCCAGGTGATTTTGGACATGTTTTATTGGGTGATGATGAGCCATGTAAAATTGTTGGAATGGGTAAGGTATAGATAAAATTTAAGAATGGAATTGATTGGATGTTGAAAGATGTTAGGCATATTCCTGCTATGAAAAGAAATCTGATCTCAACAGGGCAGTTGGGGGATAGGGGCTGTCTATCTACATTTGGAGAAAAGTGGTGGAAGATCAGTAAAGGATCAATGGTGATAGAAAAAGGATATAGGGTAGGTATGTTGTATTTATGTCCTCATAATACTGACCATTCTATCTCTTTAGCTTCCACATGAACAAATACAACATTGTGGCATCATAGGCTTGGCCACATGAGTGAGAAGGGGATGAAGATTCTCGACTCAAGGAAGTTGCTGCCAGATTTGAAGCAAGTAAGTTTGGAATTCTGTGAAAATTGTGTTTATGGAAAACATAAGAGAGTCATATTTCTCAGGGTTGGGAAACAGAAGAAGAATGAAAAGTTAGAGCTTGTGCATACAGATGTATGGGGATCGGCTCAGGTACAATCTCTTGGTGGCTCTCATTATTATGTTATATTTATTGATGATGCAACTAGGAAAACTTGGGTTTATTGCATTCTATAGAAATCTGATGTGTTTGCTACTTTTAAGAAGTGGAAAGCTTTGGTTGAGAATGAGACAGGAAAAAGGTTTAAGTGTCTCTGATATGACAATGGAGGTGAGTACTGCAGCAAAGAGTTTGATAATTACTATTCATACCATGGGATTCATAGAGAGAAGACAATCCCAATAACACCACAAGAAAATGGTGCGTCAGAAATGATGAATAGAATGATCATGGAGCGTGCTAGGTGTATGAGATTGCATGCAGGGTTGCCCTTACAGTTTTGGGCAGATGCTGTAAATACTACTGTTTATTTAATAAACAGAGGGCCTTCAAGTGCTTTGGATGGTGGTATTCCAGAGGAGGCATGGACAGGTAAAAAGGTAAACTACTCATTTCTGAGAACATGTGGTTGTGAATCATTTGTCCATACTGATAAAGAAAATAGAACAAAGCTTGGAGCTAAATCCAAGAAATGCGGCTTTATTGGATATGGGGTTGATGATTTTGGTTATCATTTATGGGATTATGGAAATCACAAAATCATTAGAAGTAGAGATGTCATATTCAATGAAAAGGTCATGTATAAAGATCAATTGCAGGGAAAGAAAAAATAAAAGGAAAACACAAAGTACACAGTACTTGATGGAATTGAAGAAAATGAAGCTCCAAAGGTTCTAGAAAATCAAGAACAGCAGCAAGTACCTGAAACTCCTGCAAGTGTAAGAAGATCTACCAGGTTAAGTAGACTCCCTGAACGATACTCTCCTTTGATGTATTATTTATTGATGACTGATGCTGGTGAACCAGAATGTTATGAAGAAGTAATGCAGGTAGAAACTAGGAAGAAGTGGGAGCAAGGAATGAATGAGTAGATGGACTCATTGGTAGGAAACTAGACTTGGGATTCGGTTTAGTTTCCTGCTGGTAAAAGAGCATTGCAGAACAAACGGATTTACAGGTTGAAGGAAGAAGAACGAGGTAAGAAGTGGTATAAGGCCCGACTTGTTGTAAAGGTGTTTGCACAGAAGAAACTTATAGATTTTGATGAAATATTTTCTCCTGTTGTTAAGATGACTTCAATTAGGACTATCTTAAGTCTAGTGGCAATAGAAGATTTGCATATTGATGAGGTCAAAGGTAAGGAGAACTTGGTATGCAGGTTGAAAAAGAGCTTGTATGGCTTGATGCAAGCTCCAAGGAAGTGGTATTTAAAATTTGACAGGTTTATGACAGAACAAGGTTATAGTAGATGTCAATCTGACCACTGTGTTTATTTCAAGAGGCTAGATAATGGAAGTTATATTATCTTGTTATTAGGTCTAACATGTAGGATATAAATTTACTCAAAAGGAAGCTAGCTAATTCATTTGCGATGAAGGATTTGGGTGCTACAAAGCAAATCCTTGGTATGAGAATAACAAGAGATAGGAAAAATCGCAAATTGACATTGTCTCATGGTGAGTACATACAAAAGGTGTTGGAGAGGTTCAAAATGCAGAATGCAAAACCAGTTAGTACACCTTTGGCCATCTATTTCAGTCTAAGTAAGGAAATGTATTCCAAGACACAGGAAGAGATAGATTATATGTCTAATATTCCCTATCAATCAGTAGTTGGTAGATTGATGCATGCCATGGTGTGTACAAGACCAGATATTGCACATGTAGTGGGAGTTGTGAGCAGACATATGAACAATCCAAGTAAAGAGCATTGGAAGGAAGTACAGTGGATTCTTAGGTGTTTGAAAGGTACTACCACTCAGGAATTATATTTTGGAGGTTCAGACACTGTTCTACAGGGATATGTTGATGCAGATATGACAACTGACAAGGCTAGCAGAAGGAGCACCACAGGGTATGTGTTTACTCGAGATGGAACAATAGTAAGCTGGATTTTGAAACTGCAGAAGGTTGTTGCACTTTCAACAACGGAAGCATAGTATGTTGATATTACAGAGGCTAGTAAAGAGATGATTTGGTTGCAGAGGTTTATGGAGGAAGTGGGTAAGAAGCAGAAGGATAACAGGTTGTATAGTGACATCCATAGTGCCATTCATCTTGCAAAGAAATCAACATTCCATTCCAGGACTAAACATATACAGCTCAAGTACCATTTCATATGCTCTGTTTTAGAAGATGAACTATTGAAGCTGGAAAAGATACATACTAGCTCAAGTACCATTTCATATGCCCTCTAGGAGGAATGGAAGCTGCTGGAAGGATTGGGACAGATGGCAGCATTTGCACTCTACCATTAGCTGTTGGTATGGAACAACCCCCCCTAATTTTGTGGCACTTCCCCCTTTAGGTGGAGGGAGGTGAGCAAGTAGCTCACTAATGACAAATTAATTACAAAAGACCTAAGCATCCTATAAAGGGAAATTCGAATTGAGTAGGAAGCTCTTACAATGTTTTCTGCAGAAACATTCCTCATGCTCATCAAATGATGGCTGAGAGATTCGAATAGGGGAGGTTGTGGAGAGTGCAAGTATAAGTCTGCAAATGTTATGAGAAGGACAGACCAGAGGTGTTGGTGCTGATCCCATTGATTACTAAGCCTGTAAGGCTGGATATATATATTTTCTTGCTGTTGCAAGTAGAAGTCTTAAGCTGCAGAACCTTCTTCCTCCTAGTGGATCAGTGGATAGGATCGGGGGTGCTAAGGCAGACATCTTGGCTGCTTGGGAGCAGGTTGGGTGGAACAGGTTTCTTGAGTAATTTGTTCCTCCCATCACACTCAGGTTCTATTCTTTTGTGTTTTATTTTTCAATCATATGAATGCTCTCAGAAAATGGCTTAGCATTGTTATTTAATAATCAATAGTAGAAAACGTCAGATCCTAATTAATTTAGATTTGTTGAACTGATAAAATGACTCCTCTGCATTTTCCCCCATGCGTGGAGTTGCCTCGTACTCCAGTACAGAGAGGTAGAATTAAATCTGCCCAGTTAAAAGTGAAACCTAACATGCATATAAATATCTAAACCAAAGACCACCCATGCACAGACCTATGTTTATCATGCATCTTATATTTTAGCAGCTCTAGATTAGATCCTCGCATGCAATGTTTTTACTGTTCAAATCTGTATGCTGAACTACCTACCAGAAACTAGTCATAGTAATAGGTTATTTTCTTATTTCTGAAGGTGAACATTGTGTTAACAACTAAGGTTACTAATCTTTAATAATTTCTTCAAATAAAATAACACCATGCCTTCTGTTTAACCATATTCCCGCTTTACTATTTTCTTATGGTTTTTAGAATCTGATCGACCTTATAGAAAATATTGTCTTCACTATATTATCTTGTATAGAAAGAAAGAAAGATGCTGTGTTAACTTATCCCAATTTCTATTTTAATTGACCCCAGTGCCAGTCTAAGTTATATATCACCAGTTGTTGTAGAAAGACTTGATTTGAAAATAGAGAAATTCGATAAATTCTGGTTAGTTAGATTAGTGACAGGAACAAAAAGGAAGGTTTCTGATTTTGTGGAAAATTGTGCTTTATCTATGAATCAACTAACAACGCTGGTTAAGCTAAATGTTCTGCCATTACGGTCATATGACATCCTAATTGGTATGGATTGGTTAGAAACCCATCGGGTCATTCTGAATTGTTATGAAAAAAGCTTCATTTTCCTAGATGATGAAGGAAAGACAGAAGAGGTAAAAGGCATCCCTAGAAAAACATCCGTTCGACACATTTAAGCCATGCAAGTAAAAAGGGCAATCAGAAAAGGGTGTCAGATGTTTGTTGTGAATGCGGTGCATGATGAGATAAGTACTAAGGAGGACAAGCTGAAAATGGAAGACATACCTGTCTTGCAGGATTTCCAAGATATTTTTCCTGAAGAGATCCCAGATTTACCTCCCAAAAGGGACCTGGATTTTACTATTGAATTAATACCTGGTGCTGTACCAAGTTCTAAAGCTCCATACTGGATGAATATACTGGAGCTGAATGAGTTAAAATCTCAGCTGAAGGAGCTAATCGATAAAAAATATATAAGGCCCAGCGTGTCCCCTTGGGGAGCACCGGTCATTTTTGTTAAGAAGAAGGATGGTACCCTAAGACTTTGTATAAATTATCGTCAACTGAATAAAATGACGATCAAGAATAGGTACCCACTGCCCCGCATTGACGATCTTTTTTACCAGCTACGCGGAGCAACATTGTTCTTGAAGATCGATTTACGATCAGGATATCATCAGGTTCGAGTGAAGGATGAAGACATTTTCAAAACAGCCTTTAGAACTCTTTATGGACACTATGAGTTCTTTGTCATGTCGTTTGTATTAACTAATGCACCTGCTGTATTTATGTGCTTAATGAACAAAATTCTGCACAAGTACTTAGATAAGTTTGCAGTTGTGTTTATCAATGACATTTTGTTATATTCTAAGAACAAGGAAGATCATGATGAACATCTACGTATCATTCTGCAAGCTCTGAGGGAGCACCAGTTGTATGCAAAATTCAGCAAATGTGATTTTTACAAAGACAAGATTCAGTACTTGGGACACATAATCTCTGAGGAAAAGATTTCAGTTGACCCCGCCAAGATAAAGGCCATTAATGAATGGCCGGTTCCTAAATATGCGATAGATGTGCGATCCTTTATGGGAATCACTGGTTATTATAGAAAATTCATTGAAGGGTTTTCCAGGATCGCAAACCCCATAACGTCGCTGCAGAAAAAGGGAAAGAAGTTTGTCTGGGACCAAAAGTGTGCGGACACTTTTGCAAAGTTAAAAGAATTATTGACTTCAGCGCCTATTTTGAGGATTCAGATCCTAATAAAGATTTTGTAGTATGCACATACGCGTGCAATGATGGACTGGGAGGAGTCCTAACGCAGGGGGGACATGCTGTAGCATACGAATCAAGAAAGCTGGAAATCCACGAGAAGAACTATTCCACCTACGACATAGAATTGCTAGCAATGATTCATGCCTTAAAAATGTAGCATCACCACCTTATCAGTAGAAAATTTACCGTGATGATAGATAATATGGGGTTGAAATATTTGTTAGATCAAACAAATTTGAATGCCAGGCAAGCCAGATGGCTAACTTTTCTGAGTGAGTATGATTTTGAAATTCAGCACATTAAGGGGAAGGAGAATAAAGTGGCCGACGCATTAAGTCATAATGCAAGGATACATTTTGTTTCGGACATCAGCACATATGCAACAGATTTGGAGGAATAGATTTTTGAAGGAATTAAGGAGGATGAGGAATACAGAAAATTACCGGAAAGGACAACAGAAAACAACTCTAAAAATTCTGTAACAGATTTCAGTTTGAAGAAAAATGGTTTACTGCTGTACAAAATTAGATTGTACATACCAAACATACCAGCAGTAAAGATTCTGATTTTTAATGAGATGCACAAAAGCCACTATTCTTGCCACCCAGGTTAGCAGAAAACGATCACAATGCTAAGGAAGGAGTACTACTAGCCCAGGATGAAGGACGAAGTAGCAGAGTATATAGCTAAGTGTTTTGACTATCAAAGAGTGAAGGTGGAACATCAGCATCCTGCTGGATTGTTGCATCTTTTGCCGATACCCAGCTAGAAATGGGAAGTGATAAGTATAGATTTCATCACTGGGTTACCAAAGAATAAAAAATAGCACGACTCCATCATGGTGGTAGTAGACAAACTTAGCAAGGCAGCCCATTTTATCTTTGTCAAAACTACCGATAAAGCCCCTGATATCGCAAATTTTTTTATGAAGTAGGTTTTCCGACTACATGGCATACCCAAGGTAATAGTTTCAGACCAAGATTCGAAGTTCACAGGCAATTTTTGGAGGTCTTTGTTCAAGGGGTTAAACACCACCTTAAATTTCAGCACTGCGTTCCATCCGCAAACAGACGGACAGACTGAAAGAGTGAACCAGATATTGGAAGATATGCTCAGAATGTATGTTAAGGATCAACTTGGTAAGTTGGAAGACTACTTTCATTTAGAAGAGTTTGTGTATAATAATCACTACCATGCTTCAGCTAAACTTAGCCCATTTTAGATCCTTTACGGAATAAAGTGTAACACACCGGTGTCATGGAGTGATCCGGTTAGCAGGGTCACCTTAGGGCCCGAATTGTTGCAAGAATTAGAACTAATCGTGAAGCAGGTACAAGGGAATCTTAAAGCTGCCCAGGATAGACAAAAAAGCCAAGTAGACCTTAAAAGAACTCATAGAGAGTGCCAGGTTGGTGAACATGTTTTTCTTAAGGTAAGGCCGAAAAAGAGTTCCTTAAAATTGGGAAGTTGTGCCAAACTGGCACCTAGGTATTGTGGTCCTTTTGAAATCTTGTCTAGGGTTGGACCTGTGGCATATCAATTATCCCTACCTTCAAACCTCAAAGTCCATAATGTTTTTCACATTTCATTTTTAAAGAAATATGTGCATGATCCTACTCATGTTGTAAATTGGAATAATGTTCAGGTGGAACAAGGCGGCAATTTTCCAGTGGAACCAGACTGTATTCTCGCAAGGAAAGAAACTCTACTCCGGAACCACATGGTTAGCCAAGTTAAAGTGCAATGGAAGCACTATAGCCTAGCAGAGGCTAGCTGGGAGTTGCAGAGTAGTATGCGGGCTGCATACCCAACTCTGTTCCAGGAACACTCAAGGAGAGAATAAAGCAACATCGAGGACGATGTTGAGGCTTAAGGGGGGGTGTATGTCGCCTACCCAATTTTCAGGAATAATTATTTTCTACTATTATCCTTTTTTCAAAAATACTTTGTGTTAAATTATAATTACAAGTTTGTAATTATGACCAAGTAGGTCAAAAATGAATGTAATGAATCATTATTATTATTTAATAAATAAAAAATGGGAGACAAACACTCAAGAAAGCTGTTACAAGAGTGTCCACTGGCCCACTAGGAGGAATGGAAGCTGCTAGAAGGATTGGGACAGATGGCAGCATTTGCACTCTACCATTAGCTGTTGGTATGGGACAACCCCCCCCTAATTTTGTGGCATTTCCCCCTCCAGGTGGAGGGATCTGAGCAGGTAGTTCACTAATGACCAGTTAATTACAAAAGACGTAGGCAGCCTATAAAGGGCAATTCGAATTGAGCAGGGAGCTCTTACAATGTTTTATGTAGAAACATTACTCATGCTCATCAGGTGATGGCTGAGAGATTCGAATAGGGGAGGCTATGGAGAGTGCAAGTATAAGTCTGCAAATGTTATGACAAGGATAGACTAGAGGTGTTGGTGCTGATCCCATTGATTACTAAGCCTGCAAGGCTGGATATATATATTTTCTTGCTGCTACAAGTAGAAGTCCTAAGCTGCAGAACCTTCTTCCTCCTGGTGGATCAGTTGACAGGCTCGAGGGTCGTAAGGCAGACATCTTGGCTGCTTGGGAGCAGGTTGGGTGTAACAGGTTTCTTGAGTGATTTGTTCCTGCCATCACACTCAGGTTCTATTATTTTGTGTTTTCTTTTTCAGTCATATGAATGCTCTCAGAAAATGGCTTAGTATTGTTATTTAATAATCAACAGTAGAAAATGTCAGATCCTAATTAATTTAGATTTGCTGAATTGATAAAATGACTCCTCTGCATTTTTCCCCATGCATGGAGCTACATCGTACTCCAATATAGAGAGGTATCATTAAATCTGCCCAGTTAAAAGTGAAACCTAACATGCATCTAAATATCTAAACCAAAGACCACCCATGCACAGACCTATGTTTATCATGCATCTTATATTTTAGCAGCTGTAGATTAGATCCTTGCATGCAATGCTTTTATTGTTCAAATCTGTATGCTGAACTACCTACCAGAAACTAGTCATAGTAATAAGTTCTTTTCTTAGTTCTGAAGGTGAACATTGTGTTAACAACTAAGGTTACTGATATTTAATAATTTCTTCAAAGGAAATAACACCATGCATTCTGTTTAACCATATTCCCACTTTCCTATTTTCTTATGGTTTTTAGAATCTGATCGACCTTATAGAAAATATTGTCTTCACTATATTATCTTGTATAGAAAGAAAGAAAGATGCTCTGTTAACTTATACCTTCATCAGAAGTCCAAAATTGGATGAATACAAGAACATATAGAATAGAAAAACTGTTATATTAATAAGGAATCAAATTAATTGACGAATGCACTGTCATTTTCTCTTTTTTCTGGATTATCAATTGCATGTGATAGAATTTACATCACAGAACACCAAGTTATTAAAAGCAAGGACAAACATAGCATTATTGAATTGACAGATTAAATTACAGTATCTCTACACCCAAACTGGGGTTAACATGTTCTCATTACATTATTATTTATAAACATTTGACAGCTACAAAATCAAGGGTTTTCATTACCATAGACAATCTAACTGTAGAATCAAGAGTTAATATTCTTGTTCCTTTAAAACATCATTATAGACAAGCAGATTTCATTCACATCGATAGGCTAGGGTTTAGCATTATCATAGTTGTATTCAAACAAAACCAATACCCTTTTATTATTGGATTATAGCCACTATTTAATTAAAAAAACTTAGACATGCCCTTCGTTCCTTGGATCAGAGTTCAAGAATGAGGAGATCAAAACACCATACATAGACATGAAAACCCTGAATATCTTAAACATGATTTTAGATACAGATACAAAAACGAGAAGTTCAAATCTCCAAACATAGCCATTAAACCTTAGATAACTATCGTTTCCATTTAAATTATCAGTGGTTGCACCCTACGGTCGCCACATTCTTTTTCCGAAGGTTTCATTCGGAATCCCATGCCATTTACACACACTACTAATGCTGAAGCAAAATTACAGTCAATGTATCTTTTTTTTTCTCATCAACCCAGAAGTACCAAAACGATATACATAAAACGTAAAATTGTAACACTCTTGCAAACACGAGGGTTCAACCATACCAAACTTGTCGAACCCAAGAATGCCTGGCCATATATTGTAAAACATTTACATCACCTACTCTATCAACAAAACTTAAAACTGTAAGTTTCCCAATTGCTGCAGGCGAGACAAAAGCCACTGCCACGAAGGCATGCTACCAACATTTGCTCATCTTTCCAATTCCAGCAGAACCACTAAGGAGGGATACCACCGAAGATGACCGGTGGGATCGCTTTAGTTCTTTTCCCCATCAATTGTTCCGGCACCATATTGCTCGCCGAGGGTTACCTGCCAACAACCATACACTAAGTTAAGTATCAGATCATGAGGTAGTAATGCATGCAACAAAAGATAATTTGAAAACCCTTGTAGCGTTAGGATACCTGAGTCGTGACAGAGATTTGACGAAGCTAGCATCCATCCACTGTGAAGGATAAGCACTTATTTCAAAGGCCACGATGGGGGATACCTCCCGAAAAAATCACAACTTCTTCAAAAACCCCAGACTTACAAGCTACTGCAACGCCACAACATAAGCACTCATCCCACCTGTAGATTTCTACACAAATCGTTTCCAGACTTGGCTTCCACGGATAACAATTACTCACAGGCCAAAGGTTGCTGCCGGTCTCAGGATCGAGCCTAAGGGAGGCTAGAAAAACATTGAAACCCTAAGTGCCTCTCGGCCGGTTGGCCTCACCTCCCAAACCCTACCACCAAACAATGACCAAGAACTTTACAAGAATCCATAAGTTACGCTAGGGTTCAGATCATCCCAATACACAAAAATCAACGGCGGAGTTCCACTTTCATTAAGACACGTTGGAGGGTTGCAGGAGTAGCATTAAATTGCTCATCTACCTCCCAAGCCACGAGGTGGCCATTTCTGTTGACAACAGAGCAAGAGGCCGTTACAACTCAATTTCCAAACCTAATCACTCACCGAATCATCCATCAAAATTTACACGTAACAATATCATTAACTCGGTGGCCAGGTAATGTAGTTGCAAAACGCAATCATTTAATACACCCTCGATTCGTATGCAGGCTTTTGCAGGGCCATCATTCCACCTGCCAATCCATATGAATCATCGTTAATAGCATCAACATATAAATATTATCAATGTATAACGATTACCGATAGCATATAACGAAGGTCTCATATGATTCCATATCATCAATTTCGAAACACACTCATAGCAGATGAATATCCACCAAGGTCGCGAGCAATCATACAACATGGATTGACTTAGCCCATCACATAAAGTCTATTATAAAGTTCACCATAGGGATCATTGTAGAGCTCTTAAAGCTTGTTCACACCATAAGTTATATCAACAAACCGTTAGGGTATGGTTGCCACCCAAGAACCCATCGCATTCATTGCATGGTAGGGTATTAATGCTTAAAGCATCACCATTTTAATCTCTCGGGTAATAGAGACCAGAATCACCTTATCGCTCATTCCATAGTATGCTTAGGACCATGTGCCCTTCTCCTAAACCTATCACCATCAAAATTTATAAAATAATTACTTAACAGCCGCAAGTCATTTATGGAATGACCATACGTAAAGTCGTCAACACTTAACGGAAACATTCATAACAAACACGCCTTGAGATAGATGTTATCTGCAGTCTTTGAGATATACAGGGTCATCTTACAGAATTGGAAGGAGACCATACCTGTAGTATCGTAATTCATACGCATTTTTTATAGATAACACAGTTATTAAACCCTTTGAGTTATTATCGCTATCTCTTACCTGCGAATCTGCGCACGGAGGACGACTACAATGCTTTAGCTGAATAGCTAAGTAAGCCTCGAGGCACCTCGTGGGACCCCTTTCATCATCATCCAGAAAAATTAAACTGTCAGCACCTGTTGAGAATAATTATGTTTTCCTAATGCATCCGAATTTTCAATCATTCCAACATTTAAATAAGAACATAATCATTAATTGGATTTCATGACGCCATCAGAAGACAAAAAGAAACAACCATTAAATTGTTTCTACCAAGCGACACATTTATTAATTGCTGCTTATTGAATATTATTACTTCCACTTTTTACAATATTAGCTTTTTATGGCGATTTAAATTTTTTTAAATTTTTATGAAAATATCGAGATGTTACAGAGTTCTTGCTCGGTTTCAGTTGGCCTTCTAGCATGAAGGTGAAGAGGAGAAATTTGCCAAGTCCAAGTCCAGCAGCGGTGGAGTTGCTATGATTAGTCTCCAAGTGGGAGATTGTTGGCTGTGGAGCCAGATCTTCCAGTCTCATAGATGATATTGGCTCGGACATGCACCCCGGAGGACTCTACACTCATTTTGAATTTTTTGGGGTTCGGGGGCAGCGCCCTTGAAAAATGGGGTTTGGGGGCAACACCCCTGAGAAAAAATTTTGGGGTTGTCTTCGCCAACTGTTTACGGGCCCATGGTTTTGGGTATCCCGTGGTGTTTTCCCATTGTATTTTCCCTATAAAATAAAGACATTGTAATACGGATAGGGTTGAGGTATTAGGTTTTATGCATTGTAAAGATCTCTGACATCATGAAGAGAGACTATGAGACAGTGAAGAGGAAGTGCAGCGGTTGTGCTGCAGGTTGTATCGCTTCACTTTGTTGGACGGTATAATAATAAGGACTCGAAACTTCAGAGCACATGACATAATTTGGGTGAGTTATAAGGTTGACACTTCAGAGCAAGGGTTTAGTCTCCATAGACCCCTTTCCTCATCCCATCTAGTGGAATCATACCCCCTTTGGTGCTCTTTACACAACCATTCTTGGAAATTTTTTTTATTTATGCACATAATATTTACATATATTCTAAATCAGCATAACAAGACAACCACACAGTCCAAATAAAATATATACATCATACATGCCTAGCCATTCACTAGTTGAGCCTTGGCCTTGAGCTCCGCACTGGGAATCTGCACTAGCATATTTACATCATTTAAATAAGTTTGGTTAGACACGTTCCAAGGAAAAACTAGAGGTATTACAAACCACATCAGTGGCCACAGATCAGAATGTACAACAAAAGTGACTTTAGACACGCAAAAATAAACAGAGATAATCACAAGGACACCAATAATGTATTTTTCTTAATTTTTGAATTCAAATTACACATGATTTCTAACAATTAGGTGAAATCCCCTATGTTGGACACTCAATCATTTTTTGTTCAGTTATAGTTAGTGACTGTCTCTCTCCTAATATACCTCTATGGCTACACTTTAACACTGGTTAGAAAACCCTCTTCCACTAGGAAACACTCTAAATTTATAGCATCCTTCTCTACCTTAGATTCCCACTTCATGGCTGGTGCAAGCCTTTGAATGCTTCTCTGTTCCATCTCATTCGCATTCCATTCCTTAATTGTAATATTCTTGGTGTACCATGCTATCTGGTGCCTTCAACAACCACCATTACTATTGTATTCAATGCTAGAGGTATCCCTAAAAAAATATTCATTTTTTTGCACTTCATATCTTTCAATCGGTTTTCACCTCGAACAAATCCCATCAATGTCTTAATTACAAAACTTATCGAATCCACTTCCACTGTTTAATTCTCCTATTTTGTTTTTGCTCAGAGTCAGATTCAACCCTAACTCTTTTTTTCTTCCAATCGATTTACTCTTGACAGTATCTCATTTCCCATTAGCATGATGTTGCATCAATCTATCCAACTGTCTGGTCTTCAATTGACCACCTTCCTATGGCATCGACCATTTCCTTTAGCTTCGTATAACTCTTCAGTTATTTCCTATTTTAATCCTCATCTTCTTTTCTAACTCTATGCATTTCAACGAATTTTCATTGACAACTTCTCTCTCGGTCATATCTCCGACCTTTTTTTCCTCTAGGTCGACCCCAATCCTGACCCCTTCTTCTGCTTCCAATCGGTCTACTTTGAATACTTTAATTAAGCAACTTCGTTGGCTTTATCTGTCGTCAATCCTTGCGACCTTCTGGTATTCGATTGACTAGGATGTTGTTGACCCATTCCCCATTTGAGAAATTAATTTAAATATTAACAGCCTCTAAAGGTATTAGAATGGGTTTAGATAGTTAATTTACATACAATTTTATTTTTGTGAAATTCTTATAAATGTTGTTCATTGAGAATAGCATAAAGTAATAAAAAAGTGCTTGTTTCCCACCTTAAAAATCTCTTATTAACATGTCAGATACACAAATCTACAAAACTACTTCAAATTGTTATACAGGTCGTATTACAATCTTAAACTCCATAGATAATAGAAGCAAGTCATCCAAAAATAATTTCCTTCTATTGAATATTTTCCCATTTATTAAAAAGATTGTAAAAATATACTAATTTATTTATATATCATAGTATAGTGTAGTATAGTATAAGCTTTGTGTAATATCTCAAAACTCTTGTAAATTATTTTTAGTTTTATGTTCTTATGTTAAAGTTTAATAGTAAATATTGATAATCTCTAAATTAGTGTCATGAGACATTAATGCTCCTCACACAACATAAAAGGGTTGTGACATTGTAAGAGGAAGGTCAAACAATTTTATTGTGTTGGAATTTAAATGCCATGTCTTGATCTCAACAAAAGATTGAACCTTTAAAATTAGCCATATTACTCCACTTAATAAGGGGGGTTGGTTAATGACTGAAGAAAACAAAAATGAGGAAGATAGAAGGTGTGAGGTATGAATTCCGGTGAAAATTTAATTAGCAAAAGAAAATCAAAGCAATCATATTGTTATGAGCACCCAAAGGCATTGAGGTGTTAGGTACAACTGATAATTTTTCCTTGACGGAATGAGATTGACGGTGGAAACTAAGAGAATCATTAGTTGGCCTATAGTAAGGAGGTTTTTGGACCTATCCCACGTGATTTCCAAGTCTGCAAAGTTTGCTATAATGGATACATTATCTATCCCTTCCTATAAAGTTTGATATAATGGATAAGTTATCTATCTCTTCTTGAAAAATATTGGAATAAAATCCTGTTTTAGAGTTAGTCTTTATTGGTGACCATGTTTTGGATAAGTTGGAAGAAGTTGCATTCCAAGGAAGACAATTAGAAGCAACTACGTTCTGATTCGATTAGAAGTAGTTGTGCACCGATTCAGTTAGAAGCAGTTGGGCACCAAGCAAATCAGTTAGAGATTGTGCGCCTCCAACTAGTTTTGGAACCTAAGACTACTATATAAAGGCATATTTTATAAAGGGTTGGGATGAGTTAGTTAATGAGTTCTGTTTGACACATTCTGAAACGTTTTTTGAAATATTGTTAGTCAGTCAGTTTATGAGATTTATGTTTTGAGATAATGTATTGTTATAGTGATATGGGTTTTAATCTCCATTACGCTATGATTTTCTTGATGCACTGATGGTATTGATGAAATACCATTAATCTATTGAGATGAAATGGTAGAAATGGATTGTACCCAATTATGAATAGTAATATAATGCAACTATTGTCTCATATTTTCCTTGCGTACTTTCTGGATGATTGAATTTATGATGAATGTTTAGTAGTTTAGAATATGAATTCTAGCTTGTTAGTGATTTACATGCACGATTAAGTAAATAAATGGATGAATTAATGGTGATAATTAACCCATCTTATCTTACGCATTCTTGATTCGGGTCTCTCTGTAATTTACTCGATGTGTCTCTATTGAAACCTTATCCTACGAGTAGGGTATTGAAAATCCCAACGTCTATAGGGGTTTTGTTGGTACTGCAAGTTGAATCATGGGTCTGACAATCCACCAACCAAGAAAATGGTTCCATTGATGGGACCTAACAAGGATTGTGAAGGGTGAGTGAATAAATAAGGTGGAATCCCACTAAAGTTGAGATCGAAGAATGGTTGCAAATCTAGGAGGATGAGTTCATGTGAAAACAGACTAGAAGAATCTAGATTGCACCCCAATGTTGGAAACACAAGTATCTTTATTCATATTTTCATGAAATTTTCTTCTATGAGTTTCTTGTTTTGTTATTTGAATGGACAAAGAGGCAGTTTGAGATCAATAACAGTTGGAGAGAACCTTGGCCAATAGTTTGGACGGAGGAAAGGATAGAAGAACTAAAATATCTAGATAATAAGTGGTCTAGGGCTATCAATTTCTAATTCTTGCATGTGAAAGAAGGTTATATCATAGAATTTTCTATAGGATGTAGGGAATCGTAAAGCAGCACATAAGACAGATTTGACGAGGGCCTAAGAAAGTGATTCTTGGCACATATTGTGTTGTGGGTAAATATGTTCTTTATTAAGAAGGGGGTAATGACAATGAACCCTAATACCATATACATGTAAAACCCCGCGTTGTGGGTGTGGGGTATGAAGCATTGGGAGAATAGATAGATGTAGAGATGGATCGAAAAGAGAAGCGACTCCAAAGGGAGAAAAAGACATGCAAGAAGAGTTGAAATAAAGTAGGTAGTTAAAATAAAAAAAAGAGAGAAGAAGCCGACGAGGAAAGATAGTGTGGGCTGGAGAGGAAAAAAGAACACCAGAGATGGGAATGCATGATGAGAGTGTGTAGAAGGGTCCTATGTGCTGGAAGGGTTTGCAAAGTTTGGGAAAGAAGAGTGCTAAAGAGATTAGAGATTCTCAAAAAGGTGAAGAATGGAAGTAAGTCAGAGCTCCAATGATGATTGAGTTATCACCCACCCAAAGTAGAGTGAAGGAAAGAACCTAGAGGATGTAGAAGAAGAGGAAGTGTAGACTAGTGAAGGCACTTGTATGATTGAGAAGAGACTATGCAGTCAGATTTGAGTTGTCATGGATTTGAGTATTGTCAGAAGAAACACATCGAGAAGGAATCAATGCTTCATAACATTCCCCCAATGCCCATTATCCAATCAATAAGGCTAATTATTACTTGGTTTTTCGCGGGAAGCAAGTCTCGAAGAAAAAGTAGAAGTAGAGGTTAGATGGCTAGAAACTAGTTATACCTTGGAGACTAATATAGATACATAGAGTTCAATATGTAGTATTAATTCACCACTTGTGAATATAAGTAGTGGTTCACCCGTACCTACAAGAATAACTACTACATCAGATTATACCTTGAGTTTTCTTGTGTTTCATGGGATAGGGAAAGATGATGCAAAACAACATTGGATTACCTATGAGGTGATATGTTCAACGAGGAACATCATAGATGAGGCTTCAAAGGTTGCACAGCTAGAGACCACATTTAAGGATAGGGTATTTAAATGGTACATGAAGTATAAGAGCACTTTCGCTACAAGCCAAACTCGACCACTAGAAACTATTAAAGTAGATCTTATGAAAGAGTTTTAAAAACCAAATTTTTAGTTGCAATGCATTACTGAGATTAAGGAGATTAAGCATAGAGTTGGTGAGTATGTCTAGGATTACGACCAATGATTCAATATTTTTTTTGACTCGCTGAGTTTCTAGATCCAAGATGTGAAGCACCAAGAATGGTTTATTGTGGGTCTTCTACCCCATATTCGAGTGCCACTAACAAAGAATAAGGTGATTACTCATTCAAAGGCCATGGAAATAACAATAAGGTTAGAATCGACTCCTAGAGGGGAGGCATCACCAAGAATGCAATAGGTGCAGACAGAGCTTGCTGCACTAAAGACCCAATTAGAGCAATTTTCTACTAGTAAGGCTATCAAAGAGAATATATGGTGTATCTTTTATAGAATAGAAGGCCATCAAAAGGATGAATTTCGAACACTAAAGAACTACATGGGTAATAGCTTACCTAACCCATTTTTTGGCAGCATCCGAAACTGAGTGGTGTGAGATGTATCAAAGTTGGGGTAACGTACCTCCCAATTGCCCGACATTACAAAAAGGCCTATTTAGTTTAAATGATTTTAATGAAAAATGTATTTTAAAGGTAAATTGATTTTAATTAAGTTGTTGTTTTCTATTCTCGATTGGTTTGCAAACAGCCAGGTGGCTATGAATTTGTGAATTAGTAAGGCGGGCAGACCACGGTTAGGCCAGCTGTGAATTTGCAGGGAAAGTATGTCGTGGAGGGTTAAAGAAGCGTTTGGGGTTGGGGTCTGTATACGACGTACTAGAGGCCCTCCCCGCAGTGGTTGTCTTCGCGCTTCTGCTGTACGAGAAAACTGAAAAGGCTGCTGTCAGCGCATCTACGGTAGGAGAAAGTGAAAATGCGGGTGCCACCATGGTTGAAAATCATCACACCTTAGAACCTTAGAATGTATAGTAGAGTGTTGCATGGTTTAATGGATTTTCTGCTTTTCGCTTGCACCCTTAACATTGGAATTCAAAGATTCAATAATGCTTCCATTTCCATTTTCGTAGTGATCTACGTCCTTCGACCTTAATGGAAAATGTTCTGGCCGATCTCGTCTCCATATTCCGAACATCATTGCATTTCTATATAGTTTTGGAAATTATTGTATTCTATATGTGCCCTTATCAAAAGCGTCACTTTTTCTTACGTCATTGTAAGTAGAAAGCCAGTAATGTTTCCTTTATATAATAAAATGGTTCGTTTATGGAATAATGATCCTTGATTTGATTTATCATATTATTATTTTTTAATTATTCTACGATTTTATGTTCATTTATGTTATATCTACCCAATTATTTAATTGAATTTCTATTTTCTTGTATGAATTTTCTAGGAATACATAATTTGTTTATTTTTAAATAATAATTAAATGTCTTAAATGAAATATTATATCACAATGGGATTGCTTCTTACATTACGAAGTTTTTACACATATGACTTATCTTATGTTTTTATATAGTTTTGTGCTTTATCTTATGTTTTCTATATATTTTTGTTCTTTATCTTAAATTTGTTTTCTATATATTTTTGTTCTTTATCTTGTATAGTTTTGTGCTTTATCTTATGTTTTCTATATTTTTGTGATTTATCTTATGTTTTCTATATATTTTTGTTCTTTATCTTAAATTATTGCTATGGTATGTAATTTTCTTTTATTAAAATCATCATTTACATATTATTTATATAGTTTTTTCTGATAAATGTGTTTTGATTTTTTTTTTATGGATATTTTTCATGATAAGATAATTGTTTGCAAAATATTTTTAATGTTAAGACCAAAATGAAGAATGTGCCATCACATTTTTATGATCATTAATAAACATTCTTTAGCTTTGATTATATTTTATTATTAATGTCATTGTAGGAGGGAGAAATTAATGTAATTCCACACACAATTCAGAGTTACACAAATATTAACAAAATTAAAATGTTAAGTAGAAATTATTTAAAGCTATCTATATAAGTGATGAAAATGTTTATATTTTAAACTGGATAAACCATAAACAAGGCTTGGATAAAGCGTATACCTCATTACACGATGCAACATGCTCCTGTGCACGTGGCGCACGCATTGCATAAACGTCTTCATCTTTTTGAAAAGAATGCCACATTGTCTATATATTTTCTTCTTTAATGATATAATAACACATAGTTGGAAATGGTTATGAGAAATGGAGGGAGATGGTGAGCTTTCAAACTAATTTTCTGTTCGGAATGGGAGATCCCTATACTTAGTTGGCCTATACTTGGAAGGTTTGTGGACATATCCTAGTTGATTTCCAAGTAGGAACAACCCTTTAACATCCCCTTCAGCTAATCGGATGATCGGGAGGGGACATTAACCAAATTCGGTCTCTCAAATTTCACCCTGAATGCCATAATACGAATTTCAATGTATAAAATGTGTGTGGAAACATAAATAACCATACAAAGCAGAATTAAACTCTATATACACACATCTAGCATGCAAATACAAGCATAAACATGATAGCCATTATATAAAATCATTTCAGATTCAAATGCATGAGAATATTTTTCTTTATTCAATGTAGATCCAAGCAACTGACTATGCCAAAGCGATTTTCCACCCAAGCATAGGCACTCTATCTAGCATATACACTTTCTACTAAGAGGCCACCCCCATGCTTCAATAATTGCATGGGGTGAATTTTCCCACCAACCTCACACATGTATTCAATAATTGGAAAATAGTCAAACAGGAGATAATTGGCTTATTCAAAGCACATGACAGAATTTGGGTGAGTTCTAAGGTTGACACTTGGAAGAAAGGGTTTAGTGTCCCATCGACCCCTTTCCTCATCTCATCTAGTGGAATCATAGCCCCTTTGGTGCTCTTTACACAACCATTATTGGAAAATTTTATTATTTATGTGCATAATATTTACATATATTCTAAATAATCATAACAAGACAACCACACAGTCCAAATAAAATATATAAATCATACATGCCTATCCATTCACTAGTTGGGCCTTGGCCTTGAGCTTCGCACCACGAATCTATACTAGCATATTTACATCATTTAAATAATTTTGGTTAGACACATTCCAAGTAAAAACTAGAGGTATTACAAACCACCTCAGCAACAATAGATCAGAATGTAGAACAAAAGTGACTTTAGACACCCAAAAATAGACACAAATTACACGTGATTGCTTATAGTTAGGGTGAAATCCCCTATGTTGGACACTCCATGAATTTTTGTTCAGTTTCAGTCAAAGATTGTCTCTCTCATAATCTACTTCTATGGCTACACTAGGAAACACTCTAAATTTATAACATCCTTCTCTACCTTAGATTCCCACTTCATGGCTTGTACAAGCCTTTGGATGCTTCTCTGTTCCATCTCGTTCACATTCAATTCCTTAATTATAATATTCTTGGTGTACCATGCTATCTAGATCCTTCAACGACCACCATTACTGCTATATTCAATGCTAGAGCTATCGCTAAAACAACATTCAATTTTTTGCACTTCGTATCTTTCAATCGGTTTTCGTCTCGAACAAATCCCATAACTGTCTTAATTACCAAATATTATCGAATCCATTTCCACTGTTTAATTCTCCTCTTTTGCTTCTACTCAGAGTCAGATTAAACCCCGAGTCTTTTTTCCTTCCAATCGATTGGCTCCTCACAGTTTCTCATTTCCCATTGGCATGATGTTGCATTGATCTATCCAGCTGTCTGGTCTTCAATCGACCACATTCAAATGGCATAGAACACTTTCTTTAGCTTCATCTAACTCTTCAGTTATTTCCTATTTTGATCATCATCTTATTTTCTAACTTTATGCGGTTCAACGAATTCTCATTGCCAACTTCTCTCTCGGTCATATCTCCAACCTTTTTCTCCTCTAGGTAGACCCCAAGCGTGACCCCTTCTTCCACTTCCAATCGGTCTACTTTGAATACTTTCATTAAGCATATTCGTTGGCTTAATCTATCATCAATCCTTCTGACCTCCTGGTATTTGATTGACTAGGTTGTTGTTGGCCCATTCCCCATTGGAGAAATTAATTTAAATATTTAGATCCTCTAAAGGTATCAGAATGGGTTTACATAGTTAATTTACATACAATTTTATTTCTGTGAAATTCTTAAAAATGTGGTTCATTGAGAATAGCCTAATGTAATAAAAAAGTGCTTGTTTCCCACCTTAAAAATCTCCTATTAGCAAGAAGTCAGATGCACAAATCTACAAAACTACATCAAATTGTTATACAAGTTGTATTACAATCTTAAACTCCATAGATAATAGAGGCTTGTCATCAAAAAATAATTTCTTTCTATCGTATATTGTTCCATTCTTTAAAAATATTGTATATATATATATATATGCTAAACAACCATTACTTCAAATTGTTGTAAGAGTTGTATTGCAATATTAAACTCCATAGATAATAGAAGCAAGTCATCCAAAAATAATTTCCTTCTATGGTATATTTTCCCATTTATTAGAAAGATTGTAAAAATATACTAATTTATTTATATATCATAGTATAGTATAGGCTTTGTGTAATATCTCAAAACTCTTGTAAATTATTTTTAGTTTTCTTTTCTTATGTTAAAGTTTAATAGTAAATATTGATAATCTCTAAATAAGTGTCATGAGACATTGATGCTCCTCACACAAGATAAAATGGTTGTGACATTGTAAGAGGAAGGTAAAACAATTTTATCGTGTTGAAATTTAAATGCCATGTATTGATCTCAACAAAAGATTGAACCTTTAAAATTAACCATATTACTCCACTTAATAAGGGGGGTTGGTTAATGACTAAAGAATAAAAAAGAGAAAGATAGAAGGTGTGAGGTATGAACTCCGGTGAAAATTTAATTAGCAAAAGAAAAACAAACCAAGCATACTGTTATGAGCACCCAAAGGCACTGAGGTGTTAGGTACGATTGATATGTTTTCCTTGAAGGAATGAGATTGACGGTGGAAACTAAGAGAATCATTCGTTAGCCTATAGTAACGAGGTTTTTGGACCTATCCCACGTGATTTCCAAGTTTGCAAAGTTTTTTGTAATGGATAGATTATATATCCCTTCCTATAAAGTTTGATATAATGGATAAGTTATCTATCTCTTCTTGAAAGGTATTGGAATAAAATCTTGTTTTAGAGTTAGTATTTATTGGTGGCCAATTTTTGGATAAGTTGGAAGAAGTTGCATTCCAAGGAAGACAATTACAAGCAACTACGTTATGATTCAATTAGAACTAGTTGTGCAGCGATTCAGTTAGAAGTAGTTGGGAGCCAAGCAAATCAGTTAGAGATTGTGCGCCTCCAACTAGTTTTGGAACCTGAGCCTACTATATAAAGGCATATTTTATAAAGGGTTGGGATCAGTTAGTTAATGAGTTATGTTTGACACATTCTGAAATGTTTTCTGAAATATTGTTAATCAGTCAGTTTATGAGATTTATGTTTTGAGATAATGTATCGTTATAGTGCTATGGGTTTTTATCTCTATTATGCTATGATGTTCTTGATGCAGTGATGGTATTGATGAAATACCATTAATCTACTGAGATGAAATGGTAGAAATGGATTGTACCTAGTTATGAATAGTAATATAATGCAACTATTGTCTCATGTTTTCCTTGCGTATTTTCTAGGTGATTAAATGTATGATGAATGTTTAGTAGTTTAGAATATGAATTGTAATACCCGTATTTTGGACTTTAATCCCCTATTATATTTCTGCTAAGTATTATTTCATTTTACTTAGGAGAATTTTGAAATCTGATAAAGTGGTTTCTATTGACTATGTGGACCAGCACATTAAAGAGGGAATCACAGTCCCCTAAGGGTTGGAGGGAATAATGCCACTTAATAATAAGAAAAAGAAATTATTATTGGAGACAATTGGAAAACCCTAAAGAAAAGAATTGAGAGATTAATGAATTAAAAGAATTCATAAAACGAGGAAATTTCCCCTAAGAGAATAAAAGGTGAAAAATCATGGAAACTCTCATTATTCACTATTCATGATTCATTATCACTATTCACAATCTCATGACATGAACACCCAAGAGAAATGGGAATGGGAAAACATCAACCTGAGATAATGAATGCTGGTGAGGGAGGACATACTTGGGAGAACCAAACTGGTCCTGAAGCCAAGTGATTGAGGACAGATTTGGGAGGACCAAACTGACTCAGATCAAGAGGAATCATACAGTTTGGTATGAGATTGGCCATTTAATTGTGTGCAGGTAGGAGAACTACCCCAAGCTTACGGGAGTACTGCATTTAGCTGAATAGACTATGATTTTGTGATTCTCTCAATGGATAAGGGTTAAAATCCCCTAGAGCATCCTAGAGCTCAAGAGTACTAAGTTGGGTGTTGGGTTTCCCGCTGCCTTTGAAATATCCTGAATAACTTGGGGAATAAAAATTTAAGGGTGAAATAAAATATACACTCCACCTGGGGGACTGTTAACTCAGCTTGAGGGTGACCACAAAGCAAGGAGAACTTGCTAGTCAAAGGCTGGGAGGTTTGTGCTTGGTTCCACTGGTCACCATAATTCATATAAGTATTTATATTCTGAACTTGGTTTAAAAACGTGAAGTTGGGTAACACTTTCGTGAGAAACTAGTGCAAAATCGTCTTAGCGGAAATTATTCGGCCGAATAATATTAATTATTCGGCCGAATAATAAATATAATTCGGCCGAATAATTTTCATTATTCGGCCGAATAATGTAGAGGTTATCCGGCCGAATAACCATTAACATTTCTCCGTTCCGTTTAATGGCTATCCTTGATATGTGTGCAAACCGTTGCCGCACGAAAAAAAAATTCGGGTGGTGGTTTATTCGGCCGAATAATTGTTCGGCCGAAAAATTATTCGGCGGAATAATTCTTTGGCCGAACAATTATTTGGCCGAACAATTATTCGGCCAAATAATTGGTCAGCCGAATACTGTTTCTGCATAAAAGCCCGGCCTCGACTTCCATTTGGCATTCTGCGTTGCAAATTCCTTGACCCCGCAAGCGGGCCCGCAGTTGTGTTGTGCCACCCTCCGTCATCGACGCTTGTGACGACGACGCTGTTGCTGCATGCCTATCGCTTCTTGTTCGTTTTCTTGGTGCACCCCTTCCACTGCTTGCTCGTATTCTGTTGCTGCCTGATCAGGTGCCTGCTCTGTTGTTGTTTCTTGTCGCGGGTGTGGAAGCTGTTTTCGGTGGCTGTGGAAGCTATTTTCGGGTGCCGGGCGGATCTGTAAGCGATGAGGGTGCTCGTTGGATGCTGTGTTCGTCGACGAGGGTGCTGCGGGGATCTGTGCTCGGCTTAAGGACGTGGAGCCAACAACTACGAGTGTAAGTAGTTGTTTTATGGTGATTTTGGTTTTACAATTTGAAGTTTGATGTCTATACAGTATCTCTATCTGTAACGATTTGATGAAATTTTCTTTGTTGGCAGGATTGTTCGTTTGTTTTTTCGGTGTTGTTATCGGTGTGTCGTTGGTTTTGCGGTTTTCACGTTGGATTGACAGTTAGTGAAGGTACATTTTATCGTTGAGTTGTTTTGTTTTGATTTTGTTATCCTATTTTCATAGTTTTCAGGTGCCAACATAATTTGGTGTTGTGTGAAGGAAATATTTGTTGTTTGGAGAGTTCCTGGTCTGAACCGACGAGGGTTCATGGATTGATAGTCTTTTCGCTAGCTGTTTGGGTTATAGGTATGTATTGTTTCGCCAAATTAGAATGTTTAGTTTTTTTATTTTTAATTATCTGTTCATCATTTCAGTCTTTATTCCCTTAACATGAACTCTGTTCATGAACAGAGTTCATGTTCATGAACTCTGCTAATGAACAGAGTTCATGTTCATGGACAGTGTTCATGAACTCTGTTCGTGAACAGTGTTCACGAACTCTGTTCATGAACAGTGTTCAGGAACTCTGTTCATGAACAGAGTTCGTGAACAGTGAACAGAGTTAATGTTCATAAACTCTGTTCATGAACAGAGTTCATGATCATGAACTCTGTTCATGAACAGAGTTAATGAACATGAACACGTCATATTAGCATCGTTTTGTGCCATTTAATTGCAGTAGGGTATCATTTTTGCGCAGTACTATCATCAAAATATGAAACTTTGTAAATACTTTCCATTATACTTGCATCCCGTTTGCATCAAAAGTGTATGTTTCTTTCCATTGGCATGATAGTGTATCATATTAGCATTATAGTGTGCATCATACTATCATCAAAATATATAACTTTTGAATTAAATCATAAAATAGTCATGTAAATTTTATTGGTTGTGTTCTTGAACAGAGTTGAAGAACTCTGTTCATGAACAGAGTTCCCTATGTTTTTTTTTTATGAATATTATGTAATGTTTATTTATTGAGATATAGATTAAAATCACAAGTGATCGATGAAAAATTTGTAAGGTTACTATACTATTACAATTAACTGCATTATACTTTTTATCTGATTATGAAATGAAAATTAATGTTATCTTTATGGTGCAATAGTAGTACTCTTATAGTGTTAGGGGAGGAACTCACAAAAAAAATTAACTTATACAACTTTAGGCACCTCTACATTTGGTATGCAGTTCTTAATGAGATATGCCTTCAAGTTTGTAGAATTAACATGTACAACTTTAGTGTGTAAATTTTTCTATCATGAATATGAAGTAGAAATCTTCTAATAAGTGTATATAAGTGTATATATATATATATTGTGAGATGTTTTTTAATTGAGATATATAATTCAACCATATTTGATGGATGAAAAGTTTTTAAGGTTACTATAGTACTACAATTAACTATGTTATAATTTATATTTGATAATGAAATGACTATTAAGTATGTCTTTACGTTGCAATAGTAGTAATGGTAAGGAATTTTAGTTAATTAATTAGAGTTAGGAGAGGGACTTACAAAAAATCTTAGCTTATACTATTTTAGACACCCTTACATTTTGTTGTAGTTTTTTATAAGATATGGCTTTATGCTTGTAGGATAAACATGTACAATTTCAATTTGTTAATGTTTGTGTAAATTTAGAAATCATATCAAATGGAAAGAGTGGAGTCTTCGAGGGGAAAGTGTAGGAGGTCATCACATTCATCAGGAATTGGTGTTCCAATTGGTAGTCCAAGGTTGTCGAATTCACCGCGGGGTTCGAATTTATTGTATGGGTCACAGTCATCTGATCACCAACGAGTTGATAGGGGTACAAATGATTCTCCTTTGTCATCTGTTGGAGAGCGTCGATCTCAACCGTCTGTTGGTATGAACATTAATGTTTAATTGAATGTATAATTTGTATTTTTGTGTGTTTTGAAATTTTGGACAAGTTTAACTCTTCACTATGGCTATATGTGAAGCAGAGCGAGGTTCAGAAGATGTCCATAATTCGACAGAGCGAGACGAAGATCAAGATAGGATTGTAGATGATGGAATAGGTGTGGGTGCAGAGCAGGGTCCTGAAGATCCTCCTAGAGCGAGGACGACATATGTTCCACTGGCTGAGGGTTGTACACCCATATCAACTTATCCGTCTGATTTACCTGATGAGCTTCCATGGCAAGGTGTTGAGCAACAAACTATCCTTGAAAGTTGTAGATCCCACTATGACAGGCTGAACAATGATCTTTGTTCTTTAGATCTCCCTCCAGAGAGCCGACAAAGTCTAGAGATTGTTTTGGGGTCTTTACACAAATTCATTGATGCATATGAGGAACTTGGACCAACTACGATTTGTTTTGTTCATTTGATGCACAGGCGAAGGGAACAATTTATGGGTCCAGACAAGTGGGAGGTTGTGAAGGAGAGAGTTACCAGAGAACAAGCCAATTCAATGTTTAATTTCAAAGAAGGCCTTAAGCGAAAAATGTTGAAAGTGCAATATTTTAAGCATCCTCAAATTGCACATTTAATATATGATCGGTTTCTTGCAGCTTATGGTGGATTGCCATGGAATGATGAGGTTCCTAATTATTTTGCTAGATTTTTCTATGCGGAGTTGTTTTTAGGTATGAAGCCAAACTATACTGATGTTCCTTCCGACTTTTATGGAGTTGGAAAGGGTCGAATATATAATCGAAAAAGTGCTCTCAGAGACCCTACGACTCTTCAACCTCCACCTGAGATACCTCGTCCACCTAGGCTTATGGCTTTAAGATCAGAGATGGAGCCCACATCCCAACTAGGGACAGTTGCAAGGGAATCGGTAGGTGATGGTTTAGCATCAGCTCTTGTTGGAGTAGAAGTGGGTTTGGGTCGAGAGAGGGCTCGTGCTACTGTTCGTCAAAATTTTGTTTACAAGATGAATGACGAGGTAGATGCATTGAGCATCGATGATCTCAGGGATTATGCTAAGTCTTGTCGAGATATAGCATCGGATGTGTTATCCAATGACACATCGAGTATGGGAGAGGTTTGTTGATTATGCTATGACAATCTACTTGATTTTTTATTATTCATTTTGAATTGAATTTTTTGCTACATAGTAATAAATATATTAAGCAAATGTATTTTGTTTGCAGTTTTCTAGAATGTTAAATGCACATAATTTTCGAGTCTCCAGTAGTCAAAATGAAGAGCAACCTATTCAAAATGAAGAGCGTTTTGGAGAGGTATTTTAATTATAATATTTATGATTTAACTTGATTTTTTTTGTTTGTTTGAATTTTAATAAATATCAATGTATCTTATTGTTAATTTGACTTATCTATGCAGGTTTCTTTAGATTCCAACTTTTTAGATGATTTACCATCTCTTGTGAGCTAATGATTTTAATTTTTATGTTTTGGTTTAAAGTTGATTGCTTAATTTATTATATGTATTTAAGTTATGTTTTATTCATTAACAAAATTTAAATTTTAGGGGAGAGACCATTTGGAAATTGGGGGTAAAGATGTGGGCTCTTTAATGAATGCGGATATTGGCACCGAGGTAATTTTGTTGTTCTCTAGAAATAATCTTTGATATAATTTTAATGTTTTAAATTTTTTGGATTTATTTGAAGATTGTTTGCATGCTTTAGGATTCATAAATTACTTTTGTACAAGTTGCAGCTTGGCTCTTTGAGATCCTTTGGAGCCAAAGGGAAGGCTCTAGTGGAAAAAAGTGGTGGACATGCATTCAAAGAATTTGATGTACGACTTTTTTAATAATTGAATTGTATTTTTAGTATAAGTTTAATATTTTAGTATCTTGAATTTAGTTTAAAATTGTTTAAATAATTTATGATCTAGATTTATAATTTGTTTTTTTGTGTATTGTAGGTTGAGTTGAGTCCCAAGGAAGGTCCTAGTGGAAAATAGTGGAAAGATATTGGTTCAAATAGATAGTGGTTCAGACTTTATTGTTTTTGTTGATATATATATATTGTAGTTCAGACATGAAGGGTATTTATTTTTTGATTATATGTATACATGTACATTGAATTCACATGTGCATTAACTTTTTTTGGATTATATATGAGTACATGTTAATTATTTCTCGTTTGGTAAAATGTTTAAAATATGTTTTGAATGAATGTTTAAAATGTGTTTTGCATGAATGTTTAAAATGTCTTGATAGGTGCAATCTAAAGTTAGGAAATGTTGAATGATGAGAATGAATGTTATGGAAGAATGAAGGTTGGGAAAGAATGAATGGGAGGTGTTAGGAATGTTTAAAATGTTAATCTAAGTTAGGAAATGTTCAATGTTGAGAATGAATGTTATGGTAAGAATCAATGTTGGGAAAGAATGAATGGGAGGTGTTAGGAATGTTTAAAATGTTAATCTAAGTTAGGAAATGTTCAATGTTGAGAATGAATGTTCTGGTAAGAATCAATGTTGGGAAAAAAATGAATGGGAGGTGTTATGGAAAAAGAAATGTTGGGAAAGAATGAATGGGAGGTGTTATGGAAGAAGGAATGTTTTCAATTTGTTATGTTGAGAATAAATGCTATGAAAATGTTGTTATGATGAAACATTGAAACATTTGATAGGTGCAATTTAAAGTTTGGAAATGTTGAATTTGTAAAAAAATTTCATTCTGTTATGTTAAGAAATGTTATGAAAAGAATGAATGTTGAGAAAGTGTTGAACCATAAGAATGAAGGTTTAAAATGAAATAAAAAATGGGATGTTAAAATGTAAAGAAATGAAATGATAGGAATTTTTTATAGAAAATGTACGAATTGTTTGATAAAAGTTTCAATTTTTTGGTAGTTTGATTCATATGTAATTTTTAAATTTTAATTAATGTTGTTGATATGTTTATTGTTTGATATGCATATGTAAATTTCAAAATTTAACTAATGTTTTTCATATGTTCATTGTTCGGGTACTTTGTAGTTAGTGAATTTCTAAATGTTGAAATCATGGCAAATGGGGATAATGATTTTTTGTTTTTTAATCACAAGTGAGGATTTCCGGATTGTGAAGCTTATGCTAAGTTAGAGCAATGAATTTTAGACAACAATTCGATGAATTTTTATCGATTTGTTGTAAATAATCATTGCTCTAATTTAGCATAAGCTTCACAATCCAGGAATTTTTGTTTGTGATTAAAAATCAAATGATTGTTATCTTCATTTGCCATGATTTCAGTTATGTGAACTTACATGTGAGAGATATTATTTTTGTGCAACAATCATATATTTAAAAATTATATAGATGAACAACTTGTTTTAAAAAATTCATTCAGATTATATTTATGGTGAAGTATATTAAAGAAACATGTTTGATGGATTAAAAGAATACAAAATTTAATAGGTTTTTTTGTGATTTTTCGTTGGCATCATCTATCAAAAGTAAAAATTCGGGGCGGAGTGGAGATAGCCACATCCGTTATCTCATCCCTTAGTGGTCTAATAGACATATGGGGACCCGAATAAAGTACTTTTGAATTTCCAAATTATATTTGAATTCATTTTTAAGCATGTTAAAGTACAACTCGAGCATGTTTCAACCAATATTCTCATACAATATCTTTAACACTTGCTCCTAATCTATCTTTGTAAGGTTGTCTACAAATAATTGCCCAACAAGCAAGTTCATTATTCTCATCTATTTGCATTCTGAATTTGCTATGTTTGTATAATGTCTTTCTTGATGTTCCAACTGCTTTTGCTAGTTCTGTTGTCAAACGCTTTTGTTTAGTACTAGCTGAAAGAATTGCTGTATGAATTGCTTTACGTGCAGCACTGATATATTTCTTCCTGGATTTTCCAATTTTTTTTATTGCATCACCTATATTTTCCATCACATTTTGTTTCAATTTGAACTCTTTTGTTGCTTTGTGAATACCCAATAATGATGTAGCACCTTCTAACTTCTTGGACACTAATAAACATCTCAAAATTTGTGCTTGTCCTGCTGTTGAGTAATCCTTGAGAACTTCATCATAAATTTTTGTAACACGATATCGTGCATGTATTGGTAGTTTTTCTCCATATTTGTCGCAATCAATGTCTTCTAACATTTCATCATCAATAGTAAAAGTACCTATACATCAAGTTAAATTTAATTTTACATATATCAAAAAATAAAATTCATTATAAAAAAATGAATTTGAAAAATATATGATATATATACATACCAGGTCCAATTTCTGGATCTTGAACTTGATCTTCAATATTGACTTCATCGACATTAGCATGTAAATCACTATTTACATCTTCTACAATGTTCTTTTCAACTTCAATTTGTTTTTCTTGTACTCTATTTTCAATTTTCATCTCTTCAAAATTATTATGTAAATCTGTATTTATATCTTCAGTAGTTCTCTCTTCCGTTTCGGCAACCCTTTGTTTTTTGGCAATATATCTGAGTTTTTGTTTCTCTCTATTATTATCATCATCACGTTTACGATCAGATTTTCTTTGACGTTTTCTCTTATTGCCCATGGTTGTTTAATCTATAGATGATAAATTAAAGAATCATGTTACTTTATAGTAAAAATAAATAAATTAAGGTTTAAAAACATTTACAGAATTTATAAAAACATGAACTGAAATTTACTTTACCTTATAAAAAATTTGTAAGAGTCTTTTGAAGAAGATTTCTTTGGAATTAACTTTCCTTTGAAAAAACTCTCTGAACAAAAATCTTCTTTGAAAAAAATCTTCTTGGAAAGAAATAAGAAACTCCTCGACAATAAATTACCTACCCATTGAAAAATAATAAAAACACCTTGTAAATAAATCTTTGTTTTAAAAATCATTGCAAAAAAACCTCTTTGAAAAATATCTACGAAAAAAGCCACTAGAAAAAAGTACTTTGAATAAAAACTTATTTGTAAACATATCTGGGAAAAAACCATTGTAAAGAAATAACTCTTTGAAAAAACCCATTTCAAAGAAATAAGAAGTACAAAACTACCTTGCAAAAAATCCATTGCAAAATACCTTAGCAATATAACTATTTGAAAAAACCCCTTTCAAATAAATAAGAAGTGCAAAACTACTTTGGAAAAAAATCCTTGGCAAAATACCTTAACAAAACAACTATTTGAAAAAAACTCTTTCAATTAAATAAGAAGTGCAAAACTACTTTGGAAAAAAACCATTTGTAAATTATTTTACCAAAACAACTCTTTGAAAAAATCTCTTTCAAAGAAACAAGAAGGAAAAATGCATTTTTTTTGCAAAAATACTTTCTAATACACATTTTTTAAATACAATCCTTGCAAAGAACCTCCTTGCAAACATGTCTAAGAAAAGAAATATTTTGAAAAAACTACTTGCAAATATGCCTTAAAAAAAAACACTTTCAATGTGTCTTTTGGAAAAAAGAAGAAAAAACATACTTTGTAAAAACCTTTTTTTGCAAAAAATGTCTTCTTTGCAAATATGCAATAAGAAAACAAATATTTTGAAAAAACTCCTTGCAAATATGTCTTAGAAAAAAATCACTTTCAATGTGCCTTTTGGAAAAAAGAAGAAGAAACATACTTTGTAAAAACCTCCTTTTGCAAAAAATGTCTTCTTTGCAAATATGCAATAAGAAAAGAAATATTTTGGAAAAACTCCTTCCAAATATGCCTTAGAAAAAAATACTCCTTCAATGGGCCTTTTGTAAAGAAGAAGAAGAAACATACCTTGTAAAAACCTCCTTTTGCAAAAAATGTCTCCTCCTTTCAAAATTAGTTTGACAAAAAAATGCGAAGTTAAAACATGCGAAAATAATGAATTAACTTTAGGTTTATTTATATGAGTATAAAAAACTACCTTCTTTTTTTTCTTTTTTTTCTTCTTCTCTTTTTCTTCTTTTCTTTTTCTTTTTTTTTTTTTTTTTTTTTTTTTTTTTTTTTTTTTTTTTTTTTTTTTTTTTTTTTTTTTTTTTTTTCGTCCGGCCGACGAGATTTTTTTCCATTTAATTATTCGGCCAAATAACCTTCGCCATAATTCACGGCGCCGTTATGGAAAAACGTTATTTGGCCGAATAATTATTCGGCCGAATAATTATTTCGGCCGAATAATCTCTGAAACATGAAAGATTCAGATCTCTGTAGAATTTTCAGGTTTCTCCATTTTCGGAAGGGGAAAACCACCTCTTACACAACAAAACGAATGTCGGACTTCATACCAGTAGATTCATCATTGAATCTACTTTACGAGGGTATAAATTTTGTTGTATATAGATAAGAACTGATATTTTTTAAGTTTTATTTTCGTAACATGTGTCGAGTTATGATTCAGCTCTTTAAAAAAATGACGAAAAGAAAAATCCATAACTTTGAAAATACAACACCAAAAAAATCGAAAAAAATGTGGGACTCTTCATTGGCATGTGTACTTCAAAAGGGTGTTCGTATATTTTTTGATTTTATAGCGGATTGAGAGAAAAGTGGTGCAACAAAAAAGTTGTTGAAAATCGACTGAGTTTCCCCATTGATCGACTTTAAAAAAATATAATAATTAGTATATAGATCCATTGGATGCAAACTTATAGTCAGGCACTAGTACATTGTGTGTAGATTGTCGTAGCATTTTCTGTTTTTGCAAAACACAAGTCTAACAACGATTTTAGTGGTGCAACAAATCATAACTCTTTTGTAGTCTTTTCATTTTATAAGAACACACTGTCAAACTTTTACGAAATCGACATATCAAATCTTAATAAAAAAAATTGAAAAAATTATGAGTAGAAAGATAACATAATTCTACAAAAGTTTTCCTTTTACGACAAAGTGAAATTTTAAACAAAAATATCACTTTTGTTCGCCCGAAGTTGACAAACATGAAAAAACAAGAATTATTTTCTCACGAGACCCCCCAAAATAGACACCCATCTTCATTTTTTCACCCCTTGCAGAGTATTTGTTTTGGAACAGTATTCGTACATGTTTCTGAATATCTCTTATTTACATTTGAATGATATGTTCATTAGATCTTACAATATATGTATTGTTTTATGAATATTTTGAGCATGAATCTCAGCTAGACAACCAGATCTCTGTAATGAGTTTTACCTTATGAGTAGACTTTAAGATCTTGAATATTTGTGTTATGGGATGGCTGTGAAAATACATACTTTCTATTTGCAGTAGCTATACATCATTATGCTCCCTATACTGTTTAAAATGTTTACAGTACCTAATACAAGACTGATATGAACCGTGTGCTAACCTAGGGTTTGATGAGGCATGTTTCATATTGCAGGCTTTTACATTTAAATATATTCTAGTATTTAATAGAGGTCTGATGTATGGTACTGTAATGTTAAGAATAGGGAAGACATGTAAACCTAGAGGTTTAATTGCCTAGCCCTTATATTTTGATCAACTCTTTCATGTTAGAGTTTATTTCAGAAAAGAGAAACCTAGAGAATGCTAATGCTCAGATCTCTTATATTTTGAGTTATTATATTGACAGAGTTCGATATTCTAAATCAATCTGGTCATAATCGACCTTATGAATCTACAGGGAATTTCTAGGCTAAATGTTTGAAGAATGAAATAAACTACATGCTGCTATATATTTTATGAGTTGAATCTATGTGTAAATCTCATGCTGAGTTAGAAGAATATCATTTATTCAAATAGCATGGTTATATCATTTTATTAATGTTCCTATGAATTCATTCACCTAGGGTGAAATGGGAATTATGGATAACCCAGATCGCTATAACATATGCTTCCATATAAAATGAATGGGATTTAAATGGATTAAGTGCAGAATGAAAACGATTCATATAAGCAAGGGTCTTAACCTTAGCGTGATTATTGTTGATGTATATGTAACTTCGGAATGTATTTCATATATATATATATTGTATTCCTATAGAGATGTTATTATTCCTCTATACGGAAGTGTCGTAACTTATACTTGATGGGTTATTAGACACCTTGATGGGGTCGACCCTGTATAAGTCATGTGGGTTAAAGGGTAATTAGACCACCCTATTGGGGGCCAGCCCTGTCAGCATTATGTTATGTGGTTAAGTTAAGGCTGACCTAGTAAGGTTATTAGGCAAGTCAAGTTAGTGTATAAATAGAGTGTGGGATGCACTCTATTTGATCATTCACTTCTCACTTATACACTCATGGGAGATTGGTGCACTAGTGGAGAAGGAGAAGCTGCTTCTAGGAGGATTATCTCTTATGCTTGGGTTGTATCATTGGTTCATCTATCTCTGAGGAAGTTGTGGGGTTTTTCACCTTCTTGGTTTTCCCCGGTGAAACTCTGTGTCTCTTGTGTGCTTGCATTATTGTGTACATGATTGATATGATGTAGATATGTTGTACATGTTGTTCTCTCAGTTAAGATCCTAGATAAGATTGAATTAATGCTCAAAAATTAACATGGTATCAGAGCTAGCCTGAAAGAAGGCATGATATGGCATCTATGACACTTGTTGCACTTGTGACGCTAGGGCTTGATATAGAAAAAAATAGTCATCATAGCACTTTCGCTATAAATACATTTCGGCGAGGTTTCAGGATCTGAAAATTTTATAGGTCAAAGATAAGATCCCCATGTACCTTGTTTCCGAAGGAGGGCCTCTAATTCGTTGTACTTTCATATTTATGTTCTGTACAATATAGGGTTCCTGTCTCTTCCAGATCTGAGTCATAAACAGGTGACCTAGGAAAAAAGGTCACAACTTGACCTAGGAAGCTCCAAATGAAATTTTGTAAAATGTGGTAGGTAGGGAACGGACTGTAATTTCACAAGTATGATTTTCAGAGGCCGCAATTGAACCAGTTACACGTGGCACTCCATACCCGTTCGCTCTCCTATTTTATCCCATAAATAAGTCACATTGCGACACTTGGCATAACTCTCTCTCAGAGAATCCATTTGAGGTAGGACCTCTGGGGTTGGAAAGATAACATGTTGGGATACAACAAGAAGAATTTTCAGACCTTGTAGATCTGAAATTTTGGATTTACATCAGGAACAATCAGGTGCATATTTCTGTCAAAACAGAATTGGATTTTCTGCACCTTCATTCATGGCTTCAGGAATTTAGGGTTTTAGAGAAAGTTGGAATTTTCGTAATCGGAGACCACGGCTAGATGATCCTCATAAAAATCAAAATTTAAAGACCAAGATCAAATTTTTTGGTTGGGAAGAAGGTCGGGCTTGATCAAACCCTAGTTCGAGACTTTGATCGGAAAGGTTGAAAATTAGGGATTCTGCAAAAATGGGAATTTTTTAAATCTATGACCATAGCTGGAAGCTCCTTGGAAAAATTGAAGTTTAGAGATTTGGATGAAACTATTTGGTTGGGTGAATCTCTGGGAAACTCAAACTCTAATTCAGGGTCATCCCCAGTGAATCTGGAAGATTGAAAAACAAATTTGAGGGGTGAAACTTTGCAGTTTTCAAATTTTGAGTATACCAGGTTGATCAGCTCATCAAGGCGCATATTTCTATCCCTCCAGAAGTTTGAAATTTAAAGTTTGAAGTTTTAGGTTTTTTATGACAAACCTTAATCCAGCTCCAGATCTAGTTTCTGCAATACAAGTGGATTGGGTTAATCCTAGAAGAGAATGGATTGGTCACCTGCATAAGTGGATTGGGTTAATCCTTGATTTGATTTATCACATCATTGTTTTTTAATTATTGTACGTTTTCATTTTCATTTATGTTATATCTAACCAATTATTTAATTGAATTTCCATTTCCTTGCATGAATCTTCTAAGAATACATAATTTATTTATTTTTAAATAATAATTAAATGTCTTAAACAAAATATTATATCACAATGGGATTGCTTCTTACATTACTAAGTTTTTACACATGTGATTTATCTTATGCTTTTACATATTTTTGTGCTCTATTTTATGGGATTGCTTTTTACATTACTAAGTTTTTACACATGTGATTTATCTTATGTTTTTACATATTTTTGTGATTTATCTTATGTTTTTACATATTTTTGTGCTTTATTTTATGTTTTGTATATATTTTTGTTCCCTATCTTAAAGTATTAAGTATTGATATGGTATGTAATTTTCTTTTATTAAAATCATCATTTACATATTATTTATATAGTTTTTATTGATAAATATGTTTTGATTTTTCTTATGGATATTTTTCATAAGAAGATAATTGTTTGGAAGTATTTTTAATGTTAGGGCCAAAATGAAGAATGTGCCATCACATTTTTATGGTCATTAATAAATATGTTTTATCTTTGATTATATTTTCTTACTAATGTCATTGTAGGAGGGAGAAGTGTAATTCCATACAAAATTTAGAGTTCCATAAATATTAACAAAGTTCAAATGTTAAGTAGAATTTTTTAGAATTTTTTTTAAAGCTATATATATAAATCATAGAGTTTTTATTCAAAACTTTATCAAATAAGCATTAATTTATTTATTATTAGTCATTTCATTAGCTCTATGTAAAACAATTGTAATTATATGAATAATTATAAACTAATTATAATATTTTAACAACTTATAAATTAATTATAAAATTCTTATAATTCTAATTATAAGATTTTAACAACTATTTTGATAATTACTTCGTAAAAAAGTTTTAATTATATTTTACATAAAACAATATTAACTTATTTATTATCACTTATATGAGTAGTAATTATATTTTAGATAAAACAATATTAGTTTAATTATTATGAGTATACTCTCTAATACATGTGGCCATAAACCATTCCCTGAAGTCTCCAACCCAATAAGCAGTAATTGTTTCTCATTCCTTATCATTGAACAATTGAAATTAGAATTTTAACATTTTTTTTATAAAAGTGATGAAAATGTTTATATTTTAAACTGGATAAACCATAAACAAGGCTTGGATAAAGCGTATACCTCATTACACGATGCAACATGCTCCCGTGCATGTGGCGCACACATTGCACAAACATCTTCATATTTTTGTAAAGAATGCCACATTGTCTATATATTTTCTTCTTTAATGATATAATAACACACAGTTGGAAATGGTTATAAGAAATGGAGGGAAATGGTGAGCTTTCAAACTAATTTTCTGTTCAGAATGGGATATCCCTATAGAACGAGGAGAACTTTCTATAGCTATTGCCACTAAATCAAACGAATTCATGTTGAACAGGACATTTATATCGAATTTACTATAGAATTACGGTTTTTTTTTTTTTCTGGGTGATCAATCACGTAAAGGGTGACCAAGGGTTCTTAGGAATGTAGCATTGAAATCTGAACATAGTCAATAGATTTAAAAAATAGAGTGATCGAATTTACTATAGAATTACGGTTTTTTTTCTGGGTGATCAATCACGTAAAGGGTGACCAAGGGTTCTTAGGAATGTAGCATTGAAATCTGAACATCATCAATAGATTTAAAAAATAGAGTGACATAGGTATAATAATGGTGAATAAACTGCCCAAAGTTAGAACAACTCAAATCAAACCATAGCATATATTAGCATTCCCTGTTCAGTGGTTTTACAAGTTTGGATATGTTTAATTAATTACTTGATATACATTTATGGAATCATATTTTTTTGTCAAAGATACATTTCTATAATGCATAGATAAAGCCTAGATGTTTTTTAAAATACAAAAACATGTAGAAAAAATAGCACTTAAAATATCTTGAATTTCAAATTTCACCAATGCTAAACCCATAATCCTATACAATTATTTTCCCACATAACCAATGTATCTAATACAATATTGTCAATAATGATTCATGCTATACTACCATCCAATTTTAGTTCCTACTATACCTTCAATATTGTATCCTCTTTCGAGAAATTATTTTAAACATAACCAATGTGTCTAATACAATATTGTCAATAATGATTCATGCCATACTACCATCCAATTTTAGTTCCTACTATGCCTTCAATATTGTATCCTCTTTCGAGAAATTATTTTAAATATTGAGAGCCTCCACGATATTAGAATGGGTTTACATAATTAATTTGCGTACAATTTTAATCAATAGATAAAACATCTGAAACCCATTGCAATAAAAATTTGAAATGTCATCAAAAGTGCTCATTTCCCACTTTAAACATTCCTTATTAAGCATAACTGAGATACACCAATATACAAAATGATAGAACTAAGAATGATAACCACTACTTCAAATTGTTATAAGAGTTGTATTCAATCTTAAGGTTCACACATAAAGGCAAGTCATCAAAAAATAATTTATTTAATCTTCCCATTCTTTAAAAAGATTGTAGGTATATACTAATTTCTTTATATATCATAGTATAGTATAGCCTTTGTGTAATATCTCAAAACTCTTGTAAATTATTTTTAGTTTTCTTTGCGTAGGGTAAATTTCAATAGTAAATATTCACAGTATCTCAATTAGTATCATGAGGCATTGATGTTGCTCACACAAGATAAAAAGGCTGTGACATTGTAAGAGAAAAGTAAAACAATTTTACATGGAAATTAAATGCCATGGGTTGAGCTCAACAAAATATTTAACCTTTAAAATTAGCCATACTCTACTTAATATGGGGAATTGTTTAACAACCCAAGAAGTGGGAAAAGAGGAAGATAGAAGGTATGAGGTATGAACTCTTGTGAAAAATTATTTAGGAAAAGAAAAAGAAACCAGGCATATTGTTATGAGCACTCGAAGGTATCGAGGTGTTAGGAATGACCAAGAATTTTTCCTTCACAAAATCAGCTAAGGGGTGGAAACTAAGAAAATCATTAGTTGGCCTATACTTGGGACGTTTGTGGACATATCCTAGTTGATTTCCAAGTCAGCAATGTTTTCTATAATGGATAAGTTATCTATCTCTTCCTACAAAGTTTGCGATGTAGGCACAACCTTGTAACATCCCCTTCAGGCAATCCGATGATCGGTAAGGGACATTAACCAAATTCGGTCTCTCAAATTTCACCGCCAATGCCATAATACGAATTTCAATGTATAAAATGTGTGTAGAAACCTAAAATAACCATACAAAGCATAATTGAACTCTATCTACACACATCTAGCATGCAAATACAAACATAAACATGATATCCATTATATAAAACCATGTCAGATTCAAATGCATGCGAATATTTTTCTTTATCCAATGCAAATCCAAGAAACTGACTATGCCAAAGCGATTTTCCACCCAAGCATAGGCATGTTATCTAGCATATACACTTGCTGCTGGGAGGCCACCCCAAAGATAGGGTATGAGGCCACCAGGAAGAAGGAAACACCTATAGGATTCTCTCTCTCATTCCACAACCCATTCTGCTCTCTATGCTTATCCAAATTCTCATACAATATGGGTCTCACTCATCCCTCACATCCTTGGCTTCCACAATACCTACCCCACAAAACACCCTTCTTGGCTCAGGCATCCCCTTCGCTGATCCACAGTTCTCTTGGGAGATCCATCTTGCCATGTGCATCTAGTGTTGGTTGTGGAGCCTAATCTTCCAGTCTCATAGATGATATTGGCTCAGCCGTGCACCCCGGAGGATTGTACACTCATTTTGCATTTTTTGGGGTTCGGGGGAAATGCCTCCTGAGTCATGGGGGTGCGAGGGTTGAGCCTCCATGAACGGGGGTAGCGCCCCCAAGAAAAAAATTTGGGCTGTTTTCGCCAGCTGTTTACGGGCCCATGGTTTTGGGTATCCCGTGGTATTTTCCCATTGTATTTTCCCTATAAAATAAAGACATTGTAATACAGATAGGGTTGAGGTATTAGGTTTTATGCATTGTAAACATGTCTGAGATCATGAAGAGAGACTCTGAGACAGTGAAGAGGAAGTGCAGCGGTTGTGTTGCAGGTTGTATCCCTTCACTTTGTTGGATGGTATAATAATAAGGATTGGAAACTTTAGTGTGGACATTGCCCATGTTGGGTGAACCACGATACATCTGTGTCTCTATTGTAATGTGTATGTGTGATTATATTTTCATTTCTGTTTATTGTTATTACTCTGGGATCTTGTTTTTCTAACAATTGGTATCAGAGCCGAAGGTCTATTTGGCAGGTAAACACATAGGAAGCTAGGGTTTCTGGTTCGAGTGGGAGCAATGGCAGAAGAAGGAAAGTTTAAGGTCAAGAAGTTTAACAGCCAAAACTTCCAGCTATGGAAGATGCAAATGGAGGACTATCTATACTAGAAGGATCTGTTCCTACCGTTGGGAGGAAGAGCAAAGCAGCCGACAGCTATGAAGGACGAAGAATGGGAGGTTCTTGACAGAAATGCACTGAGAACAATACGGTTGTCCCTGGCTTTGTTGATGGCTTTCAATATCTAAAAAGAAATGGCAACGAAGGATTTAATGAGTGCACTGGGTAAGCTGTATGAAAAACCTTCGGCCTCCAACAAGGTATTTCTAATGAAGCATTTATTTAATATGAAGATGTCTGAAGGTGGATCTGTTACTGATCATTTAAATGAGTTTAATACGGTTACAAATCAACTAAGTTCTGTAAGTGTGAAATTTGATGATGAGGTTAGGGATCTTCTAATCTTGTGTTCATTGCCAGAAAGTTGGAATAGCTTGGTCATGGCTGTAAGTAACTCTATCTCTTGTTCAAACAGCTTGAAATTTGATGATGTTATTGGTGTTATTCTTAGCGAGGAAATGCGAAGAAAAAGTACAGGTGAGACATCAGGTAATGCATTAACCATGGAGAGCATGGGAATACAAAAGGAGAGAGGAAAGAGCCAAGGTAGTCATGGCAAGTCTAAAACGGGCATATCCAATTCCAGAATGAGAAAAATAGAGTGCTAGAACTATGGAAAGAAAGGACATCTGAAGAAAGACTACAGATCTCTAAAGAAGAAAGGAGATGCACAGTAGGAAACTACCCAGGAAGCAAATGTAGCAGGTGATGTGTTACAAGATGCTTTGATACTTTCATTAGGTAATACTAGTGATTATTGGGTAGTAGATTCGGGGGCTTCATGTCACGCTACACCCCATAGGAAATATTTTCATGATTATGTTCTAGGTGATTTTGGACATGTTTTATTGGGTGATGATGAGCCATGTAAAATTGTTGGAATGGGTAAGGTATAGATAAAATTTAGGAATGGAATTGATTGGATGTTGAAAGATGTTAGGCATATTCCTGCTATGAAAAGAAATCTGATCTCAACAGGGCAGTTGGGAGATGGTGGCTGTCTATCTACATTTGGAGAAAAGTGGTGGAAGATCACTAAAGGATCAATGGTGATAGAAAAATGAGACAGGGTAGGTATGTTGTATTTATGTCCTCATAATACTGACCATTCTATCTCTTTAGCTTCCACATGAACAAATACAACATTGTGGCATCATAGGCTTGGCCACATGAGTGAGAAGGCGATGAAGATTCTCCACTCAAGGAAGTTGCTGCCAGATTTGAAGCAAGTAAGTTTGGAATTCTGTGAGAACTGTGTTTATGGAAAACATAAGAGAGTCATATTTCTCAGGGTTGGGAAACAGAAGAAGAATGAAAAGTTAGAGCTTGTGCATACAGATGTATGGGGATCGGCTCAGGTATAATCTCTTGGTGGCTCTCATTATTATGTTACATTTATTGATGATGCAACTAGGAAAACTTGGGTTTATTGCATTCTACAGAAATCTGATGTGTTTGCTACTTTTAAGAAGTGGAAAGCTTTGGTTGAGAATGAGACAGAAAAAAGGTTTAAGTGTCTCTGATATGACAATGGAGGTGAGTACTGCGGAAAAGAGTTTGATAATTACTATTCATACCATGGGATTCATAGAGAGAAGACAATCCCAATAACACCACAAAAAAATGGTGTGTCAGAAATGATGAATAGAATGATCATGGAGCGTGCTAGGTGTATGAGATTGCATGCAGGGTTGCCCTTACAGTTTCGGGCAGATGTTGTAAATACTACTGTTTATTTAATAAACAGAGGGCCTTCAAGTGCTTTGGATGGTGGTATTCCAGAGGAGGGATGGACAGGTAAAAAGGTAAACTACTCATTTCTGAGAACATGTTGTTGTGAATCATTTGTCCATATTGATAAAGAAAATAGAACAAAGCTTGAAGCTAAATCCAAGAAATGCATCTTTATTGGATATGGGGTTGATGATTTTGGTTATCATTTATGGGATTATGGAAATCACAAAATCATTAGAAGTAGAGATGTCATATTCAATGAAAAGGTCATGTATACAGATCAGTTGCAGGGAAAGAAACAATAAAAGGAAAACAGAAAGTACACAGTACTTGATGAAATTGAAGAAAATGAAGTTCCAAAGGTTCTAGAAAATCAAGAACAGCAGCAAGTACCTGAAACTCCTGCAAGTGTAAGAAGATCTACCAGGTTAAGTAGACTCCCTGAACGATACTCTCCTTTGATGTATTATTTATTGATGAATGATGCTGGTGAACCAGAATGTTATGAAGAAGTAATGCAGGTAGAAACTAGGAAGAAGTGGGAGCAAGGCATGAATGAGGAGATGGACTCATTGGTAGGAAACTAGACTTGGGATTTGGTTTAGTTTCCTGCTGGTAAAAGAGCATTGCAGAACAAATGGATTTACAGGTTGAAGGAAGAAGAAGGAGGTAAGAAGTGGTATAAGGCCCGACTTGTTGTAAAGGTGTTTGCACAGAAGAAACGTATAGATTTTGATGAAATATTTTCTCCTGTTGTTAAGATGACTTCAATTAGGACTATCTTAAGTCTAGTGGCAATAGAAGATTTGCATCTTGAAAAGTTAGATGTAAAAGCAGCCTTTCTCCATGGGTATTTGGAGGAAGAGATATATATGCAGCAACCATAAGGGTATGAGGTCAAAGGTAAGGAGAACTTGGTATGCAGGTTGAAAAAGAGCTTGTATGGCTTGATGCAAGCTTTAAGGCAGTGGTACTTAAAATTTGACAGGTTTATGATAGAACAAGGTTATAGTAGATGTCAATCTGACCACTGTGTTTATTTCAAGAGGCTAGATAATGGAAGTTATATTATCTTGTTATTGGGTCTAACATGTAGGATATAAATTTACTCAAAAGGAAGTTGGCTAATTCATTTGCGATGAAGGATTTGGGTGCTGCAAAGCAAATCCTTGGTATGAGAATAACAAGAGACAATAAAAATTGCAAATTGACATTTTCTCATGGTGAGTACATACAAAAGGTGTTGGAGAGGTTCAGAATGCAGAATGCAAAACGAGTTAGTACACCTTTGGCCATCCATTTCAGTCTAAGTAAGGAAATGTATCCCAAGACACAGGAAGAGATAGATTACATGTCTAAGATTCCCTATCAATCAGCAGTTGGCAGATTGATGTATGCCATGGTGTGTACAAGACCAGATATTGCACATGTAGTGGGAGTTGTGAGCAGATATATGAAGAATCCAAGTAAAGAGCATTGGAAGGCAGTACAGTGGATTCTTAGGTATTTGAAATGTACTACCACTCAGGAATTATATTTTGGAGGTTCAGACACTGTTCTATAGGGATATGTTGATGCAGATATGACAACTGAAAAGGATAGCAGAAGGAGCACCACAAGGTATGTGTTTACTCTAGGTGGAACAATAGTAAGCTGGATTTTGAAACTGCAGAAGGTTGTTGCACTTTCAACAATGAAAGCAAAGTATGTTGATATTACAGAGGCTAGTAAAGAGATGATTTGGTTGCAGAGGTTTATGGAGGAAGTGGGTAAGAAGCAGAAGGATAACAAGTTGTATAGTGACATCCATAGTGCCATTCATCTTGCAAAGAAATCAACATTCAATTCCAGGACTAAACATATACAGCTCAAGTACCATTTCATATGCTCTGTTCTTGAAGATGAACTATTGAAGCTGGAAAAGATACATACTAGCCAGAATCCTGCAGACATGTTCAGAAAGGTAGTGACCATAGAAAAAATGAGTTTGTCACCTACCCAATTTTTTAGAATAATTATTTTCTACTATTATCCTCTTTGCAAAAATACTTTGTTTTAAATTATAATTACAAGTTTGTAATTATGACCAAGTAAGTCAAAAATGAATGTAATGACTTATTATTATTATTTAATAAATAAAAATGGGAGACAAACACTCAAGAAAGATGTTACAAGAGTGTCCACTGGCCCACTAGGAGGAATGGAAGCCGCTGGAAGGATTGGGACAGATGGCAGTATTTGCACTCTACCATTAGCTGTTGGTATGGAACAACCCCCCCTAATTTTGTGGCACTTCCCCCTTTAGGCGGAGGGAGGTGAGCAGGTAGCTCACTAATGACCAATTAATTACAAAAGACCTAAGCATCCTATAAAGGGAAATTCGAATTGAGCAGGAAGCTCTTACAATGTTTTCTGCATAAACATTCCTCATGCTCATCAATTGATGGCTGAGAGATTCGAATAGGGGAGGTTGTGGAGAGTGCAAGTATAAGTCTGCAAATGTTATGAGAAGGACAGACCAGAGGTGCTGGTGCTGATCCCATTGATTACTAAGCCTGTAAGGCTGGATATATATATTTTCTTGCTGTTGCAAGTAGAAGTCCTAAGCTGCAGAACCTTCTTCCTCCTAGTGGATCAGTGGATAGGCTCGGGGGTCCTAAGGCAGAAATCTAGGCTGCTTGGGAGCAGGTTGGGTGGAACAGGTTTCTTGAGTAATTTGTTCCTCCCATCACACTCAGGTTCTATTCTTTTGTGTTTTATTTTTCAATCATATGAATGCTCTCAGAAAATGGCTTAGTATTGTTATTTAATAATCAACAGTAGAAAACGTCAGATCCTAATTAATTTAGATTTGTTGAACTGATAAAATGACTCCTCTCTATTTTCCCCCATGCGTGGAGTTTCCTCGTACTCCAGTACAGAGAGGTAGAATTAAATCTGCCCAGTTAAAAGTGAAACCTAGCATGCATCTAAATATCTAAACCAAAGACCACCCATGCACAGACCTATGTTTATCATGCATCTTATATTTTAGCAGCTGTAGATTAGATCCTTGCATGCAATGTTTTTACTCTTCAAATCTGTATGCTGAACTACCTACAAGAAACAAGTCATAGTAATAGGTTCTTTTCTTATTTCTGAAGGTGAACATTTTGTTAACAACTAAGGTTACTAATCTTTAATAATTTCTTCAAAGAAAATAACACCATGCATTCTGTTGAACCATATTCCCACTTTACTATTTTCTTATGGTTTTTAGAATCTGATCGACCTTATAGAAAATATTGTCTTCACTATATTATCTTGTATAGAAAGAAAGAAAGATGCCGCGTTAACTTATCCCTTCATTAGAAGTCCAAAATTGGATGAATACAAGAACATATAGAATAGAAAAACTGTTATATTCAGAAGCAATCAAATTAACTGCCGAATGCACTGTCATTTTCTCTTTTTCTGGATTATCAATTGCATGTGATAGAATTTACATCACAAAATACCAAGTTATTAAAAGCAAGAACAAACATAGAATTATTGAATTGACAAATTAAATTACAGTATCTCTACACCCAAACTGGGGTTAACATGTTCTCATTACATTATTATTTATAAACATTTGACAGCCACAAAATCAAGTGTTTTCATTACCATAGACAATCTAACTGTAGAGTCAAGAGTTAATATTCTTGTTCCTTTAAAACATCATTATAGACAAGCAGATTTCAATCACATCAACAGGCTAGGGTTTAGCATTATCATAGTTGTATTCAAACAAAACCAATACCCTTTCATTATCGGCTTATATCCACTGTTTCATTAAAACAACTTAGACATTTCCTTTGTTCCTTGGATCATAGTTCAAGAATGAGGATATCGAAGCACCATACGTAGACATGACAACCTTGAATATCTTAAACAGGCTTTTAGATACAGATACAAAAACGAGAAGTTCAAATCACCAAACATAGCCATTAAACCTTAGATAACTATCGTTTCCATTTAAATTAGCAGTGGTTGCACCCTACGGTTGCCACATTCTTTATCCGAAGGTTCCATTCGAAATCCCATGCCATTTACACACACTACTAATGCCGAAGCAAAATTGCAGTCAATGTATCTCATTTTTTTTCATCAACCCAGAAGTACCAAAACAATAGACATAAAACGTAAAGCTGTAAGACTCTTGCAAACACGAGGGTTCAACCCTACCAAACTCGTGGAGCCCAAGAATGGCCGACCATATATTTTAAAACATTTACATCACCTACTCTATCAACAAAACTTAAAACTGTAAGTTTCCCAATTGCTGCAAGCGAGACAAAAGCCACTGCCGCGAAGGCATGCTACCAACGCTTTCTCATCAAGTCCGATTCTAGGAGAGCCACTAAGGAGGAATACAATCGAAGCTTACCAGTGGGATCACTTTAGTTCTTTTCCCCATCAACTGTTCCGGCACCCTGTTGCTCGCCGAGGGTTACCTCCCAACAACCATACACTAAGTTAAGTATTGAATCGTGAGGTAGTAATGCATGCAACAAAAGATAATTTGAAAACCCTTGCAGCGTTACGATACCTGAGTCATGACAGAGATTTGACGAAGCCAGCATCCATCCACTGTGAAGGATAAGGACTCAGTTCGAAGGCCACGATGAGGGATACCTCCCGAAAAACTGACAACTTCTTCAAAAACCCCAGACTTGCAAGTTAGTGCAACGCCACAACAGAAGCAGTAATCCCACCTGTATATTGCTACACAAATTGTTTCCAGACTTGGCTTCCACGGATAACAATTACTCACAGACCAAAGGTTGCTACCGGTCTCAGGATCGAGCCCAAGGGAGGCTAGAAAAACATTGAAACCCTAAGTGCCTCTCGGCTGGTTGGCCTCAACTCCCAAACGCTACCACCGAACAATGACTAAGAACGTTACAAGAATCCATAAGTTATGCTAGGGTTCAACTCATGCCAATACACAACGATCAATGGCAGAGACCCACTTTCATTAAGCCACGTTGGAGGGTGGCAAGAGTAGCATTAAATTGCTCATCTACCTCCCAAGCCATGAGGTGGCCATTTCTATTAACAGCAGGGCAGGAGGCCGTTACAACTCAGTTGCCAAACCTCATCAGTCACCGAATCATCCATCACATTTTACACGTAACAATATCATTAACCCGGTGGACAGACAATGTAATTGCAAAACCCAATCATTTAATACACCCTTGATTCGTACGCAGGCTTTTGCAGGGCCATCATTCCACTTGCCAATCCATACAAATCATCGTTAATAGCATCAACATATAAATATTATCAATGTATAACGATTAGCAATAGCATATAACGAAGGTCTCATATGATTCCATATCATCAATTTTGAAACACACTCATAGCACATGAATATCCACCAAGGTCGTGAGCAATCATAGGGCATGGATTGACTCCACCCATCACATAAAGTCTATTATAAAGTTCACCATAGGGATCATTATAGAGCTCTTAAAGCTTGTTCACACCATAACTTATATCAACACACCGTTAAGGTATGGTTGCCACCCAAGGACCCATTGCATTCATTGCATGGTAGGGTATTAATGCTTAGAGCATCACCATTTTAATCGCCCGGGTAATAGAGACTAGAATCACCTTATCACTCATTCCATAGTATGTTTAGGACCATGTGCCCTTGTCCTAAACTTGTCACCATCAAAATTTATAAAAGAATTACTTAACAGCCGCAAGTCATTTATGGAGTGACCATACGTAAAGTCGTCAACACTTAATGGAAACCTTCATAACAAACATGCCTTGAGATAGACGTTATCTGCAGTCTTTGAGATAGACAGGTTCATCTTACAGAATTGGAAGGAGACCATACCTGTAACATTGGAATTCATACGCAGTTTTTATTTATAACATGGTTATTAAACCCTCTGAGTTATTATCTCTATCTCTTACGTGTGAATCTGCGCATGGAGGACGAGTACAGTGCTTTAGCTGAATAGTTGAGTAAGCCTCGGGGCACCTCATGGGACCCCTTTCATCATCATCCAGAAAAATTAAACTATCAGCACCTCTCAAGAATAATTATGTTTTCTTAATGCATCTGAATTTTCAATCATTCCAGCATTTAAATAAGAACATAATCATTAATTGGATTTCATGACACCATCATAAGACAAAAAGACACAACCATTAAATTGTTCCTACCAAGCGACACATTTATTAATTGCTGCTTATTCAATATTATCATTTCCGCTTTTTACAATATTAGCTTTTTATGGCGATTTAAAATTTGTTAAATTTTTATGAAAATATTCGGATGTTATCTTGAATATTGTAACTTCCAAGAATATTATATTTGTATATTATTATTTCGGAGATGTTTCATCCCTCCGAGGTGACTCTATCATGTATCCGGAGATGTTTATTCCTCCGATGGTTTGTGGTAACTAGAATTATTAGACCCACCATGTGGGGGTCGGCCCTGGGTTTATATTTTAGGGGTTATTAGACTTCTCCAGGAGAGGTCGGCCCCATTAGGGATTTTTGGTCAATCGGGAACTAGTATAAATAGAGGAGGAGAGCTCCTAATTTGACACACTTCCACAACTCAGAAAGTAGCACACTTGTGTCTGGGAGGTCTGCATGTGAGGTAGAGAAGAAGGAAAAGTCTTGGAGCACATCTTGTATTTTGGTTCATCATCTTATTGAGGAAAGCTTTGCTGGGTTTTCTACCCCATGAGGGTTTCCCAGGGTAAATTCTGTGTCTATCTTGTGATTATGTTTCTTTTAGTGATCTTGCTAGTTTATTTGGTTTAAAATTAACATGGTATCAGAGCTATCCTGAATAGAACATATTTCACAAGGTGAAATCATATTTCTCTCTCTCTCCCAAAATTAGGGTTTATTCAAAAGTTAGTATTTTCGGATTCTGGTTGCATGGGTGAATAGCCCTTCTAAAGATCTATCTTTTGAGCCTTGGATCGAGGTTTTTGGTTGGGTAGAACTCCGGGAAAGTCAAACCCTAGTTTTACCAAAAGTGCGATAAACCAGAAATTCTGTTGCAGATCCGGAAAACTGAAAAGTTAAAGTTTTCGGGTAAGTACTACTCTATCTCTTATCTCTTGGACTCCCCCAAGAGAATATGGCTCCAAACACTAAGCTTGAAGACAAGCTAGAAGGTATAGAGAATTTCCAGGCATGGAAATACAGAATTGGTCTCATTCTTGAAGAAAATGATCTTGCTCATTATATCAAGGATGAAGTTGCAGAACCTGAAGGAGATGAAGCCAAAGAGAAGCATAGGAAAGATTTGTTTAGGGCAAAGAGAATCATAGCTGATTCTATTAAATACCACTTGATTACCCAAGTGGCTTCCAAGAAGACTCCAAAGGAAATGTATGATTCCCTAGGAAGAATGAATGAAGATGAACTTGTAATGACAGCTCTAAATGGTCTCACTAGACCTTGGGAGTCATTTATACAAACTATGTTTGCCAGAAATGAAAGTATGAAGTTTGATGTAGTTTGGGAGGATTGTGTACAAGAAGAGGATAGGTTTGCAAACAGAGAAGCCTTGCTCAAAGAAGATGACCAAGCCTTGGCCACCCACACCAAGAGAAGAAGGAATCAATCCTACTTCAAAAGGAATAGTCACAAGGAGTCTCATTCTCCACTTAGATTTCAAAAGAAAAGAGGATCTAATCAAAGAAGAGATTACTCCCCATTCTAATGTTTTGCTTGTCACAAAATAGGACACATCGCTAGAGATTGTCCCCTAAAGAAGAAAAAGGGCTCTCATTACAAAAGACATCAAGCACATCTTGCAGAAGATGATAGTGAAGAAGAAGTGGAAGAGGAAGAAAGGCCTCACAATAAAATACCTAGAAGAGAAGAAGAAGAAGAAAGGACCCTCTTCAAGAGAAGATCTAGGAGAAATGAAGAAGAAGATGCAGAAGAATATGTTCTATTCTCCGCACTATCCAGATCTATAACTCCTGGAGAAGATACATGGATTATTGATAGTGGTGCTTCAAAACACCTGACAGGTCAGAAAAAGACTCTCTCAAGTCTTGAAGGAAAGACCTATCCACAAAAGGTATCTCTAGGAGATAACTATCAATATCCCATCAAAGGAATTGGTGAAGCAAGCTACAAGCTTGATTCTGGTACCTCCATGAAAATGAAAGAACTATTGTATGTACCAGGATTGAAGAAGAACTTGTTATCTATCCCAGCATTGGATAAGAAAGGCTATAGGGTTGCATTCATTGATGGACAAGTATTAATGTGGTCCAAAGGAAAATCTATCAAGGATGCAATTATCATTGGTGAAGAAGAAGGAGGTTTGTGCAAGCTTAAGGGCCATCCAGAAGCTGCACTTGTACATGAAACCATTAGCCCAAGTCAGCTATGGCATTGGAGACTTGCTCACATTAACTACAAAGCACTACCTTATGTAAGTAAGGTAGTTATAGGTTTTCAAGATTTAAAAATTGATCATGATGGCACATGCAAGGGATGTGCAAAAGGGAAGAATATCAAGAACCCCTTTCTTAGGAGTGAAACAAAGACTAAAAGTACCTTGGAGTTAATACACTTTGATGTATGTGGAACAATGCCTTCCACATCTTTGAGTGGATATGAATACTATGTTACATTCATTGATGACTATTCAAGGAAAACTTGGATATTCTTTCTAAAAGGTAAGAATGAAGTCTTTGGAAAATTCAAGGAGTTCAAGGCCTTCATAGAAAATCTCTCATAAAAGAAAATCAAGATTCTCAGAACAGATAATGGTGGAGAATATACTTCAAAGGAATTTGAAGACTTTTGTAGAGAAGCTGGAATCAAGAGGGAACTAACCACTCCCTACAATCCCCAACAAAATGGGGTTGCTGAGAGAAAGAATAGAACTATCATGGAAGCTCTAAAGACTATGATACATGATCAAGATCTTCCCATGTATCTATGGGTTGAAGTAGCCATGATAGTTGTCTATGTACAAAATAGACTTTCTCATAGTGCTCTTGAATTTAAGACTCCAGAAGAAGTGTTCACAGGAAAGAAGCCTGAGGTAAGTCATCTCAAAATATTTCGATGTCCTGTGTATATTCACATTCCAAAAGAAAAGATAACCAAGTTGGGTCCCTCTCGTAAGAAAGGAATATTTGTTGGATATTATGAAACATCCAAAGATTTCAGAATTTACATACCTGGTTTTCATCATATGGAGATAAGTAGAGATGTAACATTTGATGAAGATGCAGCTATCAAGAAATCTAGAAAGTGTCAACTTGAAGAAGCCTATGAAGAAGATACACCTCCTAGAGTCACAAAAGTTGTTCCCATCCCTGAAGATGATACACCAGAAGACCATGACATGATAGAACCTCAAGAACCCCCCATTACAAATCTATATAGAAAAAGAAGACCAGCATGGGCTAGACACATTATTCAAGGAGCTGAAAAATATGGAGCTCCTGAAGGTTCCACTAGAGAAAGGAAGAAACCCAAGTTAGTATCCAACTATGTGGCCTTAATGTGTGATCTTGTGGATCATCATCCCACCAGCTATGAGGAGGCAACTCAGAAGAAATAGTGGGTAGAAGCTATGATAGAAGAGTACCAGTCAATAATGAAGAATGATGTTTGGGATATAGTTCCCAAACCAAAGGATAAAAGTGTGGTTTCTTCCAAATGGATATTCAAGATAAAACATGCTACATATGGTAGCATTGAAAAATATAAGGGAAGATTTGTAGCCAGAGGATTCTCTCAAAAGGAGGGAATAGACTATGAAGAAACATTTGCACCAGTGGCTAGGTACATATCAACTAGAACTATCATGGCACTTGCATCTATTATGAAGTGGAAATTACACCAGATGGATGTTAAAACAGCCTTCCTGAATGGTGTCATTGAAGAAGAAGTGTACATAGAACAACCTCAAGGATTTGAGGTTAAAGATAAAAGAACACATGTATGCAAGCTGAAAAAGGCTTTGTATGGATTGAAGCAAGCTCCCAGAGCTTGGTACGGAAGGATTGACAGTTTCTTAACAAACATGGGCTTTACCAAGAGTAAAGCTGATCCAAATATTTATCTCAAAGTTATGGATGATGAACCTGTTATATTACTATTGTATGTAGATGATCTATTTCTAACAGGAAATGAGAATCAAATTATCGAATGCAAGAAGAAGCTTTCTTCAGAATTTGAGATGAAGGATCTTGGATTAATGCACTAATTCTTAGGTCTAGAAGTATGGCAAGAACCAAAAGGAATCTTTCTAAATCAAGGTAAGTATGCTGTGGAGATTTTGAAAAGATTTGATATGTTGGAGTGTAAGGCCATGGCCACTCCCATGGACTCCAACTTGAAGCTATTAGTTAATGACTCATCTGAATTAGTGGATATAACTCTATATAGACAAATCATTGGGTCATTGATGTATTTAACAAATACCAGACCATATATATGCTTTGATGTAAATACCTTGAGTCAATATATAGTAGAACCAAGGAAGGTTCACCTAATAGCTGCAAAGCATGTAATGAGGTATCTAAAAGGTACATTAGATTTTGGTATTTACTACCTTAGAAATCATGAACTCAGATTACATGGTTACTCAGATTCCGATTGGGCAGGAAGTGTTTCATACAAGAAGAGTACATCAGGTGGATGTTATGGACTTGCATTTGCCATGATCTCTTGGTTCAGCAAGAAACAATCCAGTGTCGCTCTCAGTACCTCGGAAGCAGAATATATAGCTGCCTGCTCTGCCAGTTGTGAAACAATATGGCTTCGGAAACTATTATCTGGAGTGTTTGACTTAGAATTGGATCCCACTGTGATCATGCGTGACAATCAAAGCTGTATCAAGATGATTGAAAATCCAATGTTCCATGATAAGTCAAAACACATAGAGATCCGATATTTCTACATACGAGATATGGTGCAAAGAGGAGCTATTAAGCTCGAGTATGTGAGCACTAAAGAACAAATTGCTGATATATTGACCAAACCTCTGTCTCGGGTGAAATTTGAATACTTTTGATACAAGCTTGGTGTGGTTCAAAAGGACCCTCCTCGAAAGGGGGAGTAGTGTAGTCACTGATGATGAGATTGCCTCATCGACAGCAAGGTCGATGATGTGGATACCTGTTTACTACACTTGGATACTTAGATTATTGGTGAGGATACATGCTTTTGATGATATATGTATCGGTGAGGATACATGCCTTTGATGATAGATGTATTGATGAGGATACATATTTTATTGATCTATTAATGAGGATACATGTTTTGTTGATGTATTGATGAGGATACATGTTTTATATCTATATTGATAAGGATACAGGTGGGGATTGTATCGTCCCCGGACTTCAGTCCCTTGAATTGATCCGTAGATGTATGGTCTCTGAGAATGAAGTCCTTAGTGGATAGGTGGGGATTGTATCGTCCTAGGACTTTGGTCCCTTGAATTGATCCGTAGACATATGGTCTCCGAGAATGAAGTCCTTAGTGGAAAAGTGGGGATTGTATCGTTCCCGGACTTCGGTCCCTGAATTGATCCGTAGACGTATGGTCTCTGAGAAGTGGTCCCTAGTGGATGAGAGGGGATTGTATCATCCTCGGACTTCAGTCCCTGAATTGATCCGTAGATGTATGGTCTCAGAGAAATGGTCCTTCGTGGATGAGAGGGGATTGTATCGTCCCCGGACTTCGGTCCTTGAATTGATCCGTAGACGTATGGTCTCCGAGAAGTGGTCCCTAGTGGATGAGAGGGGATTGTATCGTCCCCGGACTTCAGTCCCTGAATTGATCCGTAGACGTATGGTCTCCGAGAAGTGGTCCCTAGTAGACGAGAGGGGATTGTATCGTCCCCGACCTTTGGTCCCTGTATTGATCCGTAGACATACGTCTCCGAGAAAGTGGTCCTTAGATTTTGTCTAAGTTGACGAGTGGATTGTATCGTCCGTAGACATGTTATGGTGTCTTAAATGGATCATGTTTTGTATGGTATGTGATGATCGTGTGATGATGATGCTGATGATCGTGTGATGACGATGCTGATGATCGTGATGATCATGTTATGATGATGCTGATGATCGTATGACAACGATGATGTTGATGTTCCAGCAATTGGTTAAGTTACTGATGATGATTTATTAAAGAATGCTTTCGATGATATACAGATGTATCATGTGTTATGTAGTCAATGACTCCTTGCTCCTGCAGATGTTGTTATAATATCCTTCTCGTTAAGGGGGAGTGTTGAATATTGTAACTTCTAAGAATATTATATTTGTATATTATTATTCCAGCGATGTTTCATCCCTCCGAGGTGACTCTATCATGTATCCGGAGATGTTTATTCCTCCGATGGTTTGTGGTAACTAGGGTTATTAGACCCACCATGTGGGGGTCAACCCTGGGTTTATATTTTAGGGGTTATTAGACTTCTCCAGGAGAGGTCGGCCCCATTAGGGATTTTTGGTCAGTTGGGAACTAGTATAAATAGAGGAGGAGAGCTCCTCATTTGACACAATTCCACAACTCAGAAAGTAGCGCACTTGTGTCTGGGAGGTATGCATGTGAGGTAGAGAAGAAGGACAAGTCTTGGAGCGCATCTTGTATTTTGGTTGATCATCTTATTGAGGAAAGCTTTGCTGGGTTTTCTACCCCATGAGGGTTTCCCAGGGTAAATTCTGTGTCTATCTTGTGATTATGTTTCTTTCAGTGATCTTGATAGTTTATTTGGTTTAAACTTAACATGTTACATGTGGTATTAGAGCTCATGTTCTAACTCTAGGCCTAAAGTCGGTCCAAGAAACATGCAAAAAAAAATAATAAATAAATAAATAACAGAAAATTTTCTTTGATTTACAGATATGGAAGGATCAACTGAACACATAAGGGGCAGATTTCCACCAAACAACACAAGTATGGAACAACAATTCCAGGGAAATCGGGGTAATGATTCGTCAGAATTATTCCGTGCTTTTCATTAATTAAAAGCAGATATCTAGTCAGTAAAACAAGACAATGAAAGAATCCCGAGGACACAGGAGGAGTTGAAGCAAGCACTGTTTGACCAATATGCAAAATATGAACAGAACCTGGAACATACTTCTGAAACTAAGGAGCTATTCTAGGAAGGAAAGAACAAACAAACAGAAACAGCTGAAGAAAACAACAACTCAATGTCATCAAGAGCTGCCAAACATCCACGTAAAAAGAAGCATAACTACTCTAGTGACAATAGTGAAGGAGATTGTAATCCAAAAAGAAAAAGGAATAAACATTACGAACATATATCTGGTGAATTCAAGAAAATCAAACCCCCAAATTTCAACGGCGAGACAGAAAAAGGAGAGACAGCGGAAGCATGGTTGTCCAACATGAAAAAGTATTTTCAGATCTACGACTACTCGGAGTCTTTAAAGGTGAAGATGGAAATTTATAATTTGACCAGGAAGGAAGATATTTGGTGGCAAGACCTTAAAAGGGTAAAAGGTATAAAAGACCGAGATGTGAGTTGGAGTACTTTTAAAAGACACTTCAAGAAGAAATTCTTATCTGAACAGTATTATGAAGAAAAATCCAAAAAAAATTTATGATCTGAAACTGGGAACGATGAATATGAAAGAACTGAATAACAAATTTTTAAGTCTGCTAAGATATGTGCCATATATGGTGGAAGAAAAACCGAAGGTCCAGAGGTACCTAAGTTGTCTACCTTTCCACATCAAAGACATGATAGAGTACGATAACCCTAAGACCCTAGAGGAAGCCATGAGGAAAGCCACTTTTTGCTTTGACCAGAATAAGAAAAGAGAAGGGGTACCTAGCTGGAAAAACCCAATACCCAATAACTTTGAATAGAAAAAGAAGAATTTTAGATATGGCGGCAATTCCAGTTTTCAGAAGAGAAATTTTCAGAATCAAAAATTTCAGCAGAACATAAATTATCATCAGCAGAAATTTACAGCACCCAGAAATGTCCCCAATGTTGCTAGGACCAATGAACAAAAGCCACCTATAAAATGATTTGAGTGGCAAGGGCCCCATGATGCCTCAGACTGTCCCCTCAAGAAACGGGCGGCCAACCATATTCACTCCATACAGTCTGAAGGTACTATAGGATATGTGGCAAGAGAAGTACCCAGAAATTAGTGCAGCATTAGACAACCAGCAAGCATAACACCAAGTATCAATGGTGGAGGTCGAAGGTATGCTGCAAAACCACCCAATTTCTATTTTAATTGACCCCGGTGCCAGTCTAAGTTATATATCACCAGTTGTTGTAGAAATACTTGATTTGAAAATAGAGAAATTCGATAAATTCTGGTTAGTTAGATTAGCGACAGGAACAAAAAGGAAGGTTTCTGATTTTGTGGAAAATTGTGCTTTATCTATGAATCAACTAACAACGCTGGTTAAGCTAAATGTTCTGCCATTAGGGTCATATGACATACTAATTGGTATGGATTGGTTAGAAACCCATCGGGTCATTCTGAATTGTTATGAAAAAAGCTTCATTTTCCTAGATGATGAAGGAAAGACAGAAGAGGTAAAAGGCATCCCTAGAAAAACATCCGTTCGACAGATTTAAGCCATGCAAGTAAAAAGGGCAATCAGAAAAGGGTGTCAGATGTTTGTTGTGGATGCGGTGCATGATGAGATAAGTACTAAGGAGGACAAGCTGAAAATGGAAGACATACCTGTCTTGCAGGATTTCCAAGATATTTTTCCCGAAGAGATCCCAGATTTACCTCCCAAAAGGGACCTGGATTTTACTATTGAATTAATACCTGGTGCTGTACCAAGTTCTAAAGCTCCATACTAGATGAATATAATGGAGCTGAATGAGTTAAAATCTCAGCTGAAGGAGCTAATCAATAAAAAATATATAAGGCCCAGCGTGTCCCCTTGGGGAGCACCGGTCATTTTTGTTAAGAAGAAGGATGGTACCCTAAGACTTTGTATAAATTATCGTCAACTGAATAAAATGACGATCAAGAATAGGTACCCACTGCCTCGCATTGACGATCATTTTTACCAGCTACGCAGAGCAACATTGTTCTCGAAGATCGATTTACAATTAGGATATCATCAGGTTCGAGTGAAGGATGAAGACATTTTCAAAACAGCCTTTAGAACTCGTTATGGACACTATGAGTTCTTTGTCATGTCATTTGTATTAACTAATGCACCTGCTGTATTTATGTGCTTAATGAACAAAATTCTGCACAAGTACTTAGATAAGTTTGCAGTTGTGTTTATCAATGACATTTTGGTATATTCTAAGAACAAGGAAGAGCATGATGAACATCTACGTATCATTCTGCAAGCTCTGAGGGAGCACCAGTTGTATGCAAAATTCAGCAAATGTGATTTTTACAAAGACAAGATTCAGTACTTGGGACACATAATCTCTGAGGAAGGGATTTCAGTTGACCCCACCAAGATAAAGGCCATTAATGAATGGCCGGTTCCTAAAGATGCGATAGATGTGCGATCGTTTATGGGAATCACTGGTTATTATAGAAAATTCATTGAAGGGTTTTCCAGGATCGCAAACCCCATAACGTCGCTGCAGAAAAAGGGAAAGAAGTTTGTCTGGGACCAAAAGTGTGCGGACAGTTTTGCAAAGTTAAAAGAATTATTGACTTCAGCGCCTATTTTGAGGATTCAGATCCTAATAAAGATTTTGTAGTATGCACAGATGCGTGCAATGATGGACTGGGAGGAGTCCTAACGCAGGGGGGACATGCTGTAGCATACGAATCAAGAAAACTGGAAATACACGAGAAGAACTATTCCACCTACGACATAGAATTGCTAGCAGTGATTCATGCCTTAAAAATGTAGCATCACCACCTTATCGGTAGAAAATTTACCTTGATGATAGATAATATGGGGCTGAAATATTTGTTAGATCAAACAAATTTGAATGCCAGGCAAGCCAGATGGCTAAATTTTCTGAGTGAGTAGGATTTTGAAATTCAGCACATTAAGGGGAAGGAGAATAAAGTGGCCGATGCATTAAGTCATAATGCAAGGATACATTTTGTTTCAGTCATCAGCACATATGCAACAGATTTGGAGGAACAGATTTTTGAAGGAATTAAGGAGGATGAGGAATACAGAAAATTACAGGAAAGGACAGCAGAAAACAACTCTGAAAATTCTGTAATAGATTTCAGTTTGAAGGAAAATGGCTTACTGTTGTACAAAAATAGATTGTACATACCAAACATACCAGCAGTAAAGATTCTGATTTTGGATGAGATGCACAAAAGCCACTATTCTTGCCACCCAGGTTACCAGAAAATGATCACAATGATAAGGAAGGAGTACTACTGGCCCAGGATGAAGGACGAAGTAGCGGAGTATATAGCTAAGTGTTTTGACTGTCAAAGAGTGAAGGTGGAACATCAACATCCTGCTAGATTGCTGCAGCCTTTGCCTATACCCAGCTAGAAATGGGAAGTGATAAGTATAGATTTCATCACTGGGTTACCAAAGAATAAAAAATAGCACGACTCCATCATGGTGGTAGTAGACAAACTTAGCAAGGCAGCCCATTTTATCCCTGTCAAAACTACCCATAAAGCCCCTGATATCGCAAAATTTTTTATGTAGGTTTTCCGACTACATGGCATACCCAAGGTAATAGTTTCAGATCGAGATTCGAAGATCACAGGCAATTTTTGGAGGTCTTTGTTCAAGGGGTTAAACACCACCTTAAATTTCAGCACTGCGTTCCATCCGCAAATAGGCGGACAGACTGAAAGAGTGAACCAGATATTGGAAGATATGCTCAAAATGTATGTTAAGGATCAAATTGGTAAGTTGGAAGACTACTTTCATTTAGAAGAGTTTGCGTATAATAATCACTACCATGCTTCAGCTAAACTTAGCCCATTTGAGATCCTTTACGGAATAAAGTGTAACACACCGGTGTCATGGAGTGATCCGGTTAGCAGGGTCACCTTAGGGCCCAAATTGTTGCAAGAATTAGAACTAATCATGAAGCAGGTACAAGGGAATCTTAAAGCTGCCCAGGATAGACAAAAAAGCCAAGCAGACCTTAAAAGAAGTCATAGAGAGTGCCAGGTTGGTGAACATGTTTTTCTTAAGGTAAGGCTGAAAAAGAGTTCCTTAAAATTGGGAAGCTGTGCCAAACTGGCACCTAGGTATTGTGGTCCTTTTGAAATCTTGTCTAGGGTTGGACCTGTGGCATATCAATTATCCCTACCTTCAAACCTCAAAGTCCATAATGTTTTTCACATTTCATTTTTAACGAAATATGTGCATGATCCTACTCATGTTGTAAATTGGAATAATGTTCAGGTGGAACAAGGCGGCGATTTTCCGGTGGAACCCGACTGTATTCTCGCAAGGAAAGAAACTCTACTCCGGAACCACATGGTTAGCCAAGTGAAAGTGCAATGGAAGCACTATAGCCTAGCAGAGGCTAGCTGGGAGTTGGAGAGTAGTATGCGGGCTACATACCCAACTCTGTTCCAGGAACACTCAAGGAGTGAATAAAGCAACATGGAGGACGATGGGCTTAAAGGGGGGTGTATGTCGCCTACCCAATTTTTGAGAATAATTATTTTCTACTATTATCCTTTTTTCAAAAATACTTTGTGTTAAATTATAATTACAAGTTTGTAATTATGACCAAGTAGGTCAAAAATGAATGTAATGACTCATTATTATTATTTAATAAATAAAAATGGGAGACAAACACTCAAGAAAGCTGTTACAAGAGTGTCCACTGACCCACTAGGAGGAATGGAAGCTGCTAGAAGGATTGGGACAGATGGCAGCATTTGCACTCTACCATTAGCTATTGGTATGGGACAACCCCCCCCTAATTTTGTGGCATTTCCCCCTCCAGGTGGAGGGAGCTGAGCAGGTAGTTCACAAATGACCAGTTAATTACAAAAGACCTAGGCAGCCTATAAAGGGCAATTCGAATTGAGCAGGGATCTCTTACAATGTTTTCTGCAGAAACATTACTCATGCTCATCAGGTGATGGCTGAGAGATTCGAATAGGGGAGGCTATGGAGAGTGCAAGTATAAGTCTCCAAATGTTATGACAAGGATAGACCAGAGGTGTTGGTGCTGATCCCATTGATTACTAAGCCTGCAAGGCTGGATATATATATTTTCTTGCTGCTACAAGTAGAAGTCCTAAGCTGTAGAACCTTCTTCCTCCTGGTGGATCAGTGGACAGGATCGGGGGTCCTAAGGCAGACATCTTGGCTGCTTGGGAGCAGGTTGGGTGTAACAGGTTTCTTGAGTGATTTGTTCCTGCCATCACACTTGGGTTCTATTATTTTGTGTTTTCTTTTTCAATCATATGAATGCTCTCAGAAAATGGCTTAGTATTGTTCTTTAATAATGAACAGTAGAAAATGTCAGATCCTAATTAATTTAGATTTGCTAAATTGATAAAATGATTCCTCTTCATTTTTCCCCATGCATGGAGCTACATCGTACTCCAGTACAGAGAGGTAGCCTTAAATCTGCCCAGTTAAAAGTGAAACCTAACATGCATCTAAATATCTAAACCAAAGACCACCCATGCACAGACCTATGTTTATCATGCATCTTATATTTTAGCAGCTGTAGATTAGATCCTTTAATGCAATGCTTTTATTGTTCAAATCTGTATGCTGAACTACCTACCAGAAACTAGTCATAGTAATAAGTTCTTTTCTTAGTTCTGAAGGTGAACATTATGTTAGCAACTAAGGTTACTGATATTTAATAATTTCTTCAAAGAAAATAACACCATGCATTCTGTTTAACCATATTGCCACTTTCCTATTTTCTTATGGTTTTTAGAATCTGATCGACCTTATAGAAAATATTGTCTTCACTATATTATCTTGTATAGAAAGAAAGAAAGATGCTGTGTTAACTTATCCCTTCATCAGAAGTCCAAAATTGGATGAATACAAGAACATATAGAATAGAAAAACTGTTATATTAATAAGCAATCAAATTAATTGACGAATACACTGTCATTTTCTCTTTTTCTGGATTATCAATTGCATGTGATAGAATTTACATCACAGAACACCAAGTTATTAAAAGCAAGGACAAACATAGCATTATTGAATTGACAGATTAAATTACAGTATCTCTACACCCAAACTGGGGTTAACATGTTCTCATTACATTATTATATATAAACATTTGACAGCTACAAAATCAAGGGTTTTCATTACCATAGACAATCTAACTTTAGAATCAAGAGTTAATATTCTTGTTCCTTTAAAACATCATTATAGACAAGCAGATTTCATTCACATCGATAGGCTAGGGTTTAGCATTATCATAGTTGTATTCAAACAAAACCAATACCCTTTTATTATTGGATTATAGCCACTTTTTAATTAAAAAAACTTAGACATGCCCTTCGTTCCTTGGATTAGAGTTCAAGAATGAGGAGATCAAAACACCATACGTAGACATTAAAACCCTGAATATCTTAAACAGGATTTTAGATACAGATACAAAAACGAGAAGTTCAAATCACCAAACATAGCCATTAAAACTTAGATAACTATCGTTTCCATTTAAATTATCAGTGGTTGCACCCTACGGTCGCCACATTCTTTTTCCGAAGGTTCCATTCGAAATCCCATGCCATTTACACACACTACTAATGCTGAAGCAAAATTACAGTCAATGAATCTCCTTTTTTTTCATCAACCCAGAAGTACCAAAACGATATACATAAAATGTAAAGTTGTAAGACTCTTGCAAACACGAGGGTTCAACCATACCAAACTCGTCGAACCCAGGAATGCCCGGCCATATATTGTAAAACATTTACATCACCTACTCTATCAACAAAACTTAAAACTGTAAGTTTCCCAATTGCTGCAGGCGAGACAAAAGCCACTGCCGCGAAGGCATGCTTCCAACATTTTCTCATCTAGTCGAATTCCAACAGAACCACTAAGGAGGGATACCACCGAAGATGACCGGTGGGATCGCTTTAGTTCTTTTCCCCATCAATTGTTCCAGCACCCTATTGCTCGCCGAGGGTTACCTTCCAACAACCATACACTAAGTTAAGTATCGGATCATGAGGTAGTAATGCATGCAACAAAAGATAATTTGAAAACCCTTGTAGCGTTAGGATACCTGAGTCGTGACAAAGATTTGACGAAGCTAGCATCCATCCACTGTGAAGGATAAGCACTTTGTTCAAAGGCCATGATGGGGGATACCTCCCGAAAAACTCACAACTTCTTCAAAAACCCAGACTTGCAAGATACTGCAACGCCACAACATAAGCACTCATCCCACCTGTAGATTGCTACACAAATCGTTTCCAGACTTGGCTTCCACGGATAACAATTACTCACAGACCAAAGGTTGCTACCGGTCTCAGGATCGAGCCCAAGGGAGGCTAGAAAAACATTGAAACCCTAAGTGCCTCTTGGCTGGTTGGCCTCACCTCCCAAACCCTACCACCGAACAATGACCAAGAACGTTACAAGAATCCATAAGTTACGCTAGGGTTCAGATCATCCCAATACACAAAAATCAACGGCGGAGTTCCACTTTCATTAAAACACGTTGGAGGGTTGCAGGAGTAGCATTAAATTGCTCATATACCTCCCAAGCCACGAGGTGGCCATTTCTGTTGACAATAGAGCAGGAGGCCGTTACAACTCAGTTTCCAAACCTCATCACTCCCCGAATCATCCATCAAAATTTACACGTAACAATATCATTAACTCGGTGGCCAGGCAATGTAATTGCAAAATGCAATCATTTAATACACCCTCGATTCGTACGTAGGCTTTTGCAGGGCCATCATTCCACCTGCCAATCCATATGAATCATCGTTAGTAGCATCAATATATAAATATTATCAATGTATAATGATTACCGATAGCATATAAGGAAGGTCTCATATGATTCCATATCATCAATTTCGAAACACACTCATAGCACATGAATATCCACCAAGGTCGTGAGCAATCATACAGCATGGATTGACTTAGCCCATCACATAAAGTCTATTATAAAGTTCACCATAGGGATCATTGTAGAGCTCTTAAAGCTTGTTCACACCATAAGTTATATCAACAAACCGTTAGGGTATGGTTGCCACCCAAGAACCCATCGCATTCATTGCATGGTAGGGTATTAATGCTTAAAGCATCACCATTTTAATCGCTCGGGTAATAGAGACCAGAATCACCTTATCACTCATTCCATAGTATGCTTAGGACCATGTGCCCTTCTCCTAAACCTATCACCATCAAAATTTATAAAAGAATTACTTAACAGCCGCAAGTCATTTTTGGAATGACCATACGTAAAGTCGTCAACACTTAATGGAAACATTCATAAAAAACACGCCTTGAGATAGATGTTATCTGCAGTCTTTGAGATAGACAGGTTCATCTTACCGAATTGGAAGGAGACCATACCTGTAGCATCGTAATTCATACGCAGTTTTTATTGATAACACAGTTATTAAACCCTTTGAGTTATTATCGCTATCTCTTACCTACGAATCTGCACACGGAGGACGACTACAATGCTTTAGCTGAATAGCTAAGTAAGCCTTGAGGCACCTCATGTGACCCCTTTCATCATCATCCAGAAAAATTAAACTGTCAGCACCTGTCGAGAATAATTATGTTTTCCTAATGCATCCGAATTTTCAATCATTCCAACATTTAAATAAGAACATAATCATTAATTGGATTTCATGACGCCATCGGAAGACAAAAAGACACAACCATTAAATTTTTTCTACCAAGCGACACATTTATTAATTGCTACTTATTGAATATTATTACTTCCTCTTTTTACAATATTATCTTTTTATGGCGATTTAAATTTTTTCTAATTTTTATGAAAATATCGAGATGTTACAGAGTTCTTGCTCGGTTTCATTTGGCCTTCTAGCATGAAGGTGAACAAGAGAAATTTGCCAAGTCCAAGTCCAGCAGAGGTGGAGTTGCTATGATTAGTCTCCAAGTTGGAGATTGTTGGTTGTGGAGCCAGATCTTCCAATCTCATAGATGATATTGGCTCGGACGTGCACCCCGGAGGACTCTACACTCATTTTGAATATTTTGGGGTTCGGGGGCAGCGCCGTCGAAAAATGGGGTTTGGGGGCAACGCCCCTGAGAAAAAATTTTGGGGTTGTTTTCGCCAACTGTTTACGGGCCCATGGTTTTGGGTATCCCGTGGTGTTTTTCCATTGTATTCTCCCTATAAAAGAAAGACATTGTAATACGGCTAGGGTTGAGGTATTAGGTTTTATGCATTGTAAATATCTCTGACATCATGAAGAGAGACTATGAGACAGTGAAGAGGAAGTGCAGCGGTTGTGCTGCAGGTTGTATCGCTTCACTTTGTTGGACGATATAATAATAAGGACTCGAAACTTCAGTGTGGACATAGCCCAAGTTGGGTGAACCACGATATATCTGTGTCTCTCTTGTAATTTGTATGTGTGATTATATTTTTATTTCTGTTTATTGTTATTGCTCTGCGATCTTGTTTTTCTAACATCTAGTGTGTGCATAGAATAAGTCCAATATGATATGTGCTAATATAGAACCACCTGTAGCTTCAATTCGTGGCTTCTAAATCACCTATGACTAGTGGAATTCAATGGGTAAGGTTCCTAGCTTGCCCAACCTCTCTACTCACCTACAAACATCAATTTTTCACTTCCAAATCTGCAACATGGACTCCAAATTTGAATTTGTGGGTTAAACATAGTCTGGTAAGTACAACAATGGAGAGCTCTTCCTAGTGTAGATCTACATGTAAGAAAGAGGGTTGACTCCAGGGGATATGAGAAAATGGTGAAAGGCACCTAACATAGCTTTTGACAGTAGAAGAAATGACTCCTGGCATATACAGACTGACTTTTTCCATGAAAAAATGTCACAAAAGTGTAGTCAGCCCCATGCTTCAATAATTGTGTAAAATTAGTCACAGCAGATCTAATGAACAAGTAAATCAATCACAACAGATGAACATAGAAAATATGGTGCAAAACTGTGCAAAACATGCAGCTGTGCTCAATATCCCAGAAAGGGTGAATGAATTACAATAGAATACAATATCTGTCAATGAGCAATTCGAATTGACTAAGTAGGCCATTCAAATCACTGAATGGAGTAGCTTGACTCCAACTAGGAGTCCTCATCACCAATCAGTGGTGGTCATCAATGCACAAGAACCAGTCATCCAGGTGTCAATCTGAGTCTAACTGAGTGTAATAAGTGTAACTGAAGTGTGTAGCACTGATTAAGGAGAGGGAGGCTCAGTGGGGGCGCATGGGAGGCTAACTGAAGTCAGAACAAGTCATCTAGTCAATCTGGAGGTCCAACGGAAGTGAAACAGTCAGTCGGGAGTGAAACTAGCCTCAAATCAGGGAGAATCGGAGCTAACTGAGTGTAACTGAAGTGGAACTGTAGTGGTAGGTGAACAAGTGCGCCCTTCTCTGGAAGTAGGTGAGAAGTGGGTGCCTTTCAGCCTAGGAGGGCTAAAAATCTGTAGTAACTGGCTCTCGGGTGCTAGAATGAGGTGGCTAAGGTGCTGGAGGCATCAAACTGGTGACTGGGATGCATGCAAGTGCATGCAGGTGCATGCAAACCCTAGATTCTGCATGCAAACCCTAATTGCATGCAAGATCCTAAAAAATATGATGTGGATATCCGAACACCCCCCCTCAAGCTAGACTATGATGTGCCAACAAAAATAATGTGGGGCCCTGGTAACTAAGACCAAAGGTCACCCCAATACAATAATCCAAAAAATGCTGAAAATAAACTAAGTGAGGAAAGAGGGAAAACCCAGTGGGAAGAAAGCCCCCCCTCAAGCTAAAGCATAATAATGAATCAATCTGTCTCCACCATGATGGAACTCACCCCCAACAGTGAACGGAGGTAAGAGAACTTCTTCTCAGTGAAGCTCTTGGTGAAGATGTTTACAATTTGCTCATCAGTAGGGCAATATTGCAGAATGATGGTGCGGTCATGCACCAACTGTCGAATGTAATGCATATGAATCTCAATGTGTTTGGTCCTCTGCCGCTGAACTGGATCTGTGGAGATCTTGATAGCACTTTGATTGTCACAAAATAGTACAGTCGAAGTAGTGCCACCAAAACTAAACTCGGAAAGAATACCCTGCAACCAAACTGCCTGAATGCAGGCATTGACTGCCCCTCGATACTCTGCCTCTGCTGAAGAAAGTGCAATGGCTTCTTGCTTTTTGCTGGACCAGCAAATAGCACCATGACCAATCATGAAAACATAACCGGAAGTGGACTTCTGATCAATTCTATCACCTGCCCAATCTGAATCAATAAAACCAATGAAATCTAGCTCAGAATCTGCAGCATAATGTATGCCAAACTGTCTCGTACCTTGCACATACTGCAATATCCGCTTGGCTGCTCGCCAATGAAGCTCATGTGGCTGTTGCATATATCTTGACATGGCACTCACGACATATGAGATATCAGGCCATGAGTGTGTCAAATAAAGTAGTGAACCAATCAACTGTCGATACATACTGCAATCTGCAAGCGGTGTGGAATCTCCCTCCTCAAGACTGATTCCTGAGAGGAATGGGAATGGGGATGCCTTACATTCAGCCATATTAAACTTCAATAACAGGTCGGAAGCATATTTTTGCTGAGATATAGTGATCCCATCAAAATTTTGAGGTATCTCCAAGCCCAAAAAATGACTCAGCAAGCCCAAATCGCTCATGTCAAAAGCTAGATTTAAGGCAGATTTTAGCTTGTTTATTGAAGTAAGTGTGCTACCAGTAATGAGCAGATCATCAACATAAAGTACAATAACCAACAAATTACCTTTAACTCGCTGAAGATACACATTCGGATCAGATTTGCACCTTTGGAAATTCTAAGAAAGAAGGAAGGAGTCCATCTTTGCGTACCAAGCTCTTGGGGCCTATTTTAACCCGTACAAAGATTTCTTCAATCTACAAACCAATGATGGATCTGATGTGTAACCCTCTGGCTGCTGCATATAGATCTCTTCAGCAAGGTCTCCATGTAAAAATGCACTCTTCACATCCATGTGGTGCACTTCCCAGTGCTTGGATGCGGCAATAACTAAAACAAGGCGGATGGAATCCATCTTTGCAACCGGTGCAAAGGTCTCAGTGTAGTCCACTCCTTGGACTTGGGAGAAACCTTTTTCCACCAAGCATGCTTTATATTTGCTGATAGTGCCATCAGCAGCAACTTTAGTACGGTAGACCCATTTACACTTCACTAATTTTCTTCCAGGTGGAAGAGAAACTAGCTCCCATGTGTTGTTCTTTTGAAGAGAACTGTACTCTTCATCCATGGCACTTTTCCATCTCAGATCTCGATGAGCAGAATAGTATGATGTAGGATCTGAACCAGCCATCAAATAAAAAATCTCAGGAAGAAATGGATCAGAAATAGAAAGAGCCATACCTGCTCTTTGAAAGTCTCCTCTTGTTCGTCTCGGATCAGCAGGATTTCCAAGATTCGAACCAGCAGAATGTAGAGTGTTTTGGGCCCACTTTGGAAACTGAGGAGGATCATAATGGTCGGATTACGAACCTGATATTTCATGATCATAATATGCTTCTACAATATCAGAAATATCAGAACTCATACCTTCATTATCGCTGCTCGGATCTTCTTCTGGTGAAGGCGGTGAATCAGCAGTCTTCTCCTCGACTAGTTGCAATTCTTGAAGCGGTTCTTCAAATTGCACACTGCGCTCTATGAATATCTTTTTAGATCTGATATCCATGAGTTTATATGCTTTTGATTCTTCCCCATATCCTATCAATATGCACTCGATACTTTGTGGATCCAAAGCTCGTCTCTTCTCAGAAGGAATTCTAGCCCATGCAGTAGAGCCAAAAACTCTCAAATTTGACACATCCGGTTTGTGACCAAAGAATGCTTCGAAAGGAGTCATACCTTTCACGGATGAATGTGGAACATGGTTCTGTATATATGCAGCAACATTGATTACTTTAGCCCAAAGATTTGCAGCCAAACCTTTCGATTCAATCATGCATGTAGCCATCTCTTTCAGTGACCGATTTTTCCTTTCCGCTACACCGTTCTGCTGGGGTGTGTAGGGAACTGTATGTTGGATCTTAATTCCACTTTGGGCACAAAGTTGCAGCAACTCAGACTTGATATATTCCCCACCATTATCAGATCTAAGAGCTTTGATCTTGCTCTCAGTGGTGGTCTCAACAGAAGCCTTAAAATCCTTGAATTTTCCAAGCACTTCTGACTTGTTTTTGAGAAAGAATACCCATGTAAAGCGGGAAAAATCATCAATAAATGTCAAAACATACCTTGAACCATTTAATGACATATGGGGCAGCGAACCACTGATATCAGAATGGATCAATCCCAAAATAGTAGAAGCTCTGCTAGCTTTGCCGCGGTCGAATCTGTGCTCGGGGTGCTTCCCAATGATGCAACCAGTGCATATTCCCTTCGAGGAACGGAGTTGTGGAAGCCCATCTACCATGGATTTGTTTGATAACATCAGCAAATACTTATAGTTAAGATGTCCAAATATTTCATGCCAAATCCTACTAACCTCATTACCATGTGTGCGAAGAGCAGTGGGCTTTGCAAGCGGAATAAAGTGTGAAAACTCATAGCATTTTGCAGTGTGATTTGCCTTTCCGACTGCAACTAGTCTTCCACTTTTGATATCAGAAATTTCAACTGTATTAGGGCTGAATGTAACTTGCTTTGGTTCACCAGTATGTGTCATTTGATACACAGAAAGGAGATTTGAAGCCAAGGAAGGCACATAGAGAACATTCTGAAAGCTTCCATGTTCTACATGAATCGTACCTTTGCCCTTTGAAGAAATTTTTGAGTCATCTCCCAAATGGATGGGGATGGAGTTGTTTGGATCGAATGAGGAAAAAGAATCAATATTTGCAGCCATATGATTTGATGCACCTGAATCTATCAAGAGAGTAGTGGGCTTCGAAACCGTTGCCATGAGTTCTTGTCCTCTTTCATGATCATCATTCCTATCCTTCTTCCTTGCACCGTCAGGAAGGGTTATGTTGTTCTTTTCCAAAAGGAGGGCCATTTGATCTATAGTCTTCTTCATACATGAACTTTCGGGATGAAAGCCATGGTTACAATAAGTACATTTAGATTTTTGGTTACCTTCTTTGCCCTTTTGCTTGGATTTCGAACTGGATGGTGCATCCGTTTGCTTGCCTTTGTCTTTTTGCTTGTGAGGCTCAAATTTGGGCTTCTCCTTCTTTTTCTTTCCTTTACCATTCGAGATCTTGGGTCCTTGAACATATAGGGATGAATCTTTGGAGATTATGGACCCCATTTGAATCAACTTGTCATGCTCTTTTGTGACGGACTCAATGAAGGCATTCAAGGTAGGCATCTTCCAATTCGGGGTAGTTAGCCGACCGGAATTGAAAGTAGAGACAAATACCAAATAATCTTTCCCAAGCTTGCTTAGAATGGAGAGGATCAATTGTTTATCCTCTTTGATAACTCCACTGTTCTTCAATTGCAAGTTCAAGTTCTTGAATTTTGTGAAGAATTCATTGATGGTCTCGAAATTCTCAGGACTAAGGGCAATCAATTCATTCTCTAATTGAAAAGCCCTAAGCTCATCCGGCTTGCCAAATAGTGTTTCAAGTTGCTCCCATATAGCTTTTGGAGTCTTCAATCCGCTGAGATGGAAGTGAAGATCTTTGGAGATGGAGAGACAAAGAAGACCATAAGCTTCATCAAGCTTGTTGTAGTGTTTGGTTCGATCTGACACATTGTTTGGCTCCAATTCAAGACCAAGAGTGACTCGGTAGTAACCTTTTGAACGTAATATGATCTCCATATCATCTTTCCAATCAAAATAATTGAATGGGGTGAGGATAGGCTTTGAAGAAGAGTATTCCATTGCTAGGAGCGAGTCAAACTGATGTAGATGAGCTTGCATGTAGAGAGTAGCGAATGCAAAAGAGGAGTTTGCATGCACAGTATAGCGAATGCAAGAGAGGTGCTTGATAACGTGCAAATCACAATCAAACCAAGAACCGTAAGGTCGAACAATCCACCCTTTTAGAGTTGCATCACACCTCGGATTGGAGATCAAACAATGTTGAATGGGTCCAATGTATCAGATCCAGGAATTATGTGGAAACTCAAGCTTCTGGAGTGGTATTGGAAGTATTTTTAAGCTTTGCATGCACAGGAGCGAATGCCCTTGAGATATCTCATGCCAAAACTTTTTTGCAATTTGAGCAATTCAGTCAAATCTTCTTGTAGAAACACCTGTAGAAAAGAGATCTTGTCCCTGCAATGGCTCTGATACCATGTAAAATTAGTCACAGCAGATCTAATGAACAAGTAAATCAATCACAACAGATGAACATAGAAAATATGGTGCAAAACTGTGCAAAACATGCAGCAGTGCTCAATATCCCAGAAAGGGTGAATGAATTACAATAGAATAAAATATCTGTCAATGAGCAATTCAAATTGACTAAGTAGGCCATTCGAATCATTGAATGGAGTAGCTTGACTCCAACTAGGAGTCCTCATCATCAATCGGTGGTGGTCATCAATGCACAAGAACCAGTCATCCAGGTGTCAATCTGAGTCTAACTGAGTGTAATAAGTGAAACTAAAGTGTGTAGCACTGATTAAGGAGAGGGAGGCTCAGTGGGGGCGCATGGGAGGCTAAATGAAGTCAGAACAAGTCATCTAGTCAATCTGGAGGTCCAACGGAAGTGAAACAGTCAGTCGGGAGTGAAACTAGCCTCAAATCAGGGAGAATCGGAGCTAACTGAGTGTAACTGAAGTGGAACTGCAGTGGTAGGTGAACAAGTGCGTCCTTCTTTGGCAGTACGTGAGAAGTGGGCGCCTTTCAGCCTAGGAGGGCTAAAAATCTGTAGTAAGTGGCTCCCGGGTGCTAGAATGAGGTGACTAAGGTGCTGGAGGCATCAAACTGGTGACTGGGATGCATGCAAGTGCATGCAGGTGCATGCAAACCCTAGATTCTGCATGCAAACCCTAATTGCATGCAAGATCCTGAAAAAGATGATGTGGATATCCGAACAAATTGCATGGGGTGAATTTTCCCACCAACCTCACACATGTATTCAATAATTGGAAAATAGTAAAAAAGGAGATAATGAGCTTATTCAAAGCACATGACAGAATTTGGGTGAGTTATAAGGTTGACACTTCGGAGCAAGGGTTTAGTCTCCATAGACCCCTTTCCTCATCCCATCTAGTGGAATCATACCCCCTTTGGTGCTCTTTACACAACCATTCTTGGAAAATTTTATTATTTATGCACATAATATTTAGATATATTCTAAATCAGCATAACAAGACAACCACACAGTCCAAATAAAATATATACATCATACATGCCTAGCCATTCACTAGTTGGGCCTTGGCCTTGAGCTCCGCACTGGGAATCTGCACTAGCATATTTACATCATTTAAATAAGTTTGGTTAGACACATTCCAAGTAAAAACTAGAGGTATTACAAACCACATCAGTGGCCACAGATCAGAATGTACAACAAAAGTGACTTTAGACACGCAAAAATAAACAGAGATAATCACAAGGACACCAATAATGTATTTTTATTAATTTTTGAATTCAAATTACACATGATTTCTAACAATTAGGGTGAAATCCCCTATGTTGGACACTCAATCAATTTTTGTTCAGTTACAGTTAGCGACTGTCTCTCTCATAATCTACCTCTATGGCTACACTTTAACACTGGCTAGAAAAACCTCTTCCACTAGGAAACACTCTAAATTTATAGCATCCTTCTCTACCTTAGATTCCCACTTCATGGCTGGTGCAAGCCTTTGAATGCTTCTCTGTTCCATCTCATTCGCATTTCATTCCTTAATTGTAATCTTCTTGGTGTACCATGCTATCTGGTGCCTTCAACAACCACCATTAGTATTGTATTCAATGCTAGAGGTATCCCTAAAAAAATATTCATTTTTTTGCACTTCATATATTTCAATCGGTTTTCACCTCGAACAAATCCCATCAATGTCTTAATTACAAAACTTATCGAATCCACTTCCACTGTTTAATTCTCCTATTTTGTTTTTGCTCAGAGTCAGATTCAACCCTAAGTCTTTTTTTCTTCCAATCGATTGACTCTTGACAGTTTCTCATTTCCCATTGGCATGATGTTGCATCAATCTATCCAACTGTCTGGTCTTCAATTGACCACATTCCTTTAGCATCGACCATTTCCTTTAGCTTCGTATAACTCTTCAGTTATTTCCTATTTTAACCCTCATCTTCTTTTCTAACTCTATGCGTTTCAACGAATTTTCATTGACAACTTCTCTCTCGGTCATATCTCCGACCTTTTTTTCCTCTAGGTCGACCCCAATCCTGACCCCTTCTTCTGCTTCCAATCGGTCTACTTTGAATACTTTAATTAAGCAACTTCGTTGGCTTTATCTGTCGTCAATCCTTGAATCCTTCTGGTATTCGATTGACTAGGATGTTGTTGACCCATTCCCCATTTGAGAAATTAATTTAAATATTAACAGCCTCTAAAGGTATTAGAATGGGTTTACATAGTTAATTTACATACAATTTTATTTTTGTGAAATTCTTAAAAATGTTGTTCATTGAGAATAGCATAAAGTAATAAAAAAGTGCTTGTTTCCCACCTTAAAAATCTCTTATTAACATGTCAGATACACAAATCTACAAAACTACTTCAAATTGTTATACAGGTCGTATTACAATCTTAAACTCCATAGATAATAGAAGCAAGTCATCCAAAAATAATTTCCTTCTATTGAATATTTTCCCATTTATTAAAAAGATTGTAAAAATATACTAATTTATTTATATATCATAGTATAGTATAGTATAGTATAAGCTTTGTGTAATATCTCAAAACTCTTGTAAATTATTTTTAGGTTTATGTTCTTATGTTAAAGTTTAATAGTAAATATTGATAATCTCTAAATTAGTGTCATGAGACATTAATGCTCCTCACACAACATAAAAGGGTTGTGACATTGTAAGAGGAAGGTCAAACAATTTTATCGTGTTGGAATTTAAATGCCATGTCTTGATCTCAACAAAAGATTGAACCTTTAAAATTAGCCATATTACTCCACTTAATAAGGGGGGTTGGTTAATGATTGAAGAAGACAAAAATGAGGAAGATAGAAGGTGTGAGGTATGAATTCCGGTGAAAATTTAACTAGCAAAAGAAAAACAAAGCAAGCATATTGTTATGAGCACCCAAAGGAACTGAGGTGTTAGGTACAACTGATAATTTTTCCTTGACGGAATGAGATTCACGGTGGAAACTAAGAGAATCATTAGTTGGCCTATAGTAAGGAGGTTTTTGGACCTATCCCACGTGATTTCCAAGTCTGCAAAGTTTGCTATAATGGATACATTATCTATCCCTTCCTATAAAGTTTGATATAATGGATAAGTTATCTATCTCTTCTTGAAAAATATTGGAATAAAATTCTGTTTTAGAGTTAGTCTTTATTGGTGACCATGTTTTGGATAAGTTGGAAGAAGTTGCATTCCAAGGAAGACAATTAGAAGCAACTACGTTCTGATTCAATTAGAAGTAGTTGTGCACTGATTTAGTTAGAAGCAGTTGAGCACCAAGCAAATCAGTTAGAGATTGTGCGCCTCCAACTAGTTTTGGAACCTAAGACTACTATGTAAAGGCATATTTTATAAAGGGTTGGGATCAGTTAGTTAATGAGTTCTGTTTGACACATTCTCAAATGTTTTTTGAAATATTGTTAGTCAGTCAGTTTATGAGATTTATGTTTTGAGATAATGTATCGTTATAGTGCTATGGGTTTTAATCTCCATTACACTATGATTTTCTTGATGCAGTGATGGTATTGATGAAATACCATTAATGTATTGAGATGAAATGGTAGAAATGGATTGTACCCAATTATGAATAGTAATATAATGCAACTATTGTCTCAGATTTTCCTTGCGTACTTTCTGGATGATTGAATTTATGATGAATGTTTAGTAGTTTAGAATATGAATTCTAGCTTGTTAGTGATTTACATGCATGATTAAGTAAATAAATGGATGAATTAATGGTGATAATTAACCCATCTTATCTTACGCATTCTTGATTCAGGTCTCTCTGTAATTTACTCGATGTGTCTCTATTGAGACCTTATCCTATGAGTAGGGTATTGAAAATCCCAACGTCTATAGCGGTTTTGTTGGTACTGCAAGTTGAATCATGGGTCTGACAATCCACCAACCAAGAAAATGGTTCCATTGATGGGACCCAACAAGGATTGTTAAGGGTGAATGAATAAATAAGGTGGAATCCCACTAAAGTTGAGATCGAAGAATGTTTGCAAATCTAGGAGGATGAGTTCATGTGAAAAGAGACTAGAGGAATCTAGATTGCACCCCAGTGTTGGAAACACAAGTATCTTTATTCATATTTTCATGAAATTTTCTTCTATGAGTTTCTTGTTTTGTTATTTGAATGGACAAAGAGGCAGTTTGAGATCAATAACATTTGGAGAGAACCTTGGCCAATAGTTTGGACCGAGGAAAGGATAGAAGAACTAAAATATCTAGATAATAAGTGGTCCAGGGCTATGAATTTCTAATTCTTGCATGTGAAAGAAGGTTATATCATAGAATTTTCTATAGGATGCAGGGAATCGTATAGCAGTGCATAAGACAGATTTGACGAGGGCCTAAGAAAGTGATTCTTGGCACATATTGTGTTGTGGGTAAATACATTCTTTATTAAGAAGGGGGTAATGACAATGAACCCTAATACCATATACATGTAAAACCCCACGTTGTAGGTGTGGGGTATGAAGCATTGGGAGAATAGATAGATGTAGAGATGGATCGAAAAGAGAAGCGACTCCAAAGGGAGAAAAAGACATGCAAGAAGAGTTGAAATAAAGTAGGTAGTTAAAATAAATAAAAGAGAGAATAAGCCGATGAGGAAAGATAGTGTGGGCTGGAGAGGAAAAAAGAACACCAGAGATGGGAATGCATGATGAGAGTGTGTAGAAGGGTCCTATGTGCTGGAAGGGTTTGCAAAGTTTGGGAAAGAAGAGTGCTAAAGAGATTAGAGATTCCCAAAAAGGTGAAGAATGGAAGTAAGTCAGAGCTCCAATGATGATTGAGTTATCACCCACCCAAAGTAGAGTGAAGGAAAGAACCTAGAGGATGTAGAAGAAGAGGAAGTGTAGACTAGTGGAGGCACTTGTATGATTGAGAAGAGACTATGGAGTCAGATTTGAGTTGTCATGGATTTGAGTATTGTCAGAAGAAACACATCGAGAAGGAATCAATGCTTCATAACATTCCCCCAATGCCCATTATCCAATCAATAAGGCTAGTTATTACTTGGTTTTTTGTGGGAAGCAAGTCTCGAAGAAAAAGTAGAACTAGAGGTTAGATGGCTAGAAACTAGTTATACCTCGGAGACTAATCTAGATACATAGAGTTCAATATGTAGTATTAATTCACCACTTGTGAATATAAGTAGTGGTTCACCCGTACCTACAAGAATAACTACTACATCAGATTATACCTTGAGTTTTCTTGTGTTTCATGGGATAGGGAAAGATGATGCAAAACAACATTGGATTACCTATGAGGTGATATGTTCAATGAAGAACATCATAGATGAGGCTTCAAAGGTTGCACAGCTAGAGACCACATTTAGAGATAGGGTATTTAAATGGTACATGAAGTATAAGAGCACTTTCGCTACAAGCCAAACTCGACCACTAGAAACTATTAAAGTAGATCTCCCCGCAGTGGTTGTCTCCACGCTTCTGCTATACGAGAAACTGAAAAGGCTGTTGTCAGCGCATCTATGGTAGGAGAAAGTGAAAATGCAGGTGCCACCATGGTTGAAAATCATCACACCTTAGAACCTTAGAATGTATAGTAGAGTGTTGCATGGTTTAATGGATTTTCTGCTTTTCGCTTGCACCCTTAACATTGGAATTTGGAGATTCAATAATGCTGCCATTTCCATTTTCGCAGTGATCTACGTCCTTCGACCTTCATGGAAAATGTTATGTCCGATCTCGTCTCCATATTCCGAACATCATTGCATTTCTATATAGTTTTGGAAATTATTGTATTCTATATGTGCCCTTATCAAAAGCGTCACTTTTTCTTACGTCATTGTAAGTAGCTGCGTCACTTTTTCTTACGTCATTGTAAGTAGAAAGCCAGTAATGTTTCCTTTATATAATAAAATCGTTCATTTATGGAATAATGATCCTTGATTTGATTTATCATATTATTATTTTTTAATTATTCTATGATTTTATGTTCATTTATGTTATATCTACCCAATTATTTAATTGAATTTCTATTTTCTTGTATGAATTTTCTAGGAATACATAATTTGTTTATTTTTAAATAATAATTAAATGTCTTAAATGAAATATTATATCACAATGGGATTGCTTCTTACATTACGAAGTTTTTACACATGTGACTTATCTTATGTTTTTATATAGTTTTGTGCTTTATCTTATGTTCTCTATATATTTTTGTTATTTATCTTAAATTTGTTTTCTATATATTTTTGTTCTTTATCTTGTATAGTTTTGTGCTTTATCTTATGTTTTCTATATTTTTGTGCTTTATCTTATGTTTTCTATATATTTTTGTTCTTTATCTTAAATTATTACTATGGTATGTAATTTTCTTTTATTAAAATCATCATTTACATATTATTTATATAGTTTTTTTTTATAAATGTGTTTTGATTTTTTTTTATGGATATTGTTCATTATAAGATAATTGTTTGCAAAATATTTTTAATGTTAAGACCAAAATGAAGAATGTGCCATCACATTTTTATGATCATTAATAAACATTATTTAGCTTTGATTATATTTTATTATTAATGTCATTGTAGGAGGGAGAAATTAATGTAATTCCACACACAATTTAGAGTTACACAAATATTAACAAAATTAAAATGTTAAGTAGAAATTATTTAAAGCTATCTATATAAGTGATGAAAATGTTTATATTTTAAACTGGATAAACCATAAACAAGGGTTGGATAAAGCGTATACCTCATTACACGATGCAACATGCTCCTATGCACGTGGTGCACGCATTGCATAAACGTCTTCATCTTTTTGAAAAGAATGCCACATTGTCTATATCTTTTCTTCTTTAATGATATAATAACACACAGTTGGAAATGGTTATGAGAAATGGAGGGAGATGGTGAGCTTTCACACTAATTTTCTGTTCGGAATGGGAGATCCCTATACTTAGTTGGCCTGAACTTGGAAGGTTTGTGGACATATACTAGTTGATTTCCAAGTAGGAACAACCCTTTAACATCCCCTTCAGCTAATCGGATGATCGGGAGGGGACATTAACCAAATTCGGTCTCTCAAATTTCACCCCGAATGCCATAATACGAATTTCAATGTATAAAATGTGTGTAGAAACATAAATAACCATACAAAGCAGAATTAAACTCTATCTACACACATCTAGCATGCAAATACAAGCATAAACATGATAGCCATTATATAAAATCATTTCAGATTCAAATGCATGAGAATATTTTTCTTTATTCAATGTAGATCCAAGCAACTGACTATGCCAAAGCGATTTTCCACCCAAGCATAGGCACCCTATCTAGCATATACACTTTCTACTAAGAGGCCACCCCCAAGCAAGGCTATGAGGCCACCAGGAAGAAGGAAACACCTATAGGATTCTCTCTCTCATCCCACAACTCATTTTTCTCTCTATTCTTAACCAAATTCTCATACAATATGGGTCTCACTCACCCTCACAGCCTTGGCTTCCACAATACCTACCCCACAAAACACCCTTCTTGGCTTAGGCATCCCCTTCACTGATCAACAGTTCTCTTGGGAGATCCATCTTTCCATGTGCATCTAGTGTGTGCATAGAAGAAGTCCAGTATGATATGTGTTACTATAGAACCACCTGTAGCTCCAATTTGTGGCTTCTCAAGCACCTATGAGTAGTGGAACTCAATGGGTAAGGTTCCTAGATTTCCCAACATCTCTACTAACCTACAACCATCAATTTTTCACTTCCAAATCTGCAACATGGACTCCAAATTCGAATTTGTGGGTTAAACATATTTTGGTAAGTACAACAATGGAGAGCTCTTCCTAATGTATATTTGCATGTAAGAATGAGGGTTGACTCCAAGGGATATGAGAAAATTGTGAAAACGCACCTAACATAGATTCTAACATTAGAAGAAATGACTCCTGGCATATACAAACTGACTTCTGTCATGAAAAAAATGTCACAAAAGTGCAGTCAACCCTATGCTTCAATAATTGCATGGGGTGAATTTTCCCACCAACCTCACACATGTATTCAATAATTGGAAAATAGTCAAACAGGAGATAATTGGCTTATTCAAAGCACATGACAGAATTTGGGTGAGTTCTAAGGTTGACACTTGGAAGAAAGGGTTTAGTGTCCCATCGACCCCTTTCCTCATCTCATCTAGTGGAATCATAGCCCCTTTGGTGCTCTTTACACAACCATTATTGGAAAATTTTATTATTTATGTGCATAATATTTACATATATTCTAAATAATCATAACAAGACAACCGCACAGTCCAAATAAAATATATAAATCATACATGCCTATCCATTCACTAGTTGGGCCTTGGCCTTGAGCTTCGCACCACGAATCTATACTAGCATATTTACATCATTTAAATAATTTTGGTTAGACACATTCCAAGTAAAAACTAGAGGTATTACAAACCACCTCAGCAACAATAGATTAGAATGTAGAACAAAAGTGACTTTAGACACCCAAAAATAGACACAACTTACACGTGATTGCTTATAGTTAGGGTGAAATCCCCTATGTTGGACACTCCATGAATTTTTGTTCAGTTTCAGTCGAAGATTGTCTTTCTCATAATCTACTTCTATGGCTACACTTGAACACTTAATAGAAAAACCTATTCCACTAGGAAACACTCTAAATTTATAGCATCCTTCTCTACCTTAGATTCCCACTTCATGGCTTGTACAAGCCTTTGGATGCTTCTCTGTTCCATCTCATTCACATTCAATTCCTTAATTATAATATTCTTGGTGTACCATGCTGTCTAGATCCTTCAACGACCACCATTACTGCTATATTCAATGCTAGAGTAATCCCTAAAAAAAAATTCATTTTTTTGCACTTCATATCTTTCAATCGGTTTTCGTCTCGAACAAATCCCATAACTGTCTTAATTACCAAATATTATCGAATCCATTTCCACTGTTTAATTCTCCTCTTTTGCTTCTACTCAGAGTCAGATTAAACCCCGACTCTTTTTTCCTTCCAATCGATTGGCTCCTCACAGTTTCTCATTTCCCATTGGCATGATGTTGCATTGATCTATCCAGCTGTCTGGTTTTCAATTGACCACATTCAAATGACATAGAACACTTTCTTTAGCTTCATCTAACTCTTCAGTTATTTCCTATTTTGATCATCATCTTCTTTTCTAACTTTATGCGGTTCAACGAATTCTCATTGCCAACTTCTTTCTCGGTCATATCTCCAACCTTTTTCTCCTCTAGGTAGACCCCAAACCTGACCCCTTCTTCCACTTCCAATCGGTCTACTTTGAATACTATCATTAAGCATATTCGTTGGCTTAATCTATCATCAATCCTTCTGACCTCCTGGTATTTGATTGACTAGGTTGTTGTTGTTGGCCCATTCCCCATTGGAGAAATTAATTTAAATATTAAGATCCTCTAAAGGTATCAGAATGGGTTTACATAGTTAATTTACATACAATTTTATTTCTGTGAAATTCTTAAAAATGTGGTTCATTGAGAATATCCTAATGTAATAAAAAAGTGCTTGTTTCCCACCTTAAAAATCTCCTATTAGCAAGAAGTCAGATGCACAAATCTACAAAACTACATCAAATTGTTATACAAGTTGTATTACAATCTTAAACTCCATAGATAATAGAGGCTGGTCATCAAAAAATAATTTCTTTCTATCATATATTGTTCCATTCTTTAAAAATATTGTATATATATATATATACTAAACAACCATTACTTCAAATTGTTGTAAGAGTTGTATTGCAATATTAAACTCCATAGATAATAGAAGCAAGTCATCCAAAAATAATTTCCTTCTATGGTATATTTTCCCATTTATTAGAAAGATTGTAAAAATATACTAATTTATTTATATATCATAGTATAGTATAGGCTTTGTGTAATATATCAAAACTCTTGTAAATTATTTTTAGTTTTATTTTCTTATGTTAAAGTTTAATAGTAAATATTGATAATCTCTAAATAAGTGTCATGAGACATTGATGCTCCTCACACAAGATAAAATGGTTGTGACATTGTTAGAGGAAGGTAAAACAATTTTATCGTGTTGAAATTTAAATGCCATGTATTGATCTCAACAAAAGATTGAACCTTTAAAATTAACCATATTACTCCACTTAATAAGGGGGGTTGGTTAATGACTGAAGAATAAAAAAGAGAAAGATAGAAGGTGTGAGGTATGAACTCCGGTGAAAATTTAATTAGCAAAAGAAAAACAAACCAAGCATACTGTTATGAGCACCCAAAGGCACTGAGGTGTTAGGTACGATTGATATGTTTTCCTTGAAGGAATGAGATTGACGGTGGAAACTAAGAGAATCATTAGTTGGCCTATAGTAAGGAGGTTTTTGGACCTATCCCACGTGCTTTCCAAGTTTGCAAAGTTTTTTTTAATGGATAGATTATATATCCCTTCCTATAAAGTTTGATATAATGGATAAGTTATCTATCTCTTCTTGAAAGGTATTGGAATAAAATCATGTTTTAGAGTTAGTATTTATTGGTGGCCAGTTTTTGGATCAGTTGGAAGAAGTTGCATTCCAAGGAAGACAATTACAAGCAACTACGTTATGATTCAATTAGAACTAGTTGTGCAGCGATTCAGTTAGAAGCAGTTGGGAGCCAAGCAAATCAGTTAGAGATTGTGCGCCTCCAACTAGTTTTGGAACCTAAGCCTACTATATAAAGGCATATTTTATAAAGGGTTGGGATCAGTTAGTTAATGAGTTATGTTTGACACATTCTGAAATGTTTTCTGAAATATTGTTAATCAGTCAGTTTATGAGATTTATGTTTTGAGATAATGTATCGTTATAGTGCTATGGGTTTTTATCTCTATTATGCTATGATGTTCTTGATGCAGTGATGGTATTGATGAAATACCATTAATCTACTGAGATGAAATGGTAGAAATGGATTGTACCTAGTTATGAATAGTAATATAATGCAACTATTGTCTCATGTTTTCCTTGCGTATTTTCTAGGTGATTAAATGTATGATGAATGTTTAGTAGTTTAGAATATGAATTGTAATACCCGTATTTTGGACTTTAATCCCCTATTATATTTCTGCTAAGTATTATTTCATTTTACTTAGGAGAATTTTGAAATCTGATAAAGTGGTTTCTATTGACTATGTGGACCAGCACATTAAAGAGGGAATCACAGTCCCCTAAGGGTTGGAGGGAATAATGCCACTTAATAATAATAAGAAGAAATTATTATTGGAGACAATTGGAAAACCCTAAAGAAAAGAATTGAGAGATTAATGAATTAAAAGAATTCATAAAACGAGGAAATTTCCCCTAAGAGAATAAAAGGTGAAAAATCAAGGAAACTCTCATTATTCACTATTCATGATTCATTATCACTATTCACAATCTCATGAGATGAACACCCAAGAGAAATGGGAATGGGAAAACATCAACCTGAGATAATGAATGCTGGTGAGGGAGGACATACTTGGGAGAACCAAACTGGTCCTGAAGCCAAGTGATTGAGGACAGATTTGGGAGGACCAAACTGACTCAGATCAAGAGGAATCATACAGTTTGGTATGAGATTGGTCATTTAATTGTGTGCAGGTAAGAGAACTACCCCAAGCTTACAGGAGTACTGCATTTAGCTGAATAGACTGTGATTTTGTGATTCTCTCAATGGATAAGGGTTAAAAGCCCCTGGAGCATCCTGGAGATCAAGGGTACTAAGTTGGGTGTTGGGTTTCCCGCTGCCTTTGAAATATCCTGAATAACTTGGGGAATAAAAAGTTAAGGGTGAACTAAAATATACACTCCACTTGGGGGACTGTGAACTCAGCCTGAGGGTGACCTGAAAGCAAGGAGAACTTGCTAGTCAAAGGCTGGGAGGTTTGTGCTTGGTTCCACTGGTCACCAGAATTCATATAAGTATTTATATTCTGAACTTGCAGAGTATTTGTTTTGGAACAGTATTCGTACATGTTTCTGAATATCTCTTATTTACATTTGAATGATATATTCATTAGATCTTACAATATATGTATTTTTTTATGAATATTTTGAGCATGAATCTCAGCTAGACAACCAGATCTCTATAATGAGTTTTACCTTATGAGTAGACTTTAAGATCTCGAATATTTGTGTTATGGGATGGCTGTGAAAATACATACTTTCTATTTGCAGTAGCTATACATCATTATGCTCCCTATACTGTTTAAAATGTTTACAGTAACTAATACAAGACTGATATGAACCGTGTGCTAACCTAGGGTTTGATGAGGCATGTTTCATATTGCAGGCTTTTACATTTAAATATATTCTAGTATTTAATAGAGGTCTGATGTATGGTACTGTAATGTTAAGAATAGGGAAGACATGTAAACCTAGAGGTTTAACTGCCTAGCCCTTATATTTTGATCAACTCTTTCATGTTAGAGTTTATTTCAGAAAAGAGAAACCTAGAGAATGCTAATGCTTAGATCTCTTATATTTTGAGTTATTATATTGACAGAGTTCGATATTCTAAATCAATCTGGTCATAATCGACCTTATGAATCTACAGAGAATTTCAAGGCTAAATGTTTGAAGAATGAAATAAACTACATGCTGCTATATATTTTATGAGTTGAATCCATTTGTAAATCTCATGCTGAGTTAGAAGAATATCATTTATTCAAATAGCATGGTTATATCATTTTATTAATGTTCCTATGAATTCATTCACCTAGGGTGAAATGGGAATTATGGATAACCCGGATCGCTATAACATATGCTTCCATATAAAATGAATGGGATTTAAATGGATTAAGTGCAGAATGAAAATGATTCATATAAGCAAGGGTCTTAACCTTAGCGTGATTATTGTTGATGTATATGTAACTTCGGAATGTATTTCATATATATGTATATTGTATTCCTATAGAGATGTTATTATTCCTCTATACGGAAGTGTCGTAACTTATACTTGATGGGTTATTAGACCACCTTGATGGGGTCGGCCCTGTATAAGTCATGTGGGTTAAAGGGTAATTAGACCACCCTATTGGGGGCCAGCCCTGTCAGCATTATGTTATGTGGTTAAGTTAAGGTCGACCTAGTAAGGTTATTAGGCAAGTCAAGTTAGTGTATAAATAGAGCGTGGGATGCACTCTATTTGATCATTCACTTCTCACTTATACACTCATGGGAGATTGGTGCACTAGTGGAGAAGGAGAAGCTGCTTCTAGGAGGATTATCTCTTATGCTTGGGTAGTATCATTGGTTCATCTATCTCTGAGGAAGTTGTGGGGTTTTTCACCTTCTTGGTTTTCCCCGGTGAAACTCTGTGTCTCTTGTGTGCTTGCATTATTGTGTACATGATTGATATGATGTAGATATGTTGTACATGTTGTTCTCTCAGTTAAGATCCTAGATAAGATTGAATTAATGCTCAAAAATTAACATGGTATCAGAGCTAGCCTGAAAGAAGGCATGATATGGCATCTATGACACTTGTTGCACTTGCGAGGCTAGGGCTTGATATAGAAAAAAATAGTCATCATAGCATTTTCGCTATAAATACATTTCGGCGAGGTTTCAGGATCTGAAAATTTTATAGGTCGAAGATAAGATCCCCATATACCTTGTGTCCAAAGGAGGGCCTCTAATTCGTTGTACTTTCATATTTATGTTCTGTACAATATAGGGTTTTCGTCTCTTCCAGATCTGAGTCATAAACAGGTGACCTAGGAAAAAAGGTCACAACTTGAGCTAGGAAGCTCCAAATGAAATTTTGTAAAACGTGGTAGGTAGGGAACGGACTATAATTTCACAGGTATGATTTTTAGAGGCCGCAATTGAACCAGTTACACGTGGCACTCCATACGCGTTCGCTCTCCTATTTTATCCCATAAATAGGTCACATTGCGACACTTGGCATAACTCTCTCTTAGAGAATCCATTTGAGGTATGACCTATGGGGTTGGGAAGATAACATGTTGGGATACAACAAGAAGAATTTTCAGACCCTGTAGATCTGAAATTTTGGATTTACACCAGGAACAATCAGGTGCATACTTCTGTCCAAACAGAATTGGATTTTGAGCACCTTCATTCATGGCTTCAGGAATTTAGGGTTTTAGAGAAACTTGGAATTTTCGTAATCGGAGACCACGGCTAGATGCTACTCATCAAAATCAAAATTTAGAGATCAAGATCGAATTTTTTGGTTGGGAAGAAGGCCGGGCTTGATCAAACCCTAGTTCGGGACTTTGATCGGAAAGGTGGAAAATTAGGGATTCTGCAAAAATGGGAATTTTTTAAATCTATGACCATAGCTGGAAGATCCTTGGAAAAATTGAAGTTTAGAGATTTTGATGAAACTATTTGGTTGGGTGAATCTCTGGGAAACTCAAACCCTAATTCAGGGTCATCCCTAGTGAATCTGGAAGATTGAAAAACAAATTTGAGTGGTGAAACTTTGCACTTTTCAAATTCTGAGTATACCAGGTTGATCAGCTCATCAAGGCGCATATTTCTATCCCTTCAGAATTTTGAAATTCAAAGTTTGAAGTTTTAGGGTTTCTATGACAAACCCTAATCCAACTCCAGATCCAGTTTCTGCAATACAAGTGGATTGGGTTAATCCTTGATTTGATTTATCATATTATTGTTTTTTAATTATTGTACGTTTTCATTTTCATTTATGTTATATCTAACCAATTATTTAATTGAATTTCCATTTCCTTGCATGAATCTTCTAAGAATACATAATTTATTTATTTTTAAATAATAATTAAATGTCTTAAACAAAATATTATATCACAATGGGATTGCTTCTTACATTACTAAGGTTTTACAGATGTGATTTATCTTATGTTTTTACATATTTTTGTGCTCTATTTTATGGGATTGCTTTTTACATTACTAAGTTTTTACACATGTGATTTATCTTATGTTTTTACATATTTTTGTGATTTATCCTATGTTTTTACATATTTTTGTGCTTTATTTTATGTTTGGTATATATTTTTGTTCTCTATCTTAAAGTATTAAGTATTGATATGGTATGTAATTTTCTTTTATTAAAATCATCATTTACATATTATTTATATAGTTTTTATTGATAAATATGTTTTGATTTTTCTTATGGATATTTTTCATAAGAAGATAATTGTTTGGAAGTATTTTTAATGTTAGGACCAAAATGAAGAATGTGCCATCACATTTTTATGGTCATTAATAAATATGTTTTATCTTTGATTATTTTTTTTTACTAATGTCATTGTAGGAGGGAGAAGTGTAATTCCATACAGAATTTAGAGTTCCATAAATATTAACAAAGTTCAAATGTTAAGTAGAATTTTTTAGAATTTTTTTTAAAGCTATATATATAAATCATAGAGTTTTTATTCAAAACTTTATCAAATAAGCATTAATTTATTTATTATTAGTCATTTCATTAGTTCTATGTAAAACAATTGTAATTATATGTTTAATTATAAACTAATTATAAGATTTTAACAACTTATAAATTAATTATAAAATTCTTATAATTCTAATTATAAGATTTTAACAACTATTTTGATAATTACTTCGTAAAAAGTTTTAATTATATTTTACATAAAACAATATTAACTTATTTATTATCACTTATATGAGTAGTAATTATATTTTAGATAAAACAATATTAGTTTAATTATTATGAGTATACTCTCTAATACATGCGGCCATAAACCATTCCCTGAAGTCTCCAACCCAATAAGCGGTAATTTTTTCTCATTCCTTATCATTGAACAATTGAAATTAGAATTTTAACATTTTTTTGATAAAAGTGATGAAAATGTTTATATTTTAAACTGGATAAACCATAAACAAGGCTTGGATAAAGCGTATACCTCATTACACGATGCAACATGCTCCCGTGCACGTGGCGCACACATTGCACAAACATCTTCATATTTTTGTAAAGAATGCCACATTGTCTATATATTTTCTTCTTTAATGATATAATAACACACAATTGGAAATGGTTATAAGAAATGGAGGGAAATGGTGAGCTTTCAAACTAATTTTCTGTTCGGAATGGGAGATCCCTATAGAACGAGGAGAACTTTCTATAGCTATTGCCACTAAATCAAACGAATTCATGTTGAACAGGACATTTATATCGAATTTACTATAGAATTACGGTTTTTTTTTCTAGGTGATCAATCACGTAAAGGGTGACCAAGGGTTCCTAGGAATGTAGCATTGAAATCTGAACATAGTCAATAGATTTAAAAAATAGAGTGATCGAATTTACTATAGAATTACGTTTTTTTTTTTCTGGGTGATCAATCACGTAAAGGGTGACCAAGGGTTCTTAGGAATGTAGCATTGAAATCTGAACATCGTCAAAAGATTTAAAAAATAGAGTGATAAAGGTATAATAATGGTGAATAAACTGCCCAAAGTTAGAACAACTCAAACAGGAACAGTTGATAAGCCACCACAATCAAGAGCAGTAGCAGCTATTGCGTCAAATCAAACCATAACATATATTAGCATTCCCTGTTCAGTGGTTTTACAAGTTTGGATATGTTTAATTAATTACTTGATATACATTTATGGAATCATATTTTTTTGTCAAAGATACATTTCTATAATGCATAGATAAAGCCTAGATGTTTTTTAAAATACAAAAACATGTAGAAAAAATAACACTTAAAATATCTTGAATTTCAAATTCCACCAATGCTAAACCCATAATCCTATACAATTATTTTCCCACATAACCAATGTATCTAATACAATATTGTCAATAATGATTCATGCTATACTACCATCCAATTTTAGTTCCTACTATACCTTCAATATTGTATCCTCTTTGGAGAAATTATTTTAAACATAACCAATGTGTCTAATACAATATTGTCAATAATGATTCATGCCATACTACCATCCAATTTTAGTTCCTACTATACCTTCAATATTGTATCCTCTTTCGAGAAATTATTTTAAATATTGAGAGCCTCCACGATATTAGAATGGGTTTACATAATAAATTTGCGTACAATTTTACTCAATAGATAAAACATCTGAAACCCATTGTAATAAAAATTTGAAATGTCATCAAAAGTGCTCATTTCCCACTTTAAACATTCCTTATTAACCATAACTGAGATACACCAATATACAAAATGATAGAACTAAGAATGATAACCACTACTTCAAAATGTTATAAGAGTTGTATTCAATCTTAAGCTCCACACATAAAGGCAAGTCATCAAAAAATAATTTATTTAATCTTCCCATTCTTTAAAAAGATTGTAGGTATATGCTAATTTCTTTATATATCATAGTATAGTATAGCCTTTGTGTAATATCTCAAAACTCTTGTAAATTATTTTTAGTTTTCTTTGCGTAGGGTAAATTTCAATAGTAAATATTCAAAGTATCTCAATTAGTATCATGAGGCATTGATGTTGCTCACACAAGATAAAAAGGCTGTGACATTGTAAGAGGAAAGTAAAACAATTTTACATGGAAATTAAATGCCATGGGTTGAGCTCAACAAAATATTTAACCTTTAAAATTAGCCATACTCTACTTAATACGGGGAATTGTTTAACAACACAAGAAGTGGGAAAAGAGGAATATAGAAGGTATGAGGTATGAACTCTTGTGAAAACTTATTTAGGAAAAGAAAAAGAAACCAGGCATATTGTTATGAGCACTCGAAGGTATCAAGGTGTTAGGAATGACCAAGAATTTTTCCTTCACAAAATCAGCTAAGGGGTGGAAACTAAGAAAATCATTAGTCGGGAATCCCCTTCAGGCAATCCGATGATCGGGAAGGGACATTAACCAAATTCAGTCTCTCAAATTTCACCGCCAATGCCATAATACGAATTTCAATGTATAAAATGTGTGTAGAAACCTAAAATAACCATACAAAGCATAATTGAACTCTATATACACACATCTAGCATGCAAATACAAGCATAAACATGATATCCATTATATAAAACCATTTCAGATTCAAATGCATGCGAATATTTTTCTTTATCCAATGCAAATCCAAGAAACTGACTATGCCAAAGCGATTTTCCACCCAAGCATAGGCACGTTGTCTAGCATATGCACTTGCTGCTGGGAGGCCACCCCCAAGATTGGCTATGAGGCCACCAGGAAAAAGGAAACACCTATAGGATTCTCTCTCTCATTCCACAACCCATTCTGCTCTCTATGCTTATCCAAATTCTCATACAATATGGGTCTCACTCATTCCTCACATCCTTGGCTTCCACAATACCTACCCCAAAAAACACCCTTCTTGGCTCAGGCATCCCCTTCGCTGATCCACAGTTCTCTTGGGAGATCCATCTTGCCATGTGCATCTAGTGTTGGTTGTGGAGCCTAATCTTCCAGTCTCATAGATGATATTGGCTCAGCTGTGCACCCCGGAGAATTGTACACTCATTTTGCATTTTTTGGGGTTCAGGGGAAACGCCGCCTGAGTCATGGGGGTACGAGGGTGGAGCCTCCACGAACGGGGGTAGCGCCCCCAAGAAAATATTTTGGGTTGTTTTCGCCAGTTGTTTACGGGCCCATGGTTTTGGGTATACCGTGGTATTTTCCCTATAAAATAAAGACATTGTAATACGGATAGGGTTGAGGTATTAGGTTTTATGCATTGTAAAGATGTCTGAGATCATGAAGAGAGACTCTGAGACAGTGAAGAGGAAGTGCAGCGGTTGTGTTGCAGGTTGTATCCCTTCACTTTGTTGGATGGTATAATAATAAGGATTGGAAACTTTAGTGTGGACATTGCCCATGTTGGGTGAACCACGATACATCTGTGTCTCTCTTGTAGTGTGGACTATCTATACCAGAAGGATCTATTCCTACCGTTGGGAGGAAGAGCAAAGCATCCGGCAGCTATGAAGGACGAAGAATGGGAGGTTCTTGACAGAAAGGCACTGAGAACAATACGGTTGTCCCTGGCTTCGTTGATGGATTTCAATATCTAAAAAGAAACGACAATGAAGGGTTTAATGAGTGCACTGGGTAAGCTGTATGAAAAACCCTCGGCCTCCAACAAGGTATTTGTAATGAAGCATTTATTTAATATGAAGATGTCTGAAGGTGGATCTGTTACTGATCATTTAAATGAGTTTAATACGGTTACAAATCAACTAAGTTCTGTAAGTGTGAACTTTGATGATGAGGTTAGGGATCTTCTAATCTTGTGTTCATTGCCAGAAAGATGGAATAACTTGGTCATGGCTGTAAGTAACTCTATCTCTGGTTCAAACAGCTTGAAATTTCATGATGTTATTGGTGTTATTCTTAGTGAGGAAATGCGAAGAAAACGTACAGGTGAGACATCAGGTAATGCGTTAACCATGGAGAGCAGGGGAATACAAAAGGAGAGAGGAAAGAGCCAAGGTAATCATGGCAAGTCTAAAACGGGCATATCCAATTCCAGAATGAGAAAAATAGAGTGCTAGAACTGTGGAAAGAAAGGACATCTGAAGAAAGACTACAGATCTCTAAAGAAGAAAGGAGATGCACAGCAGGAAACTACCCAGGAAGCAAATGTAGCAGGTGATGTGTTACAAGATGCTTTGATACTTTCATTAGATAATACTAGTGATTATTGGGTAGTATATTCAGGGGCTTCATGTCATGTTACACCCCATAGGAAATATTTTCATGATTATGTTCCAGGCGATTTTGGACATGTTTTATTGGGTGATGATGAGCCATGTAAAATTGTTGGAATGGGTAAGGTATAGATAAAATTTAAGAATGAAATTGATTGGATGTTGAAAGATGTTAGGCATATTCCTGCTATGAAAAGAAATCTGATCTCAACAGGGCCGTTGGGAGATGGTGGCTGTCTATCTACATTTGGAGAAAAGTGGTGGAAGATCACTAAAGGATCAATGGTGATAGAAAAAGGAGACAGGGTAGGTATGTTGTATTTATGTCCTCATAATACTAACCATTCTATCTCTTTAGCTTCCACATGAACAAATACAACATTGTGGCATCATAGGCTTGGCCACATGAGTGAGAAGGGGATGAAGATTCTCCACTCAAGGAAGTTGCTGCCAGATTTGAAGCAAGTAAGTTTGGAATTCTGTGAGAACTGTGTTTATGGAAAACATAAGAGAGTCATATTTCTCAGGGTTGGGAAACAGAAGAAGAATGAAAAGTAAGAGCTTAGGCATACAGATGTATGGGGATTGGATCAGGTACAATCTCTTGGTGGCTCTCATTATTATGTTACATTTATTGATGATGCAACTAGGAAAACTTGGGTTTATTGCATTATACAGAAATCTGATGTGTTTGCTACTTTTAAGAAGTGGAAAGCTTTGGTTGAGAATGAGACAGGAAAAAGGTTTAAGTGTCTCTGATATGACAATGGAGGTGAGTACTGCGGCAAAGAGTTTGATAATTACTATTCATACCATGGGATTCATAGAGAGAAGACAATCCCAATAACACCACAAGAAAATGGTGTGTCAGAAAGGATGAATAGAATGATCATGGAGCGTGCTAGGTGTATGAGATTGCATGCAGGGTTGCCCTTACAGTTTTGGGCAGATGCTGTAAATACTACTGTTTATTTAATAAACAGAGGGCCTTCAAGTGCTTTGGATGGTGGTATTCCAGAGGAGGCATGGATAGGTAAAAAGGTAAACTATTCATTTCTGAGAACATGTGGTTGTGAATCATTTGTCCATATTGATAAAGAAAATAGAACAAATCTTGAAGCTAAATCCAAGAAATGCAGCTTTATTGGATATGGGGTTGATGATTTTGGTTATCATTTATGGGATTATGGAAATCACAAAATCATTAGAAGTAGAGATGTCATATTCAATGAAAAGGTCATGTATAAATATCAGTTGCAGGGAAAGAAACAAGAAAAGGAAAACACAAAGTACACAGTACTTGATGAAATTGAAGAAAATGAAGTTCCAAAGGTTCTAGAAAATCAAGAACAGCAGCAAGTACCTGAAACTCCTGCAAGTGTAAGAAGATCTACCAGGTTAAGTAGACTCCCTGAATGATACTCTCCTTTGATGTATTATTTATTGATGACTGATGCTGGTGAACCAGAATGTTATGAAGAAGTAATGCAGGTAGAAACTAGGAAGAAGTGGGAGCAAGGCATGAATGAGGAGATGGACTCATTGGTAGGAAACTAGACTTGGGATTTGGTTTAGTTTCCTTCTGGTAAAAGATCATTGCAGAACAAATGGATTTACAGGTTGAAGGAAGAAGAAGGAGGTAAGAAGTGGTATAAGGCCCGACTTGTTGTGAAGGTGTTTGCACAGAAGAAACGTATAGATTTTGATGAAATACTTTATCCTGTTGTTAAGATGACTTCAATTAGGACTATCTTTAGTCTAGTGGCAATAGAAGATTTGCATCTTGAAAAGTTAGATGTAAAAGTAGCCTTTCTCCATGGGGATTTGGAGGAAGAGATATATATGCAACAACCATAAGGGTATGAGGTCAAAGGTAAGGAGAACTTGGTATGCGGGTTGAAAAAGAGCTTGTATGGCTTGATGCAAGCTCCAAGGCAGTGGTATTTAAAATTTGACAGGTTTATGACAGAACAAGGTTATAGTAGATGTCAATCTGACCACTGTGTTTATTTCAAGAGGCTAGATAATGGAAGTTATATTATCTTGTTATTGGGTCTAACATGCAGGATATAAATTTACTCAAAAGGAAGTTAGCTAATTCATTTGCGATGAAGGATTTGGGTGCTGCAAAGCAAATCCTTGGTATGAGAATAACAAGAGACAGGAAAAATCGCAAATTGACATTGTCTCATGGTGAGTACATACAAAAGGTGTTGGAGAGGTTCAGAATGCAGAATGCAAAACCAGTTAGTACACCTTTGGCCATCCATTTCAGTCTAAGTAAGGAAATGTATCCCAAGACACAGGAAGAGATAGATTACATGTCTAAGATTCCCTATCAATCAGCAGTTGGCAGATTGATGTATTCCATGGTGTGTACAAGACCAGATATTGCACATGTAGTGGGAGTTGTGAGCAGATATATGAACAATCCAAGTAAAGAGCATTGGAAGGCAGTACAGTGGATTCTTAGGTATTTGAAAGGTACTACCACTCAGGAATTATATTTTGGAGGTTCAGACACTGTTCTACAGGGATATGTTGATGCAGATATGACAACTGACAAGGATAGCAGAAGGAGCACCACAGGGTATGTGTTTACTCTAGGTGGAACAATAGTAAGCTGGATTTTGAAACTGCAGAAGGTTGTTGCACTTTCAACAACGGAAGCAGAGTATGTTGATATTACAGAGGCTAGTAAAGAGATGATTTGGTTGCAGAGGTTTATGGAGGAAGTTGGAAAGAAGCAGAAGGATAACAGGTTGTATAGTGACATCCATAGTGCCATTCATCTTGCAAAGAAATCAACATTCCATTCCAGGACTAAACATATACAGCTCAAGTACCATTTCATATGCTCTGTTCTCGAAGATGAACTATTGAAGCTGGAAAAGATACATACTAGCCAGAATCTTGCAGACATGTTCAGAAAGGTAGTGACCAGAGAGAAAATGAGTTTGTCACCTACCCAATTTTTTAGAATAATTATTTTCTACTATTATCCTTTTTGCAAAAATACTTTGTTTTAAATTATAATTACAAGTTTGTAATTATGACCAAGTAAGTCAAAAATGAATGTAATGACTTATTATTATTATTTAATAAATAAAAATGGGAGACAAACACTCAAGAAAGCTGTTACAAGAGTGTCCACTGGCCCACTAGGAGGAATGGAAGCTGCTGGAAGGATTGGGACAGATGGCAGCATTTGCACTCTACCATTAGTTGTTGGTATGGAACAACTCCCCCTAATTTTGTGGCACTTCCCCCTTTAGGTGGAGGGAGGTGAGCAGGTAACTCACTAATGACCAATTAATTACAAAGGACCTAAGCATCCTATAAAGCGAAATTCGAATTGAGCAGGAAGCTCTTACAATGTTTTCTGCAAAAACATTCCTCATGCTCATCAAATGATGGCTGAGAGATTCGAATAGGGGAGGTTGTGGAGAGTGCAAGTATAAGTCTGCAAATGTTATGAGAAGGACAGACCAGTGGTGCTGGTGCTGATCCCATTGATTACTAAGCCTGTAAGACTGGATATATATATTTTCTTGTTGTTGCAAGTAGAAGTCCTAAGCTGCAGAACCTTCTTCCTCCTAGTGGATCAGTGGATAGGCTCGGGGGTCCTAAGGCAGACATCTTGGCTGCTTGGGAGCAGGTTGGGTGGAACAAGTTTCTTGAGTAATTTGTTCCTCCCATCACACTCAGGTTCTATTCTTTTGTGTTTTATTTTTCAATCATATGAATGCTCTCAGAAAATGGCTTAGTATTGTTATTTAATAATCAATAGTAGAAAACGTCAGATCCTAATTAATTTAGATTTGCTGAACTGATAAAATGACTCCTCTGCATTTTCCCCCATGTGTGGAGTTGCCTCGTACTCCAGTACATAGAGGTAGAATTAAATCTGGCCAGTTAAAAGTGAAACCTAGCATGCATCTAAATATCTAAACCAAAGACCACCCATGCACAGACCTATGTTTATCATGCATCTTATATTTTAGCAGCTCCAGATTAGATCCTTGCATGCAATGTTTTTAATGTTCAAATATGTATGATGAACTACCTACCAGAAACTAGTCATAGTAATAGGTTCTTTTCTTATTTCTGAAGGTGAACATTGTGTTAACAACTAAGGTTACTAATCTTTAATAATTTCTTCAAAGAAAATAACACCATGCATTCTGTTTAACCATATTCCCACTTTACTATTTTCTTATGGTTTTTAGAATCTGATCGACCTTATAGAAAATATTGTCTTCACTATATTATCTTGTATAGAAACAAAGAAAGATGCTGTGTTAACTTATCCCTTCATCAGAAGTCCAAAATTGGACGAATACAAGAACATATAGAATAGAAAAACTGTTATATTCAGAAGCAATCAAATTAACTGACGAATGCACTGTCATTTTCTCTTTTTCTGGATTATCAATTGCATGTTATAGAATTTACATCACAAAATACCAAGTTATTGAAAGCAAGGACAAACATAGAATTATTGAATTGACATATTAAATTACAGTATCTCTACACCCAAACTGGGGTTAACATGTTCTCATTACATTATTATTTATAAACATTTGACAGCTACAAAATCAAGTGTTTTCATTACCATAGACAATCTAACTGTAGAATCAAGAGTTAATATTCTTGTTCCTTTAAAACATCATTATAGACAAGTAGATTTCATTCACATCGACAGGCTAGGGTTTAGCATTATCATAGTTGTATTCAAACAAAACCAATACCCTTTCATTATCGGCTTATAGCCACTGTTTAATTAAAACAACTTAGACATTTCCTTCATTCCTTGGATCATAGTTCAAGAATGAGGAGATCGAAACACCATACGTAGACATGAAAACCCTGAATATCTTAAACAGGCTTTTGGATACAGATACAAAAATGAGAAGTTCAAATCACCAAACATAGGCACTAAACCTTAGATAACTATTGTTTCCATTTAAATTAGTAGTGGTTGCACCCTACGGTTGCCACATTCTTTTTCCAAAGGTTCCATTCGAAATCCCATTCCATTTACACACACTACTAATGCCGAAGCAAAATTGCAGTCAATGTATCTCCTTTTTTTTCATCAACCCTAAAGTACCAAAACGATAGACATAAAACGTAAAGCTGTAAGACTCTTGCAAACATGAGGGTTCAACCCTACCAAACTCGTCGAGCCCAAGAATGGCCGACCATATATTTTAAAACATTTACATCACCTACTCTATCAACAAAACTTAAAACTGTAAGTTTCCCAATTGCTGCAAGCGAGACAAAAGCCACTGCCGCGAAGGCATGCTACCAATGCTTGCTCATCAAGTCCGATTCCAGGAGATCCACTAAGGAGGGATACCACCAAAGCTTACCGGTGGGATCGCTTTAGTTCTTTTCCCCATCAACTGTTCCGGCACCCTGTTGCTCGCCGAGGGTTACCTGCCAACAACCATACACTAAGTCAAGTATCGAATCATGAGATAGTAATGCATGCAACAAAAGATAATTTGAAAACCCTTGCAGCATTACGATACCTGAGTCGCGACAGAGATTTAACAAAGCCAGCATCCATCCACTGTGAAGGATAAGCACTCAGTTCGAAGGCCACAATGAGGGATACCTCCCGAAAAACTCACAACTTCTTCAAAAACTCCAGAATTGCAAGTTACTGCAACGCCACAACAGAAGCACTCAACCCACCTGTATATTGCTACACAAATCGTTTCCAGACTTGGCTTCCACGGATAACAATTACTCACAGACCAAAGGTTGCCACCAGTCTCAGGATCGAGCCCGAGGGAGGCTAGAAAAACATTGAAACCCTAAGTGCCTCTCGGCTGGTTGGCCTCACCTCCCAAACCCTACCACCGAACAATGACTAAGAATGTTACAGGAATCCATAAGTTATGCTAGGGTTCAACTCATGCCAAAACACAACGATTAATGGCAGAGACCCATTTTCATTAAGCCGCGTTGGAGGGTGGCAAGAGTAGCATTAAATTGCTCATCTACCTCCCAAGCCATGAGGTGGCCATTTCTATTGACAGCAGGGCAGGAGGCCGTTACAACTCAATTGCCAAACCTCATCAGTCGCCGAATCATCCATCACATTTTACACGTAACAATATCATTAACCCGGTGGCCAAACAATGTAATTGCAAAACCCAATCATTTAATACACCCTCGATTCGTACGCAGGCTTTTGCAGGGCCATCATTCCACCTGCCAATCCATACGAATCATCGTTAATAGCATAAACATATAAATATTATCAATGTATAACGATTACCAATAGCATATAATGAATGTCTCATATGATTCCATATCATCAATTTTGAAACACACTCATAGCACATGAATATCCACCAAGGTCGTGAGCAATCATACAGCATGGATTGACTCCACCCATCACATAAAGTCTATTATAAAGTTCACCATAGGGATCATTATAGAGATCTTAAAGCTTGTTCACACCATAAGTTATATCAACACATCGTTAAGGTATGGTTGCCACCCAAAAACCCATTGCATTCATTGCATGGTAGGGTATTAATGCTTAAAGCATCACCATTTTAATCGCCCAGGTAATAGAGACTAGAATCACCTTATCACTCATTCCATAGTATGTTTAGGACCATGTGCCCTTGTCCTAAACTTGTCACCATCAAAATTTATAAAAGAATTACTTAGCAGCCGCAAGTCATTTATGGAATGACCATACGTAAAGTCGTCAACACTTAATGGAAACATTCATAACAAACATGCCTTGAGATAGACGTTATCTGCAGTCTTTGAGATAGATAGGTTCATCTTACAGAATTGGAAGGAGACCATACCTGTAACATTGGAATTCATACGCAGTTTTTATTGATAACATGGTTATTAAACCCTCTGAGTTATTATCTCTATCTCTTACCTGTGAATCTGCGCATGGAGGACAAGTACAATGCTTTAGCTGAATAGCTAAGTAAGCCTCGGGGCACCTCATGGGACCCCTTTCATCATCATCCAGAAAAATTAAACTATCAGCACCTCTCAAGAATAATTATGTTTTCTTAATGCATCTGAATTTTCAATCATTCCAGCATTTAAATAAGAACATAATCATTAATTGGATTTCATGACACCATCAGAAGACAAAAAGACACAACCATTAAATTGTTCCTACCAAGCGACACATTTATTAATTGCTGCTTATTCAATATTATCATTTCCGCTTTTTACAATATTAGCTTTTTATGGCGATTTAAAAAATTTTAAATTTTTATGAAAATATCGGGATGTTATCTTGAATATTGTAACTTCCAAGAATATTATATTTCTATATTATTATTCCGGAGATGTTTCATCCCTCCGAGGTGACTCTATCATGTATCCGGAGATGTTTCATCCCTACGAGGTGACTCTATCATGTATCCGGAGATGTTTATTCCTCCGATGGTTTGTGGTAACTAGGGTTATTAGACCCACCATGTGGGGGTCGGCCCTGGGTTTATATTTTAGGGGTTATTAGACTTCTCCAGGAGAGGTCGGCCCCATTAGGGATTTTTGGTCAATCGGGAACTAGTATAAATAGAGGAGGAGAGCTCCTCATTTGACACACTTCCACAACTCAGAAAGTAGCACACTTGTGTCTGGGAGGTCTGCATGTGAGGTAGAGAAGAAGGAAAAGTCTTGGAGCACATCTTGTATTTTGGTTGATCATCTTATTGAGAAAAGCTTTGCTGGGTTTTCTACCCCATGAGGGTTTCCCAGGGTAAATTCTGTGTCTATCTTGTGATTATGTTTCTTTTAGTGATCTTGCTAGTTTATTTGGTTTAAAATTAACATGGTATCAGAGCTAGCCTGAATAGAACATATTTCACAAGGTGAAATCATATTTCTCTCTCTCTCCCAAAATTAGGGTTTAATCAAAAGTTAGTATTTTCAGATTCTAGTTGCATGGCTGAATAGCCCTTCTAAAGATCTATCTTTTGAGCCTTGGATCGAGGTTTTTGGTTGGGTAGAACTCCGAGAAAGACAAACCCTAGTTTTACCAAAAGTGCGATAAACCATAAATTCTGTTGCAGATCCGGAAAAGTGAAAAGTTAAAGTTTTCAGGTAAGCACTACTCTATCTCTTATCTCTTGGACTCCCCCAAGAGAATATGGCTCCAAACACCAAGCTTGAAGACAAGCTAGAAGGTATAGAGAATTTCCAGGCACGGAAATACATAATTGGTCTCATTCTTGAAGAAAATGATCTTGCTCATTATATCAAGGATGAAGTTGCAGAACCTGAAGGAGATGAATCCAAAGAGAAGCATAGGAAGGATTTGATTAGGGAAAAGAGAATCATAGCTGATTCTATTAAAGACCACTTGATTACCCAAGTGGCTTCCAAGAAGACTCCAAAGGAAATGTATGATTCCCTAGGAAGAATGAATAAAGGAAAGAACATCAATAGGAAGATGAACCTAACAACTCAGTTGAAGAGTACCAAGATGCACAAAGGAGAATCCATTCAATACTACTTCTCAAGGGTCTCCCAAATCAAGGAGCAACTAGATGCAATTGGTGATACTCTTGATGAAGATGAACTTGTAATGACAGCTCTAAATGGTCTCACTAGACCTTGGGAGTCATTTATACAAACTATGTTTGCCAGAAAAGAAAGTATGAAGTTTGATGTAGTTTGGGAGGATTGTGTACAAGAAGAGGCTAGGGTTGCAAAAAGAGAAGCCTTGCTCAAAGAAGATGACCAATCCTTGGCCACCCACACCAAGAGAAGAAGGAATCAATCCTACTCCAAAAGGAATAGTCACAAGGAGTCTCATTCTCCACTTAGATTTCAAAAGAAAAGAGGATCTAATGAAAGAAGAGATTACTCCCCATTCTAATGTTTTGCTTGTCACAAAATAGGACACATTGCTAGAGATTGTCCCCTAAAGAAGAAAAAGGGCTCTCATTACAAAAGACATCAAGCACATCTTGCAGAAGATGATAGTGAAGAAGAAGTGGAAGAGGAAGAAAGGCCTCACAATAAAAGACCTAGAAGAGAAGAAGAAGAAGAAAGGACCCTCTTCAAGAGAAGATCTAGGAGAAATGAAGAAGAAGATGCAGAAGAATATGTTCTATTCTCCGCACTATCCGGATTTATAACTCCTGGAGAAGATACATGGCTTATTGATAGTGGTGCTTCAAAACACATGACGGGTCAGAAAAAGACTCTCTCAAGTCTTGAAGGAAAGACCTCTCCACAAAAGGTATCTCTAGGAGATAACTATCAATCTCCCATCAAAGGAATTGGTGAAGCAAGCTACAAGCTTGATTCTGGTACCTCCATGAAAATGAAAGAAATATTGTATGTACCAGGATTAAAGAAGAACTTGTTATCTATCCCAGCATTGGATAAGAAAGGCTATAGGGTTGCATTCATTGATGGACCAGTATTAATGTGGTCCAAAGGAAGATCTATCAAGGATGCAATTATCATTGGTCAAGAAGAAGGAGGTTTGTGCAAGCTTAAGGGCCATCTAGAAGCTGCACTTGTACATGAAACCATTAGTCGAAGTGAGCTATGGCATAGGAGACTTGCTCACATTAACTACAAGCCACTACCTTATGTAAGCAAGGTAGTTATAGGTTTGCAAGATTTAAAAATTGATCATGATGGCACATGCAAGGGATGTGCAAAAGGGAAGAATATCAAGAACCCCTTTCTTAGGAGTGAAACAAAGACTAAAAGTACCTTGGAGTTAATACACTTTGATGTATGTGGAACAATGCCTTCCACATCTTTGAGTGGATATGAATACTATGTTACATTCATTGATGACTATTCAAGGAAAACTTGGATATTCTTTCTAAAAGGTAAGAATGAAGTCTTTGGAAAATTCAAGGAGTTCAAGGCCTTCATAGAAAATATCTCAGAAAAGAAAATCAAGATTCTCAGAACAGATAATGGTGGAGAATATACTTCAAAGGAATTTGAAGACTTTTGTAGAGAAGCTGGAATCAAGAGGGAACTAACCACTCCCTACAATCCCCAACAAAATGAGGTTGCTGAGAGAAAGAATAGAACTATCATGGAAGCTCTAAAGACTATGATACATGATCAAGATCTTCCCATGTATCTATGGGTTGAAGCAGCCATGACAGCTGTCTATGTACAAAATAGACTTTCTCATAGTGCTCTTGAATTTAAGACTCCAGAAGAAGTGTTCACAGGAAAGAAGCCTGAGGTAAGTCATCTCAAAATATTTCGATGTCCTGTCTATATTCACATTCCAAAAGAAAAGATAACCAAGTTGGGTCCCTCTGGTAAGAAATGAATATTTGTTGGATATTGTGAAACATCCAAAGCTTTCAGAATTTACATACCTGGTTTTCATCATATGGAGATAAGTAGAGATGTAACATTTGATGAAGAGGTAGCTATCAAGAAATCTAGAAAGTGTCAACTTGAAGAAGTCTATGAAGAAGATACACCTCCTAGAGTCACAAAAGTTGTTCCCATCCCTGAAGATGATACACCAGAATACCATGACATGATAGAACCTCAAGAACCCCCCATTACAAATCTATATACAAAAAGAAGACCAGCATGGGCTAGAGACATTATTCAAGGAGCTGAAAAATATGGAGCTCCTGAAGGTTCCACTAGAGAAAGGAAGAAACCCAAGTTAGTATCCAACTATGTGGCCTTAATGTGTGATCTTGTGGATCATCATCCCACCAGCTATGAGGAGGCAACTCAGAAGAAAGAGTGGGTAGAAGCTATGATAGAAGAGTACCAGTCAATAATGAAGAATGATGTTTGGGATATAGTTCCCAAACCAAAGGATAAAAGTGTGGTTTCTTCCAAATGGATATTCAAGATAAAACATGCTGCATATGGTAGCATTGAAAAATATAAGGGAAGATTTGTAGCCAGAGGATTCTCTCAAAAGGAGGAAATAGACTATGAAGAAACATTTGCACCAGTGGCTAGGTACATATCAACTAGAACTATCATGGCACTTGCATCTATGATGAAGTGGAAATTACACCAGATGGATGTTAAAACAGCCTTCCTGAATGGTGTCACTGAAGAAGAAGTGTACATAGAACAACCTCAAGGATTTGAGGTTAAAGATAAAAGAACACATGTATTCAAGCTGAAAAAGGCTTTGTATGGATTGAAGCAAGCTCCCAGAGCTTGGTACGGAAGGATTGACAGTTTCTTAACAAGCATGGGCTTTACCAAGAGTAAAGCTAATCCAAATATTTATCTCAAAGTTATGGATGATGAACCTGTTATATTACTATTGTATGTAGATGATCTATTTCTAACAGGAAATGAGAATCAAATTATCGAATGCAAGAAGAAGCTTTCTTCAGAATTTGAGATGAAGGATCTCGGATTAATGCACAAATTCTTAGGTCTGGAGGTATGGCAAGAACCAAAAGGAATCTTTCTAAATCAAGGCAAGTATGCTGTGGAAATTTTGAAAAGATTTGATATGTTGGAGTGTAAGGCCATGGCCACTCCCATGGACTCCAACTTGAAGCTATTAGTTAATGACTCATCTGAATTAGTGGATATAACTCTATATAGACAAATCATTGGGTCATTGATGTATTTAACAAATACCAGACCAGATATATGCTTTGATGTAAATACCCTGAGTAAATATATAGTAGAACCAAGGAAGGTTCACCTAATAGCTGCAAAGCATGTAATGAGGTATCTAAAAGGTACATTAGATTTTGGTATTTACTACCTTAGAAATCATGAACTCAGATTACATGGTTACTCAGATTCCGATTGGGCAGGAAGTGTTTCAGACAGGAAGAGTACATCAGGTGGATGTTATGGACTTGGATTTGCCATGATCTTTTGGTTCAGCAAGAAACAATCCAGTGTCACTCTCAGTACCGTGGGGGTAGAATATATAGCTGCCTGCTCTGCCAGTTGTGAAACAATATGGCTTCGGAAACTATTATCTGGAGTGTTTGACTTAGAATTGGATCCCACTGTGATCATGCGTGACAATCAAAGCTGTATCAAGATGATTGAAAATCCAATGTTCCATGATAAGTCAAAACACATAGAGATCCGATATTTCTACATACGAGATATGGTGCAAAGAGGAGCTATTAAGCTCGAGTATGTGAGCACTGAAGAACAAATTGCTGATATATTGACCAAACCTCTGTCTCGGGTGAAATTAGAATACTTTTGAGACAAGCTTGGTGTGGTTCAAAAGGACCCTCCTCGAAAGGGGGAGTAGTGTAGTCACTGATGATGAGATTGCCTCATCGACAACAAGGTCGATGATCTGGATACCTGTTTACTACACTTGGATACTTAGATTATTTAGATTTAGGACTCTTAGAATACTTATTTTTACTTGTTTTTATTTTGATGATATATGTATTGGTGAGGATACATGCTTTTGATGATATATGTATTGGTGAGGATACATGCCTTTGATGATAGATGTATTGATGAGGATACATATTTTATTGATCTATTAATGAGGATACATGTTTTGTTGATGGATTGATGAGGATACATGTTTTATATCTATATTGATAAGGATACAGGTGGGGATTGTATCGTCCCCGGACTTCGGTCCCTTGAATTGATCCGTAGACATATGGTCTCTGAGAATGAAGTCCTTAGTGGATAGGTGGGGATTGTATCGTCCTAGGACTTTGGTCCCTTGAATTGATCTGTAGATGTATGGTCTCCGAGAATGAAGTCCTTAGTCGACAAGTGGGGATTGTATCGTTCCCGGACTTCGGTCCCTGAATTGATCCGTAGACGTATGGTATCCGAGAAGTGGTCCCTAGTGGATGAGAGGGGATTGTATCATCCTCGGACTTCAGTCCCTGAATTGATCCGTAGATGTATGGTCTCAGAGAAATGGTCCTTCGTGGATGAGAGGGGATTGTATCGTCCCCGGACTTTAGTCCCTGAATTGATCCGTAGACGTATGGTCTCCGAGAAGTGGTCCCTAGTGGATGAGACGGGATTGTATCGAGAATCACTGGTTATTATAGAAAATTCATTGAAGGGTTTTCCGGGATCGCAAACCCCATAACGTCGCTGCAGAAAAAGGGAAAGAAGTTTGTCTGGGACCAAAAGTGTGCGGACAGTTTTGCAAAGTTAAAAGAATTATTGACTTCAGCGCCTATTTTGAGGATTCAGATCCTAATAAAGATTTTGTAGTATGCACAGATGCGTGCAATGATGGACTGGGAGGAGTCCTAATGCAGGGGGGACATGCTGTAGCATACGAATCAAGAAAACTGGAAATACACGAGAAGAACTATTCCACCTACGACCTAGAATTGCTAGCAGTGATTCATGCCTTAAAAATGTAGCATCACCACCTTATCAGTAGAAAATTTACCTTGATGATAGATAATATGGGGCTGAAATATTTGTTAGATCAAACAAATTTGAATGCCAGGCAAGCCAGATGGCTAACTTTTCTGAGTGAGTATGATTTTGAAATTCAGCACATTAAGGGGAAGGAGAATAAAGTGGCCGACGCATTAAGTCATAATGCAAGGATACATTTTGTTTCAGCCATCAGCACATATGCAACAGATTTGGAAGAACAGATTTTTGAAGGAATTAAGGAGGATGAGGAATACAGAAAATTACAGGAAAGGACAGCAGAAAACAACTCTGAAAATTCTGTAACAGATTTCAGTTTGAAGGAAAATGGCTTACTGCTGTACAAAAATAGATTGTACATACCAAACATACCAGCAGTAAAGATTCTGATTTTGGATGAGATGCACAAAAGCCACTATTCTTTCCACCCAGGTTACCAGAAAATGATCACAATGCTAAGGAAGGAGCACTACTGGTCCAGGATGAAGGACGAAGTAGCGGAGTATATAGCTAAGTGTTTTGACTATCAAAGAGTGAAGGTGGAACATCGGCATCCTGCTGGATTGCTGCAGCCTTTGCTTATACCCAGCTAGAAATGGGAAGTGATAAGTATAGATTTCATCACTGGGTTACCAAAGAATAAAAAATAGCATGACTCCATCATGGTGGTAGTAGACAAACTTAGCAAGGCAGCCCATTTTATCCCTGTCAAAACTACCCATAAAGCCCCTGATATCGCAAAATTTTTTATGAAGTAGGTTTTCCGACTACATGGCATACCCAAGGTAATAGTTTGAGACCGAGATTCAATGTTCAAAGGATATTTTTGGAGGTCTTTGTTCAAGGGGTTAAACACTACCTTAAATTTCAGCACTGCGTTCCATCCGCAAACAGACGAACAGACTGAAAGAGTGAACCAGATATTGGAAGATATGCTCAAAATGTATGTTAAGGATCAACTTGGTAAGTTGGAAGACTACTTTCATTTAAAAGAGTTTGCGTATAATAATCACTACCATGCTTCAGCTAAACTTAGCCCATTTGAGATCCTTTACGGAATAAAGTGTAACATGCCCGTGTCATGGAGTGATCCGGTTAGCAGGGTCACCTTAGGGCCCGAATTGTTGCAAGAATTAGAACTAATCATGAAGCAGGTACAAGGGAATCTTAAAGCTGCCCAGGATAGACAAAAAAGCCAAGCAGACCTTAAAAGAACTCATAGAGAGTGCCAGGTTGGTGAACATGTTTTTCTTAAGGTAAGGCCGAAAAAGAGTTCCTTAAAATTGGGAAGCTGTGCCAAACTGGCACCTAGGTATTGTGGTCCTTTTGAAATCTTGTCTAGGGTTGGACCTGTGGCATATCAATTATCCCTACCTTCAAACCTCAAAGTCCATAATGTTTTTCACATTTCATTTTTAACGAAATATGTGCATGATCCTACTCATGTTGTAAATTGGAATAATGTTCAGGTGGAACAAGGCGACGATTTTCTGGTGGAACCGGACTGTATTCTCGCAAGGAAAGAAACTCTACTCCGGAACCACATGGTTAGCCAAGTGAAAGTGCAATGGAAGCACTATAGCCTAGGAGAGGCTAGCTGGGAGTTGGAGAGTAGTATGCGGGCTGCATACCCAACTCTATTCCAGGAACACTCAAGGAGTGAATAAAGCAACATCGAGGACGATGTTGAGGCTTAAGGGGGGGTGTATGTCGCCTACCCAATTTTTGAGAATAATTATTTTCTACTATTATCCTTTTTTCAAAAATACTTTGTGTTAAATTATAATTACAAGTTTGTAATTATGACCAAGTAGGTCAAAAATGAATGTATTGACTCATTATTATTATTTAATAAATAAAAATGGGAGACAAACACTCAAGAAAGCTGTTACAAGAGTGTCCACTGGCCCACTAGGAGGAATGGAAGTTTCTATAAGGATTGGGACAGATGGCAGCATTTGCACTCTACCATTAGCTGTTGGTATGGGACAACCCCCCCCTAATTTTGTGGCATTTCCCCCTCCAGGTGAAGGGATCTGAGCAGGTAGTTCACTAATGACCAGTTAATTACAAAAGACCTAGGCAGCCTATAAAGGGCAATTCGAATTGAGCAGGGAGCTCTTACAATGTTTTCTGCAGAAACATTATTCATTCTCATCAGGTGATGGCTGAGAGATTCGACTAGGGGAGGCTATGGAGAGTGCAAGTATAAGTCTGAATATTGGGGTTGGGGTTGGGGTTGGGGTTAGACACATTCCAAGTAAAAAATAGAGGTATTACAAACCACCTCAGCAACAATAGATCAGAATGTAGAACAAAAGTGACTTTAGACGCCCAAAAATAGACACAAATTACACGTGATTGCTTATAGTTAGGGTGAAATCCCTTATGTTGGACACTCCATGAATTTTTGTTCAGTTTCAGTCGAAGATTGTCTCTCTCATAATCTACTTCTATGGCTACACTTGAACACTTACTAGAAAAACCTATTCCACTAGGAAACTCTCTAAATTTATAGCATCCTTCTCTACCTTAGATTCCCACTTCATGGCTTGTACAAGCCTTTGGATGCTTCTCTGTTCCATCTCATTCACATTCAATTCCTTAATTATAATATTCTTGGTGTACCATGCTATCTAGATCCTTCAACGACCACCATTACTGCTCTATTCAATGCTAGAGCTATCCCTAAAAAAACATTCATTTTTTTGCACTTCATATCTTTCAATCGGTTTTCGTCTCGAACAAATCCCATAACTGTCTTAATTACCAAATATTATCGAATCCATTTCCACTATTTAATTATCCTCTTTTGCTTCTACTCAGAGTCATATTAAACCCCGAGTCTTTTTTCCTTCCAATCGATTGGCTCCTCACAGTTTCTCATTTCCCATTGGCATGATGTTGCATTGATCTATCCAGCTGTCTGGTCTTCAATTGACCACATTCAAATGGCATAGAACACTTTCTTTAGCTTCATCTAACTCTTCAGTTATTTCCTATTTTGATCATCATCTTCTTTTCTAACTTTATGCGGTTCAACGAATTCTCATTGCCAACTTCTCTCTCGGTCATATCTCCAACCTTTTTCTCCTCTAGGTAGACCCCAAGCCTGACCCCTTCTTCCACTTCCAATCGGTCTACTTTGAATACTTTCATTAAGCATATTCGTTGGCTTAATCTATCATGAATCCTTCTGACCTCCTGGTATTTGATTGACTAGGTTGTTGTTGGCCCATTCCCCATTGGAGAAATTAATTTAAATATTAAGATCCTCTAAAGGTATCAGAATGGGTTTACATAGTTAATTTACATACAATTTTATTTCTGTGAAATTCTTAAAAATGTGGTTCATTAAGAATAGCCTAATGTAATAAAAAAGTGCTTGTTTCCCACCTTAAAAATCTCCTATTAGCAAGAAGTCAGATGCGCAAATCTACAAAACTACATCAAATTGTTATACAAGTTGTATTACAATCTTAAACTCCATAGATAATAGAGGCTTGTCATCAAAAAATAATTTCTTTCTATGGTATATTGTTCCATTCTTTAAAAATATTGTATATATATATATATATACTAAACAACCATTACTTCAAATTGTTGTAAGAGTTGTATTGCAATATTAAACTCCATAGATAATAGAAGAAAGTCATCCATAAATAATTTCCTTCTATGGTATATTTTTCCATTTATTAGAAAGATTGTAAAAATATACTAATTTATTTATATATCATAGTATAGTATAGGCTTTGTGTAATATCTCAAAACTCTTGTAAATTATTTTTAGTTTTCTTTTCTTATGTTAAAGTTTAATAGTAAATATTGATAATCTCTAAATAAGTGTCATGAGACATTGATGCTCCTCACACAAGATAAAATGGTTGTGACATTGTAAGAGGAAGGTAAAACAATTTTATCGTGTTGAAATTTAAATGCCATGTATTGATCTCAACAAAAGATTGAACCTTTAAAATTAACCATATTACTCCACTTAATAAGGGGGGTTGGTTAATGACTGAAGAATAAAAAAGAGAAAGATAGAAGGTGTGAGGTATGAACTCCAGTGAAAATTTAATTAGCAAAAGAAAAACAAACCAAGCATACTGTTATGAGCACCCAAAGGCACTGCGGTGTTAGGTACGATTGATATGTTTTCCTTGAAGGAATGAGATTGACGGTGGAAACTAAGAGAATCATTAGTTGGCCTATAGTAAGGAGGTTTTTGGACCTATCCCACGTGATTTCCAAGTTTGCAAAGTTTTTTTGTAATGGGTAGATTATATATCCCTTCCTATAAAGTTTGATATAATGGATAAGTTATCTATCTCTTCTTGAAAGGTATTGGAATAAAATCCTGTTTTAGAGTTAGTATTTATTGGTGGCCAATTTTTGTATCAGTTGGAAGAAGTTGCATTCCAAGGAAGACAATTACAAGCAACTACGTTATGATTCAATTAGAAGTAGTTGTGCAGCGATTCAGTTAGAAGCAGTTGGGAGCCAAGCAAATCAGTTAGAGATTGTGCGCCTCCAACTAGTTTTGGAACCTAAGCCTACTATATAAAGGCATATGTTATAAAGGGTTGGGATCAGTTAGTTAATGAGTTATGTTTGACACATTCTGAAATGTTTTCTGAAATATTGTTAATCAGTCAGTTTATGAGATTTATGTTTTGAGATAATGTATCGTTATAGTGCTATGGGTTTTTATCTCTATTATGCTATGATGTTCTTGATGCAGTGATGGTATTGATGAAATACCATTAATCTATTGAGATGAAATGGTAGAAATGGATTGTACCTAGTTATGAATAGTAATATAATGCAGCTATTGTCTCATATTTTCCTTACGTATTTTCTAGGTGATTAGATGTATGATGAATGTTTAGTAGTTTAGAATATGAATTGTAATACCCGTATTTTGGACTTTAATCCCCTATTATATTTCTGCTAAGTATTATTTCATTTTACTAAGGAGAATTTTGAAATCTGATAAAGTGGTTTCTATTGACTTTGTGGACCAGCACATTAAAGAGGGAATCACAGTCCCCTAAGGGTTGGAGGGAATAATGCCACTTAATAATAAGAAGAAGAAATTATTTTTGGAGACAATTGGAAAACCCTAAAGAAAAGAATTGAGATATTAATGAATTAAAAGAATTCATAAAACGAGGAAATTTCCCCTAAGAGAATAAAAGGTGAAAAATCATGGAAACTCTCATTATTCACTATTCATGATTCATTATCACTATTCACAATCTCATGAGATGAACACCCAAAAGAAATGGGAATGGCAAAACATCAACCTGAGATAATGAATGCTGGTGAGGGAGGACATACTTGGGAGAACCAAACTGGTCCTGAAGCTAAGTGATTGAGGACAGATTTGGGAGGACCAAACTGACTCAGAACAAGAGGAATCATACAGTTTGGTATGAGATTGGCCATTTAATTGTGTGCAGGTAGGAGAACTACCCCAAGCTTACAGGAGTACTGCATTTAGCTGAATAGGCTGTGATTTTGTGATTCTCTCAATGGATAAGGGTTAAAAGCCCCTGGAGCATCCTGGAGCTCAAGAGTACTAAGTTGGGTGTTGGGTTTCCCGCTGCCTTTGAAATATCCTGAATAACTTGGGGAATAAAAAGTTAAGGGTGAACTAAAATATACACTCCACCTGGGGGACTGTGAACTCAGCTTGAGGGTGACCTGAAAGCAAGGAGAACTTGCTAGTCAAAGGCTGGGAGGTTTGTGCTTGGTTCCACTGGTCACCAGAATTCATATAAGTATTTATATTTTGAACTTGCAGAGTATTTGTTTTGGAACAGTATTCGTACATGTTTCTGAATATCTCTTATTTACATTTGAATGATATATTCATTAGATCTTACAATATATGTATTGTTTTATGAATATTTTGAGCATGAATCTCAGCTAGACAACCAGATCTCTGTAATGAGTTTTACCTTATGAGTAGACTTTAAGATCTGGAATATTTGTGTTATGGGATGGCTGTGAAAATACATACTTTCTATTTGCAATAGCTATACATCATTATCCTCCCTATACTGTTTAAAATGTTTACAGTAACTAATACAAGACTGATATGAACCGTGTGCTAACCTAGGGTTTGATGAGGCATGTTTCATATTGCAGGCTTTTACATTTAAATATATTCTAGTATTTAATAGAGGTCTGATGTACGGTACTGTAATGTTAAGAATAGGGAAGACATGTAAACCTAGAGGTTTAACTGCCTAGCCCTTATATTTTGATCAACTCTTTCATGTTAGAGTTTATTTCAGAAAAGAGAAACCTAGAGAATGCTAATGCTCAGATCTCTTATATTTTGAGTTATTATATTGACAGAGTTCGATATTCTAAATCAATCTGGTCATAATCGACCTTATAAATCTACAGGGAATTTCTAGGCTAAATGTTTGAAGAATGAAATAAACTACATGCTGCTATATATTTTATGAGTTGAATCCATGTGTAAATCTCATGCTGAGTTAGAAGAATATCATTTATTCAAATAGCATGGTTATATCATTTTATTAATGTTCCTATGAATTCATTCACCTAGGGTGAAATGGGAATTATGGATAACCCGGATCGCTATAACATATGCTTCCATTTAAAATGAATGGGATTTAAATGGATTAAGTGCAGAATGAAAACGATTCATATAAGCAAGGGTCTTAACCTTAGCGTGATTATTGTTGATGTATATGTAACTTCGGAATGTATTTCATATATATGTATATTGTATTCCTATAGAGATGTTATTCTTCCTCTATACGGAAGTGTCGTAACTTATACTTGATGGGTTATTTGACCACCTTGATGGGGTCGGCCCTGTATAAGTCATGTGGGTTAAAGGGTAATTAGACCACCTTATTGGGGGCCAACCCTGTCAGCATTATGTTATGTGGTTAAGTTAAGGCCGACCTAGTAAGGTTATTAGGCAAGTCAAGTTAGTGTATAAATAGAGTGTGGGATGCACTCTATTTGATCATTCACTTCTCACTTATACACTCATGGGAGATTGGTGCACTAGTGGAGAAGGAGAAGCTGCTTCTAGGAGGATTATCTCTTATGCTTGGGTTGTATCATTGGTTCATCTATCTCTAAGGAAGTTGTGGGGTTTTTCACCTTCTTGGTTTTCCCCGGTGAAACTCTGTGTCTCTTGTGTGCTTGCATTATTGTGTACATGATTGATATGATGTAGATATGTTGTACATGTTGTTCTCTCAGTTAAGATCCTAGATAAGATTGAATTAATGCTCAAAAATTAACATGGTATCAGAGCTAGCCTGAAAGAAGGCATGATATGGCATCTATGACACTTGCTGCACTTGCGAGGCTAGGGCTTGATATAGAAAAAAATAGTCATCATAGAACTTTCGCTATAAATACATTTCAGCGAGGTTTTAGGATCTGAAAATTTTATAGGTCGAAGATAAGATCCCCATGTACCTTGTGTCCGAAGGAGGGCCTCTAATTCGTTGTACTTTCATATTTATGTTCTGTACAATATAGGGTTTTTGTCTCTTCCAGATCTGAGTCATAAACAGGTGACCTAGGAAAAAAGGTCACAACTTGAGCTAGGAAGCTCCAAATGAAATTTTGTAAAACGTGGTAGGTAGGGAACGGACTTTAATTTCACAGGTATGATTTTCAGAGGCCGCAATTGAACCAGTTACACGTGGCACTCCATACACGTTCGCTCTCCTATTTTATCCCATAAATAGGTCACATTGCGACACTTGGCATAACTCTCTCTCAGAAGAGTCCATTTGAGGTAGGACCTGTGGGGTTGGAAAGATAACATGTTGGGATACAACAAGAAGAATTTTCAGACCCTGTAGATCTGAAATTTTTGATTTACACCAGGAACAATCAGGTGCATATTTCTGTCAAAACAGAATTGGATTTTGAGCACCTTCATTCATGGCTTCAGGAATTTAGGGTTTTAGAGAAAGTTGGAATTTTCATAATCGGAGACCATGGATAGATGCTAATCATAAAAATCAAAATTTAGAGACCAAGATTGAATTTTCTGGTTGGGAAGAAGGCCGGGCTTGATCAAACCCTAGTTCGGGACTTTGATCGGAAAGGTGGAAAATTAGGGATTCTGCAAAAATGGGAATTTTTTAAATCTATGACCATAGCTGGAAGATCCTTGGAAAAATTGAAGTTTAGAGATTTGGATGAAACTATTTGGTTGGGTGAATCTCTGGGAAACTCAAACCCTGATTCAGGGTCATCCCTAGTAAATCTGGAAGATTGAAAAACAAATTTGAGGGGTGAAACTTTGCAGTTTTCAAATTCTGAGTATACCAGGTTGATCAGCTCATCAAGGCACATATTTCTATCCCTTCAGAAGTTTGAAATTCAAAGTTTGAAGTTTTAGGGTTTCTATGACAAACCCTAATCCAGCTCGAGATCTAGTTTCTGCAATACAAGTGGATTGGGTTAATCCTAGAAGAGAATGGATTGGTCACCTGCATAAGTGGATTGGGTTAATCCTTGATTTGATTTATCATATTATTGTTTCTTAATTATTGTACGTTTTCATTTTCATTTATGTTATATCTAACCAATTATTTAATTGAATTTCCATTTTGCTTGCATGAATCTTCTAAAAATACATAATTTATTTATTTTTAAATAATAATTAAATGTCTTAAACAAAATATTATATCACAATGGGATTGCTTCTTACATTACTAAGTTTTTACACATGTGATTTATCTTATGTTTTTACATATTTTTGTGCTCTATTTTATGGGATTGCTTTTTACATTACTAAGTTTTTACACATGTGATTTATCTTATGTTTTTACATATTTTTGTGATTTATCTTATGTTTTTACATATTTTTGTGCTTTATTTTATGTTTTGTATATATTTTTGTTCTCTATCTTAAAGTATTAAGTATTGATATGGTATGTAATTTTATCTTATTAAAATCATCATTTACATATTATTTATATAGTTTTTATTGATAAATATGTTTTGATTTTTCTTATGGATATTTTTCATAAGAAGATAATTGTTTGGAAGTATTTTTAATGTTAGGACCAAAATGAAGAATGTGCCATCACATTTTTATGGTCATTAATAAATATGTTTTATCTTTGATTATATTTTCTTACTAATGTCATTGTAGGAGGGAAAAGTGTAATTCCATACAGAATTTAGAGTTCCATAAATATTAACAAAGTTCAAATGTTAAGTAAAATTTTTTAGAATTTTTTTTAAAGCTATATATATAAATCATAGAGTTTTTATTCAAAACTTTATCAAATAAGCATTAATTTATTTATTATTAGTCATTTCTTTAGTTCTATGTAAAACAATTGTAATTATATGTTTAATTATAAACTAATTATAAGATTTTAACAACTTATAAATTAATTATAAAATTCTTATAATTCTAATTATAAGATTCTAACAACTATTTTTATAATTACTTCGTAAAAAAGTTTTATTTATATTTTACATAAAACAATATTAACTTATTTATTATCACTTATATCAGTAGTAATTATATTTTAGATAAAACAATATTAGTTTAATTATTATGAGTATACTCTCTAATACATGCGGCCATAAACCATTCCCTGAAGTCTCCAACCCAATAAGCGGTAATTTTTTCTCATTCCTTATCATTGAACAATTGAAATTAGAATTTTAACATTTTTTTTATAAAAGTGATGAAAATGTTTATATTTTAAACTGGATAAACCATAAACGAGGCTTGGATAAAGCGTATACCTCATTACACGATGCAACATGCTCCCGTGCACGTGGCGCACACATTGCACAAACATCTTCATATTTTTTTAAAGAATGCCACATTGTCTATATATTTTCTTCTTTAATGATATAATAACACACAGTTGGAAATGGTTATAAGAAATGGAGGGAAATGGTGAGCTTTCAAACTAATTTTCTATTCGGAATGGGAGATCCCTATAGAACGAGGAGAACTTTCTATAGCTATTGCCATTAAATCAAATGAATTCATGTTGAACAGGACATTTATATCGAATTTACTATAGAATTACGGTTTTTTTTTCTGGGTGATCAATCACGTAAAGGGTGACCAAGGGTTCTTAGGAATGTAGCATTGAAATCTGAGCATAGTCAATAGATTTAAAAAATAGAGTGATCGAATTTAATATAGAATTACGGTTTTTTTTTCTAGGTGATCAATCACATAAAGGTTGACCAAGGGTTCTTAGGAATGTAGCATTGAAATATGAACATCATCAATAGATTTAAAAAATAGAGTGACAGAGATATAATAATGGTGAATAAACTGCCCAAAGTTAGAACAACTCAAACAAGAACAACTGATAAGCCACCACAATCAGGAGCAGTAGCAGCTATTGCGTCAAATCAAACCATAGCATATATTAGCATTCCCTGTTCAGTGGTTTTACAAGTTTGGATATGTTTAATTAATTACTCGATATACATTTATGGAATCATATTTTTTTGTCAAAGATACATTTCTATAATGCATAGATAAAGCCTAGATGTTTTTTAAAATACAAAAACATGTAGAAAAAATAGCACTTAAAATATCTTGAATTTCAAATTCCACCAATGCTAAACCCATAATCTTATACAATTATTTTCCCACATAACCAATGTATCTAATACAATATTGTCAATAATGATTCATGCTATACTACCATCCAATTTTAGTTCCTACTATACCTTCAATATTGTATCCTCTTTGGAGAAATTATTTTAAACATAACCAATGTGTCTAATAAAATATTGTCAATAATGATTCATGCCATACTACCATCCAATTTTAGTTCCTACTATAGCTTCAATATTGTATCCTCTTTCGAGAAATTATTTTAAATATTGAGAGCCTCCACGATATTAGAATGGGTTTACATAATTAATTTGCATACAATTTTACTCAATAGATAAAACATCTGAAACCCATTGCAATAAAAAATTGAAATGTCATCAAAAGTGCTCATTTCCCACTTTAAACATTCATTATTAACCATAACTGAGATACACCAATATACAAAATGATAGAACTAAGAATGATAACCACTACTTCAAATTGTTATAAGAGTTGTATTCAATCTTAAGCTCCACACATAACGGCAAGTCATCAAAAAATAATTTATTTAATCTTCCCATTCTTTAAAAAGATTGTAGGTATATACTAATTTCTTTATATATCATAGTATAGTATAGCCTTTGTGTAATATCTCAAAACTCTTGTAAATTATTTTTAGTTTTCTTTGCGTAGGGTAAATTTCAATAGTAAATATTCACAGTATCTCAATTAGTATCATGAGGCATTGATGTTGCTCACACAAGATAAAAAGGCTGTGACATTGTAAGAGGAAAGTAAAACAATTTTACATGGAAATTAAATGCCATGGGTTGAGCTCAACAAAATATTTAACCTTTAAAATTAGCCATACTCTACTTAATATGGGGAATTGTTTAACAACACAAGAAGTGGGAAAAGAGGAATATAGAAGGTATGAGGTATGAACTCTTGTGAAAACTTATTTAGGAAAAGAAAAAGAAACCAGGCATATTGTTATGAGCACTCGAAGGTATCAAGGTGTTAGGAATGACCAAGAATTTTTCCTTCACAAAATCAGCTAAGGGGTGGAAACTAAGAAAATCATTAGTTGGCCTATACTTGGGACGTTTGTGGACATATCCAAGTTGATTTCCAAGTCAGCAATGTTTTCTATAATGGATAAGTTATCTATCTCTTCCTACAAAGTTTGTGATGTAGGCACAACCTTGTAACATCCCCTTCAGGCAATCCGATGATCGGGAAGGGACATTAACCAAATTCGGTCTCTCAAATTTCACCGCCAATGCCATAATACGAATTTCAATGTATAAAATGTGTGTAGAAACCTAAAATAACCATAAAAAGCATAATTGAACTCTATCTACACACATCTAGCATGCAAATACAAGCATAAACATGATATCCATTATATCAAACCATTTCAGATTCAAATGCATGCGAATATTTTTCTTTATCCAATGCAAATCCAAGAAACTGACTATGCCAAAGCGATTTTCCACCCAAGCATAGGCACGTTGTCTAGCATATGCACTTGCTGCTGGGAGGCCATCCCCAAGATAGGCTATGAGGCCACCAGGAAGAAGGAAACACCTATAGGATTCTCTCTCTCATTCCACAACCCATTCTGCTCTCTATGCTTATCCAAATTTTCATACAATATGGGTCTCACTCATTCCTCACATCCTTGGCTTCCACAATACCTACCCCACAAAACACCCTTCTTGGCTCAGGCATCCCCTTCGCTGATCCACAGTTCTCTTGGGAGATCCATCTTGCCATGTGCATCTAGTGTTGGTTGTGGAGCCTAATCTTCTAGTCTCATAGATGATATTGGCTCAGCCGTGCACCCCGGAGGATTGTACACTCATTTTGCATTTTTTGGGGTTCGGGGGAAACGCCGCCTGAGTCATGGGGGTGCGAGGGTGGAGCCTCCACGAACGGGGGTAGCGCCCCCAAGAAAAAATTTTGGGCTGTTTTCGCCAGCTGTTTACAGGCCCATGGTTTTGGGTATCCCGTGGTATTTTCCCATTGTATTTTCCCTATAAAATAAAGACATTGTAATATGGATAGGGTTGAGGTATTAGGTTTTATGCATTGTAAAGATGTCTGAGATCATGAAGAGAGACTCTGAGACAGTGAAGAGGAAGTGCAGCAGTTGTGTTGCAGGTTGTATCCCTTCACTTTGTTGGATGGTATAATAATAAGAATTGGAAACTTTAGTGTGGACATTGCCCATGTTGGGTGAACCACGATACATCTGTGTCTCTCTTGTAATGTGTATGTGTGATTATATTTTCATTTCATTTTATTGTTATTGCTCTGCGATCTTGGTTTTCTAACAATTGGTATCAAAGCCGAAGGTCTATTTGGCAGATAAACACGTAGGAAGCTAGGGTTTCTGGTTCGAGTGGGAGCAATGGCAGAAGAAGGAAAGTTTAAGGTCAAGAATTTTAACAGCCAAAACTTCCAGTTATGGAAGATGCAAATGGAGGACTATCTATACCAGAAGGATCTTTTCCTACCGTTGGGAGGAAGAGCAAAGCAGCCGGCAGCTATGAAGGACGAAGAATGGGAGGTTCTTGATAGAAAGGAACTGAGAACAATACGGTTGTCCCTGGCTTCGTTGATGGCTTTCAATATCTAAAAAGAAACGGCAACGAAGGATTTAATGAGTGCACTGGGTAAGCTGTATGAAAAACCCTCAGCCTCCATCAAGGTATTTCTAATGAAGCATTTATTTAATATGAATATGTCTGAAGGTGGATCTGTTACTGATCATTTAAATGAGTTTAATACGGTTACAAATCAACTAAGTTCTGTAAGTGTGAACTTTGATGATGAGGTTAGGGATCTTCTAATCTTGTGTTCATTGCCAGAAAGCTGGAATAGCTTGGTCATGGCTATAAGTAACTCTATCTCTGGTTCAAACAGCTTGAAATTTGATGATGTTATTGGTGTTATTCTTAGCGAGGAAATGCAAAGAAAAAGTACAGGTGAGACATCAGGTAATGCGTTAACCATGGAGAGCAGGGGAATACAAAAGGAGAGAGGAAAGAGCGAAGGTAATCATAGCAAGTCTAAAACGGGCATATCCAATTCAAGAATGAGAGAAATAGAGTGCTAGAACTGTGGAAAGAAAGGACATCTGAAGAAAGACTACAGATCTCTAAAGAAGAAAGGAGATGCACAGCAGGAAACTACCCAGGAAGCAAATGTAGCAGGTGATGTGTTACAAGATGCTTTGATACTTTCATTAGATAATACTAGTGATTATTGGGTAGTAGATTCAGGGGCTTCATGTCATGCTACACCCCATAGGAAATATTTTCATGATTATGTTCCAGGCGATTTTGGACATGTTTTATTGGGTGATGATGAGCCATGTAAAATTGTTGGAATGGGTAAGGTATAGATAACATTTAAGAATGGAATTCATTGGATGTTGAAAGATGTTAGGCATATTCCTGCTATGAAAAGAAATCTGATCTCAACAGGGAAGTTGGGAGATGGTGGCTGTCTATTTACATTTGGAGAAAAGTGGTGGAAGATCACTAAAGGATCAATGGTGATAGAAAAAGGAGATAGGGTAGGTATGTTGTATTTATTTCCTCATAATACTGGCCATTCTATCTCTTTAGCTTCCACATGAACAAATGCAACATTGGGCATCATAGGCTTGGCCACATGAGTGAGAAGGGGATGAAGATTCTCCAATCAAGGAAGTTGCTGCCAGATTTGAAGCAAGTAAGTTTGGAATTCTGTGAGAACTGTGTTTATGGAAAACATAAGAGAGTCATATTTCTCAGGGTTGGGAAACAGAAGAAGAATGAAAAGTTAAAGCTTGTGCATACAGATGTATGGGCATCGGCTCAGGTACAATCTCTTGGTGGTTCTCATTATTATGTTACATTTATTGATGATGCAACTAGGAAAACTTGGGTTTATTGCATTCTACAGAAATATGATGTGTTTGCTACTTTTAAGAAGTGGAAAGCTTTGGTTGAGAATGAGACAGGAAAAAGGTTTAAGTGTCTCTGATATGACAATGGAGGTGAGTACTGCGGCAAAGAGTTTGATAATTACTATTCATACCATGGGATTCATAGAGAGAAGACAATCCCAATAACACCACAAGAAAATGGTGTGTCAGAAAGGATGAATAGAATGATCATGGAGCATGCTAGGTGTATGAGATTGCATGCAGGGTTGCCCTTATTGTTTTGGGAAGATGCTGTAAATACTACTGTTTATTTAATAAACAGAGGGCCTTCAAGTGCTTTGGATGGTGGTATTCCAGAGGAGGCATGGACAGGTAAAAAGGTAAACTACTCATTTCTGAGAACATGTGGTTGTGAATCATTTGTCCATATTGATAAAGAAAATAGAACAAAGCTTGAAGCCAAATCCAAGAAATGCAGCTTTATTGGATATGGGGTTGATGATTTTGGTTATCATTTATGGGATTATGGAAATCACAAAATTATTAGAAGTAGAGATGTCATATTCAATGAAAAGGTCATGTATAAATATCAGTTGCAGGGAAAGAAACAAGAAAAGGAAAACACAAAGTACACAGTACTTGATGAAATTGAAGAAAATGAAGTTCCAAAGGTTCTAGAAAATCAAGAACAACAGCAAGTACCTGAAACTCCTGCAAGTGTAAGAAGATCTACTAGGTTAAGTAGAATCCCTGAACGATACTCTCCTTTGATGTATTATTTATTGTTGACTGATGTTGGTGAACCAGAATGTTATGAAGAAGTAATGCAGGTAGAAACTAGGAAGAAGTGGGAGCAAGGCATGAATGAGGAGATGGACTCATTGGTAGGAAACTAGACTTGGGATTTGGTTTAGTTTCCTGCTGGTAAAAGAGCATTACAGAACAAATGGATTTACAGGTTGAAGGAAGAAGAAGGAGGTAAAAAGTGGTATAAGGCCCGAATTGTTGTAAAGGTGTTTGCACAGAAGAAACGTATAGATTTTAATGAAATATTTTCTCCTGTTGTTAAGATGACTTCAATTAGGACTATCTTAAGTCTAGTGGCAATAGAAGATTTGCATCTTGAAAAGTTAGATGTAAAAGCAGCCTTTCTCCATGGGGATTTGGAGGAAGAGATATATATGCAGCAACCATAAGGGTATGAGGTAAAAGGTAAGGAGAACTTGGTATGCAGGTTGAAAAAGAGCTTGTATGGCTTGATGCAAGCTCCAAGGCAGTGGTATTTAAAATTTAACAGGTTTATGACAGAACAAGGTTATAGTAGATGTCAATCTGACCACTGTGTTTATTTCAAGAGGCTAGATAATGGAAGTTATATTATCTTGTTATTGGGTCTAACATGCAGGATATAAATTTACTCAAAAGGAAGTTAGCTAATTCATTTGCGATGAAGGATTTGGGTGCTGCAAAGCAAATCCTTGGTATGAGAATAACAAAAGACAGGAAAAATTGCAAATTGACATTGTCTCATGGTGAGTACATACAAAAGGTGTTGGAGAGGTTCAGAATGCAGAATGCAAAACCAGTTAGTACACCATTGGCCATCCATTTCAGTCTAAGTAAGGAAATGTATCCCAAGACACAGGAAGAGATAGATTACATGTCTAAGATTCCCTATCAATCAGCAGTTGGCAGATTGATGTACGCCATGGTGTGTACAAGACCAGATATTGCACATGTAGTGGGAGTTGTGAGCAGATATATGAACAATCCAAGTAGAGAGCATTGGAAGGCAGTACAGTGGATTCTTAGGTATTTGAAAGGTACTACCACTCAGGAATTATATTTTGGAGGTTCAGACACTGTTCAGGAATTATATTTTGGAGGTTCAGACAACTGACAAGGATAGCAGAAGGAGCACCACAGGGTATGTGTTTACTCTAGGTGGAACAATAGTAAGCTGGATTTTGAGACTGCAGAAGGTTGTTGCACTTTCAACAACGGAAGCAGAGTATGTTGATATTACAGAGGCTAGTAAAGAGATGATTTGGTTGCAGAGGTTTATGGAGGAAGTGGGTAAGAAGCAGAAGGATAACAGGTTGTATAGTGACATCCATAGTGCCATTCATCTTACAAAGAAATCAACATTCCATTCCAGGACTAAACATATACAGCTCAAGTACCATTTCATATGCTCTGTTCAGGAAGATGAACTATTGAAGCTGGAAAAGATACATACTAGCCAGAATCCTGCAGACATGTTCAGAAAGGTAGTGACCAGAGAGAAAATGAGTTTGTCACCTACCCAATTTTTTAGAATAATTATTTTCTACTATTATCCTTTTTGCAAAAATACTTTGTTTTAAATTATAATTACAAGTTTGTAATTATGACCAAGTAAGTCAAAAATGAATGTAATGACTTATTATTATTATTTAATAAATAAAAATGGGAGACAAACACTCAAGAAAGCTGTTACAAGAGTGTCCATTGGCCCACTAGGAGGAATGGAAGCTGCTGGAAGGATTGGGACAGATGGCAGCATTTGCACTCTACCATTAGTTGTTGGTATAGAACAACCCCCCCTAATTTTGTGGCACTCCCCCCTTTAGGTGGAGGGAGGTGAGCAGGTAGCTCACTAATGACTAATTAAATACAAAGGACCTAAGCATCCTATAAAGGGAAATTCGAATTGAGCAGGAAGCTCTTACAATGTTTTCTGCAGAAACATTCCTCATGCTCATCAAATGATGGCTGAGAGATTCGAATAGGGGAGGTTGTGGAGAGTGCAAGTATAAGTCTGCAAATGTTATGAGAAGGACAGACCAGAGGTGCTGGTGCTGATCCCATTGATTACTAAGCATGTAAGGCTGGATATATATATTTTCTTGTTGTTGCAAGTAGAAGTCCTAAGCTGCAGAACCTTCTTCCTCCTAGTGGATCAGTGGATAGGCTCGGGGGTCCTAAGGAAGACATCTTGGCTTCTTGGGAGCAGGTTGGGTGGAACAGGTTTCTTGAGTAATTTTTTCCTCCCATCACACTCAGGTTCTATTCTTTTGTGTTTTATTTTTCAATCATATGAATGCTCTCAGAAAATGGCTTAGTATTGTTATTTAATAATCAATAGTAGAAAACGTCAGATCCTAATTAATTTAGATTTGCTAAATTGATAAAATGACTCCTCTGCATTTTCCCCCATGCGTGGAGTTGCCTCGTACTCTAGTACAGAGAGGTAGAATTAAATCTACCCAGTTAAAAGTGAAACCTAGCGCGCATCTAAATATCTAAACCAAAGACCACCCATGGACAGACCTATGTTTATCATGCATCTTATATTTTAGCAACTCTAGATTAGATCCTTGCATGCAATGTTTTTACTGTTCAAATCTGTATGTTGAACTACCTACCAGAAACTAGTCATAGTAATAGGTTCTTTTCTTATTTCTGAATTTGAACATTGTGTTAACAACTAAGGTTACTAATCTTTAATAATTTCTTCAAAGAAAATAACACCATGCATTCTGTTTAACCATATTCCCACTTTACTATTTTCTTATGGTTTTTAGAATCTGATCGACCTTATAGAAAATATTGTCATCACTATATTATCTTGTATAGAAAGAAAGAAAGATGCTGTGTTAACTTATCCCTTCATCAAAAGTCCAAAATTGGACGAATACAAGAACATATAGAATAGAAAAACTGTTTTATTCAGAAGCAATCAAATTAACTGACGAATGCACTGTCATTTTCTCTTTTTATGGATTATCAATTGCATGTGATAGAATTTACATCACAAAATACCAAGTTATTAAAAGCAAGGACAAACATAGATTTATTGAATTGACAAATTAAATTACAGTATCTCTACACCCAAACTGGGGTTAACATGTTCTCATTACATTATTATTTATAAACATTTGACAGCTACAAAATCAAGTGTTTTCATTACCATAGACAATCTAACTGTAGAATCAAGAGTTAATATTCTTGTTCCTTTAAAACATCATTATAGACAAGCAGATTTCATTCACATCGACGGGCTAGGGTTTAGCATTATCATAGTTGTATTCAAACAAAACCAATACCCTTTCATTATCAGCTTATAGCCACTATTTAATTAAAACAACTTAGACATTTCCTTTGTTCCTTGGATCATAGTTCAAGAATGAGGAGATCGAAACACCATACGTAGACATGAAAACCCTGAATATCTTAAATAGGATTTTAGATACAGATACAAAAACGAGAAGTTCAAATCACCAAACATAGCCATTAAACCTTAGATAACGATCGTTTCCATTTAAATTAGCAGTGGTTTCACCCTACTGTTGCCACATTCTTTTTCCGAAGGTTCCATTCGAAATCCCATGCCATTTACACACACTACTAATGCCGAAGCAAAATTGTAGTCAATGTATCTCCTTTTTTTTCATCAACCCAGAAGTACCAAAACGATAGACATAAAACGTAAAGCTGTAAGACTCTTGCAAACATGAGGGTTCAACCCTACCAAACTCGTCGAGCCCAAGAATGGCCGACCATATATTTTAAAACATTTGCATCACCTACTCTATCAACAAAACTTAAAACTGTAAGTTTCCCAATTGCTGCAAGCGAGACAAAAGCCACTACCGCGAAGGCATGCTACCAACGCTTGCTCATCAAGTCCGATTCCAGGAGATCCACTAAGGAGGGATACCACCAAAGCTTACCGGTGGGATCGCTTTAGTTCTTTTCCCCATCAACTGTTTCGCCACCCTGTTGCTCGCCGACGGTTACCTGCCAACAACCATACACTAAGTTAAGTATCGAATCATGAGGTAGTAATGCATGCAACAAAAGATAATTTGAAAACCCTTGCAGCATTACGATACGTGAGTCGTGAAAGAGATTTGACGAAGCCAGCATCCATCCACTGTGAAGGATAAGCACTCAGTTCGAAGGCCACGATGAGGGATACCTCCCGAAAAACTCACAACTTCTTCAAAAACTCCAGACTTGCAAGTTACTGCAACGCCACAACAGAAGCACTCATCCCACCTGTATATTGCTACACAAATCATTTCCAGACTTGGCTTCCACGGATAACAATTACTCACAGACCAAAGTTTGCTACCGGTCTCAGGATCGAGCCCGAGGGAGGCTAGAAAAACATTGAAACCCTAAGTGCCTCTCGGCTGGTTGGCCTCACCTCCCAAACCCTACCACCGAGCAATGACTAAGAACATTACAGGAATCCATAAGTTATGCTAGGGTTCAACTCATGCCAATACACAACGATTAATGGCAGAGACCCACTTTCATTAAGCCACGTTGGAGGGTGGCAAGAGTAGCATTAAATTTCTCATCTACCTCCCAAGCCATGAGGTGGCCATTTCTATTGACAGTAGGGTAGGAGGCCGTTAAAACTCAATTGCCAAACCTCATCAGTCGCGGAGTCATCCATCACATTTTACACGTAACAGTATCATTAACCCGGTGGCCAAACAATGTAATTGCAAAACCCAATCATTTAATACACCCTCGATTCATACGCAGGCTTTTGCAGGGCCATCATTCCACCTGCCAATCCATACGAATCATCGTTAATAGCATCAACATATAAATATTATCAATGTATAATGATTACCAATAGAATATAACGAAGGTCTCATATGATTCCATATCATCAATTTTGAAACACACTCATAGCACATGAATATCCACCAAGGTCGTGAGCAATCATATGGCATGGATTGACTCCACCCATCACATAAAGTCTATTATAAAGTTCACCATAGGGATCATTATAGAGCTCTTAAAGCTTGTTCACACCATAAGTTATATCAACACACCGTTAAGGTATGGTTGCCACCCAAGGACCCATTGCATTCATTGCATGGTAGGGTATTAATGCTTAAAGCATCACCATTTTAATCGACCGGGTAATAGAGACTAGAATCACCTTATCACTCATTCCATAGTATGTTTAGGACCATGTGCCCTTGTCCTAAACTTGTCACCATCAAAATTTATAAAAGAATTACGTAACAGCCGCAAGTCATTTATGGAATGACCATACGTAAAGTCATCAACACTTAATGGAAACATTCATAACAAACATGCCTTGAGATAGACGTTATCTGCAGTCTTTGAGATAGACAGGTTCATCTTACAAAATTGGAAGGAGACCATACCTGTAACATTGGAATTCATACGCAGTTTTTATTGATAACATGGTTATTAAACCCTCTGAGTTATTATCTCTATCTCTTACCTGTGAATCTGCGCATGGAGGACAAGTACAATGCTTTAGCTGAATAGCTAAGTAAGCCTCGGGGCACCTCATGGGACCCCTTTCATCATCATCCAGAAAAATTAAACTATCAGCACCTCTCAAGAATAATTATGTTTTCTTAATGCATCTGAATTTTCAATCATTCCAGCATTTAAATAAGAACATAATCATTAATTGGATTTCATGACACCATCAGAAGACAAAATGACACAACCATTAAATTGTTCCTAACAAGCGACACAATTATTAATTGTTGCTTATTCAATATTATCATTTCCGCTTTTTACAATATTAGCTTTTTATGGCGATTGAAATTTTTTTAATTTTTTATGAAAATATCGGGATGTTATCTTGAATATTGTAACTTCCAAGAATATTATATTTGTATATTATTATTCCGGAGATGTTTCATCCCTCCGAGGTGACTCTATCATTTATCCGGAGATGTTTATTCCTCCGATGGTTTGTGGTAACTAGGGTTATTAGACCCACCATGTGGGGGTCGGCCCTGGGTTTATATTTTAGGGGTTATTAGACTTCTCCAGGAGAGGTCGGCCCCATTAGGGATTTTTGGTCAATCGGGAACTAGTATAAATAGAGGAGGAGAGCTCCTCATTTGAAACACTTCCACAACTCAGAAAGTAGCACACTTGTGTCTGGGAGGTCTGCATGTGAGGTAGAGAAGAAGGAAAAGTCTTGGAGCACATCTTGTATTTTGGTTGATCATCTTATTGAGGAAAGCTTTGCTCTGTTTTCTACCCGATGAGGGTTTCCCAGGGTAAATTCTGTGTCTATCTTGTGATTATGTTTCTTTTAGTGATCTTGCTAGTTTATTTGGTTTACAATTAACATGGTATCAGAGCTAGCCTAAATAGAACATATTTCACAAGGTGAAATCATATTTCTCTCTCTCTCCCAAAATTAGGGTTTATTCAAAAGTTAGTATTTTTGGATTCTGGTTGCATGGATGAATAGCCCTTCTAAAGATCTATGTTTTGAGCCTTGGATCGAGGTTTTTGGTTGCGTAGAACTCCGAGAAAGTCAAACCCTAGTTTTACCAAAAGTGCGATAAACCAGAAATTCTGTTGTAGATCCGGAAAAGTGAAAAGTTAAAGTTTTCGGGTAAGTACTACTCTATCTCTTATCTCTTGGATTCCCCCAAGAGAATATGGCTCCAAACACTAAGCTTGAAGACAAGCTAGAAGGTATAGAGAATTTCTAGGCACGGAAATACAGAATTGGTCTCATTCTTGAAGAAAATGATCTTGCTCATTATATCAAGGATGAAGTTGCAGAACCTGAAGGAGATGAAGCCAAAGAGAAGCATAGGAAGGATTTGATTAGGGAAAAGAGAATCATAGCTGATTCTCTTAAAGACCACTTGATTACCCAAGTGGCTTCCAAGAAGAATCCAAAGGAAATGTATGATTCCCTAGGAAGAATGAATGAAGGAAAGAACATCAATAGGAAGATGAAACTAACAACTCAGTTGAAGAGTACCAAGATGCACAAAGGAGAATCCATTCAAGACTACTTCTCAAGGGTCTCCCAAATCAAGGAGCAACTAGATGCAATTGGTGATACTCTTGATGAAGATGAACTTGTAATGACAGCTCTAAATCGTCTCACTAGACCTTGGGAGTCATTTATACAAACTGTGTTTGCCAGAAATGAAAGTATGAAGTTTGATGTAGTTTGGGAGGATTGTGTACAAGAAGAGGCTAGGGTTGCAAACAGAGAAGCCTTTCTCAAAGAAGATGACCAATCCTTGGCCACCCACAACAAGAGAAGAAGGAATCAATCTTACTCCAAAAGGAATAGTCACAAGGAGTCTCATTCTCCACTTAGATTTCAAAAGAAAAGAGGATCTAATCAAAGAAGAGATTACTCCCCATTCTAATGTTTTGCTTGTCACAAAATAGGACACATTGCTAGAGATTGTCCCCTAAAGAAGAAAAAGGGCTCTCATTACAAAAGACATCAAGCACATCTTGCAGAAGATGATAGTGAAGAAGAAGTGGAAGAGGAAGAAAGGCCTCACAATAAAAGACCTAGAAGAGAAGAAGAAGAAGAAAGGACCCTCTTCAAGAGAATATCTAGGAGAAATGAAGAAGAAGATGCAGAAGAATATGTTCTATTCTCTGCACTATCCGGATCTATAAATCCCGGAGAAGATACATGGCTTATTGATAGTGGTTCTTCAAAACACATGACAGGTCAGAAAAAGACTCTCTCAAGTCTTGAAGTAAAGACCTCTCCACAAAAGGTATCTCTAGGAGATAACTATCAATATCCCATCAAAGGAATTGGTGAAGCAAGCTACAAGCTTGATTCTGGTACTTCCATGAAAATGAAAGAAATATTGTATGTACCAGGATTGAAGAAGAACTTGTTATCTATCCCAGCATTGGATAAGAAAGGCTATAGGGTTGCATTCATTGATGGACAAGTATTAATGTGGTCCAAAGGAAAATCTATCAAGGATGTAATTATCATTGGTGAAGAGGAAGGAGGTTTGTGCAAGCTTAAGGGCCAACCAGAAGCTGCACTTGTACATGAAACCATTAGCCCAAGTGAGCTATGGCATAGGAGACTTGCTCACATTAACTACAAGGCACTACCTTATGTAAGCAAGGTAGTTATAGGTTTGCAAGATTTAAAAATTGATCATGATGGCACATGCAAGGGATGTGCAAAAGGGGAGAATATCAAGAACCCCTTTCTTAGGAGTGAAACAAAGACTAAAAGTACCTTGGAGTTAATACACTTTGATGTATGTGGAACAATGCCTTCCACATATTTGAGTGGATATGAATACTATGTTACATTCATTGATGACTATTCAAGGAAAACTTGGATATTCTTTCTAAAAGGTAAGAATGAAGTCATTGGAAAATTCAAGGAGTTCAAGGCCTTCATAGAAAATCTCTCAGAAAAGAAAATCAAGAATCTCAGAACAGATAATGGTGGAGAATATACTTGAAAGGAATTTGAAGACTTTTGTAGAGAAGCTGGAATCAAGAGGGAACTAACCACTCCCCACAATCCCCAACAAAATGGGGTTGCTGAGAGAAAGAATAGAACTATCATGGAAGCTCTAAAGACTATTATACATGATCAAGATCTTCCCATGTATCTATGGGTTGAAGCAGCCATGACAGCTGTCTATGTACAAAATAGACTTTCTCATAGTGCTCTTGAATTTAAGACTCCAGAAGAAGTGTTCACAAGAAAGAAGCCTGAGGTAAGTCATCTCAAAATATTTCGATGTCCTGTGTATATTCACATTCCAAAAGAAAAGATAACCAAGTTGGGTCCCTCTAGTAAGAAAGGAATATTTGTTGGATATTGTGAAACATCCAAAGCTTTCAGAATTTACATACCTGGTTTTCATCATATGGAGATAAGTAGAGATGTAACATTTGATGAAGAGGCAGCTATCAAGAAATCTAGAAAGTGTCAACTTGAAGAAGTCTATGAAGAAGATACACCTCCTAGAGTCACAAAAGTTGTTCCCATCCCTGAAGATGATACACCAGAAGACCATGACATGATAGAACCTCAAGAACCCCCCATTACAAATATATATAGAAAAAGAAGACCAGCATGGGCTAGAGACATTATTCAAGGAGCTGAAAAATATGGAGCTCCTGAAGGTTCCACTAGAGAAAGGAAGAAACCCAAGTTAGAATCCAACTATGTGGCCTTAATGTGTGATCTTGTGGATCATCAGCCCACCAGCTATGAGGAGGCAACTCAGAAGAAAGAGTGGGTAGAAGCTATGATAGAAGAGTACCAGTCAATAATGAAGAATGATGTGTGGGATATAGTTCCCAAACCAAAGGATAAAAGTGTGGTTTCTTCCAAATGGATATTCAAGATAAAACATGCTGCATATGGTAGCATTGAAAAATATAAGGGAAGATTTGTAGCCAGAGGATTCTCTCAAAAGGAGGGAATAGACTATGAAGAAACATTTGCACCAGTGGCTAGGTACATATCAACTAGAACTATCATGGCACTTGCATCTATGATGAAGTGGAAATTACACCAGATGGATGTTAAAACAGCCTTCCTGAATGGTGTCATTGAAGAAGAAGTGTACATAGAACAACCTCAAGGATTTGAGGTTAAAGATAAAAGAACACATGTATGCAAGCTTAAAAAGGCTTTGTATGGATTGAAGCAAGCTCCCAGAGCTTGGTACGGAAGGATTGATAGTTTCTTAACAAGTATGGGCTTTACCAAGAGTAAAGCTGATCCAAATATTTATCTCAAAGTTATGGATGATGAACCTGTTATATTACTATTGTATGTAGATGATCTATTTCTAACAGGAAATGAGAATCAAATTATCGAATGCAAGAAGAAACTTTCTTCAGAATTTCAGATGAAGGATCTGGGATTAATGCACTAATTCTTAGGTCTAGAAGTATGGCAAGAACCAAAAGGAATCTTCCTAAATCAAGGTAAGTATGCTGTGGAGATTTTGAAAAGATTTGATATGTTGGAGTGTAAGGCCATGGCCACTCCCATGGACTCCAACTTGAAGCTATTAGTTAATGACTCATCTGAATTAGTGGATATAACTCTATATAGACAAATCATTGGGTCATTGATGTATTTAACAAATACCAGACCAGATATATGCTTTGATGTAAATACCCTGAGTCAATATATAGTAGAACCAAGGAAGGTTCACCTAATAGCTGCAAAGCATGTAATGAGGTATCTAAAAGCTACATTAGATTTTGGTATTTACTACCTTAGAAATCATGAACTCATATTACATGGTTACTCAGATTCCGATTGGGCAGGAAGTGTTTCAGATAGGAAGAGTACATCAGGTGGATGTTATGGACTTGGATTTGCCATGATCTCTTGGTTCAGCAAGAAACAATCCAGTGTCGCTCTCAGTACCGCAGAAGCAGAATATATAGCTTCATTCTCTGCCAGTTGTGAAACAATATGGCTTCGAAAACTATTATCTGGAGTGTTTGACTTAGAATTGGATCCCACTATGATCATGCGTGACAATCAAAGCTGTATCAAGATGATTGAAAATCCAATGTTCCATGATAAGTCAAAACACATAGAGATCCGATATTTCTACATACGAGATATGGTGCAAAGAGGAGCTATTAAGCTCGAGTATGTGAGCACTGAAGAACAAATTGCTGATATATTGACCAAACCTCTGTCTCGGGTGAAATTTGAATACTTTTGAGACAAGCTTGGTGTGGTTCAAAAGGACCCTCCTCGAAAGGGGGAGTAGTGTAGTGACTGATGATGAGATTGCCTCATCGACAGCAAGGTCGATGATGTGGATACCTGTTTACTACACTTGGAGACTTAGATTATTTAGATTTAGGACTCTTAGAATACTTATTTTTACTTGTTTTTATTTTGATGATATATGTATTGGTGAGGATACATGCTTTTGATGATATATGTATTGGTGAGGATACATGCCTTAGATGATAGATGTATTGATGAGGATACATATTTGATTGATCTATTAATGAGGATACAGGTTTTGTTGATGCATTGATGAGGATACATGTTTTATATCTATATTGATAAGGATACAGGTGGGGATTGTATCGTCCCTGTACTTCGGTCCCTTGAATTGATCCTTAGACGTATGGTCTCTGAGAATGAAGTCCTTAGTGGATAGGTGGGGATTGTATCGTCCTAGGACTTTGGTCCCTTGAATTGATCTGTAGACATATGGTCTCCGAGAATGAAGTCCTTAGTGGACAAGTGGGGATTGTATCGTTCCCGGACTTCGGTCCCTGAATTGATCCGTAGACGTATGGTCTCCGAGAAGTGGTCCCTAGTGGATGAGAGGGGATTGGATCATCCTCGGACTTCAGTCCCTGAATTGATCTGTAGATGTATGGTGTCAGAGAAATGGTCCTTTGTGGATGAGAGGGGATTGTATCATCCCCGGACTTCGGTCCCTGAATTGATCCATAGACATATGGTCTCCGAGAAGTGGTCCCTAGTGGATGAGAGGGGATTGTATCGTCCCCGGACTTCAGTCCCTGAATTGATCCGTAGATGTATGGTCTCTGAGAAGTGGACCCTAGTGGACGAGAGGGGATTGTATCGTCCCCGGCCTTTGGTCCCTGAATTGATCCATAGACATACGTCTCCGAGAAAGTGGTCCTTAGATTTTGTCTATGTTGACGAGTGGATTGTATCATCCCTAGACATGTTATGGTGTCTTAAATGGACCATGTTTTGCATGGTATGTGATGATCGTGTGATGATGATGCTGATGATCGTGTGATGACGATGCTGATGATCGTGATGATCATGTTATGATGATGCTGATGATCGTATGACAACGATGATGTTGATGTTCCAGTAACTCTTTAAGTTACTGATGATGATGTATTAAAGAAAGCTTTCGATGATATACAGATGTATCATGTGTTATGTAGTCAATGACTCCTTGCTCCTACAGATGTTGTTATAATATCCTTCTCGTTAAGGGGGAGTGTTGAATATTGTAACTTCTAAGAATATTATATTTGTATATTATTATTCCGGAGATGTTTCATCCCTCCGAGGTGACTCTATCATGTATCCGGAGATGTTTATTCCTCCAATGGTTTGTGGTAAATAGGGTTATTAGACCCACCATGTGGGGGTCGACCCTGGGTTTATATTTTAGGGGTTATTAGAATTCTCCAGGAGAGGTCGGCCCCATTAGGGATTTTTGGTTAGTCGGGAACTAGTATAAATAGAGGAGGAGAGCTCCTCATTTGACACAATTCCACAACTCAGAAAGTAGCGCACTTGTGCCTAGGAGGTCTGCATGTGAGGTAGAGAAGAAGGACAAGTCTTGGAGCACATCTTGTATTTTGGTTGATCATCTTATTGAGGAAAGCTTTGCTGGGTTTTCTAGCCCGTGAGGGTTTCCCAAGGTAAATTCTGTGTCTATCTTGTGATTATGTTTCTTTCAGTGATCTTGATAGTTTATTTGGTTTAAACTTAACATGTTACATGTGGTATCAGAGCTCATGTTCTAACTCTAGGCCTAAAGACGGTCCAAGAAACACGCAAAAAATAAATAAATAAATAAATAAATAAATAACAGAAAATTTTCTTTGATTTACAGATATGGAAGGATCAGCTGAACACATAAGGGTAATGATTCGTCAGAATTATTCCGTTCTTTTCATGAATTAAAAGCAGATATGTAGTCAGTAAAACAAGATAATGAAAGAATCCAGAGGACACAGGAGGAGTTGAAGCAAGCACTGTTTGACCAATATCCAAAATATGAACAGAACCTGGAACATACTTCTGAAACTAAGGAGCTATCCTAGGAAGGCAAGAACAAACAAACAGAAATAGCTGAAGAAAACAACAACTCAATGTCATCAAGAGCTGCCAAACATCCACGTAAAAAGAAGCATAATGACTCTAGTTACAATAGTGAAGGAGACTGTAATCCAAAAAGAAAAAGGAATAAACATTACGAACATATATCTGGTGAATTCAAGAAAATCAAACCCCCAAATTTCAACGGCGAGAGAGAAAAAGGAGAGACAGCGGAAGCATGGTTGTCCGACATGAAAAAGTATTTTCAGATCTACGACTACTCGGAGTCTTTAAAGGTGAAGATGGCAATTTATAATTTGACCAGGAAGGCAGATATTTGGTGGCAAGACCTTAAAAGGGTAAAAGGTATAAAAGACCGAGATGTGAGTTGGAGTACTTTTAAAAGACACTTCAAGAAGAAATTCTTATCTGAATAGTATTATGAAGAAAAATCCAAAGAATTTTATGATCTGAAACTGGGAACGATGAATATCAAAGAACTGAACAAGAAATTTTTAAGTCTGCTAAGATATGTGCCATATATGGTGGAAGAAAAACCGAAGGTCCAGAGGTACCTAAGTTGTCTACCTTTCCACATCAAGGACATGATAGAGTACGATAACCCTAAGACCCTAGAGGAAGCCATGAGGAAAGCCACTTTTTGCTTTGACCAGAATAAGAAAAGAGAAGGGGTACCTAGCTGGAAAAACCCAATACCCAGTAACTTTGAATAGAAAAAGCAGAATTTTAGATATGGCGGCAATTCCAGTTTTCAGAAGAGAAATTTTCAGAATCAAAAATTTCTGCAGAACATAAATAATCAGCAGCAGAAATTTACAGCACCCAGAAATGTCCCCAATGTTGCCAGGACCAATGAACAAAAGCCACCTATAAAATGATTGGAGTGCCAAGGGCCCCATTATGCCTCAGTTTGTCCCCTCAAGAAACGGGCGACCAACCATATTCACTCCATACAGTCTGAAGCTACTATAGGATATGTGGCAAGCGAAGTACCCAGAATTAGTGCAGCATTAGACAACCGGCAAGCATAACACCAAGTATCAATGGTGGAGGTCGAAGGTATGCTGCAAAACCACCCAATTTCTATTTTAATTGACCCCGGTGCCAGTCTAAGTTATATATCACTAGTTGTTGTAGAAAGACTTGATTTGAAAATAGAGAAATTCGATAAATTCTGGTTAGTTAGATTAGCGACAGGAATAAAAAGGAAGGTTTCTGATTTTGTGGAAAATTGTGCTTTATCTATGAATCAACTAACAACGCTGGTTAAGCTAAATGTTCTACCATTAGGGTCATATGACATCCTAATTGGTATGGATTGGTTAGAAACCCATCGGGTCATTCTGAATTGTTATGAAAAAAGCTTCATTTTCCTGGATGATGAAGGAAAGACAGAAGAGGTAAAAGGCATCCCTAGAAAAACATCCATTCGACAGATTTAAGCCATGCAAGTAAAAAGGGCAATCAGAAAAGGGTGTCAGATGTTTGTTGTGAATGCGGTGCATGATGAGATAAGTACTAAGGAGGAAAAGCTGAAAATGGAAGATATACCTGTCTTGCAGGATTTCCAAGATATTTTTCCTGAAGAGATCCCAGATTTACCTCCCAAAAGGGACCTGGATTTTACTATTGAATTAATACCTGGTGTTGTGCCAAGTTCTAAAGCTCCATACTAGATGAATATACTGGAGCTGAATGAGTTAAAATCTCAGCGTGTCCCCTTGGGGAGCACCGGTCATTTTTTTTAAGAAGAAGGATGGTACCCTAAGACTTTGTATAAATTATCGTCAACTGAATAAAATGACGATCAAGAATAGGTACCCACTGCCCCGCATTGACGATCTTTTTTACCAGCTACGCGGAGCAACATTGTTCTCGAAGATCGATTTACGATCAGGATATCATCAGGTTCGAGTGAAGGATGAAGACATTTTCAAAACAGCCTTTAGAACTCGTTATGGACACTATGAGTTCATTTTCATGTTGTTTGTATTAACTAATGCACCTGCTGTATTTATGTGCTTAATGAACAAAATTCTGCACAAGTACTTAGATAAGTTTGCAGTTGTGTTTATCAATGACATTTTGGTATATTCTAAGAACAAGGAAGAGCATGATGAACATCTACGTATCATTCTGCAAGATCTGAGGGAGCACCAGTTGTATGCAAAATTCAACAAATGTGATTTTTACAAAGACAAGATTCAGTACTTGGGACACATAATCTCTGAGGAAGGGATTTCAATTGACCCCGCCAAGATAAAGGCCATTAATGAATGGCCGGTTCCTAAAGATGCGATAGATGTGCGATCGTTTATGGGAATCACTGGTTATTATAGAAAATTCATTGAAGGGTTTTACAGGATCGCAAACCCCATAACGTCGCTGCAGAAAAAGGGAAAGAAGTTTTTCTGGGACCAAAAGTGTGCGGACAGTTTTGCAAAGTTAAAAGAATTATGGACTTCAGCGCCTATTTTGAGGATTCAGATCCTAATAAAGATTTTGTAGTATGCACAGACGCGTGCAATGATGGACTGGGAGGAGTCCTAACGCAGGGGGGACATGCTATAGCATACGAATCAAGAAAACTGGAAATACACGAGAAGAACTATTCCACCTACGACATAGAATTGCTAGCACTGATTCATGCCTTAAAAATGTAGCATCACCACCTTATCGGTAGAAAATTTACCTTGATGATAGATAATATGGGGCTGAAATATTTGTTAGATCAAACAAATTTGAATGCCAGGCAAGCCAGATGGCTAACTTTTTTGAGTGAGTATGATTTTGAAATTCAGCACATTAAGGGGAAGAAGAATACATTTTGTTTCAGCCATCAGCACATATGCAACAGATTTGGAGGAACATATTTTTGAAGGAATTAAGGAGGATGAGGAATACAAAAAATTACAGGAAAGGATAGCAGAAAACAACTCTGAAAATTCTGTAACAGATTTCAGTTTGAAGGAAAATGGCTTACTGCTGTACAAAAATAGATTGTACATACCAAACATACCAGCAGTAAAGATTCTGATTTTGGATGAGATGCACAAAATCCACTATTCTTGCCACCCAGGTTACCAGAAAACGATCACAATGCTAAGGAAGGAGTACTACTGGCCCAGGATGAAGGACGAAGTAGCGGAGTATATAGCTAAGTGTTTTGACTGTCAAAGAGTGAAGGTGGAACATCAGCATCCTGCTGGATTGCTGCAGCCTTTGCCTATACCCAGCTAGAAATGGGAAGTGATAAGTATAGATTTCATCACTGGGTTACCAAAGAATAAAAAATAGCACGACTCCATCATGGTGGTAGTGGACAAACTTAGCAAGGCATCCCATTTTATCCCTGTCAAAACTACCCATAAAGCCCCTGATATCGCAAAATTTTTTATGAAGTAGGTTTTCCGACTACATGGCATACCCAAGGTAATAGTTTCAGATCAAGATTCGAAGTTCACAGGCAATTTTTGGAGGTCTTTGTTCAAGGGGTTAAACACCACCGTAAATTTCAGCACTGCGTTCCATCTGCAAACAGATGGACAGACTGAAAGAGTGAACCAGATATTGGAAGATATGCTCAGAATGTATGTTAAGGATCAACTTGGTAAGTTGGAAGACTACTTTCATTTAGAAGAGTTTGCGTATAATAATCACTACCATGCTTCAGCTAAACTTAGCCCATTTGAGATCCTTTACGGAATACAGTGTAACACACCCGTGTCATGGAGTGATCCGGTTAGCAGGGTCACCTTAGGGCCCGAATTGTTGCAAGAATTAGAACTAATCATGAAGCAGGTACAAGGGAATCTTAAAGCTGCCCAGGATAGACAAAAAAGCCAAGTAGACCTTAAAAGAACTCATAGAGAGTTCCAGGTTGGTGAACATGTTTTTCTTAAGGTAAGGCCGAAAAAGAGTTCCTTAAAATTGGGAAGCTGTGCCAAACTGGCACCTAGGTATTGTGGTCCTTTTGAAATCTTGTCTAGGGTTGGACCTGTGGCATATCAATTATCCCTACCTTCAAACCTCAAAGTCCATAATGTTTTTCACATTTCATTTTTAAAGAAATATGTGCATGATCCTACTCATGTGGTAAATTGGAATAATGTTCAGGTGGAACAAGGCGACGATTTTCCGGTGGAACCAGACTGTATTCTCGCAAGGAAAGAAACTCTACTCTGGAACCACATGGTTAGCCAAGTGAAAGTGCAATGGAAGCACTATAGCCTAGCAGAGGCTAGCTGGGAGTTGGAGAGTAGTATGCGGGCTGCATACCCAACTCTGTTCCAGGAACACTCAAGGAGTCAATAAAGCAACATCGAGGACGATGTTGAGGCTTGAGGGGGGGTGTATGTCGCCTACCAAATTTTTGAGAAAATTATTATCCTTTTTTCAAAAATACTTTGTGTTAAATTATAATTACAAGTTTGTAATTATGACCAAGTAGGTCAAAAATGAATGTAATGACTCATTATTATTATTTAATAAATAAAAATGGGAGACAAACACTCAAGGAAGCTCTTACAAGAGTGTCCACTGGCCCACTAGGAGGAATGGAAGCTGCTAGAAGGATTGGGACAGATGGCAGCATTTGCACTCTACCATTAGCTGTTGGTATGGGACAACCCCCCCTAATTTTGTGGCATTTCCCCCTCCAGGTGGAGGGAGCTGAGCAGGTAGTTCACTAATGACCAGTTAATTACAAAAGACCTAGGCAGCCTATAAAGGGCAATTTGAATTGAGCAGGGAGCTCTTACAATGTTTTCTGCAGAAACATTACTCATGCTCATCAGGTGATGGCTGAGAGATTCGAATAGGGGAGGCTATGGAAAGTGCAAGTATAAGTCTGCAAATGTTATGACAAGGATAGACCAGAGGTGTTGGTGCTGACCCCATTGATTACTAAGCCTGCAAGGCTGGATATATATATTTTCTTGCTGCTACAAGTAGAAGTCCTAAGCTGTAGAACCTTCTTCCTCCTGGTGGATCAGTGGATAGGCTCGGGTGTCCTAAGGCAGACATCTTGGCTGCTTGGGAGCAGGTTGGGTGTAACAGGTTTCTTGAGTGATTTGTTCCTGCCATCACACTCAGGTTCTATTATTTTGTGTTTTCTTTTTCAATCATATGAATGCTCTCAGAAAATGGCTTAGTATTGTTATTTAATAATCAACAGTAGAAAATGTCAGATCCTAATTAATTTAGATTTGCTGAATTGATAAAATGACTCCTCTGCATTTTTCCCCATGCATGGAGCTACATCGTACTCCAGTACAGAGAGGTAGCATTAAATCTGCCCAGTTAAAAGTGAAACCTAACATGCATCTAAATATCAAAACCAAATACCACCCATGCACAGACCTATGTTTAACATGCATCTTATATTTTAGTAGCTGTAGATTAGATCCTTGCATGCAATGCTTTTATTGTTCAAATCTGTATGCTGAACTACCTACCAGAAACTAGTCATAGTAATAAGTTCTTTTCTTAGTTCTGAAGGTGAACATTGTGTTAACAACTAAGGTTACCGATATTTAATAATTTCTTCAAAGAAAATAACACCATGCATTCTGTTTAACCATATTCCCACTTTCCTATTTTCTTATGGTTTTTAGAATCTGATCGGCCTTATAGAAAATACTGTCTTCACTATATTATCTTGTATAGAAAGAAAGAAAGATGCTGTGTTAACTTATCCCTTCATCAGAAGTCCAAAATTGGATGAATACAAGAACATATAGAATAGAGAAACTGTTATATTAATAAGCAATCAAATTAATTGACAAATGCACTGTCATTTTCTCTTTTTCTGGATTATCAATTGCATGTGATAGAATTTACATCACAGAACACCAAGTTATTAAAAGCAAGGACAAACATAGCATTATTGAATTGACATATTAAATTACAGTATCTCTACACCCAAACTGGGGTTAACATGTTCTCATTACATTGTTATTTATAAACATTTGATAGCTACAAAATCAAGGGTTTTCATTACCATAGACAATCTAACTGTAGAATCAAGAGTTAATATTCTTGTTCCTTTAAAACATCATTATAGACAAGCAGATTTCATTCACATCGATAGGCTAGGGTTTAGCATTATCATAGTTGTATTCAAACAAAACCAATACCCTTTTATTATTGGATTATAGCCACTGTTTAATTAAAAAAATTAGACATGCCCTTCGTTCCTTGGATCAGAGTTCAAGAATGTGGAGATCAAAACAGCATACGTAGACATGCAAACCCTCAATATCTTAAACAGGATTTTAGATACAGATACAAAAACAAGAAGTTCAAATCACCAAACATAGCCATTAAACCTTAGATAACTATCGTTTCCATTTAAATTATCAGTGGTTGCACCCTACGGTCACCACATTCTTTTTCCGAAGGTTCCATTCGAAATCCCATGCCATTTACACACACTACTAATGCTGAAGCAAAATTACAGTCAATGTATCTCCTTTTCTTTCATCAACCTAGAAGTACCAAAACGATATACATAAAACGTAAAGTTGTAAGACTCTTGCAAAGACGAGGGTTCAACCATACCAAACTCGTCGAACCCAGGAATGCCCGGCCATATATTGTAAAACATTTACATCACCTACTCTATCAACAAAACTTAAAACTGTAAGTTTCCCAATTGCTGCAGGCGAGACAAGAGCCACTGCCGCGAAGGCATGCTACCAACATTTGCTCATCTAGTCCAATTCCAGCAGAACCACTAAGGAGGGATACCACCGAAGATGACCGGTGGGATCGCTTTAGTTCTTTTCCCCATCAATTGTTCCGGCACCCTATTGCTCGCCGAGGGTTACCTGCCAACAACCATACACTAAGTTAAGTATCGGATCATGAGGTAGTAATGCATGCAACAAAAGATAATTTGAAAACCCTTGTAGCGTTAGGATACCTGAGTCGTGAAAGAGACTTGACGAAGCTAGCATCCATCCACTGTGAAGGATAAGCACTTAGTTCAAAGGCCACGATGGGGGATACCTCCCAAAAAACTCACAACTTCTTCAAAAACCCCAAACTTGCAAGCTACTGCAACGCCACAACATAAGCACTCATCCCACCTGTAGATTGCTACACAAATCGTTTCCAGACTTGGCTTCCACGGATAACAATTACTCACAGACCAAAGGTTACTGTCAGTCTCAGGATCGAGCCCAAGGGAGGCTAGAAAAACATTGAAACCCTAAGTGCCTCTCGGCCGGTTGGCCTCACCTCCCAAACCCTACCACCAAACAATGACCAAGAACGTTACAAGAATCCATAAGTTACGCTAGGGTTCAGATCATCCCAATACACAAAAATCAACGGCGGAGTTCCACTTTCATTAAGACACGTTGGACGGTTGCAGGAGTAGCATTAAATTGCTCATCTACCTCCCAAGCCACGAGGTGGCCATTTCTGTTAACAACAGAGAAGGAGGCCGTTACAGCTCAGTTTCCAAACCTCATCACTCGCCGAATCATCCATCAAAATTTACACGTAACAATATCATTAACTCGGTGGCCAGGCAATGTAATTGCAAAACGCAATCATTTAATACACCCTCGATTCGTACGCAGGCTTTCGCAGGGCCATCATTCCACCTGCCAATCCATATGAATCATCATTAATAGCATCAACATATAAATATTATCAATGTATAACGATTACCGATAGCATATAACGAAGGTCTCATATGATTCCATATCATCAATTTCGAAACACACTCATAGCACATGAATATCCACCAAGGTCGCGAGAAATAATACAGCATGGATTGACTTAGCCCATCACATAAAGTCTATTTTAAAGTTCACCATAGGGATCATTGTAGAGCTCTTAAATCTTGTTCACACCATAAGTTATATCAACAAACCGTTAGGGTATGGTTGCCACCCAAGAACCCATCGCATTCATTGCATGGTAGGGTATTAATGCTTAAAGCATCACCATTTTAATCGCTCGGGTAAAAGAGACCAGAATCACCTTATCACTCATTCCATAGTATGCTTAGGACCATGTGCCCTTCTCCTAAACCTATCACCATCAAAATTTATAAAAGAATTACTTAACAGTCGCAAGTCATTTATGGAATGACCATACGTAAAGTCGTCAACCCTTAACGGAAACTTTCATAAGAAACATGCCTTGAGATAGATGTTATCTGCAGTCTTTGAGATAGACAGGTTCATCTTACAGAATTGGAAGGAGACCATACCTGTAGCATCGTAATTCATACGCAGTTTTTATTGATAACACAGTTATTAAACCCTTTGAGTTATTATCGCTATCTCTTACCTGCGAATCTGCGCACCGAGGACGACTACAATGCTTTAGCTGAATAGCTAAGTAAGCCTCGAGGAACCTCGTGGGAGCCCTTTCATCATCATCCAGAAAAATTAAACTGTCAGCACCTGTCGAGAATAATTATGTTTTCCTAATGCATCCGAATTTTCAATCATTCCAACATTTAAATAAGAACATAATCATTAATTGGATTTCATGACGCCATCAGAAGACAAAAAGACACAACCATTAAATTGTTTCTACCAAGCGACACATTTATTAATTGCTGCTTATTGAATATTATTACTTCCGCTTTTTACAATATTAGCTTTTTATGGCGATTTAAACTTTTTTAAATTTTAATGAAAATATCGGGATGTTACAGAGTTCTTGCTCGGTTTCAGTTGGCCTTCTAGCATGAAGGTGAATAGGAGAAATTTTCCAAGTCCAAGTCTAGCAGCGGTGGAGTTGCTATGATTAGTCTCCAAGTGGGAGATTGTTGGTTGTGGAGCCAGATCTTCGAGTCTCATAGATGATATTGGTTCGGATGTGCACCCCGGAGGACTCTACACTCATTTTGAATTTTTTGGGGTTCGGGGGCAGCGCCCTCGAAAAATGGGTTTTGGGGGCAACGCCCCTGAGAAAAAATTTTGGGGCTGTTTTCGCCAACTGTTTATGGGCCCATGGTTTTGGGTATCCCGTGGTGTTTTCCCATTGTATTTTCCCTATAAAAAAAGACATTGTAATACGGCTAGGGTTGAGGTATTAGGTTTTATGCATTGTAAAGATCTCTGACATCATTAAGAGAGACTATGAGACAGTGAAGAGGAAGTGCAGTGGTTGTGCTGCAGGTTGTATCGCTTCACTTTGTTGGACGGTATAATAATAAGGACTCGAAACTTCAGTGTGGACGTAGCCCAAGTTGGGTGAACCACGATATATCTGTGTCTCTCTTGTAATTTGTATGCGTGATTATATTTTCATTTCTGTTTATTGTTATTGCTCTGCGATCCTATTCTTCTAACATCTAGTGTGTGCATAGAATAAGTCCAATATGATATGTGCTAATATAGAACCACCTGTAGCTTCAATTCGTGGCTTCTAAAGCACCTATGACTAGTGGAATTCAATGGGTAAGGTTCCTAGCTTGCCCAACCTCTCTACTCACCTACAAACATCAATTTTTCACTTCCAAATCTGCAACATGGACTCCAAATTCGAATTTGTGGGTTAAACATAGTCTGGTAAGTACAACAATGGAGAGCTCTTCCTAGTGTAGATCTACATGTAAGAAAGAGGGTTGACTCCAGGGGATATGAGAAAATGGTGAAAGGCACCTAACATAGCTTTTGACAGTAGAAGAAATGACTCTTGGCATATACAGACTGACTTTTTCCATGAAAAAATGTCACATAAGTGTAGTCAGCCCCATGCTTCAATAATTGCATGGGGTGAATTTTCCCACCAACCTCACACATGTATTCAATAATTGGAAAATAGTAAAAAAGGAGATAATGAGCTTATTCAAAGCACATGACAGAATTTGGGTGAGTTATAAGGTTGACACTTCGGAGCAAGGGTTTAGTCTCCATAGACCCCTTTCCTCATCCCATCTAGTCGAATCATACCCCCTTTGGTGCTCTTTACACAACCATTCTTGGAAAATTTTATTCTTTATGCACATAATATTTACATATATTCTAAATCAGCATAACAAGACAACCACACAGTCCAAATAAAATATATACATCATACATGCCTAGCCATTCACTAGTTGGGCCTTGGCCTTGAGCCCCGCACTGGGAATCTGCACTAGCATATTTACATCATTTAAATAAGTTTGGTTAGACACATTCCAAGTAAAAACTAGAGGTATTACAAACCACATCAGTGGCCACAGATCAGAATGTACAACAAAAGTGACTTTAGACACGCAAAAATAAACAGAGATAATCACAAGGACACCAATAATGTATTTTTATTAATTTTTGAATTCAAATTACACATGATTTCTAACAATTAGGGTGAAATCCGCTATGTTGGACTCTCAATCAAATTTTGTTCAGTTACAGTTAGCGACTGTCTCTCTCATAATCTACCTCTATGGCTACACTTTAACACTGGCTAGAAAAACCTCTTCCACTAGGAAACACTCTAAATTTATAGCATCCTTCTCTACCTTAGATTCCCACTTCATGGCTGGTGCAAGCCTTTGAATGCTTCTCTGTTCCATCTCATTCGCATTCCATTCCTTAATTGTAATCTTTTTGGTGTACCATGCTATTTGGTGCCTTCAACAACCACCATTACTATTGTATTCAAAGCTAGAGGTATCCCTAAAAAAATATTCATTTTTTTGCACTTCATATCTTTCAATCGGTTTTCACCTCGAACAAATCCCATCAATGTCTTAATTACAAAACTTATCGAATCCACTTCCACTGTTTAATTCTCCTATTTTGTTTTTGCTCAGAGTCAGATTCAACCCTAAGTCTTTTTTTCTTCCAATCGATTGACTCTTGACAGTTTCTCATTTCCCATTGGCATGATGTTGCATCAATCTATCCAACTGTCTGGTCTTCAATTGACCACATTCCTATGGCATCGACCATTTCCTTTAGCTTCGTATAACTCTTCAATCATTTCCTATTTTAATCCTCATCTTCTTTTCTAAGTCTATGCGTTTCAACGAATTTTCATTGACAACTTCTCTCTCGGTCATATCTCCGACCTTTTTTTCCTCTAGGTCGACCCCAATCCTGACCCCTTCTTCTGCTTCCAATCGGTCTACTTTGAATACTTTAATTAAGCAACTTCGTTGGATTTATCTGTCGTCAATCCTTGCGACCTTCTGGTATTCGATTGACTAGGATGTTGTTGACCCATTCCCCATTTGAGAAATTAATTTAAATATTAACAGCCTCTAAAGGTATTAGAATGGGTTTAAATAGTTAATTTACATACAATTTTATTTTTGTGAAATTCTTAAAAATGTTTTTCATTGAGAATAGCATAAAGTAATAAAAAAGTGCTTGTTTCCCACCTTAAAAATCTCGTATTAACATGTCAGATACACAAATCTACAAAACTACTTCAAATTGTTATACAGGTCGTATTACAATCTTAAACTCCATATATAATAGAAGCAAGTCATCCAAAAATAATTTCCTTCTATTGAATATTTTCCCATTTATTAAAAAGATTGTAAAAATATACTAATTTATTTATATATCATAGTATATATATCATAGTATACTAATGCGGGTGCCACCATGGATTTTCTGCTTTTCGCTTGCACCCTTAACATTGGAATTCGGAGATTCAATAATGCTGCCATTTCCATTTTCGCAGTGATCTACGTCCTTCGACCTTCATGGAAAATGTTCTCGCCGATCTTGTCTCCATATTCCGAACATCATTGCATTTCTATATAGTTTTGGAAATTATTGTATTCTATATGTGCCCTTATCAAAAGCGTCACTTTTTCTTACGTCATTGTAAGTAGAAAGCCAGTAATGTTTCATTTATATAATAAAATGGTTCGTTTATGGAATAATGATCCTGATTTATCATATTATTATTTTTTAATTATTCTACGATTTTATGTTCATTTATGTTATATCTATCCAATTATTTAATTGAATTTCTATTTTCTTGTATGAATTTTCTAGGAATACATAATTTGTTTATTTTTAAATAATAATTAAATGTCTTAAATGAAATATTATATCACAATGGGATTGCTTCTTACATTACGAAGTTTTTACACATGTGACTTATCTTATGTTTTTATATAGTTTTGTGCTTTATCTTATGTTTTCTATATATTTTTGTTCTTTATTTTAAATTTGTTTTCTATATATTTTTGTTCTTTATCTTGTATAGTTTTGTGCTTTATCTTATGTTTTCTATATTTTTGTGCTTTATCTTATGTTTTCTATATATTTTTGTTCTTTATCTTAAATTATTGCTATGGTATGTAATTTTCTTTTATTAAAATCATCATTTACATATTATTTATATAGTTTTTTTTTATAAATGTGTTTTGATTTTTTTTTATGGATATTTTTCATGATAAGATAATTGTTTGTAAAATATTTTTAATGTTAAGACCAAAATGAAGAATGTGCCATCACATTTTTATGATCATTAATAAACATTCTTTACCTTTGATTATATTTTATTATTAATGTCATTGTAGGAGGGAGAAATTAATGTAATTCCACACACAATTTAGAGTTACACAAATATTAACAAAATTAAAATGTTAAGTAGAAATTATTTAAAGCTATCTATATAAGTGATGAAAATGTTGATATTTTAAACTGGATAAACCATAAACAAGGCTTGGATAAAGCGTATACCTCATTACGCGATGCAACATGCTCCTGTGCACGTGGCACACGCATTGCATAAACGTCTTCATCTTTTTGAAAAGAATGCCACATTGTCTATATCTTTTCTTCTTTAATGATAAAATAACACACAGTTGGAAATGGTTATGAGAAATGGAGGGAGATGGTGAGCTTTCAAACTAATTTTCTGTTCGGAATGGGAGATCCCTATACTTAGTTGGCCTATACTTGGAAGGTTTGTGGACATATCCTAGTTGATTTCCAGGTAGGAACAACCCTTTAACATCCCCTTCAGCTAATCGGATGATCGGGAGGGGACATTAATCAAATTCAGTCTCTCAAATTTTACCCCGAATGCCATAATACAAATTTCAATGTATAAAATGTGTGTAGAAACATAAATAACCATACAAAGCAGAATTAAACTCTATCTACACACATCTAGCATGCAAATACAAGCATAAACATGATAGCCATTATATAAAATCATTTCAGATTCAAATGCATGAGAATATTTTTCTTTATTCAATGTAGATCCAAGCAACTGACTATGCCAAAGCGATTTTCCACCCAAGCATAGGCACTCTATCTAGCATATACACTTTCTACTAAGAGGCCACCCCCAAGCAAGGCTATGAGGCCACCAGGAAGAAGGAAACACCTATAGGATTCTCTCTCTCTCATCCCACAACTCATTTTTCTCTCTATGCTTAACCAAATTCTCATACAATATGGGTCTCACTCACCCTCACAGCCTTGGCTTCCACAATACCTACCCCACAAAACACCCTTCTTGGCTTAGGCATCCCCTTCACTGATCAACAGTTCTCTTGGGAGATCCATCTTTCCATGTGCATCTAGTGTGTGCATAGAAGAAGTCCAGTATGATATGTGTTACTATAGAACCACCTGTTGCTCCAATTTGTTGCTTCTCAAGCACCTATGAGTAGTGGAACTCAATGGGTAAGGTTCCTAGATTTCCCAACCTCTCTACTAACCTACAACCATCAATTTTTCACTTCCAAATGTGCAACATGGACTCCAAATTCGAATTTGTGGGTTAAACATAGTTTGGTAAGTACAACAATGAAGAGCTCTATATTTGCATGTAAGAATGAGGGTTGACTCCAAGGGATATGAGAAAATTGTGAAAACGCAGCTAACATAGATTCTAACATTAGAAGAAATGACTCCTGGCATATACAGACTGACTTCTGTCATGAAAAAAATGTCACAAAAGTGTAGTCAACCCCATGCTTCAATAATTGCATGGGGTGAATTTTCCCACCAACCTCACACATGTATTCAATAATTGGAAAATAGTCAAACAGGAGATAATTGGCTTATTCAAAGCACATGACAGAATTTGGGTGAGTTCTAAGGTTGACACTTGGAAGAAAGGGTTTAGTGTCCCATCGACCCCTTTCCTCATCTCATCTAGTGGAATCATAGCCCCTTTGGTGCTCTTTACACAACCATTATTGGAAAATTTTATTATTTATGTGCATAATATTTACATATATTCTAAATAATCATAACAAGACAACCACACAGTCCAAATAAAATATATAAATCATACATGCCTATCCATTCACTAGTTGGGCCTTAACCTTGAGCTTCGCACCACAAATCTATACTAGCATATTTACATCATTTAAATAATTTTGGTTAGACACATTCCAAGTAAAAACTAGAGGTATTACAAACCACCTCAGCAACAATAGATCAGAATGTAGAACAAAAGTGACTTTAGACACCCAAAAATAGATACAAATTACACGTGATTGCTTATAGTTAGGGTGAAATCCCCTATGTTGGACACTCCATGAATTTTTGTTCAGTTTCAGTCGAAGATTGTCTCTCTCATAATCTACTTCTATGGCTACACTTGAACACTTACTAGAAAAACCTATTCCACTAGGAAACACTCTAAATTTATAGCATCCTTCTCTACCTTAGATTCCCACTTCATGGCTTGTACAAGCCTTTGGATGCTTCTCTGTTCCATCTCATTCACATTCAATTCCTTAATTATAATATTCTTGGTGTATCATGCTATCTAGATCCTTCAACGACCACCATTACTGCTATATTCAATGCTAGAGCTATCCCTAAAAAACATTCATTTTTTTGCACTTCATATCTTTCAATCGGTTTTCGTCTCAAACAAATCCCATAACTGTCTTAATTACCAAATATTATCGAATCCATTTCCACTGTTTAATTCTCCTCTTTTGCTTCTACTCAGAGTCAGATTAAACCCCAAGTCTTTTTTCCTTCCAATCGATTGGCTCCTCAACGTTTCTCATTTCCCATTGGCATGATCTTGCATTGATCTATCCAGCTGTCTAGTCTTCAATTGACCACATTCAAATGGCATAGAACACTTTCTTTAGCTTCATCTAACTCTTCAGTTATTTCCTATTTTGATCATCATCTTCTTTTCTAACTTTATGCGGTTCAACGAATTCTCATTGCCAACTTCTCTCTCGGTCATATCTCCAACCTTTTTCTCCTCTAGGTAGACCCCAAGCCTGACCCCTTCTTCCACTTCCAATCGGTCTACTTTGAATACTTTCATTAAGCATATTTGTTGGCTTAATATATCATCAATCCTTCTGACCTCCTGGTATTTGACTGACTAGGTTGTTGTTGGCCCATTCCCCATTGGAGAAATTAATTTAAATATTAAGATCCTCTAAAGGTATCAGAATGGGTTTACATAGTTAATTTACATACAATTTTATTTCTGTGAAATTCTTAAAAATGTGGTTCATTGAGAATAGCCTAATGTAATAAAAAAGTGCTTGTTTCCCACCTTAAAAATCTCCTATTAACAAGAAGTCAGATGCACAAATCTACAAAACTACATCAAATTGTTATACAAGTTGTATTACAATCTTAAACTCCATAGATAATAGAGGCTTGTCATCAAAAAATAATTTCTTTCTATCGTATATTGTTCCGTTCTTTAAAAATATTGTATATATATATATATACTAAACAACCATTACTTCAAATTGTTGTAAGAGTTGTATTGCAATATTAAACTCCATAGATAATAGAAGCAAGTCATCCAAAAATAATTTCCTTCTATGCTATATTTTCCCATTTATTAGAAAGATTGTAAAAATATACTAATTTATTTATGTATCATAGTATAGTATAGGCTTTGTGTAATATCTCAAAACTCTTGTAAATTATTTTTAGTTTTCTTTTCTTATGTTAAAGTTTAATAGTAAATATTGATAATCTCTAAATAAGTGTCATGAGACATTGATGCTCCTCACACAAGATAAAATGGTTGTGACATTGTAAGAGGAAGGTAAAACAATTTTATCGTGTTGAAATTTAAATGCCATGTATTGATCTCAACAAAAGATTGAACCTTTAAAATTAACCATATTACTCCACTTAATAAGGGGGGTTGGTTAATGACTGAAGAATAAAAAAGAGAAAGATAGAAGGTGTGAGGTATGAACTCCGGTGAAAATTTAATTAGAAAAAGAAAAACAAACCAAGCATACTGTTATGAGCACCCAAAGGCACTGAGGTGTTAGGTACGATTGATATGTTTTCCTTGAAGGAATGAGATTGACGGTGGAAAATAAGAGAATCATTAGTTGGCCTATAGTAAGGAGGTTTTTGGACCTATCCCACATGATTTCCAAGTTTGCAAAGTTTTTTGTAATGGATAGATTATATATCCCTTCCTATAAAGTTTGATATAATGGATAAGTTATCTATCTCTTCTTGAAAGGTATTGGAATAAAATTTTGTTTTAGAGTTAGTATTTATTGGTGGCCAATTTTTGGATAAGTTGGAAGAAGTTGCATTCCAAGGAAGACAATTACAAGCAACTACGTTATGATTCAATTAGAAGTAGTTGTGCAGCGATTCAGTTAGAAGCAGTTGGGAGCCAAGCAAATCAGTTAGAGATTGTGCGCCTCCAACTAGTTTTGGAACCTAAGCCTACTATATAAAGGCATATTTTATAAAGGGTTGGGATCAATTAGTTAATGAGTTATGTTTGACACATTCTGAAATGTTTTCTGAAATATTGTTAATCAGTCAGTTTATGAGATTTATGTTTTGAGATAATGTATCGTTATATTGCTATGGGTTTTTTTCTCTATTATGCTATGATGTTCTTGATGCAGTGATGGTATTGATGAAATACCATTAATCTACTGAGATGAAATGGTAGAAATGGATTGTACCTAGTTATGAATAGTAATATAATGCAACTATTGTCTCATATTATCCTTGCATATTTTCTAGGTGATTAAATGTATGATGAATGTTTAGTAGTTTAGAATATGAATTGTAATACCCGTATTTTGGACTTTAATCCCCTATTATATTTCTGCTAAGTATTATTTCATTTTACTTAGGAGAATTTTGAAATCTGATAAAGTGGTTTCTATTGACTATGTGGACCAGCACATTAAAGAGGGAATCACAGTCCCCTAAGGGTTGGAGGGAATAATGCCACTTAATAATAAGAAGAAGAAATTATTATTGGAGACAATTGGAAAACCCTAAAGAAAATAATTGAGAGATTAATGAATTAAAAGAATTCATAAAACGAGGAAATTTCCCCTAAGAGAATAAAAGGTGAAAAATCATGGAAACTCTCATTATTCACTATTCATGATTCATTATCACTATTCACAATCTCATGAGATGAACACCCAAGAGAAATGGGAATGGGAAAACATCAACCTGAGATAATGAATGTTGGTGAGGGAGGACATACTTGGGAGAACCAAACTGGTCCTGAAGCCAAGTGATTGAGGACAGATTTGGGAGGACCAAACTGACTCAGATCAAGAGGAATCATACAGTTTGGTATGAGATTGGCCATTTAATTGTGTGCAGGTAGGAGAACTACCCCAAGCTTACAGGAGTACTGCATTTAGCTGAATAGACTGTGATTTTGTGATTCTCTCAATGGATAAGGGTTAAAAGCCCCTGGAGCATCCTGGAGCTCAAGAGTACTAAGTTGGGTGTTGGGTTTCCCGCTGCCTTTGAAATATCCTGAATAAATTGGGGAATAAAAAGTTAAGGGTGAACTAAAATATATACTCCACCCGGGGGACTGTGAACTCAGCTTGAGGGTGACCTGAAAGCAAGGATAACTTGCTAGTCAAAGGCTGGGAGGTTTGTGCTTGGTTCCACTGGTCACCAGAATTCATATAAGTATTTATATTCTGAACTTGCAGAGTATTTGTTTTGGAATAGTATTCGTACATGTTTCTGAATATGTCTTATTTACATTTGAATGATATATTCATTAGATCTTACAATATATGTATTGTTTTATGAATATTTTGAGCATGAATCTCAGCTAGACAACCAGATCTATGTAATGAGTTTTACCTTATGAGTAGACTTTAAGATCTGGAATATTTGTGTTATGGGATGGCTATGAAAATACATACTTTCTATTTGCAGTAGCTATACATCATTATGCTCCCTATACTGTTTAAAATGTTTACAGTAACTAATACAAGACTGATATGAACTGTATGCTAACCTAGGGTTTGATGAGGCATGTTTCATATTGTAGGCTTTTACATTTAAATATATTATAGTATTTAATAGAGGTCTGATGTATGGTACTGTAATGTTAAGAATAGGGAAGACATGTAAACCTAGAGGTTTAACTGCCTAGCCCTTATATTTTGATCAACTCTTTCATGTTAGAGTTTATTTCAGAAAAGAGAAACCTAGAGAATGCTAATGCTCATATCTCTTATATTTTGAGTTATTATATTGACAGAGTTCGATATTCTAAATCAATCTGGTCATAATCGACCTTATGAATCTATAGGGAATTTCTAGGCTAAATGTTTGAAGAATGAAATAAACTACATGCTGCTATATATTTTATGAGTTGAATCCATGTGTAAATCTCATGCTGAGTTAGAAGAATATCATTTATTAAAATAGCATGGTTATATCATTTTATTAATGTTCCTATGAATTCATTCACCTAGGGTGAAATGGGAATTATGGATAACCCGGATCGCTATAACATATGCTTCCATATAAAATGAATGGGATTTAAATGGATTAAGTGCAGAATGAAAACAATTCATATAAGCAAGGCTCTTAACCTTAGCGTGATTATTGTTGATGTATATGTAACTTCGGAATGTATTTCATATATATGTATATTGTATTCCTATAGAGATGTTATTATTCCTCTATACGAAAGTGCCGTAACTTATACTTGATGGGTTATTAGACCACCTTAATGGGGTCGACCCTGTATAAGTCATGTGGGTTAAAGGGTAATTATACCACCCTATTGGGGGCCAGCCCTGTCATCATTATGTTATTTGGTTAAGTTAAGGCTGACCTAGTAAGGTTATTAGGCAAGTCAAGTTAGTGTATAAATAGAGTGTGGGATGCACTCTATTTGATCATTCACTTCTCACTTATACACTCATGGGAGATTGGTGCACTAGTGGAGAAGGAGAAGCTTCTTCTAGGAGGATTATCTCTTATGCTTGGGTTGTATCATTGGTTCATCTATCTCTGAGGAAGTTGTGGGGTTTTTCACCTTCTTGGTTTTCCCCGGTGAAACTCTGTGTCTCTTATGTGCTTGCATTATTGTGTACATGATTGATATGATGTAGATATGTTGTACATGTTGTTCTCTCAGTTAAGATCCTAGATAAGATTGAATTAATGCTAAAAAATTAACATGGTATCAGAGCTAGCCTGAAAGAAGGCATGATATGGCATCTATGACACTTGTTGCACTAGCGAGGCTAGGGCTTGATATAGAAAAAAATAGTCATCATAGAACTTTCGCTATAAATACATTTCAGCGAGGTTTCAGGATCTGAAAGTTTTATAGGTCGAAGATAAGATTCCCATGTACCTTGTGTCCAAAGGAGGGCCTCTAATTCGTTGCACTTTCATATTTATGTTCTGTACAATATAGGGTTTCTGTCTCTTCCAGATCTGAGTCATAAACAGGTGACCTAGGAAAAAAGGTCACAACTTGAGCTAGGAAGCTCCAAATGAAATTTTGTAAAACGTGGTAGGTAGGGAACGGACTGTAATTTCATAAGTATGATTTTCAGAGGCCGCAATTGAACCAGTTACACGTGGCACTCCATACACGTTCGCTCTCCTATTTTATCCCATAAATAGGTCACATTGCGACACTTGGCATAACTCTCTCTCAGAGAATCCATTTGAGGTAGGACCTGTGGGGTTGGAAAGGTAACATGTTGGGATACAACAAGAAGAATTTTCAGACCTTGTAGATCTGAAATTTTGGATTTACACCAGGAACAATCAGGTGCATATTTCTGTCAAAAAAGAATTGGATTTTGAGCACCTTCATTAATGGCTTCAGGAATTTAGGGTTTTAGAGAAAGTTGGAATTTTCGTAATCGGAGACAACGGCTAGATGCTCCTCATAAAAATCAAAATTTAGAAACCAAGATCGAATTTTTTTGTTGGGAAGAAGGCCGGGCTTGATCAAACCCTAGTTCAGGACTTTGATCGGAAAGGTGGAAAATTAGGGATTCTACAAAAATGGGAATTTTTTAAATCTATGACCATAGTTGGAAGCTCCTTGGAAAAATTGAAGTTTAGAGATTTGGATGAAACTATTTGGTTGGGTGATCTCTGGGAAACTCAAACCCTAATTCAGGGTCATCCCTAGTGAATCTGGAAGATTGAAAGACAAATTTGAGGGGTGAAACTTTGCAGTTTTCAAATTCTGAGTATACCAGGTTGATCAACTCATCAAGGCGCATATTTCTATCCCTTCAGAAGTTTGAAATTCAAAGTTTGAAGTTTTAGGGTTTCTATGACAAACCCTGATCGAGCTCCAGATCCAGTTTCTGCAATACAAGTGGATTGGGTTAATCCTAGAAGAGAATGGATTGGTCACCTGCATAAGTGGATTGGGTTAATCCTTGATTTGATTTATCATATTATTGTTTTTTAATTATTGTACGTTTTCGTTTTCATTTATGTTATATCTAACCAATTATTTAATTTAATTTCCATTTCCTTGCATGAATCTTCTAAGAATACATAATTTATTTATTTTTAAATAATAATTAAATGTCTTAAACAAAATATTATATCACAATGGGATTGCTTCTTACATTACTAAGTTTTTACACATGTGATTTATCTTATGTTTTTACATATTTTTGTGCTCTATTTTATGGGATTGCTTTTTACATTACTAAGTTTTTACACATGTGATTTATCTTATGTTTTTACATATTTTTGTGATTTATCTTATGTTTTTACATATTTTTGTGCTTTATTTTATGTTTTGTATATATTTTTGTTCTCTATCTTAAATATTAAGTATTGATATGGTATGTAATATTCTTTTATTAAAATCATCATTTACATATTATTTATATAGTTTTTATTGATAAATATGTTTTGATTTTTTTTATAGATATTTTTCATAAGAAGATAATTGTTTGGAAGTATTTTTAATGTTAGGACCAAAATGAAGAATGTGCCATCACATTTTTATGGTCATTAATAAATATGTTTTATCTTTGATTATATTTTCTTACTAATGTCATTGTAGGAGGGAGAAGTGTAATTCCATACAGAATTTAGAGTTCCATAAATATTAACAAAGTTCAAATGTTAAGTAGAATTTTTTTTAAAGCTATATATATAAATCATAGAGTTTTTATTCAAAACTTTATCAAATAAGCATTAATTTATTTATTATTAGTCATTTCATTAGTTCTATGTAAAACAATTGTAATTATATGTTTAATTATAAACTAATTATAAGATTTTAACAACTTATAAATTAATTATAAAATTCTTATAATTCTAATTATAAGATTTTAACAACTTATAAATTAATTATAAAATTCTTATAATTCTAATTATAAGATTTTAACAACTATTTTGATAATTACTTCGTAAAAAAGTTTTAATTATATTTTACATAAAACAATATTAACTTATTTATTATCACTTATATGAGTAGTAATTATATTTTAGATAAAACAATATTAGTTTAATTATTATGAGTATACTCTCTAATACATGCGGCCATAAACCATTCCCTGAAGTCTCCAACCCAATAAGCGGTAATTTTTTCTCATTCCTTATCATTGAACAATTGAAATTAGAATTTTAACATTTTTTTTATAAAAGTGATGAAAATGTTTATATTTTAAACCGGATAAACCATAAACAAGGCTTGGATAAAGTGTATACCTCATTACACGATGCAACATGCTCCCATGCACGTGGCGCACACATTGCACAAACATCTTCATATTTTTGTAAAGACTGCCACATTGTCTATATATTTTCTTCTTTAATGATATAATAACACACAGTAGGAAATGGTTATAAGAAATGGAGGGAAATGGTGAGCTTTCAAACTAATTTTCTATTCGGAATGGGAGATCCCTATAGAACGAGGAGAACTTTCTATAGCTGTTTCCACTAAATCAAACGAATTCATGTTGAACAATACATTTATATCGAATTTACTATAGAATTACGGTTTTTTTTTCTGGGTGATCAATCACGTAAAGGGTGACCAAGAGTTCTTAGGAATGTAGCATTGAAATCTGAACATAGTCAATAGATTTAAAAAATAGAGTGATCGAATTTACTATAGAATTATGTTTTTTTTTTTTCTGGGTGATCAATCATGTAAAGGGTGACCAAGGGCTCTTAGGAATGTAGCATTGAAATCTCAACATCGTCAATAGATTTAAAAAATAGAGTGACAGAGGTATAATAATGGTGAATAAACTACCCAAAGTTAGAACAACTCAAAGAAGAACAGCTGATAAGCCACCACAATTAGGAGCAGTAGCAACTATTGCGTCAAATCAAACCATAGCATATATTAGCATTCCCTGTTCAGTGGTTTTACAAGTTTGGATATGTTTAATTAATTACTTGATATACATTTATGGAATCAAATTCCACCAATGCTAAACCCATAATCCTATACAATTATTTTCCCACATAACCGATGTATCTAATACAATATTGTCAATAATGATTCATGCTATACTACCATCCAATTTTAGTTCCTACTATACCTTCAATATTGTATCCTCTTTGGAGAAATTATTTTAAACATAACCAATGTGTCTAATACAATATTGTCAATAATGATTCATGCCATACTACCATCCAATTTTAGTTCCTACTATACCTTCAATATTGTATCCTCTTTCGAGAAATTATTTTAAATATTGAGAGCCTCCACGATATTAGAATGGGTTTATATAATTAATTTGCGTACAATTTTACTCAATAGATAAAACATCTGAAACCCATTGCAATAAAAATTTGAAATGTCATCAAAAGTGCTCATTTCCCACTTTAAACATTCCTTATTAACCATAACCGAGATACACCAATATACAAAATGATAGAACTAAGAATGATAACCACTACTTCAAATTGTTATAAGAGTTGTATTCAATCCTAAGCTCCACAAATAAAGGCAAGTCATCAAAAAATAATTTATTTAATCTTCCCATTCTTTAAAAAGATTGTAGGTATATACTAATTTCTTTATATATCATAGTATAGTATAGCCTTTGTGTAATATCTAAAAACTCTTGTAAATTATTTTTAGTTTTCTTTGCGTAGGGTAAATTTCAATAGTAAATATTCACAGTATCTCAATTAGTATCATGAGGCATTGATGTTGCTCACAAAAGATAAAAAGGCTGTGACATTGTAAGAGGAAAGTAAAACAATTTTACATGGAAATTAAATGCAATGGGTTGAGCTCAACAAAATATTTAACCTTTAAAATTAACCATACTCTACTTAATATGGGGAATTGTTTAACAACCCAAGAAGTGGGAAAAGAGGAAGATAGAAGGTATGAGGTATGAACTCTTGTGAAAACTTATTTAGGAAAAGAAAAAGAAACCAGGCATATTGTTATGAGCACTCGAAGGTATCGAGGTGTTAGGAATGACCAAGAATTTTTCCTTCACAAAATCAGCTAAGGGGTGGAAACTAAGAAAATCATCAGTTGGCCTATACTTGGGACGTTTGTGGACATATCCTAGTTGATTTCCAAGTCAGCAATGGTTTCTATAATGGATAAGTTATCTATCTCTTCCTACAAAGTTTGTGATGTAGGCACAACCTTGTAACATCCCCTTCAGGCAATCCGATGATCGGGAAGGGACATTAACCAAATTCGGTCTCTCAAATTTCACCGCCAATGCCATAATATGAATTTCAATGTATAAAATGTGTGTAGAAACCTAAAATAACAATACAAAGCATAATTGAACTCTATCTACACACAGCTAGCATGCAAATACAAGCATAAACATGATATCCATTATATAAAACCATTTCAGATTCAAATGCATGCGAATATTTTTCTTTATCCAATGCAAATCCAAGAAACTGACTATGCCAAAGCGATTTTCCACCCACGCATAGGCACGTTTTCTAGCATATGCACTTGCTGCTGGGAGGCCACCCCCAAGATAGGCTATGAGGCCACCAGGAAGAAGGAAACACCTATAGGATTCTCTCTCTCATTCCACAACCCATTATGCTCTCTATGCTTATCCAAATTCTCATATAATATGGGTCTCACTCATCCCTCACATCCCTGGCTTCCACAATACCTACCCCATAAAACACCCTTCTTGGCTCAGGCATCCCCTTCGCTGATCCACAGTTCTCTTGGGAGATCCATCTTTCCATGTGCATCTAGTGTTGGTTGTGGAGCCTAATCTTCCAGTCTCATAGATGATATTGGCTCAGCCGTGCACCTCGGAGGATTGCACACTCATTTTGCATTTTTTGGGGTTTGGGGGAAACGCCGCCTGATTCATGGGGGTGCGAGGGTGGAGCCTCCACGAACGGGGGTAGCGCCCCCAAGAAAAAATTTTGGGTTGTTTTCGTCAGTTGTTTACGGGCCCATGGTTTTGGGTATCCCGTGGTATTTTCTCATTGTATTTTCCCTATAAAATAAAGACATTGTAATACGGATAGGGTTGAGGTATTAGGTTTTATGCATTGTAAAGATGTCTGAGATCATGAAGAAAGACTCTGAGGCAGTGAAGAGGAAGTGCAGCAGTTGTGTTGCAGGTTGTATCCCTTCACTTTGTTGGATGGTATAATAATAAGGATTGGAAACTTTAGTGTGGACGTTGCCCATGTTGGGTGAACCACGATACATCTGTGTCTCTCTTGTAATGTGTATGTGTGATTATATTTTCATTTATGTTTATTGTTATTGCTCTGCGATCTTGTTTTTCTAACAACTGGTATCAGAGCCGAAGGTCTATTTGGCAGATAAACACGTAGGAAGCTAGGGTTTCTGGTTCGAGTAGGAGCAATGACAGAAGAAGGAAAGTTTAAGGTCAAGAAGTTTAACAGCCAAAACTTCCAGTTATGGAAGATGCAAATGGAGGACTATCTATACCAGAAGGATCTGTTCCTACTGTTGGGAGGAAGAGCAAAGCAGCCGGCAGCTATGAAGGACGAAGAATGGGAGGTTCTTGACAGAAAGGCACTGAGAACAATACGGTTGTCCCTGGCTTCGTTGATGGCTTTCAATATCTAAAAAGAAACGGCAACGAAGGGTTTAATGAGTGCACTGGGTAAGCTGTATGAAAAACCCTCGACCCCCAACAAGGTATTTCTAATGAAGCATTTATTTAATATGAAGATGTCTGAAGGTGGATCTGTTACTGATCATTTAAATGAGTTTAATACGGTTACAAATCAACTAAGTTCTGTAAGTGTGAACTTTGATGATGAGGTTAGGGATCTTCTAATCTTGTGTTCATTTCCAGAAAGCTGGAATAGCTTGGTCATGGCTGTAAGTAACTCTATCTCTGGTTCAAACAGCTTGAAATTTGATGATGTTATTGGTGTTATTCTTAGCGAGGAAATGCGAAGAAAAAGTACAGGTGAGACATCAGGTAATGTGTTAACCATGGAGAGCAGGGGAATACAAAAGGAGAGAGGAAAGAGCCAAGGTAATCATGGCAAGTCTAAAACGGGCATATCCAATTCCAGAATGAGAAAAATAGAGTTCTAGAACTGTGGAAAGAAAGGACATCTGAAGAAAGACTACAGATCTCTAAAGAAGAAAGGAGATGCACAGCAGGAAGCTACCCAGGAAGCAAATGTAGCAGGTGATGTGTTACAAGATGCTTTGATACTTTCATTAGATAATACTAGTGATTATTGGGTAGTAGATTCAGGGGCTTCATGTCATGCTACACCCCATAGGAAATATTTTCATGATTATGTTCCAGGTGATTTTGGACATGTTTTATTGGGTGATGATGAGCCATGTAAAATTGTTGGAATGGGTAAGGTATAGATAAAATTTAAGAATGGAATTGATTGGATGTTGAAAGATGTTAGGCATATTCCTGCTATGAAAAGAAATCTGATCTCAACAGGGCAGTTGGGAGATTGTGGCTATCTATCTACATTTGGAGAAAAGTGGTGGAAGATCACTAAAGGATCAATGGTGATAGAAAAAGGAGACAGGATAGGTATGTTGTATTTATGTCCTCATAATACTGACCATTCTATCTCTTTAGCTTCCACATGAACAAATACAACATTGTGGCATCATAGGCTTGGCCACATGAGTGAGAAGGGGATGAAGATTCTCCACTCAAGGAAGTTGTTTCCAGATTTGAAGCAAGTAAGTTTGGAATTCTGTGAGAACTGTGTTTATGGAAAACATAAGACAGTCATATTTCTCAGGGTTGGGAAACAAAAGAAGAATGAAAAGTTAAAGCTTGTGCATACAGATGTATGGGGACCGGCTCAGGTACAATCTCTTGGTGTCTCTCATTATTATGTTACATTTATTGATGATGCAACTAGGAAAACTTGGGTTTATTGGATTCTACAGAAATCTGATGTGTTTGCTACTTATAAGAAGTGGAAAGCTTTGGTTGAGAATGAGACAGGAAAAAGGTTTAAGTGTCTCTGATATGACAATGGAGGTGAATACTGCGGCAAAGAGTTTGATAATTACTATTCATACTATGGGATTCATAGAGAGAAGACAATCCCAATAACACCACAAGAAAATGGTGTGTCAGAAATGATGAATAGAATGATCATGGAGCGTGCTAGGTGTATGAGATTGCATGCAGGGTTGCCCTTACAGTTTTGGGCAGATGCTATAAATACTACTGTTTATTTAATAAACAGAGGGCCTTCAAGTGCTTTGGATGGTGGTATTCCAGAGGAGGCATGAACAGGTAAAAAGGTAAACTACTCATTTCTGAGAACATGTGGTTGTGAATCATTTGTCCATTTGATAAAGAAAATAGAACAAAGCTTGAAGCTAAATCCAAGAAATGCAGCTTTATTGGATATGGGGTTGATGATTTTGGTTATCATTTATGGGATTATGGAAATCACAAAATCATTAGAAGTAGAGATGTCATATTCAATGAAAAGGTCATGTATAAAGATCAGTTGCAGGGAAAGAAACAATAAAAGGAAAACACAAAGTACACAGTACTTGATGGAATTGAAGAAAATGAAGCTCCAAAGGTTCTAGAAAATCAAGAACAGCATCAAGTACCTGAAACTCCTGCAAGTGTAAGAAGATCTACCAGGTTAAGCAAACTCCTTCAACGATACTCTCCTTTGATGTATTATTTATTGATGACTGATGCTGGTGAACCAGAATGTTATGAAGAATTAATGCAGGTAGAAACTAGGAAGAAGTGGGAGCAAGGCATGAATGAGGAGATGGACTCATTGGTAGGCAACTAGACTTGGGATTTGGTTTAGTTTCCTGTTGGTAAAAGAGCATTCCAGAACAAATGGATTTACAGGTTGAAGGAAGAAGAAGGAGGTAAGAAGTGGTATAAGGCCCGACTTGTTGTAAAGGTGTTTGCACAGAAGAAACATATAGATTTTTATGAAATATTTTCTCCTGTTGTTAAGATGACTTCAATTAGGAATATCTTAAGTCTAGTGGCAATAGAAGATTTGCATCTTGATGAGGTCAAAGGTAAGGAGAACTTGGTATGCAGGTTGAAAAAGAGCTTGTATGGCTTGATGCAAGCTCCAAGGCAGTGGTATTTAAAATTTGACAGGTTTATGACAGAACAACGTTATAGTAGATGTCAATCTGACCACTGTGTTTATTTCAAGAGGCTAGATAATGGAAGTTATATTATCTTGTTATTGGGTCTAACATGCAGGATATAAATTTACTCAAAAGGAAGTTAGCTAATTCATTTGCGATGAAGGATTTGGGTGCTGCAAAGCAAATCCTTGGTATGAGAATAACAAGAGATAGGAAAAATCGCAAATTGACATTGTCTCATGGTGAGTACATACAAAAGGTGTTGGAGAGGTTCAAAATGCAGAATGCAAAACCAGTTAGTACACCTTTGGCCATCCATTTCAGTCTAAGTAAGGAAATGTATCCCAAGACACAGGAAGAGATAGATTACATGTCTAAGATTCCCTATCAATCAGCAGTTGGCAGATTGATGTATGCCATGGTGTGTACAAGACCAGATATTGCACATGTAGTGGGAGTTGTGAGCATATATATGAACAATCCAAGTAAAGAGCATTGGAAGGAAGTACAGTGGATTCTTAGGTATTTGAAAGGTACTACCACTCAGGAATTATATTTTGGAGGTTCAGACACTGTTCTACAGGGATATGTTGATGCAGATATGACAACTGACAAGGCTAGCAGAAGGAGCACCACAGGGTATGTGTTTACTCTAGGTGGAACAATAGTAAGCTGGATTTTGAAACTGCAGAAGGTTGTTGCACTTTCAACAACGGAAGCAGAGTATGTTGATATTACAGAGGCTAGTAAAGAGATGATTTGGTTACAGAGGTTTATGGAGGAAGTGCGTAAGAAGCAGAAGGATAACAGGTTGTATAGTGACATCCATAGTGCCATTCATCTTGCAAAGAAATCAACATTCCATTCCAGGACTAAACATATACAGCTCAAGTACCATTGCATATGCTCTGTTCTGGAAGATGAACTATTGAAGCTGGAAAAGATACATACTAGCCAGAATCTTGCAGACATGTTCAGAAAGGTAGTGACCAGAGAGAAAATGAGTTTGTCACCTACCCAATTTTTTAGAATAATTATTTTCTACTATTATCCTTTTTGCAAAAATACTTTGTTTTAAATTATAATTACAAGTTTGTAATTATGACGAAGTAAGTCAAAAATGAATGTAATGACTTATTATTATTATTTAATAAATAAAAATGGGAGACAAACACTCAAGAAAGCTGTTACAAGAGTGTCCACTGGCCCACTAGGAGGAATGGAAGCTGCTGGAAGGATTGGGACAGATGGCAGCATTTGCACTCTACCATTAGCTGTTGGTATGGAACAACCCCCCCTAATTTTGTGGCACTTCCCCCTTTAGGTGGAGGGAGGTGAGCAGGTAGCTCACTAATTACCAATTAATTACAAAAGACCTAAGCATCCTATAAAGGGAAATTCGAATTGAGTAGGAAGCTCTTACAATGTTTTATGCAGAAACATTCCTCATGCTCATCAAATGATGGCTGAGAGATTCGAATAGGGGAGGTTGTGGAGAGTGCAAGTATAAGTCTGCAAATGTTATGAGAAGGACAGACCAGAGGTGCTGGTGCTGATCCCATTGATTACTAAGCCTGTAAGGCTGGATATATATATTTTCTTGCTGTTCCAAGTAAAAGTCCTAAGCTACAGAACCTTCTTCCTCCTAGTGGACCAGTGGATAGGCTCGGGGGTCCTAAGGCAGACATCTTGGCTGCTTGGGAGCAGGTTGGGTGGAACAGGTTTCTTGAGTAATTTGTTCCTCCCATCACACTCAGGTTCTATTCTTTTGTGTTTTATTTTTCAATCATATGAATGCTCTCAGAAAATGGCTTAGTATTGTTATTTAATAATCAATAGTAGAAAACGTCAGATCCTAATTAATTTAGATTTGCTGAACTGATAAAATGACTCCTCTGCATTTTCCCCCATGCGTGGAGTTTCCTCGTACTCCAGTACAGAGAGGTAGAATTAAATCTTCCCAGTTAAAAGTGAAACCTAGCATGCATCTAAATATCTAAACCAAAGACCACCCATGCACATACCTATGTTTATCATGCATCTTATATTTTAGCACCTCTAGATTAGATCCTTGCATGCAATGTTTTTACTGTTCAAATCTGTATGCTGAACTACCTACCAGAAACTAGTCATAGTAATAGGTTCTTTTCTTATTTCTGAAGGTGAACATTGTGTTAACAACTAAGGTTACCAATCTTTAATAATTTCTTCAAAGAAAATAACACCATGCATTCTGTTTAATCATATTCCCACTTTACTATTTTCTTATGGCTTTTAGAATCTGATCGACCTTATAGAAAATATTGTCTTCACTATATTATCTTGTATAGAAAGAAAGAAAGATGCTGTGTTAACTTATCCCTTCATCAAGAAGTCAAAAATTGGACGAATACAAGAACATATAGAATAGAAAAACTGTTATATTCAGAAGCAATCAAATTAACTGACGAATGCACTGTCATTTTCTCTTTTTCTGGATTATCAATTGCATGTGATAGAATTTACATCACAAAATACCAAGTTATTAAAAGCAAGGACAAACATAGAATTATTGAATTGACAAATTAAATTACAGTATCTCTACACCCAAACTGGGGTGAACATGTTCTCATTACATTATTATTTATAAACATTTGACAGCTACAAAATGAAGTGTTTTCATTACCATAGACAATCTAACTGTAGAATCAAGAGTTAATATTCTTGTTCCTTTAAAACATCATTATAGACAAGTAGATTCCATTCACATCGACAGGCTAGGGTTTAGCATTATCATAGTTGTATTCAAACAAAACGAATACCCTTTCATTATCGGCTTATAGCCACTGTTTAATTAAAACAACTTAGACATTTCCTTCGTTCCTTGGATCATAGTTCAAGAATGAGGAGATTGAAACACCATACGTAGACATGAAAACCCTGAATATCTTAAACAGGATTTTAGATACAGATACAAAAACGAGAAGTTCAAATCACCAAACATAGCCATTAAACCTTAGATAACTATCGTTTCCATTTAAATTAGCAGTGGTTGCACCCTACGGTTGCCACATTCTTTTTCCGAAGGTTCCATTCGAAATCCCATGCCATTTACACACACTATTAATGCCGAAGCAAAATTGCAGCCAATGTATCTCCTTTTTTTTCATCAACCCAGAAGTACCAAAACGATAGACATAAAACGTAAAGCTATAAGACTCTTGCAAACACGAGGGTTCAACCCTACCAAACTCGTCGAGCCCAAGAATGGCCGACCATATATTTTAAAACATTTACATCACCTACTCTATGAACAAAACTTAAAACTGTAAGTTTCTCGATTGCTGCAAGCGAGACAAAAGCCACTGCCGCGAAGGCATGCTACCAACGCTTGCTCATCAAGTCCGATTCTAGGATATCCACTAAGGACGGATACCACCGAAGCTTATCGGTGGGATCGCTTTAGTTCTTTTCCCCGTCAACTGTTCCAGCACCCTGTTGCTCGCCGAGGGTTACCTGCCAACAACCATACACTAAGTCAAGTATCGAATAATGAGGTAGTAATGCATGCAACAAAAGATAATTTGAAAACCCTTGCAGCGTTACGACACCTGAGTCGTGACAGAGATTTGACGAAGCCAGCATACATCCACTGTGAAGGATAAGCACTCAGTTCGAAGGCCACGATGAGGGATACCTCCCGAAAAACTCACAACTTCTTCAAGAACCCCAGACTTGCAAGTTACTGCAACGCCACAACAGAAGCACTCATCCCACCTGTATATTGCTACACAAATCGTTTCCAGACTTGGCTTCCACGGATAACAATTACTCACAGACCAAAGGTTGCTACCGGTCTCACGATCGAGCCCGAGGGAGGCTAGAAAAACATTGAAACCCTAAGTGCCTCTCGGCTGGTTGGCCTCACCTCCCAAACCCTACCATCGAACAATGAATAAGAACGTTACAAGAATCCATAAGTTATGCTAGGGTTCAAATCAGGCCAATACACAACGATCAATGGCAGAGACCCACTTTCATTAAGCCACGTTGGAGGGTGGAAAGAGTAGCATTAAATTGCTCATCTACCTCCCAAGCCATGAGGTGGCCATTTCTATTGACAGCAGGGCAGGAGGCCGTTACAACTTAGTTTCCAAATCTCATCAGTCGCCGAATCATCCATCACATTTTACACGTAACAATATCATTAACCCGGTCGCCAGACAATGTAATTGCAAAACCCAATCATTTAATACACCCTCGATTCGTACGCAGGCTTTTGCAGGGCCATCATTCCACCTGCCAATCCATACGAATCATCGTTAATAGCATCAACATATAAATATTATCAATGTATAACGATTACCAATAGCATATAACGAAGGTTTCATATGATTCCATATCATCAATTTTGAAACACACTCATAGCACATGAATATACACCAAGGTCGTGAGCAATCATAGGGCATTGATTGACTCCACCCATCACATAAAGTCTATTATAAAGTTCACCATAGGGATCATTAAAGAGCTCTTAAAGCTTGTTCACACCATAAGTTATATCAACACACCGTTAAGGTATGGTTGCCACCCAAGGACCCATTGCATTCATTGCATGGTAGGGTATTAATGCTTAAAGCATCACCATTTTAATCGCCCGGGTAATAGAGACTAGAATCACCTTATCACTCATTCCATAGTATGTTTAGGACCATGTGCCCTTGTCCTAAACTTGTCACCATCAAAATTTATAAAAGAATTACTTAACAGCCGCAAGTCATTTATGGAATGACCATACGTAAAGTCGTCAACACTTAATGGAAACATTCATAACAAACATGCCTTGAGATAGACGTTATCTGCAGTCTTTGAGATAGACAGGTTCATCTTACAGAATTCGAAGGAGACCAAACCTATAACATTGGAATTCATACGCAGTTTTTATTGATAACATGGTTATTAAACCCTCTGAGTTATTATCTCTATCTCTTACCTGTGAATTTGCGCATGGAGGACGAGTACAATGCTTTAGCTGAATAGCTAAGTAAGCCTCGGGGCACCTCATGGGACCCCTTTCATCATCATCCATAAAACTTAAACTATCAGCACCTCTCGAGAATAATTATGTTTTCTTAATGCATCTGAATTTTCAATCATTCCAACATTTAAATAAGAACATAATCATTAATTGGATTTCATGACACCATCAGAAGACAAAAAGACACAACCATTAAGTTGTTCCTACCAAGCGACACATTTATTAATTGATGCTTATTCAATATTATCATTTCCGCTTTTTACAATATTAGCTTTTTATGGCGATTTAAATTTTTTTAAATTTTTATGAAAATATCGGGATGTTATCTTGAATATTGTAACTTCCAAGAATATTATATTTGTATATTATTATTCCGGAGATTTTTCATCCCTCCGAGGTGACTCTATCATGTATCCGGAGATGTTTATTCCTCCGATGGTTTGTGGTAACTAGGGTTATTAGACCCACCATGTGGGGGTCGGCCCTGGGTTTATATTTTAGGGGTTATTAGACTTCTCCAGGAGAGGTCGGCCCCATTAGGGATTTTTGGTCAATCAGGAACTAGTATAAATAGAGGAGGAGAGCTCCTCATTTGACACACTTCCACAACTCAGAAAGTAGCACACTTGTGTCTGGGAGGTCTGCATGTGAGGTAGAGAAGAAGGAAAAGTCTTGGAGCACATCTTGTATTTTGGTTGATCATCTTATTGAGGAAAGCTTTGCTGGGTTTTCTACCCCATGAGGGTTTCCGAGGGTAAATTCTGTGTCTATCTTGTGATTATGTTTCTTTTAGTGATCTTGCTAGTTTATTTGGTTTAAAATTAACATGGTATCAGAGCTAGCCTGAATAGAACATATTTCACAAGGTGAAATCATATTTCTCTCTCTCTCCCAAAATTAGGGTTTATTCAAAAGTTAGTATTTTCGGATTCTGGTTGCATGGATGAATAGCCCTTCTAAAGATCTATCTTTTGAGCCTTGGATCTAGGTTTTTGGTTGGGTAGAACTCCGGGAAAGTCAAAACCTAGTTTTACCAAAAGTGCGATAAACCAGAAATTGTGTTGCAGATCGGGAAAAGTGAAAAGTTAAATTTTTCGGGTAAGTACTACTCTATCTCTTATCTCTTGGACTCCCCTAAGAGAATATGGCTCCAAAAACTAAGCTTGATGACAAGCTAGAAGGTATAGAGAATTTCCAGGCATGGAAATACATAATTGGTCTCATTCTTGAAGAAAATGATCTTGCTCATTATATCAAGGATGAAGTTGCAGAACCTGAAGGAGATGAAGCCAAAGAGAAGCATAGGAAGGATTTGATTAGGGCAAAGAGAATCATAGCTGATTCTATTAAAGACCACTTGATTACCAAAGTGGCTTCCAAGAAGACTCCAAAGGAAATGTATGATTCCCTAGGAAGAATGAATGAAGGAACTAACATCAATAGGAAGATGAACCTAACAACTCAGTTGAAGAGTACCAAGTTGCACAAAGGAGAATCCATTCAAGACTACTTTTCAAGGGTCTCCCAAATCAAGGAGCAACTAGATGCAATTGGTGATACTCTTGATGAAGATGAACTTGTAATGATAGCTCTAAATGGTCTCACTAGACCTTTGAAGTCATTTATACAAACTATGTTTGCCAGAAAAGAAAGTATGAAGTTTGATGTAGTTTGGGAGGATTGTGTACAAGAAGAGGCCACCCACACCAAGAGGCCACCCACACCAAGAGGCCACCCACACCAAGAGAAGAAGGAATCAATCCTACTCCAAAAGGAATAGTCACAAGGAGTCTCATTCTCCACTTAGATTTCAAAAGAAAAGAGGATCTAATCAAAGAAGAGATTACTCCCCATTCTAATGTTTTGCTTGTAAAAAAATAGGACACATTGCTATAGATTGTCCCCTAAAGAAGAAAAAGGGCTCTCATTACAAAAGACATCAAGCACATCTTGCAGAAGATGATAGTGAACAAGAAGTGGAAGAGGAAGAAAGGCCTCACAATAAAAGACCTAGAAGAGAAGAAGAAGAAGAAAGGACCCTCTTCAAGAGAAGATCTAGGAGAAATGAAGAAGAAGATGCAGAAGAATATGTTCTATTCTCCGCACTATCTGGATCTATAACTCCTGGAGAAGATACATGGCTTATTGATAATGGTGCTTCAAAACACATGACAGGTCAGAAAAAGACTCTCTCAAGTCTTGAAGTAAAGACCTCTCCACAAAAGCTATCTCTAGGAGATAACTATCAATATCCCATCAAAGAAATTGGTGAAGCAAGCTACAAGCTTGATTCGGGTACCTCCATGAAAATGAAAGAAATATTGTATGTACTAGGATTGAAGAAGAACTTGTTATCTATCCCAGCATTGGATAAGAAAGGCTATAGGGTTGCATTCATTGATGGACAGGTATTAATGTGGTCCAAAGGAAAATCTATCAAGGATGCAATTATCATTGGTGAAGAAGAAGGAGGTTTGTGCAAGCTTAAGGGCCATCCAGAAGCTGCACTTGTACATGAAACCATTAGCCCAAGTGAGCTATGGCATAGGAGACTTGCTCACATTAACTACAAGGCACTACCTTATGTAAGCAAGGTAGTTATAGGTTTGCAAGATTTAAAAATTGATCATGATGGCACATGCAAGGGATGTGAAAAAGGGAAGAATATCAAGAACCCCTTTCTTAGGAGTGAAACAAAGACTAAAAGTACCTTGGAGTTAATACACTTTGATGTATGTGGAACAATGCCTTCCACATCTTTGAGTGGATATGAATACTATGTTACATTCATTGATGACTATTCAAGGAAAACTTGGATATTCTTTCTAAAAGGTAAGAATGAAGTCTTTGGAAAATTCAAGGAGTTCAAGGCCTTCATAGAAAATCTGTCAGAAAAGAAAATCAAGATTCTCAGAACAGATAATGGTGGAGAATATACTTGAAAGGAATTTGAAGACTTTTGTAGAGAAGCTGGAACCAAGAGGGAACTAACCACTCCCTACAATCCCCAACAAAATGGGGTTGCTGAGAGAAAGAATAGAATTATCATGGAAGCTCTAAAGACTATGATACATGATCAAGATCTTCCCATGTATTTATGGGTTGAAGCAGCCATGACAGCTGTCTATGTACAAAATAGACTTTCTCATAGTGCTCTTGAATTTAAGACTCCAGAACAAGTGTTCACAGGAAAGAAGCCTGAGGTAAGTCATCTCAAAATATTTCGATGTCTTGTGTATATTCACATTCCAAAAGAAAAGATAACCAAGTTGGGTCCCTCTGGTAAGAAAGGAATATTTGTTGGATATTGTGAAACATCCAAAGCTTTCAGAATTTACATACCTGGTTTTCATCATATGGAGATAAGTAGAGATGTAACATTTGATGAAGAAGCAGCTATCAAGAAATCTAGAAAGTGTCAACTTGAAGAATTCTATGAAGAAGAAACACCTCCTAGAGTCACAAAAGTTGTTCCCATCCCTGAAGATGATACACCAGAAGACCATGACATGATAGAACCTCAAGAACCCCCCATTACAAATCTATATAGAAAAAGAAGACCAGCATGGGCTAGAGACATTATTCAAGGAGCTGAAAAATATGGAGCTCCTAAAGGTTCCACTAGAGAAAGGAAGAAACCCAAGTTAATATCCAACTATGTGGCCTTAATGTGTGATCTTATGGATCATCAGCCCACCAGCTATGAGGAGGCAACTCAGAAGAAAGAGTGGGTAGAAGCTATGATAGAAGAGTACCAGTCAATAATGAAGAATGATGTTTGGGATATAGTTCCCAAACCAAAGGATAAAAGTGTGGTTTCTTCCAAATGGATATTCAAGATAAAACATGTTGCATATGGTAGCATTGAAAAATATAAGGGAAGATTTGTAGCCAGAGGATTCTCTCAAAAGGAGGGAATAGACTATGAAGAAACATTTGCACCAGTGGCTAGGTACATATCAACTAGAACTATCATGGCACTTGCATCTATGATGAAGTGGAAATTACACCAGATGGATGTTAAAACAGCCTTCCTCAATGGTGTCATTGAAGAAGAAGTGTACATATAACAACCTCAAGGATTTGATGTTAAAGATAAAAGAACACATGTATGCAAGCTGAAAAAGTCTTTGTATGGATTGAAGCAAGCTCGCAGAGCTTGGTACGGAAGGATTGACAGTTTCTTAACAAGCATGGGCTTTACCAAGAGTAAAGCTGATCCAAATATTTATCTCAAAGTTTTGGATGATGAACCTGTTATATTACTATTGTATGTAGATGATCTATTTCTAACAGGAAATGAGAATCAAATTATCGAATGCAAGAAGAAGCTTTCTTCAGAATTTGAGATGAAGGATCTCGGATTAATGCACTAATTCTTAGGTCTAGAAGTATGGCAAGAACCAAAAGGAATCTTTCTAAATCAAGGTAAGTATGCTGTGGAGATTTTGAAAAGATTTGATATGTTGGAGTGTAAGGCCATGGCCACTCCCATGGACTCCAACTTGAAGCTATTAGTTAATGACTCATCTGAATTAGTGGATATAACTCTCTATAGACAAATCATTGGGTCATTGATGTATTTAACAAATACTAGACCAGATATATGCTTTGATGTAAATACGCTGAGTCAATATATAGTAGAACCAAGGAAGGTTCACCTAATAGCTGCAAAGCATGTAATGAGGTATCTAAAAGGTACATTAGATTTTGGTATTTACTACCTTAGAAATCATGAACTCAGATTACATGGTTACTCAGATTCCGATTGGGCAGGAAGTGTTTCAGACAGGAAGAGTACATCAGGTGGATGTTATGGACTTGGATTTGCCATGATCTCTTGGTTCAGCAAGAAACAATCCAGTGTCGCTCTCAGTACCGCAAAAGCATAATATATAGCTGCCTGCTCTGACAGTTGTGAAACAATATGGCTTCAGAAACTATTATCTGGAGTGTTTGACTTAGAATTGGATCCCACTATGATCATGTGTGACAATCAAAGCTGTATCAAGATGATTGAAAATCCAATGTTCCATGATAAGTCAAAACACATAGAGATCCGATATTTCTACATACGAGATATGGTGCAAAGAGGAGCTATTAAGCTCGAGTATGTGAGCACTGAAGAACAAATTGCTGATATATTGACCAAACCTTTGTCTCGGGTGAAATTTGAATACTTTTGAGACAAGCTTGGTGTGGTTCAAAAGGACCCTCCTCAAAAGGGGGAGTAGTGTAGTCACTGATGATGAGATTGTCTCATCGACAGCAAGGTCGATGATGTGGATACCTGTTTATTACACTTGGATACTTAGATTATTTAGATTTAGGACTCTTAGAATACTTATTTTTACTTGTTTTTATTTTGATGATATATGTATTGGTGAGGATACATGCTTTTGATGATATATGTATTGGTGAGGATACATGTTTTGTTGATATATTGATGAGGATACATGTTTTATATCTATATTGATAAGGATACAGGTGGGGATTGTATCGTCCCCGGACTTCGGTCCCTTGAATTGATCCGTAGACGTATGGTCTCTGAGAATGAAGTCCTTAGTGGATAGGTGGGGATTGTATCATCCTAGGACTTCGGTCCCTTGAATTTATCTGTAGACGTATGGTCTCCGAGAATGAAGTCTTTAGTGGACAAGTGGGGATTGTATCGTTCCCGGACTTCGGTCCCTGATTTGATCCGTAGACGTATGGTCTCCGAGAAGTGGTCCCTAGTGGATGAGAGGGGATTGTATCATCCTCGGACTTTAGTCCCTGAATTGATCCGTAGATGTATGGTCTCAGAGAAATGGTCCTTCGTGGATGAGAGGGGATTGTATCGTCCCTGAATTGATCTGTAGACGTATGGTCTCCGAGAAGTGGTCCCTAGTGGATGAGAGGGGATTGTATCGTCCCCGGACTTCAGTCCCTGAATTGATCCGTAGACGTATGGTATCCGAGAAGTGGTCCCTAGTGGACGAGAGGGGATTGTATCGTCCCCGGCCTTTGGTCCCTGAATTGATCCGTAGACATACATCTCCGAGAAAGTGGTCCTTAGATTTTGTCTAAGTTGACGAGTGGATTGTATCATCCCTAGACATGTTATGGTGTCTTAAATGGATCATGTTTTGCATGGTATGTGATGATTGTGTGATGATGATGCTGATGATTGTGTGATGACGATGCTGATGATCGTGATGATCATGTTATGATGATGCTGATGATCGTATGACAACGATGATGTCGATGTTCCAGTAACTGGTTAAGTTACTGATGATGATGTATTAAAGAAAGATTTCGATGATATACAGATGTATCATGTGTTATGTAGTCAATGACTCCTTGCTCCTGCAGATGTTGTTATAATATCCTTCTCGTTAAGGGGGAGTGTTGAATATTGTAACTTCTAAGAATATTATATTTGTATATTATTATTCCAGCGATGTTTCATCCCTCCGAGGTGACTCTATCATGTATCCGGAGTTGTTTATTCCTCCGATGGTTTGTGGTAACTAGGGTTATTAGACTCACCATGTGGGGGTCGGCCCTGGGTTTATATTTTAGGGGTTATTAGACTTCTCCAGGAGAGGTCGGCCCCATTAGGGATTTTTGGTCAGTCGGGAACTAGTATAAATAGAGGAGGAGAGCTCCTCATTTGACACAATTCCACAACTCAGAAAGTAGCGCACTTGTGTCTGGGAGGTCTGCATGTGAGGTAGAGAAGAAGGACAAGTCTTGGAGCACATCTTGTATTTTGGTTGATCATCTTATTGAGGAAAGCTTTGCTAGGTTTTCTACCCCATGAGGGTTTCCCAGGGTAAATTCTGTGTCTATCTTGTGATTATGTTTCATTCAGTGATCTTGATAGTTTATTTGGTTTAAACTTAACATGTTACATGTGGTTTCAGAGCTCGTGTTCTAAATCTAGGCCTAAAGACGGTCCAAGAAACACACAAAAAAAAATTAAAAAAAATAAATAACAGAAAATTTTCTTTGATTTACAGATATGGAAGGATCAGCTGAACACATAAGGGGCAAATTTCCACCAAACAACACAAGTATGGAACAACAATTCCAGGGAAATCGGGGTAATGATTCATCAGAATTATTCCATGCTTTTCATGAATTAAAAGCATATATCTAGTCAGTAAAACAAGACAATGAAAGAATCCTGAGGACACAGGAGGAGTTGAAGCAAGCACTGTTTGACCAATATCCAAAATATGAACAGATTCTGGAACATACTTCTGAAACTAAGGAGCTATCCTAGGAAGGCAAGAACAAACAAACAGAAACAGCTGAAGAAAACAACAACTCAATGTCATCAAGAGCTGCCAAACATCCACGTAAAAAGAAGCATAACTACTCTAGTGACAATAGTGAAGGAGACTGTAATCCAAAAAGAAAAAGGAATAAACATTACGAACATATATCTGGTGAATTCAAGAAAATCAAACCCCCAAATTTCAACGGCGAGACAGAAAAAGGACAGACAGCGGAAGCATGGTTGTCCGACATGAAAAAGTATTTTCAGATCTACGACTACTCGGAGTCTTTAAAGGTGAAGATGGCAATTTATAATTTGACCAGGAAGGAAGATATTTGGTGGCAAGACCTTAAAAGGGTAAAAGGTATAAAAGACCGAGATGTGAGTTGGAGTACTTTTAAAAGACACTTCAAGAAGAAATTCTTATCTGAACAGTATTATGAAGAAAAATCCAAAGAATTTTATGATCTGAAACTGGGAACGATGAATATGAAAGAACTGAACAACAAATTTTTAAGTCTGCTAAGAAATGTGCCATATATGGTGGAATAAAAACAGAAGGTCCAGAGGTACCTAAGTTGTCTACCTTTGTACATCAAGGACATGATAGAGTACGATAACCCTAAGACCCTAGAGGAAGCCATGAGGAAAGCCACTTTTTTCTTTGACCAGAATAAGAAAAGAGAAGGGGTACCTAGCTGTAAAAACCCAATACCCAGTAACTTTGAATAGAAAAAGAAGAATTTTATATATGGCGGCAATTCCAGTTTTCAGAAGAGAAATTTTCAGAATCAAAAATTTCAGCAGAACATAAATAATCAGCAGCAGAAATTTACAGCACCCAGAAATGTCCCCCATGTTGCCAGGACCAATGAACAAAAGCCACCTATAAAATGATTTGAGTGCCAAGGGCCCCATTATGCCTCAGACTGTCCCCTTAAGAAACGGGCGGCCAACCATATTCACTCCATACAGTCGGAAGCTACTATAGGATATGTGGCAAGAGAAGTACCCAGAATTAGTGCAGCATTAGACAACCGGCAAGCATAACACCAAGTATCAATGGTGGAGGTCGAAGGTATGCTGCAAAACCACCCAATTTCTATTTTAATTGACCCCAGTGCCAGTCTAAGTTATATATCACTAGTTGTTGTAGAAAGACTTGATTTGAAAATAGAGAAATTTGATAAATTCTGGTTAGTTAGATTAGCGACAGGAACAAAAAGGAAGGTTTCTGATTTTGTGGAAAATTGTGCTTTATCTATGAATCAACTAACAACGCTGGTTAAGCTAAATGTTCTGCCATTAGGGTCATATGACATCCTAATTGGTGTGGATTGGTTAGAAACCCATCGGGTCATTCTGAATTGTTATGAAAAAATATTCATTTTCCTGGATGATGAAGGAAAGACAGAAGAGGTAAAAGGCATCCCTAGAAAAACATCCGTTGAACAGATTTAAGCAATGCAAGTAAAAAGGGCAATCAGAAAAGGGTGTCAGATGTTTGTTGTGAATGCAGTGCATGATGAGATAAGTACTAAGGAGGACAAGCTGAAAATGGAAGACATACCTCTCTTGCAGGATTTCCAAGATATTTTTCCTAAAGAGATCCCAGATTTACCTCCCAAAAGGGACCTGGATTTTACTATTGAATTAATACCTGGTGCTGTACCAAGTTCTAAAGCTCCATACTGGATGAATATACTGGAGCTGAATGAGTTAAAATCTCAGCTGAAGGAGCTAATCGATAAAAAATATATAAGGCCCAACATGTCCCCTTGGGGAGCACCGGTCATTTTTTTTAAGAAGAAGGATGGTACCCTAAGACTTTGTATAAATTATCGTCAACTGAATAAAATGACGATCAAGAATAGGTACCCACTGCCCCGCATTGACGATCTTTTTTACCAGCTACGCAGAGCAACATTGTTCTCGAAGCTCGATTTACGATCAGGATATCATCAGGTTCGATTGAAGTATGAAGACATTTTCAAAACAGCCTTTAGAACTCGTTATGGACACTATGAGTTCTTTGTCATGTCGTTTGTATTAACTAATGCACCTGCTGTATTTATGTGCTTAATGAACAAAATTCTGCACAAGTACTTAGATAAGTTTGCAGTTGTGTTTATCAATGACATTTTGGTATATTCTAAGAACAAGGAAGAGCATGATGAACATCTACGTATCATTCTGCAGGCTCTGTTGGAGCACCAGTTGTATGCAAAATTCAGCAAATGTGATTTTTACAAAGACAAGATTCAGTACTTGGGACACATAATCTCTGAGGAAGGGATTTCAGTTGACCCCGCCAAGATAAGGGCCATTAATGAATGGCCGGTTCCTAAAGATGCGATAGATGTGCGATCATTTATGGGAATCACTAGTTATTATAGAAAATTCATTGAAGGGTTTTCCAGGATCGCAAACCCCATAACGTCGCTGCAGAAAAAGGGAAAGAAGTTTGTCTGGGACCAAAAGTGTGCGGACAGTTTTGCAAAGTTAAAAGAATTATTGACTTCAGCGCCTATTTTGAGGATTCAGATCCTAATAAATATTTTGTAGTATGCACAGATGCGTGCAATGATGGACTGGGAGGAGTCCTAATGCAGGGGGGACATGCTGTAGCATATGAATCAAGAAAACCGGAAATACACGAGAAGAACTATTCCACCTACGACATAGAATTGCTAGCAGTGATTCATGCCTTAAAAATGTAGCATCACCACCTTATCGGTAGAAAATTTACCTTGATGATAGATAATATGGGGCTGAAATATTTGTTAGATCAAACAAATTTGAATGTCAGGCAAGCCAGATGGCTAAATTTTCTGAGTGAGTATGATTTTGAAATTCAGCACATTAAGGGGAAGGAGAATAAAGTGGCCAACGCATTAAGTCATAATGCAAGGATACATTTTGTTTCAGCCATCAGCACATATGCAACAGATTTGGAGGAACAGATTTTTGAAGGAATTAAGGAGGATGAGGAATACAAAAAATTACAGGAAAGGACAGCAGAAAACAACTCTGAAAATTCTGTAACAGATTTCAGTTTGAAGGAAAATGGCATACTGCTGTACAAAAATAGATTGTACATACCAAACATACCAGCAGTAAAGATTCTGATTTTGGATGAGATGCACAAAAGCCACTGTTCTTGCCTCCCAGGTTACCAGAAAATGGTCACAATGCTAAGGAAGGAGTACTACTGGCCCAGGATGAAGGACGAAGTAGCGGAGTATATAGCTAAGTGTTTTGACTGTCAAAGAGTGAAGGTGGAACATCAGCATCCTGCTGGATTGCTGCAGCCTTTGCCTATACCCAGCTAGAAATGGGAAGTGATAAGTATAGATTTCATCACTGGGTTACCAAAGAATAAAAAATAGCACGACTCCATCATGGTGGTAGTAGACAAACTTAGCAAGGAAGCCCATTTTATCCCTGTCAAAACTACCCATAAAGCCCCTGATATCGCAAATTTTTTTATGAAGTAGGTTTTCTGACTACATGGCATACCCAAGGTAATAGTTTCAGACCGAGATTCGAAGTTCACAGGCAATTTTTGGAGGTCTTTGTTCAAGAGGTTAAACACCACCTTAAATTTCAGCACTGTGTTCCATCCGCAAACAGACGGACAGACTGAAAGAGTGAACCAGATATTGGAAGATATGCTCAGAATGTATGTTAAGGATCAACTTGGTAAGTTGGAAGACTACTTTCATTTAGAAGAGTTTGCGTATAATAATCACTACCATGTTTCAGCTAAACTTAGCCCATTTGAGATCCTTTACGGAATAAAGTGTAACACACCAGTGTCATGGAGTGATCCGGTTAGCAGGGTCACCTTAGGGCCCGAATTGTTGCAAGAATTAGAACTAATCATGAAGCAGGTACAAGGGAATCTTAAAGCTTCCCAGGATAGACAAAAAATCCAAGCAGACCTTAAAAGAACTCATAGAGAGTGCCAGGTTGGTGAACATGTTTTTCTTAAGGTAAGGCCGAAAAAGAGTTCCTTAAAATTGGGAAGCTGTGCCAAACTGGCACCTAGGTATTGTGGTCCTTTTGAAATCTTGTCTAGGGTTGGACCTGTGGCATATCAATTATCCCTACCTTCAAACCTCAAAGTCCATAATGTTTTTCACATTTCATTTTTAACAAAATATGTGCATGATCCTACTCATGTTGTAAATTGGAATAATGTTCAGGTGGAACAAGGCGGCGATTTTCCGGTGGAACCGGACTGTATTCTCGCAAGGAAAGAAACTCTACTCCGGAACCACATGGTTAGCCAAGTGAAAGTGCAATGGAAGCACTATAGCCTAGCAGAGGCTAGCTGGGAGTTGGAGAGTAGTATGCGGGCTGCATACCCAACTTTGTTCCAGGAACACTCAAGGAGTGAATAAAGCAACATCGACGACAATGTTGAGGCTTAAGGGGGGGTGTATGTCGCCTACCCAATTTTTGAGAATAATTATTTTCTACTATTATCCTTTTTTCAAAAATACTTTGTGTTAAATTATAATTACAAGTTTGTAATTATGACCAAGTAGGTCAAAAATGAATGTAATGACTCATTATTATTATTTAATAAGTAAAAATGGGAGACAAACACTCAAGAAAGCTCTTACAAGAGTGTCCACTAGCCCACTAGGAGGAATGGAAGCTGCTAGAAGGATTGGGACAGATGGCAGCATTTGCACTCTACCATTAGCTGTTCGTATGGGACAACCCCCCCCTAATTTTGTGGCATTTCCCCCTCCAGGTGGAGGGATCTGAGCAGGTAGTTCACTAATGACCAGTTAATTACAAAAGAGCTAGGAAGCCTATAAAGGGCAATTCGAATTGAGCAGGGAGCTCTTACAATGTTTTCTGCAGAAACATTACTCATGCTCATCAGGTGATGGCTGAGAGATTCGAATAGGGGAGGCTATGGAGAGTGCAAGTATAAGTCTACAAATGTTATGACAAGGATAGACCAGAGGTGTTGGTGCTGATCCCATTGATTACTAAGCCTGGAAGGCTGGATATATATATTTTCTTGCTACTTCAAGTAGAAGTCCTAAGCTGCAGAACCTTCTTCCTCCTGGTGGATCAGTTGACAGGCTCGGGGTTCCTAAGGCAGACATCCTGGCTGCTTGGGAGCAGGTTGGGTGTAACAGGTTTCTTGAGTGATTTGTTCCTGCCATCACACTCAGGTTCTATTATTTTGTGTTTTCTTTTTCAATCATATGAATGCTCTCAGAAAATGGCTTAGTATTGTTATTTAATAATCAACAGTAGAAAATGTCAGATTCTAATTAATTTAGATTTGCTGAATTGATAAAATGACTCCTCTGCATTTTTCCCCATGCATGGAGCTACATCGTACTCCAGTACAGAGAGGTAGCATTAAATCTGCGCAGTTAAAAGTGAAACCTAACATGCATCTAAATATCTAATCCAAAGACCACCCATGCACAGACCTATGTTTATCATGCATCTTATATTTTAGCAGCTCTAGATTAGATCCTTGCATGCCATGCTTTTATTGTTCAAATCTGTATGCTGAACTACCTACCAGAAACTAGTCATAGTAATAAGTTATTTTCTTAGTTCTGAAGGTGAACATTGTGTTAACAACTAAGGTTACTGATATTTAATAATTTCTTCAAAGAAAATAACACCATGCATTCTATTTAACCATATTCCCACTTTCCTATTTTCTTATGGTTTTCAGAATCTGATCGACCTTATAGAAAATATTGTCTTCACTATATTATCTTGTATAGAAAGAAAGAAAGATGCTGTGTTAACTTATCCCTTCATCAGAAGTCCAAAATTGGATGAATACAAGAACATATAGAATAGAAAAACTGTTATATTAATAATCAATCAAATTAATTGACGAATGCACTGTCATTTTCTCTTTTTTCTGGATTATCAATTGCATGTGATAGAATTTACATCACAGAACACCAAGTTATTAAAAGCAAGGACAAACATAGCATTCATGAATTGACAGATTAAATTACAGTATCTATACACCCAAACTGGGGTTAACATGTTCTCATTACATTATTATTTATAAACATTTGACAGCTACAAAATCAAGGGTTTTCATTACCATAGACAATCTAACTGTAGAATCAAGAGTTAATATTCTTGTTCCTTTAAAACATCATTATAGACAAGCACATTTCATTCACATCGATAGGCTAGGGTTTAGCATTATCATAGTTGTATTCAAACAAAACCAATACCCTTTTATTATTGGATTATAGCCACTGTTTAATTAAGAAAAATTAGACATGCCCTTCGTTCCTTGGATCAGAGTTCAAGAATGAGGAGATCAAAACACCATACGTAGACATGAAAACCCTGAATATCTTAAACAAGATTTTAGATACAGATACAAAAACGAGAAGTTCAAATCACCAAACATACCCATTAAACCTTAGATAACTATCGTTTCCATTTAAATTATCAGTGGTTGCACCCTATGGTCGCCACATTCTTTTTCCAAAGGTTCCATTCGAAATCCCATGCCATTTACACACACTACTAATGCTGAAGCAAAATTACAGTCAATGTATCTTTTTTTTTTTTCATCAACCCAGAAGTACCAAAACGATATACATAAAACATAAAGTTGTAAGACTCTTGCAAACACGAGGGTTCAACCATACCAAACTCGTCGAACCCAGGAATGCTCGGCCATATATTGTAAAAAATTTACATCACCTACTCTATCAACAAAACTTAAAACTGTAAGTTTCCCAATTGCTGTAGGCGAGACAAAGCCACTTCCGCGAAGGCATGCTACCAACATTTTCTCATCTAGTCCATTTCCAGCAGAACCACTAAGGAGGGATACCACCGAAGATGACTGGTGGGATCGCTTTAGTTCTTTTCCCCATCAATTGTTCCGGCACCCTATTGCTCGCCGAGGGTTACCTACCAACAACCATACACAAAGTTAAGTATCGGATCATGAGGTAGTAATGAATGCAAGAAAAGATAATTTGAAAACCCTTGTAGCGTTAGGATACCTGAGTCGTCACAGAGATTTGATGAAGCTAGCATCCATCCACTGTGAAGGATAAGCACTTAGTTCAAAGGCCACGATGGGGGATACCTCCCGAAAAACTCACAACTTCTTCAAAAACCCCAGACTTGCAAGCTACTGCAACGCCACAACATAAGCACTCATCCCACCTATAGATTTCTACACAAATCGTTTCCAGACTTGGCTTCCACGGATAACAATTACTCACAGACCAAAGGTTGCTGCCGGTCTCAGGATTGAGCCCAAGGGAGGATAGAAAAACATTGAAACCCTAACTGCCTCTCGGCCGGTTGGCCTCACCTCCCAAACCCTACAACCGAACAATGACCAAGAATGTTACAAGAATCCATAAGTTACGCTAGGGTTCAGATCATCCCAATACACAAAAATCAAAGGTGGAGTTCCACTTTCATTAAGACACGTTGGAGGGTTGCAGGAGTAGCATTAAATTGCTCATCTACCTCCCAAGCCACGAGGTGGCCATTTCTGTTGACAACAGAGTAGGAGGCCGTTACAACTCAGTTTCCAAACCTCATCACTCGCCGAATCATCCATCAAAATTTACACGTAACAATATCATTAACTCGGTGGCCAGGCAATGTAATTGCAAAACGCAATCATTTAATACACCCTCGATTCGTATGCAGGCTTTTGCAGGGCCATCATTTCACCTGCCAATCCATATGAATCATCGTTAATAGCATCAGCATATAAATATTATCAATGTATAATGATTACCGATAGCATATAACGAAGGTCTCATATGATTCCATATCTTCAATTTCGAAACACACTCATAGCACATGAATATCCACCAAGGTCGCGAGCAATCATACAGCATGGATTGACTTAGCCCATCACATAAAGTCTATTATAAAGTTCACCATAGGGATCATTGTAGAGCTCTTAAAGCTTGTTCACACCATAAGTTATATCAACAAACCGTTAGGGTATGGTTTCCACCCAAGAACCCATCGCATTCATTGCATGGTAGGGTATTAATGCTTAAAGCATCACCATTTTAATCGCTCGGGTAATAGAGACCAGAATCACCTTATCACTCATTCCATAGTATGCTTAGGACCATGTGCCATTCTCCTAAACCTATCACCATCAAAATTTATAAAAGAATTACTTAACAGCCGCAAGTCATTTATGGAATGACCATACGTAAAGTCGTCAACACTTAACAGAAACATTCATAACAAACACGCCTTGAGATAGATGTTATCTGCAGTCTTTGAGATAGACAAGTTCATCTTACAGAATTGGAAGGAGACCATACCTGTAGCATTGTAATTCATACGCAGTTTTTATAGATAACACAGTTATTAAACCCTTTGAGTTATTATCGCTATCTCTTACCTGCGAATCTGCGCACGGAGGACGACTACAATGCTTTAGCTGAATAGCTAAGTAAGCCTCAAGGCACCTCGTGGGACCCCTTTCATCATCATCCAGAAAAATTAAACTGTCAGCACCTGTCGAGAATAATTATGTTTTCCTAATGCATCCGAATTTTCAATCATTCCAACATTTAAATAAGAACATAATCATTAATTGGATTTCATGACGCCATCAGAAGACAAAAAGACACAACCATTAAATTGTTTCTACCAAGAAACACATTTATTAATTGCTGCTTATTGAATATTATTACTTCTGCTTTTTACAATATTAGCTTTTTATGGCGATTTAATTTTTTTTAAATTTTTATGAAAATATCGAGATGTTACAGAGTTCTTGCTCGGTTTCAGTTGGCATTCTAGCATGAAGGTGAACAGGAGAAATTTGCCAAGTCCAAGTCCAGCAGCGGTGGAGTTGCTATGATTAGTCTCCAAGTGGGAGATTGTTGGTTGTGGAGCCAGATCTTCCAGTCTCATAGATGATATTGGCTCAGATGTGCACCCCGGAGGACTCTACACTCGTTTTGAATTTTTTGGGGTTCGGGGGCAGCGCCCTCGAAAAATGGGGTTTGGGGGCAACGCCCCTGAGAAAAAATTTTGGGGCTGTTTTCGCCAACTGTTTTCGGGCCCATGGTTTTGGGTATCCCGTGGTGTTTTCCCATTGTATTTTCCCTATAAAAGAAAGACATTGTAATACGGCTAGCGTTGAGGTATTAGGTTTTATGCATTGTAAAGATCTCTGACATCATGAAGAGAGACTATGAGACAGTGAAGAGGAAGTGCAGCGGTTGTGCTGCAGGTTGTATCGCTTCACTTTGTTGGACGGTATAATAATAAGGACTTGAAACTTCAGTGTGGACGTAGCCCAAGTTGGGTGAACCACGATATATTTGTGTCTCTCTTGTAATTTGTATGTGTGATTATATTTTCATTTCTGTTTATTGTTATTGCTCTGCAATCCTGTTTTTCTAACATCTAGTGTGTGCATAGAATAAGTCCAATATGATATGTGCTAATATAGAACCACCTGTAGCTTCAATTCGTGGCTTCTAAAGCACCTATGACTAGTGGAATTCAATGGGTAAGGTTCCTAGCTTGCCCAACCTCTCTACTCACCTACAAACATCAATTTTTCACTTCCAAATATGCAACATGGCCTCCAAATTCGAATTTGTGGGTTAAACATAGTCTGGTAAGTACAACAATGGAGAGCTCTTCCTAGTGTAGATCTACATGCAAGAAAGAGGGTTGACTCCAGGGGATATGAGAAAATGGTGAAAGGCACCTAACATAGCTTTTGACAGTAGAAGAAATGACTCCTGGCATATACAGACTGACTTTTTCCATGAAAAAATGTCACAAAAGTGTAGTCAGCCCCATGCTTCAATAATTGCATGGGGTGAATTTTCCCACCAACCTCACACATGTATTCAATAATTGGAAAATAGTAAAAAAGGAGATAATGAGCTTATTCAAAGCACATGACAGAATTTGGGTGAGTTATAAGGTTGACACTTCGGAGCAAGGGTTTAGTCTCCATAGACCCCTTTCCTCATCCCATCTAGTGGAATCATACCCCCTTTGGTGCTCTTTACACAACCATTCTTGGAAAATTTTATTATTTATGCACATAATATTTACATATATTCTAAATCAGCATAACAAGACAACCACACAGTCCAAATAAAATATATACATCATACATGCCTAGCCATTCACTAGTTGGGCCTTGCCCTTGAGCTCCGCACTGGGAATCTGCACTAGCATATTTACATCATTTAAATAAGTTTGGTTAGACACATTCCAAGTAAAAACTAGAGGTATTACAAACCACATCAGTGGCCACAGATCAGAATGTACAACAAAAGTGACTTTAGACACGCAAAAATAAACAAAGATAATCACAAGGACACCAATAATGTATTTTTATTAATTTTTGAATTCAAATTACACATGATTTCTAACAATTAGGGTGAAATCCCCTATGTTGGACACTCAATCAATTTTTGTTCAGTTACAGTTAGCGACTGTCTCTCTCATAATCTACCTCTATGGCTACACTTTAACACTGGCTAGAAAAACCTCTTCCACTAGGAAACACTCTAAATTTATAGCATCCTTCTCTACCTTAGATTTCCACTTCATGGCTGGTGCAAGCCTTTGAATGCTTCTCTGTTCCATCTCATTCGCATTCCATTCCTTAATTGTAATCTTCTTGGTGTACCATGCTATCTGGTGCCTTCATCAACCACCATTACTATTATATTCAATGCTAGAGGTATCCCTAAAAAAATATTCATTTTTTTGCACTTCATATATTTCAATCGGTTTTCACCTCGAACAAATCCCATCAATGTCTTAATTATAAAACTTATCGAATCCACTTCCACTGTTTAATTCTCCTATTTTGTTTTTGCTCAGAGTCAGATTCAACCCTAAGTCTTTTTTTCTTCCAATCGATTGACTCTTGACAGTTTCTCATTTCCCATTGGCATGATGTTGCATCAATCTATCCAACTGTCTGGTCTTCAATTGACCACATTCCTATGGCATCGACCATTTCCTTTAGCTTCGTATAACTCTTCAGTTATTTCCTATTTTAATCCTCGTCTTCTTTTCTAACTCTATGCGTTTCAACGAATTTTCATTGACAACTTCTCTCTCGGTCATATCTCCGACCTTTTTTTCCTCTAGGTCGACCCCAATCCTGACCCCTTCTTCTGCTTCCAATCAGTCTACTTTGAATACTTTAATTAAGCAACTTCGTTGGCTTTATCTGTCGTCAATCCTTGCGACCTTCTGGTATTCGATTGAATAGGATGTTGTTGACCCATTCCCCATTTGAGAAATTAATTTAAATATTAACAGCCTCTAAAGGTATTAGAATGGGTTTAAATAGTTAATTTACATACAATTTTATTTTTGTGAAATTCTTAAAAATATTGTTCATTGAGAATATCATAAAGTAATAAAAAAGTGCTTGTTTCCCACCTTAAAAATCTCTTATTAACATGTCAGATACACAAATCTACAAAACTACTTCAAATTGTTATACAGGTCGTATTACAATCTTAAACTCCATAGATAATAGAAGCAAGTCATCCAAAAATAATTTCCTTCTATTGAATATTTTCCCATTTATTAAAAAGATTGTAAAAATATACTAATTTATTTATATATCATAGTATAGTATAGTATAGTATAAGCTTTGTGTAATATCTCAAAACTCTTGTAAATTATTTTTAGTTTTATGTTCTTATGTTAAAGTTTAATAGTAAATATTGATAATCTCTAAATTAGTGTCATGAGACATTAATGCTCCTCACACAACATAAAAGGGTTGTGACATTGTAAGAGGAAGGTCAAACAATTTTATCGTGTTGGAATTTAAATGCCATGTCTTGATCTCAACAAAAGATTGAACCTTTAAAATTAGCCATATTACTCCACTTAATAAGGGGGCTTGGTTAATGACTGAAGAAGACAAAAATGAGGAAGATAGAAGGTGTGAGGTATGAATTCCGGTGAAAATTTAATTAGCAAAAGAAAAACAAAGCAAGCATATTGTTATGAGCACCCAAAGGCACTGAGGTGTTAGGTACAACTGATAATTTTTCCTTGACGGAATGAGATTGACGGTGGAAACTAAGAGAATCATTAGTTGGCCTATAGTAAGGAGGTTTTTGGACCTATCCCACGTGATTTCCAAGTTTGCAAAGTTTCCTATAATGGATACATTATCTATCCCTTCCTATAAAGTTTGATATAATGGATAAGTTATCTATCTCTTCTTGAAAAATATTGGAATAAAATCCTGTTTTAGAGTTAGTCTTTATTGGTGACCATGTTTTGGATAAGTTGGAAGAAGTTGCATTCCAAGGAAGACAATTAGAAGCAACTACGTTCTGATTCAATTAGAAGTAGTTGTGCACTGATTCAGGTAGAAGCGGTTGGGCACCAAGCAAATCAGTTAGAGATTGTGCGCCTCCAACTAGTTTTGGAACCTAAGACTACTATATAAACGCATATTTTATAAAGGGTTGGGATCAGTTAGTTAATGAGTTCTGTTTGACACATTCTGAAACGTTTTTTGAAATATTGTTAGTCAGTCAGTTTATGAGATTTATGTTTTGAGATAATGTATTGTTATAGTGCTATGGGTTTTAATCTCCATTACGCTATGATTTTCTTGATGCAGTGATGGTATTAATGAAATACCATTAATCTATTGAGATGAAATGGTAGAAATGGATTGTAGCCAATTATGAATAGTAATATAATGCAACTATTGTCTCAGATTTTCCTTGCGTACTTTCTGGATGATTGAATTTATGATGAATGTTTAGTAGTTTAGAATATGAATTCTAGCTTGTTAGTGATTTACATGCACGATTAAGTAAATAAATGGATGAATTAATGGTGATAATTAGCCCATCTTATCTTACGCATTCTTGATTCGGGTCTTTCTGTGATTTACTCGATGTGTCTCTATTGAGACCTTATCCTACGAGTAGGGTATTGAAAATCCCAACGTCTATAGGGGTTTTGTTGGTACTGCAATTTGAATCATGGGTCTGACAATCCACCAACCAAGAAAATGGTTCCATTGATGGGACCCAACAAGGATTGTGAAGGGTGAATGAATAAATAAGGTGGAATCCCACTAAAGTTGAGATCGAAGAATGGTTGCAAATCTAGGAGGATGAGTTCATGTGAAAAGAGACTAGAGGAATCTAGATTGCACCCCAGTGTTGGAAACACAAGTATCTTTATTCATATTTTCATGAAATTTTCTTCTATGAGTTTCTTGTTTTGTTATTTGAATGGACAAAGAGGCAGTTTGAGATCAATAACATTTGGAGAGAACCTTGGCCAATAGTTTGGACCGAGGAAAGGATAGAAGAACTAAAATATCTAGATAATAAGTGGTCCGGGGCTATCAATTTCTAATTCTTGCATGTGAAAGAAGGTTATATCATAGAATTTTCTATAGGATGCAGGGAATCGTATAGCAACGCATAAGACAGATTTGACGAGGGCCTAAGAAAGTGATTCTTGGCACATATTGTGTTGTGGGTAAATATGTTCTTTATTAAGAAGGGGGTAATGACAATGAACCCTAATACCATATACATGTAAAACCCCGCGTTGTGGGTGTGGGGTATGAAGCATTGGGAGAATAGATAGATGTAGAGATGGATCGAAAAGAGAAGCGACTCCAAAGGGAGAAAAAGACATGCAAGAAGAGTTGAAATAAAGTAGGTAGTTAAAATAAATAAAAGAGAGAAGAAGCCGACGAGGAAAGATAGTGTGGGCTAGAGAGGAAAAAAGAACACCAGAGATGGGAATGCATGATGAGAGTGTGTAGAAGGGTCCTATGTGCCAGAAGGGTTTGCAAAGTTTGGGAAAGAAGAGTGCTAAAGAGATTAGAGATTCCCAAAAAGGTGAAGAATGGAAGTAAGTCAGAGCTCCAATGATGATTGAGTTATCACACACCCAAAGTAGAGTGAAGGAAAGAACCTAGAGGATGTAGAAGAAGAGGAAGTGTAGACTAGTGGAGGCACTTGTATGATTGAGAAGAGACTATACAGTCAGATTTGAGTTGTCATGGATTTGAGTATTGTCAGAAGAAACACATCGAGAAGGAATCAATGCTTCATAACATTCCCCCAATTCCCATTATCCAATCAATAAGGCTAGTTATTACTTGGTTTTTCGCGGGAAGCAAGTCTCGAAGAAAAAGTAGAAGTAGAGGCTAGATGGCTAGAAACTAGTTATACCTCGGAGACTAATCTAGATACATAGAGTTCAATATGTAGTATTAATTCACCACTTGTGAATATAAGTAGTGGTTCACCCATACCTACAAGAATAACTACTACATCAGATTATACCTTGAGTTTTCTTGTGTTTCATGGGATAGGGAAAGATGATGCAAAACAACATTGGATTACCTATGAGGTGATATGTTCAATGAGGAACATCATAGATGAGGCTTCAAAGGTTGCACAGCTAGAGACCACATTTAGAGATAGGGTATTCAAATGGTACATGAAGTATAAGAGCACTTTCGCTACAAGCCAAACTCGACCACTAGAAACTATTAAAGTAGATCTTATGAAAGAGTTTCAAAAGCCAAATTTTTAGTTGCAATGCATTACTGAGATTAAGGAGATTAAGCACAGAGTTGGTGAGTATGTCTAGGATTACGACCAATGATTCAATATTTTTTTTGATTCGCTGAGTTTCTAGATCCAAGATGTGAAGCACCAAGAATGGTTTATTGTGGGTCTTCTACCCCATATTCGAGTTCCACTAACAAAGAATAAGGTGATTACTCATTCAAAAGCCATGGAAATAACAATAAGGTTAGAATCGACTCCTAGAGGGGAGGCATCACCAAGAATGCAATAGGTGCAGACAGAGCTTGCTGCACTAAAGACCCAATTAGAGCAATTTTCTACTAGTAAGGCTATCAAAGAGAATATATGGTGTAACTTTTATAGAATACAAGGCCATCAAAAGGATGAATTTCAAACACTAAAGAACTACATGGGTAATAGCTTACCTAACCCATTTGTTGGCAGCATCCGAAACTGAGTGGTGCGAGATGTATCAAAGTTGGGGTAACGTACCTCCCAATTGCCCGACATTACAAAAAGGCCTTTTTAGTTTAAATGATTTTAATGAAAAATGTATTTTAAAGGTAAATTGATTTTAATTAAGGTGTTGTTTTCTATTCTCGATTGGTTTGCAAACAGCCAGGTAGCTATGAATTTGTGAATTAGTAAGGCGGGCAGACCACGGTTAGGCCAGCTGTGAATTTGCAGGGAAAGTATGTAGTGGAGGGTTAAAGAAGCGTTTGTGTAGATTAGAAAGAGTAGATGATATTTGTTATTATGTTTTATAGCCGCAGGGCTCCATGTGGTGGAGCTGCAGTTAAATTCCAAAACGGCAGCTAAGTTATGCATTCATGTCAGGAATCTTCGTACTCCAAATGTTGATCATGTGAAGGGAGTTAACATGTTGCGATGGATCATAAATTGGATTCCAAAGAACCCGTGACTACACGCTATATAAACAAACAGACCTCACCCCTCACTACACGCTATATAAACAGACCTCACCCGTCCTCTTGCTATCAACGCTATACTGTCTTACAAACATGAGGGCGTCCAACGCATTGCTTTTGATTCTGTGCTTTTGCTTCATACTACTCTTGTCGAATGCAGAGGCCCATCGTTGCAGTAATCTGAATATTGGGGTTGGGGTTGGGGTTGGGGTTGGGGTCTGTATACGACGTACTAGAGGCCCTCCCCGCAGTGGTTGTCTCCGCGCTTCTGCTGTACGAGAAACTGAAAAGGCTGCTGTCAGCGCATCTATGGTAGGAGAAAGTGAAAATGCGGGTGCCACCATGGTTGAAAATCATCACACCTTAGAACCTTAGAATGTATAGTAGAGTGTTGCATGGTTTAATGGATTTTCTGCTTTTCGCTTGCACCCTTAACATTGGAATTCGGAGATTCAATAATGCTGCCATTTCCATTTTGGCAGTGATCTACGTCCTTCGACCTTCATGGAAAATGTTCTGGCCGATCTCGTCTCCATATTCCGAACATCATTGCATTTCTTTCTATATAGTTTTCGAAATTATTGTATTCTATATGTGCCCTTATCAAAAGCGTCACTTTTTCTTACGTCATTGTAAGTAGAAAGCCAGTAATGTGTCCTTTATATAATAAAATGGTTCGTTTATGGAATAATGATCCTTGATTTGATTTATCATATTATTATTTTTTAATTATTCTACGATTTTATGTTCATTTATGTTATATATATCCAATTATTTAATTGAATTTCTATTTTCTTGTATGAATTTTCTAGGAATACATAATTTGTTTATTATGTCCCCGACATATAGTTTTGAGTCGGGTGGTATTAGTTGGGGTGCCGAAAATCGCGGATATCAAATTGCAAAGTTTTTGTTAAAGTTTATATTATTTGTATTATTTGTATTTTTGTTAAAATTCATTTTACGTGGTTGTGGTTGGATCCGGACGCACTGACGTTGGCCTAGGGCTGTGTGCCCCAGGCCCCGACGGCGCGGTGACGTTTGCCATTTTAAATGCGGTTTAAATGGTCTCGGGACTGAAAACTCCTGTGTAATTTATTCACCGGTCTTGTCCATTTATCGTGCCTTTCGTCGAGCCATGTTGTGCGCTGGTGTCGGGTTGAGGTGTTGCAGGGGTTTAAATGGTCTTGGGACTGAAGACTCCTGTGCATTTATTCACCAGTCTTGTCCATTTATCGTGTCTTTGGTCGAGCTTTGTTGTGCACCCGCTGGCGTCGGGTTGAGGTGTTGCAAGGGTTTAAACATGTTACAGTTGGCGTATTCAGTCACCGGTCTTGTCCATTTGTTGTGCCTTTCGTCGAGCTCTGTTGTGCGCTGGCGTCAGGTTGAGGTGTTGCAGGGGTTTAAATGGTCTCGGGACTGAAGACTCCTGTGCATTTATTCACCAGTCTTGTCCATTTATCGTGCCTTTGGTCGAGCTCTGTTGTGCGTCTGCTGGCGTCGGGTTGAGGTGTTGCAGGCGTTTAAACGTGTTGCAGTTGGCGTATTCATGCAACACGTGTTGGTCCATGGTTTTGTGGTGTTAATGCAGTTGGTGGTCTCGGTACTCAAGACTGCTGTGGGATTTATTCACCAGTCTTCTCGATTTATCATCCCTTTAATCGAGCTCTGTTGTGTGTGATTTATTCACCAGTCTTCTCGATTTATCGTGCCTTTCGTCGAGCTCTGTTGTGTGTGATTTATTCACCAGTCTTCTCGATTTATCGTGCCTTTCATCGAGATCTGTTGTGTGTGATTTATTCACCAGTCTTCTCGATTTATCGTCCCTTTCGTCGAGCTCTGTTGTGTGCTCGTTAACTTCGGGTTGATGTGTTTCAGAGGTTTAAACGGTGTTGCAGTTGGCGTATTCATGCGATATGGTCCATGGTTTGGTGGTGTTAATGCAGTATGGCGCGGGGTGACGGTGGTCTCAGCACTCAAGACTCCCGTGCGATTTATTCACTAGTCTTGTTGATTTATCGCTTGTTTCGTCGAGCTCTGTTGTGCGCTCGGTAGCGTCGGGTTGAGGTGTTTCAGGGGTTTAAACGGTGTTGCAGTTGGCGTATTCTTGCGGTATGGTCCAGGGTTCCGTGGTGTTAATGCAGTATGGCGCGGGGTGACGTTCGCCAGTTTAAATGAGGTTGGTGGTCTGAGGACTCAAGACTCCTGTGTGATTTATTCACCAGTCTTGTTGATTTATCGTCCGTTCCGTCGAGCTCTGTTGTGTGCTCGCTAGCGTTGGGTTGGGGTGTTACAGGGGTTTAAACGGTGTTGCTGTTGGGGTATTGACGGGGTATGGTTCAGGGTTTCGTGGTGTTAATGCAGTATGGCATTTTTGATGTGACTCAAGACTCCTGTCCGAGTTTTACCTTGGTGAATGTGGTTGCACTATCCTTGCTTATGGACATTTCTTCTGGCGTGTTTGTTGAAGCTATATTTTAGAAGTTCTCTGGTGTTCAAGCTTGTTTTGTTTGGTGCGACTTGCTTTTGTGTTGTGGCTGTTTTTGTTGGCTTCTTTGCGGTGCCGTGGTTGTTTGTGGCTTATTTGTGGTGGTTTGCGGTGGTCCAGCGAAGGTGGAGTGGTTTCTGGTAGTGGGTGTTGCTGTCTGAATGCGCTTCATTGATCGAGTAACTTGCGGTGTTCGTGTCTGAACGTGTAGAGATGTTTCTTGGTGCAACGAACTTTGTCTTCTGCAATTTCATTGACGGGTTCTTTGGACGGGTAACTGTTGGAATTTTGTCTTTAGCTGAGACTTCTGTTTTTTGTTTTATGAAAAAAATCCGATTTATTTCTCCCGGAAAAGACAAAGTAGTGCACATATAGTACGAGGATGATATATATATTTATGTGAGTTTAGAATTGCTTAACACATCATGTTGAAGTTTATTATTATCTCTTAAGCATATGGTTTTTTTAAAGAGCTTATAGATAAATATGGGATTATGATCGATATCCTACACTGTATTCAATAAGAATAGTCACACACAATATTTTTTTATTATTTTTAAGTTTTTTTAAAACCAACCCAAACCAAAATACTATATGAGAGACAAGCTCAAATGTCCTGTGTTAGTAGACATGTCAGAATCATACAATCGAGATCTCATCCCTTTGCGATGGTTATTGCCATGTTTCTGGGCCATTAAGCTTTGTCTTTGTGTCAAACCCCTGTCCACACAACGCAAAAAAGTATACATCTACATTATTGTGACAAACTATAGATCAGTGAAGCATACTCAAGCTGACCAATGCAGTCTATAGTAGCGTAGCAATAAGCTGATTTGGTTTCATCTAAAGAAAAAGCTATTTCAGATTGGATATTTCATGAATTTTTCCTTAAATAAAACAACAGGTTGTCAATAACGCCATCACTGCATCTAAGAATTTGTTAGCGTTCATGTTTCTTGTAACAGTATTCTTGACAAATAACAAACTTTGCTCATATAGAGCTTTCTAAATATTCACAAGACTCCTGTGAATTTACAGCAGTGTTCTGTTCCAAACACTGTCCATGTTTTCTTCTTTAGACAAAACCAAAGCATCTTGTTGCTAAGTTATCATAGACTTCATTTCAGGTTGGATGTTTCAAGAATTTATCCTTGAATAAAACGGCAGGTTGTGAATCCCAGCATCACTGCATCCAAGGGTTTCACCTTGAGCCGGATATGGAACTGAAATAGTTGTTAGTCATTACCTCATTTGGCAGATGTCAAAGTCAAAGACAATGGAGTATCTCGCCAAAGACCCAGATTTTATACTGCACCCGAAATGCCATTTGTCTTATATGGGCAGTTTGCGTTTTGGGGTAGACTTCTATTCTCAAGTACAGATACTTAGGTTGAAAGTGATTTCTATTTCTAGATTCAGTAGACCTGTATAGTATCTATTTTCTGAGAAAAATTGAAAAACATGTCCATGCGAAAAGCAAAACCACTTAAACGAAGCAGACCAAAGAACCATTTAAAAATATTACATTCATACCACAAGGCATAATGGAAATGGAAAAAGAACGAAGCAAAATAAAATAAATACAAACAGATCTGTAAATTTAATTAATGATATAATATAATGTCATTTATTTCCTACCCGGTGCCTGGGTTGCAGGCTGGTATTAGCATTTAATCCCAGCGCCGACACAGCTCATGATACCATGACCTCACTCCATAGCTGGCCGAAATACCCGGGAAGGAGGGAGGTTGTCACTCTTGGCATTAAACCTCCAGATACATACATACATACAATTCCATTCCCCATACATTCATTTCAGAGAGTTTAGGTCATTACCGAAGAAAAGAAATGGTAATGACCATTTACGTAGTCTTTGTGTTTTTCAAACCATATTTTTTATTGCAATTATGGAATAAATCAAAAAACATAAAATTCTTGGCACAAACAGTTCTTATGAAACCAGGCCAATGTCATTGCGTAAGGAACAAACAACAATCACATAAAATCAACTTTAAAATAAATCAAAAAGAAAACAGATAAATATATTATATTTTTATTTTTTAAATTCTTATTTAATTTTTGTGGTGATAAAACCTATTATAATTTGGATATTAAACTATCATCATTAATTTGGATACCGCATCAATATGCCAACTGCAACACTGCGAGAAATTTATCTCACAAAAAGTACTGCTTCCACTTGGCCAAGGCATGTGTTATTGTCAACGTCTTTCCATCATATGTAGATTTTATGTGCTCATTCAGTTGTAACTTTTGACTCTCAAAGGCAATGAGATGTTTATGACTTATGAGCAGAACTCCTATGCATGTTTCTGAAACATAGTATTCATGGACGCATGTTTTCTTGACATCTGGATCTGTCAAGACTAGAGTGGATGTCATTAAGGTTTTCAACTTTTCAAAATAGTCTTTAGCTTTTTTTATCCCATATGAAGGCATCACTTTTAAATAATGATGTTAGTAGTGTGACAATTTGTGTACGCATTTGAACAAATCTTCTATAGTAGTGTACGAGATTAAGAAATCCCCCTCATGATGTCATTGATTTGGGGATAGGTCACTTAGTAGTTACCACAATTTTCTTGCGCTCAACCTTGATGGTTTCAGTTAAAATGATATGTGCTAAAAACACTTTTTAATCTTGTCCAAAACTGCATTTGAATTTGTTAGCTGCAATTGGCCAAAATATGTATATATTTAAATTCCTATACACATGTCCCAAGTACAGACATCCTTTAGGATAGAGACATTTCAGAGTCATATAACATATAGGAATTTTAGAATCACATAACATTTAGGAAATTCAATGTAGCTTGAGTGTCAGCAAAATTTCGGTTTTGTGCAAAATGTCTTTGTTTTTTGTGGTAAATAAAAGAGCTCTGAAAATTGGATGTCCCAAGTACAGGCATCCTTTAGGATAGAGACATTTCAGAGTCATATAACATATAGGAATTTCAGAATCACATAACATTTAGGAAATTCAATGTAGCTTGAGTGTCAGCAAAATTTCGATTTTGTGCAAAATGTCTTTTTTTTTTGCAGTAAATAAAAGAGCTCTGAAAGTTGGAATTTTTGTTAATTAATAATATAAATAATTTGTTCATTTGCTGTTTGTGAAATCTGGTAGCAAATTTTTTGTTAAATTGCTGAATATTATATTAATTAGATTTTATTATTCATTTCATGTTAGGGCTAATTCTACAGAAATTAGTTAGTGTCAAGAATTTCTTTCTACAAAGAACTTGTCTATAATTCTTAGTTATAGATCTTGATAATGAAAAACAGAAAATATAAGTGCTCCATGCAAAAGAATGAGTACACATTATTTCATAGTCATTACAATTGAATATTGATTTGAAACTATGTAATAATGCAACAAAAACCTGTTCTTGGTTTCTAACTCTTTCATTTCATTTGCAAAGTGCAAATGTGAATAACTATATTGGGTAGGCATTTACAAACAGGCATTTACAAGTGTATTTTCTTATCCCTGGATGATTCCTAGAGTTATTACACGTAATTTGTTCTCAGGAAAAATGAGAAAAAAAATTAAAAGTGGTACTGATCTAAAGGCTTTGAAAAATTGCATTTAAAATAAATTCCTAACAAAAATGTTTATTGAATTCTTTTCCAAGATACTTTTCATTGCAAGTCGCTATGCAAAAGACATTGTTTTATTTGATTCATTGCTTGCAAGTGTCACAAACAATGTGACTTATTTTTGCTTATTTCCAAAGTTGCATTTGCCATGCAGGTTTTCCTTCCTGTGTTTCTTCTTCTGATGGAGAACATTGAACATAATCAATGTTCTTCCATAGGAGCAACATCTGTTCCGATTATACAAGAGGCATTTGATGGTATTGATGTTGCTTTGTCAACAAACCATCTGTTTCGTTTACAAGCTTTTCATTACCGAAATGGAGATTGTCTTTTTGATGCCTTCGTTGTTCTCTTGCATTTTCGGTACACATCCTTGGAAATAAGACAAGCAACCATAAACCATTTTCGTTTGCGCCTAGCTGCAAACGATCCAGCCGCAATTTCTTCTATGAACTTGGAATTGGATCCTTCGTACTTGTTTCAATTGCATGGGATAGAAAATAGAGATCTTTACTTGGAACGAATGTCGCAAACTGCATCTGAACCGGATGCAAAAAATGTTTATGGCCTTTGGGGTGATATCTTCTGCATAAAATGGTTTGCAAACTGGATAAATGTGCATGTTGCTATATGGTCATTGAGAAGCAAAAGGAAATATCTTCATTTCAACCCTTCCTGTGCTGGATATTGTTACAATATTCTATTCCATGATCACGTTCTAGCTGCTGGGCATTTTGAACCTTTGCTTTCATACAAATTACTAGGACCTGACTATGTTGATTTCAATGAACAATCAGATACTTCTTCTATTGATTCTTGTCAAGATATCTTTTTCGAATGTCATTGGTTAAGAAAAAGTCTATTGCAACAATGATTCCAATTAATCTCTCGCATTGATGGCCATTGCTGTGACTTGTTATTTGAATCAATTTCAAAATTGACAAACACATTTGATAGTGCAAGCCTCAGAAAAACAATAGCACAAACTTTTTTCAATTGCATGCTTTCAAATGATTGAAGAGCCTTTCGTTGTCTAGAAACATTCCTTCATCTTGAGACAGTGCAAGAAAATCAACTTGTTTCTAGTTGGCAAACCTTTGTAGTGAATTTGGCAGAGCCTTATACAATTGGCCATGTAAATGATGGCCATTTCACAATTCAATGGTTGTGTGAGATTTTGGAAGTGAACATATTTCTTTTGAACATACACTCTTACAAAGTGGAAAACCAATTCTTCTCAACAAATACATCGTCAAAGATCTATTTTCTTCTTCATCATGAAATTGACAAATGCCATTCGCATTTTCATCCTTTGTGTCAGAAAAGCATTGAAAAAAATTCTCCAATATTGTCAAATGCCATGACTAGGAATCTTCCTATGAATGCAATGATGAAAACAATTGACAATTGTCATCATCAAACTCTTTGCAATGCCATTGAAGAAGAACATTCTCCTGACCTTTGCAAAGAACATTCTAACATAGAAACAAAGAAAAGGAAAAAAACTTGTTCGATGGAAAAAACATTAAAAAAAAAACCAAGACTCTTTTGCATTGGCCCAGAAATTTCAACTGTGATGGAAAAATGCCTGGAGAAAGATTCCATTATGAGACAGCAGAAATCCATTGCCCCATTCAAAAACATACGTGCCATTAAAAAACAAATGCGTCTGAAAACTTGTTCCATGCAAAAAACATTAAAAAAAAAAACCAAGACTCTTTTGCATTGGACCAGAAATTTCAATTGTGATGGAAAAATGCCTGGACAAAGATTCCATTATGAGACAACAAAAATCCATTGGCTCGTTCGAAAACATACGTGCCATTAAAAAACAAATGTGTCTGAAAGCACTTCAGTCCTTTCAAAAGCAAAAGGCATATGAGAAGGCAAAAAAAGCACTTAAAGAATACTCGAAAAAAATTCAAGATGCCCCTATTCATGCATGTTCTGTCTGTAGATGCTTGCACTTTAAAAGGGATGTTCGCTATATCAATGAAGACACTTTCTATGCATTGAAATGTCTTCCTTGGAATACCATGCCTTCTTCAATCGCACTGTACAATTACATATGCAAATATTGCAAAAAGAATATTTCAAATTCAGAAACACCATTGTTTGCAACACCACTTAATATTCGTTGCAACACTTCATTATCTGATGTAGACAAATTGACTTCGCTTGAAGAGCGGCTTGTGTCACTAAGAATTGCTTTTGCTCAGATTCGGCAACTAGGTTATAAACGAGCTCAAGTTGGCTTGACAAGAACAATCATCAATGTGCCTGCATCTTTAGACAAAGTACAAAGAGCATTGCCTAGGAACCTAGAAGAGGACAAGACCATTGCAGTTATGCTTAAGCGAAAACTAGAATACAAAAATGCATTTGTTTCTGGAAATGTTCGACCAAATATTGTCATGCAAGCATTGAAAACTCTTTGTGACATGGATCTTTACAAAATGGAGAATGTACATATCAATTCAGATTGGGAAAAGGCATTCCATGAATTGTTGACAAAGCAAGAATCTAATGAAATATCAATATCAAAATCAAATGATTTAGATCAACCTCTTACAAAGCTAAGGGAAAGTGATGAGGATAGACATGACCAATTCATAGAACCAATCACAGAAACATTGGTACATGGATATGGAGAAACCCATCTAATAGATGATTTGGCCACCAAAATCATTGAGCTTGCGCCTTCTGAAAACTACCGACCCCTAGGAATTTTCTAAGATCGGTTCTCTGAAGAACTTAATTTCCCTACACTTTTCTTTGGATGCAGCCGCTCCAATTACATCTACAAGCGCTTTCGACACCAACAAATTTTCCAGTGGGAGCTTCAACATGAAAGCACACATTTTGAAGCACATCCCACAAATATATTCTTTAAAGCAGTGAAAGGGTTAATAGGTCAAATCTCTAGTACTGCTTGGATATCTATTCGCATAGGGGAGTTAAAAGGGAAAAAACTAAAAGCCAAAGATGTAAAATGCAAAGACAACCTTCTTAACATAATGAAATCGCCAATTGCATATCGTTCACTAAAAGCCGTTCGAACATCTCCTGACTATTTTGACAACATGAGAAAAAATCTTTTCGCAATGATACGTCAACTAGGGCCACCAACCTTTATTGTAAGCTTTTCTACTGCTGAACATCTTTGGAAGCCTTTATGTGATGCTTTGCACATGCTAGAGAAAAAAGACAAAGAAAATTGTGATGAAATTCTTACTGAAGATGTTATTGATCATTTGATAAGAAAACATCCTGTACTTTGTAGCCGTTACTATAAAAACAAAATGAATTCGTTAAAGTCCTTGATCTTGAAAAACAAATACCTTTTTGGTAAAGTAACTGACTTTTTTTTCACAACTGAATTTCAACAAAGAGGAAATGAACATGAACATGGGCTTCTCTGGATTGAAAATGCACCTGTCTTTGTCAAGAATAGCAACAATGAAATAAGTTCTTTTGTCGAATGCTATATTTCAACAGACTCTTCATTGCTTGAAGCAAACTTCATCAAAATTCAAACTCATAGACATACAAGAACATGTAAAAAACATAGACGCTCTGCATGCAGGTTTCGATTCCCGATGTTCCCTATCGATATTACAATGGTTTTAGAACCTCTTGAAACTAAATCAGATGCGTTGACTGAAAAAAGAAAACTGCTTTATTTTTCTCTTGAATCTAAAGAATATTCAAGGAACATGACATTTGATTCATTCCTGCAAGAACTACACTTAAACAAGGAAGAGTACATTGAACTAGTACGTTCTACAATTGAGAAACCGACATTGCTATTAAAAAGACACCCTTCAGATATTTGGATAAATTGTTTTGCAAAAGCAATTCCAAGTTTGTGGCAAGAAAATACAGATGCCCAATTCATCTTAGATGCATATGCAACTGCAACATACGTAAGCTCATACATAACAAAATTAGATAGGCCTATGACAATGGCTTTGAAAAAAATCAAAGAAGAGTCTATTTCAAACAATTGTAATCAGCTAGAAACAATTCGTAGGATTGGAAACACATTTCTGAACATGCAACAGATGTCTATTAGAGAAGCAGTACATATTGTGCTTTCGTTACCTCTATATTCATCTTCAAGAACGACAATTTTTATCAACACTGCTCCAGATGATAAAAAAACTGTTGTTTTAAAAAAACCGTCTCTACTAGAAAAGGAGAATGATGATTCTGAAGACATCATTTGCCCATCGATAATAGACAGGTACATTGAACACCCGACAGATCTACAACATCTATCTTTAGCTGAATATGCTTCTTCCTATTTCCTGGTTCATGGAAAAACAATCAAAAGAAACAAACAATCTATCATTCGCTACATTCATTACAATCAAGAAAAAGATCCTGAAAATTTTGCTCATGAAAAGCTATTGCTCTTTGTGCCTCACAAAAATCTTTCCAATTTCTTGGAGCACCCCCTGCAAACATGGACAGAGGCATATGAAAAACACAAAGAACAAATAGCAAATGTTGAAGCAAAAATCATGGCAAAATCAATTTCAAAATGGGGTGATATTGACATTGCAAAAGACAAAGTTGAAGCGCTTTTTGAAATACCTGTAGACTTTGCAAAAGATATCAATGATGCAGTCAAATTGGATGGTGTTGAAAAGTATGACATGGGCGATGATCTTATCTACAAAAGAAAGAATCGACTATTTGAAACACCAAAAACAATTAGGATAGCTAAAAAACCATTTCTGCCTGATAAGGATGAATACTTTGCAATTAGACGTAGTTTAAACAATGAGCAACAGTCCATTGTGAAAGAAATTATTGCTAGGAAAAAAAACAATCCTGCAAAACCAATCCATATCTTCCTTACGGGAAGCGCAGGAACAGGAAAAACACATAGTGCAAAGGCCCTTTATGATGCTCTTGTCTTTTTCTATGAAAAAGAACTTGGTAGCAACCCCTTGAAAAGAAAAGGTCTTATTGTTGCATTCACTGGAAAAGCAGCATACAATGTAGATGGAATTACTGTTCACTCTGCTTTTAAGCTTCCTTTGGGTTCCTCGATCTTGATACCATTAAGTTCAAACACACTAGATCTTTTGAGCAAAGACTATGAACAAGTATGTGTTCTATTAATTGATGAAGTTTCTTTGATAGGTTCAAGAATGCTACATAACATAGACAAACGCCTTCGTGAGATCATGCATACTCCAACAAAACCATTTGGAAATCTAGATGTCATCTTTTGTGGCGATTTTTGCCAAGCAGAACCTGTTCATGATTCTTGGATTTTCGACTTGCCAAGTTTCAATAATAAAAAATTCCCTTATAGTTTTTGGAATGACTTCATACAATACTATGAATTAAAAACCGTTGTCAGGCAAAAAGATGAAACTTTTATATCGATCTTGAAAAGAATCAGAACAGGAAAACAAACATTTGAAGATATACAGTATTTGAACCGGAAATGCTACAGACAACCACCAGTTGATCCATCGTTTCCATTTCTTTATTATTGCAATAAAGATGTTCAACAACATAACTCAAAGATGCTGACTCTTGTTAATACAGAAGCATTTACAATTGCTGCTCAAGACACCAAAATAGATCAAATCGATAACATAGCTAATGTAGATAGGAGAATTCATTTGCCATCTACAATTACTCTAAAAAAAAACATGCTTGTCGAAATAGTAGGCGGGAACTATTCAATTGAAGATGGCCTTGTCAATGGTGCTGAAGGAATCTTCAAACATTATAGTCAAGCAACAACAGACATTTTATGGATTCAATTTTCAGATCCAAAGATTGGAGCAATTGCACGGGCATCTATGCAACACCTTTACAATGATTCCATCCTATGCACTTGGACACCTATAAAAAGAGTTACAACACAAATTTGTCTTGGAAAGAGAAATAACTATATCCGAATACAATTCCCAGTTCAATTAGCATGTGCTCGAACAATTCATAGAGCACGAGGTCTTACACTTGAAAAATTGGCATTTGATCCAAAAGGAGTCACAAAACATGGTCTTGTTTACACTGCATTGTCACGTGTAAAAAGCATCGAATGTCTCTATCTTGTAAACAAATTACAACAAATTTTTTTTTTCTGTTTCATCAAAAGTAGTTGCAGAATTAAATAGATTAGAGAAACAGGCTTCTTTGCAATTTCAATATGGACTTAAGTCATTTCCAAATACTAAGCACATGTTCATTTCTTCACTTAACACACGAAGTCTGCTTTCACACATTGATGACGTTGCAAATGACTTCGAACTTATGCAATCAGACATTCTTTGTTTGCAAGAAACACACATGAATTTGCCACCTACTACTGCATCATTTGTAAACCAAAACAATTGCATTGCAACACATTCAGTTCATGGCCTTCTGACAGTTGTCAATAAGAAGATTCCTATTATGAAAACAACTTTTGTCAACGAGCCATCAGTCGAGGCAATTGTCATTTACATTATTCTCCCTGACAACATTCTCCAACTTGTCAATATTTATAACAAACCAAATAATCTTGTTAACAACCTTATTGATGTCTTCGACAGTGTCATGTTACAAAACAACAAGAAAATGCTAACCATAATAACTGGTGACTTTAACATTGACATGTACAAAGAAACAATTTCAAAAAGGAGGTTGGAATTGTTTATGCAAAGTAAATGTCTAAAGTTAAAAACAAACATACCTACAACAGAATATGGTTCTATGATTGACCATTTTTGGACAAACATAGATATTGACAGGCTTTCATTTACCATTTCCGATGCATATTGGTCAGATCATTTTACTAGTATCTTATCAGTACCTGCAACTTGCATATAGAAACTGATAGAGTATTTTGTCTTCCTTGTTTTTTGTCTTTTTTTAAGATGCTTTTCTATTCGAAATATATTCTTGAATATTTTAACATGATCTGAATCTTCGTTGCATGTGCAAATTGGGAAAAAAAAACAGTATTTTAAAAAAACAACTAATCAGAAGCAATATTCTCAAGGACAATGATATGTTTTCAAACACCATGTTGCAAAATCTGCATTTGGAAACATGTTTTCATAAATTGGATTCTGTGGTTTTTCCTAGCATGGCCTTCGTATCAAAACATGCTCATTGCAATGTTTTTTCATGTTTTCTGTTTACTTGCATAGAACAGGTATATGGGACATTGAAAGTAAAAAATGTTTTTGCACCACCGTGCCACTGCATTTGCACACAGTGTAAACTGCCAATGATACGAAGCACCGTTTTTTGTACATTTTGCAATCGTGAAACACCAACTACTTATGAACATATATTACAATGTAAGCTAGATACTGAAGAAGCAACTATTGAATGTACACTTTGAGACACACAATTAAAAAAATGTTGTGCCAATGTTCTAGCTATTTCTTATGAACAATACTCCGATAGTGTTTCCTCAACCATTTACAATCTTCGCAAGTTGAAGCAACAAGGGCTTTACACTTTGGCAACAAACAGCAGAATTGTCGAAGTCAAAAATTTTTGAACAAAAGGTATGGTCACTTGTCCTATTTATTCTTTAGTCAATGATAACTTTCAACGGCTTTTCGAAGATTCAATTTTAATGTATCTGAAGTTCTCTTTTCCATGGGATTATGATCGATATGCTACACTGTATTCAATAAGAATAGTCACACATAATATTTGTTTTATTATTTTTAAGTTTTTTTAAAACCAACCCAAACCAAAATACTATATGAGAGACAAGCTCAAATGTCCTATGTTGGTAGACATGTCAGAATCATACAATCCGGATCTCATCCCTTTACTATGGTTATTGCCATGTATCTGGGCCATAAAATTTGTCTTCATGCCAAAACCCTGTCCACATAGCGCAAAAAAGTATACATCTACATTATTGCGACAAACTATAGATCAGTGAAGCATACTGAAGCTGACCAATGCAGTCTATAGTAGCCTAGCAATAAGCTGATTTGGTTTCATCTAAAGAAAAAGCTATTTCAGATTGGATATTTCATCAATTTTTCCTTAAATAAAACAGCAGGTTGTCAATACCACCATCACTACATCTAAGAATTTGTTAGCGTTCATGTTTCTTGTAACAGTATTCTTGACAAATAACAAACTTTGCTCATATAGGGCTTTCTAAATATTCACAGGATTCCTATGAATTTACAGCAGTGGTCTGTTGCAAAGGAGCCATCCCTAGTATAAGATTACCAAAAGCCTGTTCACTTTTAATAGATTCTTTGCACCCCCTCCCCCATTTCCTCCTCAAATGGCACTGGAACTGCCAGAGGTCTCGTATTATGTTCTAACCAAACGACCTGGACAAGGTCAAGTTAATAAACCTGTTAAATTACTTTGTAATCACTTCAGACTAAGCTTTACTAGTGTCCAGGACTCGTTCCAATACGAAGTGAGTAAGTTCAACATTCTATTATCTGTGTTATCTGTCTTATATATTATATTTTGTTAAGGAAAATGATAATTTTCCTTCCTTCGATTTCAGATGAAAATAACCGCTCAACGCGGGGGCCAAGAAAAAGAATGTGCCAGTAAAATCTTGTGTACAAAAATTATGTATAAAGTCAAAGAAATATATAGTCATACTGAACTAGGTGGCAAAGATTTTGCTGTTGATGGGAAGAAGAACTTGTTTAGAGTTGGGCCTCTTAGAAACAATATCATTCAATGCAATGTTCTTGTTCCTGACAAAAGAAATAAACAAAGGTAAGTTTTTCCTCTTTACTTACGTTTGTTAATTCTTTCCTTCGCAAATATTGATCCAGTTACAAGATTATCTCTTTATTATATGTTTTAGTATCTAGCTTTAAGAGATCAAATATTCAAGCTGCATTTCATGAGGTTGATGTATGAACACATTTCATAGTTCCTGCACTAGTTAATATTCGTGATCTTACAACGCATACTTGTCTAATTGAGTTACAAGGTCCTCTCTCTATCACATGTCTTGGCTTTCAGTTTTTAAAAGTTTCAATATTCAAAGTACATTTCTTTTAACTCTATGCACAAATAAAGAGAACCAAACTTGCACGCTCCCTTTTGTTGATATTCTTATCAAAGAAATCTGGAAGCTTGGTTTCAGTAATAATGATTCAGAGCTCAAAGCAGCCATAGCAATTTGATATTCCCATCAGAGGAATGTACAGACTCGATTTCAATAGTAGAGTTTTCAAATGTAGAAGTAGAAATTAGTTTACAATTACAGATTTTTGCTCTTTTAAAATGTCAATGCATCAGAAAACTGTTAACGATATGCATTTTTGCTAACTTTCATTATCAATTTTCATGTTTGAATCAATAGAAAAACCAAACGACCTGGACAAGTTCAAGCTGATAAACCTGTTAAATTACTCTGTAATCACTTCAGAGTAAGCTTTACTAATGTCCAGGGCTTGTTCCAATACAATGTGAGTAAGTTCAACACTCTATTGCCTGTTTTATCTGTATTATTTATTAGATTTTGTTAAGGCAGATGATAATTTTCCTTCCTTCGATTCCAGGTGAAAATAATTGCTGAATGTGGGGGTCAAGAACAAGAATGTGCCAATAAAATCTTGTCTACAAAAATTACGGATAAAGTCAAAGAAATATATAGTCATATTGAACTAGGTGACAAAGATTTTGCTGTTGATGGGGAGAAGAACTTGTTTAGAGTTGGGTCTCTTAGAAACAATATCATTCAATGCAATGTGCTTGTTGCTGGCAAAAGAAATAAACAAGGGTAAGTTTTTCTTCCTTACTTACGTTTGTTAATTCTTTCCTTTGCAAATATTGATTAAGTTACAAGATTATCTCCCTATTATATGTTTTAGTATGTAGCTTTAAGAGATTAAATATTCAAGCTGCATTTCATGAAGTTGCTCTGTGAACACATTTCATAATCCCTGCACTAGTTAATACTCGTGATCTTACAATGCATACTCGTCTAACTAAGTTACAAGGTCCTCTCTCTATCACATGTCTTGGATTTCAGTTTTTAAAAGTTTCAGTATTCAAAGTACATTTCTTTTAACTCTATGCACAAATAAAGAGATCCAAACTTGCACACCCCCTTTTGTAGATATTCTTATCAGAGAAATATGGAAGCTTGGTTTCAGTAGTAATGATTCAGAATTCAAAGCAGCTATAGCAATTTGATATTCCCATCAGAGAAATGTACAGACTTGATATCAATATCAGAGTTTTCAAATGTAGAAGTAGAAATTAGTTTACAATTGCACATTTTTGCTCTTTTAAAATGTCAACGCATCAGAAAACTGTTAATGATATCCATTTTTGCTAATTTTCATTATCAATTTTCATGTTTGAATCAGTAGAAAAACCAGACGACCTGAACAAGGTCAAGCTGATAAACCTCTTAAATTACTCTGTAATCACTTCAGAGTAAGCTTTACTAATGTCCAGGACTCATTCCAATACAATGTGAGTAAGTTCAACATTCTATTCTCTGTCTTATCTGTCTTATTTATTAGATTTTGTTAAGGCACATGATAATTTTCCTTCCTTCGATTTCAGGTAACAATAACTGCTAAACATGGGCGTCAAGAACAAGAATGTGCCAGTAAAATCTTGTGTACAAAAATTATGCATAAAGTCAAAGAAATATATAATCATACTGAACTAAATGGCAAAGATTTTGCTGTTGATGGGGAGAAGAACTTGTTTAGAGTTGGGCCTCTTAGAAACGATATCATTCAATGCAATGTTCTTGTTGGTGACAAAAGAAATAAACAAAGGTAAGTTTTTCTTCCTTGCTTATCTTTGTTAATTCTTTCCTTCGCAAATATTGACTAAGTTACAAAATTATCTCTCTATTATATGTTTTAGTATCTAGCTTTAAGAGATTAAATGCTCAAGCTGCATTTCATGAGCTTGCTCTATGAACACATTTCATAATCCCTACAATAGTTAATATTCGTGATCTTACAACACATACTTTTCTAATTGAGTTACAAGGTCCTCTCTCTATCACATGTCTTAGCTTTCAGTTTTAAAAAGTTTCAGTATTCAAAGTACATTTCTTTTAGCTCTATGCACAAATAAAGAGATCCAAACTTGCACACTTTGTTGATATTCTTATCAGAGAAATCTGGAAGATTGGTTTCAGTAATAATGATTTTGAATTCAAAGCAGCGGTAGCAATTTGATATTCCCATCAGAGGAATGTACAGACTTGATTTCAATACTAAAGTTTTCAAATGTAGAAGTAGAAATTAGTTTACAAATACACATTTTTGCTCTTTTAAAATGTCAATGCATCAGAAAACTGTTAATGATATCGATTTTTGCTAACTTTCATTATCAATTTTCATGTTTGAATCAATAGAAATACACAGTCAAATCTTCCCAACAACAAAAGAACTAGTGGCTAAAATATTCTGTTAAATACTTTGCCCTTTCAGTTTTGTTCAAAAATAAAGTTGAATTGTAACGCTTCTTTGAATGTAATTTCTTTCTGTCATATGCTGAGCAACTTAATTTTCTAGATGATACTTAACAATGGTTTTAACCTGTCATGCATTCAATCATGATCAATATGATTTGTTATGTTTTACGTCTTTTAGAGTTACTGCAGGGATTATATTTGAAGTTTTACTACCTTGTTACCATTTTGTGCCCATCTGTCAACAACAATGCTCATCAACCAAACTGCTGTCATTGGTTTTTTGTTGCCGAATCAAGATGTTGACAATCCATGGAAGATTAATCGGGCTAAGGTAAAACATAAAACGTAACTCGAGACATGCTTTCCTTTGATTTATGTCATACAACTTTTATTTTTATTCTTTAACAGTTCGAATGTGAAATTATGTTCCCTGATTTCGGACAAAACAAATGCTGGAAATGTTATTGCCTCCTCGAAATGTTTGTATAACTATACATTGTGTGGTTTTCGATCTGTATTTGACCTGTCTATATTTGTGCTCATCTCAAAACATACACAAGAAGTTGCATTAGACAAAAAAGAATTAGAAGTTGTTTCTAACTTTCTCCTGTGGCAAAGAATGGATCTATTGCCTCTATATTGCATCCATCAGATAATGGTCTTGCAATCACAAGGTCAGAGCAATCAACCTGCACACATAATACTAATCTTGCTCAATCTTTGGAACAACCTAAACCTAGATATGGATAAAAATTATGCATATGTATATAGTGTTCTACTATCAAGCATTGGATATTGAAACATTTGTTGTCTTCCTGTTGAAGGATATTAAATCAGAGCCTCCTTATTGACACATACATATTGAGCTCTTCCTGTTTGTTTAATAACCATTTTGTTAATTGAATGAGGCTTATTGATGTTGCATTTCAGACAATGCAACGAATACATAGCTTCTGTCTTTGCATGACTCCTTTAAATGTATTCCTTTTCTAATCATTTGAACCTGCTCATTGTTTTTTTTGCAGACATGAACATCATCAAAAATCAAATGAAGTAGTTGTTACTATGTTTGCAAATGAACAGTCTAAAGAAACTGTTGTTGTTGAGTTTAATGAACAGTTTATATGTATCTTCTCCAAAAAATGATTCCTTCTTTTTAGCTCATGTTGTATTTTTACTCGGCTTAAGCATGGGTTGGACTATTTTTTGGTTTATGTTATTGGCATAATATTCACTCAGTAAGAACCTGAATTGGTTTATTGTGATTTCAGTTGAGCATTATTACTGATATTCCAGGAGAAGACAATTATCTTCTTCATAAGAACTTATTTGCTAAGGTAACATTTGTTATTCTTCTTGATGATATTTTTGGTATGTTGTTTTAAACCTTGTATATGTTTTCTTTGAATGTGAAATACTTCTATGATATTGCTTCTTCTATGCTTTTGCCCAAACCTTTCAGGCCATAGAAATTTTTAGCTACTTTTGCTTTTGCAAGTTACTATTTATTTTCTAGTTTCATGTATTGCATGTAGCTAGAACCTCTTATGAGAATTGAAGGTGTCTATCAGCTAGGATGCCAGTTTGTTAGATAGGTGTCTAGTACAATAGATCCATATTAACACTGCCCCCTTCAAAACAATATGTTTACACCTGTTTTTAATCCCTTACTAGTTAAGAGATCCAGAGTTGAGAGATCTATCAGCTAGGATGCTAAATTGTTGCTTCTGATTATATAAGCATTCAAGAGTATTAATGAAGAATGGCAACTCAGTCATGTACACTGACAATCTCCACGTTTTCAATTATTTCTTTTGAGAATATATAGATTTTTTGTTGAACGTTTTGACAATGATAAGACATGATTACATACTTGTTTAAATGAGCATACCAATGTTTGAGACATAATGTCTTTTTCAATCAAAAGAGATAAGTCTCCTTGCAAATTCAGTTTATAGTCAGTTGCAAAAACCATGCAAACATACTTGCTCATTATCTTTTTGCAATGTGCAGGGAAAAAACATTGCCAACTCTGCCACAGCACTGATTATGCCACTGCAAAATGCAATTTTCAACATGGCTAGCATTTTTGGCTATTCAACTACAAAGGAAGCCTTTACCACTTGCTCTCAAGCTGGTTGGCAGCTCTTTGGGCAATGAACCGTAGCAAATTTGTAAAAATGCTAGGAAACTTTCAAAAACAGAATCTATATCACAATATCATAGAAAGGAGCTTTGTAATTGTGTTGCAGATTTTGCTACAGCACATCTTCCCCCGACCTTTCAAGCAGAATGCATATGCTACGTGTCTTCCTTGCCTTTTGTACTACATATAAAGCTTCTACAGCAAGTTGCTCTATGTTTTGAATAACTTCATTAGCAACACCTCTTTCTCTTTTGCAAAGATTGTTGAACCTATTTTTAATATTGCTTATATATATGTTAACAAGAAATATTGCCTCTTTTCTCCAACTAAGTCTATTTTCATGATCATGTTGAATGTAGAACTAAATTACTTCGATTTTTTCCCTTTTTGGTTGCAAACACCTTTGTATATGCATTCTTTATATATATAAATGTTTCTATTTAACGTCTTTTAATACAAGAAAGCAAAAATATTTTCGCCAAAAAAATCGCTTTTATCAATTAACAACAATTTCATATGCACTTGACAATGCCCCCACTAGCAATGTCGGGGACATCGCCACCTTGTGGCTCTTGTTTTTAAATAATAATTAAATGTCTTAAATGAAATATTATATCACAATGGGATTGCTTCTTACATTACGAAGTTTTTACACATGTGACTTATCTTATGTTTTTATATATTTTTGTGCTTTATCTTATGTTTTCTATATATTTTTGTTCTTTATCTTAAATTTGTTTTCTATATATTTTTGTTCTTTATCTTGTATAGTTTTATGCTTTATCTTATGTTTTCTATATTTTTGTGCTTTATCTTATGTTTTCTATATATTTTTGTTCTTTATCTTAAATTATTGCTATGGTATGTAATTTTCTTTTATTAAAATCATCATTTACATATTATTTATATAGTTTTTTTTTATAAATGTGTTTTGATTTTTTTTTTATGGATATTTTTCATGATAGGATAATTGTTTGCAAAATATTTTTAATGTTAAGACCAAAATGAAGAATGTGCCATCACATTTTTATGATCATTAATAAACATTCTTTAGCTTTGATTATATTTTATTATTAATGTCATTGTAGGAGGGAGAAATTAATGTAATTCCACACACAATTTAGAGTTACACAAATATTAACAAAATTAAAATGTTAAGTAGAAATTATTTAAAGCTATCTATATAAGTGATGAAAATGTTTATATTTTAAACTGGATAAACCATAAACAAGGCTTGGATAAAGCGTATACCTCATTACACGATGCAACATGCTTCTGTGCACGTGGCGCACGCATTGCATAAACTTCTTCATCTTTTTGAAAAGAATGCCACATTGTCTATATCTTTTCTTCTTTAATGATATAATAACACACAGTTGGAAATGGTTATGAGAAATGGAGGGAGATGGTGAGCTTTCAAACTAATTTTCTGTTCGGAATGGGAGATCCCTATACTTAGTTGGCCTATACTTGGAAGGGTTGTGGACATATCCTAGTTGATTTCCAAGTAGGAACAACCCTTTAACATCCCCTTCAGCTAATCGGATGATCAGGAGGGGACATTAACCAAATTCGGTCTCTCAAATTTCACCCCGAATGCCATAATACGAATTTCAATGTATAAAATGTGTGTAGAAACATAAATAACCATACAAAGCAGAATTAAACTCTATCTACACACATCTAGCATGCAAATACAAGCATAAACATGATAGCCATTATATAAAATCATTTCAGATTCAAATGCATGAGAATATTTTTCTTTCAATGTAGATCCAAGCAACTGACTATGCCAAAGCGATTTTCCACCCAAGCATAGGTGCTCTATCTAGCATATACACTTTCTACTAAGAGGCCACCCCCAAGCAAGGCTATGAGGGCACCAGGAAGAAGGAAACACCTATAGGATTCTCTCTCTCATCCCACAACTCATTTTTCTCTCTATGCTTAACCAAATTCTCATACAATATGGGTCTCACTCACCCTCACATCCTTGGCTTCCACAATACCTACCCCACAAAACACCCTTCTTGGCTTAGGCATCCCCTTCACTGATCAACAGTTCTCTTGGGAGATCCATCTTTCCATGTGCATCTAGTGTGTGCATAGAAGAAGTCCAGTATGATATGTGTTACTATAGAACCACCTGTAGCTCCAATTTGTGGCTTCTCAAGCACCTATGAGTAGTGGAACTCAATGGGTAAGGTTCCTAGATTTCCCAACCTCTCTACTAACCTAAAACCATCAATTTTTCACTTCCAAATCTGCAACATGGACTCCAAATTCGAATTTGTGGGTTAAACATAGTTTGGTAAGTACAACAATGGAGAGCTCTTCCTAATGTATATTTGCATGTAAGAATGAGGGTTGACTCCAAGGGATATGAGAAAATTGTGAAAACGCACCTAACATAGATTCTAACATTAGAAGAAATGACTCCTAGCATATACAGACTGACTTCTGTCATGAAAAAAATGTCACAAAAGTGCAGTCAACCCCATGCTTCAATAATTGCATGGGGTGAATTTTCCCACCAACCTCACACATGTATTCAATAATTGGAAAATAGTCAAACACGAGATAATTGGCTTATTCAAAGCACATGACAGAATTTGGGTGAGTTCTAAGGTTGACACTTGGAAGAAAGGGTTTAGTGTCCCATCGACCCCTTTCCTCATCTCATCTAGTGGAATCATAGCCCCTTTGGTGCTCTTTACACAACCATTATTGGAAAATTTTATTATTTATGTGCATAATATTTACATATATTCTAAATAATCATAACAAGACAACCACACAGTCCAAATAAAATATATAAATCATACATGCCTATCCATTCACTAGTTGGGCCTTGGCCTTGAGCTTCGCACCACGAATCTATACTAGCATATTTACATCATTTAAATAATTTTGGTTAGACACATTCCAAGTAAAAACTAGAGGTATTACAAACCACCTCAGCAACAATAGATCAAAATGTAGAACAAAAGTGACTTTAGACACCCAAAAATAGACACAAATTACACGTGATTGCTTATAGTTAGGGTGAAATCCCCTATGTTGGACACTCCATGAATTTTTGTTCAGTTTCAGTCAAAGATTGTCTCTCTCATAATCTACTTCTATGGCTACACTAGGAAACACTCTAAATTTATAGCATCCTTATCTACCTTAGATTCCCACTTCATGGCCTGTACAAGCCTTTGGATGCTTCTCTGTTCCATCTCATTCACATTCAATTCCTTAATTATAATATTCTTGGTGTACCATGCTATCTAAATCCTTCAACGACCACCATTACTGCTATATTCAATGCTAGAGCTATCGCTAAAAAAACATTCAATTTTTTGCACTTCGTATCTTTCAATTGGTTTTCGTCTCGAACAAATCCCATAACTGTCTTAATTACCAAATATTATCGAATCCATTTCCACTGTTTAATTCTCCTCTTTTGCTTCTACTCAGAGTCAGATTAAACCCCGAGTCTTTTTTCCTTCCAATCGATTGGCTCCTCACAGTTTCTCATTTCCCATTGGCATGATGTTGCATTGATCTATCCAGCTGTCTGGTCTTCAATCGACCACATTCAAATGGCATAGAACACTTTCTTTAGCTTCATCTAACTCTTCAGTTATTTCCTATTTTGATCATCATCCTATTTTCTAACTTTATGCGGTTCAACGAATTCTCATTGCCAACTTCTCTCTCGGTCATATCTCCAACCTTTTTCTCCTCTAGGTAGACCCCAAGCGTGACCCCTTCTTCCACTTCCAATCGGTCTACTTTGAATACTTTCATTAAGCATATTCGTTGGCTTAATCTATCATCAATCCTTCTGACCTCCTGGTATTTGATTGACTAGGTTGTTGTTGGCCCATTCCCCATTGGAAAAATTAATTTAAATATTAAGATCCTCTAAAGGTATCAGAATGGGTTTACATAGTTAATTTACATACAATTTTATTTCTGTGAAATTCTTAAAAATGTGGTTCATTGAGAATAGCCTAATGTAATAAAAAAGTGCTTGTTTCCCACCTTAAAAATCTCCTATTAGCAAGAAGTCAGATGCACAAATATACAAAACTACATCAAATTGTTATACAAGTTGTATTACAATCTTAAACTCCATAGATAATAGAGGCTTGTCATAAAAAAATAATTTCTTTCTATCGTATATTGTTCCATTCTTTAAAAATATTGTATATATATATATATATATACTAAACAACCATTACTTCAAATTGTTGTAAGAGTTGTATTGCAATATTAAACTCCATAGATAATAGAAGCAAGTCATCCAAAAATAATTTCCTTCTATGGTATATTTTCCCATTTATTAGAAAGATTGTAAAAATATACTAATTTATTTATATATCATAGTATAGTATAGGCTTTGTGTAATATCTCAAAACTCTTGTAAATTATTTTTAGTTTTCTTTTCTTATGTTAAAGTTTAATAGTAAATATTGATAATCTCTAAATAAGTGTCATGAGACATTGATGCTCCTCACACAAGATAAAATGGTTGTGACATTGTAAGAGGAAGGTAAAACAATTTTATCGTGTTGAAATTTAAATGCCATGTATCGATCTCAACAAAAGATTGAACCTTTAAAATTAACCATATTACTCCACTTAATAAGGGGGGTTGGTTAATGACTGAAGAATAAAAAAGAGAAAGATAGAAGGTGTGAGGTATGAACTCCGGTGAAAATTTAATTAGCAAAAGAAAAACAAACCAAGCATACTGTTATGAGCACCCAAAGGCACTGAGGTGTTAGGTACGATTGATATGTTTTCCTTGAAGGAATGAGATTGACGGTGGAAACTAAGAGAATCATTCGTTAGCCTATAGTAAGGAGGTTTTTGGACCTATCCCATGTGATTTCCAAGTTTGCAAAGTTTTTTGTAATGGATAGATTATATATCCCTTCCTATAAAGTTTGATATAATGGATAAGTTATCTATCTCTTCTTGTAAGAATGAGGGTTGACTCCAAGGGATATGAGAAAATTGTGAAAACGCACCTGACATAGATTCTAACATTAGAAGAAATGACTCCTGGCATATACAGACTGACTTCTGTCATGAAAAAAATGTCACAAAAGTGCAGTCAACCCCATGCTTCAATAATTGCATGGGGTGAATTTTCCCACCAACCTCACACATGTATTCAATAATTGGAAAATAGTCAAACACGAGATAATTGGCTTATTCAAAGCACATGACAGAATTTGGGTGAGTTCTAAGGTTGACACTTGGAAGAAAGGGTTTAGTGTCCCATCGACCCCTTTCCTCATCTCATCTAGTGGAATCATAGCCCCTTTGGTGCTCTTTACACAACCATTATTGGAAAATTTTATTATTTATGTGCATAATATTTACATATATTCTAAATAATCATAACAAGACAACCACACAGTCCAAATAAAATATATAAATCATACATGCCTATCCATTCACTAGTTGGGCCTTGGCCTTGAGCTTCGCACCACGAATCTATACTAACATATTTACATCATTTAAATAATTTTGGTTAGACACATTCCAAGTAAAAACTAGAGGTATTACAAACCACCTCAGCAACAATAGATCAGAATGTAGAACAAAAGTGACTTTAGACACCCAAAAATAGACACAAATTACATGTGATTGCTTATAGTTAGGGTGAAATCCCCTATGTTGGACGCTCCATGAATTTTTGTTCAGTTTCAGTCGAAGATTGTCTCTCTCATAATCTACTTCTATGGCTACACTTGAACACTTACTAGAAAACCTATTCCACTAGGAAACACTCTAAATTTATAGCATCCTTCTCTACCTTAGATTCCCACTTCATGGCTTGTACAAGCCTTTGGATGCTTCTCTGTTCCATCTCATTCACATTCAATTCCTTAATTATAATATTCTTGGTGTACCATGCTATCTAGATCCTTCAACGACCACCATTACTGCTATATTCAATGCTAGAGCTATCCCTAAAAAAACATTCATTTTTTTGCACTTCATATCTTTCAATCGGTTTTCGTCTCGAACAAATCCCATAACTGTCTTAATTACCAAATATTATCGAATCCATTTCCACTATTTAGTTCTCCTCTTTTGCTTCTACTCAGAGTCAGATTAAACCTCGAGTCTTTTTTCCTTCCAATCGATTGGCTCCTCATAGTTTCTCATTTCCCATTGGCATGATGTTGCATTGATCTATCCAGCTGTCTGGTCTTCAATTGACCACATTCAAATGGCATAGAACACTTTCTTTAGCTTCATTTAACTCTTCAGTTATTTCCTATTTTGATCATCATCTTCTTTTCTAACTTTATGCGGTTCAACGAATTCTCATTGCCAACTTCTCTCTCGGTCATATCTCCAACCTTTTTCTCCTCTAGGTAGACCCCAAGCCTGACCCCTTCTTCCACTTCCAATCGGTCTAATTTGAATACTTTCATTAAGCATATTCGTTGGCTTAATCTATCATCAATCCTTCTGACCTCCTGAAATTTTATTGACTAGGTTGTTGTTGGCCCATTCCCCATTGGAGAAATTAATTTAAATATTAAGATCCTCTAAAGGTATCAGAATGGGTTTACATAGTTAATTTACATACAATTTTATTTCTGTGAAATTCATAAAAATGTGGTTCATTGAGAATAGCCTAATGTAATAAAAAAGTGCTTGTTTCCCACCTTAAAAATCTCCTATTAGCAAGAAGTCAGATGCACAAATCTACAAAACTACATCAAATTGTTATACAAGTTGTATTACAATCTTAAACTCCATAGAAAATAGAGGCTTGTCATAAAAAAATAATTTCTTTCTATCGTATATTGTTCCATTCTTTAAAAATATTGTATATATATATATATACTAAACAACCATTACTTCAAATTGTTGTAAGAGTTGTATTGCAATATTAAACTCCATAGATAATAGAAGCAAGTCATCCAAAAATAATTTCCTTCTATGGTATATTTTCCCATTTATTAGAAATTTATTTATATATCATAGTATAGTATAGGCTTTGTGTAATATCTCAAAACTCTTGTAAATTATTTTTAGTTTTCTTTACTTATGTTAAAGTTTAATAGTAAATATTGATAATCTCTAAATAAGTGTCATGAGACATTGATGCTCCTCACACAAGATAAAATGGTTGTGACATTGTAAGAGGAAGGTAAAACAATTTTATCGTATTGAAATTTAAATGCCATGTATTGAGATTGAACCTTTAAAATTAACCATATTACTCCACTTAATAAGGGGGGTTGGTTAATGACTGAAGAATAAAAAAGAGAAAGAAAGAAGGTGTGAGGTATGAACTCCGGTGAAAATTTAATTAGCAAAAGAAAAACAAACCAAGCATACTGTTATGAGCACCCAAAGGAAATGAGGTGTTAGGTACGATTGATATGTTTTCCTTGAAGGAATGAGATTGACGGTGGAAACTAAGAGAATCATTAGTTGGCCTATAGTAAGGAGGTTTTTGGACCTATCCCATGTGATTTCCAAGTTTGCAAAGTTTTTTGTAATGGATAGATTATATATCCCTTCCTATAAAGTTTGATATAATGGATAAGTTATCTATCTCTTCTTTAAAGGTATTGGAATAAAATCCTGTTTTAGAGTTAGTATTTATTGGTGGCCAATTTTTGGATCAGTTGGAAGAAGTTGCATTCCAAGGAAGACAATTACAAGCAACTACGTTATGATTCAATTAGAAGTAGTTGTGCAGCGATTCAGTTAGAAGTAGTTGGGAGCCAAGCAAATCAGTTAGGGATTGTGTGCCTCCAACTAGTTTTGGAACCTAAGCCTACTATATAAAGGCATATTTTATAAAGGGTTGGGATCAGTTAGTTAATGAGTTATGTTTGACACATTCTGAAATGTTTTCAGAAATATTGTTAATAAGTCAGTTTATGAGATTTATGTTTTGAGATAATGTATCGTTATAGTGCTATGGGTTTTTATCTCTATTATGCTATGATGTTCTTGATGCAGTGATGGTATTGATGAAATACCAATAATCTACTGACATGAAATGGTAGAAATGGATTGTACCTAGTTATGAATAGTAATATAATGCAACTATTGTCTCATATTTTCCATGCGTATTTTCTAGGTGATTAGATGTATGATGAATGTTTAGTAGTTTAGAATATGAATTGTAATACCCGTATTTTGGACTTTAATCCCCTATTATATTTCTGCTAAGTATTATTTCATTTTACTTAGGAGAATTTTGAAATCTAATAAAGTGGTTTCTATTGACTATGTGGACCAGCACATTAAAGAGGGAATCACAGTCCCCTAAGGGTTGGAGGGAATAATGCCACTTAATAATAAGAAGAAGAAATTATTATTGGAGACAATTGGAAAACCCTAAAGAAAAGAATTGAGAGATTAATGAATTAAAAGAATTCATAAAATGAGGAAATTCCCCGTAAGAGAATAAAAGGTGAAAAATCATGGAAACTCTCATTATTCACTATTCATGATTCATTATCACTATTCACAATCTCATGAGATGAACACCCAACAGAAATGGGAATGGGAAAACATCAACCTGAGATAATGAATGCTGGTGAGGGAGGACATAGTTGGGAGAACCAAACTGGTCCTGAAGACAAGTGATTGAGGACAGATTTGGGAGGACCAAACTGACTCAGATCAAGAGGAATCATACAGTTTGGTATGAGATTGGCCATTTAATTGTGTGCAGGTAGGAGAACTACCCCAAGCTTAAAGGAGTACTGCATTTAGCTGAATAGACTGTGATTTTGTGATTCTCTCAATGGATAAGGGTTAAAAGCCCCTGGAGCATCCTGGAGCTCAAGAGTAGTAAGTTGGGTTTTGGGTTTCCCACTGCCTTTGAAATATCCTTAATAACTTGGGGAATAAAAAGTTAAGGGTGAACTAAAATATACACTCCACCTGGGGGACTGTGAACTCAGCTTGAGGGTGACCTAAAAGCAAGGAGAGCTTGCTAGTCAAAGGCTAGGAGGTTTGTGCTTGGTTCCACTCGTCACCAGAATTCATATAAGTATTTATATTCTGAACTTGAAGAGTATTTGTTTTGGAACACTATTCGTACATGTTTGTGAATATCTCTTATTTACATTTGAATGATATATTCATTAGATCTTACAATATATGTATTGTTTTATGAATATTTTGAGCATGAATCTCAGCTAGACAACCAAATCTCTATAATGAGTTTTACCTTATGAGTAGACTTTAAGATATGGAATATTTGTGTTATGGGATGGTTGTGAAAATACATACTTTCTATTTGCAGTAGCTATACATCATTATGCTCCCTATACTGTTTAAAATTTTTACAGTAACTAATACAAGACTGATATGAACCATGTGCTAACCTAGGGTTTGATGAGGCATGTTTCATATTGCAGGCTTTTACATTTAAATATATTCTAGTATTTAATAGAGGTCTGATGTATGGTACTGTAATGTTAAGAATAGGGAAGACATGTAAACCTAGAGGTTTAACTGCCTAGCCCTTATATTTTGATCAACTCTTTCATGTTAGAGTTTATTTCAGAAAAGAGAAACCTAGAGAATGCTAATGCTCAGATCTCTTATATTTTGAGTTATTATATTGACAGAGTTCGATATTCTAAATCAATCTGGTCATAATTGACCTTATGAATCTACAGGGAATTTCTAGGCTAAATGTTTGAAGAATGAAATAAACTACATGCTGCTATATATTTTATGAGTTGAATCCATGTGTAAATCTCATGCTGAGTTAGAAGAATATCATTTATTCAAATAGCATGGTTATATCATTTTATTAATGTTCCTATGAATTCATTCACCTAGGGTGAAATGGGAATTATGGATAACCTGGATCGCTATAACATATGCTTCCATATAAAATGAATGGGATTTAAATGGATTAAGTGCAGAATGAAAACGATTCATATAAGCAAGGGTCTTAACCTTAGCGTGATTATTGTTGATGTATATGTAACTTCGGAATGTATTTCATATATATGTATATTGTATTCCTATAGAGATGTTATTATTCCTCTATACGGAAGTGTCGTAACTTATACTTGATGGGTTATTAGACCACCTTGATGGGGTCGGCCCTGTATAAGTCATGTGGGTTAAAGGGTAATTAGACCACCCTATTGGGGGCCAGCCCTGTCAGCATTATGTTATGTGGTTAAGTTAAGGCCGACCTAGTAAGGTTACTAGGCAAGTCAAGTTAGTGTATAAATAGAGTGTGGTATGCACTCTATTTGATCATTCACTTCTCACTTATACACTCATGGGAGATTGGTGCACTAGTGGAGAAGGAGAAGCTGCTTCTAGGAGGATTATCTCTTATGCTTGGGTTGTATCATTGGTTCATCTATCTCTGAGGAAGTTGTGGGGTTTTTCACCTTCTTGGTTTTCCCCGGTGAAACTCTGTGTCTCTTGTGTGCTTGCATTATTGTGTACATGATTGATATGATGTAGATCTGTTGTACATGTTGTTCTCTCAGTTAAGATCCTAGATAAGATTGAATTAATGCTCAAAAATTAACATGGTATCATAGCTAGCCTGAAAGAAGGCATGATATGGCATCTATGACACTTGTTGCACTTGCGAGGCTAGGGCTTGATATAGAAAAAAATAGTCATCATAGCACTTTCGCTATAAATACATTTCGGCAAGGTTTCAGGATCATGTTTTTGAAATTCAAAGTTTGAAGTTTTAGGGTGTCTATGACAAACCCTAATCCAGCTCCAGATTCAGTTTTTGCAATACAAGTGGATTGGGTTAATCCTAGAAGAGAATGGATTGGTCACCTGCATAAGTGGATTGGTTTAATCCTTGATTTGATTTATCATATTATTGTTTTTTAATTACTGTACATTTTCATTTTCATTTATGTTATATCTAACCAATTATTTAATTGAATTTCCATTTCCTTGCATGAATCTTCTAAGAATACATAATTTATTTATTTTTAAATAATAATTAATTGTCTTAAACAAAATATTATATCACAATGGGATTGCTTCTTACATTACTAAGTTTTTACACATGTGACTTATCTTATGTTTTTACATATTTTTGTGCTCTATTTTATGGGATTGCTTTTTACATTACTAAGTTTTTACACATGTGATTTATCTTATGTTTTTACATATTTTTGTGATTTATCTTATGTTTTTACATATTTTTGTGCTTTATTTTATGGTTTGTATATATTTTTGTTCTCTATCTTAAAGTATTAAGTATTGATATGGTATGTAATTTTCTTTTATTAAAATCATCATTTACATATTATTTATATAGTTTTTATTGATAAATATGTTTTGATTTTTCTTATGGATATTTTTCATAAGAAGATAATTGTTTGGACGTATTTTTAATGTTAGGACCAAAATGAAGAATGTGCCATCACATTTTTATGGTCATTAATAAATATGTTTTATCTGTGATTATATTTTCTTACTAATGTCATTGTAGGAGGGAGAAGTGTAATTCCATACAGAATTTAGAGTTCCATAAATATTAACAAAGTTCAAATGTTAAGTAGAATTTTTTAGAATTTTTTTTAAAGCTATATATATAAATCATAGAGTTTTTATTCGAAACTTTATCAAATAAGCATTAATTTATTTATTATTAGTCATTTCATTAGTTCTATGTAAAACAATTGTAATTATATGTTTAATTATAAACTAATTATAAGATTTTAACAACTTATAAATTAATTATAAAATTCTTATAATTCTAATTATAAGATTTTAACAACTATTTTGATAATTACTTCGTAAAAAAGTTTTAATTATATTTTACATAAAACAATGTTAACTTATTTATTATCACTTATATGAGTAGTAATTATATTTTACATAAAACAATATTAGTTTAATTATTATGAGTATACTCTCTAATACATGCGGCCATAAACCATTCCCTGAAGTCTCCAACCCAATAAGCGGTAATTTTTTCTCATTCCTTATCATTGAACAATTGAAATTAGAATTTTAACATTTTTTTTATAAAAGTGATGAAAATGTTTATATTTTAAACTGGATAAACCATAAACAAGGCTTGGATAAAGCGTATACCTCATTACACGATGCAACATGCTCCCGTGCACGTGGCGCACACATTGCACAAACATCTTCATATTTTTGTAAAGAATGCCACATTGTCTATATATTTTCTTCTTTAATGATATAATAACACACAGTTCGAAATGGTTATAAGAAATGGAGGGAAATGGTGAGCTTTCAAACTAATTTTCTGTTCGGAATGGGAGATCCATATAGAACGAGGAGAACTTTCTATAGCTATTGCCACTAAATCAAACGAATTCATGTTGAACATGACATTTATATCGAATTTACTATAGAATTACGGTTTTTTTTCTGGGTGATCAATCACGTAAAGGGTGACCAAGGGTTCTTAGGAATGTAGCATTGAAATCTGAACATAGTCAATCGATTTAAAAATTAGAGTGATCGAATTTACTATAGAATTACGGTTTTTTTTCTGGGTGATCAATCACGTAAAGGGTGACCAAGGGTTCTTAGGAATGTAGCATTGAAATATGAACATCATCAATAGATTTAAAAAATGGAGTGACAGAGGTATAATAATGGTGAATAAACTACCCAAAGTTAGAACAACTTAAACAAGAACAGCTGATAAGCCACCACAATCAGGAGCAGTAGCAGCTATTGCGTCAAATCAAACCATAGCATATATTAGCATTCCCTGTTCAGTGGTTTTACAAGTTTGGATATGTTTAATTAATTACTCGATATACATTTATGGAATCATATTTTTTTGTCAAAGATACATTTCTATAATGCATAGATAAAGCCTAGATGTTTTTTAAAATACAAAAACATGTAGAAAAAATAGCACTTAAAATATCTTGAATTTCAAATTCCACCAATGCTAAACCCATAATCCTATACAGTTATTTTCCCACATAACCAATGTATCTAATACAATATTGTCAATAATGATTCATGCTATACTACCATCCAATTTTAGTTCCTACTATACCTTCAATATTGTATCCTCTTTGGAGAAATTATTTTAAACATAACCAATGTGTCTAATACAATATTGTCAATAATGATTCATGCCATACTACCATCCAATTTTAGTTCCTACTATACCTTCAATATTGTATCCTCTTTCGAGAAATTATTTTAAATATTGAGAGCCTCCACGATATTAGAATGGGTTTACATAATTAATTTGCGTACAATTTTACTCAATAGATAAAACATTTGAAACCCATTGCAATAAAAATTTGAAATGTCATCAAAAGTGCTCATTTCCCACTTTAAACATTCCTTATTAACCATAACTGAGATACACCAATATACAAAATGATAGAACTAAGAATGATAACCACTACTTCAAATTGTTATAAGAGTTGTATTCAATCTTAAGCTCCACACATAAAGGCAAGTCATCAAAAAATAATTTATTTAATCTTCCCATTCTTTAAAAAGATTGTAGGTATATACTAATTTCTTTATATATCATAGTATAGTATAGCCTTTGTGTAATATCTCAAAACTCTTGTAAATTATTTTTAGTTTTCTTTGCGTAGGGTAAATTTCAATAGTAAATATTCACAGTATCTCAATTAGTATCATGAGGCATTGATGTTGCTCACACAAGATAAAAAGGCTGTGACATTGTAAGAGGAAAGTAAAACAATTTTACATGGAAATTAAATGCCATGGGTTGAGCTCAACAAAATATTTAACCTTTAAAATTAGCCATACTCTACTTAATATGGGGAATTGTTTAACAACCCAAGAAGTGGGAAAAGAGGAAGATAGAAGGTATGAGGTATGAACTCTTGTGAAAAATTATTTAGGAAAAGAAAAAGAAACCAGGCATATTGTTATGAGCACTCGAAGGTATCAAGGTGTTAGGAATGACCAAGAATTTTTCCTTCACAAAATCAGCTAAGGGGTGGAAACTAAGAAAATCATTAGTAGGCCTATACTTGGGACGTTTGTGGACATATCCTAGTTGATTTCCAAGTCAGCAATGTTTTCTATAATGGATAAGTTATCTATCTCTTCCTACAAAGTTTGTGATGTAGGCACAACCTTGTAACATCCCCTTCAGGAAATCCGATGATCGGGAAGGGACATTAACCAGATTCGGTCTCTCAAATTTCACCGACAATGCCATAATACGAATTTCAATGTATAAAATGTGTGTAGAAACCTAAAATAACCATACAAAGCATAATTGAACTCTATCTACACACATCTAGCATGCAAATACAAGCATAAACATGATATCCATTATATAAAACCATTTCAGATTCAAATGCATGCGAATATTTTTCTTTATCCAATGCAAATCCAACAAACTGACTATGCCAAAGCGATTTTCCACCCAAGCATAGGCACGTTGTCTAGCATATGCACTTGCTGCTGGGAGGCCACCCCCAAGATAGGCTATGAGGCCACCAGGAAGAAGGAAACACCTCTAGGATTCTCTCTCTCATTCCACAACCCATTCTGCTCTCTATGCTTATCCAAATTCTCATACAATATGGGTCTCACTCATCCCTCACATCCTTGGCTTCCACAATACCTACCCCACAAAACACCCTTCTTGGCTCAGGCATCCCCTTCGCTGATCCACAGTTCTCTTGGGAGATCCATCTTGCCATGTGCATCTAGTGTTGGTTGTGGAGCCTAATCTTCCCATGTCATAGATGATATTGGCTCAGCCGTGCACCCCGGAGGATTGTACACTCATTTTGCATTTTTTGGGGTTCGGGGGAAACGCCGCCTGAGTCATGGGGGTGCGAGGGTGGATCCTCCACGAACGGGGGTAGCGCCCCCAAGAAAAATTGTTGGGCAGTTTTCGCCAGCTGTTTACGGGCCCATGGTTTTGGGTATCCCATGGTATTTTCCCATTGTATTTTCCCTATAAAATAAAGATATTGTAATACGGATAGGGTTGAGGTATTAGGTTTTATGCATTGTAAAGATGTCTGAGATCATGAAGAGAGACTCTGAGACAGTGAAGAGGAAGTGCAGCGGTTGTGTTGCAGGTTGTATCCCTTCACTTTGTTGGATGGTATAATAATAAGGATTGGAAACTTTAGTGTGGACATTGCCCATGTTGGGTGAACCACGATACATCTGTGTCTCTCTTGTAATGTGTATGTGTGATTATATTTTCATTTATGTTTATTGTTATTGCTCTGCGATCTTGTTTTTCTAACAATTGTTATCAGAGCCGAAGGTCTATTTGGCAGATAAACACGTAAGAAGCTAGGGTTTCTCGTTCGAGTGGGAGCAATGGCAGAAGAAGGAAATTTTAAGGTCAAGAAGTTTAACAGCCAAAACTTCCAGTTATGGAAGATGCAAATGGAGGACTATCTATACCAGAAGGATCTGTTCCTACCGTTGGGAGGAAGAGCAAAGCAGCCGGCAGCTATGAAGGACGAAGAATGGGAGGTTCTTGACAGAAAGGCACTGAGAACAATACGGTTGTCCCTGGCTTCGTCGATGGCTTTCAATATCTAAAAAGAAACGGCAATGAAGGGTTTAATGAGTGCACTGGGTAAGCTATATGAAAAACCCTCGGCCTCCAACAAGGTATTTCTAATGAAGCATTTATTTAATATGAAGATGTCTGAAGGTGGATCTGTTACTGATCATTTAAATGAGTTTAATACGGTTACAAATCAACTAAGTTCTGTAAGTGTGAACTTTGATGATGAGGTTAGGGATCTTCTAATCTTGTGTTCATTGCCAGAAAGCTAGAATAGGTTGGTCATGGCTGTAAGTAACTCTATTTCTGGTTCAGACAACTTGAAATTTGATGATGTTATTGGTGTTATTCTTAGCGAGGAAATGCGAAGAAAAAGTACAGGTGAGACATCAGGTAATGCGTTAACCATGGAGAGCAGGGGAATACAAAAGGAGAGAGGAAAGAGCCAAGGTAATCATGGCAAGTCTAAAACGGTCATATCCAATTCCAGAATGAGAAAAATAGAGTGCTAGAACTGTGGAAAGAAAGGACATCTGAAGAAAGACTATAGATCTCTAAAGAAGAAAGGAGATGCACAGCAGGAAACTACCCAGGAAGCAAATGTAGCAGGTGATGTGTTACAAGATGCTTTGATACTTTCATTAGATAATACTAGTGATTAATGGGTAGTAGATTCAGGGGCTTCATGTCATGCTACACCCCATAGGAAATATTTTCATGATTATGTTCTAGGCGATTTTGGACATGTTTTATTGGGTGATGATGAGCCATGTAAAATTGTTGGAATGGGTAAGGTATAGATAAAATTTAAGAATGGAATTGATTGAATGTTGAAAGATGTTAGGCATATTCCTGCTATGAAAAGAAATCTGATCTCAACAGGGTAGTTGGGAGATGGTGGCTGTCTATCTACATTTGGAGAAAAGTGGTGGAAGATCACTAAAGGATCAATGGTGATAGAAAAAGGAGATAGGGTAGGTATGTTGTATTTATGTCCTCATAATACTGACCATTCTATCTCTTTAGCTTCCACATGAACAAATACAACATTGTGGCATCATAGGCTTGGCCACATGAGTGAGAAGGGGATGAAGATTCTCCACTCAAGGAAGTTGCTGCCATATTTGAAGCAAGTAAGTTTGGAATTATGTGAGAACTGTGTTTATGGAAAACAAAAGAGAGTCATATTTCTCAGGGTTGGGAAACAGAAGAAGAATGAAAAGTTAGAGCTTGTGCATACAGATGTATGGGGATCGACTCAGGTACAATCTCTTGGTGGCTCTCATTATTATGTTACATTTATTGATGATGCAACTAGGAAAACTTGGGTTTATTGCATTCTATAGAAATCTGATGTGTTTGCTACTTTTAAGAAGTGGAAAGCTTTGGTTGAGAATGAGACAGGAAAAAGGTTTAAGTGTCTCTGATATGACAATGGAGGTGAGTACTGCGGCAAAGAGTTTGATAATTACTATTCATACCATGGGATTCATAGAGAGAAGACAATCCCAATAACACCACAAGAAAATGGTGTGTTAGAAAGGATGAATAGAATGATCATGGAGCGTGCTAGGTGTATGAGATTGCATGCAGGGTTTCCCTTACAGTTTTGATCAGATGCTATAAATACTACTGTTTATTTAATAAACAGAGGGCCTTCAAGTGCTTTGGATGGTGGTATTCCAGAGGAGGCATGGACAGGTAAAAAGGTAAACTACTCATTTCTGAGAACATGTGGTTGTGAATCATTTGTCCATATTGATAAAGAAAATAGAACAAAGCTTGAAGCTAAATCCAAGAAATGCAGCTTTATTGGATATGGGGTTGATGATTTTGGTTATCATTTATGGGATTATGGAAATCACAAAATCATTAGAAGTAGAGATGTCATATTCAATGAAAAGGTCATGTATAAAGATCAGTTGCAGGGAAAGAAACAAGAAAAGGAAAACACAAAGTACACAGTACTTGATGAAATTGAAGAAAATGAAGTTCCAAAGGTTCTAGAAAATCAAGAACAGCAGCAAGTACCTGAAACTCCTGCAAGTGTAAGAAGATCTACCAGGTTAAGTAGACTCCCTGAACGATACTCTCCTTTGATGTATTATTTATTGATGATTGATGCTGGTGAACCAGAATGTTATGAAGAAGTAATGCAGGTAGAAACTAGGAAGAAGTGGGAGCAAGGCATGAATGAGGAGATGGACTCATTGGTAGGAAACTAGACTTGGGATTTGGTTTAGTTTCCTGCTGGTAAAAGAGCATTGCAGAACAAATGGATTTACAGGTTGAAGGAAGAAGGAGGTAAGAAGTGGTATAAGGCCCGACTTATTGTAAAGGTGTTTGCACAGAAGAAATGAATAGATTTTGATGAAATATTTTCTCCTGTTGTTAAGATGACTTCAATTAGGACTATCTTAAGTCTAGTGGCAATAGAAGATTTGCATATTGAAAAGTTAGATGTAAAAGTAGCCTTTCTCCATGGGGATTTGGAGGAAGAGATATATATGCAGCAACCATAAAAGTATGAGGTCAAAGGTAAGGAGAACTTGGTATGCAGGTTGAAAAAGAGCTTGTATGGCTTGATGCAAGCTCCAAGGCAATGGTATTTAAAATTTGACAGGTTTATGACAGAACAAGGTTATACTAGATGTCAATCTGACCACTGTGTTTATTTCAAGAGGCTAGATAATGGAAGTTATATTATCTTGTTTTTGGGTCTAACATGCAGGATATAAATTTACTCAAAAGGAAGTTAGCTAATTCATTTGCGATGACGGATTTGGGTGCTGCAAAGCAAATCCCTGGTATGAGAATAACAAGAGACAGGAAAAATCACAAATTGACATTGTCTCATGGTGAGTACATACAAAAGGTGTTGGAGAGGTTCAGAATGCAGAATGCAAAACCAATTAGTACACCTTTGGCCATCCATTTCAGTCTAAGTAAGGAAATGTATCCCAAGACACAGGAAGAGATAGATTACATGTCTAAGATTCCCTATCAATCAACAGTTGGCAGATTGATGTATGCCATGGTGTGTACAAGACCAGATATTGCACATGTAGTGGGAGTTGTGAGCAGATATATGAACAATCCAAGTAAAGAGCATTGGAAGGCAGTACAGTGGATTCTTAGGTATTTGAAAGGTACTACCACTCAGGAATTATATTTTGGAGGTTCAGACACTGTTCTTCAGGGATATGTTGATGCAGACATGACAACTGACAAGGATAGCAGAAGGAGCACCACATGGTATGTGTTTACTCTAGGTGGAACAATAGTAAGCTGGATTTTGAAACTACAGAAGGTTGTTGCACTTTCAACAACGGAAGCAGAGTATGTTGATATTACAGAGGCTAGTAAAGAGATGATTTGGTTGTAGAGGTTTATGGAGGAAGTGGGTAAGAAGCAGAAGGATAACAGGTTGTATAGTGACATCCATAGTGCCATTCATCTTGCAATGAAATCAACATTCCATTCCAGGACTCAACATATACAGCTCAAGTACCATTTCTGAAGCTGGAAAAGATACATACTAGCCAGAATCCTGCAGACATGTTCAGAAAGGTAGTGACCAGAGAGAAAATGAGTTTGTCACCTACCCAATTTTTTAGAATAATTATTTTCTACTATTATCCTTTGTGCAAAAATACTTTGTTTTAAATTATAATTACAAGTTTGTAATTATGACCAAGTAAGTCAAAAATGAATGTAATGACTTATTATTATTATATAATAAATAAAAATGGGAGACAAACACTCAAGAAAGTTGTTACAAGAGTGTCCACTGGCCCACTAGGAGGAATGGAAGCTGCTGGAAGGATTGGGACAGATGGCAGCATTTGCACTCTACCATTAGTTGTTGGTATGGAACAAGCCCCCCTAATTTTGTGGCACTTCCCCCTTTAGGTGGAGGGAGGTGAGCAGGTAGCTCACTAATGACCAATTAATTACAAAAGACCTAAGCATCCTATAAAGGGAAATTCAAATTGAGCAGGAAGCTCTTACAATGTTTTCTGCAGAAACATTCCTCATGCTCATCAAATAATGGTTGAGAGATTCGAATAGGGGAGGTTGTGGAGAGTGCAAGTATAATTCTGCAAATGTTATCAGAAGGACAGACCAGAGGAGCTGGTGCTGATCCCATTGATTACTAAGCCTATAAGGCTGGATATATATATTTTCTTGCTGTTGCAAGTAGAAGTCCTAAGCTGCAGAACCTTCTTCCTCCTAGTGGATCAGCGGATAGGCTCGGGGGTCCTAAGGTAGACATCTTGGCTGCTTGGGAGCAGGTTGGGTGGAACAGGTTTCTTGAGTAATTTGTTCCTCACATCACACTCAGGTTCTATTCTTTCGTGTTTTATTTTTCAATCATATGAATGCTCTCAGAAAATGGCTTAGTATTGTTATTTAATAATCAATAGTAGAAAACGTCAGATCCTAATTAATTTAGATTTGCTGAACTGATAAAATGACTCCTTTGCATTTTCCCCCATGCGTGGAGATGCCTTGTACTCCAGCATAGAGAGGTAGAATTAAATATGCCCAGTTAAAAGTGAAACCTAGCATGCATCTAAATATCTAAACCAAAGACCACCCATGCACAGACCTGTGTTTATCATGCATCTTATATTTTAGCAGCTCTAGATTAGATCCTTGCATGCAATGTTTTTACTGTTCAAATCTATATGCTGAACTACCTACCAGAAACTAGTCATAGTAATAGGTTCTTTTCTTATTTCTGAAGGTGAACATTGTGTTAACAACTAAGGTTACTAATCTTTAATAATTTCTTCAAAGAAAATAACACCATGCATTCTGTTTAACCATATTCCCACTTTACTATTTTCTTATGGTTTTTAGAATCTGATCGACCTTATAGAAAATATTGTCTTCACTATATTATCTTGTATAGAAAGAAAGAAAGATGCTGTGTTAACTTATCCCTTCATCAGAAGTCCAAAATTGGACGAATACAAGAACATATAGAATAGAAAAACTGTTATATTCAGAAGCAATCAAATTAACTGACGAATGCACTGTCATTTTCTCTTTTTCTGGATTATATATTGCATGTGATAGAATTTACATCACAAAATACCAAGTTATTAAAAGCAAGGACAAACATAGAATTATTGAATTGACAAATTAAATTACAGTATCTCTACACGCAAACTGGGGTTAACATGTTCTCATTACATTATTATTTATAAACATTTGACAACTACAAAATCAAGTGTTTTCATTACCATAGACAATCTAACTGTAGAATCAAGAGTTAATATTCTTGTTCCTTTAAAACATCATTATAGACAAGCATATTTCATTCACATCGACAGGCTAGGGGTTAGCATTATCATAGTTGTATTCAAACAAAACCAATACCCTTTCATTATCGGCTTATAGGCACTGTTTAATTAAAACAACTTAGACATTTCCTTCGTTCCTTGGATCATAGTTCAAGAATGAGGAGATCGAAACACCATACGTAGACATGAAAACCCTGAATATCTTAAACAGGCTTTTAGATACAGATACAAAAACGAGAAGTTCAAATCACCAAACATAGCCATTAAACATTAGATAACTATCGTTTCCATTTAAATTAGCAGTGGTTGCACCCTACGGTTGCCACATTATTTTTTCGAAGGTTCCATTCGAAATCCCATGCCATTTACACACACTACTAATGCCGAAGCAAAATTGCAGTCAATGTATCTCCTTTTTTTTCATCAACCCAGAAGTACCAAAACGATAGACATAAAATGTAAAGCTGTAAAACTCTTGCAAACACGAGGGTTCAACCCTACCAAATTCATCGAGCCCAAGAATGGCCGACGATATATTTTAAAACATTTACATCACCTACTCTATCAACAAAACTTAAAACTGTAAGTTTCCCAATTGCTACAAGCGAGACAAAAGCCACTACCGCGAAGGCATGCTACCAACGCTTGCTCATCAAGTCGGATTCCAGGAGGGCCACTAAGGAGGGATACCACCGAAGCTTACCGGTGGGATCGCTTTAGTTCTTTTCCCCATCAACTGTTCCGGCACCCTGTTGCTCGCCGAGGGTTACCTGCCAACAACCATACACTAAGTTAAGTATTGAATCATGAGGTAGTAATGCATGCAACAAAAGATAATTTGAAAACATTTGCAGCGTTACAATACCTGAGTCGTGACAAAGATTTGACGAAGCCAGAGATTTGAAGGCCACAATGAGGGATACCTCCCGAAAAACTCACAACTTCTTCAAAAACCCCAGACTTGCAAGTTACTGCAACGCCACAACAGAAGCACTCATCCCACCTGTATATTGCTACACAAATCGTTTCTAGACTTGGCTTCCACGGATAACAATTACTCACAGACCAAAGGTTGCTACCGGTCTCAGGATCGAACCCGAGGGAGGCTAGAAAAACATTGAAACCCTAAGTGCCTCTCGGCTGGTTGGCCTCACCTCCCAAACCCTACCACCGAACAATGACTAAGAACGTTACAAGAATCCATAAGTTATGCTAGGGTTCAACTCATGCCAATACACAACGATCAATGGCAGAGACCCACTTTCATTAAGCCATGTTGGAGGGTGGCAAGAGTAGGATTAAATTGCTCATCTACCTCCCAAGCCATGAGGTGGCCATTTCTATTGACAGCAAGGCAGGAGGCCGTTACAACTCAGTTTCCAAACCTCATCAGTCGCCGAATCATCCATCACATTTTACGCGTAACAATATCATTAACCCGGTGGCCAGACAATGTAATTGCAAAACCCAATCATTTAATACACCCTCGATTCGTACGCAGGCTTTTGCAGGGCCATCATTCCACCTGCCAATCCATACGAATCATCGTTAATAGCATCAACATATAAATATTATCAATGTATAACGATTACCAATAACATATAACGAAGGTCTCATATGGTTCCATATCATCAATTTTGAAACACACTCATATCACATGAATATCCACCAAGGTCGTCAGCGATCATAGGGCATGAATTGACTCCACCCATCACATAAAGTCTATTATAAAGTTCACCATAGGGATCATTATAGAGCTCTTAAAGCTTGTTCACACCATAAGTTATATCAACACATCGTTAAGGTATGGTTGCCACCCAAGGACCCATTGCATTCATTGCATGGTAGGGTATTAATTCTTAAAGCATCACCATTTTAATCGCCCGGGTAATAGAGACTAGAATCACCTTATCACTCATTCCATAGTATGTTTAGGACCATGTGCCCTTGTCCTAAACTTGTCACCATCAAAATTTATAAAAGAATTACTTAACAGCCGCAAGTCATTTATGGAATGACCATACGTAAAGTCGTCAACACTTAACGGAAACATTCATAACAAACATGCCTTGAGATAGACGTTATCTGCAGTCTTTGAGATAGACAGGTTCATCTTATAGAATTGGAAGGAGACCATACTTGTAACATTGGAATTCATACGCAGTTTTTATTGATAACATGGTTATTAAACCCTCTGATTATTATCTCTATCTCTTACCTGTGAATCCGCGCATGGAGGATGAGTACAATGCTTTAGCTGAATAGCTAAGTAAGCCTCGGGGCACCTCATGGGACCCCTTTCATCATCATCCAGAAAAATTAAACTATCAGCACCTCTCGAGAATAATTATGTTTTCTTAATGCATCTGAATTTTCAATCATTCCAGCATTTAAATAAGAACATAATCATTAATTGGATTTCATGACACCATCAGAAGACAAAAAGACACAACCATTAAATTGTTCCTACCAAGCGACACATTTATTAATTGCTGCTTATTCAATATTATCATTTCCGCTTTTTACAATATTAGCTTTTTATGGAGATTTAAAATTTTTTAAATTTTTATGAAAATATCGGGATGTTATCTTGAATATTGTAACTTCCAAGAATATTATATTTGTATATTATTATTCCAGAGATGTTTTATCCCTCCGAGGTGACTCGATCATGTATCTGGAGATGTTTATTCCTCCGATGGTTTGTGGTAACTAGGGTTATTAGACCCACCATGTGGGGGTTGGCCCTGGGTTTATATTTTAGGTGTTATTAGACTTCTCCAGGAGAGGTCGGCCCCATTAGGGATTTTTGGTCAATCGGGAACTAGTATAAATAGAGGAGGAGAGCTCCTCATTTGACACACTTCCACATCGCAGAAAGTAGCACACTTGTGTCTGGGAGGTCTGCATGTGAGGTAGAGAAGAAGGAAAATTCTTGGAGCATGTCTTGTATTTTGGTTGATCATCTTATTGATGAAAGCTTTGCTGGGTTTTCTACCCCATGAGGGTTTCCCAGGGTAAATTCTGTGTCTATCTTGTGATTATGTTTCTTTTAGTGATCTTGCTAGTTTATTTGGTTTAAAACTAACATGGTATCAGAGCTAGCCTGAATAGAACATATTTCACAAGGTGAAATCATATTTCTCTCTCTCTCCCAAAATTAGGGTTTATTCAAAAGTTAGTATTTTCGGATTCTGGTTGCATGGCTGAATAGCCCTTCTAAAGATCTATCTTTTGAGCCTTGTATCGAGGTTTTTGGTTGGGTAGAACTCCCGGAAATTCAAACCCTAGTTTTACCAAAAGTGCGATAAACCAAAAATTATGTTGCAGATCCGGAAAAGTGAAAAGTTAAAGTTTTCGGGTAAGTACTACTCTATCTCTTATCTCTTGGACTCCCCCAAGAGAATATGGCTCCAAACACTAAGCTTGAAGACAAGCTAGAAGGTATAGAGAATTTCCAGGCATGGAAATATAGAATTGGTCTCATTCTTGAAGAAAATGATCTTGCTCATTATATCAAGGATGAAGTTGCAGAACCTGAAGGAGATGAAGCCAAAGAGAAGCATAGGAAGGATTTTATTAGGGAAAAGAGAATCATAGCTGATTCTATTAAAGACCACTTGATTACCCAAGTGGCTTCCAAGAAGACTCCAAAGGAAATGTATGATTCCCTAGGAAGAATGAATGAAGGAAAGAACATCAATAGGAAGATGAACCTAAAAACTCAGTTGAAGAGTACCAAGATGCACAAAGGAGAATCCATTAAAGACTAATTCTCAAGGGTCTCCCAAATCAAGGAGCAACTAGATGCAATTGGTGATACTCTTGATGAAGATGAACTTGTAATGACAGCTTTAAATGGTCTCACTAGACCTTGGGTGTCATTTATACAAACTATGTTTGCCAGAAAAGAAAGTATGAAGTTTGATGTAGTTTGGGAGGATTGTGTACAAGAAGAGGCTAGGGTTACAAACAGAGAATTCTTGCTCAAAGAATATGACCAAGCCTTGGCCACCCACACCAAGAGAAGAAGGAATCAATCCTACTCCAAAACGAATAGTCACGAGGAGTCTCATTCTCCACATAGATTTCAAAAGAAAAGAGGATCTAATCAAAGAAGATATTACTCCCCATTCTAATGTTTTTCTTGTCACAAAATAGGACACATTGCTAGAGATTGTCCCCTAAAGAAGAAAAAGGGCTCTCATTACAAAAGACATCAAGCACATCTTGCAGAAGATGATAGTGAAGAAGAAGTGGAAGAGGAAGAAGGGCCTCACAATAAAAGACCTAGAAGAGAAGAAGAAGAAGAAAGGACCCTCTTCAAGAGAAGATCTAGGAGAAATGAAGAAGAAGATGCAGAAGAATATGTTCTATTCTCCTCACTATCCGGATCTATAACTCCTGGAGAATATACATGGCTTATTGATAGTGGTGCTTCAAAACACATGACAGGTCATAAAAAGACTCTTTCAAGTCTTGAAGGAAAGACCTCTCCACAAAAGGTATCTCTAGGAGATAACTATCAATATCCCATCAAAGGAATTGGTGAAGCAAGCTACAAGCTTGATTCTGGTACCTCCATGAAAATGAAAGAAATATTGTATGTACTAGGATTGAAGAAGAACTTGTTATCTATCCCAGCATTGGATAAGAAAGGCTATAAGGTTGCATTCATTGATGTACAAGTATTAATGTGGTCCAAAGGAAAATCTATCAAGGATGCAATTATCATTGGTGAAGAAGAAGGAGGTTTGTGCAAGCTTAAGGGCCATCCAGAAGCTGCACTTGTACATGAAACCATTAGCCCAAGTGAGCTATGGCATAGGAGACTTGCTCACATTAACTACAAGGCACTATCTTATGTAAGCAAGGTAGTTATAGGTTTGCAAGATTTAAAAATTGATCATGATGGCACATGCAAGGGATGTGCAAAAGGGAAGAATATCAAGAACCCCTTTCTTAGGAGTGAAACAAAGACTAAAAGTACCTTGGATTTAATACACTTTGATGTATGTGGAACAATGCATTCCACATCTTTGAGTGGATATGAATACTATGTTACATTCATTGATGACTATTCAAGGAAAACTTGGATATTCTTTCTAAAAGGTCAGAATGAAGTCTTTGGAAAATTCAAGGAGTTCAAGGCCTTCATAGAAAATCTCTCAGAAAAGAAAATCAAGATTCTCAGAACAGATAATGGTGGAGAATATACTTCAAAGGAATTTGAAGACTTTTGTAGAGAAGCTGGAATCAAGAGGGAACTAACCACTCCCTACAATCCCCAACAAAATGGGGTTGCTGAGAGAAAGAATAGAACTGTCATGGAAGCTCTAAAGACTATGATACATGATCAAGATCTTCCCATGTATCTATGGGTTGAAGCAGCCATGACAACTGTCTATGTACAAAATAGACTTTCTCATAGTGCTCTTGAATTTAAGACTCCAGAAGAAGTGTTCATAGCAAAGAAGCCTGAGGTAAGTCATCTCAAAATATTTTGATGTCCTTTGTATATTCACATTCCAAAAGAAAAGATAACCAAGTTGGGTCCCTCTGGTAAGAAAGGAATATTTGTTGGATATTGTGAAACATCCAAATCTTTCAGAATTTACATACCTGGTTTTCATCATATGGAGATAAGTAGAGATGTAACATTTGATGAAGAAGCAGCTATCAAGAAATATAGAAAGTGTCAACTTGAAGAAGTCTATGAAGAAGATACACCTCCTAGAGTCACAAAAGTTGTTCCCATCCCTGAAGATGATACACCAGAAGACCATGACATGATAGAACCTCAAGAACCCCCCATTACAAATCTATATAGAAAAAGAAGACCAGCATGGGCTAGAGACATTATTCAAGGAGCTGAAAAATATGGAGCTCCTGAAGGTTCCACTAGAGAAAGGAAGAAACCCAAGTTAGTATCCAACTATGTGGCCTTAATGTGTGATCTTGTGGATCATCAGCCCACCAGCTATGAGGAGGCAACTCAGAAGAAAGAGTGGGTAGAAGCTATGATAGAAGAGTACCAGTCAATAATGAAGAATGATGTTTGGGATATAGTTCCCAAACCAAAGGATAAAAGTGTGGTTTCTTCCAAATGGATATTCAAGATAAAACATGCTGCATATGGTAGCATTGAAAAATATAAGGGAAGATTTGTAGCCAGAGGATTCTCTCAAAAGGACGGAATAGACTATGAAGAAACATTTGCACCAGTGGCTAGGTACATATCAACTAGAACTATCATGGCACTTGCATCTATGATGAAGTGGAAATTACACTAGATGGATGTTAAACCAGCCTTCCTGAATGGTGTCATTGAAAAAGAAGTGTACATAGAACAACCTCAATGATTTGAGGTTAAAGATAAAAAAACAGATGTATGCAAGCTGAAAAAGGCTTTGTATGGATTGAAGCAAGCTCCCAGAGCTTGGTACGGAAGGATTGACAGTTTCTTAACAAGCATGGGCTTTACCAAGAGTAAAGCTGATCCAAATATTTATCTCAAAGTTATGGATGATGAACCTGTTATATTACTATTGTATGTAGATGATCTATTTCTAACAGGAAATGAGAATCAAATTATCGAATGCAAGAAGAAGCTTTCTTCAGAATTTGAGATGAAGGATCTCGGATTAATGCACTAATTCTTAGGTCTAGAAGTATGGCAAGAACCAAAAGGAATCTTTCTAAATCAAGGTAAGTATGCTGTGGAGATTTTGAAAAGATTTGATATGTTGGAGTGTAAGGCCATGGCCACTCCCATGGACTCCAACTTGAAGCTATTAGTTAATGACTCATCTGAATTAGTGGATATAACTCTATATAGACAAATCATTGGGTCATTGATGTATTTAACAAATACCAGACCAGATATATGCTTTGATGTAAATACCCTGAGTCAATATATAGTAGAACCAAGGAAGGTTCACCTAATAGCTGCAAAGCATGTAATGAGATATCTAAAAGGTACATTAGATTTTGGTATTTACTACCTTAGAAATCATGAACTCAGATTACATGGTTACTCAGATTCCGATTGGGCAGGAAGTGTTTCAGACAGGAACAGTACATCAGGTGGATGTTATGGACTTGGATTTTCCATGATCTCTTGGTTCAGCAAGAAACAATCCAGTGTTGCTCTCAGTACCGCGGAAGCAGAATATATAGCTGGCTGCTCTGCCAGTTGTGAAACAATATGGCTTCAGAAACTATTATCTGGAGTGTTTGACTTAGAATTGGATCCCACTGTGATCATGCGTGACAATCAAAGCTGTATCAAGATGATTGAAAATCCAATGTTCCATGATAATTCAAAACACATAGAGATCCGATATTTCTACATACGAGATATGGTGCAAAGAGGAGCTATTAAGCTCGAGTATGTGAGCACTGAAGGACAAATTGCTGATATATTGACCAAACCTCTGTCTTGAGTGAAATTTGAATACTTTTGAGACAAGCTTGTTGTGGTTCAAAAGGACCCTCCTCGAAAGGGGGAGTAGTGTAGTCACTGAGGATGAGATTGCCTCATCGACAGCAAGGTCGATGATGTGGATACCTGTTTACTACACTTGGATACTTAGATTATTTAAATTTAGGACTCTTAGAATACTTATTTTTACTTGTTTTTATTTTGATGATATATGTATTGGTGAGGATACATGCTTTTGATGATATATGTATTGTTGAGGATACATGCCTTTGATGATAGATGTATTGATGAGGATACATATTTTATTTATCTATTAATGAGGATACATGTTTTGTTGATGCATTGATGAGGATACATGTTTTATATCTATATTGATAAGGATATAGGTGGGGATTGTATCGTCCCCAGACTTCGGTCCCTTGAATTGATCCGTAGACGTATGGTCTCTGAGAATGAAGTCCTTAGTGGATAGGTGGGGATTGTATCGTCCTAGGACTTTGGTCCCTTGAATTGATCTGTAGACGTATGGTCTCTGAGAATGAAGTCCTTAGTGGACAAGTGGGGATTGTATCGTTCCCGGACTTCGGTCCCTGAATTGATCCGTAGACATATGGTCTCCGAGAAGTGGTCCCTAGTGGATGAGAGGGGATTGTATCATCCTCAGACTTCAGTCCCTGAATTGATCCGTAGATGTATGCTCTCAGAGAAATGGTCCTTCGTGGATGAGAGGGGATTGTATCATCCCTGGACTTCGGTCCCTGAATTGATCCGTAGACGTATGGTCTCCGAGAAGTGGTCCCTAGTGGATGAGAGGGGATTGTATCATCCCCGGACTTCAGTCCCTGAATTGATCCGTAGACATATGGTCTCCGAGAAGTGGTCCCTAGTGGATGAGAGGGGATTGTATCGTCCCCGGCCTTTGGTCCCTGAATTGATCCGTAGACATACGTCTCCGAGAAAGTGGTCCTTAGATTTTGTCTAAGTTGACGAGTGGATTGTATCGTCCCTAGACATGTTATGGTGTCTTAAATGGATCATGTTTTGCATGGTATGTGATGATCGTGTGATGATGATGCTGATGATCATGTGATGACGATGCTGATGATCGTGATGATCATGTTATGATGATGTTGATGATCGTATGACAACGATGATGTTGATGTTCCAGTAACTGGTTAAGTTACTGATGATGATGTATTAAAGAAAGCTTTCGATGATATACAGATGTATCATGTGTTATGTAGTCAATAACTCCTTGCACCTGCAGATGTTGTTATAAGATCCTTCTGGTTAAGGGGGAGTGTTGAATATTGTAACTTCTAAGAATATTATATTTGTATATTATTATTCCAGCGATGTTTCATCCCTCTGAGGTGACTCTATCATGTATCCGGAGATGTTTATTCCTCTGATGGTTTGTGGTAACTAGGGTTATTAGACCCACCATGTGGGGGTCGGCCCTGGGTTTATCTTTTAGGGGTTATTAGACTTCTCCATGAGAGGTCGGCCCCATTAGGGATTTTTGGTCAGTCGGGGACTAGTATAAATAGAGGAGGAGAGCTCCTCATTTGACATAATTCAGCAACTCAGAAAGTAGTGCACTTGTGTCTGGGAGGTCTGCATGTGAGGTAGAGAAGAAGGACAAGTCTTGGATCACATCTTGTATTTTGGTTGATCATCTTATTGAGGAAAGCTTTGCTGGGTTTTCTACCCCATGAGGGTTTCCCAGGGTAAATTCTGTGTCTATCTTGTGATTATGTTTCTTTCAGTGATCTTGATAGTTTATTTGGTTTAAGCTTAACATGTTACATGTGGTATCAGAGCTCATGTTCTAACTCTAGGCCTAAAGACAGTCCAAGAAACACGCAAAAAAAAAAAAAAAAAAAAATAACAGAAAATTTTCTTTGATTTACAGATATGGAAGGATCAGCTGAACACATAAGGGGCAGATTTCCACCAAACAAGACAAGTACGGAACAACAATTCCAGGGCAATCGGGGTAATGATTCGTCAGAATTATTCCGTGATTTTCATGAATTAAAAGCATATATCTATTCAGTAAAACAAGACAATGAAAGAATCCCGAGGACACAGGAGGAGTTGAAGCAAGCACTGTTTGACCAATATCCAAAATATGAACAGAACCTGGAACATACTTCTGAAACTAAGGAGCTATCCTAGGAAGGCAAGAAAAAACAAACAGAAACAGCTGAAGAAAACAACAACTCAATGTCATCAAGAGTTGCCAAACATCCACGTAAAAAGAAGCATAACTACTCTAGTGACAATAGTGAAGAAGACTATAATCCAAAAAGAAAAACGAATAAACATTACGAACATATATCTGGTGAATTCAAGAAAATCAAACCCCCAAATTTCAACGGCGAGACAGAAAAAGGAGAGACAGCGGAAGCATGGTTGTCCGACATGAAAAAGTATTTTCAGATCTACGACTACTCGGAGTCTTTAAAGGTGAAGATGGCAATTTATAATTTGACCAGGAAGGCAGATATTTGGTGGCAAGACCTTAAAAGGGTAAAAGGTATAAAAGACCTAGATGTGAGTTGGAGTACTTTTAAAAGACACTTCAAGAAGAAATTCTTATCTGAACAGTATTATGAAGAAAAATCCAAAGAATTTTATGATCTGAAACTGGGAACGATGAATATGAAAGAACTGAACAACAAATTTTTAAGTCTGCTAAGATATGTGCCATATATGGTGGAAGAAAAACTGAAGGTCCAGAGGTACCTAAGTTGTCTACCTTTCCACATCAAGGACATGATAGAGTACGATAACCCTAAGACCCTAGAGGAAGCCATGAGGAAAGCCACTTTTTGCTTTGACCAGAATAAGAAAAGAGAAGGGGTACCTAGCTGGAAAAACCCAATACCCAGTAACTTTGAATAGAAAAAGAAGAATTTTAGATATGGCGGCAATTCCAGTTTTCAGAAGAGAAATTTTCAGAATCAAAAATTTCAGCAGAACATAAATAATCAGCAGTAGAAATTTACAGCACCCGGAAATGTCCCCAATGTTGCCAGGACCAATGAACAAAAGCCACCTATAAAATGATTTGAGTGCCAAGGGCCCCATTATGCCTCAGACTGTCCCCTCAAGAAACGAGCGGCCAACCATATTCACTCCATACAGTCTAAAGCTACTATAGGATATGTGGCAAGAGAAGTACCCAGAATTAGTGCAACATTAGACAACAGGCAAGCATAACACCAAGTATCAATGGTGGAGGTCGAAGGTATGCTGCAAAACCACCCAATTTCTATTTTAATTGACCCCTGTGCCAGTCTAAGTTATATATCACCAGTTGTTGTAGAAAGACTTGATTTGAAAATAGAGAAATTCGATAAATTCTGGTTAGTTAGATTAGCGACAGGAACAAAAAGGAAGGTTTTTGATTTTGTGGAAAATTGTGCTTTATCTATGAATCAACTAACAACGCTGGTTAAGCTAAATGTTCTGCCATTAGGGTCATATGACATCCTAATTGGTATGGATTGGTTAGAAACCCATCGGGTCATTCTGAATTGTTATGAAAAAAGCTTCATTTTCCTGGATGATGAAGGAAAGACAGAAGAGGTAAAAGGCATCCCTAGAAAAACATCCGTTCGACATATTTAAGCCATGCAAGTAAAAAGGGCAATCAGAAAAGGGTGTCAGATGTTTGTTGTGAATGCGGTGCATGATGAGATAAGTACTAAGGAGGGCAAGCTGAAAATGGAAGACATACCTATCTTGCAGGATTTCCAAGATATTTTTCCTAAAGAGATCCCAGATTTACCTCCCAAAAGGGACCTGGATTTTACTATTGAATTAATACCTAGTGCTGTACCAAGTTCTAAAGCTCCATACTGGATGAATATACTGGAGCTGAATGAGTTAAAATCTCAGCTGAAGGAGCTAATCGATAAAAAATATATAAGGCCCAGCGTGTCCCCTTGGGGAGCACCGGTCATTTTTGTTAAGAAGAAGGATGGTACCCTAAGACTTTGTATAAATTATCGTCAATTGAATAAAATGACGATCAAGAATAGGTACCCACTGCCCCGCATTGACGATCTTTTTTACCAGCTACGCGTAGCAACATTGTTCTCAAAGATCGATTTACGATCAGGATATCATCAGGTTCGAGTGAAGGATGAAGACATTTTCAAAATAGCCTTTAGAACTCGTTATGGACACTATGAGTTCTTTGTCATGTCATTTGTATTAACTAATGCACCTGTTGTATTTATGTGCTTAATGAACAAAATTCTGCACAAGTACTTAGATAAGTTTGCAGTTGTGTTTATCAATGACATTTTGGTATATTCTAAGAACAAGGAAGAGCATGATGAACATCTACGTATCATTCTGCAAGCTCTGAGGGAGCACCAGTTGTATGCAAAATTCAGCAAATGTGATTTTTACAAAGACAAGATTCAGTACTTGGGACACATAATCTATGAGGAAGGGATTTTAGTTGACCCCGCCAAGATAAAGGTGATTAATGAATGGCCAGTTCCTAAAGATGCGATAGATGTGCGATCATTTATGGGAATCACTGGTTATTATAGAAAATTCATTGAAGGGTTTTCCAGGATCGCAAACCCCATAACGTCGCTGCAGAAAAAGGGAAAGAAGTTTGTCTGGGACCAAAAGTGTGCGGACAGTTTTGCAAAGTTAAAAGAATTATTGACTTCAGCGCCTATTTTGAGGATTCAGATCCTAATAAATATTTTGTAGTATGCACAGACACGTGCAATGATGGACTGGGAGGAGTCCTAACGCAGGGGGGACATGCTGTAGCATACGAATCAAGAAAACTGAAAATACACGAGAAGAACTATTCCACCTACGACATAGAATTGCTAGCAGTGATTCATGCCTTAAAAATGTAGCATCACCACCTTATCGGTAGAAAATTTACCTTGATGATAGATAATATGGGGCTGAAATATTTTTTAGATCAAACAAATTTGAATGCCAGGCAAGCCAGATGGCTAACTTTTCTGAGTGAGTATGATTTTGAAATTCAGCACATTAAGGGGAAGGAGAATAAAGTGGCCGACGCATTAAGTCATAATGCAAGGATACATTTTGTTTCAGCCATCAACACATATGCAACAGATTTGGAGGAACAGATTTTTGAAGGAATTAAGGAGGATGAGGAATACAGAAAATTACAGGAAAGGACAGCAGAAAACAACTCTGAAAATTCTGTAACAGATTTCAGTTTCAAGGAAAATGGCTTACTGCTGTACAAAAATAGATTGTACATACCAAACATACCAGCAGTAAAGATTCTGATTTTGGATGAGATGCACAAAAGCCACTATTCTTGCCACCCAGGTTACCAGAAAACGATCACAATGCTAAGGAAGGAGTACTACTGGTCCAGGATGAAGGACGAAGTAGCGGAGTATATAGCTAAGTGTTTTGACTGTCAAAGAGTGAAGGTGGAACATCAGCATCCTGCTGGATTGCTGCAGCCTTTGCCTATACCCAGCTAGAAATGGGAAGTGATAAGTATAGATTTCATCACTGGGTTACCAAAGAATAAAAAATAGCACGACTCCATCATGGTGGTAGTAGACAAACTTAGCAAGGCAGCCCATTTTATCCCTGTCAAAACTACCCATAAAGCCCTTGATATCGCAAAATTTTTTATGAAGTAGGTTTTCCGACTACATGGCATACCCAAGGTAATAGTTTCAGACCGAGATTCGAAGTTCACAGGAAATTTTTGGAGGTCTTTGTTCAAGGGGTTAAGCACCACCTTAAATTTCAGCACTGCGTTCCATCCGCAAACAGACGGACAGACTGAAAGAGTGAACCAGATATTGGAAGATATGCTCAGAATGTATGTTAAGGATCAACTTGGTAAGTTGGAAGACTACTTTCATTTAGAAGAGTTTGCGTATAATAATCACTACCATGCTTCAGCTAAACTTAGCCCATTTGAGATCCTTTACGGAATAAAGTGTAACACACCCGTGTCATGGAGTGATCCGGTTAGCAGGGTCACCTTAGGGCCCGAATTGTTGCAAGAATTAGAACTAATCATGAAGCAGGTACAAGGGAATCTTAAAGCTTCCCAGGATATACAAAAAAGCAAAGCAGACCTTAAACGAACTCATAGAGAGTGCCAGGTTGTTGAACATGTTTTTCTTAAGGTAAGGTCGAAAAAGAGTTCCTTAAAATTGGGAAGCTGTGCCAAACTGGCACCTAGGTATTGTGGTCTTTTTGAAATCTTGTCTAGGGTTGGACCTGTGGCATATCAATTATCCCTACCTTCAAACCTCAAAGTCCATAATGTTTTTCACATTTCAGTTTTAAAGAAATATGTGCATGATCCTACTCATGTTGTAAATTGGAATAATGTTCAGGTGGAACAAGGCGGCGATTTTCCGGTGGAACCGGACTGTATTATCGCAAGGAAAGAAACTCTACTCTGGAACCACATGGTTAGCTAAGTGAAAGTGCAATGGAAGCACTATAGCCTAGCAGAGGCTAGATGGGAGTTGGAGAGTAGTATGCGGGCTGCATACCCAACTCTGTTCCAGGAACACTCAAGGAGTGAATAAAGCAACATCGAGGACGACGTTGAGGCTTAAGCGGGGGTGTATGTCGCCTACCCAATTTTTGAGAATAATTATTTTCTACTATTATCCTTTTTTCAAAAATACTTTGTGTTAAATTATAATTACAAGTTTGTAATTATGACCAAGTAGGTCAAAAATGAATGTAATGACTCATTATTATTATTTAATAAATAAAAATGGGAGACAAACACTCAAGAAAGCTGTTACAAGAGTGTCCACTGGACCACTAGGAGGAATGGAAGCTGCTAGAAGGATTGGGACAGATGGAAGCATTTGCACTCTACCATTAGCTGTTGGTATGGGACAACCCCCCCTAATTTTGTGGCATTTCCCCCTCCAGGTGGAGGGAGCTGAGCAGGTAGTTCACTAATGACTAGTTAATTACAAAAGACCTAGGCAGCCTATAAAGGGCAATTCGAATTGAGCAGGGAGCTCTTACAATGTTTTCTGCAGAAACATTACTCATGCTCATCAGGTGATGGCTGAGAGATTCGAATAGGCGAGGCTATGGAGAGTGCAAGTATAAGTCTGCAAATGTTATGACAAGGATATACCAGAGGTGTTGGTGCTGATCCCATTGATTACTAAGCCTGCAAGGATGGATATATATATTTTGTTGCTGCTACAAGTAGAAGTCCTAAGCTGCAGAACCTTCTTCCTCCTGGTGGATCAGTGGACAGGCTCGGGGGTCCTAAGGCAGACATCTTGGCTGCTTGGGAGCAGGTTGGGTGTAACAGGTTTCTTGAGTGATTTGTTCCTGCCATCACACTCAGGTTCTATTATTTTGTGTTTTCTTTTTCAATCATATGAATGCTCTAAGAAAATGGCTTAGTATTGTTATTTAATAATCAACAGTAGAAAATGTCAGATCCTAATTAATTTAGATTTGCTGAATTGATAAAATGACTCCTCTGCATTTTTCCCCATGCATGGAGCTACATCGTACTCCAGTACAGAGAGGTAGCATTAAATCTGCATTCTGTTTAACCATATTCCCACTTTCCTATTTTCTTATGGTTTTTAGAATCTGATCGGCCTTATAGAAAATATTGTCTTCACTATATTATCCTGTATAGAAAGAAAGAAAGATGTTGTGTTAACTTATCCCTTCATCAAAAGTCCAAAATTGGATGAATACAAGAACATATAGAATAGAAAAACTGTTATATTAATAAGCAATCAAATTAATTGACGAATGCACTGTCATTTTCTCTTTTTCTGGATTATCAATTGCATGTGATAGAATTTACATCACAGAACACCAAGTTATTAAAAGCAAGGACAAACATAGCATTATTGAATTGACAGATTTAATTACAGTATCTCTACACCCAAACTGGGGTTAACATGTTCTCATTACATTATTATTTATAAACATTTGACAGCTACAAAATCAAGGGTTTTCATTACCATATACAATCTAACTGTAGAATCAAGAGTTAATATTCTTGTTCGTTTAAAACATTATTATAGAAAAGCAGATTTCATTCACATCGATAGGCTAGGGTTTAGCATTATCATAGTTGTATTCAAACAAAACCAATACCCTTTTATTATTGGATTATAGCGACTGTTTAATTAAAAAAAGTTAGAAATGCCCTTCGTTCCTTGGATCAGAGTTCAAGAATGAGGAGATCAAAACACCATACGTAGACATGAAAACCCTGAATATCTTAAACAGGATTTTAGATACAGATACAAAAATGAGAAGTTCAAATCACCAAACATAGCCATTAAACCTTAGATAACTATCGTTTCCATTTAAATTATCAGTGTTTGCACCCTACGGTCGCCACATTCTTTTTCCAAAGGTTCCATTCGAAATCCCATGCCATTTACACACACTACTAATGCTGAAACAAAATTACAGTCAATGTATCTCCTTTTCTTTCATCAACCCAGAAGTACCAAAACGATATACATAAAACGTAAAGTTGTAAGACTCTTGCAAACACGAGGGTTCAACCATACCAAACTCGTCGAACCCAGGAATGCCCGGCCATATATTGTAAAACATTTACATCACCTACTCTGTCAACAAAACTTAAAACTTTAAGTTTCCCAATTGCTGCAGGCGAGACAAAAGCCACTGCTGCGAAGGCATGCTACCAACATTTGCTCATCTAGTCCAATTCCAGCAGAATCACTAAGGAGGGATACCACCGAAGATGACCGGTGGGATCGCTTTACTTCTTTTCCCCATCAATTGTTCCAGCACCATATTGCTCGCCGAGGGTTACCTGCCAACAAGCATACACTAAGTTAAGTATCGGATCATGAGGTAGCAATGCATGCAACAAAAGATAATTTGAAAACCCTTGTAGCGTTAGGATACCTGAGGATATGAAGCTAGCATCCATCCACTGTGAAGGATAAGCACTTAGTTCAAAGGCCACGATGGGGGATACCTCTTGAAAAACTCACAACTTCTTCAAAAACCCCAGACTTGCAAGCTACTGCAACGCCACAACATAAGCACTCATCCCACCTGTAGATTGCTACACAAATCGTTTCCAGACTTGGCTTCCACGGATAACAATTACTCACAGACCAAAGGTTGCTGCCAGTCTCAGGATCGAGCCCAAGGGAGGCTAGAAAAACATTGAAACCCTAAGTTCCTCTCGGCCGGTTGGCCTCACCTCCCAAACCCTACCACCGAACAATGACCAAGAACGTTACAAGAATCCATAAGTTACGCTAGGGTTCAGATCATCCCAATACACAAAAATCAACGGCGGAGTTCCAGTTTCATTAAGACACGTTGGAGGGTTGCAGGAGTAGCATTAAATTGCTCATCTACCTCCCAAGCCACGAGGTGGCCATTTCTGTTGACAACAGAGCAGGAGCCCGTTACAACTCTGTTTCCAAACCTCATCACTCGCCGAATCATCCATCAAAACTTACACATAACAATATCATTAACTCGGTGGCCAGGCAATGTAATTGCAAAATGCAATCATTCAATACACCCTCGATTCGTACGCAGGCTTTTGCAGGGCCATCATTCCACCTGCAAATCCATATGAATCATCGTTAATAGCATCAACATATAAATATTATCAATGTATAACGATTACCGATAGCATATAACAAAGGTCTCATATGATTCCATATCATCAATTTCGAAACACACTCATAGCACATGAATATCCACCAAGGTCGCAAGCAATCATACAGCATGGATTGACTTAGCCCATCACATAAAGTCTATTATAAAGTTCACCATAGGGATCATTGTAGAGCTCTTAAAGCTTGTTCACACCATAAGTTATATCAACAAACCGTTAGGGTATGGTTTCCACCCAAGAACCCATCACATTCATTGCATCGTAGGGTATTAATGCTTAAAGCATCACCATTTTAATCGCTCGGGTAATAGAGACCAGAATCACTTTATCACTCATTCCATAGTATGCTTAGGACCATGTGCCCTTCTCCTAAACCTATCACCATCAAAATTTATAAAATAATTACTTAACAGCCGCAAGTCATTTATGGAATGACCATACGTAAAGTCGTCAACACTTAACGGAAACATTCATAACAAACACGCCTTGAGATAGATGTTATCTGCAGTCTTTGAGATAGACAGGTTCATCTTACAGAATTGGAAGGAGACCATACCTGTAGCATTGTAATTCATACGCAGTTTTTATTGATAACACAGTTATTAAACCCTTTGAGTTATTATCGCTATCTCTTACCTGCGAATCTGCGCACGGAGGACGACTACAATGCTTTAGCTGAATAGCTAAGTAAGCCTCGAGGCAACTCGTGGGACCCCTTTCATCATAATCCAGAAAAATTAAACTGTCAGCACCTGTCGAGAATAATTATGTTTTCCTAATGCATCCGAATTTTCAATCATTCCAACATTTAAATAAGAACATAATCATTAATTGGATTTCATGACGCCATCAGAAGACAAAAAGACACAACCATTAAATTTTTTCTAGCAAGCGACACATTTATTAATTGCTGCTTATTGAATATTATTACTTCCGGTTTTTACAATATTAGCTTTTTATGGCGATTTAAATTTTTTTAAATTTTTATGAAAATATCGGGATGTTACAGAGTTCTTGCTCGGTTTCAGTTGGCCTTCTAGCATGAAGGTGAACAGGAGAAATTTGCCAAGTCCAAGTCTAGCAGCGGTGGAGTTGCTATGATTAGTATCCAAGTGGGAGATTGTTGGTTGTGGAGCCAGATCTTCTAGTCTCATAGATGATATTGGCTCGGACGTGCACCCCGGAGGACTCTACACTCATTTTGAATTTTTTGGGGTTCGGGGGCAGCACCCTCGAAAAATGGGGTTTGGGGGCAACGGCCCTGAGAAAAAATTTTGGGGTTGTTTTCGCCAACTGTTTAAGGGCCCATGGTTTTGGGTATCCCGTGGTGTTTTCCCATTGTATTTTCCCTATAAAAGAAAGACATTGTAATACGGCTAGGGTTGAGGTATTAGGTTTTATGCATTGTAAAGATCTCTGACATCATGAAGAGAGACTATGAGACAGTGAGGAGGAAGTGCAGCGGTTGTGCTGCAGGTTGTATCGCTTCACTTTGTTGGACGGTATAATAATAAGGACTCGAAACTTCAGTGTGGACGTAGCCCAAGTTGGGTGAACCACGAAATATCTGTGTCTCTCTGGTAATTTGTATGTGTGATTATATTTTCATTTCTGTTTATTGTTATTGCTCTGCGATCCTGTTTTTCTAACATCTAGTGTGTGCATAGAATAAGTCCAATATGATATGTGCTAATATAGAACCACCTGTAGCTTCAATTCGTGGCTTCTAAAGCACCTAAGACTAGTGGAATTCAATGGGTAAGGTTCCTAGCTTGCCCAACCTCTCTACTCACCTACAAACATCAATTTTTCACTTCCAAATCTGCAACATGGACTCCAAATTCGAATTTGTGGGTTAAACATAGTCTGGTAAGTACAACAATGGAGAGCTCTTCCTAGTGTAGATCTACATGTAAGAAAGAGGGTTGACTCCAGGGGATATGAGAAAATGGTGAAAGGCACCTAACATAGCTTTTGACAGTAGAAGAAATGACTCCTGGCATATACAGACTAACTTTTTCCATGAAAAAATGTCACATAAGTCTAGTCAGCCCCATGCTTCAATAATTGCATGGCGTGAATTTTCCCACCAACCTCACACATGTATTCAATATTTGGAAAATAGTCAAAAAGGAGATAATGAGCTTATTCAAAGCACATGACAGAATTTGGGTGAGTTATAAGGTTGACACTTCGGAGCAAGGGTTTAGTCTCCATAGACCCCTTTCCTCATCCCATCTAGTGGAATCATACCCCCTTTGGTGCTCTTTACACAATCATTCTTGGAAAATTTTATTATTTATGCACATAATATTTACATATATTCTAAATCAGCATAACAAGACAACCACACAGTCCAAATAAAATATATACATCATACATGCCTAGCCATTCACTAGTTGGGAATCACAAGGACACCAATAATGTATTTTTATTAATTTTTGAATTCAAATTACACATGATTTCTAACAATTAGGGTGAAATCCCCTATGTTGGACACTCAATCAATTTTTGTTCAGTTACAGTTAGCGACTATCTCTCTCATAATCTACCTCTATGGCTACACTTTAACACTGGATAGAAAAACCTCTTCCACTAGGAAACACTGTAAATTTATAGCATCCTTCTCTACCTTAGATTCCCACTTCATGGCTGGTGCAAGCCTTTGAATGCTTCTCTGTTCCATCTCATTCGCATTCCATTCCTTAATTGTAATCTTCTTGGTGTACCATGCTATATGGTGCCTTCAACAACCACCATTACTATTGTATTCAATGCTAGAGGTATCATTAAAAAAATATTCATTTTTTTGCACTTCATATCTTTCAATCAGTTTTCACCTCAAACAAATCCCATCAATGTCTTAATTACAAAAATTATCGAATCCACTTCCACTGTTTAATTCTCCTATTTTGTTTTTGCTCAGAGTCAGATTCAACCCTAAGTCTTTTTTTCTTCCAATCGATTGACTCTTGACAGTTTCTCATTTCCCATTGGCATGATGTTGCATCAATCTATCCAACTGTCTGGTCTTCAATTGACCACATTCCTATGGCATCGACCATTTCCTTTAGCTTCGTATAACTCTTCAGTTCTTTCCTATTTTAATCCTCATCTTCTTTTCTAACTCTATGCGTTTCAACGAATTTTCATTGACAACTTCTCTCTCGGTCATATCTCCGACCTTTTTTTCCTCTAGGTCGACCCCAATCCTGACCCCTTCTTCTGCTTCCAATCGGTCTACTTTGAATACTTTAATTAAGCAACTTCGTTGGCTTTATCTGTCGTCAATCCTTGCAACCTTCTGGTATTCGATTGACTAGGATGTTGTTGACCCATTCCCCATTTGAGAAATTAATTTAAATATTAACAGCCTCTAAAGGTATTAGAATGGGTTTACATAGTTAACTTACATACAATTTTATTTTTGTGAAATTCTTAAAAATGTTGTTCATTGAGAATAGCATAAAGTAATAAAAAAGTGCTTGTTTCCCACCTTAAAAATATTTTATTAACATGTCAGATACACAAATCTACAAAACTACTTCAAATTGTTATACAGGTCGTATTACAATCTTAAACTCCATAGATAATAGAAGCAAGTCATCCAAAAATAATTTCCTTCTATTCAATATTTTCCCATTTATTAAAAAGATTGTAAAAATATACTAATTTATTTATATATCATAGTATAGTATAGTATAGTATAAGCTTTGTGTAATATCTCAAAACTCTTGTAAATTATTTTTAGTTTTATGTTCTTATGTTAAAGTTTAATAGTAAATATTGATAATCTCTAAATTAGTGTCATGAGACATTAATGCTCCTCACACAACATAAAAGGGTTGTGACATTGTAAGAGGAAGGTCAAACAATTTTATCGTGTTGGAATTTAAATGCCATGTCTTGATCTCAACAAAAGATTGAACCTTTAAAATTAGCCATATTACTCCACTTAATAAGGGGGGTTGGTTAATGACTGAAGAAGACAAAAATGAGGAAGATAGAAGGTGTGAGGTATGAATTCCGGTGAAAATTTAATTAGCAAAAGAAAAACAAAGCAAGCATATTGTTATGAGCACCCAAAGGCACTGAGGTGTTAGGTACAACTGATAATTTTTCCTTGACCGAATGAGATTGATGGTGGAAACTAAGAGAATCATTAGTTGGCCTATAGTAAGGAGGTTTTTGGACCTATCCCACGTGATTTCCAAGTCTGCAAAGTTTGCTATAATGGATACATAATTTATCCCTTCCTATAAAGTTTGATATAATGGATAAGTTATCTATCTCTTCTTGAAAAATATTCGAATAAAATCCTGTTTTAGAGTTAGTCTTTATTGGTGACCATGTTTTGGATAAGTTGGAAGAAGTTGCATTCCAAGGAAGACAATTAGAAGCAACTACGTTCTGATTCAATTAGAAGTAGTTGTGCACTGATTCAGTTAGAAGCAGTTGGGCACCAAGCAAATCAGTTAGAGATTGTGCGCCTCCAACTAGTTTTGGAACCTAAGACTACTATATAAAGGCATATTTTATAAAGGGTTGGGATCAGTTAGTTAATGAGTTCTGTTTGACACATTCTGAAACGTTTTTTGAAATATTGTTAGTCAGTCAGTTTATGAGATTTATGTTTTGAGATAATGCATCGTTATAGTGCTATGGGTTTTAATCTCCATTACGCTATGATTTTCTTGATGCAGTGATGGTATTGATGAAATACCATTAATCTATTGAGATGAAATGGTAGAAATGGATTGTACCCAATTATGAATAGTAATATAATGCAACTATTGTCTCAGATTTTCCTTGCGTACTTTCTGGATGATTGAATTTATGATGAATGTTTAGTAGTTTAGAATATGAATTCTAGCTTGTTAGTGATTTACATGCACTATTAAGTAAATAAATGGATGAATTAATGGTGATAATTAACCCATCTTATCTTACGCATTCTTGATTCGGGTCTCTCTGTAATTTACTCGATGTGTCTCTATTGAGACCTTATCCTACGAGTAGGGTATTGAAAATCCTAACGTCTATAGGGGTTTTGTTGGTACTTCAAGTTGAATCATTGGTCTGACAATCCACCAACCAAAAAAATGGTTCCATTGATGGGACCTAACAAGGATTGTGAAGGGTGAATGAATAAATAAGGTGGAATCCCACTAAAGTTGAGATCGAAGAATGGTTGCAAATCTAGGAGGATGAGTTAATGTGAAAAGAGACTAGAGGAATCTAGATTGCACCCCAGTGTTGGAAACACAAGTATATTTATTCATATTTTCATGAAATTTTCTTCTATGAGTTTCTTGTTTTGTTATTTGAATGGACAAAGAGGCAGTTTGAGATCAATAACATTTGGAGAGAACCTTGGGCAATAGTTTGGACCGAGGAAAGAATAGAAGAACTAAAATATCTAGATAATAAGTGGGCCAGGGCTATCAATTTCTAATTCTTGCATGTGAAAGAAGGTTATATCATAGAATTTTCTATAGGATGCAAGGAATCGTATAGCAGCGCATAAGACAGATTTGACGAGGGCCTAAGAAAGTGATTCTTGGCACATATTGTGTTGTGGGTAAATATGTTCTTTATTAAGAAGGGGGTAATGACAATGAACCCTAATACCATATACATGCAAAACCCCGCGTTGTGGGTGTGGGGTATGAAGCATTGGGAGAATAGATAGATGTAGAGATGGATCGAAAAGAGAAGCGACTCCAAAGGGAGAAAAAGACATGCAAGAAGAGTTGAAATAAAGTAGGTAGTTAAAATAAATAAAAGAGAGAAGAAGCCGACGAGGAAAGATAGTGTGGGTTGGAGAGGAAAAAAGAACACCAGAGATGGGAATGCATGATGAGAGTGTGTAGAAGGGTCCTATGTGCCAGAAGGGTTTGCAAAGTTTGGGAAAGAAGAGTGCTAAAGAGATTAGAGATTCCCAAAAAGGTGAAGAATGGAAGTAAGTCAGAGCTCCAATGATGATTGAGTTATACCTCGGAGACTAATCTAGATACATAGAGTTCAATATGTAGTATTAATTCACCACTTGTGAATATAAGTAGTGGTTCACCCGTACCTACAAGAATAACTACTACATCAGATTATACCTTGAGTTTTCTTCTGTTTCATGGGATAGGGAAAGATGATGCAAAACAACATTGGATTACCTATGAGGTGATATGTTCAATGAAGAACATCATAGATGAGGCTTCAAAGGTTGCACAGCTAGAGACCACATTTAGAGATAAGGTATTTAAATGGTACATGAAGTATAAGAGCACTTTCGCTACAAGCCAAACTCGACCACTAGAAACTATTAAAGTAGATCTTATGAAAGAGTTTCAAAAGCCAAATTTTTAGTTGCAATGCATTACTGAGATTAAGGAGATTAAGCACAGAGTTGGTGAGTTTGTCTAGGATTATGACCAATGATTCAATATTTTTTTTGACTCACTGAGTTTCTAGATCCAAGATGTGAAGCACCAAGACGGGTTTATTGTGGGTCTTCTACCCCATATTCGAGTTCCACTAACAAAGAATAAGGTGATTACTCATTCAAAGGCCATGGAAATAACAATAAGGTTAGAATCGACTCCTAGAGGGGAGGCATCACCAATAATGCAATAGGTGCAGACAGAGCTTGCTGCACTAAAGACCCAATTAGAGCAATTTTCTACTAGTAAGGCTATCAAAGAGAATATATGGTGTATCTTTTATAGAATAGAAGGCCATCAAAAGGATGAATTTCAAACACTAAAGAACTACATGGGTAATATCTTACCTAACCCATTTTTTGGCAGCATCCGAAACTGAATGGTGCGAGATGTATCAAATTTGGGGTAACGTACCTCCCAATTGCCCGACATTACAAAAAGGCCTATTTAGTTTAAATGATTTTAATGAAAAATGTATTTTAAAGGTAAATTGATTTTAATTAAGGTGTTGTTTTCTATTCTCGATTGGTTTGCAAATAGCCAGGTAGCTATGAATTTGTGAATTAGTAAGGCGGGCAGACCACGGTTAGGCCAGCTGTGAATTTGCAGGGAAAGTATGTCGTGGAGGGTTAAAGAAGCGTTTGTGTAGATTAGAAAGAGTAGATGATATTTGTTATTATGTTTTATAGCCGCAGGGCTCCATGTAGTGGAGCTGCAGTTAAATTCCAAAACGGCAGCTAAGTTATGCATTCATGTCAGGAATCTTCGTACTCCAAATGTTGATCATGTGAAGGGAGTTAACATGTTGCGATGGATCATAAATTGGATTCCAAAGAACCCATGACTACACGCTATATAAACAAACAGGCCTCACCCCTCACTACACGCTATATAAAGAGACCTCACCCGTCCTCTTGCTATCAACGCTATACTGTCTTACAAACATGAGGGCGTCCAACGCATCTGGTTGTCCCCGCAGTGGTTGTCTCCGCGCTTCTGCTGTACGAGAAACTGAAAAGGCTGCTGTCAGCACATCTACGGTAGGAGAAAGTGAAAATGCGGGTGCCACCATGGTTGAAAATCATCACACCTTAGAACCTTAGAATGTATAGTAGAGTGTTGCATGGTTTAATGGATTTTCTGCTTTTCGCTTGCACCCTTAACATTGGAATTCGGAGATTCAATAATGCTGCCATCTCCATTTTCGCAGTGATCTACGTCCTTCGACCTTCATGGAAAATGTTCTGGCCGATCTCGTCTCCATATTCCGAACATCATTGCATTTCTATATAGTTTTGGAAATTATTGTATTCTATATGTGCCCTTATCAAAAGCGTCAGTTTTTCTTACATCATTGTAAGTAGAAAGCCAGTAATGTTTCCTTTATATAATAAAATGGTTCGTTTATGGAATAATGATCCTTGATTTGATTTATCATATTATTATTTTTTAATTATTCTACGATTTTATGTTCATTTATGTTATATATACCCAATTATTTAATTGAATTTCTATTTTCTTGCATGAATTTTCTAGGAATACATAATTTGTTTATTTTTAAATAATAATTAAATGTCTTAAATGAAATATTATATCACAATGGGATTGCTTCTTACATTACGAAGTTTTTACACATGTGACTTATCTTATGTTTTTATATAGTTTTGTGCTTTATCTTATGTTTTCTATATATTTTTGTTCTTTATCTTAAATTTGTTTTCTATATATTTTTGTTATTTATCTTGTATAGTTTTCTGCATGTCGAGGATGAGCATCTGACTGGTTTTGACCGATGCATGGGTCGGGTCCTCGTAGAGGTGGATATTTCTTTGGGATTAATTGATGTACTCAACATCAGATGGCGTGGCCGGACGTTTACCCAGATCATAGATTATTGGGGTATCCCCTTTCGTTGCTCGAACTGCAAGGAAGTTGGTCATTTATGGTGACAGCGCTCGACTCCGGCTTCTTCTGGTTGTCTCAAGGAAGGTGGTCCATTCTGGTCGTCTAATGATGGGAGTGATATTGAGATGGATACGACGGGTTTGATGGATGGCTTCTCCAACCGGGGTACCCACACTGGACGCTCCGGACTCGTCTCTGTTCCGTAAGTTAGAATCACAAGACCCAAATTTCTTTCATTCATTGAATGAGTTGGATATATCTTTTATTAATGCCCTTGATTTAAATAATGGTAATAATGGGAATTATATGAGTCGCAAACATCACATGAAAACTTCATCCTCTGGTACTGAATATATATCTAATGAATCCGCTGGGGAGGATGACCCTGCCACTGGGAATGAGATGACTGCAGATGTGATTGCGACGAGCCTGAATGACTCCTCTCCTGTCAATTTGGTCTCTCCTGGATTACCACTTTCGGGCTCTCCGACAGTGATTATTTCTAGTGACAATGAGGCCCCTTCGAAGACTCGGGATGTATATGAGACCCGGGGGGGGTCGATGACTCGTGACGGGTCTTTGGCGGGGGTTGGAGATGATATTGGGGGCCCTGGAAGGGGGTGTTCGGTTGACCTGTTGGGGGCTGAGGAATCGGTTAAGGGGTTGGTCAATTCTATGGAGCTTGGTGATAAGGTAATACTTATCCCTTCTTACTCTTAAATGGTGAAGAAGACACCTATCCCAACCTTCTTTAAAAACTGGTAGATTGGGGTGTCGATGACCCATGGTGATGTCGGGGGGGGGGGGGACATTAGAGGTGTCATCCACTGAATTGGTGGGGGGGGGGGAACAAATTCTGTGAATACTACTGGTCCTATTGGGGATACTTGCATTCAAAAGGGGGCCCATAGGGGGGGATTGGCCCCGGAACTCTCTCCTCTTAAAATGAGGAGCGCCAGGAAAAATAAGAAGGCCACCATGGGGGGGATTGTGGATGGCTGTGTCTCTATTGAATCCCCCAAATCTACTGATACCCAGGCTCTTAGAGGAATGAAATCCCTTGCAAGGGTTCGCAAATGATTTTTTTCTCCTTAAATATTCGGGGGGGTGGGAGGGCTGCCCAAACAATTGGCCCTCAAGAGAGTTCTTCATATTACTAATCCCGATTTGGTTCTCCTTCAGGAAACTATGGTATGTGGTGATAAGGCTCGTATTTTCTTTAATAAGGTTAAGCCAGAATGGATGGTTTGTACTGTGGATGCAGTTGGTCTATCTGGTGGTCTCTTAGCGGCTTGGAACCCTGCAGTTCTGAGACTCGATCCTTCTATTACCTCTATGGGCATCTTATTATCGGGCAATATCAGAGGGGTGGATAAAAATGTCAATATTATCAACTATTACGGGCCATATGCTGACAGGATGGCTTTCTGGGACGAAGCGGTCTCGAATCATTTACTGGAACTGCAAAATTTAATTGTGGCTGGTGACCTAAACTTCACATGGGGGGATGACGAGGTATGGGGTAATGTGGCTCGAAGGGACCTGATGGAAGCTTATTTTAAAAAAATCGTCATGAAATTTTCACTTGTTGATATTGAGCCGTGTTCGCTGGCTCCTACTTGGACAAATGGTGGGGGGGGCGACATGATGATCCAGAAACGAATTGACCGGTTTTTTATCTCTGAATCCATGTTGGATGGACTTCAGAATTACAGGTCTTGGATTCACCAAATCAAAATCAGTGACCATCTCCCTATTATTTTACAATTAGAGGTGGAAGCCAAGCCACAATGCTACCCTTTTAAATTCAATTCTACTTGGCTCTTGGATGGGGATTACACTCTGGGGGTGAGGAACATATGGCTTCTGGTGGATGTCTCAGGGGAACGCTCTGCTATGGATAAGCTGGCGGTGAAACTCAAGACCATAAAGGATCATACTATTAGCTGGGAAAAAAACAAAAAAGCTGAAATGGGCCGTGAACTGTCGGATATTGAACTGGAACTATCCGCTTTGATGCGGGGTTCTGTTGGGTCTGATTTTAGCCCTGAGGATGCATTGAAAATTTCCTCTCTGGAGAGCCGTAAATTGAGTATCCTCCTTATACAAGAGGAATCCTGGAGACTGAAGAGCCGGGCTATTTGGATTAATTCAGGGGACCAGAACACAAAAAATTTTCATCAGTTTGCGGACTCAAGAAGGATGCAGAATACTATCTGGGATCTTAATGATCATTGTGGTAGGAGGATCTGGGGGTCGGATGATCTGATGGGGGAGGTTGTCCATCACTTTCAGGAATACTATTGTGATCCTAAAAACACCTCATTGGCGGAGCAATATAAAGTTATTAAGGAGTATCCTCGTATGTTCAATGAGGCGGAGGGGGATGATATATTTTTGGACGTCTCCCTGGACGAAGTGGAAAGCACTTTGCGTGGGTTTGCAAAAGATAAGTCGCCGGGGCCGGATGGGTGGACTGTGGAACTTTTTCTACACTTCTTTGATATAATGGGGGAGAATATCAGAATGGTTGTTGAGGAATCTCGGTAACAAGGAGCTGTATCTGGGGCACTCAACTCCACATATTTGACCCTAATTCCGAAGACCTCCCACCCGAATAACTATAATGAGTTCAGACCTATTGCTCTCTGCAATTTAGTATACAAGATTATTGCAAAGGTAATTGCCGATCGGATCAAACCCGTTCTATCCAAACATATTTCATTGGAGCAATATGGGTTCTTGCAGGGCCGACAGATACATGATGCGGTGGGTGTGACTCAGGAAATTTTCCACACTATTAAAATGAAGCATCTTAATGCCCTTATACTTCAGTTGGATCTGGTGAAAGCATATGACAGGGTGAATTGGGATTTCCTGAGATTAATTCTGATTCAGATTGGCCTTCCTTGGAAAGTGATGAAATGGATTATGGCTTGTGTAACCTCGGTCAATTATGCCATTCTAATCAATGGCCTTCCTACGGATTTCTTTAAGGCCTCACGGGGTCTTCGACAGGGATGTCCTCTATCACCACTCCTTTTCCTTTTGGTTATTGAAGGCTTGAGCTTATCTATACATAGGGCTAAGCGGGATGGCATGATTGAAGGCATTAAAATAACTAGAGATATATTTATTACACACTCTCTGTTTGTGGATGATGTAATGCTCTTTGGTAATGGCATCCATGATGAGTGGGTACAATATAAAAGGATACTGGACTTGTTCTGCACGGTTTCTGGTATGATCATCAACTATATAAAATCACGTTTCTTAAAACACTCTCTATTGGGGGATGTGGAAAGCTCCATTAGTACTATTTTTCCCTTAAATTTCTTGGCGTTGGAGGCTGGAACGAAATATCTTGGCTTCTTTTTAAAGCCGGCTAATTATCTGGTGAAGGACTGGACTTGGCTCGTTCGACGATTTGAAGGTCGTATCAGTCACTGGAGCTTTCGCTATTTAACTTTGGGGGGCAGACTCACTTTGGCTAAAGCTGTTCTGCAGAAACTTGGTGTGTACTGGTTTACACTTTGCAAAGTCCCAAGATCTATTCTATGCCTCATTCATCGTAAGCTGTTTAACTTCTTATGGTCCGGTTGTGGAAGTCAGGATAAATACCATCTTATAAATTGGTCTAGGTTGGCTCGTCCATGGAAGTTGGGTGGATGGAATATTAATAACTTGGACCTTTTTGTTAAGGCCCTGCATGCGAAGAGCCTGTGGCGTGCTCTCTTTGACAATTCTGTTTAGGGCCGTATTATTAGAGCTAAGTACCTGAAGAACACCTCTGTTGAGAGTTGGCTTAGAAGGAACCGGCCTGTCACTGTGGGGGTGTCCAATATCTGGAGCGGGATGATTGGATCTTTTAATGTTATTTCCCAATGGATTGCTTGGATACCTGGCAATGGCCGTGACATCAAGCTGGGACTTGATCCGATCTTGGGGGGCCCTTCTGAGCATACACTATCGTTGGAATTAAGGACTCACCTCAGTTCTAAAGGATATTACACTCTGGCACATGCGGTGGGGTTGTTCAAGGGTGGATGGCCTCTTTGGATATCGGCTACACAGCTGGGTTTATCTGGCACTTTGGGATTGGAATGGGAGGCATATATCAGGCCTTTTTATCTTTCAAACATTCATTTATCTAAAGAGGCTGACATTTTGTCTTGGTCGTGGGATGTGGCTTGTGGTACGGCTACTGCAAAATTGGCATATGAAGCATTATTTGCCGATTCCTGTGATGTTATCCGCTGGTGGGAAAAATATATCTGGAAGCTGGTCATTCCCCTCAAAATTAAGTGTTTTATCTAGCTCGCGTTATCTAACGGGATCCTCACTTGGGACAACCTATGCCGTCGTGGGTTCTTTGGTCCGGGTTGGTGTCCGGTCTGCTGCAGGATGGAGGAGACGGTGGATCACCTATTATCGACGTGTTCTTTCATTAAGAAACTATGGGAGCAGGTTTCTTATAGATATGGCGTGCAGTACCGATGGGGTGAGCATACTTTATGCGATTGTCTGGAGGCTTGGACGCGCCTTCACACTGATTGTGTTGAACTTCCTTTCTTTATGATCTGGGAGGTATGGAGAGCTCGCAATGCTTGCATTTTTGAAAACCTAAAACCCCACAGTGCCACTTTATTCTATAAGATCATTGCTGCACATAAGGAATACATTTCAATTTTTGGTGCGGGTGTTGGCTCGAACACTCGGATATTGAAAAATCGTTTGGCTCCTCCTATCTTGGTATTTCCTTGTGGCTTTTTCGACGGGGCCGCTGTTCGCTTGAATGGCTCTGGGGGTGCCGGTGCAACTATTCACATTTCCAATACTACCACTGTTCATTATTGGCTCAATCTGGGAGATGGTTCAAATACTCGAAGTGAGATTTGCGCCCTTTGGCTCTTATTGTTCTACGCCCGACAAAGGAAGATTTCTTCCCTTGTCATTTATGGCGACTCTCAGGCTATTAGCTCTTGGGCTAATGGTGTTTCTTCCCTGAATGTTCTCCTGCTCAAACATTGGTTGGAAGCGGCTCTTAAGCTCATTCTTGAATTTGAGCACATTCACTTTGAACATATCTTCAGGGAGGTGAATCTGGAGGTGGATATGCTCTCTAAGCGAGCTCTCAACTCCCCACCTGGGGTCGTCATGTGGCAGGAATGGCGGGATGATTTGCTATTTTCACATGGTTCCCATTTGTTACATTGGACATGAGGTTGTTTGTATTTTTTTCTATTACTTTTTTGTCTTTCTATATGGGATTTATGAGGCATGTTACTTATATGACTTCTAGTTATTATGTGCAGATTCTTGATTCTGCTGCATCCAATTACTTGTTGGGCATAGCTATACACTATTATATTTTTGTGGCCTTATATGACCTTCTTGTAGATGCTGTTGCACAGATTGGGTGAAATATCTATATTTCACTCCTCACTGCTGGGGTGACTTTGATATTTGTCATATGTGGTTATTTATATTTTGGACTTTTTAGGAGATGCTTATACTTTTGATGATGTGGTATATTACTGGACACATAGCTGTTTGCCCTATGGGCGGTGGTAGTGTTTGTTGACCGTTTTAGACAACCTTCATGTTTCTCATTTTGATGATGTAACCGGTTTGTTCCAGGGATTACTACTGGCAGATTTGTATGTATTGGACATGGACTGACAGTTGGACATATTTTACTATTTCGCATATTAATAGTAAGTTATATTTTTCTGTGAAAAAAAAATAGTTTTGTGCTTTATCTTATGTTTTCTATATTTTTGTGCTTTATCTTATGTTTTCTATATATTTTTGTTCTTTATCTTAAATTATTGCTATGGTATGTATTTTTCTTTTATTAAAATCATCATTTATATATTATTTATATAGTTTTTTTTCATAAATGTGTTTTGATTTTTTTTTTATGGATATTTTTCATGATAAGATAATTGTTTGCAAAATATTTTTAATGTTAAGACCAAAATGAAGAATGTGCCACCACATTTTTATGATCATTAATAAACATTCTTTAGCTTTGATTATATTTTATTATTAATGTCATTATAGGAGGGAGAAATTAATGTAATTCCACACACAATTTAGAGTTACACAAATATTAACAAAATTAAAATGTTAAGTAGAAATTATTTAAAGCTATCTATATAAGTGATGAAAATGTTTATATTTTAAACTGGATAAACCATAAACAAGGCTTGGATAAAGCGTATACCTCATTACATGATGCAACATGCTCCTGTGCACGTGGCGCACGCATTGCATAAACGTCTTCATCTTTTTGAAAAGAATGCCACATTGTCTATATCTTTTCTTCTTTAATGATATAATAACACACAGTTGGAAATGGTTATGAGAAATGGAGGGAGATGGTGAGCTTTCAAACTAATTTTCTGTTCGGAATGGGAGATCCCTATACTTAGTTGGCCTATACTTGGAAGGTTTGTGGACATATCCTAGTTGATTTCCAAGTAGGAACAACCCTTTAACATCCCCTTCAGCTAATCGGATGATCGGGAGGGGACATTAACCAAATTCGGTCTCTCAAATTTCACCCCGAATGCCATAATACGAATTTCAATGTATAAAATGTGTGTAGAAACATAAATAACCATACAAAGCAGAATTAAACTCTATCTACACACATCTAGCATGCAAATACAAGCATAAACATGATAGCCATTATATAAAATCATTTCAGATTCAAATGCATGAGAATATTTTTCTTTCAATGTAGATCCAAGCAACTGACTATGCCAAAGCGATTTTCCACCCAAGCATAGGCGCTCTATCTAGCATATACACTTTCTACTAAGAGGCCACCCCCAAGCAAGGCTATGAGGGCACCAGGAAGAAGGAAACACCTATAGGATTCTCTCTCTCATCCCACAACTCATTTTTCTCTCTATGCTTAACCAAATTCTCATACAATATGGGTCTCACTCACCCTCACATCCTTGGCTTCCACAATACCTACCCCACAAAACACCCTTCTTGGCTTAGGCATCCCCTTCACTGATCAACAGTTCTCTTGGGAGATCCATCTTTCCATGTGCATCTAGTGTGTGCATAGAAGAAGTCCAGTATGATATGTGTTACTATAGAACCACCTGTAGCTCCAATTTGTGGCTTCTCAAGCACCTATGAGTAGTGGAACTCAATGGGTAAGGTTCCTAGATTTCCCAACCTCTCTACTAACCTACAACCATCAATTTTTCACTTCCAAATCTGCAACATGGACTCCAAATTCGAATTTGTGGGTTAAACATAGTTTGGTGAGTACAATAATGGAGAGCTCTTCCTAATGTATATTTGCATGTAAGAATGAGGGTTGACTCCAAGGGATATGAGAAAATTGTGAAAACGCACCTAACATAGATTCTAACATTAGAAGAAATGACTCCTGGCATATACAGATTGACTTCTGTCATGAAAAAAATGTCACAAAAGTGCAGTCAACCGCATGCTTCAATAATTGCATGGGGTGAATTTTCCCACCAACCTCACACATGTATTCAATAATTGGAAAATAGTCAAACAGGAGATAATTGGCTTATTCAACGCACATGACAGAATTTGGGCGAGTTCTAAGGTTGACACTTGGAAGAAAGGGTTTAGTGTCCCATTGACCCCTTTCCTCATCTCATCTAGTGGAATCATAGCCCCTTTGGTGCTCTTTACACAACCATTATTGGAAAATTTTATTATTTATGTGCATAATATTTACAGATATTCTAAATAATCATAACAAGACAACCACACAGTCCAAATAAAATATATAAATCATACATGCCTATCCATTCACTAGTTGGGCCTTGGCCTTGAGCTTCGCACCACGAATCTATACTAGCATATTTACATCATTTAATTAATTTTGGTTAGACACATTCCAAGTAAAAACTAGAGGTATTACAAACCACCTCAGCAACAATAGATCAGAATGTAGAACAAAAGTGACTTTAGACACCCAAAAATAGACACAAATTACACGTGATTGCTTATAGTTAGGGTGAAATCCCCTATGTTGGACACTCCATGAATTTTTGTTCAGTTTCAGTCGAAGATTGTCTCTCTCATAACCTACTTCTATGGCTACACTTGAACACTTACTAGAAAAACCTATTCCACTAGGAAACACTCTAAATTTATAGCATCCTTCTCTACCTTAGATTCCCACTTCATGGCTTGTACAAGCCTTTGGATGCTTCTCTGTTCCATCTCATTCACATTCAATTCCTTAATTATAATATTCTTGGTGTACCATGCTATCTAGATCCTTCAACGACCACCATTACTGCTATATTCAATGCTAGAGCAATCCCTAAAAAAACATTCATTTTTTTGCACTTCATATCTTTCAATCGGTTTTCGTCTCGAACAAATCCCATAACTCTCTTAATTACCAAATATTATCGAATCCATTTCCACTGTTTAATTCTCCTCTTTTGCTTCTACTCAGAGTCAGATTAAACCCCGAGTCTTTTTTCCTTCCAATCGATTGGCTCCTCACAGTTTCTCATTTCCCATTGGCATGATGTTGCATTGATCTATCCAGCTGTCTGGTCTTCAATTGACCACATTTAAATGGCATAGAACACTTTCTTTAGCTTCATCTAACTCTTCAGTTATTTCCTATTTTGATCATCATCTTCTTTTCTAACTTTATGCGGTTCAACGAATTCTCATTGCCAACTTCTCTCTCGGTCATATCTCCAACCTTTTTCTCCTCTAGGTAGACCCCAAGCCTGACCCCTTCTTCCACTTCCAATCGGTCTACTTTGAATACTTTCATTAAGCATATTCGTTGGCTTAATCTATGATCAATCCTTCTGACCTCCTGGTATTTGATTGACTAGGTTGTTGTTGGGCCATTCCCCATTGGAGAAATTAATTTAAATATTAAGATCCTCTAAAGGTATCAGAATGGGTTTACATAGTTAATTTACATACAATTTTATTTCCGTGAAATTATTAAAAATGTGGTTCATTGAGAATAGCCTAATGTAATAAAAAAGTGCTTGTTTCCCACCTTAAAAATCTCCTATTAGCAAGAAGTCAGATGCACAAATCTACAAAACTACATCAAATTGTTATACAAGTTGTATTACAATCTTAAACTCCATAGATAATAGAGGCTTGTCATCAAAAAATAATTAGTTTCTATCGTATATTGTTCCAGTCTTTAATAATATTGTATATATATATATATACTAAACAACCATTACTTCAAATTGTTGTAAGAGTTGTATTGCAATATTAAACTCCATAGATAATAGAAGCAAGTCATCCAAAAATAATTTCCTTCTATGGTATATTTTCCCATTTATTAGAAAGATTGTAAAAATATACTAATTTATTTATATATCATAGTATAGTATAGGCTTTGTGTAATATCTCAAAACTCTTGTAAATTATTTTTAGTTTTCTTTTCTTATGTTAAAGTTTAATAGTAAATATTGATAATCTCTAAATAAGTGTCATGAGACATTGATGCTCCTCACATAAGATAAAATGGTTGTGACATTGTAAGAGGAAGGTAAAACAATTTTATCGTGTTGAAATTTAAATGCCATGTATTGATCTCAACAAAAGATTGAACCTTTAAAATTAACCATATTACTCCACTTAATAAGGGGGGTTGGTTAATGACTGAAGAATAAAAAAGAGAAAGATAGAAGGTGTGAGGTATGAACTCCGGTGAAAATTTAATTAGCAAAAGAAAAACAAACCAAGCATACTGTTATGAGCACCCAAAGGCACTGAGGTGTTAGGTACGATTGATATGTTTTCCTTGAAGGAATGAGATTGACGGTGGAAACTAAGAGAATCATTAGTTGGCCTATAGTAAGGAGGTTTTTGGACCTATCCCACGTGATTTCCAAGTTTGCAAAGTTTTTTGTAATGGATAGATTATATATCCCTTCCTATAAAGTTTGATATAATGTCCATAAGTTATCTATCTCTTCTTGAAAAATATTGGAATAAAATCCTGTTTTAGAGTTAGTATTTATTGGTGGCCAATTTTTGGATCAGTTGGAAGAAGTTGCATTCCAAGGAAGACAATTACAAGCAACTACGTTATGATTCAATTAGAAGTAGTTGTGCAGCAATTCAGTTAGAAGCAGTTGGGAGCCAAGCAAATCAGTTAGAGATTGTGCGCCTCCAACTAGTTTTGGAACCTAAGCCTACTATATAAAGGCATATTTTATAAAGGGTTGGGATCAGTTAGTTAATGAGTTATGTTTGACACATTCTTAAATGTTTTCTGTAATATTGTTAATCAGTCATTTTTTTAGATTTATGTTTTGAGATAATGTATCGTTATAGTGCTATGGGTTTTTATCTCTATTATGCTATGATGTTCTTGATGCAGTGATGGTATTGATGAAATACCATTAATCTACTGAGATGAAATGGTAGAAATGGATTGTACCTAGTTATGAATAGTAATATAATGCAAACCATTGTCTCATATTTTCCTTGCGTATTTTCTAGGTGATGAAATGTATGATGAATGTTTAGTAGTTTAGAATATGAATTGTAATACCCATATTTTGGACTTTAATCCCCTATTATATTTCTGCTAAGTATTATTTCATTTTACTTAGGAGAATTTTGAAATCTGATAAAGTGGTTTCTATTGACTATGTGGACCAGCACATTAAAGAGGGAATCACAGTCCCATAAGGGTTGGAGGGAATAATGCCACTTAATAATAAGAAGAAGAAATTATTATTGGAGACAATTGGAAAACCCTAAAGAAAAGAATTGAGAGATTAATGAATTAAAAGAATTCATAAAACGAGGAAATTTCCCCTAAGAGAATAAAAGGTGAAAAATCATGGAAACTCTCATTATTCACTATTCATGATTCATTATCACTATTCACAATCTCATGAGATGAACACCCAAGAGAAATGGGATTGGGAAAACATCAACCTGAGATAATGAATGCTAGTGAGGGAGGACATACTTGGGAGAACCAAACTAGTCCTGAAGCCAAGTAATTGAGGACAGATTTGGGAGGACCAAACTGACTCAGATCAAGAGGAGTCATACAGTTTGGTATGAGATTGGCCATTTAATTGTGTGCAGGTAGGAGAACTACCCCAAGCTTACAGGAGTACTGCATTTAGCTGAATAGACTTTGATTTTGTGATTCTCTCAATGGATAAGGGTTAAAAGCCCCTGGAGCATCCTGGAGCTCAAGAGTACTAAGTTGGGTGTTGGGTTTCCCACTGCCTTTGAAATATCCTGAATAACTTGGGGAATAAAAAGTTAAGGGTGAACTAAAATATACACTCCACCTGGGGGACTGTGAACTCAGCTTGAGGGTGACCTGAAAGCAAGGAGAACTTGCTAGTCAAAGGCTGGGAGGTTTGTGCTTGGTTGCACTGGTCACCAGAATTCATATAAGTATTTATATTCTGAACTTGCAGAGTATTTGTTTTGGAACAGTATTCGTACATGTTTCTGAATATCTCTTATTTACATTTGAATGATATATTAATTAGATCTTACAATATATGTATTGTTTTATGAATATTTTGAGCATGAATCTCAGTTAGACAACCAGATCTCTGTAATGAGTTTTACCTTATGAGTAGACTTTAAGATCTGGAATATTTGTGTTATGGGATGGCTGTGAAAATACATACTTTCTATTTGCAGTAGCTATACATCATTATGCTCCCTATACTGTTTAGAATGTTTACAGTAACTAATACAAGACTGATATGAACCGTGTGCTAACCTAGGGTTTGATGAGGCATGTTTCATGTTGTAGGCTTTTACATTTAAATATATTCTAGTATTTAATATAGGTATGATGTATGGTACTGTAATGTTAAGAATAGGGAAGACATGTAAACCTAGAGGTTTAACTGCCTAGCCCTTATATTTTGATCAACTCTTTCATGTTAGAGTTTATTTCAGAAAAGAGAAACCTAGAGAATGCTAATGCTCAGATCTCTTATATTTTGAGTTATTATATTGACAGAGTTCGATATTCTAAATCAATCTGGTCATAATCGACCTTATGAATCTACAGGGAATTTCTAGGTTAAATGTTTGAAGAATGAAATAAACTACATGCTGCTATATATTTTATGAGTTGAATCCATGTGTAAATCTCATGCTGAGTTAGAAGAATATCATTTATTCAAATAGCATGGTTATATCATTTTATTAATGTTCCTATGATATCATTCACCTAGGGTGAAATGGGAATTATGGATAACCCGGATCTCTATAACATATGCTTCCATATAAAATGAATGGGATTTAAATGGATTAAGTGCATAATGAAAACGATTCATATAAGCAAGGGTCTTAACCTTAGCGTGATTATTGTTGATGTATATGTAACTTCGGAATGTATTTCATATATATGTATATTGTATTCCTAAAGAGATGTTATTATTCATCTATACGGAAGTGTCGTAACTTATACTTGATGGGTTATTATACCACCTTGATGGGGTCGGCCCTGTATAAGTCATGTGGGTTAAAGGGTAATTAGACCACCCTATTGGGGGCCAGCACTGTCAGCATTATGTTATGTGGTTAATTTTAGGCCGACCTAGTAAGGTTATTAGGCAAGTCAAGTTAGTGTATAAATAGAGTGTGGGATGCACTCTATTTGATCATTCACTTCTCACTTATACACTCATGGGAGATTGGTGCACTAGTGGAGAAGGAGAAGCTGCTTCTAGGAGGATTATCTCTTATGCTTGGGTTGTATCATTGGTTCATCTATCTCTGAGGAAGTTGTGGGGTTTTTCACCTTCTTGGTTTTCCCCAGTGAAACTCTGTGTCTCTTGTGTGCTTGCATTATTGTGTACATGATTGATATGATGTAGATATGTTGTACATGTTGTTCTCTCAGTTAAGATCCTAGATAAGATTGAATTAATGCTCAAAAATTAACATGGTATCAGAGCTAGCCTGAAAGAAGGCATGATATGGCATCTATGACACTTGTTGCACTTGCGAGGCTAGGGCTTGATATAGAAAAAAATAGTCATCATAGCACTTTCGCTATAAATACATTTCGGCGAGGTTTCACGATCTGAAAATTTTATAGGTCGAAGATAAGATCCCCATGTACCTTGTGTCCGAAGGAGGGCCTCTAATTCGTTTTACTTTCATAATTATGTTCTGTACAATATAGGGTTTATGTCTCTTCCAGATCTGAGTCATAAACAGGTGACCTAGGAAAAAAGGTCACAACTTGAGCTAGGAAGCTCCAAATAAAATTTTGTAAAATGTGGTAGGTAGGGAACGGACTGTAATTTCACAGGTATGATTTTCAGAGGCCGCAATTGAACCAGTTACACGTGGCACTCCATACACGTTCGCTCTCCTATTTTATCCCATAAATAGGTCACATTGCGACACTTGGCATAACTCTCTCTCAGAGAATCCATTTGAGGTAGGACCTGTGGGGTTGGAAAGATAACATGTTGGGATACAACAAGAAGAATTTTCAGACCCTGTAGATCTGAAATTTTGGATTTACACCAGGAACAATCAAGTGCATATTTCTGTCAAAACAGAATTGGATTTTGAGCACCTTCATTCATGGCTTCAGGAATTTAGGGTTTTAGAGAAATTTTAAATTTTCGTAATCAGAGACCATGGCTAGATGCTCCTCATAAAAATCAAAATTTAGAGACCAAGATCGAATTTTTTGGTTGGGAAGAAGGACGGGCTTGATCAAACCCTAGTTCGGGACTTTGATCGGAAAGGTGGAAAATTAGGGATTCTGCAAAAATGGGAATTTTTTAAATCTATGACCATAGCTGGAAGCTCCTTGGAAAAATTGAAGTTTAGAGATTTGGATGAAACTATTTGGTTGGGTGAATCTCTGGGAAACTCAAACCCTAATTGAGGGTCATCCCTAGTGAATCTCGAAGATTGAAAAACAAATTTGAGGGGTGAAACTTTGCAGTTTTCAAATTCTGAGTATACCAGGTTGATCAGCTCATCAAGGCGCATATTTCTATCCCTTTAGAAGTTTGAAATTCAAAGTTTGAAGTTTTAGGGTTTCTATGACAAACCCTAATCCAGCTCCAGATCCAGTTTCTGCAATACAAGTGGATTGGGTTAATCCTATAAGAGAATGGATTGGTCACCTGCATAAGTGGATTGGGTTAATCCTTGATTTGATTTATCATATTATTGTTTTTTAATTATTGTACGTTTTCATTTTCATTTATGTTATATCTAACCAATTATTTAATTGAATTTCCATTTCCTTGCATGAATCTTCTAAGAATACATAATTTATTTATTTTTAAATAATAATTAAATGTCTTAAACAAAATATTATATCACAATGGGATTGCTTCTTACATTACTAAGTTTTTACACATGTGATTTATCTTATGTTTTTACATATTTTTGTGCTCTATTTTATGGAATTGCTTTTTACATTACTAAGTTTTTACACATGTGATTTATCTTATGTTTTTACATATTTTTGTGATTTATCTTATGTTTTTACATATTTTTGTGCTTTATTTTATGTTTTGTATATATTTTTGTTCTCTATCTTAAAGTATTAAGTATTGATATGGTATGTAATTTTCTTTTATTAAAATCATCATTTACATATTATTTATATAGTTTTTATTGATAAATATGTTTTGATTTTTCTTATGGATATTTTTCATAAGAAGATAATTGTTTGGAAGTATTTTTAATGTTAGGACTATTTTGATAATTACTTCGTAAAAAAGTTTTAATTATATTTTACATAAAACAATATTAACTTATTTATTATCACTTATATGAGTAGTAATTATATTTTACATAAAACAATATTAGTTTAATTATTATGAGTATACTCTCTAATACATGCGGCCATAAACCATTCCCTGAAGTGTCCAACCCAATAAGCGGTAATTTTTTCTCATTCCTTATCATTGAACAATTGAAATTAGAATTTTAACATTGTTTTTATAAAAGTGATGAAAATGTTTATATTTTAAACTGGATAAACCATAAACAAGGCTTGGATAAAGCGTATACCTCACTACACGATGCAACATGCTCCCGTGCACGTGGCGCACACATTGCACAAACATCTTCATATTTTTGTAAAGAATGCCACATTGTCTATATATTTTCTTCTTTAATGATATAATAACACACAGTTGGAAATGGTTATAAGAAATCGAGGGAAATGGTGAGCTTTCAAACTAATTTTCTTTTCGGAATGGGAGATCCCTATAGAACGAGGAGAACTTTCTATAGCTATTGCCACTAAATCAAACGAATTCATGTTGAACAGGACATTTATATCGAATTTACTATAGAATTACGGTTTTTTTTCTGGGTGATCAATCACGTAAAGGGTGACAAAGGGTTCTTAGGAATGTAGCATTGAAATCTGAACATAGTCAATAGATTTAAAAAATAGAGTGATCGAATTTACTATAGAATTATGGTTTTTTTTCTGGGTGATCAATCACGTAAAGGGTGACCAAGGGTTCTTAGGAATGTAGCATTGAAATCTGAACATCGTCAATAGATTTAAAAAATAGAGTGACAGAGGTATAATAATGGTGAATAAACTGCCCAAAGTTAGAACAACTCAAACAAGAACAGCTGATAAGCCACCACAATCAGGAGCAGTAGCAGCTATTGTGTCAAATCAAACCATAGCATATATTAGCATTCCCTGTTCAGTGGTTTTACAAGTTTGGATATGTTTAATTAATTACTTGATATACATTTATGGAATCATATTTTTTTGTCAAAGATACATTTCTATAATGCATAGATAAAGCCTAGATGTTTTTTAAAATACAAAAACATGTAGAAAAAATAGCACTTAAAATATCTTGAATTTCAAATTCCACCAATCCTAAACCCATAATCCTATACAATTATTTTCCCACATAACCAATGTATCTAATACAATATTGTCAATAATGATTCATGCTATACTACCATCCAATTTTAGTTCCTACTATACTTTCAATATTGTATCCTCTTTGGAGAAATTATTTTAAACATAACCAATGTGTCTAATACAATATTGTCAATAATGATTCATGCCATACTACCATCCAATTTTAGTTCCTACTATACCTTCAATATTGTATCCTCTTTCGAGAAATTATTTTAAATATTGAGAGCCTCCACGATATTAGAATGGGTTTACATAATTAATTCGCGTACAATTTTACTCAATAGATAAAACATTTGAAACCCATTGCAATAAAAATTTGAAATGTCATCAAAAGTGCTCATTTCCCACTTTAAACATTCCTTATTAACCATAACTGAGATACACCAATATACAAAATGATAGAACTAAGAATGATAACCACTACTTCAATATGTTATAAGAGTTGTATTCAATCTTAAGCTCCACACATAAAGGCAAGTCATCAAAACATAATTTATTTAATCTTCCCATTGTTTAAAAAGATTGTAGGTATATACTAATTTCTTTATATATCATAGTATAGTATAGCCTTTGTGTAATATCTCAAAAATCTTGTAAATTATTTTTAGTTTTCTTTGCGTAGGGTAAATTTCAATAGTAAATATTCAGAGTATCTCAATTAGTATCATGAGGCATTGATGTTGCTCACATAAGATAAAAAGGCTGTGACATTGTAAGAGGAAAGTAAAACAATTTTACATGGAAATTAAATGCCATGGGTTGATCTAAACAAAATATTTAACCTTTAAAATTAGCCATACTCTACTTAATATGGGGAATTGTTTAACAACCCAAGAAGTGGGAAAAGAGGAAGATATAAGGTATGAGGTATGAACTCTTGTGAAAACTTATTTAGGAAAAGAAAAAGAAACCAGGCATATTGTTATGAGCACTCGAAGGTATCGAGGTGTTAGGAATGACCAAGAAGTTTTCCTTCACAAAATCAGCTAAGGGATGGAAACTAAGAAAATCATTAGTTGGCCTATACTTGGGACGTTTGTGGACATATCCTAGTTGATTTCCAAGTCAGCAATGTTTTCTATAATGGATAAGTTATCTATCTCTTCCTACAAAGTTTGTGATGTAGACACAACCTTGTAACATCCCCTTCAGGCAATCCGATGATCGGGAAGGGACATTAACCAAATTCGGTCTCTCAAATTTCACCGCCAATGCCATAATACAAATTTCAATGTATAAAATGTGTGTAGAAACCTAAAATAACCATACAAAGCATAATTGAACTCTATCTACACACATATAGCATGCAAATACAAGCATAAACATGATATCCATTATATAAAACCATTTCAGATTCAAATGCATGCGAATATTTTTCTTTATCCAATGCAAATCCAAGAAACTGACTATGCCAAAGCGATTTTCCACACAAGCATAGGCACGTTGTCTAGCATATGCACTTGCTGCTGGGAGGCCACCCCCAAGATAGGCTATGAGGCCACCAGGAAGAAGGAAACACCTATAGGATTCTCTCTCTCATTCCACAACCCATTCTGCTCTCTATGCTTATCCAAATTCTCATACAATATGGGTCTCACTCATCCCTCACATCCTTGGCTTCCACAATACCTACCCCACAAAACACCCTTCTTGGCTCAGGCATCCCCTTCGCTGATCCACAGTTCTCTTGGGAGATCCATCTTGCCATGTGCATCTAGAGTTGGTTGTGGAGCCTAATCTTCCAGTCTCATAGATGATATTGGCTCAGCCGTGCACCCCAGAGGATTGTACACTCATTTTGCATTTTTTGGGGTTCGGGGGATACGCCGCCTTAGTCATGGGGGTGTGAGGGTGGAGCCTCCACGAATGGGGGTAGCGCCCCCAAGAAAAAAAATTGGGCTGTTTTCGCCAGCCGTTTACGGGCCCATGGTTTTGGGTATCCCGTGGTATTTTCCCATTGTATTTTCCCTATAAGATAAAGACATTGTAATACGGATAGGGTTGAGGTATTAGGTTTTATGCATTGTAAAGATGTCTGAGATCATGAAGAGAGACTCTGAGACAGTGAAGAGGAAGTGCAGCGGTTGTGTTGCAGGTTGTATCCCTTCACTTTGTTGGATGGTATAATAATAAGGATTGGAAACTTTAGTGTGGACATTGCCCATGTTGGGTGAACCACGATACATCTGTGTCTTTCTTGTAATGTGTATGTGTGATTATATTTTCATTTCTGTTTATTGTTATTGCTCTGCGAACTTGTTTTTCTAACAATTGGTATCAGAGCCTAAGGTCTGTTTGGCAGATAAACACGTAGGAAGCTAGGGTTTCTGGTTCGAGTGGGAGCAATGGCAGAAGAAGGAAAGTTTAAGGTCAAGAAGTTTAACAGCCAAAACTTCCAGTTATGGAAGATGCAAATGGAGGACTATCTATACCAGAAGGATCTGTTCCTACCGTTGGGAGGAAGAGCAAAGCAGCCGGCAGCTATGAAGGATGAAGAATGGGAGGTTCTTGATAGAAAGGCACTGAGAACAATACGGTTGTCCCTGGCTTCGTTGATGGCTTTCAATATCTAAAAAGAAACGGCAACGAAGGGTTTAATGAGTGCACTGGGTAAGCTGTATGAAAAACCCTCGGCCTCCAACAAGGTATTTCTAATGAAGCATTTATTTAATATGAAGATGTCTAAAGGTGGATTTGTTACTGATCATTTAAATGAGTTTAATACGGTTACAAATCAACTAAGTTCTGTAAGTGTGAACTTTGATGATGAGGTTAGGGCTCTTCTAATCTTGTGTTCATTTCCAGAAAGCTGGAATAGCTTGGTCATGGTTGTAAGTAACTCTATCTCTGGTTCAAACAGCTTGAAATTTGATAATATTATTGGTGTTATTCTTAGCAAGGAAATGCGAAGAAAAAGTACAGGTGAGACATTAGGTAATGCGTTAACCATGGAGAGCAAGGGAATACAAAAGGAGAGAGGAAAGAGCCAAGGTAATCATGGAAAGTCTAAAACGGGCATATCCAATTCTAGAATGAGAAAAATAGAGTGCTAGAACTGTGGAAAGAAAGCACATCTGAAGAAAGACTACAGATCTCTAAAGAAGAAAGGAGATGCACAGCAGGAAACTACCGAGGAAGCAAATGTATCAGGTGATGTGTTACAAGATGCTTTGATACTTTCATTAGATAATACTAGTGATTATTGGGTAGTAGATTCAGGGGCTTCATGTCATGCTACACCCCATAGGAAATATTTTCATGATTATGTTCCAAGCGATTTTGGACATGTTTTATTGGGTGATGATAAGCCATGTAAAATTGTTGGAATGGGTAAGGTATAGATAAAATTTAAGAATGGAATTGATTGGATGTTGAAAGATGTTAGGCATATTCTTTCTATGAAAAGAAATCTGATCTCAATAGGGCAGTTGGGAGATGGTGGCTGTCTATCTACATTTGGAGAAAAGTGGTGGAAGATCACTAAAGGATCAATGGTGATAGAAAAAGGGGATAGGGTAGGTATGTTGTATTTATGTCCTCATAATACTAACCAATTTATCTCTTTATCTTCCACATGAACAAATAAACATTGTGGCATCATAGGCTTGGCCACATGAGTGAGAAGGGGATGAAGATTCTCCACTCAAGGAAGTTGCTGCCAGATTTCAAGCAAGTAAGTTTGGGATTCTGTGAGAACTGTTTTTATGGAAAACATAAGAGTCATATTTCTCAGGGTTGGGAAACAGAAGAAGAATGAAAAGTTAGAGCTTGTGCATAAAGATGTATGGGGATCGGCTCAGGTACAATCTCTTGGTGGCTCTCATTATTATGTTACATTTATTGATGATGCAACTAGGAAAACTTGGGTTTATTGCATTCTATAGAAATCTGATGTGTTTGCTACTTTTAAGAAGTGGAAAGCTTTGGTTGAGAATGAGACAGGAAAAAGGTTTAAGTGTCTCTGATATGACAATGGAGGTGAGTACTGCGGAAAAGAGTTTGATAATTACTATTCATACCATGGGATTCATAGAGAGAAGACAATCCCAATAACACCACAAGAAAATGGTGTGTCAGAAAGGATGAATAGAATGATGATGGAGCGTGCTAGGTGTATGAGATTGCATGCAGGGTTGCCCTTACAGTTTTGGGTAGATGCTGTAAATAGTATTGTTTATTTAATAAACAGAGGGCCTTCAAGTGCTTTGGATGGTGGTATTCCAGAGGAGGCATGGACAGGTGAAAAGGTAAACTACTCATTTCTAAGAACATGTGGTTGTGAATCATTTGTCCATATTGATAAAGAAAATAGAACAAAGCTTGAAGCTAAATCCAAGAAATGCAGCTTTATTGGATATGGGGTTGATGATTTTGGTTATCATTTATGGGATTATGGAAATCACAAAATCATTAGAAGTAGAGAAGTCATATTCAATGAAAAGGTCATGTATAAAGATCAGTTGCAGGGAAAGAAACAATAAAAGGAAAACACAAAGTACACAGTACTTGATGAAATTGAAGAAAATAAAGTTCCAAAGGTTCTAGAAAACGAAGAACAGCAACAAGTACCTGAAACTCCTGCAAGTGTAAGAATATCTACTAGGTTAAGTAGACTCCCTGAACGATACTCTCCTTTGATGTATTATTTATTGATGACTGATGCTGGTGAACCAGAATGTTATGAAGAAGTAATGCAGGTAGAAACTAGGAAGAACTGGGAGCAAGGCATGAATGAGGAGATGGAATCATTGGTAGGAAACTAGACTTGGGATTTGGTTTAGTTTCCTGCTGGTAAAAGAGCATTGCAGAACAAATGGATTTACAGGTTGAAGGAAGAAGAAGGAGGTAAGAAGTGGTATAAGGCCCGACTTGTTGTAAAGGTGTTTGCACAGAAGAAACGTATAGATTTTGATGAAATATTTTCTCCTGTTGTTAAGATGACTTCAATTAGGACTATCTTAAGTCTAGTGGCGATAGAAGATTTGCATCTTGAAAAGTTAGATGTAAAAGCAGTCTTTCTCCATGGGGATTTGGAGGAAGAGATATATATGCAGCAACCATAAGGGTATGAGGTCAAAGGTAAGGAGAACTTGGTATGCAGGTTGAAAAAGAGCTTGTATGGCTTGATGCAAGCTCCAAGGCAGTGGTATTTAAAATTTGACAGGTTTATGACAGAACAAGGTTATAGTAGATGTCAATCTGACCACTGTGTTTATTTCAAGAGGCTAGATAATGGAAGTTATATTATCTTGTTATTGGGTCTAACATGCAGGATATAAATTTACTCAAAAGGAAGTTAGCTAATTCATTTGCGATGAAGGATTTGGGTGCTGCAAAGAAAATCCTTGGTATGAGAATAACAAGAGATAGGAAAAATCGTAAATTGACATTGTCTCATGGTGAGTACATACAAAAGGTGTTGGAGAGGTTCAGAATGCAGAATGCAAAACCAGTTAGTACACCTTTGGCCATCCATTTCAGTCCAAGTAAGGAAATGTATCCCAAGACACAGGAAGAGATAGATTACATGTCTAAGATTCCCTATCAATCAGCAGTTGGCAGATTGATGTATGCCATGGTGTGTACAAGACCAGATATTGCACATGTAGTGGGAGTTGTGAGCAGATATATGAACAATCCAAGTAAAGAGCATTGGAAGGAAGTACAGTGGATTCTTAGGTATTTGAAAGGTACTACCACTCAGGAATTATATTTTGGAGGTTCAGACACTGTTCTACAAGGATATGTTGATGCAGATATGACAACTGACAAGGATAGCAGAAGGAGCACGACAGGGTATGTGTTTACTCTAGGTGGAACAATAGTAAGCTGGATTTTGAAACTGCAGAAGGTTGTTGCACTTTGAACAACGGAAGCAGAGTATGTTGATATTACAGAGGCTAGTAAAGAGATGATTTGGTTGCAGAGGTTTATGGAGGAAGTGGGTAAGAAGAAGAAGGATAACAGGTTGTATAGTGACATCCATAGTGCCATTCATCTTGCAAAGAAATCAACATTCCATTCCAGGACTAAACATATACAGCTCAAGTACCATTTCATATGCTCTGTTATGGAAGATGAACTATTGAAGCTGGAAAAGATACATACTATCAAGAATCCTGCAGACATGTTTAGAAAGGTAGTGACCAGAGAGAAAATGAGTTTGTCACCTACCCAATTTTTTAGAATAATTATTTTCTACTATTATCCTTTTTGCAAAAATACTTTGTTTTAAATTATAATTACAAGTTTGTAATTATGATTAAGTAAGTCAAAAATGAATGTAATGACTTATTATTATTATTTAATAAATAAAAATGGGAGACAAACACTCAAGAAAGCTGTTACAAGAGTGTCCACTGGCCCACTAGGAGGAATGGAAGCTGCTGGAAGGATTGGGACAAATGGCAGCATTTGCACTCTACCATTAGTTGTTGGTATGGAACAACCCCCCCTAGTTTTGTGGCACTTCCCCCTCTAGGTGGAGGGAGGTGAGTAGGTAGCTCACTAATGACCGATTAATTACAAAAGACCTAAGCATCCTATAAAGGGAAATTCGAATTGAGCAGGAAGCTCTTACAATGTTTTCTGCAGAAACATTCCTCATGCTCATCAACTGATGGCTGAGAGATTCGAATAGGGGAGGTTGTGGAGAGTGCAAATATAAGTCTGCAAATGTTATGAGAAGGACAGACCAGAGGTGCTGGTGCTGATCCCATTGATTACTAAGCCTGTAAGGCTGGATATATATATTTTCTTGCTGTTGCAAGTAGAAGTCCTAAGCTGCAGAACCTTCTTCCTCCTAGTGGATCAGTGGATAGGCTCGGGGGTCCTAAGGCAGACATCTTGGCTGCTTGGGAGCAGGTTGGGTGGAACAAGTTTCTTGAGTAATTTGTTCCTCCCATCACACTCAGGTTCTATTCTTTTGTGTTTTCTTTTTCAATCATATGAATTCTCTCAGAAAGTGGCTTAGTATTGTTATTTAATAATCAATAGTAGAAAACGTCAGATCCTAATTAATTTATATTTGTTGAACTGATAAAATGACTCCTCTGCATTTTACCCCATGCGTGGAGTTGCCTCGTACTCCAGTACAGAGAGGTAGAATTAAATCTGCCCATTTAAAAGTGAAACCTAGCATGCATCTAAATATCTAAACCAAAGACCACCCATGCACAGACCTATGTTTATCATGCATCTTATATTTTAGCAGCTCTAGATTAGATCCTTGCATGCAATGTTTTTACTGTTCAAATCTGTATGCTGAAATACCTACCAGAAACTAGTCATAGTAATAGGTTCTTTTCTTATTTCTGAAGGTGAACATTGTGTTAACAACTAAGGTTACTAATCTTTAATAATTTCTTCAAAGAAAATAACACCATGCATTCTGTTTAACCATATTCCCACTTTACTATTTTCTTATGGTTTTTAGAATCTGATCGACCTTATAGAAAATATTGTCTTCACTATATTATCTTGTATAGAAAGAAAGAAAGATGCTGTGTTAACTTATCCCTTCATCAGAAGTCCAAAATTGGACGAATACAAGAACATATAGAATAGAAAAACTGTTATATTCAGAAGCAATCAAATTAACTGACGAATGCACTGTCATTTTCTCTTTTTCTGGATTATCAATTGCATGTGATAGAATTTACATCACAAAATACCAAGTTATTAAAAGCAAGGACAAACATAGAATTATTGAATTAACAAATTAAATTACAGTATCTCTACACCCAAACTAGGGTTAACATGTTCTCATTACATTATTATTTATAAACATTTGACAGCTACAAAATCAAGTGTTTTCATTACCATAGACAATCTAACTGTAGAATCAAGAGTTAATATTCTTGTTCCTTTAAAACATCATTATAGACAAGTAGATTTCATTCACATCGACAGGCTAGGGTTTAGCATTATCATAGTTGTATTCAAACAAAACCAATACCCTTTCATTATCGACTTATAGCCACTGTTTAATTAAAACAACTTAGACATTTCCTTCGTTCCTTGGATCATAGTTCAAGAATGAGGAGATCGAAACACCATACGTAGACATGAAAACCCTGAATATCTTAAACGGGATTTTAGATATAGATACAAAAATGAGAAGTTCAAATCACCAAACATAGCCATTAAACCTTAGATAACTATTGTTTCCATTTAAATTAGCAGTGGTTGCACCCTACGGTTGCCACATTCTTTTTCCAAAGGTTCCATTCGAAATCCCATGCCATTTACACACACTACTAATGCCGAAGCAAAATTGCAGTCAATGTATCTCCTTTTTTTTCATCAACCCAGAAGTACCAAAACGATAGACATAAAACGTAAAGCTGTAAGACTCTTGCAAACACGAGGGTTCAACCCTACCAAACTCGTCGAGCCCAAGAATGGCGGACCATATATTTTAAAACATTTACATCACCTACTCTATCAACAAAACTTAAAACTATAAGTTTCCCAATTGCTGCAAGCGAGACAAAAGCCACTGCCGCGAAGGCATGCTACCAACTCTTGCTCATCAAGTCTGATTCCAGGAGAGCCACTAAGGAGGGATACCACCGAAGCTTACTGGTGGGATCGCTTTAGTTATTTTCCCCATCAACTGTTCCGGCACCCTGTTGCTCGCCGAGGGTTACCTGCCAACAACCATACACTAAGTTAAGTATTGAATCATGAGGTAGTAATGCATGCAACAAAAGATAATTTGAAAACCCTTGTAGCATTACGATACCTGAGTCGTGACAGAGATTTGACGAAGCCAGCATCCATCCACTGTGAAGGATAAGCACTCAGTTCGAAGGCCACGATGAGGGATACCTCCCGAAAAACTCACAACTTCTTCAAAAACTCCAGACTTGCAAGTTACTGCAACGCCACAACAGAAGCACTCATCCCACCTATATATTGCTACACAAATCGTTTCCAGACTTGGCTTCCACGGATAACAATTACTCACAGACCAAAGGTTGCTACCCGTCTCAGGATCGAGCCCAAGGGAGGCTAGAAAAACATTGAAACCCTAAGTGCCTCTCGGCTGGTTGGCCTCACCTCCCAAACCCTACCATCGAATAATGACTAAGAACGTTACAAGAATCCATAAGTTATGCTAGAGTTCAACTCATGCCAATACACAACGATCAATGGCAGAGACCCACTTTCATTAAGCCACGTTGGAGGGTGGCAAGAGTAGCATTAAATTGCTCATCTACCTCCCAAGCCATGAGGTGACCATTTCTATTGACAGCAGGGCAGGAGGCCGTTACAACTCAGTTGCCAAACCTCATCAGATGCCGAATCATCCATCACATTTTACACGTAACAATATCATTAACCCGTTGGCCAGACAATGTAATTGCAAAACCCAATCATTTAATACACCCTCAATTCGTACGCAGGCTTTTGCAGGGCCATCATTCCACCTGCCAATCCATACGAATCATCGTTAATGGCATCAACATATAAATATGATCAATGTATAACGATTACCAATAGCATATAATGAAGGTCTCATATGATTCCATATCATCAATTTTGAAACACACTCATAGCACATGAATATCCACCAAGGTCGTGAGCAATCATAGAGCTCTTAAAGCTTGTTCACACCATAAGTTATATCAACACAACGTTAAGGTATGGTTTCCACCCAAGGACCCATTGCATTCATTGCATGGTAGGGTATTAATGCTTAAAGCATCACCATTTTAATCGCCCGGGTAATAGAGACTAGAATCACCTTATCACTCATTCCATAGTATGTTTAGGACCATGTGCCCTTGTCCTAAACTTGTCACCATCAAAATTTATAAAAGAATTACTTAACAGCCGCAAGTCATTTATGGAATGACCATACGTAAAGTTGTCAACACTTAACGGAAACATTCATAACAAACATGCCTTGAGATAGACGTTATCTGCAGTCTTTGAGATAGACAGGTTCATCTTACAGAATTGGAAGGAGACCAAACCTGTAACATTGGAATTCATACGCAGTTTTTATTGATAACATGGTTACTAAACCCTCTGAGTTATTATCTCTATCTCTTACCTGTGAATCTGCGCATGGAGGACGAGTACAATGCTTTAGCTGAATAGCTAAGTAAGCCTCGGGGCACCTCATGGGACCCCTTTCATCATCATCCAGAAAAATTAAACTATCAACACCTCTCGAGAATAATTATGTTTTCTTAATGCATCTGAATTTTCAATCATTCCAGCATTCAAATAAGAACATATTCATTAATTGGATTTCATGACACCATCAGAAGACAAAAAGACACAACCATTAAATTGTTCCTACCAAGCGACACATTTATTAATTGCTGCTTATTCAATATTATCATTTCCACTTTTTACAATATTAGCTTTTTAAGGCGATTTAAAATTTTTTAAATTTTTATGAAAATATCGGGATTTTATCTTGAATATTGTAACTTCCAAGAATATTATATTTGTATATTATTATTTCGGAGATGTTTCATCCCTCCGAGGTGACTCTATCATGTATCCGGAGATGTTTATTCCTCCGATGGTTTATGGTAACTAGGGTTATTAGACCCACCATGTGGAGGTCGGCCCTGGGTTTATATTTTAGGGGTTATTAGACTTCCCCAGGAGAGGTCGGCCCCATTAGGGATTTTTGGTCAATCGGGAACTAGTATAAATAGAGGAGGAGAGCTCCTCATTTGACACACTTCCACATCTCATAAAGTAGCACACTTGTGTCTGGGAGGTCTGCATGTGAGGTAGAGAAGAAGGAAAAGTCTTGGAGCACATCTTGTATTTTGGTTGATCATCTTATTGAGGAAAGCTTTGCTGGGTTTTCTACCCCATGAGGGTTTCCCAGGGTAAATTCTGTGTCTATCTTGTGATTATGTTTCTTTTAGTTATCTTGCTAGTTTATTTGGTTTAAAATTAACATGGTATCAGAGCTAGCCTTAATAGAACATATTTGACAAGGTGAAATCATATTTCTCTCTCTCTCCCAAAATTGGGGTTTATTCAAAAGTTAGTATTTTCGGATTCTGGTTGCATGGCTGAATAGCCCATCTAAAGATCTATCTTTTGAGCCTTGGATCGAGGTTTTTGGTTGGGTAGAACTCCGGGAAAGTCAAACCCTAGTTTTACCAAAAGTGCGATAAACCAGAAATTCTGTTGCAGATCCGAAAAAGTGAAAAGTTAAAGTTTTTGGGTAAGTACTACTCTATCTCTTATCTCTTGGACTCCCCCAGGAGAATATGTCTCCAAACACTAAGCTTTAAGACAAGCTAGAAGGTATAGAGAATTTCCAGGCATGGAAATACAGAATTGGTCTCATTCTTGAAGAAAATGATCTTGCTCATTATATCAAGGATGAAGTTGCAGAACCTGAAGGAGATGAAGCCAAAGCGAAGCATAGGAAGGATTTGATTAGGGAAAAGAGAATCATAGCTGATTCTATTAAAGACCACTTGATTACCCAAGTGGCTTCCAAGAAGACTCCAAAGAAAATGTATGATTCCCTAGGAAGAATGAATGAAGGAAAGAACATCAATAGGAAGATGAACCTAACAACTTAGTTGAAGAGTACCAAGATGCACAAAGGAGAATCCATTCAAGACTACTTCTCAAGGGTCTCCCAAATCAAGGAGCAACTAGATGCAATTGGTGATACTCTTGATGAAAATGAACTTGTAATGACATCTCTAAATGGTCTCACTAGACCTTGGGAGTCATTTATACAAACTATGTTTGCCAGAAAAGAAAGTATGAAGTTTGATGTAGTTTGGGAGGATTGTGTACAAGAAGAGGCTAGGGTTGCAAACAGAGAATCCTTGCTCAAAGAAGATGACCAAGCCTTGGCCACGCACACCAAGAGAAGAAGGAATCAATCCTACTCCAAAAGGAATAGTCACAAGGAGTCTCATTCTCCACTTAGATTTCAAAAGAAAAGAGGATCTAATCAAAGAAGATATTACTCCCCATTCTAATGTTTTGCTTGTCACAAAATAGGACACATTGCTAGAGATTGTCCCCTAAAGAATAAAAAGGGCTCTTATTACAAAAGACATCAAGCACATCTTGCAGAAGATGATAGTGAAGAAGAAGTGGAAGAGGAAGAAAGGCCTCACAATAAAAGACCTAGAAGAGAAGAAGAATAAGAAAGGACAGTCTTCAAGAGAAGATCTAGGAGAAATGAAGAAGAAGATGCAGAAGAATATTTTCTATTCTCCGCACTATCGAGATCTATAACTCCTGGAGAAGATACATGGCTTATTGGTAGTGGTGCTTCAAAACACATGACAGGTCAGAAAAAGACTCTCTCAAGTCTTGAAGGAAAGACCTCTCCACAAAAGGTATCTCTAGGAGATAACTATCAATATCCCATCAAAGGAATTGGTGAAGCAAGCCACAAGCTTGATTCTGGTACCTCCATGAAAATGAAAGAAATATTGTATGTACCAGGATTGAATAAGAACTTGTTATCTATCCCAGCATTGGATAAGAAAGGCTATAGGGTTGCATTCATTGATGGACAAGTATTAATGTGGTCCAAAGGAAAATCTATCAAGGATGCAATTATCATTGGTGAAGAAGAAGGAGGTTTGTGCAAGCTTAAGGGCCATCCAGAAGCTGCACTTGTACATGAAACCATTATCCCAAGTGAGCTATGGCATAGGAGACTTGCTCACATTAACTACAAGGCACTACCTTATGTAAGCAAGGTAGTTATAGGTTTGCAAGATTTAAAAATTGATCATGATGCAACATGCAAGTGATGTGCAAAAGGGAAGAATATCAAGAACCACTTTATTAGGAGTGAAACAAAGACTAAAAGTACCTTGGAGTTAATACACTTTGATGCATGTGGAACAATGCCTTCCACATGTTTGAGTGGATATGAATACTATGTTACATTCATTGATGACTATTCAAGGAAAACTTGGATATTCTTTCTAAAAGGTAAGAATGAAGTCTTTGGAAAATTCAAGGAGTTCAAGGCCTTCATAGAAAATCTCTCAGAAAAGAAAATCAAGATTCTCAGAACAGATAATGGTGGAGAATATACTTCAAAGGAATTTGAAGACTTTTGTAGAGAAGCTGGAATCAAGAGGGAACTAACCACTCCCTACAATCCCCAACAAAATGGGGTTGCTGAGAGAAAGAATAGAACTATCATGGAAGCTCTAAAGACTATGATACATGATCAAGATCTTCCCATGTATCTATGGGTTGAAGCAGCCATGACAGCTGTCTATGTACAAAATAGACTTTCTCATAGTGCTCTTGAATTTAAGACTCCAGAAGAAGTGTTCACAAGAAAGACTCCTGAGGTAAGTCATCTCAAAATATTTCGATGTCCTGTGTATATTCACATTCCAAAAGAAAAGATAACCAAGTTGGGTCCCTTTGGTAAGAAAGGAATATTTGTTGGATATTGTGAAACATCCAAAGCTTTCAGAATTTACATACCTGGTTTTCATCATATGGAGATAAGTAGAGATGTAACATTTGATGAAGAAGCAGCTATCAAGAAATCTAGAAAATGACAACTTGAAGAAGTCTATGAAGATGATACACCTCCTAGAGTCACAAAAGTTGTTCCCATCCCTGAAGATGATACACCAGAATACCATGACATGATAGAGCCTCAAGAACCCCCCATTACAAATCTATATAGAAAAAGAAGACCAGCATGGGCTAGAGACATTATTCAAGGAGCTGAAAAATATGGAGCTCCTGAAGGTTCCAGCAGAGAAAGGAAGAAACCCAAGTTAGTATCCAACTATGTGGCCTTAATGTGTGATCTTGTGGATCATCAGCCCACCAGCTATGAGGAGGCAACTCAGAAGAAAGAGTGGGTAGAAGCTATGATAGAAGAGTACCAGTCAATAATGAAGAATGATGTTTGGGATATAGTTACCAAACCAAAGGATAAAAGTGTGGTTTCTTCCAAATGGATATTCAAGATAAAACATGTTGCATATGGTAGCATTGAAAAATATAAGGGAAGATTTGTAGCCAGAGGATTCTCTCAAAAGGAGGGAATAGACTATGAAGAAACATTTGCACCAGTGGCTAGGTACATATCAACTAGAACTATCATGGCACTTGCATCTATGATGAAGTGGAAATTACACCAGATGGATGTTAAAAAAGCCTTCCTGAATGGTGTCATTGAAGAAGAAGTGTACGTAGAACAACCTCAAGGATTTGAGGTTAAAGATAAAAGAACACATGTATGCAAGCTGAAAAAGGCTTTGTATGGATTGAAGCAAGCTCCCAGAGCTTGGTACGGAAGGATTGACAGTTTCTTAACAAGCATGGGCTTTACCAAGAGTAAAGTTGGTCCAAATATTTATCTCAAAGTTATGGATGATGAACCTATTATATTACTATTGTATGTAGATGATCTATTTCTAATAGGAAATGAGAATCTAATTATCGAATGCAAGAAGAAGCTTTCTTCAGAATTTGAGATGAAGGATCTCAGATTAATGCACTAATTCTTAGGTCTAGAAGTATGGCAAGAACCAAAAGGAATCTTTCTAAATCAAGGTAAGTATGCTGTGGAGATTTTGAAGAGATTTGATATGTTGGAGTGTAAGGCCATGGCCACTCCCATGGACTCCAACTTGAAGCTATTAGTTAATGACTCATCTGAATTAGTGGATATAACTCCATATAGACAAATCATTGGGTCATTGATGTATTTAACAAATACCAGACCAGATATATGCTTTGATGTAAATACCCTGAGTCAATATATAGTAGAACCAAGGAAGGCTCACCTAATAGCTGCAAAGCATGTAATGAGGTATCTAAAAGGTACATTAGATTTTGGTATTTACTACCTTAGAAATCATGAACTCAGATTACATGGTTACTCAGATTCCGATTGGGCAGGAAGTGTTTCAGACAGGAAGAGTACATTAGGTGGATGTTATGGACTTGGATTTGCCATGATCTCTTGGTTCAGCAAGAAACAATCTAGTGTCGCTCTCAGTACCGCGGAAGCAGAATATATAGCTGCCTGCTTTGCCAGTTGTGAAACAACATGGCTTCGGAAACTATTATCTGGAGTGTTTGACTTAGAATTGGATCCCACTGTGATCATGCGTGACAATCAAAGTTTTATCAAGATGATTGAAAATACAATGTTCCATGATAAGTCAAAACACATAGAGATCCGATATTTCTACATACGAGATATGGTGCAAAGAGGAGCTATTAAGCTCGAGTATGTGAGCACTGAAGAAAAAATTGCTGATATATTGAGCAAACCTCTGTCTCGGGATACATATTGATGAGGATACATATTTTATTGATCTATTAATGAGGATACATGTTTTGTTGATGTATTGATGAGGATACATGTTTTATATCTATATTGATAAGGATATAGGTGGGGATTGTATCGTCCCCGGACTTCGGTCCCTTGAATTGATCCGTAAACGTATGGTCTCTGAGAATGAAGTCCTTAGTGGATAGGTGGGGATTGTATCGTCCTAGGAATTTGGTCCCTTGATTTGATCCGTAGACGTATGGTCTCCGAGAATGAAGTCCTTAGTGGACAAGTGGGGATTGTATCATTCCCAGACTTCGGTCCCTGAATTGATCCGTAAACGTATGGTCTCCGAGAAGTTGTCCCTAGTGGATGAGAGGGGATTGTATCATACTCGGAATTCAGTCCCTGAATTGATCCATAGATGTATGGTCTCAGAGAAATGGTCCTTCGTGGATGAGAGGGGATTGTATCGTCCTCGGACTTCGGTCCCTGAATTGATCCATAGACATATGGTCTCCGAGAAGTGGTCCCTAGTGGATGAGAGGGGATTGTATCGTCCCCGGACTTCAGTCCCTGAATTGATCCGTAGACGTATGGTCTCCGAGAAGTGGTCCCTAGTGGACAAGAGGGGATTGTATCGTCCCCGGCCTTTGGTCCCTGAATTGATCCGTAGACATACGTCTCCGAGAAAGTGGTCCTTATATTTTGTCTAAGTTGACGAGTGGATAGTATTGTCCCTAGACATGTTATGGTGTCTTAAATGGATCATGTTTTGCATGGTATGTGATGATCGTGTGATGATGATGCTGATGATCATGTGATGACGATGCTGATGATCATGATGATCATGTTATGATGATGCTGATGATCGTATGACAACGATGATGTTGATGTTCCAGTAACTGGTTAAGTTACTGATGATGATGTATTAAAGAAAGCTTTCGATGATATAGAGATGTATCATGTGTTATGTAGTCAATGACTCCTTGCTCCTGCAGATGTTGTTATAATATCCTTCTCGTTAAGGGGGAGTGTTGAATATTGTAACTTCTAAGATTATTATATTTGTATATTATTATTCCAGCGATGTTTCATCCCTCCGAGGTGACTCTATCATGTATCCGGAGATGTTTATTCCTCCGATGGTTTGTGGTAACTAGGGTTATTAGACCCACCATGTGGGTGTCGGCCCTGGGTTTATATTTTAGGGGTTATTAGACTTCTCCAGGAGAGGTCGGCCCCATTAGGGATTTTTGGTCAGTCGAGAACTAATATAAATAGAGGAGGAGAGCTCCTCATTTGACACAATTCCACAACTCAGAAAGTAGCGCACTTGTGTCTGGGAGGTCTGCATGTGAGATAGAGAAGAAGGACAAGTCTTGGAGCACATCTTGTATTTTGGTTGATCATCTTATTGAGGAAATCTTTGCTGGGTTTTCTACCCCATGAGGGTTTCCCAGGGTAAATTCTGTGTCTATCTTGTGATTATGTTTCTTTCAGTGATATTGATAGTTTATTTGGTTTAAACTTAACATGTTACATGTGGTATCAGAGCTCATGTTCTAACTCTAGGCCTAAAGATGGTCCAAGAAACACGCAAAAAAAAATAAAAAAATAAAAAAAAAATAAATAACAGAAAATTTTCTTTGATTTACAGATATGGAAGGATCAGTTGAACACATAAGGGGCAGATTTCCACCAAACAACACAAGTATGGAACAACAATTCCAGGGCAATCGGGGTAATTATTCGTCAGAATTATTCCGTGCTTTTCATGAATTAAAAGCAGATATCTAGTCAGTAAAACAAGATAATGAAAGAATCCCGAGGACACGGGAGGAGTTGAAGCAAGCACTGTTTGACCAATATCCAAAATATGAACAGAACCTGGAACATACTTCTGAAACTAAGGAGCTATCCTAGGAAGGCAAGAACAAACAAACAGAAACAGCTGAAGAAAACAACAACTCAATGTCATCAAGAGCTGCCAAACATCCACGTAAAAAGAAGCATAACTACTCTAGTGACAATAGTGAAGGAGACTGTAATCCAAAAAGAAAAAGGAATAAACATTACGAACATATATCTGGTGAATTCAAGAAAATCAAACCCCCAAATTTCAATGGCGAGATAGAAAAAGGAGAGACAGCGGAAGCATGGTTGTCCGACATGAAAAAGTATTTTCAGATCTACGACTACTCGGAGTCTTTAAAGGTGAAGATGGCAATTTATAATTTGACCAGGAAGGTAGATATTTGGTGGAAAGACCTTAAAAGGGTAAAAGGTATAAAAGACCGAGATGTGAGTTGGAGTACTTTTAAAAGACACTTCAAGAAGAAATTCTTATCTGAACAGTATTATGAAGAAAAATCCAAAGAATTTTATGATCTGAAACTGGGAACGATGAATATGAAAGAACTGAACAACAAATTTTTAAGTCTGCTAAGATATGTGCCATATATGGTGGAAGAAAAACCGAAGGTCCAGAGGTACCTAAGTTGTCTACCTTTCCATATCAAGGACATGATAGAGTACGATAACCCTAAGACCCTAGAGGAAGCCATGAGGAAAGCCACTTTTTGCTTTGACCAGAATAAGAAAAGAGAAGGGGTACCTAGCTGGAAAAACCCAATACCAAGTAACTTTGAATAGAAAAAGAAGAATTTTAGATATGGCGGCAATTCCAGTTTTCAGAAGAAAAATTTTCAGAATCAAAAATTTCAGCAGAACATAAATAATCAGCAGCAGAAATTTATAGCACCCAGAAATGTCCCCAATGTTGCCAGGACCAATGAACAAAAGCCACCTATAAAATGATTTGAGTGCCAAGGGCCCCATTATGCCTCAGACTGTCGCCTCAAGAAATGGGCGGCCAACCATATTCACTCCATACAGTCTGAAGCTACTATAGTATATGTGGCAAGAGAAGTACCCGGAATTAGTGCAGCATTAGACAACCGGCAAGCATAACACCAAGTATCAATGGTGGAGGTTGAAGGTATGCTGCAAAACCACCCAATTTCTATTTTAATTGACCCCGGTACCAGTCTAAGTTTTATATCACCAGTTGTTGTAGAAAGACTTGATTTGAAAATAGAAAAATTCGATAAATTCTGGTTAGTTAGATTAGCGACAGGAACAAAACGGAAGGTTTCTGATTTTGTGAAAAATTTTGCTTTATCTATGAATCAACTAACAATGCTGGTTAAGCTAAATGTTCTTCCATTAGGGTCATATGACATCTTAATTGGTATGGATTGGTTAGAAACCCATCGGGTCATTTTGAATTGTTATGAAAAAAGATTCATTTTCCTGGATGATGAAGGAAAGACAGAAGAGGTAAAAGGCATCCCTAGAAAAACATTCGTTCGACATATTTACGCCATGCAAGTAAAAAGGGCAATCAGAAAAGGGTGTCAGATGTTTGTTGTGAATGTGGTGCCTGATGAGATAAGTACTAAGGAGGACAAGCTGAAAATGGGAGACATACCTGTCTTGCAGGATTTCCAAGATATTTTTCCAAAGCTCCATACTGGATGAATATACTGGAGCTGAATGAGTTAAAATCTCAGCTGAAGGAGCTAATCGATAAAAAAATATATAAGGCCCAGCGTGTCCCATTGGGGAGCACCGGTCATTTTTGTTAAGAAGAAGGATGGTACCCTAAGACTTTGTATAAATTATCGTCAACTGAATAAAATGACGATCAAGAATAGGTACCCACTGCCCCGCATTGACGATCTTTTTTACCAGCTACGCGGAGCAACATTGTTCTCGAAGATCGATTTATGATCAGGATATCATCAGGTTCGAGTGAAGGATGAAGACATTTTCAAAACAGCCTTTAGAACTCATTATGGACACTATGAGTTCTTTGTCATGTCGTTTGTATTAACTAATGCACCTGCTGTATTTATGTGCTTAATGAACAAAATTCTGCACAAGTACTTAGATAAGTTTGCAGTTGTGTTTATCAATGACATTTTGTATTATTCTAAGAACAAGGAAGAGCATGATGAACATCTACGTATCATTCTGCAAGCTCTGAGGGAGCACCAGTTGTATGCAAAATTCAGCAAATGTGATTTTTACAAAGACAAGATTCAGTACTTGGGACACATAATCTTTGAGGAAGGGATTTCAGTTGACCCCGCCAAGATAAAGGCCATTAATGAATGGCCGGTTCCTAAAGATGTGATAGATGTGCGATCGTTTATGGGAATCACTAGTTATTATAGAAAATTCATTGAAGGGTTTTCCAGGATCGCAAACCCCATAACGTCGCTGCAGAAAAAGGGAAAGAAGTTTGTCTGGGACCAAAAGTGTGCGGACAGTTTTGCAAAGTTAAAAGAATTATTGACTTCAGTGCATATTTTGAGGATTCAGATCCTAATAAAGATTTTGTAGTATGCACAGATGCGTGCAATGATGGACTAGGAGGAGTCCTAACGCAGGGGGGACATGCTGTAGCATACGAATCAAGAAAACTGGTAATACACGAGAAGAACTATTCCACCTACAACATAGAAATGCTAGCAGTGATTCATGCCTTAAAAATGTAGCATCACCACCTTATCGGTAGAAAATTTACCTTGATGATAGATAATATGGGGCTGAAATATTTGTTAGATCAAACAAATTTGAATGCCAGGAAAGCCAGATGGCTAACTTTTCTGAGTGAGTATGATTTTGAAATTCAGCACATTAAGGGGAAGGAGAATAAAGCAGCCGACGCATTAAGTCATAATGCAAGGATACATTTTGTTTCAGCCATCAGCACATATGCAACAGATTTAAAGGAACAGATTTTTGAAGGAATTAAGAAGGATGAGGAATACAGAAAATTACAGGAAAGGACAACAGAAAACAACTTTGAAAATTCTGTAACAGATTTCAGTTTGAAGGAAAATGGATTACTGCTGTACAAAAATAGATTGTACATACCAAACATACCAGCAGTAAAGATTTTGATTTTGGATGAGATGCACAAAAGCCACTATTCTTGCCACCCAGGTTACCAGAAAATGATCACAATGCTAAGGAAGGAGTACTACTGGCCCAGGATGAAGGACGAAGTAGAGGAGTATATAGCTAAGTGTTTTGACTGTCAAAGAGTGAAGGTGGAACATCAGCATCTTGTTGGATTGCTGCAGCCTTTGGCTATACCCAGCTAGAAATGGGAAGTGATAAGTATAGATTTCATCACTGGGTTACCAAAGAATAAAAAATAGCATGACTCCATCATGGTGGTAGTAGACAAACTTAGCAAGGAAGCCCATTTTATCCCTGTCAAAACTACCCATAAAGCCCCTGATATTGCAAAACAATTTATGAAGTAGGTTTTCCAACTACATGGCATACCCAAGGAAATAGTTTCAAACCGAGATTCGAAGTTCACAGGCAATTTTTGGAGGTCTTTGTTCAAGGGGTTAAACACCACCTTAAATTTCAGCACTGTGTTCCATCCGCAAACAGACGGACAGACTGAAAGAGTGAACCAGATATTGTAAGATATGCTCAGAATGTATGTTAAGGATCAACTTGGTAAGTTGGAAGACTACTTTCATTTAGAAGAGTTTGCGTATAATAATCACTACCATGCTTTAGCTAAACTTAGCCCATTTGAGATCCTTTACGGAATAAAGTGTAACACACCCGTGTCATGGAGTGATTCGGTTAGCAGGGTCACCTTAGGGCCCGAATTGTTGCAAGAATTAGAACTAATCATGAAGCAGGTACAAGGGAATCTTAAAGCTACCCAGGATAGACAAAAAAGCCAAGCAGACCTTAAAAGAACTCAGAGAGAGTGCCAGGTTGGTGAACATGTTTTTCTTAAGGTAAGGCCAAAAAAGAGTTCCTTAAAATTGGGAAGCTGTGCCAAACTGGCACCTAGGTATTGTGGTCCTTTTGAAATCTTGTCTAGGGTTGGACCTGTGGCATATCAATTATCCCTACCTTCAAACCTCATAGTCCATAATGTTTTTCACATTTCATTTTTAACGAAATATGTGCATGATCCTACTCATGTTGTAAATTGGAATAATGTTCAGGTGGAACAAGGCGGCGATTTTCCGGTGGAACCGGACTGTATTCTCGCAAGGAAAGAAACTCTACTCCGGAACCACATGGTTAGCCAAGTGAAAGTGCAATGGAAGCACTATAGCCTAGCAGAGGTTAGCTGGGAGTTGGCGAGTAGTATGCGGGCTGCATACGCAACTCTGTTCCAGGAACACTGAAGGAGTGAATAAAGCAACATCGAGGACGATGTTGAGGCTTAAGGGGGGGTGTATGTCGCATACCCAATTTTTGAGAATAATTATTTTCTACTATTATCCTTTTTTCAAAAATACTTTGTGTTAAATTATAATTACAAGTTTGTAATTATGACCAAGTAGGTCAAAAATGAATGTAATGACTCATTATTATTATTTAATAAATAAAAATGGGAGACAAACACTCAAGAAAGCTGTTACAAGAGTGTCCACTGGCCCACTAGGAGGAATGGAAGCTGCTAGAAGGATTGGGACAGATGGTAGCATTTGCACTCTACCATTAGCTGTTGGTATGGGACAACCCCCCCTAATTTTGTGGCATTTCCCCCTCCAGGTGGAGGGAGCTGAGCAGGTAGTTCACTAATGACCAGTTAATTACAAAAGACCTAGGCAGCCTATAAAGGGCAATTCGAATTGAGCAGGGAGCTCTTACAATGTTTTCTGCAGAAACATTACTCATGCTCATCAGGTGATGGCTGAGAGATTCAAATAGGGGAGGCTATGGAGAGTGCAAGTATAAGTCTGCAAATTCTATGACAAGGATAGACCAGAGGTGTTGGTGCTGATCCCATTGATTACTAAGCCTGCAAGGTTGGATATATATATTTTCTTGCTACTACAAGTAGAAGTCCTAAGCTGCAGAACCTTCTTCCTCCTGGTGGATCAGTGGACAGGCTCGGGGGTCCTAAGGCAGACATCTTGGCTGCTTGGGAGCAGGTTGGGTGTAACAGGTTTCTTGAGTGATTTGTTCCTGCCATCACACTCAGGTTCTATTATTTTGTGTTTTCTTTTTCAATCATATGAATGCTCTAAGAAAATGGCTTAGTATTGTTATTTAATAATCAAGAGTAGAAAATGTCAGATCCTAATTAATTTAGATTTGCTGAATTGATAAAATGACTCCTCTGCATTTTTCCCCATGCATGGAGCTACATCGTACTCCAGTACAGAGAGGTAGCATTAAATCTGCCCAGCTAAAAGTGAAACCTAACATGCATCTAAATATCTAAACCAAAGACCACCCATGCACAGACCTATGTTTATCATGCATCTTATATTTTAGCAGCTGTAGATTAGATCCTTGCATGCAATGCTTTTATTGTTCAAATCTGTATGCTGAACTACCTACCAGAAACTAGTCATAGTAATAAGTTCTTTTCTTAGTTCTGAAGGCGAACATTGTGTTAACAACTAAGGTTATTGATATTTAATAATTTCTTCAAAGAAAATAACACCATGCATTCTGTTTAACCATATTCCCACTTTCCTATTTTCTTATGGTTTTTAGAATTTGATCGGCCTTATAGAAAATATTGTCTTCACTATATTATCTTGTATAGAAAGAAAGAAAGATGCTGTGTTAACTTATCCCTTCATCAGAAGTCCAAAATTGGATGAATACAAGAACATATAGAATAGAAAAACTGTTATATTAATAAGCAATCAAATTAATTTACGAATGCATTGTCATTTTCTCTTTTTCTGGAATATCAATTGCATGTGATAGAATTTACATCACAGAACACCAAGTTATTAAAAGCAAGGACAAACATAGCATTATTGAATTGACAGATTAAATTACAGTATCTCTACACCCAAACTGGGGTTAACATGTTCTCATTACATTATTATTTATAAACATTTGATAGCTACAAAATCAAGGGTTTTCATTACCATAGACAATCTAACTGTAGAATCAAGAGTTAATATTCTTGTTCCTTTAAAACATCATTATAGACAAGCATATTTCATTCACATCGATAGGCTAGTGTTTAGCATTATCATAGTTGTATTCAAACAAAACCAATACCCTTTTATTATTGGATTATAGCCACTATTTAATTAAAAAAACTTAGACATGCCCTTCATTCCTTGGATCAGAGTTCAAGAATGAGAAGATCAAAACACCATACGTAGACATGAAAACCCTGAATATCTTAAACGGTATTTTAGATACAGATACAAAAACGAGAAGTTCAAATCACCAAACATAGCCATTAAACCTTAGATAACTATCGTTTCCATTTAAATTATCAGTGGTTGCACCCTACGGTCGCCACATTCTTTATCCGAAGGTTCCATTCGAAATCCCATGCCATTTACACACACTACTAATGCTGAAGCAAAATTACAGGCAATGTATCTCCTTTTCTTTCATCAACCCAGAAGTACCAAAACGATATACATAAAACTTAAAGTTGTAAGACTCTTGCAAACACGAGGGTTCAACCATACCAAACTCATCGAACCCAGGAATGCCCGGCCATATATTGTAAAACATTTACATCACCTACTCTATCAACAAAACTTAAAACTGTAAGTTTCCCAATTGCTGCAGGCAAGACAAAAGCCACTGCCGCGAAGGCATGCTACCAACATTTGCTCATCTAGTCCAATTCCAGCAGAACCACTAAGGAGGGATACCACCGAAGATGATCGCTGGGATCGCATTATTTCTTTTCCCCATCAATTGTTCCAGCACCCTATTGCTCGCCGAGGGTTACATGCCAACAACCATACACTAAGTTAAGTATTGGATCATGAGGTAGTAATGCATGCAACAAAAGATAATTTGAAAACCCTTGTAGCGTTAGGATACCTGAGTTGTGACAGAGATTTGACGAAGCTAGCATCCATCCACTATGAAGGATAAGCAATTAGTTCAAAGGCCACGATGGGGGATACCACCGAAAAATGACCAAGAACGTTACAAGAATCCATAAGTTACGCTAGGGTTTAGATCATCCCAATACACAAAAATCAACGGCGGATTTCCACTTTCATTAAGACACGTTGGAGGGTTGCAGGAGTAGCATTAAATTGCTCATCTACCTCCCAAGCCACGAGGTGGCCATTTCTGTTGACAACGGAGCAGGAGACCGTTACAACTCAGTTTCCAAACCTCATCACTCACCTAATCATCCATCAAAATTTACACGTAACAATATCATTAACTCGGTGGCCAGGTGATGTAATTGCAAAACGCAATCATTTAATACACCCTCGATTCGTACGCAGGCTTTTACAGGGCCATCATTCCACCTGCCAATCCATATGAATCATCGTTAATAGCATCAACATATAAATATTATCAATGTATAACGATTACCGATAGCATATAACGAAGGTCTCATATGATTCCATATCATCAATTTCGAAACACACTCATAGCACATGAATATCCACCAAGGTTGCGAGCAATCATACAGCATGGATTGACTTAGCCCATCACATATAGTCTATTATAAAGTTCACCATAGGGATCATTGTAGAGCTCTTAAAGCTTGTTCACGCCATAAGTTATATCAACAAACCGTTAGGGTATGGTTGCCACCCAAGAACCCATCGCATTCATTGCATGGTAGGGTATTAATGCTTAAAGCATCACCATTTTAATCACTCGGGTAATAGAGACCAAAATCACCTTATCACTCATTCCATAGTATGCTTAGGACCATGTGCCCTTCTCCTAAACCTATCACCATCAAAATTTATAAAAGAATTACTTAACAGCCGCAAGTCATTTATGGAATGACCATACGTAAAGTCGTGAACACTTAACGGAAACATTCATAACAAACACGCCTTGAGATAGATGTTATCTGCAGTCTTTGAGATAGATAGGTTCATCTTATAGAATTGGAAGGAGACCATACTTGTAGCATCGTAATTCATACGCAGTTTTTATTGATAACACAGTTATTAAAAAGTTTGAGTTATTATCGCTATCTCTTACCTGCGAATCTGCGCACGGAGGACGACTACAATGCTTTAGCTGAATAGCTAAGTAAGCCTCGAGGCACCTTGTGGGACCCCTTTCATCATCACCCAGAAAAATTAAACTGTCACCACCTGTCGAGAATAATTATGTTTTCCTAATGCATCCGAATTTTCAATCATTCCAACATTTAAATAAGAACATAATCATTAATTTGATTTCATGATGGCATCAGAAGAAAAAAAGACACAACCATTAAATTGTTCCTACCAAGCGACACATTTATTAATTGTTGCTTATTGAATATTATTACTTCCGCTTTTTACAATATTATCTTTGTATGGCGATTTAAATGTTTTTAAATTTTTATCAAAATATCGGGATGTTATAGAGTTCTTGCTCGGTTTCAGTTGGCCTTCTAGCATGAAGGTGAACAGGAGAAATTTGCCAAGTCCAAGTCCAGCAGCGGTGGAGTTGCTATGATTAGTCTCCAAGTGGGAGATTGTTGGTTGTGGAGCAAGATCTTCCAGTCTCATAGATGATATTGGCTCGGATGTGCACCCCGGAGGACTCTACACTCATTTTGAATTTTTTGGGGTTCGGGGGCAGCGCCCTCGAAAAATGGGGTTTGGGGGCAACGCCCCTGAGAAAAAATTTTGGCGCTGTTTTCGCCAACTGTTTACGGGCCCATGGTTTTGGGTATCCCGTGGTGTTTTCCCATTGTATTTTCCCTATAAAAGAAAGACATTGTAATACGGCTAGGGTTGAGGTATTAGGTTTTATGCATTGTAAAGATTTCTGACATCATGAAGAGAGACTATGAGATAGTGAAGATGAAGTGCAGCGGTTGTGCTGCAGGTTGTATCGCTTCACTTTGTTGGATGGTATAATAATAAGGACTCGAAACTTCAGTGTGGACGTAGCCCAAGTTTGGTGAACCACGATATATCTGTGTCTCTCTTGTAATTTGTATGTGTGATTATATTTTCATTTCTGTTTATTGTTATTGCTCTGCGATCCTGTTTTTCTAACATCTAGTGTGTGCATAGAATAAGTCCAATATGATATGTGCTAATATAGAACCACCTGTACCTTCAATTCGTGGCTTCTAAAGCACCTATGACTAGTGGAATTCAATGGGTAAGGTTCCTAGCTTGCCCAACCTCTCTACTCACCTACAAACATCAATTTTTCACTTCCAAATCTGCAACATGGACTCCAAATTCGACTTTGTGGGTTAAACATAGTCTGGTAAGTACAACAATGGAGAACTCTTCCTAGTGTAGATCTACATGTAAGAAAGAGGGTTGACTCCAGGGGATATGAGAAAATGGTGAAAGGCACCTAACATAGCTTTTGACAGTAGAAGAAATGACTCCTGACATATACAGACTGACTTTTTCCATGAAAAAATGTCACAAAAGTGTAGTCATCCCCATGCTTCAATAATTGCATGGGGTGAATTTTCCCACCAACCTCACACATGTATTCAATAATTGGAAAATAGTCAAAAAGGAGATAATGAGCTTATTCAAAGCACATGACAGAATTTGGGTGAGTTATAAGGTTGACACTTCGGAGCAAGGGTTTAGTCTCCATAGACCCCTTTCCTCATCCCATCTAGTGGAATCATACCCCCTTTGGTGCTCTTTACACAACCATTCTTGGAAAATTTTATTATTTATGCACATAATATTTACATATATTCTAAATCAGCATAACAAGACAACCACACAGTCCAAATAAAATATATACATCATACATGCCTAGCCATTCACTAGTTGGGCCTTGGCCTTGAGCTCCGCACTGGGAATCTGCACTAGCATATTTACATCATTTAAATAAGTTTGGTTAGACACATTCCAAGTAAAAACTAGAGGTATTACAAACCACATCAGTGGCCACAGATCAAAATGTACAACAAAAGTGACTTTAGACACGCAAAAATAAACAGAGATAATCACAAGGACACCAATAATGTATTTTTATTAATTTTTGAATTCAAATTACACATGATTTCTAACAATTAGGGTGAAATCCCCTATGTTGGACACTCAATCAATTTTTGTTCAGTTACAGTTAGCGACTGTCTCTCTCATAATCTACCTCTATGGCTACACTTTAACACTGGCTAGAAAAACCTCTTCCACTAGGAAACACTCTAAATTTATAGCATCCTTCTCTACCTTAGATTCCCACTTCATGGCTGGTGCAAGCCTTTGAATGCTTCTCTGTTCCATCTCATTCGCATTCCATTCCTTAATTGTAATCTTCTTGGTGTACCATGCTATCTGGTGCCTTCAACAACCACCATTACTATTGTATTCAATGCTAGAGGTATCCCTAAAAAAATATTCATTTTTTTGCACTTCATATCTTTCAATCGGTTTTCACCTCGAACAAATCCCATCAATGTCTTAATTACAAAACTTATCGAATCCACTTCAACTGTTTAATTCTCCTGTTTTGTTTTTGCTCAGAGTCAGATTCAACCCTAAGTCTTTTTTTCTTCCAATCGATTGACTCTTGACAGTTTCTCATTTCCCATTGGCATGATGTTGCATCAATCTATCCAACTGTCTGGTCTTCAATTGACCACATTCCTATGGCATCGACCATTTCCTTTAGCTTCGTATAACTCTTCAGTTATTTCCTATTTTAATCCTCATCTTCTTTTCTAACTCTATGCGTTTCAACGAATTTTCATTGACAACTTCTCTCTCGGTCATATCTCCGACCTTTTTTTCCGCTAGGTCGACCCCAATCCTGACTCCTTCTTCTGCTTCCAATCGGTCTACTTTGAATACTTTAATTAAGCAACTTCGTTGGCTTTATCTGTCGTCAATCCTTGCGACCTTCTAGTATTCGATTGACTAGGATGTTGTTGACCCATTCCCCATTTGAGAAATTAATTTAAATATTAACAGCCTCTAAAGGTATTAGAATGGGTTTACATAGTTAATTTACATACAATTTTATTTTTGTGAAATTCTTAAAAATGTTGTTCATTGAGAATAGCATAAAGTAATAAAAAAGTGCTTGTTTCCCACCTTAAAAATCTCTTATTAACATGTCAGATACACAAATCTACAAAACTACTTCAAATTGTTATACAGGTCGTATTACAATCTTAAACTCCATAGATAATAGAAGCAAGTCATCCAAAAATAATTTCCTTCTATTCAATATTTTCCCATTTATTAAAAAGATTGTAAAAATATACTAATTTATTTATATATCATAGTATAGTATAGTATAGTATAAGCTTTGTGTAATATCTCAAAACTCTTGTAAATTATTTTTAGTTTTATGTTCTTATGTTAAAGTTTAATAGTAAATATTGATAATCTCTAAATTAGTGTCATGAGACATTAATGCTCCTCACACAACATAAAAGGGTTGTGACATTGTAAGAGGAAGGTCAAACAATTTTATTGTGTTGGAATTTAAATGCCATGTCTTGATCTCAACAAAAGATTGAACCTTTAAAATTAGCCATATTACTCCACTTAATAAGGGGGGTTGGTTAATGACTGAAGAAGACAAAAATGAGGAAGATAGAAGGTGTGAGGTATGAATTCCGGTGAAAATTTAACTAGCAAAAGAAAAACAAAGAAAGCATATTGTTATGAGCACCCAAAGGAACTGAGGTGTTAGGTACAACTGATAATTTTTCCTTGACGGAATGAGATTGACGGTGGAAACTAAGAGAATCATTAGTTGGCCTATAGTAAGGAGGTTTTTGGACCTATCCCACATGATTTCCAAGTCTGCAAAGTTTGCTATAATGGATACATTATCTATCCCTTCCTATAAAGTTTGATATAATGGATAAGTTATCTATCTCTTCTTGAAAAATATTGGAATAAAATCCTGTTTTAGAGTTAGTCTTTATTGGTGACCATGTTTTGGATAAGTTGGAAGAAGTTGCATTCCAAGGAAGACAATTAGAAGCAACTACGTTCTGATTCAATTAGAAGTAGTTGTGCACTGATTCAGTTAGAAGCAGTTGGGCACCAAGCAAATCAGTTAGAGATTGTGCGCCTCCAACTAGTTTTGGAACCTAAGACTACTATATAAAGTCATATTTTATAAAGGGTTCGGATCAGTTAGTTAATGAGTTATGTTTGACACATTCTGAAACGTTTTTTGAAATATTGTTAGTGAGTTAGTTTATGAGATTTATGTTTTGAGATAATGTATCGTTATAGTGCTATGGGTTTTAATCTCCATTACGCTATGATTTTCTTGATGCAGTGATGGTATTGATGAAATACCATTAATCTATTGAGATGAAATGGTAGAAATGGATTGTACCCAATTATGAATAGTAATATAATGCAACTATTGTCTCAGATTTTCCTTGCATACTTTCTGGATGATTGAATTTATGATGAATGTTTAGTAGTTTAGAATATGAATTCTAGCTTGTTAGTGATTTACATGCACGATTAAGTAAATAAATAGATGAATTAATGGTGATAATTAAACCATCTTATCTTACGCATTCTTGATTCGGGTCTCTCTATAATTTACTCAATGTGTCTCTATTGAGACCTTATCCTACGAGTAGGGTATTGAAAATCCCAACGTCTATAGGGGTTTTGTTGGTACTGCAAGTTGAATCATGGGTCTGACAATCCATCAACCAAGAAAATGGTTCCATTGATGGGACCCAACAAGGATTGTGAAGGGTGAATGAATAAATAAGGTGGAATCCCACTAAAGTTGAGATCGAAGAATGGTTGCAAATCTAGGAGGATGAGTTGATGTGAAAAGAGACTAGAGGAATCTAGATTGCAGCCCAGTGTTGGAAACACAAGTATCTTTATTCATATTTTCATGAAATTTTCTTCTATGAGTTTCTTGTTTTGTTATTTGAATGGACAAAGAGGTAGTTTGAGATCAATAACATTTGGAGAGAACCTTGGCCAATAGTTTGGACCGAGGAAAGGACAGAAGAACTAAAATATCTAGATAATAAGTGGTCCAGGGCTATCAATTTCTAATTCTTGCATGTGAAAGAAGGTTATATCATAGACTTATCTATAGGATGCAGGGAATTGTATAGCAGCGCATAAGACAGATTTGACGAGGGCCTGAGAAAGTGATTCTTGGCACATATTGTGTTGTGGGTAAATATGTTCTTTATTAAGAAGGGGGTAATGACAATGAACCCTAATACCATATACATGTAAAACGCCGCGTTGTGGGTGTGGGGTATGAAGCATTGGGAGAATAGATAGATGTAGAGATGGATCGAAAAGAGAAGCGACTCCAAAGGGAGAAAAAGACATGCAAGAAGAGTTGAAATAAAGTAGGTAGTTAAAATAAATAAAAGAGAGAAGAAGCCGATGAGGAAAGATAGTGTGGGCTGGAGAGGAAAAAAGAACACCAGAGATGGGAATGCATGATGAGAGTGTGTAGAAGGGTCCTATGTGCCGGAAGGGTTTGCAAAGTTTGGGAAAGAAGAGTGCTAAAGAGATTAGAGATTCCCAAAAAGGTGAAGAATGGAAGTAAGTCAGAGCTCCAATGATGATTGAGTTATCACCCACCCAAAGTAGAGTGAAGGAAAGAACCTAGAGGATGTAGAAGAAGATGAAGTGTAGACTAGTGGAGGCACTTGTATGATTGAGAAGAGACTATGCAGTCAGATTTGAGTTGTCATGGATTTGAGTATTGTCAGAAGAAACACATCGAGAAGGAATCAATGCTTCATAACATTCCCCCAATGGCCATTATCCAATCAATAAGGCTAGTTATTACTTGGTTTTTTGCGGGAAGCAAGTCTCGAAGAAAAAGTAGAAGTAGAGGTTAGATGGATAGAAACTAGTTATACCTCAGAGACTAATCTAGATACATAGAGTTCAATATGTAGTATTAATTCACCACTTGTGAATATAAGTAGTGGTTCACCCGTACCTACAAGAATAACTACTACATCAGATTATACCTTGAGTTTTCTTGTGTTTCATGGGATAGGGAAAGATGATGCAAAACAACATTGGATTACCTATGAGGTGATATGTTCAATGAAGAACATCATAGATGAGGCTTCAAAGGTTGCACAGCTAGAGACCACATTTAGAGATAGGGTATTTAAATGGTACATGAAGTATAAGAGCACTTTCGCTACAAGCCAAACTCGACCACTAGAAACTATTAAAGTAGATCTTGTGAAAGAGTTTCAAAAGCCAAATTTTTAGTTGCAATGCATTACTGAGATTAAGGAGATTAAGCACAGAGTTGGTGAGTATGTCTAGGATTATGACCAATGATTCAATATTTTTTTTGACTCGATGAGTTTTTAGATCCAAGATGTGAAGCACCAAGAATGGTTTATTGTGGGTCTTCTACCCCATATTCGAGTTCCACTAACAAAGAATAAGGTGATTACTCATTCAAAGGCCATGGAAATAACAATAAGGTTAGAATCGACTCCTAGAGGGGAGGCATCACCAAGAATGCAATAAGTGCAGACAGAGCTTGCTGCACTAAAGACCCAATTAGAGCAATTTTCTACTAGTAAGGCTATCAAAGAGAATATATGGTGTATCTTTTATAGAATAGAAGGCCATCAAAAGGATGAATTTCAAACACTAAAGAACTACATGGGTAATAGCTTACCTAACCCATTTTTTGGCAGCATCCGAAACTGAGTGGTGCGAGATGTATCAAAGTTGGGGTAACGTACCTCCCAATTGCGTGACATTACAAAAAGGCTTATTTAGTTTAAATGATTTTAATGAAAAATGTATTTTAAAGGTAAATTGATTTTAATTAAGGTGTTGTTTTCTATTTTCGATTGGTTTGCAACAGCAAGGTAGCTATGAATTTGTGAATTAGTAAGGCGGGCAGACCACGGTTAGGCCAGCTGTGAATTTGCAGGGAAAGTATGTCGTGGAGGGTTAAAGAAGCGTTTGTATTGTTATTATTATGGTGGAGCTGCAGTTAAATTCCAAAACGGCAGCTAAGTTATGCATTCATGTCAGGAATCTTCGTACTCCAAATGTTGATCATGTGAAGGGAGTTAACATGTTGCGATGGATCATAAATTGGATTCCAAAGAACCCGTGACTACACGCTATATAAACAAACAGACCTCACCCCTCACTCCACGCTATATAAACAGACCTCACCCGTCCTCTTGCTATCAACGCTATACTGTCTTACAAACATGAGGGCGTCCAACGCATCTGGTTGTCCCCGCAGTTGTTGTCTCCGCGCTTCTGCTGTACGAGAAACTGAAAAGGCTGCTGTCAGCGCATCTACGGTAGGAGAAGGTGAAAATGCGAGTGCCACCATGGTTGAAAATCATCACACCTTAGAACCTTAGAATGTATAGTAGAGTGTTGCATGGTTTAATGGATTTTCTGCTTTTCGCTTGGACCCTTAACATTGGAATTCGGAGATTCAATAATGCTGCCATTTCCATTTTCGCAGTGATCTACGTCCTTCGACCTTCATGGAAAATGTTCTGGCCGATCTCGTCTCCATATTCCGAACATCATTGCATTTCTATATAGTTTTGGAAATTATTGTATTCTATATGTGCCCTTATCAAAAGCGTCACTTTTTCTTACGTCATTGTAAGTAGAAAGCCAGTAATGTTTCCTTTATATAATAAAATGGTTCGTTTATGGAATAATGATCCTTGATTTGATTTATCATATTATTATTTTTTAATTATTCTACGATTTTATGTTCATTTATGTTATATCTACCCAATTATTTAATTGAATTTCTATTTTCTTGTATGAATTTTCTAGGAATACATAATTTGTTTATTTTTAAATAATAATTAAATGTCTTAAATGAAATATTATATCACAATGGGATTGCTTCTTACATTACGAAGTTTTTACACATGTGACTTATCTTATGTTTTTATATAGTTTTGTGCTTTATCTTATGTTTTCTATATATTTTTGTTCTTTATCTTAAATTTGTTTTCTATATATTTTTGTTCTTTATCTTAAATTTGTTTTCTATATATTTTTGTTCTTTATCTTGTATAGTTTTGTGCTTTATCTTATGTTTTCTATATTTTTGTGCTTTATCTTATGTTTTCTATATATTTTTGTTCTTTATCTTAAATTATTGCTATGGTATGTAATTTTCTTTTATTAAAATCATCATTTACATATTATTTATATAGTTTTTTTTTTATAAATGTGTTTTGATTTTTTTTTTATGGATATTTTTCATGATAAGATAATTGTTTGCAAAATATTTTTAATGTTAAGACCAAAATAAAGAATGTGCTATCACATTTTTATGATCATTAATAAACATTCTTTAGCTTTGATTATATTTTATTATTAATGTTATTGTAGGAGGGAGAAATTAATGTAATTCCACACACAATTTAGAGTTACACAAATATTAACAAAATTAAAATGTTAAGTAGAAATTATTTAAAGCTATCTATATAAGTGATGAAAATGTTTATATTTTAAATTGGATAAACCATAAACAAGGCTTGGATAAAGCGTATACCTCATTACACGATGCAACATGCTCCTGTGCACGTGGCGCACGCATTGCATAAACGTCTTCATCTTTTTGAAAAGAATGCCACATTATCTATATCTTTTCTTCTTTAATGATATAATAACACACAGTTGGAAATGGTTATGAGAAATGGAGGGAGATGGTGAGCTTTCAAACTAATTTTCTGTTCGGAATGGGAGATCCCTATACTTAGTTGGCCTATACTTGGAAGGTTTGTGGACATATCCTAGTTGATTTCCAAGTAGGAACAACCCTTTAACATCCCCTTTAGCTAATCGGATGACCAGGAGGGGACATTAACCAAATTCGGTCTCTCAAATTTCACCCCGAATGCCATAATACGAATTTCAATGTATAAAATGTGTGTAGAAACATAAATAACCATACAAAGCAGAATTAAACTCTATCTACACACATCTAGCATGCAAATACAAGCATAAACATGATGGCCATTATATAAAATCATTTCAGATTCAAATGCATGAGAATATTTTTCTTTATTCAATGTAGATCCAAGCAACTGACTATGCCAAAGCGATTTTCCACCCAAGCATAGGCACTCTATCTAGCATATACACTTTCTACTAAGAGGCCACCCCCAAGCAAGGCTATGAGGCCACCAGGAAGACGGAAACACCTATAGGATTCTCTCTCTCATCCCACAACTCATTTTTCTCTCTATGCTTAACCAAATTCTCATACAATATGGGTCTCACTCACCCTCATAGCCTTGGCTTCCACAATACCTACCCCACAAAACACCCTTCTTGGCTTAGGCATCCCCTTCACTGATCAACAGTTCTCTTGGGAGATCCATCTTTTTATGTGCATCTAGTGTGTGCATAGAAGAAGTCCAGTATGATATGTGTTACTATAGAACCACCTCTAGCTCCAATTTGTGGCTTCTCAAGCACCTATGAGTAGTGGAACTCAATGGGTAAGGTTCCTAGATTTTCCAACCTCTCTACTAACCTACAACCATCAATTTTTCACTTCCAAATCTGCAACATGGACTCCAAATTCGAATTTGTGGGTTAAACATAGTTTGGTAAGTACAACAATGGAGAGCTCTTCCTAATGTATATTTGCATGTAAGAATGAGGGTTGACTCCAAGGGATATAAGAAAATTGTGAAAACGCACCTAACATAGATTCTAACATTAGAAGAAATGACTCCTGGCATATACAGACTGACTTATGTCATGAAAAAAATGTCACAAAAGTGCAGTCAACCCCATGCTTCAATAATTGCATAGGGTGAATTTTCCCACCAACCTCACACATGTATTCAATAATTGGAAAATAGTCAAAAAGGAGATAATTGGCTTATTCAAAGCACATGACAGAATTTGGGTGAGTTCTAAGGTTGACACTTGGAAGAAAGGGTTTAGTGTCCCATCGACCCCTTTCCTCATCTCATCTAGTGGAATCATAGCCCCTTTGGTGCTCTTTACACAACCATTATTGGAAAATTTTATTATTTATGTGCATAATATTTACATATATTCTAAATAATCATAGCAAGACAACCACACAGTCCAAATAAAATATATAAATCATACATGCCTATCCATTCACTAGTTGGGCCTTGGCCTTGAGCTTCGCACCACGAATCTTTACTAGCATATTTACATCATTTAAATAATTTTTGTTAGACACATTCCAAGTAAAAACTAGAGGTATTACAAACCACCTCAGCAACAATAGATCAGAATGTAGAACAAAAGTGACTTTAGACACCCAAAAATAGACACAAATTACACGTGATTGCTTATAGTTAGGGTGAAATCCCCTATGTTGGACACTCCATGAATTTTTGTTCAGTTTCAGTCGAAGATTGTCTCTCTCATAATCTAATTCTATGGCTACACTTGAACACTTACTAGAAAAACCTATTCCACTAGGAAACACTCTAAATTTATAGCATCCTTCTCTACCTTAGATTCCCACTTCATGGCTTGTACAAGCCTTTGGATGCTTCTCTGTTCCATCTCATTCACATTCAATTCCTTAATTATAATATTCTTGGTGTACCATGCTATCTAGATCTTTCAATGACCACCATTACTGCTATATTCAATGCTAGAGCTATCCCTAAAAAAACATTCATTTTTTTGCACTTCATATCTTTCAATCGGTTTTCGTCTCGAACAAATCCCATAACTGTCTTAATTACCAAATATTATTGAATCCATTTCCACTGTTTAATTCTCCTCTTTTGCTTCTACTCAGAGTCAGATTAAACCCCGAGTCTTTTTTCCTTCCAATCGATTGGCTCCTCACAGTTTTTCATTTCCCATTGGCATGATGTTGCATTGATCTATCCAGCTGTCTGGTCTTCAATTGACCACATTCAAATGGCATAGAACACTTTCTTTAGCTTCATCTAACTCTTCAGTTATTTCCTATTTTGATCATCATCTTCTTTTCTAACTTTATGCGGTTCAACGAATTCTCATTGCCAACTTCTCTCTCGGTCATATCTCCAACCTTTTTCTCCTCTAGGTAGACCCCAAGCCTGACCCCTTCTTCCACTTCCAATCGGTCTACTTTGAATACTTTCATTAAGCATATTCGTTGGCTTAATCTATCATCAATCCTTCTGACCTCCTGGTATTTGATTGACTAGGTTGTTGTTGGCCCATTCCCCATTGGAGAAATTAATTTAAATATTAAGATCCTCTAAAGGTATCAGAATGGGTTTACATAGTTAATTTACATACAATTTTATTTCTGTGAAACTCTTAAAAATGTGGTTCATTGAGAATAGCCTAATGTAATAAAAAAGTGCTTGTTTCCCACCTTAAAAATCTCCTATTAGCAAGAAGTCAGATGCACAAATCTACAAAACTACATCAAATTGTTATACAAGTTGTATTACAATCTTAAACTCCATAGATAATAGAGGCTTGTCATCAAAAAATAATTTCTTTCTATCGTATATTGTTCCATTCTTTAAAAATATTGTATATATATATATATATACTAAACAACCATTACTTCAAATTGTTGTAAGAGTTGTATTGCAATATTAAACTCCATAGATAATAGAAGCAAGTCATCCAAAAATAATTTCCTTCTATGGTATATTTTCCCATTTATTAGAAAGATTGTAAAAATATACTAATTTATTTATATATCATAGTATAGTATAGGCTTTGTGTAATATCTCAAAACTCTTGTAAATTATTTTTAGTTTTCTTTTCTTATGTTAAAGTTTAATAGTAAATATTGATAATCTCTAAATAAGTGTCATGAGACATTGATGCTCCTCACACAACATAAAATGGTTGTGACATTGTAAGAGGAAGGTAAAACAATTTTATCATGTTGAAATTTAAATGCCATGTATTGATCTCAACAAAAGATTGAACCTTTAAAATTAACCATATTACTCCACTTAATAAGGGGTGTTGGTTAATGACTGAAGAATAAAAAAGAGAAAGATAGAAGGTGTGAGGTATGAACTCCGGTGAAAATTTAATTAGCAAAAGAAAAACAAACCAAGCATACTGTTATGAGCACCCAAAGGCACTGAGGTGTTAGGTACGATTGATATGTTTTCCTTGAAGGAATGAGATTGACGGTGGAAACTAAGAGAATCATTAGTTGGCCTATAGTAAGGAGGTTTTTGGACCTATCCCACGTGATTTCCAAGTTTGCAAAGTTTTTTGTAATGGATAAATTATATATCCCTTCCTATAAAGTTTGATATAATGGATAAGTTATCTATCTCTTCTTGAAAGGTATTGGAATAAAATCCTGTTTTAGAGTTAGTATTTATTGGTGGCCAATTTTTGGATCAGTTGGAAGAAGTTGCATTCCAAGGAAGACAATTACAAGCAACTACGTTATGATTCAATTAGAAGTAGTTGTGCAGTGATTCAGTTAGAAGCAGTTGGGAGCCAAGCAAATTAGTTAGAGATTGTGCGCCTCCAACTAGTTTTGGAACCTAAGCCTACTATATAAAGGCATATTTTATAAAAGGTTGGGATCAGTTAGTTAATGACTTATGTTTGACACATTCTGAAATGTTTTCTGAAATATTGTTAATCAGTCAGTTTATGAGATTTATGTTTTGAGATAATGTATCGTTATAGTGCTATGGGTTTTTATCTCTATTATGCTATGATGTTCTTGATGGAGTGATGGTATTGATGAAATACTATTAATCTACTGAGATGAAATGGTAGAAATGGATTGTACCTAGTTATGAATCGTAATATAATGCAACTATTGTCTCATATTTTCCTTGCGTATTTTCTAGGTGATTAAATGCATGATGAATGTTTAGTAGTTTAGAATATGAATTGTAATACCCGTATTTTGGACTTTAATCCCCTATTATATTTCTGCTAAGTATTATTTCATTTTACTTAGGAGAGTTTTAAAATCTGATAAAGTGGTTTCTATTGACTATGTGGACCAGCACATTAAAGAGGGAATCATAGTCCGCTAAGGGTTGGAGGGAATAATGCCACTTAATAATAAGAAGAAGAAATTATTATTGGAGACAATTGGAAAACCCTAAAGAAAAGAATTGAGAGATTAATGAATTAAAAGAATTCATAAAACGAGGAAATTTCCCCTGAGAGAATAAAAGGTGAAAAATCATGGAAACTCTCATTATTCACTATTCATGATTCATTATCACTATTCACAATCTCATGAGATGAACACCCAAGAGAAATGGGAATGGGAAAACATCAACTTGAGATAATGAATGCTGGTGAGGGAGGACATACTTGGGAGAACCAAACTGGTCCTGAAGCCAAGTGATTGAAGACAGATTTGGGAGGACCAAACTGACTCAGATCAAGAGGAATCATACAGTTTGGTACGAGATTGGCCATTTAATTGTGTGCAGGTAGGAGAACAACCCCAAGCTTACAGGAGTACTGCATTTAGCTGAATAGACTGTGATTTTGTGATTCTCTCAATGGATAAGGGTTAAAAGCCCCTGTAGCATCCTGGAGCTCAAGAGTACTATGTTGGGTGTTGGGTTTCCCGCTGCCTTTGAAATATCCTGAATAACTTGGGGAATAAAAAGTTAAGGGTGAACTAAAATATACACTCCACCTGGGGGACTGTGAACTCAGCTTGAGGGTGACCTGAAAGCAAGGAGAACTTTCTAGTCAAAGGCTGGGAGGTTTGTGCCTTGTTCCACTGGTCACCAGAATTCATATAAGTATTTATATTCTGAACTTGCAGAGTATTTGTTTTGGAACAGTATTCGTACATGTTTCTGAATATCTCTTATTTACATTTGAATGATATATTCATTAGATCTTACAATATATGTATTGTTTTATGAATATTTTGAGCATGAATCTCAGCTAGACAACCAGATCTCTGTAATGAGTTTTACCTTATGAGTAGACTTTAAGATCTGGAATATTTGTGTTATGGGATGGTTGTGAAAATATATACTTTCTATTTGCAGTAGCCATACATCATTGTGCTCCCTAGACTGTTTAAAATGTTTACAGTAACTAATACAAGACTGATATGAACCGTGTGCTAACCTAGGGTTTGATGAGGCATGTTTCATATTGCAGGATTTTACATTTAAATATATTCTAGTATTTAATAGAGGTCTGATGTATGGTACTGTAATGTTAAGAATAGGGAAGACATGTAAACCTAGAGGTTTAACTGCCTAGCCCTTATATTTTGATCAACTCTTTCATGTTAGAGTTTATTTCAGAAAAGAGAAACCTAGAGAATGCTAATGCTCAGATCTCTTATATTTTGAGTTATTATATTGACAGAGTTCGATATTCTAAATCAATCTGGTCGTAATCGACCTTATGAATCTACAGGGAATTTCTAGGCTAAATGTTTGAAGAATGAAATAAACTACATGCTGCTATATATTTTATGAGTTGAATCCATGTGTAAATCTCATGTTGAGTTAGAAGAATATCATTTATTCAAATAGCATGGTTATATCATTTTATTAATGTTCCTATGAATTCATTCACCTAGGGTGAAATGGGAATTATGGATAACCCGGATCGCTATAACATATGCTTCCATATAAAATGAATGGGATTTAAATGGATTAAGTGCATAATGAAAACGATTGATATAAGCAAGGGTCTTAACCTTAGCGTGATTATTGTTGATGTATATGTAACTTCGGAATGTATTTCATATATATGTATATTGTATTCCTATAGAGATGTTATTATTCCTCTATACGGAAGTGTCGTAACTTATACTTGATGGGTTATTAGACCACCTTGATGGGGTCAGCCCTGTATAAGTCATGTGGGTTAAAGGGTAATTAGACCACCCTATTGGGGGCCAGCCCTGTCAGCATTATGTTATGTGGTTAAGTTAAGGCCGACCTAGTAAGGTTATTAGGCAAGTCAAGTTAGTGTATAAATAGAGTGTCGGATGCACTCTATTTGATCATTCACTTCTCACTTATACACTCATGGGAGATTGGTGCACTAGTGGAGAAGGAGAAGCTGCTTCTAGGAGGATTATCTCTTATGCTTGGGTTGTATCATTGGTTCATCTATCTATGAGGAAGTTGTGGGGTTTTTCACCTTCTTGGTTTTCCTCGGTGAAACTCTGTGTCTCTTGTGTGCTTGCATTATTGTGTACATGATTGATATGATGTAGATATGTTGTACATGTTGTTCTCTCAGTTAAGATCCTAGATAAGATTGACTTAATGCTCAAAAATTAACATGGTATCAGAGCTAGCCTGAAAGAAGGCATGATATGGCATCTATGACACTTGTTGCACTTGCGAGGCTAGGGCTTGATATAGAAAAAAATTGTCATCATAGTACTTTCGCTATAAATACATTTCGGTGAGGTTTCAGGATCTAAAAATTTTATAGGTCGAAGATAAGATCCCCATGTACCTTGTGTCCGAAGGAGGGCCTCTAATTCGTTGTACTTTCATATTTATGTTCTGTACAATATAGGGTTTCTGTCTCTTCCAGATCTGAGTCATAAACAGGTGACCTAGGAAAAAAGGTCACAACTTGAGCTAGGAAGCTCCAAATGAAATTTTGTAAAACGTGGTAGGTAGGGAACGAACTGTAATTTCACAGGTATGATTTTCAGAGGCTGCAATTGAACCAGTTACACGTGGAACTCCATACACGTTTGCTCTCCTATTTTATCCCATAAATAGGTCACATTGCGACACTTGGCATAACTCTCTCTCAGAGAATCCATTTGAGGTAGGACCTGTGGGGTTGGAAAGATAACATGTTGGGATACAACAAGAAGAATTTTCATTCCTTGTAGAACTGAAATTTTGGATTTACACCAGGAACAATCAGGTGCATATTTCTGTCAAATCAGAATTGGATTTTTAGCACCTTTATTCATGGCTTCAGGAATTTAGGGTTTTAGAGAAAGTTGGAATTTTCGTAATCGGAGACCACGGCTAGATGCTCCTCATAAAAATCAAAATTTAGAGACCAAGATTGAATTTTTTGGTTGGGAAGAAGGTCGGGCTTGATCAAACCCTAGTTCGGGACTTTGATCGGAAAGGTGGAAAATTAGGGATTCTGCAAAAATGGAAATTTTTTAAATCTATGACCATAGCTTGAAGCTCCTTGGAAAAATTGAAGTTTAGAGATTTGGATGAAACTATTTGGTTGGGTGAATCCCTAGTGAATCCCTAGTGAATGTGGAAGATTGAAAAACAAATTTGAGGGGTGAAACTTTGCAGTTTTCAAATTTTGAGTATACCAGGTTGATCAGCTCATCAAGGCGCATATTTCTATCCCTTCAGAACTTTGAAATTCAAAGTTTGAAGTTTTAGGGTTTCTATGACAAACCCTAATCCAGCTCCAGATCCATTTTCTGCAATACAAGTGGATTGGGTTAATCCTAGAAGAGAATGGATTGGTCACCTGCATAAGTGAAGAAGTTCCTGTTTTAGAGGGAGGTGAGGCTAAGGCCTTACATAAGAAGATTACAAGCAATCTCGACAGGTATGACTTACAGGTATGTTTCGAAAGCTGTTCATGATTAAGTTTATGATATGTTTGTCTTCATTAAGGTTAGTACAATCTTGATTAATTTTAGACTTGTCGTATCACCTTAATAAAATTATGAATGCATGATAGAAGATATTCATTGAATAGGGTTTTGACACTTATGATTGTACTAATGCATTGTGATGTTGTATGAGGTTGATGTTGTCCACTAACATGAAAGAAACATCAAGAAAGACAAATCATGTTATAGTTCAATAACATATGACCATGGTGACATGAAGACAAATATTCATCCATTGTCATGGATCACATAGAAGATCTACTTACAAGGTATGTATAACTTGGTTCTATAATGATTAACTTATGAGATATGCAGGTTACTAGCACAAGTCTTTAAAAAGAACAAGAAGACATTATGTGGGTATGTTAGACATAACTTGCAAGCATGAAAATCCAGGTATGTTTTTCCTATATCAAGTTAGAATCCTATCTTGTGTTAGGATCTCTTATATAAGTACTTTTGTATGAATGATAATGATTATTCTTGAAGTTAGAAGTTTAAGTAATCAAGGGATTATGCATATTATGCTTCTTACTTTGATTGATGATATGACTACAGAAAAGTCCTATGGTCAAATAGGAATATGCATGAGCAAAAGAATTGTGATATATTATCTTTGTGTAAAATGATCATGACTATACATGTTTAAAGATTATTGTGTTTTGATAGTATTGAGATTATACTAATGAATGTATGATTATGTATGAGATCTCGAGGATAACACAATGATGATACTAGTAAGTATGCATAGTGATAGAGGATGGATATAAGTTCAAGGACAGGTAATCCAGGAAGCAAAGATCAAGAGGGAGCACACTCCAGTAGTTTCTACAAGGATGCAAATATTTAGAGGGAGTTGACCACTTCTCACAATCCACATCAGAATGGAGTTATATAAAGGCAGCAAAGAGTGAGAGGGAGTCAACCTTACAACCAAACAAAGATAAGTATTTTAATTGTAATTTCTTGCATATTTGTTTGTTTAAATAATATTGTTCAATGATGTATATGCTTATGTTCCTAGACTTAGGGTGTGTATTATGCATATTAGAATAATTGCATTAATGAACAATATACTACTAATATGCATGTGATGGGTAAGTGGCCTATGGCACTGTACAACATTCCATTGCTACTTATCTAGAATGAAACCTCTTTGTTGACATGTTAGGAGTTGTGCACACTCTTAACAATGTTCTGGTAGATTTTGGAAGGCATCTAGAAAGTTACGGGATATGGATAAATGTTGTATTGAAGCATTGGCTAAAGATAATTGCATGACTGTATGACATATTTCTTTATGTGTAAGAATTTGTTCTGAAAACTATGAGATGTTTCTAATCATGCAATTTAACTTGTCTTGTCGGAAAGATCGTATACAATCACCTACAAATGAAGGACTACAACATTTGTTCAGCAACAAAGTTATCTATTCAAGATATTGAAGATATTGAAGTTCCCAGGATCTGGGAAGAATGCCATGATTGAGGAGTACCAGTTGATCATGAAGTTGTTTGGGATGTAGTCCCAGTACCTGAAGGGAAGTTTGTAATGAATTCCAAGTGGATCTACATGATCAAGCATGCTGCAGATGGCAGCATAGAAAAATACAAAGCGAGGTTTGTAGCTCGTGGCTTCTCCCAGAAAGAAAGGATCGATTATGAAGAAACCTTTGCACGTGTAGCCCGATACACTTCCATCAAATCAGTACTTGCTTTGGCTGCAGTGATGAAGTGGAAGATACACCAGATGGATTTCAAGACAGCCTTCTTGAATGGTGTAGTCGAAAAGAAAGTGTATGTGGAGCAGCCACTTGGTTTTGAGACACATGACAGGAAGTCATATGTGTGCAGGTTGAAGAAATCCTTGTATGGCTTGAAGAAAGCTCCTAGGACTTGGTATGGAGAGGATAGATTGATTTCCGACATGAAGATGAAGCTTGCAGCTGAGTTCAAGATGAACGACTTGGGGATGATGCACTATTTTCTAGGCATGGAGGTGTGGCAGAGTGCAGATGGAATCTTCCTTGGACAAGGGAAGTATGCAATAGAGATCCTGAAGAGGTTGGGGATGATGGACTGCAAGGCCATGGCCACATCAAACCTGAAGCTTCTGTGTGATGCTTCATCTGATCTGGTTGATGCCACTGTGTATCGTTAGATGATTGGGTCCTTGATGTACCTGACGAACATGAGACCAGATATTTTCTTTGTGAGAACATATTGAGCAGTTCCTGACGGATCTGAGAGGTGTTCACCTGGTTGTTGTAAAGCATATTCTGAGGTACCTGAAGGGTACAGTTGATTATGGGCTCAAGTATGGTGCGAATCAAAATTTTAACCTACAGGGTTATGTTGATTCAGTTTGGGAAGGCAGTGCTGCAGATAGGAAGAGCACTTCCGGGTGTTGCTTCAGTATGGGATCAAGTGTGATCTCTTGGTTTAGCAGGAAGCAATCCTACATAGCACTGAGTACAACTGAAGTAGAGCATGTCACAGCTTGTTCAACTAGTTGTGAGGCAGTATGGCTTAGGAAGCTATTGTCTGAGTTATTTGATCTCCTGTTGGATGCTACTGGTATCTTTTGTGACAACCAGAGTTGTGTGAAGCTATCTAAAAACCTAGTGTTCCATGACAGGTCGAAGCATATTGAGATCAAATATCACTATATCATGGATATGGTGCAGAGAGGAGCAATGAAGCTCTTGTATGTTACAACGAACATGCATATTGCAGATGTATTGACCAAGCCACTAGCCAGAGTGCAGTTTGAGTACTTCAGAGAGAGGCTTGGTGCAATTCAGATCAAGGCTCCTTCCAAAGGGAAGTGATGAGTCTGGAAGATGCAGATGCATTATAGATTTTTGAACATGATTGTTGTGTTCTCCCATGGTCGTGATGTAATTTATGAGCCATTATGACATGGTGGTATATGTATTCTCCCATGGTGCAGATATAAGGGCTAGAGCCATTCTTACATGGTGGTAGCTGTGTTCTCCCATGGTGTAGATGTAAGGGCTGAAGCCATTTTTTTTCACATGGTGGTGGATGTGTTCTCCCATGGTGAAAAAGTAAGGGTTGGAGCCTTACCCAAATGGTGGTATATGTGTTCTCCCATGTCGGTGGTGTAAGTGCTGGATGATGTGCATCTAGGTTGTGCTTCGTGGACGATGAGATGATCTGAAGAGGATGTTGCTCCAGTTACTGCTTTGTATATGCATCAGTTGGATGCTTGATATGATCAGCTGGATCATGTATTTGTATATGAATCAGGTGGATACATTTAATGATCAGGATGATCATGGATGATGAGCTTCAAGATGTTGCTCTAGATGATATGCATCAAGATGATGCAGTGATGAGTATCAGGACGATGCTCTGGATGACATGCATCAGGACGATGTAGTGATGATGATTAGGTTGATCATGTGATGATGTACATCAGGACGATGTATGGTGAGTATCAGAATGATGCTCCATGGCCGTGGATAGGTTGTGCAGATAAGCATATAATAGCACCCTGGGAGGTTTGCAGACACTCTTTCTAGGTTTTTCTGTTGGCATATAATAGCTCCCTAGGAGATCTGGAAAATGCTCTTTTGAGGTTTTGATTGGAGGGACATATAATAGCGCCCTGGGAGGTTTGCAGATACTCTTGCTAGGTTTTTCCATTGGCATATAATAGCTCCCCAAGAGATCTGGAAAATGCTCTTGCTAGGTTTTGTCCGTGGCATATAATAACTCCCTGGGAGATCCTACAAGTTGTGCTAGGCACGTAATCAGTGCTGGGATGCTCTTGCTAGGTTTTTCTGGTTGCATATAATTTCTCCTTGGGAGATTTCCAAACACTCTTGCTAGGTTTTTCCTATGGAATATAATAGGTTCCTGGGAGGTATGGAAAATGCTCTTGCTAGGTTTTGCTTGGCAGCATATAATGTCTCCCTGGGAGATCTTGCAGGTTGTGCTGGGCACGTAATCAGTCCTGGGATGCTCTTGCTAGGTTTTGCTTGGTCACATGTAATAGCTCCCTGGGAGATCTTGCAGGTTGTGCTGGGCACGTAAACAGTCCTGAGATGCTCTTGCTAGTTTTTATTGACACGCGTAATAAGTCCCGAGGGTTCCGCAGTATCGCCAGTGATGAAGACCTACAGTTGGTGGGCCTATATCCAGTATGAAAAAGGAGTGGCTTTGTCGAAATTCCTATGATGAGAAGGTTCAGAGATTGATTGAGATAGCAGCAGCCGTGATGATGACGATGATTCAATGATGATTATCCAGTGGCGATGATCCAGAGAAGAAGACTTGTGTCGAGAAATACCTTCCTAGTTAAGAGGGAGTGTTGATGTATATGTAACTTCGGAATGTATTTCATAATATGTATATTGTATTCCTATAGAGATGTTATTATTCATCTATACGGAAGTGTTTGTATTCCTATAGAGATGTTTTTATTCCTCTATACGAAAGTGTCGTAACTTATACTTGATGGGTTATTAGACAACCTTGATTGGGTCGGCCCTGTATAAGTCATGTGGGCTAAAGGGTTATTAGACCACCCTATTGGGGGTCGTCCCTATCAGCGTTATGTTATGTGGTTAAGTTAAGGCCGACCTAGTAAGGTTATTATGCAAGTCAAGTTAGTGTATAAATAGAGTGCGGGATGCACTCTATTTGATCATTCACTTCTCACTTATACACCCATGGGAGAGTGGTGCACTAGTGGAGGAGGAGAAGCTGCTTCTAGGAGGATTATCTATTATGCTTGGGTTGTATCATTGCTCTATCTATCTTTGAGGAAGTTGCGGGGTTTTTCACCTTCTTGGTTTTTCCTGGTGAAACTCTGTGTCTCTTGTGTGCTTGCATTATTGTGTACATGATTGATATGCTATAGATATGTTGTACATGTTGTTCTCTCAGTTAAGATCCTAGATCAGATTGAATTAATGCTCAAAAGTTAACAATTATAATTATTAATAATGTATGGAGCCATGCATTCATTTGACAAGTGTATTATAGACTGGCGTTTTCACATAATGTTTAACCACGTATTGTATACATTAAATACATAAACATTGTTCAGTATAAAAGCATTCATATATTAAACATTGTTGGAAGAGAGACAATGATTCGATTCGCATAAGCTATCATTGTGCATACATGTGGGAAGGCTTAACGCCTTCACCCCAAACATATTCATTATGAAAGAATTAAAACAATATTACATCATGCTTCTGGAATGCAAAACTGAAGTTGTTAAAGATGCATAGTATGAGGGTGATTTCCATTTAGACAAGCATTCATATATGCACCAACTATTAATCTCTATGCTCATACTGTTGTAAACGAAATAAATATGCATTGCATTAGAATATCGAATGCCGAGGGCATTTAAACATACAGACGGTGTTCCCAAAATGCACATCATATTATAATTTAAACCATACAGACTCGGTGAGTAACGTAGTGAGTATTTGCAAGTCAAGTTGGGCTTGCAACCATTATAAATGAAAATTTAAAGGATTTAATCAAACACACATTCGACGAATGGAATTGTAACGCTATAGTGTTGCCACTTGATTTACAAAAGGATTTTGTTACATAGAATCCTGACACCTCTTCCAGGGGAAAAGTGTCGTTGGAACCTTTTTAAAACTATGCATGAGTGTGGGGTTCCACTGGACCACATTTCTTTTACATGCACAGACTACCCTGCAACACTGATGGAGCACACAGAGGTTGAAATGAATCTATCATAGGTTGGCTGCATGCCCCTACTGACTTGGCCGAAGGCCATGCTCCTTAAAAACTTAAAAACAAAGTAGGAGAAAGCCCTAACCATTAACCGACAACGTTTATCTAACTTTTCCCCACCAACAAGGTAACGCAAACTCGAGGTGATTTGTCGGCGAGTTACCTGTGAGTGTAGCGAGCCTCCATGTCTCAACGTTGGTTATGAGCTTATAGGAGTGCACCAACTCCACCCTTGTCGTATTTTCCCTGCACAACGCAGCGTGGCACAAGGTCAAACCTCGGGGATACTCTAAAACATAAATGATAATGAAAGTTAAACAACACCACGATGAAACTTCTAAAGGGTTGAAATGTGACATTACCTGGTGGAGGAGGAGAGTTGTAGCGCAACTCAGCTCAGAATGCACCTATCACATTACCACGACGAAGTTCAAGCCATGGTGTAGTAAAATGTAAAACGTAAACGTAAACATACAAGAGAATCAATGATTTCTTTTTAATGTAGAGATTGCGAAACGAAAACACTGTGAATTACCTTGCAGTGAGGGCCAAGCCGAGAAATTGGTTCGAACTAGTTTGTTATTGTATCTCTGAGATGAAGAAGCCATAGTATGGTAGCTCATATACACAGACCACGTAGAGATGAAGCTCTCGGTGCAGCAAAACAACAATGTACCAAATGCTAAGTGAAATGGCTATCAACACGGAGCCCCAGGAAGAGATGGTGAAGACCACTGCGACCGATGAAGGAATGGAGTTAATGCAGACGTGAAGGTGTCTGGGAGCAAAAGTCTATCACACGGATTGGCGGCGTATAAACTTCTCACCATTATCCATGCACTGGATAGGATCACCATCAACGGACTAGAGTGACCAGAGGGTTAATGTAGTGCAGAGTTGGTACATGGTACGCCTCGGAGTGGTATCCCACTGTTGGAGTCCCATTAGTGGAGCGAACCACCATTTTCACCACGTTGCAAAAACCTTCAACGTAGCGTGTGTAGTCTTCTATCCACGTGAGCGAGTGTTGTAATTACCTTCCAGCAGGGAAACATTCAACGGGGTTAAAACGAATGTCAGGAATGGTCAAGCATGTGTGGTGGAAGGCACGAACTACTCAAAACACCTGTTGAGTCGAGCCAACAAGGAGTTATATGAGTCACATTTCATTAACCCACATTTAATGTTGAATTCGTTCTATGTTTATTCGTAGTTCCATGTCATCACAACGTGGCATGATGGCCATCCCTTGCTAACGTGAGTTGATTGGTCTTAACCTTTAACATTTAAGTGTTAACATTTGGAGGATGAGCCAAGTTGTGTGGTAGGGTTGGCTTTCATTAGCGGCCACTCTTTTAATTAACCCTTATATGGTTATGCATGTTGGCGTTGAGCCTTAGGCTAACGCTCTACATTATATTGTAGGTCCCATATGTTATAGGCATAGTGGTTGGCTTTATAAGCCATAGGAAAGGGCACATTATGTTTACAAGTAATTATATATATAACCATATATACATATTTACATACTTATCCATAGTTTTATATGGTGGCCCAAACAATTCTTGCCATACATTTTAATTCATAATCATATGGTTATATATAGGTGAGTTTGAGTTTTATGGTGTTGCAAAGTAGTTAAACCCATATAGATATATATATTGAATTAACAATACAAATCTTATATGGTGTAATGTATTAATACATATGGAGTAAGTATTAATATATATATATATATATATATATATATATATATATATATATATATATTATAGCTATTGCCCATTTTAATTCATAGTCTTCAAATAATTGTTTAAGTGGCTATTGATCCTTGAAGTCTTTGCAATTTGATGATTGTAATATTAATGGGTGATGTTAATACATGTTTGAATATATATATATATATAGATGTATGAAGAATAAGTTTGTTAAGTGGTCAAACCAACTATTAATGTATGGTGTTATGGTTGAAATACATTAATGAACACATGGATTATATATATGCATGGTATCGATACGCAGTGGGTATCTTTCTATATTTATTTATATAGGCAGGGTAAGCTGAAAAGATACTAGGATATGGGGTTTCATGGATTAAATGCATTCATACGTACTAGAGCATAGTCTAAGTTTTATGTTTAAACTACTTGGGCATGTCATTAAATTGTTACACCCTTGGTTCAGGTAGAAAGCATGTGTTCACTGTCGCATTTGTAGAGGTTAGTATGTGTCATTATGTCGACATAAAGGACCTCCACGACACACATGCTTGTTCAAGTTTGTTTTATGTTATCACACATAAGACGTAAGGGTGCGTATAGTCTGCAAGACTATAGCACTTCAATAAAAGTCATGACAAGCATTTCCATTGAATGTGTGACAGACTTACTTATAATGTTATGCTTATGATATATTTCTAAGTATAGTACACGACTTTTAGTATAAGTATAAAAAGTACTGTAGGTTCATTAGACCCATGCAAAAAAAAAGGTTAAGAGGAGAGATGACAAATTGGTATCAGAGGCTTTCAAAGCACGGTCACTACACTAGGACCTTAAGCTCATTGCGTGAATGCTATGCTTTTATTTTAATAAATGCTTGAGAATTGTCCTGTAACATACTGCCTGTAATTTTTTTATTAATTACCTTGTTGTTTATAACTTCTAACAAACAACTAGTTAGCCACACTTAGACAGCAGAGCGGCTGAAACATTAATGGCAGAAATAAATTCTGCAGAAGAAGAAGGTGGGATGGCTATAGAAACATCCACTCAACATGGAGATATGACCAGCAGGCATGGGAGAAACCCAACTTCTCCACTAAGAGCAACGACATCCAGCGAGATGTTGGAAACAATAAAAAGTCTGAAAGTGGAATTAATAAGCATCAAAGAAGACAACATTAAGAACTTTCAAGAACAACAAGAAATAAATGGTATCTTGCTGCAAAATTTGATGGAAAAATAGAACAGTCACCTCCCAACACCAGAGGAGCAGCATGCAGAAACATTAGTCATGAAAAGAAATTCAAAATTCAAGTCTACACCTCCAAGAAATTTTGCGAGTTTTAATATGGACGTCAGTGATGAAGAGTCACAGGGCAAGGATTCTGAAGAGCATGTTCCTAAGAAGAAAAAGAAAAAAGGAAAATTACATCACCTACATTCAGAATTGCAGAAGATCAAGCCTCCTATTTTCAACGGAGAAATTAAAACCAGAGATGAGGCAGAACTGTCGCTGAGGGACATGGAAAGTACCTATGCATGTTCGATTATTCCAGCCTCATCAAGGCTAGAATTGTTGTTTTCAATTTGCAGGGTAAGGCTTCAGCTTGGTGGGATGATCTCAAGCTAACCCACTCGATCAAGGAGAAGAAGGTCAAGTGGAAGATATTTGCAACCTTCTTCAAGCAAAAGTACCTGTTTAAAGGTACTTCGACAAAAATGTCAAATATTTCGATGACCTTAAGCTGGGACAACAAAACATGCAGGAGCTAATCAATAAATTCTTGGAGCTGCTGAAGTACATTCCTTACATTCAGGATGAGAAAGTCATAATTCAGCATTTCCTAAATTGTCTGTCGTTTGAATACAAGGATCAGATAGAGTTTTACGATCCCAAGACCTTGGAAGATGCTTTCAGGAAAGGTAGACTGTGTTATGAACAGGGGCAGAACAGAGATGAAGTGTCCAAAAGGTGGAACGAAAAGAAGAAGAACAAGTCTGAAGTGAGGCAGAAGGGCCATAAGCCCAACCATTTTAGAAACCAAAGTTCGCGGACACCTTCCAGCCACAAATTTGAGGGTATCAAGCCACAATCCAAATTTGTTCCACCTACTAAAAAGTTCAACAATGAAGGCACCGGAAAACCGAAACCAACACCATCGAAGCCACCAATCAAATGTCGGGGCTACAGAGAAAACCATCGATGGTATGATTGTCCTCATAAAAAGGACATAAGCAAACCTATGCATAATCTGCAAGAGGCTTCTATGGTCTAAGATGTAGCAAGGAGTCTGAGAATCTATGTTGCATTGAACAACCGTCAGACTGAACATCAAGCTTTGGTAATCGAGGTTGAAGGTATGTTTTCTGGGACACTTGTGTTTATCTTGTTTGATTCTAGAGCATGTAAGAGTTACATAGAACGAAAACTGTGCGTGTCATGCAAACTTAGTAAAAACAAATACATGCAGCCTTGGCTGGTACAAATGGAAACAAGGATGAAAAGGAAAGTTTCCGAGGTGGTGAATCAGTGTCCCTTGCAGTTAAATACATCCTTTGCTACTGCAGATTTAAATGTTTTGCTGCTAGGATCTTATGATTTGCTCATCGGTATGGATTGGCTGGAAAAACATAGGGTTGTTATAGACCGCTATCAGAAATCTGTTACATTTACTAACGATGTGGGACAGCATGAAAAGATCCAAGGGATCGTGAGAGTAGTGAAATTAAGGGAAATTTCTGCTCTTCAACTTAAAAGGAATGCACAAAAAGGGTGCAAACTGTATGTTGTCCACATGACAGAAAATCAGAAAAATGAAAGTAAAGATTTCACCAAGCATCCTGTCTTGGCTAAGTTTAAGGATGTGTTTCCCGAGGAGATTCCAGAGTTACCTCCTAGATGAGAATTGGACTTTACCATAGAACTGTCCCCAGGAACCGTACCGAATTCTAAGGCACCATATCGGATGAGTACTCCTGAATTGATAGAGATGAAGGGACAATTGCAGAAGCTGTTGGAGAAAGGTTATATCCACCCAAGTGTGTTCACATGGGGAGCACCGGTAATCTTTGTGCAGAAGAAATATGGCACATTCCAATTATGCATGGACTATAGATAGTTGAACAAGGTAACCATGAAAAATCGGTATCCCTTGCCAAGGATAGATGATCTGTTCAATCAGGTTGGGGGTGCCATTGTCTTTCCAAAGATTGATCTAAGATCGAGTTATCATCAAATCAGGATTAAGGAAGAAGATGTGCACAAAACAGATTTCCAAACTCGTTATGGACATAATGCATTTGTGGTGATGCCATTCAGTTTGACGAATGCACCAGCTATGTTTATGTGCCTAATGAAATTTTTTTCACCCAGTACTTGGATAAATTTGTTGTGGTGTTTATTGACAATATCCTCATCTATTTGAAGAATGAAAAAGGAGCATGAGGAACACTTAAGGCTAGTGCTGCAAATCTTGAGAGAAAATCAGCTTTATGCCAAATTATCCAAGTGTGATTTTTATAAGGACCAAATACAATATTTGGGTCATGTTATATCAACAGAAGGTATTGTGGTGGATCCCGATAAGATAGAGGCCATAATGAGCTGGCCTAATCCCCAAAACATAAGCGATGTCCGCTCTTTCATGGGATTGGATGGGTATTATTGAAAATTTATTAAAAGATTTTCCAAAGTAGCCCATCCCATTACTTCTCTTCAAAGGAAGGAAGTAAAATTTCTTTGGACAACCAAGTGTGAAGCAAGTTTCGAAGAGTTGAAACAGTTGCTCACTTATGCCCCCGTCCTAAAGGTGGAAGATCCTTATGGTGAATTTTTTTTATGCACGAATTCATGCAAGGATGGATTGGGAGGCGTGCTTACGCAAGATGGTGCATTAATTGGGTATGAATCGAGAAAACTAAAAACACATGAACTGAACTATGCAATGCATGATTTAGAATTGGTTGCTATCATTTATGCTTTACAAATGTGGTGTCACTACCTTCTTGGAAAAAGATCTTTTTTGAAAATTGAATACATTGGGATGAAATATCTTTTTGAACAGCCAAATATAAACGGAAGGCAAGCAAGGTGGATGGCGTTCATAAGCGAGTTTGACTTTGAAATTCAACACATAAAAAACAAGGAAAATAAAATTGTTGATGCACTTAGTAGACGCATGCATTTACTAACTATGGCATCAGTCAACAATTTTCAGTCTGATGTAATCTCGCAGATCCGAATAGCAGTGGAAAAGGACCATAAATATCTGAATATAAGACAAAAATGTCTTACAAAAAATTCAGATCAACAAGCAATAGATTTCAACATGTCCAGGGATGGATTGTTGTTGTACAAAAACAGGTTGTACATACCAGATCAACTAGCATTAAAACAATTGATAATGGATGAATTTCACATGAGACCATATTTTGGTCATCCTGGTTACTAGAAAATGATTGCAACTATTAAAAAAAAACATTATTGGCCAAGACTGAAATCAGAAATTGTTGAATACATTGCAAAATGTATGGACTATTAGTGGGTGAAAATAGAACATTAGCACCCAGGTGGTTTGTTGCAGCCCATACCAGTTCCAGAATGGAAGTGGGAAACCATTTCCATGGATTTTATCACTGGATTGCCTAAAAACAATAAGCAACATGATGCAATCATGGTTGTAGTGGATAAACTGACTAAGGAAGCTCACTTCATACCTATCAAGTCCACTTTCAAGGAAATAAACATTGCATAGGTTTTCATGAAGGAATTCTTTCGACTTCATGGAATGCCCAAGGTGATTATATCCAACAGGGACACCAAATTCACCTCACACTTTTGAAAAGACATGTTTGCAGGTTTGGGGACTAAACTGAGCTTTAGTACATCCTACCATCCACAAATCGATGGGCAGAGTGAAAGGGTGAACCAAGTCCTTGAGGACATGCTTCATTTATATGTCATGGACAATCCAAAGCAGTGGGAAAACTACCTACACTTAACTGAATTTTCCTACAACAACAGTTACCAAACTTCTACAGGAATGAGTCCATTCGAAGTGTTGTATGGCAGAAAGTGTAAAACCCCTATGACTTGGGACAATCCGGTAAATCGGATTGTAATGGGTCCCAAAATGTTAACTGAATTAGAAAACATTGTGCAGTAAGTTAGAACAAACCTGAAAATTGCCCAAGACATGAAGAAAAGCTATGTTGATCTACATAGTGAAAACAAAGAATTTGAAGTTGGGGATCATGTATTCCTAAGAGTGAAGGCCAAGAAGAGTTCTTTGAGTTTGGGCAAGGTTTCCAAGCTTGCACCAAGATTTTGTGTTCCTTTCCAAATACTTGCTAGAGTAGGATTTGTTGCTTATCAGTTAGCTTTACCAACAAATTTTAAAGTACATGATGTGTTTCATGTTTCATTGTTGAAAACGTATGTATATGATCCTAAGCATATTGTAAACTGGCATGTGATTTAGGTGGAATCAGAAGGAGACTTCCAGATAGACCCTATATGCATACTAGATCGAAAAGAGGTGGTACTTTGGAATCGAACCATCGTTGAGGTAACAGTGCAATGGGATCACTACAAGCCTAATGAGGCTACCTGGGAAATGGAAAGGGAAATGCAAGCAGCATACCCCTTCCTGTTCGATGAAGACCATGACAAAAACTGAATTTTTTTTATGTTAATTTTTGTTGTTTTTGCAAAACTATTTAACACCGAGCACGGTGAAAACTTAAGTGGAGGGGAAATGTAATACCCCTATTTTGGACTTTAAACCCCTATGATATTTCTGCTAAGTATTATTTCATTTTACTTAGGAGAATTTAGAAATATAATAAATTGGTTTCTATTGACCATGTGGGCCAGCACATTATAGAGGGAGTTATAGTCCCCTAAAGGTTGGAGGGAATAATGCCACTTAATAATAATAATAATAAATTATTATTGGAGACAATTGGAAAACCCTAAAGAAAAGAGTTGAGAGATTAATGAATTAAAAGAATTCATAAAATGAGGAAATTTCCGCTAAGATAATAAAAGGTGAAAACTCATGGAAACTCCCATTATTCACTATTCATGATTCACTATCACTATTCACAATCTCATGAGCTGAACACCCAAGAGCAATGGGAATGGGAAAACATCAACCTGAGACAATGAATGCTGGTGAGGAAGGACAAACTTGGGAGAACCAAACTGGTCCTAAATCCAAGTGATTGAGGGCAGATTCGGGAGGACCAAATTGACTTGGATCAAGTGGAATCATACAGTTTGGTGTAAGCTTGGCCACTTAAATGTGTGTAGTTAGGAGAACTACCCCAAGCTTGCAGGAGTACTGCATTCACCTGAATAGACTGCGATTTTGTGATTCTCTTAATGGCTAAGGATTAAAATCCCCTGGAGCTCCAGAGTATTGAGTTGGGTGTTGGGTTTCTTGCTGCCTTTGAAATATCCTAAATAACTTGGGGAATAACAAGTTAAGGGTAAACTAAAATCTACACTCCACCTGGGGGACTGTGAACTCAGCTCAGGGGTGACCTGAAAGCAAGGAGAACTTGCTGGTAAAAGGATGGGAGGTTTGTGCTTGGTTCCACTGGTCAGCAGAATTCAGATAACTATTTATATTCTGAACTTGTAGAGTATTTGTTTTGGAACAGTATTGGCATATGTTTCTCAATATCTCTAATTTACAGTTGAATGATATATTCATCAGATCTGACCAGATATGTATTGTTTTATGAATATTCTGAGCATGAATCTCAACTAGACAACTAGATCTATGTAATGAGTTTTACCTTATGAGTAGACTTTAATATTTGGAATATTTGTGTTATGGGATGGTTGTAAAAATACCTGCATTCTATTTGCATTAGATATACAACATTATGCTCCCTATACTGTTTAAAATGTTTACAGTAGGTAATACAAGACTGATATGAACCATGTGCTAACCTAGGGTTTGAGGAGGAATGTTTCATATTGCAGGTTTTTACATTTAAATCTATTCCAGTATTTAATAGAGGACTCATGTCTAATACTATAATGCTATGAATAGGGAAGACATGTAAACTTGGAGGTTTACATGCCTAGCCCTTATATTTTTATCAATTCTTGCATGTTAGAGTTTATTTCAGAAAAGAGAAACCTAGAGAATCCTAATGCTCAGATCTGTTATATTTTGAGTTATTATATTGACAGAGTTTTATATTCTAAATGAATCTGGTCATAATAGACCTTATGCATCTATAGGGCATTTCTAGGCTAAATGTTTGAAGAATGAAATAAACTACATGCTGCTATATATTTTCTAAGTTGAATCCATGTGTAAATCTCATGCCGAGTTAGAAGAATATCATTTATTCAAATAGCATGGTTATATTCATTTTATTAATGTTCCTATGAATTCATTCACCTAGCGCGATATACGAATCATGGATAACCCAGATCACTATAACATATGCTTGCAAATAAAATGAATGTGATTTAAATGCATTAAGTGTAGAATGAAAATGATTCATATAAGAAAGGGTTTTACCCTTAGTGTAATTATCATTAATGACAATGTATGGAGCTATGCATTCATTTGAGCAGTGTATTATAGATTGGAATTTTCACATAATGTTTAACCATGTATTGTATACATTAAATACATAAACATTGCTAAGTATAAATGAATTCATATATTAAACATTGCTGGAAGAGAGACATCGATTCGATTCGCATAAGCTATCATTGTGCATACATGTGGGTAAGCTTAACGCCTTCACCCCAAACATATTCATTATGCAAGAATTAAAAAAATATTACAGCATGCTTCTGGAATGCAAAACTGAAGTCATTAAACATACACAGTATGACGGAGATTTCCATTTAGATGAGCATTAAACAAAGCATTCATATATGTGCCAACTATTAATCTCTATGCTCATACTGTTGTAAATGAAATACATATGCATTGCATTAGAATATCGAATGCCGAGGGAATTTAAACATACAGATTGTGTTCCCAAAATGCACGTCATATTATAATTTAATCCATACAGACTCGGTGAGTAACGTGGTCCGTATTTACAAGTCAAGCTGGGCTTACAACCATTATCAATATGAATTTAAAGGCTTTAATTAAACACACAGTCGACGGATGGAATTGTAATGTTGTATCTTTTCCACTTTATTTACAAAAGGAGTTTGGTACATAGAATCCTGATGCCTCTGCCAGGGGCAGAGCATCGTTGGAACCTTTTTAAAACTATGCATGACTATGGGGTTCCATTGGACCAAATTTCTTTTAAATGCATAGACTACCCTGCGATGTCAATGGAGCACACAAAGGTCGCAATGACTCTCTCATAGGCTAGCTCCACGCCCCTACCAACTTGGCCGAAGGCCATGCTCCTTAAAAAATTAAAAACAAAAGCAGGAGAAAACCCTAACCCTTAACCAACATCATTTAAGTAACTCTGCCCCACCAATGTGGTAACCCAAACCCAAGGGATTTGGTTGGCAAGTTACTTGTGAGTGTAGAGAGCCTCCACGTCTCAACGTTGGTTATGAGCTTGCAGGAGTGCGCCAAATCCACCCCTGTCATAGTTTCCCTGCACAATGCAACATGGGGCGAGGTCAAATCTCGTGGATACACCAAAACCAAATTGATAACGAAAACCATCACCAAAAGGAAACTACTAAAGGGTTGAATGTGACATTACCTGGTGGAGGAGGAGAGTTGCAGTGCAGTTCATCTCAGACCGCACCTGTCACATTAGCACGACGAAGTTCAAAACATGGTGCAGTAAAATGTAAAATGTAAATGTAAACATAGAAGAGAATCAACGATTTGTTTCTAACGTATAGATTGAAAAATGAAAACACTGTGAATTACCTTGTAGTGAGGGCCAAGTAGAGAAATTGGTTCGAACTGGTTAGTTATTGCATCCCTGAGATGAAGAAGTTGTACCATGGTATCTCATACACCACAGACCGCGTAGAGACAAAGCTCTCGGTGCATCAAAACAACAATGAGCCAAATGATAAGTGAATTAGCTATCAACGCAGAGCACTGGGGAGAGCAGGTGAAGACCACTACGACCGGTGAAGGAATGGAGTTAATGAAGACGTGAAGGTAGCTGGGTGCGAAAGTCCATCACCCAGATCGACGATGTATAAAACTCTCACCATTATCCATTCATTGGCTAGGATCATCATCAACGGGATAGAGTGACTGTAGTATTAATGTAGTACAGAGTTGGTACATGGTATGCCTCAGAGTGTTATCCCATTGTTGGAGTCTCATTAATGGAGCGAACCACCATTTTCACCACGTCGCCAAAGCCTTCAATGCAGTGTGTGTAGTCTTATATCCATGTGAGCGAGTGTTATAATTACCTGCCAGCAGGGAGGCATTCAATGGGGTTAAAACGAATGTCAGGAGTGGTCAAGCATGTGTGCCACAAGCCACGAACCACTCAGGCCACCTATTGAGTCAATCCAACAAGGAGTTAGTTGAGTCACATTTCACTAACCCGCATTTAATGATGGAGTCATGCTATGTTTAATCATAGTTCCATGTCATCAGAACATGGCATTATGGCCATCCCTTGTTAACACGAGTTGACTGGTCTTAACCTTTAACATTTAAGTGCTAACGTTTGGAGGCTGAGCCAAGTTGTGTGGTAGGATGGGATTTCATTAGCGACCATGCTTTTAATTAACCCTTATATGATTATGCATGTTGGTGTTGAGCCTTAGGCTAACGCTCTACATTATATTGAGGTCCCATATGTTATATGCATAGTGGTTGGCTTTATAAGCCATAGGAAAGGGTGCATTATGTTTAGAAGTACATATATATATATATAACCATATTTACATCTTTACATACTTATCCATAGTTTTATATGGTGGCCCAAACGATTCTTGCCATACGTTTTAATTCATAATCATATGGTTATATATAGGTGAGTTTGAGTTTTATGGTGTTGCAAAGTAGTTAAACCCATATAGATATATATATTGAATTAGCAATACAAGTCTTATATGGTGTAATGTATTAATACATATGGAATAAGTATTAATATATATATATATATATCTACTATGGCTATTGTCCATTTTAATCCATAGTCTTCAAATAATTGTTTAAGTGTCTATTGAACCTTGAAGTCTTTGCAATTTGATGATTGTAATATTAATGGGTGATGTTAATACATGTTTGAATAAATATATATATAGATGTATGAGGAATAAGGTTGTTAAGTGGTCAAACCAACTATTAATGTATGGTATTATGGTTGAAATACATTAATGAACATAGGGCTTATATATATGCATGGTATCGATAGGCAGTGGGTATCTATCTATATTTATTTATATAGGCAGGGTAAGCTGAAAAGATACCAGGATGTAGGGTGTCATGTATTAAATGCAATCATATATACTAGAGCATAGTCTAAGTGCTAAGTTCAAACTGCTTCGGCATGTCATTAAATTGTTACACCCTTGGTTCAAGTAGAAAGCATGTGTTCACTGCCGCATTTGTAGAGGTTAATATGTGTCATCATGTCGACATAAAGGACCTCCATGGCACACATGCTTGTTCAACTGCGTTCTATGTTATCACGCGTAAGGCGTAAGGGTGTGTATAGTCTACAAGACTAGAGCACATCAGTAAAAGTCACAACAAGCATTTCCGTCGAAAGTGTGATAGACTTACTTATAATGTTATGCTTATGACATATTTCTAAATGTAGTCTACGACTATTGGCATAAGTATAAACAATACTGTATGGTCATTAGACCCGTGCAAAAAAAAAAAAATTGGTTAAGAGAAGACATGACATGAATGATAGCTTGTTACTGATTTACATGCACGATTAAGTAAATAAATAAATTAATTAATGGTGATAAAGAACCCATCCTATCCTACACATTCTTGATTCAGGTCTCTCTGTAATTTACTTGATGTGTCTCCAGTGAGACCTTATCCTGCTTGTAGGGTATTGAAAATCCAAACATCTATAGTGTTTCTATTGGTAATGCAAGTTGAATCATGGGTCTTACAAACCACCAACCAAGAAAATGGTTCCATTGATGGGGCCTAACAAGGATTGTGAAGGGTGAATGAAGAAATATGGTGGAATCCCACTAAAGTTGAGATCGAAGAATGGTTGCAAATCAAGGAGGATGAGTTCATGTGAAAAGAGACTAGACGAATCTAGATTGCACCCCAGTGTTGGAAAGACAAGTATTTTTATTCATATTTTCATGAATTTTTCTTCTGTGAGTTTCTTATTTTGTTATTTGAATGGAGAAAGAGGCAGTTTGAGAGCAATAACATTTGGAGAGAACCTTGGCAAATAGTTTGGACTGAGGAAAGGATAGAAGCACTAAAATATCTATATAATAAGTGGTTTAGGGCTATCAATTTCTGATTCTTGCATGTGAAAGAAGGTTATATCATAGAATTTTCTATAGTTTGCAGTGAATTGTATAGCAGCGCAGAAGCAAGATTTGATGAGGGCCTAAGAAAGTTATTCTTGGAATATATTTTGTTGTGGGTAAAGATGTTCTTTATTAAGCAGGGGATAATGACAATGAACCCTAATAGCATGTCCATGTAAAACCCCGTGCTATGGGGGTGGGGTATGAAGGATTGGGAGAATAAATAAATGTAGAGATGGATCGAAAAGAGAAGCGACTCCAAAGGGAGAAAAATACATTCAAGAAGAGCTGAACTAATGTAGGTAGTTAAAATAAATAAAAGAGAGAAGACGCCGATGAGGAAATATAGTGTCGGATGGAAAGTAGAAAAGAACACCAAAGATGGCAATGCGTGATGAGAGTGTGTATAATGGTCCTATGTGCTAGAAGGGTTTGCAAAGTTTGGGAAAGAAGAGTGCTCAAAAGATGAGAGAATCCCGAAAAGGTGAGGAATGGAAGTAATTCAGAACTCCAATGATGATTGAGTTATCACCCAAACAAAGTAGATTGAAGGAAAGAACCTAGAGAATGTAGAAGAAGAGGAAGTGTTGTTGGCAGGCTGGTTTGGATGAGTTAGTTGCACAACATCGTGGATGCTGCGCAGGACCATAGATGTCACGCAAGGAGGAAAACTGCCCACAAGTCATAAATTATATTATTTTATGTGTTTTTGGGTCACTTTGGACCGCATTGTGCGGGTTAAGGGTCATTTTTTTGTAGATCTTGTTAAGAAGTAGTTAGACAGTTGTCTAAGTGGACCATGAATGTAAAGGTGAAAGCCTAATAATAGATGGAGAATTGCAAGTGTTAGAATAATCCTTATCATGATCATGAAGAATGTGGCTTGTTTTGTTTCATATATTGATCTTGGTCTTTTGAATCTGGGTAATGCGACAAAAGAACTGTGCTGATGTATCTGTATTTTGTTGCGAAGGTTAATATGATATGACAGAGCTTGAGTAGAATCATTGTGTCTTTTACTGTTTCCCAGTTATGAATGTGATATGTATTTGCGATATGAATCTGTGAATGATGCGATGTTTCCTTGCTTCAATTGATGTTTTACTGTTAGATCTATTGTGCATTGATGATTATGTTAATGACGAGATCTGTTGAATGATGATGTGATTTTGTTTGATGCATAAGCTAAATGGTTAGATCTGTTAAATAACGCTTCTCTAAGTCGATAAGTAAGATGCACAAGGTCCTTCTTCATTTGGTAGAAACGTGGTTCCGTCAGCTCTCCCTCGAACATCTCGGGTGAGACTTCAACTGCTCTGCAAGTGTTGTTGGACGTGGTAAAACCTGTCTAGGCCGGTGCTCAGGGAGATCGCGGTGGTTTAAATGTCGACGGAGTGAGGAACCATGTCAACTTGGTTTGTGTCAACAAATGGTTCTATTTCTACGACCCTAGCGCGAAGTGGAGGGAGGACATGTTGTGGCATCCGACAAAACCAAAAATTCTAGATTTGTTCGACCAAAAGCTATGAGAGTTTGCTGAGAAAGAGAATAAGAACCCCGGACTGACAACGGATAGGTAGCTGGCAAGGTACATTCATGATGGTCCACACGAGTATTTTTTCTATGAGTTCCTGATCATCTTGTATGAGTGGTTAGCACAATTGACCTTTCACAAGGTAAATTTCCAAGGTGGTGAGTCAACGTCCTGGACCCTGGAATTGATCAAGGAGTTGCAGGAGGTAGACAACAGAGCATCATGGGTTGTTGAAGTCTGGCTTGACAGTATATTGGAGGGCTATATCACTGAGTTTGCGGTCGACACAATGAAATCTATAGCGAAGCTGAAAGGGAATTCGTCAACGGATCGATAGGAAGGTTCCTGTTGTCATTGCAATTGTTCATTAATATTCTCATCTGTGAAAAGGGCATAATGAAGGTGAAACTCGAGTAAAAGAACCCTCGTGGGTGGAGGCTTTGGATACCACGAAGGAAGGGGGGAGGTGAATAGAATAAAACAGTGTAGATGGGTGAAGATACGATGCAATTGTAAAGGAAGCCAAGGAAGACAGTGGTCTTACAAGGGTAGGAGAAAGGTTTCGACAAGAGGACAGGGGAATGTCCTACTACGATTGAAATGAAAAACCATGAACGAAGACTGCAGAGGACGAAGCGACCCCATAGTGCCGACAAGGACAACCAGGCTACGACCGAGGTAGAGGCAAGACCAACCCCCAATAGTAAGGTACCCACACCTCCGCTCAGTATATCACAACCAAGAAGAAACATGAATTTGACACCGCTGTGTTCGACGTGTCAATAACACTCAACTAGTAGTGGATCAACGACCATAGAAAGAAGGTCCAAGATGGCAGGCGATTATGTGAAGTTACCTCTGTTCCATGGAACCAAAAGTGAGGACCTAGAGCAATATTGGTTCTTATGGGAAGCTGTGTGGACTGTTAAACAAAATGAGGATGATGATGTCAAGAAAGGTCAATTGGCAATGACTCTTCAGGGTCGCGCACTGGATTGGTACATGAAATTTGTATAAGTTCCTGTGGGGAGTCAAGAGAAGACATTGGCTGAAGTTAGAAAAGGATTAATTGAAGATTTCAGAAAACTGAAGTTTGAAGCGCAATACATTACGGAACTGAAGGAGATCAAGCAGTATCTGAACAAAACTGTTTGGGATTTTGACCAAAGGTTTAAAATGCTAATGGAAAGAGTTAGTTTTGAGATGAGTTACGTTTAGCATAAGGAATGCTTCATCGTGGAGTTACTAACTCATATCAAGCTCTCGTTGATGCAACAGAAAATGACGACACAGAGCGAGGATTTGGAGATTACGATGAAGTTAGAAGTTTCACTTGTTGGTGAGAATGTAGACGACATGTCTCAGATCCAGACGTAGCTGGAAAATATGACAATTCAGTTGCAAGATCTCAAGAAGGGTAAAGAGCACCGCGAAAAGGTTTGGTGCACTCGATGTCTTGCTGAGGGACATACCAAGGATAACTTCCCAAATTTCTAAAACTACCAATTATCAGGAGTGCCAAACCCACTGTTATATTTTGAGCATTAATTCAATATACTCTAGGATCTTTACAGAGAGAATAATATGTACAGCATATCAATCATATCAAGCATGCCAAGCAAGCACAAGCAATCACATGAGACAATAGACACACATAGTTTCCTTAGGGAAAACCATAAAGGTGAAAAACCCTAATAACTTCCTCAGAGATAGATATAGCAAAGATACAACCAACGTACAAGAGATAGTCTTCTTCCTAGCAGCTGATCCTCCTCCTCACATGTGTGCCACTTTCCGAGTGATGGAAGAGTATGTAATGAGATGATCAAATAGAGATCTCCTGATCTCTATTTATACTTGTCATATCCTGCCCAATAAACTAGTGGGGCTCACTTGTCTAACTCAGTCTAATAACCCATGGTTACATTAATCCGAGCCGACCCCTCACTAGGTGGTCTAATAACCCATCACAGCAAGTTATAACACTTGCAACACTTGTCAATACAAATGAAGACACTTCGATATAGAGGAATAATACATCTATATAGGAGTACAATAAATACATAGATGAAATACATTCCGAAGTTACATATACATCAACACTCCCTCTTAACTAGGAAGGTATTTCTCGACACAGATCTGCTAGCACATGTCTTCTTCTCTGGATTATCGTCATCGAATTGTCATCACTGTTGCTATCTCAATCAATCTCCAATCTACTCACCATAGGAAGTTATACAGAGCCAACCCTTTTTCATTCTAGTTGTAGGCCTATCCTCCATGTAGGTCTTCATCATATCTATGAGCAAGCCATCAAGTAGGTACACCTCAGGACTGAATACACTACCTCTGCAAAACCTGCAAGATCTCCCAGGACCAATTACACTACCTCTGCAAAACCTGCAAGAGCATCTCAGGACTGATCATATGCCTCTGCAAAACCTGTGTACCCTACTGTCACATCATCGTCTTCAGATCACTATCACCATCCCCGGAGCATAACCCAGATACACACACACACAACACTTATCTACACTGGCATGGGAGGACATACCTACCACCATCCAAGAATGGCTCAGCAATTACATCACAACTATGGGAGGAATCTCCTACCCCCATGTCTCCATGGGAGGAACTATCTGCCACCATGTCTGAAATCCACAAAAGTTACATCACGACCATGGGAGGACTCTGCTATCACCATGTCACCATGGAAGGAACTACCTGCCACCATGTCTGAAAGGCATGGAATTTACATCAATGACCATGGGAGGACTCTCCTATCACCATGTCACCATGGAAGGAACTACCTACCATCATGTCAGAATAGACCGACAATTACATCAACGACCATGAGAGGACTCTACTATCACCATGTCACCATGGAAGGAACTACCTACCATCATGTCATAAAATCCCAACATCCCTTACATCTCACAATGGGAGGACCTTCCTAGCACCATGTGAGAATGGCCCAACCCTTACATCTGCACCATAGGAGGACCTACCTACCACTATGTGAGAATGGCTTGTGTGCATCTATCTCATCGGACTCATCACTTCCCTTTGGAAGGCATCTCGATCTGAAGTACACCAAGTATCCCTCTGAAGTATTCAAACTTCACTCTGGCCAGCGGCTTGGTCAACACATCGGCTATCTACTTGTCCATTGAGACATACAGGAGTTTCACTACTCCTCTCTGCACCATATCCCTAATATAGTGATATTTGATCTCGATGTGTTTTGACTTGTCGTGGAACACCGGGTTCTCATACAGCTTCACACAACTCTAGTTGTCACAAAATATACCAGTAGAATCCAACGGGAGATCAAATAAATCAGACAGTAGCTTCCTAAGCCATACTGCCTCACAACTAGTTGAACAAGCTGCAACATACTCTACTTCAGCTATACTCAGTGCCACATAGGATTGCTTCCTGCTAAACCAAGAGATCACACCTGATCCCATACTGAAGCAACACCCAAAAGTGCTCTTCCTATCTACAGCACTGCTTTCCCAATCTGAATCAACATAACCCTCTAGGTTAAACTTCTGATTCCCATAATACGTGAGCCCATAATCAACCGTACGCTTCAAGTACCTAAGAATATGCTTTACAGCAACTAGGTGTACACTTCTCGGATCCATCAGGAACTGGCTCAATGTGTTCACAGCAAAGCAAATATCTGGTCTCGTATTCGCCAGGTACATCAAGGACCCAATCATCTGACGATACACTCTGACATCAACCGGCTCAGATGAAGCATCACACAGAAGCTTTAGGTTTGATTCCATAGGTGTGGCCATGTCCTTCCAGTCCATCATCCCGAACCTCTTCAGGATCTCTACTGCATACTTCCCTTGTCCAAGGAAGATCCCATCCGTACTCTGCCACACCACCATACCTAGAAAGTAGTGCATCATACCCAAGTCCTTCATCTCCAACTCGGCAGCAAGCTTCCTCTTCGTGTCGGCAATCAATCTATTCTCACCTGTCACAAATAGGTCGACCACATACAATAGTAGTATCACTGGATTGCCTTGCTCAACCTTGTAGTAAAGGTTGGAATCCGCTTTACTCTTAGTAAATCCCAAACTGGATAGGAATCTATCCATCCTACCATACCAGGTCCTGGGTGCCTGTTTCAAACCATACAATGCTTTCTTTAGTTTTCACACATGAGTTCCTCTGTGATGTGTCTCAAACCGGAGTGGCTGCTCCACATACACTTCCTCTTCAACTACACCATTCAAGAAGGTTGTCTTGACATCCATCTGGTGTACCTTCCATTTCATCACTGCAGCCAGAGCAAGTACTGATCCAATGGAAGTGTATCTAGCCACAGGAGCAAAAGTCTCTTCATAATCAATCCCTTCCTTCTGGGAGAAGCCACAAGCTACAAACCTAGCTTTGTATTTCTCTATGATGCCATCTGCAGCATGCTTGATCTTATAGATCCACTTGGAAGTCACCACAGACTTCCCATCTGATCTTGGGACCACATCCCAAACATCATTCTTCATGATCGACTGATACTCTTCAACCATGGCATCCTTTCATTCTTTCTTTTCCGCTGCTTTTTCATAACTAGAAGGTTCTTTATTCATAATATCACAAAGTAAAGCAACATAACTGGTATGTTATCTTGTCCTTTTTCTTTCTCTATGTTCCTCCTCTGGAATGCCATATATTTCTGCATCTTGGATGAGCTCTCTAGCCCATGCTGGTTTCCTCTTGTGAGAGTTCTTCTCATGGGCTGGATCTAAAGGTTCTTGTGGATCTTCCATTTCTCGGTTTTCTTTAGGAATTGCTTCATTCATAGTGGTGTCTTGTGTTTTGGATATTCTGGATTCTTCATTTCCCTCAATAGGTGTCTTTCTTGATTTGATGTATATAGAGCCTTCATCAAATGTTACATCTCTGCTGATGTCAATCTTCTTGAATCCTAGAAAGTAGATTCTGTAAGCCTTCGAGCTTCCACTGTAACCCATGAATATACCCTTCTTTCCTGAAGGATCTAGATTTCATCCCTTTTCTTTTGGGATGTGAGTGTATACTGGACAACCAAATATTCTGAGATGGCTAACTTCTGGTTTCTTACTAGTGAACACTTCTTTTGGTGTTTTGTTGTCAAGTATCTTATGAGGTGTTCTGTTCTGCACATACACAGCTGTCCTGGCTACTTATGCCCATAAGTGCATGGGTAAATCTTGGTCATGAAGCATTTCCCTTGTTGATTCCATGATTGTTCTATTCTTTCTTTCTGCAACCCCATTCTGTTGTGTATTGTAAGGAGTGGTCAACTCCCTCTTAATCCCTGCATCACTGCATAGTTTCTTGAAGTCTCCTGAAGTAAATTCTCCACCATTGTCAGATCTGAAGATCTTAATCTTCATATCAGTTTGATTCTCTATCAAGGCTTTGAATTCCTTGAACTTTTCAAACACTTCATCTTTGTTGTTCAAGAAGTAGACCCAAGTCTTCCTAGAGAAATCATCAATGAAAGAAACATAGTATACATACCCACTCAGAGAACTGGATGACATCGGACCACATACATCAGAGTGGATGATTTCCAAGATTCCTTTTGCCTTGCTTTCACTGCTTGGAAATGTCTTCTCTGTGTTCTTTCCCTTCGCACAACCTTTGCAAATGCCTTCATTCTTTGTCTGAATTTCAGGAAGGCCTTCTACTGCTTTGCTTGCAATTGGAAGTGCCCTATAGTGCATGTGTGAAAGACTTCTATGCCAAAGTTCACTTGGCTCTACTGAGTCATAGACCATGGCTTGTTCTAGTTGGCCCTTTAGTTTGCACAATCCTCCCTCTTGCTCTCCAATCACAACTGCATCATCTATAGTTTTCCCCTTTGGCCATATGATAACTTGGCCATCTATAAATGCAACCCTCATGCCTCTTGCATCTAATGCATATATGGAGAGAAAGTTCTTCTTGAGACCTGGAACATATAGTACATCTTTCATCTTCATAAATTTTCCATAGTATAGCTTATATGAGGCTTCACCACTTCCTTTTATGGGATACTGGTAGTCATCCCCAAGTTTCACCTTGTGGGGTGATTCATTCTTAGATAGATTCATAAAGAATTCTTTGAATCTCGTCATATGTTTGGAAGCCCCACTATCAATAATCCAATCATTGATTCCATGAGTAATGGTACCTGTGAGAGCAGAGATCAAGACATACTCTTCATCACTTGAAGAATCTTCACTTTCTTCCCTAGCCCTCTTCCTGGGAGGTTCATCATCCTCTGCAGTGTGAGCATGATGCTTTCTTTTGATGTTCTTCTTTTTCTTGTGAGATCCATCTTTATTGTTTCTGGGACAATCCCTGGCATAGTGCCCCTTTTCATCACATGTGAAGCATCGGTCATGTGATGTGTTTCTTTGAAATCTAAAGCTACCCCTCTGGTTCTAATGGTGGTGCTTTTCTTTCTTACTGTGGTGATGTCCCTTCTTATCATCATACTTCTTGGAGTGTGCTGTGAGATCTTGGTCTTCATTCCCCATCTTCTCTTGTCGAGCCACAATTCGAAATTCTTCTTGTGAGCATTCTTCCCATAGCCTACTGAATGTGATAAGTTTTATTCTAGCACAAATTCCTTGGATGAAGGAATCCCATGACCTGGGAAGGCCATTAAGAGTGGTTATCACCACTTCTCCATTCTCTATATCTTCTCCCACAGCTTCTAGTTGTTCTTTTATCTCGAATATCCTTGAGAAATAAGACTTTATAGTCTCTGCATTCTGGATCTTGATATTCTTCAATTGGTTCCTCAAGGTCATCTTCTGATTTATGTTCTTCCCTTCAAATAGTTTGGTCAAGGAATCAAACATTTCCTTAGGTGTCTTTAGAGATGACACATGACGTATGAGATGGTCTTTGAAAGAATTAGCAATGACCATTTTAGCCTTGACCAAGTTCCTCTTGTGTAAGGCCTTAGCCTCTTCTTCCTCTGGGACAGGGACCTCTTCACTTACGTAAGTGTCCAACTCATTTTCTTCCAGGATTAACCCAATCCTATACTTCCATGCTCGGAAGTTATCCGCCCCTTCAAGCTTATCCTCAAGCTTGGTGTGGTGAGACATCTTAAAAAGTACTTCAAATGGAAATAGAAAAGATTTAGGTCTTACCATTTGATTTGTTGAAAAACTAGATCTGGTGCTGGATTAGGGTTTGTTAGAGAAACCCTAAAAATTCAAAGTGTGAATTTCAAATTTCTGAAAGGATAGAAAGATGCGCCTTGATGAGCTAATCAAGTTGGTATACTTAGAATTTGAAAACTGTAAAGTTTCACCCCTCAAATTTGCTTTTGAAATTTCTGGATTCACTAAGGAGATCCCAGAATTAGGGTTCGAGTTTCTTGGAGATTCACCCAATCAAAATGTTCGATGCAAATCTCTAAACTTTTATTTTTCCAAGGAGCTTCCAGCTATGTCTTCAGATTTCATAAATTCCTATTTTTGTGAAAACCCTAATTTTTAGGGCAAAAACTGAAAGTGCTCAGAATTGAATTTTGTTTCGATAGAAAGATGTGCCTTGATGAGGAGATTCAAAATACCGTACTGCCTTTCAAGATCTGTGGAGAGAAACCCAATAAACAAGAATCCCTAGCTTCCACAACTCCACAGTGTCTTCTTCTCAGGTTAGCTCTAATACCATGTTAGATTTTGAGAATTAATTCAATATACTCTAGGATCTTTACTGAGAGAATAACATGTACATCATATCAATCATATCAAGCATGCCAAGCAAGCACAAGCAATCACATCAGACAATAGATACACAAAGTTTCCTTGGGGAAAACCATAAAGGTGAAAAACCCCAATAACTTCCTCAGAGATAGATAGAGCAAAGATACAACCAAAGTACAAGAGATAGTCTTCTCCTAGCAGTTGATCCTCCTCCTCACATGTGTGCCACTTTCCGAGGGATGGAAGAGTATGTAATGAGATGATCAAATAGAGATCTCCCGATCTCTATTTATACTTGTCCTGTCCTACCCAATAAACTAGAGGGGCCAACTTGTCTAACTCAATCTAATAACCCATGGTTACATTAATCTGGGCCGACCCCTCACTAGGTGGTCTAATAACCCATCACAGTAAGTTACAACACTTGCAACACTTGTCAATACAAATGACGACACTTCCATATAGAGGAATAATACATCTCTATAGGAGTACAATAAATACATAGATGAAATACATTCCGAAGTTACATATACATCAACACCCACTGGGTGGCGGAGGTATGCCATGGTGCCGCATTTGTCAAGTTTATGGGCATCGACATGAAGAGTGTGCATACATGCAAAAGATGGTCACGAAGCCAACGAATTTATACTGTACATTCTGTCGGTTTGTCAGGCATGAAGATAAGGATTTCCACGCATATGGCCTACTCTAGGAAAGAATGTATGACTCATACTATGTAAAGGGATACAACCATCGTGCAGTACAACAACCACAGCCACAGCCATAGGTGTCCCATCCATCACCTCAATAGCAGATGCAATTTGTACCACAACCGCAACAACAGTTTGTGCCACAGCTGCAATATAATCAGATGTAGATGGCTCCACAGCAAGCACTGTATGTTTAGCCAGGGCAGTGTGTTTAGCTGCAACTGAATCCCCTACAGCAACAATTTAATCAACCACAATATCAGCAACAAGGAGGATTCCTCCGAGGATTCTGAGGAGGATGAGGACGGAGTCGTGGACTTGTGCAATGTTATAATTGCGGAGTATTGGGACACTATCAGCGAGATTGTCCGTAGTTGCAAGCATAGTGTACATATTTTATCGATGTTAATCAAACTGTTGAGAACTGTCCACAGTTGGTTGCGAGATGGCAGGAAGGAAATGTTCCACAGTTAGAGAACCAAAACTACTTGCAGAACCAGTTTCAGAATCAATTGCAGAATCAGAACCAGTTGAAGAACAAGTTTTAGAATTAGAACCAATTGTTGAATCAAAATCAGCTGTAGAACCAGAATCACCGTCAGAATCAAAACGGAAATTAGAATGTGAATCAACTTATGAATCCACTGCTGAACCAGAATCAGGGACCAACTGTCGCGACGATTCTAGCAGAACCGATGATGCAAGATGTTGACGCTGTTGTTATCCCTCACAGAGGTGTGATGACAGGAGAAGATGGTATGCATCCACTCATCCGACTAGCTGGAAAGAAGAAGGTGCAGTTTGAGATTGATGTTGAGCGAGACACATTCTTTGAAGCATGTGATGTGATAGGAAGAAATATTGGTAAGTCAATTACTTATGACATGTGTTAATACCCAAAAAGTGCTCACTAGCTCATTTCGTTATTCACATGACCCATTTGTCCACTTTTCCACCATTTTGAGCCTCTAAAGCCACCAAAAAGTCACCAAAAGACCTTAATACACCCCTTTGTCCACTCAAAATGAATATTTTCCCTCAAAAAACATAAAAAAACCCTCAAAAAGGGTCCAAAATTCCCAAAAATATGAAAAAGGGAATAAAAATATTAAAAATATTAAAAAAAGGAAAAAGGAGGAAAAAGGAACCTAAACCATGTTGGTCAATACCATTGGTTTCCTCAAAACCATAATGGTATTCCCCACCACCAAAAACTATAAAAAGGTGGTAGGGGCTCTTCACTTTCCATCCATCCATCATCCTATCCTCATGCTGTCAAAATCTCTCATGAGCTTTTGACCATTGTAGCTATCTTGGAGAAGAGACCTTTGGAGCTTGGAGCTACTCACCTTGGAAGTTGCTCAACACAGATCCTCACCATTGGAGGTATCTTAATACAATACTCATTCTTTTTATTTTTTGTTCTTGAATCTTTCAGAAAATTTTATTTGTTATATGCACATGCTAGTTTAGTTTAGATTCAGATTTATAATAATTGTTTTTGCTTTCAATCTTTGAAACTGCTATCACTTGTTGATAGGTGCCCATTGCACTAAGCTTGGTTGCAAAACCAAGCCAACAGTTTTTGGCGACTCCGCTGGCTTCGAATTCTTAGATCTCAATTTTCTGTTTTAGATCTTAGTTTTTGTTAGTTTTTATCATTTAAAAACATAGATGTGCCATCCTAGACATCAGATCCATTGTTGCTCTAGATTTTGGCCCCATCTATTGCCATTAGCAGCCTGAAATTGCCATTTTCGGGTTCGTTTTTCGGTGTCCATTTTCGGCTTTCACCTCTCGGTTTTTTTCCCGACAGTTGCGCGGCTCATCGCGACCTCGCGGCTTCTTTCCACGCGGCTCACTGTGGCTTCGCGGCCAATTTACGCGTTGCACATCGCGTCTTCGCGGCCATTTTCCGCGTTGCACATCGCGACTGTGTGACTGAAACTCGTGCTGCACATCGCGGCTTCGTGGCCTGAAACCGCGCTACCCATCATGACTGCGCGGCCGAAACCCACGCTGCCCATCGCGGCTGTTTTCTGGAAACTCGCGATGCTAATTTTTTCATTTCGGCCAATTTTTTGAAAATTATTTTTTGTTGTATTTTCTTCCCATTTAGAATATTTTACAGTATTAAAATTCCTGCATTTTTTATAGCCACATTCAATCTTTTACTGTTTAGAATGCTTCATTAAAAGTCTTTGTAGAAAATTTTTAGAAATTGAATAAGAAAATTTTTCTGCATTTTATCTAGATCAAGATTGTACTATTTATTTGCTTGATTATTTTCTTTCATTTGTAAAATCGCCCAAAGGCACATCAATTTCAGTTTAAATACCACACTTGCACCCACTTTGCCACATAATTTAAACTGAGCCTTAAAATTTACCTTAACTTCAACCAACTTTTAACCCCACTTGGGAAGCACTTAAAAGAATTTTGTAGTTAGGTAGAATTGAGGGGATAGGTGTTCCAATAACAACCCTTAGTTATTACATTTGAGACATAGTTGTTGTCCATTAGGGAACCAAAATCCCCTAGTATGTTTTGGCACGGTCACAACCAGTTTATCAGAGGGCCTCTCCCCTAGGAGGTTTGAAGTCGCCAGAATGGTTCCGGAGGCCTGAGTGGAATACCGAAATCCATTCAGTAACCAAAGGCTACCTTTCACAATTCTCGGGGTATCCCTGTATGGGGGTACTGCGGTAAAAGGACCAAACGGCAGATTCACCTTTTCTAAATGTGTCATGAACGGGGTATCCTAGTTGCCACTCTTTAGGATTGTCCACCTGGTGTCCCTCCCGGTAGGGGGATATCTAGTCGTTGATTCAACACTCTATATTGTATGACTTGGATTTCATCACCTTGCAGAGAATATCATTTGTTGACTCACAATACTTCTAGTTAGGTGTTTGCATGATACATTACCCACCTTTGGTCTAGTAGCACCTCTTTTTTCTAGAAACTATTTGAATTTTGGTATTCTGTCCGATTTTGTTGCATCCCTCCACTTATTATAGCACAGCTGTTATAATAAGTGCTTTTTGAGGTTGATTTTTTGGCGTGAGAGCCTTTATTTTCACTCCCCTTTTTGCACTCTTGGTTGCATTAGGGTTTCGAGTTTTTTACATCACCATCTTACACTGAAAATTTAAAAAAAACATATTTCTCAGCATTGAGAATTTTAGACGATCTCGTCGTCTTCAGGGTGAACCCCCTTAGTTCAGTCTACTTGGCTCTCCACGTCACCGATGTCGAGGCTTATCCCTTGACTTGACACGTCATCGGCCAAACATACAGTCATTCGATTCTGACACACCTCACTTCACATCTGATTCTGAGGCTGAGTCCGAAAACCCTATTGAATTATCACCAACCAGCCTCATGGCTGGAACACAATACGACCCACTTTTTACAAGTACTATTGGAGATATGTCTACAAACCCTTCTACTGCTGTGCCATCCATGGTAACAACAACCTCTCTAGGCATGCCTAATATGGGGGACACTCCACCTTTAGGTATGCCCAACACAGGACTACCTCCTATTATGGGTATGCCAAACATAGGAATCACACCCCCTGTCATTACCACAACCCAGATCCCAGGAATTCCTGGCACTATTCCTAACCTCGGTGTAACCTATGTTGCACTTGGAAATGCCAGCCCATACCAAACCACAGCAGTTGGAGGTCACATACCTTCAATACCTAGAATACCTTTAGGGGCTAGTGGATCACTACATAATGCCAACATTAATAGTTATGTCCCAGTTCCTATACCACATCCATCTGCTAGTTTTCCTTACATGGCTAGTCTGAACTTACCAGACTTAGCCAAGCTAACCAAAGATCCTATCAGGAACAACTCCACATGGCCACCCATGCCTACAAAGCTCCCCTCGAACATCCCCAAGTTTGAAGGAAAACCTAGGGAGGACCCCCAAAATCACTCAATGTATTTTCACCTATGGTGTTCATCTAACTCCATAGTGGACGACTCCATTCGTCTAAGACTGTTGCAACGAACATTCACTGGCTCTACAGCCAAGTGGTATATCGAACAACCACATGGGACCTACCATACTTTTACGTCTCTCACCTCAACTTTCCTTCAGTTTTTTCAGCTACCTGTACGTTACGATGCAGGAGTTGAAATACTGTTGTCTTGCAGACAAAACACAGCTACCCACATCACCGACCACATCCATGAGAGGCGCAAGCATCGTAGCCTCTGTAAGATTAAACTGGATGACTGTATATTTTTGGACTGGTTTCTTAAATCACTCGTACCCCTCATAGCCAAAGACGTCGCTTCCGAACGACCCTAGTCAGAGGAAGAAGCTATCTTAAAAGCTCAGCAATTCGACCTAATTTACGCCCAATCAGGCTATCTCTACACCATCATACCGGATGCCCCACAAGGCGATTCTTCACGCGGTGACACGCCGGGGGCATCACATGCCGCTAATGGTATTATTGGCCAATTCACACCGCAAATTAAACCTTTTAGCATGGTGAGCACCATAAATGCCCCATACCTCTCTAGGGCTACATCTAATTCCAGAGCGACAACTTCGTATGCTCCAACGAATCAGACTCATCACACTCATGGACCCTCTTGTCCACAACATTTCTATGGGAAAGCGCCATCGGCATATGTACCTCCCACATACTATAACCAACCTGCCACCCAGAACCCGATTCAGTTCCCGCCACAACCAATGTATTACCCACAGCAAGCTACAACAACTAACCCAACACCTCCAATAGCTCAGGGTTACCAACAACCCCAGCAGGTAACTGGACCACCTCCAGCCCCACTAGCTTATTATTCACCACAACCTGCTCCCGCACCTGCGGAAAACCAAAATCCTCCCACTACTCAAGGGCAAGTGTACACACCACACAATCAGCCCCAACATCAAAACAACCAATGCAACTAGGGTGGACAACAAAACTGTGGAAGAGGACGTAACCGCGACAACAATCAACAACATAACCAAGGACCACCACCTCCCCATCCTCCAAATAATAATAACGTGGCACCTGCCAATCAGAACCCTGATCGGCTGCCCAAGCAGGCCAAAAATCCGAATTTACGAACAAACCATCCTTGTTCTATTTGCGGGGTCTATGGCCACTATACCCATGCTTGCCCACATTTGGATCGAGCTCGGCAACTATGGATTGATGATGCCCATCGTCAAGGACACGCGGCTCCTCAGGCACCACCCAACCCTCCTCCACCTTAGCATCAACCTTTGGTGCTACAAAATCCCTTACCAACCCAAGGCGTGGTGAATACTTAGCCGTTGGCTCCCCCTCAAGGCAACACGCCACCACAACAACAGATCACTTATGCCGCTCCTAATCAACCCATGTTTGATTCAGGTACCCACCACTTGTTAATGATGTCTTCCAACGATGTCAACCTCCAAACCCGTCGGAACCAATATGGCTCTACCCCCGAAGCCCCTCCCACCGACAAAAACACTAACGCTCACCCCACTGATTAGACGTTACGTATACCTCCGGCTCCACTCGATGGTGCCTCTAAAGCACCTCACTTCCCACTTCGTCGTATCAACAATAACCCCAATGCGCGGACTACGTCAAATTACAACATCGTAGATGACTTAGCCTAGTCTCCCACAGCCATGTCTGCGTTAGAAGTATTGAAAAACTGTCCTTCACAGTGCAAGACTTTGCTTTCCGCCGTTGGGGCGATAGACCCAAATGATTCGAAATTGATGGCCTTCGATTTGGACCAGTCCGAACCATGCCTGCCTTCCACTTTATCATTCCAAGTTTCTGTTTCCGTTCGGAATGTTGTCATCCATCGATGCATCATCAATGAAGGTGCCTCTACATGTGTTATGTCCACATTCGTCTGGTAGAAGTTGGGATCCCCTACTCTCCATTAGTCCACCACTGCATTGCGAGCATAAGACGGCCGGTCGGCTCAACCCCAAGGTCTACTAGCCAATGTCCCCATCCAGTTGGGAGGTAAAACCGTGCTCATTGACATAGAGGTCATCAGTGCCCAACTTGATTATAACCTCTTACTTGGCCGTAGCTACATGTACGCCATGCAGGCAGTTGCCTCATCCATTTTTCGTACCATGATGTTCCCCCATGACGGACGCATGGTCAAGATCGACCAACTCACCTACTATAATCCCAATGTCCCCGCTGCACCCAAAAATGTTCTCCCCATGGTTGAACAACCTGTTTCTAGTGCAACCACCTCGTTTGTTTCCTCCGTGGGATGCAGACTTTACTCAAATACTCCAATGACCTCAACTTTCCAATCCATTCCGCCCCCGTCACTCGCGACCGCAGTATCTGACCTATCTACCCTTTCCCACAATACACAAACACCCAACAATCTACCGCCCTTGTTTCCTAAACCACCATTGGTACCTAGTCACATTGGTGTTACACCCATCCACACAATCCCCTTCCTATTCCCTCCCTCGGTCGTAGTAAGTGCCCTGGTTATGGCTACCCTCAGTCTCCCCGGTTTAACCTTGGGATTACCTGTGTGGTACATTCCGCCTCCCATTCCCCCACCGACACCAAATGTCGTCCTACAACCGGTACAACCCATTGTCACTACTACTCAACCACCTCCCGGTGTCACAATCCCTTCATCCTCAACGATTCCCCCTCCTCTTATCAAGCCCACTCGGGGCATAGGTCCACAACCATACACTGCTGTACCACCTCCCAAGGCATTTAAACCCCCCCGTGTTTCGTGCTCCTCCTAAATGCTCGTTGTGCGATGAGTTAGGCCATCCGGCTCATCAATGTCCACAATTACCGGCACTCCAAGAACATATGAATATGTTGGATGATGACACTGGAATTCTAGTAGTAAGACTTGAGCCACCTCCTCAGCCTCGCGACAAATCACTGCGTACCAACCACCCTTGTGCCATATGCGGTGTTTATAGCCATTACTCACATCATTGTCCTGATCTCCCCGACTACAAAGCAGCTTTGTACGAGTTAAATAACGTCGACTTAGAGATATCTCCTCCCCTCATCGAGGAGATCTACCCTCCACAATCATCTTCTTCGGAAGAAGTCAATACCATCTATATGATTTCAACCACGTACAAACCAGAACCCATTGATTTATGGTCTGATTACTTCCATACTGATGAGCAAATTCTAGAAACACTCACTGCACCGAACTACCCTTGGGACGATATGCATCATCGCTCATACTTCCTCCCTGAGGCGTCTACATCCACCACAGCAAACCAGCTATCAGTCGAATCGAAAGATTTCCTACCCACTAAAGTTGATTGGTTCAAGGACCCCATCCCAGCACCAGATGCCTTCGAAGAAGGGAACATGTCCAACATTTCCCTTATTATACAAATCAACATTTCCACCACACTTGGAAAACCTGAGCTCATCTCGCTCAGCACATCATGCACTCAAGCGAAAACTCAGGCATATAAGAAACTCTTCCAAGAGTTTCGTGATGTCTTTGCCTAGTCTTACACCGAGATGCCTGGCCTCGATCCCAAAATTGTGGAACATCACATCGACACTTGGCCCAATGTGCCTCTTGTTCGACAGAAACAACGACTAATTCACCCGTCCAAACTCCCAGCTGTTAAAGCTGAGATCGAAAAACTCCAAAAAGCAGGATTCATATATCCTATTGCTTACACCACCTGGGTTTCAAACCCCATACCAGTAAACAAAAAAGTGGGAACTATACATGTTTGTACTTATTTTCGAGACCTCAATCTCGCTTGTACCAAGGACAACTTCCCCACACCTTTTATTGACCAACTAATCGATGAATGTGCGGGACATGAGGTCCTTTCTTTTATGGACAGTTTCTCCGGATATAACCAAATCAGAATCCGTAAAGAAGATCAATACAAGACAGTTTTCACCACCCCATGGGGCACCTTCGCCTATCGCGTCATGCCTTTTGGTCTCAAAAATGCTGGAGCCACTTTCCAACGCACCATGACTTATTGCTTCCACGACCTACACAAAATTGTAAAGTTTATCTGGATGACCTCACCGCTCGATCCAAGAAGCGATCTGACCATTTAGACGACATTCGATAAGTTTTCCTGCGTTGTCGAAAATACAACATCCGCTTGAACCCTCTCAAGTGTGTCTTTTGCGTTACATCAGGTCTCCTGCTAGGGTTCGTTATCTAAGAAAAAGGCATCACGGTAGACCCCTTAAAAGTCCAAGCCATCATAGAATTACCGTCACCCCGTACATTAAGACAACTACAAATCCTGCAAGGGAGGTCCAACTTCCTCCATCGCTTTGTCCCTGACTATGCCACAAAGGTCCACGGTTTCCTACGACTACTACGTCTGCATACCCGTTTCATATGGGACCAACAAGCAGAGACAGCCTTCACTGACTTAAAGAAAGCACTCACAAACGCCGCATTGATTTCTCCTCCAGATTTCACAAAAGATTTCACCCTCTATGTTTCAGCATCCGAGCATGCTGTATCTGGAGTTCTTGTACAAGAAGATATATTGCTCGTAAAGAGCATGTCATCTACTATGTGAGCCAGACCTTGTCTGGCCCACCCCTCCGCTACCCATATGAAGAAAAGATGGCCCTTACCGTCGTTTTTTCAGTACAAAAGCTGCGACATTACATTCTCCTGAGCCACACCATGGTCGTAGCCGATTCCAATCCCATGGTTTACCTCTTGACGCGTCGCCTTCTTCAAGGCCGCATAGCTAAATGGGTGATTATCCTGCAAGAATACGACCTGAACTTCAAGACCCCAAAGAGCACCAAGGCCCTAGCACTCACTCAACTAATCACAGATCTCCCATCCTCTTCGTCATCACCTGCTATCCAAACGGATCTCATCGACGATCACATTTTCATCATTTCTTCTGACGACCCATGGCATGGTGACATATTAATCTACCTCCGCACACAAAAATTTTGACCTCACATCGATCGTGACGGACACCGTCGTATACGACACCACGCCCCCCATCACCTTAACGTTTTCTTGGACTCACAACTCCTGGTTTTCCAGCTCAACAATGATTACCAGGTACGCGATCCCTGTCTTTTCAGAAAATTCTTGCGCACTAAACTAATGATGCGACAGTTTGAATCCATTTCATTTACACATGTCCCAAGGAATCTTAACAGTGTAGCAGACCATATGGCGAATAATATTCTTGATTGGCACACCAATCAAACCATATAGTAAACAAAATGATGCATCCACATGCATAACATGTGCCTCCACGGGCATATACAAAAATCAAAATCCTGCATCCACATACATAACATGTGCCTCCACGGGCATATACAAAAATCAAAATACTGCATCCACGTGCATAACATGTGCCTCCACGGGCATATACAAAAAATCAAAATGTTGCATCCACGTGCATAACAGGTGCCTCCACGGGCATACAGAAAACCAAACATGCCTCCACGGGCAAGCAAAAAGACAAGATGTGCCCCACGGTCAAATCTCCCAGAAATCAGGAAAGAGCTTTGATCGCTCTGCGAAACTCACACGTAACAATGACACGTCATATGGGCCCCATGCCCTATTTATAGAAATTCTACCATGTTTCAAACAACCATTACGGTATCATACGAAGTCCATTCCTCAAACCGTTGGTACCATTGGAATCAGCACGGCGAGAACTTCATGATAGTTCTTTCCTTTTCCTGTTTTCATAGGGTCCATTTTTTGACCATTTTTTGACCCCTCGTGGCCTCGGTTTGCATGCCACATCAGCTGTTCTCCATTTTTGGCGATTCTTATATCGCCGGATTCAGTTTTCCGCGCTCGTGATGATGCTTGAGGCCATTTCTCGCTCTCATGCCCAGATTTTTTGGGCATTTTTTTTTCATATGCCCCCTCGTAGCCTCGGTTTGCATGCCACATCAGTCGTTCTCCGTTTTTGGAGAGTCTTATATCACCGGATTCAGTTTTCCGTGCTCGTGATGATGCTTGAGACCATTTATCGCTCTGATGCCCAGATTTTTTGGGCATTTTTTTCATATGCCCCCTCCTCGCCGCGGTTTGCGTGCCACATTGGTCGTTCTCCATTTTTGACAAGTCTTATATCGCTGGATTCAGTTTTTCGTGCTCGTGATGATGCTTGAGACCATTTCTCGCTCTCACGCCTAGATTTTTTGGGCATTTTTTCATATGCCCCCTCGTCGCCTCGATTTGCGTGCCACATCAACTGATCTCCGATTTTAGCATGTTTGATATCATCGGATTCACTTTTCCATACTCGTGATGATTCTTGAGATCATTTATTGCTCTCATCAATCCCTTTTTTGTTCGGTATAGTTTTATCCCTTTTCCGGGCCGAGCAATCCCTTTTACGAAAAAGGCACTTAGGGAGTTTCTCTTAAGCTCTTTTCTGACTCCTAAAACAATGAAAAGATGGCCGAGAAACCTTGCTTCCTTTCATGCTTGCTAAACGTATCTGAAAGGGCATCTACCTGGTATAAGTTTACCCCTTTTTCGGACCTTGTAGACTAATTACGAAAAAGGAATACTCTAGTCACATCGACTAGAAGAGTTCTCCATTTGCATCATTTTATGCTTTTTCGGGCCTTGGAGACTAACCTACGAAAAAGAAAACCAATGGAGTCCACTTACCGCTTTTAGACTCTCTAAACATGAAAGCGACCACGAGCAATCACCATCCTGGGCTCGTAAACACCAACAGGACGGTACTCACAACCACTGTAGAGTCTTCTTATCGTTTTCAGACTCCTTAAAAATGAAAGCACCCATGACCATGAACAGTCCTGGGCTCACAAAATCCACAGGACAGTACCATTTCAGAGCACACTTTTATCCCTTCTTGGAGCTCATTAAAACTACGAAGAAGGACCCAATGGTGCTCCTCGGCGCCACAACAGATCACGTCCACTCATATGGAAACTTCCCCATTTTGGTTGCCTTTGTTCAGAGTTTTCTGCAATATGTCACCCTGAGAATCCCTCGACAGAACCCATCAGCTCGTCCCCCCCGCTAGAGTTAATACATACCCTTCAGTCCTTAAAAGCTATGATCCCCGCATCTGCCAGCCAATACCCTACGCTGCCAGGCCAACCATGTCATCATGCTCTAAACAAAGGAAGTTTGAGTCCACCCACTCTATGACCCCAGTTAATTCCCATCCCCACAAGTATGTCAGTCCTACCATCAGTACTCTCACGCTTCGGTTCTCCACCTTGTGCTCCTATTAAGGAAACATCATTGCCTTACTAGTTCTAGGTCTCCCTCTATTGACGACAGCCCCTCTATTCCAAAGGATAGACCCAGAGGTCCCTATGCCTTGGACTCATCACCATTTATGGTGAGTGCCTATGGACCACTTTGAGAAGAGTCATCATCGCCTCTCCGAGTGGTTGTTTCTCACATGCTTGACTTCAACACCTTGATCGCATCATTGAGAACCGCGTAGGGTTTATATCCCTTCAGTTATTGGTCGAAGACCCCGGATTTCCCCTGACTCTAGCACATTGGTGAGTCACTTTGGAACAACCAGTTTTATGTTCCCATGGATGTCTGGGTTGCATTAGGTGATAGTATTCGAAAGCCATCCAATGATATGCTTCCTCGAGTACCCAGTTCAGTTTCAGTTCAGTGTACCATTGATCCAGCAGCTCATCAGTTCCTCTGGGTCCACACTCAGCAGCACTGTTGTTATTTTAGTATATCAGTTCTTCCACTCAGACACGGTCAGCCCAGCCGTACATCCCAGATTTGTGTCCCCTCTGGACCCTTATGATGTCACAGTGGTTCTCTATGTATCTTACAAGTCCCCCCTTTCGGGCCTTACAGTTATTTTTTCTATGTATCTGGAAACAAGCATGGGAATGCCCGCCTCGTCCATATATTGAGATTCTTCCTCATTCATTATTTGAGGCCATGTATCTTTCAGGTCCCCATATTGTTATTATTGTTCTATATCTCGATACGAGCATGGGAATGCCCGCCTCGTCCATTATCAAAGATTCTTCCTCATTCATTATTTGAGGCCATGTATCTTTCAGGTCCCCATATTGTTATTATTGTTCTATATCTCGATACGAGCATGGGAATGCCTGCCTCGTCCATTATCAGAGATTATTCCTCATTCATATTGAGGCCATGTAATATTTTTTGTTTTTATAGCTTCCAAGGGCCGTTGATCTAGTCTCCAACCGGTCTCTTCTCTTCCCCAAATCCCAGAAAAAAAGACAAAAGAACTATGATGTCTATCAGCGATACGATGAGCTCCTGCCCTCACACATCAAGGGGCAATCTGTTAACACCCAAAAAGTGCTCACTAGCTCATTTCCTTATTCACATGACCCATTTGTCCACTTTTCCACCATTTTGAGCCTCTAAAGCCACCAAAAGACCTTAATACATCCCTTTTTCCACTCAAAATGAATATTTTTCCTCAAAAAGCATAAAAAAAACCCTCAAAAAGGGTCCAAAATTCCCCAAAATATTAAAAAGGGAATAAAAATATTAAAAATATTCAAAAAAGGAAAAAGGAGGGAAAAGGTACCTAAACCATGTTGGTCAATACCATTGGTTTCCTCAAAACCATAATGGTATTCCCCACCACCAAAAACTATAAAAAGGTGGTAGGGGATCCTCACTTTCCATCCATCCATCATCCTATCCTCATGCTGTCAAAATCTCTCATGAGCTTTTGACCATTGTAGCTATCTTGGAGAAGAGACCTTTGGAGCTTGGAGCTACTCACCTTGGAAGTTGCTCAACACAAATCCTCACCATTGGAGGTATTTTAATACAATACTCATTCTTTTTATTTCTTGTTCTTGAATCATTTTCAGAAAATTTTATTTGTTATATGCACATGCTAGTTTAGTTTAGATTCAAATTTATAATAATTGTTTTTGCTTTCAATCTTTGAAACTGCTATCACTTGTTGATAGATGCCCATTGCACTAAGCTTGGTTGCAAAACCAAGCCAACAACATGCTTGCTACTTTTGACTCAAATTCGGTAGCAGGACCATCAAGAAAGTATGGTACTTCGCAGAACTTCTTTGAAAGTTGTTTATCGCTGGAAAGAGATCCCGATGCTCTTTCCGAGATTGAGAGTCTGTTGCATCGACTGTCCAAGGGACAAAAAGAGTCTGCAGTGAAATCGTTACAGAGGAAGAAGACATGAAAAGAGATGCACATGAATATCCAGATTGGGGACTATGAGGTAGATTCAGTCATTCTGGATCTAGGCTCTGATGTCAATATTCTTAAAAGCATACATGGCAAAAGATGGGGAGTCCAACACTGAGCTGGTCTCCCCTGCAACTACGACTAGCTAATCAGGCCAAAGTAACATCAATTGGGAGAATTTTGCACCTTGTTGTGGAAATTGAGGGGATGAAAACCTATGCTGATTTTGATGTTATTGAAGTTGTTGATGGTGGAGGCTCCTATCACGCATTTCTGGGGATTGGATGGGCCAATGAAAGTATGGTAGTAATTAAATTCAAGAAGCGGGTGATGACCTTTGAAAATCAAGACCTCAGAGTCATAGCTCCATTGGATCCAACTGAAGGGCCACCGTATGTTGAACCCGTAATGGATGAAGTTGTAAAAGGATAGGATCACACATATAACATTTCTGAAGACTACATCTATCCAACTATCGACGGCAAATTCGATTGGCGCATCTCTAGCTCTACGTATTTCGACTCTGATGATGCTTTGGAGCACTTGCAGAATCGCATGAATGAGGTGTCATTAAGAGAGTGTGGTTTGATCACACAATCATTGTGCCGTGTTGTGATTGAGACTGTTGAATTACCAGTATACAAAGGACTTCCCAGGTTGACTGAATTTCTTGTGGCATTTGAAGAAAATGTTTCCGAACAACAATGATTGCTAGCATTGGAGGAGGCGCTGAAGGATGCACCAGCATGTTGGTGGGAAACCCATAACAATTCGATTACTAAGTGGTCACAATGTCGAAGATTAATGACGGTTCGCTTTGGCAACGTAGAAGTATACGACACTGGAAAGTATGATGGGCAGAATGACCCTGGCAGTCATTTGATTGAATGTCAGACTTTGTGGGCCTCGCGACCAAAGGATGAATGGGTCCATTCCTTTGTCCACATTTTGGATGAAATGTCGTGATCTTGGTATGCCGTAGCTGAGTTGCGCAGGGAAATTACCACTTGGTTAGAGTTGACTATTTGCTTCACTCATACCTTCAGTTTCACGGATGCCAATCCAGATGTTCATAATGGCTTGCAGCTCATTCGCGATGTTGTTCTGAAGGTGGTTCCAGTTGCATACCCCGTCGATCCACATACGCATTGTGAGATGCAGTCGATGATGGAATGCTATAATATTACTGGAGGGTTGGAGGATGGTGATGTCCAATGGAATATCAATCTTCCGGAAACAAAAGGGAGTCGAGATATCATAGCACCTGATGCAGCGATAGATCCGATAAATCAATCGTTGAAGCTAAGGAAGGTCAACATTGGGACGAAGGAGAACCCAAAGTTTACAAATGTCGGGGACTATTGGGATGAAAAAATGATGGCAAAGGTCACAAACCCGTTGCATGAGTTCCAAGATTTGTTCCCTGCGAAGTTTTCCGAAATGAAGGGAAAATTGGGGGATCTAGGAGATGTAGATTCCGTTGAAGCCAGATGCGAAACTAGTAAGGCAGCGATCGTATCGACTGAATCCATGAGACAAGGAAAGGGTCAAAACTGAACTTAACAAAATGGTGGATGCTGGAATAATTGAGCCAGTCGAAGAATTAGAATGGATTAGTCCAATGGTGGTTCAGGATAAGAAGATCGGTGAGGTTCGGATTTGTGTCGACCTACGGAAGTTGAATGACACATGTATGCATGATCCCTTTTTGACACCATTCACTGATGAGGTACTAGAAGGAGTGGGCGTTCAAGAAATGTATTCTTTCACAAATGGCTTTCTTGGTTATCACCAGATCATGATCGCAAAAGAGGATCATCACAAGGCCAAGTTTGTGACTGAATGGGGTTCTTTCTAGTATATTGTGATGCCATTTGGGCTAAAGAACGCACCTGCAATATTCTCCCACGTTGTTGTCGTTGCATTTAGAGATTTTATTCAGAATTTTCTGCAAGTCTATATGGATGACCGGACATTTTATGGATTGATCAACGATCATTTGGAAAACCTGTGACTGATGCTGGAGCGATGTAGACAACATCAGATCGCGCTGAACTTGAAGAAGTGTATTTTTTGTGCACTGTTTGGGATGTTATTGGGTCACATTGTTTGCAAGCACGGACTGTTGGTTGACCCAACAAAGATTGCACTAATTTTGAACTTGTCACTACCTACAACTGTAAAGAAATTGAGAGCAACGCTAGGGCACACGGGGTACTGCCGCAAGTTTATTCGTGGTTATGCTTTGGTCACGGCTCCTATGGAGAGGTTGTTCAAGAAGGATGTGGTATTCTTATGGAGTCCAGAATGTCAAGTAAGTTTCAAGACTCTGAAGGCTAAGATGGCTTCTGCACCGATACTGGTATTTCCTGATTGGAGCAAGGAATAATATGTCCATGTGGATGCATCGTCGATTGCGCTGGGTGTGGTGCTTGCACAACCAGGCGAAGGAGATATTGACCACCCGATTTATTTCGCGAGTCGGAAGCTGTCATCTGCGTAGAAAAATTATACGACTACAAAGAGGGAAGGTCTAGTGATGGTATATGCACTACAGAAGTTTAGGAATTACCTGTTGGGGGGTCATTTCAAAATGTTCACAGACCATTTTTCTTTGAAATACCTGGTCAATAAGCCTGTTTTGGGGGGGAGATATGCCGATGGATACTTCTCTTTCAGGAATTTGATTTTGAGGTAATTGTGATGCAAGGTCACTTGAATGCGAGGCTAGATCATTTATCGTGAATTGAGATAGGTGAGGAACCAACAAACATTGGATATGGGTTTCCATATGCACAACTATTCAAAGTTGAGGTGGCTAATGACTACTATGAAGATTTAATTCAGTTTTTGACGATGGGAACTGCACCAGCGGAGTTTACCACAAGTCAGAAGAAGTAGTTGGTGGTTAAGGCCGCATATTTCCAATTGATCGCCAGACAACATTATAAACTGGGACCAGATGAGCGCTTGAGGCAATGTGTCGTACCTCATGAACAAGGGTAGATATTGGCATAGGCACATGAGGGAGTGGCTGGTGGACACTATGGAGGTTGTGCTATTGCTAGGAAGGTGATTGGCGCAGGGCTTTGGTGGCCCACTCTTCATAATGATGCGATGGATTATGCGTGCTCTTGTGACATCTGTCAAAGAACTAGAAATCCCTCAAGAAGGGATGAGATGCCGCTGGTACCTAAAGTGACATTACAACTATTTGATAAATGGGATTTGGATTTCATGGGACCAATCAAACCACATGGGAAAAGAATTGGTGCACGGTACATAATTACATCAACAAATTATTTAACAAGGTGGGAGGAGGCCGCACCTATTATAGATTGCACTGCTGCAACAGCAGCGCGATTATTGTTTGACAATATTGTTACTCGGTTTGGATGCCCAAAGATATTGATGAGTGACCAGGAGAGCCACTTCATAAATCGCACAGTCAGCGCATTGACATAAGAGCTTCAGATACAACATAAGAAGAGTACCCTGTATCATCCGCAATCAAATGGAATAGTGGAGGCATTCAACAAAGTGTTGCAGCATGCACTTACAAAAGTCTGTAATGTGAACCGCGATGACTGGGATTTGAAGATTCCAATAGTCTTGTGGGCATATTGCACCACTTGTAAAAGATTGACGGGACCGACACTGTTCAAATTGGTGTATGGCCAAGAGGCAGTCATGCCTATGGAGTACATTGTTTGGAGTTTGCGCATAGCGGTTGCGACAGGCATGGACGATGGAGCCACATTAGAAGAGTGACTGGAGTAGTTGGTCCAGCTTGAGAAAGACTGTTTTGTCGCCGGTTTTCCCCAGCACGTAGAGAACATCACTAGAAAGCTTGCCATGATTGCCATATTAAAAACAAGCAATTTCAGCAAGGTGACTTGGTGTTGTTGTATGACAGCAAGTTCATGAAGCATTCAGGTAAATTATAGATGCATTGGATAGGTCCATATGTCATTAATTCCATTACTTCAGGAGGTGTAGCACAACTGCAATAGTTAGATGGAGCAATGCTGCTAAAGCTAGTAAATGTTAGCAGGATGAAGGCCTATAGGACGGGCCTAGAGCCACGCAATGCTTAAATGAATTACGCAAGAAAAAGAAAAAAAAGCGATAGGATGCTAGGTGAAAGGATGTCGCACCAACATGGATGGGATGCACAAGTAGGAGAGATGGTATCACAGTTAGGACACCATGCTGCGATGGCCGTAGGGCTGCAACACAGTCAAATAAGCAATAAATGCAGACATTTAAATACAGTTAGCTGACGATGCTCGTTGAAGCGACATGTATTTATGGTGGATCCGACCGTTGGATTGATAGGATCGACGATGGATTCGGGTAGTTAATGCATGATTTGGCTATGATGACCAGGTTGATTTGGACATGATGATGGATGGATTGCATTGGCGCTATAAGAAGGGGTTGAGTGTAGTCGAAAATCACTATTGTGCAAGGAGTGAATTGAGCTGAGTAGTAGCGAGTAGAATTGTGCAGGGTTTTGCTAGAGTTGCAGAGCAGAGTTGCAGAGAGTTTCCAAGTGAGGAGAGGTTGAGCACCCGTTGAGCGTTGCAGGGCACTCGTGCGGCATGTAGAGTGAACCAAAAATGGTTGAGATTTCTAGTGAAAGGGAATCACCAGGTTTCCCCGTATCTATTGAGGAGGAAGTTGCCATCATGCCAGATGGATCATCTTCAATTTCAAAGAAGAGTAGGGGTGGCAGAAACTTAGCTCCTCGAGGCCGCCGAAGAGGAAAACCAGGTCATCCGCATAGTTGCAGGAAGAGCTACCTACCTACCAACAAAACTAACTGAAGCGACTGTCCAATTTTGGGGCAGCATAGTTCAGTATGAGCAATTGCAGCAACTGACCAAGCTAGCATAGGAGGAAGAAGGATAGCTAGCAACAATGAAGGCTTCGCTAAGAGCGCTGCCACTGGAGGTTCAGGTCACCAAGTCTATAGAGCTGAAGGAGTTACAACAACGAGTTGTGAGGGCACAAGAGCATCAGCGGAAGCGTAGTACGCAGCTAGACGAGTATCAAGATATTCGTGTGCAACTTTAGGTCAAGGAATTTACTGCGCTGCAGGCTATGCAGGAACGTAAGAAGGTAGTTGTTGATAAGCTGGTTGAGCACCCATTAGCACAGGACTTGACAAATAGTTAGGAGATCACTGTGACGACCAAGGAGCAAGTCAGGGAGATTAGTCAACAGTACAAAGATTTCAGGCTAAAGATCAACGAATACACCATGTCCAGCTAATGTGGCTCGAGGGTGAGCCACAAGATTGTGTTGTGGGCCTATTGGAAAGCGGGTTTGGATGAGTTAGCTGCGTAGCATCACGGATGTTGCACAAGACCATAGATGCCGTGCAAGGAGCAAAACTGTGCACAAGTCAAAAATTATAATTTTTTTTATGTATTTTGGGTCATTTTGGACTGCATTGTGCAGGTTAAGGGTCATTATTTTGTAGATCTTGTTAAGAATTAGTTAGGAAGTTGTCTAAGTGGAACATGAATATAAAGGCGCAAGCCTATAAATAGATGTAGAATTGCAAGTGTTAGAATAATCCTTATCATGATCATGAAGAATGCGACTTCTCTTGTTTCGGATATTTATCTTAGTCTTTTGAATCTGGGTATGCGACAGAAGAACTGTTTTGATGTATCCTTATTTTGTTGCGAAGGTTAATATGATATGACGGAGCTTGAGAAGAATCATTGTGTCTTTTCCTATTTCCCTATTATGAATGTGATATGTATCTGCGATATGAATCTGTGAATGATGTGATGTTTCCTTGCTTCAATTGATGTCTTATTGTTAGATCTATTGCGCATTGATGGTTCTGTTAATGATGAGATCTGTTGAATGATTATGCAATTTTGTTTGATGCATAAGCTGAATGGCTAGATATGTTAAATAATGATGTGCTAAGTCAATAAGTAAGATGCACATCATCCTTCTTCATTCGGTGGAAACGTGGTTCCTTTAGCTCTCCCTCGAACATCTTGGGTGAGACTTCATTGCTCCGCAGGTGTTGCTGGACAATGTAAAGCCTGTCTGGGCCGGTGCTCAGGGAGATCGCGGTGGTTTGGATGTCGATAGAGTGAGGAACCCCTGTCAACTAGGTTTGTGTCAACAAGTGTAGAGTAGTGGAGGCACTTGTATGATTGAAGAAGTGACTATGCAATCAGATTTGAGTTGTCATGGATTTGAGTATTGTCAGAAGAAACACATCGAGAAGGAATCAATGCTTCATACCATTCCCCCAATGCCCCTTATCCAATCAATAAGGCTATTTATTAATTGATTTTGCATGGCAAGCAAGTCCTGAAGCAGAAGTATAAGTAAAGGTTAGATGGATAGAAACTAGTTATACTTAGGAGACTAATCTAGATACATAGAGTTCAAGATGTAGTATTAATTCACCACTTGTGAATATAAGTAGTGGTTCACACGTACCTACAAGAATAATGACTACATCAGATTATACCTTGAGATTTCTTGTCTTTCATGGGATAGGGAAAGATGATGCAAAACAACATTGGATTACTTGTGAGGCGATATGTTCTATGAAGAACATCATAAATAAGGCTTCAAAGGTTGCATAGCTAGAGACCACATTTAGAGATAGGGCATTTAAATGGTACATGAATTATAAGAGCACTTTTGCTAGAAGCCAAACCCAACCACTAGAAACTATTAAAGTAGATCTTATGAAAGAGTTTTAGAAGCCAAATTTCCAGTCGCAGTTCATTACTGATATTAAGGAGATTAAGCATAGAGTTGGTGAGTATGTCTAGGACTATGGCCAATGATTCAATATTTTTTTTGACCAGCTGAGTTTCTAGATCCAAGATGTGAAGCATAAAGAATGGTTTATTGTGGGTCTTCTACCCAATATTCGAGTTCCACTAACAAAGAAGAAGGTGATTTCTCATTCAAAGGCCATGGAAATAACAATAAGGTTAGAATCGAATCCTAGAGGGGAGGCATCACCAAGAATGGAATAGGTGCAGACAGAGCTTGCTACTCTAAAGACACAATTAGAGAAATTGCCTACCAGTAAGGTTGTCAGAGAGAATATATGGTGTATCTTTTATACAACAGAAGGACATCGAAAGGATGAATTCCAAACACTAAACAACTAAATGGGTAATATCTTACCTAACCCATTTTTTGGCAGCATCCAAAACTGAGTGGTGTGAGATATATCAAAGTTGACGTAACATACCTCCCAATTGCCGGACATTACAAAAGTACCATAGCTCTATGTATGCATCATTTTGTGAAGTTTTCAAATTAGTTGAACATGATGTAAATAGTTGTCATGCTCTACAATTGATGAAGGATAACATAGTAGATTCCTACTATGTCCAAGGAACATAAGAAAATAGAGGACCTGATCCCATAAGGAAATAAGGGGCAATGTGTGATGGGTTTTGAGACTGTGGAAGAGGTTATGGAGGAGGTGGATATAATACTCCATGTGTTAAGCCTCATAAATATGTAATTTTTAATTATTTATTATTGTGGCACTAGGCGCCAAGACAAGAGTCTTTAAGGACTGAGAGGCATTATTATTATTTTTTTGTAAATAATTAATTAAAAAAAAATGGCACAAAGGGGGCCACTAAAAGAGTATGGGAGGCATAGATCCACAATGTGAGGTGGAATGGGTACATTCCTATAACTTTAGAACTTGTTTGGTTGAGCTTGATTTGTACTTATGCCTTGGTGGCTTTACTAATTGATGATCACCCAAACATTGTATAATGAACCCAAATTTTAATTATTTTAGCCTATATTCGTACTATTGAGCCTAATTCATGGTTTAGTGGACCTCCCTTTGTGCTTGGGTGGATTCCACTTGTTAATTGAGCCCCCTTGGTGATTTGTAACTCCTTTCTATAGGTTACACTCATTTTTGTAACACCCTCGCTAGCTATTTTTAGCCTTAGATTGTGTAAATCCTTGTGTAACCTCTATTTTGGGAAGATGATTTAGCTTGTGTAACTATTAACCTCACTATTTTTCATTCCCCTTCATGAATGATGTTTCCACTCATGAATTTGAGTTGGGTAGACTAGCTTGGAGTTAGTCTCCTTGGAATTTGAATTGCTTCAGTTGAATTAGAGTTAACCTCCTATGGTTGAGTTACCCCACTTGGATTGGATCAAGTTGGCTTAGATTTGTTTGTTTTGACCGCTTGGGTTCAAAACGCCTTATTTGGTCTATCAATCCATGCTTGATCTCCTTGGTTAATATTTTTTATGGTTGTTGATTATTTTTGGATGTTCTTGGTTGTTCATTCCATTGATGTTGACAGCTTGGTAAGCTTGTGAGCTTGGGAAGCCATGTATACTCTGCTATCATAATAAAACTTTTGCTTGAATCACTGAGATCTTGTATGGTGTTTGTGGCAAGCTTGGACAACTTTGGTATAGTTCCTCCATGTCCATTGCTTGTCTTTGTCCTGGACCTGCACATAATTCCTGATAGTGAATGGCGATGTCTTGAGGATCCTAAGGGGTGAAGGGATTACCATTGCACCTAGTAGTGGGGTGGAGGAGAAATAATATGGTGATGAATTGAGTTGTGTCTTCTCAAACTAATACTTGAGCTATCCTTGAGTGCACCTCTATTGTTTATTTGTGGCCTCAGCTTGGTGGTGGCTTGTTAAAGTGAGATCTGGCTTGGAAATGCCTTTGGATAGGTGGAATGTGGTCTAGTTGTTTCCAGTTGCCTCTGTATAATATAAGTGACTTTTTTTATGTTAATTTATATGTTTATATTATTTTTACATTTCTTCTATAATACCCTTAATAGCTTATCTATTTACAGTTAAATGTATATGGTTTTGTATCTATGGTTGAATGAATATTTGATGGTTTAACTGTTGGAAACTTGTACATTTTCCTTGACCACGAGATATGAAATTAATGGAATATTTAAATATTTTATTTATGTGTTTATTTTGTGTATCTTCTTACAATTCAATAGAGTCATCTATGTCTAAAAAATTCGGTAAATAAATTTGTTGTTAAAATGGCTTGATTTTTGGAACTCTAGTCGACAAATCTTGCTTAGAAATTCGAGTTTTATCTTTGTTTTGATATATGATCAGAATGGAAACTTGAAATATGCTTTTACATATGTTATTTTATATATATTACTCTAAAATTTCACCCTATGTGGCTTATCAAACATGTAGATGAATTTATAGTTGAAATTGCTTGGTTTCTGACACTCTAGTTGAGAAATCTTGTTTGGAAATTTGTGTTTTTCTCTTCTATTTCAGATTGGACATGATGGAAGCTTGTAATATGTTTATTAATTTCTTAATTTTTGTATCTTACTCTAAAAGTGCACCTTCCATGGCTGATCATATCTTTTATTTGATCCATAGATGAAACTAATAAATTATGATTGCTAGAAAGTGGGTGTTTCTGCTAGAAAACTAGTTTGAATTGAGAGTTTCTCTGGAGAATTGAATATCTAATGTTGTATGGATATATGTGAATTATATAGTGCACCCTTGGGGGATTTAGAGTTCCCCATATATAGGGTATTATTTTTATTTCGGACTCACAGTTTGTTTTGTACAGATTTGGATCCTAATCAGATGATTTGGTAGTGATTTTTATAGCAATAGTTGATATGATATTTGTATGAATTAATGGCTGTATATGATAGCTCTATATTTCAACGTTTATATTATTGAATGGATGTAGGTTTTAGTCTCATATATGACCTAATGAGCAATGCAAAAATGTTAATAAAAGTGTCATAAATTTGATTGACTAGAGTGCCATAAATTGCATAGTTTTACGACGAAAAGATCTATTTTGTAATTATTTGCAAAGAATTATGTAAATATGATTAGTTAGAATTATTTGGTTGATTATGCCCCCCTTTAATTTTTTCATAATTCTAATGTCCAAGTTTATTGAATTTTGTAATTTTGGTTGAATTATCATGCTTGCACAGTGTTGCATCTACTTGAGCTCTTGTAGAGTTGTATAATTTTTTTAAAGTATCACATTTATTTTTAAAGGATATATGTTTGTTTTGATTGGATCGATGGTATGTCATCGTAGCATTTGGTTAACCTTAATCCTCTATGTTATACCTTTATCCATCCTTCCTTTGGGTTTAAACGTGGTCGTGACCTTGTTTTCGGGGTCGAGTACATTACAAGTGGCATCAGAGCTTAGGTTCCAACCCTGTGGCTATTGAGCCTTCTATAGAGTTATAATATTTTTATTATATGCATTTGGATATTATAACTGTGCTTTATGAAATAAATTTTAACCTCCCCTTATGTGAATGGAAGAATTAGAAGTCTCGCTTCAAAGATCGGTTCGATTGTATCCTACTTTTTAATTTCGGAAGTTAAGAGATTAAAGATTCGTTTGTTGTGTGTTTTAGAATGAATTAATATTGCATATTTACTGCTCAATAGATTGATTGGTAAGTACTATGAATGGAATATCAAATGATCTAATATATTGCTTGGTTGATGCATGTTCACCTTGCATTTCCTCTTTTATTGTTCAGTGATTTGACTTGTTGATGCTTATGTATTTCTTCTTTTATTGTTTAGTGATTTTATTGGTCAATGCTTATGCATTGCCTCTTTTACTACTCAGTGACGTAATTTATCGATGCTTGTGCATTTCTTCTTTCCTATTCACTGGCTTGATTGGTCGATTCTTGTTCATCGTGCATTGGATCTTTTATGGCTCATTGAATTTATTGAAATGCTTCTTGTTGTACAATTGATTTACATGTATGATTAACTTGGTTTTTGGAAGGGTTGATTTTCATGCTTACAAACCTTTGTTATGATCTAGGTGCATAGTTGAATTATGAAATGTCTTAGAAAATTTTGTGAGAATACCTCCTTTAAAGTTGCACTCCTACTTGGAAACTGGTATTTTGAAATTGAAACATTTTGAAATTAAAATTTGGAAACTAAGAAAAAATGTGTTTAATTGTTTACAAAATGTGATACTATATCTATAAGTGTGTACGTATGTAATAAAGTAGGCATATAATAGAAATATTTGATGATATACATTTATATGATATAGTATTGTATATGTTGTATAGTATTATGAGATATATATTTGTATATACGTAGTAGTATTAGTTGTGATATGTGTAATTATGTATATATATATGATATGATATGATGTAAGATGTATAAAGATGTGTATATATATTGACATATATATAATAGTGTGTATATATATGATTAAATGTATGAGATATAGGTAATATGTAATGTGTTTATAATTTAGATAATATATTATATGTAGTATAATAGAATAATTACAAGTATAATTGTGAAGTATTTTATGTATGTATTAGTATGATATATATGTAAAAATGATGTAGTATTACTATTACTATAATGAATGTTATTAATGAGAAATATACTCTCTATTTCCTTTATTACTTCTCTTTAGAGAATACTTTATGTATGGTCATGGTTTGCCACTTAAAAGGTAGTGGTTACCCAAATAAGTAACTCCTTGTCTATTTTACGAAATGGGACACTTGTCTATGTTGGAATATCAAGCAATACTGAGAGGGGGGGTGAATCAGTATTAGGCTATCTTTTTTAATTTTTATCACATTTAAAACAAAGAAGATAGAACACACAATATTATCGTGGAAGCCCAATTGGGAAAACCACCAATACTTTCTATTACTGCAAAATTATATTTACAAATGGTTTGCAAGCATCAACTTGCTGGATGCACCAACACCCAAATTTTCAGCTACAACTGAAGGATACACCAACACCCTATTTACCAATAGCAACTGGAAGGATGCTACAACCTCCTACAGGCTTGCATCCTATCCTTGCACCTCCCAACCTCCCTTATTTTTTTTTATTTGATTTCCATATCTTCAATTCTGTCACTTCATTGGTCTTGGCCTTTTCTCTTGCTTAGCCTTCAATTTGGAATCCAGAGAAATCTTATTTCCACTTAAAAAACTTGTTTATAGATCGTGTATCTCATCCTCTAATCGATGCACCTCATAAATTTGAACTTGTGTCTCTTCATACTCGTGTCTGTTCGAAATAAATTAAATTTATGTTTATTAATTTAAATAATAAACTATGTTTTGTATATGCCTCTTATTTATTTAATATTTGTTTATTTAACTGGATGAGAAATCTCTATTTAAGTCTCTGGCTTGTGTGGGCATCTAAAAGACTTGTTTGGTATATATTTTTAAGCTATGCGTGAGCATACTCATACACTGTGTGGAAATGATTTTTCTTCAACTTGGAAGGTCAATTTTTCAGTCATGTGACCTCCATAGCGAAAACGGAAACCATCACTGGATAATCAATTCAAAAAGGAACAAATTCATGTCATTTCTTGAATTTTTTGATACACACACATCATCTGGTGGGCATTTGAAAATGGCATCTTAAACTATTGATTTGACACTTAGACAAAAATATCAAACCCTAAGTCAACATGAGGTGATTTTTATTTTCACCAACCTGGAAATGAGAAACATACAAAGCATAGGGGACAACATGTTGATTCCATCCAAGCCAATTTCAACCTCTGAAACCTCATTCGCTCTCCTTGGCAGGCATTTTATTGGAGCAATGCAAATCAAGCCAGAGGGCACTTTTGGCAGACTGATAACTTCATCTTTAGACACTTTTCGGACAAAATAATGATATGGTTAGATGCACCAATCAACAATCTAGAGACCCATATCCTCAGAACAATTTAAACAATCAACTACAGAAAATGGAGGGCATTTTATAAAGGTCAGTTAGTCAGTTTTACCAGCAATTTTATACTTAGTCAATTTGTGCAATCTCCAAGGTGGATTTTTTATTTCACCAAAACCCTAAACCAATGATACCAGATGATGTAATACATCTCACTGAGCACAACCAAACTGATTTCACCTTCAGAATCATCTTCTTCTGACCTGGGTGGGAATTTTACTGGACTGGAGAAAAACTGCCTGAAACCTTGTTTTGGCATACCTATAACTTCCTTCTCAGACACTCTCAAGATGAAATGAGACCATATTATGGTATACAGATCAACTAGATATAGCTTGAAAAGATGGGCAGTCATTTTCCTTAATCTATGAATTATGGTGTGCATTTAACTAAGGTCACTTAGGCAGTTTTACTAGCACTGATGTAAAACAACCTGAAACCCTGTTTTGTCAGATATATAACTTTGTCATCAAACATCTGTCACAAACATAAATAAAATAATAAATAAATATAAACTAACAATTAATTAATAATAACTATAATTATAATTATTCTAAGAGGACACGAATCCTCTCAAAAGGTTCCTAACAATATATAAAAGAGGCCTTCAATGTAATATTATTCATCACATTCAATTATTATTCAATATGTATTATTTATGAAGATGGATCTCTTCTTTATCCAGATACAAATTCTCCATAACACTCGATGTTACATTCGTATCAGAGCCCCTTTTGTATTCCAAGAATGAAGAAGAACATAATGAACATTTCAGAATGGTATTGCAAGTCCTTAGGGAGCACCATATGTTTCCTAAGTTGAGTAAATGTAACTTCTATCAGCAGAGAGTACAATATTTGGGTCATATTATATCAGCAGAGCGCATTACAGTGGATCCAGTGAAGAATGAGGCCATCATGGATTGGTATACTCCAAGGAATGCAGCAGATGTTAGATATTTTATGGGTCTTGTTGGTTACTACATAAGCTTAATTGAAGGCATCTCCAATATAGCCCATCCAATCAATTCAATGCAGAGGAAGGAGATCAAATTCACATGGTCTGAAAAATGTGAAATAAGTTTCCAATAGTTAAAGGAGTTTCTTACTAGTGCACCTGTTTTAAATATTGCAGATTCGAGTAAGGATTTTTTGGTATGCACTGATGCTTGCATTGAAGGTGCATTGAAGGGCTCGATGGAGTGCTAATGCAAGAAGGCTCTGTAATTTTTTATGAGTCAAGGAAGTTGAAGGAGCATGAAAGGAGCTATGCCACCCATGACTTAGAACTAGCATCCATTGTTCATGTCCTCAAGAGATGGAGGCATTATCTCTTGGGAAGAAGATTTGAGCTCAGAACTAATCATATGAGTTCGAAATACTTGTTTGACCATCCAAATATGAATGCTAGGAAAACTAGATGGATGGAGTTTCTTTGCAAGTTTGATTTGGAAATTAAGCATGTCAAGAGTAAGGAAAATAAGGTTGTTGATGCACTCAGCAGGAAATTCCATATTGCAGCAGTAAGTAGATGTGAGTCAAACTTGAAGGAAAGTATTTTAGAGGCTCAAAGTAGTGATGAAGTCTACCTTCAGATCAAAGAGAAATTGCAGTAGGGTGTTATCGATGAGAAGTATGCAAGATATCAGCTGGCTGAGGGTAATGTTCTCATCTATCAAAATACCAGACTGTACATTCCAAATAGTGTAAATTTGAAGAAGTTGGTAATGGATTAGATACATCAAAGACTATACTCAAGACATCCAGGATACCAGAAGACTATAACAGCAGCAAGGAAGCAGTACTTTTGGCATGGTATGAAGAAGGACATAGCCGAGTACATTTTTAGATGTCAGAAGTGTCAACAGGTTAAGGCAAAGCATCAACATCTAACAGGATGGTTGCAGCCATTTCCCATTCCAAAATGGAAGTGGAAAGTGATCTCTATGGGTTTTATAACAGGTTTACCAATGACAGTGAAGAAACATGATTCAATCATGGTGGTGGTGGACAAGCTATCAAAGGTAGCTCATTTCGTTCTAGTCAAGTACACTCACAAGGTCAATGACATTGTAGATATCTTCATGAGAGAGATATTCAGGTTGCATGGATTTCCCAAGGCAATAATTTCAGACTGTGACACAAAGTTCACATCTAATTTTTGGAAAGGATTGTTCCAGGAGTTGGGAACTCAGTTCAATTTTAGCACAACCTATCATCCTCAAACATATGGTTAGACTACGAGAGTAAATCAGATCCTTGAAGACATGTTAAGGATGTACGTGATGGACAAACCTTCCAAGTGGGAAGACTATTTACATTTAGTAGAATTTTCTTACAACAATGGGCATCAAGCATCATTGAAAATGAGTCCTTTTGAGGTGTTGTATGGCAAAGGGTGCAAGACTCCAGTGAGATGGGACAACCTAGTGAATAGAGTAGTGCTTGGACTAGAAATGATTGAGGAAATGGAGCAAGAGATTGTGAAGATCAGGAAAAATTTGAAGGCAGCACAGGACAGGCAGAAGAGTTATGCAGATCTGAAAAGAATGCATAAGGAATTTCGGATTGGGGATCATGTCTACTTGAGAGTGAAACCAAGGAAGAGTTCCATGAAGTTGGCAAGTTGTACCAAGTTGGCACCAAGATATTGTGGGCAATTCGAAGTCCTTGATAAGATAGGGCCAGTTGCATATAGGATTGCATTTCCTAATAACATTAAAGCTCATAATGTTTTCCATGTATCTTTGCTTAAGAAATATGTGCATGATCCTAGTCATATCATTCATTGGCATGTGATACAAGTGGAACCAGAGGGAGAGTTCCAGGTGGAGCCTATGTGCATCCTCGACAGTAAATTCACCTTACTCTCGAACAGGTCCATAGGGCAGGTAAAGGTGAAATGGAGGCACCTTAGCCCAAAAGAGGCCACATGGGAGCTCGAGGATGCCATGAAAGAGGCATTCCCATTTTTGTTTAGTTTTGGGAACACCGAGGACGGTGTTATTTTAAAGGAGAGGGATTTGTAATACCCCATTTTTCCTTGATGTTTATTGGCTTCAATGTAAATACTGTGTATATGCAGTGTGTGTATCTGCCCTAGTGTGGAGGTCAAGGACAATGGCCCACTAGTGGATGCTTAAGGTTATTGCAATAGGAAAGTATTTGATAGTTTGATTATTCATGGGATGTTAAGCCATGAAGAAATGTAAATGATCTAATTATTAATTAATGAATAAAATAACCAAGTTGGCCAAGGATGAAACTAATGAGAAGGGGCCATGTGTATCCACTAGGGAGAGGTGAGGGAGTTATGGGATTGGTGCCCATGTTGGCACATGTCCGACTGTGAACCCTTTTGACCTACCTGCTAAAATTAATTCGGTTGCAGAGGGTGGTTGAGAACCCTGTTGCTGAAGCCGATGTAGTATGGAGCATGCTTGCGATTTTTTGTATTGCAGGGTATGGCTCTGATTTCTTGTCTGGAAAGACACTGAATGCCTAGGAACTCGGGGAACCTGTTTGAATACACATAGGGGGAAGGAAATGGGGAGGGGATTCACTCATTGACACATGCACTCACTCAAAACTTCACCATCCATTCATCGAGAGGAAATGGGTTCAGACATCCTGCATACGTAGAGCCTAGCGGTGAGGAATCTTGAAGATAAATGTGTTTTCCTGTGTAATATAAATCCATGCCCATAGAAACTATGCATGCAAACCTAGTCTACTCGTGACAGAGTGGTAAGGACCGTGAGGAATTTGCAATCTTGAACAGTGCAGAGAAACCATGAGAACCTGAGATTGGATCCTAGAGAGTAGATTGTGGAACAAAGCCCTACCCGCAAGTGTGAAGGAAATCAGCTTGTTGAACTGTGGTAGGAGGTTTGGTTGCTTGATAAACCCAGTGAAGGATGTAATCTCATAGAGCTAGCGACTGAACCTTTTTGTGCCTATCCTGAATAACATTGGAAGGGAAGAGGCCTTGAGGGACTATGCAACAGAGAAGACGGTCTTCCTTGTGTTGGGTGCGGTAGGTAATGTGGGTGCTAGGTCTGTTGACTATTGAGATGTTTGCAGCTTTGTGGTTGAGCTCACTGACTTAGCAATTCCTTCCTTGTTATCTCTGTATGCCTGATAAACCCACTGCAGGTTGGCTTAGCATGATCAGCTTTCCTGATATGTTTGAAAAACCTAACTGTATGCTAGCTTGGCATGATAGTGTTATTTGGTATGCCTCATAAACCCACTATAGATTTTCTTAGCATGCCCAGCTAGTCTAGTATGCTTGATAAACCCAATTGCAAGCTGGGTTGGCATGACCATGTTGTTTGGGTATGCTTGGTAAACCCAACTGGATGTTGGCTTAGCATGACCATGTATGTCCCTATATGCTTGATAAACCCAACTACAGCTTGGCTTAGCATTGGGATGGAACCTTGACTACGGGAGGACCCGATAGCCCTCCTTAGTGGATACACAGCCCATCTTGGGGGTGATCTCTCAGCTGAAAGAGTACAGGCTGGACAAAGATCTAAGGTTGGGTGGAAATTTCCTCTCACTTAGCCAGTTGCTTGGCAACTTCAGAAGTTGAAAGATAAGTACTTCTTGTTATGTTAAATGATGATGTTCCATTGCTATGAAATGGTTGCTTATGTTCAATTATGGAATGCATGTTCATATCAATTTGATTGACAAGAAACATATGTGCATGCCTGAGTAAATGGCTGAGTTATGGTTATGTGCATCATTGTATTGTATTAGTTAATGCATTATAATCTTTACTTGTGATAAATGTAATGGATTGATCTAACGTTATGCACTTTACATGTTATAACCTATTTGATTAACTTGTGAATGAGTTGTGTGACTACATCTAATCCTTGGGAAGGAAGGGAATTCCCTAGAGTCTTTTAGAACCCCTTTGTGGGTTAGGTGGAAGGGAAGGTCATGGAAGGAAGAAGGTTTAAGTCCTTTAAGTGGAGTTATGGACAGAAATTCAGTGGGAAATTCAACATGGTAGGAGTGCTCATATGGGCATGAATTTCACCAATGGATAGAGCTCACCAAGAGATTTCCAACGGTACCATCCTTGTCTCACTTGGACCAAGGATGAGGAAGTTATGCCCCTCAAAATTTCCTTGGAAAAGTACCTTGCAGGAGTGTGGTTCCGCATGCCCGCATTCGCAATGTGGATTGTGGATTTCGGAAACATAGAAGTTCTAAGTTACGTTTTGGACTTCCACACTTCTACACAGACCTCACCCCTCCTCTTTCTATCAACGCTATACTGCCTTAGAAACATGAGGGCGTCCAACGGATTGCTTTTGGTTCTGTGCTTTTGCTTGATACTACTCTTATCGAATGCAGAGCCCCATCATCGCAGTAATATTAATATGGGGTTGCGGTATAGCCTAGGGTTTGCATACGACGTACTAGAGGCCCTCCCCAGAGTGGTTGTCTCTATGCTTCTGCTGTACGAGAAATTGAAAAGGTTTCCTGTCAGCGCATCTACGGTAGGAAAAAGTGAAAAGCCGGGTGCTACCATGATTGAAAATCATTACACCTTAGAACCTTAGGATGTATAGTAGATTGTTGGATTGGTTTAATGGATTTTCTGCTTTTCACTTTCACCCTTAACATTAGAATTCAGAGATTTACACGGGTTCCTAACATCCTCTCCCCTTAGAAAAACCTTTGTCCTCAAAGCTTTAGATGTGGAAATTGATGTTGAACCTGAAGGAGTGGTTCCCATGTAGCATCCTCTGGTTGCATTCCGTGCAATTGAATTAATACCTATGTGATATGTCGAGAGTGAAGCTGACGAGTGCACCTATTGAGGATTGGAGCAGGCTTATGACGCCCTTTGATTTTCAGGGAGGATTGATTGGAAGGATGTAGACAAAGAAAAACCATATCACATGCTTGAAAAGTGTGCTGAGAACGGTGTTGATTAGCATGTTGTTTCATTCGAATTCTTTACATGTGAAGATTGTTCTGCAAAATGCAAAGAATTTGATCGCGGTTTCGAAGAACGATGTCAATTTCTTGAATTGGTGAACTGGTGAGGGTGTATGGAAGAAGAACTAGGGGTGCCTGACGATAGATTGCTTCAAATGGATTCATTTTAGAAGCAGTAATGTACCACCATTCAGTGAGAGGGAGCCACTTTTCCCACTGAGGTTGTTGTTCGAAGGTGAAGCAATAGAGATAAGTTTCCAAACATTTGTTGGTAATTTCAGTCGGATCATATGTTTGTGAGTGCGACCCTGAACTCATTTGGATTTTGGTGCTAGTGTGGCGAAATAGTTCTATCCAAAAATGAATGGTGAAAGTTGCATTGCGATTCGAGACAATGGAAGAAGGGATTTCATGAAGATGGAAGATCTGGTCCAGGAAAATTTGTGTGACTGAGGAGGCCATATAGGGATGGATGAGGGCAAAAAATTGACTATATTTGTTGAGGCGAGCAACCACAACCAAAATCACTATCTTTATTCCATATTTAGGGAGCCCTTCAATGAAATCCATGGAAATATCTTTCCAAATCCATGTAGGGATGGGAAGGGTTCGAGCAATCCCATAAGGAGTGTCATTTCACCCTTGTTGAGTTGGAAAGTATCACATTCAACAGCCATCTGTTGAATTGTCCTTTTAATTCCTTTCCAAAAGAAGTTACGTTGTACCCACTCATACATTTTGAGGAACCCAGAGTGCCCTACCGATGGAGAAACATGGAGTTCATAGAAGACATCTTGTTGAAGTTATGTGCTTTGGGGAAGCACCAAATGACCCTTGTATCTCAGGGAAGTACCATCCCAAGAGTAATGCAGTACAATAGAAGGGTTGTTGGCCAACTGTTGGATGATTTGAGATAATGAGGAGTCATTGAGATAGCTCTGTTGAACAGATTGCAACCAATTTGGAACAGGCATAGAAATAGATGAAAGAGAAACTTGGTCATTAAATGTGCGAGAAGGAACATCCTCCACCAGGTTGTCCTTACCCTTCTTATAAGTGATCTCATAGTCATAACCCATGAGTTTGCTAACCCCTTTTTGTTGTGTTGGGGAGGAGACCCGTTGTTCTAGGAAATATTTCAGACTCAGGTAATCAGTCTTGATGCAGAAATAATTCCTTAATAGGTATGGTTGCCACATCTGTAATGCATGCAAAATAGCCATCATTTCCCTCTCATATGGAGAGGCAGCTAAATTTTTACTAGAAATGGCACTTAAAGGTGGAAATCCCACAGGGTCAGCAAAGACGCCTGCATATCTATCCAAAATTTGTTGTATATCCAAAGGAGTAGTGGAGACCGTTGATGGGTGCATCTAAATGGAATAGAGCTGACTGATGATGCCATGCGAATTTTTATTAAGGATATTTTCCAGGCGATGTGAACTGATGATGCGGAGAGATGTTGGTTGTAAGACTGTCAATGTGTGTTTTTTCCCATTGACCAAAAATTGCATCCTAAGTTCAACAAAATTCCATAAGATGGGGCCAAGTGTGCATAAGCATTGAGTGCCTAAAACCACATTACATCCTCCTAAGGTGAATACAAACATGTCAGAGTGCAGGTTATAATATCCCATAGAGATATGCACATTGTGACACTTCCCCTTGAAAGGTAAGGTGCCCCCATTGGAAATCATGACTTCAATGTTGGAGCAAAAATGGACCAAAAAATCAACCTATTTGGTGATATGAGGGTCAATGAATTTATGACTGCTACCAGAATCAATGAGTATTGTAAGAGGGAGCTTCTTGAAGCAACCCTTGACCTGCATTGTTTTTGGGGTGGTGACTCTGGGTAAAGCATGGAGATATATCTCTGGGTGGTTGTCCTGAGACGGAGGGTCAACGGGAGGCACTGAAAGTCAACCTTATCATCTATTGAATCTGGTGCTTCTTCACCAAGTTCAGAGGAAGGTGGAGAATCCACATCCAAGAGATAGTGATTTTCCTCAACAAATCTATGGCCCCGAGTGAATTTCTCATCACAATTATAACAAAATGATTTTTCTCTATGTTCTGACATCTCTGCCTCATACAAATGCTTGATAGGAGTAGGTCAAGGAGCTGGCGTGATGGGATGTTGCTGGGAAACCATATTTCTGAATGGAGCAAAAGTGGATTTGGAGCGTTGTTGGGCTATGATCTTGTCTTCTGCCAACTTATCCAACCCTAGGAATTCCATCATTGTTTTGGGACAAGAAATTTTAACCTCCGATCAGATTGTATCCGTGAGACCACTAATAAAACAACTCCCATAGAATTCATCATACAATCCTTCTGTGTGATTGGCCAGTTTCTCAAATTTTGTCTAATACTCTCTCACAGTGACAATTTGGCAAATTTAAGTGAGTTCTCCTGTGAAGTCATCAAAAGAACTAGCACCAAATCATTGCAAAAAGAGTTGGCAAAGAAATGTCCATTTTGGATCTTCATGAGCCTTGATGTACCAACGGTACCAATGAAGGGCTTCATGTTCCAAATGAAAGGATGAAAATGGAAATTTGTTGACATCAAAAGTACTAAGCAGACTGAAATATTGTTCTTCCCGGTATATCCATCCAGTTGGATCATTACCATTGAAGCGAGGAAAATCAAGCTTTGTCCCACGAAAATTGCTTGAAGAAGAGAACCTAGTGTCTGCAGAAGATTCTGGCTGTCGTTTATTGTTCATGGCTGAATGCTAATTATGGAGGATGAGAAATTTTTCATCCAGATCTTGGAGTTTGGTTTTGAGGGCTGCAATTTCTTCCTCCATGGTTTTTTCTCTTATGCGGGTGACAACCATAACCAGGAGTTTTTTTTTTGTGAATGGGTGAAAAACAAAAACATAAGCTTCTTTAGTAAAAAAAAAATTGGATTTCAGAAGTGTTAAAATTCAATATGCTAAGACAGAAAATAGCAGCATTACATTCCATTTCACAATAATAGCATATACAGGATCACTGAAGAAACAACAAGCATAGCATAAACACAAGAGACAGAGATTTATCCTGGGAAACCCTCATGGGGTAGAAAACCCAGCAAAGCTTCCTCAATATAGATGACCAGCAATATACAAAGATGCAAACCCTGAGCATAAGCTCCTTCTCCTCCATAGCAGACCTCTCCTCCACAAATGCGCCTTTCTCAAGTGAGTGAGTGTGTGTAATGAGGAACACACCTCCTCTATTTATACACTACTCTGATATGTATTTTACACAAGTACACGTAGGCTCGTATTTAACCAATAGGTTAAATACCCCACTATAACTAACTGGGCCGACCCCTCTAGGGTGCTCTAATAACCCTTTGACCCACATAACACATACAGGGCCGAACCCTACTAGGGAAGTCTAATAACCCGAGTTACCACATTACGACGGAGGAATAAACATCTCCGGATATACAATAAGATCTTCACAGAGGAATGAAACATCTCCGGAATAATAAAGTACAAATATAATATTCTTTGAAGTTACAATATCTTAACACTCCCCCTTAACGAGAAGGATATTATAACAACATCTGCACGAGCAAGGAGTCATCAACATCATATATGATACATCTATAAATCATTGGAAGCTTTCTTCAATTTGTCTTCATCAGTAACTCAAACAGTTACTGGTACATCAATGTCAACATCAATATCAGCATTACGATCATCAGCATCGTAATCACACGATCAGCAGCATCATCATCACACTATCAACAGCAGCACGATCAGCATCGTCATCATACGATCATCAGCATCGTCATCACACGATCAAAAGCATCGTCATCACACGATCATCAGCATCGTCATCACATGATCATCAGCATCGTCATCATACGATCATCAGTATCGTCATCAGCATCGTCATCACACGATCATCAGCATCGTCATCATACGATCATCAGCATCATCATCACACGATCATCAGCATCGTCATCACACGATCATCAGCATCGTCATCACACGATCATCAGCATCGTCATCATACGATCATCAGTATCGTCATCAGCATCGTCATCACACGATCCTCAGCATCGTCATCAGCATCGTCATCATACGATCATCAGCATCATCACCGCACGATCATCAGCATCGTCATCATACGATCATCAGCATCGTCATCATATGATCATCAGCATCGTCATCATACGATCATCAGCATCGTCAAGGAATGATGTAAACCAGTCATGTACCTTTTGAACCGAAGTCCAGGGACGATCCAGTCCTATCATTATCGAAGACATACGTCTACGGCTCTTCTTTCAGACTTAAGTCCAGGAATGATCCAATCCCTTCATTATCGGAGACATATGTCTACGGCTCTTCTTTCGGACCGAAGTCCAGGAATGATCCCAATCCCTTCATTATCGGAGACATACGTCTACGGCTCTTCTTTCGGACCGAAGTCCAGGAATGATCCCAATCCCTTCATTATCGGAGACATACGTCTATGGCTCTTCTTTCGGACCGAAGTCCAGGAATGATCCCAATCCCTTCATTATCGGAGACATACGTCTACGGCTCTTCTTTCGGACCGAAGTCCAGGAATGATCCCAATCCCTTCATTATCGGAGACATACGTCTACGGCTCTTCTTTCGGACCGAAGTCCAGGAATGATCCCAATCCCTTCATTATCAGAGACATACGTCTACGGCTCTTCTTTCGGACTGAAGTCCAGGAATGATCCCAATCCCTTTATTATCGGAGACATACGTCTACGGCTCTTCTTTCGGACCGAAGTCCAGGAATGATCCCAATCCCTTCATTATCGGAGACATACGTCTACGGCTCTTCTTTCGGACTGAAGTCCAGGAATGATCCCAATCCCTTTATTATCGGAGACATACGTCTACGGCTCTTCTTTCGGACCGAAGTCCAGGAATGATCCCAATCCCTTCATTATCGAAGACCTCACGTCTACGGCTCTCTTTAGGACTGAAAGTCCAGGGATGATCCCAATCCCCTCAACTGTCCACTAAGGACTTCATTCTCGGAGACCTCACGTCTACGGCTCTCTTTAGGACTGAAAGTCCAGGGATGATCCCAATCCCCTCAACTGTCCACTCAGGACTTCATTCTCGGAGACCTCACGTCTACGGCTCTCTTTAGGACTGAAAGTCCAGGGATGATCCCAATCCCCTCAACTGTCCACTAAGGACTTCATTCTCGGAGACCTCACGTCTACGGCTCTCTTTAGGACTGAAAGTCCAGGGATGATCCCAATCCCCTCAACTGTCCACTAAGGACTTCATTCTCGGAGACCTCACGTCTACGGCTCTCTTTAGGACTGAAAGTCCAGGGATGATCCCAATCCCCTCAACTGTCCACTAAGGACTTCATTCTCGGAGACCTCACGTCTACGACTCTCTTTAGGACTGAAAGTCCAGGGATGATCCAATCCCCTCAACTGTCCACTAAGGACTTCATTCTCGGAGACCTCACGTCTACGGCTCTCTTTAGGACTGAAAGTCTAGGGATGATCCAATCCCCTCAACTGTCCACTAAGGACTTCATTCTCGGAGACCTCACGTCTACGGCTCTCTTTAGGACTGAAAGTCCAGGGATGATCCAATCCCCTCAACTGTCCACTAAGGACTTCATTCTCAGAGACCTCACGTCTACGGCTCTCTTTAGGACTGAAAGTCCAGGGATGATCCAATCCCCTCAACTGTCCACTAAGGACTTCATTCTCGGAGACCTCACGTCTACGGCTCTCTTTAGGACTGAAAGTCCAGGGATGATCCAATCCCCTTCTGTATTCTCATCTATACAAGAGCAGTTATCACAGTAGCATGTATTCTCACCAATACATCAAAACATGTATACATCACACCAAAACATGTATACATCACAACTCGCATGTATTCTTACTAATACATCAAAACATGTATACATCACATCTAGCATGTATTCTTACTAATGCATCAAAACATGTATACATCACACAAAAACATGTATACATCACAACTAGCATGTATTCTTACTAATACATCTAACATCAAAACATGTATACATCACAACTAGCATGTATTCTAAGTATAAGAGTCCTAAATCTAAATATTTCTAAGTAACTGGGTGTAGGGAACAGGTTACCTCATCAACGACCTTGTTGTTTGATGAGACAATCTCATCAGAGTGACTATACTACTCCCCCTTTCGAGGAGGGTCCTTTTGAACTACACCAAGCTTGTCTCGGAAGTATTCAAACTTCACTCGAGACAGAGGTTTGGTTGGTAACTTCTTCACTTGACGTAGAGGCTTGGTTAGTACAACGGTAACCTGTTACAAATTCAAACTTTTAGAGTTCCTTTCTGTGTCATATCTTGTTAGTTCCCTATGTTCTTTGATTTATCATGGAACACTAGATTCTATGTCATCTTGATACAACTCTAATTATCACATAGGATCTCAGTTGGTTCTATCTCTAAGTGAAACAATCCTAAAGCCAAACTTCTTCACAACTAGCAGAGCAAGCAGCCATATATTCCGCTTGTGCTGAGAGTCACACTAGACTGCTTCCAGCTAAACCACGAGATCATGGCTAATCCCAGACAATAACATCCTCTCGATGTGTTCTTCCTGTCTGATACACTTCCTGCCCAAACAGAATCTGAATAGCCATCTGAAGTCATGATCTTCAAGATAGCATAGATCAAATTCTATCGTGTCCTTTATGTGCCTCATCACATACTTTGCAACTATCAGGTAAACACATCTAGTTTCCACTAGATACTAACTCCTAGTATATGTTAGATATATCAAAGACCCAATAATTTGACTGTACAGAGTTATATCCACTAACTCTGATGAGTTATCCCCTAACAGCTTCAAGCTAGAATCCATAAGAGTGGCCATTCCAACACTTCAAGTCATATTTCTCATCATACTTTCCCTGGTTGAGAAATATTCCTTCTGAGCCTTGCCATACTTCCAGACCTAGGAAGTAAAGCATTAATTTGAGATCTTTCATTTTTCATTTCTGCATTGAATGATCTTCTGCATATCTATCTGTTCCATCTCTCGTTAGATGGGTCTACTAAAATGAGCCTCAATATCATTCGAACTCTGTGGTGAGTTCCTTCTTGCATCCATGTCATATGTGTATCATATTCAACCTTGTAGCAAAGGTTGAGATCCACATCACCCATATTAAGCTTATCAAATTATTATCGATCCTAGGTACCTATACAGAACCTGATTCATACTTCTTCTTTAATTACACCATAATTGGAGCAAACATCTTGTCGTGATTCTCTTCCCCTTTCTAAGAGAATCTTCTAGCCATGAGCCTTCTATATTTTGTTTGATTTGTAAATCTTCTTGTTTGAACATCCACCACTTGTACGGTGTCCATGACCTTTCCTACAAATCAAAATTAAGTACATGATTAGTAATACTTCATAATCATCAAAAGATAACCCATTATGCATACAGATATCATTTACATAGTGATGCAACTATTTTGACCAATACTTTGGCACAACACTTTCCCATATCCTGTATGCATACAGTGGCTATCTAGATGCCTTCCATCTCTACCAGAACATACTATCGAGAGTGTGCACAACTCTCAGCATGTCAGCAAAGAGGTTTCATTCTAGACAAGCAACAATGGAATGTTTGTCCAAACATATGCACATTAGTTGTATACTGTTCAATGCTCTATGAATGTTTACACTCAGCATTATATATTCTAGGAATACAAATATGCATGCAGGCAATATCATTACTATTTCAAATAGCAACTCAAATACTTATCTTTTATGTTTGTGTGGCAGCCTCCCGCTTGATCTTCTGTATGTCTTTTGAACTTCTATTCATTCTGTACCACTGTGCATGCTCAAGAGTCATCCTCATGATCTCATACACAAACATACACTCATTAGTATATTCTAAATGCTATCAAAACATTATAGTACTAAATAATCTTGAAAACGTATAGTCATGATTATAGTTAATAAACATTAGTATTCAAGATTTCAGGGAAGTCTTCTTTTACTTATGCATATCATTGATAAAAGATATAATATGCATAATCCCTTGATTACTAACTTTATGAATAAGCATAACCAATCATTCCAAGTATACTTATATAAGGGATCCTAACACAAGGTAAGATTCATGGGAAACATACCTGGATTAGTATACCTACTTGGTTATGTACAACATACCTAAACAACCTCTTCAATGATTTAGAGATCCTGAGCTAGAACCTGCATGTCTCATAGGTTAAGCATAATATAACAAAGTCATACATACCTCGTAAGTAGAACAAAGATTATGGATGAGTCTTTGTCTTCATGTTTTCATGGTCATGGAGCCTGATTTGTCTTTTGTGATGTACCTGTATCTTGTTAGCAGACAACCTCAACCTCACACAACACCATAATGCATTAGTACAATCATAAGTGTCAACACCCTAACCAATGAATATCTTCTATCATGCATTCATAATTTTGTTAAGGTGATACAACAAATCTAAAATCAAGATTGTACTAACTGTAATAACATGAAGACAAACATAACATAAACTTAATCATGAACAAATCTCAAAACATACCTCGATGAGTCATACCTATCGAGATCGCTTGTAATCTCCTTATGTAAAGCCTTAGCCTCATCTCCCTCTGAAACATGAACTCCTTCACTTATGTAGGTGACCAATCCATCTTCTTCTAGGATTAACTCTATCCACTTGATTTGCAAGAACTGGACCTGGAGCTGGATATGGGTTTGTCAGAGAAATCCCAAAAATTCAAACTTTGAATTTTAGACTTCCGAAAGGATAGAAATATGCGCCTTGATGAGCTGATCAAACTGATATATTTAGAATTTGAAAACTGCAAAGTTTTACTCCTCAATTTTGCCTTTGAAACTTTCGGATTCACTGGACGTGACCCTGAACTCGGGTTTGATGAAGCCCACTCTTTTGCCCCATCAAAAAGTTTGATCCAAAGCTCTAAGCTTCTATTTTTCTGAGGAGCTTCCAGCCGTGGTCACAGATTTCAAAAATTCCCATTTTTACAGAAGCCCTAATTTTCCACTTTTCTGATCAAAGTCCCGAACTAGGGTCTAATCAAGCCCGGCCTTCTGCCCAACCAAAAATTCTGATCTTGGTCTCTAAATTTCTATTTTGATGAGTAGCATCCAGCCGTGGTCTCCGATTACAAAAATTCCAACTTTCTTCAAAGCCCTAAATTTCGGAAGCCATGAATGAAGGTACCAAAAAATAATTCTGTTTTGACAGAAATATGTACCTGATTTTCTGGTGTAACTCCTAAATTTTTGATCCATAGGGTCTGAAAACGTTTTTTGAGATATCCTGACCTGTTAGCTTTCCATCCTGACAGGTCTGACCTCAATTGGATGTTCTGAGAGAGAGTTATGCCAAATGTCGCAACGTGACCTGTTTTGAGAAAATACAGGAGATCGAACTTGTACGGCGTGCCACGTGTCATTGTTTGACCTTCGGCCTCTGAAAAAGTTTTCTGAGATAGCTCGGCCTTTTATATTTCCATCCTGACAGGTCTGACCTCAATTGGATTCTTTGAGAGAGAGTTATGCCAAGTGTCGTAACGTGACCTGTTTATGGGATAATACAGGAGAGTGAACGTGTACGGCGTGCCACGTGTCACTGGTTCAACTTCGGCCTCTGAAAATTTTTTTTGAGATAGTACAGTCTGTTTACTACCTGTCACTTTTCACGAAATTTCATTTGGAGCTTCCTAGCCCAAGTTATGACCTTTTTCCCAAGGTCACCTGATTTTGACTCAGATCTGGAAGAGGCAGAAACCCTATATTGTACAGATCATAAATCACAAATTACAACGAATTAGAGGTTGTCCTTTGGACACAAGGTACCTGGAGATCTTAGCTTCGTCCTGTAACAATTTCAGATCTGAAAAATTCTCCAAAACGGATTTATAGCGAAAGTGCTACGATGACTGGTTTTTGCTATGTAAAACCCTAACCTTCAAATTGTCGTAAGTAAAGCAAGTGTCTTTAGTGCCATACCTTGTCTTCCTTCAGGTTAGCTCTGAAACCATGTTAAAATTCAATATGCTAAGACAGAAAATAGCAGCATTACATTCCATTTCACAATAATAGAATATACAGGATCACTGAAGAAACAACAAGCATAGCATAAACACAAGAGACAGAGATTTATCCTGGGAAACCCTCATGGGGTAGAAAACCCAGAAAAGCTTCCTCAATATAGATGACCAGCAATATACAAAGATGCAAACACTGAGCATAAGCTCCTTCTCCTCCATAGCAGACCTCTCCTCCACAAATGCGCCTTTCTCAAGTGAGTGAGTGTGTGTAATGAGGAACACACCTCCTCTATTTATACACTACTCTGATATGTATTTTACACAAGTACACGTAGGCTCGTATTTAACCAATAGGTTAAATACCCCACTACAACTAACTGGGCCGACCCCTCTAGGGTGGTCTAATAACCCTTTGACCCACATAACACATACAGGGCCGACCCCTACTAGGGAAGTCTAATAACCCGAGTTACCACATTCCGACGGAGGAATAAACATCTCCGGATATACAATAAGATCTTCACAGAGGAATGAAACATCTCCGGAATAATAAAGTACAAGTATAATATTCTTTGAAGTTACAATATCTTAACAAGAAGTGGGGTAAAAGAATGAGAAAATTTGTCAAATAGGGACAAAGAAGCATAAATATGAAATGAATAGTGTGGCAAATTTGAGGGTGATTGGGTGAAAATCGAAGAAGTTATGGAAAACCCTAAAAATAGATAGATGTGTGATTTCTGGCTTCTGGAAGTGGAATATTGGATAGGGTCCTCAGGAATGAAATATGCAGAATGGGATGGCAGGGTTTTCATTGAATCCTCAAGGGAAATGAAGTTAAAACAAATACGATCTGGTGAAAAAATGGGAATTTTTTTTTTGTTTTCCTCCGGAATGGATCTGCAATGGCTCAGACTTGCGCTGCAATACTTCTCGACATATTTAATATGCTATTTATCAGTTGGAAATAGATATATACCCCAGGTATGCTCGGATTCCTAATGGTTCATGGGATTCACTCAGCCACCAACGTTGTATGATGGCTTATGTATTGGGGCAGTACCCCTTAGTCCATGACTTAGGTAAAACTGATAACCGCTTTGCCACAAACGACAGTTCTTGGTTTACCTCACGGGTGGGAACTAGTCAATCAGGGAGGGGTCATTTCCCTTTCACTGGTAGTTCCTCTCAATGGACCAGCTACTTCGAGGTTCCCATGGTACTCCTCACAATGATTTTTAGGGCTATGCCCAAGTACTTCCCACATTTAAGCGGATAGGGATTATAACTAGATCTGATCCTGTAATTGAAATGAAAAATATAGATGTGAAAAAAAGTTTGGCAGAAATTGCACCCAACGATCCCAACAAAGTGCTTTGGTACCAGATGTGAGGAACCTTGAACAATTACTTAATTAAAATGCACGATATATCATAAATACAGAACAGAGAGGAGATTTATTAATCACGAGCCACTTCAAGCGGGAAACCTCCTTTGAGCAAGCTCAATACAAAATAACTCATGGATTCCTTCATTGGCCTCAACACGTACTTATATACTAATTCTATGCACCAATACTATGGATCAATTCCATGGAACATATAATACTACAGGGCGACTTACAAAGCATTCGCGTCCAATACTATGGATCAATACCATGGAACATATAATACTATGGGATAATACAAACTATGGAACAATACCATCGAACATATAATACTACGGGATACCTTACAAAGCATATGTGTCCAACAACAATATACTAACAAAGTAAAGAGAAGGGTTAGCATGGGTTCCTAACACATAGATAAGGATCAAATCCCTCTAGGTGTAGATGTTTTTTAGAGTACAAAAACATGTGGAAAAAATAGCACCTAAAAGATCTTCACTTCCAAATCCAACCAATGCTAAACATATAATCCTACACAGTTATTTCCCCACATAACAAATGTGTCTAATACAATATTTTCAATAATGATTCATAACATACTACCATCCAATTTTTGTTCCTACTATACTTTCAATATTGTATCCTCTTTGGAGAAATTATTTTAAATGTTGAGAGCCTCCAAGGTATTAGAATGGGTTTACATAATTAATTTACGTACAATTTTAGTTTTATAAAATTCTTAAAATGCGTCTTCCTTCATAATAGGCTATCTACTCAATAGATAAAACATCTGAGACCCATGGCAATAAAAATTTGATAAGTCATAAAAAAGTGTTTGTTTCCCACTTTAAACATTCCTTATTAACAAGAAGTGACATACACAAGTATACAAAATGATAGAACTGAGAATGAGAACCACTACTTCAAATTATTATAAGAGTTGCATTGCAATCTTAAGCTCCACACATGATAGAGGCAAGTCATCAAAAAATAATTTCTTTCTATTATGTATCTTCCCATTCTTTAAAAATATTGTAGATATATGCTAATTTCTTTATATATCATAGTATACTTTTTCTGCTTTTCGGTGGATAAAGATAAAGTTAGGTGCCTCTATGGACTTGGAAAGTTGTCTATTTTTAGGCCAACAAATCCTCCATATTTTTCTCTCCAAAATACATAAGCTTATTTTTTTTCCATCACTCATTAGCTTCCATAACTGATTTTTCTAATTCGTGAGGTCCTTACAAATTTGGAAAGTGGTTTTTCCACCATGGGTTATTTTTTGCTTTTAGTAAACCTGCCTTTTGTGAGCTATTTGAGTTCCATTTAGTGCATTTGATTTTCTCTCTTAAGATGTATTATTTATTGTACTCTTATTGTTCAATAACATCAAGATTGAATTTTATCCAATTGAGTTTATTTTTCTTATGTGTTCTACTCAATTTTTCTTCCTTCTATGCATTCTTGCAAAACTAATTGTGAGGTTTCTTCAATGAACTAGATTCAGGATGTGACAAATTATCACATGGTATCAGAGCCTTGTGCTTACTGAATTTCCTCCTTAGTGTTTTTTGTAGGTTTTTATATTGGTACAACTTCATGGATTTAAAAGTTGTTCCTCCTCTTGCTCTATTCAATTACGTTAAATGGAAGCCAAAGATGATTGTATCTCTAAAGAGACAATGTCTCTATGATATGTGTATTGGTGTTGTGAGCGAGCCAGAGTCCTTTGAAGAGAATAATGAATGGTTGAATGATTGTGATAGATAATTTGGTGCTATGTTCTTGGACATGTCTCCTAATATGCATTACCTCATAGATTCTACTGAGTATCCATTTCAGCTCTGGTGAAATTAGAATAGATATTTTGGAGTGCAAGAAGAAGAAGCTAATGCCTGGAGCGAGTCTAACACCTCCTCATGTTTTCTCCCTCCTAATGTCTCAACCTCAACTCTCTCTGAAGAAGTTGTTCAAAGAAAAGAAGAAGAAATTGTAGAAATTTCTTCAATACACATAGTTATTGAAGATGAAGACTTCCATCTCTCTCTCATGTTCTCCTACGAGTCTTCTACTTTGAGTTCTGAGCAACATAAGCCGGTTCATGATCTAGTAGTTGAAGAGGAATTCGATTCCTCTTTTTCACATGAGTCTACTAGTGTACAAAATCGTGATCTACAGAAAGGTTTTGGAAGATAGATTAGAATTTGGAATTGATGCATTCGCCCTCTTTGATTGCATGCTTCCCATGTACTTTTACCTAATTGCTAGCATTGGTTCTTAGAGTTTCACTGAAGATGGAGGACACCACCTTTTACTTGAAATTGATTCTCAATCTCATCATGGTTCATTTGGTCATGATCTCATCCATATTGGTTAAAAGGAGATATCAAGGAACCATTTATTAATTCTTGGAGATGATTTAACTTCCACTAGTTAGAAGCTCAAGTTTCAAGAGCAATCAGTTATGGTTGGAGCTGATCTTTCCTCATGTGGTTCGAAATTCAAGTTCCAAAATGGTCTACATATTCATGGATTTTTTCTTACCAAGTTTAGTTCAATGAGATTCCAGATTCACTTTCATCCACTGATGGAGAATTCAAGCACATGTTTTTGGAGCATGATCCACTTCTTCCCAATAGAAAGATACCTCCAGACATCTGATCAAGTTCACACCTACTTGAGTTTGGAGAAGCATTAAGTTTTGGTGCACGCACATGTCCATTTTTTGGGAAGAGTTTTGTTACCATGAGGTTTTCCCTATTTCCTCAGTTTACATGGGCATAATAATTGTAATGGGGTGACCATGAGCATTGTTGATTGGGCCCTAATTATATTTTACTCCCTCTAAGTCAGGATTAAAGGGGGCCAGTTAGAATATTAAAAACCCATCTAGATTTAGGATATAAAGTATTATTCATTTTTTATACTTTCCTAGTTGTTTTTCTAGGTTGTTGACCACATGTTTCCTTTTTAGGATCACACTTGCCATCATTATCCACATGTGCAACCTCAGATAGTTGGACATTATTGTATTTCTATATGTGTCCTTATCAAAACCGTCACTTGTTCTTATGTCATTATAAGTAGAAAGCCATTAATGTTTCATTTATATAATAAAATGGTTCGTTTATAGAATAATGATCCTTGATTTGATTTATCATATTATTTTTTTTTAATTATTCTACGGTTTCATTTTCATTTAGGTTATATCTACCCAATTATTTAAATGAATTTCTATTTCCTTGCATGAATCTTCTAGGAATACATAATTTGTTTATTTTAAATAATAAAATGTCTTAAATGAAATATTATATCACAATGAGATTGCTTCTTACATTACTAAGTTTTTACACATGTGATTTATCTTATGTTTTTACATATTTTTGTGCTTTATTTTATGTTTTTTATATATTTTTGTTCCCTATCCTAAATTATTGATATGGTATGTAATTTTATTTTATTAAAATCATCATTTACATATTATTTATATAGTTTTTATTGATAAATGTGTTTTGATTTTTTTTATGGATATTTTTCATGATAAGATAATTGCTGCAAGCATTTTTAATGTTAAGACCAAAATGAAAAATGTGTCATCACATTTTTATGGTCATTAATAAATATGCTTTATCTTTGATTATATTTTCTTATTAATGTCATTGTAGGAGAGAGATGTGTAATTCCACAGACAATTTAGAGTTACACCAATATTAACAAAGTTCAAATGTTAAGTAGAATTTTTTTTAAAGCTATATATATAAATCATGGAGTTTTTATTCAAAACTTTATCATATAACCATTAATTTATTTATTATTAGTCATATGATTAGTTCTATGTAAAACAATTGTAATTATATATTTAATTATAAACTAGTTATAAGATTTTAACAAGTTATAAACTAATTATAAAATTCTTATAAACAAATTATAGGATTTTATCAACTATTTTGATAATTACTTCTTAAAAAAGTTTTAATTATATTTTAAATAAAACAATATTAGCTTATTTATTATCACTTATGTGAGTAGTAATTATATTTTAGATAAAACGATATTACTTTATTTATTATGAGTTTACTATGTAAGACATGCGGCCATAAACCATTCCCTAGAACAATTAAATTAGAATTTGAACATTCTTTTAATAAAAGTGATGAAAATGTTTATATTTTAAACTTGATAAACCATAAACAAGGCTTGGATAAAGTGTATACCTCATTACATGATGAACCATGCTCTCGTGCACGTCGCGCACGCATTGCACAAACGTCTTCCTCTTTTTGTAAAGAATGCCACATTGTCTATATCTTTTCTTCTTTAATGATATAATAATACACAGTTGGAAATGGTTATGAGAAATGGAGGGAGATGGTGAGCTTTCAAACTTATTTTATATTCGGAATGGGAGGTCTCTATAGAACAAGGAGAATTTTGTATAGCTATTGCCACTAAATCAAACGAATTCTTGTTGAACACGACTAAAGTAATTCAATCATTTATATCGAATTTACTATAGAATTACGGTTTTTTCTAGGTTATTACGGTTTCTTGTGCTAATACAATTGATCAATCACATAAAGGGTGACCGAGGGTTCTTAGGAATGTAGCATTGAAATTTGAACATAGTCAACATATTTAAGAAATAGAGTGACAGAGGTATAATAATTGCGAATAAACTACCCAAAGTTAGAACAACTCAAACAAGAAAAGCTGATAAGCCACCACAATCAGGAGCAGTAGCAACTATTGCGTGAAATCAAACCATAGCATATATTACCATTCCATGTTCAATGGTTTTACAAGTTTTTCTATATTTAATTAATTACTTGATATGGAATCATAGTTTTTTTTTTCAAAGATAAATCTCTATAATGCATAGCTGAAGATCAAATTTAAAGTACAAACACATGTAGAAAAAATAGCACCTAAAAGATCTTCACTTCGAAATTCAACCAATGCTAAACCCATAATCCTACATAGTTATTTTCCCACATAACCAATGTGTCCAATACAATATTTTCAATAATGATTCATGCCATACCACCATCCAATTTTAGTTCCTACTATACCTTCAATATTGTATTCTCTTTGGAGAAATTATTTTAAATATTGACAGCCTCCAGGGTATTAGAATGGGTTTACATAATTAATTTATGTACAATTTTAGTTTTATAAATTTTTTAAAATGCATGTTCATTCATAATAGGCTATCTAATCAATAGATAAAACATCTAAGACCCATTGCAATAAAAATTTGAAAAGTCATCAAAAGTGCTCGTTTCCCACTTTAAACATTCCTTATTAACCAGAAGTGAGATACACAAATATACAAAATGATAGAACTAAGAATGAGAACCACTACTTCAAATTGTTATAAGAGTTGTATTCAATCTTAAGCTCCACACATAAAGGCGAGTGATCAAAAAATAATTTATTTTGATTATGTATCTTCTCATTCTTTAAAAAGATTGTAGATATATACTAATTTCTTTATATATCATAGTATAGTATAGCCTTTGTGTAATATCTCAAAACTCTTGTAAATTATTTTTAGTTTTCTTTTCTTAGGTTAAATTTCAATAGTAAATATTGACAGTATCTTAATTGGTGTCATGAGGTATTGACATTTCAACCAGAAGATAAAAAGGCCATGAAATTGTAAGAGGAAAGTAAAACAATTTTACTTGGAAATTAAATGCCATGTGTTGAGCTCAATAAAATATTTAACCTCTAAAATTAGCTATACTCTACTTAATATGGGGAATTGGTTAACAACCCAAGAAGTGGGGAAAGAGGAAGATAGAAGGTATGAGGTATGAACTCTTGTGAAAAATTAATTAGCAAAAGAAAAAGAAACCAAGCATATTCTTATGAGCACTCGAAGGTACCGAGGTGTTAGGAATGACCAAGAATTTTTCCTTCACAAAATCAGCTAAGGGGTGGAAACTAAGAAAATCATTAGTTGGCCTATACTTGGGAGGTTTGTGGACATATCCTAGTTGATTTTCAAGTCAGCAATGTTTTCTATAATGGAGAAGTTATCTATCTCTTCCTACAAAGTTTGTGATGTAGGCACAACCCCTTCATCCAATATGATGTTGAATATTGTAACTTCTAAGAATATTATAATTTGTACATTATTATTCCGGAGATGTTTCATCCCTCCGAGGTAACCCTATCATGTATCCGGAGATGATTATTCCTCCGGGGGTTTGTGGTAACTAGGGTTATTAGACCCACCATGTGGGGGTTGGCCCTGTTCTTATATTTTAGGGGTTATTAGACTTCTCTAGGAGAGGTCAGCCCCATTGGGTATTTTGGTCAGTCGGGAGTTAGTATAAATAGAGGAGGTGAACTCCTCATTAGACACACTTGTACAACTCAGAAAAGTAGCGCACTTGTCTGGGAGATCTGCTAAGGAGGTAGAGAAGGAGGGAGCACATCTTGCATTTTGGTTGATCATCTTATTGAGGAAAGCTTTGCTGGGTTTTCTACCCCATGAGGGTTTCCCAGGGTAAATTTTGTGTCTATCTTGTGATTATGTTTCTTTCAGTGATCTTGCTAGTCTATTTGGTTTAAACTTAACATGGTATCAGAGCTAGACTAAATAGGACATCTTTCATAAGGTAAGAATACCCCTCTCTCTCTCTCCGGTGAAAGTTAGGGTTCCAGCAAAAAGTTGGTATTATTGAATTCTGGTTACATGGCTGGCTAGCCCTTCTCAATACCAATCTTTGGAGCTCTAGATCGAAATTTTTGGTTGGGTAGAACTCTGGGAAATCCAAACCCTAGTTTTACCAAAAGTGTGATAAATCAGAAATTGGTTTCAGCAAAATGTTGGCATTATTGAATTCGGATTACATGGCTGGATATCCCTTCTCAAAACCAATCTTTTGAGCCCTAGATCGAACTTTTTGGTTGGGTAGAAATCCGGGAAATTCAAACCCTAGTTTTACCAAAAGTGCGATAATCCAGAAATTCTGTCCCGGGATCCGGAAAGGTAAAAAGGTAATATTTCCGGGTAAGTACTACCCTGTCTCTTACCTCTTGGACTCCCCCAAGAGAAGATGGCTCCAAACACTAAGCTTGAAGACAAGCTAGAAGGTATAGAGAATTTCCGAGCATGGAAATACAGAATTGGTCTCATTCTTGAAGAGAATGATCTTGCTCATTATGTCAAAGATGAAGTTGCAGAACCGGAAGGAGATGAAGCCAAAGAGAAGCATAGGAAGGATTTGATTAGGGAAAAGAGAATCATATCTGATTCTATTAAAGACAACTTGATTCCCCAAGTGGCTTCCAAGAAGACTCCAAAGGAAATGTATGATGCCCTAGGAAGAATGTATGAAGGAAAGAACATCAATAGGAAGATGAACCTGAGGACTCAGTTGAAGAGTACCAAGATGCACAAAGGAGAATCCATTCAACACTACTTCTCAAGAGTCTCTCTAATCAAGGAGCAACTAGATGCCATTGGTGATACTCTTGATGAAGATGAACTTGTGATGACTGCCCTAAATGGTCTAACTAGACCTTGGGAATCTTTCATACAAACCATGTGTGCCAAAAAAGAAAGCATGAAGTTTGATGTAGTATGGGAGGATTGTGTTCAAGAAGAGGCTAGGGTATCCAATAGAGAAGCTCTTCTCAAAGAGGATGACCAAGCTTTGGCCACTCACACCAAAAGAGGAAAGAGAGGCCACTTCAAGAAAGTGAACTACAAAAGGTCTCAACCCTCTCATAAATTCAAAAGGAAAGGAGGAACAAACTCAGAAAGAGACCTCTCCACAGTCCAATGTTATAGTTGTTTTAAACTAGGACACTATGCTAAAGACTGTACTTTTCCAGGAAAGAAGAAGAAGAAGTTTGTTCACAAAAGACATCATGCACATATGGCAGAAGATGATAGTGAAGAAGAAGAAGAAGAAGAGGAGGAAAGACCTCAAAGGAAAAGATCTAATGTAAAGAAAGAAGATCCAGAAGAATATGTTCTATTTTCTGCACTCTCTGGATCTGTGTCCCCTGGTGAAGATACATGGCTCATTAACAGTGGTGCTTCAAAGCACATGACAGGTCAAAAGAAAACTCTCTCAAGAATTGACGAAAAGTCTTCACCCCAAAAGGTATCTCTAGGATATGATTATCAATATCCCATCAAGGGAATTGGTGAAGCAAGCTACAAGCTTGATTCTGGAACACCCTTGAAAATGAAAGAAGTCTTATATGTACCAAGTTTAAAGAAGAACCTACTCTCTATCTCAGCACTAGATAAGAAAGGCTTTAGGGTGGCTTTCATAGATGGACAAGTACTCATGTGGTCCAAAGGAAAATCAATTAAAGATGCAGTTGTCATTGGTGAAGAAGAAGGAGGTCGCTATAAGCTCAAGGGTCATCCAGGAAACTGCCCTTGCTCATGAAATATCTAGTCCTAGTGAGCTATGGCATAGAAGATTAGCTCACATTAACTACAAATCCTTACCCTATGTAAGCAAGGTGGTCATCGGATTACCAGACTTGAAGGCTGATCATGATGGCTCATGTAAAGGGTGTAAGAAAGGGAAGAATATCAAGAACCCCTTTCCAAAGAGTGAAACAAAGACTAAAAGCATTTTGGAGCTAATACAATCAGATGTATGTGGACCAATGCCCATCACTTCTCTAAGTGGGTTTGAATACTATCTTTCATTCATTGATGACTATTCAAGGAAAACTTGGATATACTTTCTAAAAGGTAAGAATGAAGTCTTTGGAAAGTTCAAAGAGTTCAAGGCTCTAATAGAAAATCTCTCAGAAAAGAGAATCAAGATTCTCAGAACAGATAATGGTGGAGAATATACTTCAAAAGACTTTGAATACTTTTGTAAAGAAACCAAAATTAAGAGAGAACTAACCACTCCCTACATTCCCCAACAAAATGGGGTTGCTGAAAGGAAAAATAGAACCATCATGGAAGTTGTAAATACTATGATACATGACCAAGACAACAGTTTATGTGTAAAATAGACTATCCCATAGTGCTCTTGATTTCAAAACTCCAGAAGAAGTGTTTACAGGAAAGAAACCCGAGGTAAGTCATCTCAAAATATTTGGGTGTCCTGTGTACATCCATATTCCAAAAGAAAAGAGAACCAAGTTGGATCCTTCTGGTAAGAAGGGAATATTTGTTGGTTATTTTGAATCATCCAAAGCCTTCAGAATTTACATACCAGGTTTTCATCATATAGAAATAAGTAGAGATGTGACATTTGATGAAGAAGTATATCTAAAGAAATCTAGGAAGTGCCAACTTGAAGAAATCTATGAAGAAGATCCATCTCCTAGAATCATAGAGGCTGTGCACACCCTTGAAAATAATTCACCAGAGGATCATGACATGTTGGAACCACAAGAACCTCCTATTACATATTTATCCAAGAAAAGAAGGCTAGCATGGGCTAGAGATATTATTCAAGGAGATGAAAGATATGGAGCTCCTGAAGGCTCCACTAGAGAAAGAAAGAAACCAAAGCTAGTGTCCAACTATATGGCCTTGATGTGTGATCTTGTGGATCAACAACCTACTAGCTATGAAGAGGCAGCTCAGAAGAAAGAATGGGTAGAAGCAATGTCAGAAGAATATCAGTCAATAATGAAAAATGATGTCTGGGATGTAGTTCCCAAACCAAAAGATAAAAGTCTGGTTTCTTCCAAATGGATTTTCAAGATAAAACATGTTGCAGACGGTAGCATTGAAAAATATAAAGCAAGATTTGTAGCCAGAGGATTCTCTCAGAAGGAGGGAATTGAATATGAAGAAACATTTGCACCTGTTGCTAGGTATACTTCAATTAGAACTATCATGGCACTTGCATCTATGATGAAGTGGAAATTACACCAAATGGATGCTAAGACAACCTTTCTAAATGGTGTAATTGAAGAAGAAGTGTACATAGAACAACCACAAGGGTTTGAGGTTAAAGATGGAAGAACTCATGTATGCAAACTGAAAAAATAATTATATGGGTTGAAGCAAGCTCCCAGGGCTTGGTATGGAAGGATTGACAATTTCTTAACTAGCATGGGCTTTACCAAGAGTAAAGCTGACCCAAATATTTATCTCAAAGTAATGGATGATGAACCAGTTATACTGTTGTTATATGTAGACGATCTATTTCTAACCGGAAATGAGAAACAAGTTATTGAAAGCAAGAAGAAGCTTTCTTCAGAATTCGAGATGAAAGATCTCGGATTAATGCACTACTTCTTAGGTCTAGAAGTATGGCAAGAACCAAAAGGAATCTTTTTGAATCAAGGTAAGTATGCTGTGGAGATTCTAAAAAGGTTTGATATGTTGGAATGTAAACCCATGGCCACTCCCATGGACTCCAACCTGAAGTTATTAGTTAATGACTCATTAGAACTAGTAGACCTAACTCTATATAGACAAATCATTGGGTCATTGATGTATTTAACAAATACTAGGCCAGATATATGCTTTGTTGTAAATACTCTAAGTCAGTATCTAGTAGAACCTAGAAAGGTTCATTTGATAGCTTCAAAGCATGTGATGAGATACCTAAAAGGTACATTGGATTTTGGTCTATATTATCTTCGAGGTCATGAACTCAGGTTACATGGTTACTCAAATTCTAATTGGGCAGGAAGTGTCTCAGACAGAAAGAGTACATAAGGTGGATTTTTTGGTCTTGGATCTACCATGATCTCATGGTTTAGCAAGAAACGATCTATTGTGGCCCTCAGTACCGCTGAAGCAGAATATATAGCTGCCTGGTCTGCCAGCTGTGAAGCAGTATTGCTTCGGAAACTATTATCTGGAGTGTTTGACTTAGAAATGGATCCCACTGTGATTATGTGTGACAATCAAAGCTGCATTAAGATGACAGAAAATCCTGTATTCCACGATAAGTCAAAACACATAGAGATCCGATACTTTTATATACGAGATATGGTGTAGAGAGGAGCTATCAAGCTCGAGTATGTAAGCACTTAGGATCAAATTGCTAATATCTTGACCAAACCTCTGTCTCGAGTGAAATTTGAATACTTCCGAGACAAGCTTGGTGTAGTTCAAAAGGACCCTCCTCGAAAGGGGGAGTAGTATAGTCACTAATGATGAGATTGCCTCATCAAACACAAGGTCGATGATAAGGTTACCTGTTCACCACACCTAGATACTTAGAAATATTTAGATTTAGGACTCTTATGCTTAGAATACTTAGTTTTTACTTATACATGCTTTTGATGCTAGATGTATTAGTGAGAATACATGCTTTTGATGTTAGATGTATTAGTGAGAATACATGTTGTTGATGTTAGATGTATTAGTGAGAATACATGCTTTTGATGTTAGATGTATTAGTGAGAATACATGTTAGATGTATTAGTGAGAATACATGCTAGATGTATTAGTGAGAATACATGCCTTTGATGTTAAATGTATTAGTGAGAATACATACTTTTGATGATACATGTATTGATTAATGTACTTGTATGGTTGAGGATACTTGTACTTGTATTGATAAGAATACATGTGAGGATTGGATCATCCTTGAACTCAAAGTTCTAAAGGGAGCCGTAGACATGATGTCTCCGAGAATGAAGTCCTTGGTGGACATGATAGGATTGGATCATTCTTGAACTCAAGTTCTAAAGAGAGCCATAGACATGATGTCTCTGAGAATGAAGTCCTTGGTGGACATGATAGGATTGGATCATCCTTGAACTCAAGTTCTAAAGAGAGCCGTAGACATGATGTCTCCGAGAATGAAGTCCTTGGTGGACATGATAGGATTGGATCATCCTTGAACTCAAGTTCTAAAGTGAGGCGTAGACAGGTGTCTCCGAGAAAGAAAAAGGATTGGATCATCCCTGGACTTCTGTCCTAAAGTGAGTCGTAGACAAGTGTCTCTGAGAATTGAAGATAGGATTGCATTGTCCCTGAACTAGGTTCAAAATGTACGTGACGGTATTGCATCGTCCCTAGACATGAGACTTGTCTTAAAGTGATAAGGACTGATCATCCTGGAAATGGATCGGGATTGCATCGTCCCTAGACATGAGACTTGTCTTAAAGTGATAAGGACTGATCATCCTGGAACTAGATCGGGACTGCATCGTCCCTAGACATGAGACTTGTCTTAAAGTGATAAGGACTGATCATACTAGAACTGGATCGGGATTGCATCATCCCTAGACATGAGACTTGTCTTAAAATGATAAGGACTGATCATCCTGGAACTGGATCAAGATTGCATCGCCCCTAGACATGAGACTTGTCTTAAAGTGATAAGGACTGATCATCCTGGAACTGGATCGGGATTGCATTGTCCCTAGACATAAGACTTGTCTTAAAGTAATAAGGACTGATCATCCTGGAGCTGGATCGGGATTGCATCGTCCCTAGACATGAGACTTGTCTTAAAGTGATAAGGACTGATCATCCTGGAACTGGATCAGGATTGCATCGTCCCTAGACATGAGACTTGTCTTAAAGTGATAAGGACTGATCATCGTGGAACTTGATCTGGATTGTATCATCCATGGACCTATGTCCTAAATAGAGTAGGATTGATCATCCTGTAAATTGATTGTATGATGATGCTGATGATCGTGCGATGACGATGTTGATGATCGTGCGATGCGATGTTGATGATCATGCGATGATGATGCTGATGATTGTGCGATGACGATATTGATGATCGTGTGATGACAATGTTGATGATCATGCGATGACGATGCTGATGATCGTGCGATGACGATGCTGATGACTGTGCGATGATGATGCTGATGAACGTATGATGACGATGCTGATGACTGTGCGATGACGATGCTGATGAACGTATGATGACGATGCTGATGATCGTGTGATGACAATGCTGATGATCGTCCGATGACGATGCTGATGATCGTGTGATGATGATGCTGATGATCGTGTGATGATGAACGTACGATGACAATAACATTGATGTTCCATTAACTGGTTGAGTTACTGATGATGATGACTTGAAGAAAGCTTCCGATGATTTATAGATGTATCATGTACGATGTAGTCGATGACTCCTTGCTCCTGCAGATGTTGTTATAATATCCTTCTCATTAAGGGGGAGTGTTGAATATTGTAACTTCTAAGAATATTATAATTTGTACATTATTATTCCGGAGATGTTTCATCCCTCCGAGGTAACCCTATCATGTATCCACAGATGATTATTCCTCCGGGGGTTTGTGGTAACTAGGTTTATTAGACCCACCATGTGGGGGTCGGCCCTGTTCTTATATTTTAGGGGTTATTAGAATTCTCTAGGAGAGGTCGGCCCCATTGGGTATTTTGGTCAGTCGGGAGTTAGTATAAATAGAGGAGGTGAACTCCTCATTAGACACACTTGTACAACTTAGAAAAGTAGCGCACTTTTCTGGGAGATCTGCTAAGGAGGTAGAGAAGGAGGGAGCACATCTTGTATTTTGGTTTATCATCTTATTGAGGAAAGCTTTGCTGGGTTTTCTACCCCATGAGGGTTTCCAAGGGTAAATTTTGTGTCTATCTTGTGATTATGTTTCTTTCAGTGATCTTGCTAGTCTATTTGGTTTAAACTTAACATCTGATGATCGGGAGGGGACATTAACTAAATTCGGTCTCTCAAATTTAACCGCTAATGCCATAATACGAATTTCAATGTATAAAATGTATGTAGAAACATAAATAACCATACAAAGCAGAATTAAACTCTATCTACACACATCTAGCATGCAAATACAAGCACAAACATGATAGCCATTATATAAAACCATTTCAGATTCAAATGCATGAGAATATTTTTCTTTATCCAATGTAGATCCAAGAAACTGACTATGCCAAAGCGATTTTCCACCCAAGCATAGACACTCTGTCTAGCATATACACTTGTTGCTAAGAGGCCACCCCCAAGCTAGGCTATGAGGCCACCAAGAAGAAGGAAACAACTATAGTATTCTCTCTCTCATCCCACAACCCATTCTGCTTTGTATGCTTATCCAAATGCTCATATTGTTACAACGTAATTGTCCACCTTGTGAGCATCAACACTCTCTGGCCTTCAGGATCCATTTCACTGACTCAGATGTACTTTATATCCTTCAGAACACACTATTTCCCTATTTTTCTTCCTGTATGCTAGTTGTTACATTTTAGCTTGCGTACCCACGAGTTGTTCCACTATAGCTCGTAGGTGACAAGTAAAATGGTAAAAATAACTAGAAAATTACTTTTTACTCCCAAAAAGCGGTCTTAGGGTGACCTTTGGCCCTCCATTTTCCCCGAAACGCCTCGATGTGTCCTTTCACTTACCTTTGGAAGGCTATATATTGAGCACTTACAACATATGGAAGGGGGGAGAAAGAGAGAGCAAGATAACTCTAGTGGAATTTTGTCGTATTTTGAGTCTACACTCATTGATCCTTTTTGTTGTGAACCGTTTATGTTCAGCTTCCAAACTCCTTTTATAGTTTGAGTTTGCCATTCCATGGGGGATTGAAGTGGTGGAGGCACAAGTGGAGAGACCCAGTTAATTGTTCAGATTGGTTGCCGACAAGAGGTCGTATCACATTGTACTTCTTATTATTCATTAATAGAAATACTCATATTCTCGTCCATTAATGTTGTGAATGTTGTTTATATTACATTGGGTTGCATTATACTTATAATATCATGGACCATTGATATTGATGATGTTAATGTATTTCATATATTATATGCGCTTGTTGTATATTAGTTGTCAAGACTAATCTGTAGGTTCAAGTGCACGAATTGAAAGCTTCAACGGGGATCTACATCGAATGTCCGGATCGAGGTTAGTTATATCCTCCATTACCTTAGCATTGTCATTTATGTAGCATAGCATTGAGAATTTAGTTATTTTCTGGTAGTCCGCTAGAATCGGCCGCCGAGCTTACACGTCATGTTAATAAAGGACGTTGAAGGCCCCCCTCCGAGTCTTCGGATTCTTATGACAGAAATCCCTACGACTCCATTGTAGAATATTTGGGCCAAACTCCATGTGCCATGTCGGCTCTTGAGGTTTTACAGGCATGCCCATCACAACGACATGCCCTTTTATTTGCGTTAGGAGTTCAGGATGGGGGGAGTTTGAACATTATCAAGTTTGACACTACTGATGTCCAACCTCGCTTACCTTACCATGTGGCTTTTCAGATCCATGTGGAATGTCTACAGAACTTCGTCAAGAGAATGGTGGTTGACGAAGGCGCTTCTACGTCAGTAATGTCTTTATCTTGCTGGAAATATCTTGGCTCTCCTCTCTTGTCTAAGTCTATGACCATGCTCACTGCATTTGATGATTGGTCATTTAAGCCACATGGGATCATACCTCCCCTTTTTTTCCACTTGGGTGGGAAGCCCGTGTCTATTGAGGTCGAGGTGGTTGATACGCCTATCGAATACAACCTTCTTCTGGGTCGGAATTGGATTTATGCTATGAGAGCAGTTGTGTCTTCTATTTTCAGAGTTATTTGCTTTCCACACAAAGGCAAGATTGTGACGATCGAACAACTAGACTTCGTGAGTCCCTATTCCACAGCATCCACGGGGCTTGTTGTCCCCCAAGTCAACAATTCTCAACCGGCAACTGGGAATATGGGTGTCAGATTGTATCCTTCATTGTTGGGATATTTTGATTTCCCGACACCTATTGCTTTTATTGGAACCATTTCTGATAATGCACCTCCTCCACTGAATAATGTACCTTTCTAGACTTCGTATTTTACTGATCCATGGACCTTACCATCCACGAGTTCCACATCTGGAGATGTTGCACATGTTGGAATGGCTATGCCACCATCTGCTGCTAAACTTGCATATCATCATATTCAACAAGCCACAACAAAGCCGAATCTCTCTTCTTGATGGATAGAGGAGGAATGTCCCGTTATGCCACTAGAGTGGGCAACCAACTCATCTTGCTTTCATGATTGTCTTGAAGGGGTTTTTCCTTTGGATGAAGCCATCATTGAGGCCATGTGTGGTACTGAGAGACCTTGGGAAGATTTACATCATCAATCTGGTTTTCTTCCCAACTTCGATTTCTTTGAGCAGGAAGAGTTTAGGACGACTCTTTCCAAGAAGTTTGGTCACCCTATGGCTCCTTGGGGTACACATGGGGTTTACACAGAGGGGAATATGGCCAATATTTCCCCTACTATGGCAATCAACATTTCTCGAATCCTCGGAAAGATTGAAAACGTTCACATTGGTGATGATTGCTCTCCTGAAGAGGTTCGCATTTACATCAAGATATTTAAGGAAATCCGGAAAGCTTTTTCCTAGTCATATGAGGAGATGCCAGGAATAGACCCCAACATTTTTGAACACGATATTAGAACGTATCCACACGCTAAACCGGTTCGACAACACCTTCGTGTTGTGAACCCTAGGAAGGCAGCCGTGATCAAGGCAGAGGTGGAGAAATTTCTTAAGGCCGGTTTCACCTACCCAATTCCCCTTACCGAATGGGTGTCCAATCCCGTTCCCGTGGATAAGAAGCAGGGAACCATCTGTGTATGTACTGATTTTTGAGACCCGAACTGTGCATGTCCAAAGGACAATTTCCCCACTCCATTCATTGAACAGATCTTGGGTGCTTGTGCGGGAAGTGAAATTTTTTCATTCATGGATGGCTTTTTGGGATATAACCAGATTCAGATCAAACCTGAGGACCAACAAAAAATGGCTTTCATTTGTCCTTGGGGTACATTTGTGTACTGGAAAATGCCCTTCAGCCTTAAAAATGGTTGGAGCTACATTTCAATGTGCGATGACCTATGCCTTTCATGAACATAAACGTATAATGGAGGCTTCCTTGGATGATCTTGTTGGACATTCTCGCAAGAGGGTGGACCACCCCAAGCACCTCCGTTTGATTCTCAAACGATGTATACACTACACAATTCAGTTGAATCCCAATAAATCCATCTTTGCTTTAAGGACATGTCTCCTTTTAGGTTTCATAGTTTCAAAAGAGGGTATCAGAGTCGATCCTCTTAAAGTTGAGGAAATACTTTGGTTGCCTCCTCCATGCAATTTGTTTCAACTTCAGAGCCTCCAAGGGAGAGCCACTTTTCTACGCCGCTTTGTATTGAATTATGCTAATCTTATTAAAGGTTTCGCGTGCTTGTTGAAGAAAGACACACCGTTTGTCTGGGATGAGGGATCCCAACAGTCTTTCGATGCTCTTAAGAAAGCTTTGGTATCGGCCCCTGTGCTTAGTCCACCCGAATTCACACGAGATTTTATACTTTATGTGGTCACGTCTCAAGAGACAATTGGCATGGTCTTAGTTTAGGCGAATGATGTGCTCGCAGAGCATGTGATCTATTATCTTAGTCGAAATTTAGTAAACGTTGAGCTGATATACACTCATGTAGAGAAGTTGGTGCTTGCGACTATTGACGTAGTCCAACGGTTACAACACTATATCATGCTTAGGAAAACCACTGTTATATCACATATCAATCCATTTCAGTTCGTGCTATCACGACGTCTTATAGGGGGGAAGTACAATAAATGGATTGTGATTCTTTAGGAATTTGAACTTGAGTTTGCGTCAGCGAAGTCAGTCAAGTCCTTGGTTTTTGCTGAGCTTATGTCGTACCTTCCTTGACTTGATGAGGATGTTGTCCATGAAGATTCCTTTGTGGATGAGCACTTATTTCTTAGCTCGTCTGAGGACCCTTGGTATGGGGATGTCATTGTATATCTGCAAACTTTGAAGTTTCCTTCGCACTATTCGTGAGATGAACGACGACGTGTGAAACATCACGCTAAAGATTATACTATCATCGGCGACACTTTGTATCATCGAGGAAAGGATTCTATTCTCCGTTGTTGTTTGACTCATCAAGAAGCGGAGCGGGTGCTTAATGATTGCCACGCTGGGGCGTGTGGTGGTCATTTATCCAGGCTTGCTACACCCCAACGCATTATGAGAGCGGGTTACTTTTGGCCTTCCATCTTTAAAGATTGTATGAATGCTATAAAGAGATGTCACCCTTGCTAGGTGTTTTCTCGGAATGTACACTCACATCCAACGCCCCTTCATCTGGTCGTCATTGTCGGTCCCTTCACTTAGTGGGGGGTGGATTTCATGGATTGCAAACCAGCTTTGGCTGGGGGGCATCACCATATCATAGTGGCCATGGACTACTTTTCCAAATGGGATGAGGCCATGCCTACCATAAAAGTTGATGGTGTTACAGCAACGCACTTTGTATTCAATTAGATTATTACTTGGTTCGGTATTCCGAAAGAGATCATCACTGACTATGGCAATCACTTTTAGAATAAAATGATGGAGGATTTGTCACTCAAGCTTGGGTTTCATCAAGAACACTCATATTCTTACTAAACCCAAGCAAATAGTCAAGTTGAAGCAGTTAATAATTCTTTGAAGACCATTCTCCAACGTACCATCCAACAGAGCAAGAACAACTAGCATATTATGTTATATCCTGCTTTGTGGGCATATCGAATCATAGTCAACACTACCACCGAGTTCTCACCATTTTAGCTGGTACACGGTGTGGAGTCTATTTTACCTATTGAATGCGAAATCCCTTCGCTAGAACTCGCTATAGATCTCCTCCCTGACACGATGGGTATTGAGCAACGTTTGATCCACCTTGAGCAGCTTGATGAGCAATGTCGAGATGCCGCCTTAGCTATAGATGCCAATAAACTTCGTTTCAAGGTTCACTACGATAGGTCAGTCCGTCCTCGGCAATATGCTAAAGGTAATTTGGTTCTTTTATATGACGAAGCTAAAGAACCCCTGGGGGTAGGAAAGTTAAACCCCATGTGGCACGGTCCTTACATTGTGAGGCATGTCGTGGAAAAAGGAGCCTATGAATTAGATGATTATGACGGGAACATCTTGAAGGAGCCTAGAAATGGGCTCTACCTCAAGCGGTATTATGCTTGAACTTCTAGTTCGAGCTAATACTTTTGTACACTATTGTATAGTTGTTTCTGTACATAGTGTAGATTTCATTTGGTTTTCAGGTCTGCTAATTCCCTTCTATTTGATTGACATATGTCAGCAGAATCTTCCATGTGTGAAGAACCTGCAATAATTAATTAATGAAAACAAAAAAGATAGCATAAATAACAGAACTCATAATCACTTTTATATTGACTGCAGGCCACTTCGAGGGGGCAACCTCCTTTGAGTAAGCTCAATACAAATAACTTCACGGTACCTTCATTGGTCTCAACACAAACTTATATACTAAGTCTAGGCACCAATACCATGGGTCAATACCATGTGTCAATACAAACCATGGGACAATACAAAATATGGATCAACAATTACTACGGGACGACTTACAAAGCATATGCGTCCAACAACAATAATACAAACTATGGATCAACAAATAATACGGGAGGAATTACAAAGCATATGCATCCAACAAAAATATACTAACAAAGTAAATAGAAGGGTTGATATGGTTTCCTAACATCCCCTCTCCATTAGAAAAATCTTTGTCCTCAAAGCTTTAGATGTGGAAATTGATGCAAAATCTGAAGGAGTGGTTCCCCTGTAGCATCCTTGGGTTGCAATCCAGCCCATCGACGCCTTTTGAGTTTTTGGGAGGATTGCTTGGAAGGATGTAGATGAAGAAGGACCATATTAGTTGCATGAAAAGTGTGCTCAGAATGGTGCTAATTGGCTTGTTGTTTCAGTCAAATTCTTTCCATGTGAAGATTGTCTTGCAGAATGAGAAGAATCTGATCACGGTTTCGAAGAATCGCGTCAATTGCTTGAACTCAAGAGATGTTGAGCATGTATTGAAGAAGAACTGGTAGTGCCTGTCCATAAACTGCTTCATATGGTGTCCTTTTATATGTGGTATTGTACCACTGGAGTGCTTCTAGGAAACCCATAGAAATAGATGTCCAAACCTGTGTAGGGATGGGCAAGGGTTCGAGCAGTCCTGAAAGGAGTGTCGTTTCACCCTTGTTGACCTAGAAAGTATAACACTCGTTTACCATATGGTGAATTTTCATTTTCAGTCCCTGCCAAAAGAAGTTACATTGTTCTCGGTCATAGGTTTTGAGGAACTCAGAGTGCCCTGTCGATGAAGAAGCATGGGGTTCATAGAAGAGATAGCCCTGTTGAAGAGATTGCAACCAATTTGGAACAAGCAGAGAAATCGCTGTAATAGAAACTGGGCCATCAAATTTGTGAGAAGGAGCATCTGCCACCATATTATCCTTATCCTTCTTGTAAGTGATCGCATAGTCATAACCCATGAGTTGGATAACCCATTTCCAGTGTGCTGGGGAGGAGACCCGTTGTTCCAGAAAATGTTCCAGACTCTGGAGATCAGTCTTGATGCATAAATAATTTCCTAATAGGGATGGATGCCACTTTTGGACTGCATGCAAAATAGCCATCATTTCTTGCTAAGATTTAGATGCAGCGAAATGCTTGCCGGAAAGGTTGCTTGAAGGCGGAAAGCCCACTGGTGCAACAAAGACACCTGTATATCTATCCAATGAAGTAGTGGAGACCATTGGTGGGTGCATTTAAATGGAATGGAGTTGAGCGACTACACCATGTAAATTCTTCTTAAGGATCTTTTCCAGGCAATGCGAATTGATGATGTGGAGAGACCCTGGTTGTAAGCCCATAAATTTGTGTTGTGTCCCATTGACTGAAAACTGCATCCAAAGTTCAGCAAAATCCCATAAGATGGGGCCAAGTGTGCGTAACCATTGAATGCCCAAAAACCACATCACATCCTCCTAAGGACAAGGAAAACATGTGAAAGTGCAAGTTATAATCTTCCAGAGAGAGACACACATTATGACACTTTCCCTTGCAAGGTAAGGTGCCCCCATTGGCAACCATGACTTCAAAGTTGGAGCAAGGATAGACAAAACAATCAACTTGTCTGGCGATCCGAGGGTCAATGAAGTTATGAGTGCTACCAGAATCGATTAGTATTGTAATGGGAAGCTTCTTGAAGTAACCCTTGACCTGCATTGTTTGGAGGGTGGTGACATCAAATAAAGCATGGAGAGATATCTCTCGGTGGTCTTCCTGAGATGGGGGGTCAATAAGCGACTCCTGAATGTCGACCTGATCATCCGGTGTATTTGGAGCTTCTTCACCAACTTCAGAGGCAGGCAACAAATCCACATCCAAGAGATAGAGCTTTTGTTCAACACATCTATGTCCCCAAGTGAATTTGTCATCACAATTATAACAAAGCTCTTTTTCTTTGCTTGCTTGCATCTATGTTTCAAACAAATGCTTGATAGGAGTTGTTCAAGGAGCTGGCGGAATGGGGGTCGTTGAGAACCCGTATTTCGGAAGGGAAAAAAAGTGGGCTTGGAGCGTTGTTGGGTGGAAATCTTGTCTTCTGCCAACTTATCCAACCCCGGGGCTGCCATGATTGTGTTGGGACAGAACAGTTTGACATCTGGGTGAATTTCATCCTCGAGAACACTAATAAAACAAATCCTATAGAAGTCATCAAACAATCCTTCTGTGTGGTTAGCTAGTTTTTCAAATTCTGTTTGATACTCTCTCACAGTTTCAATTTGACGAAGTTTAGTGAGTGCTCCAGTGAAGTCATCAAAAGCACTAGGGCCAAATTATTGCAAAAGGAGTTGGCAAAAATCTATCCATTTTGGCTCGTCATGAGCCTTGATGTACCAATGGTACCGTTGAAGGGCTTCCTTTCCAAATGAAAGGATGCAAGTGGAACTTTTTGGACATCAAAAGTATTACGCAAACTGAAATATTGTTCTGTACTATAGATCCATCCAGTTGGATTAGTACCATTGAAGCGAGGAAAATCAAGCTTCGGACCACGAAAATTGTTGGAAGAAGAGAAGCCATTGGCTGCAGAAGATTCTTGCTGTTGGGTATTATTCATGGCTGAATGTTGAAGATGGAGGCTAAGAAATTTTTCATTTAGATCTTGGAGTTTGGTTTGGATGGTTGCAAGTGCTTCCTCGATGGTTTTTGCTCCTACATGGGTGGCAAGCATAACCAGGTTTTTTTTTTGGGGGGGGGGGGATGGATAGAAAAACACAAACGAAAGCTTATTTCGTAAAGGGAAATTTTGATTTGGGGAAAAATCGGATGGGTAATTGGGGTTTGACTAGGTTTTGGACACTTTCTGATGGACAGGGAAGCAAAAAATGGGGATTTAAGAAGTGGGGTGAAACAATGATAAAATTTGTCAAAGAGGGACAAGGAAGCAAAAATAGGGAATGAACACAGTGGCAAAATTTGGAGGTGAGTGGGTGAAAATTGAAGAAATTATGGCAAACCCTAAAAATAGATAAATATGAGATTTTTGGCTGTGGGAAGTATAATTTGGGATAGGGTCCTCAGGAATGAAATATGCAGGGGTGGCTAGAAATTTTCAAGGGAAATGGAGTTAAAACAAGGGAGATATGGACAAAAAAAAATTATTTATTTATTTATTTTTCAGAAATAGATCTACAACGACAAAAAAGGGATCAGAACAATTAGATCTGAAATGGCGCAGAAGGATTTGGCAACAGATGGATCTAAAATGGCTTTTAGAATAGATCTAAAATGGCAGGATCTAGAATGGATTTCAGAATAGATCGGAAACGGCTGGATCTGGAATGGCTTGGAATGGATCTAAAACGATGTGGAAGTGATTGGCAACAATTCAGCTGAAAATAGATATGGACCCCAGGTATGTTCGGCTTCCTAATAGTTCAGGGGTTTCAATCGGCCACCAATGTTGTCTAACCGCTTGTGTATTGGGGCAGTACCCCTCACTCCATGGCTCAGGTAAAACTGATAACCACTTTGCCACAAATGACAGCTCTTGGTTTACCTCACAGGTGGAAACTAGTCAATCAGGTAGGGGTTATTTCCCTTTTCACTGGTAGGTCCTCTCAATGGGCCAATTACTTTGGGGTTCCTGTGGTACTCCTCAAAATGATTTTTAGAGCTTATGCCCAAGTACTTCCCACAACTAAGCAGATAGGGATTATTCCCAGATTCGAACTTGCAACAAATGCGAAAAAAAATTTGGCAGAAATTCCACCCAACGAGCCCAAGAAAGTGCTTTGATACCAGATGTGAAGAACCTGCAATAATTAATTAATGAAAACAAACGAGATAGTAGAAATAACAGAACTCATAATCACTTTTATACTGATCGCAGGCCACTTCGAGGGGGAAACCTCCTTTGAGCAAGCTGAATACAAATAACTTTATGGTAGCTTCATTGGTTTCAACACAAACTTATATACTAAGTCTAGGCGCCAATACCATGGGTCAATACCATGTGTCAATACAAACCATGGGCCAATACAAAATATGGATCAACAATTACTACGGGACAACGTACAAAGCATATGCATCCCACAAGAATAATACAAACTATGGATCAACAAATACTACAGGATGACTTACAAAGCGTATGCGTCCAATAAAAATATACTAACAAAGTAAATATAAGGGTTGATATGGGTTCCTAACACCATGTTCTTAGGATTTGCCGATTGCGCTAGCGGTCACATGCAGCAGCTTGCTTCTACTGCTTCGGTCATTTATTCGCCCGACCATCTAGTTCTGTCTTCGAGAGGTGCTTGTCTCGGTCCTACATCCAACAATGTGGCTGAGTACAGTGCCGTGGTTGAGTTACTTCGGGACGCTATTTCGCATGGCATCCAATTTTTAGAAGTCCACCTTGATTCACAACTGGTTGTGTCGCAGTTGAATGGTCGGTACCGTGTGAGGGATCCTACCTTACTATGGATATTCTTAAGGGTAAGACCCTTGGAACGACACTTTGTTTCCATTACATACATTCATGTTCTGAGAAGTTTTAATCATGTATTTGATGCATACGCTAATTATGTCCTAGATTGGCATTTGTCACATTCATAACATTTATATGGAAGCACACAAATAAAACATACATTCATACATTTGTACATACACAGATAGTAGAACCGGAGAACCATAGTTTATATAAATAATACGTCCAAAATGGTAGTGTCATGTTACAAAATTGGAGCCCATATCCATAAAAAATATACATATCGATACAAAAATGGGACTCTGAGATGTATAACCCCTACGAGGAGGCCTAGTTGCCTCCTTGGCAGGATGCGTCTGATAGTAATAATGTACTGCACTCGCTACGTGCTGTAGTAGTTGCACCCAAGGACTCAGAACTCCCACAACATGGCATTGCATCTCCTCTAGTAGCCGTGCTATATTCGCCATGGGTACCCTGTTGGCCATGCGGGACAGGCTGACCCACACGGTCTCTTATGTATGCTCTGCTACAGCGCCAATTACCTCACCACCTATGCCCCATCGACGATGTCTCAGTAAACCCTCAGGTCTTCGCGGACCTACGTCTGCGAGCAAATAGTAGGATGTCAATACATGATACTACCACCAAAAATATTTTTGCATTTACATTTATAATAAAAAATCCATAAAAATTTAATACACCAAAAACATAAAAAGAGTAACTCACCGATGTCTCCAAACGCTACTCTTGGCAGAAGTAGCATGTCACAATCCTAACAGAAGTCTATCCCTGCATAGCGGTAGTCATCTATAGCTATGAGCTGTCGGTCCCACCAGTGAAAGATCTCCTCTGTGTATGGTGATGCTTGTCAGCCACAGCCCTGTCACGTCAAGACCTCTTCCCACCGGGTCAGGGATAGGTCATGGAGACTATGACGAGGGACTTCAAACCTCGGACTGAGCCCTAGAACTCGCTCAAAGAAGAAACTGCATAGGATACTGCCATAGCCAAAGTTTTTTGCCTCCCCACTCTTGCACTTCGTCAACTAGGTCTTCATGGACCCCAGTAATGTTGTGCACCAATCACATACCATGGGCTACAGGCACAATGAGGCATAGAACATCACTGGCCTCGAAGCCTTGTGAAGAGCTGCCGAACCTGTAATCCACACAAGGGTAGCCACTATGATCTTCATACTCAGATCGACTATGGCTTTGATGGGTACCTAACTCCCCACTGTCCGTGCGTTGGGAAGATAGTAGTGATGTATGTAGTTAGAGATGGTGATCCCTGCACCCACCGAATGAGATTGAAGACTTGACGCTTTACCTCGGTGGGACAAACCAGTAATGAAGTAGATGCCATCTACCTCTAAGGAGAGTATCTGCCCGTCCAAGTTGAAGTTTTGTGCATCTATGTCTCAGTAGCATATCAAACGTTGGAGCAATTGGTTTTGGGCCCTTAAACCCCCAATGTTCCAAAATTTATAAAGCCCACATGTTTGTAAAGCTTGTTGCACTAGAAAATCATTGCAGACGACCTCATCCACAAGGTCATGCTCCCTTTCTCTCCATTCTAGAACCATCCTGGAGGAAGAGAAACCAAAAGTTTAGTCAATTTCACTTAAAAAAAAACCTCATGGCTGTACCCATGGTCTAATTAACTCACAGAGGTGGGTACTCGCGCTCAACGCATGCATTGAACATAGGTACCAAGCCCTACCCGCTACCTGTATGCTTGTAGCTCGCGGGTACTACCATGACCAAGTACGGCTTGGCCATTTAAAAAATTGGACCAATGAAAATTCAAATAAAAACCATCAAATGAAAGGTATGGATGAGACTACTAACCTACTCCAGACGGCTCGACGAACGGATGCCCGTAGCTCCCAGAATCAACAAATGAAATCGAAGGTGAAAACTAACCACAAAACTCCAAATTGGGTGAATAGTGAAAATGAATTGTGAATTGTATTTTTTTATTACTATTTATAATTTTTAAAACCCACTTGTCTATAGTTTTTTCCGTTTTAAGTTGTTTTGGACTAATATAATGTCTGGGAGAAGCATTTTTTCCAGATTTCTTCAACAAGAGTTGTTTTTATCATTTCGCACCTACGGAAGTATATTTCACACTTGGCATATAGGTTAGATTTCATTTTCACATGCATTATGCATTTAACCTTTTGACCATTTTCATTAACCCTAGGTGCGACCCCACTTCTTAATCGACACAGAGCTTTCACACTATTATAAAAGTGTCATTATTTAGCAGTAGGGCCTTTCCAAAAATGGGTGCCCTAGTTAGAGCCCCTTTTTTCCTTTTGGCACCCACGCCATTGTTTCTCCTTAGGATCGAGAGTCCTTTGTAGTTATGCCATGACTTCACGATAAAGAATCATACTCTACTTTTTCCTATGCTATCTATCTCCCATAAGGACTCCCCTAGTTATATCAAGTTGTGATTGCATTGCATCATCCTGCTTGCCGCTTGGGCCTTGTGCCGGCTCCCGCTTACTCAATTGTTACCCTGGTGCTTGAGCACTTTCCCTGTCAAGCCTTGCAGAGCTTTCGTTTTCCTTTCATGATTTGATGACCTTTTAACCCCGAGGGAACACCCCCCCGAGTGTCCACATCTTGCACATGCTTCCTTGCATTGATCATAGGGATGTTCCACTACTTGGGACTAGTGTGCTCGCTATTTGACACTCGTTCCCTCGACTATTGTACTATAAGAAATTTTATTCTTTTTGAAGCTTTCCAAATATGAAATAGACCAAAAAAAAAATCAAATATTCCAAAAAGCCGGACAGAATTATGGTTACTACTTCTAGTTGGCAGCTATTGTGTCGCCTTTGAATAGAGCATTCATTCCACTCCATACATTATGAGTAGGGACTATAGTTGGACCTTAGGAGCTGTACTCGTTTCTCAGTTTTACTCCATCGATTGGTTAAGCTTCCAGTCACTATGGAGCCCTTTGTTGATGCCTCTTGCATCGCACAGTTTATGTCGAGTGTATGCTGCCTGAGTCTATCCATCTACTCATGCTCTTATTCAAAGGAAGTCCTGAAACCAGAGTCGGTCACTCCTCTGATCTCTTAACTATTGCATGTCGGCCATCCTTATTGAGTTAGTCTATTTCACCTGAGTTCTTCCAAATATTTCAACGTAGCTGGTACCTTGTGCTGGTTGATGGGGGATACCTTAATGACCTCCCTCCAGCGAGTCTCATTCTGTCGACTTCAACCGATTTATTCCATAATTTGAGACTTAGATTTCGGTTGAGTACCTTGAGGCTTGTCGTCATTAGTGATAGGTTCTCTCGCCATCAATGCCCCCTGATCGATGGATTCATCTTAGTGTTCGACGTCAACACATCTATTCGCACTTTGATGATTGTACTTTGTGCCTTGATGCCCATTTTCATTATTGGTGGGTTGTCTCATGTCTGTAAATGGTATACATTATTGACCAGTAATCAGACGATGTCACATAAGGTTTGACCTCAGTACCTTTATTCACTTGATGGCACTTGCACCGTAGATGGATTGTGTAGAAGACCCTAGGAGATAGTGGCATTCAATATGCTACTTATGATTGTGACTTTACATCTAAGATATCACCTCTCAGTCCTCAACAGTTTGTACCTCCAGTTTGCACCAGTTGTTTCCTTTCAACAGGAGATCGTCTCTTACTGTAGATGGTTATGGTTATGATCACTTCTGACATGTATTCATGATGTACTGTCTATTCATTGCCATTGTATCAGATATTTGCACTATACTGATATGTATTCAGAGATATTGTTGTATTATGACGATTGTCCGCTCCTTCCACTTGTGTCTTCATCACTCCACTTCTGAGATTTATAATGTACTTCGGCCATCGTAGCACCATTCTCTGACCTCACACATTAGGGGGCATCTGTTACAACGTAATTGTCAACCTTGTGAGCATCAACACTCTCTGGCCTTCAGGATCTTTTTCGCTGACTCATATATACTTTATATCCTTCAGAACACAATATTTCCCTATTTTTCTTCCTGTACGCTATTTGTTGCATTTTAGCCTGCGTACCCATGAGTTGTTCCACTATAGCCCGCGGGTGACAAGTAAAATGGTAAAAATCACTAGAAAATTACTTTTTACTCCCAAAAAGTTGTCTTGGGGTGACCTTTGGCCCTCGATTTGCCCCGAAACGCCTCGATGTGTCCTTTCACTTACCTTTGGAAGGCTATATATTGAGCACTTATGGCATATGGAAGGGGGGAGAAAGAGAGAGCAAGAGAAATCTAGTGTATTTTTGTCGTATCTTGAGTCTACACTCATTGATCCTTGTTGTTGTGAACCCTTTATGTTCACCTTCCAAACTCCTTTTATAGTTTGAGTTTGCCATTCCATGGAGGATTGAACTGGTGGAGGCACAAGTGGAGAGACCCAGTTCTTGGTTCAGATTGGTTGCCGACAAGAGGTCGTATCACATTGTACTTCTTGTTATTCATTAATAGAAATACTCATATTCTCATCCATTAATGTTGTGAATGTTGTTTATATTACATTGGGTTGCATTTACTTATAATATCATGGAGCATTGATATTGATGATGTTAATGTCTGTCATATATTATATACGCTTGTTGTATATTTCCTATCAAGACTAATTTGCAGGTTGAAGTGCACGAATTGAAAGCTTCAATGGGGATCTACATCGGACATCCATATCGAGGTTAGTTATATCTTCCATTACCTTAGCATTGTCATTTATGTAGCATATCATTGAGAATTGAGTTATTTTCTGGTAGTCAGCTGTTTGTTCTGGTCTACCCTAAGCCATAGGAAGTTTTCTCTGTAATACATATAATTTGGCTCTCACTCATCCCTCACGTCCTTGGCTTCCACAATACCTACCCCACAAAACACCCTTCTTGGCTCAGGCATCCCCTTCATTGATCCACAGTTCTCTTGGGAGATCCATGTTTCCAACTGCATCTAGTGTGTGTATAGAATAAGTCCAATATGATATGTGCTACTATAGAACCACCTGTATTTAGCGTCCTCTTCCATCAATACAATGCAATGGAGGGAACATGATTGTAACATGGGTGTCTAATTCTTCCCCAAAGCCATAATGGTAAAAATTTTGCCATTTAAATAAAATGCACAATTAAATTACACATCAGAATTAAAATACATAATTGCACACACACAATAGACATACATCAGCATATTTATCTCAAGCAAATGATGCATCAACAGGCAAAGAATTCATCCCATTCTCATGCTATGCACAGACTTCATACCAATTCCATTAATCATGAATAAATATCATTTTGAATTAGCACAATGTAGAACACATAATGCATATAATTTATAACACGGATAACACTTATCTTGAAGATGAAGCTGTCCAAACAATTGGCTATGTGAGAGCAACATTCCACCCAACCATAGATCTCTGTCCATCTTGTATTCTTTCAGCTGAGAGACCACCCACGAGTTGGGTGGTGTATCCACTAAGGAGGAATTAGTTGGATTCACTCACAGCCATAGTTTCACTCAACAACGATGCTAAGCCAACACATAGTTGGGTTTGTCAAGCATATGAAATACAAAGGAGGGAAATGCTAAGCTAGTGAGCTCAACCACAGATCTACAAGCATCTCAAATGAATTCAACAGTTAAGGCACCCACATTACCTACCACACCCAAACAAGGAAGGTCCCCTTCTCTATTGCATAGTCCCTGAGGCGTCCCTTCCCTCCAATTCTCTTCAGGATGGGTATAGAAAGGTTCAGCTACTAATTCTTGAGATTCTAGCCTTCACTGGGTTTATCAAGCAAACCCAACCTCTGCTCAATCATTCACAATTGGATTTCTCACAATTCTATTCATCAAATAACTCCATCCTGTCACTGGTTTTCTGGGCTATAAAAACTGGGTTTTCCAATGGATTTCGGGGTATCCAATCCTCTCAAATTCACCCCAAGTTTCATATCTATGGATCCCACATTGGATTTTACTGTCCAATACCAAATTTGGGTGTTTTTGGCTCTTCAAAATGTGGGTTCTTTCAAAGTTGCGATTTTTGGTTTTTCTCCCTGTTGGCAATTCGTTTTTGGATGGAAAATGATGTTGGTCCCTTCCACAATGGAATGGGGATGAGGAAGAAACAACTCTCATGAGTTAGAGTGACTTGTGTTACAAGAAAACAGAGCCCATACTCTACCATACGAATTTCTAGGCTGCCCATGCTCCATTGAAGCCATGGACTGAAATCTCCAACAACTTCCTTACAACATAAATAAATGTCATTAAGGAAAGTCAAATGGGTTCTCACAATGACATTTGGCAGTGTATGGTTCATCCCCACAACCCCCTCACCACTCCCTAGTGGATACACATGGCCCCTTCTCATTGGTTGCTTCCATAGCCATTTTTGGTATTTTATTGCAATATTAATATTTACATCAATTTACAATATTCCATGGCTTAATAGCAAATGGGTATCAAAATATCAAATACTTGTTTGTTTTAAATAAAATCCGAACATACACTAGTGGGGCGTTGGCCTTGAGCTACACGCTAAGGAAACATACAATGCATGTATACAATATTTACATGAAAAGCCAATATTTCACAAGGGTCAAAATTGGGGTATTACACTGTAGGCTTCAAATCATGGCTTCTCAAGCATATATGAGTAGTGGAACTCAGTGGGTAAGTGTCCTATCTTTCCCAACCTCTCTACTCACCTACAACCATCAATTTTTCACTTCCAACTCCGCAACATGGACTTTAAATTCAAAATTGTGGGTTAAACATAGTCTAGTAAGTACAACAATGCAGAGCTCTTCCTAGTGTAGATATGCATGTAAGAATGAGGGTTGACTCCAGGGGATATGAGAAAATGGGGAAAAGGCACCTAACATAGCTTCTGACAGTAGAAGAAATGACTCCTGCCATTTACATATTGACTTCTGTCATTAAAAAAATGTCACAAAAGTGCAGTCAGCCCCATGCTTCAATAATTTGCTTGGGGTGAATTTTCCCACCAACCTCACACATGTATTCAATAATTGAAAAATAGTCAAAAATGAGATAATTGGCTTATTCAAAGCACATGATAGAATTTGGGTGAGTTCTAAGGTTGACACTTGGAAGCAAGGGTTAGTCTCCCATAGACTGCTTTCCTCATCCCATCTGGTGGAATCATACCCCCTTTCGTGCTCTTTACACAACCATTATTGGACAATTTTATTATTTATGCACATAATATTTACATATATTCTAAATCAGCATAACAAGACAACCACACAGTCCAAATAAAATATATACATCATACATTCCTAGCCATTCACTAGTTGGGCCTTGGCCTTGAGCTCTGCACTAGGAATCTGCACTAACATATTTACATCATTTAAATAATTTTGGTTAGACACATCCCAAGTAAAAACTAGAGGTATTACTTGAACCACCTCAGTGGCCACATATCAAAATGTACAACCAAAGTGACTTTAGACACGCAAAAGTAGACAGAGATAATCACAAGGACACCAATAATGTATTTTTATTAATTTTTTCAATTCAAACTACACGTGATTGCTTAAAATTAGGGGAAATCCCCTATGTTGGACACTCAATCAATTTTTGTTCAGTTTCAGTCGATGACTGTCTCTCTCATAATCTACTTCTATGGCTACACTTGAACACTGACTATAAAAACCTCTTCCACTAGGAAACACTCTAAATTTATGGCATCCTTCTCTACCTTAGATTCCCACTTCATGGCTTGTACAAGCCTCTGGATGCTTCTCTGTTCTATCTCATTCGCATTCAGTTCCTTAATTGTAATCTTCTTGGTGTACCATGCTATCTTGTGCCTTAAAAAACCACCATTACTGTTGTATTTAATGCTAGAGCTATCCCTAAAAAAACATTATTTTTTTGCACTTCATATCTTTCAATCGGTTTTCACCTTGAACAAATCCCATCAGTGTCTTAATTACCAAATCTTATCGAATCCACTTCCACTGTTTAATTCTCCTATTTTGCTTCTGCTCGGAGTCAGATTCAACTCCGAGTGTTTTGTTCTTCCAATCGATTGTCTCCTAATAGTTTCTCATTTCCCATTGGCATGATGTTGCATCCATCTATCCGACTCTCTGGTCTTCAATTGACCACATTCCTATGGCATCGACCATTTTCTTTAGCTTCATCTAACTCTTCAGTTATTTCCTATTTTAATCCTCATCTTCTTTTCTAACTCTATGCGGTTCAACCAATTCTCATTGACAACTTCTCTCTCGGTCATATCTCCGACCTTTTTTTCCTCTAGGTTGACCCCAAGCCTGACCCATTCTTCCGCTTCCAATCGGTCTACTTTGACTACTTTCATTAAGCATCTTCATTGGCTTGATCTGTCGTCAATCCTTCCGACCTTCTGGCATTCGTTTGACTAGGATGTTGTTAACCCATTCCCCATTGGAGAAATTAATTTAAATATTAAGAGCCTCTAAAGGTATTAGAATGGGTTTACATAGTTAATTTACATACAATTTGTTTTTTGTGAAATTCTTAAAAATGTGGTTCATTGAGAATAGCCTAAAGTAATAAAAAAGTGCTTGTTTCCCACCTTAAAAATCTCTTATTAACAAGAAGTCAGATACACAAATCTACAAAACTACTTCAAATTGTTATACAAGTTGTATTACAATCTTAAACTCCATAGATAATAGAGGCTTTTCATCGAAAAATTATTTATTTCTATCGTATATTTTCCCATTCTTTAAAATATTGTATATATATGCTAAAGAACCATTACTTCAAATTGTTATAAGAGTTGTATTGCAATATTAAACTCCATAGATAATAGAAGCAAGGCATCCAAAAATAATTTCCTTCTATGGAATATTTTCCCATTTATTAAAAAGATTGTAAAAATAAAATAATTTATTTATATATCATAGTATAGTATAGTATTTGTGTAATATCTCAAAACTCTTGTAAATTATTTTTAGTTTTCTTTTTCTTATGTTATAGTTTAATAGTAAATATTGATAATCTCTAAATTAGTGTCATGAGACCTTGATGCTCCTCACACAACATAAAAAGGTTGTGACATTGTAAGCGGAAGGTAAAACAATTTTATCGTGTTTAAATTTAAATGCCATGTCTTGATCTCAACAAAAAATTGAACCTTTAAAATTAGCCATATTACTCCACTTAATAAGGGGGGTTGGTTAATGACTGAAGAAGACAAAAAAGAGGAAGATAGAAGGTGTGAGGTATGAACTCTGGTGAAAATTTAATTAACAAAAGAAAAATAAACCAAGCATACTGTTATAAGCACCCAAAGGAACTGAGGTGTTAGGTACAACTAATATTTTTTCCTTGATGGAATGAGATTGATGGTGGAAACTAAGAGCATCATTAGTTGGCCTATAGTAAAGAGGTTTTTGGACCTATCCCACGTGATTTCCAAGTCTGCAAATTTTTCTATAATGGATACATTATCTATCCCTTCCTATAAAGTTTGATATATTATGGATAAGTTATCTATCTCTTCTTGAAAGGTATTGGAATAAAATCCTGTTTTAGAGTTAGTATTTATTGGTGGCCAAGTTTTGGATCAGTTGGAAGAAGTTGCATTCCAAGGAAGACAATTACAATCAACTACATTTTGATTCAATTAGAAGTAGTTGTGCACCGATTCAGTTAGAAGCAGCTAGGCGCCAAGCAAATCAGTTAGAGATTGTGCGCCTCCAACTAGTTTTGGAACCTAAGCCTACTATCTAAAGGCATATTTTATAAAGGGTTGGGATCAATTAGTTAATGAGTTCTGTTTGACACATTCTTAAAAGTTTTTTGAAATATTGTTAGTCAGTCATTTTATGAGATTTCTGTTTTGAGATAATGTATCATTATAGTGCTATGGGTTTTAATCTCTATTATGCTATTATTTTCTTGATGCAAAGATGGTATGGATGAAATAGCATTAATCTATTGAGATGAAATGGTAGAAATGGATTGTACCCATTTATGAATAGTAATATAATGCAACTATTGTCTCATATTTTCCTTACGTATTTTTTGGATGATTGAATGTATGGTGAATGTTAGTAGTTTAAAATGTGAATTCTAGCTTGTTAGTGATTTACATGCATGATTAAGTAAATAAATGAATGAATTAATGGTGATAAATAACCCATGATATCCTATGGATTCTTGATTCAGGTCTCTGTGTAATTTAATCGATGTGTCTCCAGTGAGATCTTATCCTCCTTGTAGGGTATTGAAAATCCCAACGTGTATAGGGTTTTGTTGGTAATGCAAGTTGAATGATGCTAGGATATTTCGACACTTAGGAGTTAGTTAAGATCAACTTGTGTAATATATCCGTTAGAGAAAGTGTGTTTCTTTAGTATGCATTAGTATGCATTTGTAAATATGTAATCCCACGGTCAGAATATGTTGTGATCCGACGGCTCAACTTCTCTTAGATCATACCTACCCTTGATCCGTGGCTTAACACCCGATTGGTCCATGATCTCTATTTAAAGAGCATGGAGGGTCATTGGAAAGTTGACCGATTATGAGAAGCTGATTTGTAACTTTCTTTCTTTGCATAATAAATTGCTCCGTAGAAGCTATTTGGCCCGGGCTGTGGAGTATTTCCCTCTTGAGGGTTTCAACCACATCAAAACATGGGTGTGTTGATTTGTGATCTATTTGTGTGAAGTGGTTGCTCTAGGTGTTCGGTCTTTTGGGAGTACCCTGTGTACCTGAACATGGTATCAGAGCATTTATGAATAGCCGCTTTCGGTTATGATCTAGATTTGGAACTGTTGTTGTCGAAACTTGAAAGAGTTTCTTATTATGGTATTTATGTGCATTTTTGGGCTATGGGAGGTTTCTTGTTTGATCGAAAATGGTTTCTGGTTGCTTCATAAATGCGTATTTCATCAGATCTGAAGGTATAATATTACAGTGACTCTTTTTTTATTTCTTTTTTTTTAAAGAAAAAAGTCTCATATTTTATCAGTTTTTATTATTAAGATTTTTTTAGTTTCGGATTGTTGCTTTCCCTATCTGTGTATGCTCTTTGCCGTGCACCTTGTGCGATCTCGGCGAATCAGAAACAGAAAGGGAAAGGGTTTTTCTCGGCCGCGTATGCTCTTTGCCGTGCACATTGTGCGATCTCGTTAATAAAACACAGAGAGAAAACATAGACTTTTCGGGCAAGCTAACGAGATCTAACCCCATAGTGTGGAAAAAAAAATTTGTTTCGATTTTTTGTGTGATTTGCAGGAAAAGAAGCAAGCACAGAAACCGAGAGAGAAGAGTAAAAAAAAAACCCTTCCTCCTTCCCATATTTTACATACCTTTTAATCTAGCTCACTTGGATCAATGTTGCTTTATTCCTTAATAGGTCTTGAGTTCAAGTCTTAGGAAGTTACTTTTAAAAGAAAAAGTGCATGCGAGTTCTATTTTTAAGTTACTTTATTGTAAAAGTGCATCTCACTTAAATAATAAAATATAAATATAAATTGAGTCACTTAAGTTCCTTTTTTTTGCTGCACTATTAAAAATAACATCATTGTAAAAGTGAAAATCACTTATTTTACAAAAGTGATTCACTTCAAGCAACTATATTGTAAAGTGATTTTCAAAAGTTCCTTTTAGGAAGAGGGGGGTTCTTTTTTTAACCTGGACATTCTCTCTCTGCCACGTCACTATTGGGGACATCTTCAACATTTCCTTTGATCAAGCATAACTTCATCATACAGAGTCAATTTTTAGTGCCGTTTTTTTTTAAACCGCCTATTTTTTTTAGCTCTTCGCATCTAGACTATTGGTTTCTATTTTTACAACAATTAAATTTACAAAATGGCTTCCCCTTGTGCTATTCTACTTATCAGTTCCAACTATTTCTTATGGAAATCTCATATGGAGGATGTTCTACGAAGTACGGGACTTTTCAGAATTACCTCAGTGAAAGAAACAAAACCCATTGATGATGATAAGAAAATCAAATGGGAAAATAGATGTGATGAAGCTCGTGGATTGATTGGGATGTCAATATCTACTGATTTGCAATTCCACATATCTGGAATTGATGAACCTCATGCTGCTTGGGACAAGTTGGAATATATGTTTGGTAAACACAATGAAATTCAAGGTCACCAACTTGAAAACGAGTTGATTTCTTTAAATCCAAGTGATTTTTCATGCATACAAGATTATTTATCTAAGTATAAAACTTTTAAACTCTTATGTGAAGAATGCAAGATTAAGAGGGAAGACAAACAATGCATTTATCATATTCTTTCAAAGATTGGACCTGCATATTCTATTTTTGTATCTACATTTTACTCCATGAAAGAATCCTTGGCTGCAACTAGCTATCAAGAGCCTAGTCTTGAATCTTTTTGTGATTGCTTGATTAGAGAGCAAAATAAGCTCGTCCATCTTGGAATAATTAACAATGCAGATACATCTGGGAAAGCCTTATTGTCCCAACACTAAGAAAATCTAAGCCTCCCAAGAAACAAAATTTTCACAATAATAAGTCAAACAAGGGTCCCAAACCCTCTCAGTCAGCTCCTTGTTTAAAAAATAACAAATGATCCAAGCCAAAAGGAAAGAAGAATGAGTTTCATTGCATCTATTGCGAGAAAGATAATCATGATGAATCTAAGTGTTTCAAAAATATGCTAGCCTTGGAAGCAGCAATGAAGAAGCACCACATTAGCCTAGATTCGCCTTTAGAATCTACCTTTCATGGACATGCACTTTGTGCTTCTAGTTATTCTTATAATGCATCTTCTTCTTCTACTTCAAATGAATGGATCATTGATTCTAGAGCATCTTATCATATGGCTAAGGATCAAGCCATCTTTTTTACTATGCATGAATGTAACACCAAACAAATATTTGTTGGTGGTGATAGATCTCCAAGTGTTGTAGGAGCTGGAATAGTTCCAGTAGATAATGGTCATTTTAGTGATGTACTATGTGTTCCAAGAATTTCCTGCAATTTGTTATTAGTCTATAAAATCACTCATTCTGGTGAAGGTAAAACTGTGACGTTTACAACTCACCAAGTTGTAATCAAGTATTGTAAAGATCCTCAACATGTCCTAGCTACTGGAATTGTTGATGATATTACCAGGTTGTACAAGTTTAACAACTTTGGGTCATCACCTTTTCCTTCAGTTTTTGTTGCTCATAGTGATAACTTGAGCAAACTTAGGCATGAGCGATTCAGTCACTTAAATTATCCCTCATAGCAACAACTATGTAAAGACAATATGGTGACAGGTCTTCCGATGGTATCATGCAGGGATGGTGTTTGTTCCGATTATGTAGTCGGAAAACATCATCGGGACAGTTTTGACAAACATGCCTCTTGGAATGCCTCAGTTCCCTTGGAGCTTGTGCATAGTGACTTGTGTGGTCCTCTTCCATCTGCTTCCTTTTCTGGTTTCAAGTATTTCTTAACTTTCATTGATGATTACACCAGACTCACTTGGGTTTATTTCTTAAAACTTAAGAGTGAAGTATTTAACATGTTCTTGGCCTATAAGGCCCTTGTTGAAAAACAATATGGTCATCAAATCATTAAGTTAAGATCCGACAATGGAGGAGAATATGCTAACAAAAAGTTCACTACTTCCTGCACTGAACAATGAATCCAACAACAACACACTGTTCCATATACACCACAACAAAATGGTGTTGCTGAATGGAAGAAACGCACTTTAAAAGAAATGGCTAATTGTATGATCCAATCTAAGGGACTAAGTCTTCAATTTTGGGCTGAAGCCATTAATTGTGCAAATTACATAGTTAATCACACCCCCACTAAAGCTTTACAAGGTATTACATCGGAAGAAGCATGGAGTAAAACTAAACCTGATGTAAGTCACTTCCATGTGTTTGGTAGTGAAGCATGGGCTCACATTCCAGATTAAAAACTGAAAGCATTGTGACCTAAAAGTGAAAAGTGCATATTTGTTGGATATTCTGAAGATGTAAAAGGTTATAGACTTCTTCAAACACATTCTCATGATGCAATCATTAGAAGAGATATTAAATTCAATGAAAATCTCTTAGTCTGCAAGTCTAACTCAACGATTGTGCCATCTTTGGCTTGCGAGCCTGATTCAGCAATTGTGCCTCCTTCTTCTAACTTCCTTGACAGGTTTCCTACTCCAGTTTCTTATGATGACAGTGAGGATGAAAATCCACCTCCGCCTGCTCATGTTCCTCAAGTTGCACGAGCGCAAGTGCTTCCTGGATGGCCCCATTCAACATGTGAAGCAGCTGGTGATCTTGCTGGTGATCCTAGAGATCAACGTCGCACACGTCCTCAGTTTCAGCGAGCCTCTTCTCTTTTGGCTCAAGCTTCAGGAAATCCAGATTGGGATGCAACTATGGATGAAGAATATCATTCCTTAATGGAGAACGATACTTTGGATCTTGTACCTATTCCAAAAGGAAGAAAACTTGTCAGATGTAGATGGGTCTACAGAACTAAGTATGCATCAGATGGAAGTATTGAACAACTTAAGGCAAGGTTAGTTGCAAAAGGTTTTTCACAAGTTGAAGGGATTTAATACAATGAAACCTTTGCTCCTGTCGCAAAAATGAACTCCATCTACCTTGTTCTTTCCCTTGCAACCTTACATAACTGGGAAGTACATCCAATGGATGTCAAGTCTGCCTTCTTACATGGTGATTTACAGGAGGAAATTTACATGGAAGAACCTCTTGGATATGTCCAGAATAACTCTAGGCTTGTCTGTCGCCTTAAGAAATCCGTATATGGCCTTAAGCAAGCTCCTAGAGCTTGGTATGCCAAAATGGATAGCTTTCTCCTTGACACTGGTTTTTCTAGATGCCATTCTGACCCCAATGTCTATACCAAGAAAGTAGGAAACCATCTCATCATACTTGTTCTATATGTTGATGAACTTATTCTTACTGGTAGTGACCCTAGGCTTTTAACCCATGTGAAATCTAGTTTTTAGCAAAATTTTGAAATATCAGACTTAGGACATTTGCATTATTTTCTTGGTCTCCAAGTCTTGCAAACCAAAGAAGGAATCTTTCTTTCTCAGTCTAAGTATGCTTGTGACCTTCTTCGTTGCTTCCACATGGAAGATTGTACACCAGCCCCTTCTCCCTTCCAGTCTGGAGTCAAAATTTTTGCCACTTGTACTTCATCTGAAGTATATGCCACCTTGTATCGTCAGCTTGTTGGTAGTCTCCTATACTTGAATCATTCCCGTCCTGACCTTTCCTTTGTCATTGGTCATGTTGTCCATTATATGCAAACACCTCATGAAAGTCACTGGAAAACAGCTAAAGGAATACTTCGATGTATTCGAGGTACAGTTCAGTTTGGGATTCATTACAGTATAGGGGGGAAACCTTTGTTGGTTGGTTTCACTGATTCAGATTGGGTCGACGATCCTGATGATCGAAAGTCTACTGCAGGTTATGTTTTCGGTCTAGGATCTGGACCTATCACTTGGGCTTGTAAGAAACAACAAGATCTAGCTCTTTCTTTAGCAGAGGCAGAATATCAAGCCGCAGTTAATGCTAGTCAGGAAGCTTTATGGCTTCGACAGATCCTTTCAGAGTTTGGATTCGAACAGCAGCAGCCTACTCCACTTTGGTGCGACAATCAAAGTGCTGTCAAGCTCGCCAAAGATCTCATTCTACATCAACGCAGCAAACACATTGAGCTACATATGCACTTCATCAGAAATCTTGTTCATGATTATATTCTTGAAGTGCTCTATTTCCCTACAAATGATCAAGTTGCAGACATCTTCACCAAGTCTCTTACAGAAGTGAAGTTTTCTAAAATTCGATCTATGTTAGGAGTCTAGGAACTTGTCATTAAGGGGGGGTAGGCTCTAATGCCTCCTTCCTTCTCCTAATAGTGTCACTTTTGTAAATCATTCAATCCTATCCCAAGTGGTTCCTAAGGGGGGATGTTAGGATATTTAGACACTTAGGAGTTAGTTAAGATCAACTTGTGTAATATATCCATTAGGGAAAGTGTGTTTCTTTAGTATGCATTTGTAAATATGTAATCCGACGGTCACAATATGTTGTGATCCGACGGCTCAACTTCTCTTAGATCATACCTACCCTTGATCCATGGATTAACACCTGATTGATCCATGATCTCTATTTAAAGAGCATGGAGGGTCATTGGAAAGTTGATAAATTATGAGAAGCTCATTTGTAACTTTCTTTCTTTGCATAATAAATTGCTCTGTAGAAGCTATTTGGCTGGGGTTGTGGAGTGTTTCCCTCTCGAGGGTTTAAACCACGTCAAAACATCGGTGTGTTGATCTGTGATATGTTTGTGTGAAGTGGTTGCTCTAGGTGTTCAGTCTTTTGGGAGTACCCGGTGTGCCCGAACAAATCATGGGTATGACAAACCACCAACCAATAAAATGGTTCCATTGATGGGACCTAACAAGGATTGTGAAGGGTGAATGTAGAAATAAAGTTGAATCCCACTAAATTTGAGATCAAATAACGGTTGCAAATCTAGGAGGATGATTTCAGGTGAAAAGAGACTAGAGGAATCTAGATTGCACCCCAATGTTAAAAACACAAGTATCTTTATTCATATTTTCATGAAATTTTCTTCTATGAGTTTCTTGTTTTGTTATTTGAATGGACAAAGAGGTAGTTTGAGATCAATAACATTCGAAGACAACCTTGGCCAATAGTTTGGACCGAGGAAAGGATAGAAGAACTAAAATATCTAGATAATAAGTGGTCTAGGGCTATCAATTTCTGATTCTTGCATGTGAAACAAGGTTATATCATAGAATTTTCTATAGGATGCAATGAATCGTATAGCAGCCTAGAAGCAAGATTTGACGAGGGCCTAAGAAAGTGATTCTTGGCATAGATTGTGTTGTGGGTAAAGATGCTATGTATTAAGAAGGGGATAATGGCAATGAACCCTAGAACCATATCCATGTAAAACTCCGCGCTGTGGGGGTGGGGTATGAAGAATTGGGAGAATAGATATATGTAGAGATGGATCGAAAAGAGAAGCGACTCCAAAGGGAGAAAAAGACATGCAAGTAGATTTGAAATAAAGTAGGTACTTAAAATAAATAAAAGAGAGAAGAAGCTGATGAGGAAATATAGTGTGGGCTGGAGAGGAAAAAAGAGCACCAGAGATGGGAATACATTATGAGAGTATGTAGATGGGTCCTATGTGCCATAAGTGTTTGCAAAGTTTGGGAAAGAAGAGTGCTAAAAAGATGAGAGAGTCCCAAAAACGTGAGGAATGGAAGTAAGTTAGAGCTCCAATGATGGTTGAGTTATCACCCACCCAAAGTAGAGTGAAGGAAAGAACCTAGAGGATGTAGAAGAAGAAGAAGTGTAGACTAGTGGAGGCAATTGTATGATTGAAGAAGAGACTATGTAGTCAGATTTGAGTTGCCATGGATTTGATTATTGTCAGAAGAAACACATTGTGAAGGAATCAATGCTTCATACCATTCCCCCAATGCCCATTATCCAATCAAGAAGGCTATTTATTACTTGTTTTTTCATGGGAAGCAAGTCTCGAAGCAAAAGTAGAAGGAGAGGTTAGATGGCTAGAAACTAGTTATACCTAGGAGACTAATCTAGATACATAGATTACAAGATGTTGTATTAATTCACCACTTGTGAATATAAGTAGTGGTTCACCCGTACCTACAAGAATAACGACTACATCAGATTATACCTTGAACCAGATTTATGCAGGAATGAAATAATATAGCATATGCAAAATCATATACAGAGATATATTCCAAAGAACACAACGATACAGTAAACACATATTCTATTAAAGAGCGGAAATAGGACAGACTGTAAAATACAACAGCTAGAATTGTGGTAGCAATCTCTAAGAAGAGATGTGGCTGTTGTGCTCATTCGTGCCAAGATGATTACAAAAGGAGACCGAAAGGCCTATTTATCATAAGCATGAGGGAAAGAATCCCAAACATCCAAAAAACTAACCCTAGAAGATGAACCATCATAAAGTTTGCGGCCCCAAGGTGGTTAGTTGAACAATCAACTTCCCGGCGTCATAACTTTTGCATACGATCTCCATTTGGGGCGCACTATAGCTCGTTGGAAAGATCTATTTGAGAGATACAACTATTGGGGAAAATTTCATTCTGAAACTTGATTTTCTGTTCTAGTGGACTCCAAAAAACATCGTTTAGGGTCTCAAAATGGCTGCCGAAATTCAGGACCTGAAAAACTGCTAAAAATAGTAAATTACAAAAATTGCCAAAAAACTATTTTGAGCTAGTTGGAGAAGGTGGGTCACCACCAATATCCACTTGGATCAATCGTCCCTCCTCAGGAAGCAATGGTATCCATTGCATCAAATCCCTTATCATATGTCGGACGGTGTGTTGATTTGAGCTCCTGGTGTGGCGTTTGCTGAAGCAGAAAGGTTTCCTTTCTTTGAAATCTTCAGAGGCTTGTAATTGTTGTTGTTGGATACATTGGAGTTGTTCAAGAGTTTTGGTTATTGTGGTATACTTGGTCTACACCAGTGTGGATGGTTTCTTTTCGGAGGAGCACCTTGAATGCGTGGCCTTGCATTGCAAAGGTACTCGAATAGGCGATGTCGCACTAGATTTGTGTTCTTCTTGTTTCTTCTAAGTAGAGGGATAATGTGCATAGGTTGTGGATGTCTCTGTGATATGACGTTCTCCTTTAGTGGAAATTGCGAATAGGGAAAATTTCCTAGAGTGGGAGATTATCTTCCTGCCCTACTTGGTTGGGATAGGTGAAACTGTCTCTGGTATCCGATAGAGTTGTCCTCCCAAAGTGAAAATGACACTGCGAGGTCGTGATTCATATACAGCACGACACTTCCACATGTATGGTTGTCTTAAAAGAACATCAAATAATTCAAGTGGGGCCACATCACACAATACCTCATCTTTGAAGGGCTTATGCCATATGGTAGGTGACTGACATGGATCCCTCATCCTTGGCTTAGCCATCCAATTGTGTATGGTTGTGGGTGTAGTGTTATTGGTAGCTGCAATCTCTTGATGAATTTTGGTGCGATCAAGTTCTTCTGGTTGTCGATTTCCACAACAAAGTGTATGGGAATTCGCTTCACCCACATCTGTGAGTGGAAAAGGTGCTCCTCTGCCTCTGACTCTTCAGGTTCCTTTAGTTGAATATGCGTGGTGGCAACAACGGCACTGGGTTTTGTATTAATGATCTGCTTCACTTTTTCCACATCTGTGAAATTATGTTCCGAGTTAGAATCAGAACTTCGATCTGATTCTGAAGCTTTGATCTCAGCCACCAATGACTGTTTTGAACGATATTCATTAGTGTTGTGCCAGGGGCTTTTGTGGAACTTTCACCACTTCCCAGTGTTCTTCTTTGTCTTTTCGTTACCCTTCTTCGGTTATGGTTGGGACTGGTTGTCCTTTCCCTGCCCCATGTTCTGTGAGCCAGAGTTTCCCTTGCCCTGCTTCTGTGCAGGTCCAAAGTCACACTTGTTCTTTTGCTGAAATTTCTGCTCAATTTCGATAGCATATCGATAGGCAGATCCGAGTGAAGAGATTTCCAACAAATCCATCTATGTTCGTATGTACCATTGTAGGCCACTGCGATATTTCAGTACTAGGTGTTGCTTGGAGACCTTGATACCTAGCTTTGTGTGCAAGGTATGAAACTTGTTGCTGTACTCCGACACTGTTTGGTCCCTCTCTTGATGCAGAATGGTCCTTTTTATCTACTGGTCATCATAGTTTCCCATAGGGTAATATTGTTCCTTAACAACATCTATAAAATAGGCCCAAGTGGGATAGGCATCAAACAATCCAGACTCGTCTAATGAGTTTTGATCCCAATAAGTTCCCACCAATTTTTGACATGGGGGACAGCCTTGAGGAGCGCAAACGATTATTTCCCTGTCAAAAAAATTGTGGACAGAGAAATACCCTTCTAGTAGAATCAACCATTTATCTATGGCATCGACATCGATCTCGCCTTCAAATAAAGGGATATCAAAGTTAACTTGCACCTTGAAGGGATTTGCATATCCGAAACAAGTGCTTGTTGAAGGTGTATCTGCTACTGTCGGCATGCATCGAAGGATCTGGGAGAAATTATCCATCATCTCGTTCCTTTATCACACAAGGGCTTCCTTGAGAAACAACTTGATAGGATATCCTACTCCGTCGTCTCTCTTTTCTCCTGCCATGGGAGGCCGTTTGGGATGGCGAGAGTGGTCTTCTGCAAGTGAAACTAGTTCAAGACCCAACTCTCTATATCTTGACCTTGTCAGGGACAAGCACTAAGAAACAATCAAAGAGCAGACTCCTCTGATACCACTGATCCAGATTTGTGCAAGAACGAAATAAGATAGCATATGAAGAATCATATATAGAGATATATTGCAAAGAACACATCGATACAGTCTTAAATTTTCAGAATTTACTTCAATCTGATCTAGGATCTTAACTGAGAGAACAACATGTACAGCATATCTACAGCATATCAATCATGGAGACAATAATGCAAGCACACAAGAGACACAAAGATTTACTTGGGGAAAACCATAAAGGTGAAAAACCCCAATAACTTCCTCAGAGATAGATAGAGCAATGATACAACCAACCAAGAGAGATAGCCATAACCTAGCAGCAGATCCTCCTCCTCCATAAGTGCGCCACTCCTCCTTGAGTGCATGTGTGAGAAGTGAGTGAGTAAATAGAGTGCCTCCCGCACTCTATTTATACTTGACTTGACTTGCCTTTTTACCTAACTCATGTAGGCTCGAACTTAACCACATAATATAATGCTGACTGGGCCGACCCCCAATAGGGTGGTCTAATAACCCTTTGACCCACATGACTTATACAGGGCCGACCCCAAATAAGGTGGTCTAATAACCCATCAAGTATAAGCTACGACACTTACAATATAAATGACGACACTTCCTTATAGAGGAATAATACCATCTCTATAGGAATACAATATACATATATGTGAAATACATTCCGAAGTTACATATACATCAACACTCCCTCTTAACTAGGAAGGTATTTCTCAGCACAGTTCTTCTAGCACAAGTCATCTTCTCTGGATCATCGTCACTGGATAATCGTCATCGAGTCATCATCATCGTCACTGCTGCTGCTATCTCAATCAATCTCTGAATCTACTCGTCATAGGAAGTTCTACAGAGCCAGTCCTTTTTCATACTGGATGTAGGCCCACCACCTGCAGGTCTTCGTCATCACTGGCCATATTGTGGAATCCTCAGGACTTTTACGTGCGTCACAAAACCTCGCAAGAGCATCCCAGGCTGTTACGAGCACACAACTCTACCTATAGGATCTCCCAGGGCAACGAATTACATGTGACCTCACCACGAAACCTCGCAAGAGCATCCCAGGCTGTTACGAGCACACAGCTCTACCTATAGGATCTCCCAGGGCAACGAATTACATGTGGTCATGGAAAAACCTCGCAAGAGCATCCCAGGACTGATTACGGGCACACAGCCCAACCTATCGGATCTCCCAGGGAAACGAATTACATGCCATAGGACAAAACCTCGCAAGAGTTGCTAGATATCCCAGGGCAACGAATTACATGCCATAGGCAAAACCTCGCAAGACTATCTGCAGATCTCCCAGGGCAACGAATTACATGTCCTCCCAGAGCAAAACCTCGAAAGAGCATTTGCCAGATGTCCCAGGGCAACAAATTACATGCCATAGGCAAAACCTCGCAAGACCATCTGCAAATCTCCCAGGGCAACGAATTACATGCTCATCTGCACAACCTGATCCACGGCCATAGAGTATCAACCTGATACTCACCATACATCATCCTGATGTATCCATGATCATCCTGATCATCATCACTGCAATGTCCTGCTGCATGTCATCTGGAGCAACATCCTGAAGCTCGTCATCTATGATCATCCTGATCATCACTGCAACATCCTGCTGCATGTCATCTGGAGCAACATCCTGAAGCTCATCATCTATGATCATCCTGATCATCACTGCAACATCCTACTGCATGTCATCTGGAGCAACATCCTGAAGCTCGTCATCTATGATCATCCTGATCATCACTGCAACATCCTGCTGCATGATCCACCTGATCATCAATGCATCTACCTGATGCATACCAAGTATCATACATGATCCTCCTGATCATCAATGTATCCACCTGATACAAATACATGATACATATCATCATACATGATCCTCCTGATCATCAATGTATCCACCTGATACAAATACAAATGCATGATACATATCACCATACATGATCCTCCTGATCATCAATGCATCTACCTGATGCATACCAAGTATCTACCTGATACATATCATCATACATGATCCTCCTGATCATCAATGTATCCACCTGATACAAATACAAATGCATGATACATATCACCATACATGATCCACCTGATCATACAATGCATCTACCTGATGCATACCAAGTATCTACCTGATACATATCATCATACATGATCCTCCTGATCATCAATGCATCTACCTGATGCGTAAAAATGATCCAACTGATCATATCCAAGCAGAAACCAGAACATCATCCTGATGCTCATCATCCAGCGCTTACATCCATAGCCATGTGAAGGATCCTCCTTCCAACATGCTTGGAATGGCTTTAGCAAATGTGTTCATCACTTCTTCCTCGAAGTATCCTCGATCTGAAGCACGCCAAGCCTCTCTCTGAAGTACTCGAACTTCACCCTGGCTAGTGGCTTCGTCAGCACATCTGCAATCTGCTCGTCCGTCGCAACATACAGGAGCTTCACAGCTCCTCTCTGCACCATATCCCTGATATAGTGATATTTGATCTCTATGTGTTTCGACCTATCATGAAACACTGGGTTCTCGGACAGCTTCAAACAACTCTGGTTATCACAGAAGATACCAGTAGCTTCCAACGGGAGATCAAATAACTCAGACAGTAGTTTCCGTAGCCATATTGCCTCACAACTAGCTGAACAGGCTGCAACATACTCTGCCTCAGCTATACTCAGTGCTACGCAATACTGCTTCCTGCTAAACCAAGAGATCACACCTGATCCCATACTAAAGCAACACCCAAATGTGCTCTTCCTATCTGCAGCACTGCCAGCCCAATCTGAATCAACATAACCCTGTAGGTTAAACTTTTGATTTGCTTCATACTTGAGCTCATAATCCACTGTACCCTTCAGGTACCTCAGAACATGCTTTACAGCAACCAGATGAACACTCCTCGGATCCGTCAGGAACTGTCTCAATGTGTTCACAGCAAAGCAAATATCCGATCTCATGTTCGTCAAGTACATCAAGGACCCAATCATCTGACTATACATAGAGACATCAACCGGCTCAGATGAAGCATCACATAGAAGCTTCAGATTCAATGCCATAGGTGTGGCCATAGCCTTGCAGTCCATCATCCCGAACCTCTTCAGGATCTCTATTGCATACTTCCCTTGTCCAAGGAAGATTCCACCACTCTGCCACACCTCCATGCCAAAAAAAAATAGTGCATCATCCCCAAGTTCTTCATCTCGAACTTGGTAGTAAGCTTCTGCTGCGTGTCGGCAATCAAACTATTTTCACGTGTAACAAATAGGTTATCTGCATACAAAAGTAGTATCACTGGATTTCCTTCCTCAACCTTGTAGTAAAGGTTGGAATCCGCTTTACTCTTGGTAAAGCCCAAACTGGATAGAAAGCTGTCTATCCTACCATACCAAATTCTGCACACATATCTGACTACACCATGCTGTTTTGAAATCCATCTGGTGTATCTACTATTTCATCACTTTTATATTTCTCAATGCTGTCATCTGCAATATGCTTGATTTGATAGTTCCATTTGGAAGTCATAACAAACTTCCCATCCCAAACATCATTCTTCATGATCGACGGATCATGGCATTCTATTTCTTCATCCCAGATCCTGGGAACTTCAATATCTTCAATAAATATCTTTGTTGCTGGAACAAATGTTGTAGTCCTTTTGTAGGAGATGGCATACGATCTTTCCTACACAATAAGTTAAATTGCATGATTAGAAAACATCTCATAGTTTTCAGAACAAATTCTTACACATAAATAAATATGTCATACAATCATGCAATTATCTTAGCCAATGCTTCAATACAACATTTATCCATATCCCGTAACTTTCTAGATGCCTTCCAATCTCTACCAGAACATTGTTAAGAGTGTGCACAACTCCCAACATGTCAGCAAAGAGGTTTCATTCTAGATAAGTAGCAATGGAATGTTGTACAGTGCCATAGGCTACTTACTCATGCATATTAGTAGTATACTGTTCATTAATGTAATTATTCTAATATGCACAATACATATTCTAAGTCTAAGACCATGAGCATATACATCATTGAACAATTTTATTTAAACAAACAAATATGTAAGAAATACTTATCTTTGTTTGTTCATTGGGTGGACTCCCTCTGAGTCTTCGCTTCCTTGCAGGAGCTGCTGGAGTCCTAATCTGAAGTAGCTTCTTCTACACCTTTCTGTTGTGGGATGTAGAGAGATGGTCAACTCTCTCTGAATATCTGCATCCTTGAATAAACCACTGGAGTGTACTCCCTCTTGATCTTTGCTTCCTGGATTACCTGTCCTTGAACTTACATTCATCCTTGGTTCCTATGCATGCTTATTAGTATCATGATTGTGTTATCCTTGTGATCTCATATAGAATCATACATTCATTAGTATACTATTAAAACACAATAATCTCAAGCATGTATAGTCATGATCATTTCAAACAGAAAATAATAAGCATTAGCATTCAAGGTTTATGTAGAATTCTTAAGGTTAGTCAAATCATAAGAAACATAACATGTCTAAACCTGTAATTACTCAAACCTATGACTCTTCAGGTTAGTTGAATCATCAATCAAGATAAGAGATATAAAATGCATAAAACCTGTGATTATTCAAACCTATACCATCATGATTCTTCTGGTTAGTCATATCATCAATTATGGTAAGAAACATAATATGCATACAATCATGATTATTCAAACCTGTGACTTCATGAATAATCATTATCAACAACAGTATAAGATCCTAACACAAGGTAAGATTCTATCTTGATATAGGAAAAACATACCTGGATTAGCATGCTAGCTATTTATGTCTAACATACTCACATGATGTCTTCTTGTTCTTCTTCAATGACTTGTGCTAGTAACCTGTATATCTCATAGGTTAACTACTACAAAACCAAGTTATACATACCTCGTAAATGGATCTTCTATGAGATCCATGACAATGGATGAATCTTTGTCCTCATGTTATCATGATCATATGTTCTTGGACCAGAACATGATTTGTCTTTCTTGGTGTACTTTTCATGTTACTAGTCAACATAAACCTCATACAATACCATAATGCATTAGTACAATCATAAGTGTCAACACCCTAACCAATGAATATCTTCTATCATGCATTCATAATTTTGTTAAGGTGATACGACAAATCTAAAATCAAAATTGTACTAACCGTAATAACATGAAGACAAGCATACCATAAACTTAATCATGGACAAATATCAAAACATACCTCGATGAGTCATACCTGTCGAGATCGCTTGTAATCTTCTTATGTAAGGCCTTAGCCTCATCTCCCTCTGAAACAAGAACTTCTTCACCTATGTAGGTGACCAATCCATCTTCTTCTAGGATTAACCCAATCCACTTGATGTGCAAGAACTGGACCTGGAGCTGGATATGGGTTTGTCAGAGAAACCCCAAAAATTCAAACTTTGAATTTCAAACTTCCGAAAGGATAGAAATATGTGCCTTGATGAGCTGATCAAATTGGTATATTCATAATTTGAAAACTGCAAAGTTTCACTCCTCAATTTTTCCTTTGAAACTTCCGGATTCACTGGACGTGACCCTGAACTGGGGTTTGATGAATCCCACTCTTTTTCCCAATGAAAAATTTTGATCCAAAGCTCTAAGCTTCTATTTTTCTGAGGAGATTCCAGCCGTGGTCTCAGATTTCAAAAATTCCCATTTTTACAGAAGCCCTAATTTTCCACTTTCCTGATCAAAGTCCCGAACTAGGGTCTGATCAAGCCCGGCCTTCTGCCCAACCAAAAATTCTGATTTTGGTCTCTAAATTTTTATTTTGATGAGTAGCATTCAGCCGTGGTCTCCGATCACAAAAATTCCAACTTTCTTCAAAGCCCTAAATTCCGGAAGCCATGAATGAAGGTACCAAAAAATAATTCTGTTTTGACAGAAATATGTACCTGATTGTTTCTGGTGTAACTCCGAAATTTTTGATCCACAGCGTCTGAAAACATTTCCTGAGATATCCTGACCTGTTAGCTTTCCATCCTGACAGGTCTGACCTCAATTGGATTTTCTGAGAGAGAGTTATGCCAAATGTCGCAACGTGACCTGTTTTGGGATAAAATAGAAGAGCGAACTTGTACGGCATGCCACGTGTCACTGTTTGCCCTTCGGCCTCTGAAAACGTTTTCTGAGATATCTCGGCCTATTATCTTTCCATCCTGATAGGTATGACCTCAATTGGATTCTCTGAGAGAGAGATATGCCAAGTGTCGCAACGTGACCTGTTTATGGGATAATACAGGAGAGCGAAATTGTACGGCGTTCCACGTGTCACTGTTTGACCTTCGGCCTCTGAAAAAGTTTTCGGAGATAGCTCGGCCTGTGTACTACCTGTCACTTCTCACGAAATTTCATTTGGAGCTTCCTAGCCCAAGTTATGACCTTTTTCCCAAGGTCACCTGATTTTGACTCAGATCTGGAAGAGGCAGAAACCCTATATTGTATAGATCTTAAATCACAAAGTACAACGAATTAGAGGTTTTCCTTTGGACACAAGGTACCTGGAGATTTTAGCTTCGACCTGTAACAATTTCAAATCCGAAACCTTCGCCAAAACGGATTTATAGCGAAAGTGCTACGACGACTGGTTTTTACTATATCAAGCCCTAGCATCGTAAGTGCAACAAGTGTCATACATGCCATATCATGCCTTCTTTCAGGCTAGCTCTGATACCATGTTAAATTTTCAGAATTTACTTCAATCTGATCTAGGATCTTAACTGAGAGAACAACATGTACAGCATATCTACAGCATATCAATCATGGAGACAATAATGCAAGCACACAAGAGACACAAAGATTTACTTGGGGAAAACCATAAAGGTGAAAAACCCCAATAACTTCCTCAGAGATAGATAGAGCAATGATACAACCAACCAAGAGAGATAGCCATAACCTAGCAGCAGATCCTCCTCCTCCATAAGTGCGCCACTCCTCCTTGAGTGCATGTGTGAGAAGTGAGTGAGTAAATAGAGTGCCTCCCGCACTGTATTTATACTTGACTTGACTTGCCTTTTTACCTAACTCATGTAGGCTCGAACTTAACCACATAATATAATGCTGACTGGGCCGACCCCCAATAGGGTGGTCTAATAACCCTTTGACCCACATGACTTATACAGGGCCGACCCCAAATAAGGTGGTCTAATAACCCATCAAGTATAAGCTATGACACTTACAATATAAATGACGACACTTCCTTATAGAGGAATAATACCATCTCTATAGGAATACAATATACATATATGTGAAATACATTCCGAAGTTACATATACATCAACATACAGTAAACACATATTCTATTAAATAGTAGAAATAAAACATACTGTAAAATACAACAATTAGAATGGCGGTAGCTATCTCTGAGAAGATATGTGTCTGCTGTGCTCATTCATGCCAAGATGACTATGAAAGGAGGCCGAAAGTCCTATTTATCATAAGCATTAAGGAAAGAATCCCAAACATACAAAAACCTAAACCTAGACGATGAACAGTCATAAAGTTTGCAGCCCCAAGGTGGTTAGTTGAACAGTTAACTTCCCGAGGTCATAACTTTTGCATATGATCTTCGTTTGGGGTGCACGATAGCTCGTTGGAAAGATCTATCTGAGAAATACAACTATTGGGAAAATTTTCATCCTAAATTTTGCAAGTTTGATGGACCCCAAAAAACGTCGTTTAGAGCCTCAAAACGGCTCTCGAAGTTCATGACCCAAAAAACTACTAAAAATAGTAAATTACAAAAATTGCCAGAAAACTGTTTTGAGCCAGTTGGATAAGGTCAGTCGCCACCGATATCAACTTGGATCATACCTTGAGTTTTCTTGTCTTTCATGGGATGGGGAAAGATGATGCAAAAAAACATTGGATAACCTATGAGGTGATATGTTCTATGAAGAACGTCATAGATGAGGCTTCGAAGGTTGCACAACTAGAGACCACATTTAGAGATGGGGCGTTTAAATGGTACATGAAGTATAAGAGCACTTTCACTACAAGCCAAACTCGACCACTATAAGCTATTAAAGTATATCTTATGAAAGAGTTTCAGAAGCCAAATTTTCAGTGGTAGTGCATTACTAAGATTAAGGAGATTAAGCACAGAGTTCGTGAGTATGTCTAGGATTACGACCAATGATTCAATATTTTTTTGACCAGTTGAGTTTCCAGATCCAAGATGTGAAGCAGCAAGAATGGTTTTTTGTGGGTCTTCTACCCCATATTCAAGTTACACTAACAAAGAAGAAGGTGATTACTCATTCAAAGGCCATGGAAATAACAATAAGGTCAGAATCGACTCCTAGAGGGGAGGCATCAACAAGAATGGAATAGGTGTAGATAGAGCTTGCTGCGCTAAAGACACAATTAGAGCAATTGTCTACCGATAAGGCTATTAGAGAGAATATTTCAGGTGTATCTTTTATGGAACGGAAGGCCATCAAAAGGATGAATGCCAAACACTAAACATCTACATGGGTACTAGCTTACCTAACCCATTTTTTGGCAGCATCCAAAACTAAGTGGTGCGATATGTATCAAAGTTGGGGTAACATACCTCCCAATTGCCTGACATTACAAAAGTATCATAGCTCTATGTATGCATCGTTTTATGAATTTTTCAAATCAGTCAAACATGATGTTAATAGTTGTCATGATCTGCAATTGATGAAGGATAACATAGTAGATTCCTACTATGTCCAAGGAACAAAAGAAAATAGAGGACCCGATCCCATAAGGAAATAAGGGGAAATGTGCGATGGGTTTTGAGACCGTGGAAGATGTTATCGAGGAGGTGGATATAATATTCCATGTGTTAAGCCTCATAAATATTTAATTTGTAATTATTTTTTTATTGTGGCACTAGGCGCCAAGACAAGAGTCTTTAAGGACTGAGAGACATTATTATTATTTTTTTGTAAATAATTAATTAAAAAAATAATTGGCATAGTGGGGACCACTAAAAGAGGATGAGAGGCATAGATCAACAATGTGAGGTAGAATGGGGACATTCCTATCACTTTAGAACTTGTTTGGTTGAGCTTGGTTTGTACTTATGCCTTGGTGGCTTTACTAGTTGATGATCACCAAAACATTGTATAATGGACCCAATGTTTAATTATTTTAGCCTATGTTGGTACTATTGAGCCTAATTCATGGTTTAGTGGGCCTCCCTTGCTGCTTGGGTGGATTCCACTTGTTAATTGATCCCCCTTGGTGGTTTGTAACTTCTTTCTAGAGGTTATACTCATTTTTGTAACACCCACTTTCTCAAGTACACCCACGCTGGTTATTTCTAGCCTTAGATTGTGTAACTCCTTGTGTAACCCCTCCATATGTAATTCTATTTTGGGAGGATGCTTTAGCTTGTGTAACTCTTAACCTCACTATTTTTTATTCCTCTTAATGAATGATGTGTCCACACATGAATTTGAGTTGGGTAGACTGGCTTGGATTTAGTCTCCTTGGAATTTTAGTTGCTTCAAATGGATTCGAGTTAACCTCCTATGCTTGAGTTACCCCACTTGTATTGGCTCAAGTTGGCTTAGCTTGGTTTGTGTTGACCCCTTGGGTTCAAATTGCTTGATTTGGTCTATAAATCCATGCTTGATCTCCTTGGTTAATATTTTTTATGGTTGTTGATTATTGTTGGATGTTCTTGGTTTTTCATTTCATTGATGTTGAGAGCTGGTAAGCTTGTGAGCTTGGGAAGCCATGTATGCTCTGCTATCAAAATAATCCTTTTGCTTGAAGCACTGAGATCTTGTATGGTGTTTGTGGCAAGCCTAGACAACTTATGTATAGTTCCTGGATGTCCACCACTTGTCTTTGTCCTAGACCTGCACATAATTCCTAATGGTGAATGGCGATGTCCTTAGGATCCTAGGGGGTGAAGGGATTACCATTACACCTAGTAGTGGGGTGGAGGAGAAATAAAATGGTGATGAATTGAGTTATGTCTTCTCAAATTAATACTTGAGCTATCGTTGAGTGCACCTCTATTGTGTATTTGTGGCCTCAGCTTGGGGGTAGCTTGACAAAGTGAGATCCGGCTTGGCAATGCCTTTGGATAGGTGGAATGTGGTTTGGTTGTTTCCAGTTGCCTCTGTATAATAGAAGTGAATTTTTTATGTTAATTTATATGTTTATATTATTTTTACATTACTGCTATAGCACCCTTAATGGCTGATCTATTTACAGTTAAATGTATATGGTTTTGTATATATGGTTGAATGAAGATTTGATGGTTTAACTATTGGAAATTTGTACATTATCCATGACCATGGGATATGAAATTAATGGAATATTTAAATATGTTATTTATGTGTTTATTTTGTGTATCTTACCATGCAAATGATTCGTCTATGGCTAAATATTTCTGTAGATAAATTTGTTGTTAAACTGGCTTGATTTTTGGAACCCTAGTTGACAAATCTTGCTTAGAAATTCAAGTTTTCTCTTTGTTTTGATATTTGATCAGAACGGAAAATTGAAATATGATTTTACAGATGTTATTTTCTATATATTACTCTAAAATTTCACCCTATGTCGCTTACCAAACCTGTAGATGAATTTATAGTTGAAATTGCTCGGTTTCTGAAACTCTAGTTGAGAAATCTTGCTTGGAAATTTGTGTTTTTCTCTTCTATTTGAGATTGGACTTGATGGAAGCTTGTAATATGTTTATTCATGTGTTAAATTTTTTATATTACTCTATAAGTGAAACTTCCATGGCTTATCATATAGTTTATTTGATCCATAGATGAAACTACTAAATTTTGATTGCTAGAAAGTGGGTGTTTCTGCTAGAAAACTAGTTTGAATTGATAATTTCTCTAGAGAATTGAATATATAATGCTATATTGACATATGTGAATTATATATTTCACCCTTGCTGGGTTTAGATTGCCCCATATAGAAGGTATTATTTTTATTTCGGACTCATAGTTTGTTTTGTAGGGATTTGGATCCTAATCAGATGCTCTGGTAGTGATTTTTATAGCAAAAGTTAATATGATATTTGAATGAATTAATGGTTGTGTATGACAACTCTGTAATTTCAATTTTACATTATTGAATGGATGCAGGTTTTAGTTTCATATCTTACCTGATTAGCAATGCAAAACTGTTAATAAAAGTGTCATAAATTTGATTAACGAGAGTGCCATAAATTGCATAGTTTTACGACGAAAAAAACTATTTTGTAACTGTTCGCAAAGAATTATGTAAATATGATTAGTTAGAATTATTGGGTTGATTATGGTCCCTTTAATGTTTTAATAATTCTAAGGTCCAAATTTATTAAATGTTGTAATTTTTGTTGCATTATCATTGGTGCACGATGTTGCATCTACTAGATCTCTTGGAGAGTTGTATAATTGTTTTAAAGTATCACATTTATTATTAAATGCTATATGTTTGTTTTGATTGGATCGATGATATGTCATCGTCACATTTGGTTAACGGTAATGCTCTATGCTATACCTTTATCCATCCTTACTTTGGGTTTACACATGGTCGTTACCTTAGTTTCGAGGTCGAGTACATTACAAGTGGTATCAAAGCTTAGGTTACAACACTGTGGCTATTGAACCTTCTAGAGAGTTATAATATTTTTCTTCTATGCATTTGGATATTATCAGTGTCCTTTATGAAATAAATTTTAACCTCCCCTTATGTTAATGGAAGAATTAGAAGCCTCATGAGTCAATGATCGGTTCAGTTGTATCCTACTTTTTATTTTCAAAAGTTAAGAGATTAAAGATTCATATGTTGCATGTTTTAGAATTAATTAATATTGCATATTTACTGCTCAATAGATTGATTGTTAAGTACTACAAATTGCATATCAAATGATCCAATATATTGATTGGTTGATGCATGTTCACCTTGCATTGCCTCTTTTATTGTTCAGTGATTTTATTGGTCAATGCTTATGCATTGCCTCTTTTACTACTAAGTGACTTAATTTTTCGATGCTTGTGCATTGCTTCTTTACTATTCAGTGACTTGATTGGTTGATTCTTGTTCATCGTGCATTGCTTCTTTTATGGCTCATTGAATTTATTGAAATGCTTCTTGTTGTACAATTGATTTACATGTATGATTAACTTGGTTTTTGGAAGGGTTAATTTTCATGCTTACAAACCTTTGGTATGGTCTAGGTGCATAGTTGATTTATGAAATGTCTTAGAAAAATTTGTGAGAATACCTCCTTTAAAGTTGCACTCCTACTTGGAAACTGGTATTTTGAAATTGAAACATTTTGAAATTAAAATTTGGAAACTAAGAAAAAATATCTTTAATTGTTTACAGAATGTGATACTATATGTATAAGTGTATACGTATGTAATAAAGTAGGTATATAATAGAAATATTTGATGATATACATTTATATGATATATTATCGTATATGTTGTATAGTATTATGAAGTATATATTTGCATATATGTAGTAGCATTAGTTGTGATATGTGTGTGTATATATATATATATATATTTTATGATGTAAGATGTATAAAGAGGTGTATATATAATGACATATATATAATAGTGTGTATATATAAGATTAAATGTATGAGATATAGGTAATATGTAATGTGTTTATAATTAAGATAATATATTATATGTAGTATAATAGAATAATTACAAGTATAATTGTGAAGCATTTTATGTATGTATTAGTATGATTTATATGTAAAAGGTATGTAGTATTACTAATACTAATATGAATGTTATTAATGAGAAATATAATCTCTATTTACTTTATTACTTCTCTTCAGAGAATACTTTATGTATGGGCATGCTTTTCGACATGAAAGGTAGTGGTTACCTAAATAAGTAACTCCTTGTCTATTTTACGAAATGGGACACCTGTCTATGTTGGAATATCAAGCAATACTGAGAGGGGGGGGTGAATCAGTATTAGGCTATATTTTTAAATTATTATCACATTTAAAACAAAGAAGATAGAACACACAATATTATCGTGGAAGCCCAATGGGGAAAACCACCAATATTTTTTATTACTGCAAAATTATATTTACAAATGGTTTTAAAGCACCAACTTGTTGGATGTACCAACACCCAAATTTTAAGCTACAACTAAAGGATGCACCAACACCCTATTTACCAGTAGCAACTGGAAGGAGGCTACAACCCCCTATAGGCTTGAATCCTATCCTTGCACCTCCCAACCTCCCTTATTTGCTTTTATCTGATTTCTATATTTTCAATATATCTTCAATTCTGTCACTTCATTGGTCTCAGCCTTTTCTATTTCTTCTCCTTCAACTTGGACTCCCGAGACATCTTCTTTCCACCTCAAAAACCCATTTATATATCATGTATCTCATCCTCTAATCATTGCACCTCATAAATATGAACTTGTGTCTCTTCATACCCGTGTCTCTTGAAATAAATTAAATTTATGTTTATCAATTTAAATAATAAACTTTGTTTTGCTTATGTCTCTTATTTATTTAGTATATATTTTAGGCATTTGAAATACTTGTTTAGTATATATTTTTAAGCTATGTGCGAGCATACTCATACACTGTGTGCAAATGATTTTTCTTCAACTTGGAAGGTCAATTTTCCACTCGTCACCTCCATAGGGAAAACTAAAACCATGACTAGATAATCAATTTAGAAAGGAAAAAATTCCATGTCATTTGTTGAATTTATTGACACACACACATCATTTGGTGGGAATTTGAAAATGGCATCTTAAACTATTGATTTGACACTTAGACAAAATTATCAAACACTAAGTCAACATGAGGTGATCTTTATTTTCACCAACTTGGAAATTTGAAACATCCAAAGCATATGGGACAACATATTGATTCCATCCAAGCCAATTTCAACCTCTGAAACCTCATTCTCTCTCCTTGGTGGGCATTTTACTAGAGCAATGCAAATCAAGCCAGAGGGCACTTTTGGCAAACTGATAACTGCATATTCAGATAATTTTTGGACAAAATAATGATATGGTTAGATGCACCAATAAACAATATAGAGACCCATACCCTTAGAAAATTTTAAACAATCAACTACAGAAAATGGCAGGCATTTTACAAAGGTGACTTAGGCAATTTTACTAGCAATTTTATACTTATGAAATTTGTGCAATCTCCAAGGTGGATTATTTATTTCACCAAAACAATGAACCAATGATACCAGATGATGTAATACATCTCACTCAGCACAATCAAACTGATTTCACCTTTAGACTCATCTTCTTCTGACCTGGGTGGGCATTTTACTGGACTGGAGAAAAACAGCTTGAAACCTTGTTTTGGCATACCTATAACTTCCTTCTTAGACACTCTCAAGATGAAATGAGACCATAGTCTAGAATAAAGATCAACCAGATATATCCTGACAAGATGGGTAGTCATTTTCCTTAACCTATGATTTATGGTGTGCATTTACCTAAGGTCACTTAGGTAGTTTTACTAGCATTGGTGCAAAACAACCTGAAACCCTGTTTTGTTAGATATATAACTTTGTCATCAAATATCCTTTTTGAGAAATGATACAATGGTAAGATAGCCTCTTCAACAAGCTATATCATGATACTTTTTAGATACTTTTTATCATTCTTGTATGAAGTATGGCATGCATTTTCTTGAGGGCACTTGGACCAGTTTTCCAACACTTGGTCAATTTTCATAATTTCTCCAAACTGACAAATATTTATTTAATTATGTCTAATTGTAATAATGACATCATGAAGGTACTAGAACACCATCATGTAGATTTTCATACTCACCACTCATGCCACATCATCATAGACTCCATATCATCATATCCTTTGTCATTAATGAATACTTTTGGCATCAATGACAATTATGCTCAACATTATCCCCCTTTGTCATTGATGAAAACAAATTCAAATAAAAGAAATTTCCTTTTTTCTTCTCTCCCTCGTTTTGGAATTAATGGTAAAGATTCATAAATCCCCCCCTGTCACGATTTTTCCCCCTATCAATTGTGTCCCTTTTGTGACAGTGTTACAATCTTCATTTTATTTTAATGAAGAGAGATAACTCCCAGTTTTTTTTTGAGATATGCAAATGACTCTCTAGGTAGTGGTTTGGTAAAAATATCAGCTATTTGTTCCTTTTTATCAGCATACTTCAATTTGACAACCTTTTTTGACACTTGCTCTCTTAAAAAATGATATTTGATTGGAATATGTTTTGTCTTAGAGTACATGACAGGATGTTTGGATATGTTTATAGGACTTGTATTGTCATTATATATAACTATGGGATATTCATATTTTACAGATAAATCTTTCAATTTTTTCTTCATCCAAATGCCTTGTGTACAACATGATGCTGCAATAATATACTCAGCTTATGTTGTAGATAGTGAATTGGAATACTAGTTTTTGCTTAGCCATGACACCAAGAAATTTCCTAAGTAAAATGCTGCTCCACTAGTGATTTTTCTGTCATCAATACTTCCTGTCCAATATGCATTAGTGAATGATTTTAGAGTGAAGTTATGGGTTTTTGGATACCATAGTCCATAATCCATAGTACCGTTCAACTATCTAAGAATTATTTTCACTGCAGCCACATGTGTTTCTTTTGGGGCTAACTAAAATCTGGAAACCAAACCTACAGCCTACATTACATCTAGCCTTGTAGCTGTTACATATAATAAACTACCAATCATTGACCTATACATAGTATAATCTACTTCTAAGGATTCATCATCTTTGCTCAATTGACAACCAATAGCCATAGGAGTACTAACAGGTTTGGATTCTTCCATTTTAAATATTTTCAACATCTCCTTGATATACTTAGTTTGAGAGATGAAAATCCCTTTTCTAATTGAGAGACTTGTAAACCTAGAATGAATGTTAGTTCCCCCAAAATTGAGCTTTCAAATTCCTTCTTCAGTTTTGAAGAAAAGTTTACAGTCAGAATTTGTAGATCACTTCCAAATATGATATCATCTACATATACTACAACAATGATCATATTTTTTTTTCAAACTTTATGTACAAATTACTGTCAGTGGCCCCTCTTTTATATCCTTGTATTTTTATATATGTGTCAAGTCTTAAGAACCATGCTCTTGGATATTCTTTAAGACCATAGAGTTCCTTCTTAATTTTGCAAACATAATCTCTATTTTCTTATAAGAGAAAACCTTGAGGCTTCTCTACAGATACTTCTTCTTGAAGTTATCCATTAAGAAATGTAGATTTTACATCCATTTGATATAGTTTGAAGTCCTTGTAGCATGAAAAATATAAGAACATTCTAATGGATTCAAGTCTTTCCACAGGTGCAAAATTTTCTTCAAAATCAACACCTTCTACTTGAGCATATCCTTTGCATACTAATATGGCGTTGTTCCTTATCACATGAACATCCTCATTGAACTTGTTTTTAAAAATCCATTTGGTCCCAATGACATTCATGTCCTTAGGTCTTGGGACAAGTTCCCAAGTTTGGTTCTTTTCTATTTGATCAAGCTCATCATTCATAAGATTGATCGAATCCTCACTTTTGCAAGCTTCTTTGAATTTTTTAGGTTCTATTATCGAAAGCAATGCTTGTTCTTCATCAAAAACAATTTTCTCCTTGATTGAACTCCTGAATTTTTGTCACCAATAATTTCACTTTCAGGACGATTCTTTTGAACTTTTCTAGATGGTTTTTTTCTATCTGATCTGGGGGAGTCTTCATTCTCTTCTTTTTCTTCTTATTCCTTTTCAAGCATATCTTCTTCTTGTGAACTTTCTTCTTTTTCTTCACCATCTATTTCATCGTCAGTTTCTTCAACATCCACATTTTCTTGAATTTGTATCCTTCTTGGTTTAGTGTCATCTATAGTTACATTTGCACTTTCTATGATCTTATGCAACCTTAGATTATAACATTTGTATGCTATTTTGGTGGAAGAATGTCCAAGAAATATGCCTTCATCTGTTGTAGAGTCAAACTTCCCTAGATTATCATCATCTCTTTTCATGTAGCACTTACACCCAAAAACTCTAAAGTGTTTAACTGTAGTTGGTCTTCCAAACCATATCTAATAAGGATTTTTGTCACTATTTACTCTGAGTTGTCCTCTATTTTATACATAGAAATTTGTATATACTGCTTCTCTCTAGTAGCGATTACAAAGTTTTTCTTCATTTAGCATAGTTCTAGCTACTTCTTGAACAATCCGGTTTTTCCTCTCAGCCACTCCATTTCGTTGAGGATTTCTAGGGGGTGAAAACTACCTTTTGATTCCATGATTTTAACAAAACTCATTAGATTCATTTGAAGTGAACTCACCACCATTGTATGATCTTAGACATTTAATATTGAGATTTGCTTCATTTTCAATAAGTGCTTTGAAGGGATTTGAACTTCATGAAGGATTCTGATTTTTCTTTAATAAATGCCACCCAAGTCATCCTAGTATAATCATCAATTAATAGCATGAAGTAATGCTCACCTTGAAGGCTTTTAGTCCTTGTAGTCCCACAAAGATCAGTGTGAATTATTTCTAATGGCTGAGAGGTCGTATGCTCTTTGACCCTGTATCTTTTTCGTGTTTGCTTCCCATGAAGACAGTGTCTACAAACATGGTTAGGTGGTTTTATGATCTTTGGTAAATTTCTTACAGCTCTCTTCTTACTAACTTTTACAAGATTTTCAAAGTTCAAATGGCCCATACATCTATGCCATAGAAAAATTTCATCAATTTGACTCATATGACATTGTTCTTCATTTTCTAGAATATACACATTGCTTGGAGTTCTCATAGTAGTCCCAAGAATTTTTCCTAAATCCTTTTTTCTGATTTCACACTTCTTGGAATAAAATATACATATGTGTCCTTGATCACATGTTTGGATTACACTTGAAAGATTTGGTTTTAATTTTTTTACAAGTAAGACATTTTCATCTTTCATCTTGTCTCTAACAGTTATTGTACCTTTCCTAGTTATTTTAGAGGATAGGTTATCTCCAAAAGTGACTTTTCCTTTCTGATTTCATTTTAGACTTATAAATTTCTATGGGTCTCCTATCATATGTTTTGAGCATCCACTATCTACATGCCATATTTTTTTTTGTTTCACATAGAGCTATTGAACATTTCAAATATTCCTTCTTCTTCCAAACCTTCTTTGCCTCATTGTCTTGAGGTTTTGTGGTATCATTCTTCATAGGTATCAATAGTTTGCAATTTCTAGCTATATGTCCTAGGTTACCAAATTTGTAACATTCTATACTATAATTCTGAAGAGGAGCAAAAGAATTGTAGCTTATTCCTTTTGGATTACTTCTAGTTCCATCCCTCTTATACAACAAAGATTGTGATGTAAGGCATTTCCCAATAGGAGCATTTAGTTTACAATTTCTAGGTATATGTCCAAAATTGTTATAGGCATAACAATTTCCCCAAAAAAGTTGATGATGTTTACTTGGCATATTATTTGTCCTGCTTTGAGAGTGAGAAATTTTTTTACTGTATTCCTTTACAACTAGTTTCGTAAGTGCTTCAACATAACTCTCTTTATTTCCTTCTTTATTCATGAAGGAGGATTTTTCTGAATTCTTTCCTTTCTCATAACCTAGTCCAGTTTTATTGCCGAATGATCTTTGACAACTTAGGATGTCTTTTAGGGTTTTTGCATTGCACTTAAATTTTTATTGAAGGGATTCTTCACAGGTCTTATTTCTAAGAAAGATTATTTTAGGTTCAAGTTTTTCTAATTTTTCTTCTTGTTTTTTTTGAGCTGTTGTTCTAGATTGTATTTTTCCTCTCTGGTTTCTTGAAGCTAATTTTTTAAGTCAATAATAATTCATTCTAATTCTTCGACAACAATTTCAAGTTCTCTTTTAATATTTACCACACCTTCTACTTCTTCTTCAAATATTTTATTTTCTACTCCCATGAATAAGACTTATGTTTCTTCATCTTCAATAGAATCATTTGAGCAGCTGTCATCCATGGAATAAAATGTCTTCTTTTTTTTTCTTAAAAAACTTTTTGTTTCTCTTGAAGTTATCAGGGCACTCACCATCTTATTCTTGTTTGGGATAAGGACATTTGGCAGCAAAGTGACCATCTCCCCCATAGTTAAAACATTTTAATGGCAATTTCCCTTTGAATTTGCTAGTACCTCTCTTAAGATTTTAAACTAGAACTGCTTCTTCATCATCAAAATATTCTGCTTGAAATTTAGTTTTAGATTTCTTATCTATTTTTTATGCTCTAAAAGTTACTTCCTTCTTTTGAGAATTGTCTTTCCTAATCCTCATTTCATAAGCTATAAGAATTCCATATAGCTCATCCATGGTGAGTTTGTCAAGATTTTATCTATCTTATAGTGTTGAAATCTTAGGATTGTAAAACATTGGAAGTGATCTTAGTACTTTTTCAACTATTTATTTTTCTTCCAATTCTTCTCTTAGCCCTTGAATTGCATTCACAATTTCATCAATTCTCTCAAAGTATTCTAAAATGTTTCCTTCTTCCTTCATTTTTAGACTTTCAAATTGGGTTTTAAAAGTCTGAAGTTTTTCCCTTTTTACCTTGGTGTCTCCTTCATAGATGGTCTGCAATTTGTCCCAAATTTCCTTTATTGTCTTGCAATGCATTACTTTGGAAAATACTATTTTGGCTAATCCATCGAAGATTGCATTAACATCTTTGGCATTGCTTCCAAATAGTTTTATTCCTTCAATATCTATGGGAGGGGATTTGGGATATGTGTACCCTATTTCTATAGACATCCAAACATCTAACCCAAGAGACATTATATGGCTTCTCATCCTCATGCTCCAGAAAGAATAATATTCTCCGTTGAATATTGGAACCTTGGAGGACATTTTTACTTGATGATCCATAGTGATGAAATATTTATCTTCAAGTGGTTAAACTTTTAGTGAAGAGCCTGCTCTGATACCAATTGTTGGAATATGAAGCAATACTGAGAGGGGGGGTGAATCAATATTAGGCTATATTTTTAAATTTTTATCACATTTAAAACAAAGAAGATAGAACACACAATATTATCATGGAAGCCCAATTGGGAAAACCACCAATACTTTCTACTACTGAAAAATTATATTTGGAAATGGTTTGCAGGCACCAACTTGCAGGATGCACCAACACCCAAATTTTCAGCTACAAATGAAGGATGCATCAACACCCTGTTTACCATAAGCAACTAGAAGGAGGCTACAACCCCCTATAGGATTTCAACCTATCCTTGCACCTCCCAACCTCCCTTATTTTTTTTTATTTGATTTCGAGATCTTCAATATATCTTCAATTCTGTCACTTCATTGGTCTCGGCCTTTTCTCTTGTTGCTCCTTCAACCTGGACTCCCAAGACATCTTATTTCCACTTCAAAAACCTATTTATATATCATGTATCTCATCCTCTCATCATTGCACCTCATGAATATGAACTTGTGTCTCTTCATACTCATGTCTCTTCGAAATAAATTAAATTTTTGTTTATTAATTTAAATAATAAACTATTTTTTGTTTATGTCTCTTATTTATTTAATCTTTGTTTATTTAACTCAATGAGCAATCTCTATTTAATTCTCTGGGTTGTGCAGGGATTTGAAAGACATGTTTAGTATACATTTTTAAGCTATGTACAGGCATACTCATACACTGTGTGGAAATGATTTTTCTTCAACTTGGAAGGTTAATTTTTCACTCATGTGACCTCCATAGGGAAAAATGAAACCATGAATGGATAATCAATTCAACAAGGAACAAATCCATGTCATTTGTTGAATTTATTGACACACACACATCATATGGTGGGAATTTGAATTTTACTAAGGTCACTTAGGCAGTTTTACTAGCACTGGTGCAAAACAACCTGAAACCCTGTTTTGTCAAATCTCTAACTTTGTCATCAAACATACTTTTTGAGAACTAAGACCATGGTAAGATAGCCTCTTCAACAAGATATATCCTGATACTTTCCTATAATTTTTATCATTCTCTTCTGAGGTATGGCAGGCATTTTCCCAAGGCCACTTGGGCTAATTTTCCAACACTTGGTCAATTTCCATAATTTCTCCAAACTAACAAATCTTTATATAATTAGGTCAAATTGTAATAATGACATCATGAACATACTAGAACACATCAGGTGGATTTTCATACTCACCACTCATGCCACATCATCATAGATTCCATATCATCATATCCTTTATCATAATGAATACTTTTGGCATCAATGGCAATTATGCTCAACAGTGTAAACGGTGTTTTTCATTCTCCTTTCATTTTATTTTAAGCATTTAGTATATTTATTATTGCATTATTGGTCATTTGTGCATGCATGTTCATGAGAAGCCAAGTGGCATTTTCGTTATCCTAACTTATCTAATTGATTTTTAGTGGAATTGCCACTTGGGAGGCAAGAATGGCTACGTGTTATTCTAGTAATTATGTTATTATTGATTAATTGTTATTATGATTTTATTTGTGTGAGCATTTCATTGGTAAATAGAAGAGGTTGTGGGAAATGTGTAATGTTGATGTATATGTAACTTCAAAATGTATTTCATCGGTGTATTATATATATATATATTTATTGTACCCTTATAAGAGATGTGTTATTCCTCTATAAGGAAGTGTCGTCATGTGGATTGACAAGTGTCGCAAGTGTGTGTACTTGCCGATGGGTTATTAGACCATCATATGGGGTCGACCCTGATTAATATATAATATAATGTGGATGTATATAAGTAGACAAGTCGGCCCCAGTAGGTCACTGGGCAAAAAGGTGAGTATAAATAGAGATAGGAGATCTCTATTTTACTCACTCAGAAAAGTAACTCATTCTCTCTCTGGAAAGTGGCGCACTAGTGAGGAGGAGGAGGATCATCTGCTAGGAGACTATCTCAGTGTTATTTGGTTGTATTTTGGTTGAGCCATTGCTCTCTCTATCTCTTTGGAAGTTGTGGGGTTTTTCACCTTAGGGTTTTCCCCACGGAAACTCTGTGTCTCTTGTCTCTATGCTTTTGATTCTTGTGATGCTTGTGATGCTTGTCATATTATGATTGTCATGCATTGATATACTGTAGATGTTATTCTCTCAGCAAAGATCCTATAGTATTGTGATTTAATACTCAAAATTTAACATGTAAATGTTATATGTATATATATATATATATATAATAATAATGTAATGAATATATAATGAAATAATAAGGTGTATAAAGTACCTTTGTGTTCTTTATCTTTATAATCTTGTAGAAAGTATCTCTTTTGAAAAAATATCTTTGCTGGAAGAGTATCCTTGTGGTATTTTCCTATATCTTTGTTGGAAAGTATCTTGGTGATAGTTCATGCATATTTATTGAAAAATATCTTACCTGTGAAAGTACCTTAATGCAATTTATGTGTTTTTCATGCATTTCAAGTAACTTATAATATGTACCTAATGCATGATTGAAATTGAATTTGGAATTGGATCAGGATACTTTTTTCAGATAAATGCATTTCAAGTGTTTTTATATTAGATACTGTAACGCCCATATTTTGATTCGGCATATTTATTAGTTAGATACACCATACTTTATTTCTTATATATTCTGTTGAACTCGGCTCGACTGAGTAAACTATATTGGACCTCATTATATGATGTTACTCTGTTTTATGATTTCACCATGATTATGATGTTACTATGTTATGCGGTTATGATGTCATGATTATCATATGATTTCCTTATTTTACGATTTCAGTATATGTTTATATGTTTTCATTAATGAAATGTGAAATATATGATTCGGTACGTGGATACCATCTTCTTATATGAATTATTGAAATGTTATATGTCATACGCATCTATGATGAGCTAAAAGGGTTGCATGAAATAAAATGATTTTTGATAGCATGGATCAATTGGCGATCAATGGGAAATGTTTTCTATAAATTTGTATTTTGAAAAATACTAACCTACAGGACTCAAGGGCTATGGGATAGCCAGTTACTTGATCTGATATATATTGGAAAGGAAAAACATGTTCATACAGCAAACCTTAGCATCCAAAATGAGGATACGATAACACAAACTGATAATCCCGATAGCAGCAAGTATGAGTTGATAAGGGCGTAGGCCCAGTATGTTGAGAGGGATGGATGTGTTTCCCACCCTATGTTTCCATGAGACCCGAGGTTGTGGGAGGGCCGTGCTGAGACACGCTTCCCATGTTGTTGTGATGACGATGGTCGGATGCCTGCTAGGGGAGGATAGGTCCGCTGTTCAGCCGACGCTATCGCTCTCAAGTTCTATGTGGTCAGATCGGTGAGTCCGACATCCACTGTTGTACTAGCAGAGGGAGGATAGCGAGGATGCTGGACGTAGGGTATGATGGGAGGATGTGTTGGTTAGTACTGTTGGGGGTTTAGTATTCCTTGATTCCGAGTTAGTGGAAGTAGGCACCCTTCCTGTACTTGATTGATTAAACTAATGTAAACATAAAGACAACGATGTTAAATCGTAAAGGGTTAACTGTTAAATAACCGAGGATGTTAAAGTAATTATACTATATATTATGCTTGCTCTTCTGCATGGGGGTAGATACTATTATTAGTTAGCAAGTATGCATAGGCGGAATGGGGTTTGTTTATAGTACATATCCGACATGTGCATACACTGGCCATGCATGCACACCTTGTACGTGTACAATATTACTGGTGTATAACATACTTGTCATGCTTGAATAGTAGTATAAATGTCATAGATAACTCAGTTAAGGATACATCAATCAACTTAGGTAATGAATGGTTAGGTTGTCAATGTGTAAATAAGTGAATTAGTAATTATATGAAAACATTGTAATAATAAACTAAGACAAGTGTCGTCAGTTAACATTGTCATAGGAGAACTGTTGTGAATAGGGTAATGATAGTGTCTAATTAATTAGTAAAATTGTTTAAGCACTCACAAGTGCTTTGTTTATAAGAACAAGGATGCTATGTTGATGATAGGGTACTAATGTGATAAACAAATAGTTAAGAATACTATGATTAATTCACCTTTTATTATTGTTAAATGGTGATTTAATTATTATTATTAATTAATAAATGGGGATCTAATTATTATTATTACTTAATTAATAATATTCTAGCAACATTTATATCCCTATCGTAACAAATGCAATATAAGTAAGATTTAAAATATTGATTTATAAATTAATATTGTGTGATTATTTCCATTTCAAAAGTTAGCCATAATAGGATAATCCTTTTTGGAATGAACGTGATGTGATGGAAAATGGTTATTTAATTATTCAATGTTAATCTTGGAATTTAAACCTCAAGCTAAGTAGTCTCGACGGATAAGGTGGACCATTAAGACACATCATGTCCAAGTTGAAAAGGGGCAACTAATTATATAATATTTTATTAATTACATTAATAACATTAAATACCAAGGATAGCGAATAGACTTGTATTTAATGAAGCTTGTCCCGAATGGATAACCTTTGGGTGATAATCCCCACCGTAATAAATACTTACGACCGTCAATCCAAAATCAACTAATTTTTCCATGAGAGTAATTAATTATACATTTTTATAAAGAACCGTGTATGAATGAACTGGTGATAGGAGTAAATGTTGAGGGGCTCGAGAGGGGGATTTTGGGGCGGTGGAGTAAGCCCAAGGTATTCTCGAGGAAGGGAAATTATATAGAGGGGGAGAGCTTGGAGAAAGAGGAGGTTTTTTTTTATGGGGGAAGAAAAGAAGTTTGGAGAAGAGAAGTTTGGAGAACAGAAAGATTTTGAGAACAGAAGGAAAGACTGCTCTCGGGATTATCAGATTGTGGGCTCGGGGGCTTGGAAATCCTTTGACTTCCAAGGGCCAGCAAGATAATAGCTGGTCGGTAGGGTGGACACTTTAGTTTGGCTGTCTAAGGGGTTATACAACCTGCTACAACTTACGGTTAGCATCAGCATCAGGTAATTTCCGTTATTGACTATTATGCTAAAACATACTGTAAACATGCATAACTTGCTATTTACTGATTTACTGCTATTTACTGATTTACTGAGTTGTGAAACATATTCTTATGCTAGAACATGATTGTTGAAAATGAAATATTGATATGTTTGTTTATTTTAAATTACGAATGAAAGGTTGATAAAAAACACGACAGAACACTAAATATCATTTAGACGCATGGTAATTGTTAGAAATTTACTCCCATACACTTGATAAAGTTTAATAAGTAGCAAAATTAACTGAGAAATTTTACATAGTGCTCTGCTGTAAAAACCAGAGCACTACAGATACCTTTGATGTATTTCATGTGCCATAGGTTAACTATAGTGAAATGGAATAAAAAGGAATTTATTTCATCTTTTGATGTACCCTTTAAATATTTCATGTCATAATTAGATCTTATCCCATGTATCTTTTAGTTTGGAGAGGTATTATATGTATCATGTTGAACACTATATATATGTGTGTGTGTGTGTGTGTGTGTGTGTGTGTGTGTGTGTGTGTGATGCTAACCATGTCGTTGTTGCAATGTGAAGAAAGTATATTTGTAGAAGAATATCCTTATATCATATATTTCTAGATACCCAATGTTAATGATATGAGTGATTGAAATATGATTTTGAGGTGGATGTATATTTTTTTAAGGCTTGAAGGCCTTCTAAATAGGATTGAATACATTGTGATGGAAATTGAATATCGACCCTTGCTTTCTTGATTCCACTCTACTAGTCTCAGTTATCCCATTGGTAGTGGAGATATACAAGAAAGTAGATGGTAGTGGGGAGTATTGTGGGTAGAAAGATGTTATCCTCCTGAGGCATGTATGGGCATGTCTTCGGAGAGTTTGAAGGATGTTATCTCCCTAATGCATGTATGGGCATGTATGTTATATTTTTTCAAAGGAATGTATGTATTATGCATCAAGGACGAAGCATTGTTTAAGGGGGAGGGGAATGGAATACCCCATGTGTTAAGCCTCGAACATATGTAATTTGTAATTATTTATTATTGTGGCACTAGGTGCCAAAACAAGGGCCTTTAAGGACTGAGATACATTATTATTAGTATTTTTGTAAATAATTAATTAATAAAAATAACTAGCACAATGGGGACCACTAAAAGAGTATGAGAGGAATAGATCCACAATGTGAGGAGGAATGGGGACATTCCTAGCACTCTAGAACTTGTTTGGTTGAGATTGGATTGTATTTATGCCTTGGTATATTTAATAGTTGATGATCACCCAAACATTGGATAACATAACCAATTTTTTTGTCTTTGAGTCTATGTTGGTACTATTGAGCCTAATTCATGGTTTAGTGGGCCTCCCTTGGTACTTGGGTGGATTCTACTTGTTAATTGAATCCCCATGGTGGTTTGTAACTCTCTTTTGGAAATTAAACTCAGTTTTGTAACCCCCACTTGCTGAAGTGCACTGTTGGAGGGGCCTTGGTCGGCCTGTCGGCTAGGCCCTCCGCCTAACCACTCTGCAGCACATGTCGACAGGTCGCGTCGACTAGTATAGGTCGGGTCGGTTGGATAAACCGACAGATAGTTATGTAACTGTAATTGCATATATATATATATATATATGTTGGTGAGTCGATGTAGTAGTTAAGATTGGTTCTATGATTGTATTCTACTCTTGCCGGTTAATATAAAGACTTGTGTTCTCTCTATCTGTCTCGTCTCCTATATATGTATCATTGTGTATGCTTTTCTTATAATGTGTAATGTATCTATGGTAACTTCATGAACCTCTGCGACTACAGCAAGCACCCTGGAGCTCAAGAATACAAAGTTGGGTGTTGGGTTGCCTAAATTTCCTTTTGACATATCCTGAATAACTTGGTAAAAAACAAGTTAAGGGTAACTAAAATAAATACTCTACTTGGGGGACCGTGAACTCAGCTCAGGGGTGACCTGAGAGCAAGGAGAACTTGTTGCTCAAAGGCTGGGAGGTTTATGCCTGGTTCCACTGGTCAACAGATTCATATAAGTGTTTATGTTCTGACTTGCAGAGTATTTGCTTCAAAATAATATTTGTATGTGTTTCTGAGTATATCTGGTTTATAGTGAATGGTAGATGTATCAGATCTGAACATATCTGTATTGTTTCATGTATATTATAAGCTTGAATATTAGTTGAATAACTAGATCTCTGTATTGAGTATATCTATGATCATTTTTACAGATCCAGAATATTTATGTTATGGGCTAGCTGTGAAAACACCTAGTTTCTATTTGCAGTAGATGTACAGCAATAAGACCCCCTATACTGTTTAAATAGTATGCATCATCTAATATAAGACTGATATGTACATGTGCTAACCTAGGGTTTGCTGAGACATGTGATCATATTGCAAGTGTTGTACTTTAAATATATTCCAGTATTGAAATGAAGATATTATTCATTTTATTGTAATGTTGTAAATAGGGAAGGCAGGTAAACCTGAAGGTTTACATGCATAGCTCCTTATGTTTATTAACTCTTTTATAGTAGATTTTTGTTTCATAAATGTTAAATCCTAAAAATGCTAGAGGGAAAACCTACTATAAGTTCCGAGTTAGGATTATAGACAGAGTTTGTATTTTACTTAAAACCGGTCAAAGTTGATAGTATGTAATTAAATGGCATTTTAGTTAGATTTCTGAGTATTGAGATGTAATATATATATATATTGTTGTATCAATTCCTGAGTATGGATCTATACTATATATAGATTGAGAAATAGATTTCTGAGTTGAATCTAGATATAGATATCATTTTGAGTTGAATGGCTAATGCCTAATCTAGCAGCATTGTATTACATAATTATTAACTCGAATGCAAATGTATTCGCTGGTTGTGATATGTGAGTCTGGGAGAATCCCGATCGCTGTGCATGTATGCTATTATGCCAAATGAATGCAACACTAAATGCATTAAGTGCAGAACAAATTGTTTTAAGTAAACTAGGGTTTATCCCTGGTATGACAGTCATTCATTTAATGTATGGCATTTCATTTAACATCCGTTGCACATCATATATTTGTCGGTGTGTCCACATTAAAACCCAAATATACATTGCATACATTTAATATCTCAACAGAGTTAGAGCACACACACATTTCATTACATCTTCGACATATAAGCTACACAGGCTGTTTATTTAGCATTCCTGTAGACATCGATTTGTTTCCCTTAAAACATTCATTTGTTTGTGCAAACGATGGGGAGGCTTAATGCCTTACACTAAGAATATTTCTGTATGCACGAATATAAGAGCTATAATGCAACATGTTGTCGAATACAATGAACTCGTGGAATATGCATAACAAGACGAACAATATCCTAGTCATGTGAATAGGAATCAATACATTCATTTATGCAGCTAATTAATCTGTGTGTTCATATTACCTTCATATGCATCAAATAGTAAATCGCTTTGTATAACAGAGATGAAGCTTTAAAATGTACACATTGCATTATAAAGTCGAATGCCAAGGGAATTGGTTTATACATACTTTGTATCACAAAATAAATATCAAGTTTAAATAACATTCAAAACCAATGAGAGTCGCGGGAACACATCAACTCAAGTTGGGCTTGAAACCGAGAGTTCATTACAACATTATACATCTACCCCTTTCGTAGACAAAGTATGGAAATGCGAAGGCTGTGGCGTTGCCACTTAAATTACAAAGAATCCATTGAATCTTGACGCCTCTGCCGGGGTAGAGCATCATTGGAAATTTTAAAACTAAAGCATGATAGTGGGAGGTCCTCAGGACTGTATCTCCTAAAGTGCACAATGGCCCTGTGTCGTTGAAGGAGCGTAGAGAGGTCGCAATGTTTCTCCCTAAGACTGGTGTTATGCCCTGTCACTATGGAAAGGACCATGACACATTTAAACTAGAAAATGAAACAGGAGGAAAACCCTAACCACATGATAGCGTTTTAGTAACTCTGCAGCACCTACGGGGTGAACCAAACCAAGGCAGGTTGGGTTTGACGAGTTACCTATGGAGCTTCGCCATTCGCCATGAACTCACGGTTATTACGAGCTCACGGGATGCTTCAACACCACTTCTTACCATTGGATCCTTGCATATGATTGAGTGACAAGAGGTCAAATCTCCAAGATACCCAACCCAAACGTAAATGAAAGCTTAACGTTTCCATAACAAAGCTATAGCAAGAGTGGGTGTGACATTACCTGGTGATATGACGAGTCGTAGTGCAGCTCGGCCGTCTCGCATCTGTCACAAAGTTACCATGATGGTTAAAAGTTGGACTTTCACATGCAAAACGTAAATAAAATAGAGTTTACAAGCAGACCACAATTTCTATAAACTAAAGGTTGGTGCAAATGAAACACAGAACTTACATTGCATGTTGACCACGCTGAGAATGGCTCTATCCAATTCCTTGGGAATCTTGGTAATGGAAGTGCCGTATCCTCGCAGGAGACCTTCCCCATACATCGCGTAGAGCCAAAGCTCTGGGTGCAGACGGGCAACAATTATGACAAATTCCAAGTGATCGAGCTTTCAACACTGATTACCGGGGTGAGCAGGTGGAGACCACTGCGACTGGTAAAGGAGATCGACTTATTGCAGACATGAAAGGGAAGAGTGTGAAATCCAATCAACTAAATCAACGGCATGTAATTATTTCACCACGTCCCATGCAAGGGCAGGGATTTCCATCGATGGATCACATTGAACGAGTTTAATGCTGGGCCAATTTTTTTTTTGCAGTACACTCGGGTTGGCAGTCCACGGATGGTGTTCCATTAATGGAACGAGAAAGCACTACGCAACGTCGACCAAGTCTCTAGCGTAGCACTTACACAACCTTCCCTCCCACATGAGTTAGAGTCTTCGTCAAATGCCAACAAGGCAACAAGGCTGGGGTTAAAAAGGTTGTAAAGGAATTGGTTGAGCCCGAGTGGCGTAAGCCACAAACCATGTGGACCACTGGAGGGTTCGAATCAACTACAACCAAATGAGTCAGGATGTGATATCACGGTTAACGTTGAAGGAGAGATATGGTCAGTCGTAGTCTCCATGGTTTTGCCATCGTGGCAGCTGGGTTGTATTCGCAAGGAGTTCAGTGGACTAGTCGCAATCCTAAACCTTGAATGCTAACGCTGCAAGGTGAGCCACATAGACTGGTAGGGTCGGCTCTCATTAGCAACCTAGTTATGTTTTTTAATAACTATTACATGTTAAGTGGGTGACGGTAGGATGTAAGGCTAACATTCACATGATTTTAATACCATTCCTTATATGCTATGGTTGGCATCATAATTCTTGAAAGGAGGACTGCGCCTTACCTTTTAATTTATGTTTGGAACCATATTATATAATGACATCCCATGTAATATGTTAAGTGCTGTGTTATGGCCCAAACCATTAATGATATAAGTTTAACGTATAAGGGTTAAGCCATAGTGATTGTTTATATATATATATATGTATCGTGGGTCGAATTACATAGTGGAGTAAGTAATGTATTAACCATTGTGCTTATCAATTTAATAATGCCATTGTTATATGTGTTAATAATATCTATATTACTAATACATATGAACTATGTAATAATACATGTAATTTTATAAAGTTAATTTTGTGGCCTTTGTCAACTTTAATAGATGATTTTAATCAATGGTTTAAATGATTATAGACTCATGAAACCCTTACAAAGTTGATAATCATATTATTAATTATAATATTAATCCATGATGGCCGGAGTAGGTGGTCAACCTAGTTAGTTAGATGGGTGAAGAGTAAGGTTGTCAAATGGCAGAGTCATTAGTATTAATGTACTGTGGTGGCAGAATATTAATTGCCATAGGACATTTGTGTACGGTTATGTATCGTTATGCATTTATTTACTGTCACTTCAATATAGGTGCGGCTGTGTCATCATGTCAGCATAAAGGACCTTCACACCACACACGCTTGTGCAAGTGTGTCATTAGTACTACACATAGATGGAGGGTGTTGTGACGAAAATGCACCTATAGTTCAGGGGAGAAACTACCAACTTACGATGATAAAGATAGACTTACAAAAGTTCTGCAAGTACAACGAATAAGTGAAGAGATTAGTGTTTAGAGATGTATGCACCTTATTCAGAAGGTTGATCCTAACTTTGCCTCCCTCACTCTTCAATGCTTATCCAGTGTCGTAATGCCCAGACCTGCAAAACAACTTGATACCTTTCTCAAATACATTTGACCACATATATAAGACTGATATTCATAATAGAAGAAGACATCAAACTACAAGCAAACTGTAATCAAATCCAAGACACACATGAAATAAGTCATATTTGGAAAGAGAAGAGTGTCTAATCTTTATTAATGAATGAAAGCAAGTACATAAAATTATACCTTCTTTCAAGCTTGGCACTTCAAGAAACCTAGATTCAAGGTCTCCTGCTTCTGTTCTCCAAGGATCCCAGCCTCTAACCAGCAGTGCTAGGGCTTATTAGAAACTAAGCACAAGAGAGGGGGATGAAGGTCTCCATTCCTCTAGCATAAAAATATTATAGACTTGGTCCCCTCACATGGCCCTTCTACCCTCCTTATATAGTTAGTGAGGGAGAGGAAAAGAAGTTATGATCGAGTAGGAGGTCCCCCAACCAACTTAACTTCCCAAAATTTCGAGATCTTGACTTGTACAGGAATGTACTCTACTCTACAGTAGACAAAATAGCATACATGTGGAGGTGAGCGCTACTTTAATGAAGCAGAGTAGGGTATATATTCTACTATTATGCTTGTGTACCAGCATCCATGTGAAAAAATGGAAAAAAATATGCTTTTCTACTCATTTTCAGGAGATGGTTTGGTTTGGAAAAATGTTCCTAAGGGTCATAAACATCAAACGGGCCAAGAGTGAGGTAATTTCAACCATTTTTAGTGTCCCAAATGACTCCTCCATCCACAAATGTCCTATTGTGTGACTGAACTTGATCTCAAGAAATATTGTCATGTGACCAAGGGAAGCAAGTGTCATCACGGACGAAGAGGTGTCATTTTAAGCTATAACAGATGCCCCCTAATGTATGATGTCAGAAGGAGTGCGGGAAACAATGGATGAAATACATTATAAATAACAAAGAGTTGAATCATGGAGGAGCTGGAGAAACCAAGAATCATAGGCTCAAATGAAGTACCTAAAAGAAAAGGCAATGTCAGACAAACTTATCCTTGGAGTAATTGTCCACGTTCAAATAATGGAATATGACCTCTAAGAGGATACAATAAGGATCCAAATACTGATGCATATATCATGGCCACTAGAATACAAGCGTGGATCCATGAGGAACATAAGTGTAAACATAGCCACATAAATACAAGGTGGATCTATGTCAAAACTGGAGAATATAGCCATAGAGAACAAGCTGGATCTATGTCTCATTGAGAGCCAAAAAGAGTATGGCTCAGTCTTGCGCAACTTGGGCAATAACATAAATGAGGTGATGCTATCGAAGATCCCAAGGTATTCATCCAAAGACAACCCAAGGTACAAACCTATCCATGCGAATAAATGAGTTGATGTCGAACATGGGAGGTATCGTTTGATTACTAGTCATTGATGTATACCATTAACAAACGCAAGGGTGTCCACAAATAACAAAAATGGAACCCAAGGTAACTAGTACATTCAAGCAAGTGCAAATAAATGGTCTTTCCGTTGAACAATTGAAGAATCCATCGGACATGAGACATTGATGTATTCCCCTCTATCCAATAGCGAGGGAAACTGCCACTAATGACTACAATCCCCAAGGTACTAACCGAAACTCTAAACTTCATTCCCAGAGCACAATGAGTTAAAGTCGATGGGAAGAAGTTTGTTGGAAGGGAGGCCTTAATGCATCCTCCATCATCCAACATGACTGACACTCAATAGGTATGAGCTGATTTGGAGTAGGACTAAACACATGATGAAACATACTGACACCAAGGAATGGCCAACGCATGAGGTCAAGGAAACTGCAGAATGGCCGACATAGGTTATATCCTTGAACAGTGAGCATGAAACAAGAGTGACTTAGGTAGCTTTTAAGAGACCACGATGCAAATATGCAATGTAAGAGACGTTAATATATTCTCCATATGATTGGAAGACTAACCAAACAGAGGAGTAAGAACTCTGAGATCAGGTTTATCCTAGAGTTAACATTAGAACCCAACTTGTTTAATAGACTCAAAATAGGTGCTTTGTTCAAGGAGATAGTTGACTTGCTGTCATCATATTGAAATATATTTTAACATTCTTCCCTTCCCTTTCCTTTTTCATTTTTTAACGAGCTTGACAAAGAACTAAAGCATGCTCGACGGTATTTTCATGTTTAAGGAGTCTGAAAAACCTAGAAGAAAACTCCATACACCTATCTGTGGATTTTATATCGAGCCTGGATTGGTCTATGCTCGGTGGTGTTTTCTTGTTTATAGAGTTGAAAAACTTAAACATTCCTCTATCAACCATCTCGTGGATTTCACGTCGAGCCCGAGTAGGTGAATGCTCGCTTGGTGTTTTCACATTTCGAGAGTTTGAAAATCCTAAAGACGACTCCAAAGGTCCTTTTTCGTAAAGTTAGTCTCCTTCCCCGAAAAAGTGTAAAATAATGGAAGAAGAACTCTTCTAGCGCATACTAGAGTATACCTAGAGTATACCTTTTCCGTAAATCATCCACCAAGGCCCGGAAAAGGGGTAATTATATACCGAAGTGGATGTCGGTTCAGTTATTTTAACGAGCCCAAAAAGACAACTATGCTCGGCAAACTTTTCCTATTTAAGGAGTCTGAAAAGGGCTTAAAAGAACTCCATAGGGATCTTTTCCGTAAAGTTTTAACGAGTCCGAAAAAGTAAACTCATGACCTCCTTACTATTCTTAATGAGCTCAAAGGAGATAGGAAAATGCTCATAACTCCCTTACTTTTTTTAATGAGCTCGAAGTGAAGATGAAAGAAATGCTCATAGCCTTCTTACTGTTTTTAACGAGCTCAAAGTGAAGGTGGAAGAATGCTCTAAACCTACTTGTTGTTTTTAAAAAGCTCGAAGTGAAGGTAGAAGAATGCTCGAAATGGGAGGAGACGAGTGTCAGGGACATGTGAAACTAGCTCCAAGTGCATGGAACAAAGCTATGCTTAATGCAAGGAACATGAGCAAGATAAGGACACTCAGGGTGTGTCTCCTCTAGGTAAAAGGTGTCAAACTGCGAAGGCAAAATGATACAGGGCTTAGTAGAAATGAGATTAGAGATAAAGGCTTATATAACAAGCTAAAAGCGTGGAAGCTGGCATCAAGCTCATTAGCGCAAGCGGGATCATAACAGATGCATATGCAACTTGAACACAAAGATGGGAGCCTTATCAGGGATGGCCATAAATATATGAGGAATAAAGATATGAGGTTTATTCTCAACGTCATGGTAAATCTAAAAAGGCTCCCGAGCCTATGAGAAAAACTCAGCATGGGTACCAAAATGGCATAAGGGTGCTGACTAGGGTGACCCATGTTAGGTAGGCTCTGCCGTCAGACTGGTGCACGATGCATAAAGAGATGGCTAAGACACCAATATCCAACAGGTTCAACCTTATGGCGAATTTGGATGGCAAAATGTTCAAATGCAACATAACAGCGGGGAAGCCTAAACCTATATGCAAGGTTCCGAATATACCTGATAAGGTCGCACAAGATGTCGAAAGAGACCAGTAAGCAAGTATAAATCCAGCTAAGACTCCTGTCTCCAAGAAACATTAGTACCAAGATCATATCTAAAACATATGTAAACAAAGACCCGATACAAGTCACTGTGGTAGAAATACTTTCAACTTCACTATCATGAACAATAGGCATAAACAAGGCAGAGTTTTCAAATGAAGACTCTATGGTACCCAAGCCCGGGGACTTACAATCAACAAGATCAACTTCAGGATGAAGATCAAAGTTGAAGGACATGATGGAATCTATAGAAACAAATTCATCATCACGGGAGTTGAAAATTCTAGAAGCAGAATCAAACTCAGCAGCAATACCGATTTGCGGATCTATAGGAGAGTCCAAAGACTCAACAGTAGGAAGATCAGACTTCAAGTTCAAACTGGGGCTAGACATAACTGCAACTGGATCAACATCCAAATGAATGGTAGACTGTACTATGGACTCTAGGAAAACTTCATCAGAAGGAAGTATATCATCCCAAATATAACACATATCTAAACATTCAGATGGAGGTGTCACTTGGGCAAAAGATGGGACCAAGTCCCAAAAAGGTAAGCATGAAATCAGAGACTTCTTCTCTGTAGTAGTGGAACTCAAGGAACAATATGCCACATAAGCACCATGTGACATAGTAGTTCCTAATGACGAGGGATCAGATTGGTCTACAATTGGGTAATCAGGAGGATCAACAAACCCAAGTTGGTCGATAGTGATGATGCTTTCGTTATGAGGAAAATACATCACACGAAAGAGCGTACACACCACAACATGCATAGCATAAACGTAATCGTGCCCGAGGATCATATCAAAGTCCATAGGGTCCTTTAAAACCAAAAAATCAACTAAGACTATTTTTCCACCCAAGGTAATAGGTGCCTGACGGAGGAATCCAATCGGTTCACTAGGTCTTCTATCGAAGGTCAACGACCAATTAACAGCTGGAATAACATTAGGGAAACCCAAATCTCTCCAAGCAGAAGTGGATAAGATACTAACAGAAGCTTGTTCATCTACAATGCATCGATCAACCTTATGGTTCCCAATATCAACCTTTATCTGGAAAGGTGTCGAAGAAGGAAGACGAGGTTTGGCTAGACTATTCCAATCAAAGGAAATGATCCTAGGGCTTGGTACGGGTTCACATGGCATAGATGAAGTATCCCCTTTTTCAGAAACATCCAAACTGGTAATGCAAAAGACTTCAGCAGTAGATGCATCAATCTCCGAAGGACTGATGGGATCGGTCGAAGATCGCATCGATTCGATCACTTCACTCTCCGAAGGAAGAGTGGGGTCGACCAAATATTATATTGGCTCAACCACTTTATCAACCAAAGGTTGATCTGACTATAGGGAATCTATAGACAACTCATGAACAGAGGTTCCTTCAAACATGGACCACACTCTCTGTGCCTCTGGAATGGCAGGGCATCGGTGAGTAAGGTGATCTCCCTTGCAAAGTTTACAAGGGAACTTTGGTTTCCGTCCTATAGGTCGAGAGTCCTTTACAACGTCAGTACTCTCAGCATGACTAGCATTGGTTGATAGCTTTCCCCCAGCATGACTTGCAGTGGCTGGTTGCTCAGAAGCAGAATACTTTTCAACTAAGGACCACACTCTTTGCACTTCTAGAAGTACAGGGCACAAGTAAGTAAGGTGGTCTCCCTCGCAAAACTTACAAGGGAACTTAAGCTTATATTTGTTTGGTTTGTCGACAATGTCAACTCCCTCAGCCTGACTTGAAGTGGTTGATCTGGTGTCTCCAGTATGACTCACAGGAACTGGTGACTTGTCATTAATATGACTAGCAGTGATCCATGACGTTTCCTCAACATGACTAACAGTGGTTGAAGACAAACTTTTAGTGTGATTTTCAGTGACTAAAAGTTTTCTCCTAGCATGACCTCCAGAGGCCGGGTAGGTTCCCCCTGCATGATTTTCATAGGCAGGGTGCTTTCCCCCAGCATGACTTACAGAGGCTGGGTTGTTGCCTCCTTTTTTGGCATCTTCTTCCCATTCTTCCTCCGTCTATTCCTTTTAGATTACTGGTTACTAGTATTGCTACTTTTGCCACATGAGGTAGAAGGAGGAGGAGAAGATGTTACTGGCAAGGGAGGCATAGGGCTCTGATGCTCTTGATTTGACGTGCTTACAAAAGAAGCATCAGGAGAATGCAAGGCATTTGGAGTGGAAAACAACCAAACCGACAACCCTATAGTGAATCCAGGAAGATTCAGAGTAGCCATTAAGGGAGTACCAATGTTTCTAATGAATGGAACAACACAAGGATCCCCCGGAATAGGGGTACCTTGATTGGTGCTCACCGGAATGCTAGACATAGTTTCCTGCTCAAATGAGCAAGAAGTTCTCTAAGGAAAACTAAGACATGTAGCACAAAGAACACACAACTAAAAAAGGTCCTAGGTAAATCAAACCAGGAAAACAGATGCCTTCCGGACAAGAGTCTGGGATGATGAGGGCCCAGAACAGGTCAATGAAGGATGAAGAAAAGTTACCCGGGGTCCACAATACAATGACTAAGGGTGCAAGCACTAGAATCACCCAACCTCCCTTCCAAAGACCTACAAGGGATTTCCTCCCACGTCTGTCCTAGGTACAGCAGATATAACCCTCTGTCGTCACCTGTGTATGAACCTATGGTTAGATACTAACGATACCACCACACCAAAAACTACTGGGGGAACAGTCTCTGGTCGAATCAGAAGGTGTGGGCAGGGTAGCTGAGCCTGAAACTCAAAAGAGTCCCCGAACGCAATCCAATCCTGGTATATGCTCGAAACAGAAAGTAGGAGGTGCATTCCCAACAATCTGATCTCATAAGACCTACTGCATAGATTCCAGGCAAGTTTTAAATGAAGTGGGTTTACTTGTGATAGTCGAACTACGATTTTTGCATAATGTGTGATCTTGGGTGGTTTAAGGTGTTTTAAACCCAAGATCCTAACCAAGACTAGTTGGTGTAGTGTAACCTAGAAAAGAAAATGTTACTAGTACATTTTATTAGGGTTCATTTTAAAGGTTACTTGCTTACTCAAAAAGGTAGTGGGTGTGTGAGAGTGGTTATAATAGACATAGAGTACTGAAAATGAAATATTTACCACTAAACAAATAGTTTCTTTTCAATGCAAGTCTTAAAATTATGATCTAGAACACATATGCAAATGCAATTTTTAATCTTTCGAATGCAAAAAAGGTCAAAATAAAGTCTAAATGTACAAAATTAAACTCAAAACCTAAGAATGCAGCTAATAGGTATGCAAAATAAAACTTGTTCTTTTTTATGCAAAGCACTCTAAAATCTTTTAAGCCACTTGCAAGGTACTCTATTCAGAAAATGAATCAAAATTCTTTATGCTTTTCAAAGGTAAGAAACAAAACCGAAACTAACCTGCTATCAAAGCAAAGCAAAGAAACTTTCAAGTTTTCTTATTGAAATACTAAAAGCTACTAATACGACTTTCAGATTCTTATTGATGTAAGCATGCCAACCATTGGGAAAAGAGTACGAAAAGTACTTTTAGACCCAAACGCAGCAAATGACCTACAAAGAAGTATGGTTTGGTAAAGTCAAGTCTGCACATAAACAATGTAAACAAGGTCTTGAACAACAGCCAAAACACTTGAGCTTTCACTACAAAAGAAAACTAAAAGCATAAGAGAGGATAAGAAACCAATATAAAAGAGAAAATTCACTCAAATAGGTATAAACGGGGTCAAGAAGACTCAGTAGGTTTCAAATCCAGTGGAAATGGAGCAAGCAGGTTCATTCAGACTCAAATTTGGGTACAAAATACCAAACTGGTCCACAACCCCCCAACTTGTGTCAACAAACCCCAAAACTTTCCAAACAAGCCCAGAATGATCAAAAGAGGTTCAAATCATGCATGTAGGATCAGTACAAGGATGGGAGGCCACTTATAGTGGTTTAACTCAGACCTAGGGTCATCGGGGACCCCATAAAATGCAGCCACATCCCCCAAATTTGGGTCCACAACCCAAAAACTCTAAAAAATCAGACCCAGATTGTGGGCGCTACTGTCTAGTAGATAAAGTAGAGTATTTTTTAAGGTAAACGCTAATGTATGGCTATAGAGTAGCTTCCAAATATGGGAAAATGCTACTGTGTTGCACAACAGTAGCGTACAGGTTGGAAAAGTTGAAAAAATAGGGTTAAAAACCCCCACACCTGGGTCCACAAGGGTTTGCAAGGGATGGGAAGGGTCTGTAAGAGCCAAGGAGGGTCAAGCAGAGCCTACTAACTGATCCTAATCAAGAAAATGAACAAATACCATCAAAAAAGACTGAAGAAATGACCTTGGATACCCCTAAGAAGTTAGGCTTTCCCTAGCGGAGTCGCCATTCTGTTGTGAGGAAAATGCACCTATAGTTCAGGGGAGAAACTACCAACTTACGATGATAAAGATAGACTTAAAAAAGTTCTGCAAGTACAACAAATAAGTGAAGAGATTAGGGTTTAGAGATGTATGCACCTTATTCAAAAGGTTGATCCTAACTTTGCATCCCTTGCTCTTCAATGCTTATCCAGTGTCGCAATGCCCAGACCTGCAAAACAACTTGATACCTTTCTCAAATACATTTGAACACATATATAAGACTGATATTCATAATAGAAGAAGACATCAAACTACAAGCAAACTGTAATCAAATCCAAGACACACATGAAATAAGTCATATTTGGAAAGAGAAGAGCATCTAATCTTTATTAATGAATGAAAGCAAGTACATAAAATTATACCTTCTTTCAAGCTTGGCACTTCACAAAACCTAGATTCAAGGTCTCCTGCTTCTGTTCTCCAAGGATCCCAGCCTCTAACCAATAGTGCTAGGGTTTATCAGAAACTAAGCACAAGAGAGGGGGATGAAGGTCTCCACTCCTCCAGCATAACAATATTATAGACTTGATCCCCTCACATGGCCCTTCTACCCTCCTTATATAGTCAGTGAAGGATAGGAAAAGAAGTTATAACCGAGTAGGAGGTTCCCCATCCAACTCAACTTCCCAAAATTTCAAGATTTTGATTTGTACAGGAATGTACACTACTCTACAGTAGACAAACTAGCGTACATGTGGAGGTGAGTGCTACTTTAATGAAGCAGAGTAGGGTATATACGCTACTATCATGCCTATGTACCAGCCTCCATGTGAAAAAATGGCCAAAAACAAGCTTTTCTGCTGATTTTCAGGAGATGGTTTGGTTTGGAAAAATGTTCCTAAGGGTCATAAACATCAAATAGGCCAAGAGTGAGGTAATTTCAACCATTTTTAGTGTCCCAAATGACTCCTCCATCCACAAATGTCCTGTTGTGTGATTGAACTTGATCTCAAGAAATGTCGTCATGCGACCAAGGGAAGCAAGTGTCGTCACGGATGGAGAGGTGTCATTTTAAGCTATAACAGAAGGATGCATATAATCTGAAAGACTATAGCACTTCAATAAAATTCATGACAAGCAGCTCCGAAGAAGGTGTAAAAACATTTAATTAAAGTGTTATGCTTCTGATATATTCTAAGTATGATTATCTTTTATTGGCGTAACTGTGAACTGATTTGTAGGGCTATAGGCCCATACGATAAAAAAAAAAAAGATTGGTAAGAGGAGACATGACACTGTTATGCTGGTATTCATAAGTATTCATGCTTGAGGAATAGGGATAAATGTCTACATGTCATCCCTCGATCTGTTTAGAGGAAATGGTCTAAGTATAATCCCTTTTGGAGGGTGGATAATGCTTCAGTACCTTTGTGTTTATGGATGTATGGACCTTCCTGCATGATTTATTGAGCATGCTTCTGTGTACTGTATTTTATAATTATGTTTTACTCACATATATTACCCTTTATGCATAGGACTAATTTCAAGGCTAAGAGGTGCAGTCTATTCCAGTCAGGACTGTGATTAGGGAGAATAGGCACCCCTATGGACTAGATGAAGGAGAAAGGACTTGGAAGGAAGAAGGTTAAGGCCATTCAAAGTAGAGTTGAGCACAGAATGTTCAGTTGGAGAAATGATAGGGTTGGAGACCTATGTTTGGAGTGGAAGTTGCACCATTGGAAAGAGCTATCCAAGATATTTCCAACAGTACTGATCTTGCCTCATTTGGACTAGGGATAAAGAAGTTATGCCTCTGTGAAGTTTGCAGCTGGTGAGTTGCAGGAGCAGGGAAGTTGCTTCCGCAATTCCGATTTCCATAATGCAGATTGCAAATTGCGGAAGCAAAAGTTTCCTGTTGAAGTTGGGCTTCCACAATTCCGAATTCCGCAATGTAGATTGCAGATTGTGGAAGGGGAGGTTTTTCGTTGAATTTAGAATTCTACAATTCTGAATTCCGCAATGCGGATTGCAGATTGAGGAAGGGAAATTTTCCTATTGATGTTGATGCTTCCGTAATTCCGACATCTACAATGCAGATCGTGGATTGTGGAAGGGAAACTCCCTCAATCTTGATTTCCACAATGTGGATTGCGGATTGTGGAAGAGAAAGTTTTTGTTGAAGTTGGACTTACACAATTTTGACTTCTACAATGTGGATTGTGGATTGTGGAATGGGAAGTTTTCCAGAAGGTTGAAGTTGGGCTTCTGCAATTGCGGATATCAGATTGTGGAAAGGCAACTTGCGGATTGCGGATCCAAAGCAACTTGCAGATTGCGGATTGTGGATCTAAGAGAGTTGTGGATTGCAGATTGCAGATCCAAGAGAGTTACAAATTGTGCATTGTGGATCCAAGAGAGTTGCGGATTGTGTATTGCGTATTGCGGTTCCGGTGATGCAAATTGTAGAAAGGTGTGAATGGAAGCATTTCGAAGAACAAAAAAGAGTATCAAGGTCTCCCGTCGCCTCTAAAGGAAACCGAGGTGATATGGGGACATTACAGAATGGTATCAGAGCTTTAGTTATAGCACTGGAGATGTATGGGATGAAGTATGATCTTAGACGTTAGTCCAAGAGAGGCCGAGTTGGACTTGACAATATATTTTGAAAGCAACGTGAGCAACAAACATGTGAACCTAGTTCAATGAGATTTGTTGTAGTGCTCTAGGAGAGATATTGAAGATTGATCAGGCCATGCAATTGGATCATCTATTACATGGAATAAGAATTTGATGCTATGAAAGGGAATTGAAAGGGATAATTCCATAATCCCATTCTAATCTTGTGTTATATTTTATGATTTTATATACAGAAAATCATAGCATAGAGATGCTGAAAATGCGAGATGATTAGATATATTGAAATGAATATGCATTAGTAGACATATTTTTAGATATTGCATAGTACATGAATATCAGAATTGTAGATTGGTAAAGCTACTGATGTTTTTACATATACAATAAACCACTAATGACAATTGTTGTGGTTCAATCCTAGTTGAAAATGTTGTTGATGTTGTTGCATGTGACTTGTAAACTTATGAAGAAAGGTTGGTGCAGGATATATGTGACCATGGGGATTGGTGAGAAGACTGTGTAATCCTTGAAGCTAAGCTGACTAGGTAACATCAAGAATGCTAATGGGAACCATGCATGTATGTTTGTTTGTGCTAATTATACAAGTGTTGAAGGATTGGGTAAGAATCCCTTGAACCATACTTTATATCATAAGTTGGTATGCATGTATGGTTGAATGCACTTGATGTGAATGCCATACCACCATGGCATGATAAGGTATGGAGTATTAAGGGCAAAGAACCTTCTACCATGTTACTGTTTAAATTTTAGAATGCATTCATATGAAGATACATCATGCCATTTGCATAGATTTGTTATGAGTTTAATAACTAAGCAAGTAAGGGCCATATGTGTTTGGAATGGTAAGTGTGCATTATAATATTTGAAAACCTATGGTTGCATGAAGTGAATGCACATGAAAAGTTTGTGTAAATGTTGTAAATGTGCATGCATAGGTGTGGGTGCACATGCTGAGATGCATTATGTGAATACATGGTTGTGATGTATGATCATTGTAAATAAATAATAGATGAAATGATGAATTAGTGGTAATTCTAAGATCATTTCATGAGCTGCTGTGAATGTAGGAGAATGATTGTACAAAGGTAGTTATAATGAGAGGACTACCAGAGTGCTCTCTTGGAAGCACAAGGTTACATAAAAATGATATGGCTGCGAAGTAATGAGCATTTAAAGTTTTGAGTTGATTGCAGGGATAAGGCGATTGTGTCTTGCAATTTTATTATGACAATGATGCATGCAATATATATATATATATATGTATGTATGTATGTATGTATGTATATATATATATATGTATGTATGTATATATTTCATTGCATTTGAAATGTTAACAGCTGAAAGTGTTTGAATTATGAAGTGCTATAATTTTGAGATCATTTCAGTGACTGTTATATTGTTGCAGCAATGAAGAGGTTACATGCATGAAAACTTACAAGTGTTTGGCTGCTTTAAGTTTCAGATTTCAGGAAGAAGTGTCTTGGGTATGGCAGTGTGGGTAAGACCATAACAGGGATTGAAATCTACCATGTACAATATCCAAACAATATGAGAATGGTCTCTTGGTTAAACAAATCAATTATGTGAAGGGGAAACTGTAAAATTCATGTTTGAATTTATTTATTAATTCCATTGACTGAATATGAAAATCAGATTTGAATATCATTGTTAAATGTTGATGACTGTTTGCTATTTGATAAGTGTGCCAGGAAGACACATTGCAGGAAGACCATGTGTGATGTCCTGTAGAAGCTAAACTTCATGGGATGTATCTCATGCTTTGGAAATGGGTTTCAGGGGAACGCCATTGTAAATTTCGGTAAGGTGTCAGCTGAACTGCATGTGGTAAACCATGTGAGTGAGATGGTAAATATTATGTCAGGAAGGCATGTGTGGGTTACCGAATATAAAAGGGAAATGGGATAGAAAACCTAGGGACTATCAACTCAAATAAGGGAGGGTCCATTCCTCACAAGTGAAGAGAAACATGCTTTGCAAAATGGATAAGTGTTCTGTAAACCCTAGCTAAGAATATGCATGTCTAATTGTTAAAGTTACTATGGAGAGCATGTTTTATATTATTTATATTATTTCAGACTGCTTGAAGTGTGACTAAGGCCTACATGGCTCACAACAGAAAGGGATGCAAACCCTTCTGGTGCTGGGTTATGATAGGGTTGTCAATATTGATTACGCCCTAGGGGAATGGATGCATTCCTAGTGTTTCAATAGTTGATAGTGAATGTTATGAAATATGTTACAATTTTAGAGAAGCAACACTGATGATCTTGTTTTCCAGCTTGTGTTGACAGCTTGAACAATGCAATTGGTGTTGTGCACTAAAGAAGCAAAGTGAAAAGGTTGTTGTGAGGGTTTGCAGGGAAGGGTTATTATGCACATGAAGGGTTGTGACACGTGTGAAAGGTTGATGCAATCCTGAGGCAGAGTAGTATATCCTTGACCTACATGGTAGGTGGCGCAGTTTCCTTCCATTGGATGATGACCCAGACGAATGTGCTAGCTCGACAATGGAGAGGGAAAACCAGGTATGGGACTGGTTGGGAACCACCAAGTGCTTGGTAAATCCATTTGGCGTGAAGGTGTACTAGTTGGGCACTATAAACTACTTGATGTTGTGGAGCAGCATGTGTGTTTTCCAAACCTCCAAGTCCATAGGTGATCCCAAGGATTGTTAAGTGAAGCAGGACCCTATGGACGAGAAAGTAAATGCACAATACAGATAAGTATTCAATTTAATTTATTCTTATTTGGAATAATGAAGATTTTAGGTATAAGCATTCTAACAACCAAGATGATACACTGTTATCTCTTGTTGGATACCTTGGTCAGCGTAGGAAGCAAGGACCCTGAAAGAGCCATAGGTGCTTGGTAAATAAAAAAAGTAACTGGTTGGGCGCTACAATTGCTTGGTAAATCTATAGAGTAATTGGTTGGGAATTAACTACTTGATGTTGTGGAGCAACCGGTATACTAGCCAAACATTCCTTAAATAATTGATAAACCCAGTTGGAGTACTGGCATAGCATGGTGCTAAATGGGATGTTTGATAAACCCAGTCAACATATTGGCTTGGTATTTCCTATTCGAATGGTTGTGGAGCAGCCTATGTGCTGGCCCAACATTCATTATTGTACCCACGCGCAATCCAAGGCTTGTACAACAAAGAAGGAGCCTTTGGAATAAAGTGAAGACATCCAATACAAATAAGTATTTGGTTATCTTGTAGCTTCTTGCTTATTTAATTTTAATATACATGTGTATATGATTTGATTATGTTTTCTTAAACTCTTGTTTAGAGATAAACCCTATGAAAATAAACTAAACATGTGAATTGATTCAATGTTTGAGTGTAGGTATTGCTGGAAGCAAGGAATATGAAGGCATCCTAAGGATGCATGTGGACATGTGATCATCTTAGAGAGCTCAGCATGAGCAGGAATGAATGATGTTGCTAGTGGAACTATGTGGGTCCTAGCAGCCAAGAGTTGTAGACAACCATGTGGAGGGACTCCATGGTTGAGAGGTCTGGAATAGACCATAGACACTAAGTGTCATAGCCAAGAAAGCGAAGGTCAAGCATTCATGTTGAAGTGAAAGAGGATAGGAGCATGAAAACCACACTGGTGGTGTGGGTTCCCTAATGGACCAAGACTAAGAGGAGAAAACTCTTACTGCTCTCTCTTTCCTTTTTTATTGATGCATTTATAAGAACATAAAATTGTTATATGCATACTATGGTTGAAAACTGATTGTGCATATTTTTCCTGAAATAAATTGTGAATGCTGAAATAGTTAATTCCTTGTGAAATGATGAACATGAATGAGTTCATTTGCATGTTGGGAAATCATGAAACGTGTGGAAGTGTTTGGATAAAGCATGAACTCCCTATGTCAATTTTGAAAGTGATTAGTTGATCTTAATGTTTATATTATGATTGGCCTTAAAGAAATTGCAATGATGAATTTCACAGGTGAGAAATTGAAAGCAATTGGTTGTAGTTGTTACAAATCAGTGGTGCTAGCAAGCAAAGTGTGTGTTGTTGTGTGCATTAACCATGGCAGCAGACCAGAGACTGTTGGATTTGGCTAATAATATTCTTCAAACAATTTCTGGGACCTAATAAAATATTGGAGAGATGCTCAAGCTACAAAAGCAGCAGAATGACATGAACTGCAAGGTTTTGTAGGACACTGTTCGCCTATAAAGGGAGATAAAAAGAATTTTGGAAGCCATCAATAGTGGAAAGGATAGTGGATTGATTAAGAAGCATTCATCTAGTCATCCCATTAACAAACATCCCAGCAAGGAAGGAACCAAGGAAAGTGAACAGGTAAAGATAAAGCAACAACTGAAATGTTGAAATTGTGGAGGAGATCATTGCCATCGTAACTGCCCAACAAAGGAACATCCAGAAGGTAGCAGCCATAAAATTCCCATACTTGGGGATGAATTGGAAAGTAAAGAAGAGAAAGTGATGTTGTGTATCAATGCCCACCCGTAGAGTTGGAAGATCACATCTAACAAGGATAGCTTGTGGGAGCCAAAGGACTTGGTCCTGGAAGTTCGAAGTAGATGGATGCAATGCAGGGGCAAACCTACAACAATTTTGCAATTTTGGATATGTATAAATTGTAAATGTAATACTAAGTAATGGAACACCGAGGATGGTGTTATTTAAGGGAGGGGGAGTTGTAGTACCCCTATATTGATCCTTATAGTTATTGGCCTCAATATAAATATTGTATGCAAGGTGTGTCACCCTAGTGTGGAGCTCAAGGCCAAGGCCCCACTAGTGGATGTTCAGGTTTTAGTTGCATAGGAAAGTATTTGACAGCTGGTTATTCATGGGCTATTAAGCCATGAAGACATGTAAATGATGTAAATATTAACATTTGATAAAACACCTAATGGACTGGCTATGGAGGCAATGTGAGAAATAGTGGTTTTGTATCCACTAGGGAGAGGTAAGGGGGTTGGGGGATTGAACCCTGTGTTGCCATGTGTCATCCTGTGAATTCATATGAATTCCCATACTGACATTAATTTGGTTGCAGAGTGTGGTTGGGAAACCATGTTGATGAAGTTGATGGATTATGGGGCGGACCTGCGGACCCATATGGCAGGGGATGACCTGTGCTTGCGTGCTCCGTAAACCAATCCATTCCTGGGGAATCCGCAAAACCCGATTTCTATCCAATGGTTGGAAAAGAGGGATTCATGGATTCATAAATAGTCACGAACCTGCATAATAGAGAGGATAGAACTAGAGGTCACGATTCTGTGGAGGCACAAATCACAGAGCCAAGTATTACAAGAAACCCCTATTTGTAGAAGCGGATAGTGGAAATCTGTGAGGGGATTCATGTGGGAAGAATTTTGGAAAGATCCAAGAGTGGATTGAAGTGGGAAAGGTATCAAAGATTTGGATTCCAGAGTGGAACCATTGAAATATCAAGTATCTATTTGTTTAGAAGTCAAGACTAGCAATACCCACCTAGATTAGTGCTAAGGGAAGGGGTGCCTGAGGGATTGTATAGTAGAGAAGGGGACGTTACTCAGGCTGAGAGTGGAGGTTATGGGGGTTCCTAGGCTGTCTGAAGCTCAATGAGTTAGTAAACTCAGTCCCTGCCTCTCCACTTGCTTGAAAAACCCACTATGTGTTGAATGCCTTGAGTGACTGTTAACCAATGCTATAAATGAGCCTGAGTGATGCTCCTTAGTGGATACATAGCCCCAGCTCGGGGGTGATATCTGATTGCTGAAATAATAGAGGCTATGTAGAGATATATGGTTGGGATGGAAAATTGCATTCCATAGTCGGTTTCCTGGTGGTTTTCTATTAAAAGATAAGTGCCTAGTGGTGTTTTGAATAAAGATGTTCCCTATGTTTATGGTTGTGTCATTGCATTCCAATTATTGATTGAATGATTTATATGGAAATGGAACAATAGGAAGCTAGGTATGAGTAGGGTTGTATACCTATGCTTTATACATGAACCTATGTTTGAAGTTGTTGTTTTTCCATGATGAATGATAGATGCATGCTAGATGTGTGTGTGTTATATATGTCAAATGTATGATTTGGTCCAGATGGTTAATTGGGTTGAATGCCCAAGTATTATGTCTTACCTTTTGGGCATGTCATTGCTTTACTCTTGTACTTTGCATCTTTCAGTTATGCTGGTGATCATAAATATTCATGCTTGAGGAATAGGGCTAAATGTCTTCATGTAATCCCTCGATCTGTTTAGAGGAAATGTTCTAATTATAATCCCTTTCGGAGGGTGGATAATGTTTCAGTACCTTTGTGTTTATGGATGTATGGACCTTCCTACATGATTTATTGAGCATGCTTATGTGGACTGTCTTTTATACTTATGTTGTAGTCACATATATTACCCTTGATGAATAAGACTAAGTTCAAGGCTAAGAGGTGTTAACACCTAAAAGGTGCTCACTAGCTCATTTCCTTATTCACATGACCCATTTGTCCACTTTTCCACCATCTGAGCCTCTAAAGCCAACAAAAGGTCACCAAAATACCTTGGTACACCCCTTTTCCCATTCAAAATGTTATTTTTTCTAAAAAGCATAAAAAACCCTCAAAAAGGGTCCAAAATTCGCAAAAGTATTAAAAATGGAATAAAAATATTAATTTTATTCAAAAAGGGAAAAAGGAAGGAAAAGTACCCAAACCATGTTGGTCAATACCATTGGTTTCCACAAAACCACAAATGGTATTCCCCACCACCAAAACCTATAACAAGGTGGTAGGCGCTCCTCATTTGACATCCATCCATATTCCTATCCTCATGCTGCCAAAATCTCCCTTGAGTTTTTGGCCATTGTAGCAACCTTGGAGAAAGGACCCATTGGAGATTGGAGCTGCTCACCATTGGAGGTACTCAACAACCTTCATCACTTGGAGGTATTGTTATTGCAAGCACTTGCTTGCCCCCATTTTTCAATACAAAATTATTTCTTATGTTTCTTGTTCTTGTTTTTTAATTCAAAAATGCACATGCTAGTTTAGTTTAGTTTAGATTTAGTTTATTGTTTTTATTTCTATTGAAACTGCTGCTACTAGTTAGCAAGTGCCCATAGCACTAAGCTTGGTTGCAAAACCAAGCCAACAGTTTTTGGCGACTTCGCTGCTTTTCGAATCTTTAGATCTCACTTCTGCTTTAGATCTTAGTTTTTGATAGTATTAGGTAGTTTAATTCATATATCTGCCACTCTAGACAGCAGATCCATTGCTGTTCTAGACCTTGGCCCATTTTTTAGCCATTAACAGCCCAAAATTCTCAATTTTTGGGTTCGTTTTTCGGCGTCCGCGTACGGCTTTCGCCTCGCGGCTTTTTTCCCAACAATCACGCGGCTCATCGCAACTGCGCGGCCTTTTTCCGCGTGGTTCACCGCGGCTTCGCGGCCATTTAGCGCGCTGCACATCGCGGCTTCACGGACATTTTCCGCGCTGCACATCGCGACTGTGTGACGAAATCCCGCGCGGTCCATCGCGGCTTCACGGCCGAAACCCGCGCTGCCCATCGCGACTGTGTGACAGAAACCCGCTCGGTCCATCGCGGCTGTTCTGTCAAAACCCGCGATGCCAATTTTTTCATTCGGCCAATCCGTTTAAAAAATTAATTTTTTACTGTTTTTTTTGCCCACATAGCACATTTTACAGTACTAAGATTCCAACATTTGTTTACAGCCATAGGAAAATTTTACTATTTAGAATGCACATGTGAAAAAGTCCTTTTAAAAATTTTCAGAAATTGAAAGAAGGATTTATTTGCATTTTATCTAGATTAAAATTTTGCTGGTTACTTCTTTAATATTTTGCCCATAGCAATTTTGGAAAAAGAAATCAATTTATTTCTTAAAGAAGTTATATTATTTGCTTTCCTATTTTCAAAAGATCCTTTGTTTTTTGAATAGTCTTTACAAAGCATTTAATTTCCATTTATTGAAAAAGTCATAATATTTGCTTTTTATTTCAAAAGATCCTTTGTTTTTTGAATATTTTCTGCAAAGCATTTACTTTTTCAATTTCAGTTTAAAATATCACACATGCACCCACTCAAACACTAATTTTAAACTGAGCCTTAAAACTTACCCTAATTTCAACCCACTTTTACCCCACTTGGGGAACACTAAAAGAACTTTGTAGCTAGGTAGTATTGAGGGGATAGGTGTTCCAATAACACCCCTCAGTTATTACATCTGAGACATAGTTGTTGTCCATTAGGGAGCCAAAATCTCCTAGTATTTATTGGCACGGTCACAACCAGTTTATGGGAAGGCCTCTCCCCTAGGAGGGTTGAAGTCGCGAGGATGGTTCTGGAAGCCTGAGTGGAATACCGAAATCCATTCAGTAACCAAAGGGCTACCATTCACAATTCTCGGGATATCCCTGTATGGGGGTATTGCGATAAAGGACCAAACAACAGATTTACCTTTTCTCGACGTGTCATGAACGAAGTATCCTAGTTGCCATTCTTTAGGATTGATTACTCGGTGTCCCTCCCGGTAGGGGGATATCTAGCCGTTGACTCAACACTCAATATTGTCTGACTTGGATTTCATCACCTTGCAGAGAATATAGTTTGTTGATTCACAATACTTTTAGTTAGGTGTTTGCATGATACAATCCACCTTTGGTCTAGTTACACCTATTTTTTCTAGAAGCTGTTTGCATGTTGGTACTCTGACCATTTTTTTGCATCCCTCCACTTATTATAGCACAGCTACTATAATAAGTGCCTTTTTGAGGTTGATTTTTTGTCCTGAGAGCCTTCATTTTCACTCCCCTTCTTGCACCCTTGGTTGCATTAGGGTTTTGAGTTTTTTATATATATTACCATTTTACACATAATATTTTTCCACAAAAAACTTATTTCTCACCATTGAGAATTTTAGACGCTCTCATCGTCTTCAGGGAGAACTCCCAGAGTTCAGTCTACTTGGCTCGCCACGTCACCAACGTCGAGCCTTATCCCTTGACTCGACACATCGTCGGTCAAACAGACAGTCATCCGATTCTGACACGCCTCACTTCACACTTGATTTTGAGGCAGAATCTAAAAACCCTACCGAGTTGTTACCAACCAACCCCATGGCTGGCACACAAATCGACCCACTTTTTACCAGCACCATAGGTGAGACATCCACACACCCTTCTGCTGCGGCGCCATCCATGGAAACCACTACCCCCCTAGGTATGCCTAATATGGCAGACACTCCACATTTAGGAATGCCCAACACAGGGCCACCTCCTGTTATAGGAATTCCCAGCACAGGGCCACCACCTGTTATGGGTATGCCCAACATAGGGGTCACACCCCCTCTGATTCCCACAACCCAGATTCCAGGAATCACCACTACTATTCCTAACCCAAGTGTAACCCATGTTGCACTTGGAAGCGCTGGCCCATACCAGACCACACCTATTGGAGGACACATACCTTCAATACCTAGCATACCTTTAGGTGCTACTGGACCCCTACATCATACCACCATGACTAGGCATGTCCCAGTCCCAGTCACTACATCTGCTAGCTTACCGTACATGGCGAGTCTGAACTTTCCATACTTAGCCAGGCTCACGAATGATCCTATCAGACACAATCTTGCGTGGCCTCAAATGCCCACCAAACTCCCCTCCGACATCCCTAAGTTTGAGGGCAAGGCCGGTGAGGACCCACAGAACCATATCATGTCCTTCCATCTATGGTGTTCCTCCAACTCCATAGTGGATGACTCTGTCCGCCTTCGTCTGTTACAGCGCACCTTCACTGGCTCTGCAGCTAAGTGGTATATCGAGCAGCCCCACGGGACGCATGCCACCTTTACCTCCCTTGCCTCGACCTTCCTGCAGTTCTTCTAGTTACTTGTCCGCTATGATGCGGGAGTTGAGATCCTACTGTCTTGCAGACAGAACACGGCCACCCACATCACTGACCACATTCATGAGTGGCGTTGACGCCGAAGCCTCTGCAAAATCAAGTTAGATGACCGTATCTTCTTAAATTGGTTCCTCAAATCCCTCCTCCCTCTCATCGCCAAGGATGTGGCATCCGAAATACCCCAGTCTGAAGAAGAGGCCATCCTCAAAGCCCAACAGTTTGACCTCATTTACGCCCAGTCGGGTTATCTGTATACCATTATACCAGATGCCCCTCGGGGCGAGTCATCCCAACATGATGCGTCGGGGGCATCCCATGCCGCTGATGGCATCATTGGTCGTATGGCCTCGCACCCCCAACCCTTTTCCATTGCACATCCTAGCCATGGTCCCGACCTTTCGCGGGCTACATCTCAGTCTAGAGCAACCAGTTCATATGCTCCCATGGTACATCACCACCATACCCATGGACCTTCATGTCCAACTCAGTGCTTTGGTCATGCACCACCTGCATACGCCCCCCCAGCCGCACCTCAACCAGTGTACTACCCACAGCAAGTTGTGACAGCTAGCCCAACACCTCCAATAGCTCAGGGTTACCAACAACCCCAGCAGGTCACTGGACCACCTCCAGCCCCACCGGATTATTATCCACCACAACCTGCTCCTGCACATGCGGTAAACCAAAATCCTCCCACTGCTCAAGGGCAAGTTTACACACAGCACAACCAGCCCCAGCACCAAAACAACCAGTGCAACCAAGGTGCGCAACAGAACCGTGGAACAGGATGTAACCGCGGTAATAACCAACAACATCAGCAAGGTCCTACACCTCCCAATCCTCCGCAAAATAATAACGCTGTGCCTCCCAACCAGAATCTGGATCATAATCCCAAGCAGCCTAGAAATAATAACCTCAGAACAAACCACCCTTGTTCTATCTGCGGGGTCTATGGTCATTACACGCATTCTTGCCCACATTTGGAGTGAGGTCCGCAACTCTGGACCGATGATGCCCATTGTCAGGGGCAAGTGGCTCCTCAGTCGCCACCCAACCCTACACCACCTCAACATCAACCTTTGATGCTGCAAAACCCCTTTCCAAACCAAGGTGTAGTGAACACTTAGCCGTTAACCCCCCCTCAGGGCAACGCGACACCACAGCAGATCACTTATGCAGCTCCTGATCAACCCAAGTTCGATTCAGGTACTCACCACTTGTTGATGATGTTAACCGCCGACACCAACCTCCAAACCCGTCGGAACCAATATGGCTCCATCTCTGAAGCCCCTCCTGCCGACAAGAACATTAACGTTCATCCCACAGATCAAACGTTACGTATACCTCTGGCTCCACTCGAGGGCTCTTCTAAAGCACCTCGCTTCCAACTTCGTCGCATCAATAGTAATCCAAATGCTCATGCTGCGTCGAATTACAACATTGTTGACGACTTAGCCCAGTCTCCTGCAGCCATGTCTGCTTTAGAAGTCTTGAAAAACTGCCCTTCACAGCGCAAGACTTCGCTCTCTGCCATTGGCGCCATTGACCCCAATGATTCACAACTGATCGCATTCGATTCAAACCAGTCCGAACCACGACTGCCTTCCAGTTTAGCATTCCAAGTTTTCGTTTCCCTTCGGAATCTTGTCATCCATCGGTGCATTATCGATGAAGGGGCCTCTACATGCGTCATGTCCACATTCGTTTGGCAGAAGTTGGGATCCCCTACTCTCCAGTAGTCCACCACTGCATTGCGAGCCTATGACGGCCGTTCGGCACAACCCCAAGGTCTCTTAGCTAATGTCCCCATCCAGCTGGCGGGTAAAACCGTGCTCATTGACATTGAGGTCATCAATGCCCAACTCGACTATAACCTTTTACTTGGCCGCAGCTACATGTATGCCATGCGGGCAGTTGCCTCATCCATTTTTCGTACCATGCAGTTCCCCCATGAAGGACGCGTGGTCAAGGTCGACCAACTTACCTATTACGACCCAAAGGCCCCCGCCACACCTGAAAAATGTTCTCCCCATGGTTGAAAAACTTGTCTGTGGTGCAACTACCTCGTTCATTTCCTCAGTAGGACCCAGAATTTACTACGAGCGTCTATGACTTCTACATTCCAATCTATTCCACCACCGTCACCAGAGACCCACGTCGCTGACCTCTGTACTCTTTCACAGAATACACAAACACCCGGTAATCAACCACCCTTGTTCCCTAAACAGCTATTCCGGTGTCATACGACGTCCGTTTCTCAAACCGTGGATACCGTTGGAATCAACACAGCGAGAACTTCATGATGGTTCTTTCCTTTTCCTGTTTTCACTAGGTCCATTTTTTGACCATTTTTGGCCCCCCTCGTCGCCTCGGTTTGTGTGCCACATCGGCCGTCACCCGTTTTCGATAAGCTTTATATCGCTAGATTGAGATTTCCGCGTTCGTGATGATGCTTGAGATCATTTCTCGCTCTCACACCCAGATTTTTAGGGAATTTTTTCCATGCCCCCTCGTCGCCTCGGTTTGCGTGCCACATCGACCGGCGTCCGTTTTTGATGAACCTTATATCGTCGGATTTAGTTTTCCATGCTCGTGGTGACGCTCGAGATCATTTCTCGCTCTCACACCCAGATTTTTATGGCATTTTTCCATGCCCCCTCGTCGCCTCGGTTTGCATGCCACATCAGTCGTCGTCCATTTTCAGCGAGTCTTATATCGTCGGATTCAGTTTTCCGCGCTCGTGATGACGCTTGAGATCATTTCTCGCTCTCACCTCCATATTTTTTGTCCATTTTTTCAAAATGCCCTCTCATTGCCTCGGTTTGCGTGCCACATTGGCCGCAGCCCCCTTTTTGACAATTTGTATGTCACCGGATCCAGTATCCCGCACTCATGATGACGCTTGAGACCTTTTTTCGCTCTCGTCAATCCCCTTTTTGTTTGGTATAATTTTATCCCTTTTTCGGGCCGAGCAATCCCTTTTACGAAAAAGGCACTTAGGGAGTTTTTGTTAAGCTCTTTTCTGACTCCTAAAACAATGAAAAGATCGCCGAGCAACCTTGCTTCCTTTCATGCTCGCTAAACGTATCTGAAAGGGCGTCTACCTGGTATATGTTTACCCCTTTCCTGGACCTTGTAGACTAATTACGAAAAAGGAATACTCTAGTCACATCGGCTAGAAGAGTTCTCCATTTGCATCATTTTATCCTTTTTCGGGCCTTGGAGACTAACTCACGAAAAAGAACACCAATGGAGTCCACTTACCGCTTTCAGACTCTCTAAACATGAAAGCGACCACGAGCAACCACCATCTTGGGCTCGTAAAACCAATAGGACAGTAGTCATAACCACTGCAGAGTCTTCTTATCGCTTTCAGACTCCTTAAAAATGAAAGCACCAATGAGCACGAACAGTCCTGGGCTCACAAAAAATCCACAGGACAGTACCATTTCAGAGCACACTTTTATACCTTCTTGGAGCTCATTAAAACTATGAAGAAGGACCCAATGGTCCTTCTCGATGCCACAACAGATCACGTTTACTCATATGGCAGCTTCCCCATTTTGGTCGCCTTTGTTCAGAGTATTCTGTAGTATGTCACCCTGAGAACCCCTCGACAACACCCATCAGCTTGATTCCCCCCAAGAGTCAAAACATACCCTTCAGTCCTTAAAAGCCATGATACCCACACCTACAAGTCAGTTCCCTACGCTGCCAGGTCAACCATGTCATCATGCTCTGAATAAAGGAAGTTTGAGTCTACCCATTGACCCCAGTTACTTCCCATCCCCACAAGTATGTCAGTCCTACCATTAGTACTACCACACTTCGGTTCTACACCTCGCGCTCCTATCAAGGAAACATCATTGCCTTGTTAGTTGCTAGTCTCCCTCTGTCGACGACAACCGAATTTATTCTAGAGGATAGACCTAGAGGTCCCTGTGTCTTGGACTCATCACCATTTATGATGAGTGCCTACGAATCATTTCGAGAAGATTCCTCAGTGCTTCTCCAAATGGTTGTTTCTCACATGCTCGACTTCAACACCTTGATCGCATCGTTGAGACTCACACAGGGCATTGGTCCGTTCAGTTATTAGTCGAAGACCCCGGATACCACCTGATGCCTCCACATTTGAGAGTCTACCTATGGATACAACCTGTTACACTTTTCCTATATGTATCCGGGTTGCGCAAGGCGACAGTATTCAGATGCACCCCAGTTTTATACTCCCTTGAGTATACAGTTACATATACTTCCCAGAGATGGCTCACAGCCATTGAGTCCCTACAGATGTTGGACACCTTCAGTTTCAGCAGTTCATCAGTTATTCCAGTGTATCAGTTATTGAGATCAGTCATGTCATGATCATGAGTACATCCCAACATAATGTCCCGTCTGGACCATTATGATGTGCCAGTAAATTTTTTATGTATTAGATCCCCCTTCTTGGGACTAATTGTTATGTACATGTCTTGATACGAGCATGGGTATGCCCGTCTTGTCCATTATCAGAGATTATTTCTCATTCATATTGAGGCCATGTAATATTGTTTATTTTTTGCAGCTTCCAAGGGCCGCGGATCCAGTCTCCAATCGGTCTCTTCTCCTCCCGAAAACCCCAGAAAAAAAAGACAAAAGAACTATGATGTCTATGGGCCATACGATGAGCTCCTGCCCTCACACATCAGTGGGCAATCTGTTAACACCTAAAAAGTGCTCACTATCTCATTTCCTTATTCACATGACCCATTTGTCCACTTTTCCACCATTTGAGCCTCTAAAGCCAACAAAAGGTCACCAAAAGACCTTGGTACACCCGTTTTCCCACTCAAAAAGATTATTTTTCCTAAAAAGCATAAAAAACCCTCAAAAAGGGTCCAAAATTCGCAAAAGTATTAAAAAGGGAATAAAAATATTAATTTTATTCAAAAAAGGAAAAAGGAAGGAAAAGTACCTAAACCATGTTGGTCAATACCATTGGTTTCCACAAAACCACAAATGGTATTCCCCACCACCAAAACCTATAAAAAGGTGGTAGGGGCTCCTCATTTGACATCCATCCATATTCCTATCCTCATGCTGCCAAAATCTCCCTTGAGTTTTTGGCCATTGTAGCAACCTTGGAGAAAGGACCCATTGGAGATTGGAGCTGCTCACCATTGGAGCTACTCAACAACCTTCATCACTTGGAGGTATTGTTATTGCAAGCACTTGCTTGCCCCCATTTTTCAATACAAAATTATTTCTTATGTTTCTTGTTCTTGTTTTTTAATTCAAAAATGCACATGCTAGTTTCGTTTAGTTTAGATTTAGTTTATTGTTTTTATTTCTATTGAAACTACTGCTACTAGTTAGCAGGTGCCCATAGCACTAAGCTTGGTTGCAAAACCAAGCCAACAAGAGGTGCAGTCTATTCTAGTCAAGAATGTGAACAGGCAGAATAGGCACCCCTGTGGACCAGATGAAGGAGAAAGGACTTGGCAAGAAGAAGGTTTAAGGACATTGAAAGTGGAGTTGTGCAAAGAATGTTCAGTTGGAGAAATGACAGGGGTGGAGACCTCCGTTTGGAGTGGAAGTTGCACCATTGGAAAGAGCTCTCCAAGATATTTCCAACGGTACCGACCTTGACTCATTTGCACCAGGGCCAGAAAGTTATGCCTCTTCGAAGCTTGCAGATGGCGAGTTGCAGGCGCAGGGAAGTCGCTTCCACAATTCCAATTTCCACAATGTGGATTGCATATTGTGGAAGGGAAAGTTTCCCGATGAAGTTGGGATTCTACAATTCCATCTTCTGCAATGTGGATTGGGGATTGTAGAAGAATTTTTTTTTTGTTTAAGTTAGACTTCCGCGATGTGGATTGTGGATTGCGGAAGTGAAAGTTTCCTGTTGAAGTTGGTGCTTCCGCAATTCTGACTTCCACAATGTGCATTGCAGATTGCGTAAGGGAAAGTTTCTCGTTGAAGTTAGACTTCGGCAATCTCGAATTCCAAAATGCAGATTGTGGATTGCGGAAGGGAAAGTTTATGTTGAAGTTGGACTTCTGCAATTCCATCTTTTGCAATGCAGATTGCGTATTGTGGAAGGGGAAGTTTTCCAGAAGGTTGAAGTTGGGCTTCCGCATATATGACTTCTGCAATTGCAGATTGTGGATTGCAGAAAGGCAGTTTGCGGATTGCGGATCCGAGGAAACTTGCAGATTGTGGATTTCGGATCCAAGAGATTTGTGGATTGCAGATTGCGGATCCAAGAAAGTTGCGGATTGTGGATTGTGGATCTAGTGATGCAAACTGCGGAAATGTGTGAATGGAAGCATTTCGAAAAAAAAAAGAGTATCAAGGTCTCCCATCGCCTCTGAAGGACACGGAGGTGATCTAGGGACGTTACACCATATGCATACGGAATATGGAAAAGTGTTGTGCCAAAGCATTGGTCGAGATATTTGCATAACTATGTGAATCATATTAGTATGCATAAAAGGTTATCATTGAAATGATTTGATGATCATGAAAAGTTACTAATCTTGTAATTGAATTTGATTTGTAGGAAAGATCGTGTGATATGATCTACAAGAGAAGGATGATGAACACTTGTTCCGAAGAACAAGTGATGAATGTTCAACAAGAAGTTTTACAAATCAAACATACTACAAAGGTACATGGCAAGGTTCGTGGCTTGTAGTTTATCATATGAAGAGGGAATTGGATACACAACTACTAGAGCTATACTCACGATAGCCGCAGTACTAAAATAAAAGTTACATCAGGAGAACATGAAGGAAACTTTCCTGGATGATGAAGTGTATGTGGAGGAGCCACTAAGATTTGAGGCACATACATGTGTGAAGCATTGGACAGACACCCTAGACATGGGATGACATATGGACTTGTTTCCCAGTCGATAAGGAGAATATATTAGAAGAAATATTCTAGCTCCGAGTGAAATTGTGAAAGACCAATGATATGGATAACTTCTTAAAGAATATTAAAGAAGGCTTTGTACGAGTTCAATAGGCACCTAGAATCATTAGTTATTTGATGAGTTTGATGATCACCACGGGTGATGCATATTTCAACCTTTGCTACAAGGTTGAGGATGGTTTCTATATATACAAATAGCTTGATTCTCGCAGAAGCTCATAGATGGATGCAAAGATTGCATGAAGTTAGAAATAGAGGGAGGACTCCACCTCAGAGGGAGAATATCTCAGAGTTCAAGAATCTTAGCATAATTCTTGCGATTAGACATGTGGTTGAGATTAGATGATATTTTCCTTATCCAAGGAAAATATGCAGATGAGATCCTGAAGGGATTCAGGATGATGGAAAGTGGCTTCCATAGGCTACAGATAGGTTATTGGTGCATTGATGTACTTGACGAACACGAGACCAAACATATGCTTTGCTGTGAACACTTTGAGCCAGTTCCTGACGGATCCAAGACAAGTTCACCTGGTTGCTGCAAAGCATATAATGACGTACTTGAAGGGTATAGTGGATTATGGGATAATATATGATGTGAATGAAAAGGTTAACCTGCAGGGTTATGTTGATTTAGAATAGGCAGGAAGTGTTGTAGATAGTAATACCACTTCGGGGTGTTGCTTCAGTTTCGAATCAAGTATGATCTCCTCGTTTAGAAGGAAGAATTCCTATGAGGAACTGAGTAACGCCGAAGTAGAGTATGTTGTAGCTTGTTCGGCTAGTTTTGAGATAGTATGGATTAGGAAGCTACTGTCTGATTTGTTTGATCTCCAGTTAGAGGCGACTTCTATATTCTGTGACAACCAGAGTTGTGTGAAGTTGTCCGAGAACCAGTGTTCCATGACTAGTCAAAGCATATTGAGATCAAGTATCACTATATCAGGGAAATGGTGCAGAGAGGAGCAATGAAGCTCTAGTATGTTGCGACAGACAAGTAGATAGCCGATGTGTTGACCAAGACGCTAGACAGAGTGAAGTTTGAATACTTCAGAGAGAAGCTTGGTTTTCTTCAGATCGAGGGTCCTTCCAAGGGGAAGTGATGAGTCTGGAAGACACATACTCACATGGGATATTCCGACATGGTGATAGGTTGGTCCTTCCATGGTCGTTGAATTAAGTGATGAGCCTTTCCCGCATGGTGGTAGTTTCTTCCTCCCAGGGTCCTTGATGTAAGTGTAGAGCCTTTCCAACATGGTGGTAGGTTGGTCCTCCCATGGTTATTGATGTAAGTGCTGAGCCTTTCTTGAATGGTGGTAGGTTGGTCCTCTCATGTTTGTTGATGTAATTGTTGTGTGATGTGAATCTAGGTTGTGCTCCGTGTGATGGTGAGATGATCTGAAGACAATGAGGTGATAGTAGGAGACGTAGGTATTTGTAGAGGAAATCTAATGAATGGTCCTAGGATGTACCTACTGGATGGCTTTCTCACATAGATGATGAATACCTACATGAGGGGTAGGAATACATCGAACATGAAAAAGGGTTGGCTCTGTAGAACTTTCTATGATGAGTAGAATTGAGAGATACCGCCACTTGATGGTTGACATGATGAGGATTGCAGTAGTAGTGACGACTACTATCTAGTGTTGATGATGATGTTACAACATTGTTGATTCAGCGACGAAGACTTCTGTCCAGATGTGTTGATGACTATGTCAAGAGAATACCTTCCTAGTTAAGAGAGAGTGTTAATGTTATTGTAATTGAGTAAGATATTCACTTGTATTTTATATTGTAATTATTATTGTATTTTATTTGTACCTCCGACGGAGATGTTTATTCCTCTGGTTGGGGATGTAATTATTACATTTGGTTATGTAAATTCATTGAGGTAAATCCTCCATTGTAAGTCGGGGCAATAGATCCCTCTGGAGTCAAATGTAAAGGGGTTTTAAGTCCCCTAGAGGAGTCATCCCGGTTAGAATTAGTTGGGGCCGACATGTTAAGTGGTCAAGTTAAAGTGGAAGTGAATGTATAAATAGATAGATACACCTCTCTCATTTATCCATTCACTCAATCACCAAGTTCACATTAGTGAGAAGGAGGACAAGTTCGCACAAGTGAAGAAGAGAGAAGTTGTTGAAGACCATCTCTATTTTTGGGGTTTACTTTTGTGACATTGTTTTGGTGATCATTCTATCTCTGAGGAAGTTGCAGGGTTTTCTCCTTTATTGTTTCGTCGAGGAAAATATTTGTGTCTCTTGTGTCTCTTGTGTCTCTTGTGTTTATGTTGTGCTTTTTATTCTCTCAATAAGATCCTTGATAATTATATATTAAAAGTTAAAAATCTAACAAAGTATGGACATGGAGGAACTATACTAGAGTTTTCTAGGCTAGCAAAAAACACCATATAATCTCTTAGTGCTTCAAGCACAAGGTTCATTCTCATAACAGAGCATACATGGCTTCCCATTCTCACAAGCATACCGAGCTCTCAACATTAATGGCATGAACAACCAAGAAAATACAACAATAATCAATAACCATCATCAAACTTAACCAGGGAGAACAAGCATGGATTTATAGAACAAATAAGGAAATTCAAACCCAAGGGGATCAAAACAAACAAATTTAATCCAACTTGAGTCAATCCAAGGGGGTCAGCTCAAGAAAAAGAGGTTAACTCCAATCCAACACAATCAATTCAAATTCTAAGGATTGTGACTCCAAGCCACTCTACCCAACTCAAATTCATGTCTGGACACATCATCCATGAAGAGGAATAAAAAATAGTGAGGTTAGGAGCTACACAAGCCAAAGCATCTTCCCAAAATACCAAAGGAGGGGTTCCACAAGAGGTTAGACAAACCAACGCTAAAAATAGCCAATGAGGGTGCACTTTAGCAAGTGGGGGTTACAAAATTGAGTGTAATATCCAAAAAAGAGTTACAAACCACCATGGCAGCTCAATTAACAAGTAGAATCCACCGAAGTACCAAGGGAGGCCCACTAAACCATGAATTAGGCTCAATAGTACCAACATAGACTCAAATAATAAAACAGTGGGTATGTTGTCCAATGTTTGCGTGATCATCAACTACTAAAGCCACCAAGCAATAAATACAATCCAAGCTCAACCAAACAAGTTCTTGTGTGCTAGGAATGTCCCCATTCCTCCTTATATTGTGAATCTATGCCTCTCATACTCTTTTAGCGGTCCCCATTGTGCTATTTATTTTTATTAATTAATTATTTACAAAATTGATAATAATAATGTCTCTCGGTCCTTAAAGACCATTGCTTTGGAACCTAGTGCCACAATAATAAACAATTACAAATTACATATGTTTGAGGCTTAACACATGGGGTATTACATTCCCCTCCGCCTTAAACAATGCATCGTCCTCGATGCATCATAAATACATTCCTTTGGAAAAAGATAACAGACATTCCCATACATGCGTCGGGGAGATAACATCCTTCAAACTCTCACAGACATTCCCATACATGCCTCAGAAAGATAACATATTTCTAACCACAATACTCCCCACTACCATCTACTTTCTTGTCTGTCTCCACTGCCCATGGGATAAATAAGACTAGTAGAGTGGACTCAAGGGAGCAAGGGTCGATATTCAATAGCCATCAAAATGTATTCAATCCTCTTTAAATGGCCTTAAAGCTTTCAAAAAATATACATCCACCTCAAAATCATATTTCAATCACTCATATCATTAACATCGGGTATATATAAATATATGTAATAAGGATATTATTCTACAAATATAGTTTATTCACATTGCAACAACCACATGGTTAGCATCACACACATACACAGACACAGATATCTATCTATTTATCTATCTCTCTCTATATATAGATATAGCTCAACACACTACATATAATACCTCTAATTATGACATGAAATATTTCAAGGGTACATCACAACATGAAATAAATTCCTTTTTATTCCATTTCTCTCTACTTCACCTAAGGCACACAAAATACATCAAAGGTATCTAAAATAAAAACACTTGAAATGCATTTACCTGAAAAAATATTCTGATCCAATTCCAAATTCAATTTCAATCATGCATTAGGTACATATTCTAAGTTACTTGAAATGCATGAAAAACATATGCATTGCATTAAGATACTTTTACAAGTAAGATATTTTTCAATAAATATGCATGAACTATCACCAAGATACTTTCCAACAAAGATATAGGAAAATACCACAAGGATACTCTTCCAACAATAATATTTTTTCAAAAGAGATACTTTCAACAAGATTATAAAGATAAAGAACACAAAGGTACTTTATGCACCTTATTATTTCATTATATGTTCATTACATTATATATATATATATATATATATATATATATATATATATATATATATATATATATATATATATACATATATCATTTACATATTTCCCACAACCTCTTCTATTCACCAATGAAATGCTCACACAAATAAAATCATAATAACAATTAATAAATAATCAGAGAATTACTAGAATAACACATAGTCGTTCTTGCCTCCCAAGTGGCAATTGCACTAAAACTCAATTAGATAAGTTAGGATAATGAAAATTCCACTTGGATTATCATGCACATGCATGCAAAAATGACCAATAATGCAATAATAAACGTACTACATGCATAAAATAAAATGAAAGGAGAATGAAAAATACCATTTGGATGGTTGAGCATAATTGTCATTGATGCCAAAAGTATTCATTAATGACAAAGGATATGATGATATGGAATATATGATGATGTGTCATGAGTGGTGAGTATGAAAATCAACTTTATGGTGTTCTAGTACCTTCATGATGTCATTATTACAATTTTACATAATTATATAAAGATTTGCCAGTTTGGAGAAATTTTGGAAATTGACCAAGTGTTGGAGAATTTGTCCGAGTGGCCTCAGGAAAATGCCTGCCATACCTCAGAAGAGAATGATAAAAAGTATATGAAAGTATAAGGATATATTTTTTTGAAGAGGCTATCTTACCATGGTCTCATTTCTCACAAAGGATGTTTAATGACAAAGTTATAGATTTGACAAAACAGGGTTTCACGTTGTTTTGCACCAGTGCTAGTAAAACTTCCTAAGTGACCATAGGAAAATGCACGGCATAATTCATCGTTTATGGAAAATTCCTGCCCCATATTTTCAAGGTGTATATTTTTTATCTGTATAACATACTATGGTATCATTTCATCTTGAGAGTGCCTGAGAAGAAAGTTATAGGTGTGTCAAAATAGGGTTTCAGGCAGTTTTTCTCCAGTCTAATAAAATGCCCACCCAGGTCAGAAGAAGATGACTTTGAAGGTGAAATCAGTTTGGTTGTGATCAGTGAGATGTATTACATCATCTGGTATCAATGGTTTAGGGTTTTGGTGAAATAAAAAATCCACCTTGGAGATTGCACAAATTGCCTACGTATAAAACTTCTGGTAAAACTACCTAAGTGACCTCTGTAAAATGCATGCCATTTTTTGTAGTTGATGGTTTAAATTGTTTTGAGGTTATGGGTATCTATATTCTTGATTGGTGAATCTAACCATATAATTATTTTTTCCAAAAATTTTCTGAATATGAAGTTATCAATCAAGCAAATGTGCCCTCTGGCTTGATTTGCATTGCTCCAGTAAAATTCCCACCAAGGAGAGAAAATGAGGTTTCAGACATTGAAATTGGATTGGATCGAATCAAAATGTTGTCCCCTATGATTTGGATGTTTCACATTTCCAAGTTCGTGAAAATAAAAATCACCTCATGTTGACTTAGGGTTTGATAATTTTGTCTAAGTGTCAAACCAATAGTTTAAGACGTCATTTTCAAATGCCCACCAGATGATGTGTGTGTGACAATAAATTCAACAAATGACATGGATTTGTTCCTTGTTGAATTGATTATCCATTAATGGTTTCAGTTTTCCCTATGGAGGTCACATGAGTGAAAAATTGACCTTTCAAGTTGAAGAAAAATCATTTCCACAAAGTGTATGAGTATGCCTACACAAGCCAAATAATTAAATAGAGATTTCTCAACCATTTAAATAAACAAAGATTAAATAAATAAGAGACATAAACAAAACATAGTTTATTATTTAAATTAATAAAGACAAAGTTGATTTATTTAGAAGAGACACAAGTTCATATTGATGAGGTGCAACAATGAGAGGATGAGATACATGATATGTAGACAGGTTTTTGAAATGGAAAGAAGATGTCTTGGGATTCCAGGTTGAAGGAGCAACAAGATAAAAGGACGAGATGAATGAAGTGATAGAATTGAAGATATATTGAGGATCTAAAAATCAGATAAAAATAAATAAGGGAGGTTGGGAGGTTCAAGGACAAGATGCAAGCCTGTAGGGGGTTTTAGCCTCCTTCTAGTTGTTGATGGTGAACAGGGTGTTTGTGCATCCTTTAATTGTAGCTAAAAATTTGGGTGTTGGTGCATCCAACAAGTTGGTGCTTGCAAACCATTTGTAAATATGATTTTGCAGTAATAGAAAGTATTGGTGGTTTTCCCAATTGAAGTTCCATGATAATATTGTGTGTTCTATCTTCTTTGTTTTAAACGTGATAAAAATTTAAAAATATAGCCTAATATTGATTCACCCACCCCCCGTCTTAGTATTGCTTCATATTCCAACAATTGGTATCAGAGTAGGCTCTTTAATAAAATTTTAACCACTTGAAGAGAAATATTTTATCACTCTGGATCATCAAGTAAAAATGTCCTCCAAGGTTCCAATATTCAATGGAGAAGATAATTCTTTCTGGAGCATGAGGATAAGAATCCATATAATGTCTCTTGGGTTAGATGTTTAGATGTCTATAGAAACAAGGTATACATATCCCAAATCCCCTCCCACAGATCTTGAAGGAATAAAACTATTTGGAATCAATGCCAAAGTTGTTAATGCAATCTTGGCTGGATTAGCCAAAACAGTCCTTTCCAAAGTAATGCATTGCAAGACAGCAAAGGAAATCTAGGACAAATTGCACACCGTTTATGAAGGAGACACCAAGGTAAAAAGGAAAAAACTCTGGAATTTTAAAACCCAATTTGAAAGTCTAAAAATGAAGGAAGAAGAAAACATTTCAAAATACTTTGAAAGAATTGATGAAATTGTGAATGCAATTCAAGGGCTAGGAGAAGAATTGGAAGAAAAAGAAATAGTTACAAAAGTACTAAGATCACTTCCAATGTTTTACAATCCTAAGATTTCCACACTTGAAGATAGAGAAAATATTGACAAACTCACCATGGATGAGCTATATCGAATTCTTATAGCTTATGAAATGAGGATTGGGAAAAACAATTCTCAAAAGAAGGAAGCAACTTTTAAAGCTTAAAAAAAATATAAGAAATCTAAAACAAAATTTCAAGCAGGAGCTTATAATGATGAAGAAGCACTTCTAGTTAAAAATATTAAGAGAGGTACTAGCAAGTTCAAAGGGAAATTGCCATTAAAATGTTTTAATTGTGGGGGAATTGGTCACTTTGCTGCCAAATTTCCTTATCCCAAACATGAATAAGATGCTGAGTTCCCTGAAAACTTCAAGAAAAACAAAAAAAAAATTAAGAAAACAAAAGAAAACATTTTATTCCATGGATGGAACCTGCTCAAATGAGTCTAGTGAAGTTGAAGAAACATAAGTCTTATTCATGGGAGTAGAAAATAAAATCTTTGAAGAAGAAGTAGAAGGTGTGGCAGATCTTAAAAGATAACTTGAAAGTGTTGTTGAAGAATTAGAAGGAATTATTATTGACATGAAAAATCGGCTTCAAGAACCTAGTGAGGAGAAATACAATCTAGAACAATAGCTCAAAAAACAAGAAAAATTAGAAAAGCTCGAAGCTGAGATAATATTGCTTAGAAAGAAGACCTATGAAGAATCACTTCAATCAAAATTCAAGAGCACCTTAAAAACTCTAAATGACATCCTAAGTTTTCAAAGATCATTCAACAATAAAACTAGACTAGGTGATGAGAAAGGAAAGAAGTCATAAAAATCCTCCTTCATGAATAAAGAAGGAAATAAAGAGAGTTAGGATGAAGCACTTATGAAACCAGTTGTAAAGGAATACAATAAAATAAGTTCTCACTCTCAAAGCATGACAGATAATGTGCCAAGTAAACATCATCAACGTTTTTGGGGAAATTGTTGTGCCTATAACAATTTTGGACATATAGCTAGAAATTGTAAACTAAATGCTCCTATTGGGAAAGGACTTATCTCAAAATCTTTGTTGTATAAGAAGGATGGCACTAGAAGTAATCCAAAAGGAATAATCTACAACTCTTTTTCTCCTCTTCAAAATTATAGTAGAGGAATGTTACAAATGTGGTAACCTAGGATATATAGCTAGAAATTGTAAACTAGTGATACCTATGAACAATGATACCACAAAACCTCAAGACAATGAGGAAAATAAGGTTTGGAAGAAGAGGGAAGATTTGAAATGTTCAATAGCTCTGTGTGCAAAAATGAAATAAAATATGGCATGTAGATAGTGGATGCTCAAAACATATGACAGGAGAGCCACATAAATGTATAAGTCTAAAAAGAAATCAGAAAGGAAAAGTCACTGTTGGAGATAACCTATCCTCTAAAATAATTGGGAAAGGTACAATGGCTGTTAGAGACAAGATGAAAGATGAAAGTGTATTACTTTTAAAAAACTTGAAACCAAATCATTTAAGCGTAATCCAAACATGTGATCAAGGGCACATATGTATATTTGATTCGAAGAAGTGTGAAATAAAAAAAAATGATTCAGGAAAAATTGTTGGGACTGTTGTATGAAATCCAAGCAATGTGTATATTCTAGAAAATGAAGAACAATGTCATATGAGTCAAATTGATGAAATTTTACTATGGAATAGAAGGATGGAACATTTGAACTTTGACAATCTTGTAAAATTTAGTAAGAAGGGAGCTATAAGAAATTTACCAAAGATCATAAAACGACCTAAACATGTTTGTAGACAATGTCTTCATTGGAAGCAGACAAGAAAAAGCTACAGGGTCAAAGAGCATACAACCTCTTAGCCATTAGAAATAATTCACACTGACCTTTGTGGTCCTACGAGGACTAAAATCCTTCAAGGTGAATATTACTTCAAGTTATTAGTTGATGATTATACTAGGATGACGTGGGTGGCATTTCTTAAATAAAAATCAGAGGCCTTCATGAAGTTCAAAGCCCTTCAAAGAACTTATTGAAAATGAAGCAAATATCAAGATTAAATGTCTAAGATCATACAATGGTGGTGAGTTGACCTCAAATGTGTTGAAATATTGTAACTTCTAAGAATATTGTATTTCTACTTTATTCCGGAGATGTTTCATTCCTCCGACAGGACTTTGTCATGTATTTGGAGATGTTTTATTCCTCCGTGGAGATTGTGGTAACTTGGGTTATTAGACTTCCCTAGTGGGGGTCAGCCCTATATGTGTTATGTGGGTAAAAGGGTTATTAGACCACCCTACAGGGGTCATTCCAGTCAGCATTATGTTAAGTGGTTAAGTTCGGGCTGACCTAGCTAAGATTAAAAGACAAGTGAAGTTGTGTATAAATAGAGGAGGTGTGTTCCTCATTTAATACATTCACTCCCTTGTGATTAGCACATAGGTGAGAGAGAGATATGCTATGGGGGAGAAGGATATCATGTTTGGGACTACATATTTTGTATTTGCTGGTCATCTATATTGAGGAAGCTTTGCTAGGTTTTCTACCCCATGAGGGTTTCCCAGGATAAATATGTGTCTCTTGTGTTTATGCTGTGCTTGTTGTTCTTTCAGTGATATTGTATATACTATTGTTGTGAAATGGAATGTAATGCTGATATTTTATATTTTAGCATATTAAATATTAACATGGTATCATATCTAACCTAAAGGAAGGAAATGTATGGCACTTACGACACTTGCTTCACTTGCAACAATTTGAAGGTTAGGGTTTTATATAGAAAAAACTAGTCATCGTGGAACATTCACAATAAATCCATTTTGGTGAAGGTTCAGGATCTGAAAAGTTTACAAGTTGTAGATAAAATCCCCATGTACCTTGTGTCAGAATCACAACTTCTAATTCGTTGTACTTTGTGAGATATGATCAATACAAGTTAGGGTTTCTGCCTCTTCCAGATCTCAGTCATAAACAGGTGACCTAGGAAAAAAGGTCACAAATTGGGCTAGGAAGCTCCAAATCAATTTTCGTAAAATGTGATAGGTAGAGCACGGACTGTAGTTTCTCAGGTAAGTTTTTTAGAGGCCGGAGTTGAACTAGTGACATGTGGCACGCCGTACAAGTTCGCTCTCCGGTTTTATCCCATAAATAGGTCACATTGAGACACTTGGCATAAATCTCTCTCAGAGAATCCAATTGAGGTCATATATATGGGGTTGGGAAGATGACAAGTCATGCTACCACAGGCCAAAGTTTTAGACACTGTGGATTCGTAACTTCAGAGATGTACCAGAAACAATCAGGTGCATATTTTTGTCAAAACCATAATTGATTTCTGAGCACCTTCATTCTTGGATCATCACTGTTGTGGGAAATTAGGGTTTCAGAGAAAGTTGAAATTATTGGAATATGATTCTATGGATGGATGCTCCTCATCAAAATTGAAATTTAGAGACCAAGATCAAACTTTTTGGTTGGGAAAAAGGTCGGGCTTTATCAAACCCTAGTTCAGGATCTTGTCAAGAAGATATGAAACTTTCAAAGTCAATTTTAAGGGGTCAAATTTTGCAGTTTTCAAAATTGAAGTATACCAGCTTGATTAGCTCAGCAAGGCGCATCTTTCCATCCATTCAGAAGCTTGAATTTCAAAGTTTGAATTTTTAGGGTTTCTTTGACAAACCCTAAGCTAGCTCCAGATTCAGTCTCAACAAATCAAAGTGGATTGGGTTAATCATATAACAAAATTGGACACCTACATAAGTGAATAAGTTCAAGTTTTAGGGGGAGATGAGGCTAAGGCCTTACATAAGAAGACTACAAGAAATCTCGACAGGTATGACTTGAGGAGATACATGTATGTGTTGAAATATGTTCATGATTAAGTTTATGATATGTTTTGTCTTCATATTATTGAGTTTAGTACAATCTTGATTAATCTTAGAACCGTCTTATCACCCTAGTAAAAGTATGAATGCATGTGAATGATAGAAGACATTCATTGATTAGGTTTATATGATTGTACTAATGCACCTGTGGTGTTGTATGAGGATGATGTTGTCTGCTAACAAGATACAGGTACATCAAGAAAGACAAATGATGTTATATTACCATGATGACATGAAGACAAAGACTCATCCATAGTATTTGACCACATAGAAGCTCTACTTACGAGGTATGTATGACTTTGTTCTACCATGCTTCAATTATGAGATATGTAGGTTCTAGCACAAGGTCTCTAAATCATTGAAGAGAACAAAGAAGACATTGTTGGGGTATGTTAGAAATAACTAGCATTATAATCCAGGTATGTTTTTAAAAACCTACTTTGTGTGAGGATCTTAGGTAAGTATACCTATGTATGAAATGATCATGACCATACATACTTAAGATTGTTTAGAATCATAATGTTTTGATATTATTAAGATTATACTAATGAATGTATGCTTATGTATGAGATCATGAGGATGACACTAGTGCACACTGAAGCATGCATAGTGGTACATAATGAATAGAAGTTCAAATACATAGATCAAGCGGAAGGCAACCACACAAACATAAAAGATAAGTATTTGAGTTGTTATATATTGCTCGTTGTATGCATATTTGTATTCCTAGAATATATCATGCATAGTGTAATCATTCATATAGAATTGAACAATGTACTACTAATATGCATATGATGGGTAGGTTGGACAAACATTCCATTGTTATTTATCTAGAATGAAACCTCTTTGCTAACATGCTGAGAGCTGTTCACGCTCTTGATAGTATGTTCTGGTAGAGATGGAAGGCATCTAGATAACCACTGTATGCATACATGATATGGAAAAGTGTTGTGCCAAAGGTCAAGATAGTTACATAACTATGTGAATCATATATGTATGCATAATAGGTTATCATTGAAATATCAACATGATTTTATGATTATGAAGTATTACTAATCATATAATTAACTTTGATTTGTAGGAAAGATCATGAAGAATGATGAACACCGAACAATTGATGCATGTTCAACAAGAAGACTTACAAATCAAACATACTATAGAAGGCTCGTTGCTAGAAGATTCTCTTATAAAGATGAAGAGGATCATGATGAGATGTTTGCTCCAAGTGGCTAGATAAGACCATTCTCTTAATGGTGTAATTGAAGAAGAAGTGTGAATAGAGAAAACTCCCATGGATTCCAAGTTGAAGCTTTTAGCTGATGACTCATCAGAGTTAGTGGATGTGACTCTGTACAGATAGATTATTGGATCATTGATGTATCTGACGAATACCAGGCCAGATATATGCTTTGCTGTGAACACTTTGAGTCAGTACCTAGCAGAACCTAAGCGTGTTCACCTAATAGCTGCAAGGCATGTGATGAGGTACCTAAAGGGTATGATAGACTTTGGTCTATGTTATCTTGGAGATCATGACTTCAGATTGTATGGCTACACAGATGTTGATTGGGCAGGAAGTGTATAAGACATGAAGAGCACATCGAGCAGATGTTATTGTTTGGGATGTGCCATGATCTCGTGGTTTAGGAGGAAGCGGTCTAGTGTGGCTCTCAGCATAGCTGAAGCGGAATATATAGCTGCTTACTCTACTAGTTGTGAAGCAGTATGGCTTCAGAAGTTGTTATCAGGTTTGTTTGACTTAGAGATGGACCCCACTATGATCCTATGTGACAACCAGAGTTGTATCAACATGACAGAGAATCCAGTGTTCCATGATAAGTCAAGGCACATAGAGATCCGATATTTCTATATACGGGATATGGTGCAGAAAGGAGCTATAAATCTTGAGTATGTGAGCACTGACGAACCAGTTGCTGATGTGTTGACCAAACCTCTGTCTCAAGTAAAGTTTGAGTATTTTCGAGACAAGCTTGGTATAGTTCAGAAGGACCCTCCTCGAAAGGGGGAGTGAAATGTTCGAGGATGATATGTGGATACTAGTATCGATATGGATACCTATATCGAGGATGAGATTTCCTATATCGATGGTAAGGTCGATGATGAGAATACCTATATTGATGAGGATACTGTATCGATGATGAGGATATTTGTATCGATGATGTGGATACTTGTATCAATGATGAGAATACATGTATTAATGATGAGGTTACTTGTTCCAATGATGAGGTCGATGATGAGGCTACCTGTCCCGACGATGAGGTCGATGCATGGTCCTTAGCCTTTGTCTAAGTGGACGAGGAGGGATTGTATCATCCCTGGACTTTGGTCCCTGAATTGATCCGTAGACATATGTCTCCAAGAAGTGGTCCCTAGTGGACGAGAGGGATTGTATCATGCCCGGACTTCGGTCCCTGAATCGATCTGTAGACTCTTGTCTTCGAGAAAGATGTTGGTGAATGATGTAATGTGCACTCCTAGACTGCTCAGCATAGCAGTAGGTGATCATTCACAAAACCTGTAATGATGTAATGTTTGCTCCTGGATTAGCAGGTGATCATTCATAGGTTGTAAATCCTAGATTTGATCTAGGTCACACCCCAGTTGAAATGGTACTGATTCTGTGGTTGTAAATCCTTGATTTGATCTAGGTCACACCCCAGTTGAAATAGTATTGGCTCTGTGGTTGACTGGAATGATGTAATGTGCGCTCCTGGACTGCAGCAGGTGATCATTCGCAGGTCCTGTAATGATGTAATGTTCGCTCTTGGACTGCTTAGTGCAGTAGTAGGTGATCATTCACAGGTGGTAAAATCCTAGATTTAATCTAGATCACATCCAGTGTGAAAAAGGACTGGCATTGTGGTTGGGATTGCATCGTCCCTAGACATGATAGGTGTCTTAAAGTGATAATTATTGATCATCCTGTAAGTAGATCAGGATTGCATCGTCCCTAGACATGAGAGGTGTCTTAAAGTGATAAGGATTGATCATCCTGTAAGTAGATCGGGATTGCATCGTCCCTAGACATGAGAGGTGTCTTAAAGTGAGAAGGAGTGATCATCCTGTAGGTAGATTGAGACTGCATCGTCCCTGAACGCTTGGTTCAAAATGTACGTGATAGGAATGCATCATCCCTGAACATTTGGTTCAAAATGTACGTGATAGGACTGCATCGTCCCTGAACGTTTGGTTCAAAATGTACGTGATAGGACTGCATCATCCCTGAACGTTTGGTTCAAAATGTATGTGATAGGACTGCATCATCTTTGAATGTTTGGTTCAAAATGCACGTGATAGGATTGTATCAAGATTGATCGTCATGTAATTGGATCATGTGTATTGTAGAGTATGAGGCTATGTTGATGTTGTTGATCGAGAGGATACAGACGTTGATGCTTTAGATTGAGATGATCTAGATGCTGTAGATCGAGATGATCCAGATGCTATAGATTGGGATGATCCAGATGCTATAGATCGAGATGATCCAGATGCTGTAGATCGAGATGATGCAGATGCTGTAGATCGAGATGATCCAGATGCTATTGATCGAAATGATCTAGATACTGTAGATCGAGATGATCCAGATGCTGTAGATTGACGATCCAGATGTTGATGTTGTTGATCAAAGGATCCAAATGTTGATGATTTTGATCAAAAGATTCAGATGATGATGTTACTATAGCTGTTTGAGTGCTGCAGAAGATGAAGCCTCAATACTGACGATGCTGATGTTCCAGTAATTGAATGAGTTACTGATGATGATGTATAAAGAAAGCTTCCAATGATTTATAGATGTATCATGTATCATGTAGTTGATGACTCCTTGCTCCTGCAGATGTTGTTATAATATCCTTCTCGTTAAAGGGGAGTGTTGAAATATTGTAACTTCTAAGAATATTATATTTGTACTTTATTATTCCGGAGATGTTTCATCCCTCCGATAGGACTTTGTCATGTATCTGGAGATGTTTTATTCCTCCGTGGAGATTGTGGTAACTTGGGTTATTAGACTTCCCTAGTGCGCGTCGGCCCTATATGTGTTATGTGGGTAAAACGGTTATTAGACCACCCTAGAGGGGTCGGCCTAGTCAGCATTATGTTAAGTGGTTAAGTTGGGGCCGACCTAGCTAAGATTAAAAGACAAGTGAAGTTGTGTATAAATAGAGGAGGTGTGTTCCTCATTTAATACATTCATGTTGGGTCATGGATTTGTCCATATTTTCATCACCTTTCGACATATATTTCATCCCTCGTATTCCTATTATTATCCATTTATCATTCCGTTTTCCATCCATTTGCTATAACTGCACGTAAAATACCATATTACTTCCATTGATGCTTTAGTGGTTAATAATGATTATTTTCCTTTATCTTTGATCAATTGAAGACTATTATGCATAATTTTACTGATGATGGTTTATGGAGTGATTTTTCATATTAGCAGCAGTAGCAACCATGGTTCAAGCCTCGAAAGTTGGCATGCTAGCACACGTCCACATGGATATTTCACAACATGGTTTCAGCTTATGATTGATTATGTGGATTTGTGATTTCAATTCATGCCCAAGTCCAAAATGCCAGCCTCCAGCTAATGATCAAACAACCTCAACCAAAAACGTGTGTCAAATAAGAACACAATTATTCATGTCTCGATTTGCAGGCAGATGGAGATGAATCTCACAAATCCAGGACATGGGTTTTGTGCGCAATGGCCTCATTTACCTATTCCTCAAGGAAATCGCCAAATAAAGCTTTGGTTTGAGCTATACAACTGGTTCTCTAAACGTGTAATTCTCATATTTACTGTTGCGGCCGGTTTTACAAATTAGCAATTGGTTGAAAGAGATCACGAGTTGGGGATTCGGTTTCTCATTCTCTTGAGAGCATTTTATATATAAATATGTCATCATTCTGATGTATTGGGGGGAGGAGAGAAAGCAATGTTATGCTGTAGGATTTGACCTAGACTCTGCTGTAATGATTCCATTCTGATAATACATGCTACCAGTTTCTTAATTCTTGAGTTGTAGACTTTCATTGTGGAGATCCAGCTTTGCTCAGTGGAGGAAGGGCCCTCTTCCCTAAGCAGATGCTGAGAGTGTTGATTGTTATTTTGTAGATTTGTTTATTATTCAGTTAATGCTTTGATTCATTAGATTTATCATAGTTGCATGATTTCATTTATTAGATTTATCATAGTTGCTTTTATGTAAATTTCTTTTTGATAGATCGTTGGCCAACATAGCATTTATTTTATATTCATGCAATTAGATCTTGCTTCATAAAGAGTTGATTTTGTTTTAATTTAGATTTACAGTGTAGATTTATGAATAAGTTTTGGGTTTGATTTCTTTTCAAGAAGCTGTGATCTAGTTTACAAAGAGTTTTGATTTCATACCAATAGATAAATAGTGTCAGGTAGAAATTGTGCTTTCATAGATCTTGCATGATAGCTTTGAAATAAAAGACTTCCTCAGGTTGATAATTTATGTTTGGGAGTTTCAGCTGTTTAATTAATTAGACAATTAATCCACCCAACGTTTTGGCACCGCTGCTGGAGAAGTTATCAATAGTGCAAAAGTACATCTGACATTGTTTCGTAGATGCATTGTTAAAGTAGAGCATGTAGGTTGCATGATTACATTTTAGTTTATTGAATTTTCTTTGAGTGTGAATTTTTTCTTTTTTTTGCATTTAGTTTCATTTCATTTTTAATTTTTGGAGCTTAAATCTTATCATTCCCCTTAGTGGTGTTGTAAGCACCACCCATTATACTAACCCATTGATAGGAAAATTCGAAGGAGGATCCTCCAGATAACACACAAAGAATCTAATGAAGTGATGGAAGGTAAAAAAGATGCAGAAGTTGTTACCTTCGAATTTCCCATCAGAGATTCAGGAGGAGTGGTACCAACGAAAAGCATTCCCCCACATGTTCTACCAAATTTTCACGGTTTGGAAAATGAATACCCTGATGTATTTTTGTTTGAATTTGAAGTACATTCTAGAGGATATGATTATTGTTCTAATGATCAAAAGTTGAATGTGTTTCCCCTTACTGTAAAAGGAACAACCCTCCGATGGTTCATGAGCCCCAGTGGGAATTGTATACAAACTTGGAAAGACATGAAACATGTATTCTTGAAAAGGTACCAAGATTATTGTAGGGTCAATGAAGATATCTTGGAAATGACACAAGGAGAAGAAGAGAATTTGGAGGAATATGTTGAATGCTTTCAATACAACCTTCAACGATCAAAACAAAGGCAACTAGGGAAAGAGACCCTAAAAACACTTCTACTCAAGGGAATCCAAGATGAATCTTTAGAAATATTAAATTTGATGGGAATAGGTGTTGTATTTCAGTTAGAATATGATGATATTTGTGAGTTATGTAGAAGGTATTCAAGAGGAAACTTCACGACTGGTAAGAATTCTAGTAATTCTTATTTTCAATCTTTGAAATCTGCTACAAGAACAAGAGTTATGGGAGCTGAAATCAGTAATTTATTTGAAAATTTTAATGCTGATATCAATGGTTCACTAAATTCACAATTGGGTGTTTTGTAGGTGAAGGAAAAGCATGAGGAATTTGAAGAAATAGTTTTCCCTTGGTGCCAGAAGAAACATCTTGCAATAGATTGTCCTTTGGATAGTCTCACAATTTGTGGCATATGTGACTTGAATCATTCCACATATCGTTGTCCCTCCTTACCAAGGATGAAAGAAACATATCAAAGAGATCTGGGAGTTGCAGCCAACTCGTTCCAATAGTCATGGCAACCATGGCCTGCATGTATGGTTCAAAACTCTATCCCTCTATTTCCTTACTCTCATACTCAATCATTGAATACTCCTCCACCATGGCAGCTATTGCAGCCTCAATTTAATTCTTACCTACCTTATCCACAAGGTTGGAATGGACTATCTTATCATCACATGGCCACTTTCGCTCATGCTGTAACACCACTTGGTCCTTCAAGATCATCATCACAAACAAATCCTCTACATCAGCCACATCTATCTTCTCCTCAAACTCCTTGGTATCCAACACAATTTCCTGTCCAATCCACCATCCACCCTAACCATAATAAAGAAGTACAGTATGCTTACAGTGTTGAACTGCAAAATTTTCCTACATTTCCCTCATGTTCTACATTACCTACACCACTGCAAAAAGACTGTGCACTATTGCAGCAAATCCATACGAGGCCTGGACATATTTTAAATCCAAGACTGTAATGTCCCCATTTTGACCCCCTTTGTATTAAACCGTAAATGATGTAAATATTGTAATTTAATCATGGTGAGGAGCTCAAGGCCAAGGCCCCACCATTGATTTAGCGTTTCATGAATCGGCAATTAAAAAAATAGATGCCCATGGTTCTTGTGCGAGATGGGCACAATGTATATAAGACACCATGTAAATACGAATTTTAATGGAAAAACCCACAACCGGCTATGCAATGCAACAAAAGAGATGGGGCATGACTCTACAAGGGAAAGGGAGGGAAATTATTTAAACCCTTGAGCCAATGGTATTAATCCATGTGTCAATGGGGAAACCCATAAACCATCAACTACCCATTTTGTCTCATGTACCCAATCATTTAATTTTTCCAAGAAATTGGTTAAGGCAGTTAATGCCTTGGAAATGAAAGAGTATGGGCAAGCCATTTTCGTGCATGGGCAAGCCATCAACTTGGAAAAACGTGTTTTGTCTCCTTGGGCAAGAAACCACCCACGAAATGGTGCCCAAAGCCATTCTAAACAGGCAGTCTTCATTCATTCACGCAGTGGGAGTTAGCTGGGTCTTTCCATTTACGTTTTTCATCCAAATACTGCATTTTTCCATGCCTGGGAGTCGTTTTTGCAGTATATAACAGTTGGGAGAGGGAGGGCCACGTTTTGGGGACTGTAGGGAGGTCGTTTTTGCCCCTGAATGTCCAATGACGTTTTTCTAAAAACGGATTTGGCTTCCTGGGTTGTCCACCAACTTCCCATTTCGTTTTTATGGGTTCCCACGTTTTTCTGGGTTAGTTGAAACCCCATCTCATGCATTCCACTGTGGAAAACGTTTTCCTCATGCCCAGCAAGTGGGGTTCTGTAGTTATGTGCATCCTTGTTCTTGGTTTGAGCCTGTGAGCTGAAGTGTTGAAGTGGTAGTGGATAGAAGTGGCTTGATAAACCTAGTGGGGGAGACAACCTCTCAAAAAGATCAAGAGGGCTTTGGTTACTCTTCTATGCATACCCTGAGAGCACTGGATAGGGAAGGTATGGCTTGAGGGACTGCACAGCAGTGAAAAGAATACTTCCTTGTGCTGGGTGTGTAGGTATTGTGGGTGCCAAGCTAGATAGATCTTGCAAGGTTATCCCTGGCTCTGTGCTGGAGCTCACTAGCTTAGCAACTCTTCCTTTCCATCTCCTAGTAGCCTGATAAACCCAATTGTAGATTGGCTTGGCTCATCTTGGTGTATGCTTGGCTATGTGTGAGTCTGCTGTTCCCTGGTTCCTTGTAGAGATCATGCCCAGCTCGGGGGTGGCAGTGGTGCTGAGAGATTGAGGAGCACACTGGCCTATGGTTGGGTGGAACGTTGCAGTTGCATAGCCATTTGCTTGGGACTGCCTTATTGAGATAAGTATTCTCTTGTGTAAATTGGCAATTATCATTTGATGAATGTTATGAATGTATGTGGATGTATTAAACGAATTTGCTTCTGCTGTGTTTTTAAAAGTTTAGGCATTTCCATATGATCTTGTATAATTCTGCACAGATCTTTATTTCATGGCTGTCACAGAATCTTGAATGTGTGTTAGAGATCAACAGCATTGATATTATTACCGTCGTTTTTCCATAGTATGCATAGATACAGTTCTTTGCATCAATGATTTTTTTTTTTTATATATACAAACGTTTTGGGGCTAATTGCCCGGACTGAGCACAGTGATCCTCTCTATCACGCTGGTATGATAGAGGGGACACTAAATTATGGTATCAGAGCTGCGTTGCAGCACTGGGCCGATATGGGCCAAAACTGATAGTAAAGAGAAGAGAAGAAGTTAAGTTTTTCTTAAGAGTTTGGGAAAATTTTTAGTTTAAGTCTGTTTTTGAAAAAAAATTGTGTTTTAAGCCGTTTCGGGAAGTCGTTCCGAAATTTCGGAAAGGTTTCGCAAACCTTCCCGCAATTGTGGAAGAGTTCGGCGAACCTTCCCGAAATTGCGGAAGGATTCCGCGAACCTTCCCGAAATCGCGGAAGAATTCAGCCAATGGCTCCGAAACAGCGGAGAAAAGTTTTGTTTAAGTGAAAAATTTTCTAAGTGTCGGCATGAAAATGAATTTTTGGAAGGAAATCTCTTCCGAAATTGCGGAAGGAATTCTCTTCCGAAATTTCGGAAGGATTCCGTGAATCGTTCCGCAACGCGGAAGAGTTCGGTGAGTCGTTCCGAAGTTGCGGAAGACTTCGGCGAATCGTTCCGCAACGCGGAAGAGTTCGGCGAGTCGTTCCGAAGTTGCGGAAGACTTCGGCGAATCGTTCCGCAACGCGGAAGAGTTCGGCGAGTCGTTCCGAAGTTGCGGAAGACTTCGGCGAATCGTTCCGCAACTGCGGAAGACTTCGCCGAATCGTTCCGCAATTGCGGAAGACTTCGGTGAATTGTTCCGCAATTATGGAAGCATTCCTCAAGTCGTCCCGAAAAAGATTTTCGCAAGAACTGCCCGAAACTCCCGGAAGCATTCCGCGAACGGCTCCGAAGCTGCGGAAGCCTTCGCCGAATGGCTCTGCAATTGCGGAAGCGTTCGACGAACTGCTCCGCAGTTGCGGAAGCCGTCGCCGAACCGCGCCGCGCGGAAGCCGTCGCCGAACCGCTCCGCAGTTGCGGCAGCATTCAGCCAACCTCTCCGCAGTCGCGGGAACATGCAGTGAACCGCTAGTTGCGGAAACTTTCAACTTATCGCCCTGCCCATTGCGGAAGCCTATAGCCAACCGTCCCGTAGTTGCGAGAGCATACCACGAACCTCCCTGCGGTTGCGGGAGTAATCTGTGAGTCGCCGTCGCGGCCAGATTTCGCGAACTGCCCGTTGCGGCAGGATTCAGCGAATCGCCCGATGACCCCCTTTTTCTTTTTCCCCTCATAGTTCGTTGTTGTGATTTGATGAATTGTTAGTATGCAATTTTTTTTATTTTTTTTTTTTTCCACATGCATGAAGTAATTGTAAATTCTAAGAATGTAATGCAGCTAACAAGTGTGCTGATGAACACATTTCAGAAAGTCACAGTTACAGCAGGATAACACTCTAGATAATACAGTGGAAAAATTTTGGATCTTGGTTGGGCCAAGAAAATGCACATCCTGAATGATGCACAGGATCCCTATGAGCCTGAGACAGATGCCATGGGGGAGAACATACAGGTTGAGAATGCTGAAACAGAATCTAATGGGAGAAGGAATCAAGAGACCCCTCCAGATGTTGCAGCCACCATGAGAAGCCTAAGGGTGGAGTTGCAAAGCTGTAGGGAAGATAATGAAAGGATGATTAAAGCTCAAGAAGAACAAAATCAACTGAATGCAGCCATGCTGCAGAGTTTAACAGACATCCAAAGGCAAATAAACTTTGGGCATCAGATATCAAATCTAGAAAGGGGTGGGAGTAGCTCCAGAAGGAATTCCCGTAAGAGGGCCAGTAGTCCAAGAAGAGTTTCTACAGACAGAACATATAGTCCAGAAATCTCTTCTAATGAATCATATGATTCGGAAGAATCCATCGAGGGTTCGAGTTCTTCATCTCACAGGAGCAAGAGAAAGAAGCACTACAAGAACAATTCACATGGGGAATTTAAGAAGGCAAAACCTCCTACATTTGACGGAGAGGTAAAATCTGGTCAAGAAGCTGAAGCTTGGCTTCTTGGGATGAGAAAATACTTCCAAGTCCAAGATTACTCGGGAAATATGAAGGCAAGGGTATCCATCTTCAACTTGAATGGAAGAGCATCTATATGGTGGGAACACACCAGGCAAGTGAAGAGGATCAATGAACGGAAGATTGTGTGGAAGCAGTTCAAGAAATACTTCAAGCAAAAATACCTCTCTGATAGGTATTATGATGATAAGATCAAAGAGTTCCATGAGCTGAGATTGGGACAATCGACCATGGAAGAATATGCAAACAAGTTCTTGGAGCTGCTGAGGTATGTTAAGTATATTCGAGATGATAAGGTCAAAATTCAGCGTTTCCTAAGTGGACTGCCCCAGGCATATAAAGACAGAATTGAGTTTGATGAACCTCGAACTCTAGAGGAGGCCATAAGAAAGGCCAAGTACTGCTTTGATCAAAATAGGAGCAAACCCGAATTCCATAAAGCATGGAAGGATAAGAAAAATGAGAAGTTTGATCAAAGGAAGAAGGGGTTCAAGCCTCCTCAATTCCGGAATCAGCAAAGGAAACCATCACAGGTTGTGACTAAACCAACTAGGATGATGGGAGACAAGCCAAGAGATCCAAAGGAGCCAAGAGAACCACTTCAATGTTGGGGTTGTGGAGGAGACCACATGCTTAGGAACTGTCCACATAGGAATGGGAATGCAAATCAAGTTCACAACATCCAAGGAGCTGGAACTGTGGGTCAAGTGGCAAGGACAATCCCTAGAATCTATGCAGCAGTAGAAGACCGCCAAGCAGATCATCAGTCAACTGTGGTTGAAGTTGAAGGTAAGATTGCTAAGCAATCTGTTTCTATTTTGATTGATCCCGGATCTACTCACAGTTATGTCACTCCTAGAATTGTTGAGATGTGTGCTTTCAAGAAATTAAAGCATAGTAAATCTTGGTTAGTTCAACTAGCCACTGGAACCAAGAGAAAAGTTAGCGAAATAGTAGAGAAATGTCCTTTAGAGATGGATGGGCTATTCACTTATGCAGATCTGAATATTTTGCCACTTGGTTCCTATGATATTCTCATTGGAATGGATTGGTTAGAAGCACACAGGGTTAAACTTGACTGCTACAATAAGACATTTGAATGCATGGACGAAGAAGGAAACTCGAGGGTTGTAAAAGGCGTTCCAAAGGTGACTTCTGTTAGACAGGTTTTGGCCATGCAGTTGAAGAATTTCTGTAGGAAGGGATGTCAATTGTATGCAGCCCACATTTTAGAGGCAACAGAGAATGAAACTCTTAAATTGGAGGACTATCGTGTATTGCAAGAATTCAGGGATGTTTTTCCCGATGAGATTCCAGGACTCCCTCCAAAGAGAGACATTGACTTTACAATTGAACTTGTGCCAGGAGCGGCACCAGTGTCTAAGACACCCTACAGGATGAGTACACCGGAATTGCTAGAATTGAAGATGCAATTACAAGAGTTGCTAGAAAAGAAATATATTAGGCCAAGTGTGTCCCCGTGGGGAGCACCTGTTCTATTTGTGAAAAAGAAAGATGGAACACTCAGGCTATGTATTGACTACAGGCAGTTGAACAAAGTCACTGTGAAGAACAAATACCCATTGCCCCGAATTGACGACCTATTTGACCAAATGAGAGGAGCAAAGGTATTTTCAAAGATTGACTTGAGGTCTGGTTACCATCAGGTAAGAATCAAAGAAGAAGATATTCATAAGACAGCCTTTAGAACGAGGTATGGACACTATGAGTTTGTAGTGGTACCATTCGGTCTCACAAATGCACCAGCTACATTCATGTGTCTCATGAATAATGTTTTTAGCAAATATTTGGACAAGTTTGTTCTGGTATTCCTAGACGACATTCTCATCTATTCTAAGAATGAAGAAGAACATGGAGAACATTTGAGAATGACAATGCAATTATTAAGGGAGCATAAGCTGTATGCCAAGTTGAGCAAATGTGACTTTTATAAAGACAGAATTCATTATTTGGGTCACATCATCTCCGACGAAGGAATATCTGTAGACCCTGAGAAGATTGAAGCCATTATGAATTGGCCAACTCCAAGGAATGTGACTGATGTGAGATCTTTTATGGGCCTTGCTGGTTACTACAGGAGGTTTATCGAAGGATTCTCAAAGGTTGCTAACCCGATCACTTCTTTGCAAAAGAAGGGGATAAAGTTTGAATGGTCACCAAGATGTGAGGAAAGTTTTCAACGGTTGAAGAATCTTCTTACAAGTGCACCTATTCTGAAAATTGCAGATCCGGAAAAAGACTTTGTGGTGTGTACCGATGCATGCAATCAAGGACTTGGAGGAGTTCTTATGCAAGACAACCACGCGATATGCTATGAGTCAAGAAAGTTGAAGGAGCATGAGAAGAACTATGCTACTCATGATATAGAACTTGCAGCCATAGTACATGCTTTAAAGATGTGGAGGCATTACTTAATGGGAAGGAAATTTGAGTTAAGGACAGACCATTGTGGTCTGAAGTACTTGTTTGATCAACCAATGTTAAATGCTAGGCAAGCTAGATGGTTGGAATTTTTGTGTGAATTTGATTTCGAGATCAAACACATAAAAGGGAAAGAAAACAAGGTGGCTGATGCACTTAGCAGGAAGGTACATGAAATGTATGTGGCAGCGCTTAGTACTTGCCAGCCAGACTTGAAGCAACAAATTGTTAACCATATGGTTGAGGATGAAGTGTATGAACAGATAAAGGGAAAATTGCAGCAGCAAAACCTTGAAAGGAAGTATGAAGGCTATCATTTGGAAGAAGGAGGACTTCTTACGTATAAGAATAGAGTCTATGTTCCAAATGCGGCAGATTTGAGGAGGACTGTTATGGATGAAATCCATAAAGCTCCATACTCTGGTCACCCCGGATATCAGAAAACAATTGCTACATCAAGGAAATATTATTTCTGGCCAGGCATGAAGAAGGATGTTGCTGAATACATTTCTAAGTGCATGGAATGTCAACAAGTGAAGAGTGAACACCAACATCCAACAGGTTTATTGCTTCCAGTGCCAATTCCAGAATGGAAATGGGAAGTAATATCCATGGATTTTATTACAGGATTGCCAATGACTAAGAGACAACATGATTCCATCATGGTTGTGGTGGACAAGTTAACAAAGGCAGCACATTTTATACCGGTTAAGTCCACACATAAATCCGATGCCATTGCAAATATTTTCATGAAGGAAATTTTCAGATTACATGGGTTGCCTAAGGCAATAATTTCTGACAGAGATACCAAGTTCACTTCCAATTTTTGGAAAGGGCTCTTTGCAGATTTGGGTACACAGCTAAGCTTTAGTACCGCATACCATCCTCAAACAGACGGGCAAACCGAAAGAGTAAATCGGGTGCTTGAAGACATGCTCCGCATGTATGTAATGGACAAACCATCCAAGTGGGAGGATTATCTACACTTGGTAGAATTTGCATATAACAACGGGAAACAAGCATCATTGGGTATGAGTCCTTATGAGGCTCTGTATGGCAGAAGGTGTAGGACACCAGTGACTTGGGACAATCCAGTGAACAGAATTGTACTTGGGCCAGAATTGCTTAAGGAAATGGAACAAGAGGTTGCAAGGATCCGGCAAAATTTAAAAGCAGCCCAGGATAGACAGAAAAGCTATGCAGATAAACATAGAGTGCATAGGGAATTCCATGTTGGGGATCATGTATATCTTAGAGTGAAATCGAGGAAGAGTTCCTTGAAGCTTGGGAGTTGTGCCAAGCTATCACCTAGATATTGTGGGCCATTTGAAGTGCTTGAAAGAATAGGACCAGTTGCATATAGACTTGCATTGCCTGCTAGCACTAAAGCTCATAATGTTTTTCATGTCTCTTTGCTAAAGAAATATGTACATGATCCTAACCATGTGATTAATTGGGATGTGATCCAGGTGGAACCCGAGGGAGAATTCCAAACCGATCCATTGTGCATCCTAGACAAGAAGGTAACATTGCTCCGGAACCGAGCCATCGGACAGGTAAAGGTGCAATGGAAGCACTACGGTCCCGATGAGGCTACATGGGAGCTGGAGGATGCCATGAGGGTGGCATATCCATTTTTGTTCAATTTTGATGAGCACTGAGGACAGTGCTAATGTAAGGGGAGGGGAATGTAATGTCCCCATTTTGACCCCCTTTGTATTAAACCGTAAATGATGTAAATATTGTAATTTAATCATGGTGAGGAGCTCAAGGCCAAGGCCCCACCATTGATTTAGCGTTTCATGAATCGGCAATTAAAAAAATAGATGCCCATGGTTCTTGTGCGAGATGGGCACAATGTATATAAGACACCATGTAAATACGAATTTTAATGGAAAAACCCACAACCGGCTATGCAATGCAACAAAAGAGATGGGGCATGACTCTACAAGGGAAAGGGAGGGAAATTATTTAAACCCTTGAGCCAATGGTATTAATCCATGTGTCAATGGGGAAACCCATAAACCATCAACTACCCATTTTGTCTCATGTACCCAATCATTTAATTTTTCCAAGAAATTGGTTAAGGCAGTTAATGCCTTGGAAATGAAAGAGTATGGGCAAGCCATTTTCGTGCATGGGCAAGCCATCAACTTGGAAAAATGTGTTTTGTCTCCTTGGGCAAGAAACCACCCACGAAATGGTGCCCAAAGCCATTCTGAACAGGGAGTCTTCATTCATTCACGCAGTGGGAGTTAGCTGGGTCTTTCCATTTACGTTTTTCATCCAAATACTGCATTTTTCCATGCCTGGGAGTCGTTTTTGCAGTATATAACAGTTGGGAGAGGGAGGGCCACGTTTTGGGGACTGTAGGGAGGTCGTTTTTGCCCCTGAATGTCCAATGACGTTTTTCTAAAAACGGATTTGGCTTCCTGGGTTGTCCACCAACTTCCCATTTCGTTTTTATGGGTTCCCACGTTTTTCTGGGTTAGTTGAAACCCCATCTCATGCATTCCACTGTGGAAAACGTTTTCCTCATGCCCAGCAAGTGGGGTTCTGTAGTTATGTGCATCCTTGTTCTTGGTTTGAGCCTGTGAGCTGAAGTGTTGTAGTGGTAGTGGATAGAAGTGGCTTGATAAACCTAGTGGGGGAGACAACCTCTCAAAAAGATCAAGAGGGCTTTGGTTACTCTTCTATGCATACCCTGAGAGCACTGGATAGGGAAGGTATGGCTTGAGGGACTGCACAGCAGTGAAAAGAATACTTCCTTGTGCTGGGTGTGTAGGTATTGTGGGTGCCAAGCTATATAGATCTTGCAAGGTTATCCCTGGCTCTGTGCTGGAGCTCACTAGCTTAGCAACTCTTCCTTTCCATCTCCTAGTAGCCTGATAAACCCAATTGTAGATTGGCTTGGCTCATCTTGGTGTATGCTTGGCTATGTGTGAGTCTGTTGTTCCCTGGTTCCTTGTAGAGATCATGCCCATCTCGGGGGTGGCAGTGGTGCTGAGAGATTGAGGAGCACACTGGCCTATGGTTGGGTGGAACGTTGCAGTTGCATAGCCAGTTGCTTGGGACTGCCTTATTGAGATAAGTATTCTCTTGTGTAAATTGGCAATTATCATTTGATGAATGTTATGAATGTATGTGGATGTATTAAACGAATTTGCTTCTGCTGTGTTTTTAAAAGTTTAGGCATTTCCATATGATCTTGTATAATTCTGCACAGATCTTTATTTCATGGCTGTCACAGAATCTTGAATGTGTGTTAGAGATCAACAGCATTGATTTGATTACCGTCGTTTTTCCATAGTATGCATAGATACAGTTCTTTGCATCAATGATTTTTTTTTTTTTTATATACAAACGTTTTGGGGCTAATTGCCCGGACTGAGCACAGTGATCCTCTCTATCACGCTGGTATGATAGAGGGGACACTACAAAGACTTAGAAGTGAAGTTTCTTATGATCGTCAACAAGTTAACAAGATCAACAAATCTAATGAACGGACATTGGAACCAAAATCATCCTTCACATCATTAGATTCGAATCTCTTATGCAATCAGGAAGATCAGTTTACTAAGGATATTCATGGTGTAACAACAATGAGAAATCAAGGGAACAAAGACTATATTGAAGCTTGGTTTCAATCTGTTATCAATCTATAGTATCATTCCTCACTTCACCAATTCTTGGCACCATCATTTCAGGGGAAGTTGACCTCTCATGTCCTAGCATTCATAAAGTTATATTTTTATGTTGGGAGTATGAGAATACTTGAGTCATTTCTTTGAAAGTGGCTCCATTGGAAGTTCTCCTACACTTGAGAAGAATTTGTTATTTCCAAGTAGTGTAGGACATTGTAAATAAATAAAATTCGAGTTTTTTTGTTTTCACTTAGATCTAGGATGCATAGATAGTATCATTTTATTTTGAATCAGAACTCTTGGACACATGGTGCAGTAAGAGCCTCCCATATTATTAATCTCTCTTTTTCAGGAAGTTGGTGAGAAGAAGGAAGCATTGGTGAATGAAGACTCAATGGAAAAGGAGCTAAACGATTATGGAAACATTCAACCTTGAAACATATGCGATCATCATGGTATGTGTTTAGTTTTTATTTCTATATAACACATCCATAAAAATACACAGACTTTATTTCAACATTATATCATTTTTTAAGAGTTGCAGCGGCAGCTATAACACACTGTGTAAATCAATCTAAGTACTCAATGCTTTAAATTTTTTTGGTATGCATGTGTGTTCTATTTAAATTTACATCATTAAAAAAATTCATACCTATTCCGGTCACTTTTTGGGAGTCAAATTTCATTTATTGGACTTTTGTGGCATTTTGACTTGAAATTTTTACTGAAACACAGTCGGGACAGTCCAGTTTTGGGAGATCAAATGGGAATATTTTTAAAACCTGTTTACATCCTAAGTATCCCTTTGAATCTATTTTCCAAACCAATTTGAATTTTTGATATTGGGCATCAAACAAAAAAGTTATGGTCAAAATACTAACAAGGTGTCTAGCAGGAAAGTTAGGAACAGAGCTGGGACAGTCCCTTTTTCGATGCCTTATTGGATATATCTGGAAAACTTGTTTCATTGGTATATTCCCCTATGAATATAGTTTACAACACAATTTTAATCACTCCATTCCGATATCGTATGCAAAGTTTATGACTAAAATACCAACTGCCTATCACAATCAACATTTTTAAAACTCAGTTTCCTAGATGGTTCATTGGCCTATTTGACCCATGTATTCTCATTGGATTCAAAAATTGTTTCTATTGGATATCCCTACATGAATCTACTTTCATCTCCAATTTGAATCACGCCAATCCGTTATTAAACGAAAAACTTATGCCTAAAACCGTGACTATTGGTCTAGTCCAGAATTCGAAAAACACCTTGTCAGGCAGGTTGTTACTGAGCAATTTGGAATATCCTTACATAGAATTTTAAAAACCTATTTCTAATGGACATATATCTATGAATTCACTTTCATTTGGATTTTGAATCACTCAAATCAGACAAGGAATGAAGAAGTTATGATCAGAATAATGTTGGTGAGTCTAGATGGCCATCGCTCTCCCGCATGTAGAAACTAGATTTTGCTTCATTCATTTTTTTCTCTGGATTTATTTTATAATTAATTGCTTGTTGTTTTTTTCATATTTTTTGGGTGAAGAGAGACCAATCACCTCTCTTCTTCCATCATCTCATGTTTTATTGCAGGCAAGTGCTAGGCTTTTGCGGGTCCTTAGGAAGAAGAAGGTCGGTGCATACACGAGTGACTCTTGAAGACTTTTTATCAATTTGCAAATGGATTGAGCACATAAAAAAATGAATAGATTGATGTGAAAACCATATGAAGACCAATGTTCCATAAGTCAAGTTGCATTGCTACATGAATTGCTACTAAATACACCTCCCAAAAGACCTTTCTCATTCACCAACACCATGCTATGCCGATACAGTTCCTTCCTACCTCCACCATTCCATCACTTCCATAACCTTCTTCTTCATTTCATCACTTCCATACTTTCCACTCCATTCACTACTCACCATGAATAAATTCTTTCATAGTGCCATGGGATCTACATACATCAATGGCAGATTTCCTTGTTGTTAATCATGGGGATTCATCAATGCCTCTTGATTGACAAATCTTGCAGGTGACTCGACTCCAACACATTCATTTGTACCTGTCAAGATGCACTAAGGTACTTTAGAGCTCACTGTCATCAAAGGTGAGTTTCTTCACATTGGTTAATATCATACATTAATGGCTGGTAATCCAATGATTTCTTTCCATGCTCGAATTCAACACATTCATTCGCATGGTAAGAATTGTACCTCAGTTTGGTAACAGTCGAAGATTATATGATCTCATGGTTTCAACAGTGACTTGCAGCATCATTTGTTCCAATATTTTTGCAGTTCCTTTTCATTTTTCATTCCAACAGTTGATGTTTCGAATAAGAGAAGAAAATTTTTTCCTTTGTGGTGGAATTCCTCCTCATCATTTGCATTAGTAGTTAGTCTTACATTCAACACATTTCATTATAGATCAGATTCATCCTTCGTAAGCTTCATCTTCCAGCTACATCTCTCAGCAGCAGTTAGCCAAAGCTTCCACTGAGGTAACAATTTGAGGTAAAATTGCATGATTTTTTTATTTAGTAAAGATTTAGGAGAAAGTCATGAAGAACCACTAAGCATTATCCATTTCCATTTTTCTATATAGCATTTTCTGACCATCCATTCCCATCCTTGCCCACTCAATTCTAACACTTCATCATTCCAATTCATGCACACCCAATTCAAGTCCTTCCCAACATCTAAGTCCCATCCATAGCATCCAAAGCATGAGAATATGCCATGCTACTGCCACACAAGAACCAGTAGTAGGTCAAAAAGATATGTTGCTATTAGGAGCATCCCATTCAACACATGTAACATCCCATAGATTACTGGAAGAAAAAGAGTTGGCTGCCCACAAGAGCCAGCAATGAGAAAAGATGCTCTGCTTCCACACAAGAACCAACAGTAAGAGATTGATCAAAAAGTTTATTGAAGAAATAGTGTGAAATGAAAGCATGCTCTGCATTCAGTTTATTGGATTCATGGTTTTAATTCACTTCCACACAACTGTTGAAAAGTTAAACTTGGCATCTTGATACTTGAGCTGATACACAATCATATTTAATTTACATATGTTTTCACAGAACTTAAATGATTGGTTTTTGTTGATTGGAATATAGACATACATGCTCACTGCCCAAACATATATGATCTTTGCTTATTAAAAATCACGGTCATTTTAAGCTTGGATTATCCATTTATTAGTTTTGATTTTTATTTATGCAACCATCTTCAGCAAGTATGCAACTCTCTTGGTGTTTGAAACATGAAAAAGTCATTAATTAGCTTCCCATTCCTTATCGTATATGGGGGTTCTTGTGACAAAAGTTCGAGAAGTTATCATAAGAAAAAGTGCAACCAAGAGCATCATATACAAGAAATAACAATGTGCATCTTCAACGCAGAAGGGACAACATGGGTTCCAAGATCTCCGCTGAGTAATGCTACTATAGTATTAGAAGGAATGATGAGCATTGCAACAGGTATCTTATTCTTGTGAGTTGTCATAAAGATGAAATTTCATATAAAACAGTCTAATAATAATGTGCTACTTCTTCCTATAAGAATAGAAATGGATATGAGTTCAGATTTTATGAGTCTATTGGTTCAAATTTCTCATGTGAATAAGAGCCAAAGAAGATGCAGCGAAAAGACCATTAATGGAAAAGAGAATTTGTGAAGGAAATATCCACAGACATGTAAAAACCTCTTTCTCTTTTCCAAACCTCCAAGATAGTAGCAAACAAATTGGGTGATTGACATAATTGCAACTTACAGGAAACACATTGAAATTTCCAGATTTTATGAGTTGGCTCATGATAGGGGTTATACCACAACCTTTGCATGATCTATCAAGTTTCAAACCTATGTACATGTCTTCTTTTACCTGAGGGCATGTAAAATCTTCAGTTTTGGGGAGAAGAGGGGTTGATACACTCAGTGGTATAAAGAAAAAAATGAATCCTCCAGCAATCACATTTTTAGTCATCATTTTTATAACATTATTCTCCTAGCAACTAATGAAGAAAGCCTTGGTATGTAGAGGGTTGAATCAATGCTTGATGAGTGAATAATTATGTCCAGCATCAAAATCTATTTTGAGTATTTACAAAGCATTTTTAGCCTTCTCATTGAAAGATGTGGAGCATTTTTTTATGGCAACTCTCAAGACTACAAAAGTGCATAATTTGATTTGAGCATATCTTGCAATTGGTAAGTTGTATTTTCATGAAATTTGGACAGGAAGTGCATAATATTATAAAGAATAGATCTGGTAAGTTTCAACCCAATCCAATGCACGATTTTCAAGAAAATGGCCATCATCACCTACAGCCATTTTTCCTATGTCTCAGTATCCGTGCATCAGATGAATTTGAGCTTTGGGGAGCATAAGCATTATGTTAAGACGAAGATACTCACCAATTTTCAGTAAAAAATACTTCACGGAGTGAGAAAAAATGGCCATCATCACCTACAGCCAATTTTCATTTTTCTTGAAATCCATGATGTGGGTATCTCTGATTTTCGATGTGGAGATGCATTGGACTTGTAGTAACTTGCTTGCAAAATTTCAGCCAAACCCAGTTTGTAGTTTGGGAGATATTAGTTCAAGAAGTTTGCTGCAACACCAGATGTGACTCCACCAATATTGTCCATTTCCCTATTCTAGCAGTTGTGACTCCGCCAAATTTTCCGCCAAATGGCTGGGACTTTGGTAAACTCTTCGCTAAATTTTTCGCACAGCTGTGACTTCGCCAGATTTGGCCATTTTTCGCAGCTGTTACTCCGCAAGATTTGGCCATTTTTCGCAACTGTTACTCCGCCACATTTATCCATACAATAGTTGTTACTCTGCCAGATTTGACCTTTTTTGTAGTTGTTACTCCGCCAGATTTGGCCATTTTCGCAGTTGTTACTCCGCCATATTTATCCATACAGCAGTTGTTACTTCAGTAGCTGTTACTCCAAGAGCTGTTACTCCGCAATTGTTACTCCAGCAGTTGTTACTCTGCCAATTTTTTGGCTGCAACTCTTCCTACTGCGACTGTTCCAATGGTAAAATGAAAACAACAATTGAATGAGTTCTTCTAGTTTGGATGCTACACATGTTTCGGGTTGCATGAGGACATGCAACAAGTTCAGTTTGGGGGAGATGTTGGGTCACGGATTTCTCCATATTTTCATCACCTTTCGACACATATTTCATCCCTCTTATTCCTATTATTATCCATTTATCATTCCATTTTTCATCAATTTGCTGTAACTGCACATAAAATACCATATTACTTCCATTGATGCTTTAGTGGTTAGTAATGATTATTTTCCTTTATCTTTGATGAATTGAAGACTATTATGCATAATTTTACTGATGATGGTTTATGGAGTGATTTTTCATATTAGCAGCAGTAGCAGCCATAGTTCAAGCCTCCAAAGTTGGCATGCTAGTACACGTCCACATGGATATTTCACAACATGGTTTCAACTTATGATTAATTATGTGGATTTGTGATTTCAATTCGTGCCGAAGTCCAACATGGCAGCCTCCAGCTAATGATCAAACAACCTCAACCAAAAACGTGTGTCAGATAAGAACACAGTGATTCGCGTCTTGATTTGCGGACAAATGGAGAAGACTCTCACAAATCGGGGACATGGGTTTTGTGCGAAATGGCCTTATTTACTTGACATGTGAGGAAATCGCCAAACAAAGCTATGGTTTGCGCTATACAACTGGTTCTCTAAACGTGTAATTCTAAGATTTACTGTTGCGACCGGTTTTACAAATTAGCAATTGGTTGAAACATATCACAAGTTGGGGATTCGGTTTCTCATTCTCTTAAAAGCATTTTATGTATAAATATGTAATCATTTTGATGTATTAGGGGGAGGAGAGAAAGCAATGTTATGCTGTAGGATTTGATCCAAACTTTGTTGTAACGTTTCCATTCTGATAATACATGCTGCCAGTTTCTTAATTCTGGAGTTGTAGACTTTCATTGTGGAGATCCAGCTCTGCTCAATGGAGGAAGGGCCCTCTTCCCTGAGCATATGTTGATAGTGTTGATTGTTATTTTGTAGATTTGTTTATTATTCAGTTAATGCTTTGATTCATTAGATTTATCATAGTTGCATGATTTCATTCATTAGATTTATCATAGTTGTTTTTATGTAAATTTCTTTTTAATAGATCATTGGCCAACACAGCATTTCTTTTACATTCATGCAATTAGATCTTGCTTCATAAAGAGTTGATTTTGTTTTCAGTTCGATTTACAGTGTAGATTTATGAATAAGTTTTGCGTTTGATTTATTTTCAAGAAGGTGTGATCTAGTTTACAAAGAGTTTCGATTTCATACCAATAGAAAAACAGTGTCAGGTAGAAATTGTGCTTGCATAAATCGTGCACGATAGCTTTGAAATAAAAGACTTCCTCGGGTTGATAATTTATGTTTGGGAGTTTCAGCTGTTTAATTAATTAGACAATTAATCCACCCAACAATTCACTCACTTGTGATTAGCACATAGGTGAGAGAGAGATCAACTATGGAGGAGAAGGAGCTCACGTTTGGGATGACATCTTTTGTATTTGCTAGTCTTCTATATTGAGGAAGCTTTGCTGTGTTTTCTACCCCATGAGGGTTTCCCAGGATAAATCTGTGTCTCTTGTGTTTATGTTGTGCTTGTTGTTCTTTCAGTGATCCTATATATGCTATTGTTGTGAAATGGAATGTAATGCTGATATTTTATGTCTTAGCATATTAAATCTTAATAAAATGAATTCAATGAGTTTTGTGAAAATCGTGGAATCAAAAGGCAGTTTTCAGCCTCCAGAAATCCTCAACAAAATGGAGTGGCCGAGAGAAAAATCAGGACTATTCAAGAAGCAACTAGAACTATGCTAAATGAAGCAAAACTTCCTGATGGGTATTGGAGAGAAGTAGACTGCACTATATATAAATGTCTATGTACAAAATAAAGGACAACTCAGAGTAAATAGTGACAAAAATCCTTATGAGCTATGGTTTGGAAGACCATCTACAGTTAAATACTTTAGAGTTTTTGGAAGTAAGTGCTACATAAAAAGAGATGATGATAATCTAGGGAAGTTTGACTATAGAACATATGAAGGAATATTTATTGGATATTATTCCACCAAAAGAGTATACAGATGTTATAATATAAGGTTGCACAAGATCATAGAAAGTGCAAATGTAACTATAGATGACACTAAACCAAGAAGGATACAAATTCAAGAAAATGTGGATGTTGAAGAAACTGATGATGAAATAGATGGGGAAGAAAAAGAAGAAAGTTCACAAGAAGAAGGTACTCTTGAAAATTAAGAAGAATAAAAATAAGAGAATTAAGACTCCTCCATATCAGGCACAAAAACACCATCCAGACGAGTTCAAAAGAATCATCCTGAAATTCAAATTATTGGTGACAAACATTCAAGAGTCTAAACAAGGGGAAAATCGTTTTTTGATGAAGAACAAGCACTGCTTTCGATAGTAGAACCTAAATACTTTAAAAAAACTTGCAAAAGTGAGGATTGGATCAATTCTATGAATGATGAACTTGATAAAATAGAAAAGAGCCAAACTTGGGAACTTGTCCCAAGACCTAACGACATGAATGTCATTGGGACCAAATGGATTTTTAAAAACAAGTTCAATGAGGATGGACACGTGATAAGGAACCAGGCCAGATTAGTATGCAAATGATATGCTCAAGTAGAAGGTGTAGATTTTGAAGAAACTTTTGCACCTTTGGCAAGACTTGAAGCGATTAGAATGTTCTTATATTTTGCATGCTACAACGACTTCAAAGTGTATAAAATGGATGTAAAATCTACATTTCTTAATGGATAACTTGAAGAAGAAGTATATGTAGAGCATCCTGAAGGTTTTTTCTTATTAGAAAATAGAGATTATGTTTGCAAACTTAAGAAGGCACTCTATGGTCATAAACAAGATCCAAGAGCATGGTTCTCCATAATTGACAAGTATTTAAAACAATGAGGATATAAAAGAGGGGCTACTGACAGTAATTTGTAGATAAAGTTTGAAAAAAAAATATGATCATTGTTGTAGTCTATGTAGATGATATCATATTTGGAAGTGATCTTCAAATTCTGACTGTAAACTTTGCTTCAGAAATGAAGAAGGAATTTTAAAGGTTAACGTTGGGGGAACTAACATTATTTCTAGGTTTACAAGTATCTCAATCAGAAAAATGGATCTTCATCTCTCAAATTAAGTATATATGGGAGATGTTGAAAAAATTCGAAATGGAAGAATCCAAACTTGTTAGTACTCCTATGGCTATCAGTTGTAAATTGAGCAAATATGATGAATTATCCTTAGAAGTAGATCATACTATGTATAGGTCAATGATTGGTAGTTTATTTTATGTAACAACTACAAGAGCAGATGTAATGCAGGTTGTAGGTTTGGTTTCCATATTTCAGTCAGCCCCAAAAGAAACACATGTGGCTGTAGTAAAAAGAATTATTAGATATCTGAAAGGGACTATGGATTATGGACTATGGAATCCAAAAACCAATAAATTCACTCTAAAATCATTCACTGATGCAAATTGAGCAGAAAGTATTGATGACAGAAAAATCACTAGTTGAGAAACATTTTACTTAGGAAAATGCTTGGTGTCATTGCTAAGCAAAAAGTAGTATTCCATTTCACTATCTACAACAGAAGCTTAGTATATTGCTGTTGCATCATGTTGTACACAAGGCATTTGGATGAAGCAAACATTGGAAGATTTACTTGTAAAATATGAAGATCCCATAGTTATATATTGTGACAATACAAGTGCTATAAACATATCAAATATCATTTCTTAAGAGAACAAGTGTCACAAAAGGTTCTCAAAATGGAGTATGTTGATACAAAGAAACAAATAACTAATATTTTTACTAAACCACTGCCTAGAGAGTCATTTGCATATCTCAGGAAAAAAGTGGGAGTTATCTCTCTTCATTAAAATAAAATGAAGATTGCAACTCTGTCACAAGAGGGACATAGTTGACAGGGGGAGATTTATGAATCTTTGTCAATAATGCCAAAAAGGGGGAGAGAAAAAAAAGGATTTTTTTTTTTGAAGTTGTTGTCATGAATGACAAAGGGGGGGAATGTTGAGCATAATTTTCATTGATGCCAAAAGTATTCATTAATGACAAAGTACATGATCATATGGAATCTATGATGATGTGGGATGAGTGGTGAGTATGAAAATACACCTGATGGTGTTCTAGTACCTTCATGATGTCATTATTACATTTTGAACTAATTATATAAAGATTTGTCAGTTTGGAGAAATTCTGGAAATTGACCAAGTGTTGGAAAATTGGTCCAAGTGGCCTCAGGAAAATTCTTGCCATACCTAATAAGAGAATGATAAAAAGTATCATGATATAGCTTGTTGAAGAGGATATCTTACCATGGTATCAGTTCTCGAGAAGGATGTTGTAACACTGAATCCGTGTGTTATGGAGAATTTGTATCCAGATAAAGAAGAGATCCATCTCCATAAATAATACATATTCAATAATAATTGAATGTGATGAATAATATTACATTGAGGGCATCTTTTATATATTGTTAGGACCTTTTGAGAGGAGTCATGTCCTCTTAGAATAATTATAATTATAATTATTATTAATTAATTGTTAGTTTATATTTATTTATTATTTTATTTATGTTTGTGACATTTCCTTCCCCTTAAGGGAAGCTTCGTCCTGAAAGCTTAGTTTGTTGATGCCGTTTTTTTATTTTATTCTGGCTCTATGTTGAATAGATGACTTGAGATATGCAAGTTTCATTATGACCATTACTTCCGTTTGTTTCTTTTGCTTCAGAATATGCATTATATATATATTTGGTGAAGTTTTATTTATGCTTTTACCGCTTGCTTGGTTATAGATCTTAACTCTTCTTGTCGTCAACTAGAGAGACTTGACAGACTTGATGCCAATCTTATCTTGTGTCTGATTAATCTTATAGTTGTTTTGATGTTCTTTTGGGGTGAGAGGATAGTCAAGGTATAGTTTAAATTTGAAACATTTGATTTCTCTGATTTGATTTATTTTGCACACTGTGGGATCAATCCCTTATCGTTGCATTGATCATCGTTATTGTCAGCAACATTGGCTTGGCTCTTCTCGCAAACTTGGTCAATATCATCTCCATGTTTATCATATATATCATTGTTATTTTCATCATCACTAGGATATTCTGTATCCTTGTCTTGTTTATTATATTGATTAATATTATTAATATCATCTTGGTTGCCATAATGATTTTCTATATCTTCCCCCTTTTCGCCATTTTTATGTTCTTTATCTGGTTTTTCTCTAGGGCATTGAACATCAGATACAGATTTAGGTTCTAAGTCTTTGTCTTGAGTAGCCTTTGATCTTCCTTGCAGATCACTTTATTGAAGGAGTTGTGAATAGCTTTTTGAGTAGATTTTACCATTGATTGTTCCATATGATCGAACATCGTGTCCATCTTTTTCCTTTGCTCATCAAAAAGCATATCCAATTCTTCCCATTTTGACCGCATGGCCAACATAAAAGTTTTCCCAGTGATTTATGTGGAACTTGAGTAATTAATAATAATAATAATAATTTATTATTAATGAAATCAAGATAATTATAAGTAATAAAAGAAATATAATTATTATTATTTGTAAATAATAATATTATTATATGTATTTTTATTATATATATATTTTTTAATAATATCCAACTAAAGGTGTGAGTTGGTTTCTTGATAAAACTAAGAGTTGGTTTTATAAAACCAAGGGCTCACAAAACCATGTGCATTTTCATAAAACCATGTGGGGTTTCATGAATGTTATTCTTACTTCTTGTTCTTACTTATTTTCTCTTGTTCTTTTTTTAATTTTGTTTAACTTTTTTTTTAACTATCTTCTTTTCTTTTTCTTTTTCTTTTTCTTTTTAATTTTCTTTAGGTCAAAGACTTAATTTGGAAAAACTGTCAAATTATTTGGCCAAAATCCAAATCAACAAAATGCCCAAGAAGGGGCTCTGATAGCAATGTAACACAGAGTGTTATGGAGAATCCGTATCTGGATAAAAAAGAGATCCATCTTCATAAACAATACATATTGAATAATAATTGAATGTGATGAATAATATTACATTGAGGGCCTCTGTTATATAGGCACCTTTTGAGAGGAGTCGTGTCCTCTTAGAATAATTATAATTATAATTATTATTAATTAATTGTCAGTTTATATTTATTTATTATTTTATTTATGTTTGTGACAGATGTTTGATGACAAAGTTATATATCTGACAAAATAGGGTTTCAGGTTGTTTTGCATCAGTGGTAGTAAAACTGCCTCAGTGACCTTAGGTAAATGCACACCACAATTCATAGGTTAAGGAAAATGACTGCCCCATCTGGTCAGGCTATATATGGTTGATTTGTATACCAAACTATGGTCTCATTTCGTCTTGAGAGTGTCTGAGAAGGAAGTTATAGGTATGCCAAAACATGGTTTCACGCATTTTTTCTCCAGTCCAGTAAAATTCCTACCCAAGTCAGAAGAAGATGATTCTGAAGGTGAAATCAGTTTGTTTGTGCTCAGTGAGATGTATTACATCATATGGTATCATTGGTTTATGGTTTTGCTGAAATAAAAAATCCACCTTGGAGATTTCACAAATTGCCTAAGTATAAAACTACTGGTAAAACGGACTAAGTGACCTTTGTAAAATGCCCGCCATTTTTTGTAGTTGATTGTTTAAATTGTTTTGAGGGTATGGGTATCTAGATTGTTGATTGGTGCATCAAACCATATAATTATTTTGTCCAAAAAGTCTCTGAAGATGAAGTTATCAACCTGCCAAAAGTGCCCTCTATCTTGATTTGCATTGCTCTAGTAAAATGTCCTCCAAGGAGAGATAATGGGGTTTGAGAGGTTGAAATTGGCTTGGATGAAATCAACATGTTGTCCCCTATGCTTTGTATATTTCACATTTCCAAGTTGGTGAAAATAAAAATCACCTCATGTTGACTTAGGGTTTGGTAATTTTGTCTAAGTGTCAAATCAATAGTTTAAGATGCCATTTCTAAATGCCCACCAGATGATGTGTGTGTGTCAATAAATTCAAGAAATGACATGGATTTGTTCCTTTTTTAATTGATTATCTAGTGATGGTTTCAGTTTTCCTTATGGAGCTCAAATGAGTGAAAAAAAGACCTTCCAAGTTGAAGAAAAATCATTTCCATACAATGTATGAGTATGCTCGCACATAGCTTAAAAATATATACTAAACAAGTCTTTTAGATGCCTGCACAAGACAAAGACTTAAATAGAGATTTCTCATCCAGTTAAATAAATAAATATTAAATAAATAAGAGACATAAACAAAACAAAGTTTATTATTTAAATTAATGAACATAAATTTAATTTATTTTGAAGAGACACAAGTTTAGATTGATAAGGTGAAATGATTAGAGGATGAGATACATGATATATAAACAGTTTTTTGAAGTGGAAAGAATATTTCTCGGGACTCCAAGTTGAAGGAGAAGCAAGAGAAAAGGTCGAGACCAATGAAGTGATAGAATTCAAGATATATTGAAGTTATGGAAATCAAATAAAAACAAATAAGGGAGGTTGGGATGTGCAAGGATAGGATGCAATCCTATAGGAGTTTGTAGCCTCCTTCCAGTTGCTATTGGTAAATAGGGTGTTGATGCATCCTTCAGTTGTAGCTGAAAATTTGGGTGTTGGTGCATCCTTCAGTTGTAGCTGAAAATTTGGGTGTTGGTGCATACAACAAGTTGGTTCTTGTAAACCATTTGTAAATACAATTTTGAAATTGAAAATATTTCCTCGAATTGTGCTATTTCATCAGATCCCGGATGTACTATTCTTAGAAATCCAAGTTATATGAACCGATCCGACTGTATTCAATCTATAAAATGGAATTTTACTCTGCCTTGGAATCTATCTTCTGCATTCTCTGATCAAAGAAAAGGACAATTTGCATTCTGTGATCCTTCCAGTTGCTATTGGTAAATAGGGTGTTGGTGCATCCTTTAGTTGTAGCTAAAAATTTGGGTGTTGGTGCATCCTTCAGTTGTAGCTGAAAATTTGGGTGTTGGTGCATACAACAAGTTGGTGCTTGTAAACCATTTGTAAATACAATTTTGTAGTAGTAGAAAGTATTGGTTGTTTTCCAATTGGGCTTACATGATAATATTGTGTGTTTTATATATATTTTTTTTAAATCGGATAAAAATAAAAAGATAGCCTAATATTGATTCAGCCCCCCTCTCAGTATTGCTTGATATTCCAACATAGACAAGTGTCCCATTTCATAAAATAGAGAAGGAGTTACTTATTTAGGTAACCACTATCTTTCAAGTGGCAAAGCATCCCCATACATAAAGTATTCTCTAAAGAGAAGTAATAAAATAAAATAGAGAGTATATTTCTCATTAATAAGATTCATACTAGTAATGGTAATACTACATCATTTTTACATATATATCATACTAATACATACATAAAATACTTCACAATTATACTCGTAATTATTTTATTATACTACATATAATATATTATCTATATCTCATACATTTAATCATATATATACACACTATTATATATATGTCATTAAATATACACATCTGTATACATCTTACATCATATCATATCATATATATATATATACATAATTACACATATCACAACTAATACTACTACATATATACAAATATATATTTCATAATACTATACAACATATATGATACTATATTATATAAATGTTTATCATCAAATATTTCTATTATATACCTACTTTATTACATACGTACACACGCATACATATAGTATCACATTTTGTAAACAATTAAAGGCAATTTTTCTTAGTTTCCAAATTTTAATTTCAAAATGTTTCAATTTCAAAATACCAATTTCCAAGTAGGAGTGCAACTTTAAAGGAGGCATTCTCACAAAATTTTCTAAGACATTTCATAAATCAACTATGCACCTAGATCATAACAAAGGTTTGTAAGCATGGAAATCAACCCTTCCAAAAACCAAGTTAAGCATACATGTAAATCAATTGTACAACAAGAATCATTTCAATAAATTCAATGAGCCATAAAAGAAGCAATGCACGACGAACAAGAATTGACCAATCAATTCATTGAATAGCAAAGAAGAAATGCAAAAGCATAGATAGATTAAGTCACTGAGTAGTAAAAGAGGCAATGCATAAGCATTGACCAATAAAATAACTCAACAATAAATGAAGAAATGCATAAGCATCATCCAGTCAAATCACTGAACACTAAAAGATGCAATGCACGGTGAACATGCATCAACCAATCAATATATTAGATCATTTGATATGCAATGCATAGTACTTACCAATCAATCTATTGAGCAGTAAATATGCAATATTAATTAATTCTAAAACATACAACAAACAAATCTTTAATCTCTTAACTTATGAAATTAAAAAATAGGATACAACCGAACCGATCTTTGAAGTGAGACTTCTAATTCTTCCATTAACATAAGGGGAGGTTAAAATTTATTTCATAAATCACAGTTATAATATCCAAATGCATATAAGAAAAATATTATAACTCTGTAGAAGGCTCAATAGCCACACGGTTGGAACCTAAGCTCTAATACCACTTGTAATGTACTCGACCCTGAAACCAAGGCCACGACCACGTGTAAACCAAAAGGAAGGATGGATAAAGGTAAAGCATAGAGGATTAAGGCTAAACAAATTCTACAATGACATACCATCGATCCAATCAAAACAAATATATTTCCTTTAAAAATAAATTTGATACTTTAAAACAATTATACAACTCTCCAAGAGCTCAAGTAGATGCAACACCGTGCAAGCATGATAATGCAACCAAAATTACAAAATTTAATAAACTTGGAAATTAGAATTATTAAAACATTAAAGGGGACCATAATCAACCCCAAAAATCTAACTAATCATATTTACATAAATCCTTGCAAACAATTACAAAATAGATCTTTTCATAAACTATGCAATTTATGGCACTCTCGTCAATCAAATTTATGACTCTTTTATTAACAGTTTTGCATTGCTCATCAATTCATATCTCAAACTAAAACCTACATCCATTAAATAATGTAAAATTCAAAATATAGAGCTATCATATACAACCATTAATTCATACAAATATCATATCAATTATTGCTATACTAATCACTACGAGATCATTTGATTAGGATCCAAATCCCTACAAAAAAAACTGTGAGTCTGAAATAAAAATAATAACTTCTATATGGGGCACTATAAAGCCACCAAGGTTGCAATATATAATTCACATATATCCATACAACATTATATATACAATTCTCCATAGAAACTCTCAATTCAAACTAGTTTTCTAGCAAAAACACCCACCTTCTAGCAATCAAAATTTAGTATTTTCATCCATGGATCAAATAAAAGATATGATCAGCCATGGAAGGTGCACTTGTAGAGTAAGATACAAAAATTAACACATGAATAAATACATTACAAGCTTCCATCAAGTCCAATCTCAAATAGAAGAGAAAAAAACAAATTTCCAAGCAAGATTTCTCAACTAGAGTTTCAGAAACCAAGAAATTTCAACTATAAATTCATCTACAGGTTTGATAAGCCAAATAGGGTGAAATTTTAGAGTAATATATAGAAAATAACATATGTAAAAGCATATTTAAAGTTTCCATTCTAATCATATATCAAAATGAAGAGAAAACTCAAATTTCTAAGCAAGATTTGTCAACTCAAGTTCCAAAAATCAAGCCATTTTAACAACAAATTTATCTACAGAATTGTTCAAACATAGATGAATCATTTGCATTGTAAGATACAAAAAATAGACACATAAATAAAATATTTAAATATTCCATTAATTTCAAATCTCATGGTCATGGAAAATGTACATGTTTCCAACAATTAAACCATCAAATATTCATTCAACCATAGATACAAAACCATATACATTTAATTTTAAGTAGATCAGCCATTAAGGGTGCTATAGAAGAAATGTAAAAATAATATAAACATATGAATTAACATAAAAAATTTACTTATATTATATAGAGGAAACTGGCAACAACCAGACCACGTACCACCTATCCAATGGCATTGCCAAGCCAGATCTCACTTTGACAAGCCACCGCCAACTTGAGGCCACAAATACACAATAGAGGTGTACTAAAGGATATCTCAAGTATTAGTTTGAGAAGAGACAACTCAATTAATCACCATATTATTTCTCCTCCACCCCACTACTAGGTGCAATTGTAATCCATTCACCCCCTAGGATCATAAAGACATTGCCATTCACCATCGGGAATTATGTGCAAGTCCAGGACAGAGACAAGTAGTGGACATGGAGGAACTATACCAAAGTTGTCCAAGCTTGCCACAAACACCATACAAGATCTCAGTGATTCAAGCAAAATGTTTATTATGATAGCAGAGCATACATGGCTTCCCAAGCTCACAAGCTTACCAAGCTCTCAACATCAATGGAATGAACAACCAAGAACATCCAACAATAATAAACAACCATAAACAAACAACCAAGAACATCCAACAATAATAAACAACCATAAAAAATCTTAACCAAGGAGATCAAGCATGTATTTATAGACCAAATAAGGCATTTTGAACCCAATGGATCAAAACAAACCAAGCTAAGCTAACTTGAGCTAGTCCAAGTGGGGTAACTCAACCATAGGAGGTTAACTCTAATCCAATTGAAGCAATTCAAATTCCAAGGAGACTAACTCCAAGCCAGTCTACCCAACTCAAATTCATGTGTGGACACATCATTCATGAAGAGGAATGAAAAATAGTGAGGTTAATATTTACGCAAGCTATATCATCTTCCCAAAATATAAGTTACACAAGGAGTTACACAATCTAAGGCTAAAAATAGCCAACGAGGGTGTACTTGAGAAAGTGGGTGTTACAAAACTGAGTGTAACCTATAGAAAGGAGTTACAAACAACCAAGGGGGATCAATTAACAAGTGGAATCCACCTAAGCACAAAGGCAAACCCACTAAACCATGAATTAGGCTCAATAGTACCAACATAGGCTAAAATAATTAAAAGTTGGGTCCATTATACAATGTTTGGGTGATCATCAACTAGTAAAGCCACCAAGGAATAAGTACAAACCAAGCTCAACCAAACAAGTTATAAAGTGATAGGAATGTACCCATTCCACCTCACATTGTGGATCTATGCCTCCCATACTCTTTTAGTGGTCCCCATTGTACCAGTTATTTTTTTAATTAATTATTTACAAAAAAATAATAATAATGTCTCTCGGTCCTTAAAGAGTCTTGTCATGGTGCCTAGTGCCACAATAATAAATAATTACAAATTACATATTTATGAGGCTTAACACATGGAGTATTATATCCACCTCCTCCATAACCTCTTCCACAGTCTCAAAATGCATCGCACATTGCCCTTATTTCCTTATGGGATCAGGTCCTCTATTTTCTTATGTTCCTTGGACATAGTAGGAATCTACTATGTTATCCTTCATTAATTGCAGAGCATGACAACTATTTACATCATGTTCGACTAATTTGCAAAATTCACAAAACGATGCATACATAGAGCTATGGTACTTTTGTAATGTCGGGCAATTGGGAGGTACGTTACGCCAATTTTGATATATCTCGCACCACTCAGTTTTGGATGCTGCAAAAAAATGGTTTAGGTAAGCTATTACCCATTTAGTTGCTTAGTGTTTGGCATTCATCCTTTTGATGGCCTTCTATTCTATAAAAGATACACCATATATTCTCTTTGACAGCCTTACCGGTAGACCGTTTCTCTAATTGTGTCTTTAGAGCAGCAAGCTCTATTTGCACCTATTCCATTCTTGGTGATTCCTCCCCTCTAGGAGTCGATTCTAACCTTGTTGTTATTTCCATGGCCTTTGAATGAGTAATCACCTTCTTCTTTGTTAGTGCAACTCGAATATAGGGTAGAAGACCCACAATAAACCATTCTTGGTGCTTCACATCTTGGATATGGAAACTTATCTGGTCAAAAAAAATATTGAATCATTGGTTGTAGTCCTAGACATATTCACAAACTCTGTGCTTAATCACCTTAATCTCAGTAATGAACTGTGATTGAAAATTTGGCTTCTGAAACACATTGATAAGGCTTACTTTAATAGTTTCTAGTGGCCGGGTTTGGCTTGTAGAGAAATTTCTCGTATACTTCATGTACCATTTAAATGCCATATCTCTAAATGTGGTATATAGTTGTGCAACCTTTGAAGCCTCATCTATGATGTTCTTCATATAACATATCGCCTCAAAAGTAATCCAATGTTGTTTTGCATCATCTTTCCCTATCTCATGAAAGATAAGAAATCTCAAGGTATATCTGATGTAGTCATTATTCTTGTAGGTACATGTGAACCACTACTTATATTCACAAGTGGTGAATTAATACTACATCTTGAACTCTATGTATCTAGATTAGTCTCCTAGGTATAACTAGTTTCTAGCCATCTATCCTCTACTTCTACTTCTGCTTTGGGACTTGCTTCCCACACAAAATCAACTAAAAACTAGCCCTCTTGATTGGATAAGGGGCATTGGGGGAATGGTATGAAGCATTGATTCCTTCTTGATGTGTTTCTTCCAACAATACTCAAATCCATGACAACTCAAATCTGACTGCATAGTCTCTTATTCAATCATACAAGTGCCTCCACTACTCTACACTTCCTCTTCTTCTACATCCTCTAGGTTCTTTCCTTCACTCTAATTTGGGTGGGTGATAACTCAGTCATCTTTGGAGCTCTGGCTTACTTCCATTCCTCACCTTTGCGGGACTCTCTCATCTTTTGAGCACTCTTCTTTCCCAAACGTTGCAAACCCTTCTAGCACATAGGACTGTTCTACACACTCTCATCATACATTCCCATATCTAGTGTTCTTTTTTACTCTCCAACCCACACTATCTTTCCTCGTTGGCTTCTTCTCTCTTTTATTTCTTTTAACTACTTACTTTATTTCAACTCTTCTTGCATGTGTTTTTCTCCCTTTGGAGTCGCTTCTCTTTTAGATCCATCTCTACATCTATCTATTCTCCCAATGTTTCATACCCCACCCCCACAGTGCGGGGTTTTACATGGATATGCTATTAGGGTTCATTGTCATTATCCCCTTCTTAATAAAGAACATCTTTACCCACTACAAAATCTATGCCAAGAATCACTTTCTTAGGCCCTCGTCAAATCTTGCTTCTGCGATGCTATACGATTCACTACATCCTATAGAAAATTCTATGATATAACTTTCTTTCACATGCAAGAATCAGAAATTGATAGCCCTAGACAACTTATTATATATATCATTTAGTTCTTCTATCCTTTCCTCGGTCTAAACTATTGGCCAACATTCTCTCCAAATTTTATTGATCTCAAACTCCCTCTTTATCCATTCAAATAACAAAACGAGAAACTCACAGAAGAAAATTTCATGAAAATATGAATAAAGATACTTGTCTTTCCAACACTGGGGTGCAATCTAGATTCCTCTAGTTGCTTTTCACATGAACTCATCCTCCTTGATTTGCAACCTCTCTTCGATCTCAAATCTAGTGGGATTCCACCTTATTTCTTCATTCACCCTTCACAATCCTTGTTAGGTCCCATCAATGGAACCATTTCTTGGTTGGTGGTTTGTCAGACCCATGATTCAACTTGCATTACCAACAAAAACACTATAGACGTTGGGATTTTCAATACCCATAAGCAGGATAAGGTCTCGCTGGAGACATATTGAGTAAATTACACAGAGACCCAAATCAAGAATGCGTAGGATAAGATGGGTTCTTTATCACCATTAATTCATTCATTTATTTACTTAATCATGCATTTAAAATCACTAACAATCTAGCATTCATATTCTAAACTACTAAACATTCATAATACATTCAATCATCTAGAAAATACGCAAGGAAAATATGAGACAATAGTTGTGTTATATTACTATTCATAACTGGGTACAATCCATTTCTACCATTTCATCTCAATATATTAATTGTTAACACCCAAAAAGTGCTCACCAGCTCATTTCCCTATTCACATGACCCGTTTGTCCACTTTTCCTACCATTTCATCCTCTAAAACCTTCAAAAAGGTCACCAAAAAGACCAAAATCCATATTTTTCTCCTCAAATTATTTGATTTTCCTCAAAAAATACAAAAAACCCTAAAAAAGGGTCCAAAATTCCCAAAAATCAATTAAAAGGGAATAAAAATATAAAATATATTCAAAAAAGGAAAAAGAGGGAAAAAGAGGAAAAAGAAACCTAAAGCACTTGTAGCAATATCATTGGTTTCCTTAAACCATGGTTGTATTCTCCATCACCAAAAAACTATAAAAAGGTGATAGGGGCTCCTCACTATTCATCCACATTCATCCCATCCTTATGCTTCCAAAATCCCTCTTGAGCTTTTCCCATTCCTTTTGAGCTTTGCCCAACCATTGTAACATCTTGGAGAAGAAAATATCATTGGAGCTTTCGAGCACCTCACCATTGTAGCTGCTAAAGCTCAACCATCCTCACCGTTTGAGGTAATAGAAAATATTCAAGTTTTTATTTCTGTCTCTCATGGATCTAATTTGTTTAATGTTTTTAATCTAGAGTTATTTGCTTGCATATGTTAGATCAAGATTTACTGTTTACATTTATTTACTTTTACTTTTTAATCGAAACTGCTACTACAAGTTAGTAGGTGCACATTAGCACATGCTTGGGTGAAAACCCAAGAAACAGTTTTTGGTGACTCCGCTTCGTTTCAAATCTTTCAATCTTTGATTTAGATCTATATTTCTTCATATTTTAGTTTTTTTTTACCTTTAATGTTGTAGATCTGGCCTACTACTAAGCCCCTTGCTTGATTCCCTAGCCATTGGCCTTTTTTGCAGCCCAAAATTTTAATTTTTTGGTTTGTTTTTTGGTGACTTTTTCCATCCGTCAAATCGCAGTTTTTAGCAACTATAGCCGCGATCCACATCGCAGGTTTCTGCCTATTTTTCGTGATCCACAGCACGGCTTTTTGACCTGCAGCCGTGATTCACATCATGAGTTTTTGACCTGCAATCGTGATTCACATCGCAGGTTTTTGACCTGCAGCCGCGATTCACATCATGGATATTAGCCCAAAAGCTGCGATCGAGATCGCATCTTTTGCCACAGACAGCCGCGATTTTTCCTTGTACTGTCCGATTCATTTTTTCTATGTTTTTCTTGTTTTGGCACATTTTTTTTTCCATTTATCTCCCCTGCATTTTTTGGACAGCCTACTATTTTATTTTGCAGCATTAAAAATTCATATTTCTTCTCTGTTATTTGCTTTGCTACATCAATTTTAAAAATTTCAATTTAGTGAAAGAAAACGTTGTCAAGCATTTTTCAGTTAGAAATTTCATATTTTGCAAGTTAAAATCAAAAGTTAAATTGCTAGATATTTCGCCCAAGCAAGGCATTAGAGATTCACTCATTTTTTATGATATTTGATTTAACTTAAACATTTTAAAAAATCATATTTTTTGAAAAATATTACTAAAGCATTTTCATTTAAATCATTTTTCATTTTCGCAAGTTGAAATCATTATTTTAATTTGTGAATAGTCACCCAAGTGAGGCAATTTCTTTTTTTTACTCAACCACACTATCACACACTCAGTCACAATTTAATCAAAGTGATCCTATTGTAACACATTCTAACCCTACTTAAGGAACATCAAAAGAATATTGTAGCTAGGTAGGATTGAGGGGACAGGTATCCAAATAACACCCCTCAATCATTTTCATTTGAGACATAGTGGTTGACAAATAGGGTGCCAAAATCCCCTAGTACTTATTGACACGGTTATACACCGATTTGCCGGAAAGGCCTCTCCCTTGGGAGAGTTGAAGTAGCAAGACTGGTTCCGGAGGCCTAAGTGGAATACCGCAATCCATTCAGTCACCAAAGGATACCTATTCGTTGTTCTCGTTGTACCACCCTTGTGGGAGTACAACGGCGATGGAACGAGAGTTGCAGATTCAATTTTCTAGATGTGTCATGAACGGGGTATCTTACTGACCTTTGTTCTAGGATTGTCTACCCGGTGTCCCTCTTGGTAGGGGGATATCATTGGCCTTTGGTTCTACAATTCATATTCTCCGACTTGGATTTCATCACCGTGAAGAGGATACGTCTTGTTAAATCATAATACCATTTTAGTTAGGTGTTTGCATGCTCTATTACCTTCCCTTGGTCTAGTGAGTACACCATTTCTATTTACTAGGAGCCCTTTGCTTGTTGGTGTTTTGACCACATTTTTTTATTACTCCACCTACTATAGCAGAACTGTTATAGTAAGTGTTTTGAGGTTGGTTTTTGGCCTGAGTGCCGTTGTTTTTGCGCTCCCCTCCTGCACACAAGGTTGCATTAGGGTTTTTGAGTTTTTATCTCACCACCACCCATTAGTCTTACTAGCCGACTGTCACCATTGAGTACCCGATACGATCTCAGTGTTTTTGGGGTGAACCCCCTCAATATGATTCACTTGAGTCTACTTGTCATAGACATAGAGCCTTGTCACATGACTCCACACATCATCGACATAGAGCCTTGTCACCATATTTAGACACCCCATATACTGCATTTGATTCTGACACAGAATCGGAATACCCTACTAACACAACACCATCTAGCCCCATGGCTGAGTTTTCTTCAAACCCTTTCAACCTAGAGACTATTGGTGGAGCATCAACCACCCCCACAACTACAATGGCCACCACAGTAACCACAAATACAACAAATCCCTTAGGTATTCCCAATATGGGACCCACACCTACCCTAGGCATGCCCCATATGGGACCTACACCTACAATCCCCGCCACTACTAAGATCCCAACAGCCACTGGACCTACTCCAAACCCATTTGTAACTAATGTTACACTTGGGGGCAGAGTCCCCTCTCACACCACTTTGGTTGGGGGACACATCCCTTTTATAGCTAATATTCCCTTAGGGGGCAGTGGCCCGATCCATAATGCTACCACTAGCACTTATGCCCCAGTGACAATGTCAAACCCCTCTACCAGTTTTCCATTCATGGCTAGTCTTAACCTACCAGACCTGGCCATATTAACAAATGACCCTATTAGACATGACCCTAATTGGCCCCAGATGCCCACAAAACTCCCGTCAAACATACCAAAGTTTGAAGGGAAGGTTGGGGAAGACCCCCAAAACCATATCATGTCATTTCATATATGGTGTTCCTCAAACTCCATAGTAGATGACTCCATTCGCTTACGCCTATTACAAAGGACTTTCACTAGCTCAGCTGCCAAATGGTTTATTAAGCAACCACATGGGACACACCCTACGTTTACATCCCTTGCCTCGAATTTCCTACATTTCTTTCAACTACCTGTCCGCTATGATGCGGGAGTAGAAATCCTATTGTCTTGTAGGCAGAACACAACTACCCATATCAGGGATCACATCCATGAGTGGAAAAAACACTATAGTTTGTGCAAGATCAGGTTAGACAATCGTATTTTCCTGGATTGGTTTCTAGAATCACTTCTTCCCCTCATTGCTAAGGATGTGGCTTCTGAACGACCCCAGTTGGAAGAAGAAGCCATTTTAAAATCCCAGCAATTCGACTTAATCTGTGCCCAGTTTGGTTATTTATACACCATCTTACCTGACGGGCTGCACGACGATCCATCCTGGAACAATGCATCGGGGCCGTCCCATTCTGCCAACGGCATCATTGGCCAGGTTATGTCACAAAACAAACCCTTCACCATGATGAGTACCGCCAATGCCCCAGACCTTTCAAGGGATACATCTCATTCTGGAGCTACAACTTCCTATGCTCCAATGACACATACTCACCACACTCATGGACCCACATGTCCACCATAGTGTTATGGGCATGCACCATCAGCTTATATACCCCCTACATATTATAACCAACAGGCCAATCAAAACTTGGTTCACTTGTAATCCCAATCGGTTTATTACCATCAACAGGAAACACCTTTTGCCCCAACACTTCCAATATCTCAAGGTTACCAACAACCACAACAAGCACCGGGTCCACCTCCAAACCCTCCTATTTATTATCGAACGAAGCCTGCTCCAGCACCTGCACATCCTCCAAAACCCCCCACTGCCCAAGGGCAAGTATATGCACAGCAAAACCAACTCGGATCCCCCACATTGCAGCCATCTACTACTGCATTACGAGCTGACGATGGTCGTTCAGCTCAACCACAAGGCCTCTTGGCTAACGTACCCACACAATTAGGTGGCAAAATGGTCCTCACTGACATAGAGTTCATCAACAATCAACTTGATTACAACCTCTTACTTGGACGTAGTTACATGTTTCCCATGAAGGCTGTTGCGTCATCCATCTTCGGCATTATGATGTTCCCCTATGAGGGACGTGTGGTCAAGATTGACCAAATAACATACTACGATCCTAACACCCCACTACTCCTAAAAATTTTCTTCCCATTATAGAACAACCCGTTCAGAGTGCACCCACATCATTTGTCTCATCGGTCGGACCCAGGATCTACTTGGAATCACCTATGACTTCCACGTTTCAATCCATTCCATCCCTTGTATGGATAGCCGAAATATCTGATTTTTGCACCCTTTCGCACAACACACAACCATCTACTCAACAACCCCCATCACTGCCACAACCACCCACAATAACTAGTCATATAGGAGCAACACCGATTCACACTATCCCATTCTTGTTCCCCCCTTAAGGAGTCACAAGCACCCTAGTAATGGCCAAGCTCAATCTTCCGGGATTAACATTAGGACTTTCTGTGTGGTACCTTCTGGCCCCAACTCCTCCCCCAACACCCAATGTCATTTTACAATCGGTGCAACCCATTAATACCTCCAACCGTCCACCCCCTGGTGTAGCGAACATCCAAAACTGACCACCCCCAATGGTGACCACTGCATCAACATCTAGCAGTGCTCCCTCTCAACTCTGCTATACTGGAGGCAGAGGCCCACAAACTTACATCGCTGGACCCACAACCTGAACCACCCCATTGACTCCAAAACTGGCGAAGAATTCCCCAACAATTCATATCCCCTCAAGTGGTCTTTGTGCGACGACATAGGCCATGCCACCCATCAATGTCCACAATTACAGGCACTCCAAGAACATATGCAAATGTTGGATGATGACACTAACATCCCCTTTTTCAAACTCGAACTGCCCCCTCATCCTCGCGATAAATCACTGCGTACAAATCACCCCTGTGCGATATGCGACATTTATGGCCATTATTCACATCACTGCCTTGATCTCCCAGACTATAGATGAGCTTTATATGAATTGAACAATGCCAACTTAGAGATATCCCCTCCTCTCCTTGAGGAAATATATCCACGAAAACCTTCCTCCTCCGAAGAGATCAATACCCTTTATATGATCTCATCTACCAGTGCACCCCAATCAACCGATTTGACAACACAATGCTTTCGCAATGATGAGGAAATCCTTGAAGCACTTATTGCACTAGACTACCCTTGGGATGATATGGACCATCGGTCATACTTCATCCCTAAGCATATACCTCTTCCATGGAAAATCAACTCTTCGTTGAATCAAAATATTTCCTTCCCACCAAAGCCGATTGGTTTAAAGACCCAATCCCAGCCCCTGATGCCTTCGAGGAAGGAAATATGGCAAATATTTTTCCCATTATAAAAAACGACATCTCTAGCACACCCAAAAAACCTGAATTTATATCCCTAGGCGCATCATGCGTTGAAGAGGAAATTCAAGCCTATAAGAAACTCTTCCAAGAGTTTCAAAATATCTTTGCCTGGTCCTACACCGAGATTTCGGGTCTTGATCCTGCTATTGTAGAACACCATATTGACACTTGGCCCAATGTACCACCTGTCCACCAAAAGAAAAGACCAATCCATCCATCCAAGCTTCCTGCCATTAAGGCTGAAATTGAGAAGCTTCGTATAGCTGGGTTTATTTACCCCATTTCCTACACCACCTAGGTTTCCAACCCTATTCCAGTCAATAAGAAGCAAGGCACCATCTGTGTCTGTACTGACTTCTGCGATCTAAACCTCTCTTACCCCAAAGAAAACTTTCCAACAACATTTATCGATCAACTTATCGATGCATGTGCGGGGCATGAGATACTATCTTTTATGGATGGTTTTTCCAGATACAACCAGATTCACATTCGTAAGGAAGACCAGTACAAAACTACCTTCACCACCCCATGGGGCACTTTTTCTTACCAGGTTATGCCCTTTGGTATTAAAAATGCAGGAGCCACTTTCCAACGAGCCATGACATATTGTTTCCATGACTTGGTCCACATTATCCTTGTCTATCTTGATGACCTCACAGCTCGATCAAGAAAATGATCTGATCATCTTCATGGCCTCTGGCAAGTCTTCATACATTGTCGCAAATACAAGATCCACTTGAACACCCTCAAGTGTGTATTTTGCGTTCCAGCAGGCCGGTTGTTAGGTTTCATTATTTCATAGAAAGGTTTTGCACTTTATTTCCTTCGGTTGCTTCATACCCACATCCCTTTTGTGTGGGACGATCAAGTGCAAGGAGCCTTCAATGACCTAAAGAAATCTCTCACCAATGCTCCCTTTATCTCCCCTCTGCATTTCTCTAAATATTTCATTCTTTACATTACGGCATCCGACTATGCCGTTTCAGGAGTCCTTGTCCAAGAAGACACTGCTCATCAAGAGCACATCATTTATTATCTGAGTCAAACCTTATACGGCCCACCGCTATGGTACCCATACAAAGAGAAACTAGTTCTCGCCGTCATGTTTTCAATACAGAAGTTGTGACATTACATCCTTATTAGCCATACTACAGTCGTCGCAAATTCCAACCCAATGGTTTATCTCTTGAATCGTCACCTTCTGCAAGGCCGGGTAGCTAAATGGGTGATTATCCTACAAGAATGTGACCTCACCTTCAAAACCCCAAAGAGCACCAAAACCTTAGCACTCACTCAACTCATTACAGACCTACCATCCTCATCGTCATCACCAACTGTCAATATTGATCTAACTATTGACCATCTATTCATCATCTCGTCAGACGACCCATGGTACGGCAATATTTTGGTTTACCTTCGTACACAAAAGTTTAGACCCGATGTCGACCATGACGGATGTCGTCGCATCTGCGACCATGCTTCATGTTATCTCCTCTTAGGTGATATCCTCTATCGACTTGGTGTGGACACCATCCTATGGCATTGTCTTTCTTGAGAGGAAGCAGAACATGTCCTCAATGATTGTCATAGAGGTGCCTACGATGACCATTTTTTGGGAATGGCCACTTCCCAAAAGGTGATCCGCGCAGGGTATTTCTGGCCCTCATTATTTACAGATTGCATCACGGCAGTCAAACATTGCCAAAATTTCCAACTCTTTGCCCCTAAGGCAAGAACCCCACCCCCCCGGCCCCCTTCATCAAGTCATCACCATTGGCCCCTTTTGCAAATGGGCCATCGACTTCATGAAGTGTAACCCTACATCAGCTGGCGGCCATAAGTACATCATTATGGCCGTCAATTACTTTACCAAATGGGCAAAAGCCATGCCCACTTTCAACTGCAAAGCCAATACTGAAACCCGCTTCTTCTTCATGTTATTACCCGTTTTGGAGTACCAAAGCAACTCGTCTCAGACCATGGCTCTCACTTCGAAGACTCTGTTTGGCGAGAGTTTTCCCCCCTCCTTAAGATTGAACATCATTTCTCTTCAGCTTACTACCCCCAAGGGAACGACCAAGGTGAAGCAATTAATAAAGTCTTGAAGACCATTCTTTAGTGCACTGTTGACAGACATAGGTCCAATTGGCATCATATGCTTTTTCCTGCACCATGGGCATATCACGCGTCCACTAAAACTGCCACCGGTTTTACTCCTTTCCATTTAGTTCACAGTGTGGAATCTATCCTCCCCATTGATAGTCAGATCCCAACATTGCATATCGTTGTTGAACTCCTCCCGGATACTTCACCAATTGAACAACGCTTACTTCTCTTAGAGAAAGCAGACGAAGATCGCCGTGCATCCCTCCAAACCGTCGAAGCCGCGAAGAACTGATCCAAGGTTAATTACGACAAACATGTTCACCCACGAACATTTAGTGAAGGAGACCTTGTACTTGTTTATGATCAATCCCATGACAAAACAGGAAAAGGAAAATTTGTGTCCATGTGGCTGATCCCATACATCACACACACCTGCCTCAGACATGGGGCATATATTCTGACCGACTCAGAAGGTAACCCCCTGCACAAACCTCATAATGGGTTGTACCTCAAATGATTTTATCCATAAAAATATTCTGGACATCACAGTCCATATTGTACAGCCTTTTATTCTTTTTTCACTGTCAACTTTCAAAACCTTACATTTTCATTTTTTCATGTATGACCACAGATCGATCCTATTCCACCTTACCATGTTAGCTTCGCTGACGGTGCAAGTCGCTGGTCTCCAAATCTCCCCTCTGCAGCTTGGGTACTTTACTCCCCCTCACATGATTTGATTCACCTCGACAGAGTGTGCATAGGCGCCGCCACAAATAATCAGGCTGAGTATGACGTTGTAACCAGTCTCCTGACCGCTGCTCTCCAGATAGGCATACATCACCTTGACGTCTTCCTTGACTCCCATCTCCTTGTTTCCCATCTCAACAACTCTTACCAGGTACATGATCCCTGTCTCTTTAGAAAATTCCTACACACTAAACAAATGGTTTGACAGTTTGAATCCATTTCATTCACACATGTCCCAAGGAATCTCAATAGTGTAGCAGACCAAACGGCTAACAACATTCTAGATTGGCACATCAACCAAATCATGTAGGGAATCAAACATGCATAAACATACATAGGCATCAAAAAATCATATACACAAACAAAAGAAAACATCATAGAATTGCATCTACATGCATAGAATGTGCCTCCACGGGCAAACAAAACACAAATTGCATCCATGTGCAACAAAACATAAAAACAATGACAAGATGTGCATCCACATGCATACATGACTACACCAAAATGCATCCATGTGGATAAATATATATATATATATATATATATATATATCATCATATAGTCACAATGTCAAGAGTGCCCTCAGCACACGAATGTACAAAAAATACACCAATCGTACATAAAAATATCCTCAAAAATGTCCCCATATGCTCATTAGCATTTGGGGGCAAGTACAAAACAAACCTAATCCTCATCATCACGGTTAGCTGCCTCCTCTGGCTCCTCCTCCTCTAGATCATACTAATCCTGAGCTCTCCTCTCCACTACCAACACAGTTACCCTCCACAAAATCGATCTCCACTCACGCGGAGCATCATAACAACGGTCTAACACATGCTGATCCAGCTCTCTCCAACCATCATCTGGTACACCATCCAACATCACCTCGAAGGTCTCATGTACATTCTCTATATTATCATCTCGACAACGCACAAATCCTCGTACACGAGGTGAGGGCGCCACTACTGGTGGAGGTACCACCACCAGCACACATCCCCTACGGCCCTGATGATCCGGTGGGGGTCACTAACCGACATCTGTAATAATCAACACTAGGATACATCAGCATCATGAAAACACCTCTACCTATCATCATAACACATATAAACATGATATGATAGAGAAACAAAAGCAAGTACGTACCATCTACCCCCAAGCCTGACCGACAGCACGAGGCATCTCAATGTCTCCCCGGAAATCCATCTCCCGGTATGGGTAATCGTCAAACATAATCGGCATATGACCCCACTGCTCGTACATCTCTTTTGTGAAGAACTGTCGAACTACACCGCCACCACCCCGAGGCATCATCTCTCCCCACCACACCATCCATGGCTCACTCCTCAAACCATCCTGAACAGGCACACGGGGCCGTAATGTAGGAACTTTCTCAAAAAAGAAGCAACACAAAAACGAGGCGTAGCTGAACTCTCCCCCTGTAGCCTCACCTTGCTCAGCTCTCACCTTGCTCAGCTCTCACTGAACACAAGCAAGGAACATCTTCCCCCAGGAAAAATAGGTCCAAGTCATAATGCGATGCACCATCAGCATCTGCCTCCCCGAAAAACGTTGGGGCGCCTGTGCACCAAGTACCCGTAGCACACAAGCTCCAACTACCTTCATCGAAGGGTCCCGCAAATCATGAACGAGCAATGCACTAGCATGTACACTATAACCCAGACAGAAAAACCTCTCTAGTAGATCCTCTATATCCATACCCGCCGATATCCTCGGCAGAGTGTCCCCTATATCACCCAAATGGGGCAATCCAATAAGAAAATAGAGATCAGTCAAGGTGAGATCCAGTCTCTCACCTTGCACCATAAAATCCTGCATTTTTGGATCCCATAAATCAATCAACTTGTTCAGCAACAAGTTTACGAAAAGCATAAGAGGAATCCGAGCGAACTTCAGCAGTCCACCCAAAGCCAAAGTCGCCTGTGCATGATGGTCCCCCTGAATAATCTCCATTAGAGCCTCTGGAATCTCTCTCTCCTGCCACCATGCCCTCAATCACCTAAACATTTTGCGAAGTCAACAAGAAAACTTTTAGAAAAAATGCCATAAGAATTTCCCCAAGCCAATGACCTAGATCGTAGGTTTGGGGCCCATAGCTGTGATCCAGATCGCGGGTATGAAATCCCAAAGCCGCAATCCAGATCGTGGTTGTGAATCCCACAACCGCGATCCACATTGCAGCTGTAAAATCTCACAGCCGCGATCCAGATCACGGTTGTGAAGCCCACAACTGCAATTCACATCGCGACTGTGAGGACCACAACCACGATCCACATCGCGGGTGTAAAGCCCACAACCGTGATTCACATCGTGACTATGAGGACAATAACCACAATGCAGATTGCACAAAGAGGCTCAGAAGCCACGATATTCCATGTTGGAAAGCTAATGTGACATATACGCCACTCCTAAGACCCAGCTTCCCCGCGAAAGAAAATGAAATTAAAGGTTAGGGCCAATAGGCTTACCTACAACTCACAGAATCAAAATCTGATGGTCGGTTCTCCTGCAAATGAAGAAAGTGCTCTAGCCAACTCAAATCTCCTGTCAAACTCAACTGTGAAAATGACACATGTCACTAAGGGTCCACTTGCTATTTATAGACATTTGACAAATTTTCAATCAACCATTCTGGAATTATACGATGTCCATTTTCCAAACCGTTCACACCATTGGATTCAGCGCAGCAAGAACTTCATGATGGTCAAGTCGGTTTCCTGTGTTTACCTATCTCATTTTCAAGCATCTCTCTCATGCTCATCGTCGCCTCGACTTGCATGCCACATCAGTCGTTGTCTGTTTTTGACGTCCTTTATATCGCTAGATTTAGTTTTCCGCGCTCGTGATGACGCTTGGGATCGTTTCTCGCTCTCACCAGAAAACTTTTGACATTGCGCCCCTACACCTTTCTGCCTCAGTTTCCGTGACATATCAGTCGCTATCGGGTTTTACAAGACTTTTGCATTACAACTGATACATGAGCCCTCCACTCCATCCATACTGCAATTATGGCATTGTTTTGCTACCATTCATCAGCCCACAAGGAGGCCCCATTAGTGTTCCCCACCTACCACTATGTTTGATCCCCATACTTATCCTTTGATTCTTCGTCCTTGCCTCACCATTACTTTTGATCGGTATAATGTTATCCCTTTTTCGGGCTGATCAATTCCTTTACAAAAAAGGCACTTAGGGAGTTTCTGTTAAGCTCTTTTCTGACTCCTGAAAGAATGAAAAGATCGTCAAGCAAACTTGCTTCCCTTCATGCTCGTTAAATGTATTTGAAAGGGCATCTACCTGGTATAAGTTTACCCCTTTTCCAGACCTTGTAGACTAATTACGAAAAAGGAATACTCTAGCCACATTGGCTAGAAGAGTTCTCCATCTGCATTATTTTACGCTTTTTCAAGCCTTGGAGACTAACACACGAAAATGAACATCCTTGGACTTTACTTACTGCTTTCAAACTCTCTAAAACTGAAATCAACCGCGAGCATGAACTGTCCTGGGCTCGTACAAATACACATGACAGTACCATTATAGAGCATACTTATGTCCCTTCTTGGAGATCCTTAAACAATCAAGAAGGCCCCAACGGTGCCTCTCAGCGCCAAAACAGATCACGTATAGTCACACTATCATGGCAGCTTCCCCATTATGGTCTCCTTTGTTCAGAGCATTCTGCAATGTGTCACCCTAAGAGTTTTCCAATATTATCCGTCAATTTATTGCCCAGAGTCACTCCCATTGCAGTGCATACCCTTGATCCCTTAAGCTATGATACCCATACCTAAAGTCAGTTTCATATGCTGCCAAGTCATCCATGTCATCATGCTCTGAACAAGGAAGTTTGAGTCCCCTCCACTCTATCACCCCAGTTATTCCCCATCCCCACAATATGTCAGTCCCACTATCAGTACTATCACCTTTTTGTTGTACACCTCGTGCTCGTATTAAGGAAACATCATTGCCTTGATAGTTGAAAGTCTCCCTCTGTCAACGCCAACCAATCTATTCCACAGGATAGACCTAGAGGTCCCTGTGCATTGGACTCATCACCATAAACGCTGAGTGCCTACGTATCATTCTAAAAGGATCCCTTATTGCCTCTCCGAATGATTGTTTCTCACATGCTCGAAATCAACACCTTGATCGCATCATTGAGATTTGTACAGGGTATCGGTCCTTTTATTTATTTGACAAAGACCCCAGATGTCACTTGACACTAACACATTTCTGAGTCTACTTCAAGAAACAACCAGTTATATGTTCCCGTGGATATTCGAGCTGCGCTTGGAGACAGTTTTTGGGAGCAACCCACTTGTATGCTTCCTTGACTATAAAGTTGTTGGATACCTCCAGACCCAACATGTTATCTAGCCATTCTGCTACCACAGTCAGGATGGTGGATGTTTTTCCAGTGTATCAGTTCTTCAGATCAGTCATGGTATGACCATGAGTATGTCCCAGCTTTGTGTCCCTTCTAGACCATTATGACATACACAACAGTTCTACATGTATTGTTCAGGTCCCCTTTTTGGGCCTCATTATTAGTTTTATATCTTGATATGAGCATGGGTATGCCCGCCTCATCCATTATCAAATATTATTCCTCATTAATTTTGAGGCCATGTATTTTTAGTTTGTGCAGTTTGCACGGGCCCAGTGTTCCAATCTCCAATCGGTATCTTCTCTCCTCCAAACCTCAAAAAACGACAAAGAAACTATGATGTCTATAAGCCATACAATGAGCTCCTTCCCTTACACATTAGGGGGCAATCTGTTAACACCCAAAAAGTGCTCACCAATTCATTTCCCTATTCACATTACCCATTTGTCTAATTTTCCTACCATTTCAGCCTCTAAAACCTTCAAAAAGACCAAAATCCATCTTTTTCTCCTCAAATTATTTGATTTTCCTCAAAAAATACAAAAAACCCTAAAAAAGGGTCCAAAATTCCCAAAAATCAAGTAAAAGGGAATAAAAATATAAGATATATTCAAAAAAGGAAAAAGAGGGAAAAAGAGGAAAAATAAACCTAAACCACTTGTAGCAATACCATTGGTTTCCTTATTCCATGGTCGTATTCTCCATCACAAAAAAACTATCAAAATGTGATAGGGGCTCCTCACTATTCATCCACACTCAGCCCATCCTTATGATGCCAAAATCCCTCTTGAGCTTTTCACATTCCTTTTGAGCTTTGCCCAACCATTGTAGCATCTTGGAGAAGAAGAGACCATTGAAGCTTTGGAGCACCTCACCATTGTAGCTGCTCAAGCTCAACCATCCTCACCTTTTGAGGTAATAGAAAATATTCAAGTTTTTATTTCTATCTCTCATGGATCTAATTTGTTTAATGTTTTTAGTCTAGAGTTATTTGCTTGCATATGTTAGCTCAAGATTTACTGTTTACATTTATTTACTTTTACTATTTAATCTAAACTGCTACTACAAGTTAGTAGGTGCACATTAGCACATGGTTGGGTGAAAACCCAAGCAACATTAATGGTATTTCATCAATACCATCGCTGCATCAAGAACATCATAGCATAATAGAGATTAAAACCCATAGCACTATAACGATACATTATCTCAAAACAGAAATCTCATAAACTAACTAACTAACAATATTTCAGAAAACGTTTCAGAATGTGTCAAACAGAACTCATTAACCAACTAATCCCAACCCTTTATAAAATATGCCTTTATATAGTAGGCTTAGGTTCAAAAACTAGTTGGAGGTTCACAATCTCTAACTGATTTTCTTGGCTCCCAGTTGCTTCTAACTGAATTGGTGCACAACTACTTCTAATTGAATCAGAACATAGTTGCTTGTAATTGTCTTCCTTGGAATGCAACTTCTTCCAACTGATCCAAAACTTGGCCACTTATAAAGACTAACTCTAAAAAAAGATTTTATTCCAATACCTTTCAAGAAGAGATAGATAACTTATCCATTATATCAAACTTTATAGGAAGGGATAGATAATGTATCCATTATAGCAAACTTTGTAGACTTGGAAATCACGTGGCATAGGTCCAAAAACCTCCTTACTATAGACCAACTAATGATTCTCTTAGTTTCCACCATCAATCTCATTCTGTCAACGAAAAAATATCAGATGTACCTAACACCTCAGTGCCTTTGGGTGCTCATAACAGTATGCTTTGGTTTGTTTTTCTTTTGCTAATTAAATTTTCACTGGATTTCATACCTCACACCTTCTATCTTCCTCCTTTTTGTCTTCTTCATTCATTAACCAACCCCCCTTATTAAGTGGAGTAATATGGCTAGTTTTAAAGGTTTAATCTTTTGTTGAGATCAAGACATGGCATTTAAATTTCAACACGATAATTTTTTTACCTTCCTCTTATAATGTCACAACCTTTTTAGCTTGTGTGAGGAACATCAATGTTTCATGACACTAATTTAGAGATTATCAATATTTACTATTAAACTTTAACATATGAAAAGAAAACTAAACATAATTTACAAGAGTTTTGAGATATTACACAAAGCCTATACTATACTATACTATACTATACTATGATATATAAATAAATCAGTAAATTTTTACAATCTTTTTAATATATGGGAAAATATATGTTGATGTATATGTGACTTCGGAATGTATTTCATCTATGTATTTCATATATATTTATTGTACCCTTAGTAGAGATGTGTTATTCCTCTATAAGGAAGTGTCGTCATGTGGATTGACAAGTGTCACAAGTGTGTGTACTTGCCGATGGGTTATTAGACCACCAGGTGTGGGGTCAGCCCTGAAATATATATTATATTGTGGATGTATCTCGATAGACAAGTCGGCCCCATAGTGTAACTGGGCAAACAGGTTAAGTAAAAATAGAGATCGGGAGATCTCTATTTGGATCATTCGGAAAGACACACTTCTCTCACTCAGAAAGTGGGGCACTAGTGAGGAGGAGGATCATCTGCTACTAGGATATTATCTCAGTGTATTTTGGTTGTACTTTGGTTGAGCCATTGCTCTCTCTATCTCTGAGGAAGTTGTGGGGTTTTTCACCTTAGGGTTTTCCCCACGGAAACTCTGTGTCTCTTGTCTCTCATGCTTTTGATTCTTGTGATGCTTGTCATGCTTAATGTGATTGTTATGCATTGATATATTGTATATGTTATTCTCTCAGTGAAGATCGTAGAGTATTGTAAATTAATGCTCAAAATTTAACATGGTATCAGAGCTAACCTGAGAAGAAGACATTGTGCAGTGATGGAAACTTGAGTTTCTTGTTTATTGGGTTTCTCTCCACAGATTTTGGAAAAGCAGTATAGTAGATTGACTCTACTCATCAAGGAGAATCTATCTGTCCAATCAGAATTCAATTCTGAGCATTCTTAGATTTGGCCCTAAAAATTAGGGTTTCCACAAAAATAGGAATTTCTAGAATCTGAAGACATAGCTGGAAGCTCCTTGCAAAAATCGAAGTTTAGAGCTTTGGATCGATATTTTTGGCTGGGTATATCTCCGGGAAAATCAAACCCTAATTCAGGGCTCTCCCCATTGAAGTCGGGAGGACAAAAAGACAAATCTGAAGGGTAAATCTTTCCTGATCTCAAATTTTGAATGCAACAGGATGATCAGCTCATCAAGGCGCATCTTTCTATCCTTTCAGAAAGTTGAAATTCACATTTTGAATTTTTAGGATTTTTCTGACAAACCCTAATTCGGGACTAGATCAAGTTTTCAGCATTTCAAGTGGTAAGACCTAAATCTTTTCTATTTCCATTTGAAGTACTCTTTAAGATGTCTCACCACACCGAGCTGAGGATAAGCTTGAAGGGGCTGATAAATTTCGAGCTTGGAAGTATAGGATTGGGTTAATCCTGGAAGAGAATGAGTCGGACTCATTTATAAAAGAAGACATCCCTATCCCAGAGAATGAAGAGGCCAAGGTATTGCATAAGAAGAACTTGGTCCAGCCAAAGAGAATCATTGTTGATTCTATCAAAGACCATCTCATACCCCATGTTTCTTCTCTAAAGACACCCAAGGAGATGTTTGACTCTTTGACCAAGCTATTTGAAGGGAAGAACAAAAATCGGAAGATGACTCTACGGAATCAATTGAAAGGGGTCAAGATGTTGAATGGAGAAACCATTCAAGCTTACTTCTCCAAGGTCTCTCAAATCAAGGAGCAACTTGAAGCTGTGGATGAAGTAGTAGACAATGGTGAAGTTGTTATGACCACTCTGAATGGCCTACCTAGGTCATGGGACTCCTTTATTCAAGGAATCTATGCAAGAAATAAATTGATCTCTTTCAGTAAATTGTGGGAGGAATGCTCTCAAGAAGAAGCTAGACTTGTAGCTCGTGAGGAAAAGATGGGAGGTGAAGATCAAGCTCTCGCAACTCACACAAAAAGAAGCAATCCCAAGAAGGAGCACGCTCACTACAAAAGATCCTATCAAAAGAATAAGAAGGATCTAAGATGCTTCACATGCAATGAGAAGGGTCACTTTGCTTCAGATTGTCCCAAGAACAAAAGGGATAATAACAACAACTCTAGCAAGAAGAAGAAGGGCAAAAAAAGAAAGTTCCATGCTCATGCTGCCGAGGATGATGAACCTCTAAAGAAGAAGGCTAGGGTAGAAAGTGATGATAGTGATGATGACTCATCAAGTGAAGAAGTGTATGTTCTAATCTCTGCTCTCACAGGTACTATCTCCCATGGTTGTAATGATTGGTTGATTGACAGTGGGGCTTCCAAACACATGACTAGGTTTAAGGAATCTTTTGTAGACCTATCTGAACATGAATCACCTCATAGGTGAAACTTGGGGATGATTTTCAATACCCAATCAAAGGAAGTGGTGAAGCCTCGTATAACCTAGATTCTAGAAAATATTTGAAGATGAAATAAGTCCTTTATGTACCTGGGCTCAAGAAGAATCTTCTCTCCATCTCTGCATTCGATGCAAAAGGCATGAGGGTTTCATTTGTAGACGGCCAAGTCCTAATGTGGCCAAAGGTAAAGCAATCGATGATGCAGTAGTGATTGGAGAACAAGAGGGAGGTTTGTATAAATTGAAGGGTCAACCTGAACATGCCATGGTACATGAATCCATGGAGCCAAGTGAACTTTGGCATAGAGACTTGCTCATATGCATTATAGGGCACTTCCAATTGCAAGCAAGGCTGTAGAGGGTCTTCCTGAAATCAAGAACAAACATGAAGGTGTTTGGAAAGGATGTACGAAAGGTAAGAACATTAAGAAGGATTTCCCAAGCAGTGAAAGCAAGGAAAAAGATATCCTAGAAATCATCCACTTAGATGTATGTGGTCCTATGTCATCCAGTTCTCCGAGTGTGTATGCTTACTATGTCTCTTTTATTGATGACTTCTCCAGGAAGACTTGGGTATACTTCTTGAAGAACAAAGATGAGGTGCTTGATAAGTTCAAGGAATTCAAAACCTTGATGGAGAATCAAACTGACAAGAAGATCAAAACATTCAGATCCGACAATGGTGGAGAATTCACCTCAGGTGACTTCAAGAAGCTTTCCAGTGATTCAAGGATTAAGAGGGAGTTGACTAATCCTTATAATCCTCAATAGAATGGAGTTGCAAAAAGGAAGAACAGAACAATCATGGAAGTAGCAAGGGCAATGCTGCATGACTAGGATCTAGCTATGCATCTATGGGCAGAAGAAGCTACAACAGCTGTATATGTGCAGAATAAAACACCCCACAAGATATTGGAAAACGAGACACTAGAAGAGGTCTTTTCTGGTAAGAAACCTGAAGTCAGCCATCTCAGAATATTTGGTTGTACAGTATACACTCATGTCCCAAAGGAAAAGTGGACCAAACTAGATCCTTCAGGAAAGAAGGGTATCTTTGTGGGTTACAGTGAAAGTTCAAAGGCTTACAGAATATACTTTCCAGGGTTCAAGAAGATTGATGTCAGCAGGGATGTAACATTTGATGAAAACTCAGCATTCATCAAATCAAGGAAGGCACCTATCGAAGTTTATGAAGAACCTAAGGAAACTAGATTTCAAGACACTACCATGACTAAAGCAGTTCCAGAAGTTGTTTGTGTGTTTGAAGATCCACAAGAACCTGTAGATCCACCCCGTGAGGATAAATCTCACAAGAGGAAACCTGCATGGGCTAAAGAGCTCATTCAAGATGCATAAATATTTGGCATTCCAGAAGAAGAACACAGAGCAAAGAAGAGAACTAGATCACATACCAGGTATGTTGCTTTGCTCTGTGACATCATGAATAAAGAACCTTCCAGTTATGAAGAAGCAGCGGAAAAGAAAGAATGGAAGGATGCCATGGTTGAGGAATACCAATCAATAATGAAGAATGATGTTTGGGATGTTGTCCCAAGACCTAAAGAGAAGTCTGTTGTGACTTCCAAATGGATCTACAAAATCAAGCATGCTGCAGATGGCAGTGTAGAGAAATACAAGGAAAGATTTGTAGCTTGTGGCTTCTCTCAAAAAGAGGGAATAGATTATGAAGAAACTTTTGCACCTATAGCTAGGTATACTTCCATCAGAACAGTACTTTCCCTGGTTGCAACGATGAAATGGAAAATATGCCAGATGGATGTCAAGACTGCTTTCTTGAATGGTGTAGTTGAAGAGGAAGTATATGTGGAGCAACCACTCGGTTTCGAAATACATGATAGGGAGTCATATGTGTGCAGATTGAAGAAATCCTTGTATGGCTTGAAACAAGCTCCCAGAACTTGGTATGGTAGGATGGATAGTTTCCTATCTAGTTTGGGCTTTACCAAGAGTAAAGCGGATTCCAACCTTTACTACAAGGTTGAGGAAGGGAATCCTGTGATTCTACTTCTATATGTGGATGACTTATTTGTAACAAGAGATGATAGATTGATCGTAGATACTAAGAGGAAGCTTGCTGCTGAGTTCGATATGAAAGATTTGGGAATGATGCATTGTTTCCTAGGTATGGAGGTGTGGTAGAGTGCAGGTGGGATCTTCCTTGGTCAAGGGAAGTACATAGTAGATATCCTGAAGAGATTCGGGATGATGGATTGCAAGGCCATGGCCACACCTATGGCATCGAATCTGAAGCTTCTATGTGATGCTTCATCTGAGCCAGTTGATGTCTCTATGTATCGTCAGATGATTGGGTCCTTGATGTACCTGACAAACACGAGACCAGATATTTGCTTTGTGGTGAACACATTGAGCCAGTTCCTGACAGATCTGAGCAGTGTTCACCTGGTTGTTGTAAAGCATGCTGTAAGGTACTTGAAGGGTATAGTGGATTATGGGCTCAAGTATGAAGCGAATCAAAAGTTTAACCTGCAGGGTTATGTTGATTCAGATTGGGCTGGCAGTGTTGCAGATAGGAAGAGCACATATGGGTGTTGCTTCATTATGGGATCAAGTGTGATCTCTTGGTTTAGCAGGAAGTAGTCCTGCGTAACATTGAGTACAACTAAGGCAGAGTATGTTGCAACCTGTTCAGCTAGTTGTGAGGCAGTATGGCTACAGAAGCTACTATCTAGGTTATTTGATCTTCCGTTGGATGCTACTGGTATCTTTTGTGATAACCAGAGTTGTGTGAAGCTGTCCGAGAACCCAGTGTTTCATGATAGGTCGAAACACATAGAGATCAAATATCACTATATCAGAGATATGGTGTAGAGAGGAGCTATGAAGCTCCTGTACGTTGCGACAGACGAGCAGATTGCAGATGTGCTGACGAAGCCACTAGCCAGGGTGAAGTTCGAGTACTTCAGGGAGAGGCTTGGCATTCTTCAGATTGATGACACTTCTAGGAAGAAGTGATGGACACATTTGCTGCAGCCATTCCAAGCATGTTGAAAGGACGATCCTTCACATGGTTGTGGCTGTAAGCGCTGGATGATGAGCATCAGGATGATGTTCTGGTTTCTGCTTTGTATGATCAGTTGGATCATTTATATATGTATTTATGGATCATGTTGGATGTTGGATATGATCAGTTGGATCATTTATAGGTATATGTATGTACACATCATGTTGGATGCTGGATATGATCAGTTGGATCATTTATATGTATATGTATGTACGCATCATGTTGGATGCTTACAATGATCAGTTGGATCATTTATATGTATGTACGCATCATGTTGAATGCTGGATATGATCAGTAGGATCATTTGTATGTATTTTGTATATGCATCATGTTGGATGCTTGAACCATGTATCTATATATGTATCAGGTGGATACATTGTATGATCAACTGGATCATGTATGGTGATATGTATCATGTATTTGTATTTGTATCAGGTGGATACACTGTATGATCAGGTGGATCATGTATGATGATATGTATCAGGTAGATACTTGGTATGCATCAGTTAGACGCATTGTATGATCAGGATGATCATGGATAATGAGCTTCAGGATGTTGCTCCAGATGACATGCAATAGGATGTTGCAGTGATGATGATCAGGATGATCATGTGTACATCAGGATGATGTATGTTGAGTATCAGGTTGATACTCTATGGTCGTGGATCAGGTTGTGCAGATGAGCATACAATTTGGCCCTAGGAGATTTGTAGATAGTCTTTCGAGTTTTTTCCTATGGAATATAATTTGGCCTTGGGATATATGGCAAATGCTTTTTCGAGGTTTGGCTCTGGGAGGACATATAATTTGGCCCTGGGAGATCTGCAGATAGTCTTTCGAGGTTTTGCCTATGGCATATAATATGGCCCTGGGATATCTGGTAGATGCTCTTTCGAGGTTTTGTCCTATGGCATATAATATGTCCCTGGGAGATCCGATAGGTTGAGCTGTGTGCTCGTAATAAGTCCTGGGATGCTCTTGCGAGGTTTTGCCATGACCACATATAATCTGTCTCTGGGAAATCCTATAGGTAGACTTGTGTGCTCGTAACAGCCTGGGATGCTCTTGCGAGGTTTTGTGGTGACCACATATAATCTGCCCCTGGGAGATCCTATAGGTAGAGTTGTGTGCTCGTAACAACTTAGGATGCTCTTGCGAGGTTTTGTGGTGAGATCACATATAATATGGCCCTGGGAGATCCTATAGGTAGAGCCGTGTGCTCGTAATAGCCTGGGATGCTCTTTCAAGGTTTTGTGACGCAGGTAATAAGTCCTGAGGATTCCACAGTATGGCTAGTGATGACGAAGACCTGCAGGTGGTGGGCCTACATCTAGTATGAAAAATGACTGGCTCTGTAGAACTTCCTATGACGAGTAGAGTCAGAGATTGGTTGAGATAGCAACAACAGTGACGATGACGATGATCCCAAGAAGAAGACTTCTCTAGCAAATCTCTGTCGAGAAATACCTTCCTAGTTAAGAGGGAGTGTTGATGTATATGTAACTTCAGAATGTATTTCATCTATGTATTTCATATATATTTATTGTACCCTTATTAGAGATGTGTTATTCCTCTATAAGGAAGTGTCGTCATGTGGATTGACAAGTGTCACAAGTGTGTATAATTGTTGATGGGTTATTAGACCTCCAAGTGTGGGGTCGGCCCTGAAATATATATTATATTGTGGATGTATCTAGATAGACAAGTCATCCCCATAGTGTAACTGGGAAAACAGGTTAAGTATAAATAGAGATTGGGATATCTCTATTTGGATCATTCGGAAAGACACACTTCTCTCACTCAGAAAGTGGCGCACTAGTGAGGAGGAGGATCATCTGCTACTAGGATATTATATCGGTGTATTTTGGTTGTACTTTGGTTGAGCCATTGCTCTCTCTATCTTTGAGGAAGTTGTGGGGTTTTTCACCTTAGGGTTTTCCCCACGGAAACTCTATGTCTCTTGTCTCTCATGCTTTTGATTCTTGTGATGCTTGTCATGCTTATTGTGATTGTTATGCATTGATATACTATATATGTTATTCTCTCAGTGAAGATCCTAGAGTATTATAAATTAATGCTCAAAATTTAACAATATACAATAGAAGGAAATTATTTTTGGATGACTTGCTTCTATTATCGATGGAGTTTAATATGGCAATACAACTCTTATAACAATTTGAAGTAATGGTTCTATAGTATATATATACAATATTTTTAAAGAATGGGACTATATACGATAGAAAGAAATTATTTTTTGTTGATGAAGCATCTATCGACAGGGGTTCACTTCGCACTGTCGCCAACAAACTACCAACCCAAAATCCCTTATACACCAGCCCAGACAGGTGTAACCCTTTCCAGCAACACTTGCAGAGCAAGTGCAATCTCACCTAAGATGGATAAGGGGGCTATTGGAACCAAGTTTCCACAGTGAGGTTGAGGATATGCTTTCAACACACATTATCCTAACAATAACCAGAGATTATAATACTTGCATCATAATATTAACTTATCATTCACATTTTAAGTCATTCTCATTGTCAACAGATTACAACCATTCAAAACAACATATTTATCCTACTTATTCATCATCGCATCATTGCATAAAGACAGAGATAGAGATTACACCATAACTAAACATCTTCATTCATTCACTAACCTTCCATAATGAACCTCGCAAAAATAGTCAATACACCATGTTATAGATACAAAACAGACCGAAAAGATAGGTTTTATCATAAAAAAATGGATTCCCTTAGGCTTACAATCTTGCTGTATTTATATGCTTCTATTTGGTTACAAAACGGTCCACATGACCGACTTAACTTATCTGACAATTCTTGAGCTTCCGCGAACACCGTGAATTGTCCTTCTTCCGTGAAATGACCCTTTCACACCTGTCAGATTCCGCACTTTCTGCAGACTTATCCCGTGCCAACAGGCCCCCAACACAAACTTGTGGCTCGTCTCGAGCCACCTCAGCTGGACACTACTGGTTCATTGTACTCATCCTTCGCTATGTTCTACTTCTGAAACTGTTCTTCCCATCTGGAGCTCGTTGTTGTGTACTTCTCAACTTCATCCATCAATCGTTGGTTCGTTGTCATGTACTTCTTGAACTCATCCTCTAGTCTCTGGAATCCTTGGTCATCTACCTCTTTGGCATCTGTTGGCTCGTTCCATGTGCGTTCTAAACTGGGACAAGTTTCATTGACGCCGCCAAGGTGGGAAACAAACCGATTTCTTCGGCACATCTATTTCGCACCTTGGATTTCCTCCTATCGAAGCGAGGGGGCTGCTTCCCCTGCTATTTTGGTGGTCACAGGGACCGCAAATCTTCAACCTTCCACCACGTTGTTAGAAATATTGGTTGAGACCTTGTCCATGCTTCTCCGGAGTGTCCACATTGCCACCTTCTGTAGTCGTTCATGCACACTTGTTGTTCGGGCTCGCAGCACACCTAGTGTGCCACCACACGAAATGAAATGGATCATTTCCATAGCCTCCTTGGAATTCCTAACTTATCCAATTACCTGACCTACTCGCAACATGTATTTCTCTGGTCTGGTAAATACCTCTTTTCTTCGCTAGCCTCTGGTTCCTATATTTATGCATTTCCTTCTTCCTGGACGCCTGCTTCGGAAAACATTCACAAATCCGTTCACCTAAGGCATCGATTCTGTCATTATTTTTTTCCTGCGTGTTGAGACCGGACTTCTTATGTGCGTAATGGTGACCATACTTCTCCCAGCTACCCTTCATGTAAAAAACATGCGAACCGTCACCCATGGTGCCACTAGCCATGTTGCCATAGTGTGTTTCCATGTGCTGAATGTGCCTGACCTCGGCGCCAATCCGAGCCAGCTAACGAGCATACCTGCGAAAAATACCTTTCGTATGAAAAAGTTCCATCGGCTAATGATCCGTAATCATTGTTGATTGGGCATCGTCGTGACCTCGCAGCACAGACCCCAAACTGTGATACAACCACTCCCTCTCGTGCATTCTCACCCTGCTGGTGTGCCATCTTGCCACCTAGCATGCTAAATTTTTTTTTCTTTATTCTTTTTTTTTTTAGCATCTGCTTTGCATCGGATCATGGTGATAGGGATTCAGCCTATTCCCATTGACTAATTTAGGTAACAATACTCCAGCTAATCTTTGTAACTGCACTACTCCTTCGTTGGTGACAAAAGTGATAACGTATGGTCCTAACTAGTGCATTTGCAGCTTACCTGGCTGTTTCGCAAACTTATTGTCATACAAAAAAACTATATCCCCATTCTAAAAGTGCTTCGCCTTGACGTGGCGGTCGTGCCACACCTTTTGTCGGTCTTTTTCTACTTTTTGGTGGAACCCTGCAATGAATTGATCTTAATCAAGCTATATCAGTTGTGTCAACTGTTCCTCCATCTCGCCATCAACACTCATCCCTGTTGCTACTGCAATGGGAAATATCGGGACAATGTATTCCATCGGCATAACTGCTTCCTGCTCATAAACGAGCTTAAATGGAGTTTGTCTAGTTAGTCGCTTGCATGTGGTGCGATATGCCTAAACGACCGCTGGGATTTTTAAGTCCCAGTCATCACGTTTCACATTGCACACCTTGGTGAGTGCATGCTCCAATACCTTATTAAATGCTTCTACTGTCGTGTTTGCTTGAGGGTGATATAGAGTGCTCCTCTTGTGTTGAATCTGAAACTCTTCTGTTAGTGCTGCAATCATCTAGTTAACAAAGTGCATCCCGTGATCACTTAATAACAACTTTGGGCACCCAAATCTGGTGACCACATTGTCGAATAGGAGTCATGCTACAGTCATGGAGGAACAATCTCTTACTGGTGCAGCTTTCATCTAACACGTCAGGTAATCTATCGCGGTGATGATGTAATGCGACCTTGTTCTCTTCCCAGGTGGGTTGATGGGTCCCACGAAATCAACTTCCCATTTTTCGAAGGCCTACAGCATTACTTGTGGCACTAGTGGCATTTTGTCCCGTCGTGAAGGCTTCCTAGTTCATTGGCATACGTCACATCTCTTGGCATAGTCTGTATCATCTCCATGCAAGGTTGGCCACCATAGCCCTACTTGAAGGATCTTCCTAGCAGTTGCGTGTCCACCATAATGTCCCCCAACAATCCCGTCATGAGCTTCTGCGAGAATCCGCTCTTGTTCGTGTGGAAGAACATACCATCGCAAAATCTTGTCGGGATCCAGTTTGTACAATTCTCCTGCAGTTAACTAGAAGTCTACAGCGCAGACAACTAGCAGCTTCTTTTGGTTGGTGGTGAACTCGGCGGGCGCCTTCCCTGTTGCTAAAAATTGAATGATTTGTTCATAGTGGTTATCAATCATGCCAATCTTGAAAAACTGAGCATCTGACAACCCTTCATCGATGCTCCTTAGTTGTTCTCTTGACTCTATCCGTGAAAGGTCATCCGGTCTCGCATTCAATCGTCTCGGATTTACAATAGTTTCAAAATAAAACTCCTGAAACAACAACAAATAGTGACAAATCGCCCCCCCCCAAGACAGGCCTATTCACCAAGTATTTCAGCGCGGATTGATATGTGAACATCTTGAAGTGCCCCCCTAAGAGATAATGTTGAAATTTCTGCAAAGCATAGACCATTGCCAACCCCTCATGCTCTGTGGTCGTATAGTTCCTCTCCGCAGTAGACAACTTCCTACTTGTGAAGACTATCGGGTGGTTGATGTCGCCGGTTCTTGGTTGTGCCAAGATAACACCTAGTGCGATTCACGACATATCGACGTGTACATGAAATTCCTTTGTCCAGTCCGGGAATGCTAAGATTGGTGCTGCGACCATTTTCTCCTTCAACATGTTCAGGATTTTTTGACATTCCGTAGTCCATTCAAACTTAGCATCCTTCTTTAGTAGCTTCTGCATGGGTGCTGTGATGGTTGCATATCCGCGAATGAATTTCCTGTAGTAACCCATTTGTCCAAACATTGCTCGTAGTTGCTTGGCCATCATTGGTGGTGGGAGGTCGATAATGATGGCAATCTTCACTGGATCTACCAACATGTTTTCATTGCAGACAATGTGTCCTAACAAGATGCTGAATGGAGAATATAAGATACACTTCTTGAGGTTCAGGGAAATTTGATGTTGTCGACATCGTTCTAACATTAGTCTTAAATTGGCGACATGATCCTTGACTAATCCATAGACTATCCAATCATCCATGTACATAGCGAGAAACTTAATATAATCCTTGAACGCCGCAACCACTATTCTGGAAAAAATCGCTGGGGCATTCTTCAATCCAAATGGCATCACTATGTATAGAAAGCATCCCCACTCCGTGATGAATGTAGTCTTGTTTCGATCTTCTTTCACAATATTGATTTGGTGGTAGCCCAAGAATCCGTCTGTAAATGAATATATCTCCTGACCTCCTACTCCTTCGAGCACCTCATTTGTGAATGGGGTCAGGAACGGATCATGTATGTAGGCATCATTAAGTTTCCTCAAGTCGACGCATATCCGTACTTCACCGGTTTTCTTGTCCTCGATGACCATCAGACCGATCCATTTTGATTCATCCACTAGTTCTATAATGTCAGCCTCGAGCATTCTTTCGATTTCGGCTTGCACACATTCCTTGTATCTGGGATTCAAGTGATACGACCACTTCTTGACCGGCTTGACATCGGGTTTCAGGGGGATCTTCATTTCCCCTAAGTCTTCGGCGATTCCCTTCATCTCTAACAATTTTCTTGGAAACAAATCCTGAAACTCATGTAGCAAGTCAGTCATCTTCGCAATGGTCGATTTGTCCCAGTAGTCGCTAATGCTTGTGAACTTTGGGTTCTCCTCCGACCCAATGTTCACCTTCTTGATCTTCAATGGCTGTTGAAATTTATCTGTCGGTATGTATGGTGCCGCAACACTGTGACCACCCTCTTATTTTGGCACATATGTGGCTAGGGGATCATCATTGTCGATCTCTTTGGTGATGTTGTAACACTCCATCAACATCTCCGGTGTCACAGTACATTGAAGTGCCATCGGTTGTCCTGTTGGTGCCTCCTCAGATATCTTCTCGTGGATTGCTTGTAGCACGGTGTCTATCAAGGGATTTTTGTTTGAGAATGAGAATGATTGGTTGAAGCCAATGGTAAGCTGTTCCCTAGAATTCATCGCATGTCGTAGTTCTTCTGCGACATACCAGCTCCGCGGTATCTCATCCAACATGTGTACAAATGCATGTACCCACTCCTGTCATGCTCTCAATCCCCATTGATGTCGATAGGCATTCAGATGCGCCTTTGGGTCGCCTCATCCATCATATCACATTTGTTCATACTCCGTAGCTTCGCCGAACCAAACCTCCATGAGGTGTCGACATAGTGGCCAAGTTGTGATGTTTGTTTTGTGTGCCACCCACCATCACGTAGGAGTATCCTTCAAAGCTTCCTCCAGGGCTAGTATACGCTACAGTTCTACCACTTTTTCCTCAAATTCTGTGAGAAACTTGCCCAAGTTGGGAAATTTCTCATATGTAGGTAATACATATTCCTCCGTGGCTACCCTTCGTAGGGACTAGGTTAACTATGCACATCTTCTAAAGGACACTTCATGCAATCGGTTCTGCCAATTTTCAAGGGCCTCATCCAAATCGGAGGATATTGAGCTGGCGCTGTGCCATCCTAACTCTCCATCCGTGGTGGGGTTAACATAATCCTCACAAATGTTATACAAACTGTCCAACCCTTCCGCAAACTCATCTATGGTTGGTTTCATATAGCGCATCCCTTCTGCAGGATCCACTGGTCCGATGACTCTCAACTCCTGGTTTTCGAATGACATTATCCTTCTCTTAAAGTTGATAATCGCTTGATTTTCCATGGCCCAATCTATCCCAAGCAGCACCAGATAGGGACTGGTGTCATCCACGATTTCAATGACGTCGAAATCAGCATACGTCCTGAGTCCTTCAATTTAGAATGCAAGTTGACTAACTGACCCAGCGGAGTGACCTTGCTCTGATTTTCCAGTCACAGCTGTACTGGTGACCAAGTCATCCGCGACTTCCTGATTGTCTCCCATGTTTGTTTAGTCAGAATATTCACCTCTGAACCCAAATCCAAAATGATGGAGTCGACATCAAATGCTCCAATTTGTGCTGACATCCGCATCTCCCTGCCTGTATTCCTTTTATGTATGTATTTAAACTTCTGGTCTAGTCGTGCACCTCGTCATTGCAGTAGACTAGATATTTTTTCTAGTGCATCTGGGTCCTTTTCCAAGTCCAGGAAACTTTCTAAGAAGGATTTTAGAGTGCTTTCCTTCCTTCGCAACTTCGTCAAGTCGAACGCCGGTGGCATGTCATATATTTCTTCCTCCCAAGGTAGTTGCCTCCTATTCCTCATTGCATCCTATGCATTTAAAAAGGTGTCCCTTTCTGCTTCTACGTCGAACGTGACCTGCTTCCGTTGTATTTGTGTTGGTCTAACATTTCTATGTGATCGATTGCCACCTGTCACCGCCCCTCCTTGTGTCACTATTCCAACCGTCGCATGGCTACCTCTGGCCTCCATCGATATCATCTGCACAGCTGGTGGGGCATTAAGATTATTTTGGTTCTGGTTCTGAAGTGGATGCTTATTTTTCCATTTCGTAATGAGTTGAGGGCATTCCTCTACACTGTGATCTACAACATTGCAATATGTACACTACGGTGATGTTTTTGGACAATCCCTCTGGTAGTGCCCTTGTTTCCCATAGTTGTAACAAATGATCGATCCTCTTCCCCATCCAGCAGGCCCTCCATGTCCCATATTGGTGCCTCGACCTCCACGGAATCCTCCTCTGAAACCTCAGTGTGGTGTCCCATATGGTTGATACTATGGTTTCCCATATTGTGGTGGTTGATACTATTGTTTGCCATACTACGGCTGGCCATATGGAGGTGGTGGATATTGCGGCTAACCATATTGCCCCTAGTCGTATTGCTATGGTTGGTTAAACTATGGATGTGGCTGAATGTACTGCGGTTGCTGCACCGACGGCGGCTCTTCTCCCTTCATAAAATATGTATCAGCTGTCTGATCTTGCAGCAGGTCATAGGCCCCGCAATACTTCTCATCATGGCCAACCAATCGGCAGAACTTGCAGTATAATTTTGTTGGATTTGATACCATCTTCTGTAGATATACACATTCCTCTGATCGATGCCCCGTGGTCCGACAGACCGGACACCATGGCATACCTCCTTGACAGAGGGGATTTGGTGCCCCCGACTGCAAATACTCCTAGAATTATGGGCAATTGTCCTTATGGTGTCCCTCATCTCTGCACTTGGTGCACCATATGTCTCCCCGGGTTTCTTTTCCCTTCTTATTATCCTCCAATTGAAGTGTCAAATTGGCCAACTGCACCTGGACTCTGTTCATTCCTATCGCTTCTTCGCCAATTGGTGAAGCCTCCAGCTTCATTGCAATTTCTAATGCTTTTTCCTGTGTTGCGACTTTTTTTTGCATCAGGGGTCCTCGAATATGCGATACTAGTCCTATAATGAACCATTCTTTGTGTTGTAGCTCATTTATTAGGAAGCTCACTTTTTCTATCAGCGTCTTGTACCGCTGATCGAATTCCCACACCGACTCATTTGGGAATTGCTTAATCTCCTTGAGCTCAGTGACATACTGCGACTTAGACTTGGGTTTTTTAAATTCATCAATCATTCCCATTCTAACCTGCACCAACGTCTTGTCCAGTGTTCCCACTGGGACATTTACAAACTTCATGTACTAGTCTAACACCTGGCCCCTAAGGGTCATTGCTAGCTACCCCATCTTTATAGCATCATCCTGGACCTGCTTTATAGTCCAGACTGCTTTACATATGAACCAATATTGTTCGGGATCCTCGGTCCCATTCGCTTGAAAGGTAGGCATCTTGGCCTCGTCTACCATCCTATCGTTGATACTATTATTATTTACTGAAGCGCTACTCTTACCGCTACCGTAGGGAAACTCTACGAGTAGTTTGGATTTCTTCCTATAAAGTTCGGAGTAGTGCGCGAGGTTGAAGGTATGTTGTAACTTATGATCTGTCTTCCTTCTGCTTCTTAGGTAGCCTAGTCGACGTCTCCTTCGCAATAAGGTCGCTTCCTCCCCTGTGGTCCTGTTTCACAGTTCTCCATTCTAGTCCTCTCAGGAGACTCTCTCTTAGTCCTCCTCTTCTTCTTAGGACATCGGAATATTGCTCCACTCCTCAAGGTACCAAACTCTTCGTCAGCTTCCCTTAGAAACTCGCCGTTGCTCATTTCCATCTACCCCACATCTTTCCGTTATATCCGCATTCATGTGATACATTCACCCTCCGCACACTGATTTTCTACTCGTCAAAAAACATACTCAAAATTCCTTTTTCACAGAAAAGCATCTTAATCCATAGTTTTAATGATGACAGGAAGCTCCCCCTTGCCCCCCTCAAAAAGTTACTTTCAGCATCACTATCCGACTTGATAGTATCTACTGTGAACTTAGTCAAGTACCCTTCGAGGATACTATCTACCCAAAAATCAACAGCTCATGATACCTTGTTATTGACTTGCTTTAGTTGTCAAATCAAATCTAGATTCCAACAATCAGGTTTAGTCTTCTGGCAGTGATTCTTTCAGAATGTCAATTGTGCTAGCCACTCATGCAAAAAAACTCAGAATTCATAGAAGAATATTTCGTGGATATCTGAGTAGATGTATCTTTTTAGCCCACTGGTTGCTATTTGTTTCGGATCAAGCTTCTCACTTACTGTGAATTCCTCCGCCTTCTTATTGAACCACTCTTAGATCTCTAGTTTTTTTCGAATGCCACAGCATATCCTCTTCTTTTCTTTCTTAAGGTCCCGTCAACAGAACCATTTGTTGACGCAATGTCTATCCACAGGGGTTCACTTCACACTGTCGCCAACGAACTACCAACCCAAACTCCCTTATACACTGGCCTAGAAAGGTGTAACCCTTTCTAGCAACACTTGTGGAGCAAGTGCAATCTCACCCAAGATGGATAAGAGGGCTGCTGGAACCAGGTTTACGTAGTGAGGTTGAGGATATGCTTTCAACACACATTACCCTAGCAATAACCAGAGATTATAATATTTGCAGCATACTATTAACTTATCATTCACATAGTCAACATATTACAACCATTCGGAACAACATATTTATCCTACTTATCCAACTCAGTGGTACCTCTTAAACACATAACATATTTGCATCAACAATATTGTAAAACATTCATCATCACATCATTGCATAAAGACAGAGACAAAGATTAGACCATAACCGAATATCTTCATTCATTCACTAACCCTGTGGAATGAACCTCGCAGAAACAGTCAATACACCATGTTACGGATACAAAACAGACCCAAAAGATAGGTTTTATCATAAAAAAATGGATGCCCTTAGGATTACAATCTTGCTCTATTTATATGCTTCTATTTGGTTACAAAACGGTCCACATGACGGACTTAACTAATCTAACAATTCTTGTGCTTCCGCAAACGTCGAGAATGGTCCTTCTTCCGCGGAATTTCCCTTTTGCACCCATCGGCTTCCGCGCTTCCTGCAGACTTATCCCATGCCAACATTTTTTCATGACAAGCCTCTATTATCTATGGATTTTAAGATTGTAATACAACTTGTATAATAATTTTAAGTAGTTTTGTAGATTTTTTCATCTGACTTCTTGTTAATAGGATATTTTCAAGGTGGGAAACAAGCACTTTTTTATTACTTAAGGCTATTCTCAATGAACCACATTTTTAAGAATTTCACAAAAATAAAATTGTATGTAAATTAACTATGTAAATCCATTCTAATACCTTTAGAGGATCTTAATATTTAAATTAATTTCTCCAATGGGGAATGGGTCAACAACATCCTAGTCAATCGAATACTAGAAGGTTGGAAGGATTGATGACAAATTAAGCCAACGAAGATGCTTAATGAAAGTATTCAAAGTAGACCGATTCGAAGTGGAAGAAGGGGTCAGGCTTGGGGTCAACCTAGAGGAAAAAAAGGTTGGAGATATGACCGAGAGAGAAGTTGTCAATGAAAATTTGTTGAACCGCATAGAGTTAGAAAAGAAGATGAGGATTAAAATAGGAAATAACTGAAGAGTTAGACGAAGCTAAAGGAAGTGGTCGATGTCATAGGAATGTGGTCAATTGAAGACCAGACAATTGGATAGATCAATGAAACATCATTCCAATGGGAAATGAGAAACTTTTAGGAGCCAATCGATTGAAAGAACAAAATATCTCGGGTTTAATCTCACTCTAAGCAGACGCAAAAGAGGAGAATTGTTGGGTAAAATATATGCTATCTAATTCATCATTTAATTGTCAACCCGGGAAGGGATCTTATGAGATGCAAACACTATATGTGTAGGATTTAAGGCTTGAACTATATGACTTTAAACTACATGCATGACTTTCATAATTCAAATGCAGGAATTTATTCTATCTATGAAAACATGAAACTGATTACCGAATGAAAATATCAAAACTGAAATAACTACAAAATGGAATTATTAACTCTTTATTTAGAAATAATCTATGCTAGGAATGAAATTAATGAATTCTGAAACAGTAACTAATTGGCAAATCATGAAAAGACATTAACTTCGAAAGACAACTAGAAAGAAGATTAAAGAAGATGGTATAGAAACTAAGAATAATGATAAAACTTAATTAAACTCTATGCAAGATAAAACAAAGTCTAAATTACATCAAAAACTGTTAATTAGAAGCAAGGAACAGTACAATTAAAAAGCAAGAAAAAATGGATTATGAAATAAGCATGAAACAATGCAGAAAGTGTAAAAGTTCGAATGACGATCTAGATGATTGTTTGAATGACAATCAGAATGACGGGCTGAATAGAAGAAAAATGAATTAAAATTGGAGAAAGAGACAGTTTTGATGAACTTAATCGTCAGCTGGAGAATGCAAATGAATCTACAATGCAAAGAAGTCAATGAGAAGATTGTTGAGGAACTATGATGATAAGAAGCAATCTATTCTAACCATTATTTGAGAGATGAACTATTCCTATGATATGCTAAAGTAGAATGATGATGGAAGATAGAAGAAACCTACAGCTACAGAAAAAGAAGTTAAGGAAACTAATTCTAACTAAACATAACTTGAAACATTAACTAGTTAAATTTATCTAGTTGCAAAAAGAAAGACAAAAATCTAACTAAGAAGAGCTATGCATGACCGGTCATTCTAGATTATGAAAATGCAATTATATTACATGAAAACAAAAGAAAATTGTATTTTATAAACAACAAAATAATTACAACTATTAAACAATTTGAAAACTATTTATTCTATGATCTAAGTAAACTTAATGACTTTTAAGAATTGAAATACAACTACACTATACAAATTCAAACTATAATTATTTAATAAAAGCAAAGCTAGCTATCGAAACGAAATTTTATTTGACTAACTAGAGCTTACTGTTTTAACTACTTAATTGTATTTTAGCTTGAAAACTAATTCCTATTGCAAATTAACCAAATGAAATTGAAAATGCAATTCTTTTAACAAATGGAAATCTACAAGAATGCAACTATTTGATTGGATCCAATATGCAAATGAGATAGAAATGAATTCAAATGCATGAACAATAAACGAAATTCAAACCCTAATCTAAATAACACTACTTGCACCAATTAAATGACTATGCTACGCACTTAGTAAACTATTTTACCAAAGAAACTACACCACACAGGTAAAAGAACATAATTTTATTTCTTATCTATATTTAATTCAAAAGCATTCCAAACAGTAAATTATGAAGACTATTGCAGGGTGGAAACAATGAACAGATAATTAGAAATTTAATATGCATAGACAAAGAGTTATCATTACTACTGAAAGGAAATGTTTAACTAATACAGTTCAGACGTAATGGCATAATCTATTTGAATCGAAATTAACTGCTGGGAAAAGAGCGGACACAGAGACACACTGAGATCTCATCTTGCACATATACAAACATGCCTAAACGTTAATCACAAAAATGAATTTCTCTTAATAGAAAGAAAAAGGCGTAGTATGAACACAAATGTATACAAGACACAAACAAATTGACAATGCGTTTATATTCTTTAAGAGAAATTTATGCAGGAAACAATACAAACAATAACATAGCTACTTATTTGAACAATGGAAACGAAAACACAACACATTCCGCTGTAGCTGAGGGGCCCTCTCAGGAGCAGAGGTTGATTCCATGGATTACTCCATCACCAGATTAGAAAAACAAGTTTCACCCAAGAACAGAGCAAAATTCTTATTATAAAAATGGATTTTTATATTACAGTCTATTTCTAGACCTCTAGGGTCTAATTTATACATGAACAAGCCAGCGGGAGAGGATAGAAACGAATCCCCAAACTCATGGGCTGTTAAAACAAATTTCTAAATTTAGAAAAACAGCCATCCACATTTTCTGCACAAGTTGGTTTCAAGGAACCACGATTTTCTCCCAAATGGCTTCTAATTTTGCCGAAATTTTGCATTGTGACCCAAATGGGCCTATTCTACACAAAAACCCATGTGTCGGAACTTTGAAATTCGTCTTCTTTTGCCCGCAGATCCAGCCCAAAATTTGCTATCAGTTGAGAACACGTTTTTGACAGCATTTATGATTTTGCAAGCTGCTCAAATCTGAACGGTTATGGGTGAGATCTGATAGGTGGAGAAGCATGAGAGGACCATCACAAACAACACCTACATTTTATGTTTTTTTCTTTAATGATCCAGAATGTTCTAACCAATGAATACGCGTGTTGAATGAAGAGTTGAACGGCGGGCACGTCTGAATGGAGGTTCATTTGACAACCATAACCTGTAGAACCAAACTGAATGCCAAGGATTCCTGGAAATGTAAGATGATAGTTAATAAATCCTAAAAACAACAACAATTATTCATAAATGACTTATCATATCAAAAATAGTGAAAATAGCGTTGATTATGGCACATTTACTCATAAAAAATTGTGACAAAATGGACACCAACATTCCCCCAAACCGGAGAGATGCTAGGTCCCACTGAGCAAAAGAAAGAGTTTTCAGGAAGAAGGCAGAGCTGCGGTAGCAGCTGCCTTCGACTTGGAAGAAGAAGTAGACTTAGCTTTAAGCTTATGGACATGTTCTTTCAAATTATCATGCTTCAATCGAAGAGAAAGGTTGGCGGCTATTTTAGCTTTATTTAGATCTTCCACACACTTTATTCATATCTCCCTTATAAATAGGTTTTGAAAATAAGATGATTTGATATGTGAAATATTCCGATGAACAGCCAAATGTAGAATTGTCACAATTGTTACGACAAGTAGTTAGTAATTTGAGCATAAAATTTTCGTATGATGTCGGATTGAGGTGATTCAGACTGGATTGCAAACTAGATGATTCTTAAATTATGGTAGGATTCACATGTTGATTTTATTTCCTTATGGTCGAATAATGAAATGATTTATATATGCTAATTGAAGTTGATACGAAAAAAATGAAATGATAATTATATTGTATGTTTGTAAGTCTTTGATTTGTAGAATCATACAATAAATATTCCAAAACTATTCTCATATCCATAGTTCAAAGATGAATCACCTTATCAAGTTGACTTTAAATATGCTAAATTATAGAACATTAGTATCAGCTTATCATTAGCACTTGGAATATAATGATGTCAACTTAAAATTTAGTATTTGATGAAGTAATATGGTATTAGTAATTTATGATATTGAAATATTATCAGATTCAACAACAACTTATATTTCAATTTTCTGAAAACATATACCTTGGTATAACAAAGATGTTGTTACAGGGTCTTAGTTGTATTCAAACCTTTATTCAGCTACCTCATTCGACCCTTCTTTCAGCAGAATTTTTGACATTTGCTAGAATGTGTTCTTTTCTTTAAATTTTGATTGTACAAGAGCTACTCATATTTTCTTGTGACAACTAATCATTTCATAATATTTTTCTTAGGATAGAAATATATGAACTTTTTAATTACTTTACAAGTAAACAAAAAATAGAAATAATTTTGAAGCCTAGTAAACAAAAAAATAAAAATAATTGTGAATCCTCCCCCAAACCGAAGGTATGGCATGTTCTCGGGCCATCAATAAATTAATATTGTGTTGTATGCTTCTTATGTAAACACTCTAGATCAACATCAATCAGCAGGAAATCCTAAAAACATCATTATTCTAAAAACTAAAACTTTTTTAGAAAAAGAAGTATTCATGATATCATCAAAACAATATCGTACTAAGTCGGATTCTTCAATACATGCAAATTCATCAGTTTATGCTCACAAAGACCATATATAAGCTATGATAGTGTAAAAGATACAAAAAATGCCATAGGAAAACTTGTCGTCTATGACTCATTGTAAAGATCTCTTGTCATCCAAAGAATATAGATAAGGTTCAGCGTAGAGTTTGTGAGATCTACTATAATTATGGGTCCCATTTCTATGATAATCATATCCTAGGTATTTGCTTGAATTAGATGAAAGGGTCCAAGTCCAACTTACAGCCATTATCTAATGATAGTATAAATAATTGGCCTAAACATGTGTTTGTATACTCAGGTTTTTATATGAGCTATGTGAATTGCAATGTATTAACCAAACCTCTTTTACCCGATATTGACCCACTGCCAGTAGGCCTGTTCAGTACCCCGGTGGGTTTATCTTGGTACCATGCAAGCATAGCCCCGCTGTCAGCAAGCCTGTTCAGTACCCCGACGAGTTTACTTGCATTTATTGAGCTTTCTTGTTTAAGATTTTACTTAGGATGGATCCGCTGCCAGCGTTCCTGTTCAGTACCCTGATAGGTTTACTTCCTATAATGATATTTTTAGTAAGGAAGCCGGTTGGCACTAGAGTTTGCTAATCTTGTTAAACACATAATTCAAATTTTTAGCACAAACCTTATGAGCAACTTTATTTATAATGACCTAAATTACAGATCATGTCAAAAGATAATAACCTAAAGCTGTTCTTTGACTTCATAGTCTATCTTTGTTAGGAACCCGTGTCTTTACTTTGTTAGTATATTGTTGTTGGACGCATATGCTTTGTAAGTTGTCCCGTAGTATTTGTTGATCCATAGTTTGTGTTATTGTTGTTGGCGCATATGCTTTGTAAGTCGCCTGTAGTTTTGTTGATCCATAGTTTTTATTGGCCCATGCTTTTGACTCATAGTATCGACGCCTAGAATTAGTATATAAGTGTGTGTTGAGGCCTATGAAGGCACCGTGAAGTTATTTTGTATTGAGCTTGCTCAAAGGAGGTTGCCCCCTCGAAGGGGCCTGCGATCAATAAAAGTATTCTATGATCTGATATATCGTGTATTTTCTTCAATTAATTGTTGCAGGTTCATCACATCTGGTATCAGAGCACTTCCTTGGGCTCGCTCAGTGAAATTTATGCAAAATTGTTTTTTTCGCATCTGTTGCAGGTTCGTATCTGGGAATAATCCCTATCCACTTAACTATGGGAAGTACTTGGGAGTAAGCCCTAAAACGTATTGTAAAGAGTACCACAGGAACCCCGAAGTAGCTGGCCCATTGAGAGGACCTACCAGCGAAAAGGGAAATGACCCCTACTTGATTGACTAGTTCCCACCTGTGAGGTAAACCAAGATATGTCGTTTGTGGCAAAGCGGTTATCCATTTTACCTGAGCCATGGCGTGAGGGGTACTGCCCCAATACACAAGCCGTCAGACAGCATTGGTGGCCGAGTGAATCCCCTGAACCGTTAGGAAGCCGAGCATACCTGGGGTCCATATCTATTTTTCAGCTGATACATCACAGATTTCCTCTGTCCAGAACTGTTGCCGATCACTTCCGCGTCATTGCAGATCCATCTGTTTCCAATCACTTCCGTGCCGTTTCCGATCCATTTATGTCGTATCTCCCTTGTTTTCACTCTGTTTCCATTGAAACTTCTCTGACACCCCTATAATTCCATTCTGCATCTTTCATTCTTGAGGACCCTATCCCAAATTCCACTTCCCAACACCATAAATCTCACATTTGTCTATTTTTAGTATTTGCCATAACTTCTTCCATTTTCACCCGATTGCCTTCAAATTTTACCACAGAGTTCCTTTCCTAATTCTGCTTCTTTGTCCCTCTCTGCCAACTTTTCTCATTCTTTCACCTCACTTCTGAAATCCTCCTTTTTTGCTTCCTTATCCTTTCGACGGTGTCCAAAACCTAGTCAAACCCAAATTACCCTTCCGATGTTTTCTCAAATCCAGATTTTCCTTTACTGAAACAGTCTCTGTTTTTGTTTTTCTACCCATTCCAAAAAAAAAAAACCTCCTGGTTATGGTTGTCACCCGCATAGGAGAAAAAACTATGGAGGAAGCACTTGCCACCATCCAAGCCAAACTCCAGGATCGGGATGAAAAATTTCTCGGCCTCCATCTTGAGCATTCATCCATGAACAACAAACGATAGTCTGAGTCTTCATCAGATAATGGGTTCTCTTCTTCCAGCAATTTCCGTGGTCCAAAGCTTGATTTTCCTCGCTTCAATGGTACTGATCCTACTGGATGGATCTATCGTGCAGAACAATATTTCAGTCTGCATAATACTTTTTATGTCAACAAAGTTCCACTTGCATCCTTTCATTTGGAACATGAAGCTCCTCAATGGTATTGTTGGTACATCAAGGCTCATGAAGAGCAAAAATGGCCAAAATTTTACTAGCTCCTTTTGCAACGATTTGGTCCTAGTGCTTTTGATGACTTCATAGGCGCCCTCACTAAACTTCGCCAAATTGGCACTATGAGAGAGTATCAAACCGAATTTGAGAAACTAGCCAACCACATTGAAGAATTGTCTGATGACTTCTACCGGAGTTGTTTTATCAGTGGTCTAAAGGATGCCATCCTCTTTGAGGTCAAAATGTTCTGTCCCAACACAATGATGGAAGCCCTGGGGTTGGTTAAGTTGGCCAAAGACAAAAATGCATCCCAACAGCGCCCCAAACCCACTTTTGTTCCCTTCCGAAATATGGGTTCTCAATGACCACCCATACCGCCAGCTCCTCGACCAACTCCTATCAAACATTTGTCTGAAACAAAGATGTAGGCACGCAGAGAAAAGGGGATTTGTTATAATTAGGAAGAGAAATTCACTCGGGGACATAGATGTGTTCAACAAAAGCTTTATCTCTTGGATGTAGATTCTTCGCCTGCCTCTGAAATTGGTGACGAAGATATAGATACAATGGATGCTCAGGTCGACATTAAGGAACCACCTATGGACCCTCCGTGTCAGGACGACCAGCCAAAGATATCTCTCCATGCTTTAGCTGGAATCACCACCCCCCAAACAATGTGGGTCAGGGGTTACTTCAATAATCTTCCTCTTACAATACTCATTGATTCTGGTAGCACTCATAATTTCATTGACCCTCAGATTTCCAAACAAGCTGATTGTTTTATCCATCCTTGCTCCAACTTTGAAGTCATGGTTGCCAATGGGGGCACCTTACCTTACAAAGGGAAGTGTCACAATGTGCATATCTCTATGGGATATTATACCCTGCGCTCTGACATGTTTTCCTTGACCTTAGGTGGATGTGATGTGGTTTTGGGTGCTCAATGGCTTCGCACACTTGGCCCCATCTTATGGGATTTTGCTGAACTTTGAATGCAACTTTCCTCCAATGGACAAAAACACACATTCACAAGCTTACAACCAGGGTCTTTCAACATCATCAGTTCACATCGCATGGAAAAAATCCTTAAGAAGAATTCACATGGTGTCATCGCTCAAAACCATTCCATTCAGATGCAACCATCAGCGGTCTCCACTACTCCTTTAGATCTACAACAATTTCTGGATCGATATACAGGTGTCTTTGTTGAACCAGTGGGATTGACACCTTCAAGGCTAGAGGACCATCATATTTAGCTCCTTCCTAGCAGCGTTCCTCCCAACATCAGGCCCTATCGCTACCCATTTCACCAGAAAACAAAGATTGAAATGCTCGTGCAGGACTTACTGAAGCAAGGTATTATTCCCCCAAGCACTAGTTCCTTTTCTTCTCCAGTGCTTCCTGTCCAAAAAAAAATGGGTCATGGCACCTCTACATTGAATTTCGAGCAATTAATCACCTCACCATCAAGGATAAGTTTCCAATTCCTATTGTTGATGAGCTTCATGGGGCTCAATTTTTCTCCAAGTTGGATCTTCGTTCTGGGTATCATCAAATTCGGGTTCATGAGGATGATATCCCTAAAACAACTTTCCACACACACGATGGCCACTATGAGTTTTTGGTCATGCCCTTTGGCCTCACTAATGCTCCTTCCACATTCCAAGCCTTAATGAATAAAATAATTTGTCCCTACTTGCAGAAATTCATTCTGGTATTCTTTGATGATATCCTCATCTATAGTAAAACATGGGTTGAACATCTCGAGCATCTAGATCTTGTAATGCAACTTTTCTCTGACGATCATCTCCATGCCAAACAGTCTGAATGTATTTTTGGACAGAAGGAAGTTGAGTATCTTGGGCACATTATCTTAGCACAAGGGGTTCACGTGGATCCTGCCAAAATCATTGCCATGAACAATTGGCCTCATCCTCAGACACCCAAGAGCCTTCGTGGTTTTTTGGGGTTGACTGGCTACTACCGCAAGTTTGTCAAGGATTATGGGAAGATTGCAGCTCCATTAACTGCTCTATTGAAAAAGGATGCTTTTAGATGGACACATGCTACTCAGTGTGAATTTGAAAAACTGAAACAAACCATGTGTACTACACCTGTTCTAGCTATGCCAGATGTTTCGAGCCCTTCACTATTGAGAGTGATGCTTGCGGAAATGGACTTGGTGTTGTTCTCCTTCAAGATGACCACCCCATTGCGTTCACCAGCAAAGCCCTTTCAGGTAAGAACTTAGCTACCTCTACATATGAGAAGGAAATGATGGCTATTTTGCTTGCAGTACAGAAGTGGCGACCATACCTATTAGGGAATAATTTCTTCATCAAGAATGATCACTAGAGTTTGAAATATTTCTTGGAACAAAGTGTCTCCTCCCTAGCACAACAGAAATGGGTTAGCAAACTCATGGGTTATGACTATGAGATCACTTCCAAGAAGGGTAAGGACAATATTGTGGCCGATGCTCTTTCTCGCACATTTGATACCCATGGTTCTCTTTCAACTATTTCTATGCCTGTTCCAAATTTGTTGCAATCTGTTCAATAGGGCTATGTCAATGACTCTTCCTTATCTCAAATCATACAACACCTGACCAACTAACGGAGTCTATGGAATAGGAGGTGCAGTATTCGCAACGGGATGGTTCTGAGGTGTAATGGGCTGATAGGTAGATGGAGGTGTTGTCTGGCTATCAGTATCAGCTTGGAACTCAGTTTCTACGCGGAGTTCATATTCTTTAAGGTTCTTTTCTGTACTAACCTTATATCTTTTACCACTTCTTAGAGTCAGTTTTGATCTCTTCCAAAAACTCCCTTTAAATTCCACACTTTTAGCGTCAGTGTTATTGGGGGCGATTTTATTAAGACTGCCCCCAAAGGTTTGTAATATGAAGTTTTGGGGGCGGGTTAGAATTTCCCCCATAGGCACCTACGAGGGCGGTTTGTAACTGCCCCCAAAGGTTTGTACTAAGGAATTTTAGGGGGGTTCGGAACCTCCCCCATATGTGTCTACGAGGGGGGTTTAGAACCACCGTCAAAAGTCACTTTTAGGGGGGGGTTAGAACTGCCCCTAAAAGTGACTTTTAGGGGTGGGTTTGATGTCTTCCAAAACCCCCTCTAAAATTCAAAACCTTTAGTGTTGGTGCTATTGGGGGGGGTTTGTAAAGACCCCCTCCAAAGCCAAAAACTTCCCCAAAAGTGACTTTTCGGGGCGGAAGACAACCCCCCCTAAAATCCAAATTTGTTGTAGTGATTGACAGATCTTCTATTCCATTTGTATGGTCTGACTTCACCAAATGAAGTTTTGGAGAAATTTAAATCTTTGTTTTGTAAAACTGATAATATTAGAGGACATGAACTAGAGAATGAGCTGATTTCTCTAACTTTGAGTAGTTTCAAGAATCTACAAGATTATTTCTCCAAATTCAAGTCATTAGTTTTGCAGTTGAAGTAGTATGGTATTGATAGAAAGGATGAGCTATTAGTTTTGGAAATTATTTCAAAATTGAGGAAAGACTACTCAGTCTTTGTCTCGACTATCCATGCTACAAAAATAACTGTAAAGAATTGGAAGATGCCCAGTCTGTCTGAATTCACGGAGTCTTTGAATCAGGATCAGAATAAGATTATGTTGATGGGTTCTTTGAAACCTTCAAAAGATAAAGCTCTAGTTGCTAGTGACTCAAGGAATTCAAAGGGTAAGAAGAAGGAAAACTCCAAAAATCATTTTGAGAAAAATAAGGAGAGATATAAGCCATAAGAGGAGCCCTCCACCTCCAGAAAGGATCAATAGAAGAAGAAGGAGCGAACCAAGTGCTCATATTTCCAAAGGGGATTTCATCCTAAAAGATCCCTATGAGAAATACCATAGATTAGATCACTCAAATCCTTGATAAGAACCATATCACCATTCCTAAAGGTGAAAAGAAGAAGGAAGGAGGTTCTAACTTAGATGAAAAGGAGCAAGTCCATGCTCTAATGGAAAAGACATATTTATCCACTTCTTACATCATTGATTCTGGAGCTTCAAGGCAGATGGTTGCAACCAGAGAATCATTTGCTACTCTCAATTCCTGTAATGGCCTGGATCCTATCATTATTATTGGAGATGACTCATAAATTGTTTCAAAGGGCAAAGGTAGAGTAGATATTGACAATGGCTCATTTTTTAATGTCCTTTATGTCCCTGTTCTAGTTTAAAACTTATTATCTGTCTACCAAATGACCAATACTGGTTCACCCAAAATATTTTTCTTCACCCCTAATGATGTGGTCATCTATGAGATCTATATAGGAAGAGGTGTTGCATCAAGCACTACAGATCATTCTACCAGAGTCTACAAGTTTTCACAGTTTTTTCCTATTTCTCCACTAGTAGAGCTTCTCTCTCGGGCTAATGAAGCAAGAAAGATTTGGAATGAGAGGTTTAGCCATCTAAATTATATATAACTTCATGAAATTCATGATAAAAACATGGTTGTAGGGTTTCCAAACATCACTTTCACAAAGGGAGACTGCCAACGTTGTGTTCTAGGAAATCACCCAGAGAGAGTTTGATATCAAGGCCTGAGAGAACTTATGAACCTTTGGAGCTGATCCATAGTGATATTAGTGGTTCTTTCCATCACATGTCACTGAAAAAATCTAGATACCTATTAACTTTCATTGAAGATCACACTAGGTATTTCTGGGTCTATTTTATGCAATTTAAGTCTAAAGTTTTTGGCCATTTAAAGGTTTTTAAAGCCTTGGTTAAAAACCAGTCTGGAAGGAAAATAAAGTAAATCATATCTTATAATGGGGGATATTACATCAAATATGATTTTCATCAGCTCTGTGTAGTGGTTGTCATCCACATGCAACACACTATGCCATACACACCTTAGCAAAATGGAGTTGTTGAGAGGAAGAATTGATTTCTTAAGGAGATGGAAACTTGTATGCTGGAAGCGAGGTATTTACAACAAAATTTGTGGGATGAATCAATAAAATTTTCATCCCACATAAAAAATATATTTGCACATAAATCATGTAAAGGATTTATCCCTCATGAAGCTTGGTGTGGTAAGAAGCCTGATATTACACATTTTAAGATTTTTGGTGTCAAGGCTTGGGCTAGAGTGCCATCCGAGAAGAGAAGGGCCTCAGATAATGTTAGGAACCCATGTCTTTACTTTGTTAGTATGTTGTTGTTGGACGCATATGCTTTGTAAGTCGTCCCGTAGTATTTGTTGATCAATAGTTTGTGTTATTGTTGTTGGCGCATATGCTTTGTAAGTCACCCGTAGTATTGTTGATCCATAGTTTGTAACGGCCCATGGTTTCAACCCATAGTATTGGCGCCTAGAATTAGTATATAAGTGTGTGTTGAGACCTATGAAGGCACGATGAAGTTATTTGTATTGAGCTTTCTCATAGGAGGTTTCCCCCTCGAAGTGGCCCGTGATCAATATAAAAGTGATTCTGAGTTCTGTCATTTCTGCTATTTCGCATATTTTCATTAAGTAATTGTTGCAGGTGCCTCACATCTGGTATCAGAGCACTTTCTTGGGCTCGCTGGGTCAAATTTCTACCAAATTTTTTTTTCGCATCTGTTGCAGGTTCGGATTTGGGAATAATCCCTATCCGCTTAACTATGGGAAGTACTTGGGCATAAGCCCTAAAACTCATTGTGAGGAGTACCACAGGAACCCCGAAGTAGCTGGCCCATTGAGAGGACCTGCCGACGAAAAGGGCAACGACCCCTACCTGATTGACTAGTTCCCACCCGTGAGGTAAACCAAGAGCTATCGTTTGTGGCAAAGCGGTTATCAGTTTTACCTGAGCCGTGGAGTTAGGGGTACTGCCCCAATACGCAAGCCGTCAGACACCATTGGTGGCCGAGTGAAAACCCTGAACTGTTAGGAATCCGCACATAACTGGGGTCCATATCTACCTTCAACTGAACTATTGTCGATCACTACTGCGCCATTTTAGATTCATTTTGCAAGCCGTTCCATATCCAGCTGTTCGGCGTTGTTCCAAAATCCTTCGAACCGGAGATCCCAAGCCGTAGCCGCTCCAGTCTGTAAAAAAAAAAAAAAAAAAAAAAAAACACCGAGCCGTAGCCGCTCTCCATATCTCTCTTGTTTTACCTCTGTTTTCCTTAAAACTTTCAGGGAACCCCTGTCATTCCATTCTGCATATTTCATCCCTGAGGACCCTATCCTCAATTCCCCTTCCTACAGCCCGAAATCCCACATTTGTCTATTTTTAGGGTTTGCCATAACTTCCTCAGATTTCACCCAATCACCTTCAAATTTTACCACAGAGTTCCTTTCTGAATTTTGCTTCTTTGTTCCCCTCTGCCAAATTTTCCCATCCTTTCACCCCGCTTCTGAAATCCTCATTTTTTCTTCCCTGTCTATCCAACAGTGTCCAAAAAACGAGTCAAACCCCAATTACCCTTCTGATTTTTTCCCAAATCCAAATTTTCCTTTACTGAAGTAGTTCCTGTTTTTGTTTTCCTACCCAGTCAAAAAAATAAAAAAATAAAAAAAATCCCTGGTTATGGTTGTCACCCGTGCAGGAGCAAAAACCATGGAGGAAGCCCTTGCAGCCATCCAAGCCAAACTCCAGGATCTGGATGAAAAATTTCTTGGTCTCCATCTTGAACATTCAACTATGAAAAACAAACGGCAGTCCGAGTCTTCAGTAGACAATGGGTTCTCTTCTTCCAGCAATTTCCGTGGTTCGAAGCTTGATTTTCCTCGCTTCAATGGTACCGATCCAACTGGATGGATCTATCGTGCAGAACAGTATTTCAGTCTGCATAATACTTTTGATGTCAACAAAGTTCCGTTGGAATCCTTTCATTTGGAACAGGAAGCTCTTCAATGGTACCGTTGGTACATCAAGGCTCATCCAGAGCCCAACTGGCCATACTTTTTCCAGCTCCTTTTGCAACGATTTGGTCCTAGTGCTTTTGATGACTTCACAGGATCCCTCACTAAACTTCGCCAAACTAGCACTGTGAGAGAGAATCAAACCGAATTTGAGAATCTAGCCAACCACACCGAAGGATTGTCTGATGAATTTTACCAGAGTTGTTTTATCAGTGGTCTAAAGGATGCCATCCGCTCTGAGGTCAAAATGTTCTGTCCCAACACAATGATGGAAGCACTCGGGTTGGCTAAATTGGCAGAAGACAAGATTGCAGCCCAACAACGCTCCAAGCCCACTTTTGTTCCCTTTCGAAATATGGGTTCTCAGCGACCACCTATACCGCAGGCTCCTCGACCGACTCCTATCAAGCGTTTATCTTAAATAGAGATGCAAGCACGCAGAGAAAAGGGTCTTTGCTATAATTGTGATGAGAAATTCACTCGGGGACATAGATGTGTTCAGCAAAATCTCTATCTCCTGGATGTGGAGTCTCCGCCTGCCTCTGAAATGGGTGATGAAGATCCAGAAACACTGGATGCTCCGATCGACATTCAGGAACCGCCTATTGACCCTCCGTCTCAGGATGATTAGCCAGAGATATCTCTCCATGCTTTAGCTAGAATCACCACCCCCCAAACAATGCGGGTCAGGGGTTACTTCAAGAAGCTCCCTCTTACAATCCTCATTGATTCTGGTAGCACTCATAATTTCATTGACCCTCAGATCGCCAAACAAGCTGATTGTTTTATCCATCCTTGCTCCAACTTTGAAATCATGGTTGCCAATGGGGGCACCTTACCTTGCAAAGGGAAGTGTCGAAATGTGCGTATCTCTATGAGAGATTATACCTTGCGCTCTGACATGTTTGCGTTGCCCTTAGGTGGATGTAATGTGGTTTTGGGTGCTCAATGGCTACGCACACTCGGCCCTATCTTATGGGATTTTGCCGATCTTTGGATGCAGTTTTCCCTCAATGGACACAAACACACATTGACAGGATTACAACCATGTTCTCTCAGCATCATCAGTTCACATCGCATGAAAAACTCCTCAAGAAGAATTCACATGGTGTCATCGCTTAGATCCATTCCATCCAAATGCAACCATCAGTGGTATCCACTACTCCTTTGGATGTACAACAAATTCTGGATCGATATACAGGTGTCTTTGCTGAACCAGTGGGATTACCACCTTCCTTCCAGGCCAGAAGACCATCGTATTCAGCTCCTTCCTGGCAGCGATCCTCCCAACATTAGGACCTATCGCTACCCATTCCACCAAAAAACGGAGATTGAAATGTTCGTTCAGGACTTATTGAAGCAAGGTATTATTCGCCCAAGCACTAGTTCCTTTTCTTATCCAGTTATTCTCGTCCGCAAAAAAGATGGGTCATGGCGCCTCTGCATTGACTTCCGAGCACTTAATCACCTCACCATCAAGGATAAGTTTCCAATTCCTGTTTTTGATGAACTTCTTGACGAGCTTCATGGGGCTCACTTTTTCTCCAAGTTGGATCTTCGTTCTGGGTATCATCAAATTCGGGTTCATGAGGATGATATTCGTAAAACAGCTTTCCGTACACATGATGGCCATTATGAGTTTTTGGTCATGCCCCTTGGGCTCACTAATGCTCCTTCCACATTCCAGGCCTTAATGAATAAAATATTTCGACCCTACTTGCGGAAATTCATTCTGGTATTCTTTGATGATATCCTCATCTATAGTAAAACATGGGATGAACATCTCCAGCATCTGGATCTTGTCATGCAACTTTTCGTTGACCATCATCTCCATGCCAAGCAGTCTAAATGTGTTTTTGGACAAAAGGAAGTTGAGTATCTCGGGCACATTATCTCAGCACAAGGGATTCGCGTGGATCCTGCCAAAATCGACGCCATGAACAATTGGCCACGTCCTCAGACACTCAAGAGCCTTCGTGGTTTTTTGGGGTTGACTGGCTACTACCGCAAGTTTGTCAAGGATTATGGGAAGATTGCAGCTCCATTAACTGCTCTATTGAAAAAGGATGCTTTTACATGGACACCTGCTGCTCAGTGTGCATTTGACAAACTAAAACAAGCTATGTGTACTACACCTGTGCTAGCTATGCCCGATTTTTCCAAGCCCTTCACTATTGAGAGTGATGCTTGCGGCAATGGACTTGGTGCTGTTCTCCTTCAAGATGAACACCCCATTGCGTTCACCAGCAAAGCCCTTTCAGGTAAGAATTTAGTTGCCTCTACCTATGAGAAGGAAATGATGGCTATTTTGCATGCAGTACAGAAGTGGTGTCCATACCTATTAGGGAATCATTTCTGCATCAAGACTGATCACCAGAGTCTGAAATATTTCTTGGACCAGCGTGTCTCCTCCCCGGCACAACAGAAATGGGTTAGCAAACTCATGGGTTATGACTATGAGATCACTTACAAGAAGGGTAAAGACAATATTGTGGCAGATGCTCTTTCTCGCACATTTGGTGCCCAAGGTTCTCTTTCAGCTATTTCTATGCCTGTTCCAAATTGGTTGCAATCTGTTCAACAGGGTTATGTCAATGACTCTTCCTTATCTCAGATCATCCAACGCTTGACCAACAACCCTTCTGCTGTACCACATTACTCTTAAGATGGTGCTTCTCTGCGATACAAGGGTCGTCTGGTGCTTCCCCAGAGCACAGATCTTCAACAGGCAGTCTTCTATGAACTCCATGCTTCTCCATCGGCCGGGCACTCTGGGTTCCTCAAAACATATGAACGAGCACGGCGTAACTTCTTTTGGCAGGGCATGAAAAGGACAATTCAACAGATGGTGGCCAAATGTGATACCTGCCAGTGCAATAAGGGTGAAACAACACTCGTTCCAGGATTGCTTGAACCCTTGCCCATACCTACACGGATTTGGACAGACATTTCTATGGATTTCATTGAAGGGCTCCCTAAATCTGGCGGGAAGACAGTGATTCTCGTTGTGGTTGATCGCCTCTCCAAATATAGTCATTTTTTTGCTCTCAGTCATCCCTATACAGCCTCCTCAGTTGCTCAAATTTTTATGGACCAGATCTTTCGTCTTCATGGCATCCCTTCTTCCATTGTCTCGGATCGTGATGCGACTTTCACCAGTCATTTTTGGACAGAACTATTTCGCCACACTGGAACCAAACTGAAGATGAGTTCAGGGTATCACCCACAAACAGATGGTCAGACTGAAATTGTCAATAAATGCTTGGAAACTTATCTTCGTTGCTTCACCTCGGAACAACAACATCAGTGGGCAAAGTGGCTCCCTCTTGCTGAATGGTGGTACAATACCTCTTACTACACTGCCTCTAAAATGACCCCATATGAAGCAGTCTATGGTCAAGCACCTCCAGCTCTTCTTCCATACACCCCCACCAGTTCACCAATTCAGGAAGTTGACACGGTCCTTCGCAACCACGATCAGATTCTTCGCATTTTGCGGGACAATCTTCACATGGAAAGAAATCGCATGAAGCAACAAGCGGATCAGCACCGTTCAAAGCGAACTTTTCAAGTCAGCGATATGGTTTTTCTTCGTCTCCAGCCGTACAAACAATCCTCGTTGAAACTCAAAGGGCGTCGTAAGCTTGCTCCAAATTTCTATGGGCCATATCGGATTCTTTAGAAGATTGGGTCTATTGCTTATAAATTGGAACTTCCTCCTTCTTCCCGCATTCATCCAGTCTTTCATGTCTCTTGTCTGAAGAAATTTCTTTGCACCAACATCAGCGGCCAAACGATTTTACCTGAACTGGATAATGAAGGATCCATCCTTTTGGAGCCATAGGCCATCCTCAATTGGCGCACGCGTCAGCTTCGCTCTCGCTCTATCACAGAGGTCTTAATTTAGTGGCACGGCATGCAACCAGAGGATGCTACATGGGAACCACTCCTTCAGATTCAACAACAATTTCCACGTCTAAAGCTTTGAGGACAAAGCTTTTTTTTAAGGGGTAGGGGATGTTAGGAACCCATGTCTTTACTTTGTTAGTATGTTGTTGTTGGACACATATGCTTTGTAAGTCGTCCCGTAGTATTTGTTGATCAATATTTTGTGTTATTGTTGTTGGTGCATATGCTTTGTAAGTCGCCTGTAGTATTGTTGATCCATAGTTTGTAACGGCCCATGGTTTCGACCCATAGTATTGGCGCCTAGAATTAGTATATAAGTGTGTGTTGAGACCTATGAAGGAACGGTGAAGTTATTTGTATTGAGCTTGCTCATAGGAGGTTGTCTCCTCGAAGTGGCCCGTGATCAATATAAAAGTGATTCTGAGTTCTGTCATTTCTGCTATTTCACATATTTTCATTAAGTAATTGTTGCAGGTGCCTCACAGATAAATAGAGTAGGACATGTTTGTTTGTTGGATAATATTAAGAATCAAAGGGGTACAAAATTGTTTATCTCATCACCCACAAATCATTCATAGAAAGAAATGTTCAGTTTGAGGAAGAGACCCTACAAGGAGTTGAGATTGGAGAGTCTTCTCAACCACCACAAAGAAGAAAATGAAGACTTGAATGAGGATTCTGATGAGGAATCTTTAGATTAATATTCATATGATTACGTTCATGATATTATTTCATACCCAATATCACCAACAAGGCCAAAGTGGGGAGCAAAAACCATAGAAGTTGTTAGTCAACTTGCTGGGAATCCTTAGGATCCTACGAAGACAAGTTTACAATATGAGAATGCACTTTTAGTAAGGGATCCAAACATTGTTGAGAAATGTTTTCTCATGATTGAATCATATCCTCAAACATATTAAGAATCCTCATAATATCGAATATGGAGGTCTTCTATGGATGAGGAGTTCCACTCCTTCCAGAAGAATGGAACTTGGGAGCTAGTCAAGCTTCCATTGGACATAAAACTAGTAAAATGAAAATTGATATACAAGACTAGGATGTCTGCTGATTTTGATGTAGTCAAGCACAAATCAAAGTTGGTGGCCAAGGTATTTTCAGAATTCCAAGGTCTAGAATAGAATGATACCTTATCCCCAGTGGCAAAAATGGATTCTATTGGACTAGTTTTTTCAGTTGCAGCAACAAAGTGTTGGGTAGTTCACCACATGGATGTGAAGTTTACTTTCCTCCATGGTGATATCACGGAGGATATATATATGAATCAACATGAATATTATGTTGCAGATCCATCACTTCTGTGTAGGTTAAGGAAATCATTGTATGGATTCAAGAAAGCTCCCAGAGCTTGGTATGCAAAAATGGACCATTTCCTCCTGACACAAGATTTTCAGCATTGTAAATCTGATCTGAATGTCTATCTTAAGCACACAAATGGTAATATTGTGATTATAGTGTTATATTTTGATGCTTTACTAATCACGGTAATTGCAACTTATGAAGTTTCATCACTGAAGACAACTTCGCATCAAGCTTTCTCCATGGCAAACTTGGGGATTCTCAGGCAGTTTTAGGGGCTTAATATCACTCAGTCACCCTTAGGAATCACTGCAAGTCAATCTAAATATGCTTCTAATATACTAAAAGGTTCAATATGGCATAATGTAAATCTACAAAGACTCCTTTCCTTTCAGAAGTAAGGGTAGAAGAAGTGGATTATACACCCTTGGTGAAAAACACTCTCTACAAGGAACTAGTTGGACGCATGTTGTACTTGACTCAATCCCTACCGAATTTGGCATATGCAGTAAGTCATGTTGCAAAGTATATGGAGTAGAAAAATAAGCTCCATTGGAGGGATGCAAAAATACTCTTGTACTTTGTGCAAGGAACCAAGACACACGGGATCCACTATGCTGCCAATTCCTCATTGGATCTAGTTTCATTTCTAACTCAGAATGGGATGGAGATAGCACAGACCAGAATTCCAATTCCGGGTTTGTATTCATTCTTGGAGGAGGTCCGATATGCTGCTCTAGTAAAAATAAAATTGCAATTGCACTCTCTTAAACAGAGGCAAAGTACCATGGATCAATGAATGTAGCTACTTAGTGCATCTAGTTGCAAGGAATTATTAGTGAGTTCCATATTGTGTTTATCACTCCCACTATTCTTTGGGTTGATAATTAGAGTGATATAAGGATATACTCATATCCAGTACTCAGACAAAGAACTAATCACATTCAAGTGCACATGCATTACATCCGAATTATAGTGCATGAGAGATTGATTGTGTTGGAGTATTGCCCCATTGTTGAGCAAACTGCTAACAGTTTCACTAAATATTTCACAGAGAAGACTTTCAGCCATCTTAAGTTACTTCTTGGAGTGGTTGAATATGAATTGAATGTTGCTTGAAGATCAGGTTTCAAGTTTCGTTCTTGTCCATTTTGAGGGAGGGTTTGTCCCATGAGGTTTTCCCTGTTTCCTTGGTTTTTGGACAACGAGACATAAAGGGTGACCAAGCCTTTGTTGTGGGGCCCTAATATTTATGATATTTTTTTTCACATACAGTCAGGCTTAAGGGAGGGTGTTAGAGCATTAAAAACCACTTAATACTTAGGATATAATTTATTTCTCTTTTTATTACTTTCCTATGTAGTTTTACTATGTTTTTGGCCACGTGCTGACTTCCTTGGTCCACCACTTCCCATCCTTATCCACATGAGCACATTCATGAGAATCATGGATTCTTTTCTGGTTTTTCTAAGTGTCAGAGACACCTTTTCTACTTTTGCATTGTTTTTTCTACTTTTCAGTAAATAAGGTAAAAGTTAGGCACTCTAGAGGTTTTGACAACTGCTTATTTTTGTGGCCAACACACCTTTCCTCTTTTTCACTCCAAAAGCTACCATATTTTTCTAATTTCGTACTACATCACCTCCCAAAATCATTTTGGATAGTTTGTGATATTTATGGCTGAGTTGGAGATGGATGTTTCTACCTTGGGGAGTTTTACCTAGTTTAGTAAGCCTACTTTTTGTTAACTATTCAAGTGCATCCAAAGCATTTTGATTTTCTGATGTAATTTTATATATTTGCAACCACTTGATGGTACATGGTTGGATAATCTACATTTATGCTAAGACAATTTAATATTGGGCATAATTATGAGTATTATTTTGAGTGTTCTTGACAATTCTAGATTAGTAATTTGTGTGAGAAGAGTTATTCAATCTTATGATCATCCTATGATCTGATTTCACAAAATATTGTGACAAGAGTTAGTTGTCCATCTTGGCATACCAAGCTCTAGGAGATTTTTTAATCCCATGCAAGGACTTCTTCAATGTGCATACAAGTCTAGGATCAGAAATGTATCCCTATGTCTGATGCATATATCTCTCCTCCTCAAGATATCCATGGTGGAAAGCACACTTGACGTCCATGTGATGCACTACCTAAGGATTGGATGTAGAAAATGTTAGGACTAGTCTTATTTAATCCATCTTTTCAACTTGCGCAAAGGTCTTATTATTGTCAAGGCCATGAACTTGGGATAAGGCCTTTTCCAAAAGCCTTGCCTTATATTTCATAGTTGCACCATCAGAAGCAAATTTTTTCTTGAATATCCACTTACACCTTACCAATTTTCTGCCTGGAGGAATCTTGACTAGATCCCAAGTTTAATTCTTTTGCAGTGAATGAAAATCCTCATGCATGGTTGTTTTCCCTCTTGGTTCATGTGAGGATTCTTCATATGACTGAGGTTCTGAATCAACCATAAAAAAAAACTTCTCAGGTAGGTAAGTATCTTTCACTAAAAGAGCATTCTGAAATTGTGATCTAGTCCTCCTAGGATCCTGAGGATTCCCCACAAGTTCACCAGCTACTTCAAGAGTCTTAGGATCCCACTTAGTCCTTTTAGGTGAACTTGGATCTGAAATAAGATGGTTGTGATCATCAGATATATCAGAATCATAACTATCATGGGAAAATTCACTTACTCTCAAAGGTGGTGGTGCAGAAGATTCTCCAACTTTGATTAATTGCAGGGGATCTTCTTCGAATTGAATACTCCTCTCAATGGATTTTTTTTGAGTGGTCATGTTCATCCACTTATAACCCCTAGAGTCTTATAAATAACCAACAAAGAGACATGGTTGTATTTGGAGATGCATGGCCCTCCTCTTCTCAAGTGGAATTCTAGCCCAAGATTTGGCACCAAAAATCCCGAAATGAGATACATTAGGTTTGTGCCAAGGCCAAGATTCAAAAGGAGTGATTCCTTTCATTTCTTTGTGAGGAAATATGTTATGTATGTAGGATGCATAGTGTATAGCTTCATCCCAAAGTATTGGAGACAAATACTTAGACTCAAGCATGCATGTAGCCATCTCCTTGAGAGATATGTTCTTCCTCTCAATAACACCATTATGTTGAGGTGTGTAGGGAATAATGTGTTGCATCTGAATGCCAGAAAAAATAGAGAATTGTTGAAAATAAGATTTTATGCACTCCCCGCCATTATCATATCTAAGGACCTTTATATATCTTCTAGACTGGTTCTCAATTTAGGCTTTGAAAAGATTGAAACAACTGACAACTTCATATTTTAATTTGGGGAAAAAGACCGAACAGTATCTCGAAAACACATCTATGAAGGTTAGGATGTATTTTGCATTATTCAAATAAATATGGGGGAATGAACCTGATATGTCATTGTGAATGATCTCAATAATTGTATAGGTTCGCTGAGACTTGTCTCTGTCAAACTTATGCTCAGGGTGTTTTCCTAGGATACAACTTTGGAAGACTCTAGAAAAATTGATGTTGGGAAGCCTATGACCATATTCTTCTCATGAAGTTGAGAAAGGTATTTGTAATTGAGATGATCAAATATGTCACGCCATAATTTTCTTGAATCATTTGAATGAGTAAGGATAGTATAAGGTGATGATAATGTCACAAAGTGTGAAAACCTATAGACTTTTGAGTTATGGTCAATAGTACCTAAGGCAACAATTCGACCTGTGGAAATATCAGATATTTCAACATCATTAGGTGTGAAGAAAACCATTTTGGGAGACACAGTGTGAGTCATTTGGTAGATTGAGAAGAGGTTTGCAGCAAGACCTTGGAAATACAACACATTAGTGAAAGAACCATACTTAATATCGATACTTCCTTTACCTTTGCAAGTATTTTGAGAATCATCACCCAACGAAATTGTTGGACCACCAGAAGAATCAAGAGAGGAGAATCACTCTCTTGTAGACACCATATGCCTTGAAGCTCCAGAATCAATGATGAAATAGGTAGACTTGAATGTGCATACCATCAAAGCATGTAATATCTCCTTGTCTTCAGAATTGGATCATCCTTTCTTTCTTGCACTCTCTGGAAGAGGAATGTTGGATTTCTCAAGGATTTGAGCCATTTGGTAAATGGTATTCTTCATGCTTGATCTCTCACAATGAAACCCCCTATTGCGGTATGCGCACTTAGACATCTCTTTCTTCTTTTGAGAATTCTTCTTGGAATTGGGGAAGTCTTCTAGAGATATTTGCTCGTCTTTTTCTGATCAGGAGGTTTCTTAGGATTGACCTTCTTCTTGATTTTTGAATTCTTTGAATCTCCAATAGCCAAATCATGGTCCTTTTATGTATTTTTATTGTTGCCATCAAGACCAACTTGTCTTGCTCCTAAGTGAGTGATTCCATGAATTCTTCCAGTGAAGGCATCTTCCAATTTCAAGCTGTGAGTTTTGTAGCATGGAAGGTCGAAACAAAGACTGAGTAATTAGGGCCAAGCTTTGAGAGGATGGCTAGGATCAATTGATCATATTTCTTGTAAATTACACACTACTTAAATTGAATAACAAGAGCTTTAAACTTCAAGAAAAGGTCTTGTAGGGTCTCGAAATTGCTTGTACTCAATAAAACTAGTTCATTCTCCAGTTGGTGGCCCCTCAATTCATTAGGATTTCCAAATAAAGTTTGGAGATTGAATCAAACCTCATTAGGAGTTGTAAGATAATATATATGGAAAATAAGATCCATGGATTTTCTCATACAAAAGAGACCATAATCCTCATCTTGTATATTATTGCACTTTGCCTTCTCAATTAGAGCAGCATGATTAGTTTCAGTTTCCATAGTCACCCTGTAGAGGCGTTTGCTCCTCAACAATATCTCCATATGCACCTCCCAGTAAAAATAATTGAATGGAGTGAGCATGATTTACTGTGACTGATCCATGGAAGCTTTAAAATATGCTTCTGAGATGTTTGGTGGCACCACTGAGATGCTCAGTTGTGTCCTCTGGGTGACTGAATTGTGCCCTCTCTCAGACTGGTTCAATCCTATAGGACAATATAAGGATAATATATCCTCTTGGTATCTCTTATACCATGTGAAAATCTTGTTCACATCAAGATCTACCAAGAAATTACAAACTCTCACAAATTTGCTTGCAAAAACTAGTTATAGAACACATAAAATAGTCACGAATATGATGCAAACAATAAAACTCTATTGAATGAGTCTACATCAGAAAAAAAAAATTAGGCAATCTAATGGGTGTCCAAATATATAATTACATCAGATATTTGAAATCCAAAGAAGGCATTCAAAATCCTCACAAAAGCATGCTTACTAAAAAGATGAAACCCCCGTAGATGCAAAAATTACATTCCAAATCACCTCTAAGGCTCACGAATTGGTAAATTCTAAGTATTATGGTGATTTAGGATGTAAAATCATCCTGATTACATATTTTAGAAAGAGGAAACATCATTGAGGGCGAGTTGGACAAAACACTGCTAAAGCCAAGTCAACTAGCTTTTACCTTTTCACCAAAAATAGTAAAAAGAAGTAATATACCCTTGTAATCCAAGAATGGAATAAAATATCACATAATATTTGGAAATCTTATCTAGGATCTCCAAAAGTGTGTTCTAGTGACTCAGGATGACTTGTGGTCCACACAAAAGACAAATAATTTCCAACTACCTAGTCAACACCTATGAATTAATAAAAAAATGACTAATTAATATATCCAAAGTATGAAATGGATATGGATGGGATTTTAATACTCCAACAGAAACAAAGGAGGAAATGAAATATCTTGAGATGAAACAAGAGGAAATCTTCGTAAAGTTGAAGAATAATTTACAACAATAAAGGAGTTGTTAATGAAGACTAAGAAAGAAAAGGGACAAAACAATGCATAGACACACTTAGAAACACACATACTCAGTGCAAAATCACATTCAACTAATCATATGAAGGACAAAATGTAGCCAAAACAAAGTTTCAACATCCTGGTAGTAGCACTAGTATTTCCCACACAAGAGACACGAGAATAAACCTTTACAATATGTCTAGTGGAAATGATCTTGTCACAGTTACCCATGAACAATATGCATACATTACATACATATGTTGCACAAGAAATTCAAGCATGCCATGAATTTGTCTCAACATAATTGTACAAGAATATCTAACAAAAAGGAAACATTATAGGAGGAATGTCAGAAAATGCAAATGGAAAAGGAAGAAACCGCAGAAAAGATAGATAGGTTGAGAAAGGAAGTAGAGGAAATGTAGCAAAAGAATTCAAAAATGCATAAGGCAGTTGAGAATGTATGTGGTATGCTTCCTTATTTATAGGTATAAAAGGATTCCCCTCCATAAGAGAAGGTAACCAATATAGGTGAAAGTATTCAAGGTCTTCGTGTTAAAATCGAGGAGCTTGCAGCAAAGAAACAACTAGGGACACCTCTAGAAGTAAGAATAGAGCGTGAAAACAAACAAGAAAGATTAAATATGACAATATGAAATATTAGAACCTTGGAGTTAAAGTGTGTAAAGTTACATGAAGAAAGTGCTCAACTATGGGGAAAGCTGGTCGTAGACTAATAGTAGAAAGGAATCGACCAAAAGTTGCAAATTGGAAAGAATCAGAACAAAATATGCATGATAGTTTGACCATTCTACTAGATATAGAAAATATGTCTAAAATGGGAGAATATAGAAAACAATAGCAAGAAGTAAGAAAGATATTATGTGAATGTCATAAGGTATCAAACAGGCTTGAACCATTAAAATATGAAGTCTTTTGGCTCATAGAACAATTTGCACAGAGACAAGGGGAAGTCAAGGATGCTTCCAATGAATGTACAGAAACCCTAAAATTGTCTACCGCTAAGGAGGAAGAGGAATCAATATTGGAAAATGAAGCAAAAATGAAGGAGAAGGTTGCAGCTACTTATGCATCTATTTAGAAGTTCACAACAACACTACAACGAGAAAAACATATAGAAAATATCATTCTTTGATATTTTTTGATACATTGCAACCATGGATACTACATAGTATGGAAGCCAGACTAAAGCAAAAATACAATGTGAGAAAACTGAACATGTTGCATAAGTATAAGATTGCAAATATGTCGCCAAAAATTGTAGAAGATAAGGATAAAGAAAGATCCACTTGCCATTGATTTCAAATCGAAGAGAATTGTAGAAAATTATATGATAACAGAGAACCTGAATTTTGATAGGGGTAGTACAATTTTGATATAAATATCACATTCAAGGGGGGCTCAGTTCTTTCTTAGCGTTGACATCAACGCAAATGTTGGAAATTTCTTTTTGATTTCAAAGCATTAAAATACAGATGGGAATACAAGCATCACATTAATCGGCTTTGACATAAAATAAGGAGGAATACAGTTAGCATGATGATATGTGTTAAATTTTCAGAATTTACTTCAATCTGATCTAGGATCTTAACTGAGAGAACAACATGTACAGCATATCTACAGCATATCAATCATGGAGACAATAATGCAAGCACACAAGAGACACAAAGATTTACTTGGGGAAAACCATAAAGGTGAAAAACCCTAATAACTTCCTCAGAGATAGATAGAGCAATGATACAACCAACCAAGAGAGATAGCCATAACCTAGTAGCAGATCCTCCTCCTCCATAAGTGCGCCACTCCTCCTTGAGTGCATGTGTGAGAAGTGAGTGAGTAAATAGAGTGCCTCCCGCACTCTATTTATACTTGACTTGACTTGCCTTTTTACCTAACTCATGTAGGCTCGAACTTAACCACATAACATAATGCTGACTGGGCCGACCCCCAATAGGGTGGTCTAATAACCCTTCGACCCACATGACTTATACAGGGCCGACCCCAAATAAGGTGGTCTAATAACCCATCAAGTATAAGTTACGACACTTACAATATAAATGACAACACTTCTGTATAGAGGAATAAAACCATCTCTATAGGAGTACATACAACATATATGAAATACATTCCGAAGTTACATATACATCAACACTCCCTCTTAACTAGGAAGGTATTTCTCAGCACAGTTCTTCTAGCACAAGTCATCTTCTCTGGATCATCGTCACTGGATGATCGTCATCGAGTCATCATCATCGTCACTGCTGCTGCTATCTCAATCAATCTCTGAATCTACTCGTCATAGGAAGTTCTACAGAGCCAGTCCTTTTTCATACTGGATGTAGGCCCACCACCTGCAGGTCTTCGTCATCACTGGCCATACTGTGGAATCCTCAGGACTAATTACGTGCGTCACAAAACCTCGAAAGAGCATCCCAGGCTGTTACGAGCACACAGCTCTACCTATAGGATCTCCCAGGGCACAAATTACATGTGACCTCACCACAAAACCTCGAAAGAGAATCCCAGGACTGATTACGAGCACAAGGCTCAACCTATCGGATCTCCCAGGGCACAAATTACATGTGGTCACCACAAAACCTCGAAAGAGCATCCCAGGACTGATTACGAGCACACAGCTCAACCTATCGGATCTCCCAGGGCACAAATTACATGTGGTCATGGCAAAACCTCGAAAGAGCATTTCAGGATGTTACGGGTACACAACTCCGACCTGAAATCTCCCAGGGCACAAATTACATGCCATAGGACAAAACCTCGAAAGAGCATCTGCCAGATATCCCAGGGCACAAATTACATGCCATAGGCAAAACCTCGAAAGACTATCTGCAGATCTCCCAGGGCACAAATTATATGTCCTCCCAAGCAAAACCTCGAAAGAGCATTTGCCAGATGTCCCAGGGCACAAATTACATGCCATAGGCAAAACCTCGAAAGACCATCTGCAAATCTCCCAGGGCACAAATTACATGCTTATCTGCACAATCATGATCCACGGCCACAGAGTATCAAACTGATACTCACCATACATCATCCTGATGTATCCATGATCATCCTGATCATCATCACTGCAACATCCTGCTGCATGTCATCTGGAGCAACATCCTGAAGCTCGTCATCTATGATCATCACTGCAACATCCTGCTGCATGTCATCATACCTGATCCACCTGATCATCAATGCATCTACCTGATGCATACCAAGTATCTACCTGATACATATCATCATACATGATCCTTCTGATCATCAATGTATCCACCTGATACAAATACATGATACATATCATCATACATGATCCTCCTGATCATCAATGCATCTACCTGATGCATACCAAGTATCTACCTGATACATATCATCATACATGATCCTCCTGATCATCAATGTATCCACCTGATACAAATACAAATACATGATACATATCACCATACATGATCCACCTGATCATACAATGTATCCACCTGATACATATACAGATACATGGTCCAAGCATCCAACATGATGCATATACAAAATACGTACACATGATCCAACTGATCATATCCAGCATCCAACATGATGCATACATACATAAATGATCCAACTGATCATATCCAGCATCCAACATGATGCGTACATAAAAATGATCCAACTGATCATATCCAGCATCCAACATGATGCGTACATACATACATAAAAATGACCCAACTGATCATATCAAGCAGAAACTAGAACATCATCCTGATGCTCATCATCCAACGCTTAAATCTACAGCCATGTGAAGGATCCTCCTTCCAACATGCTTGGAATGGCTTCAGCAAATGTGTCCATCACTTCTTCCTCGAAGTGTCCTCGATTTGAAGAACGCCAAGCCTCTCTCTGAAGTACTTGAACTTCACCCTGGCTAGTGGCTTCGTCAACACATCTGCAATCTGCTCGTCTGTCGCAACATTCAGGAGCTTCACAGCTCCTCTCTGCACCATATCCCTGATATAGTGATATTTGATCTCTATGTGTTTCGACCTTTCATGAAACACTGGGTTCTCGGATAGCTTTACACAACTATGGTTATCACAGAAGATACCAGTAGCCTCCAACGGGAGATCAAATAGCTCAGACAATAGCTTCCGTAGCCATACTGCCTCACAACTAGCTGAACAGGCTGCAACATACTCTGCCTCAGCTGTACTCAGTGCTACGCAGGACTGCTTCCTGCTAAACCAAGAGATCACACCTGATCCCATACTGAAGCAGCACCCAGATGTGCTCTTCCTGTCTGCAGCACTGCCAGCCCAATCTGAATCAACATAACCTTGCAGGTTAAACTTTTGATTCGCCTCATACCTGAGCCCATAATCCACTGTACCCTTCAGGTACCTCAGAATATGCTTTACAGCAACCAGGTGAACACTCCTCGGATCCGTCAGGAACTAGCTCAATGTGTTCACAGCAAAGCAAATGTCTGGTCTCGTGTTTGTCAGGTACATCAAGGACCCAATCATCTGGCGATACATAGAGACATCAATCGGTTCAGATTAAGCATCACATAGAAGCTTCAGATTTGATGCCATAGGTGTGGCCATGGCCTTGCAATCCATCACCCCGAACCTCTTTGGGATCTCTACTGCATACTTCCCTTGTCCAAGGAAGATTCTATCTGCACTCTGCCACACCTCCATGCCAAAAACAAATAGTGCATCATCCCCAAGTTCTTCATCTTGAACTCGGTAGTAAGCTTCCGCTGCGTGTCGGCAATCAATCTATCTTCACTATACCAAGTTCTGCACATATATGATTTCCTATCATGTGTCTCAGAACCAAGTGGCTGCTCTACGTACACTTCTTCTTCAACTACACCATTCAAGGAAGCTGTCTTGAATCCATATGGTGTATCTTCTATTTCATCACTTTTATATTTCTCAATGCTGCCATCTGCAACATGCTTGATCTGATAGTTCCATTTGGAAGTCATAGAAAAATTCCCTTCATGTCTTGGGATTACATCCCAAACATCATTCTTCATGATTGACGGATCATGGCATTTCATTTCTTCATCCCAGATCCTGGGAACTTCAATATCTTCAATAGATATCTTTGTTGCTGGAACAAATGTTGTAGTTCTTCTTTTGTAGGAGATGGCATACGATCTTTCCTACACAACAAGTTAAATTGCATGATTAGAAAACATCTCATAGTTTTCAGAACAAATTCTTACACATAAAGAAATATGCCATACAGTCATGCAATTATCTTAGCCAATGCTTCAATACAACATTTATCCATATCCCATAACTTTCTAGATGCCTTCCAATCTCTACCAGAACATTGTTAAGAGTGTGCACAACTCCCAACATGTCAGCAAAGAGGTTTCATTCTAGATAAGTAGCAATGGAATGTTGTACAGTGCCATAGGCTACTTACCCATGCATATTAGTAGTATACTGTTCATTAATGTAATTATTCTAATATGCACAATACATATCCTAAGTCTAAGACCATGAGCATATACATCATTGAACAATTTTATTTAAACAAACAAATATGCAAGAAGTTAAAATACTTATCTTTGTTTGTTCGTTGGGTGGACTCCCTCTGAGTCTTTGCTTCCTTACAGGAGCTGCTGGAGTCCTAATCTGAAGTAGCTTCTTCTACACCTTTCTGTTGTGGAAATATGGTCAACTCCCTCTGAATATCTGCATCCTTGCAGAAACTACTGAAGTGTGTTCCTTTGCTTTCTTGCAGGAACAACTGGAGTGTGCTCCCTCTTGATCTTTGCTTCCTGGATTACCTGTTCTTGAACTCATATTCATCCTTGGTACCTATGCATGCTTATTAGTATCATGAATGTGTTATCCTTGTGATCTCATATAAAATCATACATTCATTAGTATACTATTAAAACACAATAATCTCAAGCATGTATAGTCATGATCATTTCAAACAGAAATAATAAGCATTATCATTCAAGGTTTATGTAGGATTCTTATGGTTAGTCAAATCATAAGAAGCATAACATGTCTAAACCTATAATTACTCAAACCTATGACTCTTCAGGTTAGTTGAATAATCAATTATGGTAAGAAATATAATATGCATACAGCCATGACTTATTCAAACCTACGACTTCATGAATAATCATTATCAAACAACACAATAGTATAAGATCCTAACACAAGGTAGGATTCTATCTTGATATAGGAAAAACATACCTGGATTAGCATGCTAGCTATTTATGTCTAACATACTCACATGATGTCTTCTTGTTCTTCTTCAATGACTTGTGCTAGTAACCTGTATGTCTCATAGGTTAACTATTACAAAACCAAGTTATACATACCTCGTAAATGGATCTTCTATGAGATCCATGACAATGGATGAGTCTTTATCCTCATGTTATCATCATCATTTGTTCTTGGACCAGAACATGATTTGTCTTTCTTGGTGTACCTTTCATGTTAGTAGACAACATAAACCTCATACAACACCATAATGCATTAGTACAATCATAAGTGTCAACACCCTAACCAATGAATATCTTCTATCATGCATTCATAATTTTGTTAAGGTGATACGACAAATCTAAAATCAAAATTGTACTAACCATAATAACATGAAGACAAACATACCATAAACTTAATCATGGACAAATATCGAAACATACCTCGATGAGTCATACCTGTTGAGATCGCTTATAATCTTCTTATGTAAGGCCTTAGCCTCATCTCCCTCTGAAACAGGAACTTCTTTACTCATGCAGATGATCAATCCATCTTCTTCTAGGATTAACCCAATCCACTTGATTTGCAAGAACTGGACCTGGAGCTGGATATGGGTTTGTCAGAGAAACCCCAAAAATTCAAACTTTGAATTTCAAACTTTCTAAAGGATAGAAATATGCGCCTTGATGAGCTGATCAAACTGGTATATTCAGAATTTGAAAATTGCAAAGTTTCACTCCTCAATTTTGCCTTTGAAACTTCCGGATTCACTAGACATGACCCTGAACTGGGGTTTGATGAAGCCCACTCTTTTGCCCCATCAAAAATTCTGATCTTGGTCTCTAAATTTCTATTTTGATGAATAGCATCCAGCCGTGGTCTCCGATTACAAAAAATCCAACTTTCTCCAAAGCCCTAAATTCCGGAAGCCATGAATGAAGGTACCAAAAAATAATTATATTTTGACAGAAATATGTACCTGATTGTTTCTGGTGTAACTCTGAAATTTTTGATTCATAGGGTCTGAAAAAAGTTTTCTGAGAGAGCCTGACCTGTTATCTTTCCATCCTGACAGGTCTGACCTCAATTGGATTCTCTGAGAGAGAGTTATGCCAAATGTCGCAACGTGACCTGTTTTGGGATAAAACAGGAGAGCGAACTTGTACGGCGTGCCACGTGTCACTGTTTTAACTTCGGCCTCTGAAAACGTTTTTTGAGATATCTCAGCCTGTTACCTTTCCATCCTGACAGGTCTGACCTTAATTGGACTCTCTGAGAGAGAGTTATGCCAAATGTCGCAACGTGACCTGTTTATGGGATAGTACAGGAGAGCGAACTTGTACGGCGTGCCACGTGTCACTGTTTTAACTTCGGCCTCTGAAAAAGTTTTCTGAGATATCTCAGCATGTTACCTTTCCATCCTGATAGGTCTGACCTTAATTGGACTCTCTGAGAGAGAGTTATGCCAAATGTCGCAACGTGACCTATTTATGGGATAATACAGGAGAGCGAACTTGTACGGCGTGCCACGTGTCACTGGTTCAACTTCGGCCTCTAAAAACGTTTTCTGAGATAATACAGACTGTATACTACCTGTCACTTTTTACTAAATTTCATTTGGAGCTTCCTAGCCCAAGATATGACCTTTTTCCCAAGGTCACCTGATTTTGACTCAGATCTGGAAGAGGCAGAAACCCTATATTGTACAGATCATAAATCACAAAGTACAACGAATTAGAGGTTGTCCTTTGGACACAAGATACCTGGAGATCTTAGCTTCGGCCTGTAACAATTTCAGATCCGAAAACTTTGCCAAAACGGATTTATAGCGAAAGTGCTACGATGACTGGTTTTTGCTATATCAAGCCCTAGCATCGTAAGTGCAACAAGTGTCATACATGCCATATCATGCCTTCTTTCAGGCTAGCTCTGATACCATGTTAAATTTTCAGAATTTACTTCAATCTGATCTAGGATCTTAACTGAGAGAACAACATGTACAGCATATCTACAGCATATCAATCATGGAGACAATAATGCAAGCACACAAGAGACACAAAGATTTACTTGGGGAAAACCATAAAGGTGAAAAACCCCAATAAATTCCTCAGAGATAGATAGAGCAATGATACAACCAACCAAGAGAGATAGCCATAACCTAGCAGCAGATCCTCCTCCTCCATAAGTGCGCCACTCCTCCTTGAGTGCATGTGTGAGAAGTGAGTGAGTAAATAGAGTGCCTCCCGCACTCTATTTATACTTGACTTGACTTGCCTTTTTACCTAACTCATGTAGGCTCGAACTTAACCACATAACATAATGCTGACTGGGCCGACCCCCAATAGGGTGGTCTAATAACCCTTCGACCCACATGACTTATACAGGGCCGACCCCAAATAAGGTGGTCTAATAACCCATCAAGTATAAGTTACGACACTTACAATATAAATGACAACACTTCCGTATAGAGGAATAAAACCATCTCTATAGGAGTACATACAACATATATGAAATACATTCCGAAGTTACATATACATCAACAATATGGCCTTATGATACAATATTTTTTTGGCCTATGAAGTGACCAAACACTCCTATAAATAGAGGAAGTGATCTATCGATTTTATCACCAATCCAAGCAAGTATGGATCTCTAATCAAGTGCGCAGATTCCAAGTGGAAGGTGGATTTCTTGAGCTTATAGGATGAAGATGGTTCATACTAAGTGTACAAATCTGAGTGCACATTAAATGCATAGATATGATTGGAAATCAGATCATCATAAATGAATATGCAGTTGAAGGAGAGCACGTAGAAAGTGTGAGAAACAGGAAGCGAAGGAGACTATAGTGTGAACTATGTGTGCAAATCAAAATGTAGTGTGATAAAAGTACAACTACTGATCCACCCAGTAGTTGGAATTATTTTCAGATTCCAACATCGACTTCAACAACATTGACAAACTTTTACATGCATCACATCGACTTGACTTCGACAAGTTCAGCAACTAAAATTTGACCAGTTCTGCAACCTCAACATACATTGTCGATACCTTGTGACTGGCGAACCATGACAAATTGTCTCTCTATCTTCTAGTCGACCATAATGGTTGAACTTCTATAACTGTTCTCTAAATTCTCTTGTAATTGAATGTAATGGGAAGACACCCAAGCATCACGCATTCTATATAACTAGCATGTAACATATTGTAATATAGATGTTTGCCAAGTAGAAAACAAGTAATAGAGAAGATCAGTTCACATTCTTGCATATTGTCTGTGTGTATATGTTTCTACATGTAGTGTATTTCCTTCCTTGCTTATTATTCTTATGCTTCCACCATAACAAAGCCGACTCATTCAGTCGGACTATTGTTCCCCTTGTGCTCATGGGCTTGTGCGGACCATTGGTATCAGAGCAGTAGCATCATCTTTGTCTGTTCTTAATTTTTTAACAGACACTTCCCTCAAATTAACCTGACTTATGCATGTTCAAACATGCTCGCAAGCTCAACAATCCAAGAAGAAACTACCTGCAAAGATGGCAGGAGAAATAGAGGACATACATGCAATTGACGAGAAAACACAACTTATAGAGCAAGCGCTAGCTCGACAAAAAACTAAAATATTCTCCTAGTTCAATGAGATTCTCACGCGATTTGCTTCGACATCAGGAGGATTTCCAATGAGATCCAAGTACGAAAAAATCAGTCCATTTAAGGTGCAAATGAATTTGTACATACCGGATCTAGAAGGAAAGATTGAAACAGAATCCGTCGACAATTGGGTAAGCCTATTTGAATCCTATTAATATGTGAATCAACTCTGAGAAACTCAAAAGATCATGCTGACAAAAACCCAGTTGACATGGATTCCTCATAGTATGAACAACCAAACCACCACGATCTCCCTGAGCATCGGCCCAGATAGGTTTTTACCCTTTCCAGCAACACCTGTTGAGCAGATGAAGTCTCAACCGAGATGTTCAAGGGAGAGATAATGGATCCACGTTTCCATCGAATGAAGGAGGAATTTGTGCATCAACTTATCAACTTATCATAGCATTGCATCATAGACTTAACCATTCAACTTAGGCATTAAACATAATTGCAACATCATTCAACAGATCGCACCATTGACAGAACCATTAATGCACAACAGATATAACAGTAAAGCATTAATCATAGCAAAGAATCCTTGCATCATTCACAGATTCATATCACATAATGCATTCATCGCAAGGAAATAGGACTTCATCTCTATTGTCCCTGAGTGTCTGCACCAATTCCTCCTCTAGTCATTCATGCACACTTGTCATTCGGGCCAACAGCACACCTCATGTGTTGCCGCATGAAATGAAATGGATCATTTCCACAGCCTCCCCGGAATTCCTAACTTATCTAGATTCCTGACCCATGTGCAGCATGAATGCCTTTCAGTGGATAGATGCCTCGTTGTTCAACTATCCTCCTGGTGCCTGCATTTATACAGTTTCATCGTCATGGGAACCTACCACGGAAATCATTTCTCAAATCCATTCACAAAAGGCGCCAATCCTGTCATCATACCATTCCATCGTCTCCTGCTTAGGTGGATCCGCAGCATGCGTGTTTAGAATAAACTGCCATGCTGCTACCAACTATCATTCGTGCCACAACATATGAAACATCACCGCTAGTGCCAGCGGCCATGTTGTCACCTCGTGTTATACATTCCGAATGTGCGGGACTCCGTCGTTAATCCTGTCACCCTAACGATTAGATTTGTCAGAAAGACCAGTCTATGCCACCTACTAACAACCTGTAATGATTGTTGACTTGACTGCATCAAGACCTTGTAGTTGTCGCGGCGTGGCTCCAGAACTGTGATACCATCACTCGTACTTGCGCATTCTTTCCCTGCTGGTGTGTCATCCTGCAACCAAGCAATCTGTCATTTTTTTTTTCACAATGCCTTACGCATCTTATGGTTTCGGGCCCGTCCTGTAGGGATTCATCCTACTACTGTTCACCATCTTCCGTAACAACGCTCCATCTAACTCTCACAGTTGCACTGTGCCTTTGGAAGTAATGGAACTAACAAGAAATGGACCCAGCCAATGCATTTGTAACTTGTCAGGGTGCTTCATGAACTTGCTGTCATACAACAACACCAAGTCTCATTGCTGAAACTGTTTATGTTTTATATGACGATCATGCCAACCTTTTTGCTGATCCTTTTCCACACGCTGGTGAAAACTTGGGATAAAGTGGTCTTCTTCAAGTTGTATTAGCTTCTCTATTCGTGATTCCATTGTTGCTTCAACATTCATGCCTGTCGCTCCCACAATGCGCAGACTCAGATCAATTTACTCCATAGACATATCTGCCTCTTTCCCATACACCAATTTGAACGGTGTTTGTCCCGTCAAACTTTTGGAAGTGGTGCTATATGCCCACAATACTGCTTGAATCTTCCAATCCCAGTCATCGCGGTTTGTATTGCAAACCTTTGTAAGCACATGCTCCAACACCTTATTGAACGCCTCCACTATGACATTTGCGTGTGGATGGTATGGTGTACTCTTCTTAAGTTGTATCTGAATCTCTTCTGTTAATGCACTGACTGTGCGATTGATGAAGTGACTGCCCTAATCACTCATCAATACCTTCGGGCATCCAAACCTAGTGATAATATTATCGAACAAGAATCACGCTATTGTTGCAGTGGTGCAGTCTACAACTGGTGCAGCCTCCACCCATCTTGTCAAATAATCTATCATTGTGATGATGTATCGTGCACCAGTGTACTTCCTAGGTGGGTTGATAGGTCCCATGAAATCCACAGCCCATTTATCAAATGGATGCAATGTCACTCAAGGTACTAGCGGCATCTCATCCCTCTTAGAGATTTTTCCAGTTCTTTGACAGACTTCACAAGACCGCACATAATCCTTGTAGTAGCACGATCGCCATAGTGGCCACCAGCCACTCCTGCATGTTCCTCCGACAATATATTCCCTTGCTCATGAGGTAGGATAGATCACCTCAAAATATCATCTGGTCTTAGTTTATACAGCTGTCCGGCAATCAACTGAAAATATGCAGCCTTAACCACCAACTGCTTCTTCTGATTGGTGGTAAAATCCTCTGGTGTGGTTCCTGTCACTAGAAACTGAATGATTTATGCATATTAGTCATCAGCTACTTCAACCTTGAATAGTTGTGAATTTGGCAACCCGTATTCAATGTTGGTCGGTTCCTCCACTGTCTTAATCTGTGACAGATGATACGGTCCCATGTTCAAGTGACCGAGCTTCACAATTACCTCAAAATCGAACTCCTGAAAGAGAAGTAACCAACGACATATCTTCCCCCCCAACATAGGCTTATTGACCAAATATTTCAAAGCAGAGTGGTCTGTTAACATCTTGAAGTGACCCCCTGTTAGAAAAACAGGATCGCAGAGCAATAACAATAAACAGAAATGCAAATATAATCACACATACACATTACAAGAGAGACACAGATATATCATGGTTCACCCAACTTGGGCTACGTCCACACTGAATTTGCCAGTCCTTATTATTATTACCGTCCAGCAAGGTGAAGGGATACAACCTGTAGCACAACCGCTGCACTTCCTCTTCTCTGTTTCACAGTCTCTCTCCTGATCTCAGAGATCTTTACAATGCATAAAACCTAATAGATCATCATCCCTAGCCGTATTACAATGTCTTTATTTTATAAGGGAAATACAATGGGAAAATACCACGGGATACCCAAAACCATGGGCCCGCAAAACAACTAGCGAAAACAGCCCCAAAAATTTTCTTCGGGGGCGCTGCCCCCAGACCCCCTAGCCAGGGGGGATGGTCCCTCCTGGAACCCCGTGCGGGGGCGATGCCCCCCCGCTGGGGTGACTGTACAGTCCACCTACATATCATATAAAGCTGGGGTACAAACATGGCTGATACAATATCATCTATGAGACTAGAAGATCTGGCTCCACAACCAACAATCTCCCACTTGGAGACTGATCACAGCAACTCCACCACTGCTGCACTTGCTGTACTTGGACTTGGAAAATTTCTCCTCTTCACCTTCATGCTAGAAGGCCAACTGAAACCGAGCACGAACTCAGTTTCTCTCTGGTCACTACCTTTGTGAACATGTCTGCAGGATTATGGCTAGCATGTATCTTTTCCAGCTTCAACAGTTCATCTTCCAGAACAGAGCATATGAAATGGTACTTGAGATGTATATGTTTAGTCCTGGAATGGAATGCTGAGTTCTTTGCAAGATGAATGGCACTCTGGATATCACTATACAATCTAATATCCTTCTGCTTCTTACCCACTTCCTCCATAAACCTCTGCAACCAAGTCATCTCTTTACTAGCCTCTGTAATGGCAACATACTCTGCTTCTGTTGTTGAAAGTGCAACAACCTTCTGTAGTTTCAAAATCCATCTTACTGCTGTTCCACCTACAGTAAACACATACCCTGTGGTGCTCCTCCTGCTATCCTTGTCACCTTCCATATCTGCATCAACATATCCCTGTAGAACAGTGTTTGAACCTCCAAAACATAATTCCTCAATGGTAGTACCTCTCAAATACCTGAGAATCCACTGTACTGCCTTCCAATGTTCTTTACCTGGATTGTTCATATATCTTCTCACAACTCCCACTGCATGTGCAATATCTGGTCTTGTGCACACCATGGCATACATCAAGCTGCCAACTGTTGATTGATAAGGAATCTTGGACATGTAATCTATCTCTTCTTGTGTCTTGGGACACATTTCCTTACTTAGACTGAAATGGCTAGCCAAAGGTCTACTTACAGGTTTTGCATTCTGCATTCTGAACCTCTCCAACACCTATTGTATGTACTCACTTTGAGACAATGTCAATTTGCGATTTTTCCTGTCTCTCGTTATTCTTATACCAAGGATTTACTTTGCAGCACCCAAATCATTCATCGTAAATGAATTAGCTAGCTTCCTTTTGAGTACATTTCTATCTTGCATGTCAGACCCTGCAACAAGCATGTCATCCACATACAATAACAATATAATATATCTTCCATTGTCTAGCTTCTTGAAATAAACACAGTGGTCAGAATGACATCTACTATAACCTTGTTCTGTCATAAACCTGTCAAAATTTAGATACCACTGCCTTGGAGCTTGCTTCAAGCCATACAAGCTCTTTTTCAACCTGCATGCCAGATCCTCCTTACCTTTGACCTCATACCCTTGTGGCTGCTGCATATATATTTCTTCCTCCAAATCCCCATGGAGGAAGGTTTTTTTTACATCTAACTGTTCAAGATGCAATTCTTCTACTGCCACTAGACTTAAGATAGTCCTAATTGAAGTCATCTTAACAACAGGAGAAAATATTTCATCAAAATCTATACCTTTCTTCTGTGAAAACCCCTTTACAACAAGTCTAGCCTTGTAGCGCTTCTTACCTCCTTCTTCTTCATTCAGCCTGTAAATCCATTTGTTTTGCAATGCTCTTTTACCAGCAGGCAACTGAACCAAATCCCAAGTCTGGTTTCTTACCAATGAGTCCATCTCCTCATTCATGCCTTGCTCCCACTTCTTTCTAGTTTCCACCTGCATTGCTTCTTCATAACATTCTGGTTCACCAGAATCAATCATCAATAAATAATACATTGAAGGAGAGTATCGTTCAGGGAGTCTACTTAACCTGGTAGATCTTCTTACAGTTGCAGGAGTTTCAGCTACTTGCTGCTGCTCTTGATTTTCTGGCACCTTCGGAACTTCATTTTCTTTAATTTCATCAAGCACTATGTACTCTGTGTTTTCCTTTTCCTGTTTCTTTCCCTGCAACTGATCTTTATACATGACCTTTTCATTGAATAACCAAATTCATCAACCCCATATCCAATAAAGGTACATTTCTTGGATTTAGCTTCAAGCTTTGTTCTATTTTCTTTATCAACATGGACAAATGCTTCACAACCAAACGTTCTCAGAAATGAGTAGTTTACCTTTTTATCTGTCCATGCTTCCTCTGGAATACCACCATCCAAAGCACTTGAAGGTCCTCTGTTTATTAAATAAACAACAGTATTTATAGCATCCGCCCAAAACTGTAAGGGCAACCCTGCATGCAGTCTCATACACCTTGCACGCTCCATGATCGTTCTGTTCATCCTTTCTGACACACCATTTTCCTATGGTGTTCCTAGGACTGTCCTTTCTCTATGAATCCCATGGTATGAATAGTAACTATCAAACTCCTTGCCGTAGTACTCACCTCCATTATCAGATCTGAGACACTTCAGTCTTTTTCCTGTCTCATTCTCAACCAAAGCTTTCCACTTCTTAAAAGTAGCAAACAAATTAGATTTCTATGTAATGCAATAAACCCAAGTTTTTCTAGTTGCATCATCAATAAATGTAACATAATAATGAGAGCCACCAAGAGATTGTACCTGATCCGGTCCCCATACATCTGTATGCACAAGATCTAATTTTTCATTCTTCTTCTGTTTCCCAACCCTGAGAAATCTAACTCTCTTATGTTTTCCATAAACACAGTTTTCACAGAATTCCAAACTTACCTGCTTCAAATCTGGCAACAACTTCCTTGACTGGAGAATCTGCATCCCCTTCTCCCTCATGTGGCCGAGCCTATGATGCCACAATGCTGTATCTGTTCCTGTGGAAGCTAAAGAGATAGAATGGTCAGTATTATGAGGACATAAATACAACATACCTACTATGTCTCCTTTTGCTATCACCATTGATCCTTTAGTGATCTTCCACCACTTTTCTCCAAATGTAGATAGACAGCCGCCATCTCCCAACTGTCCTGTTGAGATCAGATTTCTTTTCATAGCAGGAATATGCCTAACTTCTTTTAACAGCCAATTAGTTCCATTCTTAACTTTTATCCATACCTTACCCATTCCAACAATTTTACATGGCTCATCATCACCCAATAAAACATGTCCAAAGTCACCAGGAACATACTCATGAAAGTATTTCCTATGGGGTGTAGCATGACATGAAGCTTCTGAATCTACTACCCAATAATCACTAGTATTATCTAATGCAAGAATCAAAGCATCTTGTAACACATCACCTGCTACATTTGCTTCTTGGGTAGTTTCCTTCTGTGCATCTCCTTTCTTCTTTAGAGATTTGCAGTCTTTCTTCAGATGTCCTTTCTTTCCACAGTTCCAGCACTTTATCTTTCCCAGTCTGGACTTGGATCTGCCCGTTTTAGACTTTGCACGATTACCTTGGCTCTTTCCTCACTCCTTTTGTCTTCGTCTGCTCTCCATGGTCAAAGCATTACCTAATGTCTCACCTGTGCGTTTTCTTCTCATTTCCTCGCTAAGAATAACACCAATAACATCATCAAATTTCAAGGTGTTTGAACCAGAGACAGAGTTACTTACAACCATGACCAAGCTATTCCAGCTTTTTAGCAATGAACACAAGATTAGAAGAGCCCTAACCTCATCATCAAAGTTCACACTTACAAAACTTTGCTGATTTGTAACCGTATTAAACTCATTTAAATGATCAGTAACAGATCCACCTTCAGACATCTTCATATTAAATAAACGGTTCATTAGAAATACCTTGTTGGAGGCTGAGGGTTTTTCATACAGCTTACCCAATGCGTTCATCAAACCCTATGTTGTTGTTTCTTTTGAGATATTGAAAGCCACCGACGAATCCAGGCTCAGCCGTATTTTTCCCAGAGCCTTTCTATCAAGAACCTCCCATTCTTCGTCCTTCATAGCCATCGGATGCTTTGCTTTTCCTCCCAACGGTAGGAACAGGTCCTTCTGGTACAGATAGTCCTCCATTTGCATCTTCCACAACCTGAAGTTTTGGCCGTTAAGCTTCTCGACCTTAAACTTTCCTTCTTCTACCATTGCTCCCACTCGAACCAGAAACCCTAGCTTCCTGCGGGTTTAACTGCCAAATAGACCTTTGGCTCTGATACCAATTGTTAGAAAAACAGGATCCCAGAGCAATAACAATAAATAGAAATGCAAATATAATCACACATACACATTACAAGAGAGACACAGATATATCGTGGTTCACCCAACTTGGGCTATGTCCACACTGAATTTGCCAGTCCTTATTATTATTACCATCCAGCAAGGTGAAGGGATACAACCTGCAGCACAACTGCTGCACTTCCTCTTCTCTGTTTCACAGTCTCTCTCTTGATCTCAGAGATCTTTACAATGCATAAAACCTAATACATCATCATCCCTAGCCATATTACAATGTCTTTATTTTATAAGGGAAATACAATGGGAAAATACCACGGGATACCCAAAACCATGAGCCCGCAGAATAGCTGACGAAAACAGCCCCAAAAATTTTCTTCGGGGGCGCTACCCCCGGTCCCCCCTGGAACCCCACTGGGGTGACTGTACAGTCCACCTACATATCATATAAAACTGGGGTACAAACACGGCTGATACAATATCATTTATGAGACAAGAAGATCTGGCTCCACAACCAACACCCCCCAACAGGTAATGCCTAAACTTCTATAGCACATATACCATCACCAAGTCTTCCCTCTTTGTAGTGGTATAATTTTTCTCCGCAGATGACAACTTCTGACTCGCAAAAGCAATTGGGTGATCCATATCTCCTTCCCCTAGTTGCACGAGTACTACTCCCAGCACAATCGATGATGCATCTACATGGACATGAAATTCCTTGCTCTAGTCAGGGAATACTAGTATCAAAGCAGAAGCCATCTTAGCCTTCAGCATCTCGAAACTGACTTGACATTCTGGACTCCAGATGAATATAGCATCCTTCTTTAGCAACTTTTCCATAGGAGTCGTGATCGCAGCATAACCCCGAATGAACTTGCGATAATACCCTGTGTGTCCCAACGTCGCTCTCAACTACTTGACATTGGTAGGTGGTGTTAAGATCAGAATGAGCGTAATCTTTGTTGCGTCAACCAACAATCTGTGAGAATTCTATATAGCTTGAATACCATGAATGAATTCTAATATCCAATAATCTTGAAGCAAAAAGTACTCACAAGAATTATTCAAAGATATGTAAGAATGAGAAGAAGAAATATTGAGATAGAACATAAGAGAAGAAACTCAATTGATGGAAACATTATCTCATGTATTACTTATCAATGTGAATACAATATATAATACATCTCAATAGAGAAAATAGAATGCCTTAAAGTCAAGTTGTAAAGCACAAAAAGTAAGGCTTAGTGAAAACATAAAAAACCCCTAGGTGGCAAAAGCAGTTTCCAAAACTGTGCTAGAGGCTCACGAATTTGGAAAGTATGGTATGGAAGCTCATGAGTGAGGTAAATGGAATGTGATGGTGGATTAAGAAGATAATATATGATGTGGAGGTCGAATTGGTCAAGTTTTAAGAGTATCCAAGTGAACTAGCTTTTCCTTATCCACTAGAAAGTAGAAAAAACAGGATAAAGTTGTCTAAATCAGGAAAGTGTCTTTCTAATTCAGGAATGGAATAAAATCAAACAGAATCCAAGGAAATCTTATCTAGAATTTGTTCAAATTCTTTTTTGTGACTTAGGATGGCAAGTGGTCCACTAAAAGACAAAAATGGCCCTATTTAGCTACTCAAAACTTAGGAAATTAATCTAGATGACTAGTAAAATATATCCTAAGTATTTAATGGGTTTTTAAATGTTCCAACACCCCCCCTTAAGCCTGACATTATGAGGTGAAATATCAAAAATATAGGGCCCAAGCAAGAAGGCTTATGTTCACCCCAATACAAAAAATTATTAGTCCATGTACCTGAAGAAAGAAGGAAAACCATTTGGGAAGAAAACCTCCCCTCAAGATCATGGAATATAACATAAGAATGCTCTCCAAACTTCAATTAGGTTAGAAGTTGGTCAAATGTATGGAGGAATATTCTTCTTGGGAAGAAGTGGAATGTGCTCACTAGACTTGAGCTTCTTGAGATTAGATCCAAATGAGACTTGATGATGTCCTCCATCTTTTGTGCAATCAGTGCCAAAAATCATGCAGTCAAATAGAAGCAAGAGAAAGAGAGCAAAACCAGTCACTCCAAACTGTAATTTTTCGTCCACGGGGTATGCTACTGGAACTACCTTCAGAACAACATCGTGGATGAGCTGCAGGGCATCATGTAGATCAGGATTCACATCCGTGAAACTAAAGGTCTGAGCAAAGGAAACGATCAATTCTAACGAAGTGGTGATATCCCCTCGCAACTCAACTAAAACATACCAAGATCATGGCATTTCATCTAAAGTATGGATAAAAGCATGGACCCATTCATCCCTTGGTCACGAGACCCACAGAGTCTAACATTCCATCAAATGACTATTGGGGTCGTTCCTCCCATCGTATCTTCAAGTGTGGTATATTTTGGTGTCGCTGAAGCGAACCGTCATCAACCTGCGACACTGTGACCATCTGGTAATCGACTTCTTATGGGCCTCCAACCACCACGTGGGAGCAACCTTCAACGCCTCCTCCAATGCCAACAATCATTTCGGTTCTAACACCCTAGATTCGAATGCGACTAGAAAGTCAGACAATCCAACTAGTCGCTCATATACTGGCAACTCAATGGTCTAAGTCGTAACCCAACACAGCAATTGTGTGATCAACCCACACTTTTTGAATGACACCTCATGCAGGAGATTCTGCGAGTTCTCCAAAGCATCATCCGAGTGGGAAGACGTAGAGCTGGAGCTGCGCCAACCAAGTTCTCCGCCAGCAATCGGATGGATGTAATTTTCTGAAATGTTATAGGCATGATCCCATCCTCTTACAACTTCATCCTTTATAGGTTCGACATATCGGAGCCCTTCAGTAGGGTCCAACGGGGCGATGACATGGAGGTCCTAATTTTCAAAGGTCATCACCCACTTCTTAAAATTAATTACCACCATATTGTCATTATCCCATCCAATCCCCAGCAATGCCGGATAGGAACTTCCTCCATCAATGAATTCAATAACATCAAAATCAACACAAGTTTTCATTCCTTCAATATCCACAACGGGGTGCGAAACGTGTCCAATCAGTGTCACCTTAGCCTGATTAGCCATCATCAATTGTACAGGAGACCATCTCAGCATCGGGCTCCCCATTTCATGCCATGAATGCTTTGTTAATATGTTAACATCGGAGCCTAGATCGAGAATAGTTGAATCAACCTGTGATGAACCTGCAATAATTAATTAATGCAAGTAAACGGGATATCAGAAATAATACAACTTAGAATCACTTTTATATTGATCACGGGCCACTTCGAGGGGGCAACCTCCTTTGAGAAATCTCAATACAATTAACTTCACGGTGCCTTCATAGGCCTCAACACACACTTATATACTAAGTCTAGGTGCCAATACCATGGGTCAATACCATGTGTCAATACAAACCATGGGTCAATAGATCAACAATTATTACAAGTCAAAACCATGGGCAAATACAAACTATGGATCAACAAAACTATGGGCGACTTACAAAGCATATGCGCCAACAACAATAACACAAACTATGGATCAACAAATACTAGAGGATGACTTACAAAGCATATGTGTCCAACAACAATATACTAACAAAGTAAAGACATGGGTTCCTAACATCCCCTCTCCCTTAGAAAAAGCTTTGTCCTCAAAGCTTTAGATGTGGAAATTGATGTAGAATCTGAAGGAGTGGGTTCCCTGTAGCATCCTCCGGTTGCATTCCGGGCCACTGGAGCGTTTGGAGTTTTAGGGAGGATTGCATGGAAGGCTGTAGAGGAAGAAGAACCATATTAACAATGTGAAAAGTGTGCACAGAATGATGTTGATTGGCTTGTTGTTTCAGTCGAATTCTTGCCATGTGAAGATTGTCCTGCAGAATGAGAAGAAGTTGATCGCGGTTTCGAAGAATTGAGTCAATTTCCTGAACTGGGGAGCTACTGAAGGTGTATGGAAGAAGAACTAGCGGTGCCTGTCCAAATACTGCTCCATATGGTGTCCTTTTAGATGTGGGACTATACCACTGGAGCGCTTCCAGGAAATCCATAGAAATAGTTGTCCAAATCTGTGTAGGGATGGGCAAGGGTTCGAGCAGTCCCGAAAGGAGGGTCGTTTCACCCTTGTTGACCTGGAAAGTATCACAGTCAACCACCATCTGTTGAATTGTCATTTTCAATCCCTTCCAAAAGAAGTTACATTGTTCTTGGTCATACGTTTTGAGGAACCCCGAGTGCCCTGCTGATGAAGAAGCATGGAGTTCATAGAAGAGATAACCCCATTGAATAGATTGCAACCAATTTGGAATAAGTAGAGAAATAGCTATAAGATAAACTGGGTCATCAAATGTGCGAGAAGGAGCATCTGCCACCATATTGTCCTTACCCTTCTGGTAAGTGGTCGCATAGTCATAACCCATGAGTTGGAGAACCCATTTCAAGTGTGCTGGGGAGGAGACCTGTTATTCCAGGAAAGTTTCCAAACTCTGGAGATCCATCTTGATGTAGAAATAATTCCCCAATAGGGATGGCTGCCACTTCTGTACTGCATGCAAACTAGCCATCATGTTCTGCTGAGATGTAGATGTGGCAAAATGCTTACCGGAAAGCTCTCGTGAAGGAAACAAGCCCACTTGTGCAACAAAGACACCTGCATATCTATCCAAGGAAGTAGTGGAGACCGTTGGTGGGTGCATATGAAGGGAATGGAGCTGAGCAATGACACCATGTGAATTCTTCTTAAGGATCTTTTCCAAGCGATGTGAACTGATGATGCAGAGAGACCCTGGTTGTAATCCCATAAATTTTTGTTGTGTCCCATTGACTGGAAACTGCATCCAAAGTTCATCAAAATCCCATAAGATGGGGCCAAGTGTGCATAACCATTGAACGCCCAAAACTAAATCACATCCACCTAAGGACAAGGCAAACATGTCAGAGTGCAGTTTACAATCTTCCATAGAGATACACATATTATGACACTTCCCCTTGCAAGGTAAGGTGCCCCCATTGGCAACCATGACTTCAAAGTTGGAACAAGGATGGACAAAACAATCAGCCTGTTTGGAAATCCGAGGGTCAATGAAGTTATGAGTGCTACCAAAATCAATGAGTATGGTAAGAGGGAGCTTCTTGAAGTATCCCCTGACCCGCATTGTTTGTGGGGTGGTGACGCCAGTTACAACATGGAGAGAGATCTCAGGTGGGTCGTCTTGAGATGGGGTGTCAACAGGTGGGTGTTGAATGTCGACCTGAACATCTACTGTATCTGGAGCTTCTTCACCAAGTTCTGAGGCAGGCGGAGAATCCACATCCAAGAGATAGATATTTTGTTGAACACATCTATGTCCCTGAGTGAATTTCTCATCACAATTATAACAAAGCCCTTTTTCTCGGCGTGCCTGCATCTCTGTTTCAGACAAATGGTTGATAGGAGTTGTTCAAGGAGCAAGCATGATGGGAGGTCATGGGGAACCCATATTTCTGAAGGGAACAAAGGTGGGGTTGGAGAGTTGTTGAGCTGCGATCTTGTCCTCTGCCAACTTAGCCAACCCTAGGACTTCCATCATTGTTTTGGGATAGAACATTTTGAACTCTGAGCAGATTTCATCCTTGAGACCACTGATAAAACAACTCCTGTAGAATTCATCAAACAATCCTTCTATGTGATTGTCCAGTTTCTCAAATTCTGTCTAATACTCTCTCATTGTGCCCATTTGGTGAATTTTATTGAGTGCTCCTGTGAATTCATCAAAAGCACTAGGACCAACTTGTGGCAAAAGTAGTTGGCAAAAATCTGTCCAGTTTGGCTCGGGATGAGCTTTGATGTACCAATGGTACCATTGAAGGGCTTCCTGTTCCAAATGAAAGGATGCAAGTGGAACTTTTTGGACATCAAAAGTATTATGCAGACTGAAATATTGTTCTGCCCAGTATATCCATCCAGTCGGATCAGTACCATTGAAGCGAGGAAAATCAAGCTTCGGCCCATGAAAATTGTTGGAAGAAGAGAAATCGGTGACTGCAAAAGATTCTGGCTGTCGGGTATTGTTCATGGTTGAATGCTGAAGATGGAGGCTGAGAAATTTTTCATCCAGATCTTGGAGTTTGGTTTGGATGGCTGCAAGTGATTCCTCCATGGTGTGTGCTCCTGCATGGGTGACAACCATAACCAGGGTTGTTTTTTTTTTTTTTTTTAATCGGAATGGGTAGAAAAACACAAACAAAAGCTTATTTAGTAAAGGGAAATTTGGATTAGGGAAAAAATCTGATGGGTAATTGGGGTTTGACTAGATTTTGGACACTGTCGAAAGGACAGGAAAGCAAAAATGGGGGATTTCAGAAACAGGGTGAAAGAATGAGAAAATTTGGCAGAGACAGACAAATAAGTAGAATTAGAAAAGGAACTCTGTGGGAAAATTTGAAGGTGATTAGGTGAAATCTGAGGAAGTTATGGAAAACCCTAAAAATAGACAAATGTGGGATTTTGGGCTTTGGGAAGTGGAATTGGGGATAGGGTCCTCAGGAATGAAATATGCAAAATGGGATTACAGGGGTTCCCGGGAAGTTTCAAGGGAAACGGAGTGAAAACAAGGGAGATATGGAGAAAAAATTGGTATTTTTTTTAGAATGAAGCGGCTGCAGCTCGGAAGGGATTTGAAACAGATAGATCTGCAACGGCCCGGAAGTGAGAGGAAACAGAGGGATCTGAAACAACGCCGAATGGATTGAAAACGGCTGGATCTAGAACGGCTTTCAGAATGGATCTGAACGACTGGATCTGAAATGGCACAACAGTGATCGACAACAGTTCAACTGAAAATAGATATGGACCCCAGGTATGGGCGGCTTCCTAACAGTTTAGGGGTTTCACTAGGCCACCAATTCTATCTGACGGCTTGCGTATTAGGGAAGTACCCCTCACTCCACGGCTTAGGTAAAACTGATAACCGCTTTGCTACAAACGACAGCTCTTGGTTTACCTCACGGGTGGGAACTAGTCAATCAGGTAGGGGTCATTGCCCTTTTCACTAGCAGGTCCTCTCAATGGGCCAGCTACTTCGGGGTTCCTGTGGTACTCCTCACAATGAGTTTTAGGGATTATGCCTAGGTAATTCCCACGGTTAAGTGAATAGGGATTATTCCCAAATCTGAACCTGCAACAGATGCAAAAAAAAAAAAATTGGCAGAAATTTCACCCAGCGAGCCCAAGAAAGTGCTCTGATACCAGATGTGATGAACCTGCAATAATTAATTAATGCAAATACACGAGATATCATAAATAATAGAACTCAGAATCACTTTTATATTGATCACAGGCCACTTTGAGGGGGCAACCTCCTTTCAACGAGCTCAATACAATTAACTTCACGGTGCCTTCATAGGCCTCAACAAACACTTCTATACTAAGTCTAGGTGCCAATACCATGGGTCAATACCATGTGTCAATACAAACCATGGGCCAATAGATCAACAATTATTACGGGTCAAAACCATGGGCCAATACAAACTATGGATCAACAAAACTATGGGCGACTTACAAAGCATATGCACCAACAACAATAACACAAACTATGGATCAACAAATACTATGGGACGACTTACAAAGCATATGTGTCCAACAACAATATACTAACAAAGTAAATAGATGGGTTCCTAACATGACCTCATAATCCCCAATCTGGACATTCATGCGCATTTCTTTGTCCGTTTTCTTCCACTGCAAGGAGTTCATGGCAGACTCCCTTCCTCCCTTGGTCGGTCGAAGCAATAGACTCTTGATCTCAGCGAGAGCATCAAGGTCTCTTTCCAGTGACAAGCAGCTTGCAAATAAGTTTTGGAGAGTACCAGACTGTCGCAATGGGCCTTCCTCTGAAGTGGAGTAAAAAGCAAGTGGCATGTTGCAAATAATTGTCTTACCATGATTTTGACCCATCGCATTACGTGCTTCAAAGAATTTGTCACGCTCTACATCAACATCGAACTGTACCTTCTTCTTTCTAGCTAGCCGAATGAGTGGGTTCGCACCATCTTCTCCTTTCGTCGCACCTTCGCAAGTGATAACAGCAATAGCAACATCCTGCATCCTCTTCTCTATTGAGATCGTTGCGATGGTGGGCCCTTGATTCTGGTTCGACGGTGGATTCGCAGGTTGATTCTCCTTTTAGTTGGCGTTTTGATTCTGTTGTTGGTTTTGGTTCTGTAGCTGATTTTGATTTGGCAACTGATTCTGATTTTCTAACTGTGGTCTATTTCCTGTCTTCCATCACACAATCAACTGCGAGCAGTTTTTAACAGTCTGATCAGCAACAAAACAATATTTACACTACGTCTGCACCTGTGGGAAATAGCTCTGGTAGTGTCCCAACACTCCACAAGTATAACATTGGAAAGGTTCACGAACTTTCCCTCCTCTGCGACCAAAACCTCCACTGCATCCTCCCCAGAATCCTTTGTGAAATCCCCCTTCCTGCTGATATTGTGGTTGGGGAAACTCTTACTGCATGAGATTCGGTTGCAGCTGAACACACTGCTCTGGTTGAACACATAGTGTCGGCTGAACATACTGTGGTTGTTGAACGTACTATGGCTCGTGTGGAGCGATCTCTATTGGATTATACTGAGGCAAAAACTATTGTTGTGGTTGCGGCTATGGTACAAACTACATCTGCGGTTGAGGTAGCGGTTGGGCTACCTGTGGATGTGGTTTCGGTTGTTGTACTGCACGCTAGTCGTCCTTCACATAGAATGCGTCATATGTTCATTCTTGAAGTAAACCATATGCATGGCAATCCTTATCCTCATGTCCCACGGACTTGCAGAATGTACAATACAGATTCATTGGCTTTGTGACCATCTTCTGCATGTATTGACACTCCTCATGGCAATGCCCATATACCTGACAGATACGACACCATGGAATACCTCCGCCACTTAATGGATTCGGTGCTCAGGATACTAGATAGTTGCAGAAATTTGGGCAGTTATCCCTTGTATGTCCTTCCGCATGACATCGAGTACACCAGACCTCCTCGCGGTGCTATTTTCTCTTCTTAAGATCTTGCAACTGAATCACAAGTTTTCCAATTGTGTCTTGATCTGAGACATGCCACCTACGTTCTCACCAATCGGCGAAGCCTCTAACTGCATTGCAATCTCTAGAGCTTCACTCAGTGTTGTAATGTTCTGTTGCATCAACGACAGTCGAATATGAGGTAGTAGTGCCGCGATGAACCATTCTTTGTGCTGGACATCGCTCATGTTGAAGATGACTCTTGCCATCATCATTTTGAACCTTTGTTCAAAATCCCAGATAGTTTCATTTGGATACTGCTTAATCTCCTCTAGTTCTATAATATATTGTGCCTCGGATTTTGGTTTCATGAACTCTGCAATTAATCCCTTTCAAATTTCATCCAACGTCTTCTCTGGAGTGCTTTTATGAACTTGAACAAACTTCATAAACTAGTCCAATGCACGTCCCTGAAGAGTTATCGCTAGTTGACCCTTCTTGGCATCATCATCTGTAATTTGCTTAACAGTCCATACTGCTTCACATAAAAACCATTACTGCTCAGGATTGTATGTTCCATTCCCATGGAACAGCAGTAACTTTGCATCTTCACCCACCATCCTGGGATTTCTTCCTATAGTCGCTGAGCTGCTAGCAATCAAGTTCTGTTGACACGATGAACACGATGGTGTCAAAGTTGTATTTATTCCTAGTTGAGAGACAGTGAGAGGAGTTGTGGGTACGTTGTTGCCGGGGTTTAGTCCTGCCTCTATCTTGGGCGTAGCCTGGTTTTCCTTGTCGGCACTGTGAGGTCGCTTCATCCCATGTGGTCTTCCTTCACGGTTTTGCGTTTTCATCACAATAGTACCTTCTCCTGTCCTCTGCCTCTTCTCTTGTCAAAACCTTGCTCCTCCCCTCATAAGACCACTCTCTTCCTCAACTTCCTTCACAATCATCATAACTTGCACCCATCTACCCCGTATCATTCCATTTACTGTCCCCCTGTTGTCATAGTATCCAGATCCTCTGCCCACCAGGGTTCCTACTGGTCGAGGTGCTTCTTTAGTATGCCCTTTTCGCAAATGAGCATCTTAATGGACAACTGTAGTGACAATAGGAACCTGCCTCGTGGCCCATTGAAAAAATCCCTTTCAGCTTTGCTATAGGATTTTGTCATCTCAACCAAAAAATCGGTGATATATCCTTCCAATATACTATCGACATAGACCTCAACAGCCCGTGATGCTTTGTTGTCTACTTCTTGCAGCTCTCGGATAAGTTCTGGGTTCAAAGATGTCGGCTCACCACCTTGGAAGTTTCGCTTCTGAAATGTCAATTTTGCTAACCATTCATACAAGATGATTGGGAACTCACAGAAAAATATTCTTGTGGACAGTCGTGTATGTACTTCGCCAACCACCAATCTGTCGACAACCCAGGCTTCTGATTCTCTTTTTCGGTGAACTCTCGCAACTTTAGGTTGAACCAATCTTGAATTTCCAGTCTTGTCAGATGCCACAACATGTCCTCCCTCCACTTCATGCTAGGGTCCCGGAAACAGAACCATTTGTTGACAGAAACCCAGTTGACAGGGGTTCCTCACAGTATTGACACCCAAACCACCACGATCTCCCTGAGCACTGGTGTAGACAAGTTTTTACCTTGTCAAGCAACACCTGTGGAGCAGATGAAGTCTCACCCGAGATGTTCAAGGGAGAGCTGATGGAACCACGTTTTCGCCGAATGAAGGAGGACTTTGTGCATCAACTTATCAACTTATCACAACATTGCATCATAGACTTAACCATTCAACTTAGGCATTAAACATAATTGCAACATCATTCAACAGATCACATCATTGACAGAGCTAGTAATGCGCACCAGATATAACAGTAAAGCATTAATCGCAACAAAGAATCATCACCTCATTCACAAATTCATATCACATAATGCATTCATCACAAGGAAATAGGAAAGACACAATGATTCTGCTCAAAACTCTGTCATATCATATTCATCTTCGGAACAAACATAGATATAACAGACAATAGCAAGCAAAATCATCCGTTCTCAATTGTCTCTTCAATCAAATCTTATCTATTCAATTAATCTCCAATCGGTATATCAACACTTACAATGCTATGTCTATTTATATGCTAGCACCTTTACATTTACAGTCCACTTAGGAAACTGCCTAACTACTTCTTAACAAACTCTACAAAAGGGACTAACCCAAAAAACCCACATAGTGAGCTCCAAATGACCCAAAACTACATAAAATTCTCGACTTGCGTGTTGTTTTCCTTCTTGTGTGACATCTTTGGTCCTTCCCAGCATTCGCGATGCTGCGCAACTGACTCATCCAAACCGACTGCCAACAGATCACCATTGCATCCTTAAAGATGTCAACATATGTGCACTCTTGATGGGAGAACCTATCGACAAAGATGGAGAAAAGTATAGATCCCATAGAGACATGGGAGAAATTTGTCGAATACATCTGAAAGCATTTTTACCCACCCAAGTATGTTGAAGAATAGTATAAGAAGTGGCAACAACTAAGGAAATGGAAAGACTAGTCCAAACAAAGTTACACCGAAAAGTTCTATCAACTCATGGTTAGACTTGGCATTCAAGAAGAAGAGAAATTTATTGTTTTGAAGTGCATCAGCAGATTTTCCCAGTACATTCAGTAGGAGATGGAATTTCTTACTCTCAATACACTCGCGGATGCATTCCACTGTTCCAGTAATATTGAAACCAAACAGAAGGGATACGCACGCTCACAACTATGTCGACATCGAGATGACCACTCGACAAGAAGGAACCAGTTGACTTCGACAAGTTGATACATTCTCAAACAACTCCGACTAAGAAAGATCATGGTAAGAAGCATCCTCATAAAGACAAAAGGGAACGTAGTAGACAACCCCCTACTGGGAAATGGTGTGATTACCACAATTCATCATGGCCTGATAAATCTGAATGCAAAGCTCACAAGAAATTTTTGGCAAAAGTGTCAACATCCGACTCATTTGAAAAAACTATGGTCGAATCTGACCTAGAAGCAATGACGCTTTTGACATCGACATCGACCACTCCAACAACCTTGATTATCGTCAATAAGGAGGAACGAGAGCACCTATTTCATACACAAATATGGGTTAAAAACAATCCATTACATCTGATTGTGGATAATGGGATCCAGAAGAACTTTGTTTCTGAAGATCTTGTGAATAAACTAGGTCTTGTTACCACTCCACATCCTCAGCCTTACAACATCGGTTGAATGAAGGATGGAGAGGAACTAAGTATCATTAGACAATTCAAACTCACCTACTTCATTAAGCTTTTTGAAGATGAAGAAATATGCGACATGGCACCACTCTCTATAGTCGATGCCCTGTTTGGAAAACCTTACCTATGGGATCGACATTGAAGTTATCAGTCACGAACTCAGAAGTTCATTGTCAGAATTCATAACCGATGGTACGACATACCAGAGCGACGACCTACACCAATAGTTACAATGATATTTGCTAAACAAAGGAATAAGCTCATTAAACTTGCTCAAAAGTTCGCATTAATCATGATTAAGCCACAACATTTTAGGAATACTGCAGCAACTAGTCAAGTCACCGACCAGTGTAGCTCTCGATAGAAGATGCAGATCAACAAGATTCTTGATGACTACCAGAACCTATTCCCAGAACTAAATGGAGTATGTCGACATTACCAGGTAAAACACTCTATTGAACTTTCTCCTGGTTCTTCATTACCTAATGCATATGTTTACAGAAGATCCGTTCTCGAAAATGAAGAGAATTACAAACAAATTCAAGATTTGATAGACAAAGGTCATATCCGACGCAGCTCCTCTCCTTGTGGAAGTCCAATCATCGTCATTCCAAAGAAAGAAGGGATTTGGTGCTTGTGCATCGACTATCGGGACCTCAACAAAACTTTTGTAAAAAATTTCTACCCTCTGCAATGGATAGATGAGCTCATCGACTATCTGGAAGGTGCTAAATTATTTACTAAGGTCGACCTCAAGTAGGGATATCATCAGATTCCAATCAAGCCTACAAATGTATGGAAAACTGCATTCAATACAAAGGAAGCATTGTTTGAATGGTAAGTCATGCCTTTCGGCTTAACCAATGCACCTGCAACCTTCATGCGGGATATGGATAACATTATGTTGCTGCTGCAACCTGATCCCCATGATTCCCTTAGGAAATTATGTGGGTCCCCTTCTATTCTTTTTGAAGAAGTCCTTTGGTATTTTGAAGCTTGTTTTTAACTCTTCAAGTCTTCTATTTCTTCAGCAAAATTTTGTTTTTTCTGCTAAGGCAAATTTCCCTTTCGATCAGTTTTGGTCGCAGATTTTAATGATAAACACGTCGACTGTTGCGCAGATTTTAACCTTATCGCATCGACCATTGCGCAGATTTTAACCCTGTCTTAGCCGACCATTGCGTAGTTGTTAAGTTTATCTTGCGGGGACCGGTCGCAAAGTTTAAAGCCAAAAGTGTCGACCGTTGCGCAGAGTTCCTTTTTATTTTTGTTAATCAGTGGCACTAAAGTCATCATTGGTCGCAGTTTTTAATGATATCTCCATCGACCATTGCGCAAATTTTGACCTTAACTTCATCAATCGTTTGTGTCTTCTTTGGCCTTTCTTTGACGCGTTTCTTGGTCGCAGATTCTAAGATTACTTCCTCCACCCGTTGTGCATCCTTTTTAACTAAAGCAGTGCTGACCGCTATTCAACCACTTATCACAGCACCCAATCGCAAGGTTTAACCTTACCTCCTCCAAGCGTTGTGTAGGAGTTAGAGTTTGAATCGCTGACCAACGGCACAGCCCATTTTTTGGAAAGCACGGATAGAGAAGTTGGTGGGAATTTAATTGTACCCGTGCAGATTAATTGATTTTTTTCATCAAGCCCCTTGTGCACTTAGTATCCCAACTGTCCACCCCATGGGGATTAATAGCTCCTACTATATATACATAAAACGGGATTTTCCCTCTCCATCTTTGCCAGACCGAGAGCGTTTTTTTTCATTGGGAGCTTTAGACTGTCACTAGCCTAGATATGCACGCTGACCGCAACAAGTTGTTCTCAGACTGAAAGGTAGGTTCTCATTTCCTCCCTTCGGTTTAGTCCAGTAAGAAACCCCCATTAAGTGCTCATTTTTTTTTTAAGCTTTAAAGCTTGTTATTGGGTGTCCCTCGAGTCTGAACCTGAGTTGTCACAACACCTACAATGTTCCCATTTTCATGTGATTTGTGGAAGCCCTGTTCCCAATAGTATTGTCCTTACTCTTTAGCTTGATAGGCAGACCTCTCATAAGCTTAAAACCACTAGCTTTTTCTCTCTTCATCAACTTTCTCTCCACACACGCATACACCTTGGACTGTCTGTCATGTTCCTGTGTCATAAAAAGTTCTACCCGCGCTTTCACTTAATAATTAAAAGGCCAAACCTGTAAAAAATATGAATAATGTTTTTATCCCACGGTGGGAATGCGTTGCATGTTATGTTTTCTGAAAACTAGTCCCAGTAGGATTTCGGGCTCATGATGATAGGATATTGTTAAGTACTAGCTAGTAGCCCTCAGGCTTGTTCAGTTGCCATTTTTGAACTACTACATGGGCAATTTTCTTAAAATCTCCTCCTCAGCTATTTATGTCTTTAAATGACTTGTTTTAGCGGAAAGCTAGCACTCGTGTCTACTAAATTTTTTAAGCACCATAAATTTGAACATTATGTTGCTGATGGATGTGTAAATCTCTCATTTGTGCTCTCCTCGCCATTGCAGGTTGGATATGCATAGGAGATCTACTAGATAGAAAGATAAGCTTTTCGAGTGGGATTCAGACATAAAAATCTTCTTGGATACCTCACTCGAGACTATGTTCGGCGATACAAAAGCTATCACAGGGGTAACCCCAGGAGCCGCCCCAAAATTTCAGTGGGGCGAGTTATATATATTTATTAGACACCAAAATTACCTTGACGCAACCTTAAAAGAAAGCATGGTCTATTTGAACATCAAGAAGTCTGGCCTTCACAAGGAAGCAACTCGCCCCAAGTTATTCCCATGCTCGGAGGTTATTGGCCGGATCATTCCCCATGCGAAAACTGATACGAGATTCATTAATGACAATGCTGAGATGAATCTTGCGTCCTTCGCACCAGAGCATATCATGGTTTCCTACAAGTTACCCCAAGCAAGGACTTGGCTGAACGATGAATGGGTAGCAAGGAAAAAATGGATCCTCTAGAATCCACTAGGAAGATGCTAATAATTGAAAGACAAATTAGGCAAAGAGGCAACGGAGAATATGAAAGTGTGCTTTTAGGGACTCCTTATAGACTCATTGCCCTAATGTTGAGTCGAATTATCAAAATGCCAAATGGAAACATTTTCAAGCTTGGTTGGGTTTCGGAGATGGTATATGTAGGTACACATGGTACAATCTTCAATTGGGCTGACATAATCTCAGACAGCATGGCCTCACATTTAACTGTCGCCCAAGGACGACTGTCCCAAAAGAAAGTGGATTTCTTCATGTCTTCTTATTTGATAGATTGCTTATTAGGAAAGCACTCTTTTCCTGACTTGGGATGCATCTGCAACAGAAAGGAGTCCCCTCTCTTTGTAGACTATCAACTTATATGTGCAAACAAATATGCAAATCACTACCCGCATATTTGCGAGAGGTTCGCATGCCCCTATATCAGCTCATCTTTAAAGAGGAGCCAAATTGTTTGTCAGAAAATGCTATGCCTATCATAGACCAATTTGGAGACTATTACTTCTCTTCTGAGGGCACCTATATCAGAATGATTGGAGGAAATAAGGGTCCCTCTTTGTTGCCTCGTTATGTCACAGACTTTGTAGTGCACAAGGAAGCTGTAAGGCAGCTTTTCATTAGTGGAGTCAGTAAGGTTCTCAGTGAAAAGAAGAAACCTCTCTACCCACCAATGCCCTTTACCATCACTGCATATAGTCTCCATAAGGAAAAGGAGGGTGAGACCTTTTCTCAGGATTTAGAAACTTTCTGATTCAGCACAAATCCTTTTAGGAGGCATGATCCCCACAGATAGGTCGTTGACCACTGCTCCTCTATCAGAGCCTCTTTTGATTATGCACATCTTTGGGACAAGGATGAAGAATTTTTCCGAAGTGCCAAGAACATGACTGAGCTAGGAAAGTGTTATCGCCCTAAAAGCGGAGCGAGTTCTAGTCCCAAACCTATTGGATTGATCCAAAAGCAGTAGAGGGTAGCCGCATCGCAGTCAGAGGAATATGAGAAGAAGAAAAAATAAGAGGCCAACAGGCTCCGAGAAGAAGAGAATCAAAGAATCCAAAAGGAGCTAGAGGAAAAGAAGTGGCAAGATGCAGAGGCTGTTAAAGTTCTGCAAGAGATGGCAGCAAAAATGCAGAGAGATGAAGAGCAAAGGATTCGAAAGGAAGAAGATTCTAGGTTGCAGCAAGAAGAGACTAAAAGAATCAAAAGAGAGGAGGCCGAAAAACAATAGGAAGCAGAGCGGGAGGCATTAAAGAAAGCAAAGAAGCAAGCAAGAAAAGAGGTAGAAGAGGCTAAGAAAGCCATGGAACAAGGCATGTCTAGACCACAAGCCATGGAATTGGATCTGGCTACAATAAACCAATCAGGGATAGCTAATGAAGGAATTGTCACAACTGAAGAGCTCGCACTCACCCCATACCCTCTTTCAAAGCAGCGCCAAGTGGCCAACCTAGATTCTGTCTATTTCGATAAAAGGAAAAAGGTTATTATAGAAACATCAGAGAAGAATATGAAAATTGGAGAAGGCCGATTTGAAATCAGAGTATCAGAAACCCCACTTTTTAAAGGGACTGACAACAACCCTTTGTTCAGGGCAGCTTGCAGTTTAGCTTCGGCTCAAGCAAGTAAAGATAATGTAGACCGTCTGGTGGAAGAAACTAAGAAGTATAGGGAATCATGTTTCAATGTAAAAAGTAACATGCAAAAGGAGGTGTTAGAAGGATATGAGTTAAGGTTAAAGTACAAAGAACTTCAGGAAGAAAAGAAAGAAATAGCTTTGCAAGTTCTACAGCTCGAAGGTGATAAGAAAGCACTAGATGTGTAGCTGGTTATCTCAGAAGGAGAGAAGAAAGACCTGGAAGCTCACATAGGAGAATGGAAAAGCATGAAGCCAATAGCGTGCAGCAAATCGAATTCTTCAAATCTCAATTTGAAAGGATGACCCAGGAAAAGGCGCGGCTATTAGAGCAGCTCGAGGTTGCAAATGAGAAGAAGCAGGATCTAACCACGTTCCACGAGCAAGCCTGCGACATATGAGGGAAGATTCATCAATCACTAGTGTTGATTGCAAAAGAGATCTGCAAGGTAAAAGGAATGATAACAAGGATGACAACCATTGAAGTCGAGGTGCTAAGGCTAAAGAAGAAATATGTGCACCACTTGGAAGAGATGTATGAACAATTTGAATGGAGGAAAGAAAAATCTAGATTCCCGTCAAACTTGTGTGTTAAGACTGCCGAGGAATTAGACTTGGATGCAGGAGTCCTAGAGTTCAGCAAAGATGGTGGTGCAAAGTTGGGTGTTGAAATCTGAAAAACCATCAAGAACGGTCACGCTTTCCACTAAAAAATCTGGGACACCCATGAGAAATGTCACGTGTTTTTACGACAAACCATTTATGAGTTTGTCGAAAGAGAGCAACATTTGACGGACCTGCAGGTTGACTTAGATGCATAATCATAACACCTGAGGAAGATAGAGGTTATAAGTCCAGAAGACCTCCATTGGTTCATTGGATAGACTGCTATCCAGACCTACTTCTTAGAAGATATCGCTCAGGAAAATCTGGTAGGAGCAGTAAGCATCAAATCAGATTGTCGCAAGCAAGAAATAGCGCTGAGAATGATGGTTTATGCACATGGAAATACCATCCAGGGAGAAATTAATCAGTGGGACAACTATATTAAAGAAGTGTATGCTCCAGTTGAAGCTTGCAAGCCTACTGAAGTGGATGGCTCAGTAGAAACGGAGAGACCAGCTGAAGCGGCAGGGCCATATGGGATTTAATTTGTTTTATTGTAAATTTTAGGAAAAGAAAAATGGAGTTATTTTATTGTATAAATGCTTTGTAAAACAGCTGGAATATGTTTTGTCTCTCTAGGCACTAGAAGATAAACTTTTGAGTTTCCGTAGGGTTAGGTTTGGGGAAGAGACAAACTTTGTAAACTCTATAAATATAAGATTAGAAGAGAGGAGAAAGGACTTTTGGCAGGTGAAAGGATAGACTGAATTTTGGACATGAATTACTTTGCTACATCAATAAAGAAAGCTCTATTTTGCCTGGAAAATCCTGCACTGCGTTTTTCTTTGGAAGTGTCTTGAATGTGTGCCGAATTATTTCTGCGTTGTTCATACATTGACTGTGAGATCATTCTTAACTCATCCAAATTATTTCTTTGTTATGAATGCTTTCATTTTCCTATGCAAAATTTCTGTGTTAAAGGAGTAATCGATTATCTCTGTCAAATCTATCTTTTATAATCCTTAATTTTTGTTGTAAATGCGTCTATTAATTTGAACAGCTACTTGTGAAATTCTTGGTTGTAATTCCAGCATATTACTCATTCTTAAGTTTTGCTCCTTGCAAGGATAGATTAAATTTGCTTAAACAGTTTTAGATCAGATTTGCTTAATTACATGCATTTAGATTACAACACTTGCATATCATCTTACAAATAAAATCATAAACGGTGGATTGGACTGCAACTGGTGCAAAGAAAACAAATCTTGAAAATATTACATGGTAGCCAGGCCGTTAACCGTATGGATTCCCCACACCAAACTGTGAGTAATCTAATTGGGCTTGCTTACCAGAGAGAATCCCTTGCTGAATGGTGTCGCGATTTTCGAGGCTTCAAGAGTTTTTGGTGCTAGAAGGAGGGACACCAGTGCATGGATGGCAAAGGAGATCCTTTCGTTAGAAGAAATCCCACTGAAGACCTACTTGAAACAGCTATCCTAGATGATCTCGATGTAGAATCAAGGAATCAAGAAGATCCCAATCCTGAAATCAAACAACAAGAAACACTGTATGTTGTTCCTTTTGTAGAAGTAGTGAATCTTAGAAGACATACCCGTTCTTACGTTAGAGGACTCGGTGGTTTGAACATTATTCTATTACTACCCAGAAGAAGAGCTCCTAGGAGGGAATCCCAATACACAAGAGATTCAATTCTTGTTCGAAACTTAGAGGAATTGGTGGATTTGTCTTTAGAAGAAATCACAGAGCCTCTTAGAGAAATCAGACCCAAAACTCCTCCAAACCTAGAAGAACCGCATACTCCACGCAACTCTCCACCACATCATCTGCCACATTCTCCACCAAGAGTCATGGTTGTGCCTACATCAAGAGCAAGAGGAGCACTGAATTTAGCTAGGCCATTCCATGCTCTGCCTAAGAATCTAGAAAATATTTTTCCTAAGTATGATCCTGGGAAGGGTATTTCTGTTGAAGATCGTCTTAAGAGTTTCTATTTAGCTTTAAATCTTCTTAATGTAGAACACGAAGCTGTAGTCTACAGACTTTAAAGAAAACCAATGGTATGTTTTAAGGAAACCAATGGTATTGGTAAAAATGGTTTAGGTTTCTTTTTCCTCTTTTTCCCTCTTTTTCCTTTTCTGAATATATTTTATATTTTTATTTCCTTTTAATTGATTTTTGGGAATTTTGGACCCTTTTTTAGGGTTTTTTGTATTTTTTGAGGAAAATCAAATAATTTGAGGAGAAAAAGATGGATTTTGGTCTTTTTGGTGACCTTTTGAAGGTTTTAGAGGCTGAAATGGTAGGAAAAGTTGACAAATGGGACATGTGAATAGCGAAATGAGCTGGTGAGCACTTTTTGGGTGTTAACAGTACCAATAGAGGCAGGAGTGCCATCAATGAGCTGATGTGGCACTCGTAAATGTATAGAGACAAACTAGGGGATTTTTGTTTTGGCCTTTTATTATTCAGTTGTGAAAGGACAACTGGATTTTGTTTCTTTGTAAAAGCATTTGGAAATTATCCAAATTTTGTAAAAGACATTAAAAGACAAAATTAGAAGATTCTTTGGAATGGGGATACATGGCAGCTCTTGGAGCATTTTGTAAAGCTATATATAGGAATGAATAGAGTTTAGAAAGGACTTTTTGCAGGTGAAAATACATTTTCTGTCTTGTACGTGAACTGATTTGCTGCATGTATATGAAATTTGAATTTTGCCTAAAGAAAGCTAGGGGAGACTGCGTTTTGTTCCTGAAGGATGTGTTGAATGTCTGCTAGATTCGTCCTGTGCCATTTATGCATTACCGTGAGATCATTCCTTGCTATTATGAATTGTTTCTATGTGATGAATGTTCTTATAATTATTTTGTGAAAAGATGTTTATCTCAAATGAGTAATGGAATGTATTAATTAGATCAAAGCTATCTTTGATATCTTTATCTTCTACTGGAAATGCATCTTTATGATTAAATAGCTATCTGTGGAATCTCTAGATGTTTCTTTCAGTTTATTACTCATATTTATAGTTTGCTCCTTGCAAGGATATATTAGATTTGTTTAAACAAATTGAGATATGATTTGGTTAGTTTATCTGCATTTAGTTTAGAGCACTTGCATCTCATCTTAAAATAAAATTACATAAACGGTGGATCAGGCCGCAACCGATACAAAGAATACAAATCTTTAAATATTACACGGTAGCTGGACCGTTAACCGAATGGATTCCCCACACCAAATGGTGAGCAATCTAATTGGGCTTGCTTATCGGGGAGAATCCCTTGCTGATTGATGCTACGATTTTTAGCACATCAACACGGGGTCAATCAAAACACAACCGGCTCCGGATCCTTCTTCATATTTGGGACCGTCAAAGTATAGAACCCAAAAAACATTTTCCGCTTTAACTAAGTTAGTGTCACTACCACCTAAGTCAGTAACTAATCCTACTATGTTATAATCAATATCACTAGTCTGAGAAAATTGAAGGAGGTCAGACTATTCATCTAATTCATGGCTAACATTTTCCGATTGATAATTGCCTGGTTCTATTTCTAAGAAATAATTTCCCAAAACTGAAGATGAGAAAGCTACCGCTTCATTCTTTTCCTCTAACTAAGTTACATTTTGTTTCATGTGAGGTTTTCTCAATATTTTGATCTAATTCTGCTTATTCTGATATGGCAACCATAAGTGAGACTAGTCTATTGCGAAGTAACCGTTTAGTTTTTTAGAGCAGTCCCTGCTTAAGATCAAACCATAGGCCTCAGGGATATCAACTACCATAATATCGATAAACTGACATACTCTAGGATCTGCTGACAACCTGATTAGCATATCTTTCATTTCTCCAATGACTCTAACAACAGTTCTATCTAACTATATGATCTGAGCTGGGGATGGAATTGGCTACCCATTGATCTTTTTGCAAATCGACAGTGGCATGACATTCGAGGAAGGCCCAAAATCTACCAAGTAGTTATGCACATTATGATTGAATATTTCAAAAGTTAAAAGAAAAGGTAGCGTTTGGGATTTAGACTTCCCGCCAATACTCGTTTCATTTATTTCGGGATCATCCTGAGTACTTGCTAACAGAGTGCTAGGTTGTGGATCAAGAGCTTGCAACAACTTCTTTCATTTTTGGGGAAGACTACACATATCAAATATGGAAATGTTTGCTTTTGGTTTTTTAATGTCTTCTACTATATCATATCCCATGTCGCAATCTTTTACAATTTTCGGCTGATTTTCTGTTTGCTCGAAATAACTTCTGGCTGTTTTGCTATTTCTACGCTTGGCTCTTTTGTGGATGCTAGATTTTCCTTGGGTTGTGGTGGAATAACCATGATTTTACTTTTTGGTATTTCCTTGGAGACTTTAGGCTTGGGAGTGGCTAGATTTGGATCAGCAATTGGACCCCTACTATGAGTGGTAACGTTCACTGCTGAAACTTGACTCTCTTCAAGGTTATCATCAATTAATTCAGTTAAAGGGACCCAATACAACAACACCATCATAGTATCTAGAGTGGGTTCCTCTTCCTCTACCATCTGCTCCTCCTGGAAATCTTCTTGATTTGTTATTTGCACGTCCAACATTTGATTCATCACCAAACTCATTGAATTTATCCATTGCGAACAACTTTTTCTGAGTGTGGTTCTTGATGAAAAGTGTAGAAATGATCCATTCCTACTTCATTTAAATTCAAAACATTTGTGTTGTTTGTAGGTGGAAGAGACTGGCCATTTTCTTCCCTTTTCTTATAAAAAGGTTTAAATGGCTTCCTAGATGTGCTAGATGCCTTATCCTTTTCAAGATCCATAATCTTATTGGACAACTTTTGCATCATTTTGACCAAGTTTTCCACATATGCTGATGGTTCTTCCTTGTTTCTGGTTAGTAGTAGCATTTTCTTAGTAGTTGCTGGTTTAGCTTCCTCATCAAGAGCATGCTTAGCAATGTTGTCTGCTTCTTCTTCTACCTTCTTAGATTCTTCTAAGTTTTTAATCAAGGTAGTTTTCTTAATTCTTTTAACAAGCATTGTTATGGGAGGATCAAGTGCTGTTGTATAATATTTAACTAAAGACTCTTTCACGGGTCTTGTTGCCTCACTAAAATTATTTAACAGTGTAGTGAACCTTTGATTAAATTCTTGAACCTTCTCTTTATTTTCCATTCTCATGGACAACAATTCTTTCATAAGTGTAGCGACTGTTTTCTGATTTCCATATTTCTTTAGAAAACACTTCTCAAAATCCTCCCAATTTGATATTGAGATAGCTTGTAAACTAAAGTACCATGAAGATAGCTTGGGTTTGAATGTATAAGGAAAGAGTCTGTAGACTACATCTTTGTGTTGCACATTCAGAAGGTTTAGAGCCAAATAGAAGCTCTTAAGGTGATCTTCAGCAGAGATGTCTTTCCCAGGATCATACTTGGGTAAAACCTTTCTAGATTCTTAGGCAGATCATGAAATGGCCCAGCTAAATTCAGTGCTCCTCTTGCTCTCCATGCGGGTACAACCATGGCCCTACGTGGAGAATTTGGGGGAGAATCACATGGATTTTGAGGTGGGGAATTTCGTGGAGTATGAGGTTCCTCTAAATCTGGAGGGTTTTCAAATCCAATGTCTCCAAGAGGCTCTATAATTTCTTCCAAAGATAGATCTACTAATTCTTCAAAGTTCTGAACCAAAACTGAATCTCTTATATACTGTCTCTCCTTTCTGGGGGCTCTTCTTCTGGGATGTAAAGGGATTGCATTTAAACCACCAAGCTGCCTAACAATAGGCATGCGTATGTCTCCTCAGATTTGCTACCTCAGCAAAGGGAACAACATACAGTGTTTCTTGCTGTTTGGTTTCAGAATTGAGATCTTCTTGATTTATTAACTCCAGTTTTGAATTGTCTAGAATAGCTGTTTCGAATGGGTCTTCAATGGGATTTCTTCTAATGGAAGGGTCTCCTCTGCCAACCATGCACTGGAGGCCCTCGTTCTAGCGCTAGAAACTCTTGATGCCCCAAAAATCATAGCATCAATCAGCAAGAGATTCTCCCCGGTAAGCAAGCCCAATTAGATCGCTCACTGTTTGGTGTGGGGAATCTGTTCGGTTAATGGTCCGACTACCGTGTAAAATTTAAACATTTGTATTCTTTATATTGGTTGTGGCCCAATCCACCGTTTACGTAATTTTATTTTAAGATGAGATGCAAGTGCTCTAAAGTAAATGCTGGTAAACTAAGCAAATATGATCTAAATCTATTTAAGCAAATCTAATCTAGCATTGCAAGGAGCAAACTGTAAATATGACTAATAAACTTAAAGAAACATCTAAATATGCCATAGATAGCTATTGAATCATAAAGATGCATTTCCAACAGAAGATAAAGATATCAAAGATAGCTTTGATCTAATTAATAAATGCCATTACTGATTTGAGATAAACATCTTTGCATAAAAGAATTATAAGAACATTCATCACATAGAAACAATTCATAACAGCAAGGAATGATCTCATGGTAATGCATAAATGTCATAGGAAGAATCCAAGAGATATTCAACACATCCTTCAGGAAAAAAATGCAGTCTCTTCTATCTTTCTTTAGGAAAAATTCGAATTTCATATACATGCAACAAATCAGTTCACGTACAAGACATAAAATGTCTTTTTTACCTGCCAAAAGTCCTTTCTAAACTCTATTCATTCCTATATATAGCTTTACAAAATGCTCCAAGAGCTGCCACGTATCCCCATCCCAAAGAATCTTCTAATTTTGTCTTTTAATGTCTTTTACAAAATTTTGATAATTTCCAAATGCTTTTACAAAGAAACAAAATCCAGCTGTCCTTTGACAACCGAATAACAAAAGGCCAGAACAAAAATGCCCTAGTTTGTCTCTATACATTTACAAGTGCCAAGTCATCTCCCAGATGGCGCTCCTGCCTCTATTGGTATTGTTGGTGTCTCCTGCATGGCTTGTGTGTCGAATTCCATTATGTAGCTGAGCCAAATACTTGTATCTCGCACAACGGTATTAGCAGGAGCAGGGAGAAGGATGTTTCTGGAGATCACATGCTTAGCTACCTCTACTTGAATGTCTTGCAGTTCTGCTACTGTAGTCTGGAGAATCTCTTGAAGCAGGTGGGCGTGTATAGAAGGTTGCACGATGCACTGGTGAAGGTCATCCGATGTCAACACATTTATCTTCCTCACGTACTCCATCTCTAAGCTCAGTTCCCCTTGCAATTTATACAATCGTTGCTCTGTGGTCGGGAAATATTCAAGAGTGTGAGGTATTTCCATTTGGCATCTTTCATGAATCTTCTGGATCTTTCAATAAAGACTGTTGCTTCTTTCCATGGTTATTTGGATTACAGATATTAATTGTGCACCGCAGTTCTTGCAAAACTCCATGAAAGCTATATCTTCATTAAATTCGGCTACGGATTTGAGAGGGAGGTGTGTGGGAAACCCTGACTTACCCTCTCTCCATTCAATATGCTTACCAATATCGTCTTTTACCCGTGTATATTTCTTCTTGGGCCTTATTGCTTCGGTTTTGATTTCCTTAATCCTGGTCACCATAGACATTAATTTGCAAATATATTCAGTAAGAAGTTTATGTGACTTGTGCATTTGCTTAAGTATGTCACAAGACTGCTCATGAAAAGGTCTTAAGTCAATTGCTTTGCTGCTTGCTTGTTCTAATTGCTCTATAAGCAGCTCCTTTTCATCTTCCAGTTGAACAATTTTGGCTTCACAATCATTCTTCTCCCCTTTCGCTATCATCATTTGGACAGTCAAATTATCCTTTTCTTCCTCTAGGTGTTGATATTTAGTCGACAATTCTCTTTGCTCTGCCACTAGGGCATCATACTTTTTAACCATTAAATCCCTATAAGCCTGCTCATTGACCACAGTGAGCTGCAACATGCGGTCCCTTTTCCTGGTTGCATCCAACTCAATAACTAACTTGTGCACATTATCTTTGCTTGCTTTGGTGGCAGCTACAGTAACGGATTCCATAGCCACAGGAGCGTCCCGTGTGCCCTGCATAACAGTGGTTTCCCGCTTGGTGATGATGTCTGGGTGGAAAGGCTTCTTCATTACTATTTTCGTCCTTCATATAATGGATTTCCTCTTCTTATCATAGATGAATTTGTCCCAATGGGTCATGGTATGACTCTTGGATGGGTAAATAGGATGAGTGGAAGATTTTCTATGGGGATGTCTTCTTCCCTTTTTGGGGTCTGGACCATTTGGGAATCTATATCCATGTCCTGCATGTTTGAGTCCCCAGCTTGTGTATCCTCCTTGGACTTATTTTCCTCCTCGGCCTTTAGCTGCTTTTCAACAACTTCTCTTTCTTCCTGCTCTTTGGCAGCTTCTTCCTTTCTGATTTTCTCAGCCTCCTCATTTTGAAGTCTTTGAACTTCTTCCTCTCAAAGCCTGATTTCTTGGTCCTTCCGCATTCTTTCTTCTTCTTGCTTTTGGAACTCCTCAACTTCAGATTTGATCCGTTGCTCTTTCTTTGTCAGAGCTTTGGATTCTTCTTTCTCTTTCCTTGATTATGCTTCCTTCACAGCTTGGGCTGCAGTGGAACTAGAGCCTTCTCCACTTCTCAGGCGAAGGCATCTTTGGAGTTCAGTCATATTATTGACTCCTGTGAAAACTTCTTCGTCTTCATCAAAATAATGAGCATATTCAAAGTTTGTGTTAACCATTTTACAGTGGTCTGTGGCCTTATTAAGCCTGTCATTCTTTACGAAAATATTTTCTCCAAAGTGAAACTGTCTGAGCTCCCGAACAAAATCTTCAGCCGAGCTAGCTTTAGAAAACTTGTATGCCCCAACATAGAAGGGTAGGGCCTCGAAGGAGGCTTTCTTTTCTTTTTTAAGGACATGAACAACTTATTGGAATAATTAATCCTTCCTACCATTTATTTAATTACATAAGATTCATTAATTAATCACTTGTTGGTTAATTCTATGTAATAATTGAGGAAATTGCCATTGTGTGGTCCACAAGGCAACATGGGAGGATAAGATTCCATTCAAGGTGTGTTCTACAAGTCACCTAGGCCACTTGGGAGCATTCCTAAACATTTCTGGATACGATTTGGGAAGGAGGGCGCATTTGTGAAGAAAGGTGCTGCTTTTATTGCTTTTTCCCCCAAAGGAAAGAGCTAGTCAACCTAGGAAAGTGTTTTTTACACCAAAACCTTTTCTTAACACCATTTCCACTCAAATATCATATTTGGAATCTATTTTGGCTATATTTCACCTTCATCTCACTAATTAGAGAATTCATGAGCTTTTGAGCAGTTTTGGAAAGTCAACTTGCCACCTAGGGGGGATGGGCAGTTTTAGAAAGTCTGATGATTAGGAGATTCTTTTGGCATCTTTATCCATTCAAACTATTGGTGTAATTTTATTTAATAACAGCCTACAATATTCATATGTTGGCTGATGTAATTATTGTTCATGAGAAGTAATACAAAAATCTATTCTTGTTCATTATTTTTGTGCCTTTGACCAGTTGTGTGAGATTTTTCATATGAGAGAGTGTAATTTCTTGGAGAGTTCTTGGATGTGATATGATTTTCACATGGTATCAGATCCATCAAGCTATTCCTTTCATCTATTGATTGTATTGCAGGATCCAATAGTCTTAGGAAGGGCGAATTGATCAAACCACCGAGTGATTTCTATTCTCTGCAGGGGGAATTTTGGAATCCATAAGTGTTCTAATTTCAGTCAAAAAGTTATATCTATTGAAGCAATGGATCATACACAGTATATCATCCTCACTCCTTTCAATTACTTTGATTGGAAAGCACAAATGGACATTCTACTGAGGAGCAAAGGGCTCTACAGGGTGACCATGGCAACAGAAGCTGAGCCAACCTCAGCAGTGGAGAAATCTAAATGGCATAATAGAAGGGATGAAGCCTATGGGCTGTTATGTCTCACTACATCCAGAGAACTCTTGTTTAATCTTAATGGCCTCACTTCACCCAATGAAGTATGGATGAAACTTCAAGAATTGTTCGGTAAAACCGATGAATTGAGAGGCCTCCAATTGGATAACGAGCTAGTCTCTTTGAGTCCACAAAATTTTGATAATCTACAAGACTTATTCTCCAAATTCAAGTCTCTCATATTGCAGCTGAAGCAATGTGGAATAGACAAGAAAGATGAGCAATGAGTTTTGGCCATTCTCTCCAAGCTTGGTCTGGACTATTCATTTTTTGTTTCCACCTTCCATTCCACCCATAAAGCAATTAAAAATTTGAAGAGCCCATCACTTTCAGAATTCATGGAGTCATTAACTCAAGAACAAGACAAGCTGGTCTTAATGGGAGCCATTAAAAATCCATCCAAAGACCATTGTTTAAGTGTTGGAGACTCAAAAAATTCGAAAGGCAAGAAGAAAGGCAACTTCAAGAAGCCCATCGGTGAGCGGAAAGACAAGCAGAATTTTAATGGAGAGCCATCAAACTTCAAGAAGAATCCGAACAAGAAGAATGAGAGGACAATGTGCACTTATTGCAGCAAGCGATTTCATCCTGAAAGCTCTTGTATGAAGAAGACCATCGACCAATTAACTCAGGCATTGGAGAAAGCCAACATCCCTCTCCCAGAGAGCGCAAGAAGGAAGGATGGAGGATCAAATTCCGATGACAAAGAGAGAGTTCATGAATTGATGGCCAGCACTTCCCAATCTTCATCATTCATCATTGATTCCGGTGCCTCAAGACACATGGTGTCTGCAAGTAAGTATTTTACTTCACTTGACTCTTCCAGTGGTCTGAATATTGTATTGGGAGATAATTTTGAAACTTCTAGCAAAGGAAAAGGTAGCATAGATCTTGAGTTTGGGTCATTCAATAATGTTTTATATGTCCCTGGACTTGCTGCAAACCTACTATCTGTCTATCAGATGACCCATACAAGGCTTCCCAAGAGAGTAACCTTTACCCCCAATGATGTTGAGATAGCAGAAATTTCAACAGGAAAAATTATTGCATTTGGTACTGCTGACCACTGTTCTAGAATCTACAATTTTTCTCATTTTGTGCCAAACTCCTCACCTTCTGCTCTATTGACCCATGCCAATGAGTCCAGCAAGCTATGGCATGAAATATTTGTCCACCTAAACTACAAATACCTTTCCCAACTTCATGAGAAAGAGATGGTTATAGGGCTTCCCAATATCAAATTTTCCAAAGGTGTTTGTCAAGCCTGCATCCTAGGAAAACACCCTAAGCATAAGTATGGGAGATCTACCACTGAGAGAACCACTGCACCATTGGAACTTATACACACTGATATATCAGGTCCATTTCCTCATGAGTCATTGAATTCAACAAAATATATTCTCACATTCATAGATGATTTCAGCAGGTATTGTTGGGTTTATTTCATCAAGCTTAAATCAGAAGTTTTTGGGTTATTCAAGCTATTCAAAGCCTCAGTTGAGAATCAATCTGGTAGACATATTAAAGTGTTAATATCTGATAATGGTGGTGAGTATATGAAATCAGATTTTCAGCAATTTTGTGCTTCATCAGGCATACATATGCAACATACAGTTCCATATACACCTCAGCAAAATGGGGTTGCTAAGAGGAAGAACATATCTCTTAAGGAGATGGGCACATGCATGTTTGAGGAAAAAGGTTTGTCTCCTAAGCTATGGGCTGAAGAAATAAATTGTGCCACCTATATTCATAATAGAGTGCCACACAAAGCTCTCAAAGGTATCACTCTTTTCGAGGCTTGGACAGGTAACAAACCGGATATCTCTCATTTCAGGATTTTTGGATGAAAGGCTTGGGCTAGGTTTCCGATTGAGAAGAGGAGGGCTATGCAGACCAAAATCCAACCATGTTTGTTTGTAGGATATTCAAAGGACTCCAAATATTATAAGTTTCTGAACATGACAACTCATAAAGCATTCATCGAAAGAAGTGTGCAGTTTGAGGAAGAGCCCTCTCAGAGCGCATAAATTGGAGATTCATCTTCACCGCCGACTAAAGAAGAAGTAAGTGATGTTCTTGATATTTCTGATGATGAGGATTAATTTATTGCAGATGAAAACTCACCTACAAAGCCTAAGTGGGCTGCAAAACTTTGCAAGCAGTAGGTGAACTAGCAGGCAATCCTCAAAACCAAAGGAGGACTAGATCAGAGTTTGAGACTGCTCTCAATGTGAATGATCCTTATCATTCTGAGCAGTGATATATGACAATAGATTCTGATCCACAGACATATGAGGATGCCTCACATGATCCTAGATGGCATATTTCTATGGATGAGGAGTTTCAGTCACTGCAGAAGAATGAAACTTGGGAGCTAGTCAAGCTCCCTGCAGGCAGAAAGTTGGTAAGATGCAAATGGATTTATAATACTAAATGTGCAGCGGATGGTACATCCATTAAGTACAAAGCAAGGATGCTAGCAAAGGGGTATTCTCAGGTCCAAGGACTTGATTATAATGAAACATTTGCACCGGTAGCTCAGAAAGACTCCATTAGACTAGTTTTGGCAGTGGCAGCATCCAAGCGGTGGGAAGTACATCACATGGATGTGAAAAGTGCTTTCCTCCATGGGGAACTTGAAGAAGAGATATATATGCAGCAGACATAGGGTTACACATCAAATCCAAACCTTGTTTGCAGGTTGAAAAAGTCTTTGTATGGACTCAAGCAAGCCTCCAGGGCTTGGTATGAGAAGATGGACAGTTTTTTGTTGTCACAATCCTATGTTCGGTGTAAATCTAACCCAAATGTCAATATGAAGTTTGTTGATGGTTTTATTATGTTAATAGTGCTGTATGTTGATGATTTTCTGATCAGAGGTGATAGCAATGAACAAATAACATCACTTAAGACCGCAATGCACCAAGCATTCTCCATGAGTGACTTGGGAATTCTCAAGCAATTTTTGGGGCTTGAAATTTCACAAACAAAAGAAGGAACCAAATAATGTTAGTCAAAGTATGCTTCTAATTTATTGAAGAAGTTTAAGATGGCTGATTTCAAGCCTTCCAAGACTCCATTCCTTTCTGGAGTCATAATGGAAGAAGCAGAATCTACACCTCTCTTTGACAGTACACTCTACAGACAGTTGATTGGCAGCTTACTCTACTTGACTCACACTCATCTAGATCTTGCATATGCTATGAGTGTGGCATCTAGATACATGGAGCAGCCACATGAACTACATTGGAGGGCTGCAAAAAGAATCCTTCATTATGTACAGGGCATAAAGAGTGATGGGATTCACTATGTGGCAGATTCGAGATCTCTTGGGTTTCACAGATTCGGATTGGACTTGTGATATCCTTGACAGGAAATCCACATCAGGATTTGTATTCATGCTTGGAGGTGGCCCTGTTTTCTGGTCCAGCAAGAAACAAAATGCCATAGCACTATCTTCAGCGGAGGCAGAGTACAAAGGAGCAATGAATGCTGCTACACAGTGTGTCTGGTTGCAAGGGATTTTGTCTGAGTTTGAGATTTCTTTCAGTACTCCTACTGTCATTTATTGTGACAACCAGAGTGCCATTAGAGTTTCCTGTGATCTAGTACAGAGGCAGAGGACCAATCACATAGAGATTCATATGCACTACATCAGAGGCTTAGTGCATGACCAGATCATAGATTTGCAGTATTGCCCCATAGGTGAGCAAATTGCTGATATCTTCACCAAGGCTTTCATAGAGAAGACATTCAACTATCTTAGATCACTGCTTAGGATGGTTGAACATGTGGTGGAGTGAAGTGTTGATCAACAACCTTTCAATTTTGATATGTACATGTTTTGAGGGAAGGTTTTTCCCATGAGGTTTTCCTTCTATCCTTGTTTTGTGGACGGACAGTATTTTATACGGGGTGACCAAGTCTTGTTACTGGTCCCTTAGCATTTTTTATATATTCTAATATTTAGATCATTTAAGTCAGAATTAAGAGATGGTGTTGGAATAATTAAGCCTTCCTACTATTTATTTAATTACATAAGATGCATTAATTAATCACTTGTTGGTTAATTCTATGTAATAATTGAGGAAATTGCCATTGTGTGGTCCACAAGGCAACATGAGAGGATAAGATTCCATTCAAGGTGTTTTCTACTAGTCACCTAGGCCAATTGGGCACATTCCTAAACATTTCCAGGTAAGATTTGGGAAGGAGGGTGCATTTGTGAAGAAAGTTGTTGCTTTTACTGCTTTTTCCCCCAAAGGAAAGAGCTAGTCAACCTAGGAAAGTGTTTTTTACACAAAAAACTTTCCTTAACACGATTTCCACTCAAATATAGTATTTGGCATCTATTTTGGCTATATTTCACCTTCATCTCACTAATTAGAGAATTCGTGAGCTTTTGAGCAGTTTCACAAAGTCAACTTGCCACCTAGGGGGGATGGGAGTTTTAGAAAGTCTGATGATTAGGAGATTATTTTGGCATCTTTAGCCATTCAAATTATTGCTTTAATGTTATTTAATAACAGCCTACAACATTCATATGTTGTCTGATGTAATTATTTTTTGTGAGAAGTAATACATAAATCTATTCTTGTGCATTATTTTTGTGCCTTTGACTAGTTGTGTGAGATTTTTCATATGAGAGAGTGTAATTTCTTGGAGAGTTCTTGGATGTGATCTGATTTTCACACAAATCCATCTATAAATACCTACCTCACTGCTTCTTTATGGACGACAAAATCCATAACATACCTAGGCAGGAGATATGGTGGTTTGGAACCTCCATACATTCTTATGTAGGTACCTTCTTCCCTCAGATAAACATCGCCATACTTTTCTAAGACCGCCATGGAATTCTCGGATAAGCAACTGGGCTCTTCATTGAATATTAGTTCATAGAGTGGCATGATTAATTCTTCACATATGATCTTGAATTCCTTTTGTAATTTTGGGCCCATAAGATATTGTAACCAATATAAAATGGGGTATTGGCTTGGTTCCAAATGCATCCTAAGTTTGGGAACGGATGATGTGACAAAATGCAATCCATGAGGTAGGATGACATGTAGAATTCTGATTTTCCCTGGGACAGTCCTTCTTTGGCATTGGCTATGACTGCTAATATACTATCCGAGAGGATTTCTTCCAAATTGAACGCCATTCCTTTGAATACCACATAATGGATTAGGGGAATCCAATGCAGCTGATAAGTGGTTCCATCAGCTTTGCTAAAAATATGGCTTAACATGAGGGAAAAAATTCTGAAAGGTGGCCTGAGTGCCTGAACTTCATAATCATTGCTCTCCTTCACTCTTAGCCGCCTTCCTTGAATTAACAATTTCCTGGCCATTTCCACGCAATCCATGTTTAGACTTTCTATACATGCATCGTTTAATAGCTATTAAGTGCGGAGAAACTTGTAGATTGCCGAAATATGTGCTGGGTGGAAAGCTTGCTGTCAGATAGGACTCTTGATTCAATGTTTGCATGTGCTAGAATCCATCTGATAACTTCCGAGCATGGAAAGAGCTCGGGACGTGTCACTCCTTTGGTGATGCCAGAGCTTCTAATGTTCTGGTATAGGTACATTTCTTCCAGGACTGACCCGGGAATTTTCTGATCTCTGATTATGCGATCCAAATCACCCCACTTAAATTCGGGCGCAATGCCCATAACTGGCTTGATGTCCTCGTATAATGTCTCAATCCTTACTTCAATACCACTTGTCCCTAGCTCGGCCATCTTTTCCTTCTTCCTGCTACCTTTCGGCATTGTGATCTAACCTACCCAAAAGCATGCCTTAGTAGATAAATGACAAAAATGAGTAGGTAGACAAAACATTTGAAAGACGATTTACCATTGCACCAAGCATATCCTGAACGACCACATACTGTAAAACCTTCACAAGTGATGATACCCTTTAACAAGTCTAAGCAACAATTTAAATGAAAACATAATGAGCAATGCTACTTCCTGTTAAAATAACTAATACAAGCTTTCTTTGTAACGTTAAAATAAGACTCTCGATGTTAAGGTCCTCCCTTCTAACCAAATTTTTTGGGACGTTGACAATAGGACCTTCGTTGGCTTGGGAAGCTTAGGCCGGGAAAATGGACAGGGTAGTGAATGGGGTTTGGTCAAGTTGATGGTTTTGAGAAAAGACCGGAATGGTATAGAATTCTACATGGATGAATAGTGGCCGTGGTGAGGGACTGCTAGAACGGTGATTTAACCGAAAAACAAAGCTTTTAGCAACTGGAAACATGTGACGACTGAAAACAAGGAAAAAAATTTGGTGGGCTTACTTACTTGGCGACAGATGATTGGATGCGAAGTAGACGACTGGTTGTAGACTTGGCTATCATTCACTGGCTGACGGGATCTCGAACGGGGTTCAAAACAAAACAAAACAATAATAAAACCCCAAAAATACAGTTTCTATATATAGAAATCCGACACGTGCAAGGCATTAATTGGGTTGGTCGAGCATTGAAATGTTGTTATGGCGATGTGACTGGGGCTACTTTCGACGTTCTTTGACAATAAAAACAAGTCATCAACTGGAAGCTTTTGACGAGTTAGAGTGTCATCTTCGGCGAGGTTGGCTAAGTTCTCCCACAACGAGCCGACAAGCTTTGGTGAGATGGGTGTTAGCTCGAAACCGGGCACCTTCTCGCTCGTTTCGGCAAGACAAGTTGCGGTTTTCCACCTCCCTTTACACCATCTCTTATAGGCAGGACTCAAGGTTTAGAGGTGACACTTTTGGTGGTGGTGGTTGAGTTCTTCCGAAAAAGGCTTAAGCTTGGCGGAGTGTCTAGCCAGTTCGGGACACATTCACGAGTTACTTTGGTGCAACTTGGAGTGTTTTTCCGTAACATAATACCTGGGAAATGACAAGGCAAAGGATACGTTTTAGATGAGCAGGCTGAGATGGGGTGACATTTTTGAACAGAATGGGTGAGTTTATCTAAACTGGGATGCCTTTAAAACTTTATCAAAATCTCGCTTGTACGGCTGAACTCGATGAGTTGCACCAAAACAGGAAAGAGCTCAAAAACATAACAAAAAGGGGCGAACGTTTCACACCAACTTAGCGAGTTGTTCCACCACTTCGGCAATTAAAGCTGAGTTTTACCTAGAAGAAAAACACAAAAAACAAGCTCGAAGACTTTCCTTCTCCCAAAAAACTAAGTACAAAAGGCCTCATAAGACAAGACTTGACTTCTTAAGTAAACTTTTCTAAAAACAAAGGAGGGGCCCCAATAGTTACAAAAAATTTGAGGAAGGATGTTGCAGCAACAACACCCCAAAACCAACAAACATTTTTTATCTTGTAGATTAGAATTTGAATGTACGAATAGCACTGCTGAATATGAAGCTCTGGTCCAGGGGTTAAAGAAAGCTATTTGTTTAAATGTCAAATATTTGAAATTTTTCGGTGATTCAGAGATAGTTTTCAGGCATGTGAGAGATACAATTCACTTCCTTTCTCCACACTTAAAAGGTTATCAATTAGAGGTTTGGAATTTGATTTCATGTTTTGATGCTTTCAATATTAATTCAATTCTTAGATTACGGAATGATGCAGCTGATTTGTTAGCTACCTCTGCTTCCAGATTGGTGCCTACTAATAACAAATGCTCTATTGAATTGATTTTCAGGCCATCTGTTTTGGATAACATTACAAATCTTAGAGTATTTTAGGATTATGATCAGATCATCAGCTTCTTAACAAATGAGGATGTCTTCCAAGAAGCCACAAGAGATGAAAAGCATGATTCATATCTGCAAGGAGAAGATGCAGTTAAAGGGAACTTCATGCATAAGGGATTGAGAACTCTTGAAAGTTTGTTCGATCTACAGAACAAGTTCAAGAGGCTAGTAAACGTTAAAACTCACAGCTCCTCCATTTAGCATGAATTGGTAAATCTGGGTACAAAAGCTGAACCAAAATATGTCAATCTTGGTAAATGTTGCTCGCCAGGCGAGGGAGATAAGTTCATCAAACTATTTCAGTAGTATAAAGATATCTTTGCATGGACTTACGAGGATCTGAAACATATGATAATCGCATTATTCAACATATAATACAAATGAATCCATGTGTTAAGCCTTTCCAGCAGCAATTAAGGACAATGCATCCGACCCTTGAGCCTTTAATACAAAAGGAGTTGAAGATGTTGTTGGACGTAAAGATCATTTTTAAAGTCCGACATTTTGAATGGGTCGTTAATCTAGTTCCCGTGCTGAAGAAGTCAGGAGAGATAAGATTGTGTATGGATTTTCGGAACTTGAACAAAGCTTCCAATAAAGATAACTACCCTGTACCTCTAATGAAACAAATTTTATAAATGGTATCAAGATCAGAGCTTTTCTCTCTACTAGATGGTTTTTCTGGGTATAATCAAGTGCTAGTAGCAGAAGAGGACAGACTCAAAATCACTTTTCGTACAAAGTGGGGAACATTTGCGTATCGTAGAATGCCATTCGGCTTGATAAATGCAGGGGCTACCTTTTAGCAAGCCATGGACATTTCTTTTCAGGGATTGGGTGGTCAATGTGTAGTAGTTTACTTAGATGATGTGACAGTTTTCTCAAAGAAAAGGGAAGACCATGTTTTTCACTTGAATCAAATCTTCGATCGCTGCTGAAAATATGGTATTTTGTTAAATCCCAAGAAAAGTGTTTTTGCTGTTCTTGAGAGCAAACTCTTAGGTCATATCATTTCAAAGAAAGGAATCTCAATAGAACAGGAGAGAGTGCAAGCCATCAATACGATTCCCATTCCCCACAATAAAAAATCTATGCAATCCTTTATCGACACCATTAAGTTTGTTCGAAGGTTCATTCCTGACTTTGCTCAGACCGTTAAACCTTTGCAACAAATGGTAAAGTAGAGTGTACAGTTCAAATGGACCTTGTAGAAAGTTGCGTTTAAAGAAATCAAAGCTGCCATAGCTAATGCTCTGTCTTTAAGAAGTCCAGACTTCGATAAGGATTTCATTATGTACACCTTTTCCTCAGATTACTCTCTTGTAGCTGTGCTCACACAAATGGTAGAATCAGGAGACGAATACCCAATTTCCTTTATGAGCAATAGTCTGCAGGGCACTGAGATGAACTACCCGGTTGTAGATAAGAAAGCATATGCAGTTTTGAAGGTAGTAAAGAAGTTTAGGCCATATATTCTGAAAAATAGAACTAAATTTGTAGTGCCTCACCCCGCCGTTAGATTTCTTTTTGTTTAGAAAGAAGTGGGAGAAAGGAGAGGAAACTAGGTCACCGCTCTTCAAGAGTATGATTTGGAATTTAAACCTGCCACCATCATTAAGGGTCAAGGGTTATGTAAATTACCCACTGAGCATCCAGTGGATAAAAGAGATGAATTGGGAAAATGAAGCAGAACTTAATATGATTGAGATATGTCCCATTTTCACCGCTCCCGAATCTTGGTATACAAACCTAGTGCATTATTTGCAACAAGGATATTTGCCAAAACACTGGAGCTCTAAGCAAGGAAGGGCACTCTGTATGAAATCAACAGCCTATCAAATCATCGATGGGATCCTTTTTAGAAAGAATTATGATGGGATTTTTATTAGATGTCTAGAGAGAGAGGATGTTGATAATGTTGTCAAAGAATTGCACGATGGCCCCGCTGGAGGAAATTATTCCGGAGACACCACAGTGAATAAAATAATTAGAGATGGATATTATTGGCCCACTCTATTCAAGGATGCTCATGTTTATGCCCGAAAGTGCAATATATGTCAAAGAAGTGTTGGGAGATTGCTGAAAGAAGCAAGACCTTTGGAGTCGGTTACCATCTCTTAACCATTCGAGCAATGGGGCATAGATGTTATTGGTGAGATAAACCCGAATTCTTCGTTGCAACATCGGTATATTCTGACAGCTATGGACTATTTTACAAGGTGGACAGAAGATGCTCCGCTGTGCAAAATAAATGAAGATGTAGTTATCAACTTCCTAGAAGAAAACATCATAACCAGGTTTGGGGTTCCAATTTCCCTAGTCTTTGATAATGCAACTTATTTTTCTTCTATAAAGTTAAATGAATTTGTCTATGAGAAAGGAATTAAATCGCATTATTCATCCAATTACTATCCCCAAGGAAATGGATTAGCTGAGTTAAGAAATAAAAATCTCATCTAAATCCTTAAGAAAACTGTGATTGAAAACCATAGAAGTTGGCATATAGCCCTCCCAAATGGTCTATGGGAAGACAAAGTCACTCTGAAGAATGCCTTAGGAGTTTCCCCATTCACCCTAGTCTACGGTAAGGAATTTATCCTCCCTCCGAATATTTTACTCCCATCCTTGTTGTTGGCCCAAGCCTCTCTAGGTTCCAACAGTCAAGTCCTATAATCAAGAATTGATACCCTGTTGAAGCTTGAAGAGTTGCGGCTGAAAGCCAAATACCGATTCCACCATCACGAAGACATAGTCAAAAGGTGGTTTGATAAGCAGAAGTCTAGCAAGAGAGGTTTCGAAGTAGGTGACTTAGTTCTAAAGTGGGATCACCAACATGAAGGTAAAGGGATGCACACAAAGTTCCAACATTTATGGGTTGGCCCTTATCAAGTTTCTGAAAAGCTTGGCTCGTTGACGTATAAGTTGAAAGACTTGCAGGGAGAGGAAGTTAACCTTCCTCTCAATGGCCTCTCTCTAAAGCAGTATTTAGCCTAGCCCTAAGAGGGTTTTTGTATATAAATAAACTGTGTTTTGTTTTTTCTGAGTTTTCCTTTTATTTTGAGTTGTTTGTCAGTCAGGTTCTTTAATATTTCTTGTTTTAGTACCTCGGTTGATTTGTTTCCCTTTTTTGTTGGAGTTTTAACTTAACCCAGCCCAACCATTGTCTTTTGGGAAAATATAGGACTCTGAAAAAAATCTCGCAGTTCTTAAAGGTTGAAATTTACTTATGAGGAAAGTTTCACTATGTGACTTCGCTTTCGCTAATCAGTCTCTAGAATGAAGGGATCCTTTTTTGTTTGGTCACATTAATCCCTATTTAAATAGATGATATTTATGTTTCCTTATTACTATCTTGGGGCTCCATCCACCCTCACACTAATTCCTATCTCAGGAAGTTCGCTACATCGGACCCACGGAGAGGAAGCACATTTCGTAGATGTATGGTATTTAAAATGATCCCATGCTACAAATCAAGAGCCAAAAGAGCTTATATCATTGAGTCTGTTTTCCATAAATTCTCACCTCCATTAAAGCATGGTTGTGAAGAAGAAAGACATAAATTCTCGCCTCCATTAAAGCATGGTTGAGAAATGAAGATCCATTCAATCAAAGAAGTTGTTCGAAATGATCAGCCCAACAAAGTTCTTCTTCGTCCCTGAGCAGGAAAATCAAAGAAATGTCTTACTCACACAAAAAGACATTATGGATTGAAGAACCTAAATCAAATGCTCAAGATTGAAGAAATTAATTATGGAAGACTCAAGCGACAAAAGCCGTCAATTAAGAATCATCCAAAAAGGCTGCAGACAACATGGGAATGAGGAACAAACGAATATGTCTGTGAGATGTTGTTACGATCTTGTGGAGTCTGATTTTTAGTGGCCATCTGAAAAACATATTTTAAAATGAACTTCATATTTTGGCCCTTAGAGAGTTGTGAAGAAGTCTATATCAAAGTTGCCCTCTTTCTAATGACCATCATCATGAAGTGATCACCTCCTTTGTAGAGATTAGAGCACTTAAGCAAATTGTTGCGTATGGGGCCATCAACTCATAAGTTTTCCAACATCGGAGATAGATTAATTAAGAGATCTGTGTTCGCTAGTGAATCGCCAATTGTTGTTGCTGCAACCTGATCCCCATGATTCCCTTAGGAAATTATGGGGGTCCCCCTTCTATATTTTTTGAAGAAGTCCTTTGGTCTTTTGAAGCTTGTTTTTAACTCTTCAAGTCTTCTCCTTCTTCAACAAAATTTTGTTTTTTCTCTTAAGGAAAATTTCCCTTTCGATCAATTTTGGTCGTAGATTTTAATGATAAACACGCCAACCATTGTGCAAATTTTAACCTTATCGCGTCGACTGTTGCATAGACGTTAACCCTATCTTAACCGACTGTTGCGCAGTTGTTAAGTTTATCTTGGGCCAACTGGTCGCAAAGTTTAAAGCCAAGAGTGTCGACCGTTGCGTAGAGTTCCTTTCTATCTTTGTCGATGAGTGGTGCTAAAGTCAGCATTGGTTGCAGTTTTTAATGATATCTTTGATGACCATTGCGCAAATTTTGACCTTAACTTCGTCGATCGTTTGCATCTTCTTTGGCCTTTCTTCGTCACGTTTCTCAGTCAGAGATTCTAATATTACTTCCTTCGCCCATTGCGCATCCTTTTCAACTAAAGCAGTGTTGAACACTATTCGACCACTCATTGCAGCGCCCAGTAGCAAGGTTTAACCTTACCTCCTCTTACCGTTGTGCAGGAGTTAGAGTTTGAATCGCCGACCGACGGCGCAGCCCATTTTTTGGAAAGCATGGACAGAGAAGTTGGTGGGACTTTAATTGTAGCCCATGCGGATTTATTTATTTTTGGCATCGAGACCCATGCACACTTAGTATCCCAACTGTCCACCCCGTGGGGATTAATTGCTCCTAATATATATACATAAAATGGGGTTTTCCCTCCCCATCTTTGCCAAGACTGAGAGCGTTTTTGTTCATTGGGAGCTTTAGACTATCACTCACATGAATACACACGCTGACTGCAGTATGCCAATCCCAGGCTGACAAGTAGGTTCTCATTTCCTCCCTTTGGTTCAGTCCGGTAGGAGAACCCCGTTAAGTGGTCATTTTTTTTAAGCTTTAAAGATTTTTATTGGGTGTCCCTTGAGTCCGAAACCGCATCATCACAACACCTGCAATGTTCCCATTTTCATGTGATTTCTGGAAGCCATGTGCCCAATGGGAGCCTCCTTGCTCTTTAGCTTGATAGGTAGACCTCTCATAAGCTTAAAAGCACCATCTTTTTCTCTGTTCATCACCTTCAAAATCGATTTACGGCCCAAAATAATTGCACCACAATTGTTGCGCATTGTTCTCCACATGTGCATACACCTTGGCCTATCCGTCGCGTTCCTGTGTCATAAAAATATCTGCCCACACTTTCATTTAATAACTCAAAGGCCAAACCTATAAAAAATCTAAATAATGTTTTTATCCCACGGTGGGAATGCTTTGCATGTTATGTTTTCCGAAAACTAGTCCCAGTAGGATTTCGGGCTCATGATGATAGGATATTGTTAAGTACTAGCTAGCAGCGCTCAAGCTTGTTCAGTTGCCATTTTTTAACTACTAAATGGGTAATTTTGTTAAAAGCTCCTCTTCAGCTATTTATGTCTTTAAATGACTAGTTTTAGCTGAAAGCTAACACTCCTGTCTACTCAAGTTTTTAAGCACCATAAATTTTAACGTTGTGTTGCTCGCTAACAATGTGTTGCTCATGAATGTGTAAATATCTCATTTGTGCTTTCCTCGCCATTGCAGGTTTGATATGCACAAGAGATCTGCTAGACAGAAAGCTTGCCGAGTCGGATTTAGACATAGAAATCTTGTTCGATACCTTGCTCGAGACTATGTTCAGCGATACAAAATTTGTCACAAGGGTAGCCCCAGGAGCCGCCCCTGATGCAACCTTAGAAGAAAGCATAGTCTATTTGAACATTAAGAAGTCTGGCCTTCACAAGGCAGCAACTCGTCTCGAACTATTCCCATGCTCAGAGGTTATTGGCTGGATCATTCCCCATGTGAAAACTGATACGAGATTCATTAATTAAAACACTGGGATAAATCTCACGTCCTTTGCACCAGAGCATATCATGGTTGCCTACAAGTTACCCCAGGCAAGGACTTGGCTGCACGATGAATGGGTAGCAAGGAAAACAATGGATCCTCTAGAATTTTCTAGGAAGATGCTAATAATTGAAAGGAAAATCAGGCAAAGAGGCAACGGATAATATGAAAGCGTGCTTTTAAGGATTCCTTACGGACTCATTTCCCTAATGCTGAGTCAAATTTTCGGCATGCCAAATGGAAACATTTTCAAGCTTGGTTGGGTGTGGGTGATGGTCCATGTAGCTACGCATGGTACAATCTTCAATTGGGATGACATAATCTCAGATAGCATGGCCTCGCATTTAACTTCCTCCTAAGGAGGACTATCCCAAAAGATAGCTTATTTCTTCATGTTTTCTTATTTTATAGATTGCTTAATAAGCAAGCACTCTTTTCCTGACCTGGGATACATCTGGAACAGAAAGGAGTCCCCTCTTTTTGTATACTATCAACTTACATGGGAAAACAAATATGCAAATCACTACCTGCATATTGGCGAGAGGTTCATCATGCCCTTGTATCAACTCATATTTAAAGAAGAGCCAAATTGTTTGTCAGAAAATATTATGCCTATCATAGAGCAATTTGGAGACTATTACTTCTCTTCTGAGGGCACCTATATCAGAATGAGTGGAGGAACTAAGGCTCCCTCTTTGTTTCCTCATTATGTCATGGACTTTGTAGTGCACAAGGAAGCTGTAAGGAAACTTTTTATCAGTGGAGTCAATAAGGTTCTCAGTGATAAGAAGAAAGCTCTCTACCCACCAATGCCCTTTACCATCGGTGCATATAGTCTCCAGAAGGAAAAGGAGGGTGAGACCTTTGCTCAGGATTTAGAAACTTTCTGATTTGACACAAAGCCTTTCAGGAGGCATGATCCCCATGGAAAGGTATTTGAGCACTACCCCTCTATCAGAGCCTCTTTTGATTATGCACATCTTTGGGACAAGAACATGACTGAGTTGGGAAAGCGTTACCACCCTAAAAGCAGAGCGATTTCTAGTCCCAGACCTATTGGATTGATCCAAAAGGAGTAGGAGGAAGTGGCATCATAGTCACAAGAATATGAGAAGAAGAAAAAAGAAGAGGCCAACAGGTTCCGAGAATAAGAAAATCAAAGAATATAAAAGGAGCTAGAGGAAAAGAAGTGGCAAGATGCAGAGGCTGTTAGAGTTCAGCAAGAGCTGGCAGCAAAAATGCGGAGAGATGAAGAGGAAAGGATTCAAAAGGAAGAAGCTTCCACGTTGTAGCAAGAAGAGACTGAAAGAATCAAAAGAGAGGAGGCCAAAAAAAAACAGGAAGCAGAGCGGGAGGCATTAGAGAAAGCAGAGAAGCAAGCAACAAAAGAGGCATAAGAGGCTAAGAAAGCCATGGAACAAGGCATGTCTATCCCACAATCCATGGACCTCGATCTGGCTACAATAAACCAATCAGGGATAGCTAATGAGGGGGTTGTCACAACTGAAGAGCTCGCACTCACCCGATACACTCTTTCAAAGCAACGCCAAGTGGCTAGCCTGGATTCCGTCTATTTCGATAAAAGGAAGAAGGTTATTGTAGAAACATCAGAGAAGAATATGAAAATTGGAGAAGGCCGATTTGAAATCAGAGTATCAAAAACCCCACTTTTTAAAGGGACTGACAACGACCCTGTGTTCACGGTAGCTTGCAGTTTAGCTTTGGCTCAAGCAGGTAAAGATAATGTAGACCGTCTGGTGGAAGAAGCTAAGAAGTATAGGGAATTATGTTTCAAAGTAAAAAGTGACATGCAGAAGGAGGTGTTAGAAGGAAATGAGTTAAGGTTAAAGTACAAAGAACTTTAGGAAGAAAAGAAAGAAATAGCTTTGCAAGTTCTACAGCTCGAAGGTGATAAGAATGCACTAGATGTGCAGCTGGCTATCTCAGAAGGAAAGAAGAAAGACTTGGAAGCTTGCATAGGAGAATTGGAAAAGCATAAATCCAACAGCATGCAGCAAATCGAATTCTTCAAATATCAGTTTGAAAGGCTGACCCAGGAAAAGGAGTAGCTATTAGAGCAGCTCAAGGTTGCAAATGAGAAGAAGCAGGATCAAACCGCATTCCACGAGCAAGCCTGTGATATACGAGGGAAGATTCATCAATCGCTAGTGCTGATTGCAAAAGAGATCTGCAATCTAAAAGGAATGATAACAAGGATGACAAGCATTGAAGTCGAGGCGCTGAGGCTAAAGAAGAAATATGTGCACCACTTGGAAGAGATGTATGAACATTTTGAATGGAGGAAAGAGAAATCGGGATTCCCATAAAACTTGCATGTTAAGACTATCGAGGAATTAGACTTTGATGCAGGAGTCCTAGAGTTCGACAGAGATTGTGGTGGAAAGTTGAGTGTTGAAATCCGGAAAACCATCAAGAACGGTCATGCTTTCTACTAAAAAATATGGGACACCCATGAGAAATGTCACATGTTTTTACCACAAACCATTTATGAGTTTCTCGAAAGAGAGCAACTTTTGACGAACTTGTAGGGTGACTTAGATGTAGAATCAGAATACCTAAGGAAGCTAGAGGTCCTAACTCCAGAAGACCTCCACCGGTTCATTGGGAAGACTACTATCCACACCTACTTCTTAGAAGATATAGCTCAGGCAACTCTGGCAGGAGAAGTAAGCATCAAATCAGATTGTCGCAAGCATGAAATAGCACTGAGAATGATGGTTTATGCATGTGGAAATACCATCCAACGAGAAATTAATCAATGGGCCAGCTATAATAAAGAATTGGATGCTCCAGCTCAAGCAAGCAAGCCTGCTGAAGTGGACGGCTTAGTAGAAATAGAGAGACCAACTGAAACGACGGGGCCATCTGGGATTTAATTTGTTTTATTGTAAATTTTGGGAAAAGATAGTTGGAGTTATTTTATTGTATAAATGTTTTGTAAAACAACTGGAATTTGTTTTATCTCTTTAGGAACTAGAAGACAAACTTTTGAGTTTCCCTAGGGTTAGGTTTTGGGAAGAGACAAACTTTGTAAAATCTATAAATAGAAGAATAGAAGAGATGAGAAAGGACTTTTGGTAGGTGAAAGGACAGATTGTGTTTTGTACGTGAATTACTTTGCTACATCAATAAAGAAAGCTCCATTTTGCCTGGAAAATCCTGCACTGCGTTTTGCTTTGGAAGTGTCTTGAATGTGTGTCGAATTATTTTTGTGTTGTTCATACATTGACTGTGAGATCGTTCTTAACTAATCCAAATTATTTCTCTGTTATGAATGCTTTCATTTTCCTATGCAAAATTTCTATGATAAATGAGTAATGGAATGTTTATGTCTGTCAAAGCTGTCTTTGATAATCTTTAATTTCTGCTGTAAATGCATCTATTAATTGGAACAACTATCTGTGAAATTCTTGGTTGTAATTCTAGCATATTACTCATTCTTAAGTTTTGCTCCTTGCAAGGATAGATTAAATTTGCTTAAACGGTTTTAGATCAGATTTGCTTAATTACATGCATTTAGATTACAACACTTGCATATCATCTTAAAAATAAAATCATAAACGTTGGATCAGGCCACAATCGGTGCAAAGAAAACAAATCTTTAAAATATTACACGATAGCCGGGCCATTAACCAAATGGATTCCCCACACCAAACGGTGAGTGATCTAATTGGGATTGTTTACCGGGGAGAATCCCTTGCTGATTGGTGCTGTGATTTTCGAGGCATTAGTCACATAGCGTGGCCCTTGAATCAGTTGACCAACTGAAATGGAAAAAATGTCTTCAAATGGACATCGACACAACAAGAAACTTTTGAATAGCTCAAACATAAGCTCTGCGCTGCACTAGTACTTGTGTTCCCTGATTTGCATCATCCTTTTGAGATTGAGACAAACACATCAGACTATGCCTTGGTCATAGTGATCACTCAGTCATGTCACCCAGTCGCTTTTCATTCTAAAACTTTTAACGACACCCTTAGAAGATATTCGACGTATGAGAAAGAACTGCATGTCATTGTGAAATCTCTTAAGAAATGGAGACATTATATCCTTGGCAAGGGTATAGTCATTCTCACTAACCACAAGCCTTTACATTTCGCTCCATCCCAATCAAAGTTACAGACAACTCGACAACTCAAGTGGATTAATTACTTACAACAATTTCAGTTGGTAATTAAGTATCGAAAAGGTAAATCCAATGTCGCTGCCGATTATCTCACTCAACCACCCATTACGCTCCTTCTTACAGTGATGAGTATGTAGGGTTATGACAGCACCTCTTGGCCTAAATTATATCAGGAAGAAAATGACTTATCAATATTCTATCAACAACTTTAGCCTGACTAGTCTTCGACCTCTGACTATTTCCTGAAATACACCTTGCTATACAAGCTTGGAAAGCTTTGTATACTGGCAGGTAAGCATTGACAACAACTCATTTGGGATGCATGCTAAAACAAGACTACAGGATACTTTGGAGTAGCAAAGAACCTTGCTATCCTACAGAAGTATTTATTTTGGCCTTCACTTAAAACCAACGTCAACAAGTACATTCAATCATGCGTGGTTTGTGCCATTGCTAAACCGCCTAATCGACAATAGGGATTGTACAAACCTTTTCCATTTCATAGTCGACCATGGGAATCTATTTCTATGTACTACTTGATGTGATATCCTACTACCAAACATCAGCATGACACAATCTTAGTACTAGTCGACAGATTTTCCAAGATGGCCATTCTCATTCCATGCAAGAAGACTACGACAACGCAGCAGACCGCTCCGCTATTCTTCGAACATGTCTGGAAACATTATGGGTTACCAACAACCCTTATTTCCAACAGAGATGCCATTTTTTTCAACATCTTTTGGAAGACCCTATGGCAGTAACTTGACACAAGACTTTCCCTTTCAATGGCTTTCCATCCTCAGACAGATGGATAGATAGAAGTTGTGAATCGCTTGGTCGTACAAATACTTTGTATGTACAACCACAAGCATTGATGGGCATGCGATGAAAGCCTTGCATACATACAACATAGCTACAATCGTTCTTAGCACAACTCTATGGGAAAGATTCCATTTGAGATCCATTATGGATTTCAACCCTCAGCTCCTATTGACTTGATCAGTTCTTTGACACAGTCGAACCACGACACTAACTATAGCTTGCGATAAGTCCACAAAGCATTGAAGTTTTGAGATCAAATTTGTGACATCCTAAAGCAAGCACATGAAATGTTGCAATGAGCTAATGCGAAATCCAAGGCCCAACATGATAATCATCGTATCTGTTGGCCTCTTTCTGGACAGACCCGGGTTTTCAGGATGCACAGCAACAAACACCGCTTTGGCGCATTGGCCCTTTCGGCAACGAGCTGCGCAGCAACCCGAAGTCTCACCCGAAGTGGCTATGGGGGGCTAAGGAATCAGGTTTCCTTAACCTATTTGGTGTGGATTCTATAGTCTTCTCTCTTCCCTCCTCAGAGGTAACCCCTGAACAGAGTGTCTTACTCTTCCACAGGTCTCCCAGTGCTACAGCACTGGAACTCACTCTTCTCAGCCGAGCTGCGCGGTAGCTCTGCACCTGCGCACGAGTCTTTTACCCGCTACCTCCGATACACTTTGTATCGTCTTTTCCCTTGCGCCATAGCACAATAACACACTACTTTAGCGCTGCAGTGACAGTGTTCTTACAGACTCCTTCGACAATGCACAAGTACAACTTCTAAGGGAGCTTCCAGGATTTACTTTACATAATCAGTCATAAAGATAGCGAAACATTCATAGAAACATAGATAGTAAAGCAAAGAAATGCAATCACATAAAGCATCACCACAACAACAAGAATTACGTGGATCTCTTCCAGGAGGGAAGCTACGTCCACAGGAACTGTGTTTTATATTATCTTGAGATGGGGATAACACAGTTCCGCTACGCACATAGCTGTCGCCTTAGATCTTTCTGGGAAACTCCACGCACACAGCTAGGATCCCTTCTCTTAGATCTATTCTCTTCTTCTATAGATATTACCATGACAAAGGCATACAATTACATTCCCCTCTCAGTCCTCTTGCAACTGGTCGATACATGCAATAGCCCTTACGCCAAGCAGTCTTCCTGTGAGATCGCGGCCTTCTTACATGCACAAAATGATCATTAATAGCTTAAAAGATACAACAATACAAATGACTCAGACATCAACTTAGACTGTCTGTGTAACTTAGTAGCTATCTAACCCTTCTCCCCTTTCAATTACACATATATATAGGTGGCCTTGAGGGTCACACCTTTACAAAACTGTGGGCCTTTCCCAACAGTGATCCCAAAAACCCTAACCGCGGACACGGCTAGGTGTACTGTAAGCGCCTCTTGCAGTCACGTCGTAGCTTCCTGCAGACTCCGCGATTTCCGGCACAGATCGCGGGTATGGGTGTCGCTTCATCGTTCTTCACTCCTTGTCCTTCACCATCAATGCTTCGGCCCGTTTCTCTTCCTTGGTCCGAGCAACCATAACTCCTGTACTTTGACTTAATTAGCGTAGCTGAGCCCTCTATTCTGCTGCTTCATTTACTGTGGTGGTTGAGCTTTCTACTCGGCCACCTTATTTACTCTTTCCTCTGACTTGTGCCCGCGAGCTCCACGATTTTTGGCCTGCAATCTGCGGTGAGCTCGCCCATCTGGCGTTGTACCGCGCATTGTTCATTTCTACCCAAAAATGGTGCTTTTCCTCAAAATTATCACTTTTCCTTCAAAACTTAGTGCTTTTTCCTAAAACTTGGCAGCTTTGCCATAGATGCGGCCTATGCTCCAACAGGACCCTAACACTTACTTGTGGTTCATCCCCGAGCCACTCACACTAGCTTGCGATCGTTTTACTTATGCATCTGACTTTGCTTGGGTCATAGCGAAGGCTTGCTTCCACTGCGCAATAGCGAAGTCCATGTCTTTCATGCACTTCGTGGCTGTCTGCACCAGGTCTGAAGTAGCTTCTTCTCCTTCTATGCCATCGACCAACTCTTGAGACTCAGCAAATGCTTTGACCTTGGCCTCTGCTTGGGCAGCAAGTTCAGCATACTCATCCATAAACGGCTGAATGATGTTGGCGAGAGTAGTATCTTTGTCTCTGAGCCTGTGCAGTTCTTGCTAGACTTTGCGGACTTCGCTCATCTTTCTCATTTTGGCTAAGCCTTCCAAGGGCTTAGCTTCTTTGTTCAAAATAGTTAGGGATTGTTCTGCTGCTTTCACCTATTCCAAAAGGGAAACTTTAGAAGGGAGCTTCTCGAGCTCAGCCCAAGCGTGCATAGCTTGCGTCATTAACTGTTGGGATTCATCTGTTCTGCGCTTCATTTGGGTAGAAGCTATGCGCAGTGCTTCAAGTCGTTCTTTCTTATCATCTGCGGGAGGCACTACGACACGAGCTTCCAACTCGGCGAGCTGCTTTCTATGCTTTAAGTCATCTAGTTTGATCTTGCATAAGCTACGGCGTTGACGCCACTCATGGATGTGGTCCGTGATATGGGTAGCCATGTTTTGCCTACAAGATAGAAGGATCTCAACGCCCACGTCATAGCAGACAGGAAACTGGAAGAACTGCAGTAAGGTCGAGGCCAGGGAAGCAAAAGTGGCATGGGTCCCATGAGGTTGCTCGATATACCACTTGGCTGCAGAGCCAGTGAAGGTGCGCTGTAAGAGACGGAGGCAAACAGAGTCATCCACTATGGAGTTAGAGGAACACCATAGGTGGAAAGACATGATATGGTTTTGTGGGTCCTCACCGGCCTTACCCTCGAACTTAGGGATATCAGAGGGGAGCTTGGTAGGCATATGAGGCCACGTAGGGTCGTGTCGAATAGGATCGTTGGTCAATCTGGCTAGGTCAGGTAGGTTGAGGCTAGCCATGAATGGCAAACTGGAAGGAGGATGTGACACAGTAGTGGGTTGGACCAAGTTGGGGCCAGTGCCCCCAAGTGGAGGGACAAGATTTGGGGTGGTGCCCCCAAGTGGGGGAACTAAGGTGGTGGAGGATGGTCCAGCACCACCATGGGTAGTGTGAGCCACTGATGTAGTGGGGATAGGTATTCCCACTGCGGGAATAGGTACCGTGAGGGGAATGGTAGATGGGGGCCCCATGGAGGGCATACCCAAAACAGGTGTAGTAACTGGTGTAGTGGTGGATTGGCCACCAATGGTCCCTATGAAAAAAGGAGTGGAAGTAGTGCCAGCCATGGGGCTAGTAGGGGCAGTGTAAATAGGGTTCTTAGACCCTTCGTCAGAATCGGAGGTAAAGTAAGGGGCGTCACTATCTGGTGACGGAGTCCTATGTCGCTGACGAGTGGAGTCAAGTGACAAGGCTCTAGATCTGTGATGAGTGGTATCAACGGATGATGATCGGAATCTATGACGGGTGGTGTCAAGAGAACCGTGCTGTGGGGGCTCGCCCCTGAGGCGCCGAGAATGTCTCGGGGACTCAATGGTGACAGATGGTGTCAAATCTCTGTGGGTTGAGGTGAGTAAAAAACAGCTCAAAAACCCTAATGCAACCGAGTGTGCAGAAGGAGAGCTAAAAAGCAAGGCACTCAGGCCAACAATCAACTCAAAACACCTACTGTAACAGCTGTGCTACAATAAGTGGAGTAACAACAAAGATGGTCAGAATACCAACAAGCAACAGGTTTCCTAGAAAATAAAAAATGGTGGACTCACTAGACCAAAGGGAGGTAAAGGAGCATGCAAACACCTAACTAAAAGTATTCTGACTCAACTAAACATATCCTCTGCAAGGTGATGAAATCCAAGTCAGACAATATGAGTAGAAAAGCCAAGTGGCTATGATATCCCCCTACCGGGAGGGACACCGGCTAGTCAATCCTAGAAGAATGGCAACTAAGATACCCCATTCATGACACGTCCAGAAAGGTGAATCTGCCGTTTAGTTCGTTGACCGCAATACCCCTATACAGGGATATCCCGCGAACCGCGAAAGGTAGCCCTTCGGTTACTGAATGGAGTGTGGTATTCCACTCACGCCTCCGGAACCAGTCTCCCGACTTCAACCCTCCTAAGGGAGAGGCCCTCTGATAAAATGGTCGTGACCGTGCCAAAAGGTACTAGGGGATTTTGGTTCCCTATTTGGACAACAACTATGTCTCAAGTGAAATAACCGAGGGGTGTTATTGGAAGCCTATCCCCCCGATCCTACCTAACTACAATGATTCTTTTGTGTTCCCCAAGTGGGGTTAGAATGTTGGTTTAGTTAGGTACTTTTTAAGGCTCACTTGATTTATGTGACAGAGTGTGTGCTCGTGAGGTGATGAACCCAAAAAATAGAAATGCCACAAGGGGGGCAACTTCTAATTATCAATAATGCTGAAATTGAAATTTTAACTTGCAAAATTTTCTGATTTAAAAATACTGAAATTTTAAAAGAATTCTGTAAAGGGAACAGAAATTATTTTGCAAAAAGACTGTAAGGAAGTGAGGCTGCAGGTAGGACAGAGGGCTGTTCAGATGCAGAAAATATTGCAGCAAAAGGGGCTGGGCTCAAAACAGGAAAAAAAAAAAAAAGCAGAAAACAAACCGCGGGTCTGTGGCGAATCGGAACAGGCAGACTGCGGGTTTGAGGAAAACAGACACGGTCAGGTCGCGGCTTTCGGGCCAACAGACACAGTCGGGACGCAGGAAATAGGGAAAAAGACACAGTCGGGTCGCGACAAAAGGGCTAACAGACGCAGTCGGGACGCCCGAAAGAGGCAGAGAGCCGCAGTCGGGACGCGGGAAAATGGCTGACAGGCGCAGTCAGATCGCAGCAAACAGGCTGATTAGCCACGGTCGGATCGCAGGTAACAGACTTGAATCCGCCGGCAGGGCGTCGGAATCAGTCTGAGAGCCGCGGTCGGGTCGCAGGTAAAGGCCTGAAAGACGCGGTCGAGACGCGACTGCAGAGGGAAAAGACGCGGTGTGCGGCGGCCGAAAGGGACAGCCGAAAGGAAAAAATTTAAAACGGAAACCAGAAATTCAAAATCTAGGGGAGTCGCCAAAACTGTGGCTAGGGTTTTACCCCTATCTTGTGCAAATGAGCACCTACTAAGGAGAATGGACTCCTTAGTAGCAGTTCAGTAAATGTAAATAATTAAGCTAAAACAGAAATATAAAAACTAATCTAACATGTGCATAAAACATAAACAACAAATTTAAATAATGGGTTTGTATTAATATTACCTTCAATGTGAAGGTTGATGAAGCTCCTTGCAATGTCCAAGAGGGTTGCTCCAAGCTCCAATGTGCTCCTTCTCTTTCTCCAATGGTGGGAATGGGCCAAAAGTGGCTCTCAAGGTGAAAGTAGTTCAATTGTGAACTAGGGTTTCGAGAGAGATTTTGGCAGAGTAAAGGTGCTTGTGATTGTGGATATGGAATAAGGGATCTCCATCACCTATTTATAGTTTTTTGGTGGTGGAGTGCTGACCCATGGTTTTGGGAAACACATGGTTTTAGGCAGCTGTATAGGGTTTTTTCCTCCTTTTCCTCATTATTTTATATTTTTTATTCCCTTTTTAGGGGATTTTTGCTATTTTGGGAGGAAAAGGGGGTTTTTTAGCCTTTTTGAGGCTATTTTGATGGTTTTGTGGCCTTTTGGAGGCATTTTAGGCCTTTTGGAGGCTTTTTAATGGGATTTTTTGGGATTTTAAGGGAAATATGGTAGGAAAATGGACAAATGAGCCATATAATGTGGTAGATGAGGTAGTGAGCACTTTTTGGGTGTTAACACTAGGGCTTTCTCCCTTTTGCCAATGCGTTGCACTTTCTCAACTAAAGGAAGGTTTGGTTGAATCTGGCAGGACGGCAGCTCCTGGGCAATTTCATCGACGACATTCCTTAGCCCAGTGTCTCGCGCTTCGTGAAGTGCAAGCTACGCAGAGATCTCCTTATAGCCTTCCCTTAGCTCTACTTCCTACATCTGCAGTCTTTGATTAGCATGGAATGTGGAGAGCTCCCTAGCTCTCAGCTCAGTAGAGACCTGCTCATGAACCAACTGTACAGTTTCCAACGGAATTAGTGACAAATTTATTTCAACAGGGCCAACCGCGCTTACCTGCGGTACAGCCAGAGGATCCGGGAGTGTCATGCTTACAGGTGGGATGTGGACAACAGTGTGCCTTTCTGTAGGTACTTCAACTAGCTCAGTGCTTGTAGATGCTTGCGGCACCTACGAGCCGGATCCTGGCACATGGGTCTGCACAACTCATCCTGTGAGACCTTTCAACTCCATGAGCTGCAGATCTAGAGCACTTCTGATATTGGCCTAAGAGGCACGCAGCTCCTGAAATGGCTCCTTCAAGTATTGGTTGAGCCTCGTGGCAAGGGTCTCATAGGGATCTCCAGTCGCTTCTACGGGGTGTGACAGCTTCTGCTTCTTGGTAGCTGGTCCTGACGGACCTTCACCATTCTTTTGCCCGATCTTTTCCTTGCCCTTATCTTTCTCTGGCGCCTCAGGGGGTGACATCGTGGTAGCGACTTCGGCGGCCTGCTTCCATTCATCTGTCCAGGACTTCACAGTGTCCTCCACATCCTGGGTAGTCATTCGGTAGAGCCCTATGGCCCATTCTTCCGAATGAATTCCGTGAGAGCGGAAATAGATTTCATGCAAGTTGGCAGAAAAGACCAACTTCGTTCCATAGAGTTATGTCGTCTCGTCAGTAAGCCTCGGCATCTCCAGGATGGTATCCCTGAGAAGATGATAATACTCGAAGAACACGGTACGGTTCATCTTGCGCTTCATGGGATTACTAGAATCCCATAGGTTGACATAGCGCATCCTTGTAACCTCTCCTGAGCGGCGTGGAAGAAACTGAGTATTGGGCGGTTCCTTCCACCCGACAAAGGCACACAAGATCAGGAGCCAAGAGAAATGGAATAGCTGATTGGCGGTGTCCTGAACGTTCCGACAGTCTTCCAAGAATGAATTCAGGAGGAAGAGACACTAGTTATACTGCTCTCCCTCTGCAACTGCAATTGCGAGCTCTACAACAGCTCCAGGGACTTCTTTAGGTCAGCATTTCGTTAAAAGTCTACCGGCGAGCAGACTGCCTGTGAATCTAAGTGCTTCATCTTCAACTGTAGTGAGGTCATAAGGCCGACCTCCTCTTGACAATTTGTATTTCTGCACCACCTGTGCAGTCAGCTTTCGGTCCTTGTCTTTACCAACGAAATGGATGCTGGGGTCCTTACCAACCTTAGATAGGCCGGTAATTTGATGAATCAGGTCCACATTCAGATGAATTGGCCTCCCCTGACTCTATCCTAGATAAATGGTCAGGTCCTGCATTCAATCTACCTGGCTTCACAATAATCTCAAAATCATACTCCTGGAAGAGGAGTAGCCATCTGCAAATTCTTCCCCCTAACACTGGCTTATTGACCAAGTACTTCAAAGCAGAATGGTCAGTATACATTTTAAAATGAGCACCTAATAGATAGTGTCTGAACTTCTGTAAGGCATACACCATAGCGAGTCCTTCTCTTTCTGTAGTGGTGTAGTTCTTCTCAGCCGTAGACAGCTTTCTGCTAGAGTAAGCAATGGGGTGGTCAATACCTCGTTCTCCTGGTTGTGTCAGTACAACCCCCAATGCTATGGAAGAAGCATCTACATGAACATGAAAGGGTTTTCTCCAATCTGGGAAAACTAGAATAGGTGTTGTGACCATCTTTCCTTTAAGTGTGTCCAAGATCTGTTGGCATTCTTCTATCCATTGGAATTTCGAATCCTTTTTCAGCAGTCTTTCCATACACGCAGCGATCTTTGCATAACCCTTGATAAATTTCCTGTAGTATCCTGTATGTCCCAATGTAGTGCACAATTGTTTGATTGAGTTGGGCGCAGGCAAGTTAGGAATGATGGCAACCTTCGCAAGATCCATCATGAGTCCTTGTCTGCACACAATGTGACCCAACAAAATACCAAAAGGAGCACAAAAGATACATTTTTTCAAGTTAAGGGAAATCTGATACTGTCTACATTTTTCTAACATCATCCTTAGATTCCTTATATGGTTCTTTAGTAAACCAAACACAGTCCAGTCATCAAAATAGACTTCTAGAAACTTATGAATGAATTCTTTAAAAACAGCAACAACGACTCTAGAGAAAATAGCAGGAGCGTTTTTAAGACCAAAGGGCATTACCGTATACTAGAATGAGCCCCATTCAGTCGCAAAAGTGGTCTTATGGTGGTCCTCTAGATGGATTCTGATCTGATGGTATCCTGAAAAGCCATCAGTGAAGGAGTAAGCCTCTTGTCCTCCAACATTGTCAAGCACTTCGTCTGTAAAGGGCGTAGGAAATGGATCATGCGCTGATGCATCGTTGAGCTTGCGCAGGTCCACGCAGATTCTTATTTCACCTTTTGTTTTTTTCTCTTGTACCACCATAGGACTAATCCAATCACTTTCCTCTATTGGCTCAATGATACCGACTGCGAGCATCTTATCAATTTCTTCTCTGACCTTTTGTTTATATCGCGGGTTCAACCTGTACGGGGGCTGTTTTACTGGCTTAGCGTCTGCTTTCAAAGGTATGTGCATAACTCCTAAATCTCCTAGGATGCCTTTCATTTCTGTAAACTTGGTAGAAAAGATATCGTGGTACTCATGTGGTAAATCTGCAATATGGCCAACAATTTCATCATCCCAATAATCTCCTATAGAGGCAAACTTGGGTTCGGCTTCTGTACCAATGTTAATCTTCTTGAGCTTGATGTGTTCTGTAATGGCAGGGATATCAAGCTGAGGGCCTTCGACATTGCGCGTCCCTTCTGACTCTGGAGTATTGATGTTGCAAGGATCATCATCCTCTTCTCCAGTGGTGAAATTATAGCATTCCAGGGCATGTTCCATCTGGACAGCCCAATCTGGTTGAGAATACTCTAGTAAAGGACATTGTCCAAATATCTTCTTTCTAATACACTTTAAATCCTGATCAATGCTTGGATGTTCTGACTCAAAGCTGAAAGTGAGTTGAAAACTTTTAATCATGAGAGGGCAAGTGATAGTGCCTCTGCGCAATTCTGTTTCAGTGTACTAGTTCCTTGGAACTATATCCAACGTGTGGATGAATAGGTGAACCCACTCATCCTCTGGAATATCTGACCATTGCTGAATACATGCTTCAACGTGTGACCTGAAGTCACTCTGTCCATCATATTTGCACAAAACTCCTGCTGTAGTCTCTTGAAATCTGCGCAGTATCAACCTACGACAGTCTTGCCATGTGTCGATATTTTCTTTATGCGCACCCCACCATCTTGCGGGTGTAGCGTGCAGTGCTACATCCAATGCTTGTATGCGTTGCTCATCTAGGATTTCTTGTTCATATGCATGTATGAATTCACTTACTCCAGTTAAACCATCAATGATTGGAGTGTTATTCAATTCTGTGCCAATCCATCGAACGGAATTAGTCATCATGGTGCAACGCCTTGCATAAACCTCATGTAAGCAATTCTGCCAGTTTTCCAGTCCTACTTCTGAATCTGATGTGCATGAGCTATCGCATCGCCAGCTGATATGGCCGTCTGCTGTGGGATTGACATAATCATTATGACTAGTAGTCATCTGATACAAACTTTCCATGTGGCACATTTCTTCTTCTGTTCGAATGGGTTCAATATACCGTGGTCCTTGAAGGGGATCAAGTGGTGCAATGACCCTAATCTGGTCATCCTCAAAGGTCATCTATCTTTTCTTCAAATTAATGATAGCCAGATTATCAAATGCCCAGTCTATGCCTAAAAGTGCTGGGTAAGGTCTACTGTCATCCATAATTTTGATTACTTCAAAGTCTGCAGAACTTTTACTTCCTCAATATAAATGGGTACATTGGGTAATCTGCCCAATGGACAAACTCATTGCTGATTTGCTAGTCTTAGATGGATAGGAGATCTGATAACCTGAGGACTACCCATCTATTCCCAAGTCTGCATGGTGAGAACATTAACTTCTGAGCCTAAATCCAAAATGACTTTGTCCATTTTAAATTCTCCAATCTACGCTGTGAGTCTCATCTCTCTTCCAGTTCTAGTATGACTCCTGATCTGATGAACAGCACACTGCGCTGTGTTCATCGAAACAGATTGTTGACATTGATCCAATAGGTGTTGGAGTTCCATAGTTGCTTTTTCATTGCGCAACAACTTTAAGCAGCTTCTCAGGAAAGCATGAACACTGCCTAGTGTATCCTCCTCATCAGGCCTTCCAGATGTAGTAGCCTACTCTTGTACCAGGTTCTCTTGACTTGGCACATGCGGTTTGATATCATTGTGCGGTAATGCGACAGAACTTGAAGCTCGCGGATTTGAGAAATACTCTTGAGCTTTCCTGAATGCTTCTTTTTGCTTCTGTAGGTCGAGCGGGGATGGTTTAATATTAGCATGGCGCACCCATTGTGTTGCTGGTTTTCCAGTTCCCGACTCTAGCGCACCAGTGGTTGCACCACTGCGCGTCACTATATTGACTGTGGGATCTGGTTCTCTTTTTTCTGCTGCAATCAACTGAATATTCTGGTTAACTTGTGGCTTCTTTTCTTGCATCTTGGCCATCAACTGAGGGCATTCTTCAATGACATGATCATAAGATTTACAGTATCTGCAGGTGGTTGTAGGGTTTTGGCAATCCCTTGCATAATGGCCTTGAGCTCCGCAGTTATAGCAAGTGATCTGTCCTCTTCCACGACCAAAACCTCCTGCGCGTCCTCGGCCCCTGTAATTTCCTCCTCGGCCTTCACGAGCTGGGTCATACTGCGGACCTGCTGTGGGTCCCTGTGGTTCTGACTGTACTCTATGAACATCATGTTTTCTTTCTATCATAATGTCATATGCTCTGCAATTGTTCTCATCATGGCCTATTGATTTACAGAAATTGCAATATAGATTCTTTGGATTTTGTACATATTTCTGTAACAAGTGACACTCTTGTGGTCTGTGGCCTCTAGTTCTACAGATTTCACACCAAGGCCGCTGAGCTTGTGGTAAAGGGTTATGTGCTCCGGTTGCAATATAATCTATGAAAATAGGACAATGGTCCTTTGAATGTCCTTGTGCTCTACACTTTGTACACCAAATTTCTTCTTTAACATCCTTTCCTTTCTTAATATCATGCACTTGCAAAGTTAAGTTTGCTATTTGGTTCTGCAATTGCGCAACATCGTTGCTTGTTCCAGCAATTGGTGAAGCTTCTAGTTTCATAGCCATCTCTAGAGCTTGTTCTTGAGTAGTGAGATTCTGTTGCATAAGAGGAAGTCTAATATGAGGAAGCAGAGCAGCAATGAACCATTCCTTATGCTGCTGCGGTGCAAACTCAAAGCTTACTTGATCTATCAAGGCTTTGAACTTCTGGTCAAAGTCCCATACTGATTCTGTAGGTAACTGTTTTATGTCTTTGAGTTCTGTTATGCACTATGATTCTGATTTAGGTTTCTTGAATTCTTTAATCATAGCACTTCTTACATCAACACGCGTCCTATTCTGTGCTGCTGAGTATTTCATAAACCAGGTTAAGGCTCTCTCTCTTAGTGTGGTTGGTAACTGAACTAGCTTAACATCACCATCATTAATTTGCTTAATCGTCCAAATGGATTCACATAGAAACTAGTGTTGCTCAGGTTCTTCTAGCCCTGTTCCTCTAAAGGTTGGTAGCTTCATGTCATCACCCATCCTTCTTGCACTAGGTTGACGTGGAGGTGTTTTGGCACTGCCTCCGGGATGGTTAAACAAAGGTGGGGATGAGGTACTAGAAGTACCCTGCGGGCTACTAGAGGGTGTTGCTGCGGGGTTATGCTGAGCCCTGTCTGTCTTTTGCGGTGTAAAAGGGTGATAAGGGATATGAGCACTCCCTTGTCTCTCTATATGGCTCGCTCTACGAGCTCGGCTGTCTTCTGGGATAGACTCAAAAGAATGCTGGTCGAGGCCTACTTTATACCGTTTTCCGCTATGAGTGCAACCAATAACTTCAAGATCACTATCAGAATCTGTGGACATTACTTGTCTATGCTATTCATCGGAAGCTATGCATAGTTTTCCTTTTTCATATAAGAGCATTTTAATCCACAAGTTCAGAGAATTTAAGAACGTACCCCTATATGCTTTGAAGAAGCTCCTCTCTGCCTCGTTGAAGCTCTTTCTCGTATATACTGCAAACTCGGTGATGAAGCCTTCCAGCAGACTGTTCAACCAAAAGTCTACTGCGTGGGACATAGGATTATCTACCCGCTTCAAAATGCTAACTAGCTCAGGCGTCGAAACGATAGGTTGATCAACATGCACAGTGGGTCCAGTATCTGCTAGCTTGGATACCCACTCATGCAACTCAAGTGCAAATGTTACAAAGAAGATTTCGTGAAGCTCAGTATAAATATGCTTCTGCAACCAATCCTTTGTCTGAAGCCCAGGGCTTCTATTTTCACGTTCAGCGAACTCTCTAGCCTTTGAATCAAACCACTCTTGAATTTCTTTAGCTGTAGGATTCCAGCACCACATTGCCTTCAAAATAATAGGGTTAAAGCCGGCAATGGAACCATTTGTTGGCTGCTTTATGGAGAGACCCGGGTTTTTAGGATGTGCAGCAACAAACACCCCTTTGGCGCACTGGCCCTTTTGGCAACAAGCTGCGCAGCAGCCCGAAGTCTCACCCGAAGTGGCTATGGGGGGATAAGGAATCAGGTTTCCTTAACCTAGGTGGTTTGGAGTCTACAGTATTCTCTCTTCCCTCCTCGGAGGTAATCCCTGAACAGTGTGTCTTACTCTTCCACAGGTCTCCCAGCGCTACAGCGCTGGAACTCACTCTTCTCAGCCAAGCTACGCGGTAGCTCCGCACCTGCGCATGAGTCTTTTACTTGCTACCTCCGATACACTATGTATCCTCTCTGCCCTTGCGCCACAACGCAGTAACACACTCCTTTAGCGCTACGGCGATAGTGTTCTTACAGACTCCTTCGACAATGCACAAGTACAACTTCTAAGGGAGCTTCCAGGATTTACTTTACATAATCAGTCATAAAGATAGCAAAACATTCATAGAAACATAGACAGTAAAGCAAAGAAATGAAATCACATAAAGAATCACCACAACAACAAGAATTACATGGTTCACTTCCAGGAGGGAAGCTACGTCCACAGGAACTGTGTTTTATATTATCTTCAGATGGGGATAACATAGTTCCGCTGCGCACACAGCTGCATCCTTAGATCTTTCTGGGAAACTCCACGCACACAGTTGGGAGCCCTTCTCTTAGATCTATTCTCTTCTTCTATAGATATTACCATGACAAAGGCATATAATTACATTCCCCTCTCAGTCCTCTTGCGACTGGTCGATACATGCAATGGCCCTTATGCCAAGCGGTCTTCCTGTGAGATCGCAACCTTCTTACATGCACAAAATGATCATTAACAGCTTAAAATATAGAACAATACAAATGACTCAGACATCAACTTAGACTGTCCGTGTAACTTAGTAGCTATCTAACCCTTTTCCCCTTTCAATTACACATATATATAGGTGGCTTTGAGGGTCGCACCTTTACAAAACTGTGGGCCTTTCCCAACAATGATCCCAAAAACCCTAATCGCGGACACGGCTAGGTGTACTGTAAGCGCCTCTTGTAGTCACATCGCAGCTTCCTGCAGACTCCGCCATTTTTGGCGCAGATCGCAGGTATGGGCACCGCTTCATTGTTCTTCGCTCCTTGTCCTTCGCCATCAATGCTTCGGCCTGTTGCTCTTCCTTGGTCCAAGCAACCATAACTCTTGTACTTTTCCTTAATGAGGGCAGCTGAGCCCTCTATTCTGCCGCTTCATTTACTGTGGTGGTTGAGCTTTCTACTTAGCCACCTTATTTAGTCTTTCCTTTGACTTGTGTGCGCGAGCTCCATGATTTCTGGCCCGCAATCTGCGGTGAGCTCGTCCATCTGGCGCCGTACCACGCACTGTTCATTTCTGCCCAAAAATGGTGCTTTTCCTCAAAATTAGCACTTTTCCTTCAAAACTTAGTGCTTTTTCCTAAAACTTGGCAGCTTTTCCATAGCTGCGGCCTATGCTCCAACAATATCCCTCATTCATTCCAAATTGGGGATAAGGCCTGGTTGCATCTCAAGAAATAGAGCTTCACCGATCTATATAAGAAGTTGAAACCTTTGCGATATGGTTCATACAGTATTCTTCGGCAGATTGGATAAAACACTTTCTAGATCGACATTCCTTCATGCACAGGTCTACATCCAGTATTTAATGTGGATCTACTTCGACCATACCATGCACCACTGTTGGAACATAATGACTTGCAAACAAAAAACCCCAATGACATCCATCCAGATGTTCAGGAGCCTCTTCGTTACGACACCATTGTGGAACGACAAGTATGCCACACAAGGACAAACACAATTCCCTTGTTTCAGGTGGCCAAAGCCGGACAAATCCCAACACAAGGAAAATGATACTCTGCTACTGAACTAACCGATAGGTTTCCTCATTTATACGAGCAAACAATGGGGCCCATTGTTTCTTAAGGAAGAAGGTATGATCCACCTTAGAGTTGGCATTATTGTCAGATGCCAACATCAACTTCGACAACTTCGACAAACTTTGACATGCATCACATCGACTCGACTTCGACAAGTTCAACAACTTGGCTTCGACCAGTTCAGCAACTCGAATTGGACCAATTCCCCAACCTCGACATACATCGTCGACACTTTGCAACTAATGAACCACGGTAGATTGTCTCTCTGTCTTCCAGTCGACCATAAGGGTTGAACTTCTGTAACCATTCTCTAACTTGTCTTGTAACTGAACGTAATGGGGAGACACCCAAGCGTCTCAACATTCTATATAAGCATGTATCATATTGTAATATACATGTTCGTAAAGTAGAAAACAAGTAATAGAGAAGATTAGTTCACATTCATGCATATTGTCTTTGCGTATATGTTTCTGTGTGTAGTGTATTTCCCGCTTTGCTTATTATTCTTATTCTTCCGCCATAACAAAGTCAAATCATTCAGTCGAACTATTGTCCCCCTCGTGCTCTTGAGCGCGTGCAGATCAACTACATCTATCTCAGGGAGGAGTGAAAGGGAAAGAAAAAGAGATTGGAGTCTCCACTCAAGTTGGTGCCTGAACACAACAAGTTTGTGCTTGCTCAGAGGATGGGTGTCCTCACAAGTTGGTTCATGTACATAGAAATTTGGTGCTTGTGTAGAGGATTGGTGTCTTCACAGGTTGGTGACTATAAACAGGAAGCTGGTTCTTGCACAGGGTATTGGTGTCCTCATAGGTTGGTTCCTGTAATCAACGAGTTGGTGACTACATGGTTGATTAGTGTCCCAATCAGATTGGTGTCTGAATGAGTTGGTGCTCACATCTTTTGAGATTGGTGTATCCCATCTATTTATGTAATCAAAGTTTTCAGATATATATATATATATATAATTTTCATATAGTCTACGCAGAGTCTTCTTTTGTTGTTGAAATTTAAATAGGAATTGGTGCATAATTTGTAAAGTGAAGATTTGTTTAATCTATGCATGATATTGATTCACCCCCCCCTCTCAGTATCATTAAGAATTCTAACAACAAATGACCATAAAAATGTGATGACACATAGTTTTTTTTTATCCTTACATGAATGATCAACTTCCATATGTTTTGATTTATTCTATATGCAGAAAACACTTGCAAACAATCATTTTAGAGTGAAAAATATCCATAAAAAGTTTACATAAAACATTAATTAATAAAAATATATGAATGATATGTAAATGGCGATTTTCATTAAAAACAAATTGCATACCATGTTTATATGAAGTTACCAATAATTGAAGACATTCAATCCAATTGTAATATTTCAATCAATACATTTAATTATTTAAAAATAAACAAATTATGTTTTCCTAGAAGATTCATTCAAGGAGATTGAATTAAATAATTGGATAGAGATAACATAAATTATCATGAAACCATACAATAATTAAAAAACAATAATATGCAATCAAATCATTGATCATTATTCTATAAATAAACCATTATTGTCTTTATACTTATAATGATGTAAGAACAAGAGATGATTTTGATAAGGACACACATAGAAATAAAATAATGTCCAAATATATAGAAATGCAATAATATCCCAAATATGGAGATAAGGCCATACAATAAGTTCGAAGGACATAGATCACTGTAAAAATGGAAATTCCAACATTACTTAATCTCTGAATTCCAATGTGAATGCTGCAAGTGAAAAGCAGAATATCGATTAAACCGATGTAACACTCTACTACAAATTATATGGTTCTAATCTATGATGATTTTAAAACATGGTGGCACCTTCCTTTTCACTTTCTCCTATAAAAGATACACTAACAAAAATATTTTTAGTTTTTCATACAATAGAAGCACCAAAAAAACCATTCTATAGAGGTCCTCTAGTACATTGTGTACAGACCCCAGGAACTACCCTAATATCCACATTCTTGCAACTATGGGACGCTATATTCGACAAGAGTAGTATCAAGCAAAAGCACATAAACAAAAACAATGCATTGGATTCACTCACGTTTCTTATACAATATATCAATTTGAAATTTAAAAATAGTGTTGTGTTGGATTTAATATGAGATGGGGGGTGAATCATTATTAGCGCAATTATCAACAATATTTACCTTCTTTAACATATTAGCCTTAATATTTGTCTTCAGTTATGCATAAATTCACACATATATGCACCAATACAAAAAACACATAACACACATGATTTCTACTTGGAATCCCAAATGGGAGAAAACCATGGAACACTAGTACAAAATGAGAGATAAGTGACCAGGAGACAAAAAAATTTGGTCACCACAGCTTTTTCAAGGGATAAATGACCAAAATTGAGAAATTTTAAGTGAATTGACTAAAAAAGACCAAGATAAAAAACCAATTTGGTCACGGAATAAGAACTAAACAAAAAATGACCAAGATAAATGACCAATTTGGTCACAAGATAAGAAATAAACTAAAAATGACCACATAACAATTGGTCATTTTTAGTTGTGTCATTCCAACACTGGAAAATTATAATTTTGATAATGAATTTGTACAATTTACTAAATTTTAACATTGTAGATGGATTAAGAGACCCCCCTTCTAGGGGGGGTCTTTGAATCCATCTACGGTGTTAAAATTTAGAAGGGGGGTCTCCGAATCCATCTGTGGTGTTAAAATTTAGTAAATTGTAGACCCCCTCTTGTGTCACAGCTTAGCATTAATGCATGACACAAATTTAAACTGCTTACATTAACGACCTTATACGTCCTTTCTAGTGTCTTTCTTACAATCTTGCGTGAAGAAGGAAAACTAATAGATGCTCGAAAATGTGTCGATGATTTACAAAGAAGGGGGTATTTCAAAAGTCTAATTATTCATATGATCCTCATAAAAGGTTACTCCAGGGTTGGAAAAATGTTAGAGGCCTTAGATTTTGTTGATGAAATAAAAAACTGGGGATGTGTCATCAATATGTTTATGGTAGCCTTCTCTCTGGATTATTGCACTGCAAATTATTGTACCGAGATGGATCCAATTAAAACCGACATAGATCCATCTTAAACCCATATCTATCAAACATTGAGAGGGATCCAATTTCTAGAGATGTAAAGTTTTTCTTGATGTCTAAAAAAAATTACACTTCAAGAAATTGGATCCTTCTTTGTGTTTGTGCTTAATAGATCCGAGTTTAAGATGGATCTATGCTGGTTGAGAGATGATCAAGTAAATAAGGATTTAGAAATGTTCAAGAATATGAGGGATGTGAGCTATTTACCAAGTGTTAATATTTATACTGCATTTATACTGCATTGAATATTCATTTCTTTAAGGAAAATGAATCAAAGCAAGCCTTATGGTTTGTTGAGAAAATAAAATAAAATAAAAAGTTGTGAACCAACAATTGTTACATATACAACATGGTTTGTTGAGAAAATAAATAAAAAAATCGCTGTGAACTAACCATTGTTACATTTACCACATTAATTAGAGGATATATAAATGAGGGCTTACATTTTGATGCCTGAAATACTTTCAATCTCAATAAAGGATAAAGTGACTCCTCCTTAACTTACTTTACATTCATTCATGGACTTTGTAGGGCTGATAAATAAAAATTGTCATTGAAACTACTATACGAAAATGATAGAAATTGGTTTCACCCAAGTACTCTAAACTTAGCACGCAACACACTCGGAGCTTCATGGAGAGGGACTATTCATCATTTGACAGAGCCTTGGACATGGGATAAGGACTGAACCCATTCCATTGAGGGTCTGTGGCAGGGTCGTGGGCATCTAGAGAAAATCGGGGTCCATGGAGGGCCTAAACCCTTATCTTGTTGAGTTGTGGATTGATAGATCGTGGGGGTATTTCTAAGTGACAAACCTTTTCTAGCTGAGTTGTGGCATTACTATGGCCCCATTGGAAGACGGCCATGTCATTTCGAGGAGAGCCAATAGCCATAGTGGAGGAGCCGAGTACTCTATGGAGAGGCCATATGAAGCAGATTGTAAGGATGCATGAGGAGGAGGGTGCGATTGGCATGTGAGGGTCAATTAGACGAAAATCGTGGAACAAAGGGATGCTTCCTCAGAATCAGTAAGGTATCGTTATGTATTTTTTGTTGAATATGGGTAATGAATGGATCCCAAATATATATGTTAGGGCACAATGGGTCGAGTTTTGAATTTGTAGGAGAAATTTATTGATTCTAAATATTGTTGGTAAGATTTTGCTGGAGCTCTCTTTTTGGGTTGCAATGCCATCATTTACAAGTCAAGTCTTTTTGAATTTGATGATGTACAAGGAATTTGATGATGTACAAGGCCATCCTAGGTTTGAAAAATAGAGAACTCAATTCGAATGTCTAATTAAGGATTAGAATTATCACTTTTATTAGGAGGAGGGCATTCAGTGTTTCATACTTTACTCCGGGAAGGTATATTCTGAGCTTATTCTAAGCTTATTGAAGAAAGGGAGAGAGTTAATTTAAAGGATGTTTCTATAGTTGTGTGGAACAACGTTGTCCAATCCCATACGACCTAGTTCAGAGAGAGCTCCAACAATATCCAAATGCAAAAATTACCTTGCCCTAGGAGGAACCCATGAATATGAGAGGATATCATCACATCACTCATCATCTTCTAACTACAATGAGGGCAATAAATGAGGGAACATAACATGGGACAAAGTATGTACGTCGAGCTCCATCTACTGCAATAGCTACTGGGACCCCGGGTTTTCTAAGGTACATGTATAAGAACAAAGAGAATTTGTGCAAAAAGAATTATAGTTAGCTCCTATATACTCCTAGTATATTTAGCTTTGCATTACAACTATTCAAATTTGAAAAACGTCGTGATGTGGCTACATCTGGAGAGTTATCGATAAAAAACTTTCCTGTTATCTTAGTCAAATTTTGGTTTAAAATATCAGATATAGGAAAAGTATAATCCTTCATATCCATAATTATATTGAGATACGAATGATAGCATGTGAATCAATAGTTTAGTGTAGTTGTGATGTCCTGTAATTTTTTAGATTTGATGCTTTGAAAGACTACCCAGAATTAAGGAGAGACCAATGGTGCAAAATTTTAAAATTGTTTGTAGTACAAAGTTACATACATTTTGTATGTTTTCATGGGAAGTTGGAGTTGAGTTTTTTTTTCCTAATCTAAAATTTCTCTTTTTTTGGGTAGAAAAACCTCAACCTTTTGACTTTCTTGTTGAAGGTGAACTGGTTCAAACATCTCTTGAAAAGATGCTCCTCATCAAGGGCATATCTGTGGTAATTTTTGTCATAAATAACTTGTTTGTTGTGTCTCAAAAATGTGTAGGACGGATAAGTTTATTTTACTTCTAATACACTTCAATGTAAACGAGTTTGTAATGGCAATTTCTCATCTTCGTTTGAGTTGATTACACTTTCAACTCCTTACTATTTAAATACTATAAAGTTTTAAACTAAATATTTAGTAGAATCTGATTAATAAGTTGTAGGATTGGAAAAAACCGTTATTAGGCCATCACATTCCTCCCATAGTTGTCAATGACTTGGTGGCAATGCTAAACCTTCTTTAGACAGCTTTTCCACTTGTGTATTCCTTTTTCGATAAATATGCTGGAAAGAAATGGAGTGAAAGACATTTTTTTAAGTGATAATACCATCAAAGACAGGTTGGAAGATAATATTATCATGTGTACTCACTATGCATCCATTCGTTAGCAACTTGTGAGTCACCAAAGACCTGAACTCTTTGAGCGACACAATCCCTTACAAGTTTGAGGGCGAGCTTCAAAGCCATCAACTCAGCTAAATAATTGGATCCTTCAATTATCCTCACTTAAAATTTTAGCCAGGGACGGTCCAATAAGTGAATTGTTCCTCCAGCTCCATATGATAATGGGGTCCTTTGAGCAGGTCCATCGAAATAGAGCCAAGCTCCATAGTTGTGTATCATCTCTTCCACAAGGTTTCTTAGAATCTTTCCTAGATTGTATTGAAGAAATCTATTGAGAATTTTTATTAATTGTAAAGCACAGTGCAATGGAGATATTTGTCGATCCTCAAATAAACATATATTTTTGGATAACCATACTCCTGAAGCTACAATGGGAGGAAGTGCACAATACTTTTTCACAGCAGAGCTCCCATCCCAAATTTTAAGACATTCTTCTACTGTGGCTCCAATCCAAAAAATATTTGAACTCATCAAAGCATGTAGTTTCTTCGAAACTTGTTTAGCGGAAGAACAAAAAATGAGCAGGTGATTAATATTTTCAACATTTGTTTGGCAGAGCAAACACCATCTGGGCCCATTTTTGTTTCTCTTTTACAAGTTATCCCATGTAAGAACCTTGTTATTGAGTGACAACCACATAAAAATTATGGCTTTAAATGGGCATTTGTACTTCCATATCTTCCTCCACCACCATATAGGCTCCTCCCTAATTAATACCTTCTTTGAATAAAACCTTGTAGCTCAACTTAGGGGAATATATGGATTTATTTGGGTTCTTTGACCAGATTAGCTCATCCTCCGCCTCTCTAACCCTGACACGACTAAACTTTATATTTACTATGTATTCCTCCCACTGCAAAGTTTCATCATTTACCAGCCCAATATTCATTGCATTCTTCCATTCCCGACTCCAAATTGTGGATGAGTTAGTATTGTCTACCTGAAACAAATTAAATATGCCTTTATTTGTCATTTGACCTATTCTTACTTGTTAGATATTTTCTTAAGACTTGTTTTTTCCCATGGAAAATATTACAAGGACACCCAAGGAATATGTCCCCACATTCTTGGATTGTATCCCTAATAAATCTGTCGATGTAGAGTCTAGACCAGTGCACCTCATCCAGGGTGATTTGAACCAGGCACTTGCTGGCACAAAAGTATCCAAATGCCTAACAACATTAGTGACAACTGGTTGAGATAACACCTTGGGTTTTTAGTGATCTAAGACTTAGACCTATATCTTTTGAATTTTTTAAATATAATGAGAAATACAATGGTGATAAATAACTTGTGTAAATGGTGAATCAATATTATTATGTTGGTTACATCATTACATATATCATTTTTGGTTTATTGTTACATGTAATAGTGTATGCTATTGGTGCATTGTGATGTATAAGATTTTAATGATTTATGTTTCAGTTTTCATATATTTTAATTTTTATTTTCAAGTATTTCGGCTAGGGTCTCCTATTTTGGAGATTGTGATGTCCCTACGACATTCCCTAGAATTTGGGGTGCTTCAACACATCCCCTGGATGCGTTTCCCCACTCCCGCATCCTGAAAATTTGGTGGAACATTGGTTCTTTCTTTTCCATCTTCTCCCTTGTACATTGATCTGCTTGTTTGCAGTAATATATCAAAGGATTATAGGCTCTATTCCAGATAGGTTTTCTAGTGGGATTTATATTTTAATCCCTATAGGCCACTGAAAGTAACAAATATATTAGATTGAAGAACCATATTTGTAATAACATAGGCAAACTGGTTCCATCCTTGCAACTTGTTGTTCATGTAATATTATTTATGTATATTCATATTTTTTGTCTACACTTTACTTTCCTGTAGGAACAATTACTTTGCTATTTGTCAAGCAATTGAATTTTCTGGTATATGCAAATGCACTTATTTTTAGTTGATGCTTAAAATTGTTAAAATTTTTGTTGTAATGCTAGTGGCTCATGTCCTAGTCTTCTATGGCTATTTTTATCTTTGTTTTTATGTTTTAGTGTTATTGCTTGAGAATAAATCAACATACATGCTATTTTTCCTTCCCACATAAATCTTAACATGATTTTTTAAAATCTTCATTTCAAGAAACCATCTCCACCACCTGAATTAGTGGTTCTTTATATTGGTAATCTGAGTCAAAAAATCAGTGAAGCTCATTTTAAAGAGATATTAAGTAAGAAACACATTGGCTCATGTTTGCCTTTGTTCTTGATGTGAATCTTTTGTCTGTTAAATAATAATTGTGTATTCTTCATGTTACTTTACATTTTTCTGCATTTTAGCTATTTGTTGATAGAATATATATTACATTTTCCTTCTTAGAATATATATATATATATATATATTAAATTTGTTGATACCTATTTGAGTATTCTTCATTGTTCTTCATGTTACTTTACATTTTTCTGCATTTTAGCTATTTGTTGATAGAATATATATTCTTTTTTACTGCATTTTTTTGAGTTATTTTTTCTGATTCTTTGGATTTTCGTTATTGAATGTGGACCGCAACACAATAAAAATTGACAGAAAATGCCATGAATTTTGAAGTCATGTGGTGAAAATGATGTTTCCAGAGTTGCCAAACTCATCTCTTCTGAATGTCTTCCTTGTTGAATGAATTTTGATGTCACGTGGTGAAAATGGATTTTCCAGAGCTGCCAAATTCATTAAATTTAAATCTGTGTCTTCCTTGTTGAATGGTCTTTCCCCACAATGGAATTGCATGCATATTCCAAAACTACCATATTTTAATTGCCATTCTACCATTGGGCTAAAATTGTTTTCACAAGAAATTGCAAATAATTCATAGTGAGAGATTTTTGCAAAAGTTGGAACCTAAATAGTTGTGGATATGTTTGCATGGAATAAACCAGAACCATCAGTTGGTACACTTTCATCACCTTACAGAAGAGTAGGGGTGGGGTGTGTTATCTCCTAGAATCAGCCTTGGGTGAGAAGTTTAGGAATGAAGGACGTGTCACCTCTTAGGCTCCTCTCGCTTTGGTTTTGTTCATCCCAACAGTAGGTGGGTATCCGTAGATCCTACATACGGTCTATTGATGGAGTCAAAGAATACAAATAAGACATTTAGGTAGAGAAAATTCACAAAGAATAAAACACTACTAACTCGGGAAAGATCCGGGAAAGTAGTTCTTGCCATTGGGTCATGTAGTTAGATGAGAAATGAACTAAAGCAAGTGTCTGTAGGGAGATGAAGAATTCTCAATGAGGCATCTGCACTAGATGAATCTCGCCATATCAATAGGTCCTAATCCCTATTGTGAAATTTGATTTCACAACCCTATCATGGTCACTAAAATCCTATGTCACTAGATATATCCCTTGGGGCCTTTGAATCTGCAGATCCAATCCAGATACATATTTGCCAGGATCCCAACATCTGGATCTCATCCATGTTCAATTGATCCTAGAATATTGCCCAAAAATGTGAAATTACGACTCCCAAAAAAATTGAAATTAATTTAAGTATGTTTTACTTAAATTCACTGTGTGTACTCTGCATCTATGACCATCGTGATTCTCTTATCAATTATAGTCTTCTCATCTTTCTTGACTGTAAAAATGTGGGGCCATCAATTGGTTCCTCAAGAAGGGAGGTTTTTCCTCTATGTGGGTTTAGCACAGCCACAATGCTTGTGTGCATTCTCCTCCATAATCTTCTATTGTGGGCTGCATCCCTAAACTATGCATAAAATCTTATAAAATCATGCCTAGAGGGTAAGTCACAAGGCTTATTGAACTCCAAGGTTGAAGTTTGAAATTCGGTAAATCCCAAGAAAATTTGAAATTCGTTGAGGTTCATCGAACCTGATGTTTGGACTTCCATTAAATTGGGATTTGGTGTGGATGAAATCATACATGATTCCACGGAAGGATGTTCTGATCTGTCTAGCACCTTCATTTGGAAATCCTCTTTTTATAAACATATAGTTTTTCAAGTGTCGAAGAATCCGTCTACCAATATTCGTGCTAGGGTTATAGTTTCTTGAAGATGGAGTTGTTATCCGCAACTTGAAAGACATTACATGGAACATTGAAACACATAAACTCCTGCAACAATTACATGATTTGACTTCTCCTCAATGCATCCAAATATTAATACTCCCACTTGCAAAATGTCAATATTACGAAATTCTTTCAAATCACCATGAAAAAACTCATACAATTTCATTGGCTCTTGTATCTTTCGGCGATATGGTGATATATTAATATTCCTTGCTTACCGTATTGTGTTGACTAGTTTTACAAGAGAACACATTGAATGTTTTCTTCAATGAGAATGGAAGTAGCTCTTATTTTCTAGTTAATTGTTGTACCATGATATCTGAGAAGATTCAAATCACGTGTCGAACAAGAAGTTACATTGTATTTTTTTTCGAAGGAAAACTTTATGGGATACCTCCATTCCCTGGAATATCTGCATGGAGGATTGTGTCAACTGCTTGCAGCAATAGCAGCTAGTAACCCTGAGGGACTCATCTAGATTGGAACCTGTGATGTATCCATTGGAAACATGCCTTTGGTGGTTGGTCCAACTGATTGAGTTGGCCGTTGGGTCTTGGTTAAGTTGTATTTATAACTTTGTGCAAACATATATTTATTTTTTCAAAGGGATGGCATATAATCTCTTAATTTTTATTTGTTAATGCTATTAGGTAATTTTGGCGAGGTGGTAAATGTGGAGCTGTCAATGGACAAAGTGGTAAGCTTGCAACCTTGTTTCTCTATCAAGTTTCCATGCAGTTGGTCAATTGGGTTTCTTTCAAACCATATTGTTGTTCAAACATTATTTACGGGTTTCTTTAGTTCATTAATGAGTTCTAAATTGGTTGATTTATTGAAGGTTCAATTGCCTAAGGGTTATGGATATGTTGAACTGAAGACAAGATATGATGCAGGAAAAGCACTTATTCACATGAATGGAGTAATTTTTGGTGAATTTTATATCTTATTTATATTAAATAGACCTTTTGAACTAGTACAAGTTGCACATTAAAATTTCACAATTTTTAATTATTTTATATACAAGCATAGATAATGAAGCTCATGTTCTGATTGTTCTTAAGAATGGTCAACTTTTCTTATTAAAAATCAGGGCCAAGTTGATGGAAATGTTGTTAGTGCCCGATTTACACTCCCTCAACGTACAAAGGTGTCCCCACCTCCAATGGCAATTATTGCCCCTAATAAAAAAGAACCTTCAATGAGAGAAAACACTACCCTTGATACAATAAAAGATGCGGCTGTGCATCGTAGGGAATGTATGTGAAAAATATGTTATTGTTGGATATCATAAATGTTTGAAGCTTTATAATTGATTTTTTTATTTTAGGAAAGACTGCTTGTTGAAGCATGTGTTATTCTGTAATGCCTATTTTGTAGCTCCTCCACCTAGATGAAAATATCGTTCACCACAACGAAGGTCTCCAATAAATTGAAGAGGAGATTCACCACCACATCGTTGAGGATATTCGCCACCATGCCATCGACCAGTTTCACCTCCTCGTAGGCATTCTTCACCCACATTCTGCCGTAGGAATAGATCTCCTATCACCTATCACTTATCAGGTATATGTGGGTGTAAATTTCCTTTGATTTTGATTCTATAGATTATGAATGATTCTATATATTATGAATGCATCCTTTGAAGGTTTGGAGTACGTGGTTGATGCTTTTCGCCCATAAAATATACATCTAATATTTTGATAGGACATCGCCCCGAAGGGTGAGAGGAGGCCCAGTTGGTCACCAACGCTTGCCATTGTCTCATAGACATCGGTAAGGAATTTATGTAACAATGTTCTTCTCGAAGGAAAATATTGAACTTGGGAATGTAAAGGAGTTAGACTATTTCTCACTTACTGGAAGTTTATTGTTGTTAGTAGAAACTGATTTGAAGTCTCTATTTTGACCATGGTTATATAAATGACCTTTTTTTAGGGCTTTCAGTAGAAATTAAAGTAGATCCATAGACTGAATTTCCATCTACACTCAATAAACCTTATTTTGACTGTGCATTTGAACATTTGAATTTTTCATTGACAAAATCTGTGGTGTGAGATAAAGTTAAGGTTTTGCTGTCATGTGAAATACAATGTTTTCAAGAGCCCAGATTCCTTGAGGAATATTTTGTAGTCATTTGAAGGGAAAGCAATATGCTTGAAAGGACTGTAGCATATTGGAAGAAACAAGCTGATTAGTTATAAGTGTGCAGATAATCACAAATTGTATATCTAGAGAATACAATTGCTTGTGTAAAAAATATTTGTGAAATGATCTTTATTGCATAACTATTGAACTTGTTTGTTGCATCCTTAGAAGATATGCTAAAACCTGTAAAAGTCTATAGCTATGCCACAAAAGCTCATTCTACTTATTGAAAACACCCATCCTCAAATCCCATAGAACCAAGTATGCTTGTAATTGGGTATGTATTTGGGAGAGCACAACTTTGTGGCTACAAATGGCATCAAATATTATGGTTTATTTTGAAAAATATGTGCTTTCAGTTTGTTTATCAAGGATCCTTGAGGTAATGACGTGGAATTTGCATTACAATTTACAAAATATATGTCTAGTAATTGTCCTATCTATATAAAATATATTTGTGAAATATCTGATTTACATAACTATGCTTTACATGACTGTCATCAGCTCTTTGTTGCCTTCTATCATAATGGACTGACCTGGGACAATACCATACCTACATGCATTCCTGTAATGAATCAAAATATCGATTCGGTAGTGTTGTTAGGGCCAGGTATGCTTGTGTATGGTATATATTTGAGAGAGACCATTGTCAGGAGGCTACAAATGGCATCAGGTATTCATGTTATTTGAAAAATAGGTGCTTAGTTGGATTCTATGATAACTTGCTTGTCTTGGTCAACTTCTATTCCATTATACACACAGTGCGTTATGTAGTTGATTCTATTTGGGCAGTATTTTCATAGCAATGAACGAGTGGCACACAAAGCAAATCTGCTTCCTCAAAGCATGCTAGCACTTGGGTCTCGGTGTATTTTAATTGAACTAGAATAATTGTTAGATTTTTACCTGTGTTGCTCAGTTTGTGTTCCCTAGTGGTGATGGTGCACTTTAGTATTCATAATGTCCTCAGTTCCTGTGTGTGTCAGAGATGGCTGCAACTGAGGCACAACACCAGTTTGGCCTCTAGAAGGAACTTTAGTCTTATAGAGTGAGAGAAAGGTGCATGCATGCAACATCTATAGAGGCCAAGTTATGATTAGTGTTTCCTATACTAGAATTTCTTTTTCTTTTTTAAAGTTTCATTTCCTAGAATTAACATATGTGTGATTTTAGCAGCCGTTTGTATTTAGAATAGGTGCCTAGCCTGGAAGGGCTCTAAAAATAGCTAGGGTGCAGTCTGCAACGCTGGCGAGGCTCTATCCTAGGAATCACTGCATACAGGAAGGGCACACTTTTGTAGGCAACACAAGGGTTGTTTATTCCTTGTCTAGGAGCATACTAGTGTGTTCTTTTTTTGTAACCCACCTTATCATTTAAAAGAAAGGCAGGGGTGAATGAGGTAATTCATTCCAGTTTTGAGCTATTGCTGTGTAGTTTTCTTTTCCAGTTATTTGCATACAGATTCATTGTTGAGCAAGGTTACTGGAGTGAACTGATGGTCGAACCATCCGACTCCAAGAATCGGAACCAGACCGCAACCCAAAAAAAGAAAACTAAACCATGCTTCCTTATGTTGGTGGGAATTTTTCATCATGGATGCGGGAATTTCTTTAGTTGGAAATTTTATTCTCATGTCAATCCATAATGAATTCTATTTAAGGGTGCTAGCTCAATGGTAGAGCACCTGCCTTATAGGCAGAAGGTTGGTGGTTCTATTCCTCCGTTCCCTATATATATTCCGAAACCACTAAAAATAGATAAATGACTAAAACAATGACCAAAATTTGTATATAAACGACCACCAGTACAACATGAGAGATAAGTGACAAACAAAATGACCAAAATATGCATATAAATGACCACTTTTGAGTTGGAGATCGCTAGTAGCAAATTAGCGGTCATTTATCACATGACAAAAAATGTGGTCATAAATTTGGTCATTAATTCTGACAATTAATGACCAAATATATGACTAAATTGTGACCAAATATATGACCACAATATAAGCTAAATATGGCCACATATTTTCTACCAGTGGTCACCAACTCAAAAATAGTCATATATATGTAGATTTTGGTCATTTTTTTGGTCATTTATCTCTCATTTTGTACTAGTGAAATGATTCTTTATAATCAGAAAGAATACATTCAAGGAATCAACAACCTCATGTGTTTACTAGCACCAACTAGAAGAAGGAACTAACCCCCTAGCTTTACATGCACCGACCTAAAGGAAGATACAACTCCTTGTATTTCTCCATCACCAACTGGAAGGAGACTATGACCCCATGTCTCCTTGTTGTTTTACAGGAACCAACCTGAAGGAAGCTTCAAATGGCTATCTTGTTTCCCATCCAACCGTCCTGATGTCCATTTTGTGTTTATGTCTTACTGTACATCAACTTTTTGCACTCTCCTAATCTTTTAATAATAGTTATGTTGTGCGCAAACTTCATACGCAGTCAAATCTATTTCACTGATCGACATACATCACTTGAATTCTCATTCCTCTCAAATCATACTTCTATTGATGTATTTCTTCATATATTGTGTGCTCGTTCATACTGTAGTCTACGTCATTGTTTATCTCAACATTTTTCTATAATGTGACTGCAATAACCAACTGATATTGTGCTTTCAATTGATAGTTTGTTGTTTTGAAATAAAGCACTAGTAACAGATGGAACTGTGCACTTACTGGTGTGTCCATTTTTTTTAAGTGCTACAATCTCTTAGAAAATATGCAACATCCTTTTCATCAAATGATTCATCCATTCTGATTAACACACTTGTCTCATATCATCTACATCATGACGCACCTATAGGATCCTGCTATTGTTTTATTGCTGCACACAAGATGGAATTCTCAGCTCCACACACTTTCACTTCTGCTTATTTGCAGCAGCTAGACATCTACGCATTATTTGATAAAAATCGGTTCTATCTTTGTGATTTTTTCTTTACAACATAGATGAATATCGATGTGCTGATTATGATACTATGCTTTAAAACATTGAGCACTTGCACATACTTCAGTATTTATTCCTTTCAATACCTACACATCTATCACAGATCTACAGTATCATTTTGTGCACCATCAAAACTCCATTCAGCTGCATGTGCGCATTGGGTTCCTCTCTAGATCATATTGTTTCTATCTTTGAGCCCTTTGATGCCTCGAAAAATCAAACTGAAACTTTCACTCGAAGCTCTTATGCTCTTGCCATCAAGCTTACTTCAAATATCCAACTTGCATCTCTATTTATATAGGTCCTCAATAGATTGTATGTCCACAATTTGCTTGTAGAATCCCTTCTTCCATACTTCATGGATTGTGCATGTGCCACATGTCATCGTATGCGTTGTTGATGTGTCACTTGTTGTATGTCTTGCACATTCATGGTCCACAAATTAGTGGGACTTTACACCTTGGTGATGTACCTTCACGCCCTTGTTGTACCATTACTTTGATTTATGTGTGCATCCTTACTCTTCATCTTGATGAGTCCATGAAATTTGTTGTACCATCCCTTGTGGGTAATGCACCCTTGAGATATTATTGCTTTGTGGAATCTATGCATAATCCAACTTGCTACTTCATCACTAGTGGGAAACTTGTACTTGTTGGGACTTTGACATTTTCCTTGTCATCAGTTGTGGGACTTGCGCACCTGATGTATTGTCGGCTTTGGAATTTTCTCATAGGCAGTATTCAACCATTGTACACTTCTACGAACTTGTCCACATCCCACTAACTAAAAGCATATTCTAATTGGCTAGACTTGTGTGCTTTAAGGACTCTCCAACCTTTTGTTGTTTCTTACTACTTGGGCACTTCCAACCTTTTACTAAGCAAAACTTGCACATACTAGAGAATTCTTTCAACATGTTTGCACACTTGTGCAATCTTCTTAACCAAATCCTTGGATGTTTATGCACATGCACCTTTTTCCAACAAACTCCTTTTATTTGCTACCATGAGAGAGTATGGCTTGGTGGACTTGATATTTGTGCAAGGACCACATGCAGTAGGATATATTACTTCTATTCTTCTTAAAATGGATCTGCATGATGTATCTTCTTATGCACTTCTTCAAACTTATCATTCTTGATGTATCCTTGGATGCACATCTTCAAATTGATTCTTCAAACTATCATTCATATCTATCACTTTCACCATCTTTCACATATGCTTATTCAAAGTGGCTTCCATATGCTTTTTTACACCTCTATAGGAATGTTGTATCCACTTTGACATCAGTTGATATCATTGACTCAAACTGAATGAGTTGACATCCTCTTTGACACTTGTTGACATCAATGACAACCAAACACTTGACATCATCTTTAGTTGACATCAATGTCAACCAATTCTCAACAATACCCCCCTTTGGCATTGATTTAAACACCTTATGAAGTTTTCCATGATCTTCTTTGAACTGTATGCTTCATCTGTATTTGGTTGTAGTGCCCCCCCTAATTTCTTTGGGATTTAGGCTATTGTGCCTTCTACACAAACCATGATGCTTTTTGTTACTTCTATGCATACCATATTTTTAGTCATTTTCATATCATTTCTTCAAGTGATCTACTTCACGCGCTTTCACATTTGTTGTAACTTCATGATGATTTGCTTCATGCTATTTCACATCTGCTAAGGATTTATGTTGTATCTTTTGTTGTATGCATTTCTCTCCCTTTCATGCCATCCTATAGAATTCATAGTTCTTTCCATGTCTCAGCTTCATGCTCTTCTCTTCATCTTCATGCATCTCTCCCCCTTTGAAATCAATGGAAAAAAGATGCCATTACTTGTGTGATGTAAGTGTTTCCCTTTGTTTATTTCCGGCTTCTACCATGAATTGTTTTGAGGGATAACTCCCATGTCTTCATGCGTCGTTGCTTCCATACTTATGTATTTTCATAACTATATTTTATTTCCTTCTTGATATAGATGTTACATTGTTCCTTCATCTTGATCTCCTAATCCTGTCACAAAAATTCATCATTCCTTGCACAGTGATCCATATAGTCATCCTTAATTGCCAACTACGCAGTGTCAAATTTAGTCCCCTACTGGTTTTGTATTATCGTTCATGCATATGACTACTTCATCTATCACATTTACTGTGGTGTTATAGGGTGTTGTCACATTTAATGTTTTCACATCCTTTACCAAGACAACCAAAGATATGGCATGCTTTTCATTTATCGTCCAACTCAGCATAAAAGTGGACATGACACTCAGTTCATGTGGAAACAATGGCATGTCACTTCCGTAATTGAACCTTTTGAGGCAAAATTCTCCAATGTATGGTGCAATGAATTGAATATCAACCTTTTTTGTACTATTTCCAAAAATTCATTAAATCCAGCATTTAATTTTGGTGACTCCACCACCTTATTCGACTTGTGTTACATTGAATACATTTGTCATCAAATCAATTCCATGTATGTGAACATATTTCGATCAACTCTGTAAGATCTCTATGTGCAATGCCTTATTCATGGCCTCTTGCATTCTTGAATTTCCATGTCACATTGATGTCTGATCCTTCCTCTAGTTATTTTTTTTCCTTCCAATGGACTCCTTCTATCTTAGAGTAAGTGATTTCATTGAGATTGTGCGTCTGGTTGTCCAGAATTAGAAATTTGAGTTTTCGCGCTTGAGAGTTGAGATGGGATCTTGGAAACAATGAATGGAGGACAATCAATTCCTTCATCAATACTCTCAGTTGCAGGTGAAATACCGACATTCTGAGAAACTGATCCTTCTGAATCATCGGGTTGATAATTTGGACCATCAATAACAACAAATTCATCATGAATTATCTTGTCTTCGGTATTAACATGTTGAACGATCGTCACCTATCAATCTGCAGCTTTTACCTCTATTTCCTAATTCAAAATGTGCAGCACTTGTTCCGGTGGATTTGGATCTAGGTCTTGCAAACTAGATATAATATGAACTTGACCTCAAAATTTGGCTATAGAATGCTTTGGCATTTCTTAATTTTTTCATTTTTCCATCTTTTTGTATACGCCATTCTTGGCTTCGACATGCAGTCTTAGCTCATGCAACTTTGTAATCATGCCCAATTTTGAATGTAATGAAAAGATCTATTTTTCCCAGTCTCATATCTTTTAGCAAATGTTTGATTCTTCATGTCAATATTTTCTTCTTTCTTTTGTATAACTAAATCAAATATGACATTCTCTGTTATGTAGTGTAAATATTGAACCACTTAATGCACGCACTTTCCTTTTCCTATGAAAATAAAAACTTAACACATAACCTTGTGCAAACATAATGAATACTTGTGAGAGACATCTTAACCATATACACATTCTAACCACACCCCTACCTAACATACCATTGAATACCTTAAGATGAAACATGTTGAATTCGGGGGTTTCACATAGTCCTTGTGGGACTAGCCAGAGAGGCAGTAATTGCTTGCTGCACCCGAATTGTCTGCATCTTCAGTGTGCTTTTGAGTATATTTCCTTACCCAATCCTTGTTCTGTGTGCTTCTATTTTGATTCTGCTATGGATATTTTCCACTGAAGTCTCTTTAAATGTGATATCCTTTGTGCAACAATTCCTCATCTTGACATTTTATTGTTGTTCGACAGTTCATGGATTTCTGTCCAAAACCATCAATGCATAACATCTCACTGTTTGACAATATTTTGCAATATGGAAAAAATGATTGCATCTTGAGCACTTCATCCTATTGATCATTCTTTGATTTGTATATTGAAAATATTTATAGATGACGGAACCATCATACCTGAAGGATTTATCATGATTTGGGCAATGTTCTCTATCGTAGACCTTCTTTGGTGTCTTTGCATAACCAAGCCCTATTTTTTCTTCTGGAGGTCTCTGATCCTCCAGGATCCTGTATAGTATCGAAGTACTATCTTTTAACTTGCTATGCACTTCAACTTCAGATTTTGTCTTGTCACTTTCTGATTGCGTGCAGATATGATTACTACTTTCAATACGTACTTGTTTCTTTCCTTTTATCTCATCCAACTTTTCTTCTAGACGAGATATCTCTTTGTCCTTTTCCTCAACTTGATTTTCCATAATCTTGATTTTCTGTGCCAATTTCTCAAATGAATCTATTAATGCATATTTCTCTTTCTCAAGTACTTGAACATTTTCTAGTGTGCAACTCATTTGGATATCATAGCTGGTCATTTTTTCACGAATATTTGCGCCAACAAATTCCTAACATGGTTTTTCCCATTATTCATACTTGGACAATTATTCCTTCAAAAGTTTGTTCTTCTTTTTTCACTTCTTTAACTCATCCAAGGAACTAATCAATTCAACCTTCCCAATCAATGTCTACAGTATCTTCATTATCGGATTGACTATAAGTATTGACATCTTCAATAGGTTTTGGAGGTGCGAGCGGATTGGGAAGTGTTCTGAACGGTCCACTAAAGAAATACTTATCTAGTGATCCTGGCTTGCTTTGTGTAGCAGGAGTGTTATTTGAATTTTTCCTCTTCCTTTGATCTTTTATCTCTTCTACTACATGGGCCATAAAGAGTAATTCTTTAAGTTCTTCATCATAATCACTTCCTTCAGATGCATTGCTTCCTTCTTCAATGTACAGACTCTTCCTCTCTTTTGGAATCCTCCTATTCTCAGGTCTGTGTTGTGAGTGTATAGTCTTTCGATCATATGAACTAGATTCCTCATCCCTGTCATTGTTTCTATTTTCCTTGAAAGGACACTTTGAGGCATAATGACCTACTCAAGATATGAAGCATTTGAAGGCTAACTTGTTCTTGTACTTACCTCATCCTCGTTTCATCTTCTTGACAAAGTTTGATATTTCATCATCTAACTCATTACAGCATTCTTTGTCATGATCGTGCTTATACTTTCCTCCTTCCTTTATGATGGGAGTCTCTTTCTCAGTTCTCATCTCATATGCAATGAGAATCCCATGAATCCCATCATTTGTCAAGTCTTCAATATTAGATCAATATTCTAACACAAATACCTTCGCATCGAATCTTTGAGGGAGATTTCTCAAATATTCAAACTGCCCAAAGTAGTTATGGAGATTTGCTTTCTTTACCTTATCACTTCCTTCATATATACCTTTGAGTTTGTCCCAAACTTCCTTGGCTTATGTACAGTGCATAACCTTGATGAATTCATCACTTGTCAAGCCACATAATAGATAGTTTCTGGCTCTAGCATTGCTTTCATAGATTCTCCTTTGAATTAGATTAACTAGAACAACTACTGGGACATCATAACCATTGATGATATATTTCCAAACATCGACTCCCAATGACTGTAGATAAACTTCCATACGTACTTTCCATAAAATATAATTGGTGTTGTCAAATTTTGGTGCTGTATCGGTGGAAAGGCCTTCCTTCTTATCCATTTATGCACAACGATCTATATTCCATATGTTAATCTATTACTAAAGACACCCGCTCTAACACCAATTGTTGGAATTGGATTTAATACTCAGAGGGAGGTTTAGTGAAATTATAAACAATTTTTACCTTCTTTAACATATTATCCTTTACTTAATATTTGTCTTTAGATATGCATCAATCCACACATATATGCACCAATACAAACAACATATAACACACAATATTTTTATGTGCAAATACAAATGGGATAAAACCATGAAATTCTTCTTTATAATGAGAAAGAATACATTCAAGGAAGCACCAACTTCTTATGCCTACTAGCACCAACTGGAAGGAAGCACCAACCCCCTGGTTTTATAGGCACCAACCTGAAGAAAGCTTCAACACCTTGTGTTTCTCGAGCACCGACTGGAAGGAGGCTAAGACCCCCTGTCTCCTTGTCTTTTTATAGGCACCAACATGAAGGAAGCTTCGACTCCCTGTCTCCTTGCCCCGTTCGAATGCCCTGATGTACAATGTATGTTTTTTTCTTATTTTACTTCAACTTCATGCACTGTTATGATATTCTAATAATAGTTATGATGTGTGCAACCTTCGTATGCAATCGAATCTATGTCACTGATCCATACACATCACTTGACTTCTCATTCCTCTCAAATGATACTTCTGCTGATGTATTTATTCATATACTGTGTGCTCGCTAATACTGTATTCGACTTCATTGTTTCACTCAACGTTATTCTACAACGTGACTGCAGTAACCAACTGATACTGTGCTTTCCATTCATAGTTTATTGTTCTGAAATAAAGCACTAGTAACAGATGGAACTACGCACTTACTGATGAGGCCATTTTGTTTAAGTGCTATAGTCTCTTTGAAAATATGCGATGTCTTGTGCATCAAATGATTCATTCATTATGATTAATGCACTTATCTCAGATCATCTGCATCATGATGCGGCTTAGGGATCCTGCTGTTATTTTTTCGTTGTGCATCAGATGGAATTCTCAACTTCGCACACTTTCACTTTTTCTTATTTGCATAAACTAGACATCTGCACGTTATCTGATAAAATTTGGTTCTATCTCTGTGCTTATTTCTTTACAACATCTATGACTACCGACATGTTGGCTATGATTCTTTTCTTCAAAACATTGAGCACTTGCGCATACTTCAGTATTTATTCCTTTTAGTACCTGCGCATTTGTCAAAAATATGGAGCACCATTCTACTCACCATCAAAAATTCATTCAGCTGCATGTGTGCATTAGGATCCTTTCTAGATCATACTATTTCTATCCTCGATCCCTTTGATGCCCTGAAAATCAAACTAAAAATTTCACTCAGAGCTCTTATGCTCTTTCTTTCAAGCTTACGTCAAATCTCCAACTTGCATCTCTATTTATATAGGTCCTACACAAATTGTATGTCCACAAGTTGGCTGTGGCATCCTTTCTTCCATACTTCATGGATTGTGTATGTGCCACATGTGATCTTCTGCGATGTTGATGTGTCATCCGTTGTATGTCTTGTGCATCCATGGTCCAAAAATTAGTGGTACTTTACACCTTGGTGATATGCCTCCGTGTCATTGGTGTACCATTGCATTGATGTATGTGCTCATCTTTATTCTTCATCTTGATGAGTCTATGCCATTTGTTGTACCATCCCTTGTTGGTAATGAACCCTTGAGATATTAATACTTTGTGGAATCTACACATGCTCGAACTTCTGCTTAGTGGGATTTCAACCGTTACAACTTCATCACTAGTGGGTAATGCTCTCTTGATGTATTGATACTTTGCGGATTATGCACATACTCATAATCATCACTTGTGGGAATTGCACACCTGTTGTACCATTGACTGTGAAATTTTCTCATAGACTATCTTCAACCATTGTAATCTTCTAGAAACTTGTTCGTGTTCTAGTAACTGAAATCATCTTTTGATTGGCTAGACTTGCATGCTTTCAGGATTGTCTACCCTTATGTTGTTTCTTACTACTTTCAAACTTCCAACCTTCTACCAAGCAAAGCTTGTGCATACCAGAGACTTCTTTCAACATGTTTGCACACTTGTTCCATCTTCTCAACCAACTCCTTAGCTATTTGTGCACATGTACCTTTGTCCAACCAACTCCTTTGATTTGCTACCTTGAGAGAGTATGGCTTGGTGAACTTGATATCTGTGCAAGGACCACATGCAGTAGGATACATTACTTATGTTCTTCTTAAATTGGATCTGCATGATGTATCTTATTATGCACTTCTTCAAACTCATCATTCTTGATGTATCCTTGGATATGCATCTTGAGCTCCTGTTACACATAGGTGGAAAATTTTTCTAAATTTTTGAGAATTTTACTCCTTCAAAGCTAAATTTGGAAATTTAGCCCACTAAAATTTTAAATTGGACGATAAGAATTGAGTTACCTAGTTCCTTTCATGTTGATGCAACATGATTGGTGTGTAAAGGAAAAATGAAAAAACTAGGTCATTTGAAAATTTCGAAACAACCACCAATCAATACTAGATGCATAGAAATCGACAAGTATGGTGGTATGGGAACAATGTGACATGAGATGCTTCTCTACATGTTTGAGCACCAATTCTCATACAACTCTATATAAGCTATGTAATAATGGAAAAAAAGAATGTATGACTCTTTTTTTATATTTTACCCTTTTTTGATATTTTACACCTTCCATTATTATAAAAACTTGCAAACTAGTGAGTATTCTTAAAACAAATATGTTGGTCGATTTCAGTAATACACATCAGTGTGTTTTGGTAAACACAAACACATCAACGTGTGTATTTTAGATAATGTTTAATTGGAATAATTTATATTTTTAAATGTAAGTTGAACAGTTTGCCATAATAAAATGTACAATCGAACAATCGACCATATCGTTGGTTTGTTTTAGTTTTGTATTTTAAAGTTAAAATTAACTTCATGGGACATTTTAACTATTTAATGCATTTTGAGGTAGAGCATTGGTTTGTACTATGAAATATATCTGAACTGGGGCATTTTTAGTCTCATTTCCCACTCAGTAATGGATAGATTATTTTAAAATTTCAAAATCATTTCAATGTGTCCAATGTGTTTTGATAATATTCACTAGTATGGTTATTTTTTATGAAGACATTGCAAATTGTCGTTTTTTTTTAATTATAAGTTTTTCGATTTGCTTTGTTCAAAACACACCGGTTCTTATCTTTTTGTTAGGGGCAATTACGATTTTCTTTAATTTTTTTAAATTTAAAATCTAAATCTAAATCTGGTACATTTCAACTCTTTGATGCTCCATTATATTTTAGAGTGCACCTGTGTGTTTAGAAGTAAGAAGTGCATCAAAGAAAAAACATGTGCAAAAACATCTTGTCATCTGCCTCCACTGTCCACCTTCACTATAAAAATATGAAGAAGATTATAATGTTGGAGGCATAGTAGCATAATTCGAGTACGAATACGGATACAGATATGATTAAATACGGAAAAAATACGTAATAAAAAAATCCAATACAGATAAAATACGGAAGTAGGCTTCTTATATATAATACTTTTAATCAAATATATAAAACAAATTAACATAAATGTACATTAAAAACCATTCCTTTTTATAAGAAAGTTATAAATTGAATGTTATTTATATTTTATAGTTATTAAATAATTAAAATTTGGTTTTCTAAAATTGGTTTTTAAATTTTACTTTTTAATTAGTAAGAATCTATATTCGTATCATATCTATACCGAATATTTGACGAATTCGAATTGCCCCGAATTTCCGTACCGGAAATGCCAATACGGCCGAATTATGCTAGTATGGTTGGAGGTTCTCCCAAAACCTTTGTTAGAATTACTATTACTTGTCTTGTAGTTTGAGTTACCTGAGTATTGGAAAAACTATTTTTAAATGATTTTCATGTTCTAAGATTTTTGTCTTTGAAATAAGTGAGGATATCATCTATAAACACTATTAAAAAATTATCAATATATTTAATTAAAATACCATCTAGAAAGAACATAATGCTAGATAGAGATATTGTGAGGCCGAAGGGCATAACCACAAATTTGTAATGACCATACCTAGTTTAAAATTTTTTCTTGTTTATATATTTCTCCTTAATCCTAGCTTGATGATAACTAGATCTAAGGTCCACTTTAGAGAATATTTTTTCTCCTTGGACATGGTGAAATAAATCATATTCTTGTGGTAATGGGTAGTCATTATAATATTCCTCTTATTCAATTGCATGTAATATACACATAGTTTTAGTGTGCCATCCTTCTTCTTAGCACATATTATAGGTGATCCCCATGGAGACACACAATAGGCATGATGTAACCTTTTTTCCATATATTACTGTAATTGCATTTTCAGTTTCATTAGTTCTGCAATTCTATTTTGATAAGGGGATTTGGACATAATTATATCTACTACTAATATACCTATGGTAAAATCTATGTTCCTTTTTTGGTCGTAATCCATGGATTTCCTTTGTAAATACGTCACAAAATTCTCTATGGACTGTGTAATCTTTAATGTTTTCAACATAATTCATTAACTCCACTATGTATAATCTATATTTTTTCTTGGTGCAAGTGTTTAGCTGTAATGATGAAATATACTAGAACAATACCAAGCTAAGTATCCTTGTGAATTTTATGTAGGTTCCTTGGTCATCCATATATGCAAATGTCTTATGAAAACAATTTAGAATCACCCTATGGCATTGTAATAAGTCCATCCCAATAAGAATTCCGAACAATCTTTATGGTGGTATATTCATATTGGATTGAATTCTTAATCAATTAATTTTTATATAATAGTTCTACACTAATTCCATGACTTTGCTCTTAGTACTTGTGTCTAACTGTACTAAAAAAGAATTCCTATGCTTATTTTTAGTTAATCTTCACTTTTCAACAATGGAAGGAGAAACATAACTCAAAGTAGAACCTAGATCAAATAGAATAGACATTGGTTGTTTAGTAATTTTACCTTCTACATCCATTATGGACAATTAATGATTGGCTTGTTTATCATTTAAATATGTATTGATCTTGGGAATATTTCTAGCCACATCTTCAACTATCGTTACTTCCTGGATGTTATGTACAATCTTGTTAATATCTTCTCAGTATTGTAAATTCCTCATTAAATGGGGTTCCCTACAACCCCAACATTTTATGGGACCTTAATTGGAATCATTCATTTTCTTATTCACATAAACAACAGTGTCATGTTCCCATTTTGTCAGCACCATGAAGTAGATAAAACCCCATGGATCCTAGTGACAGATTGGAATTAATTAATTAATGAGGGGTTAAGTTAAGGCATTAATTAATTAGAAGTTGTTGAACTTATTTTCTTAATTTTATTATGCACTTGAAATAATTATTTTTCATCCATTAAATAATTTTATCCTAGATAAAATTGTTGAGATATTGTAACTTCTAAGAATATTACATTTGTACTTTATTATTCCGGAGATGTTTCATTCCTCTGTGGAGACTCTATTGTATATCTGGAGATGTTTATTCCTCCAAGAGAATGTGTTAACTTGGGTTATTAGACTTCCCTAGTGGGGTCGGCGCTGTATGAGTCATGTGGGTTAAAGGGTTATTAGACTTCCCTAGTGGGGTCTGCACTGTATGAGTCATGTGCGTTAAAGGGTTATTAGACCACCCCATTGGGGTCAGCCCAGTCAGCATTATGTTAAGTGGTTAAGTTGGGGCCAACCTAGTTAGTGTAAAAGACAAGTTGGAGTAGTGTATAAATAAAGGAGGTTGTTCCTCATTTAACAGACTCACACACTCACTTGTGATTAGCGCATAGGTGAGAGAGAGATCTGCTATGGAGGGGAAGGATCTCATGTTTGGGGATTACATCTTTGTATTTGCTGGTCATCTATATTGAGGAAGCTTTGCTGGGTTTTCTACCCCATGAGGTTTTCCCAGGATAAATTGTGTCTCTTGTGTTTATGTTGTGCTTGTTGTTTTTTCAGTGATCTTGTATATGCTATTGTTGTTAAATGGAATGTAATACTTATATTTTCTATCTTAGCATATTGAATTTTAACATGGTATAAGAGCTAGCCTGAAGGAATGCAATGCATTGCACTTACGACACTTGTCTCACTTGTGACAATTTGCAAGTTAGGGTTTTGTATAGAAAAAACCAGTCATCATGGAACTTTCGCTATAGATCCATTTTGGCAAAGGTTCAGGACCTGAAACTTCTACAGGTGGTAGATAGCATCCCCCTGTACCTTATGTCCAAAGGAAAACCTCGGATTCATTTTACTTTGTGATTTCTGATCTATACAAATTAGGGTTTCTGCCTCTTCCAGATCTCAGTCATAAACAGGTGACCTAGGAAAAAAGGTCATATCTCGGGATAGGAAGCTCCAAATGAAATTTCGTAAAAAGTGACAGGTAGGGCATGAAATTTAGTTTCATAGGACGAAGATGAAATAGTGAGATGTGGTGCTCCGTACAAGTTCATTATACTGTTTCATCCCATAAACAGGTCATGTTGCGACATTTGGAATAACTCTCTCTCAGAAAATCCATTTGAGGTCAGACCTATGGGGTTGGAAATATGACAGGTCGAGATATCACAAGATGAAGTTTTAGACCCTACAGATTCACAATTTCAGAGTTGTACCAGAAAAAATACGGCCCATCTGAAATGGCTAAACGGAGGAAATCTAAGATGAGGAGGAAGAAGCTCTCACTTAGGGTTTTTAGTTCCCAGGTCTGGAAGGACCTAATACAATGTTGGAGACACCTGATACAAAATTGTAAGCTTTGATAATGGATTTGAAATCCATTCATCATAGATATTGATCCTCCATCAAAATGTTGTGGGAGGAAGGAGATTGAAGATTAGGGTTTCCAAGCAAGGAGAAACCCTAGCAAAGTTGGAGACTCATAGGGAAGCAATGAAGAAGGTTTAAATGGTGCTAATATCCTATCATCCTAGCACCATGAACATACATAATATGTTTACAAGTGATATACCTTGGATGGTTAGGGTTTTACCCTTATAGAGAATACTATTCGATAGGTATGACTTGAGAAGACACAGGTATGTTTTGAAATTTGATTCTTGATTGAGTTCATAATATGTTTGTCTTCATGCTATTGAGGTTAGTACAATTATGATTGTTTGATAATGAATGCATGTGAAGTGATAGAAGACATTCATTGATTAGGTTTATGACTTTTATGATTGTACTAATGCACTTGTGGTGTTGTCTGAGGATGAAGTTGTTTGCTAACAAGATACAGGTACATCAAGAAAGACAAATCAAGTTCTATGACCATGATGACATAAAGATAAAGACTCATCCATAGTCTTTTACCACATAAAATCTCTAATTACGAGGTATGTATGACATTGTTCTACTATTCTTAACCTATGAGATATGCAAGTTCTAGCACAAGGTCTCTAAATCATTGAAGAGAACAAAGAAGATATTGTTTGGGTATGTTAAGACATAACCAAGCATGATAATCTAGGTATGTTTTTCTATATCAATTTAGAATCCTACTTTGTGTTAGTATATTAGGTAAGTATACCTATGTATGAAATGATCATGACCATACATAATGTTTTGATAGTATTGATATTATACTAATGAATGTATGATTATGTATGAGATCATGAGGATGACACTAGTGCACACTTAAGCATGCATAGTGGTACAGAATGAATAGAAGTACAAAGACATATAGAGATCAAGCAGGAGGAAACCACACAACATAAAAGATAAGTATTTGAGTTGTTATTTGAATCTCTGAATAGTTAATGATATTGCTCGTAATAGTTGCATGCGTATTTGTATTCCTAGAATATATCATGCATAGTGAGAGCATTCATATAGCATTGAACAGTATACTACTAATATGCATATGATGGGTGAGTTGGACAAACATTCCATTGTTGTTTATCTAGAATGAAACCTCTTTGCTGACATGCTGAGAGATGTGCACGCTCTTGATAGTATGTTCTGGTAGAGATGGAAGGCATCTAGATAGCCATTGTATGCATATAGGATGTGGAAAAGTGTTGTGCCAAAGTATTGGTCAAGATAGTTGCATAACTATGTGAATCATATCTGTATGCATAATAGGTTATCGTGTCAACATGATTTGATGATTATGAAGTATTACTAATCATGTAATTAACTTTGATTTGTAGGAAAGATCATGTGATATGATCTACAAAAGAAGAGTGATGAACAATGAACAAGTGAGGGATGTTCAACAAGAAGACTTACAAATCAAACGTAATATAGAAGGCCCATGGCTAGAAGATTCTCTTAGAAAGAGGAAGAGGATCATGATGAGATGTTTTCTCGAAGTGGCTAGATAAGACCATTTTCTTAATGGTCTAATTGAAGAAAGCTCTGTATGGGTACCCAAGATCGATAGTCATTTGATGAGCTTAATAATTACCATGGGTGATGCAGATTTCAACCTTTGCTACAAGGTTGAAGATGGTGTCTATATACAAATGACATTCTTCTCTTATAGGGATGAAAGAAAGAACTCACCACAGAGTTTGAATGATCTTGAGGCTCATATCAGTAGATCCATCTGACGGGAGATGGCATAGATAGATAAGCAGAAGATCACTCAATGCAGAGTGGGAATGATGTTTAGTCACAGAAGGAGAGTTGATAGCTTCTTGACAAGCTTGGGATTTACCGAAAGCAAAGTTGATCCTAACCTTTACCTTAAGGTTATGGATGATGAACCTGTTATACTATTGTTATATGTGGATGATCTCTTTCTGACAGGGAATGAGAAACAGATCATGGAAAGCAAGAAGAAGCTAGCTACAGAATTTGAGATAAAAAGATCTCAGACTAATGCATTACTGGAAGTATGGCAAGAATGAATCTTTCTCAACAAGGGAAAGTATGCTGTGGAAAATTCTTGAAAAGATTCGATATGTTGGAATGCAAAGCCATGGCCACTCCCATGGATTCCAACTTGAAGCTGTTAGTTGATAACTCATCAGAGTTAGTGGATGTGACTCTGTATAGACAGATTATTGGGTCATTGGCGAATACAAGGCTAGATATATGCTTTGTTGTGAACACCTTGAGTCAGTATCTAGTGGAACCTAGGCATGTTCACCTGATAGCTGCAAAGCATGTGATGAGGTACCTAAAGGGTATGATAGACCTTGGTCTATGTTATCTTGGAGATCATGACTTCATATTGTATGGCTACACAAATGTTGATTGGGCAGGACGTGTATTAGATAGGAAGAGCACATCAGGCGGATGTTATTGTCTGGGATCTTCCATTATCTCGTGGTTTAGAAGGAAGCAATCTAGTGTGGCTCTCAGCACAACTGAAGCAGAATATATAGCTACTTACTCTTCTAGTTGTGAAGCGATATGGCTTTAGAAGTTGTTATCAGGATCGTTTGACTTAGAGATGGACCCCACTGTGATCTTGTGTGACAACCAGAGTTGTATCAAGATGACAGAGAATCCAGTGTTCCATGATAAGTCAAAGCACATAGAGATCCGATATTTCTATATACGGGATATGGTGTAGAAAGGAGCTATCAAGCTCAAGTATGTGAGCACTGACGAACAAGTTGCTGATATATTGACCAAACCTCTGTCTCGATTAAAGTTTGAGTGTTTTCGAGACAAGCTTGGTGTCATTCAGAAGGACCCTCCTCGAAAGGGGGAGTTATGTGGTTGATGATGATATTTGGATCGACAATAAGGTCGATGATATTTGGATACTGGTATCGATGTTGATACCTGTATCGATGATGATATTTCCTATATCGACGGTAAGGTCGATGATGATGATACTGTATCGATGATGTGGATACTTGTATTAATGATGTGGATACTGTATCGATGATGATGATACTATTTTGATGATGTGGATACTTGTATCGATGAGGAGGATACTAGTGTCGATGATGAGGTTAATGATGAGGTTTCCGGTTACGACGATGAGGTCAATGCATGATCCTTAGACTTTGTCTAAGTGGATGAGGAGGGATTGTATCATCCATGGACTTTGGTCCTTGAATTGATCCATAGAGATATGTCTCCGAGAAGTGGTCTCTAGTGGACGAGAGGGATTGTATCATCCCTGGACTTCAGTCCCTGAATTGATCCATAGAATCTTGTCTTCGAGAAAGATGTTGGTGAATGATGTAATGTGCTCTCCTGGACTGCTCAACATAGCAGTAGGTGATCATTCACAAAACCTGTAATGATGTAATGTTTGCTCCTATATTAGCAGGTGATCATTCACAGGTTGTATATCCTAGATTTGGTATAGGTCACACCCCAGTTGAAATAGTACTAGCTCTGTGGTTGTAAATCCTAGATCTGATCTAGATCACACCCCAGTTGAAATAGTATTGGCTCTGTGGTTGTAAATCCTAGATCTAATCTAGGTCACACCCCAGTTGAAATAGTATTGGCTCTTTGGTTGACTGGAATGATGTAATGTGCACTCCTGGACTACTCAGTGTAGCAGCAGGTGATCATTCGTAGGTCCTGCAATGATGTAATGTTCACTTCTGGACTGCTCAATGCAGCAGTAGGTGATAATTCACAGGTGGTAAAATCCTAGATTTAATCTAGGTCACATCCAGTATCAAAAAGGACTGGCACTATGGTCGGGATTGCATCGTCCCTAGATATGAGAGGTGTCTTAAAGTGATAAGGATTGATCATCATGTAAGTAGATTGGGATTGCATCATCCCTAGACATGAGAGGTGTCTTAAAGTGAGAAGGAGTGATCATCATGTAAGCATATCAGGATTGCATCGTCCCTAGACATGACAGGTGTCTTAAAGTGAGAAGGAGTGATCATCCTATAAGAAGATCGGGACTGCATCGTACCTGAACGCTTGGTTCAAAATGTACGTGATAGGATTGCATTGTCCCTGAATGCTTGGATCAAAATGTAAGTGAGAGGACTGCATCGTCCCTGAATGCTTGGTTCAAAATGTACGTGATAGGACTGCATCGTCCTTGAACATTTGGTTCAAAATGTACATGATAGGACTACATCGTCCCTGAACGCTTGGTTCAAAATGTACATGATAGGACTGCATCGTCCCTAAACATTTGGTTCAAAATGTACATGATAGGACTGCATCATCCCTGAACGTTTGGTTCAAAATGCACGTGATAGGATTATATCATCCTTGGAATTATGTCCTAAAGTGAGTGGGATTGATCATCCTGTAATTAGATCATGTGTATTGTAGAGTATGCTTCTATGATGATGCTATTGATCGAGAGGATCCAGATGTTGATGTTGTTTATCAAGAAGATCCAGATGTTAATGGTGTTGATCGAGAGATCCAGATGATGATGTTACTGTAGTTGTTTGAGTGCTGCAGAAGATGAAGACTCAGTACTGAAGATGTTGATGTTCCAGTATTGAAGATCTTGAAGATGTTCCAATAACTGTTTGAGTTACTGCTGATGTATGAAGAAAGCTTCCAATGATTTATAGATGTATCATGTGTCATGTAGTTGATGACCCCTTGCTCCTGCAGATGTTGTTATAATATCCTTCTCGTTAACTTGGGGGAGTGTTGAGATATTGTAACTTCTAAGAATATTATATTTGTACTTTATTATTACGGAGATGTTTCATTCCTCTATGGAGACTCTATTGTATATCAGGAGATGTTTATTCCTCCGAGAGAATGTGGTAACTTGGGTGATTAGACTTCCCTAGTGGGGTCGGCCCTGTATGAGTCATGTGGGTTAAAGGGTGATTAGACCACCCCAGTGGGGTCATCCCAATCAACATTATGTTAAGTGGTTAAGTTGGGGCTGACCTAGTTAGTGTAAAAGACAAGTCGGAGTAGTGTATAAATAGAGGAGGTGTGTTCCTCATTTAACACACTCACTTGTGATTAGTGCATAGCTGAGAGAGAGATCTACTATGGAGGAGAAGGAGCTCATGTTTGGGATTACATCTTTGTATTTGCTAGTCATCTATATTGAGGAAGCTTTGCTGGGTTTTCTACCCCATGAGGGTTTCCCAGGATAAATTGTGTCTCTTGTGTTTATGCTGTGCTTGTTGTTCTTTCAGTGATCCTGTATATTGTATTGTTGTGAAATGGAATGTAATACTTATATTTTATGTCTTATCATATTGAAATTTAACAAGGATAATTCTCCACATGTGCACCTTAGTGGATGAGGTTGACTTTGGATATGACTTGCAGAAGAAGTTAGAAGAAAGCATCCAAATCTAGAAAATCAGGAAAAAGGAAAGAAAGATGGTGCAAATCAGAAAAGTAGCAAGAACTCAGGAAAAACAACATAAAGTAGAAAGAAGCACAAAAGTGTTGATACATATGTAACTTTAGAATGTATTTCACATATATGTATATTGTATTCCTATAGAGATGTTATTATTCCTCTATACGGAAGTGTCGTCATTTATATTGTAAGTGTCGTAACTTATACTTGATGGGTTATTAGACCACCTTGTTGGGGTCGGCCCTGTATAAGTCATGTGGGTCAAAGGGTTATTAGACCACCCTATTGGGGGTCGGCCATGTGGGTCAAAGGGTTATTAGACCACCGTAGTGGGGGTCGGCCCAGTCAGCATTATGCTAAGTGGTTAAGTTGAGGCCGACCTAGTTGAGTAAAGGTCAAGTCAAGTTAGTTTATAAATAGAGAGTGTGTCTCTCTCATTTTACACATTCTATTCTCTCACGCACACTTGGGAGAGTGGAACACTTGTGGAGGAGGAGGCTCTGCTGCTAGGAGAAGACTATCTCTTGTATTCTGGTTGTATCATTGATCTATCTATCTCTGAGGAAGTTATTGGGGTTTTTCACCTTTATGGTTTCCCCAAGTAAACTCTGTGTTTCTTTTGTGCTTGCATTATTGTGTCCATGATTGATATGCTGTAGATTTGTTGTACATGTTGTTCTCTTAGTTAAGATCCTAGATCAGATTGAAGTAAATTCTGAAAATTTAACATGGTATCAGAGCTAGCCTGAAAGAAGGCATGATATGGCATGTATGACAGTTGTTGCACTCACGATGCTAGGGCTTGATATAGCAAAAACCAGTCATCGTAGTACTTTTTCTATAAATACATTTTGGCAAAGTTTGCAGATCTAAAACGTTTACAGGTTGACGACAAGATCCCCATGTACCTTGTTTCCAAAGGACAACCCCTAATTCATTGTACTTTGTGATTTATGATCTGTAAAATATAGGGTTTCTGCCTCTTCCAGATCTGAGTCAAAATCAGGTGACCTTTGGAAAAAGGTCATAACTTGGGCTAGGAAGCTTCAAATGAAATTTTGTAAAAAGTGACAAGTATTACACAGACTGTACTATCGCAGGAAACGTTTTCAGAGGCTGAAGTTGAACTAGTGACACGTGGCACGTCGTACAAGTTTGCTCCCCTGTATTATCCCATAAACAGGTCACGTTGTGACACTTGGAATAACTCTCTCTCAGAGAATCCAATTGAGGTTAGAACTGTTGGGATGGAAAGATAACAGGTCCAGCTATATCAGGAACATTTTTCAGACCCTGTGGATCGAAATGTTCGGAGTTACACAAGAAACAATAAGGTACATATTTATGTCAAAACATAATTATTTTTTAGTACCTTCATTCATGGCTTCCGGAATTTAGGGCTTCAGAGAAAGTTGGAATTTTTGTAATCGGAGACCATGGCAGGATGCTACTCATTAAAATCAAAATTTAGAGACCAAGATCAGATTTTTTGGTCGGGCAGAAGGTCGGGCTTGATCAAACCCCAGTTTGGGACTTTGATCGGAAAGATGGAAAATTAGGGCTTCTGCAAAAATTGGAATTTTGGAAATATGTGAGCATGGCTGGAAGCTCCTCAGAAAAATCAAAGATTAGATTTTTGAATCAAATATTTTGTTTGGGTGAAGCTCCGGGAAACTCAAACCCTAATTCAGGGTCCTCCCTAGTGAATCTGGAAATCTAAAAGGCAATTTCGAGGGGTGAAACTTTGCAGTTTTCAAATTCTGAATATACCAACTTGATCAACTCATCAAGGCACATATTTCTATCCTTTCGGAAGTTTGAATTTTTGGGGTTTCTTTGACAAACCCTAATCTAGCTCCGGGTCTAGTTCTTGCAAATCAAGTGGGTTGGGTTAATCCTAGAAGAGGATGGATTGGTAACCTGCATAAGTGAAGAAATTCATGTCTCAGAGGGAGATGAGGCTAAGGCCTTCCATAAGAAGATTACAAGCAATCTTGACAGGTATGGCTTATAGGTATGTTTCATGGTTAATTTTATCATATGTTTGTCTTCATATCATTACATTACAATCTTAATTAATTATTGGACTTATCGTATCACCTTAATAGAATATATTCATTGATTAAGGTTTTGACACTTATGAATGTACTAATGCATTGTGATGTTGTATGAGGTTTATGTTGTCCGCGAACATAAAGGGTATACCAAGAAAGACAAATCATGTTCTACTTCAAGAACATATGATCATTGTGACATGAAGACAAAGATTCATCCATTTTCATGGATCTCATAGAAGATCTACTTTCGAGGTATGTATAACTTGGTCCTACAATGGTTAACCTATGAGACATGTAGGTTACTAGCACAAGTCATTGAAGAGAACCAGAAGACATTATGCGGGTATGTTAGACATAACTAGCTAGCATGCTAATCTAGGTATGTTTTTCCTATATCAAGCTAGAATCCTACCTTGTGTTAGGATCTTATACTATTGTGTTGTTGATAATGATTATTCATGAAGTCATAGGTTTGAATAATCATGGTTGTATGCATATTATGTTTCTTACCATAATTAATGATATGACTAACCAGAAGAATCATGAAGGTATAGGTTTGAATAATCATGGGTTTTATGCATATTATATCTCTTATCTTGATTGATGATTCAACTAACCAGAAGAGTCCTATGATCAAATAAGAATATGTATGAGTAAAAGAAGACTTCCCTGAAACCTTGAATACTAATGTTTATTATCTATGTTTGAAATGATCCTGACGATACATGCTTGAGATTATTGTGTTTTGATAGTATTAATATTATACTAATAAATGTGTGGTTATGTATGAGACCTCAAGGATAACACAATGATGATACTAATAAGCATGCATAGTGATTAAGGATGGATGTAAGTTCAAGGATAGGTAATCCAGGAAGCAAAGTTCAAGAGGGAGCACACTCTAGTTGTTCTTGCAAGAAAGCAAAGGAGCACACTTCAGTAGTTTCTGCAAGGATGCAAATATTTAGAGGGAGTTGACCACTTCTAACAATCCACATCAGAATGGAGTTGCAAAGATTCAGAGGGAGTCCACCCAGCAACCAAACAAAGATAAGTATTTTAATTATCGTTTCTTGCATATTTGTTTGTTTAAATAAAATTGTTCAATGATGTATATGCTCATGTTCCTAGACTTAGGATATGTATTGTGCATATTAGAATGATTGCATTAATGAACAGTATACTACTAATATACATGGGTAAGTGGCCTATGGAACTATACAACATTCCATTGCTACTTATCTAGAATGAAACCTCTTTGTTGACATGTTAGGAGTTGTGCACACTCTTAACAATGTTCTGGTAGAGATTGGAAGGCATCTAGAAAGTTATGGAATATGGATAAATGTTGTATTGAAGCATTGGCTAAGATAATTGAATGACTGTATGACATATTTCTTTATATGTAAGAATTTGTCTGAAAATTATGAGATGTTTCTAATCATGCAATTTAACTTGTTTTGTAAGAAAGACCGTATACCTTCACCTACAAAAGAAGGACTACAACATTTGTTCAAGCAACAAAATTATCTGTTGAAGATATTGAAGTTCCATGGATATGGGAAGAATGCCTTGATCCGTCGATCATGAAGAACGATGTTTGGGATGCGGTCCCAAGAGCTGAAGGGAAGTCTATTGTGACTTCCAAATGGAACTATCAGATCAAGCATGCTGCAGATGGTAGCATAGAGAAAAATACAAGCGATGAAATAGAAGATACACTAGATGGATTTCAAGATAGCTTTCTTGAATGGTGTAGTCATATATGTGTGCAGAACTTGGTAGGATAGACAGCTTTCTATCCAGTTTGGGCTTTACCAAGAGTAAAGCGGATTCCAACCCTTACTACAAGGTTGAGGAAGGGAATCCTGTGATTCTACTCCTGTATGTGGATGACTTATTTGTAACAGGAGATGACAGATTGATTGCCAACACATAGCGGAAGCTTGCTACCGAGTTCGATATGAAAGATTTGGGAATGATGCATTATTTCCTAGGTATGGAGGTGTGGCAAAGTGCAGGTGGGATCTTCCTTGGTCAAGCGAAGTACACAATAGATATCCTGAAGAGGTTCGGGATGATGGATTGCAAGGCCATGGCCACACCCATGGCATCGAACCTGAAGCTTCTGTGTGATGCTTCATCTGAGACGGTTGATGTCTCTATGTATCGTCAGATGATTGGGGCATTGATGTACCTGACGAACACGAAACCATATATTTGCTTTGTGGTGAACACATTGAGCCAATTCCTGACGGATCCAAGGAGTGTTCACCTGGTTACTGTAAAGCATATTCTGAGGTACCTAAAGGGTATAGTTGATTATGGGCTAAGGTATGAAGCAAATCAAAAGTTTAACCTACAGGGTTATGTTGATTCAGATTGGGCTGGCAGTGCTACAGATAGGAAGAGCTCATCTCGATGTTGCTTCAGTATGGGATCAGGTGTGATCTCTTGGTTTAGCAGGAAGCAGTCCTGCATAGCACTGAGTATAGCTGAGGCAGAGTATGTTGCAGCCTGTTCAGGTAGTTGTGAGGCAGTATGGTTTCGGAAGCTACTGTCCGAGTTATTTGATCTCCTGTTGGATGCTACTGGAGTTGTGTGAAGCTGTCCGAGAACCCAGTGTTTCATGACAGGTCGAAACACATACAGATCAAATATCACTATATCAGGTATATGGTGCAAAGAGGAGCTGTGAAGCTCCTGTACATTGCGACGGATGAGCAGATTGCAGATGTGCTGACGAAGCCACTAGCCAGGGTGAAGTTCGAGTACTTCAGGGAGAGGCTTGGTGTTCTTTAGATTGATGACACTTCGAGTAAGAAGTTATGGACACATTTGCAGAAGCCATTCCAAGTGTGTTGGAAGGAGGATCCTTCACATGGTTGTGGATGTAAGCGCTGGATGATGAGCATCAGGACGATGCTCCAGTTACTGCTCTGTATATGCATCAGGAGGATGTTGGATATGATCATTTGGATCATTTATATGTATATACTCATCATGTTGGATGCCGGATATGATCAGTTGGATCATTTATATGTACATGTATGTACGCATCATGTTGGATGCTGGATATGATCAGTAGGATCATTTGTATATGTTTTGTATATGCATCATGTTGGATGCTTGGACCATGTATCTGTATATGTATCAGGTGGATACTGTGTATGATCAGGTAGATCATGTATGTCGATATGTATCAGGTATGATTAGGTGGATCATGTTTTTTTATTTGTGTCAGGTGGATACATTGTATGTGTTGATGTATATGTAACTTCGGAATGTATTTCATCTGTGTATTTTATATATATTTATTGTACCCTTATAAGAGATGTGTTATTCCTCTATAAGGAAGTGTCGTCATGTGGTTTGACAAGTGTCGCAAGTGTGTGTACTTGCCGATGGGTTATTAGACCACCATGTGGGATCGGCCCGGAATTACATATAATATAATGTGGATGTATCCAACTAGACAAGTCGGCCGCATAAGGTCACTGGGAAAAAAGGTGAGTATAAATAGAGATAGGAGATCTCTATTTTACTCACTCGGAAAAGTAACTCACTCTCACTCTCAGAAGTGGCGCACTAGTGAGGAAGAGGAGGATCATCTGCTAGGAGACTATCTCAGTGTTATTTGGTTGTATTTTGGTTGAGCCATTGCTCTCTCTATCTCTGAGGAAGTTGTGGGGTTTTTCACCTTAGGGTTTTCCCCACGGAAACTCTTTGTCTCTTGTCTCTTATGCTTTTGATTCTTATGATGCTTGTCATATTGTGATTGTCATGCATTGATATACTGTATATGTTATTCTCTCAACAAAGATCCTAGAGTATAATGAATTAATGCTCAAAATTTAACATGGTATCAGAGCTAACCTGAGAAGAAGACATTTTGCAGTGATGGAAGCTTGAGTTCCTTGTTTATTGGGTTTCTCTCCACATATTTTTGAAAATCAGTATAGTAGATTGACTCTACTCATCAAGGCGCATATATCTGTCCAATCATAATTCAATTCTGAGCATTTTCAGATTTGGCCCTAAAAATTAGGGTTTCCACAAAAATAGGAATTTCTGGAATCTGAAGACACAGCTGGAAGAGCCTTGCAAAAATCGAAGGTTAGAGCTTTGGATCGAGATTTTTGGCTGGGTAGATCTCCGGGAAACTCAAACCCTAATTCAGGGCTCTCTCCAGTGAACTCAGGAGGACAAAAAGGCAATTCTGAAGGGCAAGACTTTGCTGATCTCAAATTCTGAATGCACCAGGATGATCATCTCATCAAATCGCATCTTTCTATCCTTTCAGAAATTTGAAATTCATATTTTGAATTTTTAGGGTTTCTGTGACAAACCCTAATCCGGGACCAGATCCAGTTTTCAGCATTTCAAGTGGTAAGACCTAAATCTTTTCTATTTCCATTTGAAGTACTCTTTAAGATGTCTCTCCACACCAAGCTTGAGGATAAGCTTGAAGGGGCTGATAACTTCCGAGCCTGGAAGTATAGGATTGGGTTAATCCTGGAAGAGAATGGGTTGGACTCATATGTGAAAGAAGACATCCCTATCCCAGAGGATGAAGAGGCCAAGGTAATGCATAAGAAGAAATTGGTCAAGGAAAAGAGAATGATTTCTAATTCTATCAAAGACTATCTCATATCCCATGTGTCTTCCCTTAAGACACCCAAGGAGATGTTTGAATCTTTGACTAACCTATTTGAAGGAAAGAACATAAATCGGAAGATGACCCTACGGAACCAATTGAAAGGAGTGAAGTTCTAGAATGGAGAAACCATTCAATCTTATTTTTCAAGGGTCTCCTAGATCAAGGAACAACTAGAAGCAGTAGATGAAATGGTGGAGAATGGTGAAGTAGTGATGACCACTCTAAATGGCCTACCCAGGTCATAGGATTCCTTCATTCAAGGAATTTATGCAAGGAAGAAGTTGATCTCCTTCAACAGATTGCGGGAAGAATGTTCTCAAGAAGAAGCTAGACTTATAGCTCGTGAGGAAAAGATGGGAGGTGAAGATCAAGCTCTTGCATCTCACACCAAAAGAAGCAAAACCAAGAAGGAGCACTCTCGCCACAATAGATCCTATCAAAAGAGTAAGAAGGACCTAAGATGCTTCACATCCAATGAGAAGGGTCACTTTGCTTCAGATTGTCCCAAGAACAAAAGGGATAATAACAACAACTCCAGTAAGAAGAAGAAGGGTAGCAAAAGAAGGTTTCATGCTCATGCTGCCGAAGATGATGAACCCCCAAAGAAGAACGCTAGGGTAGAAAGTGATAGTGATGATGACTCATCAAGTGAAGAAGAGTATGTTCTCATATCTGCTCTCACAGGTACTATCTCCGATGGTTGTAATGATTGGTTGATTGATAGTGGGGCTTCCAAACACATGACTGGGTTTAAGGAATCTTTTGTGAACCTAGTTGAACATGAATCACCCCATAAGGTGAAAATTGGGGATGATTATCAATACCCAATCAAAGGAAGTGGTGAAGCCTCCTACAACCTAGATTCTGGAAAATCTTTGAAGATGAAAGAAGTCCTTTATGTACCTGGGCTCAAGAAGAACTTACTCTCCATCTCTGCATTGGATGCAAAAGGTATGAGGGTTTCATTTGTGGATGGCCAAGTCCTAATGTGGCCAAAGGGAAAGAACATAGATGATGCAGTAGTGATTGGAGAGCAAGAGGGAGGATTGTATAAATTGAAGGGACAGCCTGAACATGCCATGGTGCATGAATCCATGGATCCAAGTGAACTTTGGCATAGAAGACTTGCTCATATGCACTATAGAGCACTTCCAATTGCAAGAAAGGCAGTAGAAGGTCTTCCTGAAATCAAGACCAAACATGAAGGTGTTTGCAAAGGATGTGCAAAAGGTAAGAACATTAAGAAGGCTTTCCCAAGCAGTGAAAGCAAGGAAAAAGACATCCTGGAAATAATCCACTCAGATGTATGTGGCCCTATGTCATCCAGTTCCCTGAGTGGGTATGTTTGCTATGTCTCATTTATTGATGACTTCTCCAAGAAGACTTGGGTATACTTCTTGGAGAACAAAGATGAGGTGTTTGATAAGTTCAAGGAATTCAAAACCTTGATGGAGAACCAAACTGACAAGAAGATCAAAACATTCAGATCTTACAATGGTGGAGAATTCACCTCAGGTGACTTCAAGAAGCTTTGCAGTGATTCAGGGATTAAGAGGGAGTTGACTGCTCCTTATAATCCTCAACAGAATGGAGTTGCAGAAAGGAAGAACAGAACTATCATGGAAGCAGCAAGGGCAATGTTGCATGACCAGGATCTACCTATGCATCTATGGGTAGAAGCAGCTAGAACAGCTGTATATGTGCAGAATAGAACACCCCACAAGATATTGGACAACAAGACACCGTAAGAGGTCTTTTCTGGTAAGAAACCTGAAGTCAGCCATCTCAGAATATTTGGTTGTCTAGTATACACTCATGTCCCAAAGGAAAAGAGGACTAAACTAGATCCTTCAGGAAATAAGGGTATCTTTGTGAGTTATAGTGAAAGCTCGAAGGCCTACAGAATATACTTTCCAGGGTTAAAGAAGATTGATGTCAACAGGGATGTAACATTTGATGAAAACTCAGCATTCATCAAATCAAGGAAGGCACCTATCGAAGTTTATGAAGAACCTAAGGAAACTAGATTTCAAGACACTACCATGACTGAAGCAGTTCCAGAAGTTGTTCGTGAGTTTGAAGATCCGCAAGAACCTGTAGATCCACCCCGTGAGGATAACTCTCACAAAAGGAAACCTGCATGGGCTAGAGGGCTCATTCAAGATGCAGAAAGATTTGGCATTCCAGAAGAAGAACATAGAGCAAAGAAGAGAACCAGATCACATACCAGTTATGTTGCTTTACTCTGTGACATTATGAACAAAGATCCTTCCAGTTATGAAGAGGCAGCGGAAAAGAAAGAATGGAAGGATGCTATGGTTGAGGAATACCAATCAATAATGAAGAATGGTGTTTGGGATGTTGTCCCAAGACCTAAAGAGAAGTCTGTTGTGACTTCCAAGTGGATCTACAAAATCAAGCATGCTGCAGATGGCAGTATAGAAAAATACAAAGCAAGATTCATAGCTCGTGGCTTCTCTCAAAAAGAGGGAATAGATTATGAAGAAACTTTTGCACCTGTAGCAAGGTATACTTCCATCAGATCAGTACTTGCCCTGGCTGCAGCTATGAAATGGAAAATACACCAGATGGATGTCAAGACTGCCTTCTTGAATGGTGTAGTTGAAGAGGAAGTATATGCGGAACATCCACTCGGTTTTGAAATACATGACAGGGAGTCATATGTGTACAAATTGAAGAAAGCTTTGTATGGCTTGAAACAAGCTCCCAGAACTTGGTATCGTAGGATGGACAGTTTCCTATCTAGTTTGGGCTTTACCAAGAGTAAAGCGGATTCTAACCTTTACTACAAGGTTGAGGAAGGGAATCCTGTGATTCTACTCTTGTATGTTGATGACTTATTTGTAACAGGAGATGACAGACTGATTGTAGATACTAAGAGGAAGCTTGTTGTTGAATTCGATATGAAATATTTGGGAATGATGCACTATTTCCTAGGTATGGAGGTGTGGCAGAGTACAGGTGGGATCTTCCTTGGTCAAGGGAAGTACACCGTAGATATCCTGAAGAGATTTGGGATGATGGATTGCAAGGCCATGGCCACACCTATGGCATTGAATCTGAAGCTTCTATGTGATGCTTCATCTGAGCCAGTTGATGTCTCTATGTGTCGTCAGATGATTGGGTCCTTTATGTACATGACGAACACGAGACCAAACATTTTCTTTGCTGTGAACACATTGAGCCAGTTCCTGACGGATCCGAGGAGTGTTCACCTGGTTGATTTAAAGCATGTTCTGAGGTATCTGAAGGATACAGTGGATTATGGGATCAAGTATGAAGCGAATCAAAAGTTTAACCTGCAGGGTTATGTTGATTCAGATTGGGCTGGCAGTGCTACAGATAGGAAGAGCACATCTGGGTGTTGCTTCAGTATGGGATTAGGTGTGATCTCTTGGTTTAGCAGGAAGTAGTCCTGCGTAGCACTGTGTACAACTGAGGCGGAGTATGTTGCAACCTGTTCAGCTAGTTGTGAGGCAATATGGCTACGAAAACTATTGTCTGAGTTACTTGATCTCTCGTTGGATGCTACTGGTATCTTCTGTGATAACCAGAGTTGTGTGAAGCTATCCGAGAACCCAGTGTTTCATGACAGGTCGAAACACATAGAGATCAAATATCACTATATCAGGGATATGGTGCAGAGAGGAGCTGTGAAGCTCCTGTATGTTGCGACGGACGAACAGATTGCAGATGTGCTAACGAAGCCACTAGCCAGGGTGAAGTTCGAGTACTTCAGAGAGAGGCTTGGAGTTCCTCAGATCGAGGACACTTCGAGGAAGAAGTGATGGACACATTTGCTGAAGCCATTCCAAGCATGTTGGAAGGAGGATCCTTCACATGGCTGTGGATGTAAGTGCTAGATGATGAGAATCAAGATGATGTTCTAGTTTCTGCTGTATATGATCAGTTGGATCATTTTTGTATGTGTATGTACGCATCATGTTGGATGATGGATATGATCGGTTGGATCATTTTTATGTATGTATGTACGCATCATGTTGGATGATGGATATGATCGGATGGATCATTTGTATGTATTGTGTATATGCATCATGTTGGATGCTTGGACCATGTATCTGTATATGTATCAGGTGGATACATTGTATGATCAGGTAGATCATGTATATTGATATGTATCAGGTATGATCAGGTAGATCATGTATGTTGATGGATACATTGTGTGGATCATGTATCTATGTATCAGGTGGATACACTGTGTATGATGATATGTATCAAGTAGATACTTGGTATGCATCAGGTAGATGCATTATATGATCAGGATGATCATGGATGACGAGCTTCAGGATGTTGCAGTGATGATGATCAGGATGATCATGGATGACGAGCTTCAGGATGTTGCTCCAGATGACATGCAGCAGGATGTTGCAGTGATGATGATCAGGATGATCATGTGTACATCAGGATGATGTATGGTGAGCATCAGGTTGATACTCTATGGCCGTGGATCAGGTTGTGCAGATGAGCATGTAATCTGGTGCCCTGGGAGATTTGTAGATACTCTTTCGAGGTTTTTCCTATGGCATGTAATTCGGTGCCATGGGATATCTGGAAAATGCTCTTTCGAGTTTTTTCTCTGGAAGGACATATAAGTCAGTGCCCTGGGAGATCTGAAGATAGTCTTTCAAGGTTTTTCCTATGGCATGTAATTCGGTGCCCTAGGATATCTGGCAGATGCTCTTTCAAGGTTTTTTCCTATGGCATATAATTCGGTTCCCTGGGAGATCCGATAGGTTGGGCTGTGTGCCCGTAATCAGTCCTGGGATGATCTTGCGAGGGTTTTCCATGACCACATGTAATTCATTGCCCTGGGAGATCCTATATGTAGAGTTGTGTGCTCGTAACAGCCTGGGATGCTCTTACAAGGTTTTGTGGTGAGGTCACATGTAATTCATTGCCCTAGGAGATCCTATAGGTAGAGTTGTGTGCTCGTAACAGCCTGGGATGCTCTTTCGAGGTTTTGTGACGCACGTAATAAGTCCTAAGGATTCCACAGTATGGCCAGTGATGATGAAGACATGCAGGTGGTGGGCCTACATACAGTATGCAAAAGGACTGGCTCTGTAGAACTTCCTATGACGAGTAGAGTCAGAGATTGGTTGAGATAGCAGCAGCAGTGACGATGATGATGACGATGATCCAGAGAAGAAGACTTGTCTAGCAGATCTGTGTGGAGAAATACCTTCCTAGTTAAGAGGGAGTGTTGATGTATATGTAACTTCGGAATGTATTTCATCTGTGTATTTTATATATATTTATTGTACCCTTATAAGAGATGTGTTGTTCCTCTATAAGGAAGTGCCGTCATGTGGATTGACAAGTGTCGCAAGTGTGTGTACTGGACGATGGGTTATTAGACCACCATGTGGGGTCGGCCCAGAATTATATATAATATAATGTGGATGTATCCAACTAGACAAGTCGGCCCCATAAGGTCACTGGGAAAAAAGGTGAGTATAAATAGAGATAGGAGATCTCTATTTTACTCACTCGGAAAAGTAACTCACTCTCACTCTCAGAAGTGGCGCACTAGTGAGGAAGAGGAGGATCATCTGCTAGGAGACTATCTTAGTGTTATTTGGTTGTATTTTGGTTGAGCCATTGCTCTCTCTATCTCTAAGGAAGTTGTGGAGTTTTTCACCTTAGGGTTTTCCCCACGGAAACTCTGTGTCTCTTGTCTCTTATGCTTTTGATTCTTGTGATGCTTGTCATATTGTGATTGTCATGCATTGATATACTGTATATGTTATTCTCTCAACAAAGATCCTAGAGTATAATGAATTAATGCTCAAAATTTAACAGTATGATCAGGTGGATCATGTATGATGATATGTATTAGGTAGATACTTGGTATGCATCAGCTAGATGCATTATATGATCAAGATGATCATGGATGACGAACTTTAGGATGTTTCTCCAGATGACATGCAACGGGATGTTGTAGTGATGATGATCAGGATGATCATGTGTACATCAGGATGATGTATGGTGAGTATCAGGTTGATACTTTGTGGCCGTGGAGCAGGTTGTGCAGATAAGCTTGTAATTTGTGCCCTGGTAGATTTGCAGATAGTCTTTCGAGGTTTTTCCTGTGGCATGTAATTTGTACCCTGGGATATCTGGAAAATGTTCTTTCGAGGTTTTCCTTGGGAGGACATATAATTTGTGCCCTGGGATATCTGCAGATAGTCTTTCCAGGTTTTTCCTATGGCATGTAATTTGTGCCCTAGGATATCTGGCATACGCTCTTTCGAGGTTTTATCCTATGGCATGTAATTTGCGCCCTAGGAGATCCGATAGGTTGAGTCGTGTGCTCGTAATCAGTCTTGGGATGCTCTTTCGAGGTTTTTCCATGACCACATGTAATTTGTGCCCTGGGAGATCCGATAGGTTGACCCTTGTGCTTGTAATCAGTCCTGGGATGCTCTTTCTAGGTTTTGTGGTGACCACATGTAATTTGTGCCCTGGGAGATCCGATAGGTTGAGCCTTGTGCTTGTAATCAGTCCTGGGATTCTCTTTCGAGGTTTTTTTGTGGGGTCACATGTAATAAGTCCTGGAGATGTGGACAGGATGGAAAAGGCCTCAGATTCTCTTTAGAGTTCTTGCTAGTCAAGAGACTCTTTTAAGGTTTTGTGATGCATGTAATAAGTCCTGATATTTCCACAGTATGGCTAGTGATGACGAAGACCTATAGGTGGTGGGCCTACATCTAGTATGAATAAGGACTGGCTTTGTAGAAGTTCCTATGATGAATAGATTCAGAGATTGATTGAGATAGCAGCAACAGTGACGATGATCCAGAGAAGATGACTTGTGCTAGAAAACCTGTGTTGAGAAATACCTTCCTAGTTAAGAGGGAGCGTTGATGCATATGTAACTTCGAAATGTATTTCACATATATGTATATTGTATTCCTATAGAGATGTTATTATTCCTCTATAGGGAAGTGTCGTCATTTATATTGTAAGTGTCATAACTTATACTTGATGGGTTATTAGATCACCTTGTTGGGGTCGGCCCTGTATAAGTCATGTGGGTCAAAGGGTTATTAGACCTCCCTATTGGGGGTCGGCCATGTGGGTCAAAGGGTTATTAGACCACCCTAGTGGGGGTCAGCCCAGTCAGCATTATGTTAAGTGGTTATGTCAAGGTCAACTTGAGTAAAGGTCAAGTCAAGTTAGTGTATTAATAGAGAGTGTGTCTCTCTCATTTTACACATTCTATTCTCTCACGCACACTTGGGAGAGTGGCACACTTGTGGAGGAGGAGGCTTTGCTGCTAGGAGAAGACTATCTCTTGTATTCTGGTTGTATCATTTCTGTATCTATCTCTGAGGAAGTTATTGGGCTTTTTCACCTTTATGGTTTTCCCCAAGTAAACTATGTGTCTCTTGTGTGCTTGCATTATTGTGTCCATGATTGATATGCTGTAGATTTATTGTACATGTTGTTCTCTTAGTTAAGATCCTAGATCAGATTGAAGTAAATTTTGAAAATTTAACAAAAAGCTAAAAGCAAGCTCAAATCATAAAAGCATGAAAGTCAAGAAAAACAGGATAAGTCAGAAAATCTAGAAAAAACAAAAAACTTTAAAGCGGAAAGCAGAAAAGGAAAAAGGAGGAAAGAAAAGAAAAAAGGGAAAGGAATGAAAGAGAGCTTTCCTTATCCACTCATGAGGGCACATTATTCAATGATACTTTCTCCTGAATTCATTCTCCATCTATAAATAAAGGAGTGCACACCCCCTTCACATCTTTTGTGAGTTTGAGTATTGGTGTGAGTGCAATTGTGCCTTAGAGACTTGGGATATGTGCCCCTAGTCCAATCAGAGTGATGTGCTCCTGATTCCTATGAGAGGATGATGGAATCCATCCATTTTCAATAATTTTATTTCAGGTCCTTTAGCTAATTCAAGTCTGGTTTGAAGCTCAAAAAAGTGCCGTGAAGCCTATGGATCAAATTCTCTAGTTTTCTGGTGATTTACTATGCTATTGTATTGTATTGGAGAGGATGATGGAATTAAGAAATTGTAAATAAATTTATTTCATTTCCTATAGATGATTCAAGTATGGTTTTAATTTCATAATTAGTGGCATGAATTCTATTGTTCGAATATTCAATATTCTTGTTGATTTCCAGTGCTAGTTTGTTGTGTTGAGAGGAGAGAAGTTCTTGTGCTATTTTTAGAAGCCTATTGGATTCCATCCTATGTAATTACAGTAATTATGATCCTTTGATATCAGTAATAAAATTTAATATTGCATAAGTTTTAAATATTCTAATTTTTCTACACCCCTTCTAGATTTGCATAGAATTTAACTAGTTTCCAGAATGCATTTGATAAATGAATGCATCTTTATCCAAATAGAGTAATTCTTGTTCCTAAAGTTGCTTAATATTTCATATGAATTATTCCAAGTCTCATATCAAAATTTTGTGAGCCTTCATTGAGTCTTTGGAAGTCCTGAATTCCAACTAGTTGTGGAATCCTAGTAGGCAATTTTTGTTATATCTTTGTGACAATTTATCATAACCTTATATAAATTTCTGGAAGGAAACCTAACTGTGTATTGAATATAAATTATTTTTATTTAGCCTCTTAAGGTCATAATCCTTCACCAATAGCTTCCAGTCGATGAATAGTGAAGTACTAGTTTGCATATACTAGGGTGCCCAGGAGCATTGTAGTAGATTTCAAAGTTGCTGATTTCGAACCATAAATGGTATTGGTTCTTTGTGAAAGGTATTATCATCTATCATAGTCCTCCTCCCATCTAAAGTACTTGATTTTTCCTACCTCCAGTAAAACTAGCCCACTAAACCCATTGTTTTTAACTGAGTCTAGTAGGAGATTGATTTAGTGTATTAGCAGCCCTCATTGGTACACTACAATGGTATCAGCTAATTTTCCTCTACTCCAGTGGAAAGTGATCTCTCAATTTGAATAAGTTATAAGCAGGATACTCACACATGCTCTGGTTAATCTTTGCAGGAAGGCCAAGCTTCTTTGATATATTGAAGAAATCACTGCCATGGATTTCCTTGGTTTTTTTTATGGGCTGAGTACAAATGAGATGATCATATATATAAAAAGTTCTAATGAATAAATGGATTTCGGTTTTGATTACATAAATGAATTGTGCTTCATAGAGTATTACGTTTTTCAAGACAAGCTTGAATCAAACAGGTTTTCTCAAAATTCAAATTCTCTCAAGCAAAACAATCCATCTATTTATGGGAAATTCAAGAGACAATTTACAATCAAGGGTAGTGTTGATGCCTCAAAATTCGCTGCAACAACAGTAGGGATTCTCCTCGGAAAGCAAGCCGATTAAATCGCTCACCATTTGGTGTGGGGAATCCATCTGTTTAACGGTCTGGCTACCGTGCATGTGATTGTTTAAGTTCTTTATTGGTTGTGTCTCGGTTCACCATTTATGTAATTTTATATTTATGGTATGAAATGAAAGTGCCCTAATTAAATGAAATTAACTGGTGGGAAGAAACCACACTAGCGATGCGCCGGATCTTAACTCTCGTCTTACCGCTCCTGCCTGATCAATTATCTATTTATTCCTACACTAAGATAACTATCCTATCCCTGCATGGAGAAAGTGTTAATTAAGAGTAATATACTGGAAATGTAAATACAATTATAACAGATAGTTGTTTCAACACATCATTCACATTTACAATAGAAAGAATACCAAAGATAGCTCTAATATAATTAAAACAATTATTACTCATTTACACATAAACCTTTTCATAGAAAGTAAAATAACTCATCACCAATGAATTAATTCAAGAAAGTTAGAATGATCTCACAGTATGAGTTATGAATGCAAGAAGAAGTAGTTCCACATTGAGCATTCTACAGATTCCAGGCAAAAAATCTCTGTGCCACTTTTCCCAGCAAATAGACGTTTCTTATTATCAGAAAAATAGTTCTCTTACAAAAATGGTCGAGCTCTATTGTGCTAGAAAAAATTCCCTTACATCTGTATTCTCCCCCTCTATTTATCTTACAAACGAGTTTGTCTTCTAGTGACTCCTCATTTACCCTAACCCTAGGAATTCCCAAAATTTTGTCATTTAGTGCTACATCAGAAAATACAGAAGATATTTACAATTTATATTTATGTGGGCTCATCTAAACTAGAAAAATATTCTCCCCACACATTAGCCCCTTCAATTATGACATTAAGCCTGCTAGGCTCGAATACTTGTAAAGAGACTTCATGATATGACAGCTGAGTCTCAATGTGCACCATCCCTTCTTCTGCAACCTTGCAACTATCTTCCAGGAAATATGAATGTATTGATGCTTGCCTTCCGAAGTGGTGGATGTCTTCTCTAGTGAGGGAGTCTAACTTTCTGATGTATTCTAACTCCCCCTGCAACCCACTCTGCAGTTCTACTATGCATAGATATTTTGAAGGAAGCACGTTCATCTGCGGGAGCAGAGAGAGATGACACTTTTCATGAACTTGCTGGATTTTCTCGTAAAAATCCTCACACTTCTGAACAGTCTTTTGAATGTCATTATTTAGTTTTCTGGAAGCCTTCTTGCAAAATTCCAAAAGCTCCATTTCTGACTTCAAGTTTGCTCTTGTCTTTAGAGGAAAATTGTCAGGGTATTCAGAGTTGGTTTCTCTCCAGACCATTTGGCTCCTTCCCTTTTCTGTAACGTCATACATCCTCTTCCTGAATTCTAGCGACTCTTGTAACATCCCAAAATCCTTGTCACTTTCAAGAGGAAATGGGGAGAATATATATATATATATATATATTAACATATTTTCAACATTGGTACAATCATCATTTCACCTACCAAGGTGAATAACATCTAGAAAATTAGATACCTAGATTTACTGCAATATGGAAAATCCCTTCCAAGCATAGAGGCATGCAAACCAAGTTTCTATTTATAATATTATAAAGCAGGTTCTAAGTAGAAAGCCACTTTCAACTTCATGTACAAACTTCGGTAAGAAATGCTACACAATTTCAAACTTGGTACAACATAGAAGAACACTCCTTCTACATAGTAAGCTAATCCATAACGCGATGTTATCTTTGACACAACACTCTCAACTAGAGTCATCTAACATCATAATCATGCCTATATACCATAAGTCTCACATAGATAAAAACCAAGGTGTACACCTATCTTTCCATATCATGACATGCAATACATTATATCAAATAACAAAAGATACATCACGGTGCGAATACTTGTAGAGTAATGAATCAGTTCGATACTCAATCATACTTGGTAATTATAACATAAATGCAATGGTGCAGAAACATACATTCCTATGCTAGATTTCCATTTCATACAAAGAACCTTATTCAATAAGTCACATACTTATTCGACCTTTAGAAAACTTGTCGACACATCATTAATGCATAAGGGAATCCTTTTCGAACATAGAAGTATGCAAACCAAATAATATTCAACATCATGGTGTCATAGTTTTCATTAACAAGAAATTCAACTAACCATTAGATTTAAGTGTACTATTAATTTCATCATAAGATAATGAAGACAAAGTTATACACCTATATAACACTATGAGAACATGTCTAGTTTTTCTCTTACACCCATTAAATATTATGTCAAGCATAGATCATGTCGAAAGGTATAATTCTAACCTTAAGAAGGTTTGGTTAGGTTATGTTGACTATTCTCCTTTACAACATTCACAAAATGCATACGGACATGTTCTTTTACACATTTATTCAAATGCACTAGAAGCTCAACCATTCTTCTATTGCATCCACAGTCATATGTTCACATATTAAACATAATTTCTAATATATGTTTTCACATCAAAATACGTGGAATTGTAAAATCTGAAGCATGTGTATGATACTAATATTCCCTAGGGTTAGCATCATATCGAAATCTCTTTTTAAAACAAATGTAGTCTCTTTCCTTTGGCCATCTACCAATCAACTTTACATGAATACATGGAGAAGTAAACATAATACATATTACTTTTCACATGCATGAATCAAATCCAATTAAAGACACGATTAGATGAGTCAATAGACATATATCAATGAGTATGATAACTTTACAGGCATACTGTCCTGTCCCAAATTTGGTATTGGGTCACAATGGCCTAATCACATTGGCCCTATTCATTAGAATTTGTCAAATTGATGCTAAAGGTCAAATAATTGCCAAGGAGGAAAATTACTAGTTTCCTCGGTTTGGGGTGGAAGCTTTGGGATTTGGAATAATGGGGATAATAAATGATGTTTGAACATTAGAATGGAATAAATATTTAATAAAGGAGCTAAATAAATATATACAAGTGAAAATCAAAGTGGCATTTCATCATGAAGACACATGGAGGAAGTGGGACCCACATATGGCTAGATTTCCCCACTACACTTGGCATCATTCTCTCACCAATTCGAATTCAAGGTGAATGGTAACATAATTGGGGGATTCCAAAAGGTATTATTCATTGCATGACTCATACAAAGTCGAAATATAGAGGAAGAGTAACTCCCATGGAAGAGGAAGAGTCAATTTGGAACTAGTGAGACACTTGGGCTAGATTCCCTAGCTCTATGACAACAATGATGAAGATTCTATGACACCTATGACACAAATCAGACGTGAAGGCTGACATATGATATCTATGACATGTCAGGGCTAAAAATAGACTCCAAGAGGGTGCTCAAGGGTGTTAGGGAAGCTAAGATGCTTCCACATGTGATTTGGTGGAAGTGGGAGACTAGAATATGTTGTACAAGTGGCGTTCTTTGGAATCTCTTCCCAACATGAGTTGGCATGAGTCTCTTGGAAGGAATTAGATCCATGGAGGACATTAGAAGTTTATAGATGTCAATAACAAATAATGAAACCAGCTTTTGATCATTTGTAGAATTTGCAATTGCATTTGTGTAGAGGGAGAGCTAGTGGATGACTAGTTTCTTGCCTTAGCCAATTTCGAGGGTGAAAGATTCCCATCCAAGTTGGTAATTGGAAAGGCCATTCAGACCTTTCATTTGGAGCTTTAATGGAGTCTTTATTTGTAGGTGTAATCTACAGGGCATCTCATGGTTTCTTCCATTGCAGCACATTCTCTCAACCATTTCCAATTTTGATGGCATATTCTTGATCCTTGAGGGAGGGAGTTTTTGGTGAGCTATTATACTCTTTGGGGGAGCTTTTAATGCCCCATTTATTTTGTAATATGAATTAAATACTCTGTTCTTCATCTCCAGAAAGTTTCAGGTCGAAATTCCAAGTATAAATGTATAAATCTCATTTTTAATGGAAGAACAATGCCATTTCCCCACTACCTTGTTGTGAATCAATGTATTGATGATGATTTCGAATGAATGGATGATTATATGATGCATTTGTGATTAATGGACTTCCATGGATGTACTTACAAGTTTCATGTACTGTACTTGAGAATTTGAAGTATTTTTACTCAGTTTAATTGCATTGGGAGAAGAAATAGTGCCATTTCCCCAAGGGTCGAATTGGTGAATTTTGCAGTTGAATGGGAGAGGGTTCGAACAGATATAATAATAATTTAATGGTGCAAATGAGACCTTAATAACATCCTTAATACATTCCATACCTCAGTTCATAAATTTTAGTGGCTTTGGAGGCATTTGGGAAGCCATTTTCAGTACTTACCCCAGGGGGATTTGAACCCCAAATTACTAGTAAAATTGCATACTTGGTCCAGAATCTTAAGAGAGTTTTCAAAGGTATTTTGGTGGCCATATATCATACCTGAACATCATATTCAAGTCCTAATATCATTAATACACCTTCCTTGAATATTTGAAGGCATTTGGAGTCAATTCGAGACCTAGAGACCAATACTAGTCAAAGGCAAATTACTAGTAAAGTTCCCTACATTGGCCAGGATTGAAAGATTATTTGCAGAAGTATTTTAAAGGTCCAAAGGCATCCCTAAAACACATATTTATGTTCTAATCTCATTCATATACCTTCTCAGAATATTTGGGATCATTTGGGGCAAATTTGCGACCTAGAGATCAAAACTAGTCAAAGGTCGAACTAGGGAAAAAAAGTGGAAAATTGCCATTTTAATAAAATTCCTAACAAGCGACATTACACATACTTTTCTTACCACCTCGGTAGAACTGAAGAAGGGTTATTCTTCCTGTCTTCTTATTCCTGTATTCATCCTACTTACAACATTTATCAATATTATAAAATATACTACGAAAACTCTAGATGTATTTTCATTAATCAAAATACATCAAAATGAATTACAAGCATAAACATTCACTTAGGGGAACTATTTAGGGCAATGCAACGCTCTACCCAACCGTAGGCTCTTCGATGACTTATATTCAGTCCGTCTGAAGGCCACCCCCAAGCTGGGCATGGTAATCCACAAATAGGATAGATATTTTAAGTCTCGTCTCCCTAGAACTATTCACACACATCTCTAGAGGTTACTGCAATACTCCTGCAAATGAAAAAGTAGTGCTCCTAGCTAGACACTTCTCGTGTCCTAACCTCTTACCTAGCTGTGGTGTTATTCTCGGCAGGCCCAGGTCTGTACTCCAGACTTGACCTTCTATGCCCCATGGTATATGCGTCTGCTAACTAACTTCTGTTCATAGTGGTCATACCATAAGTAAAATGACAAGTGCACTCAACAAGCCACCCAAGATTTCAACATGCACTCAAGCATTCAATCATGTAACCAAAAGACAATCCTATGATACAAGCATCATAATTGTATATAAACAATAAGAGGTGCATTCGACGTGCGACCAAAAGACATAATGTAACACAAAATATCATGACCATGTGTAGGTAATGGTTCTCATTTCATTCAACATGCCGCATAGGCATTTGACAAGCATCCATAAGACATCATGCAATGCAAATACTATGAATATGCATATAAAACCTGTCTAATGCATTCGACATGCAACTAATGGACGAAATGTAATACAACATCTTGAATATGTATATGAAACAGGTCCAATGCACATACAATCCATGCATTTGACTTCAAATGGAATTTGCAATTCAACTAGCATCCTAGGACAACTTCACCAATGCATAAAAATCGTTTGGCATGCAACAAATAAATACAGTGTGGTACCAACGTCATAGGTGATATAAATATATATGTGTGTGTGTGTGTGTGTGTGTGTGTGTAAATTTTTGGTCAATGCATATAATCTATTTGACGTGTAATCATAAGCAATAATGCAATCCCATTATTATGAATTATATAAAGGTGAACTTCGCCAATGCACCTACACTCAATGCATAGGAAGTCAATGCATTAAAACATTTATGCATGCAACCATGTATGGAATAACTATATATCTTTGACCCTTTTTTTTCCACTGAAAAATTTAACTTACTATTAATACTACGAAATAGTAAATGTGTCCAACTCTCATATGAGTACATAGGGTATAAACCTGTCCAGACAAATACCAGTGATTTTCGACACATGGACAGCAAATACATGCCCAAATAAAGGTGTCAACTAAGAGCCCAAATATGGCCCAAATAATCATTTCCTCAAGCCACATAAGTATCCAAGGACAAAACAGGGGGAAAACCTGTAGAGTAACAACATATATGCCTCCGCATATTACATGAAATATTTAACAAAATACATAAATGTCTTAAAATTTCACCCAACCGAAAAACAATGGCCCATCCATTGACCATTGACAGAAATAGTATTCCTTCCTTGCAGTCCCAACAACATACATGATAAGATCAATAGTGCACATACGTCCGAAACAAAAACAACTAAAATAGTGTTAGGAACCTATGTCAACCCTTCTCTTTACTATGTTAGTATATTGTTGTTGGACGCATATGCTTTGTAAGTCGTCCCATAGTATTTGTTGATCCGTAGTTTATATTAGCCCATAGTATTGACCCATAGTATTGGATGCATATGCTTTGTAAGTTGTCCTGTAGTATTATATGTCCCATGGTTTTGACTCATAGTATTGGGCATAGACTTAGTATATAAGTGGGTGTTGAGGTCATTGAAGGCATCGTGAAGTTAATTGTATTGAGCTTGCTCAAAGGAGGTTTCCCCCTCGAAGTGGCCCGTGATCAATATAAAAGTGATTTTGTTCTATTATTTCTGATATCTCGTGTATTTGCATTAACTAATTATTGCAGGTTCATCACATCTGGTATCAGAGCACTTTCTTGGGCCCGTTGGGTGGAATTTCTGCCAAATTTTTTTCGCATCTGTTGCAGCTTCATATTTGGGAATAATCCCTATCCGCTTAACTGTGGGAAGTACTTGGGCATAAGCCCTAAAACTCATTGTGAGGAGTACCATAGGAAGCCCAAAGTAGCTGGCCCATTGAGAGGACCTGCCAGCGAAAAGAGCAACGAACCCTACCTGATTGACTAGTTCCCACCCGTGATGTAAACCAAGAGCTGTCGTTTGTGGCAAAGTGGTTATCAGTTTTAGCTGACCCGTGGAGTGAGGGGTACTGCCCCAATACGCAAGCCGTCAGACAGCATTGGTGGCCGAGTGAAACACCTGAACTGTTAGGAAGCCGCACATACCTGGGGTCCATATCTATTTTCAGTTGAACTGTTGCCGATCACTTTCGCTCCAGATCCAGCCGTTTCAGATCTATTCTGAAATTCATTCCAGATCTAGTCGTCATTTCAGATCCAGCCGTTTTCGATCCCTTCCACGTTGTTGCAGATCCATCTATTTCGGACCCCTTCCACACCACTGTTGCCGATCCATTTCTGAAAAAAAATCAGTTTTTTCCCCATATCTCCCTTGTTTTCACTCTGTTTCCCTTGAAATTTTTGGGGAACCCCTGTCATCCCATTCTGCATCTTTCATTCTTGAGGACCCTCTCCCCAATTCCCCTTCCCAAAGCCCGAAATACCACATTTGTCTATTTTTAGGGTTTGCCATAACTTCCTCAAATTTCACCCAATCACCTTCAAATTTTACCACAGAATTCCTTTCTGACTTCTACTTCTTTGTCCCTCTCTGCCCAATTTTCTCATTCTATCACCCCGCTTCTGAAATCCCCCTTTTTGCCTTCTTATCCTTTCGACAGTGTCCAAAATCTAGTCAAACCCCAATTACCCATCCGATTGTTTCCCCAATCCAAATTTCCCTTTACTAAATCAGCTTCTGTTTGTGTTTTTCTACCCATTCCACCAAAAAAAAAAAAAACCTGGTTATGGTTGTCACCCGTGCAGGAGCACACACCATAGAGGAAGCACTTGTAGCCATCCAAACCAAACTCCAAGATCTGGATGAAAAATTTCTCAGCCTCCATATTCAGCATTCTACCATGAACAATACCAGACAGCCAGAATCTTTTGCAGCCACCGGGTTCTCTGCTTCTAGCAATTTTCGTGGGACGAAGCTTGATTTTCCTTGCTTCAATGGTATTGATCCGACTGGATGGATATACCGAGCAGAACAATATCTCAGTCTGCATAATACTTTTGATGTTCAGAAAGTTCCACTTGCATCCTTTCATTTGGAACAGGAAGCCCTTCAATGGTACCGTTGGTACATCAAAGCTCATCCCGAGCCAAACTGGACAGATTTTTGCCAACTCATTTTGCCACGATTTGGTCCTAGTGCTTTTGACGACTTCACAGGAGCACTCACTAAACTTCACCAAACTGGCACAGTGCGAGAGTATCAAATGGAATTTGAGAAACTAGCCAATCACACATAAGATTGTCTGATGAATTCTACAGGAGTTGTTTTATCAGTGGTCTCAAGGATGAAATCCACTCAGAGGTCAAAATGTTTTGTCCCAACACAATGATGGAAGTCCTAGGGTTGGCTAAGTTGGCCGAGGACAAGATCGCAGCTCAACAACGCTCCAAACTCACGTTTGTTCCCTTTAGAAATATGGTTCCCAACGACCTCCCATCACGCCTGCTCCTCAACCAACTCCTATCAGGCATTTGTCTGAAATAGAAATGCAGGCACGCCGAGAACAAGGGCTTTGCTATAATTGTGATGAGAAATTCACTCGGGGACATAGATGTGTTCAACAAAAGCTTAATCTCTTGGATGTGGATTCTCTGCCTTCCTTAGAACTTGGTGAAGAAGCTACAGACATAGTAGATGATCCGGTCGGCATGCAACACCCGCCTGTTGACACCCCATCTCAGGATGACCCACCCAAGATCTCTCTCCATGCTGTAACCGGCGTCACCACCCCACAAACAATGCGGGTCAGGGGATACTTCAAGAAGCTCTCTCTTACCATACTCATTGATTCTGGTAGCACTCATAACTTTATTGACCCTCAAATTGCCAAACAGGCTGATTGTTTTGTCCATCCTTGCTCCAACTTTGAAGTCATGGTTGCCAATGGGGGCACCTTACCTTGCAAGGGGAAGTGTCATAATGTGCATATCTCTATGGAAGATTATAACCTACGCTCCGACATGTTTGCCTTGTCCTTAGGTGGATGTGATGTGGTTTTGGGCATTCAATGGTTATGCACACTTAGCCCCATCTTATGGGATTTTGCTGAACTTTGGATGCAGTTTAAAGTCAATGGAGCAAGACACAAATTTAGGGGCTTACAACCAGGGTCTCTCTACATCATCAGTTCACATCGCCTGGAAAAAATCCTTAAGAAGAATTCACATGGTGTCATCGCTCAACTCAATTCCATTCAGATGCACCCATCAACAGTCTCAACTACTTCCTTGGATAGATATGCAGGTATCTTTGCTGAACCAATGAGCTTGCTGCCTTCAAGAGGCCTTTCTGGTAAGAATGTAGCCACATCTACCTCTCAGCAGGAAATGATGGCTATTTTGCATGCAGTACAAAAGTGGCAGCCATACCTATTAGGCAATTATTTTTGCATCAAGACTGATCTCCCGAGTCTGGAAAATTTTCTGGAACAATGGGTCTCCTCCCCAACACACCTGCAATGGGTTATCCAACTCATGGGTTATCCCTATGTGATCACTTACAAGAAGGGTAAGGACAATGTGGTGGAAGATGCTCCTTCTCGCACAATTGATGACCCAGTTTCTCTTACAACTCTTTCTCTGCTTGTTCCAAATTGGTTGCAATATGTTCAACAGGGTTATCTCTTCTATGAACTCCATGCTTCTTCATCAATAGGGCACTCTGGGTTCTGCAAAATGTATGACCAGGAACAATGTAACTTCTTTTGGTCGGGACTAAAAATGACAATTCAACAGATGGTGGCTAACGATGATACTTTCCAAGTCAACAAGGGGGAACCCACACTCCTTTCGGGATTGATCAAACCCTTGCCCATCCCTACACAGCTTTGGCCAACTATTTCTATGGATTTCCTAACAGCACTCTGGTGGTACAATACCACATCTCAAAGGACACAATATGAAGCAGTCTATCGACAAACACCGCCAGTTCTTCTTCCATACACCCTTAGCAGCTCCCCAGTTCAGGAAATTGACTCAGTTCTTCGAAACCGCGATCAAATTCTTCTCATTCTGCAGGACAATCTTCACATGGCCAAAATTCGCCTGAAACAACAAGCCAATCAGCACCGTTCTGAGCGCATTTTCCACGCAGCTGACCGGGTTCTTCTTCATCTACAGCCTTCCAAGCAATCCTCCTTGACACTCCAAAGGCGTCAGTGGCCCACAATGCAAACCAAGGATGCTACCGGGCAACCACTCCTTCAGATTCTGCAGCAATTTCTCTAACCAAAGCTTTGAGGACAAAGCTTTTTCTAAGGGAGAGGGGATGTTAGGAACCTATGTCAACCCTTCTCTTTACTATGTTAGTATATTGTTGTTGGACGCATATGCTTTGTAAGTTGTCCCGTAGTATTTGTTTATCCGTAGTTTATATGAGCCCATAGTATTGACCCATACTATTGGATGCATATGCTTTGTAAGTTGTCCTGTAGTATTATATGTCTCATGGTTTTGACTCATAGTATTGGGCATAGACTTAGTATATAAGTGGGTGTTGAGGTCATTGAAGGCACCATGAAGTTAATTGTATTGAGCTTTCTCAAAGGAGGTTGCCCCCTCGAAGTGGCTCGTGATCAATATAAAAGTGATTCTATTCTATTATTTCTGATATCTTGTGTATTTGCATTAACTAATTATTGCAAGTTCATCACAAATAGATATGTATAAAATATAGCCGTAAAAAGGTTTATATCAGGAAACCCAAAAAGGAGTTGGTGACTATAGCAATTTAAAGACCTGCACAAAGTAATATCAGCCGCAAAAACATAAGATAATACCGCAAAAATCCAAAGTTAAGCAATATGATCAGTCTAATATAGAAGACAATAGCATCATGTCCAATGTAAGTGATAAGAACCATTGGAAAAGAGAAGTTCCTCCTGCCATTCCTGCGACAAAATGATCCCCGCCTGTGAGGTCAAAGCACGCTTGGAGAGCATATCAGCCCCAGTATTCACCTCTCTGTAAATATGGGAAAAATGTGTGTGTTCAAATTCGAGAATTAACTTTCGAGCCGCATCCATCCAATGTGAAAAAAGCAGAACATTAAGTGGTGAGATGCCATTTGCCCATGAAATGATAGACATAGAGTCACCCATTACGATGAGTGGAGATATCTGAAAGGAGCGAGCAAAATGTATCAAGAGCCAAAGGCTGCATAACTCACTGCGTGTATTGGATCCAATTCCCAGATTGAGCCAAATACGGAAAAAACAATTGGTGGAAATGTGTAATATTGCACCAGCCCCACACACACCAGATCCCCCCACAATGGCCTCATCAAGGAAACCACATGGGTACATCAAGACTTGAGGATCCAAATGCCAACTCTTGTTCAATACTTTCCTACCAACTTCATGTCCATGAATTGAAGTATATTCCTTGAATGCATCCAGAGTTCGACAACAAATCCAATCCTGATGAGGCACAAAATCCTCAAAGATTCGAGAATTCTGAGACTTCCAAACTTCCCAGATCATGAAACAAGGGAGTTCAACACACATATTGGAATGTCGGAACCATGAATCAAGACAGACACTAAGAGTGGAAGGTCTCTAGATGATTTGAATACCAGAGAGAGATGCAATTTGTTTCCAAAGCCCCTGTATGAATGTACAGGAGGAGAAGAGATGGTCAATTGTTTCCTCCTGTATACAACATAGAGGACACTATCCAGGGCCATTGAAGTCCCGATGACATAAATTGTCCCAGGGCGAAATAAAACATTTTATTTTTAGCGGAAGTGCGAGTTTCCAAACAGTTTTGTGCCACCAATTAGTCTCAGGATGTATATCTGCAAACAATGAATCATATGCCATTTTTGCTGAAACTATGCCACGGGCCACACCCCATGACCAAGAGAATCTGTCTAGTGTCTTAGATAATTGAATATTTGATTGGAAAATAGGTCTAATATATTCTGCCCATTCAATCCCCATTACATCATTTAGTCCCAGCTGAGGAGCCGAGATCCACTTTGAATGCCCATCCTTATTGTGACCAGTTGCATGTGCAAGGGTGCAAAATCCTTTTGCCCTGAGATGTGCCCTTAATTCCGGAGACAAGATGTGTGCAGTGGGTCCCCCTAATATAGGATCAAGTCCTAGCCTTATGTCACGACCATTACCAGGAATCCAAGTTATCCATTGAGTTATAACATTGAAAGAACCCATCAATCCATTCCAAAAATTCGATACACTGATAGTAGCCAGATGACCCTTACGAAGCCAATTTGCAACTGTAGAATTTTTTAGGTACTTGTCTCTCATAATCTTCCCCCAATCAGAATTGTCAAAAAGTACACGCCATAAACTTTTTGCATGCAGATCCGTGACAAAATGATCCAGGTCCTTTATATTCCAACCTCCCAAGGTCTAGGGTCGAGCCAACAAGGACCATTTTATAAGGTGAAATTTTTCCTGCACCCCTCCACCTAACCATAAGAAACTGAAACTCTTCCTTCGTATAAGTCTAAGGATGGATCTTGGAGTTTTACAAAGTGAAAACGAGTAGACCCCCAGATTCTGGAGAACCGCTTTTGCCAGCGTAAGCCTGCCACCAATGGAAAGTGTCGTAAAATCCAATGGCCAATATGATTTCCAAAACATCTAACAAGCCAGGACCAATCATTCAAAAGATAAATCGAAGGATTAATGAAAAACCCCAGATACTTCGTTCCTTCAGCCATTCCTTTGAATTTTAGAGGTAAAATCGAGCTAATCGACTGTTCCACATCAGCATGCAGGGAATGTTTCAAAAAGTGTGACTTAATATAACTGATGATCATACCAGTTACCGAGCAGAAAAAATCTAGTATCTTCTTATACTGAAACCACTCCACAAGGATGCCCAGGCCAAATAGCATAACATCATCCAGAAAAAGAGAATGTGTAACAGATATATCTTTTGTAATCTTGATGCCAACAATTTGACCCTCCCTTTTTTCCTTATGTATAGTGAGACTCAGTCCTTCAATGAACAACAGCAAAAGTAGAGGTGAGAGGCGACACCCCTGAAGAAGACCCCTGGAGGATTTAAAGTAGTCCAATGGTTGTCCATTAATTATTATAGAAAAATTTACCGATGATACACAGGCCATTATCCATTTCATCACCTTCTATGGCAGATCGATCTGAATCATAATTAACCTTAGTAGATTCCAATCAACCCGATCATAAGCTTTCACTAAGTCCAATTGTAGAATGAGTGCATCAAGCCTCTTCTGTTTTATACTGTGAAAAATTTCTTGTGTCACCCCCACAGCATCATGAATCTAGGGGCCCTGCAAAAATCCATACTGTTCCATAGAGATGTGCCTTGAAAGGACCGATTTGATTCGATCTACAATAATCTTGGAAATTATCTTATATACTAAATTACAAAGAGCAATAGGCCTGAACTCATTAAAATTTTTTGGGTGGGATGATTTCGGAATGAGAGCTAGATATGTAGAATTTAGAACCCCAGAGACAAGTCCCAATTTCCGAGATTCATCCACGACATCTCAAAGGTCTTCCCCCATGATGTAAAAAAAATGGAGAAAAATTTCCACCGTCCACCCATCCGGTCCGGGAGATTTATACTTTGCAAAGCCCCGCAAGGTGTTTTCCACATCCAATATTGTTACATTCTCAAAAATACTGTCCCCCTCCATTTCAGTAAACATCCGAGGGTATTCCTTGATAATCTTGAATTGTTCCGTCAATGTTGTATTTTTGGGGTCACAATAGTACTTCTGAAAGTGACGAGTTGCCTCATCCATCAATTCCACATCCCCCCTGATCCGCTGACCAAAGTGATCATTAAGATCCCAAATTGTATTCTGGATGCTCCGCAAATCCGCAAAATGGTGAAAAAACTTTGTGTTCAAGTCCCCAGCTTTGAGCCAGATGGCTCGGCTCTTTAATCGCCATGTTTTCTCCAGTATGAGTAGTATCTTCAATTTCCAACTCTCCATTGATGAGAGTTTCGCATGGTCCATATGTGAAATACCAGATCTCACAGACCGATGCATCAATGTACCGATTTCCTTTTCAATCTCAGTGAGTTCTGCACCTAGCATCGTTTTTTTATTTTTTTCCCACAATATAGTATAGTCTTTAATGGACTTTAATTTCACTGCCATCTTGTCCATCGTAGATCTCTCCCTCGATACATCTATGTGTAACCAATTTCTTCTCACACCCGAAGTGTAATCATCATCAGTTAGCCATGTGGAGTTGAAATTGAATGGGAAATAGTGATGAGAAGCCTCAGCATCAAATTGAAATATAATTGGGAGATGATCACTAATTTGTATCTACTGAATCCAAGACCTGTAATTTTGAAAATAGTTTAGTAGTGATTCCGATATTAGAAATCGATCAATGTGTTTCTGCATCAGATTCCCATCCTTCCTACCATTAGACCAAGTCGGGGCCATTGGCCTCGGAGCAACATCAATCAGTGAAAATTTTGAGAAGAGGTTTATGAAATATATACCCAGGGGATCCCTCCTTGCAGAATTTCCCCAAAATTCCCCATCCCCCCAAGTGAAATTCAAATCCCCAGCGAGAACCAAATTCTCCAATTCCAACAAATGTCTCGAAACAGCCAGGTCCTAGAAAGCCACCCTATCACAATAAGGGCCATAGCAATTTATAATATTTATGTTTTTTTCGATCCCCTAAATTTACCAGACAATAAAGTACCCAAAGAGATAATAGATGGATTTAGCCTCAGAACCATTGGGTTCCAAGTAGATAAGAGACCACCAGAAATGCCAACAGCATCCATAGTGCACATCATCCAACCAGGTTTAATTTTGTTAAAGAAAATACGGGCCTTCTCCCCACAAACCATCGTTTCCTGGAGGAGGACCAAATCAGGATTGATAATATGTAGAACACGTTTGAGGGCCAATTGTTTAGGCAGACCCCCCACATCCCAGATATTTTGTGAGAAAAATATCATTTTCGAACCCTGGCAAGGGCTTTAATTCCTCTAAGAGCCCGGGTATCAGGAGAGTTCGGGGTATCCACAATACAGCGGTCATCCTCCATCCCCACAAGAGTGACGTTCTTGTTCTTCCTTTCACTTCTTGTCTTTAATGGAGAGAAATCCGGAGCCAAAACACCGCTATGTGCCCCCTTTTGAACACATTGATCACAAAATTTTTAGGAGGATTCTCAGTAGTATTTTTTATAGTGACCACCGCCGGCTCAAAAGTCTTATGAACCATGGAAACTGCCAAATCCTCATTAGGCGGATCATTTACAACTAACACCCGATTCTTGTAAAAAATTGATATTGGCGTCTTTTTCACCATTTCAGAATATGACGGAATATGAATAATTTTATCTAGTGTTTCTGAGACCCAAGCGGGCCTCAAAGGGGGGCAATCTGAGCCCGACGGATCCACAGGTATATAATCATTAACCCCTGCCATCAATATGTCAGGGTCGGAAGAAGGCAACCCAGGATCCGTTAAATCATTACCCCCCATCAACAATATATAAGGACTGGAAATAGGCAACTCACAATTAGTAGATATAAGGATAGTCGGGGAAGAGGATAGGGGAATGCCGGGGGAGACAGACAGAACTGGAGAGGATTCAGATGGGCTAATATGTGTAGACCTCACAATCGGTGGCTCATGCTCAGAGACGGGGTCATCGTTCTCAGACAAATCATTGGACACTTTCTCAGACCAAGTGGTGTTTGATAGCAGAGGAGTGTATTGTCGACGGACCATATAATTCCCATTATTCCCATTATTTAAATCTAAAGCATTTATAAAGGAGATATCCAATTCATTTAATGAGTGGTAGAAAGATGGGTCCTGTTTTTCCAACTTACGGATTAACGCCGAGTCTGGAGCAAAAGGGGAGGGAACTCTATTGGAGAAGCCATCTAGCATACCTGACGCATCCAATTCCTTATCGCTACCATCATCCGAGGACCAGTAAGGTTCCCCCTCATTTGGATGACCGGAAGATGAATTCTCCTTACATTGGCGCCACAAATGTCCCACCTGCTTACAATTTGAACAACGGAAAGGGATGCCCCAATAGTTAATGATCTGTGTGAGCTTTCGGCCACGCCAATTGATGTGAAGAACATCAATAAGACCCAACGATATATCCACCTCAACAAGCACCCGGCCAATACGACGATCAAAGCCAGCAATATGATCCTCATCCACATGAAGAAAATGACCAATGTTGTTACCAATGGCTTCAAAAGCCTCACAGTTCCAAAGTGCCAGTGGAAGCCCCAAAAGGAGCACCCACAAATGTCACAGACGAACAAATGCTATGTCCGGGTCAAAGTCTGTTTTCCATTTCTAGAGCATCAGGCTACCCGCACCATAAAGCCACAGTTTATTCAGAATGGTGGTACAATGTGCTTCTTGTTCAAACTTGAAACCATACCAGCCACAAGCCATGGCAAATACCTGGAGGGTGTAGTTTAAAATGGGATTCCACTTTTCTATTACCCATTTTATAATGTCCTTGCAATTCATAGCTGTTGAGATATTGTAACTTCAAAGAATATTATATTTGTACATTATTTATTCCGGAGATGTTCCATTCCACCGAGGTGATTTTATTGTATATCCGGAGATGTTTATTCCTCTGTCGGAATGTGGTAACTCGGGTTATTAGACTTCCCTAGTGGGGGTCGGCCCTGTATGTGTTATGTGGGTCAAAGGGTTATTAGACCACCCTAGAGTGGTCGGCCCAGTCAGTTGTAGTGGGATATTTAACCCATTGGTTAAATACGAGCCTACGTGTACTTGTGTAAAAGATATGTCAGAGTAGTGTATAAATAGAGGAGGTGTGTTCCTCATTTGACACACACACTCACTTGAGAGAGAGGTGCACTTGTGGAGGAGAGGTCTGCTATGGTGGAGGAGGAGATCATATCTTTGGTTTGCATCTTTGTATATTGCTGGTCATCTATATTGAGGAAGCTTTACTGGGTTTTCTACCCCATGAGGGTTTCCCAGGATAAATCTGTGTCTCTTGTGTTTATACTATGCTTGTTGTTTCTTCAGTGATCCTGTATATGCTATTATTGTGAAATGGAATGTAATGCTGCTATTTTCTGTCTTAGCATATTAAATCTTAACATGGTATCAGAGCTAACCTGAAGGAAGGCAAGGTATGGCACTTACGACACTTGTTTCACTTACGACAATTTGAAGGTTAGGGTTTTACATAGCAAAACCCAGTCATCGTGGAACTTTCGTTATAAATACATTTTGGCGAAGGTTCAGGATATGAAACCTTTAGAGGTCATAGATAACATCTCCAGGTATCTTTTGTCCAAAGGGCACCCTCAGATTCGTTGTACTTTGTCAGTTATGATCAGTACAAGTTAGGGTTTTTGCCTCTTCCAGATCTCAGTCAAAATCAGGTGACCTAGGAAAAAAGGTCATAACTTGGGCTAGGAAGCTCCAAATGAAATTTAGTAAAAAGTGACAGGTATTACACAGAATGTACTATCTCAAGAAACTTTTTCAGAGGCCGAAGCTGAACCAGTGACATGTGGCACACCGTACAAGTTTGCTCTCCTGTTTTATCCCATAAACAGTTCACGTTGCGACACTTGGCATAACTATCTCTCAGAGAGTCCAATTGAGGTCAGACCTATCAGGATGGAAATATAACAGGGCTATCTATCTCAGGAAAAATTTTCAGAGGCCGAAGTTCAAACAGTGACACGTGGCATGGCGTACAAGTTCGCTCTGCTGTATTATCCCAAAGCAAGTCACGTTGCAACATTTGGCATAAATCTCTCTCAGAAAATCCAATTGAGGTCAGACCTGTCAGGATGGAAAGATGACAGGTCAGGATACTGCAGAAAAACTTTTCAGCCCCTGTGGAGCGACAATTTCAGAGTTATAGCAGAAACAATCAAGTACATATTTCTGTCAAAACAGAATTATTTTTGGAGCACCTTTATTCATGGCTTCCGGAATTTAGGGTTTCGAAGAAAGTTAGAATCGGAATCCACGGCTGAATGCTACTAAGGAAAATCAAAATTTAGATACCAATATTGAATTTTTTTGGTTGGGTAGAAGACCGGGCTTGATTAAAACCCTAGCTCGAGATTTTGATCGGAAAGATGGAAAATTAGGGCTTCAGCAAAAGTTGGAATTTTTGAAGTCTGTAACCACGGCTGGAAGCTCCTCAGAAAAAAAAGAGTTTAGAGCCTTGGATCAAACCTTTTGATTGAGCAGAAGAGTGGGCTTCATCAAACCCTAGTTCGGGATCCTGTCCAAAAGATCCAGAAGTTTCAAAGGCAATTTTGAGGGGTCAAATTTTGGAGATTTCAAAATTGAAGTATGCTAGTTTGATCAGCTCAGCAAGACACATCCTTCCATTCATTCGGAAGTATGAAAGTCAAAGATTGAATTTTTTAGGGTTTCTCTAGCAAACCCTAATCAAGCTCCAGATCAATTTGCAGGGGGAGTTGAGGCTAAGGCCTTACATAATAAGACTACAAGAAGTCTCAACAGGTATGACTTAAGGAGGTTCATGTATGTCTTGAAATCTGATTCTTGATTAAGTTCATGATGTGTTTGTCTTCATATTATTTATTAGTACAATCTTGATTAATGTTAGAATTGTCTTATCACCCTAGTAATAGTATGAATGCATGTGAATGATCGAAGACATTCATTGATTAGGGCTATATGATTGTGCTAATGCATTATGGTGTTGTGTGAGGTTGATGTTGTCTGCTAACAAGATACAGGTACATCACAAAAGACAAATCAAGTTCCATGACCATGACATCATGAAGACAAAGACTCATCCATAATCTTTGTTCTACTTACGAGGTATGTATGACTTTGTTATATTATGTTTAACCTATGAGACATGCAGGTTCTAGCTCAGGATCTCTAAATCATTGAAGAGATTGTTTTGTACATAACTAAGCAGGTATACTAATCCAGGTATGTTTTCCTATGTCATGTTAGGATCCCTTATATAAGTATACTTGGTATGATTGGTTATGCTTATTCATAAAGTTAGTAATCAAGGGTTTATGCATATTATGTCTCTTATCTTGGTTGATTATTTAACTAACTAGATCAAACAAGAATATGCATGAGTAAAAGAAGACTTCCCTGAAACCTTGAATATTATCTATAATCATGACTATACATATTCAAGGTTATTTAGAATTAGAATGTTTTGAGAATATACTAATTAAGGATAATTTTAGGGGCAAAATTTAGCCCATGGGCTATTTTTCCATGTTTTTTTCCAAAAAAAAGATTCGCCAATTTGCATTTTTTGAAGCCCCATTTTGCCAAATTTTGATGGGGTAAACTTTTTTCACTCTAAAAATCGCCAAAATATTATATAAACTATATAAAATCCTTAGAAATTGAAATAAGTTTAGAAAAATATCGCCAAATATTTTATAGTTGACATTTTGAGAATTGGTAAGATTTGCCAAGGTTTATACACTTTTAAATAAGTATGGGTCCTTAAAATTATCCCTGATACTAATGAATGTATGTTTGTGTATGAGATCATGAGGATGACACTAGTGCACACTTGAGCATGCACAGTGGTAGAGAATGAATAGAAGTTCAAAAGACATATAGAAGATCAAGCGGGAGGCAACCACACAAACCTAAAAGATAAGTATTTGAGTTTCTATTTGAAATAGTAAATGATATTGCTTGTATGCATATTTGTATTCCTAGAATATATCATGCTGAGTGTAAATATTCATAGAGCATTGAACAGTATACTACTAATATGCATATGATTGGTAAGTTTGACAAACATTCCATTGTTGCTTGTCTAGAATGAAACCTCTTTGCTGACATGCTGAGAGCTGTGCACACTCTCAATAGTATGTTCTGGGATAGATGCAAGACATCTAGATAGCCACTGTATGCATGCAGGATATGGGAAAGTGTTGTGCCAAAGTATTGGTCAAAATAGTTACATAACTATGTAAATGATATATGTATGCATAATAGGTTATCATGTCAATATGATTTGATGATTATGAAGTATTACTAATCATGATAAGATGTTTGCTCCAAGTGGCTAGATAAGACCATTCTCTTAATGGTGTAATTAAAGAAGAAGTGTGAATCAGGTTCTGTATGGGTACCCAGGATCGATAATCAATTGATGAGCTTAATGATCACCATGGGTGATGAGGATCTCAACCTTTGCTACAAGGTTGAATATTGTTTCTATACACAGACGATATGGATGCAAGAAGGAACTCACCACAGAGTTCAAATGATATTGAGGCTCATATCAGTAGACCCATCTAACGAGAGATGGCACAGATAGATATGCAGAAGATCATTCAATGCAGAGTGTGAATGATGTTCAGTCACAAAGGGAGAATTGACAGTTTCTTGATAAGCTTGGGCTTTACCAAAAGTAAAGTTGTTCCTAACCTTTACCTTAAGGTTGTGGATGATGAACCTATCATACCATTATTGTATGACGATGATCTCTTTCTGACAAGGAATGAGAAACAAATCATGAAAAGAAAGAAGAAGATGGCTGAAGAAATGAAAATGAAAAATCTCAGATTTGAAGTATGACAAGGCTCAGAAGGAATCTTTCTCAACCAGGGAAAGTATGCTGAGAAATATTAAAAGGAATTGATGTGTTGGAATGGCCACTCTTGAAGTTGTTATTAGATGACTCATCAGAGTTAGTGGATAGAACTCTGTACAGACAAAATATTGAGTCATTGATGTGTCTAAAGAATACTACGTCAGATATATGCTTTGCTGTGAACACCTTGAGTCAGTATCTAGTGGAAACTAGATGTGTTCACCTGATAAGCTGCAAATCATGTGATGCGGTACCTAAAGGATACAATAAGACTTTGATCTATGTTATCTTGGAGATCATGAATTAAGATGGCTACACAGATGTTGATTGGGAAGGAAGTGTATCAGACAGGAAGAGCACATCGAGAGGATGTTATTGTCTGGGATCAGCCATGATCTCGTGAGCACAAGCAGAATATATGGTTGCTTGCTCTGCTAAGTTATGAAGCAGTATGGCTTCAGGATTGTTTGACTTAGAGATAGACACAACTATGATCCTATGTGACAATCAGAGTTGTATCAAGATGGCAAAGAATCTAGTGTTCCAAGATATGGTGCAGAAAGGAACCAAAAGTTCGAATTTGTAACAATGTACTAACCAAACCTCTACCGATCTGATGTACTAACCAAACCTCTACCTCAAGTAAAGTTTTCTGAGACAAACTTAATATAGCTCAGAAGGACCCTCCTTGAAAGGGGGAGTGATGTGATAACTCATGATGAGATTGCCTGCATCGACAGTGAGGTCGATGATGAGGATACCTATATTAGTGATGCCGACAGAGAGGTTGGTGGATGGTCCTTAGACAGGGTCTAAGGTGACAAGAGGATTGCATCATCCTTGAACATATATTCTAAAAGAAGCTGTAGAAATGATGTCTCCGAAAATGAAGTCCTTGGTGGACATATAGGATTGCATCATCCTAAAGAGAGCCGTAGACATATGTCTTCGAGAATGAAGTCCTTGGTGGACTTGAGGGGATTGGATCATCCCTGGACTTCAGTCCTAAAGAGAGCCGTAGACGTATGTCTTCGAGAATGAAGTCCTTGGTGGAATTGAGGGGATTGGATCATCCCTGGACTTCAGTCCTAAAGAGATCCGTAGACGTATGTCTTCAAGAATGAAGTCCTTGGTGGACTTGAGGGGATTGGATCATCCCTGGAATTTAGTCCTAAAGAGAGCCGTAGACGTATGTCTTCGAGAACAAAATCCTGAATGAACAGGTGAGGGGATTGGATCATCCCTGGACTTCAGTCCTAAAGAAGATCCGTAGATGTATGTCTTCGAGAATGAAGTTCTTGGTGAACATGTGAGGGGATTGGATCATCCCTGGAATTCAGTCCTAAAGAAGAGCCGTAGACGTATGTCTTCAAGAATGAAGTTTTTGGGGAACATGTGAGGGGATTGGATCATCCCTGGACTTCAGTCCTAAAGAAGAGCTGTAGACGTATGTCTTCGAGAATGAAGTTTTTGGTGAACATGTGAGGGGATTGGATCATCCCTGGACTTCAGTCCTAAAGAAGAGCCGTAGACGTATGTCTTCGAGAATGAAGTCCTTGGTGGACGATTGAGGATTAAGTCATCCTTGGACGTGGTCCTAAATATACGGTGGAGGATTAAGTCATCCTTGGACGTGGTCCTAAATGTACGGTGGAGGATTAAGTCATCCTTGGATGTGGTCCTAAATGTACGGTGGAGGATTAAGTCATCCTTGGACGTGGTCCTAAATGTACGGTGGAGGATTAAGTCATCCTTGGATGTGGTCCGAAATGTACGGTGGAGGATTATGTCATCCTTGGACGCGGTCCTAAATGTACGGTAAGGATTAGATCATCCTTGGACTTTGGTCCTATGAACTGAGCCATAGACATGAGGTCTCCGAGAATTGATAGGACTCGATCGTCCCTGGACTTCGGTTCAAAATGTACATGTTAGGACTGGATCGTCCCTGGACTTCGATTCAAAAGGTACATGTTAGGACTGGATCGTCCTTGGACTTCGGTTCAAAAGGTACATGATAGGACTGGATCGTCCCTGGACTTCGGTTCAAAAGGTACATGTCTTGATTGCATCATCCTTGGACATAGGTCCTAAAGAGAACTGGATTGATCGTGTGATGACTATGCTGCTGATCGTATTGATCTAGATGACAATGCTACTGATCGTATTGATCTAGATGATGATGATGCTGATCGTGTTGATCTAGATGTCGATGATGTTGATTGAGTTGATCTAGATGACGATGATGCTGATCATGTAGATTGAGATGATGATGATGCTGTAGATCGAGATGATCCAGGGGCTGTAGATCGTGATGATCCAAATGCTGTAGATCGTGATGATCCAAATACTGTAGATCGAGATGATCCAGATGTTGTAGATCAAGATGATCCAGGTGCTGTAGATCGTGATGATCCAGATGCTGTAGATCGAGATGATCCAGATGCTGTAGATTGAGATGATCCCGATGCTAATGATCGTATGATGACGATGCTGATGATCGTGAGGATCCAGATGTTGATGTTGTTGTAGCTGTTCAAGTGCTAAAGATAAAGACTCAGTACTAAAGATGTTGATGTTCCAGTATTGAAGATGTTCCAGTAACTGCTTGAGTTATTGATGATGTTGAGAAAGCTTCCAATGATTTATAGATGTATCATGTATGATGTTGATGACTTCTTGCTCGTGCAGATGTTGTTATAATATCCTTCTCGTTAAGGGGGAGTGTTGAGATATTGTAACTTCAAAGAATATTATATTTCTACATTATTTATTCCGGAGATGTTCCATTCCTCCGAGGTGATTTTATTGTATATCCGGAGATGTTTATTCCTCCATCGAAATGTGGTAACTCGGGTTATTAGACTTCCCTAGTGGGGGTCGGCCCTGTATGTGTTATGTGGGTCAAAGGGTTATTAGACCACCCTAGAGGGGTCAGCCTAGTCAGTTGTAGTGGGGTATTTAACCCATTGGTTAAATACGAGCCTACGTGTACTTGTGTAAAAGATATGTCAGAGTAGTGTATAAATAGAGGAGGTGTGTTCCTCATTTGACACACACACTCACTCATTTGACACACACACTCACTTGAGAGAGAGGCACACTTGTGGAGGAGAGGTCTGCTATGGTGGAGGAGGAGATCATATCTTTGGTTTGCATCTTTGTATATTGTTGGTCATCTATATTGAGGAAGCTTTACTGGGTTTTCTACCCCATGAGGGTTTCCCAGGATAAATCTGTGTCTCTTGTGTTTATGCTATGCTTGTTGTTTCTTCAGTGATCCTATATATGCTATTATTGTGAAATGGAATGTAATGCTGCTATTTTCTGTCTTAGCATATTAAATCTTAACAATAGCATGGTATGAGAACTTTCCCACCAGTCCCGTCATGTTGAACTCCACGAGTTCTTCAAGACCAATGTCTCTTCCCACCGTCAACCAAACTTCTCCGGGTCTGCAATAATACTTTTCTTTCAGTCACCGAGCAGAGCTGGAGGAAGGCAATGGTTTGCCTCTGTTTTCCAGATGTGGTGCCACCCGAGCACTGCCAACTGATGGGTCCGAACCAGAAGCATCAACAGGTGCCCCCCCCTAGGGTCAAATGTCCCTTTGTCGCCTTGGCATGTGGAGCCACATGTCTCACGCCGGAGCTATGAGCCCGTTTCCCCTTCAGCTGGTTTTTGAAGAAAACATCCGGTTTGAATAAACTGGCCTCCTCAATCATGAAATCCGAAATGTTTAGATTATTATCCGCCGGGACGACAATTTTCGGCAAGTTTTCACCCATTTCCGACATTCGAAAAGCCACAAATAAGGGTTTTTTGTATACACGAGTTCAGGCAGTCGAATGCTGGAATAACCCCCTGATAGTTAGAGAACCCCGGAAAATTATGCACCAAACCCATTCACGGAAATCCGGAGTATAAGGGCACCAATCCTTGTTAGTGCCACCAGTAACAAAAATCAAGAAACCCTAAAATTTTTAATTGAAAACTATAACCTGACACGGATGTGGTCCAACAGTCACTGTTCCGACTACACCGGTGCCAACTGCCTTGTGAATCAACCATTCAATGCGAATTCCAACAGCTCGCAGATGTAGTAAACCTCACCGTTTACCGAAAACGCCATTGTAGAAACCCTTGCCGCCGCCATTGTAGAAACCCTCGCCCCGGCCAAAACTAGTACTCATTGCATACCAGATATATAACATAGTCTTTTTATACATTCTATATATATAATATAACCATTTTGAATTATCTTTATACACTATAACCATTGTATAAAAATCTATATATACCACATAACCCCTTTTATGTGAAATATAACACGTAGCCATTTTATATATAATATACGATATAGATATATAAAACCTGTTTATACCATATATATGTGTGTGTAAAACATATAATTTTATAAAACATATATGAAGCATGACAAATCAATGCAATACGTTACATTTTAAACAAGACCAACGCATAAATCGACATCGCATTAATGCATAGGAGTTCCCAACCCAATGTATGCAATTTATCTGAAACCAATGCATGTTGACTCCAATACATCCAATACATACAAAGGCATTTTAATATGGACCCATTACCGTTACTCAGAAAACAATGTGTCGATAAGCAATGCCAGCATGTCGATTCCACATCGTCCACCCTCGAATGAACTATTTTTCCAGTGCATAAACCTCGAAGAGAATATGATCCTAGGCTCATGGGAAAGTTCCAGAAGTCTGTGGCGGTATTAATATTTATATATATACACAAAATTTCCCCAAACAGAGAAATAGGCAGTATAATACACAAGAAAGATATACAACAATAGTCAAGTAGAGCATATGCTCTGTCTTCCAACATCCATTTTTTTTTCGAGAGAAAAAGCACACCACTCTCCAGCACTCACGTTGTCACAAAGTGCTCATCCAACTCAGGCAGCAAGAAGACAAATCCTATATTACCCATCACATACCATATACCTCCAACATGTAACACGCAGCAACCCATTTAAATACAGAGCATCCATACCAACGCAGGCTACAACAACGCTTTTGCCAGGATACTATGGTGTAAACTAACAACACAACCACGGTGATAAACCAAACGAATGTCACTCCACATTTACTAAAAATTTAATATTATAATCCACCCAAAACCTCTCTTACAAGCGAGATAGCAGGTGGAGTTGATCCCTCGCCTGAGAGGTTGTCCTCCCTTTTGAAGTGTAGGGTTGATCATGCAAGGAAATCAAGCAACAGGGTGAACGGTCCTCTTCCTTGAGAGGTCGTCACCATCCTCCACACGCAGCAGTCTCCTCGTTGCAGGGTTTAAGCCATTAATTTTGGCAAACTCTACCCAAGGTTAGGATTGCGAGCTGTGTCGAGCTGCGCCCTTCATCACAAACATTTAATATAAAAATAAAGACAAGAAAGAAGAGGGCTGCGGGAGGCCCCCAGCTGCGCCCTTCCACCATAAGCCCTTTCATATGAAATAAAATTCAGCAAGTACAGGGCCACGAGCTGCACCCAGTTGCGCCCTTCCACCATAATCCAATTCATAGAAAATGAAATCAAACAAGCACAGGGCCGCGAGCTTCACCCAGCTGCTCCCTTCCACCATAAGCCACTTCATAGAAAATGAAATCAAGCAAGCATTGGATGCTCTCTCATCAACGTATCAAGCAATGTATGCCTTGCTCCCTCAATGCAGCACACCATGTATTGGCGCTCCCTCTACACAGCAGGCAATGTATGCCCCTTGACCAAAAAAATGCCTTCCCCCAAATCAGAACTCCCCCCCAAAAGAAGAAACTCTCCCGGTGTGAAGCTCTTCCTCGAGCGCAAAGCTAGTTCAAGGAGGAAAATAATAAATAATATACATCCCATATATATTATTTTTCTCGTATATGAGAATACAAACACCACTTAAAAATATACAAAGCAAAAGCAAATACATGCTAATTAGATAGGAAAAAAAAAAAAAAAAAGTAACACTATCATAAAATTGCAAACTACATCACTATGTAATTTTAATTCGAATCATTTAAAACATTTTGGTTTAACATTATAAGTTTCGCAATTGTAATTACCTTACCACCATAATAATGCATTTTCTTACCCAAATATATATATATATATATATATATATATATATGACAAAAGTAATTACATTAAACATATATATATATATATTCATATTAATATAGTAAGCATTTGTACACACACATATTAATTAAGACACCTACATTTATTTACTTAATACATCTTAATGCATATAAACTAAGTATATGCATGTCTTCTTAGTTGTATAAAAGTAAAACATGTAAATAAATATGTGCAATAAATACTAATGAAATTAGCACTTATATCACACACATTTTGATTAAAACAAGGTAACACACATTACTAATGTTTGACATTAGGTTTACGCTTAGTGCTTGATAATCATATAAATAAAATATATCAAGCGTAAATTAACTTAACTTAAAAATCCAGAGCTAAACCAAGCCAAAAACTACGACAACGTTTACGACTTCAAGACTCTCCCCCTTGTGGTTCACCATGCCCATTTTACACTCTAGGTTTCATTGCGGGGACTAGTTTAGGTTCTAGGTAGTGTCGACATGCAAGATAGACAAAAACTGAGTAATAAAATCTTTTACCAGAGATCGACATTACAAAACTTTCCCTCTTGGAAGAAAACCGTCATCGCTGTTGTGTCACTTTTCGCACTATTTTACCTATGCATCTTTATTTCCTACTTTTCTACCTTATGCAACCACATTCTCTTTCCAATATATGTTAACGATACAAAAATCTTATAACAAAAAATCATAAAGATATGGTTTTTTGTACCTGCAATGCATATCTCCTGCATGGCTCTGCCCCCTATCTTGGGAAATTGCAACAACTTTGCAATGTTGATACCATTTCCGCCTGGTTCACATGTTAGTTTCATAATATAAAGCATAAAACTTCGGAGCCACATGCTCGAATGCATAATCACTTACTATTTCACATTGCTTGTTTATTTAACTTGCATGGTCTTGCTGACATTCCTGCATGTTAGTTTACAATATACACATATTTAGTTTTGCAATGTTCTATTAAAGTTGCTCAACTTCGGCCTAGAACAGTATTCGCCGAAATACAAAGATAACTAGCACCCCTAATGCTTTCATGTTATCATGTAACAACAACAACTGCCACACCAAGTGACCATACCACATCCAATGTGCAAGAAACAATATACATGCATAATGCTATCAGTATATTGCATACAATGTTAAACTAAAATATTTAATATACTTTAATCTTTTTACATTTAACAGTAATCATTTTATGTGAGTAACAACTCTACGACACATTCAAGTATCTCAACAATACAAAATACATCACAGTATTTTTTTCATTTCAACTTGAGCTATTCACATATACATGAATTTAAATAAACATATTTTTGCTGCAAAATTTTACATTTGCATACATGTGGTATAACTATACTAGTCATAGCATCGTTGAATGTATCAACAAGTGATATTTAAGATTCAATCCATCTCGCCTGAATTCCAAAGAATTCTCTTTCCCCTCAAGCCCTCTCTCTTGAGTCCAGGAACTCTATTTCCCCTCAAGCCTTCTCACTTGAGTCCAGGAAAGCTCTATTTGTCCTGAAGCCTTCTCGCTTCAGTCCAAGAACTCTTCTTCCCCTAGATCCTCCTCGCTTGAGTCCACAAACTCTCTTTTCCCCTCAAGCCTGCTTGCTTAAGTTCAGGAAAAATTTCCAAGCCTTCTTGGTGTGCACCAAGCACAAGACTTGTAGTAGACACCTTCTTGGTGTCATGCCCCTCAGGGTGTGCATCATGCACATGACAATGCCCAACACTCACCTAATACTCCTGAGTTCCAGAGTGCTTTAGGGACTTGTTCGTCACTAAAATCATGGAACCTCCTCTAACAGCTATTCAGGGTAAATGTAATGCTCTTGCAAACATGGAGTAGTTCTCCTACCTGGAAACAATCAAGTGGCCAAGCCTATACCCAGCTGTAGGTGTTCATTGTGCTCTAGAGCCTATGCTCAACACATAATAAAGTAGTCCATGTGCTCCAGAGCTCATTCTCAACACATGGCCAAGTAATCCATGTGCTCCACAGCCTATGCTCAACACATAACAAAGTAGTTCATGTGCTCTAGAGCTCATGCTCAACACATGACCAAGTAATCCATGTGCTCCAGAGCCTACGCTCAACACATAACAAAGTAGTCCATCTGCTCCAGAGATGACGCTCAACACATGGCCAAGTAATCTGTGTGATCCAGATCCTATGCTCAACACATAATAAAGTAGCCCATGTGCATGCAACAATGTCTCATAACATTGCACTCATGAACCCCTGGTTCTCATTGTGGCTCCAATGCCACTATCATGGCCAACCGGCTTGACACCACAAGTTGTAAGTTGAACCTACTGCACATAACCATATATTAAATTCAACAACTGTATAGAGGCATTTACTTACAGTGATTTTTGTTAAGCTCTTTTGATCTAGCGATTCTCTCGTCATTGATTAGCTTTGGCTCTTAACTTCCAAGCCATTGCTCCGTGCGATCAATTCCTCGCACACAACAACCAATTATGCATATTAGTTTAAGCTTCATGGATGTCAATAGTCAATCACAAAAACATAATCATAATAAAAATTTTCATGATTCATATTTTCATTACAGCTTTAAATCTATGCCGCATCATCAAACATAAACGAGCCTATAGGTCCTAGAGTAGGAACCTTCACTCTGATACCATATGTAACATCCCAAAATCCTTGTCACTTTAGAGAGGAAGTGGGGAGATTTTTTTTTTAAATTAATATACTTTCAACATTGGTACAATCATCAATTCACCTACCAAGGTGAATAACATCTAGACAATCAGATACCTAGATTTAGTGCAATATGGAAAATCCCTTCCAAGCATAGAGGAATGCAAACCAAGTTTCTCTTTATAATATTATAAAGCAAGTTCTAAGTAGAAAGCCACTTTCAACTTCGTGTACAAACTTGGGTAAGAAATACCACATAATTTCAAACTTGCTACAACATAGAAGAACACTCCTTCTACACAGTAAGTGAGTCCATAACTCGATGTTATCTTTAACACAAAATTCTCAACTAGAGTCATCTAACATCAGAAGCATGCCTATATACCATAAGTCTGACATAGATAAAAACCAAGATGTACACCTATGTTTCCATATCATGACAACCAATACATTATATCAAATAACAAAAGATACATCATGGTATGAATAACTGTAGAGTAATGAATCAATTCGATACTCAATCATACTTGGTAATTATAACATAAATGCAATGGTGCACAAACATACATTCATGTGCTATATTTCCATTTCATACAAATATCCTTATTCAATAAGTCACATAGTTATTCAACCTTTAGAAAACTTGTCGACACAACATTAATGCATAAGGGAAACCTTTTTGAACAAAGAAGTATGCAAACCAAATAATATTCAACATCATGGTGTCGTAGTTTTCATTAAGAAGAAATGCAACTAACCATGAGATGTAAGTGTACTATTAATTTCATCATAAGACAATGAAGACAAAGTTATACACCTATATAACAATATGAGAACATGTCTAGTTTTTCTCTTACACCCAGTAAATATTATGTCAACCATAGATCATGTCGAAAGATATAATTCTAACCTGAAGAAGGTTTGGTTAGGTTATGTTGACTATTCTCCTTTACAACATTCAGAAAATGCATACAAACATGTTCTTTTTCACACATACCCTTACATAGATCACTATCAAAGCAAACTGATCCAAGGTAATGTCTCATTCTTAGTTCACATAAGATTTTACACATTTATTCAAATGCACTAGAAGCTCAACCATTATTCTATTGCATCCAAAGTCATATGTTCACATATTAAACATAATTTCTAATATATGTTTTCACACCAAAAGACATGGAATTGTAAAATCTTAAGCATGTGTATGATACTAATCTTCCCTAGGGTTAACATCATATCGAAATCTCTTTTTCAAACAAATGTAGTCTCTTTCCTTTGGCCATCTACCAATCAAATTTACATGCATACATGGAGAAGTAAACATAATATATATTACTTTTCACTTGCATGAATCGAATCCAATTAAAGAAAAGATTAGATGAGTCAATAGACATATATCAATGAGTATGATAATTTTACAAACATACTTTCCTTACCACCTCGGTATAACTGAATAAGGGTTATTCTTCACATCTTCTTATTCCTGTATTAATCCTATTTACAACATTTATCAGTATTATAAAATATACTACCAAAACTCTAGATGTCTTTTCATTATTCACAATACATCAAAATGAATTACAAGCATAAACATTCACTTAGGGGAACTGGTTTCGGCAATGCAATGCTCTACCCAACTGTAGGCTCTTCGACAGCTTATACTCAATCCGTCTGAACGCCACCCCTGAGTTAGGAATGGTAATCTACAAATAGGATAGAGAGTTTTTAAGTATCTTCTCCCTAGAACTATTCACACACAACTCTAGAGGTTACTGCAGTACTCCTGCAAATCAAAAGGTAGTGCTCCTACCTAGACACTTCTCGTGTCCTAACCTCTTACCTAGTTGTGGTGTTGTTCTCGGTAGGCCCAATTATGTACTCCAGACTTGACCTTATATTCCCTACGGTATATGCATGCCCTAACCGACTTTCATTCACGACAGTCATACCATAAGTAATACGACAAGTGCACTCGACAAGTCACCCAAGCATTCGACATGCACTCAAGCATTCAATCATGCAACCGAAAGACAATCATGTGATACAAGCATCATAACTGTATATGAACAATAAGAGGTGCATTTGACATGCAAAAATTCATTTGACATGCGACCAAAAGACATAATGTAACACAAAATATCATGATCATGTGTAGGTAATGGTTCCGATTTCATTCGACATGCTGCCTAGGCATTCAACAAGCAACCATAAGACATCACGTAATGCAAATAACATGAATATGCATATAAAACCTGTCCAATGCATTCGACATGCAATTCCTTGCAATCGACATGCAACTAATGGATGAAATGTAATAGAACATCTTGAATATGTATATGAAACAGGTCCAATGCACCTACAATCCATGCATTTGACTTCAAATGGAATTTGCAATTCAACTAGCATCCTAGGACAGTTTAAGCAATGCATAAAAATCGTTTGACATACAACAAATAAATGCAATGTGGTACCAATGTCATAAGTCACACACACACACACACACACACACACACATATATATATATATATATATATATATATATATATATGTAAATGTTTGGTCAATGCATATAATGCATTGACGTGTAATCATAAGAAATAATGCAATCCCATTATTATGGATTATATAAAGGTGAACTTCGCCAATGCACCTACGCTCAATGCATAGGAATTCAATGTATTAAAAAATATATGCACACAACCATGTATGGAATAACTATATATCTTTGACCATATGCACACACTCATTGCATGCCAGATATATAACATAGTCTTTTTATACATTCTATATATATAATATAACCATTTTGTATTATCTATATACACTATAACCATTGTATAACCATAGTCTTGCTATATAATAATTGTAAATCTCGCCATACCTTGATTCTTTCAGAATAGCAAATGTTGGCATTTTCCGTGGGAAAAAAAACCATTATATAAAAATCTATATATACCAGATAACCCCTTTTATGTGAAATATAACACGTAGCCATTTATACATTTTTTATATAATATAACCATTATATAATATACGTATATAGATATATAAAACTAGTTTATACAATATATATATATATATGTGTAAAACATACGATTTTATAAAACATATATGAAGCATGACAAATCAATGCAATATGGTACATTTTAAACACTACCAATGCATAAATCGACACCGCATTAATGCATAGGAATTCCCAACCAAATGTATGCAATTTATCCGAAACCAATGCATGTTGACTCCAACGCATCTAATACATACAAAGGCATTTTAATATAGACCCGGTACTGTTACTTAGAAAACAACGTGTCGATAAGCAATGCCAGCATGCATCCATGGCATGTTGATTCCACATCGTCCACCCTCTAACGAACTATTTTTTCAGTGCATAAAACTCGAATGGAATATGATCCCAAGATCATGGTAAAGTTCAAGAAGTCTGTGGCGGTATCAATATTTATATATATACACAAAATTTCCCCAAACAGAAAAATAGGCAGTATAATACACAAGAAAGATATACAACAATAGCGAAGCCGAGCACATGCTCTGGTTTCCAGCATCCATGGTTTTTTTCAGAGAAAAAGCACACCGCTCTCCAGCACTCACGCTGTCACAGAGCGCTCATCCAACTCAGGAAGCAAGAAAACAAATGCCATATTACCCATCAGATACCATATACCTCCGACATGTAACACACAGCAACCCATTTAAATACGGAGCATCCATACCAACGCAGGTTACAACAACACTCTTGTCAGGATACTATGGTGTAAAATAACAACACAACCATGGTGATAAACCAAACAAATGTCACTCCACATTTACTCAAAATTTAATATTATAATCCACCCAAAACATGTATTACAAGCGAGATAGCAGGTGGAGTCGATCCCTCGCCTGAGAGGCTATCCTCTCTTGTCAAGTGTAGGGTTGATCATGCAAGGAAAAAGAGCAACAAGGTGAACGGTCCTCTTCCTAGAGAGGTCGTCACCATCCTCCACACGCAACGGTCTCCTCGTTGCAGGGTTTAAGCCATTAATTTTGGTAAACTCTGCCCAAGGTCAGGGTTGCGAGCTGTGTCGAGTTGCGCCCTTCATCATAAACATTTAATATAAAAATAAAAACAAGCAAGAACAGGGCCGCGGGCGGCACCCAGCTACGCCCTTCCACCATATGCCCTTTCATATGAAATAAAATTCAGCAAGCACAGGGCCGTGAGCTGCACCAAGTTGTGGCCTTCCACCATAAGCCACTTCATAGAAAATGAATTGAAGCAACCACAAGGCCGCGAGATGCACCCAGCTGCGCCCTTCCACCATAAGTTACTTCATAGAAAATGAAATCAAGCCAGCACTGCGTGCTCCCTCAATTCAACAAGCAATCTATGCCTTGCTCCCTCAATGAAACACATCATGTATTGCTCCCTCTATGCAGCAAGCAATGTATGCCCCTTGACCAAAAAAACGCCTTCCCCCAAAACAGAGCTCCCCCAAAAAGAAGAAACTCTCCCAGTGTGAAGCTCTTCCTCTAGTTCAGAGCTAGTTCAAGCAGGAAAATAAAAAATAATATGTATCCCATATATATTATTTTTCTCATATATGAAAATAGAAACACCACTTAAAAATATATAAAGCAAAAGCAAATACATGGTAATTAGATAGGAAAGAAGAAGAAAAAAAGTAACACTATTATAAAATTGCAAACTACATCACTATGCAATTTTTATTCCAATCATTTAAAACATTTTGGTTTAACATTATAAGTTTGGCCATTGTAATTATCTTACCACCATAATAATGCATTTTCTTACCCAAAAATATATATATATATATATATATATATTACAAATGTAATTACATTATATATATATATATATATATTCATATTAATACAGTAAGCATTTGTACATATATATATAAGTATATACATGCATGCATTTATAATGTCTCGTATAAAAATTAGACACACATATTAATTAAAACACCTATATGTATTTACTTAATACATCTTAATACATATAAAATAAGTGTATGCATCTCCCCTTAGTCGTATAAAAGTAAAACATGTAAATAAATACGTGCAATAAATACTAATGAAATTAGCACTTGTATCATACACATTTTGATTAAAACAAAGTAACACACATTACTAATGTTTGACGTTAGGTTTACGCTTAATGCTCGATAATCATATAAATAAAATATATCAAGCGTAAATTAACTTAACTCAAAAATCCACAGCTAAACCAAGCCAAAGGCTACAACGATGTTTACGACTTCAAGACTCTCCCCCTTGTGGTTCACCATGCCCTTTTTACTCTCTAGGTTGCATTGCAGGTACTAGTTTAGGTTCTAGGTAGTGTCGACATGCAAGATAGACAAAAAATGAGTAATAAAATCTTTTACCAGAGATGGAGACATTACAATTCTGCAGCTATCTCATTCATCCTTGCCATCGCAAACTTCATCTTGAATATTTAATTTGTGAGAAATTTTTGGGAATGGTATATTCGTTCTTGAATCTTGCAGGCTTGAAAGCAAAATGCAGTTATGTCTAGATTCCTTTTATCTGCGAACTCCAGTTGCTCCGCTAAATATTCCTTTTCCTTAACCAACTCTTCTATCTGAGCTTTCAGCTCTTCAACCTGTTGGTTTGCGGCCGACTCTCCTGATTCTAGGTGAGTGATCCGAGCTTCAAAGTCACTCCTCTCTCCTTCCATAATCATTAACTGTATAGTTAATGCTTCCTTTTATGTGTCCAAAATCTGGTATTCATTCATTATCCTTTCCTTCTCGGATAGGAGGGCGCCATTTTTCCTTTTCAATTCCATTCCTTCTCCTCGCTTCTTTACCAAATTATCTTTTAATTTGAGCATCTTCTCTTTACTTCGCTCAATAGCGTTCATCAATTTGCCAACATTATCTACATTAGCTTTCACAACAACTATGTTGATAGATGCTGTTAGGAACCCATGTCTTTACTTTGTTAGTATATTGTTGTTGGACGCATATGCTTTGTAAGTCGTCCCGTAGTATTTGTTGATCAATAGTTTATGTTATTGTTGTTGGCGCATATGCTTTGTAAGTAGCCCGTAGTATTGTTGATCCATAGTTTGTACTGGCCCATGGTTTTGACCCATAGTATTGGCGCCTAGACTTAGTATATAAGTGTGTGTTAAGACCTATGAAGGCACCGTGAATTTATTTGTATTGAGCTTGCTCATAGGAGGTTTCCCCCTCGAAGTGGCCTGTGATAAATATAAATGTGATTTTGAGTTTTGTCATTTCTGCTATTTTGCATATTTTTATTAATTAATTGTTGCAGGTGCATCACAGATGCCATGAACTGTGGGTCTTTGTGTGTACCCTCCATGATGGTGCTCTCCTAAACAGTTGCGACATCAAGTTTGGAGCCCATTTTCAGCCTCTTTTATGATCTCTTTGTGATGGTTTTTCTTTTCTGATCAAAGATGTTAGTGTCCAATTATCCCACGATATGATACTTTGATGGAGTGAATGGGGTAAGTCCGAGCTCCTTGTTAAATTTTCAGAATTTACTTCAATCTGATCTAGGATCTTAACTGAGAGAACAACATGTACAATAAATCTACAGCATATCAATCATGGACACAATAATGCAAGCACACAAGACACACAGAGTTTACTTGGGGAAAAGCATAAAGGTGAAAAACCCCAATAACTTCCTAAGAGATAGATAGAGCAATGATACAACCAGAATACAAGAGATAGTCTTCTCCTAGCAGCAGAGCCTCCTCCTCCACAAGTGCGCCACTCTCCAAAGTGTGAGTGAGAGAATAGAATGTGTAAAATGAGAGAGACACACTCTCTATTTATACACTAACTTGACTTGACCTTTACTCAACTAGGTCGGCCTCAACTTAACCACTTAACATAATGTTGACTGGGCCGATCCCCACTAGGGTGGTCTAATAACCCTTTGACCCACATGGCCGACCCCCAATAGGGTGGTCTAATAACCCTTTGACCCACATGACTTATACAGGGCCGATCCCAACAAGGTGGTCTAATCACCCATCAAGTATAAGTTACGACACTTACAATATAAATGACAACACTTTCGTGTAGAGGAATAATAACATCTCTATAGGAATACAATATACATATATGTGAAATACATTCTGAAGTTACATATACATCAACACTCCCTCTGAACTAGGAAGGTATTTCTCGACACAGGTCTTCTAGCACAAGTCTTCTTCTCTGGATTATCATCACTGGATAATCATCATCGAGACATCATCATTGTCACTGCTGCTTCTATCTCAATCAATCTCTGAATCTACTTGTCATAGGAAGTTCTACAGAGACAGTCATTTTTCATACTAGATGTAGGCCCACCACCCGTAGCTCTTTGTCATCACTGGCCATACTGTGGAATCCTCAGGACTTATTACGTGCGTCACAAAACCTTGAAAGAGCATCCCAGGCTGTTATGAGCACACGGCTCTACCTATAGGATCTCCCAGGGCCATATTATATGTGACCTCACCACAAAACCTCGGAAGAGCATCCCAGGCTGTTACGAGCACACAGCTCTACCTATAGGATCTCCCAGGGACAGATTATATGTGGTCACCACAAAACCTCGCAAGAGCATCCTAGGCTGTTACGAGCACACAGCTCTACCTATAGGATCTCCTAGGGATAGATTATATGTGGTCATGTCAAAACCTCGCAAGAGCATCCCAGGACTTCTTACGGGCACACATCCCAACCTATCGGATCTCCCAGGGACATATTATATGCCATAGGACAAAACCTTGAAAGAGCATCTGCCAGATATCCTAGGGCCAGATTATATTCCATAGGAAAAACCTCAAAAGACTACCTGCAGATCTCCCAGGGCCAAATTATATGTCCTCCCAAAGAAAAACCTCGAAAGAGCATTTGCCAAATATCCCAGGGACAGATTACATGCCATAGGCAAAACCTCGAAAGACTATCTACAAATCTCCCAGGGCCAAATTATATGCTCATCTGCACAACCTGATCCACGGCCACAGAGTATCAACCTAATACTCACCATACATCATCCTGATGTACACATGATCATCCTGGTCATCATCACTGCAACATCCTGCTGCATGTCATCTGGAGCAACATCCTAAAGCTCGCCATCCATGATCATCCTGATCATACAATTCATCTACCTGATGCATACCAAGTATCTACCTAATACATATCATCATACATGATCCACCTGATCATACAGTGTATCCACCTGATAAAAATACAAATACATGATACATATCACCATACATGATCCACCCGATCATACAATGTATCCACCTGATACATATACAGATACATGGTCCAAGCATCCAACATGATGCATATATAAAATACATGCAAATGATCCAACCAATCATATCCAACATCAAACATGTTGCATACATACATATAAATGATCCAAGTGATCATATCCAGCATCCAACATGATGCGTACATACATATACATATAAATGATCCAACTGATCATATCCAACATCCAACATGATGCGTACATACATATAGATGATCCAACTGATCATACAAAGCAAAAACCAGAACATCATCCTGATGCTCATCATCCAGCGCTTACATCCACAGCCATGTGAAGGATCCTCCTTCCAACATGCTTGGAATGGCTTTAGCAAATGTGTCCATCACTTCTTCCTCAAAGTGTCATCAATCTAAAGAATGCCAAGCCTCTCCCTGAAGCACTCGAACTTCACCCTGGCTAGTGGCTTCGTCAACACATCTGCAATCTGCTCATCCGTCGTAAAGTATAGGAGCTTCACAGCTCCTCTCTACACCATATCCCTGATATAGTGATATTTTATCTCTATGTGTTTCGACCTGTCATGAAACACTGGGTTCTCGGACAGCTTCACACAACTTTGGTTATCACAAAAGATACCAGTAGCATCCAATGGGAGATCAAATAACTCAGACAGTAGCTTCCATAGCCATACTACCTCACAACTAGTTGAACAGGCTGCAACATACTCTGCCTCAGCTGTACTCAGTGCTACGCAAGACTGCTTCCTACTAAACCAAGAGATCACACCTGATCCCATACTGAAGCAGCATCCAGATGTGCTCTTCCTATCTGTAGCACTTCCAGCCCAATCTGAATCAACATAACCCCGCAGGTTAAACTTTTGATTCACATCATATTTGAGCCCATAATCAACTGTACCCTTCAGGTACCTCAGAATATGCTTTACAGCAACCAGGTGAACACTCCTTGAATCTGTCAGGAACTGGCTCAATGTGTTCACTGCAAAGCAAATATCTAGTCTCATGTTTGTCAGGTACATCAAGGACCCAATCATCTAACGATAAATAGTGACATCAACCAGTTCAGATGAAGCATCACACAGAAGCTTCAGGTTCAATGCCATAGCCTCGCAGTCCATCATCCCAACCCTCTTCAGGATCTCTACTACATACTTCCCTTGTCCAAGGAAGATTCCATCTACACTCTGCCACACCTCCATACCTAGAAAGTGGTGCATCATACCCATGTTCTGCACGTATATGACTCCCTGTCATGTGTCTCAGACCCAAGTGGCTACTCCACATACACTTCTTCTTCAACTACACCATTCAAGAAAGTTGTCTTGAAATCCATCTGGTGTATCTTCTATTTCATCACTTTTATATTTCTCTATGCTACCATCTGCAGCATGCTTGATCTTGATAGATCCATATGTAATTCATAACAAACTTCCCTTCAGGTCTTGGGACTACATCCCAAACATCATTCTTCATGATCGACAGATCATGGCATTCTTCCCATATCCTGGGAACTTCAATATCTTCAATAGATAATTTTGTTGCTGAACAAATGTTATAGTTCTTCTTTTGTAGGTGATGGCATACGATCTTTACTACACAACAAGTTAAATTACATGATTAGAAAACATCTCATAGTTTTCATAACAAATTCTTACACATAAAGAAATATGTCATATAGTCATGCAATTATCTTAGCCAATGCTTCAATACAACATTTATCCATATCCCGTAACTTTCTAGATGCCTTCCAATCTCTACCAGAACATTGTTAAGAGTGTGCACAACTCCCAACATGTCAGCAAAGAGGTTTCATTCTAGATAAGTAGCAATGGAATGTTGTACAGTTCCAAAGGCCACTTACCCATGCATATTAGTAGTATATTGTTCATCAATGCAATTATTCTAATATGCATAATACATAACCTAATTCTAGGAACATCAGTGTATACATTATTGAACAGTTTTATTTAAACAATAAAATATGCAAGTAATGACAATTCAAATACTTATCTTTGTTTGTTTGTTGGGTTGACTCTCTCTCAGTCTTTGCTTCTTTTCTGCAACTCCATTCTTATGTGGATTGTGAGAAGTGGTCAACTCCCTCTGAATATCTGCATCCTTGTAGAAACTACTGAAGTGTGCTCCTTTGCTTTCTTATAGGAACAACTGGAGTGTGCTCCCTCTTGATCTTTGCTTCCTGGATTACCTGTCCTTGAACTTACATCCATCCTTAATCACTAGGAAAGATTTTTAGTATCATCATTGTGTTATCCTTGAGGCCTCATACATAATCACACATTTATTAGTATAATCTTAATACTATCAAAACACAATAATCTTAAACATGTATATTCATGATCATTCACAGATAATAAACATTAGTATTCAAGGTTTCAGGGAAGTCTTCTTTTACTCATACACATTCTTATTTGATCGTAGGACTCTTTAGGTTAGTTGAATCATCAATCAAGATAAGAGATATAATATGCATAAAACCCATGATTATTCAAACCTATACCTTCATGATTCTTCTGGTTAGTCATATAATCAATTATGGTAAGAAACATAATATACATACAACCATGATTATTCAAACCTATATCTTCATGATTCTTCTGGTTAGTCATATCATCAATTATGGTAAGAAACATAATATGCATACAACCATGATTATTCAAACCTATGACTTAATGAATAATCATTATCAACAACACAACAGTATAAGATCCTAACACAAGGTAGGATTCTAGCTTGATATAGGAAAAACATACCTGGATTAGCATGCTAGCTAGTTATGTCTAACATACCCACATAATGTCTTCTGGTTCTCTTCAGTGACTTGTGCTAGTAACCTACATGTCTCATAAGTTAACCATTGTAGAACCAAGTTATACATACCTCGAAAGTAGATCTTCTATGTGATCCATGACAATGGATGAATCTTTGTCTTCATGTCACCATGAGCATATGTTCTTGAAGTAGAACATGATTTGACTTTCTTGGTGTACCTTTTGTGTTAGCAAACAGCATAAGCCTCATACAACATCACAATGCATTAGTACAATCATAAGTGTCAAGACCCTAACCAATCAATATCTTCTATCATGCATTCATAATTTTGTTAAGGTGATACGACAAATCTCAAATGAAGATTGTACTAACCATAATAATCATGAAGACAAACATACCATAAACTTAAACATGAACAAATCTCGAAACATACCTCGATGAGTCATACCTGTCGAGATCGCTTGTAATCTTCTTACGTAAGGCCTTAGCCTCATCTCCCTCTAAAACAAGAACTTCTTCACTTATGTAGGTGACCAATCCAACTTCTTCTAGGATTAACCCAATCCACTTGATTTGCAAGAAATGGACCTGGAGATAGATTAGGGTTTGTCAGAGAAAACCCAAAAATTCAAACTTCCAAAAGGATAGAAATATGCTCCTTAATGAGCTAATCAAGTTGGTATATTCAGAATTTGAAAACTGCAAAGTTTCACTCCTCAATTTTTCCTTTGAAACTTCCGGATTCACTGGACGTGACCCAGAATTGGGGTTTGATGAAGCCCACTCTTCTACCCAATCAAAAGGTTTGATCCAAATATATAAGCTTCTATTTTTATGAGGAGATTCCAGCCATGGTCACATATTTCAAAAATTACAACTTTATCCAAAACCCTAGATTCCGGAAGCCATGAATGAAGGTGCTAAAAAATAATTCTGTTTTGACATAAATATGTACCTGATTGTTTCTGGTGTAACTGCACACTTTTTGATCCACAGGGTCTGAAATTTTTTCCTGAGATAGCCCAACCTGTTATCTTTCCATCCCGACAGGTTTGACCTCAATTGGATTCTCTGAGAAAGAGTTATGCCAAGTGTTGCAACTTGACATGTTTATGGGATAATACAGGAGAGCGAACTTGTAAGGCGTGCCTCGTGTCACTGGTTCAACTTCAGCCTCTGAAACATTTTCCTGACATATCTTGACCTGATATCTTTCCATTCTGATAGGTCTGACCTCAATTGGATTCTCTGAGAGGGATTTATGCCAAGTGTCGCAACGTGACCTGTTTATGGGATAATACAGGAGAGAGAACGTGTACAGCATGCCACATGTCACTGGTTCAACTTCGGCCTCTGAAAACGTTTCCTAAGATAGTACAGTCTGTGTACTACCTGTCACTTTTTACAAAATTTCATTTGGATCTTCCTAACCCAAGTTATGACCTTTTTCCCAAGGTCACCTGATTTTGACTCAGATCTGGAAGAGGCAAAAACTCTATATTGTACAGATCATAAATCACAAAGTACAACGAATTAGAGATTTTCCTTTGGATACAAGGTACATGGGGATCTACTATTCGACCTGTAAAAGTTTCAGATCCAAAAACTTCATCAAAAGGGATTTATAGCGAAAGTTCTACGATGACTGGTTTTTGCTATATCAAGCCCTAGCATCGTAAGTGCAACAAGTGTCATACATGCCATATCATGCCTTCTTTCAGGCTAGCTCTGATTCCATGTTAAATTTTTAGAATTTGCTTCAATCTGATCTAGGATCTTAACTAATAGAACAACATGTACAACAAATCTATAGCATATCAATCATGGATACAATAATGCAAGCACACAAGAGACACAGAGTTTACTTGAGAAAAACCATAAAGGTGAAAACCCCAATAACTTCTTCATAGATAGATAGAGCAATGATACAACCAGAATACAAGAGATAGTCTTCTCCTAGCAGCAGAGCCTCCTCCTCCACAAGTGTGCCACTCTCCAAAGTGTGAGTGAGAGAATAGAATGTGTAAAATGAGAGAGACACACTCTCTATTTATACACTAACTTGACTTGACCTTTACTCAACTAGGTCGGCCTCAACTTAACCACTTAACATAATGCTGATTGGGCCGACCCCCACTAGGGTGGTCTAATAACCCTTTGACCCACATGGCCGACCCCCAATAGGGTTTTCTAATAACCCTTTGACCCACATGACTTATACAAGGCCGATCCCAACAAGGTGGTCTAATAACCCATCAAGTATAAGTTACAACACTTACAATATAAATGACGACACTTCCGTATAGAGGAATAATAACATCTCTATAGGAATACAATATACATATATGTGAAATACATTCCGAAGTTACATATACATCAACACTCCTGAAATGGGAAGTCTCCTCCGGTGAGTATTACATTGGACATCTTAGGTGGGTCTGTGTCCATATATTGCACATTCGGGATTCTCTTTTCCACAACTTCCTTAGACTTTTCTTCATCATCCTTTTTCTTTTGTTGTTCAGTTGCATCTCTGTCTTCTCTTTCTCTCATTTCTTGCAACGTTTAGGCTTCTTCTTTCTGAATCCTTTTAGTATATTCCCTCTGGACTCTTTCAGTCTCTTCTTTCTAAATTCTGTCGGCCTCTTCTTTCTGGATATTTTCGGCTTCTTCCTTCTGGATTCTTTCAGCCTCTTCCAATAGCTTCCTCTCAGCTTCTGCTAACTGCAACCTTATGAACTCATCCTTTTGTTTCCTTTCTGCATCCTCCTTAGAATTCATCTCTGCTTCCTTGAGAGTGTTAGCATTAGAAATGGAACCGGATCTGCCTTTTTGACAAAAATGCTTGTTTATCTCGTTCATGTTTCTTGCGCTCTGATACACTTCTTCATCTTTCAAGAAGAGATGCACGTATTCAAAGTTAATCCTACAGGAATCACAATGGGAAATGACCTTACCTTCACTATCGTTCCTTCTGAAAATCTTTGTCCCAAAATGAAAGGCCTCTAAATCCTTAACAAAATCCCTAGCCTCTTTTGGCTTGGGGAATTTGTATGTGTCGATAGTGAATGACAGCGATGGGTAGGAAGCCTTTTTATTGTCATGAAGAAAACTCCCAACCCCATTGATGAAAAATTGCCTTACGACCTTTTTATGTACAACAAAATTAGTGGCATACTGAGGCAATAGAGAAGGGGGTTGGGTTCCCCCATACATCCTGATATATGTGCTTTCCACAGACAAGTAATAATCTCCATGTTCCTCGATAATTGAAAAAGGAATTCTTGGACATACAATTCAGTTCTTCTTTGAATATTAGCTGGTATAGTGGCATGATTAACCCCTCACAAATCCGTTTGTAGTGACTTGCTTATTTGTGATCCCATGTTATCTGATAGGATACATGGAGGGGAGATGCGACCGACTTCCAAACACACCGCAAATCAAGGAGAGGATGTCTAATCAATATGCAATCCAAGAGGTAAGAGGACATGAAGAAGTCATCTTTTTTATGTGTCAGTCCTCCTTTTGTTGCAGCAATGTGACACCTTACTCTCAGAAATGATCTCAGCCCAGTTAAAAATTGTACCATGTGTGGCCATATGGTAAATCACTTGTACCCAGCTGATTTTATATGTGTTTCTGTTTGCCAAGCCAAAAATATGGCTTAGCATCAGAACAATGATCCTGTAATGGGTCCTCGATTTTTGGCTATCGTATTCTCCACTGGACCTTGGTCTTAACTGCCTTTCTGGGATCATCATATTATTAGCATAATCAAAATGATCCATATTGACCCCCTTTATCCAGTCATCAGACATCCTGACTTTAGGGGAGGGAAACTTGTACGTTGCAGCTATGTGGTCTGGTTGGAAGGATGCAAGCCCTTCTCCTTTTACATCTGAAATGATCTTGGTGCTAAGATCCACCTGGGGCAAAATCCACCCAATAAACTCCGAGAATGGAAATAAATATGGGCATGTAGCCACCTTATGGAGGACAAACCTCTTTACATTCTAGTAGGCCATTGACTCTTCAATGGAATCGTCAGGGATATTTCCATCTCTAATGGCTCTGTACAACTCGCCCCATTTGAATTCTAGGGTGATCCCCGTCATGGCTTGAGTATCTTCGAACATTGTTTCTAGTGAAGTATCAAATAATATTTCTACATCTGAGTTTGATTCTGCTAGCTTGGATTTTTTCCTAGCGGAATGCTTATGCATATCAAGTCTATTGAGGCACATAACGAACTAATGAGGAATCAAAATATTTATAAACAATTCAGTATCCATGGTAGAATCAATGAGCATAATTGAAACAAAATTCTATGAGTATTTGTTTTTCTTTTAACTTACAATGAAGTTTTCAAGTACAAAATTTTTTGCATTAAAAATTAAGCCTTAGGGTGAAAGACAAATTTCCTTTGCACAAATAACTTATAGAAAGCAAAAATGCAGCTTGGAGATAGTATGAAAAACACAAACAGTAAAGCAGATAATGATTTTCATGCTGACATTAAAAGTTATTAAGGTTTGAAAAGTCCCAGGGATGTGCATAAATGTGGCAAAAAGGGTGCGACCGGACAAGTAAAACCGTTTCGGCACATTTTTTAACCAATGGTGGTTTTAGTTTTAAAAACCTGCTCGGAAGGAATAGATGTCTTCTTCTTGTTAATTTTTTGATAATTTCATTCCATTATCATTCAATATCACTAAGAGAATAACATGTACAACATATCAAAAGCATATCAATCATAAACCCAATAATGCAAGCACACAAGAGACACAGAGTTTCATTGGGGAAAACCAAGGTGGTGAAAAAACCCCGCGACTTCCTCAAATATAGAATAAACCCAAGTACATGATCACAATGATCAAACCCAATAAGATGTCTCTAGCAGGGGCTCCTCCTCCTCCACAAGTGCGCCACTTTCTCTCTTAGCTATGCAAGCTTGAGAAGTGAGTGAATGAATTAAATGAGAGACACAACCTCTCTATTTATACATTGACTTGACCTGCCAATAAAATAATGGGGCAGACTTCTCAATGAAGCCTAATAACCCAACCACATGTGCTAACCAAGGCTGACCCCACACTGGTGGTCTAATAACCCATCAATACAAATGACGACACTTGTCAATACACATGACGACACTTACAAATAAAAATGACGACTCTTCTAATCAGAGGAATAATACATCTCTATGGGATATACAATAAAGTACAAATGTAATAAATAGAAGAATATCTTTCAAAGTTACAAATACATCAACACTCCCTCTTAACTAGGAAGGTATTCTTTCGTCACAGGTAATCAATACATATTGGCGAAAGTCTTTCGATTCTAGAGCTGGATCATCATCACTGGATCACGGAGCATAATCATCATCACTGCTGCTATACTCAACATCTCGATCTCTGAGCTATCTCTGAATTATGCTGGTCATAAGAAGTTCTACAAAGCCAGCCCTTTTTCATGTTGGATGTAGGCTCACCACCTACAGGTCTTCATCATCACTGGCCATACTGTAGAATCCTCAGGACTTATTACGTGCATCAACAAAACCTCAAAAGAGTATCCCAAGATCCTTTATGTCCCTAAGCACAATTGGCAAGATCTCCCAAGGTGCTATTACATGTTGACAGTCACAAAACCTTAAAAGAGTGTCTTGACTAGCAAGAGCTCTAAAGAGCATCCGAGGCCTTTTACGTGACTAGCACTATTGATGTATATGTAACTTCGGAATGTATTTCATCTATGTATTTATTGTACCCCTATAGAGATGTCTTATTCCTCTATACGGAAGTGTCGTCATTTGTATTGACAAGTGTCACAAGTTTTGTAACTTGTCAATGGGTTATTAGACCACCATGTGTGGGGTCGGACCTAATTAAGTTAACCATGGTTTATTAGACTAAGATAGACAAGTTGGCCCCACTGGTTTATTAGGCAGGTCAGAACAAGTATAAATAGAGATAGGGAGATCTCTATTTGATCATCTCATTATATCATTCTACATCACTCGGAAAGTGGCGCACATGTGAGGAGGAGGATCAGCTGCTAGGAGGAGACTATATCTGTGTACTTGGGTTGTATTATTGCTCTATCTATCTCTGAGGAAGTTGTGGGGTTTTTCACCTTAGGGTTTTCCCCACGGAAACTCTGTGTGCCTTTTGTCTCTTATGTTTGCATCTTGTTATGATTGACATGATTGACATGCATGATATGTTTGATATGCTATACATGTTATTCTCTCAATAAAGATCCTAGAGTATATTGAATTAATGCTAAAAAATTAACATGGTATCAGAGCTTCCATGAGAAGAAGACATTGTGTAGTGGCGGAAACTAGGGTTTCTTGTTTATTAGGTTTCTCTCCACAGATTTTGGAAAAGTAATATGATAGATTGACTCTCCTTAGCAAGGTGAATCTTTTGTTAAATTTTGAGCAGTAATTCTCAATACTCTAGGATCTTCACTAAGAGAATAACATATACAGTATATCAATGCATAACAATCACAATAAGCATGATAAGCATCACAAGAATCAAAAGCATGAGAGACAACAAACACAGAGTTTCCGTGGGGAAAACCCTAAGGTGAAAAAACCCCACAACCTCCTCAGAGATAGAGAGAGCAATTGCTCTACCAAAGTACAACCAAAATACACTGAGATAATCTCCTAGTAGCAGATGATCCTCCTCCTCACTAGTGCACCACTTTCTGAGTGAGAGAAGTGTGACTTTCCGAATGATCCAAATAGAGATCTCCCAATCTCTATTTATACTTAACCTGTTTGCCTAGTTACACTATGGGGCCGACTTGTCTATCTAGATACATCCACAATATAATATATATTTCAGGGCCAACCCCACACATGGTGGTCTAATAATCGATCGTCAAGTACACACACTTGCGACACTTGTCAATCCACATGACGACACTTCCTTATAGAGGAATAACACATCTCTAATAAGGGTACAATAAATATATATGAAATACATAGATGAAATACATTTCGAAGTTACATATACATCAACGTTCCCTCTTAACTAGGAAGGTATTTCTCGACACAGATCTGCTAGACAAGTATTCTTCTCGGGGTCATTGTCATCGATGCATCGTCATCGTCATCGTCACTGCTGCTGCTATCTCAACCAATCTCTGACTCTACTCGTCATAGGAAGTTCTATAGAGCCAGTCCTTTTTCATACTGGATGTAGGCCCACCACCTACAGGTCTTCGTCATCACTTGTTGATGTATATGTAACTTCAGAATGTATTTCACATATATGTATATTGTATTCGTATAGAGATGTTATTATTCCTCTATACGGAAGTGTTTGTATTCCTATAGAGATGTTATTATTCCTCTATATGGAAGTGTCGTCATTTATATTGTAAGTGTCGTAACTTATACTTGATGGGTTATTAGACCACCTTGTTGGGGTCGGCCCTGTATAAGTCATGTGGGTCAAAGGGTTATTAGACCACCCTATTGGGGGTCGGCCATGTGGGTCAAAGGGTTATTAGACCACCCTATTGGGGGTCGGCCATGTGGGTCAAAGGGTTATTAGACCACCCTATTGGGTGTTGGCCCAGTCAGCATTATGTTAAGTGGTTAAGTTGAGGTCGACCTAGTTGAGTAAAGGTCAAGTCAAGTTAGTGTATAAATAGAGAGTGTGTCTCTCTCATTTTACACATTCTATTCTCTCACTCACACTTGGGAGAGTGGCGCACTTGTGGAGGAGGAGGCTCTGCTGCTAGGAGAAGACTATCTCTTGTATTCTGGTTGTATCATTGATCTATCTATCTCTGAGGAAGTTATTGGGGTTTTTCACCTTTATGGTTTTCCCCAAGTAAACACTGTGTCTCTTGTGTGCTTGCATTATTGTGTCCATGATTGATATGCTGTAGATTTACTGTACATGTTGTTCTCTCAGTTAAGATCCTAGATCAGATTGAAGTAAATTCTGAAAATTTAACATGGTATCAGAGCTAGCCTGAAAGAAGGCATGATATGGCATGTATGACACTTGTTGCACTTACGATGCTAGGGCTTGATATAGCAAAAACCAGTCATTGTGGCACTTTCGCTATAAATCCATTTTGGCAAATTTTTTGGATCTGAAAATTTTATAGGTAGAAGATCAGATCCCCGTGTACCTTGTGTCCAAATGACAGCCTCTAAATCATTGTACTTTGTGATTTATGATCTGTACAATATAGGATTTTTGCCTCTTCCAGATCTGAGTCAAAATATGGTGACCTTGGGAAAAAGTTCATGACTTGGGCTAGGAAGCTCCAAATGAAATTTCATAAAAAGGGACAGGTAGTACACAGATGGTACTATCTTAGGAAATGTTTTTAGAAGGCGAAGTTGAACTATTGACACGTGCCCCGTCGTACAAGTTAGCTCTCCTGTATTATCCCATAAACAGGTCACGTTGCGACACTTGGAATAACTCTCTCTCAAAGAGTCCAATTGAGGTCAGACCTATCAGGATGGAAATATAACAGGTCATGCTATCGTAAGAAAATTGTTTAGATGCTGAAGTTGAACCAGTGACATGTGGCACGCCTTACAAGATTGCTCTCCTGTATTATCCCATAAACAGGTCACGTTGCGACACTTGGCATAACTCTCTCTCAGAGAATCCAATTGAGGTCAGACCTGCCGGGATGGAAAGATAACGGGTCGGGCTATCTCAGAAAAAAATTTCAGACCTTGTGGATTGAAAAGTTCATAGTTACACCAGAAACAATCAAGTCCATATTTCTGTCAAAACATAATTATTTTTGAGTACCTTCATTCATGGCTTCCGGAATTTAGGGCTTTGGAGAAAGTTGGAATTTTTGTAATTCGAGACCACGGCTGGATGCTACCCATCAGAATCAAAATTTAGAGACCAAGATCAGAATTTTTGGTTGGGCAGAAGGCCGGGCTTGATCAAACCCCAGTTCGGGACTTTGATTGGAAAGATGGAAAATTAGGGCTTCTGCAAAAATTGGAATTTTGGAAATCTGTGACCACGGCTGGAAGCTCCTTAGAAAAATCGAAGCTTAGAGCTTTGAATCAAATATTTTGGTTGGGTGAAGCTCCAGGAAACTCAAATCCTAATTCAGGGTCCTCCCCAATGAATCCAGAAATCTAAAAGGCAATTTCAAGGGCTCCAGGTCCAGTTCTTGCAAATCAAGTGGATTGGGTTAATCCTAGAAGAAGATGGATTGGTCACCTACATAAGTGAAGAAGTTCCTGTCTCAGAGGGAGATGAGGCTAAGGCCTTCCATAAGAAGATTACAAGCAATCTTGATAGGTATGGCTTACAGGTATGTTTCATGGTTAACTTTATCATATGTTTGTCTTCATATCATTACAGTACAATCTTGATTAATTACTAGACTTGTTGTATCACCTTAATAGAAGATATTCATTGATTAAGGTTTTGACACTTATGAATGTACTAATGCATTGTGATGTTGTATGAGTTTTATGTTGTTCTCTAACATAAAAGGTTCACCAAGAGAGACAAAACATGTTCTACTTCAAGAACATATGATGATTATGTATGAGACCTCAAGGATAACACAATGATGATACTAATAAGCATGCATAGTGATTAAGGATGGATGTAAGTTCAAGGACAGGTAATCCAGGAAGCAAAGATCAAGAGGGAGCACACTCCAGTTGTCCCTCCAAGAAAGCAAAGGAGCACACTTCAGTAGTTTCTACAAGGATGCAGATATTCAGAGGGAGTTGACCACTTCTCACAATCCACATCAGAATGGAGTTGCAAGGATTCAGAGGGAGTCCACCCAACAACCAAACAAAGATAAGTATTTTGAATTGTCATTACTTACATAATGTTATTCAATGATGTATATGCTTATGTTCCTAGAATTAGGTTGTGTATTATGCATATTAGAATAGTTGCATTCATGAACAATATACTACTAATATACATGGGTAAGTGTCCTATGGCATTGTACAACATTCCATTGCTACTTATCTAGAATGAAACCTCAGTGCTGACATGTTAGGAGTTGTGCACACTCTTAACAATGTTCTGGTAGAGATTGGAAGGCATCTAGAAAGTTATGGAATATGGATAAATGTTGTATTGAAGAATTGGCTAAGATAATTGCATGACTGTATGACATATTTCTTTATGTGTAAGAATTTGTTCTGAAAACTATGAGATGTTTTCTAATCATGCAATTTAACTTGTTGTGTAGGAAAGATCGTATACCATCACCTACAAAAGAAGGACTACAACATTTTTTCAGCAACAAAGTTATCTATTGAAAATATTGAAGATATTGAAGTTCCCGGGATCTAGGAAGAATGCCATCATGGAGGAGTACCAGTATATCATGAAGATGTTTGAGATGCAGTCCCAAGACCTGAAGGGGAGTCTGTAGTGACTTCTAGGAGGATCTACAAGATCAAGCATGTTGCAGTGAGGAAGAGGAAGAAACACTTTCTTGAATGGTGTAGTTGAAGAAGAAGTGTATGTGGTGCAGCCACTTGGTTTTGAGACACATGACAGGGAGTCATATATGTGCAGAACTTGGTATGGTAGGATAGACAACTTTCTATCCAGTTTGGGCTTTACCAAGAATAAAGTGGATTCCAACCTTTACTACAAGGTTGAGGAAGGAAATCCAGTGATACTACTATGTGGATGACCTGTTTGTAACAGGTGAGGAGAGATTGATTGCCGACATGCAGCGGAAGCTTGCCGCCGAGTTAGAGTTGAAGAACTTGGGGACGATGCACTATTTTTTTTTGGCATGGAGGTGTGGCAAAGTGCAGATGGAATCTTCCTTGGACAAGGGAAGTATGTAGTAGAGATCCTGAAGAGGTTCGGAATGATGGATTGCAAGGCTATGGCCACACCTATGGCATCTAACCTGAAGCTTCTGTGTGATGCTTCATCTGAGCCGGTTGATATCACTATGTATCATCAGATGATTGGGTCCTTGATGTACCTAACGAACACGAGACTAGATATTTGCTTTGCAGTGAACACATTGAGCTAGTTCCTAACGGATCCGAGGAGTGTTCACCTGGTTGTTATAAAGCATATTCTGAGGTACCTGAAGGGTACAGTTGATTATGGGCTCAAGTATGATGTGAATCAAAAGTTTAACCTATAGGGTTATGTTGATTCAGATTGGGCAGGAAATGCTGCAGATAGGGATCAGGTGTGATATCTTGGTTTAGTAGGAAGTAGTCCTGCATAGCATTGAGTATAGCCAAAGGAGAGTATGTTGCGATGGATGAGCAGGTTGCATATGTATTGATCAAGCCGTTGGCGAGAGTGCAGTTTGAGTACTTCAGAGAGAGGCTTGGTGCACTTCAGATCGAGGATCCTTCCAAAGGGAAGTGATGAGTCTGGAAGATGCAGATGCACATGACCTTTTTTGACATGGTTGATGTGTTCTCCCTTGGTTGTGATGTAATTGCTGAGCCATTTTTCACATGGTGGTAGATGTGTTCTCCCATGGTGAAAAGTTAAGGGTTGGAGCCTTCCCTGAATGGTGGTAGATGTGTTCTCCCATGTCGGTGGTGTAAGTGTTGGATGATGTGCATTTGTGTTGTGCTTCATAGACGATGAGATGATTTGAAGAGGATGATGCTTGTTATGATCAGTTGGATCATTGCATCATGTTGGATGCTTGTTATGATCAGTTGGATCATTTATGTATATATGCATCATGTTGGATGCTTGGACCATGTATCTATATATGTATCAGGTGGATACTAAGATCATGTATGTTGATATGTATCAGGTGGATACATTGTGTGGATCATATATCTGTGTATGTATCAGGTGGATACATTGTATGATTAGGTAGATCATGTATGATGATATGTATCAGGTGGATACTTGGTATGCATCATGTGGATGCATTGTATGATCAGGATGATCATAGATAATGAGCTTCAGGATGTTTCTCTAGATGAAATGTAGCAGGATGTTGCAGTGATGATGATCAGGATGATCATGTGTACATCAGGATGATGTATGATGAGTATCAGGATGATACTTTGTGGTTGTGGATCAGGTTGTGCAGATGAGAATGTCTGGGAGATCCTATAGGTTGGATTTCTGTACCCGTAACAGCCTGGGATGCTCTTTCGAGACATTGATCTGGGAGGACATGTAATTTGTGCCCTGGGAGATCTTCAAGTCGGAGTTGTGTACTCGTAACATCCTGATATGCTCTTGCGAGGTTTTGTCCTCTGGCATGTAATTTGCTCCTCGGAGATCTAGACAGGATGAAAAAGGACTCAGATGCTTCAGCCAGGTTTTGCCATGACCACATATAATTTGATCCTGGGAGATATGGACAGGATGAAAAAGGCCTCAAATGCTTCAGCCAGGTTTTGTGGTGGACCACATGTAATTTGCTCCTGGGAGATCTAGACAGGATGAAAAAGGCCTCAGATGCTTCAGCTAGGTTTTGTGGTGAGATCACATGTAATGTGCTCCTGGGAGATCCGACAGGTAGAGCTGTGTTCTCGTAACATCCTGGGATGCTTCAGCAAGGTTTTGTGATGGGTCACATGTAATGTGCTCCTGGGAGATCCGACAGGTAGAGCTGTGTGCTCGTAAAATCTTGGGATGCTGCAGCTAGGTTTTGTGATGCACGTAATAAGTCCCAAGGATTCCACAGTGTGGCCAGTGATGATGAAGACCTGCAGGTGGTGGGCCTACATCCAGTATGAAAAAGGACTGGCTCTGTAGAAATTCCTATGATGAGTAGATTCAAAGATTGATTGAGATAGTAGCAACAGTGACGATGACGATGACTCGATGACAATTATCCAGTGATGATGATCCAGAGAAGAAGACTTATGCTAGAAGACCTGTGTTGAGAAATACCTTCCTAGTTAAGAGGGAGTGTTGATGTATATGTAACTTCAGAATGTATTTCACATATATGTATATTATATTCCTATAGAGATGTTATTATTCATCTATATGGAATTGTTTGTATTCTTATAGAGATGTTATTATTCCTCTATATGGAAGTGTCGTCATTTATATTGTAAGTGTCGTAACTTATACTTGATGGGTTATTAGACCACCTTGTTGGGGTCGGCCCTGTATAAGTCATGTGGGTCGAAGGGCTATTAGACCACCCTATTGGGGGTCGGCCATGTGGGTCAAAGGGTTATTAGACCACCCTATTGGGTGTCGGCCCAGTCAGCATTATGTTAAGTGGTTAAGTTGAGGTCTACCTAGTTGAGTAAAGGTCAAGTCAAGTTAGTGTATAAATAGAGAGTGTGTCTCTCTCATTTTACACATTCTATTCTCTCACTCACACTTGGGAGAGTGGCGCACTTGTGTAGGAGGAGGCTCTGCTGCTAGGAGAAGACTATCTCTTGTATTCTGGTTGTATCATTGCTCTCTCTATCTCTGAGGAAGTTATTGGGGTTTTTGACCTTTATGGTTTTCCCCAAGTAAACTCTGTGTCTCTTGTGTGCTTGCATTATTGTGTCCATGATTGATATGTTGTAGATTTACTATACATGTTGTTCTCTCCGTTAAGATCCTAGATCAGATTGAAGTAAATTCTAAAAATTTAACATCACTGGCTATACTATGGAATCCTTAGGACTTATTTCATGCGTCACAAAACCTCGAAAGAGCATCCCAGGCTGTTACGAGCACATGACTCTACCTATAGGATCTCCCAGGGCCATATTATATGACCTCACCACAAAACCTTGCAATAGCATCCCAGGCTGTTATGAGCACACAACTTTATGTATAGGATCTCCTAGGCACAGATTATATGTGGTCACCACAAAACCTCGCAAGAGCATCCCAGGCTGTTACGAGCACACAACTCTACCTATAGGATCTCCCAAGGACAGATTATATGTGTTCATGGAAAAACCTTGCAAGAGCATCCAAGGACTTATTACGAGCACACAGCTCAACCTATTGGATCTCCCAGGTACATATTATATGCCATAGGACAAAACCTCGAAATATCATCTCCCAGATATCCCAGGGCTAGATTATATGCCATAGGAAAAACCTCGAAATACTATATGCAGATCTCCTAGGGCCAAATTATATGTCCTCCCAGAGCAAAACCTCGAAAGAGCATTTGCCAGATATCCCAGGGCCAAATTATATGCCATAGGCAAAACCTCGAAAGACTATCTCCAAATCTCCCAGGGCCAAATTATATGCTCATTTGCACAACCTGATCCACGGCCATAGAGTATCAACCCGATACTCACCATACATCATCTTGATGTACACATGATCATCCTAATCATCATCACTGCAACATTCTGAAGCTCGTCATCCATGATCATCCTAATCATACAATGCATCTACCTGATGCATACCAAGTATCTACTTGATACATATCATCATACATGATCCACCTGATACATATACAGATACATGGTCCAAGCATCCAACATGATGCGTACATACATACACATATAAATGATCCAACTGATCATATCTAGCATCCAACATGATGAATACATACATATAAATGATCCAACTGATCATATCCAGCATCCAACATGATGCATACATACATTTATAAATGATCCCACTAATCATACAAAGCAGAAACCAGAACATCATCCTGATGCTCATCATCCAACGCTTACATCCAGAGCCATGTGAAGGATCCTCCTTCCAACATGCTTGGAATGGCCTCAGCAAATGTGTCCATCACTTCTTCCTCAAAGTGTCATCAATCTGAAGAACGCCAAGCCTCTCCCTGAAGTACTCGAACTTCACCCTGGATAGTGGCTTCGTCAGCACATCTGCAATCTGCTCATCCGTTGCAACGTACAGGAGCTTCACAGCTCCTCTCTGCACCATATCCCTGATATAGTGATATTTGATATCTATGTGTTTTGACCAGTCATGAAACACTGGGTTCTCGGAAATCTTCACACAACTCTGGTTATCACAAAAGATACCAGTAGCATCCAATGGGAGATCAAATAACTCAGATAGTAGCTTCCGTAGCCATACTGCCTCACAACTAGCTGAACAGGATGCAACATACTCTGCCTCAACTATACTCAGTGCTACGCGGGACTGCTTCCTGCTAAACCAAGAGATCACACCTGATCCCATACTGAAGCAAAACCTAGATGTGCTCTTCCTATCTGGAACACTGGCAGCCTAATTTGAATCAACATAACCCTACAGGTTAAACTTTTGATTCACTTCATACTTGAGCCCATAATCCACTGTACCCTTCAGGTACCTCAGAACATGCTTTACAGCAACCAGGTGAACACTCCTCGGATCTGTCAGGAACTGGCTCAATGTGTTCACCGCAAATCAAATATTTGATCTTGTGTTTGTCAGGTCCATCAAGGACCCAATCATCTGATGATACATAGAGACATCAACTAGCTCAGATGAAGCATCACATAGAAGCTTTAGATTCGATGCCATAGGTGTGGCCATGGCTTTGCAATGCATCATCCCAAATCTCTTCAGGATATCTACTGTGTACTTCCCTTGACCAAGGAAGATCCCACCTGCACTCTGCCACACCTCCATACCTAGGAAAGAATGCATCATTCCCAAATCTTTGATATCAAACTTGGCAGCAAGCTTCCTCTTAGTATCTACAATCAATCTATCATCTCCTATTACAAATAAGTCATCCACATATAGGAGTAGAATCACAGGATTCCCTTCCTCAAACTTGTAGTAAAGGTTGGAATCCGCTTTACTCTTAGTAAATCCCAAACTAGATAAGAAACTGTCCATCCTACCATACCAAGTTCTGGGAGCTTGTTTCAAGCCATACAAGGCTTTCTTCAATCTGCACACATATGACTCCCTGTCATGTATTTCAAAAACGAGTGGCTGCTCCACATATACTTCCTCTTCAACTACACCATTCAAGAAAGCAGTATTGAAATCCATCTGGTGTATTTTCCATTTCATCACTGTAGCCAGGGCAAGTACTGTTCTGATGGAAGTATACCTGGCTACAGGTGCAAAAGTTTCTTCATAATCTATTCCCTCTTTCTGAGAGAAGCCACGAGCTACAAATATTGCCTTGTATTTCTCTACACTACCATCTGCAGCATGCTTGATTTTGTAGATCCATTTGGAAGTTACAACAGACTTCTCTTTAGGTCTTGGGACAACATCCCAAACATCATTCTTCATTATTGATTGGTATTCCTCAACCATGGCATCCTTCCATTCTTTCTTTTCTACTGCTTCTTCATAACTGGAAGGTTCTTTATTCATGATGTCACAGAGCAAAGAAACATAGCTGGTATGTGATCTAGTTCTTTTCTTTTCTCTGTGTTCTTCTTCTGGAATGCCAAATCTTTCTGCATCTTGAATGAGCTCTCTAGCCCATGCAGGTTTCCTCTTGTGAGAGTTATCCTCATGAGGTGGATCTAGAGGTTCTTGTGGATCTTCAAACTCACGAACAAATTATGAAACTGCTTTAGTCATGGTAGTGTCTTGAAATCTAGTTTCCTTAGGTTCTTCATAAACTTCGATAGGTGCCTTCCTTGATTTGATGAATGCTGAGTTTCCATCAAATGTTACATCCCTAATGACATCAATCTTCTTGAACCCTAGAAAGTATATTCTGTAAGCCTTTGAGCTTTCATTGTAACCCACAAAGATACCCTTCTTTCCTGAAGGATCTAGTTTGGTCCTCTTTTCCTTTGGGACATGAGTGTATACTGGACAACCAAATATTCTGAGATGGCTGACTTCAGGTTTCTTACCAGAAAAGACCTCTTCTGATGTCTTGTTGTCCAATATCTTGTGGGATGTTCTGTTCTGCACATATACAGTTGTTCTAGCTGCTTTTTCCCATAGATGCATAGGTAGATCCTGGTCATGCAGCATTGCCCTTGCTGCTTCCATGATTGTTCTGTTCTTCCTTTTTGCAACTCCATTCTGTTGAGGATTATAAGGTGCAGTCAAATCCCTCTTAATCCCTGAATCACTGCAAAGCTTCTTGAAGTCACCTGAGGTGAATTCTCCACCATTGTCGGATCTGAATGTTTTGATCTGAATTCCTTAAACTTATCAAGCACCTCATCTTTGTTCTTCAAGAAGTATACCCAAGTCTTCCTGGAGAAGTCATCAATAAAAGAGACATAGTAAACATACCCACTCAGAGAACTGGATAACATAGGACCACATACATCTGAGTGGATGATTTCCAGGATATCTTTTGCCTTGCTTTCACTGCTTGGGAAAGCCTTCTTAATGTTCTTACCTTTTGCACATTCTATGCAAACACCTTCATGTTTGGTCTTGATTTCAGGAAGACCCTCTACAACCTTGCTTGCAATTGGAAGTGCCCTATAATGCATATGAGCAAGTCTTCTATGCCAAAGTTCACTTGGATCCATGGATTCATGTACCATGGCATATTCAAGGTGACCCTTCAATTTATACAAACCTCTCTCTTTCTCTCCAATCACTATTGTATCATCGATTGTTTTACCCTTTCGCCACATTAGGACTTTGCCATCTACAAATGCAACCCTCATGCCTTTTGCATCTAATGCATAGATGGAGAGAAGATTCTTCTTGAGCCTAGGTACATAAAGGACTTCTTTCATCTTCAAAGATTTTCCAGAATCTAGGTTATAGGAGGCTTCACCACTTCCCTTGATTGGGTATTGAAAATCATCCCCACGTTTCACTTTATGAGGTGATTCATGTTCAGATAGGTTTACAAAAGATTCCTTAAACCCAGTCATGTGTTTGGAATCCCCACTGTCAATCATCCAATCATTACAACCATGGGAGATAGTACCTGTGAGAGCAGAGATTATAACATACTCTTCTTCACTTGATGAGTCATCATCACTATCATCACTTTCTGCCCTAGCCTTCTTCTTTGGAGGTTCATCATCCTCGGTAGCATGAGCATGGAACTTTCTTTTGCTGCCTTTCTTCTTCTCGTTGGAGTTTTTTTTATTATCCCGTTTGTTCTTGGGACAATCTGAAGCAAAGTGACCCTTCTCATTGCATGTGAAGCATCTTAGATCCTTCTTATTCTTTTGAAAGGATCTTTTGTAGCGAGAGTGCTCCTTCTTGGGCTTGCTTCTTTTGGTGTGAGTTGCAAGAGCTTGATCTTCACCTCCCATCTTTTCCTCACGAGCTACAAGTCTAGCTTCTTCTTGAGAGCATTCCTCCCACAATTTACTGAAAGAGATCAATTTCTTTCTTGCACAAATTCCTTGAATAAAGGAGTCCCATGACCTAGGTAGGCCATTCAGAGTGGTCATAACAACTTCACCATTGTCTAATACTTCATCCACAGCTTCAAGTTGCTCCTTGATCTGAGAGACCTTGGAGAAGTAAGATTGAATGGTTTTTCCATTCAACATCTTGATCCCTTTCAATTGATTCTGCAGAGTCATCTTCCGATTTATGTTCTTCCCTTCAAATAGCTTGGTCAGAGAGTCAAACATCTCCTTGGGTGTCTTTAGAGAAGACACATGGGGTATGAGATGGTCTTTAATAGAATCAGCAATGATTCTCTTTGCCTTGACCAAGTTCTTCTTATGCAATACCTTGGCCTCTTCATCCTCTGGGATAGGGATGTCTTCTTTTATATATGATTCCAACTCATTCTCTTCCAATATTAACCCAATTCTATACTTCCAAGCTTGGAAGTTATCAACCCCTTCAAGCTTATCCTCAAGCTTGGTCTTACCACTTGAAATGCTGAAAACTAGATCTGGTCCCGAATTAGGGTTTGTCAGAAAAACCCTAAAAATTAAAAATGTGAGTTTCAACTTTCTGAAAGGATAGAAAGATGCGCCTTGATGAGTTGATCAGCTTGGTGCATTCAGAATTTGAGATCAGCAAAGCTTTACCCTTCAAATTTGTCTTTTTGTCCTCCCGAGTTCACTAGGGAGAGCCCTGAATTAGGGTTTGAGTTTCCCGGAGATCTACCCAGCCAAAAATCTTGATCCAAAGCTCTAAACTTTGATTTTTGCAAGGAGCTTCCAGCTATGTCTTCAGAGTCCAGAAATTCCTATTTTTGTGGAAACCCTAATGTTTAGGGCCAAATCTGAAAATGCTCAGAATTGAATTCTGATTGGACAGATAGATTATCCTTGATGATTAGAGTCAATCTACTATACTTCTTTTCCAAAATCTGTGGAGAGAAACCCAGTAAACAAGAAACTCAAGTTTTCGTCACTGCACAATGTCTTCTTCTCAGGTTAGCTCTAATACCATGTTAAATTTTGAGCATTAATTCTCAATACTCTAGGATCTTCACTGAAAGAACAACATATACAGTATATCAATGCATAACAATCACAATAAGCATCACAAGCATCACAAGAATCAAAAGCATGAGAGACAAGAGACATAGAGTTTCCATGGGGAAAACCCTAACGTGAAAAAACCCCACAAATTCCTCAAAGATAGAAAGAGTAATGGCTCAACCAAAGTACAACCAAAATACACTGAGATAATCTCCTAGTAGCAGATGATCCTCCTCCTCACTAGTGCACCACTTTCTAAGTGAGAGAAGTGTGACTTTTCGAATGATCCAAATAGAGATCTCCCGATATCTATTTATGCTTGACCTGTTTGCCCAGTTACACTATGGGGCTGACTTGTCTATCTATATAAATCCACAATATAATATATATTTTAGGCCGACCCCACACATGGTGGTCTAATAACCCATCGACAAGTACACACACTTGCGACACTTGTGAATCCACATGACGACACTTCCTTATAAAGGAATAGCACATCTCTAATAAGGCCACAATAAATATATATGAAATACATAGATGAAATACATTCCGAAGTTACATATACATCAACATCTTTCTGTCCAATCAGAATTCAATTCTGAGCACTTTCATTTTTGGCCCTAAAAATTAGGGTTTCCACAAAAATAGGAATTTCTGAACTATGAGGACATAGCTAGAATCACCTTGGAAAAATCAAATTTTAGAGCTTTGGATCGAGATTTTTGGCTAGGTAAAACTTTGGGAAACTCAAACCCTAATTCAGGGTCCTCCTTAGTGAATCCGGAAGATTGAAGGCACTTATGAAGGGTGAAACTTTGCAAAATCAAATTCGGAGTATACCAGGATGATTAGCTCATCACGGCGCATCTTTCTATCCTTTCAAAAAGTTGAAATTCACATTTTGAATTTTTAGGGTTTCTCAGACAAACCCTAATCTGGGACTAGATCCAGTTTTCAGCAAATCAAGTGGTAAGACCTAAATCTTTTCTATTTCCATTTGAAGTACTCTTTAATATGTCTCACCACACCAAGCTTGAGGATAAGCTTGAAGGGGCTGATAAATTCCAAGCTTGGAAGTATAGGATTGGGTTAATCCTCGAAGAAAATGAATTGGATACTTACATAAGTGAAGAGGTCCCTGTCCCAGAGGGAGAAGAGGCTAAAGCCCTTCACAAAAAGAACTTGGCCAAGGAAAAGAGGATCATTGCTAACTCTATCAAGGACCATCTAATCCCACATGTGTCATATCTGAAGACACCCAAGGAGATGTTTGATTCCCTCCCCAAGCTATTTGAAGGAAAGAACATAAATTGGAAGATGACCCTATGGAACCAATTGAAAGGGGTAAAGCTTCAGAATGGAGAGACCATTCAATCCTACTTCTCTAAGGTCTCTCTGATCAAAGAACAACTTGAAGCTGTGGATGAAGTAGTGGAAAATCGTGAAGTTGTTATGACCACTCTGAATGGCCTACCTAGGTCATGGGATTCCTTTATTCAAGGAATTTGTGCAAGAAAGAAGTTAATCACCTTCAGTAGACTATGGAAAGAATTCTCATAAGAAGAAGCTAAGCTTGTGGCACGAGAAGAAAAGATGGGGAGCAAATATCAAGCTCTCACAGCTCACACCAAGAAAGGGAAGCCCAAGAGAGAGTCATCTCACTTCAAGAAATCTTCACACCACCATAAAGAAAGGAGAATATGTTTCATTTGTAATGAAAAGGGACATATTGCTGTAAATTGTCCCAAGAACAAAAAGGACAACAACAACTTCAACAAGAAGAAGAAGGGCAGCAAAAGAAGGTACCATGCTCATGTTGCTGAGGATGATGAACCTCCAAAGAAGAAGGCTAGGGCAGAAAGTGATGATGATGACTCATCAAGTGAAGATGAATATGTTCTGATCTCTGCTCTCACAGGTACTGTCTCTCATGGTTGTAATGATTGGCTTATTGACAGTGGGGCTTCCAAACACATGACTAGGTTTAAAGAATCGTTTGTAAATATATCTGAACATGAATGACCCCATAAGGTGAAACTTGGGGATGATTATCAATATCCTATCAAACGAAGTGGTGAAGCGTCCTTCAACCTAGACTTTGGAAAGTCCTTGAAGATGAAAGATGTATTATTTGTACCTAGGTTGAAGAAGAACCTACTCTCCATATCTGCATTGGATGCAAAAGACATGAGGGTTGCATTTGTAGATGGCCAATTACTCATGTGGCGAAAAGGTAAGACCATAGATGATGCAGTTGTTATTGGAGAGCAATAGGGAGGATCATACAAATTGAAGGGACAACCTGAACATGCCATGGTGCATGAATCTATAGAGCCAAGTCAACTTTGGCATAGAAGACTTGCACATGTGCACTATAGAGCACTACCAATTGCAAGTAAAGCTATAGAGGGTCTTCCTGAAATCAAGACCAAGCATGAAGGTGTTTGCAAAGGATGTGAAAAAGGAAAGAACATTAAGAAGGCATTTCCAAGTAGTGAAAGCAAAGCAAAAGGGATCTTGGAAATTATCCACTCCAATTTATGCGGTATGATGTCATCCAGTTCTCTGAGTGGGTATGTATACTATGTCTCTTTCATTGATGATTTCTCTAGGAAGACTTGGGTCTACTTCTCGAAGAACAAAGATGAAGTGTTTGATAAGTTCAAGGAATTCAAAGCCTTGATGGAAAATCAAACTTAGTGGAAAATCAAGACTTTCAGATCCGACAATGGTGGAGAATTCACTTCAGGTGATTTCAAGAAACTATACATAGTGATCAAGGATGGATATAAGTTCAAGGATAGGTAGTCCAGGAAGAAAATATCAATAGGGAGCACACTCCAGTAGTTTTCGCAAGGATGAAAATATTCAGAGGGAGTTGACCACTTCTCACAATCCACATCAGAATGGAGTTGCAGAAAGGAAGCAAAGACTGAGAGGGAGTCAACCCTAGAACCAAACAAAGATAAGTATTTTAATTGCCATTTCTTGCATATATGTTTGTTTAAATAATATTGTTCAATGATGTATATGCTTATGTTCCTAGACTTAGGGTGCGTATTATGCATATTAGAATAATTGCATTAATGAACAGTATACTACTAATATGCATGTGATGGGTAAGTGGCCTATGGAACTGTACAACATTCCATTGCTACTTATCTAGAATGAAACCTGTTTGCTGACATGTTGGGAGTTGTGCACACTCTTAACAATGTTCTGGTAGAGATTGGAAGGCATCTAGAAACTTACAGGATATGGATAAATGTTGTATTGAAGCATTGGCTAAGATAATTGCATGACTGTATGACATATTTCTTTATGTGTAAGAATTTGTTCTGAAAACTATGAGATGTTTCTAATCATGCAATTTAACTTTTTTTGTAGGAAAGATCATATACCATCACCTACAAAAGAAGGACTAAAACATTTGTTCAGCATCAAAGTTATCTATTCAAGATATTGAAGTTCCTAGGATTTGGGAAGAATGCCATGATCGAGAAGTACCAGTCGATCATGAAGATGTTTGGGATGCAGTCCCAAGACTTAAAGGGAAGTCTGTAATGACTTCCAAATGGATCTACAATATCAAGCATGTTGTAGATAGTAGCATAGAAAAATACAAAGCGAGTGATGAAGTGGAAGATACACCAGATAGATTTCAAGACAACCTTTTTGAATGGTGTAGTTGAAAAGGAAGTGTATGTGGAGCAGCCACTTGGTTTTGAGACACATGACAGGAAGTCATATGTGTGCAGGTTGAAGAAAGCCTTGTATCACTTGAAGCAATCTCCTAGGACTTGGTATGGTAGGATAGATAGCTTTCTATCCCGTTTGGGCTTTACCAAGAGTACAACAGATTCCAACGTTTATTACAAGGTTGAGGAAGGAAATCCTGTGATACTACTCTTGTACGTGGATGACCTATTCATTATAGGTAATGATTGTTTGATTGCTGATACCAAGAGGAAGCTTGCTGTCGAGTTCAAGATGAAGGACTTGCAGATGATGCACTATTTTCTAGGCATGGAGGTGTGGCAGAGTGCAGATGGAATCTTCCTTGGAGAAGGAAAGTATGAAGTAGAGATCCTGAAGAGGTTCGGGATGATGGATTGTAAGGCCATGGCCACACCTATGGCATCGAACCTAGAGCTTCTATGTGATGCTTCATCTGATATGGTTTATGTTACTATGTATCGTCAGATGATTGGGTCCTTGATGTACCTGACGAACACGAGACCAAATATTTGCTTTGTGGTGAACACATTGATCCAGTTCCTGACAGATCCTAGAGGTGTTCACCTGGTTCTTGTAAAGCATATTCGGAGGTACCTGAAGGGTACAATTGACTATGGGCTCAAGTATGATGCGAATCAAAAGTTTAACCTGTAGGGTTATGTTGATTTAGATTGGCTAGGCAGTGCTGCAGATAGGAAGAGCACTTCTGGGTGCTGCTTCAATATGGGATCAGGTGTGATATCTTGGTTTAGTAGGAAGCAGTCTTGTGTAGCACTAAGTATAGCTGAAGCAGAGTATGTTGTATCTTGTTCGGCTAGTTTTGAGGTAGTATGGCTCTGGAAGCTACTGTCTAAGTTATTTGATCTTCCATTGGATGCTACTGGTATCTTCTATGACAACCAAAGTTGTGTGAAGCTATCTAAGAACCCATTGTTCCACGACAGGTCGAAGCACATTGACATCAAATATCACTATATCAGGGATATGGTGCGGAGAGGAGCAATGAAGCTCCTGTATGTTGCAACAGATGAGCAGGTTGCAGATGTGCTGACGAAACCACTAGCCAGAGTGAAGTTCGAGTACTTCAGAGAGAGGCTTGGTGTTCTTCATATTGACGACACTTTGAGGAAGAAGTGATGGACACATTTGTTGAAGCCATTCCAAGCATGGTGAGAGGAGGATCCTTCACATGGCTGTGGATGTAAGTCCTGGATGATGAGCATCAGGATGATGCTCTAGTTACTGCTCTGTATATGCATCATGTTGGATGCTAGGTATGATCAGTTGGATCATGTATATGTATATGCATCATGTTGGATGTTGGATATGATCAATTGGATCATGTATATGTATATGCATCATGTTGGATGTAGGATATGATTAGTTGGATCATGTATGATGATAGGTATCAGGTGGATACATTGTATGATCAGGTAGATCATGTATGATGATATGTATCAGGTGGATACATTGTATGATAAGGTTGATCATGGATGATGGGTATCAAGACGATGCTCTGGATGACATGCATCAGGACGATGTAGAGATGATGATCAAGATGATCATGTGATGATGTACATCAGGATGATGTATGGTGAGTATCAGGTTGATACTCTGTGGCCATGGACAGGTTGTATAGATGAGCATGTAAGTTGACCTGGGAGATCCGATAGGTAGAGTTGTGTGCTTGTAACAGCCTGGGATGCTCTTTCGAGGCATTGCTTTGGGAGGACATATAATAGTGCCCTGGGATATCCAACAGGTAGAGCTGTGTGCTCGTAATAGCCTGGGATGCTCTTTCGAGGTTTTTTCCTATGGCATGTAATGTGTCCTTGAGAGATCCGATAGGTAGAGCGGTGTGCTCGTAACAGCCTGGGATGCTCTTGCAAGGTTTTTCCATGACCACATGTAATATGCTCCTAGGAGATCCGACAGGTAGAGCTGTGTGCTCGTAACAGACTGGGATGCTACAGCTAGGTTTTGTGGTGGACCACATGTAATGTGCTCCTGGGAGATCCGACAGATAAAGCTGAGTGCTCGTAACAGCCTGACATTCTATAGCTAGGTTTTTTGGTAGGGTCACATGTAATGTGCTCTTGGGACATTTGACAGGTAGAGCAGTGTACTCATAATAGCCTCGGATGCTGTAGCCAGGTTTTGTGATGCATGTAATAAGTCCCGAGGGTTCCACAGTATGGGTGGTGATGATGAAGACCTGCAGATGGTCGGCCTACATCCAGTATGAAAAACAACTGGCTTTGTAGAACTTCCTATGATGAGAAGATTCAGAGATTGATTGAGATAGAAACAGCAGTGACGATTACGATGATTCGAGGATGATGATCCAGAGAAGAAGACTTGTGTCATAATATCTGTGTCGAGAAATACCTTCCTAGTTAAGAGGGAGTGTTGATGTATATGTAACTTCAGAATGTATTTCATCTATGTATTTATTGTACTCCTATAGAGATGTCTTATTCCTCTATATGGAAGTGTCGTCATTTGTATTGACAAGTGTCACAAGTGTTGTAACTTGCCGATGGGTTATTAGACCAACATGTGTGGGGTTATTAGATCTCTATTTGATCATCTCATTATCTCACTCTACATCACTCGAAAAGTGGTGCACGTGTGAGGAGGAGGATTAGCTGCTGGGAGGAGACTATCTCTGTGTAGTTGGGTTGTATTATTGCTCTATCTACTCTGAGGAAGTTGTGGGGTTTTTCACCTTACAGTTTTCCCCACGGAAACTCTATGTGCCTTTTGTCTCTTATGTTTGATTCTTATTATGATTGACATGATTGACATGCATGATATGTTTGATATGTTGTACATGTTATTCTCTCAATAAATATCCTAGAGTATATTGAATTAATGCTCAAAAATTAACAAGCACAACCTGTCCAGATCTCCAGGGAATATTACATGTGACCCCCACCAAAAAACCTCGAAAGAGTATCCCAGGATCCTTTATGTGCCGAAGCATGACCCGCAAGATCTCCCAGGGCACTATTACATGTGGTCATGGAAAAACCTTGAAAGAGTATCCGAGGATCCTTTATATGCTGAAGCACGACCAGAAAGATCTCCCAGGGAAAGATTACATGCCATAGGACAAAACCTCAAAAGAGTATCCCAAGATCCTTTATGTGCCGCAACATGACCGAAAAGATCTCCTAGGGTAGTATTACATGTCCTCCCAGAGCAAAACCTCAAAAGAGTATCCCAAGATCCTTTATGTGTCGCAGCACAACCGACATGATCTCTCGAGGCAAAATTACATGCTAATATGCACAACCTGTCCACAACCACAGAGTATCACCCTTATACTCACCATACATCATCCTGATGTACATGATCATCCTAATCATCATCACTGCATCATCCTGATGCATGTCATACAGAGCATCATCCTAATACTCATCACTGCATCGTCCTGATGCATATCGTCTAGAGCATTGTCCTGATACTCATCACTGCATCATCCCGTTGCATATCGTCAAGAGCATCGTCCTGATACATATCATCCAGAGCAACATCCTGAAGCTCATAATCCATGATCATCCTGATCATACAATGTATCTACCTAATACATATCATCACACATGATCCTCCTGATCATACAATGTATCCACCTGATACATATACAAATACAAGATCCAACTGATCATACAATGCATCCAGCTGATACATATACAAAGCAGTAATTGGAGCACCATCCTGATGCTCATCACACAACGCTTACATCCATAGCAATGGGAAGGATCCTCCTCTCACCATGCTTGCAATGGCTCCTGCAAATGTTTCCATCACTTCTTCCTAGAAGTGTCATCAATCTGAAGAACACCAAGCCTCTCTCTGAAGTACTCAAACTTCACTCTGGCTAGTGGTTTTGTCAACACATCTGCAACCTGCTCATCTGTCGCAACATACAGGAGTTTCACTACTCCTCTCTGCACCATATCCCTGATATAGTGATATTTGATCTCAGTGTGTTTCGACTTGTCGTGGAACATTGGGTTCTCAGACAAGTTCACACAACTCTGGTTGTCACAAAATATACTAGTAGAATCCAACGGGAGATCAAATAACTCAGACAGTAGCTTCCTCAGCCATACTGCCTCACAACTAGCCGAACAAGCTACAACATACTCTGCTTCGGTTGTACTCAGTTCTACACAGGACTGCTTCCTACTAAACCAAGAGATCACACCTGAACCCATACTGAAGCAACACCCAGAAGTGCTCTTCCTATCTGCAGCACTGCCTACCCAATCCGAATCAACATAACCCTCCAGGTTAAACTTTTGATTCGCATCATACTTGAGCCCATAATCAATCGTACCCTTCGGGTACCTCAGAATATGTTTTACAGCAACCAGGTGAACACTCCTCGGATCCGTGAGGAACTGGCTCAATGTTTTCACTGCAAAGGAAATATCTAGTCTTGTGTTCATCAGGTACATTAAGGACCCAATCATCTGACGATACACAGTGACATCAACCAGCTCAGATGAAGCATCACACAGAATCTTTAGGTTTGATGCCATAGGTGTGGCCATTGCCTTGCAGTCCATCATCCTGAACCTCATCAGGATCTCTACTGCATACTTCCCTTTTCCAAGGAAGATCCCATTTACACTCTGCCACACCTCCACGCCTATAAAGTAGTGCATCATCCCCAAGTCCTTCATCTCAAACTCGACAATAAGCTTCCTCTTTGTATCGGCAATCAATCTATCATCACCTGTTACAAACAAGTCATCCACATACAATAGTGTATCATTGGATTGCCTTCCTCAACCTTGTAGTAAAGGTTGGAATCTTCTTTACTCTTGGTAAAGCCCAAACTAGATAGGAAACTTTCCATCCTTCCATACCAAGTTCTAAAAGCTTGCTTCAAGCCATAGAAGGCTTTCTTCAACTTGCACACATATGACTCCCTGTCATGTGTCTCAAAACCGAGTGGCTGCTCCACATACACTTCCTCTTCCACTACACCATTCCAGAAAGATGTCTTGAAATCCATCTGGTGTATCTTCCACTTCATCACTGCAGCCAAAGCAAGTACTACTCTGATGGAAGTGTATCTGGCTACATAAGCAAAAGTCTCTTCATAATCTATTCCCTCTTTCTAAGAGAAGCCATGAGCTACAAACCTTGCCTTGTATTTTTCTATGTTGCCATTTGCAGCATGCTTTATCTTATAGATCCACTTGGAAGTCACAACAGACTTCCCCTAAAGTCTTGGGACAACATACCAAACATCATTATTCATGATCGATTGGTACTCCTCGACCATGGCATCCTTCCATTCTTTCTTTTCTGTTGCTTCTTCATGATTGAAAGGTTCTTTGTTGATAATGTCACGGAGTAAGGCAACATAATTGGTGTGAGATCTGGTTCTCTTCCTTTCTCTGTATTCTTCTTCTGGAATGCCATACCTTTCTGTATCTTCAATGATCTCTCTAGGCCATGTAGGTTTCCTCTTGTGGGAGTTCTTCTCACGGGGTGGATCTATAGGTTCTTGTGGATCTTCAATTTCACGAACTTCTTTTGGAATTGCTTCATTCATGGTGGTGTCTTGGAATCTAGTTACCTTCGGTTCTTCATGGTCTTCAATAGGTGTTTTTCTTGATTTGATGTATGCTGATTTTTCATCAAATGTGACATCCCTGCTAATGTCAATCTTCTTGAACCCTGGAAAGTATATTCTGTAAGCCTTCAAGCTTTCACTGTTACCCACAAAGATGCCCTTCTTTCCTGAAGGATATAGCTTTGTCCTCTTTTCCTTTGGAATGTGTATATATACAGGACAACCAAATATTCTGAGATGGCTAACTTTTGGTTTCTTACCAGAGAAGACTTCTTCTGGTTTCTTGTTGTCAACTATCTTGTGAGGTGTTATGTTCTGCACATATACAGCTGTCCTAGCTGCTTCTGCTCATAAATGCATAGGTAGATCTTGGTCATGAAGCATTTCCCGTGCTACTTCCATGATAGTTCTATTCTTCCTTTCTACAACTCCATTTTGTGGTGGATTGTAAGGAGCAGTCAAATCCCTCTTAATCCATGAATCATTGCATAACTTATTGAAATCACCTGAAGTGAATTCTCCGCCATTATCGGATCTAAAGGTCTTGATCTTTTTATCAGTTTGATTTTCTATCAAGGCTTTGAATTCCTTGAACTCATCAAATGCTTCATCTTTATTCTTCAAGAAGTAAACCCAAGTCTTCCTAGAGAAATCATCAATGAAGGAAACATAGTATACATACCCACTCAGAGAACTGGATGACATTGGTCTACATACATCAGAGTGAAGAATCTCCAAAATTCATTTGCTTTGCTTTCACTGCTTGGAAATGCTTTATTTGTGTTCTTTCCTTTTGCACATCCTTTGCAAACACCTTCATGCTTTGACTGAATTTCAGGAAGACCTTCTATAGCTTTGCTTGCAATAGGTAGTCCTCTATAGTGCACATGTGCAAGCCTTCTATTCCAAAGTTCACTTGGATCCATGGATTCATGTACCATGGCATGTTCAGGTTGTCCCTTCAACTTGTATAATCTTCCTTCTTGCTCTCCAATCACCATTGCATCATCTATTGTTTTCCCTTTAGGCCACATGAGTACTTGTCCATCCACAAATGCAACTCTCATTCCCTTTGCATCCAACGATGATATGGATAGGATATTTTTCTTCAGCCCAGGTACATATAGAACATCTTTCATTTTTAAAGACTTCCCAGAGTCTAGCATGTAGTAGGCTTCACCACTTCCTTTTATAGGATATTGATAGTCATCCCCAAGTTTCACCTTATGGGGTGACTCATGTTTAGAAAGGTCTACAAAAGATTCTTTAAACCCAGTCATGTGTTTAGAAGCCCAACTATCAATAAGCCAATCATTACAACCATGAGAGATAGTACCTGTGAGAGCAGAGATTAGAACATATTCATCTTCACTTGATGAGTCATCACTTTCTGCTCTAGCCTTCTTCTTGGGAGGTTCATCATCCTCAGCAGCATGAGCATAATATCTCTTCCTGTTGTTCTTATTCTTCATATTGAATTTGTTGTTGTTGTTGTTCCTTTTTTTCTTGGGACATTCTGAAGCAAAGTGTACCTTCTCATTACAAGTAAAGCACCTCAAGTCTTTCTTATCTCTTTGAGGATGGTATGGAGTTCTCTTGGGATGAGAATGATCCCTCTTGGACTTACCTTTCTTGGTGTGAGCTTTGAGAGCTTGATATTCATTTCCCATCTTTTCTTCTCAAGCCATAATCCTAGCTTCCTCTTGTGAACATTCCTCCCACAGTCTACTGAAAGAAACCAATTTCAATCTTGCACAGATTCCTTGGATGAAGGAGTCCCATGACCGAGGCAGGCCATTCAAAGTGGTCATTACAATTTCACCATTCTCCACTACTTCATCCACAGCTTCAAGTTGTTCCTTGATTTGAGAGACCTTTGAGAAGTAGGATTGAATGGTCTCTTCATTCTGGAGCTTTACCCCTTTCAATTGGTTCCGTAGAGTCATCTTCCGATTTATGTTCTTACCTTTGAATAACTTGGTCAAGGAGTCAAACATTTTCTTAGGTGTCTTTAGAGAAGACACATGAGGTGTGAGATGGTCTTTGATAGAATCAACAATGATTCTCTTAGACTTGACCAGATTCTTTTTTGTGAAGGGCCTTAGCCTCATATCCCTCTGGGACAGGGACCTCTTCACTTATGTAAGTGTCCAAATCATTTTCTTCTAGGATTAACCCAATCCTATACTTCAATGCTCGAAAGTTATCAGCTCTTTCAAGCTTATCCTCAAGCTTGGTGTGGTGAGACATCTTTAAAGAGTACTTAAAATGGAAATATAAAAGATTTAGGTCTTACCACTTGATTTGCTGAAAACTAGATTTGGAGTTGGATTAGGGTTTGTTAGAGAAACCCTAAAAATTCAAAATGTGAATTTCAAACTTCTGAAAAGATAGAAAGATACACCTTGATGAGATGATTAGCCTGGTATACTCATAATTTGAAAACTGCAAAGTTTCACCCTTCATAGATGCTTTTCAATCTCCCAGATTCACTAGAGAGGACCCTGAATTAGGGGTTTGAGTTTCGCGGAGCTTCACCCAACCAAAAAGTTCGATCCAAAGCTCTAAACTTCGATTTTTCCAAGGAGCCTCCAGCTATGTCCTTAGATTTCAGAAATTCTTATTTTTGAGGAAACCCTAAGTTTTAGGGCCAAAACTGAAAATGCTTAGAATTGAATTCTGTTTCGACAGAAAGATGCGCCCTTTTTAGGAGAGTCAATCTAGTCTCCTGCCTTTGATGAACTGTGAAGAGAAACCCAAATATTAAGAAGCCCCTAGATTCCGCAACTGCACAGTGCCTTCTTCTTAGATCAGCTCTGATACCATGTTAATTTTTCGATAATTTCGTTTCATTATCATTCAGGATCATTAAGAGAATAACATGTACAGCATATCAAAAGCATATCAATCATAAACCCAATAATGCAAGCACACAAGAGACACAGAGTTTCATCGGGGAAAACCAAGAAGGTGAAAAAACCCGACAACATCCTCAAAGATAGAATAAACCCAAGTACAAGATCACAATGATCAAACCTAATAAGATGTCTCTAGCAGATGATCCTCCTCCTCCACAAGTGCACCAATTTCTCTCTTAGCTATGCGAGCTTGAGAAGTGAGTGAATGAATTAAATGAGAGACACAACCTCTCTATTTATACACTGACTTGACCTACCAATAAACTAATGGGGCCGACTTCTCAATGAAGCCTAATAAACCAACCACATGTGCTAACCAGGGCCGACCCCACACCGGTGGTCTAATAACCCATCAATACAAATGACGACACTTGTCAATACACATGACAACACTTACAAATACAAATGACGACACTTCCAATTAAAGGAATAATACATCTCTGTGGGATATACAATAAAGTGCAAATGTAATACATAGAAGAATATCTTCCGAAGTTACAAATACATCAACACTTCTCTGATCAAAACACAATTCGACGGGAACAATGTCATAGAAAAACTACGACAGAGTGAGATGTGGCGTGAGTCTTGGAGACAAAAAGGTTTAGCGACATGAGTGTTTTCTTTCAAATGAGGAAACTTGAACTATAATCCAGGACCAAAAATTGTCTTTTGTGTGGTTTCTAGTTCCTTAAAAACCCTGGTAAAACGTAGAAGCCACTGGCTGCAACCGACTCAACCAGTCAAAGCACGCATTCATGCCAACCAAAGAAGGTATGCGAGCTACGATGGGAGATCGGGCTTAAAGGTTAAGGTGGGTAACACTGAGTGGGAAATTTAGCTGGCTACGACGGCCTTAAGTGACAACAAAAAAAATTGCACTGAGCCTGAACTTAGACGACCTTGCCCGCAAAAATATGCAAAGCCCGAAGCCAACGACAAAGGTCCAAAATAAAGTTTAAAAATAAACCCCAAGCAACCAATTAAAAAAGGAAAAGGTGCTATACTGCCTACCTATCACTGGCGGAGTGGTTGGGATGGTGAGTGAGCCTGGTGGTCGGTAGCTACTTGGCGTCTTGTGACTGATGGTGGCTCAAGATGCTCAAACGACGTTCTCTTTTGTTTTGAAAACAAAACTAAAACAACCCCCATTTTCTATATATATAAACAAATAAACTTTCCATAAATGCCAAAGTGGTTGGTGGGTGGGGTCATTTAATGACTCTATCCATTGGCTTTAATGCCCCCACTTGGATTTGCGGACCATTTACTAAATCGACCCCCCCCAACCATTTTGGCAAACTTTCCTCGGTCGCTTCGAAACGGTCGGTGGGATTCTGTCAAATGCCCCGACACAGTCGACGAAGACTCGCTAAGAAGTTGTGACGCGCCGGCAAGAAGTTTTCCCAAAGGTAGTGAAAATGGCTGGCGAAAAATATCTAGTCGGAGTGAAACGGTTGGGGCATTCTGGCCAGAAGGAAGCGAAATGATCGATGACTTTGCTCAAACGATAGGGAAACATCGGTGAGAAAATGTCGCAAAAGTTGCGAAAAAGACAAGGAAAAACGTGTCAAAATGCAGTGACAAGGTCGACGTGAACTCAACAAAACTCAGTGACAGGTCGGTGCTAACTTGCCCAAGAGCTCCAAAACGTTGGGGCTAAAAACTATAGGAGGCAGCAAGAGGTCGACGAAAACTCATCAAAGGGCTCTGAAATGTTGGTACAATATGACGAAATTGCTGTGATTTGGTCGGCATGAACTCATCAAATTGCTACGACTATTTCAACGAAAAAACCCGAGTTGTGCCTTAGGTGAAAAACACTTGATCTTCAAAATTTTCGAGGAAAAAACTAAGTGTCAAAAGGGAACTCTTCTAAGGAGAAACAAAATCTAAAAAGTAAAGGAGGGGCCCTACAAGTTTTTGAAATTTTTTGGGATCAGGTTGCAGCAGCAACAATTGGCGATTCGTTGGTGAACACAGATCTTTGAATAATCCCGCTTTAAGGTCAGAAAAGCTTACATGTTGTTGACCCCCGTATATAACATAATGTTTTGAAGACCAGATTTCATACAAGGGAGTACTCCTACATCTGTCACATTGGTCATTGGAGAATAAGGGTAACTTTGAACCAGATTTCTTGACCACTCTCCCGAGGCCAAAATGTGGGTTTCATTTTAGTTCCATATTTCAGGTTCCCGCTAAATAGGACTCCATAGGATCGTAACAAAATCACATAGATGTATTCGTTTTGTTACTCATTCCCATGTTGTCAGCATTTCTTTAGATGCTTTCTTTATTGATGAATTTTATCGTATGAGTCTTCCATGATAGATTTCTTCAATCTTCAACATTTGACTTGGGTCATTCCATCCATAATATCCTTTTGTGTGAGCAAGAGAATTGTTTTCCATGTTCACGGACGGAGAAGGACCTTGCTGAGGTGACTATTAGGGCAACTTTCTTGATTAGATATCTTAGTTTTTTCACAACCATTTCTTTGATGGAGATGAAATTTTCTGGAAATGTGACTCTTTGATAATAGCTCTTTTGGCTTTTAATTTGCAGCATGGGATCATTTTAAATGCCATACATTTGTGAGACCTGCTTCCTCTCTATGGGTCCATCATAGTGAGCTTCCTAAGATGATTATTTATGTGAGATGAATGGAGCCCCAAGATAGTAATTCAGAAATCATAAGTCTTAGTTAATTTGTAGGGGTCACATGACTGAATTATGAAAGTGAAGTGGATTTTCCCTTTCTAAAAATTTATCAGCAAATAGCAATGTCAAATAGAGAAAAATTTCTTTTGTAAGTAGATTCTGAATTTTCAGGAGATGCCTTTGAGATTTTTCAGAGTCCCATATTTCCATATACCAGTATGTCGAGCTGGGGTTTATTTGAAATGAAATAAAAGGAATCAAATAATAAGAAAACAAAATGAAGCTGATGAAAAGAAAACAAGACAAACTAGAATAATCAATTAAAAAAAAACCAAAGTTGAAAAAGGCAAGGTTTATTTATGTACAAAGGTGCTCCTAAACCTAAGTAAAGTACCGTTTCATAGCAAGGCCATTGACAGGGAGATTCTCTTCCTCCCCTTATAAATCTTGCAGTTTGTATGTCGACGAACCAAGATTTTCTACAATTTGGTAAAGGCCAAGCCATAATTATTGAAATTTCGTATGCTTCCCTTTTTCGTCATGTCAGTGATCCCACTTCAAAACTAAGTCACCTACCTCAAAACTTCTTTTACCGGACTTCCATTTGTCAAACCATATCTTGGAAATTTCTTGAAGCTAATGGAATCTATCCTTGGCCCTTTTCCGTGATTCTTCAAGTTTCAACAAGGTATTTATTCGTGTCTGTAGGATTTCACTACTGGAACCTCAAGAGGCCTTGTCTAGTTGCAAGGATGGAAATAGTAGATTAAGTGGGAGTATGGCTTCTTTCCCGTAAAGTAGCTATAAGGGGAGACTCCTAAAGAATTCTTTGGAGTAACCCTATCTTCCCATAAAGCGTTTGGAAGGGATGTATGCAAGTTCCCCTGACTCTCAATAACAGTTTTCTTTAGGATTTGGATGAGATTCTTGTTTGTAGATTCGACTAGTCCATTTCCCCGGGGATAATAATTTGATGAATAATTCAATTTAATTCCTCTTTCATAAGAAAATGTGGTTAATTTAACAGATGAGAAGTAAGTTGCACTATCAAAAACTAAAGAAATTGGAACCCCAAACCTGGTTATGATATTTTCTTACAGGAATCTGATGACTGCGTCTTCGTTCACTTTACGTAGAGGAGAAGCTTCTGTCCACCATGTGAAATAGTCAGTGACCATGAGGATATACTGGTGTTGTAGTGCATAATTTGGATTAATTTCTCTGATAACGTCTATACCCCACTGCTCGAATGGTTCAGATACAATAACTGGCTGCAATGGACCTATTTCTTTTTGCAATCTGCCAGCACTCCTTTGACATACATCTCATTTTCTGGCATGAGCATCAACGTCTTTGAAAAGAGTAGGCCAATAGTATCCAGCTCTTAGTATTTTATGAGCAGTAGTATCACCATAATAATGTCCCCCTGCAGGGTCGTCATGTAATTATTTGACCACTTTATCAACATCCTCTTTCTCAAGACATCTAAGAAAAATTATGTCATGATTTTTTCTAAAAAGTACTCCGTCTATAATCTGATAGGATGTTGATTTTAATCGAATTTCCCTTCTCTACTTAGGACTCCAGTGTTCTGGTAGGTATCCTCATTGTAAGTAGTGTACCAAATCCCTATACCAAGATTCTGCAGCAGTGAAGATAGGACATACGTCAGTTAGATTCAATTCAGCTTCATTTTCCAACTCCTCATCTTCGTTGGTTGAATTTTTAGTGATCAATTTACACAGGACTTGACCTTTAATGATAGTGGAAAGATTAAATTCTAGATCATACTCTTGTAGAGTAGTTACCCAGTTTCATCTTCTTTCCCCTAATTCCTTTTGCACAAATAGAGATCTAACAGCTGGGTAACGTACTATGACTTTCATTCTGTTTTTTAAAATGTATGGCCTGAACTGTTTTACTTATTTAAACACTGCATATGCTTGCTTATATATGGCTAGGTAATTCAGTTTGGCCCCTTGTAACCCATTTCTCATGAAAGAGATTTGATATTCGTCTCTAGATTCTCCCTTCCAAGTGAGCATCGCTGCGAGAGAAGTATCTGAAGCAAAGGTGTATATGATAAAATCTTTTTCAAAATATGGGCTTCTCAAAGAAGGTGCCTGAGCTATAGAAGCCTTTATGTCCTTGAAAATAATATTCTCAATGTCAGTCCATTTAAATTGTACATTTTGCTTCACCATTTGCTGCAAAGGTTTAACAATTTGGGCGAAACCAGGCACAAATCTTCGAACAAAATTAATTGTGCCCATAAATGACTGCATAGATTTTTTATTATGGGGCATGGGAATCTGAGTTATAGCTTCCACTCTCTCTGGGTCTATCGAGATTCCCTTTTTTGAGATGATGTGACCCAAAATTTTTCCTTCAAGAACAACAAAAACATTCTTCTTTGGGTTTAGAGATATACCATATTTCCTACAATGGTCGAAATCTGTTTTAAATGGAAAACATGGTCTTCTCTTTTCTTGGAGAAAACTGTTACATCATCTAAATATATGAACACACAGTGGCTAACTAATCCTCAGAATGCAATATCCATGGCCCTCTAGAATGTGGCTCTAGAATTCTTTAGGCCAAAAGGCATTCTTCGATACGTGAATGTTCCTCACTTCATACGCAATGTAGTTTTTAATCGATCCTGCTCATGCACCAATACTTGATTTTAGCCAGAGAATCCATCTAATAGGGAGAACAATTCCGAGCCTAATACCATTTGTAAGATCTTCTCCATCGGTGGCATAGGATAAGTGTCTTTGTCCGACGCTTTATTCAAGTTTCGAAAGTTGACGCATAATCTTATTTCTCATGATTTCTTCGGTACAGGGACCAGATTAGCCACCCACTTAGAGTGTTGAACTTTAAAGATAACCTTAGCATCCAATATTTTTTTTAATTCCTTTTGTATCAATGGTTCAAGTGTTGGATGCATCCTTCGTAATTGTTGCTGAAATAGTTTCACACCTGGATGTATGGGTATCACATGATGTATGTTGCGTGTGTCATATGTTTCCAAAACTTCGTAAGTCCATGCGAATACATATTTGTATTGTTGGAAAAGTTTGATGAAGTTACTTCTTTCACCCGACGAACAACATTTACCCAGATTAATATATTTGGGATCAGATTTTGTACCCAAGTTTACCAACTCATATTGCATTGAGGAACTATTGGTCTTGACATTGGTTGGTCTTCTAAATTTGTTCTATAAATCAAATAATCATTCAAGAGTCCTTACTCATTTAGGCATAAAATTTCCATTACTTCCGTCCTTATTCGGAAAATCCAAATCGTGTTCATCTTCATCGATTATGGATTCTTTGAAGGTGTCTTCATTCATCAAGAAGTTGATGATTTGTTCAACATCATCAAACACCCTTAGATTTCTGACATTATCAGGTACAGATGGCCTGAAAATCAATTTGATAGAGCGTTTGTTATTTGTTGGCACTAATCCAGAAGCAGAAGTAGCTAATAAATAAGCTGCAACATTATGTAATCTAGGAATAGCATTTATGTTAAAAGCATCAAATTGTGAAATCAAATTCCAGACTTCAAACTGATATTCTTTTAAGTGTGGAGATAGACAATGAACTATATTTCTTATCCGTCTCACAATTATTTTTTAAGCACCAAATACTTTTAAATTCTTTATATTCAAATTAATATCTCTTTTTAAACCTTGAACTCGAGCTTCATATACTGCCATGTTGTTTCTACATTCAAACTCTAGCCTACAAGAGAGAAATTGTTTGTTTCCTTCAGGATCAACCAGAGCACAACTGGCTCCGGATCCCTTTTGTGGTTTGGAACCATCAAAGTACAAAATCCAACATTTATTTTATGTTCTAACTACATCAATATTATTTCCTAAGTTACTAACTATCTCTACTATGTTACAATAAATGCCATCAGTCCATGAGAATTGAAGGAGATCAGACTGTTTGTCTGAATCATGGCTAACATCTTCCATTTGATAGTTTCCCGATTGAATTTCTAAAAAATAATTCCTCAACACTGAATATGAAAAATTCACAGGGTCATTATTTTCCTCCAACTGAGTTACATTCTGTTTAATATGAGGCTCTCTCAATACCTTGATCTTATTTTGCTTGTTTTGATATGGTAACCACAAGTGAGACCAATCTGTTGCAAAATAACCATTCAGTTTCGTAGACCAGTCCCTGCTCAATATTAAACCATAAGCTTCAGGTATATCCACTATCATGATATATATGAATTAATATACCGTGGGGTCCACATACAATATGATAAGCACATCTTTAATCTCTCATATAACCTTAACAAGAGACCTGTCCAATTGTATGATACGGGAAGGAGATGGTATTGGCTGCCCATTGATTTTCTTACATATGGATAATGGCATAAGATTGGATGAAGCTCCAGAATATACGAAGCAATTATGTACTTTATGATTAAATATTTCAAAAGTTAACAGAAAAGGACGAGTCTGTGATTTTGATTTTCCACCAAACCTTGCTTCGTTAATCTCAAGATCAGACTCAATGGTTTCTAAGGTACTACTTGATTTTGGGTCAAAGGATTCTAACAATTTCTTTCTCTACTGGGGAAGATTACATAATTCAAATAAATATATGTTCGCTTTAGTTTTATTGATTTCTTCAACTACATCATACCCCATATTGTATTCTCTCATGCTCCTCCCACCATTTCCTAACTTATTCACTATGGATTTTTCCTGTTTATTTGTTACTGGGCTTGTTTCTTTCACAACTTCAGTATTCACTTTGGGTTGAGGCTGGGTGATTCCAATGTTTCTCTTTGGAGCTTCCTTTGTGATATTCACCCTAGGCAACACCGGGCTTTGATCTTCCACCGATACTTTACTTCTAGTGGTAATATTCACTGATAACACTTGGGACCTCATCTACTTGCTCTTCTTCATTAAACCCCAAAGTGGGTGCCCAATCCCATAATACCATTGTGGTATCCTCATTTGGCTCTTCTTTCTCTTTTGTTTGATCTTCTTCCACCTCTTCCTGATATGTTAGTTGTGCATCTAACAATTGATTCATTACTAAAGTAATCGAATTAATCCATTGTGGGAAGCTCTTTTCACAGTGGTGTTCTTGATGAAAAGTGCAGAAATGTTCCATGCCAACCTCATTCACATTTAGGACAGCAGAATTAGTAATGGGTGGTAAAGACTGTTCACTTTCTTCCCTTTTCTCGTAGAAGGGCTTAAATGGTTTTCTAGATGTACTGCTTCCTTCTCTTTCTATAAGTCCACTATTTTGTTTGAAATTTTTGTCGGAATAATTAAATCTTTCATCTATGTCATATTAATACATTAGTATCATTAATTAATCATTCCATGATTAATTACTATGTATTAGACTAGATAGTTGGCATATGAGTCATTGTGTGGACCACAAGCATCTTTGTGTGGACCACAAGTTTCCCAAACTCACTAGAAGCTATTTTTGGAAATCCATAATAGATTCTAGCTATTTATAAAATATTTCGATTTATATAGGTGTGTTAAGATTTAATATGCTAAGACAGAAAATAGCAGCATTACATTCCATTTCACAATAATAGCATATACAGGATCACTGAAGAAACAACAAGTACAACATAAACACAAGAGATAGAGATTTATCCTGGGAAACCCTCATGGGGTAGAAAACCCAGCAAAGCTTCCTCAATATAGATGACCAGCAATATACAAAGATGAAACCCTGAGACATGATCTCCTCCTCCACAATAGCAGACCTCTCCTCCACAAGTGTGCTATCCTCAAGTGAGTGAATGTGTCAAATGAGGAACACACCTCCTCTATTTATACACTACACTGACATGTATTTTACACAGGTACACGTAGGCTCGTATTTAACCAATGGGTTAAATACCCCACTACAACTAACTGGGCCAACCCCTCTAGGGTGGTCTAATAACCCTTTGACCCACATAACACATACAGGGCCGACCCCCACTAGGGAAGTCTAATAACCCGAGTTACCACATTCCGACGGAGGAATAAACATCTCCGGATATACAATAAGATCTTCACGGAGGAATGAAACATCTCCGCAATAATAAAGTACAAATATAATATTCTTTGAAGTTACAATATCTCAACACTCCCCCTTAACGAGAAGGATATTATAACAGCATCTGCACGAGCAAGGAGTCATCAACATCATACATGATACATCTATGAATCATTGGAAGCTTTCTCAACATCATCAGTAACTCAAGCAGTTACTGGAACATCTTCAATACTGGAACATCAACATCTTTAGTACTGAGTCTTTATCTTCTGCAGCACTCGAACAACTACAACAACATCAACATCTGGATCCTCACGATCATCAGTATCGTCATCTCACGATCATTAGCATCGTCATCACACGATCATCAGCATCGTCATCACACGATCATCAACATCGTCATCTCACGATCATCAGCATCATCATCACACGATCATTAGCATCGTCATCACACGATCATCAGCATCGTCATCTCACGATCATCAGCATCGTCATCACACGATCATCAGCATCGTCATCACACGATCATCAGTATCGTCATCTCACGATCATCAGCATCGTCATCACACGATCATCAGTATCGTCATCACACGATCGTCAGCATCGTCATCAACACAGGTATCCATAACAATACAAGTATCCACATCATTAGTACAAGTATTCATGCCAATACAAGTATACATATCATCAATACAAGTATCCATACTGATACAAGTAATCATGTCATCAATACATGTATCCTACCGATACAAGTAACCGCATCATCAATACAAGTATCCATACCGATACAAGTAACCACGTCATCAATACTAGTATCCTACCGATACAAGTAACCACATCATCAATACAAGTATCCTACCGATACAAGTAACCACATCATCAATACAAGTATCCTACCGATACAAGTAACCACATCATCAATACAAGTATCCTACCAATACAAGTAACCACATCATCAATACAAGTATCCTACTGATACAAGTAACCACATCATCAATACAAGTATCCTACCGATACAAGTAACCACATCATCAATACAAGTATCCTACCAATACAAGTAACCACATCAAAAATCACTTTCTCGGAGACCATACGTCTACGGATCAATTCAGGGACCGAAGTCCGGGGATGATACAATCCCCACTTCTTGGAGACCATACGTCTACAGATCAATTCAGGGACCGCAGTCCGGGGATGATACAATCCCCACTTCTCGGAGACCTCACGTCTACGGATCAATTCAGGGACCTAAGTCCGGGGATGATACAATCCCCACTTCTCGGAGACCTCACGTCTACGGATCAATTCAGGGACCTAAGTCCGGGGATGATACAATCCCCACTTCTCGGAGACCTCACGTCTACGGATCAATTCAGGGACCGCAGTCCGGGGATGATACAATCCCCACTTCTCGGAGACCTCACGTCTACGGATCAATTCAGGGACCTAAGTCCGGGGATGATACAATCCCCACTTCTCGGAGACCTCACGTCTACGGATCAATTCAGGGACCTAAGTCCGGGGATGATACAATCCCCACTTCTCGGAGACCTCACGTCTACGGATCAATTCAGGGACCTAAGTCCGGGGATGATACAATCCCCACTTCTCGGAGACCTCACGTCTACGGATCAATTCAGGGACCGCAGTCCGGGGATGATACAATCCCCTACCTGTTCATTCAGGACTTCATTATCGGAGACCCAGTCTACGGCTCTATCTGGGACCTCAATCCGGGGACGATGCAATCCCCTGCCTGTTCATTCAGGACTTCATTCTCGGAGACCTCACGTCTACGGCTCTCTTTAGGACTGAAAGTCCAGGGATGATCCAATCCCCTCAACTGTCTACTAAGGACTTCATTCTCGGAGACCTCACGTCTACGGCTCTCTTTAGGACTGAAAGTCCAGGGATGATCCAATCCCCTCAACTATCCACTAAGGACTTCATTCTCGGAGACCTCACGTCTACGGCTCTCTTTAGGACTGAAAGTCCAGGGATGATCCAATCCCCTCAACTTTCCACTAAGGACTTCATTCTCGGAGACCTCACGTCTACGGCTCTCTTTAGGACTGAAAGTCCAGGGATGATCCAATCCCCTCCACTGTCCACTAAGGACTTCATTCTCGGAGACCTCACGTCTACGGCTCTCTTTAGGACTGAAAGTCTAGGGATGATCCAATCCCCACCTGTCCACTAAGGACTTCATTTTTGGAGACCATACGTCTACGGATCTCTTTAGAACAAGTGTTCAAGGATGATACAATCCCCACATGTATTCTGATCAATACAAGTACAAGTATCCTCAACCATACAAGTACATTAATCAATACATGTATCATCAAAAGTATGTATTCTTACCAATACATTTTATCATCAAAAGCATGTTATTCTTACTAATACATCTAACATCAAAAGCATGTATAAGTAAAACTAAGTATTCTAAGTATAAGAGTCCTAAATCTAAGTATTTCTAAGTATCTAGGTGTAGAGAACAAGTTACCTCATCATCGACCTTGTTGTTCGATGAGACAACCTCATCATCAGTGACTATACTACTCCCCCTTTCGAGGAGGGTCCTTTTGAACTACACCAAGCTTGTCTCGGAAGTATTCAAATTTCACTCGAGACAGAGGTTTGGTTGGTAACTTCTTCACTTGAGGTAGAGGTTTGGTTAGTACAAAGGTAACCTGTTACAAATTCAAACTTTATAGTTCCTTTCCGTGTCATATCTTGTTAGTTCCCTATGATCTTTGACTTATCATGGAACACTAGATTCTATGTCATCTTGATACAACTCTATTTATCACATAGGATCACAGTTGGTTCTATCTCTAAGTCAAACAATCCTGAATTCAAACTTCTTCACAACTAGTAGAGCAAGCAGCCACATATTCCACTTGTGCTGAGAGCCACACTAGACTGCTTTCATCTAAACCACAAGATCATGGCTAATCCCAGACAATAACATCCTCTCCATGTGTTCTTCCTGTCTGATACACTTTCTTCCCAATCAACATCTGAGTAGTCATCTGAAGTCATGATCTCCAAGATAGCATAGATCAAAGTCTATCGTATCCTTTATGTGCCTCATCACATGCTTTGCAACTTTCGGGTGAACACATCTAGTTTCCACTAGATACTGACTCAAGGTGTTCACAACAAAGCATATATCTAACCTAATATATGTTAGATACATCAATGACCCAATAATTTGACTGTACAGAGTTATATCCACTAACTCTGATGAGTCATCTCTTAACAGTTTCAAGTTGGAATCCATAAGAGTGGCCATTCCATCATATCAAGTCTTCTCAAGATTTCTCAGCATACTTTCTCTGGTTGAGAAAGATTCCTACTGAGCCTTTCCATACTTCCAGGCCTAGGAAGTAATACATTAATCTAAGATCTTTCATTTTTCTTTTCTACAGTCTTCTATCTGTGCCATCTCTCATCAGATGGATCTACTGATATGAGCCTCAACATCATTCCAACTCTGTGGTGAGTTCCTTCTTGCATCCATGTCATATGTGTATAGAAGCCATATTCAACCTTGTAGCAAAGGTTGAGATCCACATCACCCATGGTGATCATTAAGCTCATCAATTGATTATCGATCCTGGGAACCCATATAAAACCTGATTCACACTTCTTCTTTAATTACACCATTAAGAGAATGGTCTTATCTTAGCCACTTGGAGCAAACATCTCATCATGATTCTCTTCCTCTTTCTAAGAGAATCTTCTAGCCATGAGCCTTCTATATTTTGTTTGATTTGTAAATCTTCTTGTTGAACATCCATTGCTTGTTCAGTGTTCATCATTCATCATGATTTTTCCTACAAATCAAAATTAGGTACATGATTAGTAATACTTCATAATCATCAAATCATATTGACATGATAACCTATTATGCATACAGATATCATTTACATAGTTATGCAACTATTTTGACCAATGCTTTGGCACAACACTTTCCCATATCCTGTATGCATACAGTGGCTATCTAGATGCCTTCCATCTCTACCAGAACATACTATCGAGAGTGTGCACAACTCTCAGCATGTCAGCAAAGAGGTTTCATTCTAGACAAGCAACAATGGAATGTTTGTCCAACTTACCAATCATATGCATATTAGTAGTATACTGTTTAATGTTCTATAAATATTTACACTCACCATGATATATTATAGGAATACAAATATGCATACAACCTATTACAGGCAATATCATTTACTTTTTCAAATAACAACTCAAATACTTATCTTTTATGTTTGTGTGGTTGCCTCCCGCTTGATCTTCTACATGTCTTTTGAACTTCTATTCATTCTGTACCACTGTGCATGTTCAATTGTCATCCTCATGATCTCATACAAAAACATACACCCATTAGTATGTTCTAAATGTTATCAAAACATTATAGTTCTAAATACTCTTGAAAATGTATGGTCATGATTATAGTTAATAAACATTAGTATTCAAGATTTCAGGGAAGTCTTCTTTTACTCATGCATATCATCAATCAAGATAAAAGACATAATATGCATAATCCCTTGATTACTAACTTTATGAATAAGCATAACCAATCATACCAAGTATACTTAAGGGATCCTAACACAAGGTAAGATTAATGGGAAACATACCTGGATTAGTATACCTACTTAGTTATGTACAACATACCTAAACAATCTCTTCAATGATTTAGAGATCCTGAGCTAGAACTTGCATGTCTCATAGGTTAAGCATAATATAAAAAAGTCATACATACCTCGTAAGTAGAACAAAGATTATGGATGAGTCTTTGTCTTCATGTTTTCATGGTCATGGAACCTGATTTGTCTTTTGTGATGTACCTGTATCTTGATAGCAGACAACATCAACCTCACACAACATCATAATGCATTAGTACAATCATATAGCCCTAATCAATGAATGTCTTTGATCATTCACATGCATTCATACTGTTACTAGGGTGATAAGACAATTCTAACATTAATCAAGATTGTACTAAATAATATGAATACAAAAACATCATGAACTTAATCAAGAATTAGATTTCAAGACATACCTGAGCCTCCTTAAGTCATACCTGTCGAGACTTCTTGTAGTCTTCTTATGTAAGGCCTTAGCCTCAACTCCCCCTGAAACTGGATCTGGAGCTTGATTAGGGTTTGATAGAGAAACCCTAAAGATTCAACCTTTGACTTTCATACTTCTGAATGGATGAAAGAATATGTCTTGCTGAGCTAATCAAACTGGCATACTTCAATTTTGGAATCTCCAAAATTTGACCCCTCAAAATTGCCTTTGAAACTTCTGGATCTTCTGGACAGGATCCCGAACTAGGGTTTGATGAAGCCCACCCTTCTGCCCAAACAAAAAATTCAATCTTGGTCTCTAAATTTCGATTTTCCTGATTAGCATTCAGCCGTGGACTCCGATTCCAAAAGTTCTAACTTTCTCCGAAACCCTAAATTCCGGAAGCCATGAATAAAGGTGCTCCAAAAATAATTCTGTTTTGACAGAAATATGTACCTGATTGTTTCTGCTATAAATCTGAAATTTTTCCTCCACAGGGTATGAAACCCTTTTTCTGCAGTAGCCTGACCTATCATCTTTCCATCCTGACAGGTCTGACCTCAATTGGGTTTTCTGAGAGAGAGTTATGCCAAGTGTCGCAACATGACCTGTTTATGGGATAAAACAGGAGAGCGAACTTGTACAGCATGCCACGTGTCACTGTTTCAACTTCGGACTTTGAAAACTTTTTCTGAGATATCTCGACCTGTCATCTTTCCATCCTGACAGGTCTGACCTCAATTGGACTCTCTGAGAGAGAGTTATGCCAAGTGTCGCAATGTGACCTGTTTATGGGATAAAACAGGAGAGCGAACTTGTACGGCGTGCCACATGTCACTGGTTCTCCTTCGGCCTCTGAAAAAGTTTTTTGAGATAGTACAGTCTGTTTACTACCTGTCACTTTTTACGAAATTTCATTTGGATCTTCCTAGCCCAAGTTATGACTTTTTTTCCAAGGTCACCTGATTTTGACTCAGTTCTGGAAGAGGCAGAAACCCTAACTTGTACTGATCATAACTCATAAAGTAAAACGAATTAGAGGTTGTCCTTTGGACACAAGGTACCTAGAGATTTAATATTCGTCCTGTAACAATTTTAGATCCGAAAACTTTTCCAAAACGGATTTATAGCGAAAGTGCTACGATGACTGGTTTTTGCTATGTAAAACCCTAACCTTCAAATTGTCGTAAGTAAAGCAAGTGTCTTTAGTGCCATACCTTGTCTTTCTTCAGGTTAGCTCTGATACCATGTTAAGATTTAATATGCTAAGACAGAAAATAGCAGCATTACATTCCATTTCACAATAATAGCATATACCGGATCACTGAAGAAACAACAAGTACAGCATAAACACAAGAGACAGAGATTTATCCTGGGAAACCCTCATGGGGTAGAAAACCCAGCAAAGCTTCCTCAATATAGATGACCAGCAATATACAAAGATGAAACCCTGAGACATGATCTCCTCCTCCACAATAGCAGACCTCTCCTCCACAAGTGTGCTATCCTCAAGTGAGTGAATGTGTCAAATGAGGAACACACCTCCTCTATTTATACACTACACTGACATGTATTTTACACAGGTACACGTAGGCTCGTATTTAACCAATGGGTTAAATACCCCACTACAACTAACTGGGCCGACCCCTCTAGGGTGGTCTAATAACCCTTTGACCCACATAACACATACAGGGCCGACCCCCACTAGGGAAGTCTAATAACCCGAGTTACCACATTCCGACGGAGGAATAAACATCTCCGGATATACAATAAGATCTTCACGGAGGAATGAAACATCTCCGCAATAATAAAGTACAAATATAATATTCTTTGAAGTTACAATATCTCAACAAGGTGCACATGTTGTTTTACTACTTTTTACCAATTTTTGGGTGAAAGGTAAAAGCTAGTTGTCTAGGGAAACTATTTTTTGGCCCACTTATCGTCCATGATGTTTCTTCTTTCCATTTTTGGGATTTGGAATTTTTTTCATCATACATCACTATCTGATCACTAAATCAGAATTTCGTGAGGCTTTGGTGTGACTTGGAGAACACACTTGCTACCTAGGGGGGATTTGCATTATTTTAGTAAGTATTCTTTTCTAAGGATTCAAATGGAATCTTTAGCCATTCAAATATCTGATGTAAATTTATATATTGACATCCACTTAATTTTCCAAGGTTGGATGATGTATTATTATTCATTTGAGTAATACAGTTTGTATCCTCTGTGAGTAAATTTCAGTGTTCTTGACTAGTTGTGTGAGATCTTCTGTGAGAGTGTGTAATTTCTTAATCAGATCTTGGTGTGAATTAAATTTCACATGGTATCATAGCTATCAATATATTACTTTCTCCTTCTATTGTCTTGCAGGATCCAACCAGTCTCAAGGAGGACGTAATTGAGCATCCAGGAACACACCCAAATCAGTCTAAAACTTATTTCAGAGCTTCCATGGATCAGTCACATCAGATCATCCTCACTCCATTCAATTATTTTGACTAGAAAGCACATATGGAGATCATGTTGAGGAGAAAAGGCTTCTACAGGGTGACTATGGCAACTGAGAAATCAAAGTGGCATAATCGAAGAGATGAAGCCTATGGTTTGCTATGTCTCGCTACATCCAGATATCTTCTATTTCATCTTGATTGTCTTACCTCTCCCAATGAAGTTTGGATAAAGCTTCAATAATTGTTTGGCAAGACAGATGAATTAAGAGGCCATCAATTGGATAATGAACTAGTTTCATTGAATCCACATAATTTCTATAACCTCCAGGATTTATTCTCTAAATTCAAGTCACTTCTTCTACAATTGAAAAAATATGGAATTTATAAAAAGGATGAGTAACTAATCTTGTCCATTCTCTCCAGGCTTGGCCCAAATTACTTAGTGTTTGTTTTGACCTTCCATGCCACAAGGAAAGCAGTTCAAAACTGGAAGAGTCCTACTCTCTCAGAGTTCATGGAATCACTTACACAAGAACAAGACAAGCTGGTATTAATGGGATCCATTAAAAATCCTTCAAAATACCATTGTATGAATGTTGGATATTCAAAGAGTTCAAAAGGGAAGAAGAAGGTCAATTTCAAGAAGTGCACTGGTGAGAAGAAAGACAAGCAAAAAGTTCCTGAACACTCCTACCACTCAAAGAAGAATCCAAATAAGCAGAATGAGAAGGAAAAGTGTACTTATTACAGGATGTGATTTCATCCTGGAAGCTCCTGCGTGAATAAATCCATTGATCAAATGGCTCTACTCTTGGAGAAAGACAACATTCCTCTTCCTGAGAACTCAAGGAGGAAGGATGGAGGACAAAATTGTGATGATAAGGAGAGAGTATATTCAGTGATGGAAAGCACATCCAAGCCTACCTCAGTCATTATTGATTACGGAGCTTCAAGGAACATGGTGTCTACAAGTGAGTTCTTTACTTTAGTTGACTCTTCCAGTGGTCCAAATATTGTGTTGGGTGACAATTCTGAAACATCAAGCAAAGGTAAAGGTAGCATAGATATTGATTTTGGTTCATTCAATAATTTCTTGTATGTTCTTGGAATTGCTGCAAACCTATTGTCAGTATATCAGATGACCCACACAGGTTCACCCAAAAAGGTGACCTTTACACCAAATGATGTTGAGATATGTGAAATGTCAACAGGCCGAATTGTTGCATTAGGCACTACTGACCATAGTTCTAGAATCTACAAGTTTTCTCATTTTGTGCTATTTTCCTCACCTTCCGCTCTTTTAACCCATGACAATGATTCAATTAAATTATGGCATGAAATATGTGTCCACCAAAACTATAGATACCATTCCCAACTTCATGAGAAAGAGATGGTCATAGGGCTACCCAATATCATATTTTCCAAAGGTGTTTGTCAATCTTGCATCCTAGGAAAACACCCTAAGAATAAGTATGAGAGATACAAAAGTAAGAGAACCTCTACACTCCTAGAGCTTATTCACACTGATATATCAGGTCTATTCCCCCATGATTCCTTGAACCATGCCAAATACATCCTCACATTCATACATGACCTTTCTAGGTATTGTTGGATTTATTTTATCAAGTTAAAGTCTGAAGTGCTCAATTTGTTCAAGCTTTTCAACGCCTCAATTGATAACCAGTTTGGTAGACATATCAAGATTATCAGATCTGATAATGGTGGAGAGTACATCAAATCAAAGTTTCATCAATTGTGTGCCTCTTCACGCATTCAGATGCAACAGACGGTTCCTTATACACCTCAGTAGAATGGTGTTGCCGATAGGAAGAACCGATCTCTTAAGGAGATGGCCACATGTATGCTTCAGGCAAAGTATTTGTCTCCAAGAATTTGGGCTGAGGAAATATATTGTGCCACATATATTCAGAACAGGTTGCCACACAAATCTCTCAAAGGAATCACTCGTTTTGAGGCTTGGACCGAACATAAACATGATATTTCTCATCTCAGGATTTTTGGCTCCAAGGCTTGGCATAGAATTCCATTGGAGAAGAGGAGAGCTTTGCAGACCCAAATCCAACCATGTATTTTTGTTGGCTATTCAGAGGACTCAAAGGGCTATAAGTTGTGGAACATGTCCACTCAAAAATCCTTCATTGAAATAAGTGTTCAATTCGAATAAGAGCCCTCTCAAAATGTTGAAATTGGAGAACCATCTTCACCACCACCTGAAGAAGTAAGTGATGATGCTCTTGAATTTTTTAATTCTCATATTTATGATGATGGGAACCATTTTATTACAGATCCTAATTCACCAACAAGGCCTAAATGGGCTACTAAGACTTTGCAAGCAGCTGGTGAACTAGTGGGAAATCCTCAGGACACTAGGAGGAGTAGATCACAATTTGAGACTGCTCTCAATGTGTATGACTCCTACTTGTCTGACAAATGCTATATGATGGTGGATTCTGATCCTCAGACATATGATGAATCCTCAGATGACCCAATATGGAAATCTTCTATGGATGAGGAGGTTAATTCACTGCAAAAGAATGAGACATGGGAGCTAGTTAAGCCCCCCCAGGAAGAAAATTGGTATGGTGTGAGTGGATCTGCAAAACCAAGTGTGCAGCTGATGGTACAGAAGTGAAATATAAGTCTATTCTGGTGGAAAAGGGATTCTCCCAAGTCCATTTCCTTGACTACAATGATACTTTTGCACCAGTTGCACAGAACGATTTGATAAGACTAGTTCTGGCAATTTTTGCATCCAAGCGCTGGGAAGTGCACCACATGGATGTGAAGAGTGCATTTCTCCATGGGGATATTGAGGAGGAAATTTATATGCAGCATCCAGAAGGTAATACATCTGATCCTAACTATGTGTTCAGGTTGAGGAACTCCTTATATGGGCTTAAGCACGCCCCCAGGGCTTGGTATGCAAAATGGACAACTTTCTCTTGTCACAATCTTATGTTAGATGCAAATCTGATCCAAATGTTTACATGAAGTTGATTGATGGTTCAATTATAATTATAGTGTTGTATGTTGATGATTTACTAATCACGGGTAGCTCTACTGATCAAATAGCTTCATTAAAGACTGCTTTGCATCAAGCATTTTCCATGAGTGATTTGGGAATTCTTAAGCAGTTTTTGGGGTTTGAGATTTCTCAAACAGTGAACGGAACTAAGGTATATCAGTCCAAATATGAATTTGAACTACTAAATAAGTTCAATATGGTTGATTTCAATCTTTCAAACACTCCTTTCCTTTCAGGAGTTATATTTGAAGAAGCGGAATCTACACCTTTGGTTGACAACACCTTGTATAGGAAGCTTGTTGGCAGCTTGCTATACTTGACTCACACATGACCTGATCTTGCTTATGGTATCAATGTGGCATCAATATACATGGATTCACCACATGAGATCCATTGGAGGGCTTCAAAAAGGATCTTTCATTATGTGCAGGGCACCAAGACTGATGGGATTCACTATGTTGCAGATTCTATCCTAGATCTTCTTGGCTTTACTGACTCAGATTGGGTTGGTGATAGCCTTGACAAAAAATCCACATCTGGATTTGTATTCATGCTTGGAGGTGGTCCTGTTTGCTGGTGTAGCAAGAAACAAAGTGCAATTGCACTATATTTAGTAGAGGTCGAGTATAGAGGAGCAATGAATGTTGTTACTCAGTGTGTGTGGTTACAGGGTATTCTTTCAGAGTTTGAGATTTCCTTTAGTAATCCTACTGTCATATTTTGTGACAATCAGAGTGTTATAAGGGTCTCAAGTGATCCAGTACAAAGACAGAGGACCAAGTATATTGAGTTCCATATCCACTACATCATGAGTCTAGTGCATGACTAGATCATTGATTTGCAGTATTGCCCAACAGGTGAGCAAACTGCAGACATCTTTACCAAAGCTTTTACTGAGAAGACTTTCAGCTATCTGAGATCACTGCTTGGGATGGTTGAACATGTGGTGGAGTGAAGGATTGATAAGAAATATTTCAATTTTGATGATGTCCATTTTTTAGGGAAGGTTTTTCCCATGAGGTTTTCCTTCTTTCCTTATTTTGTGGACTAGGAAATATTGTATAGGGTGAACATGTCTTGCTACTCGGCCCTTATTATTTTTATTTCTTTTTTTTAGCACATAAAGTTAGACTTATGGGGGCATGTTGGAATAATCAAATCCTTCATCTATGTCATATTAATACATTAGTAGCATTAATTAATCATTCCGTGATTAATTACTATGTATTAGACTAGATAGTTGGCATATGAGTCATTGTGTGGGCCACAAGTTTCCTAAACTCACTAGAAGCTATTTATGTACATCCAAAAATAGATTCTGGCTATTTATAGACTATTCTAAGTTAGATAGGTGCACATGCTGCTTTTACTGTTTTTTACCACTTTTTGGGTGAAAGGTAAAAACTAGTTGTCTAGGAAATTGTTTTTTGGCCCACTCATCCTCCATGATGTTTCTTCTTTCCATTTTTGGGATTTCAATTTTTTTTTCATCATACATCACTATATGATCACTAAATCAGAAATTTGTGAGCATTTGGTGTGACTTTGAGAACACACTTTCCACCTAGGGGGGATTTGCATTATTTTAGTAAGTCTACTTTTGTGAGGGTTCAAATGGAATCTTTATCCATTTGAATATCTGATGTAAATGTATATATTGACAGCCATTTAATTTCCTAAGGTTGGCTGATGGATTATTATTCATTTGAGTAATACAATTTGTATCTTTTGTGAGTAAATTTCAGTGTGCTTGACTCCTTCTGTGAGATCTTGTGTGAGAGTGTGTAATTTCTTGGTCAGATCTTGGTGTGAACTAAATTTCACAAATTTTTGTACCATATTAACCATGTTTTCTAGTTCATTCAAGGGTTCTTCCTTAGGTTTGGATAATATCAGAGGCTTCTTGTTGGCCGTTGGTTTCACTTTCAATTCTAATGCATGTTTTGAGATACTATCCATGTCGGCCTCTAATTTCTTAGCTTATTCATAATTTTCTATTAAATTTGCCTTAATTTTCCTTCAAACAAACATGGCTATAGATGGATACAATGTTGTAGTATAATATTCTACCAAGGATTCCTCAGCTGGTTTGGGTGCGGCACTAAAATTGTTTAACATGGTAGTGAAGATCTAATTGAACTGCTGCACCTTTTCTTTCTTCTCCATCTTCATAGATAACAGTTCTTTCATGAGCGTGGAAATGGGATTTTGATTTCCAAATTTGTTTAATTTTTCTTTTTTAAATCGTTGCAATCTGCTATAGAATTAGCTTGTAAACTGAAATACCAAGAAGATTCCCTCAGCTCAAATGTGTAAGGGAAAATTGTACATACCAAATATTCATGTTCTACATTTAAAATATTCAGAGCTAAGTAAAAACTCTTCAAGTGATATTCAGCAGAAATTCCCTTTCCAGGGTCAAACTTGGGCAACACCCTCTCTGGTTGTTTGGGCAAATCGTGCAGTGAAGCAACCAAATTAAGTGGTCCCCTGGCTCTCCACGTAGGTACATTTCCAACCATAATTTGTGGTGGAGAATGTGGTGGTGAACGAGGTGGTGAATGTGGTGGAGAATGTGGTGATGTATGAGGAATTTCCTGAGCTGGAGTGGATTCGAGTATCAACTGATCAAGGGGATCTATGATTTATTGAAAAGATAAATCCCGACAACTCTTCCAAATTCTCTACAAGCACCGAATCTTTGGTGTTTTGGGTTTCTTTTCTACGAAATCACCTTCTAGGTGACGTGGGAATTACATTTAGACCCCCAATTTTTCTTACATAGGAGAGTGTATGTCTCTAGAATTGGTCTATCTCCTCAAATGGGACAGCATATAAGGGTTCTTGGTGTTCACCTCCAGAGTTTATATTTTCTTGATCTTTGGGTTCCAAAACGAAGTCTCCTAGAAACGTTGTTTCAAGTGTGTTTCCAAAGGAATCTCTTCTTACAAAAGGATCTCCTCTGCCATCCATGCACTGGAAGCCCTCCTTCTAGCGCCAAAACTGTTGATGCCCCAAAATTCGCTACAACAACAGTAGGGATTCTCCCCGGTAAGCAAGCCAGATTAGATCGCTCACCATTTAGTGTGGGGAATCTGTCCGGTTAATGGTCCGACTACCGTGCATGTGTTTGTTTAAGTTCTTTACCGGTTGCGTCCTAGTTCACCGTTTATGTAATTTTATCTTTAAGGTATGAAATGCAAGTGCCCTAATTAAATGCAAATAATTGGCAGGAAGAAACCAAACTAGTGATGCACAGGTTCTTACCTCTCGTCTTACTACTCCTTCCTAATCAATTATCTATTTATTCCTACACTAAGCTAACTATCATATCCCTGTAGGGAGCAAGTTTTAATTAAGATTAATATACTAGAAATGTAAATACAAGTCTAACAGATAGTTGTTTCAACACATCATTCACATTTACAGCAGAAAGAATACCAAAGATAGCTCTGATGTAATTAAAACAATTATTACTCATTTACACATAAACCTTCACATAGAAAGTAAATCATTCATCACCAATGAATTAATTCAAGAAAGTTAAAATGATCTCACAGTATGAGTTATGAATGCAAGAAGAAGTAGTTCCACATTGAGCATTCTACAGATTCCAAGAAAAAAATCTCTGTGGTGCTTTTCCCAGCAAACAAACCTTTCTTACTAGTAGAAAAATAGTTCTCTTACAAAAATGGTCCAGCTCTATCATGCTAGAAAAAAGTACCTTACCTATGGATTCTTCCCCTCTATTTATCTTACAAATGATTTTGTCTTCTAGTGACTCCTCGTTTACCCTAACCCTAGGAATTCCCAAAATTTTGTCATTTAGTGCTACATCAGAAAATACGAAAGATATTTACAATTTAGATTTATGTGGGCCCAACTAAACTAGATTAATATTCTCCCCACGCATTATCCCTTTCAATATGACATTAATCCTACTAGGCTCCAATACTTGTAAAGAGACTTCATGATATGACAATTGAGTCTCAATCTACACCATCCCTTCTTCTGCGGCCTTGCAACTATCTTCCAGGAAATATGCATGTATAGATGCTTTCCCTATGAAGTGGTGGATTTCTTCTTCAGTGAGGGAGTCCAACTTTTTGATGTATTCTAACTCCCCCTACAACGCACTCTGCAGTTATGTTGTGCGTAGATCTTTTGAAGGAGGCTCGTTCATCTCTGGGAGCAGAGAGAGATGACACTTTTCATGAAATTGTTGGATTTTCTTGTAAAAATCCTGACACTTCTGAACAATATTTGGAATGTCATTATTTAGTTTTCTGGCAGCCTTCCTGCAAAATTCTAGAAGTTCCATTTCTGACTTCAAGTTTGTTGTTGTCTTTGGAGGGAAATTGTTAGGGTATTCAGAGTTGGTTTCTCTCTAGACCAATTGGCTCCTGACCGTTTCTGCAACATCATACTTCCTCTTCTTGAATGCTAGCGACTCTGCAGCTATCTCATTCATCCTTTCCATCACCAAATTCATCTTAAATATTACATTTGTGAGAAATTCTTGGGAATGGTATATTCATTCTTGAATCTTGTAGGCTTGATTGCAAAATGGAGTTATGTCTAGCTTCCTCTTATCTTCCAACTCTAGTTGCTTCGCCAAATATTCATTTTCCTTGGCCAACTCTTCTATCTGAGGTTTTAGCTCTTTGACCTGTTGGTTTGCGGCTGACTCTTCTGATTCTAGCTGAGTGATCTGAGCTTCAAATTCACTCCTCTCTCCTTCCATAATAATTAACTATACAGTCATTGCTTCTTTTTCTATGTCGAGAATCTGGTATTCATTCATTATCCTTTCCTTCTTGGATAAGAGGGCGCCATGTTTGCATTTCAATTCCATCCCTTCTCCTCACTCCTTTACCAAATTATCTTTTAATTTGAGCATCTTTTCTTTACTTCGCTCAATATCGTTCATCAATTTTCCAACATTATCTGCATTTGCTTGCGCAACAGCTATGTTGACAGATGATATGAACTGTGGGTCATTTTGTGGACCCTCCATTATGGCGCTCTCCTGAATAGTGACGACGTCCGGTTTGGAGACCATTTTCAGCCTCTTTTCTGATCTATCTGTGATGGTTTTTCTTTTCCGATCAAAGATGATTATAGTGTCCAATTTGGCCACGATATGATGCTTTGACAGAGTGAATAGGGTAAGTTCGATCTCCTGAAATTGGAAGTGTCATCCAATGAGTATTGCATTGGACATCTCAGGTGGGTCTATGTCCATATCTTCCACATTTGGGATTCTCTTTTCCAAAACTTCCTTGGACTTTTCTTCCTCCTCCTTTTTCTTTTGTTGTTCAACTGCTTCTCTGTCTGCTCTTTCTCTCATTTCTTGCAACCTTTCGGCTTCTTCTTTCTGAATCCTTTCAGTCTCTTCCCTCCAGACTCTTTCATTCTCTTCTTTCTGAATTCTGTCGGCCTCTTCTTTTTGGATTTTTGTACTTCTTCCTTCAGGATTCTTTCGGCCTCTTCCAATAGCTTCCTCTCAACTTCTACTAACTGCAACCTTATGAATTTATCCTTTTGTTTCCTTTCTGCATCCTCCTGCTTCCTCACTGTTTCCTTGAGAGTGTTAGCCTTAGAATTGGATCCATATTTGCTTTTGTGATGAAAACACTTGTTCATCTTGGTCATGTTTCTTATGTTCTGATACACTTCTTCATCTTTCAAGAAGAGATGCGCGTATTCAAAGTTAATCCTGCAGGAAGCACAATGGGAAGCTACCTTACCTTCACTATCATTCCTTCTAAAAATATTTGTCCCAAAATGAAAGGCCTCTAAATCCTTAACAAAATCCTCAGCCTCTTTTTCCTTGGGGAATTTGGCTGCGCCGATAATGAATGGAAGCGGTGGGTAGGAAGCCCTTTTCTTGTCATGAAGAAAACGCCCAACCCCATTGTTGAAAACTTGCCTTACGACCTCTTTATGTACAACAAAATTAGTGGCATACTGAGGAAATAGAGAAGGAGGTTGGGTTCCCCCATACATCCTGATATATGTGCCTTCCGCGGAGAAGTAATAATATCCATGTTCCTCAATAACTGACAAGGCATTCTCGGACATGTACAATTCGGTTCTTCTTTGAAGATTAGCCGGTATAGTGGCATGATTAACCCCTCACAAATATATTTGTAGTGACTTAAATATTTGTGAGCCCATGTCATCTGATAGGCTACATGGAGGGGAGATGCGGTCGGCTTCCAAACACACCCCAAATCAGGGAAAGGATGTCTGATCGATATGCAATCCAAGAGGTAAGAGGACATGAAGAAGTCAACCTTTTTTTGTGCTAGTCCTCCTTGTGTCGTAGCAATGTGTGACACCATACTCTCAGAAATGATCTCATCCTAGTTGAAAATTGTACCATGTGTGGCAATATGGTAAATCACTAGTACCCAACTGAGTTTATATGTGTTTCTGTTTGCCAAGCCAAAAATAAGTCTTAACATCATAACAATGATCCTGTATGGGGTCCTCAAGTTTTGGCTATCATATTCTCCGCTGGACCTTGGTATTAACTGCCTTTAAGGGATTGTCATCTTCTTAGCATAATCAAAATGATCCATATTGACCCCCTTTATCCAGTCATCAGACATCATGACTTTAGGGGAGAGAAGCTTGTATGATGCAACTATGTGGTATGGTTGGAAGGATGCAAGCCCTTCTCCTTTGACATTTGAAATGATCCTAGTGCTAAAATACACCTAGGGCATAATCCACCAAATAACCTCCAAGCATGGAAATAACTCAGGGAAAGTAGGGACTCTACTTGTTATCTTGTCCCTTAATGGTCCAATGGACATGTGGGGTCATGAATCTTGACAGGCCAACAAACGGATAGAATTAAGTGAATATCGTAGTAGCGGGCCAATTCCTTTATATAGAGAGATAGTTCTTGGACCAATTCCAAGCTTCCAACCAATCTTCTCACCAAATTTTCTTCTCTTTGGTGTCGAATGGTAGGAGAGTTGCATATTTGTCAATGAATAGTTAAAATGGCTCAATCCACACAAATTTTCCTCTACGAGTGATAAATTTGTCCATCATTGTTTTAAAACGTCCCAACAGTATAAAAGCATCCATAAATTGATAAATAACAACCACATGCACTTCTAAATTCACCCAGTGATGAGAATAACGCCCCATGCACTTCTAAATTCACCTAGTGATGAGAAAAACTCCCCAGGAACTTAAATACTTGACCTGAGCACTTCAAAATTCTCCCAAAGATGATAAAAATGCCCTAAGCACTTCAATATTTTCCCAGGCACTTCAAAATTCTCCCAAGGATGATGAAAAATCCCCATGTACTTCAATATTTTCCCTAATCACTTCAACCCAAGGCACTTCAAAACTCTCACGGCGAAGATAAAAATGCCCCCATCCACTTCCATGTTTTCTCAGGCACTTCATTACTTACCCTAGACACTTCAAAATTCATCCAATGATGATAAAGATGCCCTAGACACTTCAATACTTTCCCTAGGAAGGGGAGAAAAACACCCGACAATGATATAATGACCTAGGCAATGACAAAAATGTCTCAATACACACAAATTTATCTCGGCAAGTGATAACTTTGCCCATTACTATTTTAAAACGTCCCAACACTATAAAAGCATCCATACATTGATAAACAACAACCCCATGCACTTCTAAATTCACCTAGTGATGAGAAAAATTCCCATGCACTTCTAAGTTCACCAAGTGACGAGAAAAACACCCCATGCACTTCAATACTTTCCCTGAGCACTTCAAAATTCTCCGAAAGATGATAAAAATGCCCTAAGCACTTCAATGTTTTCCTAGGCACTTTTAAATTCTCCCAAGGATGATAAAAACTCCCCATGCACTTCAATAGTTTCCCCAAGCACTTCAATGTTTTCCTAGGCACTTTTAAATTCTCCCAAGGATGATAAAAACTCCCCATGCACTTCAATAGTTTCCCCAAGCACTTCAAAATCCCCCCTAAGCACTTCAATACATGCCCCATGCAATTCTAAATTCACCCAGTGATGAGAAAAACGCCCCATGCACTTCAATACTTGCCTCGGTCACTTCAAAATTCTCCCAATGATTATAAAAATACCCATACACTTCAATATTTTCCCCACGCTCTTCAAAATTGCACCCAGGAACTTCAATACTTGCTCCATACACTTCTAAATTGACCCAATGATGATAGAAATGATCCATGCACTTCAATACTTGCCTCAGCCACTTCAAAATTCTCCCAACGATGCTAAAAATGCCTAGACACTCAATATTTGCTCTAGGCACTTCAAAATTCTTGCAACGAAGATAAAAACGCCCCCGTCCACTTTCATATTTTCCCAAGCACTCCATTAATTTCCCTAGACACTTCAAAATTCGTCCAATGATGATAAATATGCCCTAGGCACTTCAATGCTTGCCCTAGGCAAGAGAGAAAAAAACCCGACAATGATATAATCACCTAGTCAATCACAAAAATGCCCCAATCCACACAAATTTTCCTCGAATGTGATAACTTTGGACATCACTGTTTTAAAACATCTCACACTATAAAAGCACCCATACATTGATAAACAACAACCCCAAGCACTTCTAAATTCACCTAGTGATGAGAAAAATGCCCCATGCACTTCTAAATTCATCCTCAAAAAATTGACATTGGGCATAAATCTGATGCTTTCTAGGGACTATCGTCATAGACATGTATGATAAATACAAGGAATTAGAGATTGCACACAAAGTGTTTAACAAAAGATGTCTGAAAGAGATGTGACATCATGGAATGCCATGATTGCTAAGTATGCATAGAATGGTTGTCCCAATGAGGCCTTAGATCTATTCAAGCAAATGCAACAAACTGGTGTAAGGTCAGGACTCAAAGCATGTCACCATTGTCATCATGCTCTCAACAAGCACAAATCTCATAGCTCTGCAATAGGGTAAATACATGCTCTCAACATGCACAAATCTCACAGCTCTGCAACAAGGTAAAGACATTCATGAGTACATGATTAGAAACAGACTTGAATCTAATGTTTCCGTGGGGAATTCTCTGGTATATATGTAAGGCAAGTGCCAAGGTATTGATATTTTTCACATAGTATTTGATAAAATGCATCAATAACTGTGGTTTTCTAGAATGTGAGGATATATGGATATGCACAAAATGGATTTTACGATCATGCATTAGCTCTCTTTCAACAAACACAAATGACTAATGTGAATCCTAACAAGGCCACCATTGTGAGTGTTCCTCCAGCATGTGATGAGTTGGGATATTTGTAGCAGGGTAACGATATCCATGATTATACTATTAGTAATAGAGTAGAGTCACATGTTATTGTTCACCGCTCTCTTATAGCTATGTATTCCAAATGCAGTCTTGTGGATATGGCATGCCAGTTGTCTAACAAAACATTAAAAGGTGAATGCAATGATTGTCAGGTATGATAAAACTGGACATGCTCTTGAGTTATTGATGCTCTTTCATCAATGCGACTTATGGATATGCAACCTAACCCAATCACTATACTAAGTGTATTACTAGCATGTGCCCATTTAGTATCTTTGCAAGAGGGAAAGGTCATCCATGCTACATAATTAATAATGGATTTGAGCCAGATGTTACTGGGGGACTGCACTTATAGATATGTATTCCAAATATGGGATGAGAGATATTGCATGCCAACTATTGATAACATGCATGTAATAAATTTGAAAGCATGGAGTGCAATGATTCTACAATATGGAACATATGGATCGGTGAAGATGCCCTTGCACTTTTTCTAATCCGCAAGAAGAATGGATAATGCTAGACTACATTTCCTTCACTTGTGTTTATGTGCATACAATCGTGCAACCTTGGTAGATGAGGGTTGTCAATAATTTAAATCCATGAATATTTTTTGCAAGCCAATGGCTTTTCTTTGGCTTCATCATATATCTGAAAATAAGAAGGACAACAAGGATGATACCAAATCTGCTATGAGTGAAGAACAAATCATTATTGGAATTAGCAGCCACATTGGAAATTGCAACCACCTTGTAAATTACTAACAACCTTCGAAGTATGAGAGCCTTCATGTATAAATGAAAAATCTACAAAGTACTCTTTTCTATCAATTTATAAGAAGAAATTTGTGTATCTAAGATGATATATGAAGCTTCAATAAGATGCATTAGTTTCCAAAGCTTTTTGGGAAGGTTTCAATGCCTTCTCTTTCAATGCAAACATGAATAAAAAAGACATCATTAGAAGCAATTTGTGTATCTAAGATGATATATGAAGGTTCAATATGATGCAATAGTTTTCAAAGCTCCCTGGGAAGCTTTCCATGCCTTCTCCTTCAAGGAAAGCATGAATAAAAATGACATATATGATAGGGAAGAGCATCTAAGACATACTAGTAAGTCAACTTAAACATGAAATGATGACATATACAAGTTATCTATATGTTGAACTTGTTGTTAGTTTCATAGAGAATCATTCAAATGCCACTTTCAAGTGCTACTAGAGCAAGGGAGAATGAGGAACAAGTTTGGGTAATAAATGAATCGTCATCCATTCCACAAACATTAAGACCTCTTTCCATCTTCTTCATATTACGAAGTTTTTTGATTTTGAACCAACCCTAACAAAAACCAATCAAGTAAGCATACCATACTGACATAGTGAATTCATTAACAAAATTTGAACTGTATCATAATAACAAGATGCCCCGTTGGTTTGACTTTTAACTAATGTTACATTCAAAACCAATTATTGAGTGATCCCCTTAACTTCCCTTCGTTTCTAAATGCTCAACTCAATTAGGCAAAGGATTCTTGCTTAGCTGCTTCCTGAAAGGTATCTCCTTCGACAAGTTCCAGCACATCATCATCTTCTTCTTCAGCAGTAAGGTGAGATTCATGCTTCTAAATCCGCTAAATCAACATTATTGTATCACAGATATGGTATTTTAATGTGATAGTTGCTATTTATATTATAAGAAGAGAATTACATAGATAACAGAAAATAACAAAGGCCTTACTAGAGAAGAAAGGATTGACCCTGCTATTGCTAACCACAATTTTTGTTTCTTTAGACAATTATGAAAAAAGGCATATCAATATTATGTACAAAATTCAACATTCATAGGGAGTATAGATTTGATGTCCCAAAAATTGTATTGATAATTTTTAAGAGAGTACAAAACATGCTGAGGATTCACAAACCATCCCATTCAACACCTCCCTCCCCCAATCATGCAATTTCAGATGCTAGTCTGCAACATGATGTTCAATTTTTTATTTATTCAAGTGGATAATCTAGTTCCCTATTATTACAAAAGTTGCAATGCTTGCACAAATAGATTGAAACTTGGCTTGACAATGATATTGAATAGACAGACTAAGGACCAAGCTACTTGTAAAGCTGCCAGAAATGCAAGAGGATATCAATTAAGGTAGCAAGTCACTGAAGATTAAGAAACCAGTTTAAAAAGATTATCTTGCACATTTCACCTCAGTACACACAAGAATATATTTACTGTAAGGTGTAATGACATCAACAAAATCTGTTGAGTTTAGCACTTCAAAGAATATTCCAGGTGCTTCGCTATTTTGAATGCTATCATGTAGAATGATAAATAGCCCTTAGAATTGAAGCACAACAAATTCAGCTTCATTTAACAAGGACAAATAATCACTATCCTATTGTCAATTTTATCCCATTATAGAAAAGGTTAATTTTTATATGTCGTCATGAAATTAAAGCCCAAATGCAACACAACCAGTTGACGTCACTGCATAGAGGGAAGAGTAAATACCGTTTATTCAACCTTTAAGTCAAATACACCCAAATATCTCCAAATATCCAACAATCATTAATTATCCATGAATCTATTTGGTTTTTCAAATCTGAAAAAAGACAATATTAACAAACAGTCAAAATCTTCTGAGTTCAGCACCCAATACTAACAAGAAACTTGGAAAAAATTTCAAGCAATACAAGTAAAATTGATTTAAGGAGACATACTCTTGTTTAAAAGGCCACATCTTCTATGGGTTTACTTAATTTCATTTCTCTGCACTCTGGTTGTCCAAAGAGGTTTATGCATTTGAAGAAACCCATAAGTTATCCTCATTAGACATAATCTAATTTATGAGAAACGAGAAGCCACTTCATTTTGGTATCTATCTCCTTAACAACCACAAATATGTTGCTAAGGTAATTTTTCATGGATAAAAATTAAACTTGCAAAAATGCAAACTCTCTAGCCGAAAAGATGGAGCTGACAGACGTGGCCCAAACACAAGTACTAAAACACCTGCTGGTTGATTTTGGATTTTCCAATCCCCATCTTTACCATCTTAATCCCAATGGCCATCATTCCCACATTTGAAGCACTTCATAGACCCAAGTGGAGGGCCCCTTCATAGATTATTCTCAATTTTAACCAACTCCATGTGGTTCCTATACAAGAAAGTAATAAAAATGGTATATAAATCAGTTGAAGAAGTCCAACAATGATCATAATTAGGCATAAACAACCACAAATATCTTGCTAAGATTATTTTCATGGCTAAACAAACATACATAAATTCTTTGGCTTTGAATATATCTTGTACTCCCACTAAATATTGCTTTGAATATATCTTGTACTCCCTTTAACCTATTTATGCTCATTTGTTGGACATGAATAAAAATATGCTATCTCAACTCAAACCAAATTGAGTGATTGAGAGCATTTAAAATTTCAAAACAATCTAGTTAGAATCTACAAGCAGCATAAATATGCATCTTATCATATATTCTTCAATGAAGATGGGAAATTGCATTTTTTTTCAATATACTTGCATCACACCATAATTTTTTTTGCAAATTTTATGTTTTTGAAACAGGAAAAGGATGTTGCAATTGTTTCAACAAGGGGGAAAATATAATCATAGAAGCTACATAAACATGTTGCAGGTCCAAAAAGCGGGATGATTGGTGTTGCAAGCACACAAGAAAACTACCCAACACCTATAGCTTCATATCCCAAACTAGGTCCATTGCTTTTGGCCCTTCAAATTACATCCTTCATAAACAGGAATACCTTACATCGTATTTTCAACGCTACAATTTTGTTTTCTTTAGTTGAAAATGACAAAGTTACAAGCTACAACCTACATTTTGATATTTAAGACCAGACCTTGAATAGTCTTGTTCACTACTAGTTACTTTTGTATTTAGACTAGTGATATTTACGCAGGTTGAAAAAGTAGGACGACTAGTGCTGCAAGCAGGAAAGAAAACTATCCAACACTTATAGATTCATATCCCAAACTACATCTTCTGCTTCTGATGCTTCAACTTACATCCATCAAAAACAAGAAGACCCTACATGTTATTTTCAGCTCTATAATTTTGTTTTATTCTGTTGCAAATGCCAAAGTTACAAGTCACAACTTATGTTTTGAGGTTTAGGACTAGTCCTTTGAATAGTCTTGTTCACCATTAGTTACTTCTATATTTAGGCTAGCGATGTTTACTTCTAGTTTTGTTATATCCACTTTATACGCTATTTAGTTATAAAATTGGTCTCCAACTTTCTTTCCAGTAGATGACAGTAGCGTCTGCCGGAATTGTGAAGAATTTTTCTTGTTAAAGTGTGTTCTGTTAAAATATGTAAATGACCAGCCATTCAATATTGCATGCCATCTTTTAATCAAGAAATTTACCATGTGCCTTGACTGCAATCAAACAATATTCAATTACACTTTTACAATCCCCGTCATTTAAACCTAGATTTTGCATTTGGGGTCTTTATTGCTCATGCCAATAACAACTTGACATGTTTGTGGTGTGCAAGGGATTATTTTAACCTTTATTGCCAAGGGAAATATACTATACTCACAAATTCCTGGACTCTCAAACTCTTTAACATTGCAAGATATTTGCTTTTTCCTATATCAGTTCTAAACTGATGCTTTTAGTGTGTATGATTTGTACACAAAGTTTATTGAAGTTAAATAAATGATTAATCAAAAAATTTTGATTAATAAGAGAAAAGATACAAAACAATTGTAAAAATATTAAAGGACTTAATAGTGGATTATTGTCATCTTGCAAGTGTTCGGATATACACATCATCTTTTTCAGGATCTTGCATGCAATTAGGGTTTGCATGCATCCCAGTCACCAGGTTGATGCCTCCAGCACCTTAGCCACCTTATTCTAGCACCCGAGAGCCACTTAATTCAGATTTTTAGCCCTTCCAGTCAGGAAGGCACCCTCTTCTCACCTACTACCAGAGAAGGGTGCACTTCTTCACCTACCACTGCAGTTCCACTTCAGTTACACTCAGTTAGCTCCGATTCTCCCTGATTTGAGGCTAGTTTCACTCCCGACTGACTGTTTCACTTCTGTTGGACCTCCAGATTGACTAGATGACTTGTTTTGACTTCAGTTAGCCTCCCATGCACCCTCCACTGAGCCCACTTCCCTATATCAGTGCTACACACTTCAGTTACACATGTTACACTCAGTTAGACTCAGATTGACACCTGTTTGACTGGTTCTTGTGCATTGATGACCACCACTGATTGATGATGAGGACTCCTAGTTGGAGTCAAGCTACTCCATTCAGTGATTCGAATGACCTCCTTAGGAAATTCGAATTGCTCAGTCATTGTTACTGTATTCTATTGTAATCATTCACCCTTACTAGGATATTAAGCACTGCTGCATGTTTTGCACAGTTTTACACCATATTTTCTATGTTCATCTGTTGTGATTGATTTACTTGTTCATTAGATTTGTTGTGACTAATTTTACAGCAAGGTCTATAACAAATACAAAAGGAATGCAACCAAAATATATAACCACCACAAAAAAAAAACCTAGGAACTGTCTAGTGCTTTACCATAGACTTGTAGCCATCACCCTTTTTCTATCCTAGGCTATCGCAAGCCTGCAATGTTGAAGCAGTGTCATAGATTGGTCTCCCACTCTTGCAACCACCACAAATTGTGGCATGGGAGAAAACATTAAAAATGGAATGATACATATTTACATGGACTCTATTAGTAACTAATTATTGACAATTATACTAGAAACCCTCAAAAATCCACCGTAGGCATGCCTAATATCATAATTTGCACATGTGGTTTCATCTTACTTGATTGTCAAAGTTGTTTGACATTGATGACTTGGCACCTGTCAAGGCTCGCTAATTGATGTATCTATTGACTTATGGCATTTAAAACTCAAAATCAGTTAGTCATGAATATAGGCTGTGGAAGAGTCAATGGTTGGAGTTAACTGGGTTAAAATACAACTATAGAAGCTAAATCAGTTTATGTAATGCCTATGCACTGAATCCTAGTCCTTGCTAACCTTGTGCGGGAATCCCTTTTCAATTTGGAAACAAAATACGAACATGGGAGGCCAAAATATTCTTTCAAACTGTGACACATACTTGCTACTATATAAATATCAGACCTAAAATCTGTCTAAAATCATTTTGGACATCAACCTATGATGCATATTTACACTTAACAATCTAATGCCACCTTTAGAACCATGAAAATCTACTGCTAAAAGATCTCAAATCTAGCCTTGAAACTGCAAATCTACATATAAAAATATAATAAACACCAAGCTCAAAATATACAATTAGCAACCATGACTTCACTACCGTCACATACATGGGTGATGGAGTATAAAACCAACTAGTCGCGAGAAATGCCTGAGGCTATTTGAGATAGAAAATTTAAACAAATCAAGCAAACACACCCAACAATTGAGATATATGTTGTATCTTTTTTTCAATGTTGCAAGCCCTACAAAGTTTAAAGATATTGTCTTTAACTTTGAGCCACTCCAGGCAATGCCAGATTGCTTCCAGAATCCAAAGTATGTTCTCTCAACAAGTCCGGGAATAAATCCATGTGAACATGATGAATGTGACCTCTAACACTCAATGAACAACATGCTCTCAGACTCTTATTAAAACTAAATAATAGGATAAGAAGATGAGTGAGCTCAAGCAGCAGAAGGGAAATCCCTTGGAAAACCCATGAAGACCCTCCACATGCAAAGCATTTGCAAAAACTACAAATCCTTTATGGAGTCTTCCACATTATATATCCCGATCCACTGAAGACAACCCAAACTTTATGCTAAAGGTACTTAGTCTCCTCTATGAAGCTTTTTAGTAACCATCTTTGGCCGTTGACATGCATCTCTTGCCACATTGGTGAGGCCCTAATATGACTAGAGTCGGTCTTTATGTTTACATGGATTGGTTTAAAGGACTTGTTCAACAAGTTAATATGGATGAACAACCATGCTTTCTAGTCCAAAATTTTTAGATACTTTGCTTTCACTTTCTCTTTAACCACATTGTCGAGCACCTAGTTCACTTTTATATATAGGAAGTTCACTCACAATCATACCTACAATGCCTACAATTTTGAACTCTTATACATAGTAATGCAAATAGGCATACCGATAAGTACATTTCCAACAATAATACTTACATACTTGTCTTTCCTCCTTTACTTATGTGTGAGATATTTTCTATCGCTAGTAGTATTCATACCACCACACTATTTCAGAAGTTTGCAAGTGAAATAAGGTAGTTTGTAAACAGTTAATTGGTTCATTTGTTATTACACCATATAATAGCTTAATTCTAAGAACTTTGTTATCGAAAGCTCACTTCCCAAGTCACATGATTGGGAATTCACTAATTTTACTTGCAACATTCAAATGCATTTCTATCAGAAATCACATTAAATGTAAGTTTTGTCACATGTAAATGATTTTTACAAAAAATACACCTCCATGTTAAGAGCATACCCAATAAAATATTCACCAAATAATTGCAAGATAAATCATTAACTTCCTTGGTATATCTTTTGAATCAAGTAAAAAATATTGGCAGGATTTCATGACAGAATGCAAAGAAGATGCACATATAACTGATTCATCTTCCTCGATTCATTACCCATAGTGAACCAGCGCTAAGAATGCAATGTCCTGGAGTGAACGAGTTTGATCCAGTTTATCTAGTCTTTTATTGTTGACACTTAACAAGTGAAAACTGAAAAAGGGTAAAAACATTATATGAAGCTAAGGCAGGTTGAATTAGAAAATGCCAAGGTAAATGATTTTATTTTCAGTACATCCAACAAACCTTAGCCTAGGTTATCCCTTCATTTTCCTCTCATCTCTCCACTCACATCATCAGCAATTAGTATTTGACCTTCTCTAATCTCAAACCCTACCCTACCCATGATAGGTTTTCCCTGGCCGGAAGCTGAAGTGTTCCAGCACTCATGGTAATAGCTTGATTCTCAGTTTAGCTCATCAGTTTGAATCCCTCGTGCAAAGGATTGCAAGAGAGAGGTCTGACAATGTAATAGGGCAGAGCCAGATTAAAATGAGAATGGAAGTATATCTCTAGAGGATTGGAAATCTAGCTATGTTTTAGTTGCATATACATTTTCTTATATATTACCATAGGCATGGATTTCTCAATGTAGTGAGGAAAAAATCATGAAATGCTACCTCCTCGGTCCTTCCTTCTTTAAATGTAGCATCTATAGTGGTATGTTCAAGTTTTAAGCACGCAAATTAACTAGGGTCAGTTACAAAATAAGAGATTACAACACTTATACAATTTGGTAGATTTGATAGATGAATCAAGTTCTTGGGAAGAGGAAGAGAATCTAGTTGTATTTGATGCAATTGTTGAAGGCTATCCCTTTAAATGAAAGCTTCCAGCTAAAAGATTCTTTATGGTAGATGTTTCTCCACCACCCACGACACCTGTTGCATTGTTTATGGCATTGTCATATTCACAAGTTCAACTATAGGGATGGCATATTCTGCTGCAACAAGGCACTTATTTGCTTACTCGTTCTCTTCTTCTTGTTCCCAGATTTTCATTTCAGACGAAAATGAGTCAAACATGGTCAGATGCTTGTGAAATTTCATTTAGAGGGTATAATGATTCTTCTTCACAGAGTACTCGAAGGTGTATGTCATATAATGGTAAAGTAAGCTAATCACTGCACGGATAGAAACTTCTGTAAGAATTCCAGAGCCAAGAGCAATCAACTGGTTTCAAATGATAAAGATTCATTGCCAGCATATTTCTCAGCATAGATCCATCTTAAACCCAAATCTATCAAGCACCAAGAGGGATCCAATTACTTGAGGTGTAAACTTTTTTATCTTAAATATTTTACAGGCCCAGAAAAAATTTACACCTCCAGAATATGATCCCTCTTGTGTTTAATAGATCTGGGTTTGTGTTTAATAGATCTAGATTTAAGATGGATCTGTGTTGGTTTTAATTTTTTATTTTAGAGCCGACATGGATTTTTTTAGTTACTTTTCATTTGGTTTTAATTTATTATTTCATGAGCATGAATGGTTTTAATTACCTTTTTTTATTTTTTGTAATGTAACGTTAAGTTACGTGACACCATCTCCTCCATACTGGGCTATAAATCACCTCCCTACTCTCAGTGCAAAGATACGTGGCCAAAAATGCCAATAACCGAAAATTCAATGCAAGCTTACTTATCAAGCATAACCTACATTGGTTCAGGCTAGGAAAGTGACCATCTGGAGTGGAGACATGCTGTGGATTATCTTTTCCCCAAAGATGCAGGCTTGATCTGTGCCAGTGTGGTCTGGAATTATTTATTATTGATTAAAATATTCAAGCATACTAGTCCTGTTTTGGAAAGCCTATTACAACGGACAACCATTGCCACTATTGAAACCATCAAGAGACACTTCCTAAAGCATAAGTTTAGGGATGTTTTAATCCCTTGGCTATAAGAGCTGGTTGACTTGATTTTAAGCAAATGTCCCTAATTATGTGCTAGCACAAATATAAAGCTAGAAAAAAATAGTCTTTAAAACATATTGAACTCAAGTAGCCATGGCATTCCCAACCTACTAATGGCTCACCTCCAAGTACACACACAGAGTATAAAATATTGATTTTGTCGTTGCCTTGTAATGCTCATAAGATATAATTATTGCATTAGATATCATGCACTGCTCATATTTGAAACTCTTGGTTTATATTATGCATTTCACATAATTTAAACCCAACTCAATAATACATAAAAGAAAGCAATGACCTGATAACTTTCTATATTATATTTATCATTGGATTGCATATGACATTCGCAAAAGTTTCATGATCACATCTTTGATTTCATTGAAGAAAAAGGAGAACTTCAGTTTTCTTGTTGGTTTTACAGTGGCCACGCAGTTTAAAAAAAACTGAAGCTATGGCTATAAATTCCACCTCTATACACATTTTTAAACTTGTACAAAATGTTAAAAAACTTTAAAAGATCATGATTAGCTATTTATATTTAAACCCCTGTAGACCCAAACCCACACACTCCTCTAAAGGTGGAATCCAAATCATCCACCTCCAGCACCTATGGGGTTAGGATTTTCTCAGTAATCAACTGGGCAATCCGATCTCTAGCCTTTATCCCAAAATTCTGATCAGAGTGGTTGAAGAGAATCACACCTACCGAGCCATGATAATCTGCATCTACGACACCAACACCCAAATCTGTTGTGTGCTTCCAGGCTAGTCCAGACCTAGGAGCTATATATAACAAGCCCCTATTAGTTCTTCAAAACAACATAGACTACAGAGGTTCAAATCTCATTGCCACATTCAAAAAGCCCCCACAGACCGAGGGTTAGAAAAACTGCTAAGCATTTTATTTCATTTACAATAAAGAGAGGCTACAACCATATTAGTGCAACAGGTTACCTACCTATGCGAGCATATGTGCCTTCGGGTATGGCGATGGACAAATCTGTGGGCATCAGGGCCTTCCCTCTAGCGGGCACCACACAAGAATTTTCACTGCAACAAGAAACAATAAATGTTATGCAATCCATACTATAAAAATAAACAAAAACTGACTACCAGTGTGAGGAGAAAATGGCATTAAAAATAGGCACTTGTAGAGATCATAAATGGCTGCCAAAGAGGAACCTGTGGAAGGAAAAATAGCTTTGGAAGAAAGCTTTTCACACGCAACAATGGTTCCAAGATGGTTTTGGCACCATTCATGTTTATCTTTGCGCTCTCTTGGTGGCTTTGGCTTCTATCAAGCTTCTGCATATTTGCAAGAGGCTCTTGCCACTCTAAGACTGTTGCCGCTAGGGTGAGGTGACCGCTGGTTTCCCTATGGTCAATAAATCTAGGCGAAAAAACTGGAAATCACCTACTTGAATGAAAAATTGGGGCGAATGAACTACCCATGCCTCCAAGAATGAAAATTTAGGGCGAAACCAACTGCCCAGGCCTCCATTATTGGAATTTCACGGGTGAAGTGAACATTGTGCCCATCTTTCATGGGGCTAACATTATTTTTACCATTTTTTCCTCTCTCGCGGCCTTGGCTATTCCGATTTTTAACCATTTTCCCATTAATAAATATTGGACGAATTTTTTTTATTTTAAAAAAACACTTGCATATTAAATATTTCCCATACTATTTGTTTTAACCGTATAAATTCACCAATTGGCTATAAAACGCCCCTAAAATCATCCCTGAGTATCTCCGAACATTGTTTCTAGTGAGCTATCCAATAATATTTCTACGTCGGAGTCTAATTCAGCTAGCTTGGATTTTTGCTTGGCGGACCCCTTATGCATATCAAGTCTGTTAAGGCACAGAATGAACTAACGAGGAATCAAAATATTTATAAACAATTCAGTATCCATGGTATAGTCAATGAGTAGAATTGAAACAAAATACTATGAGTGTTTGTTTTTCTTTTATCTTGCAATGAATTTTTCAAGTACAAAGTTGTTTGCATTAAAAATAAACCTTAGGGTGAAATAAAAATTTCCTTTGCACAAACAACTTATAGAAAGAAAAAATGCAACTTGGAGATACTACAGAAAGCACAAACAGTCAAGGAGATAATGATTTTCATGCCGATAGAAAAATTTAATAAGGTTTGAAAATTCCTAGGGATGTGCATAAACATGGAAAAAAGGGTGCGACCGTCAAAGTAAAACCATTTCGGCACATTCATTATCCAATGGTGGTTTTAGTTTTAAAACCCTGCTCAGAAGGAATAGATGTCTTCTTCTCTAATCAAAACACAATTCGGCAGGTGCAACGGGCTAAAAAAAATATGATAGAGCGAGATGCTATGTGAGTTTGGGAGACAAAAAAGGTTCAGCGGCATGAGTGTTTGCTTTCAAATTCAGAAAATTCAACTTCAACCCAGGACCAAAAATAGTCTTTTGTGTGGTTGCTAGGTGCTTAAAAAACCTGGTAAAACATAGAAGCCACTAGCCGCAGCTGACTCAACCAGTCAAAACACACATTCATGCCGACGAAAGAAGGTATGCGGGCTACGATGGGCGACCAAGCTTAAAGGTAAAGGTGGGTAACACTGAGCGAGAAGTTTAGCTGGCTATGGAGGCCTTAAGTGACAACAAAAAAAAGGCACTAAGCTTGAACTTAGACGACCTTGCCCCCAAAACTATGTAAATCTCAAAGCCAATGAAAAAGGCCCAAAATAATGTTTAAAACAAACCCCAAGCAACAAATTAAAAACGGAAAAGGTGCTAGACTGCCTACCTGACACTAGCGGACTGGCTGGGATGGTAAGTGAGGCTAGTGGTTGCTAGCTACTTGGCATCCCGTGACTGGTGGTGGATCAAGATGCTCAAATGATGTTCTCTTTCATTTTGCAAACAAAACTAAAACAACCCTCATTTTCTATATATATAAACAAATAAACCATCCATAAATACAAATAGGGTTGGTGGGTGGGGTCATTTAATGACTCTATCCGTTGGCTTTAATTCCCCCACCTCAATTTGTGGACCGTTTACTAAAACAACCCCCCCCCAACCGTTTCGGTGAACTTTCCTTAGTTGCTGTGAAACAGTCGGTGAGATTTCGTCAAATGCTCCGACACAATCGGCAAAGACTCGCTAAGAAGTTGCGATGGGCTTGTGAGAATTTTTCCTAAAGGTAGTGAAAACGGCCACAAAAAATATCCAATTTGAGTGAAATGGTCAGGGCGTTCTGTACAGAAGGCAAGAAAACAATCGTTGGCTTTGCTTAAACGACAACGAAACGTCGATGAGAAACTGTCGCAGAAGTTGCAAAAAAGACTGAGGCAAACTCGTCAAAACATAGTGACATGGTCAATGTGAAATCAACAAAACTCGGCAACATGTTGGCCAGGGAAATTTTTAGGGGCGAAATTTAGCCAATTGGCTATTTTTTGGACTTTTTTTCAAAAAATAAATTCGCTATTTGGCCATTTTTAGCCTCTATTATCGCCTATATTTACATAAAATATGTTTTTTTAGCATAATATTTGCCAAAATTTACAAGTTTCAGTAGTAAATCGTATGTTTCAGATTTAATATCCGCCTAGCAATCTATATATATGTTTTTTTCAATCCAAAATAATCGCCTAGAATACTATACTTAGCTATACTTTTATAATCCTTAAAAAATACCCTGATGTTGGCGCTAACCCGCCCAAAAGATCTGAAACGTTGGGGTGAAAATCTATAGGAGGAAACAAGAGGTCAGTGAAAACTCATCATAAAACTATGAAACGTCGACATAGTTTGACCAAATTGCTACGATTTGGTCAGCGTGAACTCATCAAAACACTGCGACTATTTTGGCGAAAAAACCTGAGTTGTGCCTTAGCTGAAAAACACTCACTCTGCGAAATTTTCAAGGAAAAAACTAAGTGTCAAAAGGGAACTCTTCTAAGGAGAAATAAAATCTAAAAAATAAAGGAGGGGCCCTACAATTTTTTGAAAATTTTGGGGATCAGGTTCAACAGCAACAAGTACCAAAAAATATTGTTAAGAAGATGTTTAAAGGAAGAGGACAACTACAACCATAGAACAACCTTCAAATAAGTCCACTCATAATGCAAATCATTATACTACACAAGATGGAGAGGTTTTAAGCTGCATGATGGAGGATAGAGAGGAAGCAGATTCACTTGATCATGAATAAGTCTCTAATCAATCATCTTGTTTCCAAGAAGAATCCATACCACTAGATTCACTCCTATTTGATGGCCAACCAGAGGAGACAGAACGTTTTGAAACTACTTTGAATCTTACAGTGGACTCAAAAGATGAAGAGCATTGTTGTTCTTCTAATCAATTCATGGCATCATTATATTTGGAAAAGGAAGGTGAGCTTCATGATGAGTTGAGCATGTCAGATTTTCCATCTTGCATTAGGCAAGAGCACGAACACATGTATGAATGTTTTCTTGAGGAGAAGGAGAAGCTTCTTGAGTTGATCGAGCATAAAAATATACATGTGCAAGAAGGAGATTCATAGTTGCTTGTGTATGAGGAGAGATATGATATGGAATATGTGGACCAATCAATTGTCTTGACGTCAAAGAAGGTCATCCCATTCATATCTACAAGTAAAGGCACTTGTTTGTGCAAATATGTGATATATAAGTACATAGTAGAAATGGAGATTCAGGGATGCACTAGACTTGCAAACTTTGGAAGAAGGAAAATTTGCATGACTCTCGAAGAGCCCCCTAGTGAACAAGAAAATCCACATGCATGGCATGTGCATGAGGATCATTAATATATGAAAATGAAGACAGTATGTAGTGTTCCCCGACCCCTCCATTTCCTTCAGAGGTGGTGGGGGACCCTTAGATCCATTGTTTTTCTTCTCCGTCTTCCAATTTACACACAACCGCAATGGCCATAGATCCGCAATCTGCATTGCGGGATTCAAAATGCGAGACCGCAATTCACCATATCAAATTTTCATTCTGCAATCCGAAATCCACATTGCAGGATGCGGGAATGTGGAGACCCAAATCCAATCCTCATAAAATTTCCCCTTCCACATTCCGCAATTCGCACTGCGGAATGCAGGAATGTGGAAGTACTAATCCATCTCCCCAGAATTTTTACCCCTTTTTCATTCTGCAACTCCACATTGCGGAACTCATACATTCAAAAGTTCAAATCCAACGATGTTTTCCAACGTCCACAATCTGCAATCCTCATTATGGATGCAGAATTGCGGAAACACCTCCTCTACACCTGCAAACTTTCCATGGGCATAATGCCTTCATCCTTTAACCAAATTGGGAAAGGCTGGTACCGTTGGAAATATCTTGAAGAGCTCTATCCACTAGTGTAATCCCCTTCCCAACTGAGGTCTCCAACCTTATCATTTTCCAAACCAAACTTATTTCCTATAACCTATTATAGGTTCCTTTAACCTTCTGCGAGAACTTTGTCTTTTGTCTACCATGATTCCATTTCCTTTCCCATGACTCACAGGGAGTCATGGAGCACCCTAAGGATCCTTCATTCCTTTCCCATGTACAGATGAAGTCATACAATCCATCCCCATAGACAATCAATGCATAAAAAATACATAAGGCTGATGCAACTATGTCTAACCAATACATCTACCATATGCAAGATTTATATTGCATTAAACTCATGCAAATGAATGAGACATCCAACATGAACTCAACCTTCTACTTAGGATTATATAGAATATACCTATTACCCACATTCATATGAACATTCATTCAACAACTTGAACCAAACAAGCATAATATAACACATGAAAATATCAGCATTTACTCCATAGAGACACTTATCTTTAGAACTTGAAGCTTCCCAAGCAACTGGCTAAGTGAGAGCAACATTCCACCCAAACTTAGGTCTATGTCCATCCTATGCTCTTTCAACTGAGAGATCAACCCCGAGCTGGGCTGTGTATACACTAAGGAGGGCTAAGGACTCTCTCTCACAATCAAGATCTCATCCCCATGCTAAGACAATATGTAGTTCGGTTTATCAAGCATACTGGGGAATAGGGATTCTAAGCCAACCTATAGTGGTTTTATCAAGCATATAAGGGAAACATAACCATGCTAAGACAACCTTCGGTTGGGTTTATCAAGCATACAGGGGAACCTACCCATGCTAAGCCAACATACAGTTGGTTTTATCCAACATATCAGGGCAGCGGGGAGGATATTGCTAAGCCAGTGAGCTCAACCACAGAGCTACAGGCATCTCAACACTTAGCAGTCATGGCACCCACATCATCTACCTCACCCAACACAAGGAAGGCCCTCTTATCTGTTGCACAGTCCCTCAAGGATCCTTCCCTTCCAGTGCTATTCGAGGTGGGAATAGAAAGGTCCAAGTACTAGTTCTATGAGACTCAAAACATTCACTAGGTTTATCAAGCACTCCAACCCTAAATCTAGCCTTCTACCTCTATTAAATAGGTTGGGCTCTTCACAGGGTTGCGGACTAGGGTTTGATCCTTCCATGACTTCCTCAATCTACTAATTCTCTACACTACATCTTAGGGTTTGATCTCAAGGATTTTATCAATAGATAATGCATCCACGCAGGGTTTCTATGGCATTCAGATCTGCAAATTCAACTCACACGGAGATCGTGTTTTCCTTCTTTGCTCCACGAATGGGATCTATTCTTTGTGATGAATATTAGGTTCCATTGTAAAATTCATAGCCAATAACGTTTCCCTAAGTTCCCAGGTGATCAAATGCTTCAATGGAAAATAGGAAGAACCCCCTTCTCGGATCTTAGGGTTGTTTTTATCCCCAATCCCCTTCCTCGACCCACCTTCCTTCCCCACTTCCAGTAATTGAAATCCAGGCCATGATGGGGAATCAAATCGGTTTCTCCCAAGATAGGTGGCAGCATGGGTTCCCATCCCATAACTCCTCACCTCTCCCTAGTGGATACACATATCCCCTTCTCATTAGCTTCCTCCTTAGCCAGTCTTCTTGGTATTTCATTGCAATATTAAATATTTACATCAATTACATTACCTCATGGCTTAGTAGCACATAAATAATTCAAATGTCACATACTTGTCTATGCGAATAAACCTCCGACATCCACTAGTGGGGCCTTGGCCTTGAGCTCCACACTAGGGAAAAGACACATTGCACATACAAAATATTTACATTAATACCAATCAATCCTAAGGGGTCAAAATGGGGTATTACACGGTATATGCATGCATGATTATTAGATGAGCCAACAATGAAGTATTTCCATTCACCATTTTGGTGGGTGCATTATGTAGAAAGTTTGGAGTTCAATGGATGCTATCCATCGGGGAGCCTATTTTGCACCCCCAAGTTTCTAACTTGAAATATTTGATGAGGTATGAGTATATTGAGAGGGATGCAATGTGCATCATTACCATTCAAGGAACATACATGAGCATGTCTTATTATTTTGGAGACATTGATTTTTTTTTTACAAATACCTGAGAAGGAATTGAGAGGTCTCCCATAAGGTAGGCCACCTGATAAGGTGAAGAAGCATGAGGCTGAATTGATGATGGATTTGTTATCCATCAATATCTTTCATTACAAGCAAATGAAAAGGTTCAAGGAAGGAAATGAAAGGGACCTCAAGAGTTCCTTTGATTGGAGACACATCAAACCAAGTGCCCTTGCATTTCTTATGGGCCTAGTGAAGATGAAGGTTAGAATAGAGAACATGTGCATAAGGAACAAAGTCCTTTAAATGAAGATCGAGGAGGCCTAAAACATTCTCCATGAAACACATGATTCAGTGCCACAATCTGGTTGGAGAGCTGCTTCATTGGAAAATTCACCTTTCCTTGAAGCCATGGAGAAGATCTAGAAATCAAAGACTACAATCCAAGGTAATTTTTTACATATGCTTTATGACAGAGATTATTTGCATGATCTTCTTCATATGTTGCAGGAAGCATCCTTGAAGGATGATGAAGATATTTGCAAGCTCAATGATGTTTGATGCACCAGCCTTTGATGGAGTTGATGCATCCACATATTTGGTGGATACTTGTTGCAAAAATTTGGTTTGTATTTGGACCAATGGAAAAGAGTTGAGCCATTGGGAGCACTCACATAGGGAATCATCTTGCTTTATAGTTGGAGTGTCTCTTCATTCCCTATTTGGGAGAAAATACACATGAGTGATATTCTTTCTTACATCCATGGAGAATTCTTGGAGACATTTTACACTTTTGGTTAGCAGCATGGGCCTCCATGAAATTTTGATGATGCCTATTCTCTTTGTGATTGGACATGGGAATTTCACCCTTGTCATTGGAACAACAATCTTTTAATTTTTGGTACTTGTGTGCATTGGGGATATGAAGGACAATATGATTTGCATGTGCTTGGGGTGTTTTAGGTCAACGAGAATGAAGACCAAGCACCTGTTCCTTACTAGATAGATTATGAGTTTCCTCTAGGTGATGGTTGTACAATTTTGAAGGAGGCACATGATCTTACTTTGATTGAGCCAACCATGATGGATGACTATTATAGAGAGTTGGTTCACCATTCTCCATCCAGATCACTAAGTTGGAGTATGCATTCAATTTTTGATTGGGTGGATAGTTACATAATGGAGTTGAGTACCCCAACAGGTAAGTTTGTTTCTTGCATTAGTGGAAAGTTTATGGACACGTCATTGATATCTTGTGATCAGTTGTATAGGAATTTATGGTTTCTATGTAATGTATTCTGTGCACTTGGATTGTTAATATTTAATATGCTAAGAGAGAAAATATCAGCATTACATTCCATTTCACAACAATAACATATACAAGATCACTAAAAGAACAACAAGCACAACATAAACACAAGAGACATAGATTTATCCTGGGAAACCCTCATGGGGTAGAAAACCCAGTAAAGCTTCCTCAATATAGATGACCAGCAAATACAAAAGATGTAATCCCAAACATGAGCTCCTTCTCCTCCATAACAGATCTCTCTCTCACCTATGCGCCACTCACAAGTGAGTGAATGTGTGTTAAATGAGGAAGACACCTCCTCTATTTATACGGAACTCTGACTTGTCTTTTACACTAACTAGGTCGGCCCCAACTTAATCCCTTAACATAATCTGACAGGGCCGACCCCACTAGGGTGGTCTAATAACCCTTTAACCCACATGACTCATACAGGGCCGACCACCACTAGGTAAGTCTAATAACCCAAGTTACCACATTGTCCACGGACGAATAAAACATCTCTGGATATACAATAGGGTCTCCATGGAGGAATGAAACATCTCCGGAATAATAAAGTACACGTATAGTATTCTTATAAGTTACAATATCTCAACATGGATGGACATGGGATTTCCATCTATGTCTGAGGGATGGGAATTGCAGTGCTAGTTTCCACATGGCTTATGACGAGATTCAATATTCCTTTGGGAGTGATGACCTTCCAATTTGGTGGATTTTTCTAGACATCCCCCATGATGATATATTATTTTTGTTCATATTAATGTTTAGGAGGATGAAATTAAGACAATGGGACCCTAGAATTCTTTGGGATGATATTTTTGCACAAGCGACAGTGCTATTGGGATACATGCATCAATGCCAGTGGGATCCAGGAATTGATGGGTCATTTTAGTTTGTATTGATGTTTGTAGGAATTCCACATAAGCAGTGGGACCTTGGGACCAATATTGAATATACACATATAATCAGAGCGGTGCAATAGAAACATAGTGGACTTTTTGTATTTTTCTTGGAATTCAGGATTTCGATTCTAGACAACCAGCATCATATTTTGAGGAGTGAAGTCACTGGTTGGCTTCATAGATGGTTGGACTTGGTTTCTAGCTTGAGGAAAAGAAATATTACGAGGGGAGGACTGCCATGTTCCCATTTTGTCAGCACCATGAAGTAGATCAAACCCCATGGATCCTAGTGACCGATTGAAATTAATTAATTAATGAGAGATTAAGTTAAGGCATTAATTAATTAGAAGTTGTTGAATTTATTTTCTTAAGTTTAATATGCACTTGAAATAACTACTTTCCATCCATTAAATAATTTTATCCTAAAGAAAAGAGGATACACTAGTACATTTTTGGCCTTTAGGGGTGGTTGTCTTTTGCCCCCAAAAGTGACCTACGGGGGGGGGCTTTTGGCTTTGGGGGTGGTTTTGGAAAAACTGCCCCCAAAGGCATTGATGTTAAAAAATTTTCCCTTTAAGGGTGATTTTTGACAAGATTGGAACCACCCCTAAAATTGAATTTTGGGGGCAGTTTGTGACCCCCCTCATAGAGGCCTATAGAAGCGGTTTTAAACCCTCCTTGTATACCACTTCATAGATACCTATGGGGGCATTTTTGAACCCCATCATAGAGACCTATGAGGGTGATTGTGAACCCCCCTCATAAGCCCCCTGATACAAACCTACAAGGGTGGTTTGGAATGCCCCTCTTAGAGGACTATAGGGGCGGTTTCAAACCCACCTCGTAGAGGCCTATAGGGGCGGTTGTGAAACCCCCTCGTATAGTCCTATAGGGGTAGTTTGGAACCCCCCTTGTAGAGTCCAATAGGAGCAATTTAGAACCCCCCTCATAGAGGCCTATAGAGGCAGTTTGAAACCCCCCTTGTATAGGCCTATAGGGGCGGTTTGGAACCCCCCTTGTAGATTCCTATGGGGGCGGTTCAGAACCCCCCCAAAAATTCCTTATTATGAAACCTTTGGGGGTGGTTACAAACCCCATTTTAGGTACCTACAAGGGTGGTTCTAAACCCCCCTCATTGTAACATACAAGTGAAATTTCGAACCCCCCTCGTAGTGACATATGAAGGTGGCTTAGAACCCCTCTCATAGTGACATATGAAGGTTGTTTATAACCCCCCTCGTACAAAGATACAAAGATGGTTTGAAACCCCCTCTATAGCCATAATAAATCATAATAAAATATATTTGATTAAAAATACTAATATTTCAATATCAATAGGGAACACACGAATCGAACCCCCAACCTCCTACTTGTAAGGAAAGCGCTCTTCCATTGTGCTAGAACCCTTTCAGAATTGGGAAGAGGAGAATATGAACACCCAGATTGCATCATTTGTAATTCTAAGAAAAGACAATAATATCCAAAGACAACCATGCTTAAAATCCAATTTATTTTTCAAAACACATTGATAAGCACAAAAATCTACCATAATAAGCCTAGATCTCCTTCTAACTTTTGGAACTATTTGAAGAGACCCCAAAGATGTCCAACCACAAAAATCTACATAAGTAATTTCACATAGGATCTATGTTGGTAAAGAAACTAGGATTTAAGTCCCTCGTTTACAGATAATTAACATTGATCGTATACTAGATCCATAGGGTATACTTCAAAATTTCTAAACACCCTAACCATAAAAGCATTACAATATTATACTAATCTAATGAAAATGAAAGGAAATGCAAGAAATCATAAAATTGTTAATGAACTCACCTTCATTCAGTACTTATACAGGGGTAAAGATGGATCTAAACTAGTTGTTTTTTACTAGTAGTTGTATTTGACCTCTCCATACAGTGCAATATGATTCAACAAAATGTTCTTAGAACCTAGTGAGTAGTATGTTGGATAGGGGAAGCATGAATTTGGGGTTGATTTGAGTTTATTTGCTTGTTGGTATCGTGGTGTATGACTTGTGCTTTGGAATCACAAATCGACGTAGGAGTTGAAAAAGTTGGGTGATCCTTCTGAGGGCCTTCGTTTGAGGTATGAATCGTATACATCGAGATTTATAATATATGTTCAAACCTATTTTCTAAAGATAGAGAAGCATCATTGGTTGAGGTGGTGAGAGAATATGGAGAAAGATGTAAGTTCATATCAGACCCCTATAAGTTGCATTGCAATGTTGAACGTGTTGATCGGTCTCAACTAGATATCTATGAGGACCCACCAAAAATGACCTAGGTAAATATTGAGGGCATGCATCCAATTAATGTTCTGTGAGGAGGGAAGAAAATAAGGTAATTCCTCAGCTTCAGAAAGTGCTCTAGGTAAAAAATTATCTTTCAGTGTAGACCCTTTGAAGGTAGGATCCAGGTGGTTTTATAAGTGTCCTCATGAATTGCTTGATTAAAGTTTTTCTTAGATGATAAGACATTTCCAATTACATTTAAGAATCTTGAAAGCCCAATTGTATGCACACCTAGGAGGGTAGTTGAGGTGATGGCCTTAGAAGCACAAAATGCAAAATAGGGATATTGATTCCTCCTAGAAACTAATCCCCCAAATATCCTACTCTATGAATGAAAGATACCAAATGGAATATGACCTCAAGTCTAAAGGGATGGGCTTTGGACTCTACTTGAACAATGTGGTGGAAGACACTCATTTGGTATTAGATGATGTGTCTTAGAAAGAAGGTTTGGATTCTCTCATTTCCAAGCCCGATCACTGTGAAGTAAAGTTGGACACTAGATCTCTGGATTGTAAAGGACCATGGGTTTGAGGATTACATCTAAGAGGTGCATCTTGGATGAGACATACTAGCACAGATTTGGAAGCATTGGATGGAAAGGAATCCACATCTCTTGTTAAGTTGTCATTGGAGGCCTTGTGCATGTTAAAACATGGCCACATGAACTAGACCTATAAGTAGAACATAGGTCGTGGTCATCCCTTTGGAAGTATAAATGAAATGTGGAGAGAGCACTCTTTGACAAGTTGAATAGTATAGTCTTGGTTTTTATCAACTATTGAAGGTTGTAGATGGTGGATAGGGCACTGATTTGTCTTTGTAAGAGTCCAAAAGAATTAAGAGGAGTAGAGATATCAACACCTGGTCTACAAGACACTGACAAAGATGTGCTCCTTACTGGGAACTGATCACAAAAACATAAACTTGTAAAACACAATTATAATTAAGAGACACACTGGGAAGAGTTCACATGTCCAAAATCTCATCCTTTCATTAAAGTTGGAAATTTAAAACCTAAAAATAAAGGGAAAAAAAACTAACAGCTTCTAAAGAAGTGCAACATAGAGAACAAAAATTTTAAGGATTCAAGTCTAAAAATTTAAAATTCAAAAGAAAAGCAACTACCAACTTTTAAAGATTTAAAAAACCCAAAATCTTTGACAGGCTTGGAAAATTATAACAATCACATTGAAAAACAAAAAGAAACTAACCGGGACAAGCCATCCAATCAACACTAGCAACTACAGGCACAATACCAAGAGCTGCATGAGCCTCAGATTCCCACTAAGGATCAACAACCTCTATAGGCGATTTCTATGCTCCAAGGGTAAAGGTAGGAACATATTCATCTTGAGCAACCTCCTCTTCTTCTCTTTCCTTGGCTTCCTCTGGATCCCTGTAAAAGAACAAGTATACCTGAAAAAAAAGAATAAAAATGAATTTAGGCACCAAGTTGTCATAAAATTGTTCATGTACAATGATCTGTAAAGCATAAATGAAATATATTCATTGGCCTACACTTTAGTTTACCATGGCATCCCATTTACGACCTAGGGCAATTGTTCCCTGCATCTCTAAGACCATCCTTGCCAACATCCAAAACAGACAACCAATGTTGTGGTTTCCCTGTTATTCGCTTGAATACCAATGTCAACATGTTTCATTGGAGAATCGATGTCACAAAAGGAAATGGTTGGAATATTACCGAGGGCTGCTTCTCTTATAGGATACAAGGCAACAAAATGATGGTTGTGAGAATAAAAGCTTTAAAAAGTTTAAAATATGAAGTAACATGTAATAGACTTAAAAGTTAAATCATTTAAATCACTAATTACGTAACCCATTACCTGATGATCAGTCCTTGGGTCAGTAAGAATCAAAAGGCGAGGCTCGAAAAATGATGTATGAAGTTGATTTGTAGATGTTCCAGGAGTGTGCCTACGAGCAATTGCATGAGTCCAGTAAATTGAGCAAATTTCAGAATTGCTCGCTGACCATATGGCCTTGCAGATTGTACAATTATATCCTTAGGGTTCTCTATTGCAACAATTATTCTTGCAGCAATCTGCAGCTCTTACTAAGTCTTACCCAAGTTGATGATAAATATGCCTGAAACCAAAACCACAAATTTGAACATTATATTAAAAGCTCATACAGAAAGAACCCAAGTAAATGAACAACCCGTAGAAAAACAATTGGACAAATGATTCAACCAATCTATGAACGAGCTTCTCGTAGACCAACACATTGGATTGCTACAACATTATTGTCAATTTATACTCTTCCAATACCAATTATAAATAATTATCATTTTCAAAGCAGTTCTTGGATTCCTTTTCTATAACTTATCAATCACTGAGGTATATTGATGGTAAAAAGCAAGCATCCACACACAGAAATTGTAGGCACCAACACTTTTCCTGTCACGAAAAATTATTGTCATTGACATAATTGAACTAGTACCCATTCCCCTAAATCCTAGTGGTATAGTATATAACCCTAATAACATTGAGTAGCATACAACATTGTCGCATATTGACAATACTCAAACAATAAGGCCATACTCTAGTAGGGTTGTATATCGACAATATTCACATAATAGGATCACTCTCTCGTAGGGTTGCAGATAATACATCACACGAGTACAAACCCATAAGCCTCATAAGTATATTAACCACAAAGCCAATAGGCACGTAATCTGTAGAACCTTCAGGCTTCAGATATGGTAATACCAGAAAGTGAAAGTGCTAATATGTCAAGCCAAGGACTTGACCACAAGATCTGGTTCTAAATTCACAGATATTTTAGTACATGTTTGCACCTTATAAGTCGTCTTTGGAATGCAGGGAGCTTGAATGTGCAATAAACACACCCATCAATAAATTAAATCATTGCTACCATCGAATTTTAATAGCTTTGTTGTCCATTTATACACTCTTCTGATACCACTTGTAGATGAATGTCGGATGTCTTTTTTCTAATTTGTCAATAACTTAAGTAAACATAAATAGTCAAACAAGCATCCAGAGACCGGAATAGAACTTTTCAATATTTCTCCTGCCATGTAAAAGTACTTTCACATGGAAGGAAGATTCTAAGTAGTACACATTCCCCTCAATAGTGGTGGTAGAGTGGTTTATAACTTTATAAACCTGGTGACATTGTTAGTTTACATCATTGTGGCATATTGACAATACTCACGAACTTGGAACTTACTCCAGTGGGATTGTATATTATAAAATACAGCACACCAGTATGACACACATCAATCTGACAAGTAAACTAACCACAAAGGAAAACTCCACTGTGGTTGGATATAATAGTAAATACAGGCTACAACACACCAATATGACACAAATGAGACTCACAAGTAAACTAGCCACAAAGCCAAAAGGCACTTAACATACCAAACCTTGAGCAAGGTTAGTCCTAGAGAGAAGAAGCCTTCTAAATTCTCAAGTTAAAGGATTTGCACCCCAATAAATGTTGAATTTACAGAGACTTAAGTGCAAGTTTCACCTTATAACTCATCTTTGGAATGCAGAGTTTGAATGTGCAATAAACACACCTATGCCAACACTCAAACTTTTGGCACTGGTCACAAGTGTGAGACTAGAAAAGCTTTATCATCATACTATGTTTGGGGTATTTATGAGTTCTTTGTCTGATCTATTAAGCTCTTAGACTATATAATACACCTTAATACTGCCACTTGGCTTCCTAAATATTGCAACCTTAGACTACATCTTACACCTTAATACTGTCACTTGGCATCCTGCTGAGAAACAAAATGATAGGCAAGTTGCAGATGACATGCAAACAAATATAACCATCCTTGTTGATGTGAATTTAACCCATGATCAACCTCCTATCATTAACGTATCCATCACTGGCCAAGATGTAGAATATATGGGCCTAGGAACTACGCACCGTAATATATGGTGAAATTATATGCATAGATTGATAGTAACTTGGTGCATATATCTAAGGAAGTGTTTTTTTGGTCTGTAGATTACCTATATTCAATAGTCCTAGACATGTAAGGTGACAATAGTTTCTCATTATTCAAGAAACTATTATAGGTGTTCATTATTCAAGGGGACGTAGAGAAATGTCCCCATTGGAGTACCCGCATCTAGAGAGCATGGGGAGAACATCCCCTATCGTAGGGAACAAGTCCCCATGTAGCACTGACCCAAACACATTTATAAAGAGGAGAATAATCCTTTAGTTTTCTGATTGATACAAATGTAAACATGCTGCAAAGCAAGAAAACTTTTCCTAGTTCTAGATATAATATGCACATGCATCTTGAAATCAATCAGTTTTTGTTATGAAGCTAATACCAAAGTAAAATTTGCAGACTCGATATCATATTCCACAATTCAACCAATTGCAGTGCACATATATCTGCAGTCTTATGGTGCTACTAAGAGAGACAAAGAAATGAGGTTTTGCTTTAAATATCACCTTTATATTGACCCGGAACCATTACCAAAATCATCCATGAGGAATGAACCCATTACAAGTAGGATGAATGAATCTTCAAGAAGAGTACAATCTCAATCGTGTCAAGATGGGTGCATGATATAAGGGGCAGTTTGACAAATTTTTCCTACAACTCCTACAAGTCTATTGAAACATAATTAATTTCATTGCAAAAAACAATCAAACATTTATGTAGTGCTTTCTTCCAATAGAAAACATGAAATAATGATGTCTAGTTTTCTCTATACTCACCAAATGTCCACAACCAAGTGCCATGTCTCTAGAATTGGTCAAACAAATGGTGCAAACCTAAATGTAAGATAAAATATAATTTTCAAAATGTCATAGTTACATAGCTAGAATTAAAATAGCAGCAAATTGTACACTTAGAAGCAAAACACCCATTGATCATGCATGATAAGCATACTGCAACAAAACTGGAAAAATCTACCTCTGCATTACTTTCTGAGCTCATTCTTGCTAGGGAATTCCCTATAGAATTGATCTATGTGAAGTTGTAGATTGGTGGGTTGTGGACCCTGGAAAATTTGAGGAAGCAACATCATGTTGAATCATTGGAAAAGGAGGATTACGACGCACTATATTTGGAGCCCTTCCCACACATCAACTGTAAATAAGGAACATCAAAATGATCTACTGGAGGAAGAAACAAGAAGCAGATCCAACCTTCAAAAGACATTATATTAGTGAAGTTGATTCTATACAAGTACCCCAAAATATTGAATTCGAGTGTTGCTCTATACTAAAATGGGATCTCCACAAGTGCAGCAAGTGCAAAAGTTGCTTCTTTCACAGATTGTAGCAGATTTTTGGACATGATGCTTGTAAACTTCACAAAATGCATAAGCGATGCAACTCCATATCCAATTCCAGCATAATTGTTGGCTGAGCTTGATGGCTTTCATATGCGGCATTAATTCAATAAAAGTGCACAAACTATTCTGTGGATGAAACTCCAAATCAGTCATAACCAAAAGACTAGTATGAGGAGGCACCAAACATGTTGACTATAAAAAGTAAATTCCACACAAATAAAACACCCAACTGGGAACATTTTAGGGCATAAGTAGTAATTAAGGGACAAGCTACGATCCATGACTACAAGAAAAAGGGCATTTTAGCCTCACATTAGCACCACTATTTGTAAAGGATTTGGAAAATCCTCAATTTTCAAATAGTGGTGCAAAAGTGATGATAATGTGGAGATACGCAAGTGGTGCTAATATTTATGGTGCAAAAGTGATGTTTGTAAAAAAGTTGATTTTGGTGTTAAATGAATGTGCGGCATTCCATGGTGTATGGTGCAAACCACCAAAAGCAATCCTAAGTGTATTGATATTTCGTGGTGCAAAACACCAAAACCAATCCAACATGGATTGAAACTTTCTGGTGCAAAACATCAAATTTTTTTGTATTATTTAATATACACAAACTTGTATATGGTGTAGAATAACAAGTGGTGCAAAGCACCATTAATAAATAGTGCAAAAAAAGTATAAATCACTCATACTTTAAAGAAGATGCCTAATACTTTAAAGAAGATGCATACTTTAAAAAAAATACAAACTTAATTTGTGCTCAAGATCGCTCACATACTTTTATAGCTATAAAGTCACTTATAATTATACGTTAAAGCAATTAAGATGGCTCACTTATTTTTATAGGTATATAGCCACTTATATTTACATGTCAAAGCATTTAAGATGGCTCACTTATTTTTATAGGTTAAAGCATCTAAGATGGCTCCCTTATTTTTACATGTATAAGTCCACTTCTTATATTTATAGGTTAAAGCATTTAAGACGTGAAAACCGCTGACAGTCAACGAGTAAGACCGTCTCAACGCTACTACAAATACTGATCAAATCCGGCTCGTTGATCCCCAAATAAAGACGTTGGATACTTGATCAAATCGGGCTCGTTGACCCCAAATATAGACGTTGGAAATGTAAGCATAGAGGAAATTAGAACCGGCAGGATAACCATTTATTTATTTATATGTATTAGAAAACACAGAAAACCAGCATTCGATACACAGAAAATGGCCCATCATCCCTACAATATAGCAACAACAAGCACAAGTTCATACCTACAACATCATAATAACCATAAGTTCGTAAACCAACTTTAGTCACCATCTACATTTATAGTCCAAACACCAACATTACCAGCCTAGATTTGATCATCATCAGATCTCATCAATGAACCCTGCCAAATACGAAAAATGTAATAAAGCCGTTATTCCAAATTCAAAACGATAATTAGTGTAATATTTGCTAAAACAAACTTCCACAGTAAGTTCGCGTTAGAATGAAATGAAAGAATAATAAGAGGTATAGTTGATCAACAAACATACTTGGAACAGTCGACGTTAGGGTTGATAGGCAGATTGAGGTCAGTGACCTTACATAGACCGAATATTTTCTGTTGATAAACCAAAATATATTGATCCCCATGTCAAGGAAAATGTATTGTTGCAATCTTAGTTCTTTAGGCGTGTTATTGTTGGGAACCTAGCACTTGATCAGCGAGAGGTTCCCCTCTTTTCGAGTCAACTTCATCAGGAAATGGTGGGATGTTATTTCTAGTAATGGTTGGTTGAACCCAGGTCTTAGCAGCAATCGAATTGATCCAGATGGTTACCCAAAGTCTTTGGGAACCTGATTCTATCTTGTTGCAACTTCCACATTTTATGAAGGAACTCACCAAAAAGTGCCAAGAAAATCCAAGTAAAAGCATTGAGACATTTTCTTATTTAGTTGAAATCGAGGATGACGAAATATGTGAATTATTGCAGATGACAGATGCACAGTTGTTGGACATTGCTCATTTTTGTAACCGCTTCCCAAACCTTAGTCATTCCTGATCATTTTCCCATGGCATTTTAATAACCTGTTTGCATAAAAATTTCACCATTATGTGGCACGGTTACCATGATAAAAAATATAAAACGGGACAATAATCTTTCGTACAATAGAATGAATTACAATAAATATTACAAGTGCTGGTGGCAATTAACAAAGTAAACTATAGCCGGTGTTCTAGAAGTCCACCTAAGACACAGACTTGGTGATAATATGGGTTCCAAACAAACATGTAGTTACAATTAAGCCGTGATGATTCTCAGATCCAAAACAAAGAAAAAAAATCCATTTGCATAGTTACTGTGAAACTAGCGACACACCCAACATGCTTCCAAAGAAGAGTCTTACAGTGCTATGGGAGTAAAATGCCAGAGCACATTATACCAAGAAAAATAAGATACAACAAAAAACTTCTTTTTAAATTGTATATGTGACAAATTCCTCACAGAACTATTTGAAACCAGGATGACTATTTTATTTTAGAATTCGTTCATATACAATACAACAATTTTGACATGAAAATGATAAATACAAAGCCTCCTCGAGATCAATGATATTTTGTTGAAAAAGAAGCAAAGAAATAAGTTTTTTTTCTTCTTTCTAAACAAGACTACTCCGTACTCATGCTATTGTTTAGGTGATGAACATATAAATTCTGCATTTATAGATATAGATCAAATGATCTGAAAGAGTTTTGGTATCATAAACCTCTATACTTCCTGCATAGAGAATCACAATCTAAGGGTATGCATAGGTACATATATGTATGAATAGATATGGTTGCATCATTATTAAACTGAATCGCAGTGATGCTAATACAATCACAATCTGATATGTGGATATAGTTAATAATTGCAACTCCAGCGATATCACTCATGCACTCATATTATCTTTAATACTTACAACTTGTTGTTGCTACAACATCCTCCCCAAAATTTTGCAAATATTGGGGCCCCTCCTTTTATTTTAAGAAGTCTTTTGATTTTTTCAAGCTTGTTAGTTCCAAACTTTGCAAAGCTTTCTCATCTCTTTCTTTCCCATTTTTTTTGGAGTTTTTTCCGCTAAGGCAAACTTAATCTATTCAGCTTTGAGTGCAGTTCTTTATTGATTTTTTGTCCGACAATTGCGCATTTTTAAGAGATAAAAGTTGAGACATTTGCGCAAGTTTTAATCTTATCTTTGGTCAACTCCGGCGTAGCTCGTAGCCTTAAATTTGCCGCTAAACCATCCCTTTTGTTTTTTCCTCCCTAGTTCGTTGCAGTTTTTAACCCTAAATATTTCACCCTTTTAAGAGCTTTTAACGTTAAAATCGTAGCTCTTTTGCGCCACTTTCAAACTTTTAACTTTTTGCCGATTGGTGTAGATTTTAGAGTGAAAGCACCTGCCGGTTGCACAATATCTGGCTTTAAAATTTGCCGCCTTTTGGTGCACTTCACCCTCTTCATCGCAACTTTTGGTCGCAGGAATTATGGTTAAGGTCGCCGCCGGTTGCGTGGTTTCTAACCTTAAAATTGCCGACGAAGCTTCAATCCGTGGGCGTGGCTTTTGATCATAGAAATTAACTTTGAAATTGCCGCTCATTGTGCATAAGTCACCATCTCGATCGCCTATTTTGGGTAAGCGCAAATGTAAAGTTGGTGAAGTGTTTTATTGCCACCCGTGCGGAGTTAATTAGTCATTGCATTGAGCTGCGTGCTCATTAACACTCCAACTAGCCACCCCATGCGGCTTTATTGCTCACCCTATATATAAACAAAGAATGGGGATTTTGTTCATTTCAATATTTGTCGAGGGAGAGAAAAATTCGCCATTCGCCATTGAAGAGTTTTCGGACTGTCGTTCATTTGGGCACGTGCGCCAACTACCGAGAGTCATTCCAAGACTGACAGGTAGGTGCTTTTGCCTCCCCTTTGTAATTTTAGCTGAAAGGAAACTCCGTCTGAGGTTCGTTTTCTCCCTTTAAGGTTTTTAGCACTCAGATTGACCGCTATTTTAATGTGATAAAAGAAAACCCGTTTGTCTAATGGGTAAACCTCCCTTAGAGCCGAAAAAAGCATGAAGTTCTGAGTATTCTTCCATTGAACCACAGCGCAGGAAAGCCACCTTATGCGCATATACATTTCATCCTAACAACCGTTGTTTTCTCAATATTATAGGAAAGGTTTCCTCTCGGTGTTTGCTTATTAATAAAAGCTGAGCCTAGAAAATTTCCTTAGTATGGTTTACTTTAAAATTAGAGATAATGCTACTAGTTTTGTGGCACAAATTCTCTTCTGTAGCGTACGTAGAAGGTTTTCCATTGCCAAGGAATACCATACTGCACCCATCGCTGTGGGTAACAATTCACGCTCCCAATGATAGAACCCCTGCGTTAAAGCCATAAATCCACAGAAGTTTCGGTAATTCTCCTTGTTCCGTAATGTTAGCACTTTGCATAACTATGTATTTTCTTTCAAAAAGCTAATAACAGCGAAATAATTGTTTCAAATACTGGCTAAGAAGCTCTTAGTTTTGTGAAAATTACATTTTAAGTCATTATATGGATGTGTTATTAAATGCTCTATCTCGTCACCATTTCCGTTGAAAGATTATTTTAAATGAAAGCCAACACTTTTACATGCTCATTTTCTGCTAAAATATTATAAGTCTTGAGATGTGATTTTTCCGCTAGCAATAGTTGCTCGAGAATTCCTCACACTCCTTATTTGTGCTTCCCTCACTTTTGGAGGTTTGGCATGCATAGGAAGCCTTCCAGGAAGAAGGCTAAACTTGCAAAATCAAAATCAAACGTGGAAATTTTGTTAGACACATCACTTGAAACCATGTTTAGCGATACACAAGCTGTCACTGGAGTGGCCCCAAGAAGCTTTGCCCTTGAATTTCAGTCAGGTGACTTATACAGATATATCAGGGATCAGAACTACCCTAAGGCATCCCTAGAAGAATCCATGGTTTACCTGAACATCAAGAAATTCTACCTTCACAAGGCAACGACTTGTCCCGCGCTATTCCCATGCTCATAGGTCATCGGATGGATAATTCCTCATGTGAGGACTGATACAAGGTTTATTAATGACAAGAACGGAATGAACTTGGCATCTTTTGCACCTGAACACATCATGGCCAGTTACAAGTTACCCTAGGCAAGGGCTTGCCTGGACAATGACTAGGTAGCCAACCAAACCTTAGACCCTCTGGAGTCTGCAAGAAAAATGATGATAGCAGAAAGACAAATAAGACAAAGACCAACTAATGAATATGAAAGTGCTCTACTAAGGACTCCTTATAGACTCATTGTCTTAATGTTGAGTTAGATTTTTGGCATGCCAAATGGGAATCTTTTCAAGCTTGGTTGGGTACCAGTGATGGTCCGTGCGGCCATGTCCGATACAATATTCAACTGGGCTGACATAATTTCAAATAGCATGGTCTCGCAATTAACTATTTCCCAAGGAGGCCTAACCCAGAAGAAGGCCAACTTTTTCATGTCTTCTTATTTGATGGATTGATTGTTAAGCAAGAACTCCTTCCCAGATTTGGGTTGCATGTGGAGTAGAAAAGAGTGCCCTCTCTTTGTTGCATACCAGCCTACATGGGCAAGCAAATATGCGAATTACTACAAGCAGATTTGTGAGAAACTCATCATGCCCCTATATCAGCTCATTTATATAGAGGAGCCAAACTGTCTTTTCGAAAACGCCATGCCCATCATTGAAGAGTTTGGGGATTATTACTTCTCCAACGAGGGAACCTATATCCGAATGATCGGGGTATCTCAAGCTCTCTTTCTTTTGCCTCGATATGTAGTAGATTTTGTAGTGCACAAGGAGGCTTTGAGACAACGTTTTGGCATTGGCGGAGTCAGCAGGATCCTCATAGAGAGAAAGAAATGTATTTATCCGCCGATGCCATTCACCATCGGTGCATATAGTATCCCAAGGGAAAGAGATGGTGAAAAATTTGCTCAAGGTTTAGAGGTTTTTCATTTCGGCACAAGGCGTTTTAGGAGACATGATCCTAATGGTAGAGTTTCCAAACATTGTTTTGAGGTCAAAACTTCTTTTGAGTATAGACATCTTTGGGACAAAGAAGAATCATTTTTTCAAAGTGTCAGAAACTTGACTAAATTGGGGAAATGCTACCACCATAAAAGAAGAACAAGCTCCAGCCCTAAACCTGTTGGGATGTGTAACGCCCCATATTTCGACTAGACAGGTTTACCCGTGACACATATTGAACTTTATTTTCTTATTATCTGTTGGACTTAACTAGACTGGGTAAACTATACTTATGACACGATACACCCGATTATATGTTGCTACCATGTGTATGTCGTTACTATGTTATGTTGTCACTATGAATATGATGTTATGATATTATGATCTTACTATGTTCATGCAGTTAATAGGTTATGGTTGTCATGAGATTCGTTTCTTTTATGATGACGATATATATGTTTTAACGTTTTCATTAATGGAATGTGAAATATATGATGTTATACGTGGATGCCATCTTATGATGAAATTGATTGAATTGTTATATGTCATGCATACCTGTGATGAGCTAAAATTGTGGCGTGAAATAAAACGATGTTGATGATATAGATCAATTGGCGATCGAATGGAAATGCTTGTTATAAAATGTGTATTTTGCGAAATACTAACCTACAGGATACAAGGGCTATGGGATAGCGAGATACTTGATCTAATACATGGGATAAGAACTTTTCCACGCAGTAAAAGCTTAGCAACCAAAATTGATGATACGATGAAACAAACCGATAATCTCGATAGCAGCAAAGTATGAGTCGATAAGGGCGTAGGCCCAGTATGTTGAGAGGGATGGATGTGTTTCCCACCCTAGGTTTCCATGATACCCGAGGTCGTGGGAGGGCCGTACTGAGACACGCTCCCCATGTTGTTGTGATGACGATGGTCGGATGCCTGCTAGGGGAGGATAGGTCCGCTGTTCAGCCGACGCTATCGCTCTCAGGTTTTATGTGGTCAGGTCGGTGAGTCCGACATCCACTTTTGGACTAGTAGAGGAAGGATAGGGAGGATGGAGGACGTAGGTTATGATGGGAGGATATGTTATTTAGTACTGTTGAGGGTTGGATATTCCTTGATCTTTAGTTAGTGGGAGTAGATACCCTTCCTGTACTTGATTGATTAAACTAATGTAAACATAAAGACAATGATGTTAAATCGTAAAGGGTTAACTGTTAAATAACCGAGGATGTTAAAGTAATTATACTATATATTATGCTTGCTCTTCTGCATGGGGGTAAATACTATTATTAGTTAGCAGGTATGCATAGGCGGAATGGGGTTTGTTTATAGTACACATCCGACATGTGCATACACTGGCCATGCATGCACACCTTGTACGTGTACAATATTACTGGTGTATAACATACTTGTCATGCTTGAATAGTAGTATAAATGTCATAGATAACTCAGTTAAGGATACATCAATCAACTTAGGTAATGAATGGTTAGGTTGTTAATGTGTAAATAAGTGAATTAGTAATTATATGAAAACATTGTAATAATAAATTAAGACAAGTGTCGTCAGTTAACATTGTCATAGGAGAACTGTTGTGAATAGGGTAATGATAGTGTCTAATTAATTAAGTAAAATTGTTTAAGCCCTCACAAGTGCTTTGTTTATAAGAACAAGGATGCTATATTGATGATAGGGTACTCACGTGATAAACAAATAATTAAGAATACTATGATTAAGTCACCTTTTATTATTGTTAAATGGTGATTTAATTATTATTATTAATTAATAAATGGTGATTTAATTATTATTATTAATTAATAAATGGTGATTTAATTATTATTATTAATTAATAAATGGTGATTTAATTATTATTATTAATTAATAAATGGTGATTTAATTATTATTATTACTTAATTAATAATATTCCAGCAACATTTATATCCCTATCGTAACAATTGCAATATAAGTAAGATTTAAAATATTGATTTATAAATTAATATTGTGTGATTATTTCCATTTCAAAAGTTAGCCATAATAGGATAATCATTCTTGAATGGATGTGATGTGATGGAATAGGTTTTAAATATTATTTATTTATTCAGTATGAGTCTTAAAGTTTAAGTTACATGATAAGTTATCTTGTCGGATTGGTAAACCATTAAGACATGCCTTGTCCCAAACTGAAAAGTCAAACTGTAACATATATTATTGTATTATTTTATTCTAAAAAACACTAAGTGCAAATATGGTGAATAAATGGAGAATTATTAAAATAGATCTCGAATAGAGAACCCGTAGGTAATATGCCCTACCATAATAAATACTTACCATCGAATAATTAAAGTGCAATAAATTTACTGTAAGTGCATTTAATTGTCGGTGCATTAAGTGAAGAAATATATTATTATATTGTAAACTTGTATGAATGTTAAAGTCAGGGGATTTAATGATTGAAGGGCTCGAGAGAGGGAATTTGGGGCAGTGGAGTAAGCCTCAAGTCTTCTCGAGGAAGGAATGGTATTTAGGGAAGAGTGAAGGGAGGAGAATGGAGGTTTTTTTTTGGAGGGAGAACTGTGATTTTGGAGGTGAAGCTGAGGAAGGGGTAAACTCCAACTCCAAGGAGGAGGTGGAAAAATCATAGGGAAAACTGCACCTATGGAAATATAGTAAGGAATGATGCTCTCGGGATTATCGGTTTGTGGGCTCGGGGGCTAGGAAACCCGTCGGTTTCCTAGGGCCAGCATGATAAGAGCTGGTCGGTAGGGTGGTTCATTCAATCGGTTGCTAAGCTTTAAAGACAAAAATCTGGAAGGAAATCTACAGCAAGCTATGAGACAATCTACAAACTTCAAACTTCTGGAAACAGGTATTTTCCTTGTCAATTATTAGTTTATTATGCTGAAACATACTCTTATACTCTTATGCTGAAATATGTACATGAAATAAAATCCTAACATGTCACGTTATTTTTACATCTGTAAGTTTGTTAATGACTAGAAACGAGAAAGTGCTTATACTAAGGTTAGGAAATTTCCATTTGAATAGCGATCAATTTATCAGAAATGTATACGAAATTTCATTTGAACAACATAAAATAAGCTTGTCATGTGCTCTGCCAAAAACCAGAGCACTACAGGATGATCCAGAAGGAACAAGAAGCAGCATCATCTCATTCAGAAGAGTCAGAGAGGAAGAAAAAGGAAGAAGAAGAAAGACTCCAAAAGGAGCAGAAAGTCAAGCTGCAACAAGATGCAAAGGCTTCTAGAGTTGAGCAACAGTAAGAAGCAGAAGCTACTAGACTTTAGCAGGAGCAAGAAGCAAAATCTCTAAGAGAGGAAGAGGAGAGAACCCTACACGAGCAACATGCCAAGTTGCACCAGGAAGAGGCCGAAAGAGTACAAGGAAAGCTAGAAGGGTTGGCGGAGAGACTAGCAAGAGAGGAAGCTGAAAAGGTTGTGGAACAAGGCATGTCCAGCCCGCAAGCCATGGACTTCGATCTGACAAAAATGAACCTACCAGGGATAGCTAATGAATGGGTTGTCACTACCGAAGAGTTAGCACTTACTCCATACAAGCCTAGAAATCAACACCAAGTGGCCAACCTGGATTCCGTTTATTTTCATCCAAGGAAGAAAGTCATTATTGACATATCAGTGAAGAAAATGGATATTGGAAAAGAAAAGTATGAACTCAGAGTTTCATAAACCACACTTGTCCAAGGGACTGACATCGACCCTGTGTTCACAGCATCATGCTCTGTGGCTTCATCCCAGGCAAGTAAGGACAATGTCGATCGTCGGGTTAGAGATGTTCAGAAATACAGGGAACTATGTTTCAAGATAAAAGTTGACAAGAAGAAAGAGGTGTTAGAGGGGAATGAACTAAAGGCTAAGTACAAAGAGCTGGAGGAAGAGAGGAAAGAAACAACTCTGAAAATCAGGTAGCTAGAGAATGAAAAGAATACACTGGAAATGCAGCTGGCCATCTCAGCAGATGAGCAAAAGGAGTTAAAGGTTTGTATAATAGAATTGGAAAAACATGAGGCCAACAGTATCCAACAAATTAATTTCTTCAAACCTTAGTTTGAAAAGCTGATACAAGAAAAGGAAGAGCTATTAGAATAGCTCAAGGAGGTAATTGGAAGGAAGTAGGATCTATCTACATTTTACAAACACGCCTACAACATGCAAGAAAAGACTCATCAATTGCTAGTACCGATTTCTGAAGAAGTCTGTAGTATGAAAGGAATGATAACAAGAATGACATCAATTGAGGTTGGGGCGCTAAATATGAAGGACAAATATGCGCAGCATATAGTAGAAATAAAATAGTAGTTTGAATGGAAGAAGGGGAAATCTGGTTTCCCCTCAAACATGCGTGCTACAACTGTTGAAGAATTGGACACAAACACAGGAGTCCTCGAGTTCTGTAAAGATTGTGGTTCCAAGTTAAGCCTGGAGATCCGAAAAACCATCCGAAAATGTCACACTTTCTACTCCAAAATTCGGGAATCCCATGATAAGTGTCACGTGGATTTACCTCAGACCATTTATGAGTTTCCTGAGAGGGAACAACGACTAACAGTATTGTAAGGTAATTCAAATGTAGAATTAGACTATCTTAGGAAGATAGAGGCGATAACCCCGGATGACCTCCACCAGTTCATTGGTCAGCCCGCTTTCCACATCTATTTCCTAGAAGCAATTGCTCAGGAGGCTATAATAGGAGTAGCACATGTCAAATCAGATTTGCGCAAGCATGAAGTTGCATTGAAAGTGAGAATCTCTGTTCGGGGAAAGACCATCCTGAGGGAACTTAGCCAATGGGCCAGTTATATTCAAGAAGTGGATAAATCATCAAAAGGAGGCGAGCATGGTAAAGAGAACGAGTTAGCAGAGGAAGGAAAGTAAAATGACGCAGCTTGGCCATCAGGAGTTGAATTTGTTTTATCATAATTTTGAGAAAAGGCGGCTGGAAATTTCTTTATTGTATAAATATGTTAAAAGACAGCTGGAAATGCTTTTGTCTCTTTAGGCACTAGAAGACAAACTTTTGTTTTCCCCTAGGGTTAGGTTTTGAGAAGAGACAAGTTTTGTAAAATCTATAAATAGGGGAATGTAAGAGATAGAATGGAATTTTGGTAGGTGAAGGGACAGACTTATGCTGTACGTGAACTATTTTACTACATCAATAAAGAAAGTTTCATTTTTCCTATTGGAAGCCTACATGGAGTTTTGTTATGGGAATGTTTGAATAACTGGCCGAATTACTTCTACATTATTCATACATTTGCTGTGAGATCGTTCTTAACTATATGAATTACTTCTTTGCATTGAATGCTCTTACTCTCTCACGCAAAATTTCTATGTAAAATGGGTAATAGCATGCTTTTTTTTCTATCAAGGTTATCTTTGATAATTGTTTATTTTCTGCTGTGAATGTTTCCGTTCAAAATTAAAAGCTATCTATGAGGTTCTTGGTTGCATTTCCGGTTTATTACTCATCCTTTATATTTGCTCCTTACAAAGATAGATTAAATTAGTTTGGGATTAGATTTGCTTACAGTTTTCATTTAGATTACAGCACTTGCATTTCATCTTTAAAATAAAATACATAAACGGTGGATCGGGCCCTAACCAGTGCAAAAGAAAACAAATCTTTAAAACTTACACGTTACACGGTAGCCTGTTCGTTAACCGGACGGATTCCCACACCAAACAGTGAGCGATCTAATTGGGCTTGCTTACCGGGGAGAATCCCTTACTGATTGATGCTATGCTTTTCGAGGCATCAATAGTTTTTGGTGCTATAAGGAGGGCCACCAATGCATGGCTAGAAGAGGAGATCCTATCGTTAGGAGGAACCCCACTGAAAACCCGTTTGAAACAGCTATCCCAGATAACCCAGATCTGGAATTAACAAATCAAGAAGATCCCAATTCTGGGATTGAACATTAAGAAACACTGTATGTTGTTCCTTTTGCTGAAGTAGCGAATTTAAGAAGACATACCCATTCTTTTGTTAGACATCTTGGTGGTTTAAATGCCATTCCCTTACTTCGAAGGAGAAGAGCCCCTAGAAGGGAAACGCAGTATACTAGGGATTCGGTTCTTGTTCAAAACTTAGAAGATCTGGTCGATCTATCTTTGGAAGAAATAAAAGAACCTCTTGGAGAAGTTGGACCTGAAAATCCTCCAGATCTAGAAAAACCTAATACTCCACAAAATTCTCCACCTCATACTCCACGTGATTATCAACCACATTCTCCACCAAGAGCCATGGCTATACCGGCTTGGAGAGCGAGAGGGGCATTAAATATAGCTGGGCCGTTTCATGATCTGCCTAAAAATCCTGAAAACATTTTGCCTAAATATGATCATGGGAAGGGAGTTTCTGCTGAATATCATCTCAGAAGTTTTTATCTGGCTTTGAATCTTTTAAATGTGGAGCATGAAGATGTAGTCTGAAGATTATTTCCTTACACTTTCGAGCCTAAAGTCTCATCCTGGTACATTACTTTACAAGCCAATTCAATATCTTCTTGGGACGATTTTGAAAAATGTTTCTTGAAGAAGTACGAAAATCAGAAAACAGTAGCTACCCTAATGAAAGAATTGTTGTCAATGAGAATGGAGAAGAAAGTGAAAGTTCAAGAATTCAACCAAATATTTGCTACATTGTTGAACAATTTCAGTGATTCCATGAAACCCACTGAAGAATCATTGGTGGAATACTATACAACAACTCTTGACACTCCCATAGCAATGTTTGTTAAAAGAACGAAGAAAACTACCCTAATAGAGAATTTCGAAGAAGCCAAGAAGGTAGAAGAGGAAGTAGACAACATTGCTAAACATGCTCTTGATTTAGAAACCAAGCAGGCAGTAGCTAAAAAGCCTTTCTTGTTAAATAGGAATAAAGAGGAACCTTCAACAAATATGGAAAATATGGTCAAAATGATGCAACATCTCTCCAACAAAATTATCGATCTTTAGAAAGATAAGACAACTAGCACTTCCAGGCAACCATTTAAACCTTGTTATAAGAAAAGAGATGAAAGTGGATAGCCTCTTCCACCCATAAATAATTCTGTTGCTTTAAATTTAAACAAAGTAGGTATGGACCATTTTTGTACCTTCCATCAAGAACAACACTCAGAGAAAAGTTGTCCACAGTGGATAAGTTCAATGAGCCTAGTGATGAACCAAATACTAGATGCAGAGATGACAGACCAGAAAGATTCTACAGAAGAACGGATTTTTGAGTAGGAGGAACTGGCTCCTGATACCACAATGGTTGTATGGGATTGGGAACCCGCCCCAGAACCATCTTCCGAAGACCTCACTGATCATATTCAACCTGCATCAATTAATGTCACCACTAGAAATAAAGGATCAGTGCTTGATCAAGCCAGTGATACACCCAAGCCCAAGGCTGTGAGAGAAATACCCAAAAGGCATATAACTGTCATTCCCCTGCAGCCCATGGAAATCCCGACAATGGAAAAAGAACCAAATGCATAAATATCTAAACAGCCAAATGCCACTTTGAATAAAACAGAAAATCTGACGAAAGTTTCGAAAGAATGTGATATGGGGTATGATATAATTGAATATATTAAGAAGGCCAAACCCAATATCTCTATATTTAATATGAGTAGTCTGCCCCAACAGAGGAAGAAGTTGCTGGAAGCTTTTGACCCACAAACTAGTACTTCGGTTGAAAATATGGAAGACAACCCTGAGATAAACGAAGCTAGGATTGGTGGGAAGTCTCAATCACAGACCTTGCCTTTCCTATTAACTTTTGAAATATTTAACCATAATGTGCATAACTTCTTGGTAGATTCTAGAGCCTCTTCCAATGTCATGCCTTTGTCAATTTGCAGAAATATTAATGGAGAGCCAATCCCATGTCCATCTTAGATTATATAGTTAGATAGGACTGTTGTTAAAGTAATTGGCGAAATGAAAGATGTGCTCATTAGACTTTCGGCAGATCCTAGGGTATGTCAGTGTGTTGATATAATGGTAGTTGATATCCCAGAAGGTTATGGTTTAATTTTAAGCAGGGACTGGTATACGAAACTCAATGGTTACTTTGCAACGGACTGGTCTCATTTGTGGCTGCCATATCAGAATAGGAAAAACTAGATTAAAATACTGAAGGAACCCCACATGAAACAAAATGTAACTCAGTTGGAGGAGAAGAATGAAGATGTAGATTTCTCGTTTTCAATATGGGGAAATTATTTCTTAGCAATTGAACCGAGAAATTATCAATCAGAAGACGTTACCCATGAATCGAATGAACAGTTCGATCTCCTTCAATTTTCTTGGGCTGATGATATTGATTGTAACATAGTAGGATTAGTCACTGATGTAAATGATAGTGATACTAACTTAGCTAAAAAATAAAAAATAAAATGGGTCTTATATTTTAATGGTTCAAAAAACCCAAGAAGGATCCAGAGCTAGTTGTGTCCTAATTGATCCTGAAACCAATAAACACTTCTTATCTTGTAGATTAGAATTTGAATGCACTAACAATGAAGCTGAGTATGAACCCCTCATTCATGGTTTAAAGAAAGCCATTAGTTTAAATGTCAAATATTTGAAAGTCTTTGGTGATTCCGAGATAGTTGTTAGGCAGGTGAGGTATAGAATTCATTGCCTTTCACCACACTTAAAAGGTTATCAATCAGAGGTTTGGAATTTAATTTCATATTTTGATGCTTTTAATATTAATTCCATTCCCAGATTAAGAAATTCCATAGCTGATTTGCTAGCTACGTCTGCTTCTAGACTAGTGCATACTAATAACAAATGTTCTATTGAATTAATTTTCAGGCCATCGGTTCCGGATAACATTACAAATCTTTGTTAAATTTTGAGCATTAATTCACAATACTCTAGGATCTTTACTGAGAGAATAACATATATAGTATATCAATGCATAACAATCACAATAAGCATGACAAGCATCACAAGAATCAAAAGCATGAGAGATAAGAGACACAGAGTTTCCGTGGGGAAAACCCTAAGATGAAAAACCCCACAACTTCCTCAGAGATAGAGAGAGCAATGGCTCAACCAAAGTACAACCAAAATACACTTGAGATAGTCTCCTAGTAGTAGATGATCCTCCTCCTCACTAGTGTGCCACTTTCTAAGTGAGAGAAGTGTGACTTTCCAAACGATTAAAATAGAGATCTCCCAATCTCTATTTATACTAACCTATTTTCCCAGTGACCTTATGGACCCGAATTGTCTATCTAGGTACATCCACAATATAATATATATTTCAGGGCCGACCCCACACATGGTGGTCTAATAACCCATCGGAAAGTACACACACTTGCGACACTTGTCAATCCACATGACGACACTTCCTTATAGAGAAATAACACATCTCTAATAAGGGTACAATAAATATATATGAAATACATAGATGAAATACATTCCGAAGTTACATATACATCAACACTCCCTCTTAACTAGGAAGGTATTTCTCGACATAGATCTGCTAGACAAGTCTTCTTCTCGGGATCATCGTCACTGCTGCTGCTATCTCAACCAATCTCTGACTCTACTTGTCATAGGAAGTTCTACAGAGCCATTCATATTTCATACTGGATGTAGGCCCACCACCTGCAGGTCTTCATCATCACTGGCCATATTGTGGAAATCTCAGGACTTATTACGTGTGTCACAAAACCTTAAAAGAGTCTCTTGACTAGCAAGAACCCTAAAGAGCATCTAAGGCCTTTTTCATCCTGTCTAGATCTCCAGGACGTATTACATGTGACCCCACCACAAAACCTCGAAAGAGAATCCCAGGATTGATTACGAGCACAAGGCTCAACCTATCGGATCTTCCAGGGCACAAATTACATGTGGTCATCACAAAACCTCGAAAGAACATCCCAGGACTGATTACGAGCACAAGACTCAACCTATCGGATCTCCCAGGGCACAAATTACATGTGGTCATGGAAAAACCTCGAAAGAGCATCCCAGGACTGATTAAGAGCACACGGCTCAATCTATCGAATCTCCCAAGGCACAAATTACATGCCATAGGACAAAACCTCGAAAGAGCATCTGCCAGATATCCCAAGGCACAAATTACATGCCATTGGAAAAACCTCGAAAGACTATCTGTAGATCTCCCAGGGCACAAATTATATGTCCTCCCAAGCAAAACCTTGAAAGGGCATTTGCCAGATATCCCACGGTACAAATTACATGCCATAGGAAAAACCTCGAAAGACTATCTGCAAATCTCCCATGTCACAAATTACATGCTTATCTGCACAACCTATTCCACGGCCACAAAGTATCAAACTGATACTCACCATACATAATCCTGATGTACATATGATCATATTGATCATCATCACTGCAACATCCTGCTGCATGTCATCTAGAGCAACATCCTGAAGCTCATCATCCATGATCATCTTGATCATACAATGCATCTGCCTAATGCATTCCAAGTATCTACCTGATACATATCATCATACATGATCCACCTGATCACACAGTGTATCCACCTGATACAAATATAAATACATGATACATATCAACATACATGATCTACCTGATCATACAATGTATCCACCTGATACATATACAGATACATGGTCCAAGGATCCAACATGATGCATATACAAAATACATACACATGATCCAACTGATAATATCCAGCATCAACATGATGCGTACATACATATAAATGATCCAACTGATCATATCCAACATCCAACATGATGCATACATACATATACATATAAATGATCCAGCTGATCATATCCAACATCCAACATGATGCATACATACATATATAAATGATCCAACTGATCATACAAAGCAGAAACCAGAACATCATCCTGATGTTCATCATCCATCTCTTACATCCACAGCCATGTGAAGGATCCTCCTTCCAACATGCTTGGAATGGCTTCAATAAATGCATCCATCACTTCTTCCTCGAAGTGTCATCAATCTGAATAACACCAAGCCTCTCCCTAAAGTACTCAAACTTCACCCTGGCTAGTGGCTTCATCAGCACATCTGCAATCTGCTCGTCCGTCGCAACATATAGGAGCTTCACAGCTCCTCTCTGCACCATATCCCTGATATAGTGATATTTGATCTCTATGTGTTTCGACCTGTCATGAAACACTGGGTTCTCGGACAGCTTCACACAACTCTTGTTATCACAAAAGATACCAGTAGCATCCAATGGGAGATCAAATAACTCAGACAGTAGCTTCCATAGCCATATTGCCTCACAACTAACGGAACAAGCTGCAACATACTCTACCTCGTCTATACTCAGTGCTACGCAGGACTGCTTCCTGTTAAACCAAGAGATCACACCTGATTAGGGATGATTTTAAGGACCCATACTTATTTAAAAGTTTATAAACCTTGGCGAATCTTACCAATTCTTAAAATGTCAACTATAAAATATTTGGCGATATTTTTCTAAAATTATTTAAATTTCTAAGGATTTTATATAGTTTATATAATAATTTGGCGATTTTTAGAGTGAAAAAAGTTCACCCCATCAAAATTGGGCGAAACGGGGCTTTAAAAAATGCAAATTGGCGAATCTTTTTTTGGAAAAAAACATGGAGAAATAGCCCATGGGCTAAATTTCGCCCCTAAAATTATCCTTGCACCTGATCCCATACTGAAGCAGCACCCAGATGTGCTCTTCCTATCTACAGCATTGCCAACCCAATCTGAATCAACATAACCTTGCAGGTTAAACTTTTGATTCGCTTCATACTTGAGCCCATTATCCATTGTACCCTTCAGGTACCTCAGAACATGTTTACAACAACCAGGTGAACACTCCTCGGATCCGTCAGGAACTAGCTTAATGTGTTCACCGCAAAGCAAATATCTGGTCTCGTGTTCGTCAGGTACATCAAGGACCCAATCATCTGACGATACATAGAGATATCAACTGGCTCAGATGAAGCATCACATAGAAGCTTCAGATTCGATGCCATAGGTGTGGCCATGGCCTCGCAATCCATCATCCCGAATCTCTTCATGATATCTACTGTGTACTTCCCTTGAACAAGGAAGATCCCTCCTGCATTCTACCACACCTCCATACCTAGGAAATAATGCATCATTGCCAAATCTTTCATATCGAACTCAGCAGCAAGCTTCCTCTTAGTATCTGCAATCAATCTGTCATCTCCTATTACAAATAAGTCATCCACATACAGGAGTAGAATCACAGGATTCCCTTCCTCAACCTTGTAGTAAAGGTTGGAATCCGCTTTAATCTTGGTGAAGCCCAAACTAGATAGGAAACTGTCCATCCTACCATACCAAGTTCTGGGAGCTTGCTTCAAGCCATACAAGGCTTTCTTCAATCTGCACACATACAACTCCCTGCCATGTATTTCAAAACCGACTTGCTGCTCCACATATACTTTCTCTTCAACTACACCATTCAAGAAGGTAGTCTTGACATCCATCTGGTGTATTTTCCATTTCATTGCTACAACCAGGGCAAGTACTGTTCTGATGGAAGTATACCTGGCTATAGGTGCAAAATTTTCTTCATAATCTATTCCCTCTTTCTGAGAGAAGCCACGAGGTACGAATCTTTCTTTGTATTTTTCTACACTGCCATCTATAGCATGCTTGATTTTGTAGATCCATTTGGAAGTCACAACAGATTTCTCTTTAGGTCTTGAGACAACATCCCAAACATCATTCTTCATTATTGATTGGTATTCCTCAACCATGGCATCCTTCCATTCTTTCTTTTCCGCTGTTTCTTCATAACTAGAAGGTTCTTTGTTCATAATGTCACATAGTAAAGCAATGTAGCTGGTATGTGATCTGGTTCTCTTCTTTGCTCTGTGTTCTTCTGGAATGCCAAATCTTTCTGCATCTTGAATGAGCTCTCTAGCCCATGCAGATTTCCTCTTGTGAGAGTTATCCTCATGGGGTGGATCTATAGGTTCTTGCGGATCTTCAAACTCACGAACAACTTCTAGAATTGCTTCAGTTATGGTAGTGTCTTGAACTCTAGTTTCCTTAGGTTCTTCATAAACTTCGATAGGTGCCTTTTTTGATTTGATGAATGCTGAATTTTCATCAAATTTTACATCCCTGTTGACATCAATCTTCTTGAACCCTGGAAAGTATATTCTGTAAGCCTTTGAGCTTTCACTGTAACCCACAAAGATACACTTCTTTCCTGAAGGATCTAGTTTGGTCCTCTTTTCCTTTGGGACATGTGTGTATACCGGACAACCGAATATTTTGAGATGGCTAACTTCAGGTTTCTTACCAGAAAAGACCTCTTCTGGTGTCTTGTTGTCCAATATCTTGTGGGGTGTTCTGTTCTGCACATATACAGTTGTTCTATCTCCTTCTGCCCATAGATGCATAGGTAGATCCTTGTCGTACAGCATTTTTCTTGCTGCTTCCATGATTGTTCTGTTCTTCCTTTTTGCAACTCCATTCTATTGAGGATTATAAGGAGCAGTCAACTCCCTCTTAATCCCTGAATCACTGCAAAGCTTCTTGAAGTCACCTGAGGTGAATTCTCCACCATTGTCGGATCTTGAATGTTTTGATCTTCTTGTTAGTTTGATTCTCCATCAAAGTTTTGAATTCCTTGAACTTATCAAACACATCATCTTTGTTCTTTAAGAAGTATACCCAAGTCTTCCTGGAGAAGTCATCAATAAATGAGACATAGTAAACATACCCACTCAGAGAATTGGATGACATAGGACCACATACATCTGAGTGGATGATTTCCAGGATGTCTTTTTCCTTGCTTTCACTGCTTGGGAAAGCCTTCTTAATGTTCTTACTTTTGCACATCCTTTGCAAACACCTTCATGTTTGGTCTTGATCTCAGGAAGACCCTCTACAGCCTTGCTTGCAATTGGAAGTGCCCTATAGTGCATATAAGCAAGTATTCTATGCCAAAGTTCACTTAGCTCCATGGATTCATGTACCATGGCATGTTTAGGTTGTCCCTTCAATTTATACAAACCTCCCTCTTGCTTTCCAATCACTACTGCATCATCTATGGTCTTTCCCTTTGGCCACATTAGGACTTGGCCATCCACAAATGCAACCCTCATACCTTTTGCATCCAATGCAGAGATGGAGAGTAAGTTCTTCTTGAGCCCAAGTACATAAAGGACTTCTTTCATTTTCAAATATTTTCCAGAATCTAGGTTGTAGGAGGCTTCACCACTTCCTTTGATTGGGTATTGATAATCATCCCCAAGTTTCACTTTATTGGGTGATTCATGTTCAGATAGATTTACAAAAGATTCTTTAAACCCAGTCATGTGTTTGGAAGCCCCACTGTCAATCAACCAATCATTACAACCATGGGAGATAGTACCTGTGAGAGCAGAGATTAGAACATACTCTTCTTTACTTGATGAGTCATCATCACTATCACTTTCTACCCTAGCCTTCTTCTTTGGGGGTTCATCATCTTCGGTAGCATGAGCATGATATCTTATTTTGTTATTCTTCTTCTTCTTGTTGAAGTTGTTGTTGTCTTTCTTCTTCTTGGGACAATCTGAAGCAAAGTGTCCCTTATCATTGCAATTGAAGCATCTGAGATCTTTCTTATCTTTATGAGAATGGTGGTGTGAGAATTTCCTATTATGAGATGATTCCTTCTTGGACTTGCCTTTCCTGGCATGTGCTGTGAGAGCTTGATCTTCATTTCCCATATTTTCTTCTTGGGCCACAAGCCTAGCTTCTTCTTGAGAGCATTCTTCCCGCAATCTGTTGAAGGAGATCAACTTCTTCCTTGCACAAATTCCTTGAATAAAGGAATCCCATGACCTGGGTAGGCCATTTAGAGTGGTCATCACCACTTCACCATTCTCCACCATTTCATCCACTGCTTCTAGTTCTTTCTTGATCTGGGAGACCCTTGAAAAATAAGATTGAATGGTTTCTCCATTCTGAAACTTTACTCCTTTCAATTGGTTCCGTAGGGTCATCTTCCGATTCATGTTCTTCCCTTCAAATAGCTTGGTCAAGGAGTCAAACATCTCCTTGGTTGTCTTTAGAGAAGACACATGGGGTATGAGATGGTCTTTGATAGAATCAGCAATGATTCTCTTTGCCTTGACCAATTTATTCTTATGCAATACCTTAGCCTCTTCATCCTCTAGGATAGGGATGTCTTCTTTTACATATGAGTCCAACTCATTCTCTTCCAGGATTAACCCAATCCTATACTTCCAAGCTCAGAAGTTATCAGCTCCTTCAAGCTTATCCTTAAGCTTGGTGTGGTGAGACATCTTAAAGAGTACTTCAAATGGAAATAAAAAAGATTTAGGTCTTACCACTTGAAATGCTGAAAACTGGATCTGGTCCCAAATTAGGGTTTGTGAGAAAAACCCTAAAAGTTCAAAATATGAATTTCAACTTTCTGAAAGGATAGAAAGATGCACCTTGATGAGCTGATCAGCCTGGTGTATTCAGAATTTGAGATCAGCAAAGCTTTACCCTTTAGATTTGCCTTTTTGTCCTCCTGGGTGACTAGGGAGAGCCCTGAATTAGGGTTTGAGTTTACCGGAGATCTACCCAGCCAAAAATCTTGATCCAAAGCTCTAAACTTAGATTTTTGCAAGGAGTTTCCAGCTATGTCTTCACATTTCAGAAATTCCTATTTTTGTGGAAACCCTAATTTTTAGGGCCAAATCTGAAAATGCTCAGAATTGAATTCTGATTGGAGAGATAGATTCTCCTTGATGAGTAGAGTCAATATACTATACTTCTTTTCCAAAATCTGTGGAGAGAAACCCAATAAACAAGAAACTCAAGTTTTCGTCACTGCAAAATGTCCTCTTCTCAGGTTAGCTCTGATACGATGTTAAATTTTGAGCATTAATTCACAATACTCTAGGATCTTTACTAAGAGAATAACATATACAGTATATCAATGCATAACAATCACAATAAGCATGACAAGCATCACAAGAATCAAAAGCATAAGAGACAAGAGACACAATGTTTCCGTGGGGAAAACTCTAAGGTGAAAAACCCCACAACTTCCTCAGAGATAGAGAGAGAAATGGCTCAACCAATGTACAACCAAAATACACTTGAGATAGTCTCCTAGCAGCAGATGATCCTCCTCCTCACTAGTGCGCCACTTTTTGAGTGAGAGAAGTGTGACTTTCCGAACGATTAAAATAGAGATCTCCCAATCTCTATTTATACTAACTTGTTTTCCCAATGACCTTATGGGGCCGACTTGTCTAGCTAGGTACATCCACAATATAATTTATATTTCAGGGCCGACCCCACACATGGTGGTCTAATAAACCATCGGCAAGTACACACACTTGCGACACTTGTCAATCCACATGACGACACTTCCTTATATTGGAATAACACATCTCTAATAAGGGTACAATAAATATATATGAAATATATAGATGAAATACATTCCAAAGTTACATAGACATCAACAATCTTAGAGTGTTTGATGATGATGATTAGATCATCAACTTCTTGACAAATGAAGATGTCTTCCAGGAAGCCATAATAGATGAAGAGAAGCATGATTCGGACCTGTAAAGTAAAGATGCAGTTAAAGGAAATTTTATGCCTAAAGGAGTAAGATCTCTTGAAAGTCTATTCGACCTGTAGAGCAAGTTCAGGAGGCCAATAAATGCTAAAACTGATAGCTCCTCCATGCAGCATGAATTAGTAAATATGGGTACAGAGGCTGAACCAATGTATGTGAATCTTGGTAAATGTTGTTCGTTGGGTGAAAAAGATAGGTTCATCAAACTATTTCGACAATATAAAGATGTCTTTGCATGGACTTATGAAGATCTAAAGACATATGATACTCACATTATTCAACACATAATACCAATGAGGACCGGTGTTAAACCATTTCAGCAGCAACTGAGAAGAATGCATCTGACTCTTGAACCTTTGATACAAAAGGAGTTGAAGAAATTGTTGGATGCAAAGATTATTTTTAATGTCTGACATTCAGAATGGGTTGCTAATTTAGTTCCCGTGCGGAAGAAATCAGACTGCGTGTAGATTTCTGAAACTTGAATAAAGATTCTGACAGAGATAACTATCCTCTTCCCTCAATGGAGCAAATATTACAAATGGTTTTAGGATCAGAGCTGTTCTCTATACTAGGTGGTTTTTCTGGATATAATCAAGTGTTAGTAGATGAAGAGGACCGACTCAAAACCACTTTTTATACAAAGTGGGGAACCTTTGCTTATCGTAGGATCCCATTTGGTTTGATAAATGTAGGAGCCACTTTTCAGTGAGCAATGGATATATCCTTTCGAGGATTAGGTGGTCAGTGTGTTATGGTTTATATAGATGAAGTGACAGTTTTCTCAAAGAAAAGGGAAGATCATGTTTCTCACCTGAAGCAAATTTACGACCGATGAAGGAAATATGGTATTTCTTTAAATCCCAAGAAAAGTGTTTTTGCAGTTTTGGAGGGTAAGATTTTAGGTTACATCATTTCAAAAAAAGGAATCTCAATAGATCAAGAGAGACTCTGAGCTATTAATCAGATTCCCATGCCTCACAGCAAGAAATCTATGCAATCGTTTATGAGCACTATCAATTTTGTTCGAAGGTTCATTCCTGATTTCGCTCAGACCGTTAAGCCTTTGCAGCAAATGATAAAGCAGAGTGTACATTTCAAGTGGACTGACTTGAAGAAAGTGGCATTTAAAAAAATCAAAGTGGCCATAGCTAATGCACCTTCTTTAAGAAGTCTAGATTTTGATAAAGATTTCATCATGTACACCTTTGCTTCGGATGATTCTCTCGTAGCTATCCTCACGCAAAAGGTGGAATCAGGAGATGAATACCCAATCTCTTTTATGAGCACTGGTCTGTAGGTTGCTGAAATGAATTATCCTATTGTAGACAAGAAAGCGTATGCCGTATTCAAAGCGGTAAAGCAGTTCAGGCCATATATTTTAAAGAACAAGACTAAAGTCATAGTCCCTCACCCCACTGTCAGATCTCTTTTCGTTCAAAAGGAATTGGGAGAACGTAGAGGGAATTGGGTTATAGCTCTTCAAGAGTATGATTTAGAATTCAAACCTACCACCATTATCAAGGGTCAAGGGCTATGTAAGTTACTCACTAAACATCCAGTTGATGAAGACCTTGACTGGGAAAATGAAGCAGAGCTGAATATGGCTGAAGTATGTCCTCTTTTTACAACTCCTGAATCTTGGTATAGGGACCTAGTGCATTATTTATAGCAAGGATATTTTCCCGAGCACTGGAATTCTAAGCAAAGGAGAGCACTACGTCTAAAATCAGCAGCCTATCAAATCATTGATGGGATACTCTTCAGAAAAAATTATGATGGGATTTTCCTTAGGTGTCTAGAGAAGGAAGATGTTGATAGTGTAGTTAAGGAATTACACGATGGCCTTGCCGGGGGACATTATTCTGGGGATACTACAGCACATAAAATTCCCAGAGCTGGGTACTATTGGCCTACCATATTTAGAGATGCTCATGCCTATGCTCAGAATTGTGATATATGCCAAAGAAGTGCTGGGAAATTGCCAAAGGCAGCAGGACCCCTCCAACCAGTCATCATATCTGAACGATTCGAGCAATGGAGAATAGATGTTATCGGTGAAATAAAACCAAATTCATCATTGCAACATCTGTATATCTTGATAGCTACATACTATTTTACAAGATGGGATGAAGTTGTTCCATTGCCAAAATAAACGAAGATGCAGTTATCAGATTCCTAGAAGAAAACATCATAACTAGGTTTGGGGTTCCAATTTCCCTAGTCTTTGATAATGCAACTTATTTTTCGTCTTTGAAGATAAATGAATTTGCTTATGAGGAAGGAATTAAACTACATTATTCAACCAATTATTATCCCCAAGGAAATGGTTTAGCTGAGTCTACGAATAAGAACCTCATTCGAATTCTTAAGAAAACTGTAATTAAAAATAAAAGAAGTTGGCATACATCCCTCCCAAATTCTCTATGGGAAGACAGAGTCACCCGAAAAATGCCTTAGGAGTCTCCCCGTTCACTTTGGTCTACGGTACGGAATCCATTATCCCTCCAGATATTTTACTCCCATCCTTGCAATTGGCCCAAGCCTCTCGAGGGTCTAGCAATCAAGTCTTACAATCAAGAATTGATACCCTGCTGAAACTTGAAGAATCTCGGCTTAAAGCCAAGGACCAGTTCCACCAACATCAAGACATAGTCAAGAGATGGTTTGATAAATGAAATTCTAGCAAGAGATATTTCGAAGTAGGTGACTTAGTTTTGAAATGGGACCACCCACATGATGGAAAGGGAATGCACACAAAGTTTCAACATCTATGGGTCGGCTGTTATCAGATTTCTGAAAATATTGGCTCATCCACTTACAGGCTGAAAGACCTACAAGGAGAGGAAGTAATTCTCCCTCTGAATGGCCTTGCTTTGAAGTAGTACTTTGCATAATCTCGCAGGGTCTTTTGTACATAAATAAACACTGTTGTTTCTTGTTCTCTAGTTTTTGTTTTTGTGTACAGTTCAAGTAGTTTGGTATGATTTTTTCTTTTCTCTTCTCAAGTTTTCTCTTTTTCTTTCCTTAATAAAGCCTAGCCCAACTCTTGGCTTAGCGGTAGGATAGAAATCCAGGAAAATCTTGAAATCTTACAAGGCAGGATTTCACTTATCAAGAAAATATACTACGTGACTTTGTTTTGACTGAGTAGCCTTTAGGAATGAAGAGATCCTTTTCTGTTTGGTCAAAATAGCCCTGATTAAATAACACAGACTTAGCATTTCCTTCTCACTATTTCGAGGCTCCATTCAATTTTAACATTAATGCCTGTCTTAGGGAGTTTGTTGTGATGGACCCATGGAAAGGAAGCATGCCTCACAGGTGTATGGTATTTAAAATGATCCCATGCTACGAATAAAATCCCAAAGAGCTTACATCAAAGAGTCTATTTTCCAGAAATTCTCGCCTCAATTAAAGCATGGCTGAGAGAAGCAAAAACATTCAATCAAGAAAGCCGTTCAAATAATTCAGCTCAGCAAGGTTCTTCTCCATCCGTGAGACTTGATAATCAAATAAAATCTCTTGCTCACACAAAAGGACATTATGGATTGAAGAACCCAAATCAAAGGATTGAAAGTTGAAGAAACTTATTTCTGGAAGGCTCAAATGGAAAAATCCACCAATCAAAGAAACATCCAAAAGGATGCAAATAGCATGGGAATGAGAAACAAACGAATATGCCTGTGAGATATTGTTACGATCCTATGGAGTCCTCTTTTAGTTAAAACCTTGAAAGACAAATCTTCAAAATGAACTCCATATTCTAGCCTTGAGAAAGTTATAAGGAAGTCCGAGTCTAAGTTCCCCTTTCCCAAAATGAGCATTATGATAAAGAGATCACTGCATTCATAGAAGCTGAAGTGTGAGAGTATCTTGTTGCACTTGGAGCAAGCAATTTATGAATTTTCTAATCATAGGAAGCGTTTGTTTCAAAGATCTATGTTCACCAGCGAATCGCCAATTGTTGTTGCTGCAACATCGCCCCCAAAATTTTGCAAATATTGGGGCCCCTCCTTTTATTTTAAGAAGTCTTTTGATTTTTTCAAGCTTGTTCGTTCCAAACTTTGCAAAGCTTTCTTATATCTCTCTTTCCCAATTTTTTTGGAGTTTTTTCTGCTAAGGCAAACTTAATCTATTTAGCTTTGAGCGCAGTTCTTTATCTATTTTTTGTCCGACAGTTGCGCATTTTTAAGAGATAAAAGTTGTGACATTTGCGCAAGTTTTAATTCTATCTTTGGCCGACTGCGGTGCATCTCGTAGCCTTAACTTTGCTACTAAACCGTCCATTTTGTTTTTTCCTCCGAGTTCGTCGCAGTTTTTAACCCTAAATCTTTCACCCTTTTCGCAGCTTTTAACGTTAAAATTGCCACTCTTTTGCACCACTTTCAAACTTTTAACTTTGCACCGATTGGCGTAGATTTTAGAGTGAAAGCACCCGCCCATTGCACAATATATGGGTTTAAAATTTTCCGCCTTTTGGTGGGCTTCGGCCTCTTCATCACAACTTTTGGTTGCAGGAATTATCGTTAAAGTCATCGCCGGTTGCGCGGTTTCTAACCTTAAAATTTTCGACGAAGCTTCAATCTGTGGGCGTGGCTTTTGATCGTAGAAATTAACTTTGAAATCGCTGCCCATTGCACATAAGTCACCATCTCGATCGTCACCACATCACATCCCATATTTTGGGTAAGCGCGAATGTAAAGTTGGTGAAGTGTTTTATTGCCACCCGTGCATAGTTAATTAGTCGTTGCATTGAGCCCTGTGCTCATTAACACTTCAACTAGCCACCTCGTGTTGATTTATTTCTCACCCTATATATACACAAAGAAAAGGGTTTTCATTCATTTCAATATTTTCCGAGGGAGAGAAAAGTTCGCCATTTTCCATTGAAGAGTTTTCGGACCATCGTTCATCTGGGCACGTGCGCCAACTACCGAGAGTCATTCCAAGACTGACAGGTAGGTGCTTTTGCCTCCCTTTTTCTTTTTTAGCTGAAAGGAAATTCCGTCTAAGGCTTGTTTTCTCCCTTTAAAGCTTTTAGTGTTAGGATATCTCATCATTCAGTACGTACTTTGCATGCATCCGCATGCTACCCAGTCACCAGTTTGATGCCTCCAGCACCTAGTCCCTATTTTACCAGCACCGAGAAGCTTCTTCAACTTAGATTCAGCCATCATACTGCTTAGTGCGCCCAGCATGCACTTACCACTTGATAGGGGCGCCTTTCTCACTTACCACTCCAGCTTACTTCAGTTAGCTACTTGTCTTTCCTTAATTTAAGGCTAGACTGACTCCTAACTGTTGTTACTAGTCTGATGGACCTCCAGTGAGACTTGACTATTTGTTCCGAGTTCAGTTAACTTCTCATGCTCCCTCCACTGAGCCTCCTTCACTACATTAGTGGCATTTACCATTAGTTACACTTATTACACTCAGTTTAACACCTAGATGACAGTTACTTGTGCATTGATGACCACCACTGATGATGATGAGGACTCCTAGTTGGAGTCAAGCTATTCCATGCAGTATATTCGAATGACCTTCTTGGCTAATTCGAATTGGCTCACTCATTGTGACAATATTATATTGTAATTCTACTATTCTGGATTATAGAGCACTGATGCATCTCTCTTGTACAGTTTTTACTCCAATTTGTTTTACATCATTGTGATTGATTTACTTGTTCAATAGATCTGCTGTGACTAATTTTACATGGTATCAGAGCCATGGAAGGGACAAGAATTCTTTTCTGTAGGTGTTCAACATGAAGAGAGAGCAATTTTTGCTCACATTGCAGCAGTTTTCTGCAGTTGTAGCTATTGCTCCATAATGGTTTTTTTTTGCTTGTGATTTGTAGGTTCTTACTTCCTCCATTTGCATTCACTATTGCAGAGATGGAATATTCTTTTTACTCCATTCAACTATGATGAATGGAAACCAAAGATGATTTCATGCTTGAAGAGACAATGTCTTTTTGATATGTGCATTGGTATTACAAGAGAGTTTGATTCTGATGAAGAGCAGAATGATTGGCTTAATGATTGTGATAGAGCTTTTGGGACAATATGTCTTGATATGTCTCCTTGTATGCGCTACCTCAATACTACTGCTGAAAATCCAAGAGATCTATGGGCCCAAATCAATAGAGTATTTGGAAAGCAGGAAGAAGAGGATCATGCTATCCTTCTGGAGAACAAGCCCAGTGAGATCTCCTTATGTGCTCTCTCTGATTATGTCTTGGCCTCATCCATTGTTCAATATGAAGAAGAAACTGTAGATTCAACACTCATTCTCTCAATGTATTCTATTTCAAATTCTGAGCAAGATAAACCAGCTCATACTCTAGATTCTGAAGAGGTTCGTGAATCCTCTCTTTCACATGAGTTTTCCAGCATGCAAAATAATGATCTACTTGATGTTTCGGAGGTAAAATCTGATTTTGGAGGTGAAGCATTCGTCCTCCTTGATTGCATGCCTCCTATAAACTTTTTTCTATCATTTGCACAGTTTCTCAGAGTTTTACTGAAGATGAAGAGCACTACCATTCGCTTGAGTTCAATCCTCATGCAATTTCTTCTGATTTTGGTTTTGATCTCACCCCTGTTGGTTCAAAGGAGATCTCAAGAAACCATTTGTCAAATATTGGTGCTGATTTAACTTCCACTAATAAGAAGTTCAAGTTTCAATATCTATTTGATTCGATTGGAGCTATTCCTACCTCACTTGGTTCGAATGACAGGTTCCAGGATCATCCTCATATTTTCATATTTGTTCTCACCATTTTTGGTATGAAGAGAAAGTTCATAAAGTCTCCACATTCGCTTGCATCCATTGATGGAGAATTCAAGAACATGTTTTTGGAGCATGATCCATTTACTACCAAGAGTACGATACCTCCAAACATATCTACTTGATTTTGGAGCAATGAAATCTTTTGGTATGTTATAGTCCATTTTGAGGGGGGGGTTTTCCCATGAGTTTTTCTCCATTTCCTTGGTTCATGAACTGTTATTTATTTGGATTATTATTGTATTGGGGTGACCTTTGGTCTTAGTAACCAGGGCCCTACATTTTAGTTTTTACATCATAGTATAGCTTGAGGGGGGGTGTTAGAATATCTCATCATTCAGTATGTACTTTGTGCACTTTGCATGCATGCATCCACATGCTTCCCAATCACCAGTTTGATGCCTCCAGCACCTAGTCCCTAGTCTGCCAGCACCCGGGAGCTTCTTTCCACTCAGATTCATCCCTCCTACTACTTAGTGCGCCCAGCATGCACTTACCACTTGAGAGGGGCACCTTTATCACTTACCACTCCAGTTTACTTCAGTTAGCTAGTTGTCTTTCCTTAATTTAAGGCTAGAATAACTCCTAACTGCTATTACCACTCTGATGGACCTCCAGTGAGACTTGACTATTTGTTCTGAGTTCAGTTCACTCCTCATGCGCCCTCCACTGAGACTCCTTCACTACATTAGTGGCATTTACCATCAGTTACACTTATTACACTCAGTTTGACTCAGTTTGACACCTGGATGACAGTTACTTGTGCATTGATGACCACCACTAATGATGATGAGGACTCCTAGTTGGAGTCAAGCTATTCCATGCAGTATATTCGAATGACCTTCTTGGCTAATTCGAATTGGCTCATTCATTGTGACAGTATTATATTGTAATCGTACTATTCTGGATTATAGAGCACTGATGCATCTCTCTTGCACAGTTTTTACTCCAATTTGTTTTACATCATTGTGATTGATTTACTTGTTCAATAGATCTGCTGTGACTAATTTTACATTTAGCACTCGGATTGATCGCTATTTTCGTGTGATATAAGAAAACTCGTTTGTCTAATGGGTAAAGCTCCCTTAGATCCGATAAAAGCACGAAGTTCTTGGTATTCTCCCATCAAACCACAACCCAGGAAAGCCATCTTATGTGCATATACATTTCAGCCTGACAACCATTGTTTTATAAATATTATAGGAAAGGTTTCCTCCCGATGTTTGCTTATTAATAAAAGATGAGCCTAGAAAATTTCCTTAGCATAGTTTGCTTTAAAATTAGAGATAATGCTACTAGTTTTGTGGCACACATTCTCTTCTTTAGCGCATGTAGAAGGTTTTCCATTTCTGAGGAATACCATACTGCACCCATCGCTGTGGGTAATAAGTCACACTTCGGATGATAGAACCCCTGCGTCAAAGCCATAAAGCCACAGAAGTTTCGGGAATTCTCCTTGCCCCGTAATGTTAGCCCTTTGCATAATTGTGTATTTTATTTCAAAAAGTTGATGACAAACAAATAACTGTTTCAAATATTGGCTAAGCAGTTCTCAATTTGTGAAAATTGCATTTTAAGTCATTATATGGAAGTGTTGTTAAATGCTCTATCTCGTCGCCATTTCTGTTGAAATATTATTTTAAATGAAAGCCAAAACTTTTACATGCTCATTTTCTGCTTAAATATTATAAGTCTTGAGATGTGATTTCTCCGCTAGCAATGGTTGCTAAAGATTTGTCACACTCCTTATTTGTGTTGCCCTCATCTTTGCAGGTTTGAAATGCATAGGAAGTCTGCCAAGAAGAAGGATAAACATGCAGAATCAAACTCAGACGTGGAAATTTTGTTAGACACATCGCTTGAAATCATGTTTAGTGATACACAAGTTGTCACCAGAGTGGCCCCAGGAAGCTCTGCCCCGGAATTTCAGTGGGGTGAGTTATACAGATTTATCAAGGATCCGAACTACCCCGAGGCATCGCTAGAAGAATCCATGGTTTACCTGAACATCAAGAAATCCTTCCTTCACAAGGGAGCGACTCGTCCCGAGCTATTCCCATGCTCAGATTTCATTGGATGGATAATTCCTCATGTGAGGACTGATACAAGGTTTATTAATGACAAGAATGGAATGAATCTGGCATCTTTTGCACCTGAAAACATCATGGCCACTTACAAGTTGCCCCAGGCAAGGGCTTGGATGGACAATGACTGGGTAGCCAAAACTGTAGACCCTTTGGAGTCTGCAAGAAAAATGATGATAGAAAAAAGACAAATCAGAAAAAGACACACTAATGAATATGAAAGTGCTCTATTAAGGACTCCTTATAGACTCATTTTTTTAATGCTAAGTCAGATTTTTGGCACGCTGAATGGGAATGTCTTCAAGATTGGCTGGGTACCAGTGATGGTCCATGTTGCTATGTCCGATACAGTCTTCAACTAGGCTGACATAATTTCAAATAGCATGGTCTCGCAATTAAATGTTTCCCAAGGAGGTCTGACCTAGAAGAAGGTTGACTTGTTGATGTCTTCTTATTTGATGGATTGCTTGTTAAGCAATCACTCCTTCCTAGATTTGGGTTGCATGTGGAGTAGAAAAGAGTCCCCTCTCTTTGTTGCATACCAGCCTACATGGGCAAGCAAATATGCAAATTACTACAAGCAGATATGTGAGAAACTCATCATGCCCCTGTATCAGCTCATTTTTATAGAGGATCCAAACTGTCTTTCTAAAAATGCCATGCCCATCATTGAAGAGTTTGGGGATTATTACTTCTCCAATGAGGGCACCTATATCTGAATGAGTGGGGGATCTCAAGCTCCCTTTCTTTTTCCTCGATATGAAATAGATTTTGAAGTGCATAAGGAGGCTTTGAGAGAACTTTTCGGCACTGGCGGAGTCAGCAGGATCATCACAGAGAGAAAGAAAGGTATTTATCCACCAATGCCATTCACCATCAGTGCATATAGTCTCCTGAGGGCAAGAGATGGTGAAAACTTTGCTCAAGGCTTAAAGGTTTTTCATTTCAGCACAAGGCCTTTTAGGAGACATGATACTAATGGTAGAGTTTCCAAACATTGTCTTGAGGTCAAAAATTCTTTTGAGTACACACATCTTTGGGACAAAGAAGAAGCATTTTTTCAAAGTGCCAGAAACTTGACTGAATTGGGGAAACGCTACTGTCATAAAAGTGGAACAAGCTCCAACCGTAAACTTGTTGGGTTCATCCAAAAGGAACAAGAAGAAGAAGCATCTCGTTTAGAAGAGTCAAAGAGGAAGAAAAAGGAAGAAGAAGAAAGACTCCAAAAGGAGCAGGAAGTCAAGCTGCAGCAAGATGCAAGGACTGCTAGAGTTGAGCAGCAGCAAGAAGCAAAAGCCACTGGACTTCAGCAGGAGAAAGAAGAAAAATCTCTAAGAGAGGAAGAGGAGAGAACCATACCAGAGTAAGCTGCCAAGTAGTAGCAGGAAGAGGTTGAAAGATTGCAAGTAGAGCTAGAAGAGATGGCGGAGCGACTAGCAAGAGAGGAAGCTAAAAAGGTCATGGAACAAGGCATGTCTAACCTGCAGGCCATGGACTTGGATCTAACAACAATGAACCTACCAGGGATAGCTAATGAAGGGGTTGTCACTACCGAAGAGTTAGCACTTACTCCATACAACCCTAGAAAGTAGCACCAAGTGGCCAACCTGGATTCCGTTTATTTTCATCAAAGGAAGAAAGTCATTATTGACAGATCAATGAAGAAAATAGAGATTGGACAAGACAAGTATGAACTCAAAGTATCAGAAACCACACTTGTCCAAGGGACTGACATCGACCCTATGTTCACAACATCATGCTCTGTGGCTTCATCCCAGGAAAGTAAGGACAATGTCGATCGTCTGGTTAGAGATGTTCAGAAATAAAAGGAACTATGTTTCAAGATAAAAGCTGACAGGAAGAAAGAGGTGTTAGAGGGGAATGAAGTAAAGGCTAAGTACAAAGAGATAGAGGAAGAGAGGAAAGAAACAACTCTGAAAATCAGGCAGCTAGAGAATGAAAAGAATACACTGGAAATGCAACTGGCCATCTCAGCAGATGAGCAAAAGGACTTAAAGGTTCGCATAACAGAATTGGAAAAACATGAGGCCAACAATATCCAACAAATTAATTTCTTCAAACCTCAGTTTATAAAGCTGATACAAGAAAAGGAAGAGCTATGAGAACAACTCAAGGAGGTAACTGAAAGGAAGCAGGATCTATCTACATTTTACAAACAAGCCTGCAACATGCAAGAAAAGACTCATCAATTTCTAGTACTAATTTCTGAAGAAGTCTGCAGTATGAAAGGAATGATAACAAGAATGACATCCATTGAGGTTGGGGCACTAAAGATGAAGGAAAAATATGCGCTTAGTAGAAATAAATGAGCAGTTTGAATGGAGGAAGGGGAAATATGGTTTCCCCTCAAACATGCGTGCTACAACCGCTTAAGAATTGGACATAGACATAGGAGTCCTCGAGTTCTCTAAAGATTGCGGTGCCAAGTTAAGCCCGAAGATCCGGAAAACCATCCGAAAATGTCACACTTTCTACTCCAAAATCCATGAATCCCATGATAAGTGTCACGTGGCTTTACCTCAGACCATTTATAAGTTTCCTGAGAAGGAACAACGGCTAACCAAATTGCAGGGTAATTTGAATGCAGAATTAGACTATCTTAGGAAGATAGAGGCGATAACCACGGATGACCTCCACCAATTCATTGGTCAGCTCGTTGTCCACATCTATTTCCTAGAAGCAATTGCTCAGAAGGCTATAACAGGGGCAGCACATGTCAAATCAGATTTGCGAAAGCATGAAGTTGCGTTGAAAGTAACAATCTCTGTGCGGGGAAAGACCATCCTGAGGGAACTTAGCCAATGGGCCAGTTATATTCAATAAGTGGATAAATCAACAATAGGAGGCGAGCATGGTAAAGAGAACGAGTCAGCAGAGGAAGGAAAGCAAAATGACGCAGCTGGGCCATCGAGAGTTTAATTTGTTTTATAATAATTTTGAGAAAATGCGGCTGGAAATTTCTTTATTGTATAAATATGTTAAAAGACAGCTGGAAATGCTTTTGTCTCTTTAGGAACTAGAAGACAAATTTTTTTTTTCCCCTAAGGTTAGGTTTTGAGAAGAGACAAGTTTTGTAAAATCTATAAATAGAGGAATGTAAGAGATAGAATGGAATTTTTGTAGGTGAAAGGACAGACTTATGCTGTACGTGAACTATTTTACTACATCGATAAAGAAAGTTCGATTTTGCCTATTGGAAGCCTGCATGGAGTTTTTTTATGGGAATCTTTGAATAACTGGCCGAATTACTTCTGCATTATTCATACATTTGTTGTGACATCGTTCTTAACTATATGAATTACTTCTTTGCTTTGAATGCTCTTACTCTCTCACAGAAAATTTCTATGTAAAATTGGTAATAGAATGTTTTTTTTTTCGATCAAGGCTATCTTTGATAATAGTTTATTTTATGCTATAAATGCTTCCATTCAAAATTAACAGCTATCTGTGAGGTTCTTGGTTGCTTTTCTAGTTTATTACTCATCCTTTAAATTTGCTCCTTACGAGGTGTTGTGGCCACAATAGATCTCATGCTTAGCTCAAGCACGGGAGCCCCATTTTTTGTTTTTTTTTAATAAATACAAAGGTATTTGGGTGAGTTTTCAGTGTAAATATGAGTATTTGGTTTTGGTATGCTTAGATCTCTTACCCATGCTTTTGTCTTCCATATTTTTCTCTTTCTGGATGATCTTTACATGTCTGGTTTGTAATTTTCCTCAAATTTTGAGTATTTTACCTTTAGTTTTTATCAACCCGAAACCCGACAGTTAGAAGTCCCGAAACCCGCAACCCGCAATTTCGGGTTGCGGGATCTTGTTTTTAAGTTTTGGATGTTGGTAAACCAGAAACCCGCAACCCAACGGTTGTGGCTTTCGGCTTTCGGGAGCCCTTTTTCCGCCTTGTCATTTGCACAACCCCGCAACCCACAACCTGCAATTGTTGGGTTGTGGCTTTTGGGATCCTGTAATAAGTTTTCTGAATGAGATTTTCGTGCGAAACCCACAACCCACAATTTCACGATGCGGCTTTCAGGAATGGGTTTTCCATTTTGTTATTTGATCACTCCTGCAACCCTCAATCCGCACTATCAGGTTTCAGCTTGCGGGATCCTTGAATAAAATTAATAAATAAAACTAAATCCTACATCCTACTTCGGTTGATCTCAACCGTCCATTTGTTTTGATCGCACAGGTGTCTTTAAATCTGTCTTTTAATAGGGTTTTTTCTATTTTGGTTTTACATTTTTACATTTGAAGAATTACTCTGCCACACTGTCATTTTTACTGCGGATTGCGTGTCAGGTACCGTCTTTTAGTTTGTTCGTTATTTCAGGTAAGCCCACATCCCTACATTGCTAGTCTGTACTTTTTTCCATTTTTGGGTTGATTTTGATTTTAATTTCTGCATTGATTAGAAATTGCAATTTTTTTCACCATGTCAAGAAGTACACGTTCTAAAACGTCACACAAAGACCCCCTAACCAAAGACCCAAATTTTGGTTTTCTCTCAGAAACTAGTGAGCGAGTGTCTGAAACGTACCAGATGGATTGGTCAAAAATTTACGCCATTTTTTATAATAACCTTTCCATATTGAGATTGATAGACCGGTGTACGAGAGAATTAGGGCTTCCCAAATTCACGCCATTGCTGCGCATCCTGCTATCTTGTGTAGCGTCCCCTTCTCCTTAGAGCAACAGGGAAGGAAACGTTAACAACAAAAAGGGCTTTTGTAAACTTAGCCCCAATATTTTTGCACATAAATAACTAACATTTTAAAACTTATGTATGCAGATTCGATTCAATATAAACACAGCGGAATTAAACAATACATATGCACACAGTTTCATCATGCATTCAACATATAAACAACAGTCATTATTTAAATTGCTTGCAGGGCATAAAATTAATCATAACTCAACCACAGGAATACTTATCTTGAATTGTAATGGTCCAAACGACTGGCTACGTTAGAGCAACGTTCCACCCAACCATAGATCTCTGTCCAGCCTGTATTCTTTCAGCTGAGAGATCACCCCCGAGCTGGGCTGTGTATCCACTAAGGAGGAACTAGATGGCTCACTCACAGTCCGGGTTTCGCTCAAACAGCCATGCTAAGCCAACACACGGTTGGGTTTCTCAAGCATGCAATAGGAGATGGAGGAGGATGCTAGTCCACTGAGCTCAAACCCAGAGCCACATACCCTTCAAACTAGACTCAGCAATCCCATCCTCTATTCATATATCCACAATCGGATTTCTCACAAATCTGTCACAAACAACCCAAATCCGTCACTGATTTTCTGGGCCATTAAAACTGGGTTTTCCCATGGCTTTTGGGGTAGCTATTGCTCCCAAATTTGCCCCAAGGTTCCTACCAATGGATCCCCCATTGGATTTCACTGTCCAATACCAAATCGGGACGTTTTTGGCTTCCCAAAACGTGGGTTCTCTCACAGTCGCGATTTCTGGTTTTCTTCCTGCTGGGAGCTCGTTTTTGGATGCAGAATGATGTCCCATACTTCCACAATGGAATGGGGATAAGGATGGAGCAACCCCCAAGATGTAGAGTGACTTGTGGGACAAGTCAAAAGAGCCCATACCTTCCCATACGAATTCAGGGTTGCCCATACTCCATCAAAGTCATGGGCTGACATCTCAACCATTCTCTTACAACAGGAATAAATGTCATCTAGAAAGGTCAAATGGGTTCTCATAAAGACATATGGCAACCTATGGTTCACTCCCATAGCCCCCTCACCACTCCCTAGTGGATACACGTGGCCCCTTCTCATTCGTTGCCTCCATAGCCAGTCTTGGAATTTTATATTGTATGATGTTTAATCACATCCTATTACAATTTCCATGGCTTAAGAGCACATGGTATCAAAATATCAAATACTTTCCCTTTAAACAAAATTCGGCTTTCACTAGCGGGGCCTTGGCCTTGAGCTCCACGCTAGGAAAACATACATCACCTGTACGCATTATTTACATTTAAGGCTAATATATCCTAAGGGTCGAATTGGGGGTATTACATCTTGCCTTACACAGATGCAATCAAATGGATAATTGAGAATGCCAGTGTTAAAGACCGTTCTTTTAATGATAGTGCGGGGTGTCAATTAACAAGATTTCTCCCGGAAGTCTTTGTTCGAGCATTTTCTCTGAAACCTCATACACAGACCCTCTCTCTCAAGTTTATACAGTCGTCCAAAACCCGGTATAACTTTAATGAGATGATTAAGTCATGGATGCTTAAGCCTAACGCCTTTATACCTAAGGTGGATCACCTTTATCTCGTCATCTGGTTCAAGGAACCCTACTCTCTACTAGCGGCCATGCTCTGCCAACTTTTTAGTCAACCAAATTGTTCTCATTTCAAAGCAGAATGGGCACCCCTAGCACACCATGTATTACTCACAGGAGAGTCTTTCCCATTGGCCTCCATTCTCTCAACAAAACTGAAAAATTCCATTCAAGAATATCAGAAGGCGCCAGCTCACAAGAAGCCACCTTTCTTCCTATCTGCATATGTCCTTGATGTTTTCTACTCAGAGTTTCAGTACCCTAACTTGGGTTGGAATTGGACTCCTTCAGACCCACCTATACACATTTACCATTTAGCACTGTGGGAAGGAAATTTTGTACCTTTATTATATGACATCTGTGACTACTTTATGGGTACCATATATTTTAAGATCTTCCGACAGCAGCCACCTAATTCTTACAAGATGCCAAGGCTTTCATCAACACCATGGGTGATTGGTATATAGGTGAGTACTTCTCATATATCAGGATTTGGGGAAGTGACATAGTACATCTTCTTCCCAGGATTGTCCCAGACAGGATGGTAATACAAGAAGTTTCTTTTCAAACTGTCACTGATGGCATGTACAAGAAACTCATAGGTCACAAGAAGAAGGGTTGGCCTAAGTTTTCTCTCAACCTTGGTCAATTGGCCATCCCAACTTCAACCTGGGTTGTAGTTCTAGGTGACCAGATAGCTTCTTTGAGATTAGGTTCTGCCCCCAAAAGGAAGCATGACCCTAAGAAGTTCTTGGATGCACACCTCAAGCAAGTTCATATGAAAATAGACTATGCACATGAAGTAGTTCCAGATGATTTCATATACCAAGGGGTGGACACATTCTCAGAGGTTCTAGCTAGAGCAAAGGACTTACAAGAGCAGCAGGACATTCTAAAGTACCAGAATGAGCTTAAGGTTGGTGTTTTTAGTTACAGGGCCATGCAGCTGAACATCATTGAACAAGCAAGGAGAGATAGAGAAGAGAAAGAGGCTCAGAAGGCCAATACTCCTATCATGATTACATTCCCTAATGGAAACAAAGGTAAAGCTCCTCTACGGGAATCCTCTCAAGAGAAAGCTAGTGAAGAAGCTAAAATGATGCTATAGTCAGCTCGTGAATCCGAGCAACAGATGGTACAATTGTCATCGATGTTAAAAAATCAATTGCTAGAACCCCCTAAGCTTGCAGTCAATATTCAGCCACCAAGTACACTGGACGTTCAGGTCTCTACCGCTGAAACTCTAGAAGATGATGACTTGGTCATAACCAAGACCAACCCAACTAAAAGACAAAAGGTTATGCCTTCTTCATCACATATTTATGCAGTTGACATAAGTGATTGTGATGAAGAAATAGTCTCACCTCCCCTAGTACCAGTAGTCTAAGAAGTCACTAAAGATCCTAAGACCGACACTCAATTGTTGGATAGTATTGATATGGATCAGTCCTTCCCTAAGCAATTAGTGTTGGAATTCAATGTTTCTCTTGGCATTACATCATCAGCATTTGTGATGCCATCATTTCAACAAACTTCTACTGTACATCTGGGAGGAACACTTCCATTTTCCTTATCACACTTGTTTAATGGCCTCAATAACACCACTACTTCATTTCCAGAACACTCAATCCCTCTTTCCATCCCACTACCTATTGTTGCAGAAGTCCAGCCTCTGGTTATCCCTCTGCAATCATCCACATTTAATTTATTAACAACCACCACCAATGAATCTTCCAATATTTCCTCACTATCTTCACCCATCAAAGTTCATATTCAACTCCCACTTCCAGAAGCTAGTGTTGATTCTCAGGTTCCATTAACTAAATCCTTTGTCTCAATCCCTTCCCCAGATCCAGCTATGTCAGTTCCTCAAGCTATCACTACCTCTTTGGTTACTACTCAAGTTACCATACCTATTCCCACCTCTGTTATTACTCATACACCTTCACTGATCTCGACAGTTAATGTCACTTCTACTTCCACACAGTCAGTGGTTGAATACACAGATGAAGCTGTAGTTCCCCTTGGGAATTACTTCTATAGTAAGGATGATAAGACAGTGATAAGGAAGACCAGGAAAAGAGGTCAAGGTCAAGATGTTTTGGAAGCACCTGAACCAGTTCAAGTAATATGGGCTCCTAGGACAAATAATCCGAGAATTGAGGCAATTGAAGCAGCAACAACCTTAGGAGCCTTTGCGAACGCTAATTGGGATTCTATCCAAGGTTTGGATAGGGAAGTCGACCTCAAGGATGAAGAAATAAAAAACCTGAAAGAGGAATTGGCCGAAGCTAAAAGACAGAATTCTACTGATGTGGCTGACCTCGAGAAAACTTGAGCAAGTAAGCTGCAAGACCTAGCGCAATGGAACGCCACTCTTCTTTCTGAACTCAGTCTGTCGCGATCTCAACATTCCACTTATATTGAAAAAATAGCTTCCTTGGAAAAGCAAGTTGAGGATGCAACTACAAGTGCAGCCTCCTCAAGTTTTCTTAAGTTTGCACCCGGTAATTTTAAGAATCTGGCCCTCAAGGTGAACTAGGATCATCATAAATTGCTGGAGAATTGATATGTTTCTTTAGATGAAATCAGGGAAAACTTTATTAATTTTTCCAAGATGTCCTCCACCCTTGAAGAACAAAAGGAGAAGAGACTCCAAGCTTCTAAAGCTGAAGAGGAAATCAGTGAATGGCAAAGATATATTAAGAATGTACCAGAGAACATATCGATCCTCAATAGTTTCCAGATTAAGAAGGCCAAGGCCTCTCTTAACACATGGCTTGATTTGAACGAAACAGCTGAGGACATTATCAATAAATCCAAGGACATCTGCACCAGGCGATGGTATGTAGTTGACAACATTATGGATGTCTTCGGTTTACCACTCATGACCCCTATCTTGGAAGCTTTACCACCAAAATGCAGGCTTGAGGAACTCGAGAGCAGGTATGAGGAGTTTTCACAGAATATTCAGGATCTTGAACAAGTCAGCATCGAAGATGTGGATCGTTTGTCTAGAGAACCGGTCATCATGGAGGGAAGGATTCACATGTATCTTCGTACTTGGAACAAGCTGGAAAAACATGACATGGAGAATAATGTGTGCAATGCTCAGTTATCTTTAGAATCTGTCAATTTCCCCAACTTAGATGAATTGTTAGACATTTATGAGAAATGGCAAGATTTCTTGGATCAATAGTTGGATCCGATTTTGTAATCTCTGTTTTCTAGGGATGTCTATTTTGGCACTCTGTTGTAATTATTTAAAGAAGGATACCTCTCGTAGTTAGGGGTTGGTAATTTTGGAGTTGCAAATCAGCAGGAGACTGGACTGGAGATACTCTGTTTAGTAGAGCCTTTTGTAATTTTTGTACAAGATCTCTTTTAATACAGTAAAGTCATCTTTTGATCTATCTCTTGTTATCTTCAAGTTTATTTGAGAATTACTGATTATATACTTCAGATTGTCATCTACAGTGCATGATATCATTTGCATATGTTTAAGTGTATGGATCTATTATATTGGTTTCCCTGTATGATTGATTTATGCTAAAAAGTGTTTTATTGAGTTTTATTCAATTTAAATACTTTCTTTATCGATTTCTGCAAGTGATTCATAGCACAATAATTATTGTTAATTTTACAATTAGCAAAGTGGTCACAGATTTATCTTGAACAGGCTTAAGTACTTGGATTATTGTCTTTTAATTTTCATTAATGGATTGTGATTTAAGTTAATAAGTGAAACAATTAAAAGCATTTATGTGAAAGGTTGTAATTTACTTATTCATCACACCTCAGGGTTAATCTGCACAAGATCAAGCTTTCATTTTAGAACAGGATTGACTCAGACTAGTTCCCCTTTTTCTAAAATAGGTTAGGTTAGCTTTATTTTACCATATCCACACCTTGGTTTTCCTTGACTGGAAAACTGATCTTATAGGTCAACTCATCTACTCTTAGAGTTCCAGCAGAGGCCTAATATCCATGGGAGATCACCACACCAAATAGGTTGGGGATAGAATTTCCCTTGCGCAGGGTCCTTTGAAGCCCTTCAACTTGGGTTTTCTTCCTCTGTTGAGTGTCTTGGAACATTCCAACACCTTTTGCATCTAACTTGCACAACCAAGGCATCAACACGAGGATAGATTAAATTTTCTTTGATTAGTTTGGGATTAGATTTACTTACAGTTTGCATTTAGATTACAACACTTGCATTTCATCTTTAAAATAAAATACATAAACGGTGGATTGGGCCACAACCGGTGCAAAAGAAAACAAATCTTTAAAACTTACATGGTAGTCGGGCCGTTAACTGGATGGATTCCCCACCCCAAACATTGAGCGATCTAATTGGGTTTGCTTACTGGGGAGAATCCCTTGCTGATTAATGCTATGATTTTTAAGGCATCAACACAACTCTAGCGATATCGCTATATAAAATCTCAAGTCCTCTTGTTATCTCCACAATATCATCTCACTCAGATTCATTTCTTTTTGAAATTCTTTTGTCAATGGCTTCGAAGATCACATCCATTTTTGGCATTTGCGTATTCACCATAACCCTACTATCTCCTGTAGCAGCCATAGACGATGATCATGTCATTGAAAGAAAGAAATGATCCCTACAGGAAAAGTAGATGCCATTAGGTAAAATATTACTAAATTCATTATTCCACCACCTTCAATCACTCATAGCTCTTTTATCTTTCTTCTTAAGATCCAGAAAGATCCTTTTGGTTATGCAAAGTTAAAAAGCTTGGAGATTTAGAATTTGTGGCTAGGAAATTTATACAAATTAGTGAACATCATCTTTCTGGGTAACTATGATTGGTTAAATACTTGTAATACTTTTATGGAGGTGGTTTCCTCCCCACTAAGGATAAATCGTTATGAGGTTACAATGGTTGTTCATTTGGCCTTCTTTCCCTCCCTTCCCTCTTTGGTGTAGCTTGTGAAGGTGTGAATAATAAGTCCAATATGCCCATTTCTTTGAAGTAGTTTTCGACTATAAAATCTACTTGGCTGCTATTAAACTCCTAGAATAGTTCCTTCTAGCTATTAAACTAGGAATTGGCTATAAATTTTTGTTTGTTAAATTACTTTTCAATTCTGCAACATCAGATCACTCATTCTGAAGGGAAATAGACTATCATACGTGTCTTGGTCCATCATAAAAGGTGTATTTTCCTCTCTAGTCGAGAAACTCCACATTCCACAAACTTGTGAAATAATATATTAAACTCCGTGAAATAAAACACTTAATATCATGAAAAAAAGAGATAAAAAGGGATATATATCTAATTTAGTATGCTATACTTTTCAGCTATGAGACTAGCCTGCTGTAGTTATTATCTTCACCTCAATTACCTCAGTTCTATTAAGAAATCAACTTCTACATTAAATAAACTCCTAAAAGAAGAAGACTAATAGTAAACAATAATCCTTCATTGGCTAGGGTTATCTAATGGTGTTTCCTTTTCTTCTTTTTAGTTCTATTTACCCTAGCTCAACTCATTCTTGAATCCTATATGCTTGACATAAAATTGTGTATCTTAACTCCTATATTCTCATACCTATATGGACAACTGTGTTTGACATAAAATTGCATATCTTAACTGACTAGTTGTGAATATGCTGACAACGTCTCCAAATCCAGATGTAGTATACCCTTGCTTTTTTCAGACTTGTGGGATGAGACTTTGTCTTGAACTAGAATTCATGTAGTGCCGTTGTAATGTATTCACCCTAGGGAGTTGATCGTCGATCATAAATTTATGGAAAATGGATTAGATTAAAAATATATTATTATTATTATTTATCTAGCTTAGTCTTGGTTGTAAAAGATACCTGTAACACTGTAATTTTGGTGTTTAATAGAATGGTGATACCTCATAAAATACTCCACTTGTCGACATACTTCCTTACGTTTTTTGTTTATGAGTAATAAAATTGTGTTAGAGCAAACCCCTATGGTTTGATTGCACGTAGGAGCTAAGTACAGAGACTCCGTGTGAGGATTTAGAAATAGGTAGATCATTACTAAAACTCAGACATAAGCTAACAACAAATATGGGTAGATTTAAAATATAAATAATAATAATAATAAAATTTTGCGGCATATCAAGCCTTGTTTTTACAATAGTCACGAGGCCCAAAATAACTCTAATCCAACACTACCTTATAGCATGTACAGGTAAGATAATAATGAATTTATCACATTAAGGAACTGTAAGTACATTTTTGGATGAGCCATAATTGTTGAATTCAAATAAAAATATTTTTGTAACAATCCAGATGCTAGGTAAGAGTAATGCAAAACTGGGATTGACAATGTGCACTTAATTACATCTAGAATCCACCATGGGAAAGGCCTGTGACTAGAAACCAAAGAAAAAAAAATATGGTAGTCATAGGGTACATAATTTGTGAACTATGGTCACTCGAACCAGGTACCTCCATTGGCATAAATGAATAAGAAAATAGGGACTAATTGGAAACAATCCCTTACACTTCTTATTATAGTACTTCTTTCTCCTCGACATTACTATAGTCTGCAGTACTTGATATAAAACATTAGACTCCATTGAAACCGAATCCCTAACTTCCATTCCCCAAGTCTATGTGGAAATCTTACCCTTGGAAGTAGCAGATATCAAGACCTTCAAGCCTTCGTCCTTGTCGGGGATGAATCCTTGTGGACTGCGCCTCCTACATTCATTATTCCATTCAAAAGAAAATGAAATATGTTTAGTACCTACACTACACAAATTTCCTTATATGAATAAATCTACAATTCATAAAAAGAAAGATAAAATTCTTCCCCTTACCCGCAAAGTCGATCCTTAGAGATCAGGGAAAAGTTTCTCTATAGGAAACATCCAAGATAAAAAGGGCCTTCTCCACTTTAAAACTTCGGCCCGGTCAATTTCCCAGGAATCGAGGTAAGAGCCTCAAACTGTCAACAAGGATTTACCCGGGTAAAAAAACACTGAAGGAGCTTAGTGAGAAAATATCTATGGTAAGTTAACAGAACCTATTTAAAATTACCTTGAGCATAGGGGAAGAATTCACCTCTTTACCATCCGATTGGATACAAGGAATGGGTGCATGAACTTGAATGGATACTCCAGATGTAACTTGCTGACAGTAAAAGGAAACAATTAATAAGCCCTAACTAATGGATAGTGAGACAATGTGTTCTTTCAGAAAGAAGGGTTCAAATGCCTACTCTTAGTTTCACCATGAGACAGTTGGGGTGAGGTAAAATCCTTCTTAGGACCTTTTTGCGCTCATAGGTCACATAGTAATGGAAAGAGGGATGAAACCCTCCCCAGAAGGTCAAGCCAGATTAAATGAGGAGGTTCCAACATAAGTCAAAGAAATGAATTTGTTTTCTCCTCTCAAAGGTTCCTTGTTGGTTTCCATGTGATCAGAGGGATCCTGTGGTGCTAGATGTATGGTGACGGTGGCTAGGGGAAATGACATCCTACTATAGAAGGGATTTAGGGGGAGATTAACAACCTTAGGACCAATATTTGGTGGTTAAAAAATATTGATCCGAAAGTGTTGACCAATGGCAGGTCCCTAGGAATATGGCTACCCCTCCCCCCTAATGTAATGATCACCGCTGACTATAGACCATGGTTTTAGATGTAATTATGTGAAAGTGAAAAATTAATGTGAACCAAAGAAAAGAAAGTTACTAGAAAGGACCCCCCTCCACTTATGAATGAGGAGATCGTGCACAACCAAGTATTTTCCCAAGATATACTTGTGTATATCAACTTTTAGAATTCTGCCACCACTACTCTAAATGAAATAGAAATAGTACAGAATAGGGAAAAAATAGTGTGTAAGTAATCAGTTTGAGGTACGTTACAATTGTATTTAGATCATGAAATATGGGAGGTAATGTTTATAATAACCTAACAATTATATGTACTCATTTATCCAGGGTGGATAATCTTCCATGCTTATTTAAGATAAAAAATTGAATTGATTTTCTATGTAAAATTGATCTAAGAGCATTTGCACTTATTTCTATTAGTGTTTCTAATGTTTGTAAAATCAAGCCTTACAAAAATGTCAAATGAGAAACTCCTTTGGAGATTTACCGAACCAACTTGATTCTTCTGGTCATACATCTTTCTATGTCCTTTGAGTTATTTCAATGCAGTATGTTCATATATCTAGCAAGAAAATATAGAAGTAAAGAAATGGGGCTCTTTCACAAACAAAAACTCATTCCCCCATCATTCATTAGCCCAACAAATCATTGCTTTTAACTACAATACTTATTTCAATAAGCTCTGACAAAATCTTGAGCTTTTGCATAGAATAGTGGTTGGGTATTCTTCATACCTTTGATGCATTTTTCTATATTTTTTACAATGAGTGATGAAGGAGAGAATTGGAGTGTTGGTCAAAGGAAAATCTTGTGGTTAGGTCGTGTTCTCCTTAGGCTTAACTAAAGTATGTTTCTAGATGAAGAAACTACAGGTGTCAACTCTGCCACATATGTACTTCTTGAGAAAGTCAACAAACAAAAATTTTCCAACTGCACTGTGATAACAATTTCCCATAGGGTTTCCACTTTCATTGACCCTCTCTAATGGTACGAATGAATGAATGATCATTCATTCTTCTAATGTATTAATCCAATTACTGAATATTGGACCTTAATGGCCTATGCACCAACGATATGTAATGAAATTGTCAAAATGTTCATAAACTGTGGAATACACATTAAATATGGACTTGCATGATTTCAAATAAGATGTCATTGAGGACATATGAATCCATGAAAAATCCATCATCTAGCATGAATTTGGCTTTATCACTCTTAGTAAGGTCACAAAATTCATGATAGTGAATAAATATAGCTAGGCCACCTACTGAGTAGCCAATAAACAAGAAAATAAATTAAATTAAAACCTTCATTAACATTGTATGGAAAAATTAAGATGCATGTATTACGATATTAATAGTTGGGGGATATTTCTATATGTCCCCCATAGGGACATTACAAAACAAACTGTTTTGGATTCAAATTTCATACCACCCTCACATTTGGTCACCGATTCAAAAAACATTACTTGCAAATATGCATCATCAATTTCCTATGAAAACATAATTCTTGTTGAAATTGAACATCATATGCCCTACGATACATCCTCCTTTGAAATATTGCTCAAATATGGTCCCAATGGATCTATCAAATTTGTTAGAAAACCATCCCCGAACTTATCCAGCTCGGAAACACAAACAACACCATCAAAAATATCAGACTTTGTAGTTGAATGATATGAAGGATACATAGGGCATACTTATGAAGTTGTGAATCAGGATTTAGTTTTCTTTTTATGTGGTGTGATGAGAGGTAAACATATAACCACCAACAACAGTCGTAGTCTGAGTTTTCTTATCCATCACTCTTCTAGAATCATCACAAAATCCCTCTGAAATACTATAATGAAAATATGCATCTAAAATCCTAGTGCCTCCACAAACAATATTCTTTGCATTAAAATAAAGCGATGGTTTCACAAAGGTATCATTCTCCTCATTGGTTCCCGTTAACACCAACAACAAAAGTCGAGTTTTCTATGTATTATCCATGATGCACTTTGAAGAGAAATTGATAAAATAATTCTCTTTTGTTTTACTGCATTCATAAAGGAAAGAATTTAGTTTCCTAATATAGGTAATTCGTTTTATTTTAAGTTCATAAAAATAGAACAATGTAAACATTTGAATATATAAAATTCTTCTAGTAACACTATTTTTTGGACACAAGTTCTCTTAATATAGAGACAATGAAGTGATACATTTTTCAATTTCCAACCAATTCCTGGTTCTTGATTTCATATGGCCATTCACTTTCCCTTGGATATAAATGGATAATAATTCAAGCTTGTTTATAAGCTTGTTTTCCCATGAGTAATATCAAATAAATATTTTTCAAAAAAATGTGAATAGATAGTTGAAAATATTTTAGGAACAAGACTTATAAATTGTAACTTGGAAGTATTGGAAGTGTACAAAGTGGGATTGCGAGACTCCCATAACAAAACCCTGTTTCCATGCCTTTGTCAGTCACGATTCTAAACCCATTCCTTTGTCATTCACAAGTGTTAAAACCAAGCTCAATATAAAAATAAGTGATGAAGGGGTGGTTAATCAAATCCTTTAGAATCCTCAATACCTTGGGAGAAAAGGACAAGGAGGAAAGAAACCATCGAGATGAAGGGGATGACCACCATAAACAAGAAGTAGTAGAGTAAAATTTAGGATGAGGGATTCTTGTGAGTATTTTGATCACAGTAAGATCTAGGAGCTATCGAGAACCTCACAAAATCAAATTATTTGCAAAACCAGTGAAAAAGCTTGAAAAAGGAGACAATTTTACACGCAATGTGAAATCAATCTTTGCATTATCTGACTGTCTAACATGTGAAAATGTTAAGAACAAGTTCTTATTACATCCATGAGAAATTCGAGAGCTTTAGATAGCTCAAGATGAGTGTACAAGTCAAAATTTCCAAATTGGCCTCAACCCCCCCTAGGTGGGTCCAACTCAATCCTAATCATCCCAAATAGTCACGAATTCAAGTGTGAAGGTGGTTGAAGCATGCTGGGTCATAAATGAGGCCAAGGCAGGTTTGGGTGAGCAAATAGAGGTGTTTGGGAGGACCAAGGGAGCAATAAATGCTCCAAATCTAGCCAAAATTGGGCAAAATCCACCCTAGCGCTCCAAGTCAATAGTAATTCCCCAATTCAAGGAGAGAGAGTGTTCTAGCATTTAATGAGGGCACACTTGTGGACAAAACAGGAGTTTGGGTGAACTAGTTTGCTTGGAAGTGGGTGTGAACACTCTCAAATGTGGGTATTTGACCAACTAAAGCCACCTAGTCCAAACTATGGTGTAATGAAGCACATGAGCAATAAAATTTGACTATGGTACTAAGTATGGATTACTGTTATAATACCCCCCCTTAACTAGAACTTATTACAACTCATGAAAATAAGTGGGAGGCCTTGGCAACAAAGGCTCAAGTCACCTCATTACAAACAAAATTTTTATTTGTCCATATAATCCAAGGACAAGAAGTAAAACCACATGGGATAAAAACTTCCCTCTAAAATGGACATGCGGCTGAACCTATAATAAAATTGCAGCAATCACCATCCATCACTCACTCCAAGAAAATCTCTCAAGTGAGTGAAGGTCTTCTAAGTAAAACACTTGGTGAAAATATCAGCAGTTTGCTCGGTGGATGGGCAATACTGCAAGGAAATCACTCTGTCATGCACCAAGCCCCGAATGTAGTGCATATGGATTTCAATGTGCTTTGTTCTTTGCCTCTGTACTGGATCAGTATATATCTTGATGTCACTTTTATTAACCACCCAAATGTTGGTTGGAGAATCAATAGCAACACCAAACTCCCGAAGAATGCCTTGCAACCAAACACACTATGTGGATACATTCACTGCTTCCCTGTACTCGGCCTCTGCTGATGAAAGTGAAATAGTATGTTGTTTCTTACTTGAACAGAAAATGGGACCTTCAGAAAACATGAAAAAAAAACGTGAAGTGGACTTTCTATCAATGGGATCTCCAGCCCAATCGGAATCAGAAAATCCAGCTAGTTGTAGTGAAGAACCAGCTGCATAGTGTACCCCAAAGCTCTTTGTTCCTTGGACATATTGAAGGATCCTTTTGGCTACCTTCCAATGGATCTCATGTGGCTTCTACATATATATTTCTATAGCACTTACAACATAATACAAATCAGGTCTTGTATGTGTAAGGTACAACAAGCTTCCAACTAGCTTCCTGTAGAGTGTGCAATCGACCAATGTAGAGTCTTAAAATTCACCGAGTTTTATGCCTGAAAGGAATGGGCACTTCGCTTCCTTACATTCAGCCATATTAAACTTCAATAACAGGTCTGAAGCATACTTAGGTTGACTCAGAAATATACCTCTCTCAGATTGCTCAATTTCCAAACCGAAAAATTTCCTTAGCAATCCTAGGTCGCTCATGGCAAATTCACTGTGCAAAGAAGCTTTGATTGAGCCAATTTGTTTGTTGCAGCTCCCTGTAATTAAAAGATCATCAACATACAGTACAATGACCTACAAATTATCATCACATTTATGCAAATAAACATTTGGATCAGACTTGCATCGACAAAAACCAATTGAGAGCAAAAAAGCATCCATTTTGGCATACCAAGCCCTGGGGGCTTGCTTGAGTCCATAGAGTGACTTCTTCAACCTGAAAACAAGTGGGATCCTCTTGGAATCGTTCAGGTTTCTGCATATAGATCTCTTCCTGTAGATCACCATGTAAGAATGCACTTTTAACATCCATATGGTGAACTTCCCAACCCTTACTAGCTGCCATGGCTAGAGCTAGTCTAATTGAGTCCATCTTTGCAACCAGTGCAAAGGTCTCTGTATAATCCACACCATGGATTTGTGAGTAGCCCTTAGCCACTAACCTAGCCTTATACTTCATATCAGAACCATCAGGAATAGGTTTGGTTTGAAAAATCCACTTACATTGCACAAGTTTCCTCTTGGGAGGAAGAGGCACCAAATCCCATGTTTTGTTCTCTTGGAGAGATTGGAATTCTTCTTGCATTGCTGTTCTCCACCTTGGATCATGATGAGATTCCTGATATGATTTTGGATCAGATCCAATCATCATATAATAGTGATCAGCAAGTTCACTTTCATTTGCAAAGGAAGCATTGATTGTTTGAGATCTAGTCTTCCTAGGCCCTTGGGGATTGCTTGCCAATTCACATGGAGCTTGTGTGATTTTTTCAGCCCACATGGGCCTTGATGGTCACTCATGTAAAGAAATTTCATCTTCAGCCATGTAATCTTCAGAAATATCAGAAAAATCAGAACTTGAATCATCACTAATTTCATTAAGGTGTGGAGGAGAAGAGCTTTCCCCCGGTGCAAGCTCAAAATCAGGAATTGGTTCTTCAAATTGCACACTTCTCTCAATGAAAGTTTTAAGTGTGGATGTGTCAAAGAGCTTGTATCCCTTTGTGTATTCACCATATCCAACCATGATACATTCTCTACTATGTGCCTCCAAATCCTTCCTCTTTTTTGATGGAATTCGAGCCCATGCTCTAGACCCAGAAATTCTAAAATTTGACACATTTGGTTTTTGGCCAAACCATGCCTCATAGGGGGTTTTTTCTTTGATTGATTTGTGAAAGGATCTATTCTGAATATGAGCAGCACAATTGATGGCTTCATCCCATAGCTTAGGCCTTAGATCCCTAGCTTCAATCATGCAAGTGGCCATCTCTTTGAGAGATCTATTTTTCCTCTCTGCCACACCATTTTGCTGAGGTGTGTAGGGGATTGCATGTTGCATTTGGATATCGCATTCCTCACAAAGATGATGAATGTTATTGTTCACATACTCCTTTCCATTATCATTCCTAAGGATCTTTATCTTATTACCACTATGATTCTCCACTAAGGCCTTCCAAATCTTCAATTTCGCAAACACTTCTGATTTCAATTTAAGGAAGTAAACCCAGCAGAATCGAGAGTAGTCATCTATGAATGTGAGTACATACCTTGATCCACCATATGATGGAGTGGAAAGAGGACCAATGAGGTATGAATGTACTAATCCAAGTGGTTGAGTGGCTCTCCTTTCCATTCCCTTCGCATAGCTGTGCTCTGGATGCTTTCCAACTACACAACCAATGCATGCACCATTTAAAGATTTGATTTCTGGAAGCCCTTCCACCATCTCGTCCTTGTGCAATGTCTGGAGATATTTGTAGTTCATGTGGCCAAATCTTTCATGCCACAACTTGGAGGTCTCGTTGGCATGAGAGACAAGAGCATGGTCACTAGAATTTGGAATGAAATTGGAAAATTTGTACACTCTCTCTTCATGATCAACATACCCCACTGCCACAACTTGATTTGAAGAAATTTCTGATATTTCTACCAAATCTGGGGTAAATGTTACTCTCTTGGCTTCTCCTGTATGGGTCATTTGATAAACTGATAGCAAATTTGCAGCCAGTCAAGGTACATAGAGCACATCACTGAAATAGCCATGCTCCATGTCAATCCTACCAATCCCCTTTGTCTGGATTTCTGAATCATCTCCTATTTGAACTGTTGGGCCACCTTTCGAATGCATAGAAGAGAAGAGCTCTCTGGATGAAACCATATGTCTGGAAGCTCCTGAATCAATGATAAAGGATGAGGGATTCGAAATACTTGCGACCAAAGAATGACACTTCTCCTTATTGTCAGGATTTGAGGTGCTCTCTTTCTTCCTTGCGCCCTCAGGGACTGTGATGTTGTTCTTCTCCAGCAGCTATGACATTGAGTCAATGGTTTTATTCATGCATGAGCTCTCTGGATGCCATCCCTTATGACAATAGGTGCATTTGGTCTTTTCCTTTCCCTTCTTGTCCTTCTCCTTTGAAAGATTCGAACCTCCATCTACAGACTTGGTCTTGTCAAACTTCCTCTTCTCTGGCTGCTTCGAATTCTTGTCTTTCTGCTTGCCTTTGTTGGCATTTGAAACACCCATTTCCAATGCTTGGTCCTTCGATTTTATGGTGCCCATCTGAACTAGTTTGTCCTGCTCCTGAGTGAGACACTCCATGAAGGTAGCTAGTGATGGCATTTTCCAATTTCGAAGGGTCATCTTGGCTGAGTGAAATGTGCTAACAAATATAGAAAACTCTGGGCCTAACTTCGAAAGGATGGACACAATCAGTTGTTCTTCCTTCTTAACAATTCCACATTGTTGCAGTTGAAGCACTAGTGACTTGAACTTAGTGAAGAACTCCTGGATGGTTTCAAAATGCGCTGGGCTCAAGATAATGAACTCGTTTTCAAGCTAGTGGCCTCTCAATTCATCCGTTTTCCTAAAGAGTGATTCTAGCTTCACCCATACTTCATTTGGGGTTGTCAAACTATCTGTATGAAACAAGAGTTCCCTTGAAATGCTCAGGCATAGAAATCCATAAGCTTCATCAAGTCGATTGCAGTACTTTGCTTTCTCCATAGCAGAGTTTGGCTCCACTTATGTGCCCATGGTTACTCTATAGAGACCCTTAGATCTCAGTTTTATAACTATTTCAGCCTTCCAATCGAAGAAATTGAAGGGTGTGAGCAACATTTGGTTTGCTTCCATTACTGCTGCGTTAAGGGTGAGAAAATTACTGAAACACCTGCAAAAAACACTCAATTTTTATCTGGAAATCCTCTCTAGAATGAAGTTCAATGCTCAATATTGATCTACAACTCACTAAATCCATGATGGCTCTGATACCATGTGATTATTTTGATCACAGTAATATCTAGGAGCTATGGAGAACCTCACAAAATTGAATTATTTGCAAAACCAGTGAAAAAGCTTGAAAAAGGAGACAATTTTACACACAATGTGAACTCAATATTTGCATTATCTCACTATCTAACATGTGAAAATGTTAATAACAGGTTCTTATTACATCCATGAGAAATTCAAGAGCATTAGATAGCTCAAGATGAGTGTACAAGTCAAAATTGCCAAATTGGCCTCAATCCCCCCTAGGTGGGTCCAACTCAATCCTAATCATCCCAAACAGTCACGAATTCAGGTGTGAAGGTGGCTGAAGCATGTTGGGTCATAAATGAGGCCAAGGCAAGCATGGGTGAGCAAATAAAGGTGTTTGAGAGGACCAAGGTGTGATGAACCTGCAATAATTAATTAATGCAACTACACGAGATATCAGAAATAATAGAATAGAATCACTTTTATATTGATCATGGGCCACTTTGAGGGGGAAACCTGCTTTGAGCAAGCTCAATACAATTAACTTCATGGTCCCTTCAATGACCTCAACACACACTTATATACTAAGTCTATGCCCAATACTATGAGTCAAAACCATGGGACATATAATACTACGGGACGATTTACAAAGCATATGCATCCAATACTATGGGCTAATATAAACTACGGATCAACAAATACTACGGGATGACTTACAAATCATATGCATCCAACAACAATATACTAACATAGTAAAGAGAAGGGCTGACATAGGTTCCTAACATCCCCTCTCTCTTAGAAAAAGCTTTGTCCTCAAAGCTTTCGTTGGAGAAATTGCTGCAGAATCTGAAGGAGTGGTTCCCTGGTAGCATCCTTGGGTTTCATTTCGGGCCACTGACGCCTTTGGAGTGTCAAGGAGGATTGCTTGGAACGTTGTAGATGAATAAGAACCCTGTCAGCTGCGTGGAAAATGCGCTCAGAACAGTGTTGATCGACTTGTTGTTGCAGGCGAATTCTGGCCATGTGAAGATTGTCCTGCAGAATGAGAAGAATCTGATCGCGGTTTCAAAGAACCGTGTCAATTTCCTAAACTGGGGAGCTGCTAAGGGTGTATGGAAGAAGCACTGGCGGTGTTTTTCCATAGACTGCTTCATATGTTGTCCTTTGAGATGTGGTATTGTACCACCAGAGCGCTACTAGGAAATCCATAGAAATAGTTGGCCAAAGTTGTGTAGGGATGGGCAAGGGTTTGAGCAATCCCGAAAGGAGTGTCGTTTCCCCCTTGTTGACTTGGAAAGTATCATTGTCAGCCACCATATGTTGAATTGTCATTTTTAGTCCCTGCCAAAAGAAGTTACATTGTTCCCGGTCATAGATTTTGCAGAACCTAGAGTGCCTTGTTGATGAAGAAGCATGGAGTTCATAGAAGAGATAGCCCTGTTGAACATATTGCAACCAATTTGGAACAAGCAGAGAAAGAGCTGTAAGAGAAACTGGGTCATCAATTGTGCGAGAAGGAGCATCCTCCACCATATTGTCCTTACCCTTCTTGTAAGTGATCACATAGGGATAACCCATGAGTTGAATAACCCATTTCAGGTGTGTTGGGGAGGAGAACCATTGTTCGAGAAAATTTTCCAGACTCGGGAGATCAGTCTTGATGCAAAAATAATTCCCTAATAGGTATCACTGCCACTTCTGTACTGCATGCAAAATAGCCATCATTTCCTGCTGAGAGGTAGATGTATCTAAATTCTTACCGGAAAGGTCTCTTGAAGGCAGCAAGCGCATTGGTTCAGCAAAGATACTTGCATATCTATCCAAGGAAGTAGTGGAGACTGTTGATGGGTGCATCTGAATGGAATTGAGCTGAGCGATGACACCATGTGAATTCTTCTTAAGGATTTTTTCTAGGCGATGTGAAGACCCTGGTTGTAAGCCCATAAATTTGTGTTGTGCCCCATTGACTTTAAACTGCATCCAAAGTTCAACAAAATCCCATAAGATGGGGCCAAGTGTGCGTAGCCATTGAATGCCCAAAACCACATCACATCCGCCTAAGGACAAGGCAAACATGTCAGAGCGTAGGTTATAATCTTTCATAGAGATACGCACATTGTGACACTTCCCCTTGCAAGGTAAGGTGCCCCCATTGGAAACCATGACTTCAAAGTTGGAGCAAGGATGAACAAAACAATCATCCTGTTTGGCAATCTGAGGGTCAATGAAGTTATGAGTGCTACCAGAATCAATGAGTATGGTAAGAGGGATCTTCTTGAAGTATCCCTTGACCCGCATTGTTTGTCGGGTGGTGACGTCGGTTACAGCATGGAGAGAGATCTCGGGTGGTTCGTCCTGAGATGGGGTGTCAATAGGCAGGTTTTGAATGTCGACATGATCATCTACTGTATATGTAGCTTCTTCACCAAGTTCTAAGGCAGGCGAAGAATCCACATCCAAGAGATAGAGCTTTTGTTGAACACATCTATGTCCCCGAGTGAATTTCTCATCACAATTATAGCAAAGCCCTTTTTCTTGGCGTGCCTGCATTTCTATTTCAGACAAATGCTTGATAGGAGTTGGTTGAGGAGCAGGCATGATGGAAGGTCGTTGGGAACCCATATTTCTGAAGGGAACAAAGGTGGGTTTGGAGCGTTGTTGAGCTGCGATCTTGTCCTCGGCCAGCTTAGCCAACCCTAGGACTTCCATAATTGTGTTGGGACAAAACAATTTGACCTCTGAGTGGATTTCATCCTTGAGACCACTGATAAAACAACTCCTGTAGAATTCATCAGACAATCCTTCTGTGTGATTGGCCAATTTATCAAATTCTGTCTGATACTCTCTCACTATGCCAATTTGGTGAAGTTTAGTGAGTGCTCCTTTGAAATCATCAAAAGCACTAGGATCAAATTGTGGCAAAATGAGTTGGCAAAAATCTGTCCAGTTTGGCTCGGGATGAGCTTTGATGTACCAACAGTACCATTGAAGGGCTTCCTGTTCCAAATGAAAGGATGCAAGTGGAACTTTTTGGGCATCAGAAGTATTATGCAGACTGAAATATTGTTCTGCTTGATATATCCATCCAGTCGAATCAGTACCATTGAAGCGAGGAAAATCAAGCTTCGGCCCACGAAAATTGCTGGAAGAAGAGAACCCGGTGGCTGCAAAAGATTCTGGCTGTCTAGTATTGTTCATGGTTGAATGCTGAAGATGGAGGCTGAGAAATTTTTCATCCAAAACTTGGAGTTTGGTTTGGATGGCTGCAAGTGCTTCCTCCATGGTGTGTGCTCCTGCACGGGTGACAACCATAACCAGGATTTTTTTTATTTTTTTTGGTGGAATGGGTAGAAAAACACAAACAAAAGCTGATTTCGTAAAGGGAAATTTGGATTGGGGAAACAATCTGATGGGTAATTGGGGTTTGACTAGATTTTGGACACTGTCGAAAAGATAAGCAAGCAAAAAGGGGGATTTCAGAAGCGGGGTGATAGAATGAAAAAATTTGGCAGAGAGGGACAAAGAAGCAGAATTCAGAAAGGAACTCTGTGGTAAATTTTGAAGGTGATTGGGTGAAATATGAGGAAGTTATGGCAAACCCTAAAAATAGACAAATGTGGGATTTTGGGCTTTGGGAAGGGGAATTGGGGATAGGGTCCTCAGGAATGAAAGATGCAGAATGGAATGACAGGGGTTCCCCGAAAATTTCAAGGGAAACAGAGTGAAAACAAGGGAGACCTCAGGAACGAAAGATGCAGAATGGGATGACAGGGGTTTCTCGAAAATTTGAAGGGAAACAGAGTGAAAACAAGGGAGATATGGAGAAAAAACTGTTTTTTTTTTATTTTTTTTATTTTTTTATAGAAATGGATCGGCAACAACGGCACAATGGCGCGGAAGGGATTGAAAATGGCTGGATCTGAAACAACGACTGGATCTGGAACGACTTTCAGAATAGATTTGAAATGGCTGGATCTGGAGCGGAAGTGATCAGCAACATTTCAACTGAAAATATGTTAAATTTTCAGAATTTACTTCAATCTGATCTAGGATCTTAAATGAGAGAACAACATGTACAACATATCTACAGCATATCAATCATGGAGACAATAATGCAAGCACACAAGAGACACAAAGATTTACTTGGGGAAAACCATAAAGGTGAAAAACCCCAATAACTTCCTCAGAGATAGATAGAGCAATGATATAACCAACCATGAGAGATAGACATAACCTAGCAGCAGATCCTCCTCCTCCATAAGTGCGCCACTCCTCCTTGAGTGCATGAGTGAGAAGTGAGTGAGCAAATAGAGTGCCTCCCGCACTCTATTTATACTTGACTTGACTTGCCTTTTTACCTAACTCATGTAGGCTCGAACTTAACCACTTAACATAATGCTGACTGGGCCGACCCCTAATATGGTGGTCTAATAACCCTTTGACCCACATGACTTATACAGGGCCGACCCCAAACAAGGTGGTCTAATAACCCATCAAGTATAAGTTATGACACTTACAATATAAATGACGACACTTTCGTATAGAGGAATAATAACATCTCTATAGGAATACAATATACATATATGTGAAATACATTCTGAAGTTACATATACATCAACACTCCCTCTTAACTAGGAAGGTATTTCTCAGCACAGTTCTTCTAGCACAAGTCATCTTCTCTGGATCATCGTCATTGGATAATTGTCATCGAGTCATCATCATCGTCACTGCTGCTGCTATCTCAATCAATCTCTGAATCTACTCGTCATAGGAAGTTCTACAGAGCCAGTCCTTTTTCATACTGGATGTAGGCCCACCACCTGCAGGTCTTCATCATCACTGGTCATACTGTGGAATCCTTAGGACTTATTTCGTGCGTCACAAAACCTGGCTGCAACATCCCAGGCTATTACGAGCACACAACTCTACCTGTAGGATCTCCCAAGAGCACATTACATGTGACCCATCACAAAGCCTGGCTTAAGCATCCCAGGCTGTTATGAGCACGCGGCTCTACCTGTCGGATCTCTTAGGAGCACATTACATGTGATCTCACCACAAAACCTGGCTGAAGCATCTGAGGCCTTTTTCATCCTGTCCAGATCTCCTAGGAGAAAATTACATGTGGTCATGGCAAAACCTGGCTGAAGCATCTGAGGCCTTTTTCATCCTGTCCAGATCTCCCAGGAGCAAATTACATGCCATAGGACAAAACCTCGCAAGAGCATCTGCCAGATATCCCAGGGCACCGAATTACATGCCATAGGAAAAACCTCGAAAGACTATCTGCAGATCTCCCAGGGCACAAATTACATGTCCTCCCAAGCAAAACCTCGCAAGAGCATTTTCCAGATGTCCCAGGGCACCGAATTACATGCCATAGGCAAAACCTCGAAAGACCATCTGCAAATCTCCCAGGGCACAAATTACATTCTTACCTGCACAACCTGATCCACGGCCACAAAGTATCATCTGATACTCATCAAACATCATCCTGATGTACACATGATCATCCTGATCATCATCATTGCAACATCCTGCTGCATGTCATCTGGAGAAGCTCGTCATCCACGATCATCCTGATCATACAATGCATCCATCTGATGCACACCAAGTATCCACCTAATACATACATAGATACATGATCCACACAATGTATCCATCAATCATACATGATCCACACAATGTATCCATCAGCATACATGATCTACCTGATCATACAAAGATACATGATCCACACAATGTATCCATCAGCATACATGATCTACCTGATCATACAAAGATACATGATCCACACAATGTATCCATCAGCATCCAACATGATGCGTACATACATAAATGATCCAACTGATCATATCCAGCATCCAACATGATGCATACATACATAAATGATCCAACTGATCATATCCAGCATCCAACATGATGCATATACAAAATACATACACAAAATACATACACATGATCCAACCGATCATATCCAGCATCCAACATGATGCATACATATATACATATAATGATCCAACTGATCATATCCAAGCAGAAACCAGAACATCATCCTGATGCTCATCATCTAGCGCTTACATCCACAGCCATGTGAAGAGTTCCCCTTCCGACATGCTTGGAATGGCTTCAGCAAATGTGTCCATCACTTCTTCCTCGAAGTATCCTCGATCTGAAGCACGCCAAGCCTCTCTCTGAAGTACTCGAACTTCACCCTGGCTAGTGGCTTCGTCAGCACATCTACAATCTGCTCATCCGTCGCAAAATAAAGGAGCTTCACAGCTCCTCTCTGCACCATATCCCTGATATAGTGATATTTGATCTCCATGTGTTTCGACCTGTCATGAAACACTGGGTTCTCGGACAGCTTCACACAACTCTGGTTATAACAGAAGATACCAGTAGCATCCAATGAGAGATCAAATAACTCAGACAGTAGCTTCCGTAGCCATACTGCCTCACAACTAGCTGAACAGGCTGCAACATACTCAGCCTCAGCTGTACTCAATGCTACACAGGACTACTTCCTGCTAAACCAAGAGATCACACCTGATCCCATACTAAAACAACACCCAGATGTGCTCTTCCTATCTGCAGCACTGCCAGCCCAATCTGAATCAACATAACCCTGCAGGTTAAACTTTTGATTCGCTTCATACTTGAGCCCATAATCCACTGTACCCTTCAGATACCTCAGAACATGCTTTACAGCAACCAAGTGAACACTCCTCGGATCCGTCAGGAACTGACTCAATGTGTTCATAGAAAAGCAAATATCTGGTCTCGTGTTCGTCAGGTACATCAAGGACCCAATCATCTGATGATACAAAGAGACATCAACCGGCTTAGATGAAGCATTACATAGAAGCTTCAGATTCGATGCCATAGGTGTGGCCATATCCTTGCAGTCCATCATCCCGAACCTCTTCAGGATCTCTACTACATACTTCCCTTGCCCAAGGAAGATTCCATCTGCACTCTGCTACACCTCCATGCCAAAACAAATAGTGCATCATCCCCAAGTTCTTCAACTCGAACTTGGCAGCAAGCTTCCACTGCGTGTCAGCAATCAATCTATCATCTCTTGTTACAAACAAGTCATCCACATACAGGAGTAGAATCACAGGATTCCCTTCCTCAACCTTGTAGAAAAGGTTGGAATCCTCTTTATTCTTGGTAAATCCCAAACTGGATAGAAAGCTATCTATCCTACCATACCAAGTTCTACACACATATCTAACTACACCATGTTGTCTTGAAATCCATCTGGTGCATCTTCTATTTCATCACTTTTATATTTCTCAATGCTGTCATCTGCAATATGCTTGATCTGATAGTTCCATTTGGAAGTCATAACAAAATTCCCTTCAGGTCTTGGGACTATATCCCAAACATTGTTCTTCATGATCGATGGATCATGGCATTCCATTTCTTCATCCTATATCCTGGGAACTTCAATATCTTCAATAGATAATTTTGTTGTTGAACAAATGTTGTAGTTCTTCTTTTGTAGGAGATGGCATATGATCTTTCCTACACAACAAGTTAAATTTCATGATTAGAAAACATCTCATAGTTTTCAGAGCAAATTCTTACACATAAAGAAATATGTCATACAGTCATGCAATTATCTTAGCCAATGCTTCAATAGAACATTTATCCATATCCCATAACTTTCTAAATGCCTTCCAATCTCTACCAAAACATTGTTAAGAGTGTGCACAACTCCCAACATGTCAGCAAAGAGGTTTCATTCTAGATAAGTTCCAATGGAATGTTGTACAGTTCCATAGGCCACTTACCCATGCATATTAGTAGTATACTGTTCATCAATGTAATTATTCTAATGTGCATAATACACAACCTAATTCTAGGAACATCAGTATATACATCGGTGAACAGTATTATTTAAACAAACAAATATGCAAGAAATGATAATTAAAAAATACTTATCTTTGTTTGGTTACTGGGTGGACTCCCTCTGAGTCTTTGCTTCCTTGTAGGAGCTGCTGAAGTAGCTTCTTCTACACCTTTCTGTTGTGGAATGTAGAAAGATGTTCAACTCCCTCTGAATATCTGCATCCTTGCAGAAACTACTGAAGTGTGCTCCTTTGCTTTCTTGCAGGAACAACTGGAGTGTGCTCCCTCTTGATCTTTGCTTCCTGGATTACCTATCCTTGAACTTACATTCATCCTTGGTCCCTATGCATGCTTATTGTGTTATCCTCTAGGTCTCATACATAATCAAACATTCATTAGTATTATCAAAACATAATAATCTCAAGCATGTATAGTCAAGATTAATTCAAACACAGATAATAAACATTAGTATTCAAGGTTTCAAGGAAGTCTTCTTTTATTCATACATATTCTTATTTAGTCATAAGACTCTTCTGATTAGTTAAATCATCAATGCATAAACCCGTGATTACTCAAACCTATACCTTCATGATTCTTCTGGTTAGTCATATCATCAATTATGGTAAGAAACATAATATGCATACAACCATGACTTATTCAAACCTATGAATTCATGAATAATCATTATCAAACAACACAACAATATAAGATCCTAACACAAGGTAGGAATCTATCTTGATATAGGAAAAACATACCTGGATTAGCATGCTAGCTAGTTATGTCTAACATACTCACATGATGTCTTCTTGTTTGTTCTTCTTCAATGACTTGTGCTAGTAACCTGTATATCTCATAGGCTAACCATTATAAAACCAATTTATACATACTTCGTAAACGGATCTTCTATGAGATCCATGACAATGGATGAATCTTTGTCCTCATGTCATCATGATCATATGTTCTTGAACCAGAACATGATTTGTCTTTCTTGGTGTACCTTTCATGTTAGTAACATAAACTTCATACAAAACCATAATGCATTAGTACAATCATAAGTGTCAACACCCTAATCAATGAATATCTTCTATCATGCATTCATAAATTTGTTAAGGTGATACTACAAATCTGAAATCAAGATTGTAGTAATAATAACATGAAGACAAACATACCATAAACTTAATCATGAACAAATATCGAAACATACCTTGATGAGTCATACCTGTCGAGATCGCTTGTATTATTCTTATGTAAGGCCTTTGCATCATCTCCATCTGAAACAGGAACTTCTTTACTTATGCAGGTGACCAATCCATCTTCTTCTAGGATTAACCCAATCCACTTGAATTGCAAGAACTGGACCTGGAGTTGGATATGGGTTTGTCAGAGAAACCCCAAAAATTCAAACTTTGAATTTCAAACTTCTGAAAGAATAGAAATATGTGCCTTGATGAGCTGATCAAGCTGGTATATTCAGAATTTGAAAACTGCAAAGTTTCACTCCTCAATTTTGCCTTTGAAACTTCGGGATTCACTGGACGTGACCCTGAACTGGGGTTTGATGAAGCCCACTCTTCTGCCCCATCAAAAGGTTTGATCCAAATCTCTAATATTCTATTTTTCTGAGGAGGTTCCAGCCATGGTCACAGATTTCAAAAATTTCCATTTTTACAGAAGCCCTAATTTTCCACTTTTCTGATCAAAGTCCCGAACTAGGGTCTGATCAAGCCCGACCTTCTGCCCAACCAAAAATTCTAATATTTGTCTCTAAATTTTTATTTTGATGAGTAGCATTCAGCCGTGGTCTCCGATTACAAAAATTCCAACTTTTTCCGAAGCCCTAAATTCCGGAAGCCATGAATGAAGGTACTAAAAAAATAATTTTGTTTTGACAGAAATATGTACCTGATTGTTTCTGGTGTAACTATGAACTTTTTGATCCACAGGGTCTCAAAAAGTTTCTTGAGATAGCCTAACCTGTTATCTTTCCATCCTAACAGGTCTGACCTCAATTGGATTCTCTAAGAGAGAGTTATGCCAAATGTCGCAACGTGACCTGTTTTGGGATAATACAGGAGTGCGAACTTGTACGGCGTGCCACATGTCATTGTTTGAACTTCGGCCTCTAAAAACTTTTCTTGAGATAGCTCGCCCTGTTATATTTCCATCTTGACAGGTCTGACCTCAATTGGACTCTCTGAGAGAGAGTTATTCCAAGTGTCGCAACGTGACCTGTTTATGGGATAATACAGGAGAGCTCACTTGTACGGCATTCCACGTGTCACTGGTTCAGCTTCGGCCTCTGAAAACGTTTTCTAAGATAGTACATTCTGTGTACTACCTGTCACTTTTTACGGAATTTCATTTGGATCTTCCTAGCCCAGGTTATGACCTTTTTCCCAAGGTCACCTGATGTTGACTCAGATCTGGAAGAGGCAGAAACCCTATATTGTACAGATCATAAATCACAAAGTACAACGAATTAGAGGTTGTTCTTTGGACACAAGGTACCTAGAGATTTAATCTTCGACCTATAAATATTTCAGATCTGAAACCTTTGCTAAAACTGATTTATAGCGAAAGTGCTACAATGACTGGTTTTTGCTATATCAAGCCCTAGCATCGTAAGTGCAACAAGTGTCATACATGCCATATCATGCCTTCTTTCAGGCTAGCTCTGATACCATGTTAAATTTTCAGAATTTACTTCAATCTGATCTAGGATATTAAATGAGAGAACAACATGTATAGCATATCTACATCATATCAATCATGAAGACAATAATGCAAGCACACAAGAGACACAAAGATTTACTTGGGGAAAACCATAAAGGTGAAAAACCCCAATAACTTCCTCAGAGATAGATAGAGAAATGATACAACCAACCATGAGAGATAGACATAACCTAGCAGCAGATCCTCCTCCTCCATAAGTGCGCCACTCCTCCTTGAGTGCATGAGTGAGAAGTGAGTGAGCAAATAGAGTGCCTCCTGCACTCTATTTATACTTGACTTGACTTGCCTTTTTACCTAACTCATGTAGGCTCGAACTTAACCACATAACATAATGCTGATTGGGCCGACCCCCAATAGGGTGGTCTAATAACCCTTTGACCCACATGACTTATACAGGGCCGACCCCAAACAAGGTGGTCTAATAACCCATCAAGTATAAGTTACGACACTTACAATATAAATGACGACACTTCCGTATAGAGGAATAATAACATCTCTATAGGAATACAATATAATATATGTGAAATACATTCTGAAGTTACATATACATCAACAAAATAGATATGGACCCCAGGTATGTACGGCATCCTAACAGTTCAGGTGTTTCACTCGGCCACCAATGCTGTCTGACGGCTTGCGTATTGGGGCAGTACCCATCACTCCATGGCTCAGGTAAAACTGATAACTACTTTGCCACAAATGACAGCTCTTGGTTTACCTCACGGGTGGGAACTAGTCAATCAGGTAGGGGTCGTTTCCCTTTTCGCTGGCAGGTCCTCTCAATGGGCCATCTACTTTGGGGTTCCTGTGGTACTCCTCACAATGAGTTTTAGGGTTTATGCCCAAGTACTTCCCACAGTTAAGCAGATAGGGATTATTCCCAAATCCGAAGCTGCAACAGATGCGAAAAAAAATTTGGCAGAAATTCCACCCAACGAGCCCAAGAAAGTGCTCTGATACAAGATGTGATGAACCTGCAATAATTAATTAATGCAAATACACGAGATATCAGAAATAATAGAATAGAATCACTTTTATATTGATCATGGGCCACTTCAAGGGGGCAACCTCCTTTGAGAAAGCTCAATACAATTAACTTCACGGTGCCTTCAATGACCTCAACACACACTTATATACTAAGTCTATGCCCAATACTATGAGTCAAAACCATGGGACATATAATACTACGGGACGACTTACAAAGCATATGCATCCAATACTATGGGCTAATATAAACTATGGATCAACAAATACTACGGGACGACTTACAAAGCATATGCATCCAACAACAATATACTAACATAGTAAAGAGAAGGGTTGACATAGGTTCCTAACACAAGGGAGCAATAAATGCTCCAACTCCAGCCAAAATTGGGCAAAATCCACCCTAGCACTCCAAGTCAACAATAATTCCCCAATTCAAGGAGAGAGAGCGCTCCAGCATTTAATGATGGTGCACTTGCGGAAAAAACAGGAGGTTGGGTGAACTGGTTTTCCTGGAAGTGGGTGTGAACACTCTCAAATGTGGGTATTTGACCAACTAAAGCCACGTAGTCCAAACTATGATGTAATGAAGCACATGAGAAATAAAATTTGACTATGGTTATGGACTATGGTACTAAGTATGGATTACTGTTCTAACGATTCTTAAATTTTAAAAGTGTACCTTTGAAGGAGATGACTTTCTCAAGTCATGATCCAAAATCTAGACTATATGGACAATGGATGGGTCCAAAATCTAGACTATGAGAATATCCCTTTTCACTAACATAAAATGGAATTAGCATTTCCATTAACTATGGGACAGCCCCCTTAATGTTAAACATGTGCAAGTGGAGAAGAATGGAATTAGGAACTATGATGGTTGAGTAGTGGTTTAGAGGAAAGGGAAGGTGGTTCCACTAAGAAACACAAACCAAGGTCCCTTGCTTCATTAAACTCACTCATGAGGTGAAAGATGGAGAAGGAGGGATATAAATCTCAAGGAATAAATAAAGAAGCCAATCAAGATCATAATGAAACTAAAGAGAAATTAATAATGAAGGATACAATACACACTAATCAAACAACATATCAAAATCACATCCAAGGAAGGGAGGAGGAAGAAAGAATAACTAGGAGACCAAATAAGAGGCTATATACATGAAACTATATGAATTTAAGATAGAAACCACACCAAAGAAATGGAATCAACAAAGGATAAAGAATGAGATTGTGACAATGGTAAAATAGTAATATTGCAAATGAACTTGATACTAAAAAGTGAAAAAGAGAGCATAAAGAATATATATAAATTAGAATTGAATGCAAGAGGAGGAGGAGGATTTGGAAGAAGTGGACATGGAGTTAGTATTCTTGCATTATAATAAAACATTTATAATTTCCCTTTCAAGTTAGAAACTGGTGAATCTAAACTAGCACATGATAAATGGAAATGAGAGGATAGAAATGTTGAAGGATTGTCAAGTTCCCATAAGAAATGATCATGAATAGACAAAAATCCCACAAAGTTAAAAAAATCTAAGTTGGGACGAGACGAGAAACTTGTCAATGATAACTTGAAGCAAAAAAGGGAGAAATTAATTAACCCAAGACAAACAACCTCACTTAAGGAGTCATTTCTTCAAATTCCTACGCCTTCTAAATGAAAATTCTCTTATGGAACATAAGGGGCAATAATGCACATAAGAAACAAATAATTTTGAAAAACAAAATAAGAGTAGAAAAACTAGAGTTAGTGTTTATTCAATAAACAAAATGCAAAATGTATAACATGTATAAATTCACCAAAATGATATGGGGAGGATGCAATTGCTCGACTAGAGGATTGAGAGGATTTTCAAGAGTTATGGCAATGATGTAGAAAGTACCTCTTTGAAAATAAAGGATGAGTGTAAAGGTTGGATGTAGCAAGCTAGATTCTCTAGGACCTTTTAGAGCATTGATAATTTGTGGATGTATTTCCAAAGAATGTCATCTTCACTTGGAACAATTGTTGTGGAGGGTTGATTATAATATGCTCATCATGTGTCTTATACAATGTCTCAATGAGACACCATTTGTGGACTATAATGCTTATGAAATATGCCCATAATGGTAGGATGGACAAAGCTCAACAATGTTTAATAACATGCTTGAGAATAATGTTGTCTCATGGAATGTTGTGATTTGGGATTGCATATAAAATGGGAAAATCAAGGAGGCTCACAAATTGTTTAAAATAATGCTACAATGGAGATATGCATTGTTTCAAGCATGGGGAGATGTTATTACATTCGTCTTGGTGTTTCTTTATGTGGACCTAATATATACTTGCAGTGGATTTGACATACCAGTTACAATTACCAACAAAAATCGCCAAACGGCGAGGGAATTCCATCATGGTACCTTTTACGATTATCATCATAGTTTGGACATTGACCTTCATTTGTCAAAGACATGACTAGTGAGGAATTCGAGGGAGTAAAAGAATGTAATATGTGATTAATGTGTCAAGGAAAAGGGACAAATACAAGGCAAAAGCTACCCATTTACAAGGTGGGAGGACACATTAATTAAACTCAAAACCTCACACATCAAAATATGCCATGTAAGTAAGGATAATTCTTCTGCATCAACCTTACCTTAGGCCATTTTGTCTCTAGAAATCATGTGACATTAATAGGCCTATGTCCACCATACAAGCCCTATAAAGGGAATCTTTATCGTGTAAGTGGAATATAGTGTTCATTTCAAGTTTGGGACACTAAGGATGGCTCTCATGGCCTAGTCCATGTTCTAGGGTAAACATATAAATTCCTAGGACATAACATTTTCCTCAAGGGATCGGAGCCCACAAATGGGGCCCTAGTCCATAACGTCATCTCTATGTGGGAAATATTTTGATTACAAGAAAGAAATGGCCATTTCAAGCTCTATGCGACCAAGAATGGTTATCATTGATTGGGACATATTATCAAGTCAAAACATAATGTCTAAGGTTAAGGGGCTCATGGGTCATGTGTGATGCCGTAGACCACCTCAAAGGCCTCATATACTACATAGGTAATATTTAGACAATGAGTAAGATATGTTGTCCATTTTGAGGTTTGGCACACCGAGTATGGATTTTCAGTCCCTAGGCCATGGACCAAGGTTTTAGGGTACAAGGAAATATGAATTACCTTAGGGATCATGGCCCATGAATGGAGGCCTGGATTATAACACAAGACCTACATGGGGAATCTTAGCCTATATGCAAGATATGTTCACCATTTTGGGGAAGGGCACACCAGGGATGATTTTCAAGGCCCATGTTAGGATATAAGGTTAAACAAGGGTCTTAGGTCATAACATTTTTCTCTAAGCTCATTGTCCATTTTCAAGCCATCAAACCATCACACATACCCTCCATAGGGAATCATTAGCCTACAAATGACATATGATAGACATTTTCCTCTTTCCAATACTAGACATGGTTCTGAATGCATATGTCATGGTTCAATGCTAAAATCCCTAGGCATAATCATGAGTTCAATGCCAAAAAAATGCCTCCAAAAGTTCAATTCTCATGAGTTTTAAGGCGGGTTAAAAAAAAACTGCTTCCAAAAGTTCAATTCTCATTACTTTTAGTCGGGTTTTTGACAAACCACCCCCACAAGTTATGAGAATTGGGATTTTAGGGGGGCTTTTCAAACAACCGCCTCCAAAAGTTCAATTTTCATGACTTTTAAGGGGGGTTTCAAACAAACCACCTCCCAAAGTTCAATTATCATGACTTTTAGGGGGGGTTTTGACAAACCGCCCCCAAAAGTTATGAGAATTGGGATTTTAGGGGGGGGGTTTCAAACAACTGCCTCCAAAACTTCAATTCTCATTACTTTTAAGGGGGATTCCAAACAAACCTCCTCCCAAAGTTCATTTCTCATGAGTTTTAGGGGTTGTTTTGACAAACTGCCCCCAAAAGTTATGAGAATTGGGATTTTAGGGGGGGGTTTCAAACAATCACCTCCAGAAGTTCAATTCTCATGACTTTTAAGGCGGGTTAAAAAAAAACCGCCTCCAAAAGTTCAATTCTCATTACTTTTAGGGGGGGTTTTGACAAACTGCCCCCAAAAGTTATGAGAATTGGACTTTTAGGGAGGGTTTTCCAAAAATAGCCCCCAAAAGTCAAATTTCAGGATTTTTGGGGGCTAATTTTAAAAAACCACCCCCAAAAGTCCAATTTCCATGACTTTTAGGGGTAGTTTTAAAAGACTGCCTCCAAAGGTATGAAATTTTTTTAGGGGGGGGTTTACCAAGACGTCCACAAGACAAAACCACCCATAAAGGGCTATCTTGTTGTAGTGATAATTATCCACAAATGCACCTTAGTGGATGAGGTTGACTTTCGATATGACTTGCAGACAAAGTTAGAGGTAAACATCCAAATCTAGAAAATTAGGAAAAGGAAACATAGATGGTACAAATCAAAAAAGCAGCAAAAACTCAAGAAAAGCAGCATAAAGCAGAAAGTAGCACAGAAGCAGAAATCACGATCAAATAAAAAAAAGCAGGAAATTCCAAAAAAGTAGGATAAGTCTAAAAATCCAGAAAAAGCGAAAGAAGCTAAAGCAGAAATAAAAATGCGAAGAAGAAAAGGAAAAAGGAGGAAAGCAAAGAAAAAAGGTAAAGGAAGGAAATCTATATTTCCTTATCCACTCATGAGGGTGCATTATTCAAGGATATTTGCTCCTCAAGTAATCTTCCATATATAAATAAAGGATTATGTACCCCCTTCACGTCTTTTGTTAGTTTGAGTATTGGTGTGAGTGCAATTGTGCCTCAGAGACTTGGGAGATGTTCCCCTAGTCCAAGCTTGGTTATTTTCCCCTACTTTCTGTGAGAGGATGATGGCATACATCCATTTTCAATGATTTTATTGTAGATCCTATAGCTGATTCAAGTTTGGTTTGAAGCTCATAGAAAGTGTCATGAAGCCTATGGATCGAATTGTCTAGTTTTCCAGTGATTTACTATCTCAGTCTATTGTATTCAAGAGGATTATGGAATTCATGCATTTTCAATGACTTTATTGTAGGTCCTTTAGCTAATTCAAGAATTTTTTGAAGTTCAGAAGAAGTGTCATGAAGTCTATGGTTCGAATCTTCAAGCTTCTTGTTGATTTCCAGTGCTAGTTTGTTGTGTTGAGAGGAGAGGAGTTCTTGTAATATTTTGAGAAGCATATTGGATTCCATCCAATTTAATTATAGCCATTATGATCCTCTGATATCATTCATAATCTTTAATATTGCAGAAGTATGAAATATTCTGATTTTTCTACACTCCTTCTAGATTTGCATAAAAATTAACTACTTTCCAGAATGCATTTGATAAATGAATGGGTATTGATCCAAATGAAGTAATTTTTGTTCTTGAATTTTTTTAAGATTTCATATGCATTATTTTAAGTCTCATATCATAATTTCGTGAGCCTTCATTGACTGTTTGGAAGTCCTGAATTCCAACTACTTGTGCAATCCTAGTAGGCAATTTTTGTTATATATTTGTAAGAATTTATCAGAACCTTCTCTAGATTTTTGGAATGAAACCTGAATGTATATTGAATTTAAATTGATTTTATTTATCCTCCTAAGGTAAGAATCCTTCACCAATATCTTTCAGTCAATGAATATTGAAGTACTAGTTTGCATATGTTGGGGTGCCCAAAAGCATTGTAGTAGATTCAAGCCTTTCTTATTTCAAACCATCGAAGGTGCAGGTGATTTGTGAAAAGGTATTATCAGATATCATAGTACTCCTCTCATCCATAGTACTTGATTTTTCTTACCTCCTGTAAAACTAGCCCACTGAACCCATTGTTTTTAACTAAGTCTGGTAGGAGATTGAGTTAGTGTATCATCATCCCTAGTTGGTACACTATATATATCTTTTCTCTCTTTGAGTTCATATTTGTCGTTTATTATTAATTCTATTGTAATCATTCCCTTGTAAACTTTTAAATTGATTTCTAAAATACGGGTGTTCAAATCATTTTCATATTTGATATGATATTTCCTCCTTCTAGTCCTTCTTGTCCTTGGGGTATTAAGTATTTTACTTGTACTAGTCATACCAATGTTTTTCCTTTCTAGTTGAATTGATCTCTATGTGCCCAGGTGCACGATGGGAACAATCGTTCGAATAAATGAATCAGCACTGTTATGGCGTAAGCATAAGAATAAGAAAAGTAGGAATACACTACACACATAAACATACACACAGAGATGATATGCAAGAATGGGAACTGATCTTGATTCTTCTCTATTACTTGTTCTATATTACAATATTTTACATGATTAAATTAGAGTGCTGAGATGCTTGGGTTTTCTTCCCGTTACGTTTAGTTACAAGAGAAGTTAGAACGGTTTCAGAAGTTCAACAGTTGGAAGTGTCGACGATGCATGTCGAAGTCAACGAACTTGTCAAAGTCATTGAACTTGTCGAAGTCGATGAACTTGTAGAAGTCGAAGTGGATGTGATGCATGTCCAAGTTTATGAACTTGTCGATGTCGAAGTCGATGTTGGAATCCGACAATAATGCCAACTGTTGGGTGGATCATACCTCCTTCCTTAAGAAATAATGGTCCCCATTGTTTGCTCATAAAAATGAGGAAACTTGTCAGTCAGTTCAATAACAGAGTACCATTTTCCTTGGCTGGGATCTATACGGATTTGGCCACCTGAAACAAGGGAATTGTGTTCGTCCTTGTATGGCATACTCATCGTCCCACAATGATGTCATAAGGAAGAGGCTCCTGAACATATGGATGGATGTCTTCGGGTTCTGTTGTCTGCAAGTCATTCTGTTCCAACAGTGTTGAATGGTATGGTTGAAGTAGATCCACATTAAGTACTAGTTGCAGACCCAGGCATGAAGGAATGTCGAGCTGGAAATCATTTTCTCCAATTTGCTTAAGAATATTGTACAGACCATATCGCAAAGACTTTAGCTTCTTATATGGACCAATGAAGTGTTCCTTCTTGAGATGCAACCAGACCTGATCCCCAATTTGAAATGAATGATGGATACGATTCTTATCGTGTTGGGCCTTAGCTTTCGCATTAGCTCATCGCAACATTTCCTGTGCTTGTCTATGGATGTTGCAAATTTGATCTCTAAAATTCAATGCTTTCTCAACTTCAGTTTGAATTTGTTGATCGATTGATGAAAATTCATTGTATTCCTGAGAAAATTGAGGCTAAGTGGTGGTGTAATAACCCTACATACTCATCACTGTAAGAAGGAGAGTAATGGGTGGTTGACTTAGACAATCAGTGGCAACATTGGATTTATCTTTCCGATACAGAATTATCAACTCAAATTTTTGCAGGTAATTAATCCACTTGAGTTGTCGAGTTGTTTGTAACTTCAACTGGGACGGGGAGAACTATAAAGGCTTGTGGTCAATGAGAATGACCATCTCCTTTCCAAGGATATAATGTCTCCATTTCTTAAGATCTTTCACAATGGCACATAGTTCTTTTTCATATGTCGAATACATTCTAACAGTGTCGTTAAAAGTTTCGGAATGAAAAGCGAATGGGTGACCAGATTGAGTGATTACTGCACCCAAGGCATAGCCCGATTCATCCATCTCAATCTCAAAGGATTGATGCAAATCAGGTAACACAAGTATTGGTGCAATACAAACCTTGTGTTTGAGTTGTTTGAAAACTTCTTGTTGTGTCCATTCCCATTTGAAGATAGTTTTCGAATTTACCGTGGTCAACTGATTCCAAGTCCAGGCTATGAGATTGAAGCCGAGTATGAATCATCAATAAAAATTCACCAAACCAAGCAAAATTCTTAGTTCATGAATGATTTGAGGAATGGGCCAATATTTGAGGATTTGCACTTTGCCTGGATCGACGTGAATGCCTGCAGAGTCAATTACATACACCAAATACTTGATGTTGTTCATCACAAAGGGAAATTTTTCCATGTTCAAGTAGAGTTAATGTTGTTGGAGAGTGTCGAGGACTTATTGAAGTTGTCTGACATGTTCCTCCCAAGATCGACTGAAAATAAATATATCGTCGAGATAGAAAATGACACATTTTCCTATGAAGGGTCAAAGAATGTTATCCATATACCGCATAAAGGTCGCGGATGAACTGGTTAAGCTGAAAGGCATGACTAACCATTTCAACAGTCCTTCCTTGGTCTTGAAAGCAATTTTCCCTACATATGTGGGATCGATTGGAATCTGATGATATCTTGACTTGAGGTTGAGTTTAGTAAAGAATTTAGCACCTTTCAGATAGTTGATAAGCTCATTTATCTGAGGTAGAGGGTATCTATTCTTTATCGAAATTTTGTTGAGGTCCCAGTAGTCGGCACACATGTGCCAAGTCTCGTCTTTCTTTCGAACGAGGAAAACTGGACTTCCACGAGGAAACAATCTGGGTCGCATATGACCTTTGTCGATCAAATCTTGAATTTCCCTACGAATCTCTTCATTTTTGATAATGGATATTTTGTAAACAAACGTGTTAGGTAACGAAGAACAAGGATCAAGTTCAATAGAGTGTTTTACCTGGAAATATAGAGATACTCCGTCTATCTCTTGGAATAGGTTCTGGTACTCATCAAGAATAATGTCAACATACTTCTTATGTTAGGAGCTTTACTATTCAGTGAGTGAGCTGGTTGCTGTAGTCTTCCTAGAATGTTGTAGCTTGATCGTGATCAATGCAAACTTCTGAGCATGGTCGATGAGATTCTTCGTCTGTTTAGCCGATATCATTGCCACCATTGGTGTAGGTTGACGTTCTGGTATGATGTACCATTGGTTTGAAATTATGACAATCACCTTCGGAGGTCGTGATAGGTAAATTCCATGTCGATCCCATAAGTAAGGTTTCCTAAACAAGGCGTCGGCTACAAGGAGTGGTGCCACGTTGAAAAGTACTTCATCTTCAAAAGGCTTAATGAAGTCGGTGAGCCTACATTTTCGGGTGAATCAATCCTTAGTTCGTGTCCATCCTGCATCCACCCAATGTTATAAGGCTAGGTATGTGGAGTGGTAATAATGCCGAGTTTCTTCATGATATCTTCAAAAACAAATTTATTATGGATATTATTATCCACAATCAGATGTAATGGATTGTTTTGAACCCATATTTTTGTATGGAATAGGTGTTATTGTTCCTCCTCTTCGAGGATAGTCGAGTATGTTGGAGTGGTCGATGTCGATGTCCAAAGGGTCGTTGCTTCTGGGTCAAATTCTATCAGAGTTTTATCGAACAAGTCGGATGTCGACACTTTTTCCAAAAACTCCTTTCGAGCTTTGCATTCAGACGTATCATGCCATGATGAATTGTGGTAATCACACCATTTCTAGGTAGGAGGTTGTTTTCTATGTTCCCTTTTGTCTTTTTGAGAATGCTTTTATCCATGATCTTGCTTTGGTAAAGTTGGCTAAGAATATTATGACTTGTCGAAGTCGGCTAGTACCTTCTTATCGAGTGGTCGTCCTATTCGTTTAGTCACAAAACGTGCTTTTCCTTTATGTTTGGCTTCAATCTTACTGGCATAGTGGAATGCATCCGCAAGCATATTGACAGTCATAAATTCCATCTCCTGTTGAATGTAAGGGGACAATCCGTTGACGTACTTCTAAACAAGCAATTTCTCTTCTTCTTGAACACCAAGTTGTTATACCTCTATATTCCACAGTGTCGCATCTCCACCACAAACAGAGTTGACGGCACTTCCCCTGCTGTTTGAACCACCCAGAAGATGAATGAACTTTGAAAGTAAATCTACCCTGACAAGTTCTGACCCAACTGAGACCCTATTTGACTTTATTTACTTACACTATTGCACCTTTCTAAGCTACCAGAGAGTGGTACTCTACACTACCGTGTTATGATGTATCCACAAAACGCGGCAGTACCGCGTTGTGCTAAGACTGCAGGGCGCGGTACTCTTTTATTAGCCTTTTTCCCTTGGCTTGTGGGATTTTGGATTTTCGAAGATAATGGAAGATTGGGGTCCCTGATTCAATCTCAACTCATTTCCTTCGATTAGAAACCCTGATCCACTTATCTCTCCCTAGATCCATCCATCTCTCTTGTTGGTTAACCTCACCATTCATTATAAAAGAGAGGCATTCCATTGGGAAAGGGGACGACTCTTGAGAGTACCAAACTTATGGTCTTGCAGCATTGTGGAGATAGCTAGAGGAGAAGACACTTGGAGCTAGAGGATTGGCTTGGACATCAAGCACCTTTTGTAAGTATTCTTCAAGTTGTAATGGAATAACTTGTCTTGTTTCCCCAAATCATTTGTATTAATTATGTTTTAATGATATGATTTGTATCTTTCATAGATTTAGATTCTAACTCACGTTTCAAATTGCTAGAGAATAGTGCATTCTTGTGTCTTGGTCTCATTTTGACAGGTTCATTTGTGAGGGCTTGGAGATTGGAGCAACTACGAAGACAAGCGTTTGGATAGAAGGTCAGTTAAACTTCTTCTACTCTTTCTAGCATTTTAATCTTGAGATGTTTGTTAGATCTAGGGATTCAAGGTAGCATTTGTTTTGACTTGTTTCTTGCTTTAGAGTTAGTTTAAAATCTACTTTAAAGTTAAGGGATTTTTGACTTATCCGTAGGGAAGAATTCCGCATAACAAGAATGGCGAATCCGCTGGGTTTGATTACTGCTTGATTGATTCAGTTCATTGTCATTTATCTTGTGATTGTGAGTTTTTGTTGCACTTCAAACCAGTTTGAATCTTGGTCCTTTTTTACCTTTATTCACCCCTCCTCGTTGTATTATTCTCCCTGTTTGATCACTGAGTCCCTTGGGTCAGCAACAACCCTGAAAATTTCATTCTCTTTTCTCAAGTTGCGCTTTTTCCTTCCTTTTCCACAGTACCGCGCCCCCTGAACTGCCTCCAGCGCGGTAGTACCGCGTTCTCGTCCTTAGTACCAGAGCGGTACTGTCACAGTGCCGCGCTCCAGTCAGACCTTTACCCGCGGGGTAGTGTCTGCAAGTTTTTAAATTTTTTTATCTTTGCTTGGTTTCCTGAGTCTCTCTCTGCCTTAGCTAGTATCTACTGTTTCCTGTTAGCATCCTGGTCAATTTCCAGTCTGCATGGTGTGCTTATTACCCAGTTTGTGAGCTTGATTGTTGATTAAATTAGTGGCATTTTTGAAATATTGGTCATTTTTCCAGTATTGATTGCATTCACTTGATTTTTTCACCATAACCAATTCAACATCACTGTTCTCTATTACTGAAACCCTGTAGCTTTTACAGTCATATTATTTCTATCATTTTCAGTAATCAAAAAGTTATCATTTGAGAGCAATTTTGTTGTTTAAATTGAAAAAGTCTAGTAGTATTTTGCATAGGGAAATGCACCATTAATTTAGCCACAGAAATTCTCATTGTAGAAGCATTGTAGATTGTAGAATCAGTGCATTGAAAAGAGTGTTTACTTCAGTTTGGCTTTGTTTATAAATCAAAAAGAAGAAATCTCTTGCTTTGATGTTTGCTTGTGAAAAATTTCATGCATATTTGATCGAAGAACTCTCTCCCTTCCTTAGCTAGATTTCATCCAAGACAAAGGCTTATTTTTGATTCATTCTCATTTGCATGGTTTGAGTCGTCATAACACCATCAAGTTTCACGTCCACTACCTGATTGAGTAAGACAACCACTAAAATTAATCACCCTAATCAAACCAACTTTAACCTCACTTGAGGAAATCAAAAAAATTTGGTAGTTAGGTAGGACACCGGGGATAGGCATCAAAATAATTCCCCCTTGTCATTTTCATCTGAGACATAGTCGTTGTCTTTAGGGAACTAAAATCCTCTAGTACTTATTGACACGGTCATAGCTAGTTTGTGGAGGGGCCTCCTGACTGTTTCTAACTTTCAGGGGTTAAACGGCCGCGAGATTGAGAACCGGACGGACTCTGTGGAATATCGCACTCCACTTAGCCCTAAGGCAACATTGATCGCTGTCTTCTTCGGAAGGCTGAAGTGCCCAAAACCTTTTCTGACGTGTCATGAACGAGGTAGCTTAGTATCTATTCTACTAGGGCTCTTTTACCCAGGATCCCTTTCGGTAGAGGGATATCCTTCTTATATTGGTCTCTCATGTTGTATTGTTCGACTTGGATTTAATCACCTTGCGAAGGATACAGCTTGTTGAGGTCTCCAGCTCTTAGTTAGGAGTTTGCTTGGTATCTCATCTTAGTAGAGGGTCATTTTTCTTTGTAGGGACTGCTTGTTGGCATTCTGGCCATTTTTGTTGATCAGCTCGCTTATTGAGACACCGGTCTCAGTATAGATTTTAGAGCTTGCTTTTTTGTCCTGTGAGCCTTGCTTTTTCTAGCTCCTCTTCTGCACACTCGGCTGCATTAGAGTTTTTGAGTTCTTTGTTTATGATACTGCCCCCGATTTTCATTTTCCTTTCATCATGTCAGATCAACCACGAAGATCACGAAGACAACAGGGCCTAAGCCCTCCACCACCACCACCGCCACGGACTTCTGGTCTGCCTGCATCACGCATTCCTGCTCCTCCTGGCCGAGGTGCTGGTCAAGGCAACATTCCATCACCGATACATACAACATCTTCAGTTACTCCCGTAACTGCCACACACAGCACAGTCTCAGAATCTATTGCAGTTTCTGCAACCACTATCATGTCTAAGACTTCCACTGTCACCTCACCCACTGTCATTCCAGATTTATCTGTTACAGTGGACACAGTTACAGCAGCTGAACCTAGCATAACCCAGAGTACTAGACCAAAGGTCATCCTTCTACCGGATGTCAACACTTCCCGTCCATCAGACACTTTTCAAGATGATACAAACGGATCTATTGGCACCACAGAAGGATCCGACCAGGACATACCTGGCTTAATTTCAATCCCAAGCGGATACGTTGAAATCGTTGAAGACACCCGTCTCCCTGACACACCTTTTGAACCTGATTATGGCTTCATTACTTCCCAGGTGGAACCTCCGCCTGTTATTACTACGTCACCCAGTGTTCACCCTCAGGAGACAAGTTATTCTAGCAACGTACCTCGTACTTTACATCTACCCAACCTTCCACCCGGACATGAGATAATGGCTTCCATCCAGTCTAGTATGGTTAGCCTAGCGAACTCTCCGTTAGAATCGGCACGATTTAGACGCAGCATAGAGCAAATACTTTCGACAGCGTCTAGATACCCCCCGTTTCTCGTCCTTCTGACTATAGGGTTCCCAATGTCCCGTCTAGCACAGAGTTTCATCACTCCTTTGCAGACGGCTCAGGACCTACGGACTTTACTATACCTAGGTTCCCGCCGGATCCCCAAAATCTTTTTCAGGATATGAACTTGGACCCAGTTCTCGATGGTCCTCCTATCATTGAACACGTTATGGACGACGCCAATACCCCTGGGCTAAATTCCCCACACTTGCTGTCATCACCTATGTTTGGTGCTCATTCTATGAGGGATAACCCAGTTTTTTCTCCATCCTCACCTGTCAGATATGGACGACCTCCTCCGCAAATCAGTACTTTTGGCGCCATTGGCCAATCCACATTATCATATTTGGCTAACGGCGGAAGAACACCTATCCATACTGTTGGATCTTCCGTTTTGACTGGAGGATCACCTTCAGCTACCATTTACACTATTTCAGGAGGTGGACAACCGACTGCAATGGTCCCTGACACCAACATACAAACCCTCCTTGGTGGGCCATCAACCCAACCAGCTGGGGGGCAACCTTTTGTTGGGAACACTGTTCCTACTCAACAGCCTCCTCTCATAGGGCCATCCAACCCATCTGCTGGCGGAAAACCTATTGGTTCTATCCAACAACTACCCCAACCAGCAACATCTACTCAGTACGGTATGTACAGCACACCTGGCAGTCGGCAACCTTATTCTGGTATTCCTACCGGACCTCATTCTCAACCTCCCCCATCAGGCATGCTTCCTTCTTGGGATCATCAAATCCCACAGAGTGGGGGGCACTCACTTTTTGGAAACTGGAACCAAGCTAGGGGACAATCTCAGATTTCCCCCAACTTGAATTCTGGCTTCTATTACCCTTCAGCTGCTACAACTCCATGGAACCCATCACTTCAATTTCCACTCACTCCTCAAACAGGAACGAGCCTTCCATGGACACCACCGTCGCAGCCACCCCCCAGCTATGCTATGGGAAATCCTCCACTTACACAATATAGTGGTAACATCCCTGGAACACAACAATTCCGAGGAGCTTTTCCCCAACAAGGAACAGCAACCATTCCTGGGTATCAACAACCTCAGGGTACCATACCCACTCAGCAGAACACTTACCAACCAGTTACTTACAATCAACCGGTTAACCAGATGGCTTACTATCCGCAGAACTTCCAGCAGTATCCCGCGGGAAACACATATGGGTATAACACACAGCAGTATGCTCTGCAGGGCCCTCCAGGATTCTCTGCACCACATGGTTATTACTCATACCCGTAGACCAACCGCCAACTTCCCTTTTTGGCCACACTTGACTTACCTGATTTGTCGAGGCTTATCAACGATCCTATATGGCATGAACCTCATTGTCCACCTATTCCAGCCAAACTACCATCGGACATTCCTAAGTTTGATGCCAAGCCCGGGGAAGACCCCAAGAACCACGTGATGACCTTCCATCTCTGGTGTTCATCCAACTCCTTGATGGATGATTCCATCCAACTTCGGCTCTTCCAACGCACACTTACCGGCACGGCAGCAAAATGGTATATTGAGCTGCCACAACACTCTTTTCGTGATTTCAACACTTTGGCTATGCAGTTTCTGACTCATTTCCAGCTCCCCATCCGGTATGAGACTGGAATAGAACTGCTAACTTCACTGCGTCAAACCACTTCTACACATATTTCGGATCACATCCACGAGTGGTGAAGACGCCATAGGCTAATAAAGGAACCTATTCCAGATCAGCTACTTGCTGATTGGATTACAAAATACTTTTTGCCTCCCATAGCCAGAGATATCGCTATGCGCGGACCGGTTACAGAAGAACAAGCCATCTCGGCAGCACAGTACATGGATTTAGTATATACTCAATCCGGTACTTTACATGAACTTCTTCCACATGCCTCCCGCATTCACACTGATCCAACAAAACCTACTACTGAACCCCCCATTCATGGTATTGTCGATTCAGTCAAGACTCAGCCTGCTACCAACTCGACGGGACAACAAGCTTCTGCTTCCCCCGCTTTCACCCAGGCTGTTTCAAAAACAACTACTTCTCCTGCTGTTTCCTCCGAAGTGAACGCAGTCCAATCTACGTCACAACCATCCAGGGGAAAGAAGAAAAACAATCGTGGTAAACCTAAGAAAAACCAGCAGGAGAACCCCAAGCCACAACCCACCCAGAATGACCAGAAACCACGTCGGAAAGCTAAGTTTCCCTGCTTGATTTGTCAAGATGATCATTATACACGTGACTATCCCTACAAGGACAAGGTCAAGAAGTTCGTTAAAGGATCCTATCGCCCGGCAGTGTTAACTGACCCTTTCCCACAACAGCAACAGCAGATGGTTGCCCAAGAAACCCCACAAGGGGGCAACTCGACCAATCCCACCCGCGGAGAGACGTCCACAAACCGCGAAATCCTAATGACAAGTAATGAGGAGATTAATATAACCACTCGTTCAAAGACGTATGACAACCCCCCAAGTTCAAACAAACAATCGGAGACAGCCAAGGGAAAATCTCCCGTTGAAGATCCGATTCCTATTCCCCCTCCTAGCGGTCATCTCCATATCGAGAGATCGCTGACGGACATAGTGCTACGCCCACCCAAGGGCACTATTCGAAAGGCGACATTCAATCCTAATGCGCGAGCTGCCCAAAACTACAACATTGTTGAATATTTGGCTCAAGCACCTTGCGCCATGTCGACTCTCGAGGTTCTCCAACATTGCCCCACGCAGCGTAGAACCCTACTTTCAGCACTGGGGGCAATGGACCCAGATACTTCAAACTCCATCATGTTTAACTTGGAGCACACTAAACCTAGGATTTCTCACCAGTTAGCCTTCCAGGTGCATTCAAAAATCCATGGAAATGTCATCCATCGCACTGTGTTAGATGAGGGTGCTTCCACGTCGATTATGTCTTTGAACTGCTGGAGAGCCTTAGGCTCACCCGAGGTCACAACTTCTCCTACTACTCTCAGGGCGTTTGATGGACATGGTTTTCAACCATATGGACTCATTCCCTCAATCGGTGTTGAACTGGGGGGCAAAACAGTATCCGTACACATCGAAGTCGTAGATGCACCTTTGGATTACAATCTCCTACTGGTCTATGCCATGACCACCATAGCATCTACAGTCTTCCGGATTGTACAATTTCTTCATGAAGGGAAAATTGTCACTATTGATCAACTGGATTACTGTATCCCAGACTCCCATCCGAACTCCGCCAATACCGTCCCATTATTGGATCAACCTCGGTAACGGTTCCAAGACATAGGTGTTGGTCTCATGAAGGATTCGTCCCTCATTGGAGTTTTTCCAGAGCTGGGAACCCATCTTCAACCAGTCAACATGATTTCATCGCATGTCACCCCTTCCGATGATTCATGGGTGATTCCGAGTCCCACTCAGATTCAAGGCTATGGCAATTCTATGCCTTTGAACAGAAACCTTGCAGCATATGACGCGATCCAATCAGCCACAGATTGGGTTGACTGTTCTACCAATCACACTGTGGCACAGCTCTTGGCTGAAACTCATCCACACCCACCATTTTTTGATCCTCTCAACTTGATTTTTCCCACTGACGAATCAATCATGGAGGTTATGTGTGGTGATGAGCCACCATGGGGAGATTTTCATCATCGATCTTCATTCCCCACTATTCAGCCACTTGAGCCTGATACAAAACCCAACACTTCATTTGGGATGGTTCAAACCAAGTTCCCTACTTCCCTCGACGAGGTATTTTCAAAAGGAAACTTGGCCAATCTCATGGAAACCACTCCCATCGATATTTTAGTGAAGCCTGGTATCGTGGAAAACGTACACATTGGCAAAACATGCACTCCCCTCGAAACGGAGTTCTATAGTGCCTACTTTAAAACTTTTCGCGACGTTTTTGCTTGGAGTTGTGAAGAGATGCCAGGAATTGACCCCTCGATCGTGGTCCACGAAATTCCAACTTTCCCTGGCGCCCGACCTGTTCGGCAAAAGGTTCGACCCGTTCATCCTCGTAAGGCAGCCGCCATTAAAGCAGAAGTTGAAAAACTTTTGCGTGCTGGTTTTATCTATCCTGTCCCATTGACAGAATGGGTATCTAATATCGTTCCCGTAGCCAAGAAACAGGGAACGATGAGGGTCTATGTTGATTACCGTGATTTGAACAAGGCTTGTCCCAAGGACAACTATCCAACTCCGTTTATCGACCAGATCATCGATAATTGTGCCGGGAGTGTCATCTTTTCATTTATGGATGGCTTCTCTGGCTATAATCAGATCGATATCCTCCCAGCCGACCAGCACAAAACGGCCTTTATCTGCCCTTGGGGGATCTTTGCATATCGAAAGTTACCTTTTGGCTTGAAAAATGCCAGGGCAACTTTCCAACGGGCGATGTCTTACGCATTTCATGACATCAAACATATTGTAGAACCATATCTTGATGACCTTCCCGCTCACTCTCGGACCCGGGAAGACCATCCAGACCACTTAAGTGCCATTTTCGAAAGGTGTCGTCGCTACAATATACGTTTAAACCCGCATAAGTGTGTCTTCTGTGTAGACGCCGGAAAACTGTTGGGCTTCATAGTCTCCAAAGACGTGATACGTCTAGATCCCGCAAAGGTAGCAGCTATCGTAGCTCTGCCTTCACCCACCAATATTCCAAAACTTCAATGTTTGCAAGGGCATGCAAACTTTCTACGTCGTTTTATCTGCAATCTGTCCGAGATAACAAAAGGCTACATGCGGCTTCTCAAGAAGAATGGTCCCTTCATCTGGGATGACGAATCCCAACGCTCTTTTGACAATCTAAAGACAGCCTTAACCAGAGATCCTGTGATTCAACCCCCCGATTACACACGGGACTACATTATTTATCTCGCAGCCTCGATTTCCACCATTGGTATGGTGCTGGTCCAGGAAGACCAAAACGACTTAGAACATGTGGTATACTATCTCAGTAAGAGTCTTCTTGACTCCGAAACCCGCTATTCACATGTTGAAAAACTGGCTCTGGCAACAGTATTTGTTGTCCAGAGATTCCGCCATTACATCTTACTCCGTCGGACCACTGTTATAGCCGACTTCAACCCAATGTATTACATCCTCACACGTCAAGTGCTTGGGGGAAAATACTCTCGTTGGATTGTCATCCTTCAAGAGTTTGACTTGGAGTTTGTCAAGGCCAAGTCCAAGAAATCTTTGGTCTTCGTGGAGTTAATTTGTAACTTGCCCCGTGCTACTGAGCAACCTGAGCCCATTGATTCTCTTCCCAATGAATCATTGTTCCTCATTAGCACGTCTGATCCGTGGTACGGGGATATTATTTTATATCTCCAAACCCAACGCTTCCGTCCCAACCTCACTCGTGACGAACGGCGACGCATCCGACACCACACAAAGTACTACCTCATAGTTAACGATACTCTATATCGGCGTGGTGTCGACACTGTCCTTCGACGCTGTTTGACCTTAGATGAGGCAGAACGCGTTCTCAATGACTTCCACACTGGAGCATGTGGTGGTCATCTCTCTGGGATGGCTACGGCCCAGAAAATACTGTGAGCAGGATACTTCTGGCCCTCAATTTTCAAAGACTGCATTGAAACAGTCAAGAAGTGTCCGCCATGTCAATTCTTTCATAGCAAAACACGCTCGCATCCTGCTCCACTCCATCCTGTCATTGCCGTCGGCCCCTTTTCCAAATGGGGCATCGATTTCATGCACTGTAAGCCCACTTCAGCCGGGGGGCATAGCTATGTCATAGTAGCTGTAGACTATTTTACAAAATGGGCTGAAGCGATGCCTACGTATGCTGAAGATGGCAAAACAGCAGCGCAATTCATATTCAATCATATTATAGCTAGATTCGGTATCCCACAGTCTATTGTGACCGATCACGGTTCCCATTTCAGGAACCATATGATCGAAGAACTAAGTGCCAAGCTGGGTTTTCGCCATGAAAACTCAACCCCGTATTACCCACAAGCTAATGGCCAAGTTGAAGCCATTAACAAAGTCCTGAAACGAATGATTCAGCGCATTGTGGGTACCCAGAAATCCAATTGGCACTCAGCTCTGTTCTCAGCACTGTGGGCATACCGAACCTCAGTGAAAAGTGCTACTGGGTTCACACCATTCCAACTGGTGTATGGCCTAGAAGCTATCTTGCCGATTGAATGTGAAATTCCATCACTCAAGATAGCCATAGAGCTGCTTCCACACACTACTTCTGAAGAAGAACGGTTTCTATACCTAGCTAAGCTAGATGAAACCCGCCGCGACGCCGCTTTAGCTAATGAAGCTCACAAAAAACGCGTCAAAGCTCAATATGACAAATCCGTTCAACCTCGGATGTTCAATGAGGGTGACCTCGTACTTACATATGATCAGATGCACAATAAGCTTGGAAAAGGTAAACTTGAATCTATGTGGTACGGCCCCTTCATCGTAAAACGTGTCTTAGAAAAAGGATCCTATGAACTAATTGATTGTGATGGTACGCCATTGGCACAGCCCCGCAACGAGCTATACCTCAAACGTTTCTACACGTGAGGTTACCCTACGCGGGTTACTTGTTGTACATAATGTACTTAGTTTGCTTTTGCTTTCTTTTTGGTGTGCGCATGGACCTCATGTATCCACTCTTACTTTGACTCATGACTTTATGCGCAGATGTCTGCCTACTTTGGATTTGCCGACGGTGCAAGCCGACATACCCGGAATCTCGCTTCCGCAGCATGGGTAATCTATTCCCCCACTGGCGAGTTGATTTCTTCAGGAGCCATTTGTTTAGGTCCTGCAACCAATAATATCGCGGAGTACCATGCAGTCATTGGTCTCTTGACAGAGGTTGCTTCACTCGGGATTGACTCCTTATCGGTCTTTTTAGACTCCCAACTCGTGGTTTCTCATCTAAACCGTGTTTACACAATTCGCGATCTTACGCTACTTCGTTTATTTCGAAGAGTACGCCTCTTGGAACGATCATTTAATTTTATTACATATCATCACATACCGAGAGAATTCAATTATATAGCTGATTCATTGGCTAATTATGTTTTGGATTGGCATCTTTCCCATACATAAACACATCATAAAAAATAAAATGCACAAGTCATTGTAAATATTTAGATCATAAATAGGTCCAGATCACTGTATATAAAAAGTGTTTTTTCCAAAATACATAAAGTTTGTGTCAAAGACAAAATTTGGGACCAAATCCCATATATACAAAATTTGGCTCTCAAAGCCTACATAGCGTGTACATGCCGCAAAAAGATCAAAAGACCATCTACAGAGACCTAGGAGACCTATCATGTCCCTCATCGGACTCCTCTTGCTGTTGGTGGTAACATACTACAACTAGGACCACCTTGCGAAGAAGTCGACTGGTACGACCAGGCACACCTACAGTATGCCGCTGGAGGTGGTAAGGGACGTCATCCATCCTCATAGCTGGGATGCCATGAGTCAATCCCTGCAAGTTCCTCTCAATGTCCCGAACACCTCCTACCTCGTCTTCATCCTCCTCCTCATCAAGAACGGCTTGACGGTCAACGCCACCATGACGTAGTGGCGAGTACCCAGCTGGTCTCTGTGGTCCACGCTCTGCAACATGCATACGAACATACATTAGACATCTTTTACACATTCTAAAAAAGTAATAAAAATTAAATATTCAAAAAGGAAAAAATACATATCCATGAAGGTCGTACCAGAGTTGTCCCAATCATCGTCCTCTGGCAATGCCAAGTCGATATCCTCACGAAAATCTACCCCGGAGTAAGGATAGTCGTCAATCATAACTATCTGCTCCTCTAGCCAGGAGAAGAAGTCCTCACCAAAGGCTAGCCACTGAGGTCCCCCGAGACGTCCAGCATAGTCACTCCATCCAGCCATCCATGGCTCGGTAGGTGGACGGGGGTGCATAGATATCTGTGGACGCAGTAATGGCACCCTCGCCAGAAAGAAGGTGACTAGGATGCTCCCATAGCCAAATTGGGAGTTCTTTCCAACCCTACACTTGTGCACTTGTTCTTTCCGATTGGACAACACTGCATCACACCAGTTAATAACTGTCCCGCCCATACACTCTGCTGCGAGGTTCACTTGTGTGAGAGATGCTTGATGTGGACTCACACTTCCTGCTGCACGCATGATAGTGAATAGTGCGATTTTTATAGGAAGTTATATGACCTCCTTTATGGCCACCTTCCCACTTTTCTTACTCGAACCCTGGTGGCAATACCGAGCAATCAAGTCATCTGTACTTGATTCTGAAGCTGAGTATCCGGTAAAGTTCACCCGGGCCCCTCTTTTGGAGAGACCCGTGAGGAAATAAATATCCTCAACTTGAATTTCAAGGACATGCTCTCCCACATGGAAAGCTCGAATATCAGGGTCCCACAACTGAATGAGATGAGTGAGGAGCTTGGGCTGGTGGCGGATCCCTTTGGTTTTAAAGAACTTTAACAAGCCACATTCTCGCAATGCGGTCGCAGTTGGTAAGTCATTTTCGGCTGTGAAATCATCCACTTCGTGCTCTCTTTCTTTCCAGCTTACCATTTTGCTGCAAATAAGTTGCAAAACCCTGCAAAAGGTCAAACAAAGCAGTTAGTAACTATTTAGGAACTTACTTCCAGCAGAGAATTGGAAAAAATTTGATTTCTTGAACAAAAAATTCGCCTCTACCACGTTTGAGAGACATTCTACCGCGTGACAGTCCACACTACCACGCCTCGATTTGAAGATACAACACGGTACTGTTAGACAGTACTGCGTTTTTCGATAGAGCCCCCCACGCGGTAGTGTGAAGGGTGATTCTTGCCCAAAAGGGCTCGCTCAAAAATCAAATTTTTCCTGGTGAAAGCAAAAATTTCTTACATAAAATGAAAGAGGGGCTCAAGAACTCTTACCTGGTGCAAACGGTGGTCGAAATGGTGTCCTAGAACTCCTGGTATGGATCCTTGAAATCTTGCTCCTAAATAGGTGAAAATTTCTCCTTTGGGTAAAAAACACAAATGAATAGTAATTTCTATTTTTAACTATTCCTTATATAGTATTTTCAAATATCTTTTTAATTATTATTTTAAATAGTTAAAATAAAACCTTGTTCACATTACTAATGTCCAGTTTTTGAGCATTTATTGACAGGATCCTCAGTAAAAACACGGTACGTTCACACTGGTGTTTTCTGACCTTCATTTTTTAGCCCACTTTATCTTTTCCGTGCTCTGGATTTAAAACTTGAAAAAGATTCCAAGCGCTTTTACACCCATGTCGTGCTTGTCAAACTCAAGTAAATGGTGTCGAGTATGGTCAGCTTTACTCATGCTCGTTAAACGATGAGGAAAGTATTATCCTGGTTGTATTTTATTCTTTTTTCGGACCAGAATAATAAAAAATTACGAAAAAGACCATAGGAGTCCATAGTTAAGCTCTTTTCAGACACCCTAAAATTGAAAAGATTGCCAAGTGATCTTTACTCTTTAACGCTTGTAAAAGTATTTGAAAGGTCGTCTATTCGGTGATAGGTTACCCCTTTTTCGGCCCGTCTAGACTATTTACGAGAAAGGTATACCTCAGTCAATCTCGGCTGGGAGAGTTCTCTCGGGAATTGTTTTACACTTTTTCAGGATCGAGGGACTAAATTTTACGAAAAAGTACATTATGGAGCTTCCTTTAAGTTTTTCAGGCTCTCTAAATATGAAAAACTACCGAGTTTTCCTTCCTTGGACTCGTTAAAATGTTAACATCGAAGGACCCACTTTGGGACGAACCCCTCCTTTCTCAGGTTCGTAAAACATGTGAGATTGGACTCATCCATGAGATGAGCTACACCGAGCATCTGTTATCCTCTTCAAGCTCGCAAAACAACAAAGAGGTACTCGTCTATCATGTCGGGGAAATATGGGGGGATAAGTCAAATTTATTTATGGCAGCTTGTCAGTCGTTACCTTTGAACATGGCATGTGTCCATCTCTTGTCTATATTGGGTATCCATTTTTCACTGAGTTATAGTCATCATCATGAGTCGTCTCCCTGGCCACGAGTCCACTCATCTGGTTTCTATCCTCTATTTATCAATAATCCCTGCTTCCAAGTCTTGTTACATGCCGTTATATGTTCAAAGGGTTGCATTGTTTCGAGTCGTTCATTGTGTCAGGCCTCCGCTGTGTCAGTACATACTCCGTTGGTTCATCATCTTATCGTCTGTGCCGATCTCGTGTCGATGATGTGGGAATCATTATGGCCCACCTTCGACGAGTCTATTCCTGTCGACACCAAATCACTATCCGGGAATTAGACTTAGAGATCAACCATCAGTACCTTGGTACCTGCATGCCTCAATGGCAGGTTTTCTCATGTTTGACAGTAGGTTCACATCATTGACCTCTGATCAAGCAATCTCTCAGATGCTCGACATCAACTCATTTATTCGCATTTCGTTGAGATGTACTATTGATACCTTGGGAATCATCGTCATCATTGGTGATCTCCCTCGCATTTGTTAACGGTCCACATCATTGACCGGTAATCAAATGGTTTCTACCATGTTCGACTTCAACACCTTGTAATCACATGGCTAGATTCGTATCTTTTGCGATCGGGTAGAAGACCCTGGGTGCACCTCTACCTTTTGATTGCATCCAGGTTGCGATGGAGATGTCATTTGTATTGTCACACAGATCCACTTATTGTATTGGTCATGGCTGTGTCATTATTGTCTCATGGATCTACGATTGTTCATAGTAGCCATGATCTATCCACAATCTACATCATCTCAGTACTCATGGATCTGCAATGTATTGGTCGGCAGCCATGCTTTGAGTCATCTGTTTCCGAGCATGGGGATGCCCGCCTCGGTGGTATATCTAACACTTTGTTCTGTTTCAGCTCAGTGTCGCTCTCCTCGATGCTATCTTTGCACACTCTATTCGTAAAGTCTTTCGGCCATCAGTTCCTTCTGACCTCACACTTTAGGGGGCATCTGTTATACCTCTATATTCCACAGTGTCGCATCTCCACCACAAACAGAGTTGACGGCACTTCCCATGCTGTTTGAACCACCCAGAAGATGAATGAACTTTGAAAGTAAATCTACCCTGACAAGTTCTGACCCAACTGAGACCCTATTTGACTTTATTTACTTACACTACCGCGCCTTTCTAAGCTACCAGAGAGCGGTACTCTACACTACCGCGTTATGATGTATCCACATAACGCGGGCAGTACCGTGTTGTGCTAAGACTGCAGGGCGCGGTACTCTTTTATTAGCCTTTTTCCCTTGGCTTGTGGGATTTTGGATTTTCAAAGATAATGGAAGATTGGGGTCCCTGATTCGATCTCAACTCATTTCCTTCGATTAGAAACCCTGATCCACTTATCTCTCCCTAGATCCACCCATCTCTCTTGTTGGTTAACCTCACCATTCATTATAAAAGAGAGGCATTCCATTGGGAAAGGGGAGGACTCTTGAGAGTACCAAACTTATGGTCTTGCAGCATTGTGGAGATAGCTAGAGGAGAAGACACTTGGAGCTAGAGGATTGGCTTGGACATCAAGCACCTTTTGTAAGTATTCTTCAAGTTGTAATGGAATAACTTGTCTTGTTTCCCCAAATCATTTGTATTAATTATGTTTTAATGATATGATTTGTATCTTTCATAGATTTAGATTCTAACTCATGTTTCAAATTGCTAGAGAATAGTGCATTCTTGTGTCTTGGTCCCATTTTGACAGGTTCATTTGTGAGGGCTTGGAGATTGGAGCAACTACGAAGACAAGCGTTTGGATAGAAGGTCAGTTAAAATTCTTCTACTCTTTCTAGCATTTTAATCTTGAGACGTTTGTTAGATCTAGGGATTCAAGGTAGCATTTGTTTTGACTTGTTTCTTGCTTTAGAGTTAGTTTAAAATCTACTTTAAAGTTAAGGGAGTTTTGACTTATCCGTAGGGCAGAATTCCGCATAACACAAGTCTAGCCATTAGTCGGTAGAACTCGTCGGTGTAACTCTGTATGGACTAGTATTTCCATTTCCTTAGCTGCTGCCACTTCTTATACTGCTTTTCAATGTACCTCGGTGAGTAGAACTCCTTTCGGATGTATTTGACAAATTTCTCCCATGTCTTTATGGGGTCTCCGCTTTTCTCCATCTTTGTCGATAGGTTCTCCCACTAGTAGTGCACATATATTGGCATCTTTAAGTATGCAATGGTTATCTTTCCAGGTTTTGAGAGTTGATTCATAGAGTAATAAGATTCAAAATGTTGTACCCAATTATCGACGGATTGCATGTCAATCTTGCCTTCTAGATTCGGTATGTCCAAATTCATTTGCACCTTGAATGGACTGATTTTTTTGGAGTAAGATATTTTCAGAATTCCTCCTGATGTGAAAGCAAATCACGTGAGAATATCATTGAACTGGGAAAACATTTCAATTCGTTTTTTATCCGGGTCTTGCTCTATTAGTTTCTCTTTCTCATCAATTGCATGTTGATTGTCTGCTTCTCCTACCATCTTTGAAGGCAGTGTCTGCTTGGATTGTTGAGTTTGCAAGCATGTTTGAACAGGCATAAGTCAGGTTACTTTCATGGAAGTGTTTACGCAAAACTTAAGCACAAAAAAAGATAAACAATGAATGAATACTTCTCTGATACCAATGATCCGTATGCGCCTAGGTACACGACAGGGAGAATAGTTTGAATGAATGAATCAGCACTATTATGGAAGGATCATAAGAATAACCAAATTAGGAGTACACTACGCACATAAACATACACACACAGACCATATGCAGGAATGCGAACTGATATTGATTCTTCTCTATTAATTTTTGTATCTTACAATATTTTACATGCTTAAATAGAGTGTTGAGATGCTTGGGTTGTCTTCCTGTTACATTCATTTACAAGAGAAGTTAGAACGGTTTCAAAATTTCAACCATTACAGTTGACTGGAAGAGAGAGATACAATTTGTCATAGTTCGCCAGTCGGAAGTGTCGATGATGCATGTCGAAGTCAATGAACTTGTTGAAGTCGTTGAACTTGTCAAAGTCGATGAACTTGTCAAAGTCGATGAACTTGTTGAAGTCGATGTCGATGTGATGCATGTCGAAGTTGATGAATGTGTTGAAGTCGAAGTCGATGTTGGAATCCAATTATAATTCCAACTGTTGGGTGGATCATGAATCATCAAACATTTTTGGTTCATGATATCCAATTATGTCCTTATAAGCTTGGGGTAGGCATCTCACAAATCTTTCTATTTCCACCTTTTCATCTTTAATATAAGGGATATATTGAATCATTTCAAGAAATTTTTTTGATTAATCCTCCATAGTAATCTTCCACAATTCTAGTTCATAGATTTCTTTAATTTTCCTATCATAATATCTTTGAGATAGATTCTTCTTCTTGAAGTGCTCTTTAAATTGTTTCTAGTTGATTCATATTCACTAATGTACTTAAATGCATTTAAATTATTGCACTAGATGGATAATTTTCCATTCAAATTATGAATGGCCATCTCTTCCTTAAGATTATGAGAATAGTTATACATCTTGAAGTACTTACTCATTACTAATGACTAGGCTTTAGCTTCGTTGCATGTATTCATATCATCGTCAAAAGTTGGAGGCTTGATCTTATTAAATTATCATTGCACCACATATTTAGATATTTTATCTTTTCCTTAATTAGTGCAAGGAAATATTAAATATCTTATTAAAAAAAAACCATCGTAGATTTAGTTCGAGGAGAACTATTATGACTAGAAGCTATGCCATCAATAGAACTTACTCTTGATTTTCAAGCTTCACTATGCATTAGTTGTTTATGACTCATTTTTCCAATAAAAATTTGTAGTAACACCACATTTAACTCCTATTGTTTACATGGACATTAATAACCCCTCGTTATTTTCTTTAGATCTCTATAATTCAACTTTCAATCTTTTTGCAGTCTCTAACATCTCTAAATGGGTTTCTATTTAATTTTTTGTCATTTAATTCTATGTAGATCCCTTCATTCAGAATTACCTAATGAACAACTACATTTAAATTGGGACCCTCTTCAATAGATGTTATCGCACTATTATTCAATCTCTTCTAAAATAATTTTCTCTTCATTGATCCCTAACCTACTTTTTGGCCAAGGCCTTCCAAGTCCTTTCAAGTTCTTCTTTAGCTCTATTTGTGTCTATTAATATATAATACAACTAATGATGTACTAACATCTGATGCTCCAATCCAACTGGTAGGTGGGGTTGAATAGGGTTTGAATGCATAATTTAGTTAGAATGTCTTATACTGTAATACTTCCATACCAACTAAGTTTAACTTCAAGCAATCTAATCAAGAAGAATATTTATGAGTTTTTCTATATCCATCTTAAATTTCGAATTGTGAATGAAACCTTTCCTTTTATATTCCTTTTGTGCAATGCTTTTTTTTCCCATAATTTTAAATGTTAATTTTATATTTTTTAAATTAGTAAATTCAATGAATCCCTAAAATGACTAGGTCAAGCACTAGGCGCCACTCTGACGGTATTATCATAATCAATCAACTCTCCCTCTCTCCCTCTCTCTCTCTCTCTCTACACACACACACATGCTATTTTTTCGATAACTTCATTCCATTATCATTCAGGATCATACCAAGAGAATAACATGTACAACATATCAATCATAAACAAAATAACACAAGCACATGAGAGACACAAAGTTTCCTTGGGGAAAACCAAGAAGGTGAAAAACCTCGCAACTTCCTCAGAGATAGAATAAGCCCCAATACAAAGATCACAAAGATCAATCCCCAAGATATGTCTCTAGTAGATACTCTTCCTCCTCCACTTGTGCGCCACTTTCTCTCTTAGCTATGCGAGCTTGAGAAGTGAGTGAATGAATAGAATGAGAGGCACAACCTCTCTATTTATACACTGACTTGACCTGCCAATAATCCAATAGGGCCGACTTTGTAATGAAGTCTAATAACCCAACCACATGACCTAACTAGGGCCGACCCCACACTGGTGGTCTAATAAACCATCAATACAAATGAGGACACTTACAATGTAACATGCGACACTTGCAAATACAAATGACGACACTTCCAATCAGAGGAATAATACATCTTTGTTGGATATACAAGTGAATATCTTCCGAAGTTACAAATACATCAACACTCCCTCTTAACTAGGAAGGTATTATTTCATCATAGGTCATCAATACATATTGGCGCAAGTATTCAATTCTGGAGCTGGATCATCATCATTGGATCACAAAGCATCATCATCATCATTGCTGCTACACTCAACATCTCGATCACTGGGATATCTCTGAATTCTTCTCGTCATAGGAAGTTCTACAAAGCCAACCCTTTTTCATGATGGATGTAGGCCTATCCTTCTATAGGTCTTCGTCATCTCTAGCCATACCATGTATCCCAGGACTAATTACGTGCACCAACAAAACCTCGAAAGAGCATCCCAGGACTTTTACGAGCACTCTACTCAACCTATCGTATCTCCCAGGATCTTTTACATGTGACCTTCACAAAACCTTTAAAGAGCATCTTGTGACCTGCAAGATCTCTATAGAGAATCCCATGATCGTTTACTAGCACACAGCTTAACCTGTCCGGATCTCCAGGATCTTTTCTATGTGAACTTTTGCAAAACCTTTAAAGCACATCTTCAAACCTGCAAGATCTCTATAGAGCATCCTAGGATCTTTTAAAAGCACAAAGCTTAACTTGTCCGGATCTCCAGGATATTTTCTATGTGATACTGTAGCAAAACCTCGGAAGTGCATTCCAGGACTTTTACGAGCACACAACTCAAACTATCAGATCTCCCAGGATATTTTCTATGCGACCTGCACAACTTGTCCATAGCCACGGAGTATCAACCTGATACTCATGATCATACTGATCATCATACAGTGCACCATCCTGATGCACATCCTCTGGAGCATCAACCTGATGCTCAGCATAATGCATCCACCTGATACATATCATCACATATGATCCAACTAATCATACAAAGCATCCAACTAATGCATATCATCATACATGATCCAACTGATCATACAAAGCATCCAATTGATGCATATCATCGTACATGATCCAACTGATCATACAAAGCATCCACCTGATGCATATAGTCATACATGATCCAACTGATCATACAAAGCATCCAACTTATGCATATCATCATACATGATCCAACTGATCATACAAAGCATCCACATGATGCATATCAACATACAAAACATCATCCGGAGCATTGTCCTGATGTTCATCACACAATGCTTACATCCACATCCATGGGAAGGATCCTCCTACCACCATGCTTGGAATGGCTCATCAAATGTGTACCATCACTTCTTCCTCCAAGTATCTTCTATCTAAAGAACACCAAGCCTCTCTCTAAAGTACTCAAACTTCACTCTGGCTAGTGGTTTAGTCAACACATATGCAATATGCTCATCCGTCGCAACATACAGGAGATTCACTACTCCTCTCTACACCATATCCCTAATATAGTGATATTTGATCTTGATGTGCTTCGAACTGTCATGGAACACCGGGTTCGCTGACAACTTCACACAACTCTAGTTGTTACAGTAGATACAGGTAGCATCCAATGAGAGATCAAATAACTCAAACAGTAGCCTCCTAAGCCAAACTACCTCCCAACTGGACGAACAGGTTTCAACATATTCTGCTTACGTTATACTTAGTGCTACACAAGATTTCTTTATGCTAAAGCAAGAGATCACACCTGATCCCATACTAAAGAAGCACCCCGAAGTGCTCTTCCTATCTGCAGCACTACGTGCCTAATCTGAATCAACATAACACTCCAAGTTAAACTTTTGATTCCCATCATACTTGAGCCCATAATCAATTGTACCCTTCAGGTACCTCAGAATATGCTTTACAGCAACCAGGTGAACACCTATGGGATCCATTAGGAACTGGCTCAATGTGTTCACCGCAAAGCAAATATCTGGTCTCATATTCATCAGGTACATCAAGGACCCAATCATCTGACGATACATCATGACATCAACCAGCTCAAATGAAGCATCCCACAGAAGCTTCAAGTTCGATTCCATAGGTGTGGCCATGGCCTTGCAGTCCATCATCCTGAACCTCTTTTGGATCTCTACTGCATACTTCCCTTGTCCAAGGAAGATTCCATCTGCACTCTGCCACACCTCCATCCCTAGAAAGTAGTGCCTTGTCCCCAAGTCCTTCAACTCGAACTTGGCACCAAGCTTCCTCTTCGTGTCAGCAATCAATCTATCCTCACCTGTAACAAATAGGTCATTCACATACAAGAGTCGTATCACTAGATTTCCTTCCTCAACCTCGTAGTAAAGGTTGGAATCCTCTTTACTCTTAGTAAATCCCAAACTGGATAGAAAGCTATCTATCCTACCATACAAAGTCCTAGAAGCTTGCTTCAAGCCATACAAGGATTTATTCAACCTACGCACATATGACTCCCTGTCATGTGTCTCAAAACCAAGTGGCTGCTCCACATACACTTCCTCTTCGACTACACCATTCAAGAAAGTTGTCTTGACATCCATCTGGTGTATCTTCCACTTCATCATTGCAGCCATAGCAAGTACTATTCTAATGGAAGTGTATCTAGCTACTGGAGCAAAAGTCTCTTCATAGTTTATTCCCTCTTTTTGGGAGAAGCCACAAGCTACAAACCTCGCCTTGTATTTCTCTATGCTGCCATCTGCAGCATGCTTGATCTTATAGATCCACTTAGAAGTCACAACAGACTTCCCTTCTGGTCTTGGGACCACATCCCAAACATCATTCTTCATTGTTGATTGGTATTCCTTGACCATGGCATCATTCCATTCTTTCTTTTCGATTGCTTCTTCATAACTCGAAGGTTCTTTGTTCATAATGTCACAGAGTAAGGCAACATAACTGGTATGTGATCTAGTCCTCTTTCTTTCTATGTGTCCCTCTTCTAGAATACCATACCTTTCTGCATCTTGGATCAGCTCTCTAACCCATGTAGGTTTCCTCTTATGAGAGTTCTTCTCACGGTGTGGATCTACAGGGTCTAGTGGAACTTCAATTTCATGATCTTCTTTCAGAATTGCTTCATTGATGGTGGTGTCTTGAATTCTTGTTACCCTTGGTTCTTCATTGTCTTCAACAGGTGTCTTCCTGGATTTGATGTAAGCTGAGTCTTCATCAAAAGTAACATCCCTGCTGATGTCAATCTTCTTGAACCTTGGAAAGTAGATTCTGTATGCCTTCGAGCTTTCACTGTAACCCACAAACATGCCCTTATTTCTTGAAGGATCTAGTTTTGTCCTCTTTTCCTTTGGAATATGTGTGTATACTGGACAGCCAAATATCCTGAGATGGCTAACTTCAGTTTTATTACCAGAGAAGACTTCTTCTGGTGTCTTGTTTTCAAGTATCTTGTGAGGTGTTCTGTTCTACACATATACAGTTGTCCTTGCTGCTTCTACCCATAGATGCATAGGCATATCTTGATGGTGAAGCATTTCCCGTGCTGCTTCCATGATAGTTCTATTCTTCCTTTCTGCAACTCCATTCTGTTGTGGATTGTAAGGAGTAGTCAACTCCCTCTTAATCCCTGAATCACTACATAACTTCTTGAAGTCTCCTGAAGTAAATCCTCCGTCATTGTCAAATCTGAAGGTCTTGATCTTCTTATCAATTTGATTTTCTATCAAGGCTTTGAATTCCTTGAACTTATCAAACACTTCATCTTTATTCTTCAAGAAATAAATCCAAGTCTTCCTAGAGAAATCATCAATGAAGGAAACATAGTATACATACCCACTCAAAGAACTAGATGACATTGGTCTGCATACATTGGTGTGGAGAATCTCCAAGATTCATTTTGCTTTGCTTTCACTGCTTGGAAAATCCTTCTTTGTGTTCTTTCCTTTTGCACATCCTTTGCAAATGCCTTCATGCTTTGACTGGATTTCAGGAAGACCTTCTACTACTTTGCTTGCAATTGGTAGTGATCTATAGTGCATGTGTGCAAGCCTTCTATGGCAAACTTCACTTAGCTCCATGGATTCATGTACCATGGCATGTTCAGGTTGTCCCTTCAACTTGTACAATCCTCCCTCTTGCTCTCCAATCGCCACTGCATCAACTGTTGACTTACCCTTTGGCCACATGAGTACTTGGCCATCCACAAATGCAACTCTCATCCCCTTTGCATCCAAATATGATATGGAGAGAAGATTCTTCTTGAGTTCAGGTACATATAGAACATCTTTCATCTTCAAAGACTTTCTAGAATCTAGCATGTAGGAAGCTTCACCACTTCCTTTTATGGGATATTGATAGTCATCCCCAAGTTTCACCTTGTGAGGTGACTCATATTGAGATAGGTCCATAAAGGATTCTTTAAACCCATTCATATGTTTAGAAGCCCCACTATCAGTAAGCCAATCATTACACCCATGTGTAATAGTACCTGTGAGAGTAGAGATTAAGACATATTCATCTTCACTTGATGAGTCATCACTTTCTGCTCTAGTCTTCTTCTTGGGAGGTTCATCATCCTTAGCAGCATGAGCATGATATCTCTTTTTGTTGTTTTTCTTCTTTTTGTTATTGAAGTCTATTCTTTTCTTGGGAAATCCCGAGGCATAATGTCTTTTCTCATCACAAGAGTAACATCGAACATGAGAGAGATATTTCTTCTTTTGATGGAAGTGAGGATGTTTCTTGTTATGAGATTTCTCCCTCTTGAACTTGTTTCCCTTAGTATGTGCTATGAGGGCTTGGTATTCACTTCCCATCTTTTCTTCTCAAGCCACAATCCTTGCTTCTTCTTGTGAACATTACTCCCATAGTCTACTGAAATAAATCAATTTCTTTCTTGCAAAGATTCCTTCGATGAAGGAGTCCCATGACCTAGGTAGGCCATTCAATGTGGTCATGACAAATTCTCCATTCTCCACTACTTCATCCATAGCTTCAAGTTGTTCCTTCATTTTAGAGACCTTAGAAAAGTAGGATTGGATGGTCTCTCCATTCTAGATCTTTACCCCTTTCAATTGGTTCTGCAGAGTCATCTTCCAATTTATGTTCTTTCCTTCAAACAACTTAGTCAAAGAGTCAAACATATCCTTAGGTATCTTTAGGGAAGACACATGGGGTACGAGATGGTCCTTAATAGAATCAACAATGATTCTTTTAGCTTTAACCAAGTTCTTATTTTGTAAGGCCTTAGTCTCTTCTCCCTATGGAACTGGAACCTTTTCACTTATGTAAGTGTCCAACTCATTCTCTTATAGGATTAACTCAATGCTATACTTCCAGGCTTGGAAATTATCATCCCCTTCAAGCTTATCCTCAAGCTTGGTGTGGTGATACATCTTAAAGAGTACTTCAAATGGAAATAGAAAAGTTGTTAGGTCTTACCACTTGATTTGCCGAAAATTGGATCTGGAGCTAGATTAGGTTTTGTTAGAGAAACCCCAAAAATTAAAATTTTGAATTTCAAAATTTTGAAAGGATAGAAAGATGCGCCTTACTAAGCTGGTCAAGCTAGTATACTCCAAATTTGAAAACTTCAAAATTTGAACCCTCAAAATTACCTTTGAAACTTCCAGATTCACTAGACAAGACTCTGAACTAGGGTTTGATTTTCCCAGAGCTTCACCTAACCAAAATGTTTGATCTTGGTCTCTAAACCTCAATTTTTCAGAGGCACTTCCAGCCGTGGTCTTAGATTCCAAAAATTCCAAATTTCTCTGAAACCCTAATTTCCTGCATCATTAACGAGCCAAAAACTGAAAGTTCTCAAAATTGAATTCTGTCTCAACAGAAAGATGTGCCCTTTCTAGGAGAGTCAATCTAGCCTCCTTCCTTTGATGATCCGTGGAGACAAACCCAAAAATTAAGAAACCCTAGCTTCCGCAGCTACATAGTGCCTTCTTCTTAGGTCAGCTCTGATACCGTGTTAATTTTTCGATAATTTCATTCCATTATCATTCAGGATCATACTAAGAGAATAACATGTAAATCATATCAATAACACAAGCACACAAGAGACATAGAGTTTCCTCGAGGAAATCAAAGAAGGTGAAAGACCCGGTAACTTCCTCCGAGATAGAATAAGCCCCAATACAAAGATCACAAAGATCAATCCCCAAGAGATGTCTCTAGCAGATACTCTTCCTCCTCCACTTGTGCACCACTTTCTCTCTTATCTATGCAAGCTTGAGAAGTGAGTGAATGAAAAGAATGAGAGACACAACCTCTCTATTTATACATTGACTTAACCTGCCAATAATCCAACAAGGCCGACTTCCTAATGAAGTCTAATTGTTGGAATATTCTCCCCATCATTTTTTAGTCTTACATGCATGCATGTATCCAGTCATCTGCATTCATCCATTCATCATCATGGTGGACCTCCCAACTCCTACATCTTGGTTATAGCTCTCCACAGCCTGTCTACAGCCCCCAGGGGCCCTCCCACCTACCAAAGGCACGCTTCTCGAGTCTTTTGCATGGAAAGTGCACCTTTATCTTCTACCACAGCTAGTCAGGCACCTTTCTCACCTACCAGTCAGTTATCACTTAGTTCTTCCTTTATTTAAGGCTATATTGACTCCCCCATTGACTATTTTACTCCGATGGACCTCCAGTGATACTAGTTTTCCCATTTTGAATTCAGTTAGCTCCTCATGCGCCCTCCACTGAGTCTCCTTCATTCAGTTAGTTCCTACCACACTCAGTGAGACTCAGTTAAACAACACTTGACTAGCTATTACCATTTATGATTGGTACATTGACTGGATGATGACTCCACTATCATCCAAGCCACACTCTGAGTTAGGAATTCGAATGCCCTACTTGGCCTATTCGAATCCTATATGTTGCCATCTTCATGGCTATTGTATTCATTCACTTACATTCTTATTCATTATATAATATTGAGATATTGTTCTATTCTACTGTGTTTATGAGTGATCATTGAGTGTCTCCTTCTCTTCTTCTTTGCAACATTCTTGATAGTTGATTGTGAGTTGCCACAGCTGCTAGATCTCTTGTAGATTCTTACATGGTATCCGAGCAGGAAGAAACTATTCGAATTGCAACAGTTGCAGCATTTATTTGAGCAACTATCTTTCACTTGTGCACCAGAAGTCTCTGAGTTTCCATAGAAAATCGTTATGCTATTACTTGAATTCACTGGAGAAATCCAATGGGCTCTATCCAGGTGTGAAGGACTTAATCCCTGTGCCAAGTGTCCTTAAGGTAGTGTTCATTTGAAGTGTAGCATTCTCCATAAGCACATCTTTTATTGTTTTATAGGTTTATTCACCCGTTCGGAATCTTCTTCAACTATTCGAATTTCTTTGTTTAGATGGATCTAAAGCTTACATCTTCCAACTATGTTGAGTGGAAAGCCAAAATGACGCTCTTCATGAGGTCAAAGAGCTTCACCCGAATACTCAACGGAATGATGGTAGAACCAACCAGTGCAATTGAAAAGTCCAAGTGCTTGGATCGGTTTGATGAAGCAATTGGTTTCCTCCTTCTCTCAATTTCTAATGATCTACACTTTCATGTCATTGATCTTACATCTTTAAAAGAGGTGTGGGACAAGCTCGAATCTCTTTTTGGGCCAAAAGATGATATGGAAGCACACAAATTGGAGAATGAGCTCATATTTTTGAGTCCTAGCAGCTTTGAATCTATCAATGCTTTTCTCACCAAGTTCGAAAGCTTGATATCACAGTTGAAAAGATATAAGATAGTGAAGGAAGATAAACAGCTTATACTTGCCATTCTCTCAAAGTTGGGGGAAAATTTCTCAGTTTTTGTCTCTGCTTTCCAGTCAGCTAGGTTGTCCATTCCAAAATGGAAGTTTCCCTCATTTGATGATTTCACACAATCTCTTACCCAAGAGGAAGAGAAATTGATTTCGATGGGAATGATCAAACCCAAATTGGATTCAGCCCTTACAGTTGCACAAAGAGCAAATGATATAGGAAAGCTAGAGATTCCTGGTGATACAAGGCCTACACACCAGTCAGATAGAGCTTTGTACTCTAATAAGGCCAAACATTCTCAAAAGGTAAAGGTATAGTGCACATACTGTCATAGAGGGCCTCATCCTGAGAGTGCTTGCATGCAAAAGACTATTGATTTGATGGCTAAATTACTTGAAGAAAACAACCTTCCTATACCAGCATGTGCAAGGAAGAAGAATCCTGATACTGACTCTTCTCTATCCAGAGGCAAAGGAAGTTGTCATGCTCCAAAAACAAGTACATCAACTGGTTCTTCTCTCATCATAGATTCAGGAGCATCCTACCATATGGCCTGCTCCAAAGATCTCTTCTATAGTCTCAAAAGCTCTACTAGTCATACCATTAGTTTGGGAAATAATTTAGTTGTCACCTCTTAGGGAATAGGAAGAATTGATGTTGATCATGGTCACTTTTCTGATGTGCTATATGTTCCTTCTCTTGCAGCAAATGATCTTTCGGTATTTCAACTAACTCATACTGGAGAGCCCAAAAGACTGATCTTTACTCCATATGAGGTCAAAGTACAACACATGATTTAAGGTGAAGTCATTGCAAAAGGAGTTGCAAATCAAAAGAAAAAACTCTATGAGTTTTCAAACTTCTTACCTATATCAAAGGAGTCTACCCTTCACTCTCATACTCATGAAATGCGAATGTTGGATCCAGATCCACAAGAACTTGAAGATCCATCACCTATTGGTCCATCTCCTATGGGCCTCCACTACTCATCTAATCTTGATGAAGACCTCATACATGTTTTGGAAAAGCTTCATGGCATCAATGTTTTTGGATATGTTGCTCCTCCGAGTGATGATGAATATGAGCCAATTTTACTTACTTCTCCTCATAAGATGTCAAATACAGAATTTGCAAGTGAGGATGAGCCAGTTTTACTTGCTCCTCCACTTGAGATTTCAGATTCAGGGTTTGGATGTGATGATACATCTTCACATGATATTTCAGAAAGAGATGAGGGAATGCTAGATCCAGATCCACAAGAACTTGAAGGTCTAGCAACTAATGAAGGAGATGAGAGAATGGGAGATCCTGATCCCCAAGAACCTGAAGATCTCTCACCTATTTTTCCTACTCTTCATCAAAGGGAATTCACTACTTTCGGGTCATTCAGATCAGAGTCTCAGCATGGGAGGTTTCACTCTTCGTTCTTTACTGATCCTTCTCTTCGATGGGAAACCACTGCATTCCGATCTGCCAGGTCAGAATTTTCACATGTAAGGATTCACCCTTTTGAAATTCCTGATCCATTTCGGATGTATAGATCCCTCTTTGAGAAAGGAGGGCTCTTACCTCCTTAGGGTTGAGAGATTGTATGCTTCCCTAGCATCCTTCAGTCTATTTTAAGGGAGCGCTTTCTTCCCACTTGGTTTTCCCTCTTTCCTCACTTAGTTTATTTTAGATTGATTGTATGGGGTGACCTTTGGTCTCAGTAACTAGGGCCCTATCTTGTTGTTTTACAGGGTGACCTTTGGTATTAGTCACCAGGGCCCTACTCTTCAGTTATTTTCTCATAGTATAGCTTGCAGGGGGGTGTTGGAATATTCTCCCCATCATTTTTCAGTCTTTCATGCATGCATGCATTCTGCATGCATCCAGTCATCATCATGGTGGACCTTCAAGCTCCGAGAGCTTGGTTGTAGCTCTCCACAACTTGTCTACAACCCCCAGGGGGCCTCCCACCTACCAAAGGCGCCCTTTTCCAGTCTTCTACATGGCAAGTGCACCTTTCTCACCTACCACAGCCAGTTAGGCGCCTTTCTTACCTACCCATCAGTTATCACTTAGTTCTTCCTTGGTTTAAGGCTAGATTGAATCCCCCACTGACTTTTCACTCCGATGGACCTATAGTGAGACTAGTTTGCCCATTCTGAATCCAGTTAGCTCGTCATGTGCCCTCCACTAAGTCTCCTTCATTTAGTTAGTGCCTACCACACTCAGTTAGACTCAGTTAAACCGCACTTGACTGACTGTTACCATTGATGACTGATACATTGACTAGATGATGACTCCACTATCATCCAAGCCACACTCTGAGTTAGGAATTCGAATGGCCTACTTGGCCTATTCAAATCCTATTCCATCTTCATGGGTATTGTATTCATTCGCTTACATTCTTATTCATTGTATAATACTAAGATATTGTTCTATTCTACTGTGTTTATGAGTGATCATTGAGTGTCTCCTTCTCTTCTTCTTTGCAACATTCTTGATAGTTGATTGAGAGTTGCTACAGCTGCTAGATCTCTTGCAAATTCTTACACTAATAACCCAGCCACATGACCTAACTAGGCCCGAACCCACACTGGTGGTCTAATAACCCATCAATACAAATGATGACACTTCCAATCAAAGTAATACTACATCTCTGTTGGATATACAATAAAGTACAAATGTAATATACAAGTGGATATCTTCCGAAGTTACAAATACATCACACACACACACATTAGTGTGTACGAAATCTCTTCATACTTATGTGGGTTCTTTTCCATTTTTTAAATAATTGAGCAAATGAAAAGTTACAGCAAAAATAAAAGACCTATGTATTTTTAAAACATGGCATGTGCGCAAATAATGAAAAATAAAACAATATTTTATTTATCTAAAAATATATATAGCTAGAATTTGCATACAAATATCTACAAGTATGTGCAGTTTCTTTCCAAATGAGTTCCTCGGGGATATGTATAATTGTCATTAAAAAACGAGGAGTTGAGGAAATGGATGTGTTTTTGTTTATGCTTCCCTAACAAAGATGTTTGTGAATCCGAACCTAAAACCAAAGGGGCCAACCCATCCACCTCATAGATGAGGAGAGGCTATCCTGCCATATTTTTTTAGTCCGTGGGCATGTGTTTTAAAAATGCACACATCTTAATAAAGAATATGTGTTATTGAAATGTGTGCATTCTTTTATTACACATAAAGATGCCTTCATTTTTTTTTTCATAACATCTAATCCAGAACTCATATTTTGATGCTTTTTATACCATTGGAAAGGTATTCCTGATAGATACATATTTCATGTATTGGTTTTCTATGATTCCTTATCAATTTCTGATATTTCAAAAATAATTCTAATAATATTTTAATGAATATAATAAAATGCATGGATGTTGTTTTACATATGAATGTGCCTTCACTATTTTTTCCATAATTTTTTATTGGAAATTCAGATCCACAACTCTTTCTTGGTTATTGTTTTTTCCTCACTTTTAACTCCCAAAATTGTGAGATAAGGAAGGAAGGCTCAATAAAATTAGTAGAAACAACAACAAGAAGTACATTCTAAATGAAGTAAAAGAAAAAAAATGTTGCATGCGACAAACAAATGAAAGCTAGTTATGGAATAGAAGAATGGGATATATAAGATTCGACAATCTTGTAAAATTCAACAAAACTCAAGCAGTGACAGACATGCCAAAAATCATAAAGCCTTCGGATCCTATTTGCCAACAATTTCAACATGGAAAAGAAACAAAAGTGAGTTTCAAGACAAAGGAATACTTAATCTCAAACCCCTTGGAACGTGTTCATACTGATCTATGTTGGACAAAAAGATCCAAAATATTGCATGTTGATTATTGCTTTATGCTTCTCATTGATAATTATACAAGAATGACTTGGGTCACTTTTCTTAAACATAAACCAGAAGCATTTGAGAAATTTGAAGCCTTCAAAGCATTAGTTGAAAAAGAGATTGATTTTAAGATCAAGTTCCTGATATTATACAATGGAGGATAATTTTCCTCAAATCAATTTGAGGAATTTTGTGAGACTCGTGGGATAAGGAGACACTTCTTAGCTACAAGAACTCCTCAACAAAATGGTGTACCAAAAAGGTAAAATAGATATGCCCGAGAAAATTCTAGAACAATGTTAAATGAAGCAAAGGTCTCAAATATATTTTGCTCAAAGGTATTTTATATAGTTGTTTACATTTTAAACCATGGATAGTTGAGGGACAATATTGACAAAAGACGTTATGAGTTATGGAAAGGTAGACCTGCAATACTCAAAGATTTCAAATTTTTTAGGAGTAAATGTTATATAAAACACAATGATGATGACTTGGGAAAATTTGATTCCAGAAATGATGAAGGAATTTTATTGGTTACTCACCTACCAATAAATCCTATAGAAGCTATAATTTGATATTAAGAAAGATTTTTGAAAGTGCCAATGTAAAAGTAGATGATATAAAATCTAAATGGGTGACATTACAAATACATGAACAATCAGAACGAATGAGTTGGATATAAGAGGAAGAATAAAATGAAATAGAATAAAATTAATAATGAGAAGAAGGAGAAGGAGAAGGAGAAGGCGAAGAAGAAGAATAATAAACACCAAGAGAAGATACAAAGACACCTTAAAGGTCTGTCCAAAATAATCATCTTGAAAATTTAATTCTAGGAAATAACAATGCAGGTGTTTAAACAAGAATAAAATTACCAAGCTCAACAAGACATGAATATCTCTCCTTTTTGTCCAAAATAGAACCCAAGAACATTGCAGAAGAAAGTAAATATCACGGTTGGATTTCTAGAGTATTAGAAACCCATCTATACTTAGGATATAGAGTATTATTCATTGTTTACTTTCCTAGGTGTTTGACTAGGTAGTTGACCCCATATTGCCTTTTTAGGATCACAATGGACATTATTATCCACGTGAGTTCCCTAAGAAATATTATGGATAGATTCTACGTACTTTTATGACTATCCATAATTGGTAAGGGCACATTCCTGCATTTACATAGTTTTGTACTGCTTTTTCTGCTTTTCAGTGGATAAGGATAAAGCTAGGTGATTTTATGGACTTGGAAAGCTATCTAGTTTTAGGCCAACAAATCCTCCATATTTTTCTCTTCTAAATCCATCATATTACTAGCTTTTCATCTGTCATTATCTTCCATACCTGATTTAACTAATTTGTGAGGTCCTTGACTGATTTCGAAAATGATTTTGTCACCTTCGGATTTTATTTTGCTTTTAGTAAGCCTTCCTTTTGTGAGCTTTTCGAATTTCCTTTAGTGCATTCGAATTTCATGTATGAGGTGTATTATTTATTGTACTATAATTGTTCAATAATACAACAATGTAATTTTATCCTATTGATTTTCTTCTCTCAAGTTAATTCTACTAAACTTTTCTTCCTTCTATGCATTCTTGCAAAACTAATTGTGAGTTTTCTTTAGTGAACTAGATTCAAGCTGTGACAAATTCTCACTTGGTATCACAACTTTGTGCTTAGTGAATTTCATCTTGAGTTTTTTGTAGGTTTTTATGCGGGTACAACTTCATGGATTTGAATTCATTTCCTCCTCCTACTTTGTTCAATTATGCTGAGTGGAAGCAAAAGATGGTTGCAACTTGCATCTCTTAAGAGACAATGTTTGCATGATGTGTCTATTGGTGGCATGAGAAAACCAAAGTCCTTTGAAGAGAAGAATGAAGGGTTGAATGACTGTGACAAAGCATTTTTTGTTATGTGTCTCATAGTGTCTTCATATATGCACTACCTCATTGGTTTTGCATACTATCCTTTTTACCTATGGTCAAACATGGACATGGATCTAGATGAGCAGAACATTGGTGCATTAAGCGAGCATGTGGAAACCTCCTCATGTGTTCTCCCTCTTGATTTATCATCCTAAATTCTCTCTAAAGAAGTTGTTCAAGGTGAAGACAAATAAATTGCATAAACTTCTTCATAGTCAGTTCCTGTTGATGATGTTCTCGTTGATTCAAATGCTCCTTCTCAAGAAGTAGTAATTGAAGAGGATTCTTCTGTGGCTCTAGAAGTTGAGAAATTAGGTCTTTCTCCTTCATATGTGTCTGCTAATGGTGAATAATTTCAACTAATGGATCTACCATTGTTGAAGAGGATTCCATCCATTGAAAGTTATCATATCATTCTTGATATTTTCATCTTGAGGATGATAAGCTACTTGTTGATGATCCTATAGATACTTCACAAGATAATGGTGCACAATATGCATATCAAGTGGATGATTTGAATTTTGTAATAGATTTCAAGAGTGCTCCATTTGAATTCATTGATTGTGATCTCGTGCCTTCTACCTATTCCTACAAGATGACTGGCTCACTTCCACATAGCTACATTCAAGATGGATGACATCACCACTTGCTTGGGATTGATTCTAAAGCTCATAAAGTCTCTTTTGGATTTGATATTACCTCACATGGTTTAATAATCAAGTCTAAAGAGCATTCGTTGCTACTTGGGTTCAAGTCTCAAGCATATGATGGTAGAATTGGTTCCATAAAGCTTCTTGATTCACTTGCATCCATTGGTGGAGAATTCAAGCACATGTTTTTGGAGCATGATCCACTTCTTCCCAAAAGGAAGATACCTCCATACATATGATCAAGTTTGCATCTACTTTATTTTGGAGCAACATTAAATTTTGGTGTGCACATGTCCATTTTTTAGGGAGGGTTTTCTTCCCGTGAGCTTTTCCATGTTTTGTCAGTTTACATGGATAGATATTAACTGTAATACTGTGACCATAAGCCTTGTTGCTTGGGACCAAATCACAATTTTATTCACATACAGTTAGACTTAAGGGGGGGTGTTAGAATATTAAAAACCTATCTACAATTAGGATAAAAGTATTATTCATTTTGTATACTTGCCTAGGTGTTTGACTAGGCAGTTGGACCCATATTATCTTTTTATGCTCACACTTGTCATCATTATCCATGTGAGTTCCTATTAACACCTAAATCTCACACACATGTGACATTTTGGCGAATCTTACAATAAGGCCTCATCAACCTAAAGAATGCAATTCACCAAAGGTATCCTCAACAAATTTAAAAGACATCATGAGTCTAAAAGTACCAAAAACCAATCAAAAGAAGGGGTCGTGTGGCTAAAACACAGTTAACTCGCACTATAGTGCAGGTTACTAGAACAATTCCCACATGATACCCACATCATTATTACTTTGATAGTCGTACCATTGTAAAAATGGAGGGAACACCTACTTCTCGTGTCGCATTGAAGGCTACATCACCTCCAACTATCTGAATTCGACTCCTCACACACTTGGTGTAATTAACTATCCTCCTAAGTGTACCTTGGAACTGGTTGATGGAGAAGATGAGTTCACATTTGGATCTAGTTGTTTGTTGGCAACCTCTTGGCCTATAAAAGGAAGCCATTGGCATGCATTTTGTGGAGAGAAATCAAGATCAATCCTACGCTATTGGATTTGTGTTGGATCTTCCTCATAGCCCACCTTTTCCTATCATTGTCAGCATTCCAAAGCTCCCTTTCCACCTTCCTCCAAGGAGCAAGAGTTCCTATCCATTTTAATACCATTTAACTAGCATTTAGTTTGGAGAAGAAAGGCCTCCCTAAGGTATATTTTTGGCTTCCCTTGAGTCCCACACCTCCAATGTGTTGTACAACTTATTGGAGCTTGAATGCATAGATAAGAAGATTCCATGACCGAAAAATATTCAGTGGAGAGAGCTTGGAGACTACTCAAAAGGAGAAATAGGATTTTGGAGTTGCAGAGGTCTTCAGCGAAGTCACATGTACGATTAATGTGTTTCTTTTGGTTTGATTTAGGAGTGCAGGGTTTCCAATCATGAACCAATTTCTATAATCTTGTATATTTGTAGTTTTTGACTTAAAGAAGGTAGGTTTTTTTGTAATATTTGAGTTTTCTGTTTTAATTGTTAGTTTCTTGGTTGTCTGGTAATTTTACCCAAATAGGTTGTATGAATATCTTACACTTATATCAAAACAAGGTGACCATCTCTTCAACATTAGCAATGCACAACCCATAACCAATTCTTTTCCAAAGACTTATTTGCCTCTTCCTCCAATAAGAATTTAAAGGCTAGATACCCATTGGTTAGGACATGGAAAATTAATATATAGTCATAGATAATCTCCATTTATTTTCAATCTAATAGAGAAAGGATTTCAACTAAATCTCCCTACCATAAAAACAACTAGTTAGGGATTTTCTACTTAGTGACATAGCAACCACTATCTCCACATGCTTACCTAAAATTAGCTTAATTTTCTCATTTCCACCCTGATACAATTCTATTTCCCTCGATAATGATTTACCTTTTCTATCCTCGTAGGTACCATTGAATTTGTCCCTAGGTATCCTTTGGATAGATCTAATACACTTAGGTCACATATCCCTAGACCTAATTCCAAACTATGTCTTCCTATATATGCACCATCGTCCATGAATTTATAATAGAGCATAGTCTATTGTTTTTCATGGGTTTTGAAATTTGATAATAGTCTAGGACCAATCTCTATTAGTGTCTAATGCAGGTTTGAACCCTACCTTACTTCACATTCTCCAACATGGATATTAGTTAGACATATTCTCTCCTTGGCATAACTTCTATGATATATATGGGTCTGTGCCTCCTCAAAATACTCACCATGGCCATTAGTAACCATCACTTGTGACCCTATTCCATCCTTTGTCTTCAAGCATGAACTGACCTGTTTCCTTAACTCTTCAACCTAAAAAAGTTTCCACCTCCTGTAGTTTGTGAAGCATGCACAAGGATAACATGGGACACCTTGGAAACCAAGGAGAGATGTTTCTAATGACTTTCGTCCATAATAGTTTTGAAACCTTTATGATCCTATTTATAATTCCAAGTCCTTCCCTATAAATATAGAGAACTAAAAATAATAGTAATGGATGTATTAAGGCACACTCTTACTGATTGACAAATAATCGAATTGGAAACATACCTTCTCTGACTAGCCAGATTTGCACTGAAATATATTCATCATTTCTGTTAAAGGTAGCTTTGACTAATAATGTGTTTTTCAGTGCTTCCTTTAAGTAAGAGAGAAGGTATTCAAGCAAACTTGCACACAAGTTTGAAATTATATATTGAAAAATTCAATGAATATAATATTTTAGTTAGTGCAAAGTGGCCCTCTCTTTTTATATGCTTCATATCGATATCTATTATCAATATATATTATGCAATTTATCATTTAACAAAATTTAATTGTAAAAATATTACACAAAGATCATTTAACAAAATTAATGTCTAGAAACTGTTTTGCCTAATGGTGATAACAATTTCTACATCTCATTAAGGCATTTTAGTTTCATGAACATCGTATTACCCAATACTCCAGAAGTAGTCTAAGTTGCAACATAGACTCTAACACCACCAGAAAATTTGATGTTTGTTGGCATCCTATGCCCTACAACCCAAGGTGAAAACCTAAAGGCACAAAAAGTGAAAAAATGAGCCTCTTTTTCCATATTTAAATTAGAATGGTTCTATTGCTAATAAATGATGTAGATTAATGGTCTAGAATTGAGAATTTCAATGGACAATAAGTTGTTCACAGCAATGATGATATGCAATGTGCATGTAAAAAATGTGAATTCATTTTAAAATAATCCTTTCTGGGATCCAGAACCTTGAATTGAACTCTTTAGAGGTCAATGTCAGAAATGGATTTGTGTCATAGTCCTACGCGACGTAGCTAAAGTGAATTCACAACATATTCTATTCAACACAACTATTAGAAAATTTGTATTAAGTTGTGCGGTTCTCAAAATACTTTATGACTAGCAAGCTACTTTAAAAGAATCTCAGTATTGGGAGTGTGTAGATAGATAGACTAAGTAGCTGGGATTTATGGATGGAGGCATGAGGACAAGTGCAAGAGGTGGTACATGGATGCCACTTTTGAAATAAGGTTTGTTATACTAGTAAAACCCCATCACATTTATGTTAGGATTCATTTAGATTTATGTCACTTTATGTGTCAGTGACTTGTGAACAATGTTATTTCAAATCTTCAGGTTAGACGTTAGGTGGTCAAAGTCTCAAACCACTTAAACAACATAGAGTGCTATAAATATGTCAACTATATTAATTTATGGTGATGAGAAATGTATCACTGCAACATTCATTTATTTTAGTCATTTGGATTCAGAAAGACATTTGGATTGGATGTTTCAACATCCTAATTTTTAGGATTTAGTTCTCAAGTGTTCACAATTCTGGTTATATCTCTGTCTTCATAGGTGAGTGTGCCTTTAGACCAAAATCACACAAACTTAAGTTAGCACCTATGAATATAATAGCTAAATTCAACTCAAGAAAATTTAAATTAGGTATGTGTACAAAGAAAAGCCATGACAAGTCCAAAAATTATATAGGTAAGTGTTTAATCAGAATGTATATTCAATAATATTTGACTTAGGCTGATAAACATTGACATGCATTTCCCAAGTAGATGGCTTCACACATTACCATTAACTATTGAGAGTCGAGACATGATTGGAATATTCATCATCTTCTTCTTGTTCACTTATGTTCCCAGCTGAAATGGGTTTTCAATTTTCATGGGAGTTCAGATATTACTCTGGCTTCACAATTCAAAATATTAAAGAGACAAGTGCAGGATGCTTATTTTATTAAACTTTTTTTGGTGTCGTTTCTGTAGATTTTCAATTTTGTATGCATATCACATACCGCCTCTTAGATTTGTCAGTATTTTGCATCATTTGTGTCAAAGGGTATTTGGCAGGGAATCGCTCAAATTTTTATAGGGCATATGGTAAAATACAATGAATTTCTTTAACACCTTTTCAGTGTAGCTTATTTGTCTATCCTTGAAGTTATTCCTCTCTCGAAACATAATTAAGAAAAATTTTCCATTCATCTCACTTAATTACTTAACTGTATGAGTCCATGATAATCTCTTACTGTGTGCATATGGATACAAAATTTATTTATGTTGGAGAAGATCCAAAGAATTTTGGAATATTATTATAAGAACATGTTCCTACCGTAACTTAATATGGTTACACTTTAAATATGGATCGGATTTGGAATAACCTTAAAGTGGAAGGGTTTTGTAATATCCGAGGAAATACTTAACCTAGATATTAACTCAAGTTCATAATTTTAAATAAAATTTACTTGTCCATTTTTAATCAATTCAGTGAATAGAGCAGGAAGTTAGTGACGGGTAAGGAGACTTGAAACTGAGTTTGGTAGGATGAACTTTCAGTTCTGGAATTTCTATTGGACAATGTGCAGAAGCAACTTTGACAGTGGGAAATAGGATCCTTTGTACAACGTATGGATGCCATTGATGTTTCGGACATCAGCAGCTGTTGAAGCCTACCACAATGCTTTCTAGGTACATTCGCATATACAAAAAAGATCGGGAAGGATACTCAGGGTTTATGATAGTCCATAGGTTTCTGGTTATGTTCAGAATGAGAAATTATCAGTCTTGGAAGAGTTTGCAGAGAATTGGGGCTTTGGGACTCTTATGGGATTGTGAATATAGTCTTTTTCTTAAGTTTCCAAGCAAGGTCAAAAGGATTTCAAAATCTGATTTTTTTGACTGATATGGATACTGGGATGTGTCAAGGACCTGCTCCAACTGACGGATTAACAAAAGAGTGCACAGAATGAATTTTATAGACAAAATGGCAAAACTAGTCGAATTTAGGCATCAAACTAGCTAGTCTTGGATTTTATCATGATAAATTGTCTTAAGGAAATACAAACTTTGTTCTGATGATTATACTAGATCTGATATGAATTATTATAACCATTAAATATCAAATATAGAGTTCATAACAATTCTCTTAACTTCTAATGCTTTCTTTACAATGGACAATGCCTCACAGGCTATTTTATTCTTACATGAGCTAGAGAATAGAGTAGAGAAGGAGAGAATATTTTAGGACTGATTTTAGATGTTTATTACAGAGATTTTATGGCTGGAAAAACAGCAGCAAACCATCATCTCCAATGACAGAAGGAAAGAAGATTCAATCCCTCAGTTCTTCACCTCTTTGAGTACAAAACATGACACCCTTGGGGAATCTCGAACTAGAATCACTTGGACATGATAGAAGTTGAATGAATGGCTGTAAGTTCAACATTATTTCTGAATATGGCTATCACACATCAGATCCTTCATCTCATTGATCACTGAAAATCTTTCAATGGAGCAAACCTTCCACCAACACCCTGCAATACTGAAGAATGGGGAAGAAGAGAGGGGATAATGAGAAGGATAATTTGACCCCAGATTGATATCAGAACTTTAATGGCTGCAAATTTATCTTCAGTGGCTGCAAATATATCTTCAATGGCTGCCCAATAGTTTTCAATATCTGTTAGAGAGAAAGAGAGAGAGAATGGGAGAATGGGGCACATCACCCATAGAGTGGCTTGGGCACATCACCAAACCTAGAGGAGCTTCAAAGCTCTCATACAAACTTCACAATGACAAAATTTGTGAAATGGGGTTGGTTGGATTCTTTTATAAACTTTAGGATGACCCACTGAGCAAGTTACTTGGCTTGGTGACCTGTGAGAATAGGTCACCCATGAGTGGACATACTTTCCTTAATTTTTCCTTACAAGCTTTCTCCTTTAGAAACTGCCCCCTCCTTGACCTTAGATGTTTCCTTATTGTATTAGCACTTGCTTTCCTTGTGAACTGGGCATTGAAATGGAAACTACACCGTTCAGGATGTTTCATTTTTGGTAAACCGGACTGTTTTTTGGCAAGTGCACCCTCCTTAGCTTTTTCTAGTTGTTTCTTTTTTCTAATTTGGAAACCTTATCTCCACCTTCCTTCTCTTCATCTTTTTGCCATATCTTCACCCCTTAATCCATTTTGGCAACATCTTCCACATGGGCGCCCTCTTGGCCCACTTGCTCATTATCCATTAATTTTATTTATCAAAATTAACTTTAATAAATAAATATGCCAATTTGTGAGACTTAGAATAAAATTAATTCTAAGTAAATAGAATTAATACAATTTAATTCCCTTAGGGGTTGATCTTGTCCCCTTTCACCCATGGTACTGGATGAACCAAAATTGGGGACATGACATGTTTTCTATTAGATGGTTAAAAACTTGTGAATCAGAAAAGTAAATATAAGTATTACATTTATTTAAGATATTAATATCTGAGTTTTTGTTTGAGCTATAGTTATTTAATTTAAGTAGTGAAGTTTTTGTTGTGTAAATTTCACTATGGCAATGTTTTTAGTGGTAATAATTTACATTGTATATGGGAGTTACTAGTTGGGAAAATTTCACTCCCATGGATCATTTAGGATTTGCCGAGCTTCATACAATTTTCCATTACACTGGCTTCAAAAAAAATATATTAAAGAGACAAGTGCAACATGCTTATTTTACTAAACTTTGTCTAGTGAACTTTATGTAGATATGCAATTTTGTATGCATATCACATATTGCCACTTATCTTTGTTAGTATTTGGCACCCTTTTTGGATCAAAGTATATTTGGTATGGAAGCGTTCGGATTTTTATAGGGAATATGGTAAAATAAAATGCATTTGCTTATCACTTTTCATGTGTAGCTTATTATGACTACATTTGGCTTTTTTCATCCTGAGTAAATTTTATGCTTGTTTAGCAAGCACTTGTTCTTGTTCTTAGTAAAGCAAGCAGTAGTAGCTTTCTGTATCCTAATAGCCTACCCTCGATATGAGTTGTTTCCGAGTATGCACTCGTATTTGGAGTATTGGTATCAGTCTGAGCTGTAAGTGCATGATAGGCTAGTCATAAGGGAAGTTAGAGGTTTGTTATAGTTTTGATTTGAGTTGTTTTATCTATCAGCTTGTTGAACTACAAGGAGAGAAATACACTCCTACTCAAAATATCATAACTCATTCCATCAGTTTGGATTACCCACCTAGAAAGAAAAAAATGGCATTTTAGGTCGATTAAATTGTTCAGAGTACATATTTTTTTTAAATCAATAGGTGAATGTTTTTCTATTCTATTATATGAGTGCAAGATAAGAGTTTTATTGTCAAATAAACACAAGGATATGTCTAGGCCAATTTTCAAGTGACAATGTTACAATTGGAAAAAAATTATTGTATTTTCTTTGGCCATATTTTTTTTTTGAACAGGTGGCTAATACAATATTGTAAGTCACCAGTTTCAACCAATAGGAAAAAAAGATGAAAGTTGATCTGAATCAATCATTTGATGTCTTATCTTGGTATCCTACATTACTACTGTAGGATAGAAATATGGAAGCAACCTAATCTAATTTTTATGCCCCAGAAAAGATATGCATGGGAAATATTAGAAAATTTTCATATGACTGAATGCAAGCCAGCCTTAAATCTTATGGGGGCTAGTGCAAAGTTGTTATTCATGAATAATTAAAATTTAGTTGATGAAACTATATATAGACATTATCATTATCTATTATGTAGATGATATGAACATAACTGGAAATAATGAAGATATGGTTGAAGGGATGAAATATGATCTTAATCAGTTAGTTGATATGTCTTATCTTGGTCTCCTACATTACTGCTACGGGATAGAAATCTAGCAGCAACCTAATCTAATTTTTATGCCTCAAACAAGATATGCATGGTAAATGCTAGAAAATTTTCATATGACTGAATGCAAACCAACCTTGAATCCTATGGAAGCTAGTGCAAGGTTCTTAGTCATGAATAATTAAAATTTAGTTGATGGAACTGTAAATAAATAAATTATCATTATCTTATATGTAGATGATATAATCATAATTGGAAAGAATGAATATGTGGTCGAAGGGATGACATATTATTTGAATTAGTCACTTGATATGTCTTTTCTTGGTCTCCTACATTATTGTTGCAGGATATAAATCTGGAAGAAACCTAATCAAAATGTTATGCCCCAAAAAATATATGCACCCATCTAATCCCTCATGTGCATGAATGACCCAATCATGGGGCTATTTGCATGAGGAATGGAGCCTCAGCTGTTGTGTGAGATACCTCTACATGTTGTGTCTCATAATTTTCTGTTTGATGTAATTTACCATAATTTTACAAGCGTATGAATCATAGGTGGTCAAGTTGTTAAATATACAGAATCAAGAGACATTCTCCAAACCAATCTTGTGTAGCCAAGATTGATCCTCCTTTATATAGGTGAGCACTTTGATTGCCTTTCTTGTAAAGGTTATTCCTCCTATATAGAGGTAATTTATCAAATTAATGATGTTGTAAAGTCTTGTTGGACAAGGATCCGATCTTGTGTTTCAAGTCATGATTATCATGTGAACCTTTTGTATAAAGGATATGGACCTCCCATATAGAGGTGGACCTTCCGTTTAAATGTCATGCTTTACTTCTTCAAAGAATTCAATGTTGTGTGATGTATTATTAACCATGATCACTAGTTTCTATTAAGTCTCCTTTAGATATTGATCACCTCTAAACTGAATTACTTTAGCATATGATCATTTGGTCCAGAATAATATAATATAATCACAACATCCAATAATTCTTATTAGTATAATGTAATGTGATGGATAATTAAAGTTAGCACATATTGACTATGTAGTAAGAGATAAATAAATAAAATATAAATCATGGAGATTAAGAGAATTTGAAACCTCCCATGCAGACACTTCAACTAATTAAAGAGAACTTGAATTGTTAAAGCTTCAGTTTAGTATCAATGTATGACTCAATTAATGCTTCAGTTAAAGCATCTGTTAAAGATATGCCTCGGTTAACTAAATAAATCACAGTGGTCACTTCAAGTAAATCAATCAACATAATTTCAGTTAATTAAGTGTTAAGTAAGAAGGACTAGTTAACTAAAGTGTTTTCACTTTAGTTAAACTGAAATACGACACTTCAGAAAGAATCAATTAAAGAGAGTTAACTAAGCGACAACAAAGAAGATCTGTTTAACTTAGTGTTATTACATGATGACACTTATGTTAAACTAAAATATGACACATGAGTTGTTGCACTTTCATGTTGACACTTAAGTTTTCCACCTAACTAAGTGGGAAAGCTTTTAGTTAAGAGGAAAGTTCATCCTAAGTGACAGTTCAATGAGATGAAGCACTACATGAGAAGTGGGGCACACTTTTTCATGCAAGATTGATACATCCAGTTTGAGGTCAAGTTCATCATGAAGTTATAGGATAAAAATAGAAGAGAATAATGTATAAATATGTTATATGGGATTGATGAATTCAGTGTGAAGTGAATTCTCTTCTCCTTTGAAGGAAATGTGCTTCTCTTTGTGTGCAGGATATTATTATTGAAGGCAAGGCACTTCTTTGATTGACCTCTCTTCTCTATTTCTTCCATATATTCACCAAGAGTGTTTGGTGATCTCTTATCTTCTGAAATAAATATGCTATGTTGTAAAAGAAAGCATTCTCTGCTATCTATTATATTATACTGAGAATATTTGATGGGGTTTTTGTTCTCATAGTTTTGAGGATTTTCTTGAGGGTAAATCTTGTGTTATGGTTGTATGAATTTCATTGATTGAATTGTCTCATTGTTTCAAGTTTCTGCATATACAAGAATCAAAGATCAAAGCTCAATCAAATATTAACATGGTATCAAAGCTCAGGGCATGAAGGAGTTCATTTTTGCATGCTAGATAGAGCCTATGTTGATCCTGAGAATTTGAGCACAATATTTGAAGACTATGGCATCTGTCTTTGTATGACTGGAATATTCTCTTGAGGGCACCTCAAATTTCAACACTTGGAAGGATAGGATTATCAACATCCTAGAGGAACATGAGTTGGATGGCTAAGTATCCACTATGGTGGAGGATCCTACATCTAATGCAGGGCGCATAAAATTCAAGAAGAACCAATCTAAATCAAAACATATCATCTATGATTTGGTAAAGGATAATCTAATGTGTGTGATCACTCCATTGACAACTGAAAATGAGTGTTTTGATACATTGAAAAACCTATATGAGAAGAAGACCCAGATTCAAAAGAGGGAATTGAAGAATAAGCTTCAAAACCTAAACATGGATAAGGATGAGATAGTGGCCTCCTTCTTCACCAAGATCTCTCAGGTAAGAGATCCACTTGCTAGTATTGGAGTAGTGGTCAATGAAGATGATCTTCTCCAAACTGCTATTGATGGTATCCCATCCTCATGGGAGACATTCTTGAATGTGGTAAATGGATGAGAGGTACAACCTAACTTCGAAAGGTTGTGTCATGACTGCCTCCAAGAGTAGGGGCGAATCCAGAGCAATTCAGTGTGCATGAAAGAAGAAAACCTTTCCCTCATGGAAAGAATGAAGAAAGGAAAGAAACCCTTCTTCCAAAATAAGTTCTGTCATCCAAAGAAGAAGGAGATCAACAAAGTATTTGAAAACTCAAAATATAGATGCTTCAATTTGTTAGGATATTCCTTTACTCCATCCTAGTCCTACCAACATTTCAGTTATTTTCATTTTCAGTCTTGCATGCATTTCTGCATGCAGCATGCATTCTGCATGAATCCTAGTCATCAGTCCCAGCACCTAGCGCCAGTTGGCCATCTCCTAGGATCTTCTCTCGGATCAGTCTTAGCCCTCCTAGATCTTAGTGCACCCTCCTTTCACCTACTGCATGAGAGAGGCACACTTCTTGACCTACCAGTTCAGTTATCCTCAGTTATATTAAGTTATATTCAGTTATCTTCAGTTAACTGAGTTCTCTCCTTGATTAACTGACCTTATCACTCCGATGGACCTCCAGTGTGACTAGATAGCCTATTATGACTCTATTTAGCTCCATCAAGTGCCCTCCACTGAGCCTCCTTCATTCAGTTAGTGTCAGTTACACTCAGTTAGACTCAGTTTGACTGATGGTTGATAGTTACTTGTGCATTGACAACTTCATTGATGATGAGATAGACTTCTAGTTGTGCTCCGATGACACTCCAGTGATATTTTGATCACTCCATGAAGGCTAATTCGAATTTCCACCTTGGAATTCGAATTCCTCATGCATTGTATTATTTATTTGTCCATTTGTGATTAATGAATTAGTGTGTGATTATTCTGCCTCTATCCGAGCTCCTTTGGATCTATGTTCTACTGCTCTATAATTCTTCTATTATTCCTAAATTATTTCATTTTGAGGTTTACATCATCTCTTGGATCTACTGTGAGTATTTTCACACAATTGCGACAAGAAAGGCCATTTCTGAAGAGAGTGCAAAGCAAATTGTAAAGGAAATTTTCATGCTTCTACCGCCATGGAAGATCAAATCACTCAAAAGAATGCATCCAAAAAAAAGGAGACAAGAAGGGAGTATTACCTTGTCTCATCACTTTCGGGATCTGTCATAACCAATGAATACACATGGTTGATTGATAGTGGTGCATCCAAATATATGACTAGTTACAAGAGTGTCATCACTGATCTAAAGGAGAAAGAGTTCATATGCATGGTAGAGATGGGGGACAACTCAACATATTCAATCCAAGGAGTTGGATGAACTTGGATCCACCTCATTCCAATTGAGCACCAATGATATTTTACATGTGGATTACATTCTATATGTTCTGGGATTGAAGAAGAACCTCCTTTCAATTTTGGTTCTTGAAGACAAATGCTTCTAAGTTATCTTCATGGATGACAAAGCACTTTTATGACTGAAGAACACAAGCCTAGAATATGTCTCTATGAATGGAGTTCGAGAGAAAGGACTCTAAAAGGTACGAGGGAAGTACATTCAAGCTATGATTCACCACACTATCATTCCATGAGAGCTATGGCATCGAAGGCTTGGACACCTACACTACAAAGCACTACCAGGACTTCAAAAGATGGTAAAAGGTATGCTCGTAATTTTTTTTGAGCATGACAGTGTATGTCGGGGTTGTTTACTTTGGAAGAATGTTAAGAAACATTTGTCCAATGGTACTACTAGATATGAAGGGATTTTAGATTTCATACATTCTTATGTATGTGGTCCCATGTCACCCCCCTCCCTGAGTGGATTCTTATATCATGTATTGTTCCTAGATGATTTTTATAGGAAGTCATGGATTTATTTCATGAAGGATAAAAGTGAAATTCTTAGAAAATTTAAAGAGTTTAAAGCCCTAGTTGAAAATCAGAAAGAAAAACACATCCATGCATTAAGGTATGATAATGGAGGTGAATTTTATTCACATGCATTTAATGAGCTATGTAGTGATGTAGGAATATGTAGACAGTTAATAGTACCATACAACCCTCATCAAAATGGGGTTGCCGAAAGGAATAATATAACCATATGTGAGGCTACAAAATCCATGATGCATGATCAAGATATGTCTACCTCATTATGGGAATAAGAAACCAATACAACTATGTACATCCATAATAGAAGCCTGGATGCCATTCTAGATGAGAAGAAACTAGACAAAGTGTTTATCGATGAGAATCCAAACATCTCACACTAGAGGATCTTTGGGATCCCAGTATACATTCATGTACCGAAAGAAAAGAGAACAAAGATGGAGCCTTCTCGAAAGAAAGGCACCTTTGTGGGTGATAGCGAGTCATCCAAAGCATACCGAATATATGTACCTAGTGAGAGACACATTGAAGTTAGTCGAGATGTTACCTTCCATGATGAGGTTTCTTTCAAAAGATAGAAAGAGATTCAATGTGATTCAGAGATGGAGGATCTCTAGTCTGATTCTCCCCCTTCAAAGTTTGAGAGGGAGAAATCAGAAGATGCATTAGATTTGCTAGCTCCTAAAGAAGCAGTAGAACTAATTGAGAGGTCACCTGATGAACCTCTTGTTAAGAGAATATATTTTTGGTGTTGAGATATCTTACACGATACAGAGAAACATGGAGCACTAGTAGGTCTATCGAGAGAGTGCAAGCAACTTGATAGATATTCAGGGTATGTTGCACTAATGAGTCACATCAATGATTCAGAACCATCCTTGTATGAAGAAGCTGCAAAGTATAAATTTTGGAAAGATGCAATGACAGAAGAGTACAACTCTATAATGAAGAATGATGTCTTGGAGGTTGTTCCCAAACCTTATGGGAAGTCCATTGTGACTTTTAGATGGATTTACAAGATAAATCATGTTGCAGATGGTAGAATTGATAAGTATAAAGCCAAATTTTTTTTCAAAGGTTTCTATCAGAAAGAAGGCATCGATTATGATGAGACCTTTGACTTCGTGGCAAGGTACACCACTATCTAAGCAATGATTGACTTGCATGTATTCTAGGATGGAAGCTTCAGTAGATGGATGTGAAGACAACCTTCCTCAACGGTGAGGTTGGGGAAGAGGTTTATATTTATCATCCTAAAGGATTTGTGTTGCATGGGAAGGATTCACATGCTTGCAAGATAAATAAATATTTATATGGGATTAAGCGAGCCCCTAGGGCTTGGTATGCCAGAACTGATAGCTACCTTCCGAAATTGGGTTTCTATAAGTGTGAAGTTGATCCAAATTTGTACTTCAAAGTAGTGAAGAACCAAGTGTTGATAGTGGTTCTATATTTTGATATTTTTTTCTCATTGGGGAGGAGCATCTGATTCCTTGGTGCAAGAGGAAGCTCACCTCATAGTTCGATATGAAAGACTTAAGTCTAATGCACTACTTTCTTGGCCTTGAGATATGGAAAAGAAAATGAATATTTTCTATCTTAAGGGAAGTACATTGTGTATATATTGTGCATGTTTGGAGTGATTGATTGCAATTCTATGACTACAATGATTGTTTCCAATATGAGGAAACATTATGCGTTAGGATCTAGATCAGATCCAATAAATCCCACTTTGTATAGATAGTTATAGGCTCTCTACTGTACTTGATACATTGAAGGCCTGATATATGTTATGCCATGAGAATTCTGTGATAATCTGCAGTAGGATTTGACAATTGTAACAAGCCTCACAAAAAAAACTCCCAAGAAGTGCAGAGAAGAATGCACTCAATAATCACTCGTGAACACAGAAAATGGAGAATAGCAGTATCATACATCAGTTGTGCACTAGCACTGTGAAAACTGAATACAATAATACAATAACTGTGTAGAGAATTTGAATTAACCAAGGAGGTCATTCGAATCATGCTCAAACTGTAGCTCGGACAACATTCGAGACATCATCCAGTCAGTAGTATTAGCCATAAATGGTAATAATCAGTCAAGTGAGTCTAACTGAGTCTAACAAAACCATTGAGGAATAAATCAGGGGATGGAGACTCCAAGGAGGGCACATGAGGTTGTCAGAAGGTCATGTGGCACTCCAGAACTAGCTAACTAGGATCTATAGGGAGTTAGCATGATCAGTCAATGGAAGAACTGCTCAATCAATGCACTAACTGACTATTAGACACCTGGTAGGTGAGATGAGGTGCTCTAATTGAATGATAAATGGTGGTAGGTGATAAAAGGTGCACATGTCCTACAGAAGAGTCAAATAGGGTGCATTAGGTAGGTAGGAGGCCTACTGGGGGATGAAGATAGGCTCTAGGGAGATGAAAATAGGCTCTAGGTGTTGGGAGGACCACCCACATGATGACTATATACATGCAGTTGCATGCAAATGCATGCAACATGTAGATTTGCAAGAAGGCATGCAAAATATAAAAATGATGGTGAGAATATTCCAACACCCCCCCTCAAGCTATACTATGAGGTAGTAACTGAAAACTAAAAAATAGGGCCCTTGTGACTGAGACCAAAGGTCACCCCTGTCATGTCCCAAATTGGCATTGGGTCACAATGGCCTAAGCACATTGGACATATTCATTAGATTTGGTCAAATTGATGCTAGGGGTCAAATAATTGCCAATTAGGAAAACTACTAGTTTCCTAGGTTTGGGGTGGAAGCTTTGGGATTTGGAATAAGGGGAATAATAAATAATGTTTGAACATTAGAATGGCATAAATATTTAATAAAGGAGCTAAATAAATATATACAAGTGAAAATAAAAGTGGCATTTGATCATTAGGACACATGGAGGAAGGGGGTCCCACATATGGCTAGATTTCCCCACTACACTTGGCATCATTCTCTCACCAATTCAAATTCAAGGTGAATTGTAACATACTATGGGGAGTTCAAAAGGTATTATTCATTCCATGACTCATCCAATGTCTAAATGTAGAGGAAGAGTAACTCCCATGGAAGAGGAAGAGGCAATTTGGATCTAGTGATACACTTGGGCTAGATTCCCTAGCTCTATGACAACAATGATGAAGATGCTATGACACCTATGACACAAATCAGACCTGAAGGTTGACATATGACATGTATGGAATGTCAAGGATAAAAATAGCCTCCAAGAGGGCGCTCAAGGGACTTAGGGAAGCTAAGAAGCTTCCACATGTGATTTGGTGGAAGTGGGGGACTAAGAATTGTTGTACAAGTGGCGTTCTTTGGAATCTCTTCCCAACTTGAGTTGGCATGAGTCTCTTGGAACGAATTCAACCCATGGAGGAAATTATAAGTTTATAAATGTCAATAAAAAATAATGAAACCAGATTTTGATCATTTGATAAATTTGCAATTGCATTTGTGAAGAGGGAGCGCTAGTAGATGACTAGTTTCTTGCCTTAGCCAATTAGTGTAATTCCAAAGTTAGTGTGAAGAGCAGGAGCCCATAATCCAGTTGCACAAGCACACTGAATGATCAAGTATAATTGTACTGGTTATTTGCTTTTGACAATAAAGGTTGAAACATCCTTCTTGTCCCAATCAAATGTCTAATAGATTGCATATCTCTTTGGTTAAATGCTTGACTGTTTTTGATGTCTAAATTGCATTGCAATTTCATCACTGTTATATCAATCAAGATACGCTGAGGAAGGTATCTTTTGTATTGCAGGTTCATCAGGTAGAAGATCAAGTGGAAGATTGAACGGAAGATCGAGTAAGCTAGGATCGAACGTCGTTAATAAGGTATGTCTTCAAGAACCTTGATCTCTTTCCTTTTATAGAAGCCTATGTGATATGATCAATCTGTTTACTTGTCATCCTGGAAGTTGGTAGTGTCCCTTTCCTCACTATAAGGTAGAAATCCTCAACAACGGACTGGTGACTCTGTTGGGGAATCGGTTCTGTTTCCCCTCAGTCGAGTTCGTCGCAAAATGCTTCACCCTCAACCTCATTCTTTAGTTTCAATGTTGGCACTTTGGGCATGCCAAGCTCATTAGCTTCGACATCTGCCTCATCCTCCACACCTAATTTTGGACCAAACAATGTCCCTTTGTCAGGGATACCTGCAGTGAATTTCACTTCATCTTCTGCTACACAACAGTTGCAGGGTGTAACTCAATCTGTTGCTTCCACTTCTACTGTAGGATCTAGTCCCTCTACTTCTATGCATGTCACGAGTACCATGACTGCACCATCCACCACAACCATGTCTGGTTTCAACCCCAATGACGGCTCCAGTGTGAATCCATTGAACATGCCCGTAGGGAGTGCCCCTTTCTCTTTGTTTGCTGGAGGAGGGGGTAATATGTTTAACCAGCAGTATGGCGGGGCTAACACCTAGCCACACTACACAAACCAGCAAGGGTTTAATCCACTTTCTTTTGGGTGGAGTAATTTCAATCCTTTCATTTCACAACCGATGGTTGGGGGCAACCCCAACCCATAGTACATGAACTAGGCAATGGGTGGTTCCTAGTACCAGGTTCCTGTTTACCAGATGCCATCGGCTCAACCACGTTTACGGTTTCTGGAAACTTTAAACTTGCCAGATATTTCAAAGCTTACAAATGACCTTGTGCGTCATGACTTTGCATGGCCACTTGTGGCCACTAAGTTTCCCTCAGACATACCAAAGTTTGAAGGCAAGACTAGTGAGGACACCAGTGACCATGTTACCACATTTCATGTTTAGTGCTCCTCCAATTTGCTGAACGACGATTCCCTAAGGTTCAGACTCTTCCAAAGAACCTTGATGAGTGTCGCAGCTAAGTGGTACATTGAATTTCCAGCAGCTTCCTATGGCACCTTCCAGGATCTTGCCATTATTTTCTTGAACCACTTTCAACTCCCTGTCCGGTACGATGCCGACACAGACCTTTTGTCGACCTTTCGGTAGAACAAGGCCACTCATCCGTCTGATCATATTTAGGATTGGCAAAGAAGAAAGAGGCTCATCAAGGCTGACATTCCCCCAACATTCTTACTAGAATGGTATCTTAAGTCGTTGCTTCCGTATGTTTCTAAGGAAGTTTCCACTTCAGGGGTTTCCTAAGAAGAGGAAGCCATTTTGAGAACTCAGCAACTGGATTTGGCCTATGCTCTGTATGGGTTGTTATATGAGATTATTCTGGATTCCCTGAGGTCTAATATAGACTTAGGTAAACCTAAACCTGGACCACATGCTGACGGCATTGTGGGTTCAGTCGACTCTGCAGCGTTTGATGCCTTCACAAAGCAGGTTCATGACTTGTTAGTCAAACAATTTGCTGCAGAAACAACTTCTATTTCATCCTCCCCTTCTACTACAGAATCTGTACAGCAGGTGCAGACAAACCAAAAGGGCTCTCGGAAGTCCAAAAGAAAGGGAAAGAAAGGGGGGGGAACCAACAGAATCCCAACAACACAAAAAATGCCGAGGAGGGGAAAAAAGAAAAGAGGAAGGCTAAGTTCCCTTGCAAGCTGTGTCAGGAGGACCACCTTACCCATCAATGCCCTCTAATAGAAGAAGCCAAGAAGTTGATTTGTGAAAAGAAACCAGTTGTTTTAAAAGATCCTTTCCCTCACGGACAAAGTTTCGCTTCTGGCAACTCTAGTGTTGGGGGCACCACTCGTGCCACCTCATCTGATTGTTGGGCCTGCCCAAGCTGGGGCAATTTTGGATAACACAAGGAGGTTGAGCTACAGAGTTGAGCGCAACTCAACAAAAGATATAATTTTGTACAAGTATGGGGGATGCTGCGAATTTATGTGCAGCAACCAAATTTTTGCAGTACCGCGAAGGTTAGCGCTGCGAGGAAGCAGTACTTCGAAGAGATCAGGACACGTGGAGCCAGCAAAGCGAAATGCTGGATGAAGGGCAGGTACAGGTACTGGATAGACCAACGGTGGTCTAATTTTGGAAAAGATGCTCCAAGATGCCGAGTTGTAGGCATGAGCATATCAGGAAGGCGGCCAATTTTACAAGTTCGTTAAGTGGAGAACGACTCAGGGAAAGTGACTGTTGGGTGTGCTTAGTGGTATGAGACCGTTAAGTGGAGAACGGCACTGAGAAAGCGACTAGAGGCTGAGCCAATTGTACAAGGCCGTTAAGAGGATGAACGGTCTGCAGAAGAAGTGACTGGGAGCTGAGCCAGTCGTACAAGTCCATTAGTCGAAGGGCGGCTTGATGAAGATGACCTATTGGTTTGCGCACAACAGGAAGGACGAAAGTGATAGAACAAAGGTGTGGAGGACTGCAACAAAAGGACACTCACTACCAGAGGCCAGCAGGACGGCTTAGGGGAAAGTGTAACAATTTTGGAAACCCTAAGGGTTTCGTTCTTCAGCATTGTGAAGACATGACCTTTGAGCATGGTCTATAAAAGAAGACATTTTTGTAAGGGAAGGGGTTGTTATTTTTTGTTGTTCTTTTTGGGGTTCTCAGAGGGTTCTCTCATTGCTCTTTGTTATTGATGTATTGTAAGATCTTTTCTGAAGAAGAAGCCATTGTAACAGCTCTGCAGTTGTGTGCGCAAAGACCTAGCTGAGAGAGAAGAGAGAGTCTGCAGCTGAGTGCGCAGACCAAGAGCGGTTGTCCCCTTTCGATTAAAGATATATATATAACAACCGTTCTTGTTGACGTAGCTTCCCACCCGGGGGAGTGAACCATGTTAAACATTGTGTTGTGTGATTGAGTGGAACATTGTTGTGTATGATCACATTTATCTATTCTCTGTATATCGATATATGAATATTTCCTTTCATTCTGTTATGTGAAGACTTTTGTATGGCTTTCCATCAGGAGAGTATGGAGATGATATGTTAAGTCTGCATGAATAGATGAATGGTTAATACTTAGCTTTGCTTCTAAAAGCAGTGAAACAGTTATTTGTTCAAGTGTTAAGAGATTGCCTAAGTACTTTCCTATGTCCAGCAGATGAATGAATGATAGTGACTTGCATCTGCAGTAGACACTTAAATAGTAAACATTTTAAGTGCATAAACGAATTTTAGAGTAATATTCATTTCAGTGCATGAATGAGTGGAAGAATAATACTTAGTTCAGTGCCTTAAGCCTTCCTGAGTACTTTAAGTATAAAGTTGAACTGGATTGTTCGCAGTCTCAGTAGAAGTCTCGCCGTAGAAGGACTTAGTGGTGTGGACCGCAGCATTTCCCATCGCCGCGTAGTCTGGCCTTGCAGTGCCTACCCCCTTCTGCGTTGTGCAGTACGTCCTTCCAAACAACTCATCACATACTATGGAAACCTAATTCTACAGTACACCATAGATACACCTCGAGTGAGACCTCGACCTACTCGTAGGTTGTTTCCAAAAGGGCCGGTGCGAAGGGGTTTTGTTGGTCAAAGGGAAACCATAAAGAACCTGGGTCTTATTGAAAACCTCAAGGTCAGCATCAGATAAGCCAACAAATGGTTCCATTGCTGTGCTAGAATCCGTGATGAGTTGCAATTGTGATGTGTGACGAAGAATATTAGTTCCTGGAAGGCTCTGACAATTGGGATCTTGAAAAGACAAAGATCCAAGCTTGGTGTGACAAGAACGTAAGAGACTTTGCAAGGCAAGAGAATAGACATCCTCGTCTATCTCACAAACATTGGTTGAATAGATATCTGTGGAAAGATATTCACGAGATTTTCAGGGCATCGTTTCCAAACGAGTTGCACGAGTGGATCTTGTGGCTCACAGAAAATAAAACCTGTTTTCAAGTAGGAGTTTCTACAGAGTGGACTCTCAAGCTCATAGCATAGCTCAAAGCGATAGACAACCCATTGACACGCGCAGTTGAGTTTTGGGTCGATCACATGCTAGAAGGCTTCGAAACAGAATTTGCTGTAGACACACTCAAACCCTACAGCCAAGAAGAAGCATATTTTTTTGAAGGATTCCAAGGTAAGTACCTAAACAATCTCAGTCTATACATTAAGATGTTGTTAGCTGAGAAAGGTGTTTTAAGAATGCAGTAATATTCTCAAGTTTGTCATGGTAAACAGTATATATAGTGATTCTGACAAAGACATCCATAATCTTAGAAGTGGGAAGAGATATAAATTTAATAAGAATCTTGGAGGCCTTGGAATCCATATAGATACTAAGATTCCTTGTGACCTTAACAACGAAGCCATGCCACCATTTACCCCTCAGAACCCACAGGCTGTAGAGACCGTGCCACCCTTATCTCAGAACCCACCCGCTACGCAGCCCACCCCACAGAATAGTCAGCCAAGTACGTCTACCCCGATAAGCCCATTTTTTTTCATTGCACAGAGCCCTTTACAACAGCTACGCACTAATTCGGGCACTACACCACCTAATATGACAATGGAAAACACTGATATGAAGCTACTGATCTTCAAAGGAACTGGTCTAGAAGACCCTGACCAACATTGGTTTCTTTGTGAAGCTGTATGGAGTGTAAGACAAATCCAGGATGATGCCGTGAAGAGAGCACAGCTCATCACCACCTTCAGAGACAATGCTTTAGATTGGTTTATGAAGTACTCTCAAACACTGCCGAGAACCCTCACGAAAATTAAAGATGCGCTTGTGGCAAAGTTTAAGAAACCCAAATCTGAATCTCAGTGTATAACCAAGTTGAAAGAAATAAAGCAGAAACCGAATGAAACGGTTTGGGAGTTTGATCAGAAGTTTAAGATGCTTTTGGACCAAGTGAGCTTTGTTATAGCTCCAGAATAGCACAAGGAATGGTTCATTGTTGCGCTGTTGCCCCACATTACCACGGATGCAGTAGAAGGTTGCGTTGTAGGCAGAGGCCTTGGGGATCGCAATGAAGCTAGAGGCTTCGCTGATTGGTGAGACTAGTTCTGGGATGTCTCATATCAAGAACCAGTTGACCACCTTGACACTAGAGCTACAAAGCATGAAAAATGGCAAAGAACAAAGGTATGAACCTAGACATGAGGTCTGGTGTACAAGTTGTAAAGGAGAAGGCCATGACCGGGAGCATTGTCCATTATTCTGTGATTATCTTAACAGCGGTGTGCCCAACCCGATAAATTAGAATCAGGCCCCATGGTGTGAAATTTGTAGAACCACAGGACACAAACCTGAAGACTGCTATCTGATACAAAAATATGTGAAAACACCTAAAAATTTACACTGCACTTTCTGCAAATAAGTTGGACATGATGAATCCAACTGATGCACATATGAGTTAATGAATGAGAGAAAACGAGATATGGACTCAATGAGAGGCACTGGCTTGTATCGCGTACAAGAAGAAAACCATCCAAAACAATAAAATGTGCAATATGACCAAGGAGGATACAGAGGTCGCGGTGGTGGATACCACGACAGAGGAAGAAATGCTGGCTCGGCGCAGGGAAGAGGCCGCGGCCAGGTCATTTGTTACAATTGTGGCCAGCCAGGTCACGTATCTAGAGATTGTGTTAACCCATGCACTACATGCAACTATTGTAAATCATTCGAGCATGTTATTGAAGACTGCCCAGTGCTAGAGGTGGAAATGCAGAAAAGAAGACGGATGGAGACACCAAATCCAAACATCCAGTGGATAGCAGTAGAGAACAGACTAGTGGACCCAAGCATCAATGTGGTCACATGTAGTGGTGCTGAGATAGGCCGCGATAGGGGAGCAGAAGCTTCCACATTAGGGGAGGCTCACACAAAGCAGACCCCTCTTGAGACAGTATGGATAAGGAAAGCTCTGGGAAAGATACCTGTTCTTGATCTATGAAAGAACAAGGAGGTCTTCATCGATGCACAGGATACCTTCAGAGAACCGGCAACGGAATCACAGAGGATCCCATTGTGCAGTGAAAGACCGCATGTTGAAGGCATGCCAGTCGCTTATGATAAAACAAGCACCGCAACGGATGTTAGCTCGTCCGTTGCGTAGTTCCTACGAAGCTGCATGAAGTTACTAAAAATTGAAAATGCCATAGTAGAGCTACAGAAGCTCATAAACCAATATGAACCACAGACGGAAACAAAAACTTCTGATAGCACAGTACATCACATAAGGAAGCATAAAAGAACGGGCCAAGAAATGAGGCTTACCATGCAAATAGGATATTTTGAAATGGATGAAGTCATCCTTGATCTGGGATCCGAGGTGAATGTCTTAACTAAGCAGACATGGCAACAGATGGGTCAACCAAAGTTGTCATGGTCACCTATCCAGTTGAAAATGGCTAACCAAGAGAAAGTCATACCTTTTGTCCGGTTAGATGATGTGGTGGTTGACATTGATGGAGTCCAAAGTCATGCAGACTTTGAAGTTATTGAGATTGTGGATGATAGTGAACCTTTTCCTGCACTGCTACGAATTGACTGGGCTATTGATAGCTTGGCTATCATAAACCTAAAGACAAAGAAGATGATATTTGAAGGAAAGCATCTTAGGGTCATCACACCATTGGATCCTGTAGATGGTGACAGATATAGTCAACCGATTCAAGAGGAATCCAAGGCTCAAGACTTGGACCAATTATACCAGCTCACAGCAAACCAGGAAGATTACATTAATCCTACTGCAGATGGTACACTCAGCTAGAGATGTGACAGCTCCTGCGTCTCTGACTTAGAGGCAGGACTAGAAAATTGTCAAAGCTGCATGCATGAAGTATCAACAAGAAGGTGCGCGTAGGTTACGAAATCATTGTGTTGGATTGAAAAGAAGGTAAGTCTTATTCCTACATATGATGGTTCTGCTAATGTCTACACTTTCACCCAAGAATATACTGCAGCAGTTCCAGATTAGCATAGGTTACCTGCATTGGATATGGCACTGCGCGACACACCATCCAGATGGTGGGCTGCACACAAGCAGACATTGACCACTTGGGATCAATGCAGGATTAAGATGCAGATTCAGTTTGCCGACAGGGTTACTTTACCCTTTGAGAATTTTAATGGATAGACAGATCCTAGTCAGCACATTGAAGTATGTTCACATACACGGCTGAAAAGGACACATGAAGAATGTGTGCACCTGTTTGTGCATACCCTGGGGGATGACATTCCGAAGAAATGGTACCTAGACCTGGAGTTGCGCAAGGAAGCCACTGATTGGGAGATGTTAAATCAATTGGAGACTATTGGGATGAGCAGACTATTGCAGAGATCGCAGACACCTTACATGAGTATCAGGAGCTGTTTCTGACAAAATTTACAGAAATGAAAGGAATTCTGGGAGACCTAGGAGTCATGAAGATCCCCTTGAAGCTAGGTGCCAAGCCTGTGAAGAAAAGGCCATACAGATTAAACCCACGGTATAAAGAAAGAGTCCGCGCAGAGCTGGATAAGATGCTAGAAGCAAGAATCATTGAACCTCTCGAGGAATATGAATGGATTAGTCCCATGGTTGTTCAGGATAAGAAAATGAAGGGTGAGATTAGGATTTGTGTGGATCTCAGAAAACTGAATGATGCTTCTATGCATGACCCATTCCCCACTCCTTTCATAGATGAAGTGCTTGACAATGTTGGAGGGAATGAGGCCTATTCCTTTACTGATGGTTTCTCCAGATATCATCAGATCAGAATTGATCCCATGGATAGGCATAAGACGACATTTGCTATAGAATGGGGGTCCTTCCAGCACATAGTAATGCCTTTTGGGCTGAAGAATGCACCTACCATCTTCTCCAGAGTCATCGTCACAGCATTTAAATATTTCATGCACAAGTTTCTGGAAGCCTATTTTGATGATTGGACTGTGTTTGGTCTATTGAAGAACCATTGCGCGAATCTTAGAATGATGCTTGAGAAGTGTAGACAGCATCAGATCTCCTTAAATTTGAAGAAGTGCATCTTCTGTGTTCCATACGGAATTTTACTCGGACACATTGTCTGTAAGTAGGGATTGATGGTGGACCCTACGAATATTGCAATTATTGTAAATTTGCCCACACCAACTTCCATTAAGATGTTGTGCTCTACCTTAGGCCATACTGGATATTATAGGAAGTTCATAAAGGGTTACGCACAGATAACCACAACAATGGAAAAGCTGCTAAAGAAAGATGCATTGTTCATTTGGAACGCATAATGTGAACAGGGTTTTGACACACTTAAAGAAAATATGGTTACTATGCCGATCCTAGTCTTCCCAGACCGGGCAAAGCCATTCCATGTTCATGTTGATGCATCATTCATTTCCCTAGGAATTGTATTATCTAAGCCAGGAGAAGGATGTATTGACCATCCCATTGCATTTTCATGCAGAAAGCTCTCAACAATGGAGAAAAATTACAATTTTACTAAGAGGGAAGGCCTTGCGATGGTATACGCGCTCCATAAATTCAGACACTACTTACTTGGTGCGCACCTCCTTATGTTCACTTACCATTCTACGTTGAAATACTTGGTCAATAATTCAGTGTTAGGGCGGCGCATATGCAGATGGCTGTTGCTATTCCAGGAATATGATTTTGAGATTGTTGTTAAGCCCGGCAGGTTGAACTTGGGACCTGACCATCTCTCTAGGATTGAATCAAGAGAAGAGCCAACCAACATTGAAGGAAGTCTGCCTGATGCATAGTTATTTTCTATACAGATTGTCGATGATTATTTAAAGGACATCATCGAGTTCTTAACAACAGGGTTGGCATCGCAGGAGTTCTCCATCCAGTAGAAGAAGCAGCTGGTAGTGCGGGTCGTAGACTTCACTATTATTGCAAGTCAGTTATACAAACTCGGACCGGATGAAGTCTTGCACAGATGTGTACTAGACCATGAGAGACCATTCATCTTAGCAGATGCGCACTCAGGGATTGTAGAGGACATTATGCAGGAAGGGCTACCGCATAGAAGATACTACAAGTAGGGCTATGGTGGCCTACGATCCATAAACACTCTAAAGAACACTGGTGGAACTGTGATGTCTGTCAGAGGACAGGAAAACCATCGTGCAGGGATGAGATGCCATTGAATCCGCAGTTGAACTTGTAGGCATTTGAAAAATGGGCCATTGATTTTGTGGGACCTATAAACCCACCAGGGAAAAGAACTGGTGCGAGGTATATCATTACTGCTACTGACTACCTCATCAGATGGGCAGAAGCAAAACTGGTGTAGGACTGTAGCATAGGCACTGCCGCACATTTAATTTTTGAAGAAATATTGTCAAGATTCGGGTGCCCAAAGATTTTGATGAGTGATCAAGGCACTCACTTTTTAAGCAAGACTATTGAAGCTCTCATAGAGGAATTCCATATCCATCATCAGCGCAGTACACCATATCACCTGTAGGGAAATGGCACTGTTGAGGCTTTCAATAAAATACTAGAGAATGTGCTGACTAAAGTTTGCAATGTGAATATAGATGATTGGGACCTGCGCATCTCATCCATCTTATGGGCATATAGGATCACTTGCAAGAAATTGGTGGGCACAAACCCTTTCGGTTGGCTTACAGATAGGAATCTATAATGTTAATGGAGTACATTGTCCCCAGCTTAAGAATCACTGCATTTATAGGGATGGCAGACCCCGCAGCACTAGAAGAAAGGTTTCTACACCTAGTTGGGTTGGAGGAAGATCGCGTCATCGTCGAATTCCACCAGCAAGTCCAGAAAGACCGCGAGAAAGCATGGCATGATTGCCATATAAAGAACAAGTGCTTCCAGGTAGGTGACCTAGTCCTCCTGTATGATAGAAAATTCATGAAGTTTCTTGTTAAATTTAAGATGCATTGGCTTGGTCCATATATTGTGATACATGTTACTAACACAAGTACAGTCCAGTTAGCCAATTTAGTTGGTGATACCCTACCAAATTTGATAAGTGGAAGCAGGCTAAAGCTGTAACATGATAGCCTTGCTTCGCAAAATCCTGAATGATAAACAGAGGGAGCAGTTTCTAAGTGTCAAGTACAGTTGAGATTGGACACTAGAAATGTAAAGGAGTCTATACATGTACGATAAGTAGAACAATGTATGTAGCATGCAGCACTGCTGAAGCTACGCGGGGAAAAAAAAAAAAAAGAAGAAGAAGAAAGCAAAGAAAAAGGGAGTCGCGCAGTTCAAACACTGACACCGCGAAGTAACTATGTAGGATCAAAGATGGACTACCACGCAACTCGGCACAGTACTCGAAAAAATAGCCGTTACCCTGCTCTTGAGAAAAAAATAGCCATTAGGTGACTATTGCAAGCACTCGCTTGAGCATTTAACGAAAAGGTAACCATTCTAAACATGTTGACGATGGAAGGGACTGAAGGATCTGCTCAAATTGGCAAATGGACACCTCATTAAATTCTCATCTAGCCATTGGAAGGCACCAAGGGACTCAACTGCGCCTATAAATAACACCGCATAAGGACTTGCAAGCGTTACCAGACACTTAGAACTTTCATGCATTCACTCTTGTGTTAGCAACCCTTAGCCGTATTCCTGAAACAATTGCCTACTCTCGCCAGTGAATTTCCAAATCACTAGACAGAGAAGAAGAGCTTACACTTCAAGAAGTGATCCGAGTCTTTCAGCACGGGGGGATTGCAGAGTTAATGAAAACCCCTGCCAGGAAGGTTGGACTCGAACCCAGTCAAGCGTTTAGAAGATCACCTCGACATAATCCAGCCATGCAGGACAAAGGGAAAGACACAATTGCACCACGAAGCAAGACTGCCAAGATGGGCCAGATGGTGCCAAGATCACCGGTCTTTCAGAAGGAACCGTTGAAGTTGACACTGGAGTACATATCAACACGGGCGTTGGATGCCCTAGTCTTTAAACTAGTCAAGAGTGCCTATTATGAAATCCGCTTGTCGCCAATTTCGAAGCACATAGAGGTTGCCCAGAACCTGCTAGGAAAGATCGTGGAGTGTAAATGGGAAGACTATGACCTCCTAGGCATACAAAAGGAAGAACCCCATGATCCCATGTACCCACAGTTCTATCCTGACCAGTACATGTGCTGGAAGAAAGATGCTAAGGGTATATTTAACTTGGTCGCCGAAAGCTGGTTGACATCGGTAGTGGAGTCTAGATTGCTGAACCTGCTCTGACTACCTCATTTTGATCGTTCACCAGAACTTAATGCAGTGGTTCGCACTTTGATGGCACGAATCCATCAGGGATACCTATGGCTAAATAGAAATGTTGATGTGAACATTGACTTAATCCACCGTGCCACAGGACTAAGCAAGTGCAGCAAGGGTCCCAAGCAATTCTTCCAAGGGAAGAGTAAGGAAAAAGACGTTGTCGTGAAGATGAAGAAAAGCCATGCATTGGTGAAAGGAAAAAGAGTGTTTCCAACAAAAGAAATCGAAGATAAAATGACAAGATTTGTCACACAGTTGCTTGCAGGAAAAACCCTATGAACAGCCAGGCCTCTGGAGGTGTCGGTGGGCGTAATACTACTCGGTGCTGCAATGGCTGAAGGGACCCAATTCAGTTGGTGTCAGTACCTTCTAAATGAGTCCTGGATGAACTCAATGATACCCAGGAGAATGGAGGTAAATTCCACTTCACATTGTTGATTATCCTCATTGCATTCGTAGGATGGAAGGAACCAGAAAAATATATCGGTGTAATTACAGAAAGCAACGATCCTAGAGGATTCCGCTATGCCAACCTTTGGGAAAATATGAACGCAGAGTGGCAGTGTTAGAAATCAAACCTGCACCTCTCTGTCCGTGATCACCTTGAGCTGTTGATCACACAAAAGGACAACTTGGATGGAGGAGCATGTTGACCTTAGATGAGGGTTTGACTTACTCCACCTCCTTCCAAACTAGCAAAACCCTAAAAAATGTCATTTTGAGACATGAGCGCTACTCTACTTCAATAGACTAGCGCCTGTACCCTACTCTAGTGTGCAATAGTAGCGCTCAAGCCTTATGAGCGCTACTCCTCTTCAACAGAGTAGTGCTCAACATTCAAAAAGTGATGAGCACTAGTTTAAAAACACTATAGTAGCGCCCTGGGCGCTACTCCACTTAGAAATAGTAGCATACACCTCAAAAGATGATTAAAAAATAATTAATTTCACGAAGAGGATTAGTTGCAGTTGGTTTCCCAACTTCCCCAACTTCCTCCATAACCATCTCTCGACCTGAACTACTTCCATTGTCCTATAAATACAAGGAAGAATAAAGAGAGGGGTTAGAGACATGAATGCTATTAAGAGACTTTTAAAGAGAAGCTTGCATTGGAGGAGGTTATGTTGGAAGATATCCAAGCCAGAGAACAGCAGGAGCCCAGAATCAGGTTGCAGGAGCACGTGACAAAGTCAGGTATACTTTGTATCATCAATTTGCATTTGACAATAAAAGGTTGAAGCATCTTTCTTGTCCCAAACTATGTGTTCATTGAAGTTATATACTTGTTTGGATCTGCTTTGGTTAATATTGGATGCTTAAATTGCTTTGTCTATTTCATCATTATATATTATCCAAGATACGCTGAGAAAGGTACTTGTATTGCAGGTTTATCGAACGAGAGGTTGACTTGAGGATCAAGCACAAGATCGAACAAGAGCTAGGATCGAACTTCATTTGAAAGGTATGTTCTCAAGACCTATAACCTATTTCCTTTCATAAACATCTCTGTAACACAGTTAATATGCTTACTTGTCATCCCCTTTTAGTTGATAGTATCCGTTTCCTTACTATAGGGTAGTTTTTCCCACCAACAGACTGGCGACCATACTGGGGAAAGTTGTGATTTTGTTCTAGGAAACCTTTCTTGTTTGTCTTCCTAGAACCATTTTAACTACTTTAATTTGCTGAGAGACCCTATAGGTACCCCCTGCTTGCTTCTCTCTGCTTCACTCAGTCTTTTTGCACCTTTTCAAAATCAGTTTTTAACTTTTTAAGACCTGAGCGCTACTCTGTTATACATACAGTAGCGCCCATACGATACTCTTCTCTACATATAGTAGCACCCATCTCTTTAGGAGTGCTAGTTTCCCTACTGTACAGTAGTGTATATTTCTGTAGCCTTCTGTTGGTTGTTTGGTTGAGTTTTCTTCCCTTTTGGGTGGTTTCCTAAAATTGCTTTAGGTCTCCTTGACTGGTATTTGAGGTTTATAACTTTTCTTTGAGTCTTAGAACCTTTCTTTGAGTGTTTTTGTCATCTTTAGATCGATTTCTTACTTGTGGAATGTTTGGACTATTTATAACTCTTTTTGAAGACTAGGATTTGTTCTTTAGTGAACACTTATGCTTATTCTTGCCCTGACTGTGTGTTGCTGACTTACAAACCTGTATGCTTTGCATTTACTGTTTGTAGCAACATTTGTTTGCTCTTTACCTATCTTATCCTTTATTTTAGGGTTTGGTCTGTTTTGGAGCCTTTAGGGTGTCTTCTGAACTTGTTGAGTTCCGAATTTCCTTGACTTTTTGTCTTTTCCGGTTTCAAGTGTGTTTAAAGTGCTTTAGGTTGATTCATTTCTCAATCCTTATGTTAGTAGGGTGGTTGTTAGCTTGCTTGCCTACCGTTTGCTTGGCATAGTGGTCTTGTTATGGTTTGATGCTTTGGGTCATTCCTCTTGTGTTTGATTCCCAGTTTTGAGTATCTTTCTCCTTTGTTTTCTCCCCACTTTGCTTCCGAGTATGAAGGATTTTTCTTTTGCAAAAAACCTATAGGACAAGTCTTTGTTGAGCTAGTGTCTTGACAGCTATAGGCTTATGAACCATTTTTAGCTAGACTTACACATTGCACATAAGTCTTATTTGCTTTCCATGTTTATAGTTCTTTTTTGTTTATAATAACAGAAAAAGCAAAAATTTGGTAGCTTAGGGTTAGTAAGGATTATATTTTTTACAAGATAGCATAGATTATTTTGTTTACAATTTCAAAAGAAAACAAAAAAGAATTTTTTTTAGATTTGCTCAGTTTTTCAATTTCGAAAGAACTTTAAATGAAAAAATAAAAGTTTTCTTGTCGAAAGTTAGAATTTATGCACTTTTGCTTTTCTATTGCAACCACGCCACACAAACACACCACCTTTTGAGTAATAACAGCCCTAAAAATCTTTAATAAAATTAAATAGCAACAATTTTTATTTTTTAGGGATACACTACACCAATTAGTCTTGGTTAGGATCTTGGGTTTAAATCACCTTAAACCACCCAAGATCACACATTACGCAAAAATTGTAGTTCGACTATCACAGGTAAACCCACTTCATTCAAAGATTTCTTGGGATCTATGCAGTAGGTCTTGTGAGATTAGATTGTTGGGAATACTCCTCCTACTTTCTATTTCGAACATATACCAGGATTGGATCGCGTTTGGGGACTCGTTTGAGTTTCGAGCTCAGTTACCCTACCCACGCCTTCTGATTCGACCAGAGACTATTCCCCTAGGAGTTTTCGATGTTGTGGTATCCTTAGTATCTGACCATAGGTTCATACACAGGTGACAGCAGAGGGTATATCTACTGTACTTAGGACAGACGTGGGAGGAAATCCCTTGCAGGTCTTTGGGAGGGCAGTTGGGTGATTCCAGCGCTTGAACCCTTATTCATTGTATTGTGGACCCCAAGTAACTGTTCTTCATCCTTCGTTGATCTGCTTTGGGCCCTCATCATCCCAGACTCTTCTTCGGAAGGCATCTTGTTTGCTTGGTTTGCATACTTAGGAAATTTTAGTTGGTGTGTTGTTTTCCCCCTAGTCTTAGTGGCCACTAGGTTTTCTAGTTTTATTTTTATATATAATCATGGAGAACCAAGAACTTCGTAGATTGAGAAGGTTTCAAAACCTTCCACCACTTAGAATAGAACCATTACCGCCAGCTAGACGACAGCGGGTAAACCCGAGTGTTCCTTTGGAAACCATTCCTGAAATAGAACTTCTTGAGGAAATTTTTACAATGGAAGATCCTAAAATAGAAATTCCTGAGGAACTACCACCTGAAATTGAGTTTCCTGAAGAACAACAAACTGCAACAAAAAACCCTGAAATAGAGGTTCCTGAGGAACCACAATCGGGTACTCCAGATCAATGACATTTTAGTTCAGTTGAGATTGAAGATCTCACTTCTGCAGAGTACAGTACTCCCTTTAATCCTCCTCTGACTAATCCTAGAAATCCGCTTCTGTTATCCGTTGGTTTCCAGCAGCCTGATTACAGTGCATATAATTTCTCACCTGGACATTTTATGACTAATCCAGGAGGCGAATAGGGAGTTCCACAAACTCCCACCATAGGTATGAACACTAACAATGTAAATCTTCCTTTTACTGCTACACCAAGTTCGGCATAGACAACCTCTGTGTCCACTCTGTCCTTCAGTTTTAATACTGGCACGTTAGGTATGCCGAGTTCAACAACTATGGAATCTACCTCTACACCTACTTTTGGACCTAGCAGTACAACCAATTTAGTGCCACCTCCTGTGATTTAGCCTTCATATCATATACCAAGTACTTGGATTTCCACAACCGCTGTAGGCCAAGTGCTTCTGCTACTGTGCCTATCATGAGTACCATGACTGCACCGTCGACGTCATCTACCACTGGTTTTAATACCTTTGCAGGTTCCAACATGAATCAAGGTAATATACTTGCAGGTAACGTCCCTTTTTCCTTATTTTCAGGAGGAGGGGGGTAACATTTTTAACCAGCAATATGGCAGGGATAACACCCAACCATAGTGGAAAAACCCATAGAGTACTAACCCACTTTCATATGGGTGGGGGAATTTCAATAATACTTTCACGCAACAACAGAGGGCTAGGGGAAACCCCTACCAACAGATGGTTGGGTGCAACCCCTACCAGCAGACGGCTACGGGAAACCCCTACCAATAGTTCACAGGTAAAACTATGAGTGGTTCCCCTTTGCGACCCCAGCTTATCAAGTACCGTCTTGTCGGCCTCGTTTACCATTTCTAGCAACTTTAAATTTTCCATAGCTTTCCAAGTTGACCAAGTTCCTACCAAGTTACCTTCGGACATTCCAAAGTTCGAAGGCAAAACAAGTGAAGACCCTGGTGACCATGTCACTACTTTCCATTTATGGTGCTCCTCGAACTCATTAAATGAAGATTCCATTAGATTGAGACTCTTCCAAAGGACTTTAACCGGTGTTGCAACCAAATGGTACATTGAGTTACTTGCAGCTACATTCTTTAATTTTGGGGATCTCGCGACTGTCTTTTTGAATTACTTCCAGCTTCCTATTCGGTATGATGCCAGAACAGACCTTTTGTCTACATTTAGGAAAAATAAAGCCACTCATTTGTCTGACCACATTCAGGAGTGGTGAAGATGGAAGAGGCTCATTAAAGCCAACATACCTCCAGAATTCCTTCTTGAGTGGTATTTGAAATCACTCCTTCCTTACATTTCTAAGGAAGTAGCTACTTCTGGAGTGTCTAACGAGGAAGAAGACATCCTACGGACCCAGTAGTTAGATCTTGTTTACGCACAATCTAGGTTACTGTATGAGATCATACCTGATGCACCGCAATCGAATACCGATCTGAGTAGACCTAAACCTAGAACACATGCTGATGGCATAGTGGGCTCAGTTGACTCTGTAGCTTTCGAAGCATTGACCAAACAGGTTCATGCCTTATCTGTCAAACAATCGACTACAGAAATTTCTTCTGTCACAACCTTTCCTTCTACTTCTGAATATGTCAACAAGGTTTAGAACAATCAAAAAGGCCCTCGACAGCCCAATAATAAAAAGAAGGGCAAGAAAGGAGAGGGGAACCATCAGAAGCCCAAAAACGAGAATGTCGAGGAGGGTAACAAAGAGAAAAAGAAGGTTAAGTTCCCTTGTAAACTTTGCAAGCAGGATCACCTTACTCACCAATGCCCTCTGCTTGAAGAAGCCCATAAGCTATTATAAGAAAAGAATCTTGCCATACTGAAAGATCCATTCCCTAAGGGGTAGAGCTCATCTTCTGGCACCTCCAACACTGGGGGCACTACACATGCTACGGTTGATCAAACTTTTATTAACATGTTTAATTTGGATGCACTCTTACAAATCAGAGCCAGTAATTATACCCCAGACGCACAGAAAAAGGATAAAGAGATTCCAGAATCCTCCACTCCACTCCACATACCTGTGGACCCAATGCCCAAGATCCCGAAAGGTGTCTTGAAACGGGCATCACACAACCCCAACACTCAGGATGCCACCAACTACAATGTGGTTGAAGATCTAGCCCAGACCCCTTGTGCCATGTCTACCTTAGAAGTCTTGCAAAGTTGTCCTTTACAATGAAATGCACTTCTGGCAGCTATTGGAAGTATCGAATCCTCTAACATGTCTGCGCAATTTGATATGGCTGATATCAAATACCGGTTTCCATACCATGTTGCTCTTCAGATTGAAGTCATCCACGGCCCAATGACCATTAGATGAGCTGTCATAGATGAGGGCACGTCGACGTGCATAATGTCAATTTCCTGTTGGAAAGCTTAGGCTTCCCCCGAGTTAGCCCCTTCTAACACACTACTTACTGCATTTGATGGCAAGACTTTCTGTCCACATGGGGTTTTGCCATCATTTGATGTCACATTGGTCGTTAAGACAGTTGTTGTAGAAGTAGAATTTTTGGATGCTCCGCTTGATTACAACATGTTATTAGGCAGGAGCTGGACATATGCCATGTGAGCTATTGCATCGGTAGTTTTTCGAGTTGTTATGTTCCCATTTGAAGGTAAGGTCGTTACAGTCGATTAGCTTTCTTTCACTCAAAGAAACAACCAGAATTCTTCAGAGACCACAATTCCCTTAGTTGATCAAACCACCTCGGTTAGTGAGAGTTTAGGAGCAGGGATTTACGGGTCGTTAATAGGCACTTTCGACCTTCCCTCCCCTGTTCTTTTTATGCATTCTGATGTGGGTACTTATACTTAAAAATTCACGGTTGGTTTAAGAACCGATCCTTGGATCCTTCCCACTACGTCGGAACCTTCTATGCCTCTATATGTTGCAGAAGTAGCCTATATGGAAGCACAACATGCTGCAATGGAACATATCGTGACTCTGCTAGTCTCTGCTGAGTCAGATATGGACTATGCTCCGGCATGGTCACTAAATTCCACCCACTCGTTTGATTGTTTAGACACGGTTTTACCATCTAATGAAGCCATCTTGGAAGTCATGATGGGCCTAGACCAACCATGGGAACATATGCATCACAGGTCCTACATGCTTCCAAATCTAGACAGGATTGAGAGAGGGGAATTCCTTATGAGACCCGGTGGATTTGTTGATTTGTCATCTTTTCCTTCTACTTTGAGAGCTGTTTATGCTGAGGGAAATATGGCTAATATATCGAGAACAATTTCGATTAACATTTCCACCAAACCCAGGGTCGTGAAAAACATTTTTATTGGCGCAGACTGTTCTCCAGGAGAGATCGCTCTGTATATAAAACATTTCAAAGAATTCTGTGACATTTTTTCCTGGTCATATGAGGAGATGCCAGGAATCAACCCAGCCATCATGGAGCATGTCATCACAACATACCCTAACGCAAAACTTGTGAGACAAAATCTCCTTTCTGTGAACCCTAGAAAAGTAGCCACCATCAAGGCGGAGGTTGAAAAGTTGCTTAAAGTCAGTTTCATCTATCCGATTGACATGATAAAATGGGTTTCAGACCCCGTTCTAGTTGATAAGAAGCAAGGTACCATTAGAGTCTGTACTGACTTCCGGGACATGAACAAAGCTTCTCCGAAAGATAATTATCCTACACCGTTTATCGATCAAATCATAGATGCTTGTGCGGGACATGAGATGTTCTCTTTCATGGACGGATTTTTGGGATACAATCAAATACAAATCAAACTCGAAGATCAGCATAAAATAGCTTTCATTTGCCTGTGGGGGACCTTCTCTTACCAGAAGATTCCATTTGGCTTGAAGAATGCTGGAGCTACCTTCCAGAGTGCGATGAATTTCGCTTTTCATACTATCAAACACATAGTAGAACCTTACTTGGATGACCTCCCGCCGCGATCTCAAAAGAGACAAGATCATCCAGCTCATCTTAGACAGGTGTTTGAAAGATGTAGACAATATAAGATTCATTTGAATCCTAATAAGTGTGTGTTCTGTGTCGAATCAGGATGTCTACTGGGCTTCATTGTCTCCAGTCGTGGCATAATGGTCGACCTGCTGAAAGTAGAGGTGATTGTAAATCTACCTCCTCCTCGCACCTTGCGACAACTCCAAAGTCTGCAAGGCATGTCTAATTTCTTATGGCGATTCATCATAAACTATGCTAAGATTACCAAAGGTTTTATGAGACTACTCAAACAAGACTCCTACTTTGTGTGGGATGAGGCTGCTCAAGCATCCTTTGAGGCCTTGAAAAAGGCACTTCTTTCAGCACCCTTGTTGAGCCCGCCAGACTATGCAAAATACTTTCTTTTATATATGGCAGCGTCTCTTAATACAATTGGTATAGTATTAGTTCAGGAGGATGATACGCTCCAAGAGCATGTTGTCTACTATCTTTCTCACGCATTGATATCCCCTGAGGTTAAATATTCGCACGTTGAGAAGTTAGCACTTTCCGCGGTCTACGCGGTACAGAGGCTTCATCACTATATACTTTTACAAACTACTACTATGATAGCAGAAGTCAATCCTTTCTAGTACGTTCTCAACCTGACGAATCATTGGTGGGAAATATAATAAATGGATTGTAATCCTACAGGAGTTCGATTTGGTCTTTCAATCGGCCAAGTTGAAGAAATCACTAGTGTCCGCTGAGTTAATCTCAGAATTTCCGAGTGACCTAGAGTACGTTGAGGAAGAATCATCATTCCCAGATGAACATATCTTCCTCATTGCTTCCTCTGACCCATGGTATGGGGATATCTTAGTATATCTCCATACTTTGAGGTGTCCTACTACTTTTTCTCGAGAAGATCGATGCAAGCTCAAAAGCCATGCGAAGAACTACCTCATCATCTCAGATACTTTGTATCAACGTGGGGTAGATTCCATTTTATGACGTTGCTTAACTCTAGAAGATGCCGAAGCAGTATTAAATGATGCCCACAGTGGAGCTTGTGGGGGACATCTTTCCAGGTTGGCAACAGCTCAGAAGATACTGCATGCCAGATATTTTTGTCCCACAATCTTTAAAGATTGTGTGGAAGCTATGAAACGTTGTCGTCTGTGTCAGTTTTTCAGTAAGAAAATGAGGGCACACCCAAATCCTCTTCATCCTGTGATTACAGCAGGTCCCTTCATAAAATGGGGGGTTGATTACATGACTTGCAATCCAGTTTCGGCTGGAGGGCATCATTACATCATCATTGTTGTTGACTACTTTACCAAGTGGGCGGAGGCAATGCCTACTGTCAAGGCAGATGGAAAAACTTCCACTTATTTCTTGTTTAATCAGATTATTGCACAGTTCATCATACCTAAAGAGATAGTGACTGATCATGGCAGTCATTTCCAGAATAGCATGATGACCGAGTTGTATACAATGCTTGGTTTTCGACAAGAACATTCATCTTCATACTATCCATAGGCGAATGGACAAGTCAAAGCAATGAACAAAATTTTAAAGGTTATACTACAAAGAACTGTTAATGCCAGTCGAAACAACTAGCACATCATGCTGTACCCGGGTCTTTGGGCTTACCGAACTAACGTTAAGACTGCTACCGGATTCTCTCCCTTCGAACTTGTGCATGGGATAGAAGTAGTCGTACCGATTGAATGCGAGATTCCTTCACTGAAACTAGCCATTCAGTTACTACCAGATACTTCAATACTAGAAGAACGTTTGTTACACTTAGAACATCTAGATGAGTAGCGCCGCGACACGCTCACAACAAATGAGGTCCACAAAAAATGAGTCAAAGGACAGTATGACAAGTCTGTCATACCTAGGGTTTTCCTTGAAGGAGACTTGGTCCTACTTTGGGATCAAGACAAAGAACCCCTAGGACCTGGCAAGTTCAAGTCCAAGTGGCTTGGGCCGTACATAATTTCCAAAGTATTGAAGAAAGGTTCCCATGAACTAGTAGATTACGAAGGTAATAAGCTGGCCGAGCCTAGAAATGGGCTCTACTTGAAGAAGTACTACGCTTAGGATGATGTGCTTTTTCTTGTAACATAGCTGTATATTTTTGTAGAGCTAGTTTTCATTATGCTTGTTAGTTAATCTTATGTGTTTTTTTCGTTTCGTGTACCAGATGTCGACCGAACACTTCTTAGGATTTGCTGATGGTGCCAGTCGCCACACCTGTCAATTGGCTGCAGTAGCTTGGGTCATTTACTCACCCGCTGGCCAACTTGTCTCTTCGGGGGGGGGGGGGGGGGTTGTTTGGGTCCCACCACGAATAATGTGGCTGAATACAGTGCAGCTATAGAACTTCTCTGAGATGCTCTCAGTTATGGAATTTCACATTTGGAGGTAAGACTTGACTCACAACTAATTGTATTTCAGTTAACAAGTGTCTACCAGATTAGAGATCCTGGATTGCTACATCAGTTTCTGCGAGTTAGACTATTGGAAAGAAATTTTGATTCTATTATATATGAACAAATTCCAAGAAATTTAAACGCATTAGCTAATTCATTAGCAAACTACATGTTAGACTGGAATTTGTATCATACACTTTCGTATTGCACACATAAAATTCAAACACATACACATGTAAATAACCGATACTGTATATAGCCGATACTGTATCAAAAAATATATGAGTTTTGGATCACAAGTCTATCAAGTCATGTCATAAAAGTACAAAACTAGGCACAGTGGCCTCAAAAATATACATAGAATGTATCCCTCTCTTATGGAGAAGGAGGGGCCTCATCATCATCTACTGCATTGCGATAACATATGACTAGCCTAGCTATCTTTCGTAGCACTCTAAGCCATGTTGGGGGCACCCCAGCTACATCTTCCTGCATATCAATAGGTATCTGATCCATCCGGCATGCAGGAACATCATGAGTCAACCGACTCACTTTTCTCTCTATGGTACCCAATATAGCATCTGCTGCAGTAATATCAGCTGGCCTCACAAAGATGGTAGGATGTCCCTCGGGACGGACAGGCCCAATGTCTGCATATGACACTTGTTTAGCACTTCAAAATTCATTCATAAAAATCAAATACTTGAAAAGTTTGAAAAAATTAAATAATTCTCAAAATTAAACATACCAATAGCTCCCCAGGCTCCACCTGGAGGAAGCGCCAGTTCTGGATCATGGAAGAAATCCAATCCAGCATATGGAAACTACTCAAAGGCGGGCACTTGCCTCTCCCACCACCCCCAGAAATCATTAGTATGATAACAGTAGTGACTTTCCCCACCACCCTAGCGGAGGAATATGTCACCCCAATGGCCTAGTCTGGGCTCACAGGGGTTAACCTGAGGTGGAGGCATCCCCAAGCTAATAGCAAGCATCCTCTCGAAGAAGAAAGTACACAAAATGCTACCGTACCCAAAATTCTTCATTTTTCCAGATTTGCAACCTGTCAATTAAGCTTTCATGCTCGCCAGTAAACTAGTACACCCATCATATACATGAACTTGTAAGCATTGTACACCAACATGCATAGAGTGCCTGGAAGCTAGGTGTAGTGAGGCACTACCTGTCACTTGGTTAATCATACTCACTATCACCTTCAAGGGGAGGCCTTCAATAGTAGAAATCAAGATTTGACTTCCTGATTTGTTAGCTCCAGCCACAGAATATGTATTCAAGTACTCTTGCACCGACCCTATGCCCACATGTGAAGACCCCTTCAAATTTATTACATCTCCCCTCCATGAGAGACCAGTAATGAAGTAAATGTCATCAACTGTAAGCTCCAAATTTTTCCCGCAGATGACGAAGGTATTGGTATCCACATCCCACTACTGAATAAGTCTTCGAAATAATTTGTTTAGGGCCCTCATATTTACGGTTCGGTAAAACTTCAATAAACTGCATCTTCGGAGAGCATGGAGAGTGGCTGGGTCTTGCATGGCCAGCCTATCCATGTCCTCATGTTCTCTCTCCCTCCATTGAAGAACCATCCTGCACAAAAAATGACAATTTTTTAGTCCTCGATGCTTGTTTTTACATTTTTAGGCTTGAGCGCTACTGTGTACACTACATAGTAACGTGTGGGCGCTACTCTATGTGATCATAGTAGCGCTCATCTCCTTCACACACTACTGCTCTTGTTACATAGTAGTGCCTGCGCACTAAATGTTGTGAGCATTGCTTGGCAAGCAATTTTAGGATCAAAAATTAAAAACTAAACCATTAAAATGCAAGTGGGGAGGATTCTAACTTACTTGGTGGAAGAAGAACGGTGTTTGGGTGCTCGAATTGATCGCCACGGAGATTTGAAAATGCAAAGTTTGCCCCAAATTTTTGCCCTACAAAAACAAATTGGAAATTGAGTTTTAAAATGAAATTATATATATTGAATTGGATTTTAATTTTTACCCACCATTGTTTAATTCTCTATAGTTTCAAATTTTACCAAAATGACCTAATTAATAAATTAAAACATACACATGGTGTAATACTAATGTTCACTTATCCGGTTCTCATTTTCTACTAAATTTTTGTAGGATCGATATCCTAAGATTAAATTTCTCGATGTTAGACCTTGTTAACTAGTTAATAGTTCAAATTCATATATCATTCGAGATTTTTGTCGCGATTACTAAATATTTTGTTGAAGACCTAGTTTTGGCAGATTATGAAGCTATGATCCCAGAAGCTGACCTTTAAGTCATTTTAAGCTCTTGTTTGGACTATTTAAACCTAAACGAGATTGCTGAGCAAGCTTGTCCTCTTCGAGCTCGTTAAAGTAATCGAAGGCTCATCCACTCAGGTATTGAATTACCCCTTTTCTGGGCCTAGGTGGATTAACTACAGAAAAGGTATACTCTAGGTATACTTCTGTATGCGCTAGAAGAGTTATGCTTCCTTTGTTTTATACTTTTTCGGGGGAGGAGACTAACTGCACGAAAAAGGACCCTTTGGAGCCTCTCTTTAGGGTTTTCAGGCTCTCTAAACATGAAAATACTAAGCGATCATTCACCTACTCGGGCTTGATGTGAAATCCACGAGAGGGTACGTAGAGGACTATTTAAGTTTTTCAACTCTATAAACAAGAAAACACCGCCGAGCACATACCAATCCGGGCTCGATATAAAATCCACAGATAGGTGTAAAGAGGATTGTTTAAGTTTTTCAGACTCTATAAACAGGAAAACACCGACGAGCATTAATCTGCTTGGGCTTGATACTAAAATCCACGAGCAGATATATGGAGTTATTGTTTAAGTTTTTCAGACTCCTTAAAATTGAAAACACCAGCAAGCAAGAACAGATCTTGGCTCGATATTAAAATCTAGAGATTAGTAATATAGAGTAATATTCTATCTCTTCTTCGAACTCTGTAAACAATGAAGAAGGTCCTGAGTCTTTCTCCCATCAGCTCGTTAAAACTTTTTACATGGTTGGATCTATTGAGTTTTCATTCTTTCTTGGACTCATTAAAACAACAAGAAAGGTATTCTTTTATCTAAAAAGAATAAGGGATGGGAAAGATGTGTCATATCTTCAATGTCAAAGGCAGTTCAATCAATTTTATACTTGAACACAACACCTACTTGAGTCTATCATGTCGGTTGGGTTTAGTTTTTGATCGTAGGGTGAACCTGATCTCCGAGTTGTTTACTCCCCTGGTTGGTTATTCTTCCAACCATATGGAGGGTCTGATAATGTCTCGTACATTTCAGGCTTATCATTTACCCCCTTATGTCGAAAAATGCCTGAGTCACTTTGTGTTGTGCTCACTGTTCAAGGATATACCCTGTGTCGGCCATTCTGCAGTTTACCTTGACCTCATGTGTCGGCCATCCTAGTGTCAGTCTTGTTACATATTACTCCATATCAGCTCATACCAGTTGAGTGTTCCTCGAGTTGGTTTATGGAGGACGCCTTAAGGCCTCCCTTCCAACAGACTTCTTCCCATCGACATCAACTCGTTTTACTCTTGGAATGAAGTTTAGAGTTTCGGTTAGTACCTTGGAGATTGCAGTCACCAGTGGCAATTTTCCTCACTATTGAATGTTGAGAATACATCAATGTCTCTTATTCAACAGGATCCGCAAGTGTTCGAATCCAATTCTATCTATTCACACTTGGCGGATCATACTTGGTACCTTGGGCCCCATTATCATTATCGGTGGAAGCCCTCGCGTTTGTTAACGGTTTACATCAATGATCGGTAATCAAACGATACCCCCCATGTTCGACTATCAGCTCATCTATTCGCATGGTTAGGGTTTGTACCTCAGGTTGTTTTGGATGAAGACCTTGGGATTTTGGATGACATTACCTCATTTTGTTATCACCCAATTTGCACAAGACTGAGCCTCACTTATATTCGGCTCTCCATGAGACATAGATCCAGTTTGTTGTTATGGCTATGATCTCTCAGTTTGACATGGATCCACGCTTGTATTCCAAGTTGCCATGCTATATATACATCTCCTTGTTATGTATTGGAGATCATGTTGTATCACACCACACATCTATATGATGTCAAAAATGTAATTGCTCGCTGGCCTTGATCTTTGTTTCAGGTGTTCTTGTTATTTGTTTCTACGATTCCTTGCTCCTCCTCTGGGTTTGGATTATAATGTATTTCGACCATCGTTTCCCTCTGACCTCACACATTAGGGGGCATATGTTATAGGTCAAACCTGCACCTCTCCATCCATGATCACCTTGAGCTGTTGATCACACAAAAGGACAACTTGGATGGAGGAGCATGTTGACCTTAGATGAGACTTTGACTTTCTCCACCTCCTTACAAACTGGCAAAACCCTAAAAAATGTCATTTTGAGACATGCGCGCTACTCTACTTCAATAGACTAGTGCCTGTACCCTACTCCAGTGTGCAATAGTAGCGCTCAAGCCTTATGAGCGCTACTCCTCTTCAACAGAGTAGCGCTCAACATTCAAAAAGTGATGAGTGCTAGTTTAAAAACACTATAGTAGCGCCCTGGGCGCTACTCCACTGAGAAATAGTAGCGTACACCTCAAAATATGATTAAAAAATAATTAATTTCATGAAGAGGATTAGTTGCAGTGGGTTTCCCAACTTCCCCAACTTCCTCCATAACCATCTCTCGACCTAAACTGCTTCCCTTGTCCTATAAATACAAGGAAGAATAAAGAGAGGGGTTAGATACATGAATGCTATTGAGAGACTTGTAAAGAGAAGCTTGCATTGGAGGAGGTTATGCTGGAAGATATCCAAGCCAGAGAAGAGCAGGAGCCCAGGACCAGGTTGCAGGAGCATGTGACAAAGTCAGGTATACTTTGTATCATCAATTTGCATTTGACAATAAAAGGTTGAAGCATCTTTCTTGTCCCAAACTAAGTGTTCATTGAAGTTATATACTTGTTTGGATCTGCTTTGGTTAATATTGGATGTTTAAATTGCTTTGTCTATTTCATCATTATATATTATCAAAGATACGCTGAGAAAGGTACTTGTATTGCAGGTTTATCGAACGGAAGGTTGACTTGAGGATTGAGCTCAAGATTAAACAAGAGCTAGAATTGAACTTCATTCGAAAGGTATGTTCTCAAGACCTATAACCTATTTCCTTTCATAAACATCTCTGTAAAACAGTTAATTTGCTTACCTGTCATCCCCTTTCAGTTGATAGTATCCGTTTCCTTACTATGCGGTAGTTTTTCCCGCCAACAGGTAGCACGCGATAGTTGAAGTATTCTATCAATATTACACCCAGTTGTGCCAGGCGATCACCCGTACATCGTGCATTACAAAGCGGGGGTAACGTCGAAGTACGTTCATGTTATTGATTTTATGGCGGAAATGCGATGTATTTTTATTTCACCCAAAGCAAGGATGAAGAAGCCAGAATGGTATGTGGGTAATTACCATATGTATGAGGAAGACATTGACATCCTCATGAGGGACTGACCAACTGAGTTTCGCGTCGAAGTCATGGATGTTGAGACCAATTCAGAAGAAGATGAACCAATCCTTCTGTCATGTCCTATTGTTGAAGAAAAAAGAAAGAGGAAAGAACCTGAAACCCCGTAGAAGCCAAAGGCATGGAAGAAGATGAAAGCAATAAAGATTCAATCTGAGACAGTGCTGAGTGAAGAAGACTTTGACATGATTGCAGAAAAAGTCTCAGAGTAGATGGAGGAACTAATGATAGAAAAAGACAAGAAGGACAAGGTCATACAGGATGACCTACAAAGGACTAGGCTCGCACTGCAAGGGCTTATGAAAATGATGGACGATGTCCAAAAGAGCCTACCTTTGTCGTGCGATGTAGGAGTTGAAGGGAGGTCGACAGGAGCCTCGCAGTAGACACCGCCGCAGCTAGCCATAACGCTGCCTTCAAAGACTAGAGTTGTTCATCTGGACCTATTGGCCATTTCATTACCAATGTCAGGATAGAGTTTTCTGGACACAAAGGGTGTCGAGTGGGTAGAGCTCGACTTGGCCAAGATTCCTTTGCCTCGATTACACTTTCTACACATGCAGATCGTCGATGAGATGCATGAAAGAATAGTAGATTCCATGAAGTCGCAGGAAGAGCTGCAAGCCGCAAACAGGTAGCTCGAGGACTCTCAGTCCCGCACACAGATGTAATTTTATGATGAACAGAACCGTCGGCTACGATTGGAGAACACCATTACTGATGTCACAAAAGATATTGAAGATTTAGAACTCCAACACGACCCTACCGACACCGTTCTGAGGATCAGAGAAAGGGTGAAATATTTGAAGATGGAATTACAAGATAAAGAGATTCTTAATGAGGCCAATCTTGCCACCTTGAAGGAAAAGCTCGATACGCAGACACCATTAACTGAGCAGCAGTTAAGAGAGCAAGCAGTTAGTGCCACGGCACAGAACATAACAAGTGAGATGGTTAAGTGCCAAGATTTGTTGGAGAAGGTTTCAAAGGCATTTACTTCCCTTGAAGAGGATCAAGGGCTACTGCAGGTAAAGACCAAGGTAAAAGAAAAGCAGACCACGATGGAACAATTGGATGCAGAGGTCAAGGCTCTACCACCTAGGGATAGGCTGCCGAGGTATAAAAAGATCTCAGGATTGAAGAAGGAGGTCCAAGCATTAAGACAAAAAAAGAGACTGAGATGGATAATCAGTCGCATCAACTCCTAGAGGATGCCACAGCAGTATCACAGCAGATCGAAGACAAGCTGAAAGATCTGCGCAACAATTAGCAGCAGGTACAAGGATAGATTGGAGAAGAGATAACTCCGGCACTGCTTGATACAGTAAAGCAAGTTGACCAATACACCAAGGAAGCAGTGGAACAGTTGATCGGCACTTACAATAAGTTCCCGGACAAGCTAGCTCCACAGGACGCGGAGCAGATCCCGAAGGCCGAAGCAGAAGGTGGCTTGGGGATGAGACACATGTAAGTGTTAGGGGCATGTTGGGCCTGGCCCAAGTTGGTGCAATTTTGGATAACACAAGGAGGTTGAGCTGCGGAGTTGAGCGCATCTCAACAAAAGATATAATTTTGTACAAGTATTGGGGATGCTGTAAAGTTGTGCGCAACAACCAAATTTTGGCAGTACCGCAAAGGTCAGCGCTACAAGGAAGCAGTGCTGTGAAGAGATCAGGCTACATGGAGCCAACAAAATGAAATGTTGGACGAAGGGAAGGTACAGGTACCAGATAGATCAACAATGGTCTAATTTTGGCAAAGATGCTCCAGGATGCCAAGCTGCGGGCATGAGCATATCAGGAAGGCGGCCAGTTGTACAAGTTTGTTAAGTGGAGAATGACTCAGGGAAAGTGACAACTGGGTGTGCTTAGTGGTACAAGACCGTTAAGTGGAGAATGGCACTGAGAAAGAGACTGGAGGCTGAGCCAGTTGTACGAGGCCATTAAGAGGACGAACGGTCTATAGAGGAAGCGACTGGGAGATGAGCCAGTCGCACAAGTACATTAGTGGAAGGGCGGCTTGATGAAGATGACCTGTTGGTGTGTGCACAACAGGAAGGATGAAAGCAACAGAACAAAGGCGTGGAGGACTGCCACGACAGCACACTTGCTACCAAAGGCTAGCAGGATGGTTTAGAAGAAACCATAACAGTTTTTGAAACCCTAAGGGTTTTGGTCTTCAGCATTGTAAAGACATGACCTTCGGGCATGGTCTATAAAAGAAGACATTTTTGTAAGGGAAGGGGTTGTTACGTTTTGTTTTTATTTTTGGGGTTCATAGAGGGTTCTCTCATTGCTCCTTGTTGTTGATGTATTGTAAGATCTTTTCTGAAGAAGAAGCCATTGTAATGGCTCTGCAGCTGTTTGCGCAGAGAGAGAAGAGAGAGTCTGCAGCTGAGTGCGCAGACAAAGAGCAGTTGTCCCCTTCCCATTAAAGATATATATATAACAACAGTTCTTGTGGACATAGCTTCCCACCCGGGGGAGTGAACCACGTTAAATATTGTGTTGTGTTATTGAGTGGAACATTGTTGTGTATGATCACATTTATCTGTTCTCTATATATGGATATCTGAATATTTCCTTGCATTCTGTTATGTGAAGACTTTTGTATGCATTTTCCATCAGGAGAGTATGGAGATGATATGTTAAGTCTGCATGAATAGATGAATGGTTAATACTTAGCTTTGCTTCTGAAAGTAGTGAATCATTTATTTGTTCAAATGTTAAGAGATTGCCTAAGTACTTTCCTATGCACAGCAGACGAATGAATGATAGTGACTTGCATCTACGGTAGATGCTTAAATAGTAAACATTTTAAGTGCATAAACGAATGTTAGAGTAATATTCTTTTCATCGCATGAATGAGTGGAAGAGTGATACTCAGTTTAGTGCCTTAAGCCTTCCCGAGTACTTTAAGTATAAATTTGAACTGGATTGTTCGCAGTATCAGTAGAAGTCCCGTGGTAGAAGGACTTAGTGGTGCGGACCGCGGCATTGCCCATCGCCTCGCAGTCTGGCCTCGCAGCGTCTACCCCCTGCTGCACTGCACAGTACGTCCCTCCAAACAACTCATCACATACTATGGAAACTTGATTCCATAGTACCCCATAGATACACCTTGGGTGAGACCTCAACCTGCTCGCAGGTTGTTGCCGAAAGGGTCGGTGCGAAGGGGTTTTGTTGGTCAAAGGGAAACCGTGAAGAACCTGGGTCTTATTGAAAACCTCTAGGTCATCATCAGTTAATCCAACACTGATCAGTCATTCGTTAACATGGTTAATTCAGATGCCCTATTGCAAACTCGAGCGAGGAATTATACCTTGGATTCGTAGCAGAAAGATGCTCTTGAATCCTCTACTCCTCTTCACATACCAATGGAGACATTGTCGAAGATACCGAAAGGTGATTTCAAAAGAGCTGTGCACAACCCTAACACATGGACTGCTCCCAACTCTAATGTTGTGGGGGACTTAGCCCAAACCGCTTGTGCCATATCTACTTTGGAGGTACTACCGAGTTTCCCATTACAACGCAGTGCACTCCTCCCAGCGATTGGGAGTGTTGATTCATCTGCCATATCTGCGCATTTTGATATTGAAGATATCAAGTACTAGTTGACGTATCATGTCTCTCTCTAGATAGAGGTCGTTCATGGTCCTATGACCATTCGACGAGTTGTCATAGCTAAGGGCGCATCCATGTGCGTAATGTCTATTTCTTGCTGGAAATCCTTAGGTGAACCTGCATTAGACCCCTCTAATACCATACTTACTGCCTTTGATGGGAGATCCTTTCGTCCATACAGAGTCTTACTGTTATTTAATGTGGAACTTGCAGGAAAACTAGTATCGGTAGAGGTTGATGTTGTGGATGCTCCACTTGATTACAACTTGTTATTGGGTAGGAGCTGGGGACATGCCATGCAGGTAGTGCCATCAGCTGTTTTTCAGGTCATAATTTTTCCCCACGAAGGTAAGATCATTACAGTCGATCAACTTTCGTTTACCCAGAGGACCAACCAGACGTCGTCGTATTCAACTATCCCATTGGTTGATCAGTCTTTCCCAGTCACTGAGAGCTTAGGAGCAAGTATTTATGGGTCCTTAATAGGCACTTTTGACTTGCTTGCTCCTACCTTGTTTGTTGGTTCTGAAGAATGTTCTTCCTATGAGATTTCCACAGCCAGTTTAACAACTAACCCTGGGGTTCTCCCAACTGAATCAGAACCTTTTGTTCCTACATCTGTTGCAGAGGTAACCTACTTGGACTCACAAAAAACTACAACGGAACATATCATGACTCCGTTGGTCTCTGTTGAGTTAGATATGGACTGTGTTGATACACAGTCACCCGATCCGACCCACTTTCGTGACAGTTTGGATACTATTTTACCTTCTGAGGAAGCAATTATGGAAGCCATGATTGTCCTAGATAGTCCTCATGAACATGTAGACCCCAAGTCCTTCTTGATTCATGTTCTAAACCTGATAGAGAGAGGCGAGTTCTATCTGAGACCCAGTGAGAATGTTGATTTCACCTCTATCCCTTCCACTTCACAAGTTGTCTTTGCTGAAGGGAATAGGTTGAGAACCATTCTGGTCAACATTTCCACTGCACTTAGGGTCACGGAAAACATTTTTATTGAAATGGGATGTTATCTTGATGAGATCATTCCGTATACCAATCTGCTTAATGATTTCTATGACATCTTTTCTAGACCTTATAAAGAGACACCAGGTATCGACCCTACTTGAAGGAGTCACCAAGCATTCTTTCACCTTCATTTTGAGCTCATTAAAAATAGTAAGAAGTCAACGAGCATTTCTTCTACCTTCACTTCGAGCTTGTTAAAAATAGTAAGAAGGCAACGAGCATTCTTCCACCTTCTCTTCAAGCTTGTTAAAAACAGTAAGGAGGCTACGAGCATTTCTTCCGTCTTCACTTCGAGCTCATTAAAAACAGTAAGGAAGTTATGAGCATTTTTCTATATCTCCTTTGAGCTCGTTAAAAACAGTAAGGAGGTCACAAGTTTACTTTTTCAAGCTCGTTAAACCTTTACAAAAAAGATCTTTATAAGTCATTTTAAGCTCTTGTTTGGACCATTGAAACCTAAACAAGATTGCCGAGCAAACTTGGTCTTTTCGGGCTCGTTAAAGGAAATGAAGGTCCATCCGCTTTAGTACAAGTTTAACCCTTTTCCGAACATTTGCGGATTATTTACGAAAAAGGAATACTCTAGTCATCCGTGGCTAGAAGAGTTCTCCTCTCATTGTTTTATACTTTTTCGGGGGAGGGGACTAACTGTACGAAAAAATACTTTCGGAGCCTCTCTTTAGTGTTTTCAGGCTCTCTAAATATGAAAACATCAAGCAAGCATTCACCTACTCAGGCTCGATGTGAAATCCAGGAGAGGGTGTATAGAGGATTTTTTAAGCTTTTTAGACTCTATAAATAGGAAAACACTGGCGAACATTAACCTACTCGGACTCGATATTAAAATCCACAAGTAAGTGTATGGATTTATTATTTATGTTTTTCAGACTCCTTAAAATTTAAAACACCGGCGAGCAAGAACAGATCTTGGCTCGATATTAAAATCCAGAGATCAGTACTATAGAGTATTCTTCTATCTCTTCTTCAAACTCTTTGAAAAAATGAAGAAGGTCCCGAGTCTTCCTCCCATTGCCTCGTTAAACTTTTTACATGGTTGGACTTATTGAGTTTTAATTCTTTCTTGGACTCATTAAAACAACAAGAAAGGTATTCTTTTATTAAAAAGAATAAGGGATAAGAAAGGTGTCTCACATCTTTTTCAGTTTCAAAGGAAGTTATGTCAGTTATATCCTTGAACATAGCACCTACTTGAGTCTTTCATGTCAGTTGGGTTTCTAGTTTTTTACCTTAAGGATGAACCTGATCTTCAATTTTTTACTCCCCCGGTTGGTTATTATTCCAACCATATGGAGGGTCTGTTATGTCTCCTACATAGAAGCCTTATATCATCTTTCCCTCACGTTGAAAAATTTCTAAGTCACTTTGTGTCGTGCTCACTGTTCAAGGCTATAGCCTATGTCGTCCATTGTATAGTTTACATTGATTTCATGTGTTGGCCATCCTGGTGTCAGTTTGTTTCATCTTGTTACTCATCCTACTCCACATCAGCTCATACCTGTGAGTGTTCCTCATGTTGGATGATGGACGATGCATTAATTCCTCCCTTCCAGTGAACTTCTTTCCATCGATATCAACTCATTATGCTCTGGGAACGAAGTTTAGAGTTTTGGTTAGTACCTTGGGGATTGCAGTCACAAGTGGAAATTTTCCTCGCTATTGAATCATGAGAATACATCAATGTCTCTTGTTCGACAGGTTCCTCAAGTGTTCAACTTCAAGTCCACTTATTCACACTTGTTGGATCATAATAGGTACCTTGGGCCCCATTATCATTATCGGTGGAAGCCCTCGTGTTTTGTTAATGGTATACATCAATGACCGGTAATCAAATGATACCCCCCATAATCGACTTCAACTCATTTATTCACATGGTTAGGGTTTCTACCTTCGGTTGTTTTGGTAAAGACCTTGGGATGTTGATAGCATTACCTCATTATGTTATCACCCAAGCTGCGCAAGACTAAGCCTCACTCATTTTGGTTCTCCATGAGACATAGATCCAGTTTGTTGTTATGGCTATGATCTCTCATTTTGACATGGATCCACACTTGTATTTTAGTGGACATGGTATATATATACATCTCCTAGTTATGTATTGGAGATCATGTTGTATCGTGCTACACATCTATAGGATGTCAATATTGTAATTGCTCGCTGACCTTGATTGTTATTTCAGGTACTTTTGTGACTTGGTTCTGCAGTTTCTTGCTCCTCCTTTGACTTGGAATTATAATGTATTTCGGCCATCACTTCCCTTGGACCTCATACATTAGGGGGCATCTATTATAGGTCAAATATGCACTTCTCCATCCGTTATCATCTTTAGTTGTTGATCACACAAAAGGACAACTTGTATTGAAGAGAAAGATTGCCCTAGATGATGTATGGACTAGACTTACCCCTCTGTAGTTGGAAAAACATTGTTTTTACCTACATTTTGACATGAACGCTACCCTATAAGGATAACAGTAGCATACACCTCTCAATATGATCTACTTTGGTTCAGTAAACTAGCGTACACCTGCTAGTATACTCTACTTTGCTTTAGTAGACTAGCGTACACCTTCAAAAATCTTGCAAACACTGGTTGTAAAGCATGAAAGTTGCATATTGTGCACTAATCCAATTGAGAAAACTCACGTACATCTTAAAATGTAATAAAAAATATATTAATTTGATGAATTGGGATTAGTTGAAGTTGGTTTGCAGCTTCCCCAACCTCCCAATCAAACTACCTCTCGATCCAAACTGCCTACCTTGTCCCATAAATACAAGGGGGATAGATGAGAGAGAGGAGGAGCAGCTATGCATTAAGGGTTGTTATGCTGGAGGAATTCCAAAGTTAGTATGAAGAGTAGGATCCCAGAATCCTGTTGCACAAGTACACTGAATGATCAAGTATAATTGTACTAGTTATTTACTTTTGACAATAAAGGTTGAAACATCCTTCCTGTCCCAATCAAATGTCTAATAGATTGGATATTTGTTTGGTTGAATGCTTGACTATTTTTTATGTCTAAATTACATTTCATTTTTCATCATTTTTATATTAGTCAATATACGCTGAGGAAGGTATCTTTTGTATTGCAAGTTCATCAGGCAGAAGATCAAGCGGAAGATTGAACAGAAGATCAAGCAAAAGCTAGGATTGAACGCCGTTAATAAGGTATGTCTTCAAGAACCTTGATCTCTTTTCTTTTATAGAAGCCTATGTGATATGATCAATGTGTTTACCTGTCACCCCGTAAGTTGGTAGTGTCCCTTTCCTCACTATAAGGTAGAAATCCTGAACAACAGTCCTTGCACCTGTGTATTAGGTCCATACATTTAAGAATAATTGGAAGCCATGTCTTACTATTATGAAGAATCCTATGAGTACAATTCTTATGAGGAATATGTAGATGATTATGAGCAATATGAAGAAGAATGTGAATGGTACGAGGAAGAGGTGCCATCATGCAACACTTCTTACAATTTCAGGAGGAATGAAGATTATCGAGGAAGAGGTGCCATCATGCAACACTTCTTACAATTTCAGGAGGAATGAAGATTATTATTATGACCCTCTGTATGATAAATATGAGGATGTTACACCACCAAAGAATAATTCTATGGATGAGTTACAAAGATGGAGAGCAACATATATAACCTTGCCCCAACAATATCAAAAATATCAAGAATTTCTTGCTTTGAAGGAATATCCACAAAATGCCATGTCTTTTGAAGACTATGCTGATATTTTGTTTGAAAATAGACCCAAAAATGAAGATGTGGAGTTAGTAAAGAAACGTTTATTTCCTTCTTGTAAAGAACCTTGGAGAGAGTATCATATATGTGTGAGTGAAATGTGTGTGAGTGAAAGATCAATGATATATCTGAAGCTTCCGCGAAGGCATGTATGTCCTACTTGAGGAGCGTTTATGGGAATTCTTTAAAAAGAGATTCCAAATGTATTGATCTTAAGGAAACTGAGGGGCAAAGTTCATGAAATTTATTGAAGGAGAAATATGAAGATACATCCCATGAACATGAAGAAGATTCTATTGAAAATAAGGAATATCATTTCGAGACACATTCTACCTTGGACATGAATCAAGGAGCATCTACTGATGGATGATTGAACTATGAAGGAGTACCTACTGATGGCTCACACCTATATGTTGGTGACATAGAGATCACTTTTGACAGTATTGATGCAAGACAAAATTCCCCTAAGCATGAAAATGAAGACCTTGTAGCAGTTGAAGAAGAAACAAGATTAACTTCCCCATCACCACTTGAGCTTCATGAAGTTGGTCCAAGTAAGAACGAAGAAGATGAGGAGGTTCATTTGCAAGAACCTCATTTTCTTGAAGGATACTTAAAGGTGAATGAAAAGAAGATCCAAGAGTCCCTCAGCATTCTCCATGAAACTCAAGCATTGGTGTCAAATTCTTGTTGGAGAGCTACGTCATTGGAGGAAACCTCCTTCCTTGAAGACACGGAGAAGATTCAAAGAGCAATGTGCCACATCAAAGGTAATTTCATGTATTTTCTTTTTGATAGAAACCATTTGTTTGAGCTTAATGAATTGTTACATGATGCATACTTGAAGAATAATGAGGATGTTCATAAGCTCACCATTCAAAATGAGCAACTTCTTGAAAAGTTGCAAGATACTTGTTTTTCCTCCTATGTTTCAGATTGTCAAATGGTAGATTGTTTGGAGGATTCTCATGACATGGTGGGTCATGAGAAATTTGTAAATTTGAATTTTCTTGATGTGTTTGAATATGAAATTGAAGAGATCCAAACACTTGATGTGGTGGAAGAGGAACTTGAATTGTCTCTTGATGAAGGTTATGCAATTTTTAAAGAAGAGCATGATTCCTCTACATTGGAGCCAATCTATGACAAAGGTCTCACACTTTTGAAGGATTTGCATGATACTACCCATATGGATCCTTCCTATGATGAAACTTCTGCATTTTTTTATCATTTGGGTGAGTTAGCTCATTCTCCTACATCCTACAATTCCTTGTTTTGCAGCATCAGTCTCAATGAAGTATGGGTGAAAGGGTTGTTTTTTATGGTGCCAAATGAGGAGTATGGAACTCCTAGATTTACCTTTTATGATGACATGGTTGGAGCACATTCTTATTCACATTTTCAGCAGCATCATTTGTCACTTTATGATGATGCACATCTAGATGGATGCACCTATGATATGCATTTGAGTCACTTGAAGACTCATGGTTTTTCTTGCTCAACACTTAGTTCATTTGATGTTGGAGGAACTTCATCCAACACTTGGGTGAATAGATTTATGATTGGAGAACATTTTTTTTGGAAGCCACATACTTTGTTATATCTTTATGATTCTCACATTCATGGATGTATGGGTGAGACTTCTTTGAGTCATTGGAAGTCTCCCTGTTTTTTCTGCTCATTATTTGGTTCAGATTTTAGTGGAGATTCTTCATTCACTTCTTGGATGAAAGAATACATAGTTGAATATTTTGATGCGTATCACATCCTTTTGGAGTAGCATTATAGGACATGGGATCCTCACGTATTTCATTGGATCATATTTGATTGCTCACTTGAAGCTTGTATGCACTTGGAAAATGGTGGTCTACTTGCTTGGAGGTATAAGCACTTTCATGATTCTTTGATGAAGCACCTCCTTGATGTAGATTTTCATTATGTTGTTATGTACTTTGATGATATATATTTTGTACTCATGATGTTTGGAAGAATGCATACAAGAAAATGGGATCCAGGAATCCTCTTATCTGATGGTATGGGTTTGAGAGTACTCCTAATTGTTGGGGTGCACTACAAGCAATCGGACCATGGAATAATTTTTGTCTCATTGGCTTCAATTTTTTTGGGGAAACAAGCAGTATGGGAGATGGATTTCCCACTTAATAAAGTGATTTTTATCATAGTAGTTCAGCAGCAAGCAGGGTGGTTCCTCTCTAAAATCTTCATGGAATCTCAAAGACACAAGGTTGGGCAATTCAATGGCAACTTCAAAGAATTATACAAAAAGCAGGTTCTTCAACACGCATGTTTGAAATTGCTTGAGGACAAGCAATATTGGGAAGGGAGGATTTGTCATGTCCCAAATTGGCATTGAGTCACAATGGATGAAGCACATTGGACATATTCATTAGAGTTTGTCAAATTGATGCTAAGGAGGAAAATTACTAGTTTCCTAGGTTTGGGGTGGAAGCTTTGGATTTGGAATAAGGGGAATAATAAATGATGTTTGAACATTAGAATGGAATAAATATTTAATAAAGGAACTAAATAAATATATACAACTGAAAATCAAACTGGCATTTGATCATGAAGACACATGGAGAAAGGGGGACCCACATATGGCTATATTTCCCCACTACACTTGGCATCATTCTCTCACCAATTCGAATTCAAGGTGAATTGTAACTTACTTGGGGGATTTAAAAAGGTATTATTCATTTCATGACTTATTCAATGTCGAAATGTATAGGAAGAGTAACTCCCATGGAAGAGGAAGAGGCAATTTGGAGCTAGTGAGACACTTGGGCTAGATTCCCTAGGTCTATGACAATAATGATGAAGATGCTATGACACCTATGAAACAAATCAGACCTGAAAGATGAAATATGACATATATGACATGTCAGGGATAAAAATAGCCTCCAAGAGGGTGCTTAAGGGAGTTAGGGAAGCTAAGATGCTTCCACATGTGATTTGGTGGAAGTGGGAGACTAGGAATTGCTGTACAAGTGGCGTTCTTTGGAATCTCTTCCCAAATTGAGTTGGCATGAGTCTATTGGAAGGAATTCGACCCATGGAGGACATTAGAAGTTTATAAATGTCAATAAAAAAGAATGAAACTAGATTTTGATCATTTGAGAAATTTGCAATTGCATTTGTGAAGAGGGAGAGCTAATGGATGACTAGTTTCTTTCCTTAGCCAATTTTGAGGGTGAAAGATTCCCATCCAAGTTGGTAATTGGAAAGGCCATTCAGACCTTTCATTTGGAGCTTTAATGGAGTGTTTATTTTCAGGTGTAATCTACAAGGCATCTCATGTTTTCTTCTAGTGCAGCACACTCTCTCAACCATTTCCAGTTTTGATGGCATATTCTTGACCCTTGAGGGAGGGCGTTTTTGGTGAGCTATTGTACTCTTTGGGAGATATTATCATGATATATTTCTGTTGTAATATGATTAATATACTTTTTTCTTCATCTCCAAAAATTTTCAGGTCTAAATACCAAGTGGTTATATGTAAAATGGATTATTAATGAGAAAACAATTACCATTCCCCCACTAGATTGATGTATTCCAATGTATTGATGGTGATTTCGAATGGAAGAATATTTATATGATATATTTATGATGTATGGACTTCCATTGATTATTATTACAAGTTTCATGTTCAACACTTAAGCATTTGGAGCCATCTTGCTCAGTTTTATTTTATTTGAAGAAGATTTCATGCTATTTTTCCCAAGGTCGAACTAGTGATTTTTGCTGCTGTTTGGGAGAAGGTTAGAATAGACTTAATAATTTATTAATGGTTCACATGAGACCTAAATAATTCTCTCATACATCCCCTACCTATGTTCATAATTTTGAGTGATTTTGGATGCATTTGGAGAGTCATTTTTCAGTACTTAATCTCGGGGAATTTGAACCCCAAATTGCTAGTTAAATTCCATACTTTGTCCATAATATTAAACAAGTTTGAAGAAGTATTTTGATGGTCATAAATCATCCATGAAAATCATAATAAAGTAAAAATATCATTCATACACCTTCACTTAATATTTAGAGGCATTTGGAGCCAATTGGAGACCTAGAGACCAATACTAGTCAAAGGGAAATTACTAGTAAAGTTCCCTACATTGGCCAGAATTGAAAGTGGATTTGCAGAAGTATTTTAAAGGTCCAAAAGCATCCATGAAACACATATTTATGTTCTAACATCATCCATATACCTTCTCATAATATTTGGGAGCATTTGGGAAAAATTGGAGACCTAGACATCAAAACTAGTCAAAGGTCGAATTTGGAGAAAAAGTGAAAAATTGGTCCTTTTAATAAAATTCTTAAAAAGGTACATTACAACCCCATACAATCAATCTAAATAAAATAAGTGAGGAAAGAGGGAAAACGCAGTGGGAAGAAATCCCTCCCTCAAAATAGACTGAAGGATGCTAATGTATCATATCATCACTCACCCCAGAAGGAGGCAAGTGTCCTTCTTTTCTGAAGAAGGATCGATCGATCTGAAATGGATCAGTAATGTGAGAAGGATGAAACCTTTGATTCTGAAAATATTATCTAGTTCTTCTATGATCATGTGGATCACCAACCAAATCACCAGTATATCGGAGTGTAATGGTCTCCCATCGAGGAAGAGGAGGATCATCAGGTGAGAGATCTTCATGTTCTTGTGGATCTGGATCTCCCATTCACTCATATTTATCATCAATTGGTAGATATTCAGGTTCTTGTTGTTCTGGATCTAGCATTCCCTCGTCATCATCTCCATCTTCAGATTCTAAATCTGAAATCTCATGTGAAGAAGCTTCTCTCTCTTACTCATCAAACAAAGGAGGAGTGGTAGACAAGCTATTAAGCTCAGCAGAAGGAGTATCATGGAGAGGCCACTCCTCAAACTGTACACTCCTTTCCAGGAATGTGGTCATGGTAGAAGGATCAAGTAGCTTGTAGGACTTTGCATCCAATGAAAATCCCACCATAATGCACTCTCTTATTTGTGGATCAAGGGATCTCCTTTTGTCAGTTGGAATCATTTCCGGTGCTCTGGATCCAAACACACTAAGATGAGATACATCAGGTTTGTATCCCATCCACGATTCGAAAGGAGTAGTGTCTTTGAGTTGTTTGTGAGGGATTCTATTCTGAAGATAGGAGGGACAGTTAATGGCTTCTTCCCAAAGACTAGGGTGCAACCCTTTCAACTTTAGCATGCAGGTGGCCATTTCTTTCAATGTTCTATTCTTCTTTTCAGCTACACCATTCTGTTGTGGTGTATAGGGAATAGTATGTTGCATCTCAATGCTCTCTTCACCACAAAAGTTTTGAAACTAACCCTTTATGTACTCACCACCATTTTGAGTGCGAATGGATTTTATCTTCTTGTCTGAAAATTTCTCTAAAAAAGACTTGAAAAACTTGAAGAATCCAAATACTTCTGATTTCAATCTAAGGAAATATACCCAAGTGAATCTGGAATAATCATCAATAAAAGTGAGAACATACCTTGATTCGTTTAGAGACGGATCTGGAAATGGACCAGCCACATCACTATGGATGAGATCTAGAGGATGAGAGGCTCTCCTAGCCTTTCCCTTCTCAAATTTGTTCTCAGGGTTCTTCCCCATCAAACAACCATGATAGTTGCCCTTGGAAAACTTGATCTTGGGCAGCCCATCGACCATCTACTTTGCATGGATGTCATGCAAGTACTGATAGTTAAGATTCCCAAATATTTCATGCCACAATCTAATTTCTTCATTGGCATGAGTATGGAGAGCTGATTACTTTGAGAGAGGTAAGAAGTGTGAGAACTCATACATTTTAGAGTTGTGATTCGAAACTCCTTTTGCAATGATTTCACCTGAAACCATGCTTTGTATCTCGACTTCATTTGGAGAAAATATCACTCTTTTGGGCTCTCCAATATGAGTCATTCGATACATTGAAAGTAGATTTTCTATGAGAGAAGGAACATAAAGCAAATCAGAAAAGTAGCCATGGTCAAGATTGATTCTTCCAATCCCCTGAGAGGAGACTTCCGAATCATTTCCCAACATGATGGAAGGGACAACTAAGCTTTCAAAGTTGGAGAAGAGATCTTTGGAGGAAGACATATGTCTTGAAGCTCCTGAATCTATGATGAATGAAGAATCTGTTGATGCACTTGCCATGAGGGCATGACATATCTCATTGTCCTCAAATCTAGAAGGTTCAGTATCAGTATCTTTCTTCCTTGCACATGCAGGTACAAGGAGATTATTCTTCTCAAGTAACTGAGCCATCAAGTCTATAGTCTTCTTCATACAAGAACTCTCGAGATGAAATCCTTGATGACAATATGTGCACCTGGATCTCTCTTTCTGAGATTGCTTGTTCTTCTTTGGGTTCGAAGCCCCATCTCACTGATATGGAACATCTTTTGGCTTTGTATCATTCGCTCTCTTTTCAGAAATATTTTGCTTTCCCTTCGCATTCGCTCTTTTGGCGTCAACAACTTTAAGGGTTGAATCCAACTTTGGTTTGATCATTCCCATTGATATTAACTTCTCCTCCTCTTAAGTAAGAGATTGGATGAAGTCATCAAGTGAGGGAAACTTCCATTTTGGAATGGACATCTTAGCTGACTGAAATGTGGAGACAAAAACTGAGAAGTTTGGCCCCAATTTAGAGAGAATGGTATGAATGAGTTGTTTGTCTTCTTTCACTATCTCATATCTTTTCAATTGAGAAATCAAGCTTTTGAACTTGGTTAAGAATGCATTGATGGATTTGAAGCTTTCAGGACTGAAAGAGATGAGTTCATTCTCCAATTTATGACCTTTCAGATCATCTTTCTATCCAAAGAGGGATTCGAGCTTGTCCCAAACCTCTTTTGGAGATGTTATATCGATGACATGGAAGTGAATATCTTCAAAAATTGAGAGAAGAAGTAAGCCTACTGCTTCATCAATCCTATCCAAGTACTTGGATTTCTCTACTACACTGAGTGGTTCAACTATAGATCCATTTAGTATCCTGGTGAAGCTCTTGGATTTCATGAAGAGAGCCATCTTAGCTTTCCATTCGACATAGTTGGAAGAGGTGAGCTTTAGATCCATCTGAACAGTGAAGGTCGAATTGAAGAAGAATTCGAATGGGTGAATAAACTTGCAAAACAAGAAGACTTTTGTTGATGGAGATTTGCTACACTTCGAATGAACACTACCTTAAGACACCTGCAAACATATGACTAAGTCCATCACACCTATCTAGACCTCACTAGATTGATCCAGTGAATTCAAGGTAATAGCACCAGGATTTACTATGGAAACTGCGGGGATTCTGGTGCTTAGGGAAAGATAGCTTCTCAAAGAAATGTTGCAACTGCTGCAATGGCTGCAATTCGAATAGCTGTTGACTGCTCTGATACCATGTGATAATCTGCAGTAGGATCTAACAGCTATAAGAAGCCTCACAAAACAAACTCTCAAGAAGTGCAAAGAAGAAGAGAAGAATCCACCTAATATCACTCATGAACATAGAAAATGGAGAATAGAAGTATCATACATCAGTTGTGTGTAGGAACTGTGAAAACTTAATACAATAATACAATAACTGTGTAGAGAATTCGAATCGACCAAGGATTTCATTTGAATCATGCTCAAAGTATATCTTGGACAACATTGGAGACATCATCTAGTCAGTAGTATCAGTCATAACTGGTAATAGTTAGTCAAGTGAGTCTAACTGAGTCTAATAGAACCATCTAGGAATAAATCAAGGGATGGAGACTCCAAGGAGGGCGCATGAGGCTGTCGGAAGGTTAAGTGGCACTCCAGAACTAGCTAACTAGGATCTACAGGCAGTTAGCATGAGCAATCAGTGGAAGAACTGCTCAATCAATGCACTAACTGACTGTGAGACACCTGGCAGGTGAGATGAGGCGCTCTAACTGAATGATAACTGGTGGTAGGTGAGCAATGGTGCACATGTCATGCAAAAGAGTCAAATAGGGTGCATCAGGTAGGCATGAGGGCTACTGGGGGCTAAAGACAGGCTCTAGGGAGCTGAAAATAGGCTATAGGTGCTGGGAGGACCACCAACATGATGATTGGATGCATGCAAATGCATGCATCATGCAGATTTGCATGCAAGCATGCAAAATATAAAAATGATGGTGAGAATATTTCAACACATTCTGAGTCAATTTATGTCTGATCTAAGACACATACACTGGATAGCTGATAAGATTGTGCTTAGGTACCTTCGAGGTACAATTTCATATTGACTCCGATATGGCTCCAATGGAGGAGTCAAGTTACTTGGTTATATAGACTCAAACTGGTGAGGAATAATTGTGGACCGTAAGAGTACATCTGGGTACTATTATATCCTAGGATCAACTATGGCATCTTCGTCTAGCAGCAAGTAGGGATCCATAGCCGATATCACTACTGAAGCAGATTACATAGCTGCTAGTGTTTCCTTCCTAGAGGCAGTGTGGCTCAGAAATATACTTGCAGGGTTGTTCGGCGAAAATCTTGAGCCTACAGTTATTAGGTGTGACAATCATGGTTTCACCAAGCTTTCCAAAAACCCACTATTTCATTTCAAGTCGAAGCACATTGAAATGAAGTATAACTTCATCTGAGACATGGTCTAGAAAGGTATAGTGAAACTTCAGTACATTGCTATTGATGAGCAGATTGCAGATGTGTCAACAAATCCTTTGTCAGTGACAAAGTTTAGGTACTTCCGATACAATCTTGGTATGACAAAGAATGCCTCCCTTGCTAAGAGGGAGTGTTAAATATACATCATCAATATACATTCTCCAAACCAATCTTGTGTAGCCAAGATTGATCCTCTCGTATAGAGGTGAGCACTTTGATTGCCTTCCATGTAAAGGTTATTCCTCTCATATAATTGACCGAAGTAATGATGTTGTAAAGTCTTGTTGGAAAAGGCTCCAGACTTGTGTGTCAAGTCACGATTCTCATGTGAACCTTCAATATAAAGGTATCCATGAGATGGAACTCACGTATAGAGTTGGACCTTCCATATAAAGGTCATGCTTTACTTGTTAAAAGAATTTAATGTTGTGTGATGTATTATTGACCATGATCACCAGTTTCTAATAAGTCTCTTTTAGAGATTGAAAAGTGAATTACTTTAGCATCTGATCATTTGTTCCGGAATAATATAATATGATCACAATATTCGATAATTATTCTTAGTATAATGTAATGTGATGGATAATTAAAGTTAGCACATATTGACTATGTAGTAAGAGATAAAGAAATAAAATATAAAGCATAGAGATCAAGAGAATTTGAAATCTCCCATGCAGACACTTCAACTAATTAAAGACAACTCGAATTGTTAAAGCTTTCGTTAAGCATAAATATATGACTCAATCAATGCTTTAGTTAAAAAATCAGTTAAAGATATCCCTCAATTAACTAAAGAACTCACAGTGGTCACTTCAAGTAAATCGATCAGCGTGCTTTTAGTTAACTAAGTGTTAAGTAAGAAGGACTAGTTAACTAAAGTGTTTTCACTTTAGTTAAAATAAAAGATGACACTTCAAAAAGAATCAATTAAAGAGAGTTAACTAAGTGACAACAAAGAAAATATAGTTAACTAAGTGTTATTGCATGATGACACTTATTCTAAACTAAAAGATGACACATGAGTCGTGACACTTGCATGTCGACACTTAAGTTAGCCACCTGACTAAGTGCGCAAGCATTCAGTTGAGAGGCAAGTTCATCCTAAGTGACAGTTCAGTGAGATAAAGCACTGCATGAGAAGTGGGGCACACTTCTTCATGAAATATCGATACATCCAGTTTGAGGGAGAGTTCATCCCGAAGTTAGAAGATAAAAATAGAAGAGAAGAATGTATGAATATGTTATATGGGATTGATGAATTCAATGTGAAGAGAATTCTCTTCTCCTTTGAAGGCAAGGCGCTTCTCTTGGTGTGCAGGATATTATTATTTAAGGCAAGGTGCTTCTGCAATTGATATCTCTTCTCTAGTGCTTTTGTATCTTCACCAAGAGTGTTTTGTGATCTCTTATCTTCTGAAATAGATATGTTATGTTGTAAAAAAAGCATTCTCTGCTATCCATTATATTATACTGAGAAGAGTTGATGGGGTTTTTGTTCTCATAGTTTTGAGGATTTTCCCGAGGGTATATCTTGTGTTATGGTTGTATGAATTTCATTGATTGAATTGTCACATTGTTTCAAATTTATGTATTCGAAATGATTAAAGATCAAATATCAACCAAATATTAACACAAGTGTCAAAGTGAACACATTCTAATGTCATATTTTTCTTCTCAATTGATGGTACTAATCTCTTAAATTGTACCTTGTGCTTTGGGAGATTAAATCAATGAAGGGGATCCGATACAAACATAGTTAGATGCCCAAATGTCCATGATAACCCAAAGGATTAGATTGTTGTTCCTCTATTCACTTATATTAGGAACCCATGTGAACCCTTTTATTTACTTTGTTAGTATATTGTTATTGGACGCATATGATTTGTAAGTCATCCCGTAGTATTTGTTGATCCATAGTTTGTCTTATTGTTGTTGGACACATATGCTTTGTAAGTCATCCCGTAGTAATTGTTTATCCATAGTTTGTATTGGCCCATCATTTGTATTGACATATGGTATTGACCCATGGTATTGGCACCTAGAATTAGTATATAAGTTTTTGTTGACACCAATGAAGGTACCGTGAAGTTATTTGTATTGAGATTGCTCAAAGGAGGTTTCCCGTTGAAGTGGCATGCCATCAATAAAAGTGATTCTGAGTTCTGTTATTTCTGCTATCCCACATATTCTCATTAATTAATTGTTGCAATTTCTTCACATCCGGTATCAGAGCACTTTCTTGGGCTCATTAGGTGGAATTTCTGCCAATTTTTTTTTTCGCATCTGTTGCAAGTTCAGATCTTGGAATAATCCCTCTTCGCTTAACTATGGGAAGTACTTGGGCATAAGCCCTAAAATGCATTGTGAAGAGTAACACAGGAACCCCAAACTATATGGCCCATTGAGAGGACCTGCCAGTGAAAAGGGTAATGACCCCTACCTGATTGACTAGCCCCCACCCGTGAGGTAAACCAAGAGTTGTTGTTTGTGGCAAAGCGGTTATCAGTTTTACCTGATCCATGGAGTGAGGGTACTTCCCTAATATGCAAGCCGTCAGACAATATTGGTTGCCGAGTGAAACCCCTAAATTGTTAGGAAGCCGGACATACCTAGGGTCCATATCTATTTTTAGCTGAACTATTTCCGATCACTTCCGCATCGTTTCAGATCCATTCTAAGCCATTCCAGGTCCAGCTGTTTCAGATCTATTCTGAAAGCCATTTCAGATCTAGCAGTTTTCGATCCATTCGACGCCGTTTCAAATCCATCTGTTGCTAATTCCTTCCGTGCCATTTCAGATCCAACTGTCCTATCCCTTCCTTGTCGTTGCAGATCCATTTCTGAAATGAAAAAAAAAAAACCCATTTTTTCGCCATATCTCCTTTGTTTTAACTCTGTTTCCCTTGAAACTTTGCGGACACCCTTGCAATCCCATTCTGCATATTTCATTGTTGAGCACCCTATCCCAAATTCTACTTCCCAAAGCCAGAAATCTCACATTTGTCTATTTTTAGGGGTTTCCATAACTTCGTCAATTTTCACCCACTCGCCCCCGAATTTTGCCACCGTGTTCATTCCCTATTTCTGCTTCTTTGACCGTCTTTGACAAATTTTGTCATTCTTTCACCCCGCTTCTGAAATCCCCATTTTTTGCTTCCCTGTCGATCAGAAAGTGTCCAAAACCTAGTCAAACCCCAATTACCCATCTAATTTTTTACCAAATCCAAATTTCCCTTTACTAAATAAGCTTTCGTTTGTGTTTTTCTATTCATCCCCCCCCCCAAAAAAAAAAAAAAACTGGTTATGGTTGTCACCTGTATAGGATCAAAAACCATGAAGGAAGCACTTGCAGACATCCAAACCAAACTCCAAGATCTGGATGAAAACTTTCTCAGACTCCATCTTCAGCATTCAACCATGAATAATACCCGACAGCAAGAGTCTTCTGTAGCCAATGGGTTCTCTTGTTCCAACAATTTTCGTGGTCCGAAGCTTGAATTTCCTTGCTTCAATGGTACTGATCCGACTAGATGGATCTATCGTGTAGAACAGTATTTCAGTCTACATAATACTTTTGATGTCCAAAAAGTTCCACTTGCATCCTTTCATTTGGAACAAGAAGCCCTTCAATGGTATCATTGGTACATAAAGGCTCATGACAAGCCAAAATGGATAGATTTTTGCCAACTCCTTTTGCAACGATTTGGTCCTAGTGCTTTTGATGACTTCACTGGAGCACTCACTAAACTTCGTCAAATTCGCACTGTGAGAGAATATCAGACAGAATTTGAGAAACTAGCCAATCACACAGAAGGATTGTCTGATGAATTCTACAGGAGTTGTTTTATCAGTGGTCTTAAGGATAAAATCTTGTCAGAGGTTAAAATGTTGTCCCAACACAATGATGGAAGTCCTAGGGTTGGCTAAGTTGACAGAAGACAAGATTGAAGCCCAACAGTGCTCCAAACCCACTTGTGTTCCCTTCCGAAATATGTGTTCTCAATGACCACCCACACCGCCAGCTCCTCGACCAACTCCTATCAACCATTTGTCTGAAACAGAGATGCAGGCACGCAGAGAAAAAGGGCTTTGTTATAATTGTGATGAGAAATTCACTCGAGGACATCGATGTGTTCAACAAAAGCTCTATCTCTTGGATGTGGATTCTCTGCCTTCCTCAGAACTTGATGAAGAAGCTCCAGATACAGTAGATGATCAGGTCGACATTCAGGAGAAGCCTATTGACTCCCTATCTCAAGATGAACAACCAGAGATATCTCTCCATGCTTTATCTGGCATCACCACCCACCAAACAATGCAAGTCAGGGGTTACTTCAAGAAGCTTCCTCTTACAATACTCATTGATTCTAGTAGCACTGATAACTTCATTGACCCTCAGATCACCAAACAGGCTGATTGTTTTGTCCATCCTTGCTCCAACTTTGAAGTCATGGTTGCCAATGGGGGCACCTTACCTTGCAAGGGGAATTGTCACAATGTGCGTATCTCTCTAGAAGATTATAACCTACGCTCTGACATGTTTTCCTTGTCCCTAGGTGGATGTGATGTGGTTTTCGGTGTTCAATGGTTACGCATACTTGGCACCATCTTATGGGATTTTGCTGAACTTTGGATGAAGTTTTCAGCAAATGGGAAACAACACAAATTTAATGGCTTACAACAAGGGTCTCTCTGCATCATTAGTTCACATTGCCTGGAAAAGATCCTTAAGAAGAATTCACATGATGTCATCGCTCAACTCCATTCCATTCAGATGCACCCATCAACGGTCTCCCCTACTTCCTTGGATAGATATGTAGGTGTCTTTGCTGAACCAGTGGGCTTGTCACCTTCAAGAGACCTTTCCAGGAAGAATTTATCCGCATCTACATCTCAGCAGGAAATGCTGTCTATTTTGCATGGAGTACAGAACTGGCAGCCATACTTATGTAATAGTATAGTTAAAGAAGCAGTTGGAGTAGGTGCAACCGCTCCAACCATATATAAAGCTGTATAAATAATACCATCAAGATGAATATAACCAGTTGGATGCATTTGACTCATCTCTATTGTCTTGATTATATCTCTGCGTATGCTTATACTCTTTGCTTGAATACAACATCTGGTTCCATTGCCAGTTGATACATGAAAAATTACTAGCAGCATGACATGATTTCAGAACAAGAGATTAGAGACTGGTGGAAGAAGAAAATCGCAAATTACTTGCAGAATTATGCGCGACATAACAAGCTAACGATTAACCAAGCAAGAGATTGATTCCTCTCCGAGACCCATGAGCGATTTGTAGAATCCGTGCCGACCGCCTTGAAGAAACTTCTAGATGAATAGACCAGTCGATGAAGCAGAGCGTGAATTAGTATCGAAGCTAATCAATGGAGGTCATACAAATCTATCAGAATGGTGCAAAAATATTGCAGAAGATTTCTGTGAAGAACAGGCGATCGAAAATCGAGTATCGGTAGACGAAATAAGAAGGAAGTTCTTCACCGAATTAGTTGATCAATTTCTGTGTTCTCTGCCGACATTATTGTTTAAATTTTTTATTGACAAAGGTGTCGCACATATTGTCGAAACAAGACCGTTGCTGACCCCACCGATTCCAAACTCTAACTAGGAGGAGAAAGAATGTCAGTGGGAAAAATTTGTAAAGGAGTGCGAATGGGAATATTTCTTGAACAAGTGATGGTCTACACTTCCCCAATAGTCTAGAAACCATCGGGCTGAAATTGGGGGGGTGATGAAGCATGCTCTGATGTACCTAGTTTGATGAAACTTGACATATGACAAACGACATGACCAGTAGTGGAAAAAAATACGACAAAGATAGACTTTTTTAAGTCACAAAAGCACCCAAGATATTCAGAAAATCGAAAGAGAAAAAAGGAGGTAGCGATGTGAAGAGCTGCGGGAGCAGGCAGTTGCGCTCTGGAGGATGCAAGGATCAAATGTTGTGACAGATGCAGAAGGGAATCTGCCAGAATCAAGTCAAGCCCGCAATGATCGGGATATCGAAGAAGAACTGTCACCGATGGATCAAGACTTGTGGATAGAGCATGGTAGAGCTCTCCATGTTCAAATACCAAAAGTGGTAGCACCTCTGTCTCCATTCCGTTTAACGGAAAGTGTTCGGGTGGAAGAAATTGTCGAAGAAAACCTTGGTCTCCATGCTGGTCAGTCAGGAGTTTGGAGTCATCGAAGCATAAAAGGCAGTGACATCAGTAGACTATTGATTCATCGGCCGGAAGAAGGGATTTGGATATCTTTTCAACCCGAATTTTCAAATAGAAGTTTTCATCTAGTGTACACAGAGCATGAAGAAGCGCCCCCCCTTCCAATACCAAATTTGAGCGACTTGACAAGCACGTCGGAAAGCTTGAGATTTAGCGAAATCCCGTTTGAGCAAAACTTTAACTAGATTTCGACAGAAGTAACTGATGAAGGCAGAACTAGCGACATCGAAGGAGATACAGCCATTGATTTTGGAGACAAAGAACCAAGTCCAGAAAGACAGATAATTCATACTAACGAAGCACCAAGTATTAACTGTGGCAGTAATCCACCCACACCTCCATCAGATTCTCAGAATAATACAATAGCAGACATGGCACACACTATAGCACACCTTCCATTCTACGAAGGAGACGAAGACCCAAGAAGACACTGGTTTGTGTGTGAAGCAATCTGGACAGCTAATCAAATTACCAATGAAGACAGACAAATTTCTCAATTTGTTGGCTCATTAGGAAAAAGAGCACTGACATGGTACATGGGGTACATAGGAAAATCACCAACTGCAACAAAAGCACAAATTAAACAAAGCTTTTTGGCCTTCTTTATGATTGAAGATGCGACATACCTAGCGGCAGAACGACTAAAGACAACAGTCCAAAAGCCGACAAAAGCTGTCAAGGAGTACGACAAGAGGTTTAAAGACCTTTTGAGCAAATTAGACTATGAAATCGAAGAAAAACTATTAATCAAATGGTTTATTGCTAGGCTGATCAATAAAATCAGAATACATGTCCGTCGACAAAATGTTAATATATATGCAGATGCACTAAGAGTAGCACTATAAATCGAAATGGATGATGAATACCCTTTAATATCCATGGACAGACATGTCGACGAACGACTTGAAAGTATGGAGCAAGCTATTAGAAATATGACCTTAAAAGGACTAGAGCTATGGTGTACAACCTGCCAAACCTGAGGACATACCAAAGATTCTTGTCGAAATAATGATCGATGACAAGATGTAAAACTCATCCAATCCAGATGTTTTTGTGATTTGTGCAAAGAATATGATTCACATACCACAAATGATTGTCCATACAATCTGAAAAATAAGAAGGCAAGATGGTGTCAAATTTGTGAAGTAAATACACATTCAATCGAAGAATGTCATCTAAACCTGAAAAATCGACAAAACTATCATGTAGTGTACCAAGCAAATTTTGTCGAGCAGAACCAAGACAAAAATACAGCAAACGACAGATTTGGGAGAAATGATGGAAGAAATAACCAGTACAATCAAGACAGGAATGACAGATACCCAAGGTATAATGATCGACGGAATGATCGGCGATATAATGGCTACAATAGATGTGGTGGATATCAGAGTCGCAGTTGTGGAAGTGGAGGTCGAGGTTTTTGATATGGTTGACCCGGTGCATGTTTTACATGCTTCAGCGAGAATCATCGACACGCAGAATGCCCTTATAAGGAAAGAACTGATCTCAAATTTTTGTGGGTTGGTACCTTTTTTTTTAATCTTGTGGTCGACTTTCAAGTGGTCCATTTTTTTCCTTTTTCGTTGAGTGTTAAATTTGGATATTTTTTGGGTCAAGATGTTTTATAACGTTGATATATATTATATGTGGTTGGTGATAATTGGTCGATACCAAGTGAAACGGTTGAAGTCAATATGTTCTTTGCGCAATCATTTTAATATGGTTAATATTGTTTGTAAAATATAGTGGAATGGTCCAAACTTTATAAGCCGACGAGTCATTCTAATTTGTAAGTTTATATGGTCGATATTATTTTATCATTGGTCGATATTGTAAGTGGTCGAGTCTTTAAAGTGGCCATGATGTTGTAAAAAGTGTTGGGGTCATTGAAAATTAGTCAAATAAAGGGTTGTTCAAAACTTATTGAACCATGTATATTCATAAAAGTTGTAAATCAAGTCGGTTTCTTACCGACCAGTGTCAGTCATGTCGAGTCAAGTAAGTCATGTCGAGTCGAGTCAAGTCGACCAATATCAGTCGGTATCGACCACGAGCAACAATGACACATTCAAAACTTGCAGGAAGCCTCACGACAGCTGAGTCTACGAAAATCATGTACTCAAGCAGGAGACATCTATACCACACAGAGAAAGCGCTTCACGTTAATAATGACAAAAGAACACTTAAATTGATCAAGCCCCCCGGTACTAACACACATAAACATCTATTCAATGTCATTTCAGATGTTTTTCAGGCAGTTGGTGAGTTGGTGCAATGGCAGAGCATGGAAGCCCAAATGCTCCTAGACCATGGAAGAGAATCCGGCAGGAAGGTTAAAGGGGTAAGCGGCTCAATTGGCCACTACTAGACTACTGACAGAGACTAAAGGAATCGCAGTTCATGGATGTTAATGTTTTCTTCGGGACAAAGAAATATTTTGAGGTGGGGGAGATGTTGGAGGAGACCCTTCGGGTTCCTTAATTGTCATTAGTTACTTATGTAATAGTATAGTTAAAGAAGCAGTTGGAGTAGGTGCAACCGCTCGAACCATATGTAAAGCTATATAAATAATACCATCAAGATGAATATAACCAGTTGGATGCATTTGACGCATCTCTATTGTCTTGATTATATCTCTGTGTATGCTTATTCTCTCTGCTTGAATACAACACTTCTTCATCAGCATGGCACTCTATGTTTCTCAAAATGTCTGACCGAGAACAACGTAACTTCTTTTGGTAGGAACTAAAAATTACAATTCAATAGATGGTGGCTGACTGTGATACTTTCCAGGTCAACAAGGGTGAAACGACACTCCTTTAGGGACTGCTTGAACCCTTGTCCATCCCTACACAGATTTGGATAGCTATTTCTATGGATTTCCTAGAAGCGCTCCAGTGGTACAATACCACATCTAACAGGACACCATATGACGCAGTCTATGGACAGGCACCGCTAGTTCTTCTTCAACACACCCTTAGCAGCTCCCTAGTTCAAGCAATTGACTCGGTTCTTTGAAACCGCGATCAGATTCTTCTCATTCTGTAGGACAATCTTCACATGGCAAGAATTGAACTGAAACAACAAGCCGAATAACAATGTTTTGAGTGCACTTTTCATGCATCTGATATGGTTCTTCTTCATCTACATCCTTTCAAGCAACCCTCCATGAAACTCAAATGGCGTTAGTGGCCCAAAATGATACCCGAGGATGCTACCGGGGAACCACTCCTTCAGGTTCTACATCAATTTCCACATCTCAAGCTTTGAGTACAAAGCTTTTTCTAAGGGAGAGGGGATGTTAGGAACCCATGTCAACCCTTCTATTTACTTTTTTAGTATATTGTTGTTGGGCGCATATGCTTTGTATGTTGTCCCGTAGTATTTATTGATCCATAGTTTGTCTTATTGTTGTTGGACGCATATGCTTTGTAAGTCGTCTCGTAGTAATTGTTGATCCATATTTTGTATTGGGCCATGGTTTGTATTGACACATGGTATTAACCCATGGTATTGGTGCCTAGACTTAGTATATAAGTTTGTGTTGACACCAATGAAGGTACTGTGAAGTTATTTGTATTGAGCTTGCTCAAAGGAGGTTGCCCCATCGAAGTGGCCTACGATCAATAAAAGTGATTCTGAGTTCTGTTATTTGGGTTATCTCACATAATATCATTAATTAATTGTTGCGGGTTCTTCACATCTTCTCATAACTTGAGCCTAATTAAACAGATGTTGTTGTTTTCTTTTATGATTATTTCCATGTTAATGTTTCTATTGTTAACAACAACGTGGCTAATTTTGTGCCTTTGTACCATATAAATTATTTGATATTTGTTACTTAACATATAAAATTAATATTGGAATGGAAAACATCAAATATATCAAATTAATATTCTCTCATATTATGAGAGAATAGTCGATGAAAATAATATGGATAGATATCCATGTCCATGGAAATATTTTCTTGGTGGAAAGGTGGGGAAAATAAATGTTATTTATCGACATATGATAAGACATGGGAATAGTGGTATAATCCCTTATGACAACAATTATTATGAAGATATGATAGAAGTGCATAACATGAGAGATGAAGAGGTACCAAAAATTCCTAAAGTGGCACCAAACATAGATCAAGAGGAAACAATGTTAGATGAAGGGGTTGAAGTTAATAGAACGTTGAATGAGGGTATAAACATTGATTGGAACAAGTTGATGGAGGATATTTTAAAGACAGTGTATGCTAATTGCAAGAGAAATCATTTGACAACAATTGTCAAGTTCTTAACTTGCAAGTCATGCATGGTTGGACAAATGAGAGTGTATATGAGTTATTGGAATTTTTGAGACAGTTGTTACCACATGACTCCACATTTCCAACAAAACAAAGTCATTGTAAAAATAAAATCACTAAGCTATGCTTAGGGTATTGTTGGGCCCTGGAAATGCCCCTTTTTGACCATACCTATTTCATCATTTTTCCCTGTTATACCCTATTTTCATAAACCACATACATGCCTTTTTCCATATCAATCAACAATCCTGACAAGGTATAAATCATTATTGCTTCATTTAATTAAATGCCTAAGATTGTTATGGTTATGAATTCTAGTCCTCGATTTATGCTAACTTCTGTTGATTTCACTAAGTTAAGATCAAGCACAGGTGTATCAGCCGAAATGCCTTGGGAAAAAATCATGCGTGGTGCTAGATATTACTGATAATTCATATCCAAAGGGACATCGCATCTCTCCACGTCAAGCTGTAACAGGTCGCTGGAACAGAGCATAGTTGCAATAGACAGGATGCCCCCCGATTGCTTACACCATTGATCCATTGACTACCAGAGTAACAACATCCTTCATGATTAACAGCGTTATCCATTATGGCTGTAATAGTTTAGCTGTAACTTTGCAGCACGAAGATCATAGATCTTCATTACTACACGCTTTTAGTGGATCATGAACAGTATTCTCCATGTATAAATACGGGAAGGCTCTCGAAGTCCGGGGTTGGTTAATTATCATTGCATACAAGATGTAACAGAGAGCTGAGACTGTTGATTACCATTTTTAATAAAAGAGCAAAGTTATTGATTTCTGTGTTTTAATTTGTGGTAGTCATGGCGTCTCTGTTAGAAGGCCAGGGCCCGCCTTCTCACAGAGATAGCTGATTTAAGTAGGTAGATTAATCTAATTTCTTTCCTATTGTGTGTCGTGGAATTACTTTAGATGTTACTGTTAGCTGCAATAGAGAATTGATAAACGCATCTTGAATAGTTGTAACTATGTGGTGTGATAGTCAACTGTGTAGGTTAGTTTTGATTATGCATGTGTGTTCAATTGCTGTTACAACCAAGCTTATCTTCGAACTCCTTTCAGTCATTTATGCTTTCTAGGATTTCTAGTAATTATTAGTTTAGAGTTCAAGCTTATGTTTAAGTTCTGGTTGTTGTTGTATCTTAATTGAATCCATTAGATTAGACAGATTATGATTAATTAATAGTAGCTGCTGGATGAATCATTTTGGTAAAAATTGAATATTGTGGTTTGATAATTATAGGTTTTGACTTCTTGCAAAAGTAATCTAGTTCATTTTCATTTTTAGATCAGTAACTGCTAGGTTGATTTCTATAGGAAGGTAGCTGAACTTTGAATTCCTAGATGTATGAGTTGATTAGTTTTCTTTATGGAATGAGTTTGGCTGAGCAAATAGGTAGGATTATCATATTCATTTATTTCAATCAACCATTGAAAATGTTTATGCATAGATTGTGCTTATTGCCATTGAAATAAAAGACCTCCCCGGGTTTGACAATTTATATTAAGCATCCTATGTGTTGTTGTATTGAATTGACATATAGGGTGACCAACATTTTGGCACCATTTTCGGGGATGGTAATTGATAGACATAGTTAGTAGTTGGTTTTATTCGATTTCATTTTAGTTTAATCATTTACAGCATGCATGAATACAAGAAATCAATTCGGGAACCCCCTTTGAATACTAACACTGCAGGTGGAAGAGGTCGAGGTCGTAATGCAAGTCTGGAAAGACAAAAATTCATCGACGATATAATAGCTAAGGGCGATTCTTCTACTAGACCACCGCGGATGTCTACAGGAAGATTAAATTTTGTTCCTCCTAATCTTGAAAATTCAGCATCAACTGTGGAGAATACAACGGGACCATCCACCCCCATCGCAGAAAAGAAACCTCTTGAAGACAAGGGAAGTGTTGTGGGTGTACCGGGTAGAGAGGAGATTTATCACATTAATGAAACCAGAGTAACTAAAGAAGTGTGGTTGGAGACTTTCCAAGAAGCTGAGGAAGAAAGAAGGCAAGAAGAAGAGAGGAGGAAGGAAGAAGAGGCAAGGGAGGAGGAAGAACGAATAAAGGAAGCCATTGAATTTTGGACTAACAAAGTAGCTTTTAAGTAGCTTTATCTATGATCTTCAGTGTCGCTTGGCTGGGATACTCAGGGATACTAGGCTAATAGGGAATAGGAAGATGAGAATGAGCCTAGGGAGAACCGGGAAGAAGAAGTCGAAGACAATCAGCCTGGTAATACTGTGGCCACATTAGAACCCACTATCCTCCAGACACTTGGAGCAACTCCTATGAAAAACATCTCACCATCAGCTCTCCCAAATTTCAATGGCAAATCTTCTGAAGATCCTGATGAATTTCTTTTTGAGTTTGACATCCTCTGTCGTAGCTATGATTACACCTCTAGTGCTCAGAAGCTGAAACTATTCCCAGCCACTTTGAAAGGAAATGCTCTGCGTTGGTTCATGAGTCTAGGTCATGAGACCAGTAGTACCTGGGAACAAATGAAACACACCTTTCTTTCTAAATATCAGTAATATTGCAGAACCAGAGATAGAAAGGAAGAATTGTTTAAAATGGTCAAAAAGAAGAAGAGAGCTTGGAAGACTTTGTGGAAAGATTGTTGTACAATTTACAAAGGTCTGGACAAACTAAGATTGGAAAATATGTACTCAATATTATTTTGCTACGAGGAATTAGAGAAGATTGCCTTGATATGTTAAATTTGTTGGGAAAAGGGGATATCTCAAAAGAACCCTTCGACAAGATCATTGCATTATGTCGAAGGTACTCAAGGGGATCCTCTAGAACTAACAAACGAGACAAAGATCGAGAGGAGGATGTCTTCACTAGGACACAGAAGTCAGCTAGTGGAGGAGCCACTCGAGCAGAAATAGGAAACTTACTAGAAAATTTTAAAAATGATATGATGAGTTCCATTTCGTCAGAGTTAGATGTTTTGAGAGCAAATCATAGGAAAGTAGTAGAAGATCTTACACTCGGTGTATTCTACCCTAAATGTAGGAAAAAGCACCCACTGAAGGAATGCCCATTGGATAAGGCAGAGGTATGTAGAATATGTGAGTTGGAGCATGATACCAAGGAATGTCCCTCACTACCAAAAGTCAAAGTAGTCCTGCAGACATCCACTTCAGATGTGGAGCAAGCCTACTTTATTGCACAGAAGAAACCTTGGCAGCCTTGCAATCAAGGTATGAATCAAGACCCATCATTTTTCTGAATAATATGAATAAACAATTACCTTCACATTATTCTGGTAACTAGTGGCATCCATCTTAGAACCGAATGCAAAATCCTAATCCTTGGACACCATGGTTGCAACACTCAAACAATCAAGCTCCATGCAATTCCAACTGGAGAAATTCCTACCAAGGAAATAACTTTCCCCATCACCAAACTCAATATCAACAATACCCTCCTCAACAATATCCTCACCAACAATATCAACATCCACAGTTGTAATTCCAAAACAATGCAGCACCTATGAATGCACCACTTCAACCACAGCTACCTGCACAACCTAACCCAAACCCGAATAATAAAGCAGTGCATCAATTTGAGACTGCCAATATGCCTGCGTATTCCATCACCCATATTCCCTACAATGATATACAATTACGATCAGGGAGGGTAGTGGAGACCATTATCACTGAGGATGTTCCATCCCCAGTGACTGAAACTAGAGTGAATCAACACTATGAGAATATGGTTAATTCAACAATCCCCATCATTGAGGATGCTGGCATTCCTACTAAAATAGTAGCTGAAGCTGAGGAGCTAACACATTATGAAGCACAACCTACATAATTGATGAGAGAACTGCCATACCCTGAATGATTGGCCCTGCGAAAAATAGTGGAACAAACTCGATTCAATCTCTTAGGGGAATTGAAGAATTTGTATGTTAAAATCCCACTATTACAAGCTTTCCATGACATGCCCATTTATGCTAATACTATTAGAGATTTATGTGTAAAAAAACCAGGAAGTAATCCTAGGGATCCTCCCACTGTCCATGTATTGGGAAAACTTTCCGAATTAATAATGGGGAAGACTCCTATGGCAAAATATGATGACCCTGTAAATCCTACTGTGATAGTTCACATAGGGAACACACAAATGCCCAACATTTTGGTAGACTTAGGCGCGCCTATTAACGTTATGACCATAGAAATTGTGAAATAACTTAGACTCACTAACCTTCGACCGAACCCTACCATTTTAGAACTTGCTGAGAGATCAACAATCAAGCCTAAGGAAATCTTGGATGACCTGGTAATCTCTATTGACTCGTGGGAATACCCTGTTGATTTCTTGGTGTTACAGCCAAAATCTTAGTTGGGGGGCCACCCGCTGATCCTGGGAAGACCTTGGTTAGCGACAATGGATGACTGTATCAGCTATCGGTTAGGATCCATGACTATTTCAGACAGGACTAAGATCAAAATCTTGACCTTATATCCTCCAGCTCGACCAAGTACTGAAGCTGAAAATCCACTTTGGGTGGATTTGGAGGAGGAGGAAGGATTTCAGCCTTTATTAACGATAGGGAGAGCCTTAACTTTCAAGGATAAAACAAAGGACGATGCTATCAATAGTTTCATCAGTGAGCCCACATCAGTCAATGAAAATGTCTACTAGATCTTGGACAGTACATTAGATGTGTTACAACATAATCTTCCACCTTGTGAGTATCAGCACTCTTTGGCCTTCAGGATCCATTTCACTGACTCAGATGTACTTTATGTCCTCCAAACACACCTTTGTCCTATTTTTTCTCCTTGTACACTAGTTGTATCACTTCAATGGGGGTACCCAAGAGCTGCATCACTATAGCCCGCAGGTACCATGTAAAATGGTAAAAATCACTAGTTAATTACTTTTTACTCCCAAAAAGAGGTCTTAGGGTGACCTTTGGTCCTCCATTTTCCCCGTAATGCCTCGATGTGTCCTTTCACTTACCTTTGGAAGGCTATATATTGAGCACTTATGGCATATGGAAGGGGGGAGAAAGAGAGAGCAAGATAACTCTAGTGGATTTTTGCCGCATCTTGATTCTACACTCATTGATCCTTGTAGTTGTGAACCTCTTATGTTTACCTTCCAAACTCCTTTCATAGTTTGAGTTTTCCATTCATGGAGGATTGAAGTGGTGGAGGCACAAGTGGATTGACCTAGTTCATGGTTCAGATTGGTTGCTGGAAAGAGGTCGTATCACATTGTACTTCTTGTTATTTATTAATAGAAATACTCATATTCTCATCTGTTAATGTTGTGAATGTTGTTTATATCACATTGGATTGCATTTACTTATAATATCATCGACCATTGTTATTGATGATGTTAATGTCTTTCATATATTATATGTACTTGTTGTATATTGGTTGTCAAGACTAATTTGCAGGTTCAAGTGCACGGATTGAAAGTTTAAACGGTGATCTACATTGAACATTTGGATCGAGGTTGGTTATATTCTCCATTATCTTAGCATTGTCAATTATATAGCATTGCATTGGGAATTGAGTCATTTTCTGGTAGTTAGCTATTTGTTGTGGTCTACCCCAAGCCATAGGAAGTTTTCTCCAATAACAGAAATGGCAACTCCAGTAGGGATAACATCCATTTTGGGGGAGTTTTAGGCATTAGTCCTTATTTTGAGTTGTTGTTTTTCGAGTCTCTGTGTCATTGTCTGGCCGTTAGGATACCTCATAGAAAACATGATTTTTCTGGGTCATTGGACTCTTTAATTACTCATTTGATTTTCCCTGTACGTGGGTGAGCCTTGTTCTTCCCGTTGTTGAGATATTGTAACTTCTAAGAATATTATATTGTGTACTTTATTATTCTGGAGATGTTTCATTCCTCCGATGAGACTTTGTTGTATATCCGGAGATGTTTATTCCTCCATGGAGATTGTGGTAACTTGGGTTATTAGACTTCCCTAGTGGGGGTTGGCCCTGTATGTGTCATGTGGGTTAAAGGGTTATTAGAACACCCTACAGGGGTCGGAAGGGTCAGCATTATGTAAAATTGTTAAGTCGGGGCTGACCTTGTTGTGTAAAAGACAAGTTGGAGTTGTGTATAAATAGAGGAGGTGTGTTCCTCATTTAACACACATTCACTCACTTGTGAGTGGCGCATAGGTGAGAGAGAGATCTATTGTGGAGGAGAAGGAGGTCATGTTTGGGATTACATCTTTTGTATTTGTTGGTCATCTAGATTGAGGAAGCTTTGTTGGGTTTTCTACCCCATGAGGGTTTCCCAGGATAAATCTGTAACTCTTGTGTTTATGTTGTGCTTGTTGTTCTTTCAGTGATCCTGTATATGCTATTGTTGTGAAATGAAATGTAATACTGATATTTTCTGTCTTAGCATATTAAATATTAACATGGGGTCAGAGCTAACCTGAAGGAAGGCAATGTATGGCACTTACGACACTTGCTTCACTTGGGACAATTTGAAGGTTAGTGTTTTATATAGCGAAAACCAGTCATCATGGAAATTTCACTATAAATCCATTTTGGTAAAGGTTCAGAATCTGAAAAGTTTACAAGTCGTAGATGAAATCCCCATCTACCTTGTGTTCGAAGCACAACTTCTAATTCGTTTTACTTTGTGAGATATGATCAGTGCAAGTTAGGGTTTCTGCCTCTTCTAGATCTCAGTCATAAACAAGTGACCTAGGAAAAAGGGTCATAGCTCGGGATAGGAAGATCCAAATGAAATTTAGTAAAAATTGACAGGTAGAACACAAATTGTAGTTTCTCAGGTAAGTTTTTCAGAGGCCGAAGTTGAACCAGTGACACGTGGCATGCGATATAAGTTCGCTCTCCTGTTTTATCCCATAAACAGGTCATGTTGCGACACTTGGAATAACTCTCTCTCAGAGAATTCAATTGAGGTCAGATCTATGGGGTTGGAGAGATGACAGGTCAGGCTATCACAAGCCGAATTTTCAGACCATGTGGATTCGTAATTTAAGAGATGTACCAGAAACAATCAGGTCCATATTTCTGTCAAAACATAATTGATTTCTGAGCACCTTCATTCTTGGATTGTCACTGCTGTGGGAAATTAGGGTTTCAGAGAAAGTTGAAATTCTTGGAATATGAGTCCATGGCTGGATGCTCCTCATCAAAATCAAAATTTATATACCAAGATCGAATTTTTTGAATGGGGAGAAAGATGGGCTTGATCAAACCTCAGTTCGGGATTTTGATCGAAAAGGTGGAAAATTAGGGCTTTTGCAAAAGTTGGAATTTTTGGAATCTGAGACCACAGCTAGAAGCTCCTAAGAAAAATCAAAGTCTAGAGTACAAGATCAAACCTTTTGATTGGGTAGAAGACCAGGCTTTATCAAACCCTAGTTCGGGATCCTATCCAGAAGATCCGGAAGTTTTAATGTCAATTTTGAGGGGTCAAATTTTGGAGATTTCAAAATTGATGTATACCAGCTTGATCAGCTCAGCATGGCACATCTTTCCATCCATTCAGAAGTTTGAAATTCAAAATTCAAAATTTTACGGTTTCTCTAACAAAATCCAGCTCCATATCCATGTATGACTTGAGGAGATACAGGTATGTGTTGAAATCTGTTCATGATTAAGTTTATGATATGTTTGTCTTCATATTATTGAGGTTAGTACAATCTTGATTAATCTTAGAATTGTCTTATCACCCTAGTAAAAGTATGAATGCATGTGAATGATAGAAGACATTTATTGATTAGGGTTATATGATTGTACTAATGAACCTGTGGTGTTGTATGAGGATGATGTTGTATGCTAACAAGATATAGATACATCAAGGAAGACAAATAAAGTTCTATGACCATGATGACATGAAGACAAAGACTCATCCACAGTATTTGACCACATAGAAGCTCTACTTACGAGGTATGTATGACTTTGTTCTACCATGCTTAACTTATGAGATACGAAAGTTCTAAGCACAAGGTCTCTAAATCATTGAAGAAAACAAAGAAGACATTGTTTGGGTATGTTAGACATAACTAGCAAGCATGATAATCCAGGTATGTTTTAGAATCCTACTTGGTTAGGATATTAGGTAAGTATATCTATGTATGAAATAATCATGACCATATATACTTACGATTATTTAGAGTCATAATGTTTTGATAGTATTGAAACTATACTAATGAATGTATGATTATCATGAGGATGACACTAGTGCACACTTGAGCATGCATAGTGGTCTAGGATTGATAAAAGTTCAAAGACAAATAATCATGATATCATAGAGATCAAGCGGGAGACAACCACACAAACATAAAAGATAAGTATTTGAGTTGTTATTTGAATCTCTGAATAGTTAATGATATTGCTGGTAATAGTTGCATACATATTTGTATTCCTAGAATATATCATGCATAGTGTGAGCATTCATATAGCATTGAATAGTATACTACTAATATGCATATGATGGGTAAGTTGGACAAACATTCCATTGTTGCTTGTCTAGAATGAAACCTCTTTGCTAACATGCTGAGAGCTATGCACACTATTGATAGTATGTTCTGGTAGAGATTGAAGGCATCTAGATAACCACTGTATGCATACAGGATATGAAAAAGTGTTGTGCCAAAGTATTGGTCAATATAGGTGCATGACTATGTGAATCATATCAGTATGCATAATAGGTTGTCATTGAAATGTCAAACATGATTTGATGATTATGAAGTATTACTAATCATGTAATTAACTTTGATTTGTAGGAAAGATCATGAAGAATGATGAACACTGAACGAGTGATGGATGTTCAAACAAGAAGACTTACAAATCAAACATACTATAGAAGGCTCGTGGCTAGAAGATTCTCTTAGAAAGAGGAAGAGGATCATGATGAGATGTTTGGTCCAAGTGATTAGATAAAACCATTCTCTTAATGGTGTAATTGAAGAAAGATTTTTATGGGTTCATAGGTACCCAAGATCGATAGTCATTTGATGATCACCATGGGTGATGCGGATTTCAACCTGTCCTACAAGGTTGAAGATGGTATCTATATACAGATGACATTCTTCTCTTAGATGGATGCAAGAAGGAACTCACCACAAAGTTTGAATGATCTTAAGGCTCATATCAGTAGACCCATCTGATGGGAGATGGCATTGATAGATATGCAGAAGATCACTCAATGCAAAGTGTGAATGATGTTCAGTCACAGAGGGAGAATTGATAGTTTCATGACAAGCTTGGGCTTTACCAGAAGTAAAGCTGATCCTAACCTTTACCTTAAGGTTATGGATGATGAACCTGTCATACTATTATTGTATATGGTTGATCTCTTTGTTGGGCCTTAGAAATGCTATGTTTATGTTACTCACAAGCCACACTTTCCATGTATTTTACCAATTCTACATTCATTATTTCACACTCCTCATCATCCCATGGTTAACTTTTATTGTTTTCTTATGTTTTTAATGACTAGAGATGATTTGAATATGTTTTACTAATGATGGTTGTGTTTTTATGCCAAATTGCCATTTTGCACCTTGTTTTGCTCTCAGAGTACAGAACCCCGTTCTGCACCTCTTCAGTACTCCGAGTACAGAACTCATTTTGCACCTACTTGAGCATCAATTAGATTTTGACACATCAAAGAATCTCCAAATGACTAATGGTCAAATGGGTTTATGTATATTGATGCCATCTAGCTCCCATAGAAACAGGTTTGCATTTGGATGCACGGACTTTGAGAAAAATCAAGATTTCTAAAAAGATCAAACCCAGATTTCTAGCAACGAATCTCTCTGGACTGCCACATTGCGCCTTGATTTCCGTGCACGTGGAAGCATATCTCGACAAACGGCCAAATGGGTTGGAAGATAACATAGCTGACTACAAACCCATTTGGGCGTTTTGCCAGATCTTCAACCAGTACGGAGAAATCGCGGTGAACTTTTGCCAACTTGTGAGAAAAGTCCATTTTTCTGAGTTGTACGTTTTGAACGGTTTTTGGAGTTAGGGTTGGGTCTGATCGATCTAGCCATGAATCTATTGTATAAATAAAGCCCTAGGAGGCTGAGGAAGCTAGCTTTGAACATTGTAATGTCATCTGGTGTTTTTATGAATAATCTATGAACTGATTCTTGTCAATGGCTGATTACTTTGTGTTGATGTTATACATATGGAGTATAGAATGAAGATTTAGTTTCTGAAACGTCTTTGAGAGAGCTATCTTTGGTGGGAGGGCCCCCCATCAGAGGTAGTTTGCCTCTTCCTTTCCTTTTGTTTAGATTAATAGCTTGCATTTTCTTGTTTTCTGTAGAATCGATTGCAATTTATGTAGGTTACAGTATACTCTATTTGTAAAGCCCTGTGCATAGGTCGAATAGATTCATAGCTTTGTTGATTCAAATAGATTTCATTATAAAGGACATCGTTGAACATATTTCATCTTATGGCAGTGGAATAGTTTAGATTTGAATCGAACTGTTAATTGTTTTCTTGAAGCTTTGAGATTAGTAAGCTTTTAGATATATTTATATAGATAGGAACATCGCTGACTGTATTTGGTTAAGAACAGTAGAATGGATTTGTAGATTTGATTCTTTTAAGAGTTAGCTTCTTTATTAACGCAGCTAGAGGGTTTCTTTTCAACAGTTTGATAATAGACTATTTGAATAGCATAATTAGTAGATAGGTTGAATCGTAATCTTTTTCAAATTGTTATGTAGGGTAAGTAATTAGATCAAGATCAGATTGCATAGATTATTTTGTAGAGAATAGATAAGATGAGTAAGAGTGTTAAGCATATTGTAGATTGATTCAATAAGTTGTGTATTGCTGCAATAAACAGAACTGTAGTATAGACTAGTTAGATTTATGTGAATTTGGAAAACATATGAGCTTTTTACTATAGCTTGGATTGGTAGAACTTCATTAAGATAGACATGCCGATAATTCTTAACTAGATGGCATTAGATTTAATTTATAAATGGTAGAATGAATCTAGAAACATAGATAACATTTGAAAGACTTTGTATTTTACATTTCTTTGCATTGTTTAATGAAATAGATTGAATAGACTTAGATCTAAAGTGAGCTAGTAGTTAATAAATAGTTTTGCAATTACAATTCTAATTAGTAATTGTTAAGTAGATTTGTAGATAGGAAATAGATTTGTAAATAGAATAATCATAGTTCGAAGTAATTAAAATCCAACTGCTGATCGATAGCACTAGAATTAGAGTAGTTTACTGTTCAGTTCAGTTTGACTAGAAGAAAGCAATGTTAAAATGCTGTTCTGTACTTTAGTGTTCTGCACCTTTAGTGTTCTGTACTTTTCCATTCTGTACCTTTTTAATTCTAGTTAATTAAAATAGATTAGCTAGATTAGGTTATTTAGTTTGATTTCTGATTGGGTTATTTAGTTTCATTTCTCATACTTTGCTTCTAGATTAAGTTAAAGATAGCTGTTAGAGATCTTTCATTTATGCTTTAGAATTTAAATAGAAAATCAAAGTAATTAGAATGCTTTCAGTTAGATTAGAATGAAGATAAATTAGGTTTAGAGAACAGAGTAAATTAAATTAGAATAGGCTCTAGTCTTGCATTTCCTGTGCTTGTACCTCTAAGTCTACCTTCCCGGGTTGACATTTTATGAAGGGTATTTAGTGATATATATTTAGCCCTACATTTTGGCGCCGTTGCCGGGGAGGTACTAAAAAGGATTAGAGCATAGGTGTTGTTTTTTTGTTTCTTGAAGGCCAGGTGGAGGAGGAGCGGTAAGACGGGAGGTAAGAACCTACGCATCTACTGTAGTGGGTTCCTCCAAAGCTTTGCCAGGTAATTAAAATTCAGTAGTTCCTTTTAATGCAAGTTTTCTTTTATGAGTAATTTAGTTTCTGTTGTAAGTTAGTTTAGTTTTCCGTCATTTTAGTTTCTTTCTACTTTGTTTACTTTTCTCATAGTGGTTTTCTTACTAGTTTAGTTGTTTTTATGCATGTGTGGTTTTGCTTTTAGAATTTTGCAAATAGTTTACATTAGTTTGATAGTATTCATTTTCCATCAAAAATATTAAAATTTTATTAAAACAATAAAAAATCAAAAAAAAATATTTTTGGGGTGTTGTAAGAACCCTCGTGCACTAATCTTTGTGTCTGACAGGAACCATCAACGAGCAAAGAATCAAAGATGATCAAGATTTTGAAAGAACTCTCTCAGATCCTAGCAGTAGCTGGGGTCTCTACCTCTCAGGAAGAACAAATCTTGAAAGCTGTCAAAAACATACCTTCTTCTCGAGCAGTGGAGTTCCATGCACAACACCAAGCGGAGGCCAAAGAACCATGGACCACATTTGAAGAAGAGCATTCCTTAGAACCGGAAATTGAGGAGTTCTTAACATGCCTCTCACCAGATCTTGTATGCATTCAAGAGACCAACCATCCAAAAGAAGAAGATCTACATGGCATGATAGAAGAAGACATTCAGAGTGATCCACATGAGAAAGTGAACCGAGAACGATATGACTACATTGACCAATGGTTCCAAAAATCTATTACATCAGAGCACCGCCATCTTCTTCAACAACTCTTGGTATCAGATCATTTGCACTTGATGGTCATTCATGCTTTGGTGTACATTCAAGTTCATATTTCAAATTTAAGCATGAATGTATTTTCACACCTGTTACGCACATGGTTACACTGGAAGTATGCATACACTTGAAGGAACCTTTTTACTTCCAGTAGAGTAGGGTAGAATAGGAAATAAAAATAGGAATAAAAAAGTAAAGAGAAAAATAAGCTTTGTTGTGAAAACCAGCTTGTCTGGCGCAACTTAGCATGAACATCACTTGAAAACCAGGCAACTGGTGAAGTTCACAATAAAGTTTGTAAGTTTGTATTAGTTCCTCAAGTCATGTAATCTTCAAAATCATTGTATTTTGTACTCGTATTGGATGATGTGGAATTCATTAAGGTCCACCTTCCAATGGTCTTGTCCCATCGACATCAACAAATTATCTGGGCATCAAGATTAGAGTTATGTATAGTGCCCTGGTATCTGCATACATCAATGGAAAACTTCCTTGTTGTTAATCATGGGGATTCATCAATGCCTCTTGATTAATGAATCTTGCAGGTGACTCGACTTCAGCAAATCCATTCGTACCTGTCAGGATGCACTAAGGTACTTTAGCGCTCATTATCATTAACGATGAGTTGCTTCACGATGGTTAACGGCATACATTAATGGCCGGTAATCCAACGATTCCTTCCTATGTTCGACTTCAAATAAATTTATTCACATAGGTAAGGAATGTACCATGGTTCGGGTAGTGGTTGAAGACTATTTGATTTTATGGTTCCACAGCTTGCAACAGTTTGTTTCCTTGTTTTTGGTAGCAGTATGTCCTAATAAGAGTTTGCATGAGGACATGCAAACCCTCAAGTGTGGGGGAGGTGGACTCTTCAAGTCCTTCTTCTCATCACCTTCAGTTCAATTCATGCAGCAGCAGATTCAGCTTCTCATCATCTTGTGTTCCCTCAGATATTTCAGCAGCTTCCAGCCTTGTTCAGCTTCATCTTCATCTACAGCTTCAGTTTCAGCATGCATCAGTTCCACACAGTCATCTTTGGGCCTGCATCAGAATCAAAGTGAAGGTAAAACTTGAGGTAAAACTAGTTTAAAATTTTCTTTAGTTCATTAAGGATTTAAGGAACAAAATGGTTAACCACTTTCCATTCCATCAAACCTTTATCTTTCATAACTCATTTTCATTCACCCTATATGCATTTTAAACAACATACTCAAATAAAAGACAACATTGTGGTTCATGAAAACATATCTATAATGCCTTCATCTTCCACAAAGTAAAAATATTCACAAGATACATCATTTGAATGTACTCATAAGAGGATGAAGTGATCATCATTGTCACACAATGAGAAAGTGACAAACCACATATGTACTTGGTCTTAAAAAATTATAGAGTATGACATCACTTAATGTATATCCACCATCTCCATCATTACCTTATGTCATCCATCATATTCTTTTCATTCACCATTTGCTTGTCCTCAGCTTGAACCACTCTATGTCAATATATGGCAATAAGAAGGATGTTGCTCCAAAAGAACCAACACAAAGTAAAAATCAAGTTCATACTGTCATACAAATCCTATTGTTTGCATGGGGACATGCAAAATAGCAAGTGTGGGGGGATGTTGGGCCTTAGAAATGCTATGTTTATGTTACTCACAAGCCACACTTTCCATGTATTTTACCAATTCTACATTCATTATTTCACACTCCTCGTCATCCCATGGTTAAATTTTATTGTTTCTTATGTTTTTAATGACTAGAGATGATTTGAATATGTTTTACTAATGATGGTTGTGTTTTTATGCCAAATTGCCATTCTGCACCTTGTTTTGCTCTCAGAGTACAGAACCCCGTTCTGCACCTCTTCAGTACTCCGAGTACAGAACTCATTTTGCACCTACTTGAGCATCAATTAGATTTTGACACATCAAAGAATCTCCAAATGACTAATGGTCAAATGGGTTTATGTATATTGATGCCATCTAGCTCCCATAGAAACAGGTTTGCATTTGGATGCACGGACTTTGAGAAAAATCAAGATTTCTAAAAAGATCAAACCCAGATTTCTAGCAACGAATCTCTCTGGACTGCCACATTGCGCCTTGATTTCCGTGCACGTGGAAGCATATCTCGACAAACGGCCGAATGGGTTGGAAGATAACATAGCTGACTACAAACCCATTTGGGCGTTTTGCCAGATCTTCAACCAGTACGGAGAAATCGCGGTGAACTTTTTCCAACTTGTGAGAAAAGTCCGTTTTTCTGAGTTGTACGTTTTGAACGGTTTTTGGAGTTAGGGTTGGGTCTGATCGATCTAGCCATGAATCTATTGTATAAATAAAGCCCTAGGAGGCTGAGGAAGCTAGCTTTGAACATTGTAATGTCATCTGGTGTTGTTATGAATAATCTATGAACTGATTCTTGTCAATGGCTGATTACTTTGTGTTGATGTTATACATATGGAGTATAGAATGAAGATTTAGTTTCTGAAATGTCTTTGAGAGAGCTATCTTTGGTGGGAGGACCCCCCATCAGAGGTAGTTTGCCTCTTCCTTTCCTTTTGTTTAGATTAATAGCTTGCATTTTCTTGTTTTCTGTAGAATCGATTGCAATTTATGTAGGTTACAGTATACTCTATTTGTAAAGCCCTGTGCACAGGTCGAATAGATTCATAGCTTTGTTGATTCAAATAGATTTCATTATAAAGGACAGCGTTGAACATATTTCATCTTATGGCAGTGAAATAGTTTAGATTTGAATCGAACTGTTAATTGTTTTCTTGAAGCTTTGAGATTAGTAAGCTTTTAGATATATTTATATAGATAGGAACATCGCTGACTGTATTTGGTTAAGAACAGTAGAATGGATTTGTAGATTTGATTCTTTTAAGAGTTAGCTTCTTTATTAACGCAGCTAGAGGGTTTCTTTTCAACAGTTTGATAATAGACTATTTGAATAGCATAATTAGTAGATAGGTTGAATCGTAATCTTTTTCAAATTGTTATGTAGGGTAAGTAATTAGATCAAGATCAGATTGCATAGATTATTTTGTAGAGAATAGATAAGATGAGTAAGAGTGTTAAGCATATTGTAGATTGATTCAATAAGTTGTGTATTGCTGCAATAAACAGAACTGTAGTATAGACTAGTTAGATTTGTGTGAATTTGGAAAACATATGAGCTTTTTACTATAGCTTGGATTGGTAGAACTTCATTAAGATAGACATGCCGATAATTCTTAACTAGATGGCATTAGATTTAATTTATAAATGGTAGAATGAATCTAGAAACATAGATAACATTTGAAAGACTTTGTATTTTACATTTCTTTGCATTGTTTAATGAAATAGATTGAATAGACTTAGATCTAAAGTGAGCTAGTAGTTAATAAATAGTTTTGCAATTACAATTCTAATTAGTAATTGTTAAGTAGATTTGTAGATAGGAAATAGATTTGTAAATAGAATAATCATAGTTCGAAGTAATTAAAATCCGACTGCTGATCGATAGCACTAGAATTAGAGTAGTTTACTGTTCAGTTCAGTTTGACTAGAAGAAAGCAATGTTAAAATGTTGTTCTGTACTTTAGTGTTCTGCACCTTTAGTGTTCTGTACTTTTCCATTCTAAACCTTTTTAATTCTAGTTAATTAAAATAGATTAGCTAGATTAGGTTATTTAGTTTGATTGCTGATTGGGTTATTTAGTTTCATTTCTCATACTTTGCTTCTAGATTAAGTTAAAGATAGCTGTTAGAGATCTTTCATTTATGCTTTAAAATTTAAATAGAAAATCAAAGTAATTAGAATGCTTTCAGTTAGATTAGAATGAAGATAAATTAGGTTTAGAGAGCAGAGTAAATTAAATTAGAATAGGCTCTAGTCTTTCATTTCCTGTGCTTGTACCTCTAAGTCTACCTTCCCGGGTTGACATTTTATGAAGGGTATTTAGTGATATATATTTAGCCCTACACTCTTTCTGACGGGGAATGAGAAACAGATCATGGAAAGCAAGAAGAAGCTAGCTACAGAATTTGAGATGACAGAGCTCAGATTGATGCATTATTGGAAGTATGGAAAGGTCCAGAAGAAATATTTCTCAACCAGGGAATGTATGTTGGGGAAATTTTGAGAATATTTGATATGTCAGAATGTAAAGCCATGGCCACTCCCATGGATTCCAACTTAAAGTTGTTAGTTGATGACTCATCAGAGTTAGTGGATGTGACTCAGTACAGACAGATTATTGGGTCATTGATGTATCTGACGTATACCAAGCCAGATATATGCTTTGTTGTGAACACCTTGAGTTTGTATCTAGTGGAACCTAGGTGTGTTCACCTGATAGTTGCAAAGCATGTGATGAGGTACCTAAAGGGTACGATAGAATTGGGTCTGTGTTATCTTGGAGATCATGACTTCAAATTGTATGGCTACACAGATACTGATTGGGTAGGAAGTGTATCATACAGGAAGAGCACATCGAGAGGATGTTATTGTCTGGGATCTGCCATGATCTCGTTGTTTAGCAGGAAGTAGTCTAATGTGGCTGTCAGCACAGCTGAAGCGGAATATATATAGCTACTTGCTCTGCTAGTTGTGAAGCGATATGGCTACGAAAGTTATTATCAAGATTTTTTGACTTGGAGATGGACCCTACTGTGATATTGTGTGACAACCAAAGTTGTATCAAGATGAATAAGAATCTTGTGTTCCATGGTAAGTCAAAAGCACTTAGAGATCCGATATTTCTATATAGGGGATATGGTGCAGAAAGGAGCTATCAAGCTCGCGTATGTAAGTATTGAAGAACAAGCTACTGATATATTGACCAAACCTCTATCTTGAGTAAGGTTTGATTATTTCCAAGACAAGCTTGGTGTAGTTCAGAAGGACCCTCCTCGAAAGGGGGAGTGATATGGTCGTTGATGATGAGATTGCCTGCATCAATGGTAAGGTCAATGATGTGGATACTTGTATCAATGATGAGGATAATTGTATTGATGATGTGGATACTTGTATCGATGATGAGGATACATGTATTGATGATGAGGTTACCAGTTTCGACAATGAGGTCGATATATGGTCCCTAATGGACAAGAGGGATTGTATCATCCCTGGACATATGTCCTAAAAGAGATCCGTAGACATATGCCTCCGAGAAAGTGGTCCCTAGTGGACGTGATAGGACTGCATCATCCTTGAATGTTTAGTTCAAAATGTACATGATAGGATAGCATCATCCCTGAACGTTTAGTTCAAAATGTACGTGATAGGACTGAATCATCCCTGAACGTTTAGTTCAAAATGTACGTGAGAGGACTGCATCGTCCCTGAACATTTGGTTCAAAAGGTACGTGAGAGGACTACATCGTCCCTGAACATTTGGTTCAAAAGGTACGTGAGAGGACTGCATGATCCCTGAACATTTGGTTCAAAATGTACATGAGAGGACTGCATCGTCCCTGGACATTTGGTTCAAGAGGTACGTGAGAGGACTGCATCATCCCTGAACATTTGGTTCAAAAGGTACGTGAGAGGCCTGCATCATCCTTGAACATTTGGTTCAAAAGGTAAGTGAGAGGACTGCATTGTCCCTGAACATTTGGTTCAAAAGCTACGTGAGAGGACTGCATCGTCCCTGAAAATTTGGTTCAAAAGGTATGTGATAGGACTGCATCGTCTCTGAACATTTGGTTCAAAAGGTACATGACTAGATTGCATCGTCCATAGACATGAGACTTGTCTTAAATTGATAAGGATTGATCATCCTGGAAGTAGATTTGGATTGCATTGTCCATAGACATGAGACTTGTCTTAAATTGATAAGGATTGATCATCCTAGAAATAGATTTGGATAGCATCATCCATAGACATGAGACTTGTCTTAAATTGAGAGGGATTGATCATCCCGTAAATAGATCAAGATTGTATCATCCTTGGACCTATGTCCTAAAGTGAGCGGTATTGATCATCCTGTAATTGGATCGTGTGTATTGCAGAGTATGCTGCTATGTAGATGCTGTAGATGGAGATGATCCAGATGTTGTAGATCGAGATGATCCATATGCTGTCAATCGAGATGATCCAGATGCTATAGATCGAGATGATCCAAATGATTTAGATCGAGATGATCCAGATGATGTAGATCGAGTTGATCCAGATGTTGTAGATCGAGATGATCCAAATGCTGTAGATCGAGATGATCCAGATGTTATAGATAGAGATGATCTAGATGATGATGATCCAAATGTTGTAGATCGAGATGATCGAGATGATGATGATCTAGATGCTATAGATCGAGATGATCCGGATGCTGTAGATCGAGATGATCCAGATACTGTAGATCCAGATGCTGTAGATCAAGATGATCCAGATGTTGTATATCAAGATGATCCAGATGTTGTAGATCGATATGATCCAGATGTTGTAGATCGAGATGATCCAGATTTTGTAGATCGAGATGATCCAGATGTTGATACTATTGATGAAGAGATCTAGATGATGTTGTTGATCTAGGGATCCAGATGCTCATGATGTTGATCGAGAGATTCAGATGATGATTTTACTGTATCTATTCGAGTACTGCAGAAGATGAAGACTTAATACTGATGATGCTAATACTCCAGTATTGAAGACCTGAAGATATTCCAGTAACTGGTTGAGTTACTTATGATGTTGATAAAGCTTCCAATGATTTATAGATGTATCATGTATGATGTAGTGGATGACTTTTTGCTCCTACAGATGTTGTTATAATATCCTTCTCGTTAAGGGGGAGTGTTGAGATATTGTATCTTCTAAGAATATTATATTGTGTACTTTATTATTCTGGAGATGTTTCATTCCTTTGATGAGACTTTGTTGTATATCTGGAGATGTTTATTCCCCTTTGGAGATTGTGGTAACTTGGGTTATTAGACTTCCCTAGTGGGGGTCTGTTGACCAACGCGACCTTGGTCAATAGGGGTTCACCTCACTGTTGACACATACCACAGTCTCCCTGGGCACTGGCTCGGGAAGGTTTGATCCCACCCAACAAAACCCGCAGAGCAGATGAGGTCTCACCCAAGGCGTCCAGGAAGAGCAGACGGAACCATGTTTCCGCCGAGGGAGGAGGAGAGTTGTGGCTACATGGACTAGCTTTATTGCAGTACTTAAATAGAAACTTTAAACATTCGACATGGAGTTATAACATATTACTTAATCGCAGCATTTATCATCATAGCAACAGTAAGCAGACATTGCATGAAGAAAATATAACAACATTCATATATTACAACATTGCACAAAGATCGTACCAAAACATCATCATTGTGTTACTGTCACCGACATATACTAGAAGCAAAATATAGATCTCCATATACATCCACCTTCTCGCCCCTCCCTTCTAACACTTACAACTCTCATCTATTTATAGGCCTCTGCCATTACAATGTTTGTACACTTACTAACGACTTCCTAACCGACACTATGGACAAATGACCCATTAATTAAATGACTCGGTCCAAATGACCCAAAAACCCGCATAACGCGGTGCAATTGACTCAACATTACATAACATATGGTCCAAGTGACCCAAAACCCGCCAACTGCGGTATACTTTTAACACAAAATAATCCTTCTGCACACTCATTCGATGTGTCGCAGCGTCGGAAGTACTGCGACATTTCCTCGTTGAACTGCCTGCCAACAGGCCCCCAAAACAATCTTGTGGCTCTCCCTCGAGCCATGTCAACTGCTGGACATCGTACATGCCATGGTCTTTACTTTGAAGTCTGCATACGGCTGTTCGACATTTCGCACCAGCTCTTGGGCATCCGTAGCTGCTTCCTGACTGCTGATCACATCGTCTGTAGATGGGTGATCGGTAAGCTTGTCCATGACGTGCTGTCGATACTTTTGTACTGCTTGTAGAGATTCACTGGCCTGCAGCATCAGTTTCCTGCCAATGTCCTAGAATTCTTCCAACCGGGATGCATGTGTCTTCTATCATTCATCTTCCTTGGTGACCTGTTGTTGCAAGTCCTTCAGCTCATGCGACTTAGCAACTTGCTCCATTGGTGGCAGGGTTCTCATCGCAGCCTTTAATGTGGCCACCTGGCCCTCCGATTCCTACCAAGATTTAGTGAGCTGTTGATCTTGCTCATCGTGAAAGATGCAGCCCAAAAATTGTACAATGTCGGTAGTGAGCCTGGTTTCCTACATTTCCAGCTCCTCCATCTAGGTGGCAACTTCCTCAAGTGCCCTTCTTCGTTCATCCACCTCGGCCTGAGGCATACCTAGTTTCAACTGGGCCTTCAACATGTTGTTTTCCTGCCACAACTGAACAATGGCAGGTCCCAGTCGCTGCACCCGTTCGAGCACGTTGGTCTCGGGAATGGGCTCCGGCATATGCTGGCATGCATCACAAATCGTCGTCTCTAACTTCATGCTGTAGTCCCACAGACGGGTCTTCTCTATGATAAGAAAATCTTCATCCTTTTTAAGTGCTTCAAGTGCATGAACCTGCTCGGCTCGCTCCTTCTTAATGTTAGCTTCAAGGTCATCCACTGCTTTCCGTGTTGTAGCAGCCCTGCTTGTAAGCTCGTCAATAGCGGTGGTTATAACTGCCTTGCTTTCCTGCAAGTGTTGATATCTCTGGCTGATTTAATGCATTCTATCCACCATTTTGCAGGAGGCAACCCTCTGTATTGTTGCCAGCGCCGTCGCCGGTAGTTAATTAACATTGACAGTCACCTGGGAAACCGACTGCAGTAAAGTTTTCAAAGCCTCATTGTCGGTCACAACCGCAGTCGGGGGAATGTTGATATTCTAAACCTGGGACATGGTGCGGATTGTGACCATTTCCTGCATGGGTATATCGTCAGGTTCCTTTTGTAAAACCACGTTACACAAAGAATCCATACAAGTAGTGATCGCAGAGAAACCCTCCTCCTCCTTGAGGGACACCTTGTCGGAAACTGTTGTGGCTGCATGGTTGAGGGCTGTCATTAACCGACCCAACTATGCCTCCACTAGTAAGGACATTCCATTGATCGTCGCATGATCGTGGTTCCGTTTTGATCGATTTTCTTCAAGAGTGCAATCACTCTCATCCACCGTTGGTGTTCTAGTCGACTCATGATCAGAATCATGATGAATCTGATGATCCTGCGCTGAGACTCGATCCTCGGGACCCACCGGCAGACCTCCAACATCAATCTCTACTGAACTCATGGGTTGTCGCCAGGCCTCCGGCCACTCATTCACAATAACCTCCAAATATTCCCCTATCACCTTATACTTGGTCTGCAACCATTGTTAATCAATATGATGGCAAGCTTGTATATGAATGACACTTGGGTGTATTGCAAATGCCATGACAGGTTTGAACCGTGCCACAATATCTTCAGATATTCATGGGACCTGTGTTGTTGTGGCACAAAGCATTTTCGAATACATCCAAAACTGCAATTGGCACTCCTGTATTCGCTCGGGCTCTCATACATACCATAGATTTTGATAATGCGCCCATCATCGTTCCGCTGCAGCCGGGCAGTCCATGCCCTGGTAAGTGTTAGGCTCTTTCCATGCAACTAGAGCAATCAGCAGCAACAGGAAACTATATGAAAAAGCACCTCTACCCAATAGGACCGCTGCGATATCCTCCATTAGTTGATTCAAGAGATATAGGGACCAATTCATCTGGACTCCTTCCGCACATTGCTCTGTGCAAGCAACTATTCCTGAAATACATTGGTTAGGGAAACCTCCCCTAATCACCTTACAGGACAGGATCTTAATGCCCGTGAGTACCGCCTAATCGTTGCAGCTACTGGTGCGATACCCATGCCCATTCGATTCCAAGCCATACTTATGTGCCAACTGATGCGCCCACTTCTTCTCATTTTCCTTTCCTTGAATAAACTGCACCGGATCAACGCCATTCTTAGGCAAGCCGGTAACGAATGAAATCAAGTAAACAATGACCGGGACCTCTCTGTCCAGCCACAACGAACCCTCATGGAAGCATGACGATAGCTGCTTTACACAGGCACCAAATTCCGCTAGGTTCCCAAAATGTGGCATGTTAATTAGCCGTAACAAGTCAGCTTGCCGCAGTCCTCATGCCTAGTCGTATATCTCTGGAGCTGGTGAATGGCGTGTCTCAGGCACATATGGTGCTAATGCAATGTCGGTGTAGGCCACCATGTCATGGTCCTCATAGCACAGATGCATCAACACCGGCCCAATATCCACAAAGCACTCCATCCCAGTCGGGAGTGCGGGCATCTTCACACTGTATTTCTGTCTCGGGTTTATCTTATGCGGGGTGGCATCCAGCCGAACAGGAGGGATGTAACCAAGGATATTACTAGCTGATTGTCCCAACCATTGGGCAGATGGATGAATGGTGCGACCGGATGGCCCCACCTGCTCCAGAGCTTTGCCAGCAATCGTAGACCACAACAACCTCTTACTTTGAGGGGATTCAGAAGGCTGACTTCCTCAGTGCTTCTTAGCAACACTTGATGTTCCCACTGGCATGTTGGAAACCTCGGCTCCAAGATCAGTGGCGTCTGAGGACACAACTTCTTGCTCTATAGTGATCATAACAAATGGAGACTCCACTTCACTGCTAATGTCCACTATCTCCAGTTTGCTTGGCATACCTCACCACTCCTCATTATAGACTTAACAACAACTGGCTCAAATCACTACAGCACTCTACAACAACACTTCTTACTAATTCCTCGATGTCTTCCGACTGACGCCAAGCCATATTTATAGCATCTACCCAAATCTACCGTAATCATGACTAAATCATGCATTAACTCAACCAAATCCTGTATTAATGACGCAAATCCGCCATCGATCCTGTCCACTGATCGGCCGGATCCGCCATTAATGCCCATCATTCGAACAGTGCCGTTAATTAATTGTCTAAAATTTTGGCATTTATTACTAATTTGACTAGTTCGCAACGCTTCCATGTGTCTCTAACTACTACAAACTTGTGGCACAAGATGCCCTGCTTGCACATTCCTTCTGCCATTGGTGTGCCATCGGCCACCAAACAACCTGCAACACACACTTTTTTTTTTTTATGTGACTAGGGCATCGCACTGTTCCAAGCCCGACCGATAGGGCTTCAACCTATGACCATTTACTAACTTGGGGTGTATCGCCCCAGCCAATTACTGTAACTGAACTTCTCCTCCTGAAGTAATACTACTGATGCGATATGGACCTAGCCAATGCATCTGAAATTTCCTGGATGTTTCATAAACTTGCTATCATACAACAACACCAAGTCGCCTTGATGAAACTATTTACTTTTGATGTGGCGATCATGCCATTCCTTTTGGCGATCCTTCTCCACCCCTTGGTGAAAGCCAGCGATAAATCGATCCTCTTCTAGCTGCACCAATTTCGCTAGACGTTCATCGAATGCTGTGACATCATCCATTCTCGTAACAACCACAATCCGTAGACTCGGAACAATATACTCCATTGGCATAATCGAATTTTCCCATATACCAGCCTAAAATGTGTCTAACCAGCCAACCTTTTACATGTGGTGCGATAGGCCCACAACACTGCAAGGATTTTCAGATCCCAGTCGTCGCAGTTCACATTGCACACCTTTGTCAGTGCATGCTCCAAGACCTTGTTAAACACCTCCACCGTCCCATTAACCTGTGGGTGATAAGGTGTACTCTTCTTATGCTGTATCTGCAACTCCTCTGTCAATGCGCTGATGGTGCGATTAAGAAAGTTGTTGCCTTGATCACTCAACAAAATTTTAGGGCAGTCAAAATGAGTGATAATGTGATCAAACAAAATTCGAGCAGCCGTCGTTGTGGAACAATCAACTACAGGTCCCGCCTCGGCCCATCGGGTCAAAGACTCTGTCGCTGTGATGATCTACCGTGCACCCATTTATTTCCCTGGTGGAGTAATCGGCCTGACAAAATCCACAACCCATTTTTTGAACGGTTGCAATGTCACTTGAGGTAGTAGTAGCATCTCATCGCGTCTGAACAGCTTGCAAGTTCGCTGACAAACATCACAAGACCGTGCATAGTTTGTCACATCATTATGTAATGTGGGCCACCAAAGCCTTGCACACAGTACCTTTGGTCGACAAGGGTTCGCCTCAATGTCGACACATACCGCAGTCTCCCTGGGAACTAGCCTGGGCAGGTTTGAGCCCGCCCAGCAACACCTACAGAGCGGATGAGGTCTCACCCGAGGCAACCAGGAAGAGTAGACGGAACCATGTTTCCTCCGAGGGAGGAGGAGAGTTGTGGCTGCACGGACTAGCTCTATTGCAGTACTTAAACAAAAAATTTAAACATTCGACATGGAGTTATAACATATTACTTAATCGTAGCATTTATCATCACAGCAATAGTAAGCAGACATTGCATCAAGAAAATATAACAACATTCATATACTGCAACATTACACAAAGATTGTACCAAAACATCATCATTGTATTACTTTCACCGTCATATACTAGAAGCAAAGCATAGATCTTTGTATACATCCAGCTTCTTATTGCTCGCCCCTCCCTTCTAACACTTACAACTCTCATCTATTTATAGGCCTCTGCCATTACAATGTTTGTCCACTTACTAACGACTTCCTAACCAACACTATGGACAAATGACCCACTATTTAACTGACTCGATCTAAATGACCCAAAAACCCACATAACGTGGTACAATTGACTCAACATTACATAACATATGGTCCAAGTGACCCAAAACCCACCAATTGCGGTATACTTTTAACACAAAATACTCCTTCCATGCCCTCATCCGATGTGTCACAGCATCGGCAGTACTACAACATGTCCTCATCGAACTGCCTACCAATAGGGTCGGCCCTGTATGTGTCATGTGGGTTACAAGGTTATTAGACCAGCTTAGAGGGGTCGTCCTAGTTAGCATTATGTAAAGTGCTTAATTTGGGGCCAACCTAGTTGTGTAAAAGACAAGTCGGAGTTGTGTATAAATAGAAAAGGTGTGTTCCTCATTTAACACACATTCACTCACTTGTGAGTGGTGCATAGGTGAGAGAGAGATCTGCTGTGGAGGATAAGGAGCTCATGTTTGGGATTACATATTTTGTATTTGCTGGTCATTGATATTGAGGAAGCTTTGCTGGGTTTTCTATCCCATGAGGGTTTCCCAAGATAAATCTGTGTCTCTTGTGTTTATGCTGTGCTTGTTGCTCTTTCAGTGATCCTGTATATGCTATTGTTGTGAAATGGAATGTAATACTAATATTTTCTGTCTTAGCCTATTAAATCTTAACACCCCCAACTACCCGCTTCTGTCTACACTATAGACCGCAGGTACCCACAGGTTTTCCTTCAAGAGTAGCATATAACTCCAACTTTGATTGGTTCATCACCTTAGGTTGTTGTTGGGTTGAGTGTGAGTGTTCCTGAGTCTTCTTTGGCCTAGTTCTTGACTGTTCCATACCTTGTTCATGACTAGAACTCTTCTTTTCTCTTTGATTTGAGTCTTATTAGTTTATCACCTTTCTTGATTTTCTAGCTCATTTCATTGGTTGAGTCTCACTATTTGGGGTGTGTTGGGTTGGCTTAGTGATTTGCTTTGCATTCTTGTAACCAAATAGGTAGATTTCACTTGCATTTTTCATTTCATTATATTCAAAAATACAAAAATATTGTTTTGCATTTTCCTTTTCATTTATAAAAGAAAATACAAAAAAAAAAAAATTTACTTTCCGCATTGCATCTTGCATTCGAGTTCTTGTGCTTTCATTCAGGATTTTCTTGTGCATTGGAAAATTAAAAGGATTGCATTTTATTTCGAAACCGTTGGATTTGCTTGTCATTCTAGTGGCATTGTTTTCATTGAGTAGATGGGTCTAGAGTTTGACAATTGTGCATACTATTGAGTCATATACATCACTAGTTTCATGACCATATCCTTTGAGTAATCACAACCACATAAAATTAACACTTAATCTTAAAATTGATTAGAAAATATTTTTATTTTATAGGGTGCACCAACTAGCTTAGGTTTACAGTCTTGGAATAGATCATTGTGAGTTAACAATCCAAGACGATTAGACCAACATTATGTGTCTGACTAGGGAGTGGTGAATTCCATCGTATACATCAGTGTTCTCAGGAAGCTCTAGTCAGACCATAGTTAAGCATGAGGTCGTGGGAGGTTGGTTGCGGAGATAGCCCTCCAATAATGGCTAAATGTGGGATATATTTCAAGGATTTGTTCGTATTTGGGTGTACCGGAGGTTCCTGCTCTTGTGCTTCGGGATGAGATACCCTGCCCATATGACGGATCCCACCTACGACTGTCCTCCTGAGCATTGGTTATATTGTGGTGACCTTAATGGTCTTACCTAGGTACCGCATAGGGTGCTTGCAGTGGTTATACTGTTTGTGTCTTGAGTCAGATAGGGTTTGGACAACACAATTGCTTATTGTATAGAGATTTGATCCTGTGCACGCAGTGAAGTCTAAGAACCCTTATAACTGATTCTATTACCTTCGGCTATAGTTTGGGAGTCTCAAGCCTCTCCTAGGAAAGACATACCGGCTGTAGTGTTGGGAGCTCCTTGAGCCAGTTTTGTTTGTGTGCATTTGGCTGTAGGTTTTTCTAGGAGTGTGCTCTTGATTTTTTGTTTTTGATCGATAGTTTGGCCGATAGGAGACGTTTTGATTTTATTGTCTTTCTCGAGATATCGTGGCATGAAGTATTGCTCTCCACCGATCTTGTCGGTTCATTGGCTTACCAGCCATTGATCTTACACGTCGCATTAATAGGGGGCGCCAAATTACCCCCTCCGAGTCTTTAGATTCGCACGAAACATATATAGTTGACATGATGACTGCACAATATGGCATAGTAGAAATACATATGACTCCATCCGGTAGAGTCAAACACACTTCAGACACCCCTACTCCTCGTGAGGCATGGGGGTTGACCCACCTGAGACCCAACCTAGTTTGTTTGGTCCGGACACACCCGAGACCGAACCTGGTTTTTATGGTCCAGATCCACCCGAGGATGACCCACTCGATTCTTCGTATCCACATGATTATTTATATGGGATGCCAGAGTCTCATGTTAACCATGATACTATGGCTGACGTTAACCCATTCTTTTTTCGTATGCCTTGTTACAATATAGTTCATCCATATACTAGATCTAGTAGTGAAGCTAACACTAGTTATGGTGTTAGCAACACTGCACCCACTGGGGGCACTACTTTTTCCACTCACACACATAGTATGGGGACCAGTCACATTCCTCCTAACAATGCTAATGTTGGAAGATGGCCTCCTCCTAGGACTACCAATCCTAATAGGAATGTTATTCCTACCATGACTCGTCTACCATATAATACACATGCCCATACACCACAACCCAAGACCACTTTTGCGAATGTTAATAATCCTCCTAACACTGGGGGTGGATACATACCATATACTTTTCCAACTACTCCCGCTACTAGTAATACTAATGTAGGAGGTGGGAATGTATCTCATACACATGCTCAGAACTCCACCATTCCTGCTACTAGTAACGCTAATGTTGGGGTTGGAAATATACCTCATACTCACGGTCACCACACGACTGCTCACACTACTAGTGATGATTATGTAGGGGGCGGGAACATACCTCACAACTATGGTCATTACAACACGGTTCACGCTACAAGTAGCACTTATATGCCTCATAATTATGGGGGTAATGCTTACTACAAAACAGTAGGTGCTGGCCATCAGTACCCTCAACCTCAGTATAACCCACCTCAATATGGTGCTCAGAATACTCATATACCTGCTTACCCTCACATGGGTCAGGTTGGGGGAAGTTATCAACCTTATGGCCATGGTTAAGCTTATGGCCAATGAGGTCTATATAATCCACAGTTTAATGGTCATGGTCAAGCTTATAGTCCATCTTATCCTTCGGGCCCGTATACTCAACCCTTTATGGGAGCTCATAATCAAGCTTTCTAGCCGCAGCTTTCGTTCCTCACTCGATTGAACCTTTCGGATCTTTTGAAGCTCACGAATGATCCAGTGTGTCATGATCCTAGTTGGCTTCCGGTCCCCACTAAGCTCCCTTCGGACATTCCAAAGTTTGAGCAGAATATTTTTGAGGATCCAGGGTACCACGTCATGACCTTTCACCTTTGGTGCTCATCCAGCTCGTTGAATCACGATTTCATTCGTCTAAGACTATTTCAACGCACCCTCATGGAGGCAGCCGCGAAGTGGTATTTCGAGTTGCCTGGGGGAACTTATAGGGGTTTCAATGAGATAGATTCCAATTGCCAATTCGTTACGATACTGGTATTGAACTTTTATCAACCTTCCGCCAGAATAAGGCCACGCATATTTCTGAGCACGTTCAAGAGTGGCGTCGACGGAAGAGGTTGGTGAAAGCCAACATTCCTCTGGATTTTCTGTTGGAATGGTTTCTCAAGTGTTTACTTTGATACATTGTTAAGGATGTTTCGATGTCTGAATTTATGACTAAGGAACAAGCCATCTTAAAAGTTCAACAGTTAGATTTGTTATATTCTCAGTCTGGCATTTTGTACGACATTATCCTTGATGCACCGTGAACATGTCATGAGCCCAAGTCAGTTCCTGGACCACATGCCAATGGCATTGTGGGATCTGCAATTACTCGACCTGTAGACTTGGTTACGAATTAAATGCAAAATTTGTTGCTTAACCAATCTACTACCGGACATGTTCACACCTTGTTCACTTCCATCCCATCATCCGATGTACATGCTATGCAATCGATGAACCCATCGGGTAACCAGCAACCTGGTGGTAAGAAGAAGGGGAGAAATAATAGAAAGGGTGGAAACAATGGGAACAATGGTAGTAATCGCAATACTCCATGGAAAGAAAACTCCAACCCTCCTCGAGACGGCGGAAATGCTGGTGGGGACCGTAAGACTAGACGTAAAGTGAAATTCCCTTGCAAGCTTTGTGGGGAAGATCACCTTACTCACTTATGTCCTCGAATTGAGAAAGCATCGAATCCTATTGCACAGACCCCAGCTGCGTTGAATGATCCCCTTCCACATGATCAAAATATGGCTTCGCATGCTCCCGCTACTGGTTATGGACCTAATGAGACTACAACGTCTTCTTCCAATACTAGTGGCTATGGATGCGTGAATATGGTCCAATCAGCAGTTAGTGTTACTACTCATCAACACAATTATGGTGCACCACAACTGAATATGGGGAATGAGACTCTCCCTCCTCCTGATACATCCTTGCATATCGAGAATCCCTCTACTATGTTGTGGATCCTGAAAGGTGTTCTTAAGAACTCTACGCATAATCCTAATTCTCGAGCCGCCTAAAACTACTCCATTGTAGAAGATTTGGGCCAAACTCCATGTGCCATGTTGGCTCTTGAGGTTTTGCAGGCTTTCCCATCACAACGGCAAACCCTTTTATTTGCTTTAGCAGTTCAAGATGGGCGAAGTCTGATCGTTATTCAGTTTGACACTACTGAAGTCCAACCTCGCTTACCTTACCACGTGGCCTTTCATATACAGGTGGAATGTTTGCGGAACATCGTCAAGAGAATGGTGGTTGATGAAGGTGCTTTGGCATCATTAATGTCGATATCCTGTTGGAAAACTCTTGGCTCTCCTCCCTTAGCTAAGTTTGTGACCATCCTCACTACATTCGACGGTCGGTCATTTAAGTCGCATGGGATTATCCCTTCCCTTGTTGTCCGCTTGGGTGGGAAACCTGTGCCTATTGAAGTCGAGGTGGTTGATGCACCCATCGACTACAACCTTCTACTGGGTAGGAATTGGATGTACGCTATGGAAGCTGTCGTGTCTACTGTATTCAGAGTCATTTGCTTTCCACATGAAGGCAAGACTATGACCATCGATTAGCTGGATTACGTTAGTCATTCTTCCACAGCATCCACGGGATCAGTGGTCCCTCAAGTTACTAATTCTCAGCCGGCAACTCGGAACATGGGTGTCGGATTGTACCCTTCCATGTTGGGATCTTTTGATTTCCCTTCACCCATTAATTTTATTAGAACCATTTCTGACAATGCTTCTCCTCCATTACATAATGTACCATTCCGGACCTCTTATTTTGATGATTCGTGGACCTTACTGTCTGTGAGTCCCACGTATGGAGACATTGCACATGTTGGGATGACTATGCCATTATCTACTGTTGAGCTTGCTTATAATGATATTCAACAATCCATGGTCGAGCCAGATCTCTCATCTTCCTGGACAGAAGAAGAAGATCCCATTATGCTGTTGGTTTGTGCAGCCAACTTATCTTGTTCGCACGATTGCCTTGATGATACTTTACCTTCAGCTGAAGCCATTATCGAGGCTATGTGTGGTAGTGAGAGACCTTGGGAGGACATGCATCATCGCTCTGGTTTTTTTTCCAACCTCGATATCATCGAGCAAGAAGCGTTTAGGACGACTCTGGCCGAGATAGTTGGTCACCCTGTCGCTCTTTTGGGCACACATGAGATTTAGGTGGAGGGGAATATGGCTAATATTTCCACTACAATGGTGATCAACATCTCTCGAACCCCTGGAAAGATTGATAATGTTCACATCAGTGATGATTGCTCTCCTGAATAGGTTCACATTTACACCGAGATTTTTAAAGAACTTCGGGAAGCTTTTGCCTGGTCATATGAGGAGATGCCAGGAATAGACCCCAACATTGTTGAACACGATATTAGAACGTATCCGAATGCTAAACCGGTTTGACATCATCTTCATGGTGTAAACCCTAGGAAGGCCACCGCGATCAAGGCAAAGGGGGAGAAACTGCTTAAGGCCGGTTTCATCTACCCAGTTCCCCTTACCGAATGGGTGTCGAATCCCATTCCTATGGATAAGAAGTAGGGAAGTATCTGCGTATGTATTGATTTTCAATACTTGAACCATGCATGTCCGAAGGACAATTTCCCCACTCCAATCATTGATCAGATCTTGGATGCTTGTGCAAGAAGTGAGATTTTTTCGTTCATGGACGGCTTTTCAGGATATAACCAGATTCAAATCAAACTTGAGGAGCAACATAAGACTGCTTTCATTTTTCCTTGGGGTACATTTGCATACCAGAAAATTCCCTTTGGCCTTAAAAACGCCAGAGCTATGTTTCATCGTGTGATGACCTATGCCTTTCATGACCTTAAACATATAATGGAGGTCTTCTTGGATGATCTTGCTGGCCATTCTCGCAAGAGAGTGGACCACCCCAAGCACCTTCGTTTGATTCTCGAATGATGTAAACACTTCAAGATTCGATTGAATCCTAATAAATGCATCTTTGCTGTCAAGACAGGTCACCTTCTAGGTTTTATAGTTTTGAAACAGGGTATTAGAGTCAATCCTCTCAAAGTTGAGGCAATACTTCGGTTGCCTCCTCTGTGCAATTTGTTTCAGCTTCAAAGCCTCCAAGGGAGAGCCACTTTTCTATGCTGCTTTATAGTGAATTATGCTAATCTTACCAAAGGTTTCACGCACTTGTTGAAGAAAGACACACCATTTGTCTGGGATGAGCAAGCCCAGCAGTCTTTCGACGCTCTTAAGAAAGCTTTGGTATCGGCCCCTATGCTTAGTCCACCCGACTTCGCACAAGACTTTATACTTTATGTGGCTGCGTCTCAAGAGTCGAAATTTAGTAGACGCTGAACTAAGATACACTCATGTGGAGAAGTTGGCGCTTGCGATTGTTCATGCATTCCAACGGTTATGACACTATATCATGCTTAGGAAGACCACGTTTATCACACATATCAATCCATTTCAATTCGTGTTATCATGATGTCTTATTGGGGGGAAGTACAATAAATGGATTGTGATTCTTCAGGAATTTGAACATGAGTTTGCTTCAACAAAGTCGGTCAAGTCCTTGGTTTTTGCTGAGCTTTTGTCACACCTTCCATGACTTGACGAGGATATTGTCCATGAAGATTCCTTTGTGGATGAGCACTTATTTCTTATCTCGTCTGAGCACCCTTGGTATGGGGATGTCATTTTATATCTCCAAACTTTGAAGTTTCCTTCGCACTATTCGTGAGATGAACGACGGTGTGTGAAACACCACGCTAAAGATTATACTATCTGGTTTTTCATCTTTACCCCACAGTTTTATAATTAGTGATGGGAGGGAGACTACGGAATAATTTTTGAAACTTGATAGTTTCGATTATACTATCGTCGGTGACACTTTGTATTGTCGAGGAAATGATTGTATTCTCCGTCGTTGTTTGACTCATGAAGAAGCGGAGTAGGTGCTCAATGATTTCCATGCTGGGGCGTGTGGTGGTCATTTATCTAGGCTTGCTATAACCCAACGCATTATGCAAGTAGGTTATTTTTGGCCTTCCATCTTTAAATATTGTATGAACGCTGTGAAGAGATGTCACCCTTTCCAGGTGTTTTCTCGGAATGTACACTCGCATCCGGCGCCCCTTCATCCGGTCATCACTGTCGGTACCTTCACCAATCGGGGGGTGGATTTCATGGATTGCAAACCAGCTTCGGCTGGGGGGCATCACCATATCATAGTGGTCATGGACTACTTTTCCAAATGGGTTGAGGCCATGCCTACCGTAAAAGCCGATGGTGCTACAGCAGCTTATTTCGTATTCAATCAGATTATCACTCAGTTCAGTATTCCGAAAGAGATTGTCACTGACCATGGCAGTCACTTTCAAAACAAAATGATGGAGGATTTGTCACTCAATCTTGGGTTCTGTCAAGCACACTCATCTTCTTACTACCCCCAAGCGAATGGTCAGGCTAAAGCAGTTACTAAGTCTTTGAAGAACATTCTCCAATGTACCATCCAACAGATCAAGAGCAACTGGCATAATATGTTATATCCTACTTTGTGGGCATATCGAACCACAGTCAAGACTACCACCGGGTTCTCGCAATTTCAGCTCATACACGGTGTGGAGTCCATTTTAATCATTGAATGAAAAATCCCTTCTCTTAAAATAGCCATAGATCTCCTCCCTGATATGACAGGTATTGAGCAACGTTTGATCTACCTTAAGCAGCTTGACGAACAACATTGAGATGTCGCCATGGCTATAGATGCCAATAAACATCATGTCAAGGTTCAATATGATAGGTCTGTCCATCCCCGACAATATTCTAAAGGAAACTTGGTTCTTTTATATGACCAAGCTAGAGAACCCCTAGGGGCAAGCAAGTTCAACCCCATGTGGCACGGTCCTTACATTGTGAGGCACATCCTGGAAAAAGGAGCCTATAAATTAGAGGATTATGAGGGGAACATCTTGAAGGAGCCTAGAAATGGGCTCTACCTCAAGCGGTATTACACTTGAACTTCTAGTTCGAGCTGGTACCTTTGTATACTATTGTATAGTTATTTCTATACATAGTTTAGATTTCATTTGGTTTTCGGATCTGCTGATTCACTTCCGTTTGATTGACAGATGTCAGCGGAATCTTCCATGTTCTTAGGATTTGGGGATGGTGCTAGCCATCACACGCAGCAGCTTGCTTCTGCTACTTGGGTCATCTATTCGCCTGACCATCTAGTTGTGTCTTCGGGAGGTGCTTGTCTTGGTCCTACATCCAACAATGTGGCCAAGTACATTGCCATGCTTGAGCTACTTCGGGTCATTATTTCGCATGGCATCCAGTTTTTAGAAGTCCACCTCGATTCACAACTGGTTGTGTCGCAGGTTAATGGTCGGTACCATGTGAGTGATCCTACTTTACTATGGAGATTCTTAAGGGTAAGACTCTTGGAATGATATTTTGTTTCTATTACATACATTCATGTTCCGAGAAGTTTTAATCATGTATCTGATGCATATGCTAATTATGTCCTAGATTGACATTTGTCACATTCATAACATGTATATGGAAGCAAACAAATAAAAGATACATTCATACATTTGTACATACACACATAGTAGAACCGGAGAACCATAGTTTATATAAATAATATGTCCAAAAATGGTAGTGTCATGATACAAAACTGGAGCCCATAGTCCTCAAAAATATACATATCGATACAAAAATAGGACTCTAAGATGTCTAAGCTCTGTGAGGAGGCCTAGCTGCGACCTTGACAAGATGTGTCTCATAGTAGTAATGCATTGCAGTCGCTACACGTTGTAGTAGTCGCACCCAGAGACTCGACTCTCCCACTACCTGGCGCTGCATCTCCTCTGGTAGCTGCACTATATCAGCCTGGGGTACCCTGTTGACCATGCGGGACATGTTGCTCCGCAACATCTGGAATGTGCACTCTGCTGCAACACCTACCATCTCCTCACCCATGCCCCGTCGATAATATCTCGAGAATCCCTGCGGTAGCATTGGACCGGCGTCTGCGAGCAAACAGTAGGATGTCAATACATGATACTACCACCAAAAATATTTTTGCATTTACATATATAATAAAAAATCCATAAAAATTTCATACACCAAAAACAAAAAAAGAGTAACTCACCGATGTCTCCAAATGCTGCTCCTGGTGGAAGCGGCATGTCACGATGTCTCCCTACTTGCACTCTATTAACTGGGTCTTCATGGATTTCAGTAACATTGTGCACCAGTTATATATCATGGGTCGCATGCACTATGATGCATAGAACATCATCGGTCTCGAAGCCTGGTGAAGGGCTGCCGAACATGTGATCCGCACTAGGGTAGCCACTATGATCTTCATACTCAGATCGACTATGTGTTTGATGGGGACCTGACTTCCCACCATCCGTGTGCCAGGAGTACAATACCTCTCTATATAGTCTAGGATGGTGATCCCTGCACCCATCGAATGAGACTGAAGGCTTGCCACCTCACCACGACAGGACAAACAAGTAATGAAGTAGATATCATCCACTTCCAGTGATAGTATATGCCCATCTAGGTTGAAGTTCTGTGCATCTATGTCCCAGTACTGTATCAAACGCTAGAGCAATTGGTTTTGGGCCCTTAAACCCCCAATGTTCCAAAAATTTTAAATCCCACACGCTTGTAAAGCTTGTTGTGCAGGAAAATCATTGCAGATAGCCTCATCCACAAGGTCATGTTCCCTTTCTCTCCATTCTAGGACCATCCTAGAGAAAGAGAAACAAAGATTTTGGTCAATTTAACTTAAAAAAACCAACTTCACGGCCGTACCCGCAGTCAAGTTTGCTCACAGAGGCGGGTACCTGCAGTCAACGCATACGTTGACCACGTCTACCCATCCCTACCCGAGACCTGCAAAGTTATAGCCTGCGGGTACTAGCTATTGATGTATTTGTAAATTCAGAAGATATCCTTCTATGTATTACATTTGTACTTTATTGTATATCCCACATAGATGTATTATTCCTCTGATTGGAAGTGTGGTCATTTGTATTTGGAAGTGTCGTCATGTGCATTGACAAGTGTCATCATTTGTATTGATGGGTTATTAGACCACCAGTGTGGGGTCGGCCCTGGTTAGCACATGTGGTTGGGTTATTATTCTTGATTAGCAAGTCGGCCGCAGTGGATTATTGGCCAGTCAAGTCAGTGTATAAATAGAGAGGTTGTGTCTCTCATTTATCTCATTCACTCACTTCTTAAGCTCGCATAGCTAAGAGAAAAAATGGCGCACATGTGGAGGAAGAGGGGCATCTGCTAGAGACATCTTATTGAGTTTGATCCTTTTGATCTTGGTTTGTTCCTTGTGATCTTGTACTTGGGTTTATTCTATCTCTCAGGAAGTTGCGGGGTTTTTCACCTTCTTGGTCTTCCCTGGTGAAACTCTGTGTCTCTTGTGTGATTGCTTTTGTGTTTATGATTGATATGCTGTAGAGATATGCTGTACATGTTATTCTCTTCGTGATCCTGAATGATAATGGAATGAAATTATCGAAAAATTAACATGGTATCAGAGCAGATCTAGGAAGAAGGCACTGCGCAGCTACGGAAGCTAGGGCTTCTTAATATTTGGGTTTCTCTCCACAGTTCATTAAAGGAAGAAGGCTAGATTTACTCTTCTAGCAAGGGCGCATCTTTCTATCCAAACAGAATTCAATTCTGAGCATTTTCAGTTTTGGCCCTAAAAATTAGGGTTTCCTAAAAAATAGGAATTTATGAAATCTGAGGACATAGCTGGAAGCGCCTTGGAAAAATCGAATTTTAGAGATTTGGATCAAAATTTTTGGTTGGGTGAAGCCATGGGAAACTCAAACCCTAATTCAAGGTCCTCCCTAGTGAATTTGGAAGATTGAAGAGCATTTCTGAAGGGTAAAACTTTGCATTTTTCAATTTCTGAGTATACCAGGATGATCAGCTCATCAAGGCGCATCTTTCTATCCTTTCAGAAGTTTGAAATTCACATTTTGAATTTTTATGGTTCATGTGACAAACCCTAATCTAGCTCCAGATCCAATTTTAAGCAAATCAAGTGGTTGGACCTAAATCTTTTCTATTTCCATTTGAAGTACGCTTTAAAGATGTCTCACCACACCAAGCTTGAGGATAAGCTTGATGGAGTTGATAACTTCTGAGCATGGAAGTATAGGATTGGGTTAATCCTAAAAGAAAATGATTTGGACACTTACATAAGTGAAGAGGTCCCTATCCGAGAGGGAGATGAGGCTAAGGCCCTACACAAAAAGAATCTAGTCAAGGCTAAGAGAATCATTGTCGATTCTATCAAAGACCATCTCATACCTCATGTGTCTTCCCTAAAGACACCTAAGCAAATGTTTGACTCCTTGACCAAGTTATTTGAAGGAAAGAACATAAATCGAAAGATGACTCTCCGAAACCAATTGAAAGGGGTAACGCTTCAGAATGGAGAGACCATTCAATCGTATTTTTCTAAGGTCTCTCAAATCAAGGAACAACTTGAAGTTGTGGATGAAGTAGTGGAGAATGGTGAAATTGTGATGACCACTTTGAATGGCCTACCTAGGTCATGGGACTCCTTCATCCAAGGAATCTGTGCAAGAAGAAAACTGGTCTCCGTCAGTAAACTCTGGGAAGAATGTTCACAAGAAGAAGCTAGGCTTGTGGCCCAAGAAGAAAAGATGGGAAGTGAAGATCAAGCCCTCACAGCACACACTAAAGGAAGCAATTTTAAGTGGGAGAAATATCACAACAAGAAACATTCTCACTTTCATAAGAAGAAAGATCTCTCTCAAGTTCGATGTTTCACTTGTGATGAGTTGGGACACTTTACTTTAGATTGTCCCAACAACAAAGGAACAATCACTACACCAAGAAGAAGAAGGGCAGCAAAAAGAGATATCATGCACATGCTGTCGAGGATGATGAACCACCCAAGAAGAAGTCTAAGCCAGAAAGTGATGATTCATCAAGTGAAGATGAATATGTTCTAATCTTTGCTCTCACAAGTACTATCTCTCATGGATGTAATGATTGGCTTATTGATAGTGGGGCTTCTAAACATATGACTGGATTTGAAGAATCGTTTGTAAATCTTTCTGAACATGAGTCACCCCATAAGGTGAAACTTTGGGATGACTATCAATATCCTATCAAAGGAAGTGGTGAAGCCTCCTACATGCTAGACTTTGGGAAGTCTCTAAAAATGAAAGATGTTCTATATGTACCTAGGCTCAAGAAAAAATTCCTATCCATATCATCTTTGGATGAAAAGGGAATGAGAGTTGCTTGTGTGGATGGCCAAGTACTCATGTGGCCTAAAGGTAAGACAATAGAAGATCCAGTGGTGAATGGAGAGCAAGAGGGAGGCTTGTACAAGTTGAAGGGTCAACCTGAACATGCCATGGTACATGAATCCATGAAGCTTGTTACCTCCCCAATTTTACAAGGATGTCCACAGAGTGATAGGGGAAGCAAGGTTTGTTAATCAACATGCAGCAGAGGAAGATACAGAACTCTATGAAGACAAAAGCTTATTGGACATTCAACATATCAGAAATGATGCATCTGCTTGGATGTAGGTGACTCAAAAGAAAATTTCTCTCCAAATGAGGATGGAAATCATCATGGAAAATTCTCTGGTTATAGAACTTAAGCTTGGGGGAATAATGGTCCATTGGAATGGGTACAAATCCACAGTTGTCAGCATTTTGGCATCTCTGTTTCGAATGGGTACTGTGATATGGATTTGTTAGCTGGAGCAATGCAACCTGTCAAAGGTTTAAATGAATTTAGAAAAGTTTCTAATGTAGCTTTACACGGAATAAAGTTAATTCCTCTGTAATAGATACCTTTGGATCTTCTTTACTTTTGTTCTAAGGCTCTCCCATAGAATTTTCTGAAGGCATGTGCAAGGTATCACGAATTATTAATGTAAGTGAAGATATCTATGTAGGGTTTAACTCCACCTTATGGCAAGACAATATCACTCATCATGAAAGGGCCGAAACAACCTGCAAGTGTAAAATTTTGCATCAGGGATCTTGATTATCTCACAAGCATGTACATACAAACATACTCAGCAAACTGTCATTGAAAAGCCTGTTCAATCTAGGAGGATGTCTTTGTTAACTCCAAGGCATGTTACTCAAGGAACGGGGAATCACATGCAACCCCAAAGATACAATTTTCAATGGGGATGAAGAAGCACTTTGTAACCCGTATGCAAATGCAATATTCAGTCCAAGGGAGAACCCAAGGGATCTATACCAATCTCCCTCCATTAATAATGTGAGGAATGAGCATCACCTATCAAAAATAATGAAATTGTAGGAACAATGTTCCACACTGGAAGTGGACGCTATCGCTGGAGAGTTAGCGATTAGCACAACAAATTTAAGGATAATCAAGGTTTCAACATTTTATTAGCACGATTGAAGTTAAATCGGTGGGGACACCACTGACAGCCTGGATTCAGCAGAGATTAGTGTAAATCCAGTGCTTAGAGAATGGCAGTATACTGATGGTTCCAGAATCCTTCACAGCCGTAACACATTGAATTCTCAGCACTCTTACTTGCATCTTAATATTTTCATTCACCAACTGGAAGAAATCTCGAAATAACTGTCGTGGAAGGCCGAACTTGTTGGAAAAGATAGACCTCGAAAAAGTAATCAATAAAATCACGTTTTTTTTTATGGAGGTCATTTCATCAAGATGGAGTTTGAATACACATGTTTTTGCCATCATTTCAGTTGAGCTCGGGTTTCAACAAGGTGATCCACACATGGCGTTCTCATTTGACAGTGGAAATACAAAGGGAAAAAGAAATGGGGAGCTTGGATCCCCATCCACACGTTACAAATGGAAATCGGTCACATGGAGTTCGGTTTTAAACAAGTCATTTGATATCCATTTATGGGAGCAGATACATATCTGGTAGTCAATTATAAAGTGCGAGGTGGTTCTTCTCACACATGGCACACCTGGTTTTTCCCCACGGGTCACACTTTGGGGTCAGCTGAATGCAAATGGATGGTCATTTTCTGTTCAGTCGGGTTCACCTTGGATAAACCCTAACTCGAACTATTCCAAAAAAATATGATTGCATCGGTGGTCAAGTCCATCGTTTGTTGGTCACCTAGTTCACGGTTATGTAAGGTTCTAGAGCTACTCACGGTTGGTGGTTGATGTATTTTGCTGTAATATGGAGTTATGAGATAGATAGAGTGTCCATCTACCACACAATTTTTGCCTTTTTTCTTTCAAAATATTAACAGCATGTAATGTTCCTCTCATTCGGCGTCCTTGACTAGTGGTGATGAATGGGCAGCTGTCATGAATTATTTTCCAGCGTAGCACATAGATGGCATCAGTGGTTGATCGGAAACGCTAGCTCCAGTTATGGGATTTTGATTGCATCAGTTCACAGCTACATAGTTCGACAACCATGCACCCGTGTCTTCATTTGACAGCCAATTCAGCATTTTGTTGGTTGTTGTCTATTTGGGATTTAGTTTCAAAATAGTGCAACAAGTAATTTCATGAGTATACAATAGGAATTCTAGGAGTGCCACCAATAAAGTAGAGTTAGTCATGCTGTCGAAGGAGAGAAAAAAGTGGATCTAATTCACTTTTTTCACCTTTTATTTATTATTTTATTTTTTATGTTTCTTTTTTGAGAAAAAATTATGAGAGCCTTTTGGCCTATAAAAGGAGGCAATCTCCTTCATTGTAACAATGGAAAAACCTTGGGAGCTTTTCTTCCCATGAACTTAACGAAAAATGTTATGGGCCTTTTTGGATAAACTGAGCATTTTTTGTGGCATGATCTTGTGATTTTTTTTAGACGAGTGTGAGTAAATCTAGATTTTGCATCTTCTTTTCTTCATGTAAGAGGCCATAGAAGGGTAACAATCCACCACATTGGAAGGTGAAGAACTCTTGGCTGATTCCTTCTTCTTCCCCTTCGGTGAAGAACTCTTGGCATTCTGCTTTATTCTTCCCTTTGTGAGCATGCATACACAGGTATTGATGTTTGCATTTAATCTAGTTTGATTGTGCAATATTGATTTTTGGTTGGCATAGTGCACCTCCCGCAGCTAGAGAAGAAGAAGTACTCTTTCTGATTTCCAAACACTAGACTGAGCAAGGCTTTCTCAATGATGCGATCTTTCCCGCTTAGTCACATATGACATAAGGCCCTTTGATCTCTCTTTTGACTCCATTCACCCCTCTGATATACTAGCATTGGCCTTCCCTCGAAGACTAATCCTCCCAACTTTCCCATCACCCAATTCAAAATACATCTTTTTTGTCACATTTGTTTCTCTAAGGCAGCCTCTTCAATTCACCTTGCCTGTTTATTGTACCTTCCTTAGTGATCCTACCTTAGGGATACCCCCCTAGAGTTGGAGAAGAGCCAACCTAAAACGAGAGGAGAGGAGTGTGGTGACATTGGCCTCTCTCCTGAGAGTTTTCAATCATGCTGGTGTGTTCACATTTTGGGCTTCAACACACGCATGCCCGTTTTGGGAGACAACATTTTGGCGCCATTGTTGGGGACAAAGTCTAGTTCCCGAAATTTGAAGACTATGCTTCATGGACGACATTTGTGGGAGATTATATTGCAGATTATTCTTCTCACATGGCGACTCCACGAAGGGAGAGAGCCCTTGTGCTTTTGGAAATTTGAAGATCCTTTGGGTGTAGAGGTGAGCACACTCATTGGAAAGCCTTCAAGCTCACCTTGGTGACTCCACAGTTTGGTATGAGGTATGACTATATGTATGTTTCAATTTTAGTACCTCATTATTTGACTTATGGATGATAAAAAAGAACAATATCTTGCTCTTTTGCACAAAGATTACGCCCCATTGGATTTCTCAAAAATCCATGGATTTCCTAATGAATGCTACGACCATGGGAGGGTGCATGACATTCTTCTAGAATTCCCTGAAAATGATGATGTTTGAGCCGCCCATCATATTGCCTCTCTCTGCAAATTAATGTCTGATTTTAATGTTCATCATGAGGATGATATTATGATCGTTTTTGCTATAACTCTGGAAGGAGTATTATGGTTCTATAGCCTTTTGGATAAATCCATAGATTCAGTGGCAAGGTTTTTTGAGAAGTTTCTCCTTCGCTAGCATGATGGAACAATTGAGGGATTGAACAACTTGCTAAAGAATATGATGCTCTCATTCCTAGGGTCCATCTTGAGCTTAAAGAACAAGTCATTGAAGATCCCATTGAAGAATCATCAGAAGGGTCTTTCTTTGAAGACATTGCTGAAGAGCCCCTTGATATTGTCATGACAGAAAATGATGTGAAGTTGCTCCACGTTTACGAACAGTCTTATCATGAAGAGTTGGAACTGCCCCTGGATTATGTCATTGAAAATACTCTTGAACAAATTCATGATGAAAATTTGGACTTGCCTCAAGTTCATTTTATTGAAGACAGCTATACTCATTTTACAGAGAAGTCGGAGCAGTTTTATGTTGGAGGTTTGCATGTGAGTCCCATCCATCAATGGATAGAGGATTCGTGTGCACATCCTGATTTTTTCTTCCACAAAATTGATGATTTTTTATATCCTAACAACTTGCCATTACAGATTCATGAGCAGATCCTAATACATCTCTAATTTATGATGACTTTGTCCACATTTTTGTCTAGAACCGAGCACAAAGAAAAGAAAAATAGTAGAGATGAGGAGCTGAAATGGATCCACCGGTTATTGGCATATATTTAGCATTTTGTTGTCTCATGTTAGAGTAGGTAGGTAGAAGAATAAAACTCTCAAATGAGCATTTTTACTGTTATTAGCATCATTTTGTCATTTCTGCAATTTTTATGTAATAAGTGGTGATCACAAGATCTGAATTGAGCCATCCCCACCACATGGTCTCTCTTTTTTCCAAATGCGATAACCATGAGAAGCTGAGGTTCTCGCACACTCACGATGTGAGCACACGTCCCCATATGGAGCCAGATGTTACCTCCCCAATGTTACAGGGATGTCCACAGAGCGGCAGGGGAAGCAAGGGTTTTTGATCAACTTATAGCAGAGGCAGATACATAACTCTATGAAGACAGAACCTTATTGGCCATTCAACATGTCAGAAATGATGCACCTACTTCAATGTAGGTGACTCAAAAGAAATTTTCTCTCTAAATGAGGATGGAAATCATCATGGAAAATTATCTGGTTATAGAACTCAAGCTTGGGGGAATCATGGTCCATCGGAATGGGTACAAATCCACAGTTGTTAGCATTCTAACATCTCTGTTTCGAATGGGTATTGTGATATGGATTTGCTAGCTGGAGCAATGCAACCTGTCGAAGGTTTAAATGAATTTAGAAAAGTTTCTAATGTAGCTTTACATGGAATAAAGCTAGTCCCTTTGCAACAAATATTTTTGGATCTTCTTTATCTTTGGTCCGAGGCTCTCCCACAGAATTTTCTGAAGGCATGTGCAAGGTGTCACGAATTATTAATGTAAGTGAAGAAATCTATGCAGGGTTTAACTCCACCTTATGGCAAGATAGTATCACTCATCTTGAAAGGGTCGAAAGAGCTTGCAAGTGTAACGGTTTGCATCAGGGATCTTGATTATCTCGCAAGCTTGTACATACAAACTTACTCAATAAACTGTCATTGAAAATCTTGTTCAATATAGGAGGATGTGTTTGTTAACTCTGAGGCATGTTACTCAAGGATCAGGAAACTAGATGCAACCCGGAAGATATAATTTTCAATGGACATGAAGAAGCACTCTGTAACACATATGCAAATGAAATATTCATTCCAAGGGAGAACCCAAGGGCTCTATACCAATCTCTCTCCATTAATAATGTGAGGAACGAGCATCGCCTATAAAAATAATGAAATTGCAGGAACAATGTTCCACACTAGAAGTGGACAATATCACTGGAGAGTTAGCGATTAGCACATCAAATTTAAGGATAATAGGGGTTTTGGAATTTAATTAGCATGATAGAAGTTAAATCGGTGGGGACACCACTGACAGCTCGGATTCAGTAGAGATTAGTGTAAAGCCAGTGCTTAGATAATGGCAGTATACTGATGGTTCCAGAAGCCTTCACAGCCATATCACATCGAATTCTCAACACTCTTACTTGCATCTTCATCTTTTCATTCACCAACTGGAAGAAATCTCGAAATAACTGTCATGGAAGGCTGACCTTGCTGGAAAAGACAGGCCTCGAAAAAGTAATCCTTATGTTAAGCTTCAGTAACGGGAGAGCATTCGTAGCACCCAAAGATCAATAAAATCACCTTTTTTTTATGGAGTTCGTTTCATCGAGACAGAGTTTGAATACATGTGTTTTCACCATCATCTCAGTCAAGCTCGGGTTTCAACAAAGTGATCCACACATGGCGTTCTCATCTGACAGTCGAAATACAAAGGGAAAAAGAAACGGGGAGCTTGGATCCCCATCCATGCATTACAAATGGCAGCCGGTCACATGGAGTTTGGTTTTAAACAAGTCATTTGATATCCATTTATGGGAGTAGATATGTATTTGGTAGTCAATTATAAAGTGCGAGTTGGTTCTTCTCACACACAGTGCACCTGGTTTTTCTCCATGGGTCACACTTTGGGGTCAGTCGAATGTGAATGGATGGTCATTTTCTATTCAGCTGGGTTCACCTTAGATAAACCCTAACTCAAACTATTCCGAAGAAATCTGATTGCATCGGTAGTCAAGTCCATCGTTTGTTGGCCACCTAGTTCACGGTTATGTAAGGTTCTGGAGTTGCTCGTGGTTGGTGGTTGACATATTTCGCTATAATATGGAGTTATGAGATAGATAGATGTCCATCTACCACACGATTTTCTCGTTTTTTCCTTCAAAATCATAACAGCATGTAATGTTCCTCTCATTCGGCGTCCTCGACTACTGGTGATGAATGTGAAGTTGTCACGAGTTATTTGACAACGTAGCACGCAGACGGCAGCAGAGGTTGATTGGAAAAACTAGCTCCGGTTATGGGTTTTTGATTGCATCAGTTTACAGCTACATAGTTTGACAACCATGCACCCGTGTCTCCATTTGACAGCCGATGCAACATTTCGTTGGCTGTTGTCTATTCGGGTTTTAGTTTCAAAAGAATGCAACAAGTAATTTCATGAGTATACAACATGAATTCTGGGAGTGCCACCAATAAAGTAGAGTTATTCATGCTGTCGAAGGAGAGAAAAAAGTGGATCTAATTCACTTTTTTCACATCTTATTTATTATTTTATTTTTTATGTTTCTTTTTTGAGAAAAAGTTATGAGAGCCTTTTGGGCTATAAAAGGAGGCAGTCTCCTTCATTGTAACGATGGAAAAACCTTGGGAGCGTTTCTTCCGATGAACTTAATGAAAAATGTTATGGACCTCTTTGGATAAACTGAGTATTTTTTGTGGCGTGATCTTGTGATTTTTTTTAGACGGGTGTGAGTAAATCTAGATTCTGCGTCTTCTTTTCTTCATGTAAGAGGCCATAGAAGGGTGACAATCCACCACATTGGAAGGTGAAGAATTCTTAGCTGCTGCCTTCTTCTTCCCCTTTGGCGAAGAACTCTTGGCATTCTGCTTTATTCTTCCCTTTGTGAGCATGCATACACAGGTATTGATGTTTGCATTTAATCTAGTTTGATTGTGCAATATTGATTTTTGGCTTGCATAGCGCACCTCCCACAACTAGAGAAGAAGAAGTACTCTTTCTGATTTCCAAACACTAGACTGAGCAGGGCTTGCTCAATGATGTGATATTTCCCCCTTAGTCACATATGACACAAGGCCCTTTGATCTCACTTTTGACTCGATTCTCCCCTATGATATACTGGCACTGGCCTTCCCTCAAAGACCGATCCTCTCAACTTTCCCATCACCCAATTCAAAATACATCCTTTTTGTTACATTTGTTTATCTAAGGAAGCCTCTTCAATTCACCTTGCCCATTTACTGTACCTGCCTTAGAGATCCTACCTTAGGGATACCTCCCTAGAGTTGGACAAGAGATAACCTGAAGCGAGAGGAGAGGAGTGTGGTGACATTGGCCTCTCTCCTGAGAGTTTTCAATCGTGCTGGTCTGTTCACATTTTGGGATTCAACACACGCATGCCAATTTTGGGAGACAACAGAGCCAAGTGAACTTTGGCATAGAAGGCTTGCACATGTGCACTATAGAGCAATGCCTATTGCAATCAGAGCTATAGAAGGTCTTCTTGAAATTCAATCAAAGCATGAAGGTGTTTGCAAAGGATGTGCAAAAGGAAAGAACACAAAGAAGGCATTTCCAAGCAGTGAAAGCAAAGCAAAAGGAATTTTGGAGATTATCCACTCTGATGTATGCCGACCGATGTCATCTAGTTCTCTAAGTGGTTATGTATACTATGTTTCCTTCATTGATGATTTCTCTAGGAAGACTTGGGTTTATTTCTTGAAGAATAAAGATGAAGTGTTTGACAAGTTCAAGGAATTCAAAGCCTTGATAGATAAGAAAATCAAGACCTTCAGATCTGATAATGGCGAAGAATTCACTTTAGGTGAGTTCAAGAAACTATGCAGTGATTCAAGGATTAAGAGGGAGTTGACTTCTCCCTACAATTCACAACAAAATGGAGTTGCAAAAAGGAAGAATAGAACTATCATGGAAGCAGCACGAGCAATGCTTCATGAGTAAGATCTACCTATGCATTTATGGGCAGAAGCAGCTAGGACATTTGTATATGTGCAGAACAGAACACCTCATAAGATACTTGACAACAAGACACCAGAAGAAGTCTTCTCTGGTAAGAAACTAGAAGTTAGCCATCTCAGAATATTTGGTTGTCCAGTATATACACACATTCCAAAGGAAAAGAGAACAAAGCTAGATCCTTTAGGAAATAAGGGCATCTTTGTGGGTTACAGTGAAAGCTTGAAGGCTTACAGAATATACTTTCCAGGGTTCAAGAAGATCGACATCAGCAGGAATGTCACATTTGATGAAGACTCAGCATACATCAAATCAAGGAAGACACCTGTTGAAGACCATGAAGAACCCAAGGTAACCAGATTCCAAGACACCACCATGAATGAAGCAATTCCAGAAGAAGTTCATGAAATTGACGATCCACAAGAACCTATAGATCCACCCCATGAGAAGAACTCTCACAAGAGGAAACCTGCATGGGCTAGAGAGCTCATTCAACATGTAGAAACGTATGGCATTCCTGAAGAAGAACACAGAGAAAGGAAGAGATCAGATCTCACACCAGTTATGTTGCCTTTATTTGTGACATTATGAACAAAGAACCTTCCAGTTATGAAAAAGTAGCGGAAAAGAAAGAATGGAAGGATGCCATGGTCGAGGAGTACCAATCGATCTTGAAGAATGATGTTTGGGATGTAGTCCCAAGACCTGAGGGGAAGTCTGTTGTGACTTCCAAGTGGATCTATAAGATCAAGCATGCTGCAGATGGTAGCATAGAAAAATACAAGGCAAGATTTGTATCTCCTCGCTTCTCTAAGAAAGAGGGAATAGATTATGAACAAACTTTTTCTCCAGTATCCAAATACACTTCCATTAGAACAGTACTTGCTCTGGTTGTAGTGATGAAGTGGAAGATACACCAGATGGATGTCAAGACAGCTTTCTTGAATGGTGTATTCAAAGAGGAAGTGTATGTGGAGCAACCACTCGGTTTTGAGACACATGACACAGAGCCATATGTGTGCAAATTGAAGAAAGCCTTGTATGGCTTGAAGCAAGCTCCTAGAACTTGGTATGGTAGGATGGACAGTTTCCTATCTAGTTTGGCCTTTACTAAAAGTAAAGCAGATTCCAACCTTTACGACAAGGTTGAGGAAGGAAATCTAGTGATACTATTATTATATCTGGATGATCTGTTTGTAACAGGTGATGATAGATTGATTGCCGATACAAAGAGGAAGCTTGCTGCCGAGTTCGAGATGAAGGGCATGGGGATGATGCCCTATTTTCCATACATGGAGGTGTGGTAGAGTGTTGATGGGATCTTCCTTGGACAAGGGAAGTATGCAGTAGAGATCCTGAATAGGTTTGGGATGATGGAATGCAAGGCCATGGCCACCCCTATGGCATCGAATTTGAAGCTTCTGTGTGATGCTTCATTTGAGCTGGTTGATATCACTGTGTATTGTTAGATGATTGGGTCCTTGATGTACGTGACGAACACAAGACCGGATAGTTTCTTTGCGGTGAACACATTGAGCCAGTTCCTGACGGATCTGAGGAGTGTTCACCTAGTTGTTGTAAATCACATTCTAAGGTACCTTAAGCATATAGTTGATTATGGGCTCAAGTATGATGCAAATCAAAAGTTTAACCTGGAGGGTTATGTTGATTCAGATTGGGCAAGCAGTGCTGCAGATAGGAAGAGCACTTCTGGGTGTTGCTTCAGTATGGGATCAGGTGTGATCTCTTGGTTTAGCAGGTAGCAGTCCTATGTAGCACTGAGTACAACTGAATCAGAGCATGTCACAGCTTGTTCAGCTAGTTGTGAGGATGTATGGATTAGGAAGCTACTATCTGAGTTATTTGATCTCTCGTTGGATGCTACTGGTATATTTTGTGACAAACATAGTTGTGTGAAGCTGTCTGAGAACCTGTTGTTCCATGACAAGTCGAAGCACATTGAGATCAAATATCACTAGATCAGGGATATGGTGCAGAGAGGAGCAGTGAAGCTACTGTATGTTGCGACGGATGAGTAGGCTGCAGATGTGTTGACAAAACCACTAGCCAGATTGAAGGTCAAATACTTCATAGAGAGGCTTGGTGTTCTTCAGATTGAGGACACTTCAAGGAAGAAGTGAAGGGACACATTTGCAGGATCCATTCCAAGCATGGTGAGAGGATGATTCTTCCCATGGTTGTGGATGTAAGCACTGTGTGATGAGCATCAGGATGATGCTCCAGTTACTACTTTGTATATGCATCAGTTGGATGCTTGATATGATCAGTTGGATCATGTATTTGTATATGTATCAGTTGGATGCATTGTATGATCGGGAGGATCATGTGTTATGATATTTATCAGGTGGATACATTATACGATCAGGATGATCATGGATGATGAGCTTTAGGATATTGCTCTAGATGATATGCATTAGGATGATGTAGTGATGAGTATCAGGACAATGCTCTAGATAGCATGCATCAGGATGATGCAGTGATGATGATCAGGATGATCATGTATGATGAGTATAAGGATGATGCTCTAGATGATATGCATCAGGACGATGCTATGATGATGATCAGGATGATCATGTACATTAGGACGATGTATGTGAGTATCAGGTTGATACTCTGTGGCCATGGATAGGTTGTGCAGGTAGCATAGAAAAGATCCTCAAGATCTGGACAGGTAGAGCTGTGTGCTCATAATAGCCTGGGATGTATATATCCGATACGTTGAGCAATAAGCTCGTAATCAGTTCTGGGATGCTCTTTTGAGGTTTTGTTACTAGAGGCATATAATCAGCCCTAGAGATCCAATAGGTTGAGCAGTAAGCTCGTAATCAGTCCTAGGATGCTCTTTAGAGTACTTGCAGGAAGTAAGACACTCTTTAAAGGTTTTGCCTAACCACATGTAATCAGCCCTAGAGATCTAAGAGGCTGAGCAATAAGCTTGTAATCAGTCCTAGGATGCTCTTTAGAGTACTTGCAAGAAGCAAGACACTCTTTAAAGGTTTTGTGGTGTGTGGGTCACATATAATCAGCCCTAGAGATCCGAGAGGTTGAGAAGTAAGCTCGTAGTTAGTCCTAGGATGCTCTTTAGAGTACTTGCAAGAAGCAAGACGCTCTTTAAAGGTTTTGTGACAGTCAACATGTAAAAGATCCTATAGTCTGGGCTAGGTTTGTTGACTCATGTAATAAGTCCTAAGGATTTGATAGTATGGCCAGTATTGATCAAGACTTATAGGTGGTGGGCCTACATCCATCATGAAAAAGCGTTGGCTATGTAGAACTTCCTATGATGAGCAGAATTCAGAGATAGCCCAGAGATCGAGATGTCGAGTACAGTAGCAATGATAATGATTATGGTCCGTGATCCAGTGATGATGATCCAACTCCAGATTTGAAAGGCTTGCGCCAATATTTATTGATGACCTGTGACAAAAGAATACCTTCCTAGTTAAGAGGGAGTGTTGATGTATTTGTAACTTTGAAAGATATTCTTCTATGTATTACATTTGTACTTTATTGTACATCCCACGGAGATATATTATTCCTCTGATTGGAAGTGTCGTCACGTGCATTCACAAGTGTCATCATTTGTATTGATGGGTTATTAGACCACCATTGTGGGGTCAGCCCTAGTTAGCACATGTGGTTGGGTTATTAGGCTTGATTAGCAAGTCGGCCCTAGCGGATTATTGGCAGTTCAAGTCAATGTATAAATAGAGAGGTTGTGTCTCTCATTTATCTCATTCACTCACTTCTTAAGCTCACATAGCTAAGAGAGAAAGTGGCACACATGTGGAGGATGAGGAGCATCTGCTAGAGACATCTTATTGGGTTTGATCCTTGCGATCTTGGTTTGGTCCTTGTGATCTTGTAATTGGGTTTATTTTATCTCTGAGGAAGTCGCAGGGTTTTTCACCTTCTTGGTTTTCCCCGGTGAAACTCCATGTCTCTTGTGTGATTGATTTTTTGTTTATGATTGATATGCTGTAGAGATATGTTGTACATGTTATTCTCTTAGTGATCCTGAATGATAATGGAATTAAATTATCAAAAAATTAACACTACCGTGACCATTTAGGGATTGGCCATACTAAAAATCCAGCCACTGAAAACCAAAATAAAAGCATTGAAATGAAAGGTATGGATGAGACTACCAACTTGCTCCTGATGGCTCGATGACTAGATGCCTGTACCTCCCAGAATCAGTAGTTGAAGCTCGAGGTGAAAACTAACTACAAAACTCCAAATGGGTGAATAGTAAAAATGAATTGTAAATTGTAAATTTTTATTACAATTTATAAATTTTGAAACCCACTTGTCTATAGTTTTTGCCATTTTAAGCTGATCTAGACTAATATAATGTCATAGACTAGCATTTTTGTACCATATTTCCCCGGCGAGAGTTGTTTTCAATCGTTTCACACCTACGACGGGTATATTTCATACCTAACAAACAGGTTAGATGTCATTTTCACATGCATCATGCATTTGACCATTTGATCATTTTCATTAACCCTAGGTGTGACCCGCTTCTTAACAACCACGGAGCCTTCACACTGTTATAGAAGTGTCATTATTTAGCGATAGGGCCTTTTCGAACATGGGTGCCCTAGTTAGAGCCCCTTTTTTCCTTTTGGCACCCGTGCCATTGTTTCTCTCTAGGATTGGGAGTATTTTGTAGTTACGCCATGACTTTGCAATAAAGAATCATACTCTGGCCACCTCCCATAAGGACTCCCCCAAGTATTCCAAGTTGTGATTGCATTGCATCATCCTGCTTGCCGCTTGAGCCTTGTGTCGGCTCCCGCTTACTCAGTTGTTAGCCTGGTGCCTGAGCACTTTCCCTGTCGAGCCCTGTAGAGCTTACATTTGTCCTTCACAATTTCATGACCTTTTGAACCTGAGGAAACATCCCCCCCGAGTGTACACATACTGCACATGCTTCCTTGCATTGATCATAGGTATGTTCCACTGCTTGGGACTAGTCTGCTCGCTATTTGACACTCATTCCCTCAATTATTGTACCATAAGGAATTTTATTCTTTTTCAACCTTTCCAAATATGAAAAAGACAAAAAAAAATCAAATATTCCAAAAAGCCAGACGGGATTATGGTTACTACTTCTTGTTTGTAGTTGTTGTGTCACCTTTGAATAGAGCATTCATTCCACTCCATACATTATGAGTCGGGACTATAGTTGGACCTTACGAGCTGTACTTGTTTCTTAGTCTTACTCCACCAATTGGTTAAGCTTCCAGTCATTATGGATCCCTTTGTCGATGCCTCCTGCGTCGTACAGTATTATATCGAGTCTATGCTTCCTGAGTCTATCCATCTACTCATGCTCTTGTTCAAAGGAAGTCCTAAAACCAGTGTCGGCCACTCCTCAAATCTCTTGATTATTGCATGTTGGCCATCCTTATTGAGTCAGTCTGTTCTACTTGAGTTCTTCCAAATATTTCAGCGTAGTTGGTACCTCGTGTTGGTCGATGGGGGATGCCTTAATGCCCTCCCTCCAACGAGTTTCATTCCATCAACTCCCACCCATTTATTCTGGAATTTGAGACTTAGAGTTTGGTTGAGTACCTTGAGGCTTGCAGTCATTAGTGGTAGGTTCTCTCGCCATCGACAGTTTTGGGAATACATCAATGTCCCCTGATCAATAGATTCATCTTAGTGTTCGAATTCACCACATCTATTTTCACTTTGATGATTGTACTATGTGCCTTGATGCCGATTTTCATTATTGGTGGGTTATCTCGCATCTATTAATGGTATACATCATTGACCAGTAATCAGATGATGTCACATCAGGTTCAAACTCAACACATTTATTCACGTGATGGGACTTGCACCGTAGATGATTTGTGTAGAAGACCCCAGGAGATAGTGGTATTCAGTATGCTACTTATGATCATGACTTTACATATGAGATATCACCTCTCAGACATCAGCAGTTTGTATCTCTAGTTTGCACCAGTTGTTCCTTTTTAGCAGGAAAGATATCTTACTGTAGAGGGATCATGGCTATGATCACTTATGACACGTATTCACTATGTACTGCCTATTCATGGCCATTGTATCAGATTGTTGTATCATACCGATATGTATTTAAAGATATTATTGTATTATGACGAGTGAGTTGCTCTTTCCACTTGTGTCTCCATCACTCCACTTCCGATATTTATAATGTATTTCGGCCATCATAGCACCATTCTCTGACCTCACACATTAGGGGGCATCTGTTACAATGTAATCTTCTACCTTGTGAGTATCAGCACTCTTTGGCCTTCAGGATCCATTTCACTGACACAGATGTACTTTATGTCCTCCAGACACACCTTTTTCCTATTTTTTCTCCTTGTACACTAGCTGTATCACTTCAGTGGGTGTACCCATGAGTTGCATCACTATAGCTCGCAGGTAGCATGTAAAATGGTAAAAATCACTAGTTAATTACTTTTTACTCGCAAAACGTGGTCTTAGGGTGACCATTGGCCCTCCATTTGCCTCGTAACGCCTCTATGTGTCCTTTCACTTACCTTTGGAAGGCTATATATTAAGCACTTATGGCATATGGAAGGGGGGAGAAAGAGAGAGCAAGATAACTCTAGTGGATTTTTTCCACATCTTGACTCTACACTCATTGATCCTTGTAGTTGTGAACCTCTTATGTTCACCTTCCAAACTCCTTTCATAGTTTGACTTTGCCATTAATGGAGGATTGAAGTGGTGGAGGCACAAGTGGATTGACCTAGTTTGTGGTTTAGATTGGTTTCCGAGAAGAGGTCGTATCACATTGTACTTCTTGTTATTTATTAACAGAAATACTCATATTCGTGTCCATTAATGTTGTGAATGTTGTGAATGGATTGAAAGCTTCAACAGGCATTTACATCGAACGTTTGGATCGAGGTTGATTATATTCTCCATTATCTTATCATTGTCAATTATATAGCATTGCATTGGGAATTGAGTCATTCTCTGGTAGTCAGCTGTCTGTTGTGGTCTATCCCAAGCCATAGGAAGTTTTCTCCAATAACAAGATGAGACAGAACAAGAAAATCTAACAAAAGAAAGTCTATTCAGTGATGCCAGTATAATTCCAGTACTCAAAAATTCAAAAATTGTTCCAGTAGGAATCGAGTTAGGGAAAACATTAAACATCAATCAAAACTTTGCGCCCAATGAGTTGGAACAGCTAATCACTCTGTTGAAACAACATAAAGGAGATTTCGCTTGGGAGTACACAGACATGAAAGGAATTCCTTCTAATCTGTGTACCCATCACATTTATATTAAAATCGACTCCATGCCTGTGTGTCAACCACAACAAAGGATGAACCCGAACCTAAGGGACATAATGAAAGAGGAGATCCAAAAACTTTTGGAAGCAGGATCCATATACCCGATTTCAGACAGTGAGTGGGTTTTCCCACTCGTGATTGTGCCAAAAAAGAATGGGAAATGGAGGGTCTACGTGGATTACAGAGAATTGAAAAAAGAAATGCAGAAGGACCACTTCCCCTTACCTTTTATCGATTAGGTCCTTGATACCTTGTCTGGGAATAAGTATTTTTCCTTTCTGGATGGATTTAGTGGCTATAACCAAATCCAGATCGCTCCAGAAGACCAAGACAAAACCACTTTCACCTGTCCCTGGGGTACTTTCGCATATAGGGTACTTCCTTTCGGTTTGTGCAATGCACCAACAACCTTTCAAAGAACAATGATTGGAATCTTTTCAGAGATGGTAAATGACTGCATGGAAATTTTTATGGATGACTTCACTCCATATGGTATTAGTTATGAAGAAGCATTGAAAAATTTAGAAAAGGTCTTGAAATGCTGTGAACAAGGCCAGCTCTCTTTAAGCACTGAAAAGTGCCATATGATGATGAGCGAGGGCATAGTTATGGGGCACTTCATCTTTTCTGATGGTATCCAATTAGACCCATCCAAAATCAAGGTAATTGAAAATATACCAACCCCTGGAACACAAAAAGATGTACGTAGCTTCTTCGGGCATGCTGGCTATTAAAGAAGATTCATAGAAAACGTTTCCAAGCTAGTTTCTCCTTTGTCCACCTTGTTGATGAAGGATGCACAATTTGTTTGGAATGATGCATGCCAAACAATTTTTATTGAACTCAATAAAAGGCTGTCTACAACACCCATCTTACAAGCGCCCAACTAGGCTCTGCTTTTTCATATTTCTTCAGATGCTTCAAACACTGCCGTTGGAGCAGTTTTAGGACAACAGGAAGGTAATGCCCCCTATGCAATTTATTACATTAGTAAGAACTTATCCCCTATTGAACTTAACTATACTGTCACAGAGAAAGAATTCCTTGCCATAGTTTATGCCATCAACAAGTTTAGACACTACATTACTGGATATTCTACTTTTCTAGACACTGATCACTCAGCCATCAAATACTTATTGAACAAACCAGTCATGAATGCTAAAGTTACTAGATGGTTGTTACTGTTATAGGAATTTGACATTACAATTATTGATAGACCAGGCAAGGAAAATGTTGTTGCAGACTTTTTATCTCGACTTACAAACAATGATGACAATTTACCAGTTGAAGATTCCTTCCTTGATGAACATTTGTTTGCAATATTAGCTGACTCCCCATGGTATGCAGATATTGCTAACTTTTTGGCTGCAGGTAAGCTCCTATCACATCTATCGAAAAGAGAAAAAAAGAATATCATACAACAAAGTGCTAGGTATTGTTGGATTGATGGACATCTTTTCTACATAGGGCTTGATTTAGAAATCAGAAGATGTGTCAGAGAAGATGAAATTTTCAGTATTCTCAAGGCTTGCCATGATGAGCCCTATGGGGGGCACTTTGCTGACAAAAGGATAGGTCATAAGGTCTTGAGAATGGGTTATTTTTGGCCTTCACTGTTCAGGGATGCAAAGAAGTATGTCCATGCATGTGATAGCTTCCAGAGGATTGGCCAGCCAAACAAATTAGATGAGATGCCTCTTCAGCCACATCTTGTGGTTGAACCATTTGCCAAATGGGCCTTGGATTTTGTAGGGCCTATCAACCCTCCCTCAAAACAGAAAGTTCACATCTTGGTTTGCATGGATTAAATGATGAAATGGGTGGAATTTGTAGCCTTGGTTAAAGCTAATGATCAGGCTGTGATTGATTTCCTGTATGATGAAATTTTTACTCGGTTTGGAGTACCCAAGGAAATCATTATAGATGGTGGACCAAAGTTTGTGTCTCACAAATTGGAAGCGCTGTTACAAAAATTTCATATTCAACATAGAATAACCTTGCCATATCATCCACAGGCCAATGGCCAAGTGTAGAGTACAAACAAGGTCATCGAGACTATTCTGACAAAAACAGTGAAAAGCCATCGTAAAGATTGGGCTAAGAGACTTCCAGAGGCACTATGGGCCTACTGCACTACATGGCGTAACACCACTGGTTTTTCCCCATATGAGTTAGTGTATGGTAAGAATGTTGTTTTCTCGATTGAATTTGAAATTAGAAACTTGAAGATAGTTGTATAAGCAAACCTTGATTTATCAGAAGCACAAAGGAGCCGACTGAATCATCTTAATGAATTGGATGAAAAGTGCATAGCCGCTATAAATCATATAACTTTAATCCAACAACAATGCTCTAAATGGAATGATAGATTTATAAAGAAGAAAGTCTTCCAAGAAGGAGACTGGGCTCTGTTATATGATTCACGGTTTAAGAGGGACTGCAATGTTGATGTATATGTAACTTCGGAATGTATATCATCTATGTATTTTGTCTATGTATATTGTACTCCTATAGAGATGTGTTATTCCTCTATAAGGAAGTGTCGTCATTTGTGTTGACAAGTGTCGCAAGTGTCGTAACTTGCCAATGGGTTATTAGAACACCATGTGTGGGGTCGGCCTTGATTAAGTTAACCATGGGTTATTGTACTAAGCTAGACAAGTCGGCCCCATAAGTTTATTGGGTAGTCAGGACAAGTATAAATAGAGATCTCCCGATGTCTATTTTGATCATCTCATTATCTCACTCTACATCACTCGGAAAGTGGCAGACATGTGAGGAAGAGGATCAGCTGCTAAGAGAAGACTATCTCTTCTAATTGGGTTGTACTTTGCTTGTACTATTTCTCTAACTATCTCTGAGGAAGTTGTAGGGTTTTTCACCTCAGGGTTTTCCCCACGAAAACTCTATGTGTCAATTGTCTACTGTGATTGCTTCTTGTGATGATTGATATGCTTGCTATGATTGATATGCATTGATATACTGTGCATGTTATTCTCTCAGTAAATATCCTAGAGTATATTGAATTTATGCTCAAAAATTAACATGGTATCAGAGCTAACCTGACAACAAGACACTATGCAGTTGCGGAAGCTAAGGCTTCTTGTTTTTGGGTTTCTCTCGAAATATTTGGGAAAAGCAATATGATAGATTGACTCTCCCCAGCAAGTTTAATCTTTTTGTCCAATCAGAATTCAGTTATGAGCACTTACAGTTTTGGCCCTAAACATTAGGGTTTCCACAAAAATAGGAATTTCTGAAATCTGAAGACATAGCTGGAAGCTCCTTAGAAAAATCAAAGTTTAGAGCTTTGGATCGAACTTTTTGGTTGGGTGAAGCTCCGGGAAACTCAAACCCTAATTCAAGGTCCTCCTTAGTGAATCCGGAAGATTGAAAAGCATTTATGAGGGGTGAAACTTTGCAGAAATCAAATTCTGAGTATACCAGGCTGATCAACTCATCAAGGAGCATCTTTCTATACTCTCAGAAAGTTGAAATTCACATTTTGAATTTTTAGGGCTTCTCTGACAAACCCTAATCTAGGACCAGATCCAGTTTTCAGCAAATCAAGTGGTAAGACCTAAATCTTTTCTATTTCCATTTGAAGTACTCTTTAAAGATGTCTCACGACACCAATCTTGAGGATAAGCTTGAAGGGGTTGATAACTTCTGAGCATGGAAGTATAGGATTGGGTTAATCTTGGAAGAAAATGAATTGGATACTTACATAAGTGAAGAGGTCCCTGTCCCAGAGGGAGAAGATGCTAAGGCATTGCATAAGAAGAACTTGGTCAAGGCAAAGAGAATCATTGCTAATTCTATTAAAGACCATCTCATACCACATGTGTCATCTTTGAAGACACCCAAGGAGATGTTTGACTCTTTGACCAAGCTATTTGAAGGGAAGAACATAAATCGGAAGATGATTCTATCGAATCAATTGAAAGGGGTCAAGTTGTTGAATGGAGAGACCTTCCAATCTTATTTCTCCAAGGTCTCTCAGATCAAGGAACAACTTGAAGCTGTGGATGAGGTAGTGGACAATGGTGAGGTTGTTATGACCACTATGAATGGCCTACCTAGGTCATGGGACTCTTTTATTCAAGGAATCTGTGCAAGAAAGAAATTGATCTCTTTCAGTAGACTGTGGGAGGAATGCTCTCAAGAAGAAGCTCTCAAGAAGAAGCTAGGCTTGTGGCCCGAGAAGAAAATATGGGAAATGAAGATCAATCTCTCACAGCACATACCAAGAAAGGTAAGTTCAAGAAGGATCTATCTCATAACATAAGACCTTCTCACCACCATCACCAAAAGTGTAAGAAGGATCTAAGATGTTTCACCTGTAATGAGAAGGGACACTTTGCTATAGATTGTCCCAAGAACAAAAATGGTTCCAAGAAGAAGAAGAAGAAGGGAAAAAAGAATAGATATCATGCTCGTGCTGCTAAGGATGATGAACCTCCCAAGAAGAAGGCTAGAGCAGAAAGTGATTATGATGACTCATCAAGCGAAGAAGAGTATGTTCTAATCTCTGCTATCACAGGTACTATCTCTCATGGTTGTAATGATTGGCTTATTGACAGTGGGGCTTCAAAACACATGACAGGGTTTACAGAATCCTTTGCTAATCTATCTGAACATGAGTCACCCCATAAGGTGAAACTTGAGGATGACTATCAATATCCTATCAAAGGAAGTGGTGAATCCTCCTACAACCTAGACTCTGGGAAGTCTTTGAAGATGAAAGAGGTTCTATATATACTTGGGATCAAGAATAACTTACTCTCCATATCTGCATTGGATGCAAAAGGAATGAAGGTTGCATTTGTAGGTGGCCAAGTTCTAATGTGGCCAAAAGGTAAAACTATAGATGATGCAGTGGTGATTGGAGAGCAAGAGGGAGGATTGTATAAATTGAAGGGAAAACCTAACCATGCCATGGTACATGAATCCATGGAGCTAAGTGAACTTTGGTATAGAAGGCTTGCCCATGTGCACTATAGAGCACTACCAATTGCAAGAAAAGTTGTAGAGGTCTTCCTGAAATCAAGACCAAACATGAAGTTGTTTGAAAAGGATGTGCAAAAGGAAAGAACATAAAGAAGGCATTTCCAAGGAGTGAAAGAAAGGCAAAAGGAATCCTAGAAATCATCCACTCTGATGTATGCGGTCCGATGTCATCCAGTTCTCTGAGTAGGTATGTTTACTATGTCTCTTTCATTGATGATTTCTCCAGGAAGACTTGGGTTTACTTCTTAAAAAGAAAGGATGAAGTGTTTGATAAATTCAAGGAATTCAAAACCTTGATGGAGAATCAAACCGATAAGAAGATCAAGACATTCAGATCCGACAATGGTGGAGAATTCACTTCAGGAGATTTCAAGAAGTTATGCAGTGATTTAGGGATTAAGAGGGATTTGAATGCTCCCTACAATTCACAACAGAATGGAGTTGCAGAAAGGAAGAATAGAACAATCATGGAAGCAACACGGGCAATGCTGCATGACCAGGATCTACCCATGCATCTATGGGTAGAAGCAGCTAGGACAACTGTATATGTGTAGAACAGAACACCCCACAAGATATTGGACAACAAGACACCAGAAGAGGTATTCTCTAGTAAGAAACCTGAAGTCAGCCATCTCATAATATTTGGTTCTTCAGTATACACTCATGTCCCAAAGGAAAAGAGGACCAAGCTAGATCCTTCAGGAAAGAAGGGCATCTTTGCGGGTTACAGTGAAAGCTCGAAGGCTTACAGAATATACTTTCCAGGGTTCAAGAAGATTGATGTCAGCAAGGATGTAACATTTGATGAAAACTCAGCATTCATCAAATCAAGGAAGACACCTGTTGAAGATCATGAAGAACCAAAGCAAACCAGATTTCAAGATACTACCATGAATGAAGCAATTCCAAATGTTGATCGTGAAATAGAAGATCCACAAGAACTTGTAGATCCACCACATGAGAAGGATTCTCACAAGACGAAACCTGCATAAGCTAGAGAGATCATTCAAGATGCAGAAAGATATGGCATTCTAGAAGAAGAACATGGAGAAATGAAGAGAACTAGATCTCATACTAGCTATGTTGCTTTATTCTGTGATATTATGAACAAAGAACCTTCCAGTTATGAAGAAGGAGCGGAAAAGAAAGAATAGAATGATGCCATGGTCGAGGAATACCGATCAATAATGAAGAATGATGTTTGGGATGTTGTCCCAAGACCTGAAGGGAAGTCTGTTGTGACTTCTGAATGGATCTACAAGATCAAGCATGCTGCAGATGGCAGCATAGAGAAATACAAAGCGAGATTTGTAGCTCGTGGCTTCTCCCAAAAAGAAGGGATTGATTATGAAGAAAATTTTTCTCCTGTAGCCAGGTACACTTCCATCAGATCAGTACTTGCTATGGCTGCAATGATGAAATGGAAGATACACCAGATGGATGTGAAGATTGCTTTCTTGAATGGTGTAGTTGAGGAGGAAGTGTATGTGGAGCAGCCACTTGGTTTTGAGACACATGACATGAAGTCATATGTGTGCAGATTGAAGAAAGCCTTGTATGTATTGAAGCAATCTCCTAGGACTTGGTATGGTAGGATGGACAGTTTTCTATCTAGTTTTGGCTTTACCAAGAGTAAAGTGGATTCCAACCTTTACTACAAGGTTGAGGAAGGAAATCCTATGATACTACTCCTGTACGTGGATGACCTATTTGTTACAGGTAATGATAGTTTGATTGCTGATACCAAGAGGAATCTTGCTGCCAAGTTCGAGATGAAGGACTTGGGGATGATGCACTATTTTCTAGGCATGGAGGTATGGTAGAGTACATATGGTATCTTTCTTGGACAAGGGAAGTATGCAGTCGAGATCCTGAAGAGGTTTGGTATGATGGACTGCAAGGCCATGGCCACACCTATGGTATCAAATCTAAAGCTTCTATGTGATGCTTAATCTGATATGGTTGATGTCACTGTGTATCGTCAGATGATTGGGTCCTTGATGTACCTGACGAACACGAGGCCAGATATTTGCTTTGCGGTGAACACATTGAGCCAGTTCCTGATGGATCCCAGAGGTGTTCACCTGGTTGCTGTAAATCATATTCCAAGGTACCTAAAGGGTACGGTTGACTATGGGCTCAATTATGATGTGAATCAAAATTTTAACCTATAGGGTTATGTTGATTCGGACTGGGGAGGCAGTGCTATAGATAGGAAGATCACTTCTGGGTGTTGCTTCAGTATGGGATTAGGTGTGATGTCTTGGTTTAGCAGGAAGCAGTCCTGCGTAGCACTAAGTACAGCTGAAGTAGAGTATGCTGCAGCTTGCTCAGCTAGTTGTGAGATAGTATGGCTTCGGAAGCTACTGTTTGAGTTATTTCATCTCACGTTGGAGGCTACTAGTATCTTTTGTGACAACCAAACTTGTGTGAAGCTGTTTGAGAATCCGGTGTTCCATGACAAGTCGAAACACATTGAGATCAAATAGCACTATATCAGGGATATGGTGCAGAAATGGAATAGTGAAGCTCCCGTATGTTGCGACAGATGAGCAGGTTGCAGATGTACTGACGAAACCACTAGCCAGAGAGAAGTTCAAGTACTTCAGAGACAGGCTTGGTGTTCTTCAGATTGATGACACTTCGAGGAAGAAGTGATGGACACATTTGTAGGAGCCATTCCAAGCATGGTGAGAGGAGGATCCTTCCATGGATGTGGTTATAAGTGTTGGATGATGAGCATCAAGACGATGCTCCAATTATTGCTCTGTATGTGTATACATGCATCATGTTGGATGCTTGATATGATCGGTTCGATCATTTATATGTATATGTATGTACTCATCATGTTGGATGCTGGATATGATTAGTTGGATCATTTATATGTATATGTATGTACGCATCACGTTGGATGTTGGATATGATAAGTTGGATCATTTATATGTATATGTATGTACGCATCACGTTGGATGATGGATATGATCAGTTGGATCATGTCTATGTATCTATAGATGTATCAGGTGGATACATTGTATGATCAGGTAGATCATGTATGTTGATATGTATCAAGTATGATCAGGTGGATCATGTATTTGTATATGTATCAGGTAGATACATTGTATGATCAGGTAGATCATGTATGATGATATGTCTCATGAAAATACTGTGTATGCATCAAGTGGATGCATTGTATGATCAGGATGATCATGGATGACGAGCTTCAGGATGTTGCTCCAGATGACATATAGTAGAATGATGCAGTGTTGATGATTAGGATGATCACGTGTACATCAGGATGATGTATGGTGAGTATCAGGTTGATACTCTATGGCCGTGGACAGGTTGTGCAGATGAGCATGTAAGTAGACATGGGAGATCTAGACAGGATGAAAAAGGCCTCAGATGCTCTTTCAAGGCATTGCTCTGGGAGGGCATGTAAGTAGACCTGGGAGATTTGGAAAGCATGAAAAAGGCCTCAGATGCTCTTCTGAGGCATTGTCCTATGGCATGTAAGTCGACCTGGGAGATCTGGACAAGATGAAAAAGGCCTCAGATGCTCTTTCGAGGCATTGCCATGACCACATGTAATCAGACCTAGAGATCTGGACAGGATGAAAAAGGCCTCAGATGCTCTTTAGGGTTCTTGCTTGGAAAGACACCCTTTTAAGGTTTTGTTGTAGGAGTCACATGTAATTAGACCTGGAGATCTGGACAGGATGAGAAAGGCCTCAGATGCTCTTTAGGGTTCTTGCTTGGCAAGACACCCTTTTAAGGTTTTGTGACTATCACATGTAAAAGATCCTGGGAGATCCTATATGTCAGAGTTGTGTACCCGTAACAACCTAGGATGCTCTTTCGAGGTTTTGTGACGCACGTAATAAGTACTGAGGATTCAATAGTATGGCTAGTGATGATGAGGACCTACAGGTGGTGGGCCTACACCCAGTATGAAAAAGGAATGGCTCTATAGAACTTCCTATGACGAGTAGATTCAGAGATTGACTGAGATAGTAGCAACAGTGATGATGACGATGATTCAAGGATGATGATTTGCTGATGATGATCTAGAGAAGAAGACTTGTGCTAGTAGATCTGTGTCGAGAAATACCTTCCTAGTTAAGAGGGAGTGTTGATGTATATGTAACTTCGGAATGTATTTCATCTATGTATATTGTACTCCTATAGAGATGTGTTATTCCTCTATAAGGAAGTGTCATCATTTGTATTGACAAGTGTTGCAAGTGTCGTAACTTGCTGATGGGTTCTTAGACCACCATGTATGGGGTCGGCCCTAATTAAGTTAACCATGGGTTATTGTACTAAGCTAGACAAGTCGGCCCCATAAGTTTATTGGGCAGTCAGGACAAGTATAAATAAATATCTCCCGATCTCTATTTTGATCATCTCATTATCTCACTCTACATCACTCGGAAAGTGGTGCACATGTGAGGAGGAGGATCAGCTACTAAGAGAAGACTATCTCTTATACTTGGGTTGTACTATTTCTCTATCTATCTCTGAGGAAGTTGTGGGGTTTTTCCCACGGAAACTTTGTGTGTCTATTGTCTTCTATGTTTGCTTCTTGTGATGATTGATATGCTTGGTATGATTAATATGCATTGATATACTGTACATGTTATTCTCTCAGTAAAGATCCTAGAGTATATTGAATTTATGCTTAAAAATTAACATTTAAGGAAAATTGCGCACTCATGGGTTGGGACCTTATCAGATAGATCGAGTATTTGACAATGGAACAGTCCGGTTGATCACCATTGATGAAAAAAAGACATTTATTATTTGCAAATGGTCATTAGCTGCGATTGTATCACAAACCGATCTCAAGGGATGCTTTCGTTTCACATATTGCAACTGATCCAGAATATCAGTTAACGCTAGGGAAGGGATTTTTCTCAATCCCTGTGAATTCTTAAGAACTGCAATTTCCACACATACTTTGTACATAAATATTTTTTTTTTCATTCTGTATTTTATCTACTTTTCATTTTGCACTTGATCGGGTTTTGTTTGAAGACTTGTGTGCAAGAATTAATTTAAGGAGTAGCAGTCGTGACAGGGCTAGATGATCGCGGATGCCTTACATTATTTTCATAATTTAATAAATCTCTTTGAAGAAGATGGATGATTCATTGGATTTCAGCAGCTAGCTGAAAGATTATTTCCCTATTACTCCATTTTTGCACAGTTGCGACTCCTTACATTGCTCATTCTTCCAATTTTCGCAGCTGTAACTCCTCTATTTTCTCATTCACTTGACTTTTCCAACAGTTGTGACTCTGCAGCTCTTTCCATTTACGCCAATTTCACAAGATGTGACTCCACCATTTTTCATTCATTTTACCTTTTTTTTCCGTACAGCTACGACTCTGATACTCTTTCCCATTCCGCCAAATTTCGCAGCTGTGACTCTAGTACTTTTTCCATTTCCGCCAATTTCACAAGTTGCGATTCTTCCATGTTTGTCTATTCCACCAAGCCTAGCAGCTGCGACTCCACCATATTTTTCCGAACTCTGCTCAACTATTCATTTTTATCTCTTCTTATTCATCAACTACAACTCCACGAGATTGTCGGTCTCTTAGAATAGTCTCGCCACTCATGATTTGACCAGGCTCTCATTTAAATGATGACTCCACAGTTCCAATCATAGTTTGTCAAGAACGAAGGAAATTATTGAGCCGTCTTGCTTATCTGTCAGCATGAATTTAATTATCATCTTGGTTGGCTATCACCATCTCATCTCAGCACATGCGTATTCTACCAGCGATGCGACCATGAATATAATTCCATGGAAGAATGGCGGCTCGAGCATAATCCTGAAGGTACAGGTTCTAACTATAATCATGATTAGGAATCTATTGACATCACAGGTAATGATGGTTATACTTTCCATTTATCCTTGTCATTTATCCGCAGCAAATCAAATAAACCAAAGTCAGTTCGATGTTTGAAATTGTGACTGGTGCATTCGTTACAACATTTCGTAGAAGCTCAGTGGTATGGGTATTCCTGTGAGGTATGAGCCTCTACCAATAGAATCTCTGTATAAAAATAGAGATGTCTTTGTCATTTTTCAAGAAGCAGGATGGATGGATTATCTCCAATGCCTAAATGGCTTTCATGAGGACACGACCCTTGAATTTTCTCGAAGTCTGATGAGTACTCATTCAGAGGTTCGAGGAATAAGGGTAGATGTTTTGGAGGAAATCTTGGCGGATGTAATGGGATTTCCCAAAATCGGGCAGCAGTAGTTTAGTAAAAAATGCTATCATTTGACCTTAGTTAAAGATTTCCTGGCAGCTGGAGAAAGTGTTCGACCAACGAGTAGGGGAACAACCTTGGAAACCCTTCCAAGTCCTTGGGACCAAGTTGCAATCTTTTTGAAGAAATACATCACATGCGAGGGGAGGTATGGTGTTGTTTATATCAATGAATTTTTACTCCTATCACATTTACACCACCACCGACTGTTAAACATGCCATACTTTCTTTTTCAATCTCTGCAACGCATGGCCTATTATGTTAGAGGTGCTCAACACCTCTTATCATCCCTCACAAATCATGGTCTAATTAAACTACTAGTCTTACAGGCCCTTGCACAACATAATTTGACATGGAAGCAACTTCTGGTTCGGCCAGAGGTACCTCATGAACTTTGCTAAAAAATAGTGCATGAGGACTGGGGTTCCTCAAACTCAGTTGGGGGGAGAAGAATTGGAACACTAGAAGTTCGATTGGAGGATGAAGAGGAGATAGAAATAGAGGAGGATGATGTGACTCAGTACAGACAGATTATTGGGTCATTGATGTATCTGACGTATACTAGGCTAGATATATGCTTTGTTGTGAACACCTTGAGTTTGTATCTAGTGGAACCTAGGTGTGTTCACTTGATAGCTGCAAAGCATGTGATGAGGTACCTAAAGGGTACGATAGACTTTGGTCTGTGTTATCTTGGAGATCATGACTTCAAATTGTATGGCTACACAGATACTGATTGGGTAGGAAGTGTATCAGACAGGAAGAGCACATCGAGAGGATGTTATTGTCTAGGATCTGCCATGATCTCGTGGTTTAGCAGGAAGTAGTCTAATGTGGCTGTCAGCACAGCTGAAGCGGAATATATATAGCTACTTGCTCTGCTAGTTATGAAGCGATATGGCTACGGAAGTTATTATCAGGATTGTTTGACTTGGAGATGGACCCTACTGTGATCTTGTGTTACAACTAGAGTTGTATCAAGATGAATAAGAATCTTGTGTTCCGTGGTAAGTCAAAAGCACTTAGAGATCCAATATTTCTATATACGAGATATGGTGCAGAAAGGAGCTATCAAGCTCGGGTATGTAAGCACTGGAGAACAAGCTACTGATATATTGACCAAACCTATATCTCGAGTAAGGTTTGATTATTTCCAAGACAAGCTTGGTGTAGTTCAGAAGGACCCTCCTCGAAAGGGGGAGTGATATGGTCGTTGATGATGAGATTGCCTACATCAACGGTAAGGTCAATGATGTGGATACTTGTATCAATGACGAGGATAATTGTATTGATGATGTGGATACTTGTATCGATGATGAGGATACATGTATTGATGATGAGGTTACCAGTTTCGACAATGAGGTCGATATATGGTCCCTAGTGGACAAGAGGGATTGTATCATCCCTGGACATATGTCCTAAAAGAGATCCGTAGACATATGCCTCTGAGAAAGTGGTCCCTAGTGGATGTGATAGGACTGCATCGTCCCTGAACGTTTAGTTCAAAATGTACATGATAGGAGAGCATCATCCCTGAACGTTTAGTTTAAAATTTACGTGATAGGACTGAATCATCCCTGAACGTTTAGTTCAAAATGTACGTGAGAGGACTGCATCATCCCTAAACATTTGGTTCAAAAGGTACGTGAGAGGAGTGCATCGTCCCTGAACATTTGGTTCAAAAGGTACGTGAGAGGACTGCATCATCCCTGAACATTTGGTTCAAAAGGAACATGAGAGGACTGCATCATCCCTGGACATTTGGTTCAAGAGGTACATGAGAGGAATGCATCATCCCTGAACATTTGGTTCAAAAGGTACGTGAGAGGCCTGCATCATCCTTGAACATTTGGTTCAAAAGGTAAGTGAGAGGATTGCATTGTCCTTGAACATTTGGTTCAAAAGCTACGTGAGAGGACTGCATCATCCCTGAAAATTTGGTTCAAAAGGTATGTGATAGGACTGCATCGTCCCTGAACATTTAGTTCAAAAGGTACATGACTAGATTGCATCGTCCATAGACATGAGACTTGTCTTAAATTGATAAGGATTGATCATCCTGGAAGTAGATTTGGATTGCATTGTCCATAGACATGAGACTTGTCTTAAATTGATAAGGATTGATCATCCTAGAAATAGATCTAGATAGCATCATTTATAGACATGAGTCTTGTCTTAAATTGAGAGGGATTGATCATCCCGTAAATAGATCAAGATTGTATCATTCTTGGACCTATGTCCTAAAGTGAGCAGGATTGATCATCCTGTAATTGGATCGTGTGTATTGCAGAGTATGCTGCTATGTAGATGCTGTAGATGGAGATGATCCAGATGTTGTACATCGAGATGATCCATATGTTGTCGATCGAGATGATCCAGATGCTATAGATCGAGATGATCCAGATGATGTAGATCGAGCTGATCCAGATGATGTAGATCGAGTTGATCCAGATGTTGTAGATCGAGATGATCCAAATGCTGTAGATAAGGATGATCCAGATGTTGTAGATCGAGATGATATAGATGCTGATGATCCAAATGTTGTAGATCGAGATGATCTAGATGCTGATGATCTAGATGATATAGATCGAGATGATCCGGATGCTGTAGATCGAGATGATCCAGATACTGTAGATCCAGATGCTGTAGATCAAGATGATCCAGATGCTGTATATCAAGATGATCTAGATGTTGTAGATCGAGATGATCGAGATGTTGTAGATCGAGATGATCCAGATGTTGATACTATTGATGAAGAGATCCAGATGATGTTGTTGATCTAGGGATCCAGATGTTCATGATGTTGATCGAGAGATTCAGATGATGATTTTACTGTAGCTATTCGAGTGCTGCAGAAGATGAAGACTTAATACTGACGATGCTAATACTCTAGTATTGAAGACCTGAAGATATTCCAGTAACTGGTTGAGTTACTGATGATGTTGATAAAGCTTCCAATGATTTATAGATGTATCATGTATGATGTAGTTGATGACTTTTTGCTCCTACAGATGTTGTTATAATATCCTTCTCGTTAAGGGGGAGTGTTGAGATATTGTAACTTCTAAGAATATTATATTGTGTACTTTATTATTCTGGAGATGTTTCATTCCTCTGATGAGACTTTGTTGTATATCTGGAGATGTTTATTCCCCTATGGAGATTGTGGTAACTTGGGTTATTAGACTTCCCTAGTGGGGGTCTATTGACCAATGCGACCTTGGTTGATAGGGGTTCACCTCACTGTTGACACATACCGCAGTCTCCCTGGGCACTGGCTCGGGAAGGTTTGAGCCCACCCAACAAAACCTGTAGATCAGATGAGGTCTCACCCAAGGCGTCCAGGAAGAGTAGACGGAACCATGTTTCCACCGAGGGAGGAGGAGAATTGTGGCTGCACGGACTAGCTTTATTGCAGTACTTAAATAGAAACTTTAAACATTCGACATGGAGTTATAGCATACCACTTAATCACAACATTTATCATCACAGCAACAGTAAGCAGACATTGCATGAAGAAAATATAACAACATTCATATATTACAACATTGCACAAAGATCGTACCAAAATATCATCATTGTGTTACTGTCACCGTCCTATACCAGAAGCAAAACATAGATCTCCATATACATCCATCTTCTCGCCCCTCCCTTCTAACACTTACAACTCTCATCTATTTATAGGCCTATGCCATTACAATGTTTGTACACTTACTAACGACTTCCTAACCGACACTATGGACAAATGACCCATTAATTAATTGACTCGGTCCAAATGACCCAAAAACCCACATAACGCGGTACAATTGACTCAACATTACATAACATATGGTCCAAGTGACCCAAAACCCGCCAACTGCGCTATACTTTTAATGCAAAATACTCCTTCTGCACCCTCATTCGATGTGTCGCAGCGTTGGAAGTACTGCGACATTTCCTCGTTGAACCACCTGCAAATAGGCCCCCAACACAATCTTGTGGCTCACCCTCGAGCCATGTCAACTGCTGGACATTGTACATGCCATGGTCTTTACTTTTAAGTCTGCATATGGCTGTTCGACATTCCGCACCAGCTCCTGGGCATCCGTAGATGCTGCCTGACTGCTGATCACATCATCTGTAGATGGGTGATCGGTAAGCTTGTCCATGACGTGCTATCAATACTTTTGTACTGCTTGTAGAGCTTCACTGGCCTGCAGCATCAGTTTCCCGCCAATGTCCTGGAATTCTTCCAACTGGGCTGCATGCGTCTTCTATTATTCATCTTCCTTGGTGACCCGTTGTTGCAAGTCCTTCAGCTTGTGCGACTTAGCAACTTGCTCCATTGGTGGCAGGGTTCTCATCACAGCCTTTAATGTGGCCACCTAGCCCTATGCTTCCTACCAGGATTTAGTGAGCTGTTCAACTTGCTCATTCTGAAAGATGCAGCCCAAAAATTGTACCATGTCGACAGTGAGCCTGGTTTCCTACATTTCCAGCTCCTCCATCTAGGTGGCAACTTCCTCAAGTGCCCTTCTTCGTTCATCCACCTCGGCCTGAGGCATACCCAGTTTTAGCTGGGCCTTCAACATGTTGTTTTCCAGCCACAACTGAACAATGGCAGGTCCCAGTCGCTGCACTCGTTCAAGCATGTTGGTCTCAGGAATGGGCTCTGGCGTATGCTGGCATGCATCACAAATCGTCATCTCTAACTTCATGCTGTAGTCCCACAGACGGGTCTTCTCTATGATAAGAAACTCTTGATCCTTTTTAAGTGCTTCAAGTGCGCGAACCTGCTCGGCTCGCTCCTTCTTAATGTCAGCTTCAAGGTCATCCACTGCTTTCCGTGCTGTAGCAGCCCTGCTTGTAAGCTCTTCAATAGCGGTGGTTGCAGTTGCCTTGCTTTCCTGCAAGTGTTGATAGCTCTAGCTGATTTAATGCATTCTATCCACCATTTCGTGGGAGGCGACCCTTTGTATTGTTTCCAGCGCCGTCGCCGGTAGTTCATTAACATTGACAGTCACCTAGGAAATCGATTGCAGTAAAGTTTTCAAAGCCTCATTGTCGGTCACAACCATAGTCAGGGGAATGTTGATATTCTAAGCCCGGGACATGGTGCGGATTGTGACCATTTCCTACATGGGTACATCACCAGGTTCCTTTTGTAAAACAACGTTACACAAAGAATCCATACAAGCAGTGATCGCAGAGAAACCCTCCTTCACCTTGAGGGACATCTTGTCGGCAGCTGCTGTGGCTGCATGGTTGAGGGCTGTCATTAACCAGCCCAACTATGCCTCCACTAGTAAACACATTCCACTGATCGTCGCATGCTCGTGGTGTCGTTTTGATCGGTTTTCTTCAAGAGTGTAGTCACTCTCATCCGTCGTTGGTGTTTTGGCCGACTCATGATCAGAATCATGATGACTCTACTGATCCTGCACTGAGACTCAATCCTCGGGACCCACCGACGGACCTCCAACATCAATCTCTACTGAACTCATGGGTTATCGCCAGGACTCCAGCCACTCATTCACAATAACCTCCAAATATTCCCCTGTCACCTTATACTTGGTCTGCAACCATTGTTAATCAATATCATGGCAAGCTTGTATATGAATGACACTTGGCCATATTGGAAATGCCATGACAGGTTTGAACTTTGCCACAGTATCTTCAGATATTCATGGAACGTGTGTTGTTGCGGCACAAAGCATTTTCGAATACATCCAAAACTGCAATTGGCACTCCTGGATTCGCTCGGGCTCTAATACATACCATAGATTTTGATAACGCGCCCATCGTCGTTCCACTACAGCCGAGAAGTCCATGCCCTGGTAAGTGTTAGTCTCTTTCCATGCAACTAGAGCAATCAGCAGCAATAGACAACTATATGAAAAAGCGCCTCTACCCAATTGGACCGCTGCGACGTCCTCCATCAGTTGATTCAAGAGATATAGGGACCAGTTCATCTGGACTCCTTTCGCACATTGCTCTGCGCAAGCAACTATTCCTGAATTACATTGGTTAGGGAAACCTCCCCTAATCACCTTATAGGACAAGATCTTAATGCCTGTGAGTACCGCGTGATTGTTGCAGCTACTGGTGCGATACCCATGCCCATCCGATTCCAAGCCATAATTTTGTGCCAACTGATGCGCCCACTTCTTCTCATTTGCATTTCCTTGAATAAACTGCATCGAATCAATGCCATTCTTAGGCAAGCCGGTAACGAATGAAATCAAGTAAACAATTACCACGACCTCTCTGTCCAGCCACAACGAACCCTCATGGAAGCATGACAACAATTGCTTTACATAGGCACCAAATTCCGCTAGGTTCCCAAAATGTGGCATGTTAATTAGCCCTAACAAGCTGGCCTGCCACAGTCCTCATGCCTAGTCGTATATCTCTGGAGCTGGTGAATGGCATGTCTCAGGCACATATGGTGCTAATGCAATGTCGGGGTAGGCCACCATGTCATGGTCCTCATAGCACAGATGCATCAACGCCGGCCCAATATCCACAAAGCACTCCATCCCAGTCGGGAGTGCAGGAATCTTCACACTGTATTTCTATCTCAGGTTTATCTTATGCGGGGTGGCATCCGGTCGAATAGGAGGGATGTAACCAAGGATATTACTAGCTGATTGTCCCAACCATTGGGAAGATGGATGAATGGTGCGACTGGACGGCCCCACCTGCTCCAGAGGTTCTCCAGCCATCGTAGACCGCAACAACCTCTTACTTTGTGGGGATTCAGAAGGTTGACTGCCTCAGTGCTTCTTAGCAACACTTGATGTTCCCACTGGCATGTTGGAAACCTCGGCTCCAAGATCAATGGCATCTGAGGACACAACTTCTTGCTCTATAGCGATCGGAACAAATGGAGACTCCACTTCACTGCTAATGTCCACTATCTTCAGTTTGCTTGGCATACCTCACCACTCATCATTATAGACTTAACAACAACTGGCTCAAATCACTACAGCACTCTACAACAACACTTCTTACTAATTCCTCGATGTCTTTCGACTGACGCCAAGCCATATTTATAGCATCTACCCAAATCTACCGTAATCATGACTAAATCATGCATTAACTCAACCAAATCCTGTATTAATGACGCAAATCCACCATCGATCCTGTCCAGTGATCGGCCGGATCCTCCATTAATGCTCATCATTCGAACAGTGACGTTAATTAATTGTCTAAACTTTTGGCATTTATTACTAATTTGACTAGGTCGCAACGCTTCCATGTGTCTCCAACTACTACAAACTTGCGGCACAAGATACCCTGCTTGCACATTCCTTCTGCCATTGGTGTGCCATTGGCCACCAAACAACCTGCAACACACACTTTTTTTTTTCGATGCGACTCAGGCATCGCACTGTTCCAAGCCTGACCGATAGGGCTTAAACCTATGACCATTTACTAGCTTGGGGAGTATCGCCCCATCCAATTGCTGTAACTGAACTGCTCCTCCTGAAGTAATACTACTGATGAGATATGGACCTAGCCAATGCATCTGAAATTTTCCTGGATGTTTCATAAACTTGTTGTAGTAGAACAACACCAAGTTGCCTTGCTGAAACTATTTACTTTTGATGTGGCGATCATGCCATGCCTTTTGGCGATCCTTCTCCACCCCTTGGTGAAAGCCAGCGATAAATCGATCCTCTTCTAGCTGCACCAATTTCGCTAGACGTTCATCGAATGCTGCGACATCATCCATTCTCATAACAACCACAATCCACAGACACGGAACAATGTACTCCATTGGCATAATCGCTTCTTTCCCATATACCAGCCTAAAAGGTGTCTAACCAGCCAACCTTTTACATGTGGTGCGATAGGCCCACAACACTACAAGGATTTTTAGATCCCAGTCGTCGCGGTTCACATTGCACACCTTTGTCAGTGCACGCTCCAAGACCTTGTTAAACACCTCCACCATCCCATTCACCTGTGGGTGATAAGGTGTACTCTTCTTATGCTGTATCTTCAACTCCTCTGTCAATGCACTGATGGTGCGATTAAGAAATTCATTGCCTTGATCACTCAACAAAATCTTAGGGAAGTCAAAACGAGTGATAATGTGATCAAACAAAATTCGAGTAGCCGTCGTTGCGGAACAATCAACTACAGGTGTCACCTCGGCCCATCGGGTCAAATACTCTGTCGCTGTGATGATCTACCGTGCACCCGTTCATTTCCCTGGTGGAGTGATCGGCCTGACAAAATCCACAACCCATTTTTCGAACGGTTGCAATGTCACTTGAGGTAGTAGCAGCATCTTGTCGCGTCTGGACAGCTTGCAAGTTCGCTGACAAACATCACAAGACCGCGCATAGTCTATCGCATCATTATGTAATGTGGACCACCAAATCCCTGCACACAGTACCTTTGGTCGACAGGGGTTTGCCTGACTGTCGACACATACCGCAGTCTCCCTGGGCACTAGCCTGGGCAGGTTTGAGCCTGTTCAGCAACACCTACAGAGCGGATGAGGTCTCACCTGAGGCATCCAGGAAGAGTAGACAGAACCATGTTTCCTCCAAGGGAGGAGGAGAGTTGTGGCTTCACAGACAAGCTCTATTGCAGTACTTAAACAAAAAATTTAAACATTCGACATGGAGTTATAACATATTACTTAATTGTACCATTTATCATCACATCAATAGTAAGCAGACATTGCATCAAGAAAATATAACAACATTCATATATCGCAACATTGCACAAAGATTGTACCAAAACATCATCATTGTATTACTTTCACCGTCATATACTAGAAGCAAAGCATAGATCTTCATATGCATCCACTTTCTTATTGCACACCCCTCCCTTCTAACACTTACAACTCTCATCTATTTATAGGCCTCTGCCATTACAATGTTTGTCCACTTACTAACGACTTCCTAACTGACACTATGGACAAATGACCGACTATTTAACTGACTCGGTCTAAATGACCCAAAAACCCACATAACGTGGTACAATTGACTCAACATTACATAACATATGGTCCAAGTGACCCAAAACCCGCCAATTGCGGTATACTTTTAACACAAAATACTCCTTCCATGCCCTCATCCGATGTGTCACAGCATCGGCTATACTGCAACATATCCTCATCGAACTGCCTGCCAACAGGGTCGGCCCTGTATGTGTCATGTGGGTTAAAGGGTTATTAGACCACCTTAGAGGGTTCGGCCCAGTTAGCATTATGTAAAGTGGTTAAGTTGGGGCCAACCTAGTTGTGTAAAAGACAAGTCGGAGTTGTCTATAAATAGAGGAGGTGTGTTCCTCATTTAACACACATTCACTCACTTGTGAGTGGCGCATAGGTGAGAGAGAGATCTGCTGTGGAGGATAAGGAGCTCATGTTTGGGATATCATATTTTGTATTTGCTGGTCATCTATATTGAGGAAGCTTTGTTGGGTTTTCTATCCCATGAGGGTTTCCCAAGATAAATCCGTGTCTCTTGTGTTTATGCTGTGCTTGTTGTTCTTTCAGTGATCCTGTATATGCTATTGTTGTGAAATGGAATGTAATACTAATATTTTCTGTCTTAGCATATTAAATCTTAACACCCTCAACTACCCACTTCTGTCTGCACTATAGACCGCAGGTACCCGTAGGTTTTCCTTCGAGAGTAGCATATAACTCCGACTTTGATTGGTTCATCACCTTAGGTTGTTGTTGGGTTGAGTGTGAGTGTTCCTGAGTCTTCTTTGGCTTGGTTCTTGACTGTTCCATACCTTGTTCATGACTAGAACTCTTCTTTTCTCTTTGATTTGAGTCTTATTAGTTTATCACCTTTCTTGATTTTCTAGCTCATTTCATTGGTTGAGTCTCACTATTTGGGGTGTGTTAGGTTGGATTAGTGATTTGCTTTGCATTCATGTAACCAAATAAGTAGGTTTCGCTTGCATTTTTCATTTCATTATATTGAAAAATACAAAAATATTGTTTTGCATTTTCCTTTTCATTTGTAAAAAAAAATACAAAAAAAAAAAAAATACTTTCCGCATTGCATCTTGCATTCGAGTGCTTGTGCTTTCATTCAGGATTTTCTTGTGCATTGGAAAATTAAAAGCATTGCATTTTATTTCGAAACCGTTGGATTTGCTTGTCATTCTAGTGGCATTGTTTTTGTTGAGTAGATGGGTCTAGAGTTTGACAATTGTGCATACTATTGAGTCATATACATCACTAGTTTCATGACCATATCCTTTGAGTAATCACAACCACCTAAAATTAACACTTAATCTTAAAATTGATTAGAAAAGATTTTTATTTTATAGGGTGCACCAACTAGATTAGGTTTACAGTCTTGGAATAGATCATTGTGAGTTAACAATCCAAGACGATTAGACCAACATTATGTGTCTGACCAGGGAGTGGTGAATTCCATCATATACATCAGTGTTCTTAGGAAGCTCTAGTCAGACCATAGTTAAACACGAGGTCACGGGAGGTTGGTTGCAGAGATAGCCCTCCAATACTGGCTGAATGTGGGATATATTTCAAGGATTTGTTCGTATTTGGGTGTATCGGAGGTTCCTTCTCTTGTGCTTTGGGATGAGCTACCCTGCCCATACGATGGATCCCACCTGCGACTGTCCTCCTGAGCATTGGTTATATTGTGGTGACCTTAGTGGCCTTACCTAGGTACCGCATAGGGTTCTTGTAGTGGTTATACTTTTTATGTCTTGAGTCAGATAGGGTTTGGACAACACAGTTGCTTGTTGTATAGGAATTTGATCCTGTGCACGCAGTGAAGTCTAAGAACCCTTATAACTAATTCTATTACCTCCGGCTATAGTTTGGGAGTCTCAAGCCTCTCCTAGGAAAGACATACCGGCTGTAGTGTCAGGAGCTCCTTGAGCCAGTTCTGTTTGTGTGCATTTGGCTGTAGGTTTTTCTAGGAGTGTGCTCTTGATTTTTTGTTTTTGATCGATAGTTTGGCCGATAGAAGATGTTTTGATTTTATTGTCTTTCTCGAGATATTGTGGCGTGAAGTATTGCTCTCCACTGATCTTGTCGGTTCATTGGTTTACCAGCCATTGATCTTACACGTCGCATTAATAGGGGACGCCAAACGACCCCCTCCGAGTCTTTATATTCGTACGGAACATATATAGTTGACATGATGACTGCACAATATGGCATAGTAGAAACCCATATGACTCCATCCGGTAGAGTCAAACACACTTCAGACACCCCTACCCCTCATGAGGCGTGGGGGTTGATCCACCTGAGACCCAACCTAGTTTGTTTGGTCCGGACCCACTCGAGATCGAACCTGGTTTTTATGGTCCAGATCCACTCGAGGACAACCCACTCGATTCTTCGTATCCACATCATTATTTATATGGGATGCAAGAGTCTCATGTTGACCATGATACTATGGCCGACGTTAACCCATTCTCTGTTCGTATGCCTTGTTACAATATAGTTCATCCATATAATAGATCTGGTAGTGAAGCTAGCACTAGTTATGGTGTTAGCAACACTGCACCCACTGGGGGCACTACTTTTTCCACTCACACACATAGTATGGGGACTAGTCACGTTCCTCCTAACAATGCTAATGTTGGAAGACGACCTCCTACTAGGACTACCAATCCTAATAGGAATGTTATTCCTACCATGAATCGTCCACCATATAATACACATGCCCATACACGACAACCCAAGACCACTTTTGCGAATGTTAATAATCCTCCTAACACTGGAGGTGGACACATACCATATACTTTTCCAACTACTCCCGCTACTAGTAATGCTAATGTAGGAGGTGGGAATGTATCTCATACACATGCTCAGAACTCCACCATTCTTGCTACTAGTAACGCTAATGTTGGGGTTGGAAATATACCTCATACTCACGGTCACCACATGACTGCTCACACTACTAGTAATGATTATGTAGGGGGCGGGAACATACCTCACAACTATGGTCATTACAACACGATTCACGCTACAAGTAGCACTTATATGCCTCATAATTATGGGGGAACCCTTACTACAATACAGTAGGTGCTGGCCATCAGTACCCTCAACCTCAGTATAACCCACCTCAGTATGGTGCTCATAATACTCATATACCTTCTTACCCTCACATGGGTCAGGTTGGGGGAAGTTATCAACCTTATGGCCATGGTTAAGCTTATGGCCAATGAGGTCTATATAATACACAGTTTAATGGTCATGGTCAAGCTTATGGTCCATCTTATCCTTCGGGCCCGTATACTCAACCCTTTATGGGAGCTCATAATCAAGCTTTCTAGCCGCAGCTTTCATTCCTCACTCGATTGAACCTTTCGGATCTTTTGAAGCTCACGAATGATCCTGTGTGTCACGATCCTAGTTGGATTCCGGTCCCCACTAAGCTCCCTTCGAACATTCCGAAGTTTGAGGGGAATATTTTTGAGGATCCAGGGTACCACGTCATGACGTTTCACCTTTGGTGCTCATCCAGCTCATTGAATCACGATTTCGTTCGTCTAAGACTATTTCAACGCACCCTCATGGAGGCAGCCACGAAGTGGTATGTCGAGTTGCCTGGGGGAACTTATAGGGGTTTCAATGAGATAGATTTGGTTTTCTTGGATCATTTCCAATTGCCAATTCATTACAATACTGGTATTGAACTTTTATCCACCATCTACCAGAATAAGGCCACGCATATTTTTTAGCACGTTCAAGAGTGGCATCGACGGAAGAGGTTGGTGAAAGCCAACATTCCTCTGGATTTTCTATTGGAATGGTTTCTCAAGTATTTACTTCGATATATTTCTAAGGATGTTTCGATGTCCGAATTTATGACTAAGGAACAAGCCATCTTAAAAGTTCAGCAGTTAGATTTGTTATATTCTCAGTCTGGCATTTTGTACTACATTATCCCTGATGCACCGTGAACATGTCATGAGCCCAAGTTAGTTCCTGGAGCACATGCCAATGGCATTGTGGGATCTGCAATTACTCGACCTGTAGACTTGGTTACGAATTAAATGCAAAATTTGTCTCTTAACCAATCTACTACTATACATGTTCACACCTTGTTCACTTCCATCCCATCGTCCAATGTACATGCTATGCAATCGATGAACCCATCGGGTAACCATCAACCTGGTGGTAAGAAGAAGGGGAGAAATAATATAAAGGGTGGAAACAATGGGAACAATGGTAGTAATCACAATACTCCATGGAAAGAAAACTCCAACCCTCCTCGGGACGGCGGAAATGTTGGTGGGGACCGTAAGCCTAGACGTAAAGTGAAATTCCCTTGCAAGCTTTGTGGGGAAGATCACCTTACTCACTTATGTCCTCGAATTGAGAAAGCATCGAAGCCTATTGCACAGACCCCAGCTGCGTTGAATGATCCCCTTCCACATGATCAAAATATGGCTTCGCATGCTCCCGCTACTAGTTATGGACCTAATCAGACTACAACGTCTTCTTCCAATACTAGTGGCTATGGATGCGTGAATATGGTCCAACCAGCATTTAGTGTTACTACTCATCAACACAATTATGGTGCACCACAACTGAATATGGGGAATGAGCCTCTCCCTCCTCCTTATACATCCTTGCATATCGAGAATCCCTCTACTATGTTGTGGATCCTAAAAGGTGTTCTTAAGCACTCTACACATAATCCTAATTCCCGAGCCACCTAAAACTACTCCGTTGTAGAAGATTTGGGCCAAACTCCATGTGCCATGTCAGCTCTTGAGGTTTTGCAGGTTTTCCCATCACAACAGAAAACCCTTTTATCTGCTTTAGCAGTTCAGGATGGGGGAAGTCTGATCGTTATTCAGTTTGACACTACTGAAGTTCAACCTCGCTTACCTTACCACGTGGCCTTTCAGATACAGGTGGAATGTTTGCAGAACTTCGTTAAGAGAATGGTGGTTGATGAAGGCACTTCGGCATCATTAATGTTAATATCCTATTGGAAAGCTGTTGGCTCTCCTCCCTTAGCTAAGTTTGTGACCATGCTCACTACATTCGACGGTCGCTCATTTAAGTAACATGGGATTATCCCTTCCCTTGTTGTCCGCTTGGGTGGGAAACCTGCGCCTATTGAAGTCAAGTTGGTTGATGCACCCATCGACTACAACCTTCTACTGGGTAGGAATTGGATGTACGCTATGGAAGCTGTCGCATCTACTGTATTCAGAGTTATTTGCTTTCCACATGAAGGCAAGATTGTGACCATCGATCAGCTGGATTACGTTAGTCATTCTTCCACTGCATCCACGGGATCAGTGGTCCCTCAAGTTACTAATTGTCAGCCGGCAACTTGGAACATGGGTGTCAGTTTGTACTCTTCCATGTTGGGATCTTTTGATTTCCCTTCACCCATTAATTTTATTAGAACCATTTCCGACAATGTGTCTCCTCTATTACATAATGTACCATTCCGGACCTCTTATTTTGATGATCCGTTGACCTTACTGTCCGTGAGTCCCACATATGGAGACATTGCACATGTTGGGATGACTATGCCATTATCTGTTCTTGAGCTTGCTTATAATGATATTCAACAAGCCATGGTCGAGCCAGATCTCTCATCTTCCTGGACAGAAGAAGAAGATCCCGTTATGCTGTTGGTTTGTGCAGCCAACTCATCTTGTTCGCATGATTGCCTTGATGATACTTTACCTTCAGCTGAAGCCATTATCGAGGCTATGTGTGGTAGTGAGAGACCTTGGGACGACATGCATCATCGCTCTGGTTTTTTTGCCAACCTCGATATCATCGAGCAAGAAGAGTTTAGGACAACTCTGGCCGAGATAGTTGGTCACCCTGTCGCTCTTTTGGGCACACATGAGATTTACATGGAGGGGAATATGGCTAATATTTCCACTACAATGGTGATCAACATCTCTCGAACCCCTGGAAACATTGATAATGTTCACATTAGTGATGATTTCTCTCCTGAATAGGTTCGCATTTACATCGATATTTTTAAAGAACTTCTGGAAGCTTTTGCCTGGTCATATGAGGAGATGCCAGGAACAGACCCCAGCATTGTTGAACATGATATTAGAATGTATCCGAATGCTAAACTGGTTTGACATCATCTTCATGCTGTAAACCCTAGGAAGGCCGCCGGGATCAAGGCAAAGGTGGAGAAACTGCTTAAGGCTGGTTTCATCTACCCAGTTCCCCTTACCGAATGGGTGTCGAATCCCGTTCCTGTGGATAAGAAGCAGGGAACTATCTGCGTATGTATTGATTTTCAAGACCTGAACCATGCATGTCCGAAGGACAATTTCCCCACTCCATTCATTGATCAGATCTTGGATGCTCGTGCGAGAAGTGAGATTTTTTCGTTCATGGACAACTTTTCAGGGTATAACCAGATTCAAATCAAACTTGACGAGCAACATAAACTGCTTTCATTTTTCCTTGGGGTACATTTGCATACCAAAAAATTGCCTTTGGCCTTAAAAACGCCGGAGCTACATTTCATCGTGTGATGACCTATGCCTTTCATGACCTTAAACGTATAATGGAGGTCTTCTTGGATGATCTTGCTGGCCATTCTCGCAAGAGAGTGGACCACCCCAAGCACCTTCGTTTGATTCTCGAATGATGTAAACACTACAAGATTCGATTGAATCCTAATAAATGCATCTTTGCTGTCAGGATAGGTCACCTTCTAGGTTTTATAGTTTTGAAACAGGGTATTAGAGTCAATCCTCTCAAAGTTGAGGCAATACTTCGGTTGCCTTCGTCGTGCAATTTGTTTCAGCTTCAGAGCCTCCAACGGAGAGCCACTTTTCTATGCTACTTTATAGTGAATTATGCTAATTTTACCAAAGGTTTTACGCACTTGTTGAAGAAAGACACACCATTTGTTTGGGATGAGCAAGCCCAGCAGTCTTTCGACGCTCTTAAGAAAGCTTTGGTATCGGCCCCTATGCTTAGTCCACCCGACTTCACACAAGACTTTATACTTTATGTGGCTACGTCTCAAGAGACGATTGGCATGGTTTTAGTTTAGACGGATGATGTGCTCGCAAAGCATGTGATCTATTATCTTAGTCAAAATTTAGTAGACGCTGAACTAAGATACACTCATGTGGAGAAGTTGGCGCTTGCGATTGTTCATGCTTTCCAACGGTTATGACACTATATCATGCTTAGGAAGACCACGGTTATCACACATATCAATCCATTTCAATTCATTTTATCATGACTTCTTACTGGGGGGAAGTACAATAAATGGATTGTGATTCTTCAGGAATTTGAACATGAGTTTGCTTCGGCAAAGTCGGTCAAGTCCTTGGTTTTTGCTGAGCTTTTGTCACACCTTCCATGACTTGACGAGGATATTGACCATGAAGATTCCTTTGTGGATGAGCTCTTATTTCTTATCTCATCTGAGCACCCTTGGTATGGGGATGTCATTTTATATCTCCAAACTTTGAAGTTTCCTTCGCACTATTCGTTAGATGAACGACAGTGTGTGAAACACCACGCTAAAGATTATACTATCTGGTTTTTCATCTTTACCCCACAGTTTTATACTTAGTGATGGGAGGAAGACTACGGAAGAATTTTTGAAACTTGATAGTTTCGATTATACTATCGTCGGCGACACTTTGTATTGTCGAGGAAATGATTGTATTCTCCGTCGTTGTTTGACTCATGAACAAGCGGAGCAGGTGCTTAATGATTTCCATGATGGGGCATGTGGTGGTCATTTATCTAGGCTTGCTATAGCCCAATGCATTATGCAAGCAGGTCATTTTTGGCCTTCCATCTTTAAATATTGTATGAACGCTGTGAAGAGATGTCACTCTTTCCAGGTGTTTTCTCGGAATGTACGCTCGCATCTAGCGCCCTTTCATCTGGTCGTCACTGTCGGTCCCTTCACCAATCGGGGGGTGGATTTCATGGATTACAAACCAGCTTCGGCTGGGGGGCATCACCATATCATAGTGGTCATGGACTACTTCTCCAAATGGGCTGAGGCCATGCCTACGATAAAAGCCGATGGTGCTACAGCAGCCCATTTCGTATTCAATCAGATTATCACTCAGTTCATTATTCCGAAAGAGATTGTCACTGACCATGGCAGTCACTTTCAGAACAAAATGATGGAGGATTTGTCACTCAATCTTGGGTTCCGTTAAGAACACTCATCTTCTTACTACCCCCAAGCGAATGGTCAGGTTGAAGCAGTTAATAAGTCTTTGAAGAACATTCTCCAACGTACCGTCCAACAGATCAAGAGCATCTGGCATATTATGTTATATCCTGCTTTGTGGGCATATCGAACCACAGTCAAGACTACCACTGAGTTCTCGCCATTTCAGCTCATACACAGTGTGGAGTCCATTTTAAATATTGAATGTGAAATCCCTTCACTTAAAATAGCCATAGATCTCCTCCCTGATATGACAGGTATTGAGCAACGTTTGATCTACCTTAAGTAGCTTGACGAACAACATTGAGATGTCGCCATGGCTATAGATGCCAATAAACATCATGTCAAGGTTCAATACGATAGGTCTGTTCATCCCCGACAATATGCTAAAGGGAACTTGGTTCTTTTATATGACCAAGCTAAAGAACCCCTAGGGGTAGGCAAGTTCAACCCCATGTGGCACGGTCCTTACATTGTGAGGCACGTCCTGGAAAAAGGAGCCTATAAATTAGAGGATTGTGAGGGGAACATCTTGAAGGAGCCTAGAAATTGGCTCTACCTCAAGCGGTATTACACTTGAACTTCTAGTTCGAGCTGGTACCTTTGTATACTATTGCATAGTTATTTCTATACATAGTTTAGATTTCATTTGGTTTTCGGATCTGCTGATTCGCTTCCGTTTGATTGACAGATGTCAGCGGAATCTTCCATGTTCTTAGGATTTGGGGATGGTGCTAGCCATCACACGCAGTAGCTTGCTTCTACTACTTGGGTCATCTATTCGCCTAACAATCTAGTTGTGTCTTCGGGAGGTGCTTGTCTTGGTCCTACATCCAACAATGTGGCCAAGTACAGTGCCATGCTTGAGCTACTTCGGGACATTATTTCGCATGGCATCCAGTTTTTAGAAGTCCACCTTGATGTCGGTACCATGTGAGTGATCCTACTTTACTACGGAGATTCTTAAGGGTAAAACTCTTGGAACGATATTTTTTTTCTATTACATACATTCATGTTCCGAGAAGTTTTAATCATGTATCTGATGCATACGCTAATTATGTCCTAGATTGACATTTGTCACATTCATAACATGTATATGGAAGCAAACAAATAAAAGATACATTCATACATTTGTACATACACACATAGTAGAACCGGAGAACCATAGTTTATATAAATAATATGTCCAAAAATGGTAGTGTCATGATACAAAACTGGAGCCCATAGCCCTCAAAAATATACATATCGATACAAAAATAGGACTCTAAGATGCCTAAGCTCTGCAAGGAGGCCTAGCTACCACCTCGACAAGATGTGTCTCATAGTAGTAATGCACTGCAGTCGCTACACGTTGTACTAGTCGCACCCAGGGACTCGAGTCTCCCACTACCTGGCGCTGCATCTCCTCTGGTAGCTGTGCTATATCAGCCTGGGGTACCCTGTTGACCATGCGGGACATGTTGCTCCACAACATCTGTAATGTGCACTATGTTGCAGCACCTACCATCTCCTCACCCATGCCCCGTCGACGATATCTCGAGAAGCCCTGCGGTCTCACTGGACCGGCGTCTGCGAGCAAACAGTAGGATGTCAATACATGATACTACCACCAAAAATATTTTTGCATTTACATATATAATAAAAAATCCATAAAAATTTCATACACCAAAAACACAAAAAGAGTAACTCACCGATGTCTCCAAATGCTGCTCCTGGTGGGAGCGGCATGTCACGATCCTTTCTAAAGTCTATCCTGGCATAGGGGTAGTCATCTATAGCTATGACTTGTCGGCCCCACCAGTGAAAGAACTCATCAGTGTATGGTGATGCCTTTCGGCCACCACCCTATTGCATCAAGACCTCTTCCCACCGGGAGAGGGCTAGGTCGCGGATACTGTGAGGAGGGACTTCAACCCTCAGACTGAGCCCAGAAAATCTTTCAAAGAAGAAACTCCACAAGATACTACCGTATCCAAAGTTTTTTTCCTCTTCCTACTTGCACTCTGTTAACTGGGTCTTCATGGACCTCAGTAACATTGTGCACCAGTCATATCATGGGTCGCATGCACTATGATGCATAGAACATCATCGGTCTCGAAGCCTGGTGAAGGGCTGCCGAACATGTGATCCGCACTAGGGTAGCCACTATGATCTTCATACTCAGATCGACTATGTGTTTGGTGGGGACCTAAATTCCCACCATCCGTGTACCAGGAGTACAATACCTCTCTATATAGTCTAGGATGGTGATCCCCGCACCCACCGAATGAGACTGAAGGCTTGCCACCTCACCACAACAGGACAAACAAGTAATGAAGTAGATATCATCCAAGTCCAGTGATAGTATATTCCGATCTAGGTTGAAGTTCTGTGGATCTATGTCGCAGTACTATATCAAACACTAGAGCAATTGGTTTTGGGCCCTTAAACCCCCAATGTTCCAAAAATTTTAAAGCCCACATGCTTGTAAAGCTTTTTGTGCAGGAAAATCGTTGCAGATAGCCTCATCCACAAGGTCATGTTCCCTTTCTCTCCATTCTAGTACCATCCTAGAGAAAGAGAAACAAATATTTTGGTCAATTTCACTTAAAAAAACCAACTTCACGGCCGTACCCGCAGTCAAGTTTGCTCACAGAGGCGGGTACCTGCGGTCAACGCATGCGTTGACCGCGTCTACCCATCCCTACCTGAGACCTGCAAAGTTATAGCCTGCGGGTACCACCTATTGATGTATTTGTAACTTCAGAAGATATTCTTCTATGTATTACATTTGTACTTTATTGTATATCCCACATAGATGTATTATTCCTCTGATTGGAAGTGTGGTCATTTGTATTTGGAAGTGTCATCATGTGCACTGACAAGTGTCATCATCTGTATTGATGGGTTATTAGACCACCAGTGTGGGGTCGGCCCTGGTTAGCACATGTGGTTGGGTTATTATTCTTAATTAGCAAGTTGGCCCCAGTGGATTATTGGTCAGTCAAGTTAGTGTATAAATAGAGAGGTTATGCCTCTCATTTATCTCATTCACTCACTTCTTAAGCTCGCATAGCTAAGAGAAAAAGTGTCGCACACGTGGAGGAAGAGGGGAATCTGCTAGAGACATCTTATTAAGTTTGATCCTTGTGATCTTGGTTTGTTCCTTGTGATCTTGTACTTGGGTTTATTCTATCTCTGAGGAAGTTGCCGGGTTTTTCACCTTCTTGGTTTTCCCCGGTGAAACTCTGTGTCTCTTGTGTGATTTCTTTTGTGTTTATGATTGATATGCTGTAGAGATATGCTATACATGTTATTCTCTTAGTGATCCTGAATGATAATGGAATGAAATTATCGAAAAATTAACATGGTATCAGAGCAGATCTTAGAAGAAGTCACTACGCAGCTGCGGAAGCTAGTGCTTCTTAATAATTGGGTTTCTCTCCACAGTTCATTAAAAGAAGAAGGCTAGATTGACTCTTCTAGCAAGGGCGCATCTTTCTATCCGAACATAATTCAATTCTGAGCATTTTCAGTTTTGCCCCTAAAAATTAGGGTTTCCTAAAAAATAGGAATTTATGAAATCTGAGGACATAGCTGGAAGCGCCTTGGCAAAATTGAAGTTTAGAGATTTGGATCAAAATTTTTGTTTGGGTGAAGCTCTGGGAAACTCAAACCCTAATTCAAGGTCCTCCCTAGTGAATTTGGAAGATTGAAGAGCATTTCTGAAGGGTAAAACTTTGCAATTTTGAATTTCTGAGTATACCAGGCTGATCAGCTCATCAAGGCGCATCTTTCTATCCTTTCAGAATTTTGAAATTCACATTTTGAATTTTTATGGTTTCTGTGACAAACCCTAATCCATCTCTAGATCCAATTTTGAACAAATCAAGTGGTAAGACCTAAATCTTTTCTATTTCCATTTGAAGTACTCTTTAAAGATGTCTCACCACACCAAGCTTGAGGATAAGCTTGATGGAGCTGATAAATTCCGAGCATGGAAGTATAGGATTGGGTTAATCCTAAAAGAAAATGATTTGGACACTTACATAAGTGAATAGGTCCCTATCCCAGAGGGAGATGAGGCTAAGGCCCTACACAAAAAGAATCTGGTCAAGGCTAAGAGAATCATTGCTGATTCTAACAAAGACCATCTCATACCTCATGTGTCTTCCCTAAAGACACCTAAGCAAATGTTTGACTCCTTGACCAAGTTATTTGAAGGAAAGAACATAAATCGAAAGATGACTCTCCAAAACCAATTGAAAGGGGTAAAGCTTCATAATGGAGAGACCATTCAATCCTAGTTTTCTAAGTTCTCTCAAATCAAGGAAAAACTTGAAGTTGTGGATGTAGTGGAGAATGGTGAAATTGTGATGACCACTTTGAATGGCCTACCTAGGTCATGGGGCTCCTTCATCCAAGGAATCTGTGCAAGAAGAAAATTGGTCTCCATCAGTAAACTCTAGGAAGAATGTTCACAAGAAGAAGCTAGGCTTGTGGCTCGAGAAGAAAAGATGGGAAGTGAAGATCAATCCCTCACAGCACACACTAAAGGAAGCAAGTTTAAGAGGGAGATAACTCACAACAAGAAACATTCTCACTTTCATAAGAAGAAATATCTCTCTCAAGTTCGATGTTTCACTTGTGATGAGTTGGGACACTTTACTTTAGATTGTCCCAACAACAAAGGAATAATCACTACACCAAGAAGAAGAAGGGTAGCAAAAATAGATATCATGCGCATGCTGCCGAGGATGATGAACCACCCAAGAAGAAGTATAAGGAAGAAAGTGATGATTCATCAAGTGAAGATGAATATGTTCTAATCTTTGCTCTCACAAGTACTATCTCTCATGGATGTATTGATTGGCTTATTTATAGTGGGGCTTCTAAACATATGACTGGATTTAAAGAATCGTTTGTAGATCTTTCTGAACATGAGTCACCCCATAAGGTGAAACATTGGGATGATTATCAATATCCTATCAAAGGAAGTGGTGAAGCCTCCTACATGATAGACTCTGGGAAGTCTCTAAAAATGAAAGATGTTCTATATGTACCTAGGCTCAAGAAAAAATTCCTATCCATATCATCTTTGGATGCAAAGGGAATGAGAGTTGCTTGTGTGGATGGCCAAGTACTCATGTGGCCTAAAGGTAAGACAATAGATGATCCAGTGGTGAATGGAGAGCACGAGGGAGGCTTGTACAAGTTGAAGGGTCAACCTGAACATGCCATGGTACATGAATCGATGAAGCCTGTTTCCTCCCCAATTTTATAGGTATGTCCACAGAGTGATAGGGGAAGCAAGGTTTGTTAATCAACATGCAGCAGAGGCAGTGTTAACACCCAAAAAGTGCTCACTACCTCATCTACCCCATTACATGACTCATTTGTCCATTTTCCTACCATATTTCCCTTAACAACGCTGAAAATCCCACTAAAAAGCCTCCAAAAGGCCTAAAATGCCTCCAAAAGGCCACAAAACCATCAAAAAAGCCTCAAAAGGGCTAAAAAACCCCTTTTCCTCCAAAAAATATCCAAAATTCCTCTAAAATAGCAAAAACCCTCTAAAAAGGGAATAAAAAAATATAAAATAATGAGGAAAAAGGAGGAAAAAACCCTATACAGCTGACCTAAACCATATGGTTCCCAAAACCATGGGCCAGCACTCCACCACCAAAAAACTATAAATAGGTGATGGAGACCCCTCATTTCATATCCACAATCAAGTATACCCTTACTCTGCCAAAATCTCTCTTGAATCCCTAGCTCACCCTTGAGCTACTTTCACCATTGAGAGCCCCTTTTGGCCCATTCCCACCATTGGAGAAAGAGAAGGAGCAAAGCTGGAGTTTGGAGCAACCCTCTTGGATCATTGCAAGAACTTCACCAACCTCTACACTTGAGGTAACATTTTAATACAAAAAAACCAATTTACATTACCTCTTGTCTTTTTATGTTTCATGCACATGCTTAGTATAATTTTCATTTTAATATCTTGTCTTTTAATTACTGTTTATTGAACTGCTACTAAGGAGTCCCTTCTCCTTAGTAGGTGCTCATTTGCACCAGCTAGGGTGAAAACCCTACCTACAGTTTTGGCGACTCCCTTTGGTTTGAATTTCTGGTTCTAATTTTAAAATATTTTCCTTTTGGCTGTCCCTTTCGACCGCGGCTTTTATCCCTGCAATTGCGTTCCGACCGCGTCTTTCAGGCCTTTACCTGCGACCCGACCGCGGCTCTCAGACTGTTTCCGGCATTCTGCTAGCGGATTCAAGTCTGTTACCTGCGATCCGACCGCGGCTAATCATCCTGTTTGTTGCGATCCGACTACGGCTATTAACCCTTTTCCGGTGTCCCGACCGCGGCTTCCAGCCCTTTTTTTGCAACCCACCTACGTCTACCGGCCCTTTTTCCACATCCCGAACACGGATTTAAACCCTTTTCCTGCGACCCGATCGCGCCTGTTGCTCTGTTTCCCGTGACCCGATTGCAGCATTCGGCCAGAAACCCGCAACCTGCCCGCGCCTGTTTCTCTGTTTCCCGCGATCCGACTGCAGCATTCGGCCAGAAACCTGCAACCCACCCATGCCTGTTTCTCTCTTTCCCGTGGTCCGACCGCTCAGTTTCGCCACGAACCCACGATCTGATTTTTGCATGTTTTCCCTGTTTTGAACCCAGCTCCTTTGCTGCAATATTTTCTGCACCTGCACAGCCATCTATCCTACTTGTAGCCATACTTCCCTACAGCCTTTTCTGCAGTTTTATTTTTGTTACATTTACAGAATCGTTTTTTAAATAATTTGAAAAAGAGAAAATTTTGCATGCTTAAGTTTACATTCTGTCTTGTTATGGTTAGTTAGAAAGTTGCCCCCCTTGTGGCACTATTATTTGCGTTCATCACCTCACATGCACACACTCTGTCACCTAATTCAAGTGAGCGTTAAAAAGTACTTAACTCAACCAACATTCTAACCCCACTTGGGGAACACAAAAGAATTTTTGTAGTTAGGTAGGATCGGGGGGATAGGCTTCCAATAACACCCCTCGGTTGCTTACACTTGAGACATAGCTGTTGTCCAATTAGGGAACCAAAATCCCCTAGTATTTTTTGGCACGGTCACGACTAGTTTATCAGAGGGCCTCTCCCCTAGGAGGGTTGAAGTCGCCAGACTGGTTCCAGAGGCCTGAGTGGAATACCACACTCCATTCAGTAACCGAAGGGCTACCTTTCGTAGTTCTCGGAGTATGCCTGTATAGGGGTACTGCGGTCAAAGGACCAAACGACAGATTCACCTTTCTGGACGTGTCATGAACGGGGTATCTTAGTTTCCATTCTTCTAGGATTGACTACCTAGTGTCCCTCCCGGTAGGGGGATATCTTAGCCACTTGGCTCTCCTATCCCTATTGTCTGACTTGGATTTCATCATCTTGCAGAGGATATGTCTAGTTGAGTCAGCATACTATTTAGTTAGGTGTTTGCTTGCTCCCTTACCTCCTTTTGGTCTAGTGAGTCCACCAATTTTTATTTTTAGGAAACCTGCTGCTTGTTGGTATTCTGACCATCTGTTGTTACTCCACTTATTGTAGCACAACTGTTACAGTAGGTGTTTTGAGTTGGTTGTTGGCCTGAGTGCCATATTTTTTGAGCTCTCCTTCTGCACACTCGGTTGCATTAGGGTTTTTGAGCTGTTTTTCACTCAACACAACCCCCAGATATTTGAGACCATCTATCACCATTGAGTCCCTGAGACATTCTCGGGGCCTCATGGACGAGCCCCCACAGCATGGTTCACTTGACACCACTCGTCATAGACTTAGATCATCATCACTTGATACCACTCATCATAGATCTCGAGCTTTGTCACTTGACTCCACTCGCCAACGGCATAGGACTCCGTCACCAGATATTGACGCCCCTTACTTCACCTCCAATTCTGAGGCAGAGTCTAAGAATCCCATTTACACAGCCCCTACTAGCCCCATGGCTGGCGTGACTTCCACTCCTTTCCTTGTAGGGACCATTGGTGGCACATCCACCACTACACCAGTTACCACACCTGTTTTGGGTATGCCCTCGATGGGGGCCATGTACACCATTCCGGTCACTGTACCCATTCTGGTAGCTAACATACCTATCACCACTCCACCAGTGACTCACACCACCCATGGTGGTGCAGGAACCTCCTATATTTTAGTTCCCCCACTTTGGGGAAACATCCCAAACCCTGTCCCTCCACTTGGGGGCATTGGCCCCAACTTGGTCCAACCCACTACTATGTCACATCCTTCTTCCATTTTGCCATTCATGGCTAGCCTCAACCTGCCTGACCTAGCCAGATTGACTAACGATCCCATTCGACACAACCCTGCATGGCCTCACATGCCCACCAAGCTCCCCTCCAACATCCGTAAGTTCGAGGGAAAGGCAGGTGAGGAACCTCAAAACCATATTATGTCCTTCCATCTGTGGTGTTCCTCCAACTCCATAGTGGATGACTCTATTTGCTTCCGTCTGTTACAACGCACCTTCACTGGTTCTGCAGCTAAGTGGTACATCAAGCAACCCCATGGGACCCATGCCACCTTTACTTCCCTTGCCTCGACATTCCTGCAGTTCTTCCAGTTACCTGTCCGCTATGACGCGAGAGTTGAGATCTTACTGTCTTGCAGACAAAACACGACTACCCACATCACGGACCACATTCATGAGTGGCGTTGACGCCGTAGCCTCTGCAAAATTAAATTAGATGACCGTATCTTCTTAGATTAGTTCCTCAAATCCCTTCTTCCTGTCATTGCTAAGGATGTGGCATCCGAAAGACCCCATTCTGAAGAAGAGGCCATCCTTAACGCCCAGCAATTCGACCTCATTTATGCCCAGTTGGGTTATCTCTATACCATTATACCGGATGCCCCTCGTGGTGATTCCTCCCAGCACGATGCACCGAGGGCATCCCATGCTGCATACGGCATCATCGGCCGTGTTTCTTCGCATCCCCAACCCTTTTCCATAGCACATCCTAACCCTGGCCCTGACCTTTCGCGGGCTACCTCACAGTCTGGAGCAACCAACTCGTATGCTCCTATGACACATCATCACCATTATCACGGACCCTCATGTCCACCTCAGTGCTTTGGACATGCACCCCCCGCTTATGCTCTCCTGACCGCACCTCAGCCGTATTACCATCCACAGGATGCACCTGCTCCTGTGTCCTCGCAAGCCCAACCTGCTTATTATCCGTCACAGGAATCCCCTGCGGCCAACCCACAACCCACTCCGCAGGCATATCAGCAAACCCCACAAGTTTCAGCACCTGTGCAGCCTCCACCTACATATTATCCTCTGCAACCTGCTCCTACACCTGCACAACCCCAGAACCCACTTGCTGCCCAAGGGCAAGTATACGCCCAACAAAATCAGCAGCAAAACCAGAACAACCAGCGCCAACAGGGCCAACAAAACCGTGGCAAGGGCCGCAACCGTGGGAACAACCCTCCTCCAGACCAAGGTGGTCAACCTCCCAACCCCCCAGACAACAATAACGCGGCCCCTGCCAACCAAAATCCTGATCGGCCACCCAAGCAGGCCAAAAACCCTAACTTGCGAACAAACCATCCTTATTCTATTTGCGGGGCCTATGGCCACTACACACATGCTTGCCCACATTTGGAGCGAGCTCGGCAACTCTGGGTTGATGATGCTCATCGCTAAGGGCATGTAGCTCCTCAAGCACCGCCCAACCTCCCACAACCTCAGCAGCCACCTTTGGTCCTGCAAAACCCCCTACCAAACCAAGGCATAGTGAACACTCAGCCGTTGGCTCCCCCTCAAGCCAACGCGCCACCACAACAACAACAAATCACTTATACCGCTCCTGATCAACCCATGTTTGACTCAGGTACCCACCACTTGTTGATGATGTCATCCACTGATGTCAACCTCCAAACTCATCGGAACCAATATGGCTCCACCTCTGAAGCCCCTCCCACTGATAAAACCACTAACGCTCATCCCACTGATCAGGCGTTACGTATACCTCCACCTCCACTAGATGGCACTTCCAAAGCACCTCATTTCCCACTTCGCCGTATCAACAATAACCCCAATGCACGTGCTGCGTCAAACTACAACATTGTAGATGAATTAGCCCAATCTCCCGCAGCCATGTCTACGTTAGAAATCTTGAAAAAATGTCCTTCACAGCGCAAGACTTTACTCACAGCCATTGGGGCTATTGACCCAAATGATTCGAATTTGATGGCCTTCGATTTGGACCAGTCCGAACCATGCTTGCCTTCCACTTTAGCGTTCCAAGTTTCTATTTCCATTCGGAATCTTGTCATCCATCGGTGCATCATCGATGAAGGTGCCTCTACATGCATTATGTCCACATTCGTATGGCAGAAGTTGGGATCCACTACTCTCCTGCAGTCCATCACTGCATTACGCGCCTATGACGGTCGTTCGGCTCAACCCCAAGGTCTCCTGGCCAATGTCCCCGTCCAGTTAGGTGGTAAAACCATACTCATTGACATAGAGGTCATCAACACCCAGCTTGATTATAACCTCTTACTTGGTCGCAGCTACATGTATGCTATGCGGGCGGTAGCTTCCTCTGTCTTTTGTACCATGGTGCTCCCCCATGACAGACGCGTGGTCAAGATTGACCAACTCACCTAATACGATCAAAATTCCCCTGCTGCACCCGAAAATGTCCTCCCCATGGTTGAACAACCTGTTAGTGGTGCCGCTACCTCGTTTGTTTCCTCCTTGGGACCTGGAGTTTACTCAGACCCGCCGATGACATCCACCTTCCAATCCATTCCTCCCCCGTCATCTGCGCCCGATGTGTCAGACTTATGTACCCTTTCCCACGATACACAAACACCTAACAATCAACCACCCTTGTTGCCTAAACCACCGTTGGTACCTAGCCACATTGGTGTTACACCTATCCACACAATCCCCTTCCTAGTCCCTCCCTCGGGAGTAGTAAGCGCCCCGGTCATGTCTACCCTTAGCCTCCCTGGGTTAACCTTGGGATTACTCGTATGGTATCTTTCGCCTCCCGTTCCCCCGCCGACACCAAGCGTCGTCCTACAACCGGTGCAACCCATGGCTACTACCACTCAGCCACCCCCCGGTGTCGCTACCCCTTTGTCTTCCACAAATCCCCCTCCTCCTCCCAAACCTACTAGGGGTAGAGGCCCCCAATCTTACACTACTGTGCCACCTCCCAAGACAGTCAAAAACCCCCCCGTGTTTTGTGCTCCTCCCAAATGCTCGTTGTGCGATGAGTTAGGCCATGTGACTCATCAATGTCCACAGTTACCTACATTACAGGAACACATGCAAATGCTTGACGATGACCCCAATATCCCAGTTGTCAAACTAGATCCAACCCCTAAGCCTCGTGATAAATCATTACGCGCTAACAAACCTTGTGAAATATGCGGTGTTTACATCCATTATTCACATCACTGTCCTGATCTCCCCGATTACAGGGAAGCTCTCTACGAGATGAATAATGTGGATCTTGACACAGCACCTCCCACCATTGAGGAGATTCACCCCCTGATCTCACCCCCATCCGGGGAGATCAACACCATTTACATGATCTCTTCAACTACCATTCCCTCGTCAACCGATTTGACGGCCCACACTTTTCGTACTGATAAGGAGATTCTTGAGGCACTCACTACCCCGGAGTATCCCTGGGATGACATGTACCATCGTTCGTATTTCCTCCCAGAAGCATCTTCCTCTAGTACCGCTACCCAATTTGCGGTTGAATCCAAAGATTTCCTTCCTACCAAGGTCGACTAGTTTAAGGACCCTATTCTTGCTCCGGATGCCTTTGAGGAAGGTAACATGGCCAATATTTCACCCGTCATCCAAATTGATATCGCTGCCCCAGGAGGTACACCTGAACTCATAACTTTAGGAGCCTCCTGCAGTGAGCATGAGATTGAGGAGCACAAAAAACTCTTCTAGGAATTTTGTGATGTCTTTGCTTGGTCTTATACCGAAATGCCTGGTCTGGACCCCGCCATTATAGAGCACCACATTGACACATGGCCTGATGTACCCCCGTTCGTCAGAAACAACGTCCCATTCATCCCTCAAAGCTCCCAGTTGTCAAAGCAGAGATTGAGAAACTTCGCAAGGTAGGATTCATTTATCCTTTTGCTTATACCACATGGGTTTCAAACCCTGTTCCCGTTAACAAAAAACAAGGCACCATTAGAGTATGCACTGACTTCTGAGATTTAAACCGTGCCTGTCCCAAAGACAATTTCCCCACGCCATTTATTGACCAGCTCATCGATGCTTATGCGGGGCATGAAGTCCTGTCTTTCATGGACGGTTTTTCCGGATACAATCAGATTCGGATCCGAAAGGAGGATCAGTACAAAACTGCCTTTACCACCCCATGGGGCACCTTTCCATATCGCGTCATGCCTTTTGGCCTCAAAAATGCTGGTGCCACCTTCCAGCGGGCCATGACCTATTGCTTTCACGACTTGGTCCATATCTTGCTAGTCTACCTTGATGACCTTACAGCTCGTTCCCGGAAATGATCAGACCACCTTAACGACCTTGGGCAAGTTTTTCTGCGTTGTCACAAATACCAAAACTGCTTGAACCCACATAAGTGTGTCTTTTGCGTTCCGGCAGGCCGATTGTTGGGTTTCATTGTTTCCCAGAAAGGAATTACTGTTGACTCCCTGAAATTCCAAGCCATCTTAGACCTTCCCTCTCCTCGTATGCTCTGACAGCTCCAAAGTTTGCAGGGGCGATCCAATTTCCTCCGTCGTTTCGTTCCTGATTAAGCTACCACTGTTCATGGTTTCTTGCACCTGCTCCGTACCCACATACCCTTTGTCTGGGATGAGCAAGTAGAAGCTGCATTCGGAGCCCTCAAGAAAGCTCTCACATAAGCCCCCTTGATCTCCCCTCTGGATTTCTCTCAAGACTTCATCCTCTACGTCTCAGGATCCGAGCATGCTGTGTCTGAAGTCCTGGTTCAAGAAGACCCTTCTCACCAGGAGCATGTCATTTATTACGTCAGCCAAAACTTGTCTGGACCACATCTACGTTACCCATATGAGGAGAGACTTGCCCTAGCTGTGGTATTTTCCATCCAAAAATTGTGACACTACATTTTACTTAGTCATACCACAGTCGTCGCCGACTCCGACCCCATGGTGTATCTCCTTAACCAGCGGCTACTGCAAGGTCGTGTTGCTAAATGGGTCATTATCCTCCAGGAATATGACCTTACTTTCAAAACCCCTAAGAGCACCAAAGCCCTCGCACTTTCCCAGCTCATCACCGATCTCCCTTCCCTTCTACCATCCCCTCAAATCTCCGATGAGTTACCCGACAATCATTTGGTCACCATCTCGTCTGATGACCCATGGTACGGTGATATTTTGCTATACCTACACACACAGAAGTTTCGACCCAAAGTCACCCGCAGTGGATGTCGTCGTATCCGTCACCAGGCCTCTCGCTATCTCCTCTTAGGTGATGTCCTTTACCGGCGAGGGGTCGACACAATTCTTTGTCGTTGCCTTACACACGAGGAAGCTGAACACATTCTCAATGACTGTCATAGCGGTGCCTGCGGCGGCCATTTCTCTAGAATGGCCACCGCCCAGAAGGTCATCCGCACCGGATATTTCTGGCCCACACTCTTCACCGACTGCATCACAGCGGTCAAACATTGCCATAATTGCCAACTTTTTTCCCCCAAGGCCCGGACGCCACCTGCTCCATTACACCCAGTCGTCACCGTTGGTCCCTTTTGTAAGTGGGCCATAGACTTCATGGAGTCTAAACCCCCATCTGCTAATGACCATAAATACATCATTATCGCCAAATGGGCCGAAGCCATGCCTACTTTCAATTGTACCACTGATACTGCTGCCCGTTTCTTTTTTAACCATGTTATCACTGGATTCGGGGTTCCCAAACAGTTGGTCTCAGACCATGGTTCCCACTTCGAAGATTCCGTTTGGCGCGAGTTATCCACCCTCCTCAAGTTCGAACATCAATATTCCTCTGCTTACTACCCCCAAGGGAACGGCCAAGTAGAGGTCATTAACAAAATACTTAAAACCATCCTTCAACGCACTGTTGACTAGCATAAGTCCAATTGGCACCACATGTTGTTCCCTGCCTTATAGGATTACCAAACCTCTACCAACACCGCAACTAGTTTTACCCCGTTTCACTTAGTTCACGGCGTAGAGTCTGTCCTCCCCATCGAATGTTAGATACCTGCCCTACAAATCGCCGTCGAGCTTCTCCCCGATACCTCCCCACTCGAGCAATGTCTACTATCCCTCGAACAAGCTAATGAAGATCGTCGTGCCACTATCCAGACTATTGAAGCTGCCAAGAACCGCTCCAAAGCCGGTTATGACAAACATGTACACCCTCGAACTTTCCATGAAGGGGACCTCGTCCTTGCATATGACCAAGCTTCCCATGACAAAATTGGCAAAGGAAAGTTTGAATCCATGTGGCAAGGCCCTTACATCGTGCAGACTTGCCTCGGCAAGGGGGCATACATTTTAACTGACTCAGAAGGTTTCCCTCTGCGCAACCCTCGTAATGGGTTGTACCTTAAATGCTTCTATCCCTAGATCACTCGCAGCCCCATTGGGCTGTATTGTACAGTTTGCTATCTTTTTTGTTTTTCATCGTTTTTACCTCACTCTCATATTCATCATTTTTGCATGAGCACAGATGGACCATCTTCCACCTCATTACACTGGCTTCGTTGATGGAGCAAGCCGCTGGTCTCCCAACCTGGCATCAGCAACATGGGTCTTGTATTCCCCTTCACATGAAATGATTCACCTTGACGGAATCTGTATAGGGGCTGCTACCAATAACCAGGTGGAGTATGATGATGTGACCGGTCTCCTGACTGCTGCCCTCCAGATGGGCATATGTCACCTTCACGTGTTCCTTGACTCCCAACTGCTTGTCTCCCAGCTCAACAACTGATACCAGGTGCGTGATCCCTTCCTCTTTAGAAAATTCCTGCACACAAAACAAGTCAGCCGACAGTTTGAATCCATAACATTCACCCATGTCCCAAGAGCTCAAAATAGTGTCGCAGATCAAACGGCTAACAACATCCTAGATTGGCACATCAATCACACCATGTATAAACCTCCATCATGCATTATAATCCCATAACATCTCATAAAAATATATAAAAACCCAAAAATATTGCAAGGGGCATCCACGTTCCTATCATCACATAAGCATTTGCATCCATGTGCAACAAAAAATCAAAAACACATAACCTACACAAGGGGCATCCATGTGCCCAACATCCTATACTACTTGCATCCACGTGTAGTACAAACATATCACAAACCATAAGCGCATCCATGTGCGTACAACTAAAACATCATCGTAAAAAGGTGCATCCACGTGCATATATATATATATCAAAAAATACATGTTCATCGGCTATACATGTCCTGAGTACCCTCGTACTCAGCTCTATACAAAAAATATCTATACATCTCATAAGATACATGCAGGAGCTACAAAACTCATTGGGAGTCCCCTGCACTCCCTAAATGTGAGTCATACCCTGCATCACTGCCTGCATCAGCCGCCTCCGAGTCCTCCCCTCGCTCCTCCTTCGGCAGCTCCTCATCCCCTGCGGGCTCCTGTGCCCGAGCCCTGTCCGCTAGGATAGCCACCTGGATCGCAATCGACCGGAACTCCCGGGGCACCCTCATGCAATCATGTATCACATCGGGCTCCACATCCCACCATCCCTCGTCGGTTACTCCAACTAGTAACCGATACAGCAACACTCGTACGGACTCCAAAGTCCCCTCTACGTCTCGTCGACGCACCTCGCCTCGGCCCGGTAGGGATGGAACTGCAACATGTCCCCTGCGTGCCACATGCCCTAACGGTGGTCTCGGACCCACATCTATAGATCACACATCAGTCAGTAACAGTATATCTCATAACACACATCATACATAAATCTTGACATCTATAACATGCAAGTAAATCAATATGTACCATCCGGTCCCCATGCCTGTCGTGGTGCTCGTCGCACCTCTGGGTCCTTGGTGTAGTCCATATCCCTATACGGGTAGTCATCCAGTGGCAGTGGCATCATCTCGTCACACCTCACCGCCACCACGGTGGTGCATCATCTCCCCCCACCGCACCATCCGCGGCTCCCTCAAACCTCCTGCCCTGATCGATACCCGCGGCCGCAGGGTGGGTACCCTCTCCATGAAGAACGCACATAGGAAGGAACCATAGCAAAACCCCTTGCCAGATTCCTTCGCCGCTGTTAGTTGCCGCTGAACACAGGTAAGGAACATCTGGGCCCACGCGTAGTAGACACCATCCAGTATGCGCTCCATAAGCTGTCTCTGGCCCTCGGACACCTTTTCAGGTGAATGGGACCCCAACACGCGAACCACACATGCTGCAATAGCCTGCACTGCCGGCTCTTGTAGGTCGATCACCCGGAGTGCATTCCTATGCACCCTAGCCTCTGGAGCACAGTACCGCTCCAGCATGTCCTCCATATCCACATCCGCAGATACTCGTGGCTGCATATCCGCCACCCTACCCAAACAGGGCAACCCTATCAGAAAGTATACATCTGTCAGGGTGAGGTCCACCCTCTCACCCTGCACCCTGAACGCCTGAATGTCTGGCTCCAAGAAACTCACTAGCCTATTCAGCAGCAACCCTGCCGAAGGCATCATAGGTACCTGCATGAACTTCAACAGTCTGCACAATCCCAACACCGCCCGCACATGACCATCCCCCCGGATGACCGTCACTATCTCATCCGGGATCTCCTGCTCCCTCCACAGCACCAGCGGCATCCTGTCAAACACCCAAGGCAAACTCATCAGACTCATGTCAAAGCAATAAACCTTACCCCCCCCGGGAAGTCCCTAATAGCTCGCTGTAAAATGCAGCGTTAGGCCCCCTTGCCGTGGTTTTCGACTGCGGCTGTCTGGCCTATAGTTGCAGTCCAACACTGCGACTGTTCAGGCTGAACTCGCGGTCTCAAACCGCGACTGTCGAGGCCGAACTCGCGGTCCCAAACCGCGTTTTCAGCCTTGAAACCTGCGGTCCCGTACCATGTGTTCCGCGTCGAACCGCATGGTCTCCACATGCGTCATCCGCTGTGGAACCCGCGGTCTCCGACCGTGGCTCCCTCCTGAAAATCCGCGGCCCACCCGATGTGGACCGTACAAATAACCCTTGGGACCCACTACCCACCCCCCGAACCCAAAAAACGTGCAGGTATGAGTTTGACGGAATACCTGTATCTCCCGAATCTAAAATCGACCGGTCGGATCGTCCAGAAATGCAACCTCACCTCTTGTCCACTCTGATCACTAGTCAAAGTCAAATAGTACAAATGACACTTGTCAAATTGGACCCACTCACTATTTATAGTCCGTTGACTTTTTCTTGCTTTTGCCATTCTGAACCCTTACGGAGTCCATTTTTCGAACCGTTTCCACCACAGGAATCAGCACGACGAGACCATCATGATGGTCCACTCTTTGCGTTATTTTTTCCACGTCATTTTTTGCACATTTTTTAGACGCCACTAGTCGCCTCGGTTTTCGTGCCACTTCGGCTGCTCTCCGTTTTTCACATATTTTATATCATCGGATTCATTTTTCCGAGCTCGTGATGATGCTTGAGATCATTTCTCACTCTCACCCGCATATTTTTTGGGTATTTTTTCCAAAATGCCCCCTGTCGCCTCGGCTTGCGTGCCACATTGGCCGTTATCCATTTTTGACACTCTTTATATCGCCGAATTCATTTTTTCGAGCTCATGATGATGCTTGAGATCATTTCTCGCTCTCACTTGGTATAGTTTCAACATTGTGTCTCGACACCTTGCTACCTTGGTTTGCGTGCCACATCGACCGCCATCGAATTGTTCCACATTTTTACATGAGCCATTCACTCCTGTCATACTGCAAATATTTCATTATTTTGCCACCATTCATTACCCCGCAAGGAGGCCCACCAATGTTCCCCCCCACCCTCGTTCTTGGTCATCATAAATGTTCCTTGATTGAGCACTTCCTCCTTGCCTGGCCATTCCTTTTGTTCGGTATAATTTTATCCCTTTTTCGGGCCGGACAAGTCCTTTACGAAAAAGGCACTTAGGGAGTTTCTATTAAGCTCTTTTCTGACTCCTAAAAAAATGAAAAGATCGTCGAGCAATCTTGCTTCCTTTCATGCTCGTTAAAGTACCTGAAAGGGCATCTATCTGGTATAATTTTACCCCTTTTCCGGACCTGGTAGACTAATTACGAAAAAGGAATACTCTAGTCACACCGGCTAGAAGAGTTCTTCATTGCATCCTTTTATGCTTCTTTGGGCCTTGGAGACTAACACATGAAAAAGAAACCCCCTGGAGTCTTCTTATCGCTTTCAGACTCTCTAAAATTGAAAGAAACCATGAGCAGGAACTGTCCTGGGCTTGTACAAATCCACACGACAGTATCATTCCATCATTTCAGAGTCTTCTTATCACTTTCAGACTCCTTAAAATTGAAAGCAATCACGAGCATGAACTGTCCTGGGCTCGTATAAATCCACACGACACTACCATTTTTTACACACACTTCTTCTAGTTCCTTAACCCATGAAGAATTCCCCCGTGCCTCTTGGCACTATGATTGATCATCTCGACAACACCCCCAATCAGGTCGTCTTTGTTCAGAGTATTCTGCAGTCTCCTGCCATTTAACACCAGCTTGAGTCTCCCTCATCCTAGTCACTTCCTAGTACAACAATGATCCCTTTCCCCTCAGTCAGTTTCATATGCTGCCCAATCATCCCTGCCATCATACTCTGAACAAAGGAAGTTTGAGTCCACCCACTCTACTTGCCCAGTTATCCCCCCCAGTTTGTCAGTCCTACCATCAGTACTATCACATTTCAGTTCTCCACCTCGTGCTCCTGTCAAGGAAACATCATTGCCTTGATAGTTGTAGGTCTCCCTTTGTCGACGACAACCCCTCTATTCCAGAGGATAGATCCAGAGGTCCCTGCACCTTGGACCCATCACCATCTGTGGTGAGTTCCTACAGACCATTTTGAGAGGAGTCATCATTGCCTCTCCGAGTGGTTGTTTCCCACATGCTCGACTTCAACACCTTGATCGCATCATTGGGAATCGTGCAGGGTTTATATCCCTTCCATTATTGGTCGAAGACCCCAGATCTCCCCCGACTCTAGCACATTGGTGAGTCACTTCGGAACGCCCAGTTATATGTTCCTGTGGATGTCTGGGTTGCGTTGGAGATTGTATTTGGAAGCCATCCAGTTCTATGCTTCCTTGAGTACCCAGTTCCATCCCAGATCAATTCCAGTTCATTGTACCATTCAGAGTATGACCCCTTGTCACTATGATCCAGCAGCTCATCAGTTCCTTTGGTACCACACTCAGTAGTATAGTTGTCATTCCCATGTATCATTCTTCCAGCTCAGACATGGTTAGCCCAGCAGTATGTCTCAGATTTGTGTCCCCTCTGGACCCATATGATGTACACAGTGGTTCTCTATGTATCCTACAGGTCCCCATTTTCGGGCCTCCCAGTTATTTTTTATGTCTCTTGATACAAGCATGGGTATGCCCGCCTCGTCCATATATTGAGATTCTTCCTCATTCAGTATTTGAGGTCATGTATATTCCAGGTCCCCCTCTTTTGCACCACATTGTTATTATTGTTTTGTATCTTGATACGAGCATGGGAATGCCCGCCTCGTCCATATGATCAGATTATTCCTCATCCATGATTGAGGCTATGTACTTTTAGTTTTTGCTGTTGTTTGGGATTGTTGTTCTGGGCTCAAGTTTGTTTCTTCTCTTCTCCACACCCAAGGAAAACCATACACGACTTATGATGTATATCGGCCATACGATGAGCTCCTGCCTTCACACATCAGGGGGCAATCTGTTAACACCCAAAAAGTGCTCACTACCTCATCTACCCCATTACATGACTCATTTGTCCATTTTCCTACCATATTTCCCTTAAAAACCTTGAAAATCCCACTAAAAAGCCTCCAAAAGCCACAAAACCATAAAAAAAGCCTCAAAAAGGCTAAAAAACCCCTTTTCCTCCAAAAAATATCCAAAATTTCTCTAAAATAGCAAAAACCCTCTAAAAAGGGAATAAAAAAATACAAAATTATGAGGAAAAAGGAGGAAAAAACCCTATACAGCTGACCTAAACCATATGGTTCCCAAAACCATGGGCCAGCACTCCACCACCAAAAAGCTATAAATCCCTAGCTCACCCTTGAGCTACTTCCACCATTGAGAGCCCCTTTTGGCCCATTTCCACCATTGGAGAAAGAGAAGGAGCAAAACTGGAGTTTGGAGCAACCCTCTTGGATCATTGCAAGAACTTCACCAACCTCTACACTTGAGGTAATATTTTAATACAAAAAAAACCATTTACATTACCTCTTGTCTTTTTATGTTTCCTGCACATGCTTAGTATAATTTTCATTTTAATATCTTGTCTTTTAATTACTATTTACTGAACTGCTACTAAGGAGTCCCTTCTCCTTAGTAGGTGCTCATTCGCACAAGCTAGGGTGAAAACCCTAGCTACAGGCAGATACAAAACTCTATGAAGACAAAAGCTTATTGGACATTCAACATGTCAGAAATGATGCACCTGCTTGGATGTAGGTGACTCAAAAGAAAATTTCTCTCTAAATGACGATGGAAATCATCATGGAAAATTCTCTTGTTATAGAACTCAAGCTTGGGGGAATCATGGTCCATTAGAATCGGTACAAAGCCACAGTTGTCAACATTTTGACATCTCTTTTTCGAATGGGTACTGAGATATGGATTTGTTAGCTAGAGCAGTGCAACCTGTCAAAGGTTTAAATGAATTTAGAAAAGTTTCTAATGTAGATTTACACGGAATAAAGTTAATTCCTTTGTAATAAATACCTTTGGATCTTCTTTACTTTTGGTCTGAGGCTCTCCCATAGAATTTTTTGAAGGCATGTGCAAGGTATCACGAATTATTAATGTAAGTTGAGATATCTATGCAGGGTTTAACTCCACCTTACGGCAAGACAGTATCACTCATCATGAAAGGGCCGAAACAACCTGCAAGTGTAAAAGTTTGCATTAGGGATCTTGATTATCTCACAAGCCTGTATATACAAACATACTCAGCAAACTGTCATTGAAAATCCTGTTCAATCTAGGAGGATGTCTTTGTTAACTCCAAGGCATGTTACTCAAGGAACGGGGAATCAGATGCAACCCCGAAGATACAATTTTCAATGGGGATGAAGAAGCGCTTTGTAACGCATATGCAAATGCAATATTCATTCCAAGGGAGAACCCAAGGGATATATACCAATTTCCCTCCATTAATAATGTGAGGAACGAGCATCACCTATCAAAAATAATGAAATTGTAGGAACAATGTTCCACACTAGAAGTGGACGCTATCGCTGGAGAGTTAGCGATTAGCACAACAAATTTAAGGATAATCAGGGTTTCAACATTTAATTAGCACGATTGAAGTTAAATCGGTGGGGACACCACTGATAGCCCGGATTCAGCAGAGATTAGTGTAAAGCCAGTGCTTAGAGAATGGCAGTATACTGATGGTTCCAAAAGCCTTCACAGCCGTAACACATTGAATTCTCAGCACTCTTACTTGCATCTTAATATTTTCATTCACCAACTAGCAGAAAACTCGAAATAACTGTCGTGGAAGGCCGACCTTGCTGGAAAAGACAGACCTCGAAAAAGTAATCCTTATGTCAAGCTTCAGTATGGGGAGAGCATTTGTAGCACCCGAAGATCAATAAAGTCACGTTTTTTTTTTTATGGAGGTCGTTTCATCAAGATGGAGTTTGAATACACACGTTTTCGCCATCATTTCAGTTGAGCTCGGGTTTCAACAAAATGATCCACACATGGCGTTCTCATTTGACAGTGGAAATACAAAGGGAAGAAGAAATGGGGAACTTGGATCCCCATCCACATGTTACAAATGGAAACCGGTCACATGTAGTTCGGTTTTAAACAAGTCATTTGATATCCATTTATGGGAGCAGATACATATCTGGTAGTCAATTATAAAGTGTGAGTTGGTTCTTCTCACACACGGCACACCTGGTTTTTCCCCATGGGTCACACTTTGGGGTCAGCCGAATGCAAATGGATGGTCAATTTCTATTCAGTCGGGTTCACCTTGGATAAACCCTAACTTGAACTATTCCGAAAAAATATGATTGCATCGGTGGGAAAGTCCATCATTTGTTGGTCGCCTAGTTCATGGTTATGTAAGGTTCTAGAGCTGCTCACAGTTGGTGGTTGATGTATTTTGCTGTAATATGGAGTTATGAGATAGATAGAGTGTCCATCTACCACACGATTTTTTCCTTTTTTCCTTCAAAATATTAACAGCATGTAATGTTCCTCTCATTCGGTGTCCTCGACTAGTGGTGATGAATGGGCAGCTGTCATGAGTTATTTTCCAGCGTAGCACATAGACGACATCAGTGCTTGATTGGAAACGCCAGCTCCAGTTATGGGTTTTTGATTGCATCAGTTCACAGCTACATATTTTGACAACCATGCACCCGTGTCTTCATTTGATAGCCAATTCAACATTTTGTTGGTTGTTGTCTATTTGGGTTTTAGTTTCAAAATAATGCAACAAGTAATTTCATGAGTATACAACAGGAATTCTAGGAGTGCCACCAATAAAGTAGAGTTAGTCATGCTGTCGAAGGAGAGAAAAAAGTGGATCTAATTCACTTTTTTCACCTTTTATTTATTATTTTATTTTTTATGTTTCTTTTTTGAGAAAAAGTTATGAGAGCCTTTTGGCCTATAGAAGGAGGCAATCTCCTTCATTGTAACGATGGAAAAACCTTGGGAGCTTTTCTTCCCATGAACTTAATGAAAAATGTTATGGGCCTCTTTGGATAAACTGAGTATTTTTTGTGGCGTGATCTTGTGATTTTTTTAGATGAGTGTGAGTAAATCTAGATTCTGCATTTTCTTTTCTTCATGTAAGAGGCCATAGAAGGGTGACAATCTACCACATTGGAAGGTGAAGAACTCTTAGCTGCTTCCTTCTTCTTCCCCTTTGGCGAAGAACTCTTGGAATTCTGCTTTATTCTTCCCTTTGTGAGCATGCATACACAGGTATTGATGTTTGCATTTAATCTAGTTTGATTGTGCAATATTGATTTTTGGTTCGCATAGTGCACCTCCTGCAGCTAGAGAAGAAGAAGTACTCTTTCTGATTGCCAAACACTAGACTGAGCAGGGCTTTCTCAATGATGCAATCTTTCCCCCTTAGTCACATATGACATAAGGCCCTTTGATCTCTCTTTTGACTCCATTCGCCCCTCTGATATACTGGCATTGGCCTTCCCTCGAAGACTAATCCTCCCAACTTTCCCATCACCCAATTCAAAATACATCTTTTTTGTTACATTTGTTTCTCTAGGGCAGCCTCTTCAATTCACCTTGCCTGTTTACTGTACCTGCCTTAGTGATCCTACCTTAGGGATACCCCCCTAGAGTTGGAGAAGAGCCAACCTAAAGCGAGAGGAGAGGAGTGTGGTGACATTGGCCTCTCTCCTGAGAGTTTTCAATCATGCTGGTGTGTTCACATTTTGGGCTTAAACACACGCATGCCCGTTTTGGGAGACAACATTTTGGCGCCATTGCCGGGGACAAAGTCTAGTTCCCGAAATTTGAAGACTATGCTTCATGGATGACATTTGTGGGAGATTATATTGCAGATTATTCTTCTCACATGGTGACTCCACGAAGGGAGAGAGCCCTTGTCCTTTTGGAGATTTGAAGATCCTTTGGGTGTAGAGGTGAGCACACTCATTGGAAATCCTTCAAGCTCACCTTGGTGACTCCACAGTTTGGTATGAGGAATGACTATATGTATGTTTCAATTTTACTACCTCATTATTTGACTTATGGATGATAAAAAAGAACAATATCTTGCTCTTTTGCACAAAGCTTACGCCCCATTGGATTTCTCAAAAATCCATGGATTTCCTAATTAATGCTATGACCGTGGGAGGGTGCGTGACATTCTTCTAGAATTCCGTGGAAATGATGATGTTTGAGCCGCCCATCATATTGCCTCTCTCTGCAAATTAATGTCTGATTTTAATGTTCATCATGAGGATGATATTATGATCGTTTTTGCTATAACTTTGGAAGGAGTATTATGGTTCTATATCCTTTTGGATAAATCCATAGATTCAGTGGCAAGGTTTTTTGAGAAGTTTCTCCTTCGCTAGCATGATGGAACAATTGATGAGTTTGAACAACTTGCTAAAGAATATGATGCTCTCATTCCTAAGGTCCATTTGAGCTTAAATAACAAGTCATTGAAGATCCCATTGAAGAATCATCAGAAGGGTCTTTCTTTGAAGACATTGTTGAAGAGCCCCTTGATATTGTCATGACAGAAAATGATGTGAAGTTGCTCCATGTTTACGAACAGTCTTATCATGAAGAGTTGGAACTGCCCTTGGATTATGTCATTGAAAATACTCTTGAATAGATTCATGATGAAAATTTGGACTTGCCTCAAGTTCATTTTATTGAAGACAGCTATACTCATTTTACAGAGAAGTAGGAGCAGTTTTATGATGGAGGTTTGTATGTGAGTCCCATCCATCAATGGATAGAGGATTCGTGTGCAGATCCCGATTTTTTCTTCCACAAAATTGATGATTTTTTATATCCTAACAACATGCCATTACAGATTCATGAGCGGATCCTAATACATCTCTAATTTATGATGACTCTGTCCACATTTTTTTCTAGAACTGAGCACAAAGAAAAGAAAAATAGTAGAGATGAGGAGCTGAAATGGCTCCACCGGTTATTGGCATATACTTAGCATTTTGTTGTCTCATGTTAGAGTAGGTAGGTAGAAGAATAAAGCTCTCAAATGAGCATTTTTACTGTTATTAGCATCATTTTTTCATTTATGCAATTTTTATGTAATAAGTGGTGATCACAAGATCTGAATTGAGCCATCCCCACCACATGGTCTCTCTTTTTTCCAAATGCGATAAACATGAGAAGCTGAGGTTCTCGCGCACTCACGATGTGAGCACACGTCCCCATATGGAGCCAGATGTTACCTCCCCAATGTTACAGGGATGTCCACAGAGTGGCAGGGGAAGCAAGGTTTGTTGATCAACTTATAGCAGAGGCAGATACAGAACTCTATGAAGACATAACCTTATTGGCCATTCAACATGTCAGAAATGATGCACCTGCTTCAATGTAGGTGACTCAAAAGAAATTTTCTCTCTAAATGAGGATGGAAATCATCATGGAAAATTATCTGGTTATAGAACTCAAGCTTGGTGGAATCATGGTCCATCGGAATGGGTACAAATCCACAGTTGTCAGCATTCTAACATCTCTGTTTCGAATGGGTATTGTGATATGGATTTGTTAGCTGGAGTAGTGCAACCCGTCGAAGGTTTAAATGAATTTAGAAAAGTTTCTAATGTAGCTTTACATGGAATAAAGCTAGTCCCTTTGCAACAAATACCTTTGGATCTTCTTTATCTTTGGTCCGAGGCTCTCCCACAGAATTTTCTGAAGGCATGTGCAAGGTGTCACGAATTATTAATGTAAGTGAAGATATCTATGCAGGGTTTAACTCTACCTTACACCAAGATAGTATCACTCATCGTGAAAGGGTCGAAAGAGCTTGCAAGTGTAACAGTTTGCATCAGGGATCTTGATTATCTCGCAAGCTTGTACATACAAACTTACTCAATAAACTGTCATTGAAAATCTTGTTCAATATAGGAGGATGTGTTTGTTAACTCTGAGGCATGTTACTCAAGGATCAGGGAATTAGATGCAACCCCAAAGATACAATTTTCAATGGGCATGAAGAAGCACTCTGTAACACATATGCAAATGCAATATTCATTCCAAGGGAGAACCCAAGGGCTCTATACCAATCTCTCTCCATTAATAATGTGAGGAACGAGCATCGCCTATAAAAATAATGAAATTGTAGGAACAATGTTCCACACTGGAAGTGGACAGTATCAATGGAGAGTTAGCGATTAGCACATCAAATTTAAGGATAATAGGGGCTTCGACATTTAATTAGCACGATAGAATTTAAATCGGTGGGGACACCACTGACAGCTCGGATTCAGCAGAGATTAGTGTAAAGCCAGTGCTTAGAGAATGGCAGTATACTGATGGTTGCAGAAGCCTTCACAGCCGTAGCACATCCAATTCTCAACACTCTTACTTGCATCTTCATCTTTGCATTCACCAACTGGAAGAAAGCTCGAAATAACTGTCATGGAAGGCCGACCTTGCTGGAAAAGACAGACCTCAAAAAAGTAATCCTTATGTTAAGCTTTAGTAACGGGAGAGCATTCGTAGCACCCAAAGATCAATAAAATCACCTTTTTTTTATGGAGGTCGTTTCTTCGAGACAGAGTTTGAATACACGTGTTTTCACCATCATCTCAGTCGAGCTCGGGTTTCAACAAAGTGGTCCACACATGGCATTCTCATTTGATAGTCGAAATACAAAGGGAAAAAGAAACGGGGAGCTTGGATCCCCATCCACGCATTACAAATGGCAGCCGGTCACATGGAGTTTGGTTTTAAACAAGTGATTTGATATCCATTTATGCGAGTAGATACGTATTTGGTAGTCAATTATAAAGTGCGAGTTGGTTCTTCTCACACACGATGCACCTGGTTTTTCTCCACGGGTCACACTTTGGGGTCAGTCGAATGCAAATGGATGGTCATTTTCTATTCAACTGGGTTCACCTTGGATAAACCCTAACTCGAACTATTCCGAAGAAATCTGATTGCATCGGCAGTCAAGTCCATCGTTTGTTGGCCACCTATTTCATGGTTATGTAAGGTTCTAGAGTTGCTCGTGGTTGGTGGTTGACATATTTCTCTATAATATGGAGTTATGAGATAGATAGATGTCCATCTACCACACGATTTTCTCCTTCTTTCCTTCAAAATCATAACAGCATGTAATGTTCCTCTCAGTCGGCGTCCTCGACTAGTGGTGATGAATGGGCAGTTGTCATGAGTTATTTGACAACGTAGCACACAGACGGCATTAGGGGTTGATTGGAAAAACCAGCTCCAGTTATGGGTTTTTGATTGCATCAGTTTACAGCTACATAGTTTGACAACCATGCACCCGTGTCTCCATTTGACAACCGATGCAGCATTTCGTTGGCTGTTGTCTATTCGGGTTTTACTTTCAAAAGAATGCAACAAGTAATTTCATGAGTATACAACAGGAATTCTGGGAGTGCCACCAATAAAGTAGAGTTAGTCATGCTGTCGAAGGAGAGAAAAAAGTGGATCTAATTCACTTTTTTCACCTCTTATTTATTATTTTATTTTTTATGTTTCTTTTTTGAGAAAAAGTTATGAGAGCCTTTTGGACTATAAAAGGAGGCAGTCTCCTTCATTATAACAATGGAAAAACCTTGGGAGCTTTTCTTTCCATGAACTTAATGAAAAATGTTATGGGCTTCTTTGGATAAACTGAGTATTTTTTGTGGCATGATCTTGTGATTTTTTTTAGACGGGTGTGAGTAAATCTAGATTCTACGTCTTCTTTTCTTCGTGTAAGAGGCCATAGAAGGGTGACAATCCACCACATTGGAAGGTGAAGAATTCTTAGTTGCTGCCTTCTTCTTCCCCTTTGGCGAAGAACTATTGGCATTCTACTTTATTCTTCCCTTTGTGAGCGTGCATACACAGGTATTGATGTTTGCATTTAATCTAGTTTGATTGTGTAATATTGATTTTTGGCTTGCATAGCGCACCTCCCGCAACTAGAGAAGAAGAAGTACTCTTTCTGATTTCCAAACACTAGACTGAGTAGGGCTTGCTCAATGATGTGATATTTCCCCCTTAGTCACATATGACACAAGCCCCTTTGATCTCACTTTTGACTCGATTCGCCCCTCTGATATACTGGCATTGGCCTTCCCTCGAAGACCGATCCTCTCAACTTTCCCATCACCCAATTCAAAATACATCCTTTTTGTTACATTTGTTTATCTAAGGAAGCCTCTTCAATTCACCTTGCCCATTTACTGTACCTGCCTTAGAAATCCTACCTTAGGGATACCCCCCTAGAGTTGGAGAAGAGCCAACCTGAAGCGAGAGGAGAGGAGTGTGGTGACATTGGCCTCTCTCCTGAGAGTTTTCAATCGTGCTGGTGTGTTCACATTTTGGGCTTCAACACACGCATTCCAATTTTGGGAGACAATAGAGCCAAGTGAACTTTGGCATAGAAGGCTTGCACATGTGCACTATAGAGAAATGCCTATTGCAATCAAAGCTGTAGAAGGTCTTCCTGAAATACAATCAAAGCATGAAGGTGTTTGCAAAGGATGTGCAAAAGGAAAGAACACAAAGAAGGAATTTCCAAGCAGTGAAAACAAAGCAAAAGGAATTTTGGAGATTATCCACTCTGATGTATGTGGACCGATGTCATCTAGTTCTCTAAGTGGTTATGTATACTATGTTTCCTTCATTGATGATTTCTCTAGGAAGACTTTGGTTTATTTCTTGAAGAATAAAGATGAAGTGTTTGACAAGTTCAAGGAATTCAAAGCCTTGATAGATAAGAAAATCAAGACCTTCAGATCTGATAATGGCGGAGAATTCACTTTAGGTGAGTTCAAGAAACTATGCAGTGATTCAGGGATTAAGAGGGAGTTGACTTCTCCCTACAATTCACAACAAAATGGAGTTGCAAAAAGGAAGAATAGAACTATCATGGAAGCAGCACGAGCAATGCTTCATGAGCAAGATCTACCTATGCATTTATGGGTAGAAGCAGCTAGGACAGTTGTATATGTGCAGAACAGAACACCTCATAAGATACTTGACAACAAGACACCAGAAGAAGTCTTCTCTGGTAAGAAACTAGAAGTTAGCCACCTCAGAATATTTGGCTGTCTAGTATATACACACATTCCAAAGGAAAAGAGAACAAAGCTAGATCCTTCAGGAAATAAGGGCATCTTTGTGGGTTACAGTTAAAGCTTGAAGGCTTACAGAATATACTTTCTAGGCTTCAAGAAGATCGACATCAACAGGAATGTCACATTTGATGAAGACTCTACATACATCAAATCAAGGAAGACACTTGTTGAAGACCATGAAGAACCCAAGGTAACCAGATTCCAAGACACCACCATGAATGAAGCAATTCCAGAAGAAGTTCGTGAAATTGACGATACACAAGAACCTATAGATCCACCCCATGAGAAGAACTCTCACAAGAGGAAACCTGGATGGGCTAGAGAGCTCATTCAAAATGTAGAAACGTATGGCATTCCAGAAGAAGAACACAGAGAAAGGAAGAGAACCAGATCTCACACCAGTTATGTTGCCTTACTCTGTGACATTATGAACAAAGAACCTTCCAGTTATGAAAAAGTAGCGGAAAAGAAAGAATGGAAGGATACCATGGTCGAGGAGTACCAATCGATCTTGAAGAATGATGTTTGGGATGTAGTCCCAAGACCTGAGGGGAAGTCTGTTGTGACTTCTAAGTGGATCTATAAGATCAAGCATGCTGCAGATGGTAGCATAGAGCACGATTTGTATCTCCTCGCTTCTCTCAGAAAGAGGGAATAGATTATGAACAAACTTTTTCTCCAGTATCCAAATACACTTCCATCAGAACAGTACTTGATCTGGCTGCAGTGATGAAGTGGAAGATACACCAGATGGATGTCAAGACAACTTTCTTGAATGGTGTATTCAAAGAGGAAGTGTATGTGGAGCAACCACTCGGTTTTGAGACACATGACACAGAGCCATATGTATGCAAATTGAAGAAAGCCTTGTATGGCTTGAAGCAAGCTCCTAGAACTTGGTATGGTAGGATGGACAGTTTCCTATCTAGTTTGGCCTTTACTAAGAGTAAAGCATATTCAAAACTTTACTAGAAGGTTGAGGAAGGAAATCTAGTGATACTATTATTATATTTGGATAACCTGTTTGTAACAGGTGATGATAGATTGATTACCGATACAAAGAGGAAGCTTGCTGCCAAGTTCAAGATGAAGGACATGGGGATGATGCCCTATTTTCCAGACATGGAGGTGTGGCAGAGTGTTGATGGGATCTTCCTTGGACAAGGGAAGTATGCAGTAGAGATCCTGAAGAGGTTTGGGATGATGGACTGCAAGGCCATGGCCACCCCTATGGCATTGAATCTGAAGCTTCTGTGTGATGCTTCATTTGAGCCGGTTGATGTCACTGTGTATTGTTAGATGATTGGGTCCTTGATGTACATGATGAACACAAGACCGGATATTTGATTTGTGGTGAACACATTGAGCCAGTTCCTGACGGATTTGAGGAGTGTTCACCTGGTTGTTGTAAATCATATTCTAAGGTACCTAAAGCGTATAGTTGATTATGGGCTCAAGTATGATGCAAATCAAAAGTTTAACCTAGAGGGTTATGTTGATTCAGATTGGGCAAGCAGTGCTGCAGATAGGAAGAGCACTTCTGGGTGTTGCTTCAGTATGGGATCAGGTGTGATCTCTTGGTTTAGCAGGAAGCAGTCCTATGTAGCACTGAGTACAGCTGAAGCAGAGTATGTCATAGCTTGTTTAGCTAGTTGTGAGGAAGTATGGATTAGGAAGCTACTATCTGAGTTATTTGATCTCCTGTTGGATGCTACCGGTATATTTTGTGACACACAGAGTTGTGTGAAGCTGTCTGAGAACCTGTCATTCCATGACAAGTCGAAGCACATTGAGATCAAATATCACTAGATCAGGGATATGGTGCAGAGAGGAGCAGTGAAGCTCCTGTATGTTGCGATGGATGAGTAGGCTGTAGATGCGTTGACGAAACCACTACCCAGAGTGAAGTTCAAATACTTCATAGAGAGGCTTGGTGTTCTTCATATTGAGGACACTTCAAGGAAGAAGTGATGGGACACATTTGCAGGATCCATTCCAAGCATGGTGAGAGGAGGATCCTTCCCATGGTTTTGGATGTAAGCACTATGTGATGAGCATCAAGACGATGCTCCAGTTACTGCTTTGTATATGCATCAGTTGGATGCTTGATATGATCAGTTGGATCATGTATTTGTATATGTATCAGTTGGATGCATTGTATGATCGGGAGGATCATGTGTTATGATATCTATCAGGTGGATACTCTGTATGATCAGGATGATCATGGATGATGAGCTTCAGGATATTGCTCTAGATGATATGCATTAGGACGATGCAGTGATGAGTATCAGGACAATGCTCTAGATAGCATGCATTAGGATGATGTAGTGATGATGATCAGGATGATCATGTATGATGAGTATCAGGACGATGCTCTAGATGATATGCATCAGGATGATGCTATGATGATGATCAGGATGATCATGTACATTAGGACGATGTATGTGAGTATCAGGTTGATACTCTGTGGCCGTGGATAGGTTGTGCAGGTAGCATAGAAAAGATCCTCAAGATCTGGACAGGTAGAGCTGTGTGCTCATAATAGCCTGGGATGTATAGATCCGATACGTTGAGCAATAAGCTCGTAATCAGTTCTGGGATGCTCTTTTGAGGTTTTGTTACTAGAGGCATATAATTAGCCCTAGAGATACGATAGGTTGATCAGTAAGCTCGTAATCAGTCCTAGGATGCTCTTTAGAGTACTTGCAGGAAGTAAGACGCTCTTTAAAGGTTTTTCCTAACCACATGTAATCATCCCTAGAGATTTAAGAGGCTGAGCAATAAGCTTGTAATCAGTCCTAGGATGCTCTTTAGAGTACTTGTAGGAAGCAAGACACTCTTTAAAGGTTTTGTGGTGTGTGGGTCACATATAATCAGACCTAGAGATCCGAGAGGTTGAGAAGTAATCTCGTAGTTAGTCCTAGGATGCTCTTTAGAGTACTTGCAAGAAGCAAGACGCTCTTTAAAGGTTTTGTGACAGTCAACATGTAAAAGATCCTATATTCTGAGCTAGGTTTTGTTGACACACGTAATAAGTCCTAAGGATTCGATAGTATGGCCAGTATTGATCAAGACTTATAGGTGGTGGGCCTACATCCATCATGAAAAAGCGTTGCCTCTGTAGAACTTCCTATGATGAGCAGAATTCAGAGATAGCCCAGAGATCGAGATGTCGAGTACAACAGCAATGATGATGATTATGGTCTGTGATCTAGTGATGATGATCCAACTCCAGATTTGAAAGGCTTGCGCCAATATTTATTGATGACCTTTGACAAAAGAATACCTTCCTAGTTAAGAGGGAGTGTTGATGTATTTCTAACTTCCAAAGATATTCTCCTATGTATTACATTTGTACTTTATTGTACATCCCACAAAGATGTATTATTCCTCTGATTGGAAGTGTCGTCATTTGTATTTGGAAGTGTCGTCATGTGCATTAACAAGTGTCATCATTTGTATTGATGGGTTATTAGACCACCATTGTGGGGTCATCCCTGGTTAGCACATGTGGTTGGGTTATTAGGCTTGATTAGCAAGTCGGCCCTAGTGGATTATTGGTAGGTCAAGTCAGTGTATAAATAGAGAGGTTGTGTCTCTCATTTATCTCATTCACTCACTTCTTAAGCTCACATAGCTAAGAGAGAAAGTGGTGCACATGTGGAGGATGAGGAGCATCTGCTAGAGACATCTTATTGGGTTTGATCCTTGCGATCTTGGTTTGGTCCTTGTGATCTTGTACTTGAGTTTATTTTATCTCTGAGGAAGTTGCAGGGTTTTTCACCTTCTTGGTTTTCCCCGGTGAAACTCCATGTCTCTTGTGTGATTGATTTTTTGTTTATGATTGATATGCTGTAGAGATATGTTGTACATGTTATTCTCTTAGTGATCCTGAATGATAATGGAATTAAATTATCAAAAAATTAACACCGCCGTGACCATTTAGGCCTTGGCCATACTAAAAATCCAGCCACTGAAAACCAAAATAAAAGCATTGAAATGAAAGGTATGGATGAGACTACCAATCTTCTCCTGACGGCTTGATGACTAGATGCCTGTAGCTCCCAAAATCAGCAGTTGAAGCTCAAGGTGAAAACTAACTACAAAACTCCAAATGGGTGAATAGTAAAATGAATTGTAAATTGTAAATTTTTATTACAATTTATAAATTTTGAAACCCACTTGTCTATAGTTTTTGCCATTTTAAGCTGATCTGGACTAATATAATGTCATACACTAGCATTTTTTTACCATATTTCCTCAGTGAGAGTTGTTTTCAATCGTTTCACACCTACGAGGGGTATATTTCATACCTGACATATAGGTTAGATGTCATTTTCACATGCATCATGCATTTGACCTTTTGACCATTTTCATTAACCCTAGGTGCGACCCACTTCTTAACAACCACAGAGCCTTCACACTGTTATAGAAGTGTCGTTATTTAGCGGTAGGGCCTTTTCTAACATGGGTTCCCTAGTTAGAGCCCATTTTTTCTTTTTGGCACCCATGCCATTGTTTTTCTCTAGGATTGGGAGTCTTTTGTAGTTATGCCATGACTTTGCAATAAAGACTCATACTCTACTTTGTCTTATGTTTGCCACCTCCCATAACGACTCCCCCAAGTATTCCAAGTTGTGATTGCATTGCATCATCCTGCTTGCCGCTTGAGCCTTGTGCTGTCTCCCGCTTACTCAGTTGTTAGCCTGGTGCCTGAGCACTTTCCTTGTCAAGCCCTGTAGAGCTTACATTTGTCCTTCACAATTTCATGACCTTTTGAACCCGAGGAAACATCCCCCTCGAGTGTCCACATCCTACACATGCTTACTTGCATTGATCATAGGTATGTGCCACTGCTTGGGACTAGTCTGCTCGCTATTTGACACTCGTTCCCTCAATTATTGTACCACAAGCAATTTTATTCTTTTTCAACCTTTCCAAATATGAAAAAGACAAAAAAAAAATCAAATATTCCAAAAAGCCAGACGGGATTATGGTTACTACTTCTTGTTTGTAGTTGTTGTGTCACCTTTGAACAAAGCATTCATTCCACTCCATACATTATGAGTCGGGACTATAGTTGGACCTTAGGAGTTGTACTCGTTTCTTAGTCTTACTCCACCAATTGGTTAAGCTTCCAGTCATTATGGAGCCCTTTGTCGATGCCTCCTGCGTCGCAAAGTCTTGTATCGAGTCTATGCTGCCTGAGTCTATCCATCTGCTCATGCTATTGTTCAAAGGAAGTCCTGAAACCAGTGTCGGCCAATCCTCAAATCTCTTGACTATTGCATGTTGGCCATCCTTATTGAGTCAGTCTGTTCTACTTGAGTTCTTCCAAATATTTCAATGTAGCTAGTACCTCGTGTTGGTCGATGGGGGATGCCTTAATGCCCTCCCTCCAATGAGTTTCATTCCATCAACTCCCACCCATTTATTCTGGAATTTGAGACTTAGAGTTTGGTTGAGTACCTTGAGGCTTGCAGTCATTAGTGGTAGGTTCTCTCGCCATCGACAGTTTTGGGAATACATCAATGTCCCCTAATCAATAGATTCATCTTAGTGTTTGACTTGACCACATCTATTTGCACTTTGATGATTGTACTATGTGCCTTGATGCCCATTTTCATTATTGGCGGGTTATCTCGCATCTATTAACGGTATACATCATTGACCGGTAATCAGATGATGTCACATCAGGTTCGAACTCAACACCTTTATTCACTTGATGGGACTTGCACCATAGATGATTTGTGTAGAAGACCCTAGGAGATAGTGGTATTTAGTATGCTACTTATGATCGTGACTTTACATCTGAGATATCACCTCTCAGACATCAACAATTTGTATCTCTAGTTTGCACTAGTTGTTCCTTTTCAGCAGGAAGCATATCTTACTATAGAGGGATCATGGCTATGATCACTTATGACATGTATTAACTATGTACTGCCTATTCATGGCCATTGTATCATATCGATATGTATTTAGAGATATTATTCTATTATGACGAGTGAGTTTCTCTTTCCACTTGTGTCTCCATCACTCCACTTCTGAGATTTATAATGTATTTCGGCCATCGTAGCACCATTCTCTGACCTCACACATTAGGGGGCATCTGTTACAATGTAATCTTCTACCTTGTGAGTATCAGCACTCTTTGGCCTTCAGGATCCATTTCACTGACACAGATGTACTTTATGTCCTCCAGACACACCTTTTTCCTATTTTTTCTCCTTGTACACTAGCTGTATCACTTCAGTGGGTGTACCCGCGAGCTGGATCACTATAGCTCGCAGGTAGCATGTAAAATGGTAAAAATCACTAGTTAATTACTTTTTACTCGCAAAACATGGTCTTAGGTTGACCATTGGCCCTCCATTTGCCTCGTAACGCCTCTATGTGTCATTTCACTTACCTTTGGAAGGCTATATATTAAGCACTTATGGCATATGGAAGGGGGGAGAAAGAGAGAGCAAGATAACTCTAGTGGATTTTTTCCACATCTTGAGTCTACACTCATTGATCCTTGTAGTTGTGAACCTCTTATGTTCACCTTCCAAACTCCTTTCATAGTTTGAGTTTGCCATTAATGGAGGATTGAAGTGGTGGAGGCACAAGTGGATTGACCTAGTTTGTGGTTCATATTGGTTGCCGAGAAGAAGTCGTATCACATTTTACTTCTTGTTATTTATTAATAGAAATACTCATATTCACGTCCATTAATGTTGTGAATGTTGTTTATATCACATTGGGTTGCATTTACTTATAATATCATGGACCATTGCTATTGATGATGTTAATGTCTTTCATATATTATATGTACTTGTTGTATATTGGTTATCAAGACTAATTTGTAGGTTCAAGTGAATGGATTGAAAGCTTCAACAGGAATCTACATCGAACGTTTGGATCGAGGTTGGTTATATTCTCCATTATCTTATCATTGCCAATTATATAGTATTGCATTGGGAATTGAGTCATTCTATGGTAATCAGCTGTCTGTTGTGGTCTATCCCAAGCCATAGGAAGTTTTCTCCAATAACAAGATGAGACAAAACAAGAAAATCTAACAAAAGAAAGTCTAGTCAGTGATGCTAGTATAATTCCAGTACTCAAAAATTCAAAAATTGTTCTAGTAGGAATCGAGCTAGGGAAAACATTAAACATCAATAAAAACTTTGCGCCCAATGAGTTGGAACAGCTAATCACTCTGCTGAAACAACATAAAGGAGATTTCGCTTGGGAGTACACAGACATGAAAGGAATTCCTTCTAATCTGTGTACCCATCACATTTATATTAAAATCGAATCCATGCCTGTGTGTCAACCACAACAAAGGATGAACCCGAACCTAAGGGACATAATGAAAGAGGAGATCCAAAAACTTTTGGAAGAAGGATTCATATACTCGATTTCAAACAGTGAGTGGGTTTTCCCACTCGTGATTGTGCCAAAAAAGAATGGGAAATGGAGGGTCTGCGTGGATTACAGAGAATTGAAAAAAGAAATGCAGAAGGACCACTTCCCCTTACCTTTGATCGATCAGGTCTTTGATACCTTGTCTGGGAAGAAGTATTTTTCCTTTCTGGATGGATTTAGTGGTTATAACCAAATCCAAATCGCTCCAGAAGACCAAGACAAAACCACTTTCACCTGTCCCTGGGGTACTTTCGCATATAGGGTACTTCCTTTCGGTTTGTGCAATGCACCAACAACCTTTCAAAGAGCAGTGATTGGAATCTTTTCAGAGATGGTAAATGACTGCATGGAAATTTTTATGGATGACTTCACTCCATATGGTATTAGTTATGAAGAAGCACTGAAAAATTTAGAAAAGGTCTTGAAATGCTGTGAACAAAGCCAGCTCTCTTTAAGCACTGAAAAGTGCCATATGATGATGAGCGAGGGCATAGTTATGGGGAACTTCATCTTTTGTGATGGTATCCAAGTAGACCCATCCAAAATCAAGGTAATTGAAAATATACCTACTCCTGGAACACAAAAAGATGTACATAGCTTCTTCGGGCATGCTGGCTATTATAGAAGATTCATAGAAAACGTTTCCAAGCTAGCTTCTCCTTTGTTCACCTTTTTGATGAAGGATGCACAGTTTGTTTGCAATGATGCATGCCAAACAATGTTTATTGAACTCAATAAAAGGCTGTCTACAATACCCATCTTACAAGCGCCCAACTGGGCTCTGCTTTTTCATATTTCTTCAGATGCTTCAGACACTGCTGTTGGAGCAGTTTTAACTATGCCAGGATCTCTGAAACTTTAGCTTTTCATTAATACTCCAGCAATATTACAGACATTACAAACTCATACAGTGGATCGACCTCGGATTGCGAAGTTCGTCACCACTGTCTCTCAACTGTGCCTGAACACAATGTCTTGGGTCCGTTTAGCTTTCGCAACTTCCCGAAGGCATGAAGCTACTTGCAAGCTCCTGGGAGTCCCAAGAGATGCTCACTAGCACACCCTTACACACAGACACTTTTTACAGAGACGAGTCTTAGCTTTCTGATGCGATGTTATACCAGTCATGGAAACTCGTAGAGCATAATCACTTCGGCTCTCACACAACCTACAGACTTGCAGAGCGAACTACTTGCTCATGTGACTCCTACTTGCAGAGCGGACTACTTGCTCATGCGACTCGACTCAAGCTGAATGAATCAAATGAATCCATGAGCCTCTTATTTATAGCTTGCTAGGAGGTTACCCAGTTGCAACAAACTTACACCAACCGGTTAAAAGCTAAGATTTCCAGGGACATGATGGGACCACATCATGTTTATCTCATCCCTCCGAGGATCGGCCATACGGGGACCCGTTACTATGACAACCGACAAAGATTGACTGACCGAAAGTAGATTCTTATGGCCGACAAACACATGGCCCACTTATATAAGTCACTATTTATTACAATACAACGGGGCAAAAGCATCCCGGAAAGCATAAAGGCCGAAAACATGGCCAAGAAATTACAAAGTGGAGCATTAACCGGCCCACTATGGCTTCCAAAAGCAATATGTACAAATATGTTAATCACATGAATCACGGACTATTCTGCTTCATTCCCACGAAAGGAATTTCTTTCTTTTGACTGATTGCTAATTAATCAGTACCATAACCAGATCCGCAAACACATCAGATTCCATCATCATCATCGCCTGGGACACCACCACAGAAACAATCAAGAACTCCTTCATCGAACAGGTTCTCTTCTATTTCTCGCTTGGCCAGATAATCCTCCCAACTGTAAGGCTGGGACTCAGTATTGTTCCAATAGATATCTTCTGGATATTCCTGCTCAGGATAAAGCTGATCACCGAAACATTGTTCCACATCGGAACCATGCAAAGCTTCATTAGGACCAAAGATAAATTCAGAGGCAAATAAAGATTCAACTCTGTAATTCAAAGGAAGGGTTCTGCAATGAACTTTGGTGTCCAACCGATTACCATTAATGTCCCTTTTGATAAACTTTTGCGTAATATTTACCACATGTTCTAGTGGTGTATAAAGACCACCATGATGTCTCAGTAGAAATTTAAACCATTGATTATGCTGATCTGCAGCTTGCATATCAGCTTCCAAATGCAAAATAAAATTAGCTCGCCGATTAAGCCAATCTACTCTAGGACAGAACTTCTCAAGAAAAATCTCTGTCCATCCAGACCACTTTTTATTCCTCATATTTCCAGGGTCTGTGCAGATGACAACAGAGGTTTGTTCCCTATAGAACTAAAAAATAAGGTTGTAGGTAGTCCATGTGAGGTTACCCTCACCCAAATCTACATACCATACTATTCCTTCTTTTTCTTCGTTGCAGTCTACCCTTCAGCATCTCGAAAACCATTGAAGGCTTTCTTTTCCCAACACTCTAAGATCTGGAGCTTGCACGGGCTCGCTTGAATTTCCTTTATCAGTGTTAGGCTGAGATACTTTTCTGCTTGATGATGATCTGCATAGTCAAGCATCTCCTTGCGCTCATCAACAGTTAAGCTTTTATCCCAAGGTTTCAAAAATAATACATTTCTGGGCAGTTGATCTTCATCTGGCATAGGGGTTTTTCCTTTTTCATCTTTACCACTGGAACTTGCACCTGCTGAAAACATATTTAAGCTGGGAACTTCTTTCTGCACAGTTTCCCGTGTCAACATATCAGCAAGACAACTTAGATAACTAGGCTTGTAAACAATGTCATAATCAAAATTAGAAATCCAAATGAACCATTTTAAGATTCTTCTACTATTTTCTGCCATCAAATTCTCATTCTTAAAAATACCAGGCATTATTTTAAGATCTGTTCTGATAACAAATATCACTGGTTTGAGATACAAAATAAAATGACTGACAATCTTTTTAATTGCCAAAATCTCTTTGTGACTGCTGGGATAATTAAGCTCAGCGCCCTTAAATGAACCAGATGCATACCCACAAATATTTTCTTTGCCATCTATTTCTTCGAGGAGTACACCACCCCAAGTGGTATTGGATGCATCGGTTTCAATTGTCATCTTACCAACTACCTAAGGAAGATGTAGAGTTGGCAGATCTTTTACTCTAGCTTTGATTTGCTGAACCGCTAGAGTCATTGCATCAGACCATGGTGCAGGGTTTTTCTTTAACCGCTGCTGCAGACAATGAATATCTGAAGCCTGTCCTTTATAAAAGGGTCTGATATAATTTAAGCAACCAAGAAAACGTTGCAACTGGGTTTTGTCAAGTATCTTGTCAGGAAAATGATCAAATGAATTCAAAACATGTTTTTGCAATATAACCTAACCACCTTTAATATGCAAACCCAAAAATTTAATTTCTGTCTTACCAATCTCCATCTTGGACTCAGACAGAACCAAACCATGTTTAAAAACTAATTCGTAAAACTGCTATAGGTGTTTAAGATGTTCTTGTAAATTCTTTGAACAAATCAGAATATCATCAATAAACACTGCCAACCAAGGGATATCTCTGAAAATGTCTTCCATACGCTTTTGGAATTCAGAAGGTGCATTGTTTATTCCAAAAGGAAGGACTTTCCATTGGTATTGTCCATGAGGGACAACAAACACAGTTTTATACCTGTCTTTGGCATCAATGCCAATCTGATAAAACCCTGACTTTAAATCAAACTTGCTGAAAATAGAACATCCTGTAATTTTCTGCAACAAGCTTGCTTTATCAGGCTATGGATACCTGATCTTCTGCAATACTGCATTAAGGGGCTTGAAATTAAAAACCAACCTCGGCTTACCTCTCTTTTGTTCTGAGTGCTTGTTAACAACAAAAGCACGGTGTTAACACCCAAAAAGTGCTCACTAGCTCATTTCCCTATTCACATGACCCATTTGTCCACTTTTTCACCATCTGAGCCTCCGAAACCAACAAAAGGTCACCAAAAGACCTTAGTACACCCCTTTTTCCATTAAAAAAGATTATTTTTCCAAGAAAAGCATAAAAAACCCTCAAAAAGGGTCCAAAATCCCAAAAATATTAAAAAGGGAATTAAAATATTATTTTTATTCAAAAAAGGAAAAAGGAGGGAAAAGTACCTAAACCATGTTGGTCAATACCATTTGGTTTCCACAAAACCACAAATGGTATTTCCCACCACCAAAACCTATAAAAAGGTGGTAGGGGCTCCTCATTTCACATCCATCCATTATCACATCCTTATGCTGCTGAAATCTCCCTTGAGCATTTTGGCCATTGCAAACCACATTGGAGAAGAGACCATTGGAGATTGGAGTTGCTCATCCTTGGAGCCATTCAACCTCACCATTAGAGGTATTGATTTCACAAGCACTTGCTTGCCCCATTCTTTCAATACAAATTCATTATTTTACATTGTCTTGTTCTTGATTTTAAATTATTTTTGTTATTTGCTTAATATCTTTGCATAGATCCATGATTAGTCTTGTTTAATTAGTTTATTGTTATTTATTTCCATTGAAACTGTTGCTACTAGTTAGCAGGTGCCTATCGCGTCATGCCATTTGGCCTTAAAAATGCCGGTGCCACTTTCCAGCGGGCCATGACCTATTGCTTTCACGACTTGGTCCATATCCTGCGAGTCTACCTTGATGACCTCACAGCTCGTTCCCGAAAACGATCAGACCACCTTAACGACCTCCGGCAAGTTTTCCTGCGTTGTCGCAAATATAAAATCCGCTTGAACCCACACAAGTGTGTCTTTTGCGTCCCGACATGCCGGTTGTTGGGTTTCATTGTTTCCCAAGACGGAATCACTGTCGATCCTTTGAAAGTCAAAGCCATCTTAGAACTTCCGCCTCCTCGCACGCTTCGGCAGCTCCAAAGTCTACAGGGGTGGTCCAATTTTCTTAGGCGCTTCGTTCCTGATTATGCAACCAAAGTCCACGGTTTCTTACGCTTACTTCGTACCCACATACCCTTTGTTTGGGATGAGCAAGCTGACACGGCATTTGAAGCCCTCAAGAAATCTCTCACACAAGCCCCCTTGATATCCCCACCGGATTTTTCTCAAGACTTCACCCTTTATGTCTCGGCATCTGAATATGCTGTGTCCAGAGTTTTGGTCCAAGAAGATGCCTCCCACCAAGAGCATGTGATTTATTACGTCAGCCAGACCTTGTCCGGCCCACCTCTCCATTACCCATACGAGGAAAGATTAGCCCTAGCTGTAGTCTTTTCCATACAAAAATTGCAACACTACATTTTACTCAGTCATACCACGGTCGTAGCCGACTCCAACCCTATGGTCTATCTCCTCACCCGGTGGCTCCTACAAGGTCGTGTTGCTAAATGGGTCATTATCCTCCAAGAATATGGCCTCACTTTCAGAACTCCCAAAAGCACTAAAGCCCTCGCGCTTGCTCACCTCATCACTAACCTCCCATCCTCTTCAACATCACCCGTTATCCAAACGGACCTGATTGACGAGCAGATCTTCATCATTTCGTCTCACGACCCTTGGTACGGAGACATTTTGACATACCTTCGTACACAAAAATTTCGACCACACATCGATCGTGATGGACGTCGTTGCATACGACACCACGCCCCCCGATACCTCTTGTTAGGGGATGTACTTTACCGACGCGGCGTTGATACCATCTTACGCCGCTGCCTATCCCATAGTGAGGCAGAACAAGTCCTAAATGATTGTCATAGCGGTGCCTGCGGAGGCCATTTCTACGACATGGCCACCGCCCAGAAAATCATTCGGGCCGGTTATTTTTGGCCATCATTGTTTACTGATTGCATCACCGCAGTCAAGCATTGCCAGAACTGCCAATTATTTGCTCCCAAAGCAAGAACCCCCCCCGCCCCCCTTCATCCAGTCATCACTGTTGGACCATTCTGCAAATGGGCCATCGACTTCCTCGACTACAACCCCACGTCAGCCGGCAGTCACAAACACATCGTTGTGGCTGTAGATTATTTCACCAAGTGGGAAGAAGCCATGCCGACCTATAATTGCAAAGCCGATACTGCAGCACGGTTTTTCTTCAACCATGTTATCACTCGTTTCGGAGTACCACAGCAACTAGTCTTTGACCATGGCTCTCACTTCGAAGATGCCTTCTGGAAGGAATTATCAACCATGTTGAAATTTGAACACCATTTCTCTTCCGCTTACTATCCCCAAGGAAACGGCCAAGTCGAAGCGATCAATCAAATTTTGAAGACCATTCTCCAACGTACTGTAGACAAGCACAAATCCAATTGGCACCACATGCTCTTCCCGGCACTATGGGCCTACCGCACCTCAACCAAAACCGCCACCGGTTTTACCCCTTTCCATTTAGTTCACGGTGTCGAATCCGTCCTCCCTATTGAGTGCCAGATCCCAGCCTTACATATCGCCGTTGAACTCCTACCAGATACTTCCCCGATCGAGCAACGTTTACTACTCCTAGAGCAGGCCGATGAAGATCGATGCACAGCCATTCAAAACATGGAAGCAGCTAAACAACGATCAAAACTAAGTTACGACAGACACGTCCAGCCAAGAACCTTTTCTGAGGGAGACCTTGTCCTTGCTTATGATCAAGCTCATGATAAAACCGGAAAGGGAAAGTTAGTGTCTATGTGGCAAGGCCCCTACATCATACACACCTGCCTCGGGCAGGGGGCATACATTCTGACCGATTCAGAAGGAAACCCCCTACGCAACCCACGCAACGGGTTGTACCTTAAACGATTTTACCCATAGAAAATCTGATGGACACCATCGTCCATTTTAGTATAGGCATACTTTCTTTTGTTCACAAATTTTTTTCAAAAAACCTAAATATTTGTTTTTCTCTGCATGACCACAGATGGAGCCTCTTCCACTCTGCCATGTCGGTTTCGCTGATGGTGCAAGCCGTTGGTCTCCCAATCTTGCCTTCGTAGCTTGGGTAATATACTCCCCTTCACATGAATTAATTCACATTAACGGAGTATGTTTAGGTGCCGCTACCAATAATCAAGCTGAATACGATGCCGTGACCGGTCTCCTGGCCGCTGCTCTCCAAATGAGCATCCGTCACCTCAACGTTTTCTTGGACTCACAGCTCCTAGTTTCCCAGCTCAACAATGATTACCAGGTACACGATCCCTGTCTTTTCAGAAAATTCCTGTGCATGAAACAAATGGTTAGACAGTTTGAATCCATTTCATTCACACATGTCCCAAGACACCTCAATAGTGTAGCAGATAACATGGCCAACAATGTCCTCGACTGGCACACTAATCACATCATGTCATATCCATAACCAAAATGCATCCACGTGCATAACATGTGCCTCCACGGGCATATCTATAAACAAAATGCATCCACGTGCATAACATGTGCCTCCACGGGCATAAAACAAATAACCAAATAATGCATCCACGTGCATAACATGTTCCTCCATGGGCATAAAACAAATAACCAAATAATGCATCCACGTGCATAACATGTGCCTCCACGGGCATATACAAAAGACAAAGGTGCATCCACATGCATACACGACAATATATCCAAATATATATCCACATATATATATAAACCAAATAGTCAACATGTCATAAGTGCCCTCAGCACCCGATATACAAAAATACATCTGTCATACAAAAAATGCTTCCCCATATGCTCATTAGCATTTGGGGGCAGATACAATATCGTCTACTCATATGGATCCCTAGGATCCTCCGGCTCCTCCTCCGACTCCTCCCCCACTGGCCCCGCCGGGTCATGGTGAGCCCGAACCCTCTGCTCTACCGGCCCCGCTGGATCGTCCCGTAGACGTATCCTCCCCTGAGCCGGCCCTACCGGATCATCTCGTCTACCATCCCTGTGCCTCGCCACGAACACCGTTGTCCTCAATAGGAGCGACTGCCACTCAGGCGGCGCACCGAAACAACCTTGCAAAATATCCCGATCCAGGTCTCTCCAACCATCCTCAGGGAGTCCAGCTAGGATCCGGGAAAAGGTCTGTCTGACACCATCTATGGCGTCATCGCGAGGGCCAACCCCTCACCCACGAGCTGCAAATCCTCCACCACGTGGAGGGGGGTACCGCTGCAGGTGGATGGGTGACCACCATCGCCCGCCCCTGCCGAGCCACATAGTCAGGCGATGGCACTGGACCCACATCTGCACAAAGCAAGTAAAGCCATCACATACTATAGAACAATAATCATCAATGATAAATCAAAAACAGCATGTGATATAATATCAAATAAAACACAAAACATACCGTCTAAACTCCAGGCCTGTCCTGGGGCACGAGGCATCTCGGGGTCACCTCGATAGTCCATGCCAGCATAAGGGTAGTCCTCAATAACTAGAGGCATCTGCTCCCACTGCTGATAAAAATCCTCCGTGAAGAAGCCGCGGACACCACCGCCGCCACGAGGCATCATCTGGCCCCATCTCATCATACGAGGCTCACTCGGAAGACCAGCATGAATGGGTACCCGTGGCCGCAAGGTCGGCACCCGCTCGAAGAAAAAATAGCATAAAAACGAGGCATAACAAAACTCGCCTTCCTCTCTAATGGCCTTGTCCAGATCTCTCCGGACACCAGCCAGAAACATCTGCCCCCAAGCATAATAAGTACCCTGAAGAACAGAATCCACAATCATCGTCTGCCCCCCAGACATACGATGTGGCGCAGCAGCACCCAATATACGTAGAACGTAGGCCCCAACAGCTCGCATATCCCACTCACGTAGGGATCGCAGACTAATAGAGCTGTTTTGCAAAACAGCATCATCAGAACAGAAAGTCTGTAAAAGGTCCTCCATATCTATACCTGGAGGAAACCTCGGCAAGATATCACCCACCTCACCCAAGCGAGGAAACCCAGTCAAAATATAAACATCCGTGAGAGTGATCTCTAACCTCTCACCACCAATGATAAATGCACCCTCAGCCGGCACCCACCAACTCACAAGTTTGTTCAGGAGCCGTCTCACTGAACGTATAGGTGGGATCTGAGCGAACTTCAAAAGTCCGCTCATAGCTAGAGTCTGTCTCACCCCTGCATCAGTCTCAATCCTCGCCATGAGATCATCATCGATCTCTCGCTCCCGCCACGAGGACTGTGGTCTCCTCAACATCCTGCCAGGAAAACAGAAGAAATTTTTAGCCCCAGCATAAAAATTTTAGAAAAATCCCATCGCGGCTTTTACACAAAAAGCCGCGATTCCCATCGCGGCTTTTCCACCAAAAGCCGCGATGACCATCGCGGGATCCATGCAAAAACCCGCGATGAACATCGTGGGTTTTGGCCGGACAGTCGCGATGAACATCGCGACTATCCCCCATGAACCCGCGATGAACCGCGCGGGTTCCAACCTCACATTCGCGATGAACATCGCGACTGTCAGCCTAAAACCCACGCGGTTCATCGCGGGAACAGCCCCGAAACCCGCGATATTCCACGTTGGAGAGTCAACATGGAATTTCACGGCCTTCGGGGGCCCGCCGCCAAACAAAAAAGACATAGTTGACAAGGCTAAGGCAAATAGAGTTACCTGCAACTCGCTAAATCGAAAACCAATGGTGAAATCTCCCGGAAATCGAGAAATAGCTCTGACAGCTCTATCAAACTCGCACGTAACAATGACAAGTCATTTGGGCCCCATGTCCTATTTATAGGAATTCCACCAATTTTCCAACAACCATTGCGGCATCATACGAAGTCCATTTCTCAATCCGTTGGTACCGTTGGGATCAGTACAGCAAGAACTTCATGCAGGTTCCTTCCTTTTCCCGTTTTCATGGGGTCCATTTTTTGACCATTTTTTAGCCTCTCTCGTGGCCTCGGTTTGCGTGCCACATCGGCCGTTCTCCGTTTTAGACGTGCCTTATATCGCCGGATTCAGTTTTCCGCGCTCGTGATGATGCTAGAGATCATTTCTTGCTCTCACCTTTAGATTTTTCGGGCATTTTTTTTTCCACGCCCCCTCGTCACCTCGGTTTACGTGCCACATCGGTCGTTCTCCATTTTAGACGTGCCTTATATTGCCGGAATCAGTTTTCCGCGCTCGTGATGATGCTTGAGATCATTTCTCGCTCTCACCTTTAGATTTTTCGGGCGTTTTTCCAATGCCCCCCTCGTCGCCTCGGTTTGCGTGCCACATCGGCCGTTCTCCGTTTTAGACCTGCCTTATATCGCCGGATTCAGTTTTCCGCGCTCGTGATGATACTAGAGATCATTTCTCGCTCTCACCTTTAGATTTTTTGGGCATTTTTTTCACGCCCCCTCGTCACCTCGGTTTGCGTGCCACATCGGTCGTTCTCCGTTTTCGACAATCCTTATGTCACCGGATCGAGTTTTCCGCACTGATGACGATGCTTGAGACCTTTTCTCGCCCTCATCAATCCATTTTTGTTTGGTATAATTTTATCCCTTTTTCGGGCCGACTAACCCCTTTTACGAAAAAGGCACTTAGGGAGTTTCTGTTAAGCTCTTTTCTGACTCCTAAAACAATGAAAAGATCGCCGAGCAATCTTGCTTCCTTTCATGCTCGCTAAACTTATCTGAAAGGGCGTCTACCTGGTATAAGTTTACCCCTTTTCCGGACCTCGTAGACTAATTACGAAAAACGTATACTCTAGTCACATCGGCTAGAAGAGTTCTCCATCTGCATCATTTTATGCTTTTTCGGGCCTTGGAGACTAAACTTACGAAAAAGAAACACCAATAGAGTCCACTTACCGCTTTCAGACTCTCTAAACATGAAAGCAACCATGAGCATGAGCCGTCCTGGGCTCGCAAAATCCACAAGACCGTACCATTTCAGAGCACACTTTTATCCCTTCTTGGAGCTCATTAAAACTACGAAGAAGGAATCAATGGTGCCTATTGGCGCCACGACAGATCGCATCTACTCATTAGGCAGCTTCCCCATTTCGGTCGCCTTTGTTCAGAGTATTCTGTAGTATGTCACCTTGATAATTCCTCGACGACACCTCTCAGCTCGTCCTCCCCCCCAAAGTCAATATATACCATCCAGTCAAAGCAATGATCCCCACACCTACAAGTCAGTTCCCTACGCTGCCAGGTCAACCATGTCATCATGCTCTGAACAAACGAAGTTTGAGTCTACCCATTTTTTGACCCAGTTATTTCCCATCCCCACAAGTATGTCAGTCCTACCATCAGTACTACATCACTTCAGTTCTACACCTCGTGCTTCTATCAAGCAAACATCATTGCCTTGTTAGTTGCTGGTCTCCCTCTGTCGACGACAACCACATTGATTCCAGAGGATAGACCTAGAGGTCCCTGTGTCTTGGACTCATCACCATTTATGATGAGTGCCTATGAATCATTTCGAGAGGAATCTTCAGTGCCTCTCCAAATGGTTGTTTCTCACATGCTCGACTTCAACACCTAGATCGCATCGTTGAGACTCGCACAGGGTATTCGTCCATTTCACTTATTAGTCGAAGACCCCGGATACCTACTGACTCCTCCACATTTGAGAGTCTTCCTATGGATAACACCAGTTACACTTTTTCTATAGATATCCGGGTTGCGCATGGTGACAGCATTCAGATTTACCCCAGTTTCATACTCCCTTGAGTATACAGTTAGATTATTTCTCAGAGATGACTCATAGTCTTTGAGTCCCTACAGATGTTGGACACCTTCAGTTTAGCAGTTCCTCAGTTATTCCAGTGTATCAGTTATTGAGATCCGTTATGATCAGGAGTACATCCCAACATAATGTCCCCCCTAGACCATTATGATGTACCAATATATTTCTTTATGTATTAGATCCCCCTTCTTGGGACTAATTGTTTTGTATATGTCTTGATACGAGCATGGGAATGCCCGCCTCGTCCTTTATCAGAGATTATACGTCATTCATATTGAGGCCATGTAACATTTTTTGTTTTTGCAGCTTCCAAGGGTCATGGCTCCAGTCTCCAACCGGTCTCTTCTCTCCCCTAAACACCAGAAAAAAGAACAAAAGAACTATGATGTCTATTGGCCATACGATGAGCTCCTGCCCTCACACATCAGGGGGCAATCTGTTAACACCCAAAAAGTGCTCACTAGCTCATTTCCCAATTCACATGACCCATTTGTCCACTTTTTCACCATCTGAGCCTCCGAAACCAACAAAAGGTCACCAAAAGACCTTAGTACACCCCTTTTTCCATTAAAAAAGATTATTTTTCCAAGAAAAGCATAAAAAACCCTCAAAAAGGGTCCAAATTCCCAAAAATATTAAAAAGGGAATTAAAATATTATTTTTATTCAAAAAAGGAAAAAGGAGGGAAAAGTACCTAAACCATGTTGGTCAATACCATTTGGTTTCCACAAAACCACAAATGGTATTTCCCACCACCAAAACCTATAAAAAGGTGGTAGGGGCTCCTCATTTCACATCCATCCATTATCTCATCCTTATGCTGCTGAAATCTCCCTTGAGCATTTTGGCCATTGCAAACCACATTGGAGAAGAGACCATTGGAGATTGGAGTTGCTCATCGTTGGAGCCATTCAACCTCACCATTAGAGGTATTGATTCCACAAGCACTTGCTTGCCCCATTCTTTCAATACAAATTCATTATTTTACATTGTCTTGTTCTTGATTTTAAATTATTTTTGTTATTTGCTTAATATCTTTGCATAGATCCATGATTAGTCTTGTTTAATTAGTTTATTGTTATTTATTTCCATTGAAACTGCTGCTACTAGTTAGCAGGTGCCCATAGCACTAAGCCTGGTTGTAAAACCGGGCCAACACACGACATGCCCAAGGACTTTTAGAAGGTTCAATTAGTCCTTTATTCAAAAGATCTTGTATCTCTTTGGAACATAAATCTCTTTCTGTTGGGCTCATCAATCTAGCAGAGGCTTTCATAGGTCGGATTTTCTACAGAGGATCAAAAGGAAAACTGGCAAAATATTTTTCTCTTGTCCAGAAAGCATTTGGGCTTTCAGAACAACAATCCTTTTTAATCTTTTTCTGAGATCCTTGCAAGAAACTTTTCACTGTGTACTTTTGCATAAGAAATACACCTTTCCATTTTATTTAATGCGTATTTGGACTGAACTGGAGGACTCTGACTTGAAGACAAAGGTTTACAACGCTGTACAAATTTGTGACTCAATGGAAGGGAAACAGACTAGTTATTGACTGTACAGGAAAATACCATTTTTTGAGTATCAAAAGAAAATGGACTAACTTTCATCAAAAATTCTGAACCTAATACACAATCTTCTCGGACTGCATCTAATCTGAACAGAGAGACTGAACTATGTACACCAGACAGAGATATTGGGAAATCTTTTGTTTTACCAGTCAGATACACTGGTGTTCCTTGGATAGCTGAACCGAACTCTTTTGTAGATTCCCAATAGTAGGAAGGGATTGCATTACCTTTAGCAAGGTTGAACTGACATCCTGAATCTATTGGACATTGAATCAGATATGGTTTAAAGTCTTCAAGACAGAACTCTAAGGTAATGAACAGTTTAGGACCTGACAAGGCTCCAAGCAGACTAATACTTTGGGACTGAGGTGAAGGAGACCTTTCTGGGGAAGACTCTGGGGATTCTTCCTTTTGTTATGGTTGACCACACACTCTTCCAATCTCTTTGGACAGTTCTTCATCTGAAGACTGATCCTTTTCCTGGACCAAAACAATTAGAGCATGCTTAATGGCATCAGCTTCTTTAAGCAGCTCTTTTATCTTTGACTGCTTTTCCTTCAACTGCATTCTCAAAAATTTCTCTCTATCTGCTTTGTGAGTTTGTCTGTTAGAATGGCTACTAGGATATTCTTGATAAATCTCTATCAGATTAAATGCTATAGTAGCCTTTTCTTTACCTTTCCCTTTTCCTTCTGTCAAAGCTTTCAATTGTGATTGCAAAGCTTTCTTCTCTTCTCTTTACTGTGTTCTTTCTACATGCCTATATACAGGAATAGTAGACAATTTCAAATCTAAAGCAACAATCTGTTTTTCAATGTGGTAAGGAGAAACAGAACTGGAAAACGTATACAAACCAAAATCAAATTCAGGTAACTCACACCCCCCTAAATGTGGTTCACTGTCGGAATCAGACTCGGATGAGGATGAGGAGGACTGACCACATTCAGCTAAAACTGGAGGATCTTCTTCACTTTCTGTACAAGAAGAAGATTCGGACTCTGAATCTGGAAAATAGATAACTTCATCAGATGGATTTGGTGAAGAAGCAGAGACTTTGTACAAATCCCACATGGTTGGGTCAAGTGATTCACAGAGTGCAGCCAACTTGGGATGAGCTTTTCTTTCAGGGCACTTGCTTTCCCAGTGTCCAGACTTTCCACAAATAAAACACACATCACCTTTACCTTTATCATGCCTTCTTTTTACAAATATTTTGGCTTTATACTTGGATTTCTTCCATGGTTTCTTACCTCGGTATTCTTTATACCGATGTTTAGATTTGTGTTTATAAGGCAGATCTGGGTGATACCTGGACTAAGAAGTATAAAACTTCTTGTGCTTGTTTTTCTTACAATGGAAAATTACTCCTTTGCCAAAGTGACCACGATTGTGTGCACCACAACCCCAATCGGGCATACCTGCTACATCCTTGCAGAAGGATGCAGAATTTTTTTTTTGGTACCACTTAAAATCTTTGCTAACACGTCTCTCAAGACAGTGATCTTGCCAAGTTTCAAGAATATAATTATGTAACTGTGCAAGAGAGAGACTTCTTAATTCTACCTTTTTATCCTTGAGAGCTTGTTCTACTGAATCTGGAACATGAGCTGGGAAGCTTCTCAAGTAGTGCTTAAGGTAGGCTGGATTCCCTGATTTACCAGAGGAGATTAATAATTTCTGCATGTAGCAGAAATATTCTTCTGCTTTATTTAGATCACACAGTCTGGCAGATATAAACAAAGAGGCTAGGAGATCATAGTCTTCTCCATCCTCTGGACCATAAAATTCTCTGCCAAGTGCAGAGAGGATCTGTTCATCAACATCATCTGCTGATAATAGTTCATTCCTTGTTTCTTGTGGCAACCATCGCCACCATTCATAGGCAAGACCGGATAGACCAACAATCAATTGAGTACCTAACATTTGACCTGTCAGGTTATGATCTTGTTGCTTCTTGTATAATATCGAATTGGTTAACAACTGAATAGCATTCTTAATCTCTTCATGAGATTGAGATTGGATATTCAGGACTGGTTGCTCTGGCATTTGAGTGATCAGATTATTCATTGAGTTTATCCCAAAATTAAAGACTTTTGGAGGAGGAGTGGATGCAGAATGTACATCAGGCATGTGTGTATCAAACTATTCAAAATGGGTACTGGGGGCTTCTATCCTTCTCCTGTTTGACGACTCTTCCATCATATTAAGATCTCCAATATACTTTGGATCTAAAACTTGTCTATAAGACTTAAATGCATCGATCCATTCTTCTATATCCTGTTTAATAGCATCACTCTCACCGAAATCCCATTCCGGTTTTTCCTCATCTGGAATAACATTGAACTGTCCTAATGAAACAGATTTATGATGACCCTTCTTTGCTAATCTTACAAAATGGTCAAGAACTACATAATGCTTTTGTTTCAGTTCCTATGTCTTGGAAGACAAATCAGCTAAGACAACCATTCTTCTTTCTAGCTTTAGTGAAGCTTCCTTTATGGCATGTTCTATCTGGGTCGTATCATGAAGCAAATGATCTAATAGTTCAAGTTTAGTGATGACCTTTTCTAGTTGTTCTTTCTGGATAGCACAGCTATGTTTTAACAAGATGATATCGTTAGCCATATCATCTAAATTTCTTGCAGTTAAATTGTGCTGGAAGTTTCCCCAATTAGATAACTTGATTTCATCAGAAACAGTCTGATCTGCGGCTGAAGATTTAGAAGGAAGGAATTCACGCCGGGTTGTACCATCATTTGAATATTGCCTAAAAGCAGTTTCTGTAGGAAGATTCCTACCATGAAAATATGATTTTTGGCCACTGGTATTTGTTGTTTCTAAACCTCCTTTGTCTCTAGGCAGGGAGAACATACCTAGACTGGGATACTCATGAAGAGAAGCATACTCCTTCTGCTTATTATTTTGAAGCAATTTTTGTTTTATTTTTCTGCATGCTGGACAATCAGCATGTTGACCTCTATGCTCTAAATCTGAAAGACCTGTATAGGAAGAATTATTTACAGAGGACTCTCTACCAGACTCAACTAAGGACTTTTTAGACAACTGATCCAACATTGCTTGAAGCTTAGCATTGTTATATGAGGACATGGATGTTGACTTGATCAGAGGGGGACCAAATCTTTTTATTGGCTCTTCTTGGGCTGAATGGAAGGAGCAAGATGCTTCATCATATATCAGGGGTTTTGGGTTCATGGTAGCAGCAAATCTTTCCTAGTGTCTTAACTCAGAATACTTAAGTTCCCAAGATTGTGCATAGTTAATTCCAGTCCAGTTGAATGTGACAGGAGTTGCGTTTTTCGACTTTGCGTTGGGTTGTTCCACCATGCTGCAGTCTGCAGAGCTCTGGTGAACTTGGGATCACAACTGCGGTAGGGTGTCATTTCCAAACAGATACAAACACCACCCTTTAATTGGATAATTCGGGAGCCATTTTGCATGTCAAAACCTTTGGGTAAGATATAAGCTTTGAGAATGTTATATATATGCGGATCATCTAGACTCACAGAAAACTTAGGATAAATGGTACCGAATGCAGGACCATCATGTAATGGAGCAGTGAAGCCTCCAATCACAGCATTAGAAAATTTATTGTGACGTGTATCTACAACATAGCATAAAGAAGACACAACAAGACGAGGGCATACTAATGGACCAAGGCCTAACTTGACAACACCAAAATGTGCATATTTAAATTTCTTTGACTTTGCCCAATCAATCTGTTCTTTGTCAAGTAAAGAGATATGTATAGGCTCTTGATTATCAGTAAATGCAACATCTATACTCGATACTTTAATTTGGGTGACAGAATATAAATTCCACCAATTGAGTCTGTATACATCTCTAGGTAAAATCTAGGGTAATTGCCAGTTTTCTGAAGGATTCTGGTCATGGATAATTATGTATGATGATTCTTCTCCAGAAGAAGAAGGATTAAAAGATGAACTTCGACGTTTTGCTAAAGAGAGTTCAGTGTCGTTGGCTGATTCACACTCTAGATGGGTCAGCGAAACAACATCCATTGTAGGATCCATTTTCAATAAAAGGTGAGGGTTGACTTTTAGTCTTCCGGCAACCTTGTAGACTTACTCACCTAACTCTGGCGGGCCTTACTGCTAGGACTTCGAAACTGACTCTTACACCTTTTGGATTCCTACAATACGCTCAGTGGTCATTTCCACCGCCTACAAGATACTATTTAATAGAGTGTTTTAACAAACAGATCAACCAATTGCATACACAGAGATGATATTGCAGTAGATTTATACATCATACATAAGATAAAGCATAAGTGTTACCAGAATAATCGCAACAGAGATGTTAACTTGGACTAGCTCTGATACCAACTACGCCAGGATCTCCCAAACTTTAGCTTTTCATTAATTCTCTAGCAATATTACAGACTGTAAGAACTTATCCCCTACTGAACTTAACTATACTGTCACAGAGAAAGAATTCCTTGCCATAGTTTATGCCATCAACAAGTTTAGACACTACATTACTGGATATTTTACTTTTCTGGACACTGATCACTCAGCCATCAAATACTTAATGAACAAACCAGTCATGAATGCTAAAGTTACTAGATGGTTGTTACTGTTATAGGAATTTAAAATTACAATTATTGATAGACCAGGCACGGAAAATGTTGTTGCAGACTTTTTATCTCGACTTACAAACAATGATGACAATTTACCAGTTGAAGATTCCTTCCTTGATGAACATTTGTTTGCAATATTAGCTGACTCCCCATGGTATGCAGATATTGCTAACTTTTTGGCTGCAGGTAAGCTCCTAGCACATCTGTCGAAAAGAGAAAAAAAAATATCATACAACAGAGTGCTAGGTATTGTTGAATTGATGGACATCTTTTCTACATAGGGCTGATTTAGAAATCAGAAGATGTGTCAGAGAAGATGAAATTTTCCGTATTCTCAAGGCTTACCATGATGAGCCCTGTGGGGGGCACTTTGCTGACAAAAGGATAGGTCATAAGGTCTAAAGAATGGGTTATTTTTGGCCTTCATTGTTCAGGGATGCAAAGAAGTATGTCCAGGCATGTGATAGCTTCCAGAGGATGGGCCAGCCAAACAAATTAGATGAGATGCCTCTTCAGCCACATCTTGTGGTTGAACCATTTGAAAAATGGGACTTGGATTTTGTAGGGCCTATCAACCCTCCCTCAAAATAGAAAGTTCACATCTTGGTTTGCATGGATTACATGACCAAATGGGTGGAATTTGTAGCCTTGGTTAAAGCTAATGATCAGGTTGTGATTGATTTACTGTATGATGAAATTTTTAATCGGTTTGGAGTACCCAAGGAAATCATTACAGATGGTGGACCAAAGTTTGTGTCTAGCAAATTGGAAGCACTGTTACAAAAATTTCATATTCAACACAGAATAACCTCGCCATATCATCCAAAGGCCAATGGCCAAGTGGAGAGTACAAACAAGGTCATCGAGGCTATTCTGAAAAAAACAGTGAAAAGCCATCGTAAAGATTGGGCTGAGAGACTTCCAGAGGCACTATGGGCCTACCGCACTACATGGCGTAACACCACTGGTTTTTCCCCATATGAGTTAGTGTATGGTAAGAATGTTTTTTCTCGATTGAATTTGAAATTAGAACCTTGAAGATAGTTGTAGAAGAAAACCTTGATTTATCGGAAACACAAAGGAACCGACTGAATCAGCTTAATGAATTTGATGAAAACCGCATAGCCGCTATAAATCATATAACTTTAATCCAACAACAGTGCTCTAAATGGCATGATAGATTTATAAAGAAGAAAGTATTCCAAGAAGGCGACTGGGCTCTATTATATGATTCACGGTTTAAGAGGGACTTCAATGTTGATGTATATGTAACTTCTGAATGTATATCATCTATGTATTTTATCTATGTATATTGTACTCATATAGAGATGTGTTATTCCTCTATAAGGAAGTGTCGTCATTTGTGTTGACAAGTGTCGTAACTTGCCAATGGGTTATTAGAACACCATGTGTGGGGTCGGCCTTGATTAAGTTAACCATGGGTTATTGTACTAAGCTAGACAAGTCGGCCCCATAAGTTTATTGGGCAGTCAGGACAAGTATAAATAGAGATCTCCCGATGTCTATTTTGATCATCTCATTATCTCACTCTACATCACTCGGAAAGTGGCATACATGTGAGGAAGAGGATCAGATGCTAAGAGAAGACTATCTCTTCTAATTGGGTTGTACTTTGCTTGTACTATTGCTCTAACTATCTCTGAGGAAGTTGTGGGGTTTTTCACCTTAGGGTTTTCCCCATGAAAACTCTGTGTGTCAATTGTCTTCTATGATTGCTTCTTGTGATGATTGATATGCTTGCTATGATTGATATCCATTGATATACTGTGCATGTTATTCTCTCAGTAAAGATCCTAGAGTATATTGAATTTATGCTCAAAAATTAACATGGTATCAGAGCTAACCTGACAAGAAGACACTGTGCAGTTGCAGAAGCTAGGGCTTCTTGTTTTTGGGTTTCTCTCCAAATATTTGGGAAAAGCAATATGATAGATTGACTCTCCCCAGCAAGGTTAATCTTTTTGTCCAATCAGAATTCAGTTATGAGCGCTTTCAGTTTTGGCCCTAAACATTAGGGTTTCCACAAAAATAGGAATTTCTGAAATCTGAAGACATAGCTGGAAGCTCCTTGGAAAAATCAAAGTTTAGAGCTTTGGACCAAACTTTTTGGTTGGGTGAAGCTCCGGGAAACTCAAACCCTAATTCAGGGTCCTCCTTAGTGAATCCGGAAGATTGAAAAGCATTTATGAGGGGTGAAACTTTGCAGAAATCAAATTCTGAGTATTCCAGGATGATCAACTCATCAAGAAGCATCTTTCTATACTTTCAGAAAGTTGAAATTCACATTTTGAATTTTTAGGGTTTCTCTGACAAACCCTAATCTAGGACTAGATCCAGTTTTCAGCAAATCAAGTGGTAATACCTAAATCTTTTTTATTTCCATTTGAAGTACTCTTTAAAAATGTCTCACGACACCAAGCTTGAAGATAAGCTTGAAGGGGCTGATAATTTTTGAGCATGGAAGTATAGGATTGGGTTAATCTTGGAAGAAAATGAATTGGATACTTACATAAGTGAAGAGGTCCCTGTCCCAGAGGGAGAAGATGCTAAGGCATTGCATAAGAAGAACTTGGTCAAGGCAAAGAGAATCATTGCTAATTCTATTAAATACCATCTCATACCACATGTGTCATCTCTGAAGACACCCAAGGAGATGTTTGACTCTTTGACCAAGTTATTTGAAGGGAAGAACGTAAATCGGATGATGACTCTATCGAAACAATTGAAAGGGGTCAAGTTGTTGAATGGAGAGACCATCCAATCTTACTTCTCGAAGGTCTCTCAGATCAAGGAACAACTTGAATCTGTGGATGAGGTAGTGGACAATGGTGAGGTTGTTATGACCACTCTGAATGGCCTACCTAGGTCATGGGACTCTTTTATTCAAGGAATCTGTGCAAGAAAGAAATTGATCTCTTTCAGTAGACTATGGGAGGAATGCTCTCAAGAAGAAGCTAGGCTCGTGGCCCGAGAAAAAAATATGGGAAATGAAGATCAATCTCTCACAGCACATACCAAGAAAGGTAAGTTCAAGAAGGAGCCATCTCATAACATAAGACCTTCTCACCACCATCACCAAAAGGGTAAGAAGGATCTGAGATGTTTCACCTGTAATGAGAAGGGACACTTTGCTATAGATTGCCCCAAGAACAAAAAGGGTTCCAACAAGAAGAAGAAGAAGGGAAACAAGAAGAGATATCATGCTCATGCTGCTAAGGATGATGAACCTCCCAAGAAGAAGGATAGAGCAGAAAGTGATTATGATGACTCATCAAGCGAAGAAGAGTATGTTCTAATATCTGCTCTCACAGGTACTATCTCTCATGGTTGTAATTATTGGCTTATTGACAGTGGGGCTTCAAAACACATGACAGGGTTTAAAGAATCCTTTGCTAATCTATCTGAACATGAGTCACCTGATAGGGTGAAACTTGGGGATGACTATCAATATCCTATCAAAGGAAGTGGTGAAGCCTCCTACAACCTAGACTCTAGGAAGTCTTTGAAGATGAAAGAGGTTCTATATGTACTTGGGATCAAGAATAACTTACTCTCCATATCTGCATTGGATGCAAAAGGCATGAAGGTTGCATTTGTAGGTGGCCAAGTTCTAATGTGGCCAAAAGGTAAAACTATAGATGATGCAGTGGTGATTGGAGAGCAAGAGGGAGGATTGTATAAATTGCAGGGAAAATCTCAACATGCCATGGTACATGAATCCATGGAGCTAAGTGAACTTTGGTATAGAAGGCTTGCTCATGCGCACTATAGAGCACTACCAATTGCAAGAAAAGTTGTAGAGGTCTTCCTGAAATCAAGACCAAACATGAAGTTGTTTGCAAAGGATGTGCAAAAGGAAAGAACATAAAGAAGGCATTTCCAAGGAGTGAAAGAAAGGCAAAAGGAATCCTGGAAATCATCCACTCTGATGTATGCGGTCCGATGTCATCCAGTTCTCTGAGTAGGTATGTTTACTATGTCTCTTTCATTGATGATTTCTCCAGGAAGACTTGGGTTTACTTCTTAAAAAGAAAGGATGAAGTGTTTGATAAATTCAAGGAATTCAAAACCTTGATGGAGAATCAAACTGATAAGAAGATCAAGACATTTAGATCCGACAATGGTGGAGAATTCACTTCAGGAGATTTCAAGAAGTTATGCAGTGATTTAGGGATTAAGAGGGAGTTGACTGCTCCCTACAATTCACAACAGAATGGAGTTGCAGAAAGGAAGAATAGAACAATCATGGAAGCAACATGGGCAATGCTGCATGACCAGGATCTACCCATGCATCTATGGGTAGAAGCAACTCAGACAGCTGTATATGTGTAGAACAGAACACCCCACAAGATATTGGACAACAAGACACCAGAAGAGGTCTTCTCTGGTAAGAAACCTGAAGTCAGCCATCTCAGAATATTTGGTTCTTCAGTATACAATCATGTCCCAAAGGAAAAGAGGACCAAGCTAGATCCTTCAGGAAAGAAGGGCATCTTTGCAGGTTACAGTGAAAGCTCGAAGGCTTACAGAATATACTTTCCAGGGTTCAAGAAGATTGATGTCAGCAGGGATGTAACATTTGATGAAAACTCAGCTTTCATCAAATCAAGGAAGACACCTGTTGAAGATCATGAAGAACCAAAGCAACCCAGATTTCAAGATACTACCATGAATGAAGCAATTCCAGATGCTGATCGTGAAATAGAAGATCCATAAGAACTTGTAGATCCACCCCATGAGAAGGATTCTCACAAGAGGAAACCTGCATAAGCTAGAGAGCTCATTCAAGATGTAGAAAGATATGGCATTCTAGAAGAAGAACATGGAGAAAAGAAGAGAACTAGATCTCATACCAGCTATGTTGCTTTATTCTGTGATATTATGAACAAAGAACCTTCTAGCTATGAAGAAGCAGCAGAAAAGAAAGAATAGAATGATGCCATGGTCGAGGAATACCGATCAATAATGAAGAATGATGTTTGGGATGCTGTCCCAAGACCTAAAGGGAAGTCTATTGTGACTTCTGAATGGATCTACAAGATCAAGCATGCTGCAGATGGCAATATAGAGAAATACAAAGCGAGATTTGTAGCTCGTGGCTTCTCCCAAAAAGAACGGATTGATTATGAAGAAACTTTTTCTCCTGTAGCCAGGTACACTTCCATCAGATCAGTACTTGCTATGGCTGCAATGATGAAATGGAAGATACACCATATGGATGTGAAGATTGCTTTCTTGAATGGTGTAGTTGAGGAGGAAGTGTATTTGGAGCAGCCACTTGGTTTTGAGACACATGACAGGAAGTCATATGTGTGCAGATTGAAGAAAGCCTTGTATGGCTTGAAGCAAGCTCCTAGGACTTGGTATGGTAGGATGGACAGTTTTCTATCCATTTTTGGCTTTACCAAGAGTAAAGTGGATTCCAACCTTTACTACAAGGTTGAGGAAGGAAATCCTATGATACTACTCCTGTACGTGGATGACCTATTTGTTACAGGTAATGATAGTTTGATTGCTGATACCAAGAGGAATCTTACTGCCAAGTTTGAGATGAAGGACTTGGGGATGATGCACTATTTTCTAGGCATGGAGGTATGGTAGAGTACATATGGTATCTTTCTTGGACAAGGGAAGTATGCAGTCGAGATCCTGAAGAGGTTTGGGATGATGGACTGCAAGGCCATGGGCACACCTATGGTATCAAATCTGAAGCTTCTATGTGATGCTTCATCTGATTTGGTTGATGTCATTGTGTATCGTCAGATGATTCGGTCCTTGATGTACCTGATGAACACGAGGCCAGATATTTGCTTTGCACTAAACACATTGAGCCAGTTCCTGATGGATCCTAGAGGTGTTCACCTGGTTGCTGTAAAGCATATTTTGAGGTACCTAAAGGGTACGGTTGACTATGGGATCAATTATGATGTGAATCAAAAGTTTAATCTGCAGGGTTATGTTGATTCGGACTGGGCAAGAAGTGCTGTAGATAGGAAGATCACTTCTGGGTGTTGCTTCAGTATGGGATCAGGTGTGATGTCTTGGTTTAGTAGGAAGCAGTCCTGCGTAGCACTAAGTACAGCTGAAGCAGAGTATGCTGCAGCTTGTTCAGCTAGTTGTGAGATAGTATGGATTCCGAAACTACTGTCTGAGTTATTTCATCTCCCGCTCGAGGCTACTAGTATCTTTTGTGACAACCAAACTTGTGTGAAGTTGTTTGAGAATCCAGTGTTCCATGACAAGTCGAAACACATTGAGATCAAATAGCACTATATCAGGGATATGGTGCAGAGAGGAACAGTGAAGCTCCCGTATGTTGCAAGGAATGAGCAGGTTTCAGATGTACTGACGAAACCACTAGCTAGAGTGAAGTTCAAGTACTCCAGAGACAGGCTTGGTGTTCTTCAGATTGATGACACTTTGAGGAAGAAGTGATGGACACATTTGTAGGAGTCATTCCAAGCATGGTGAGAGGAGGATCCTTCCATGGCTTTGGATATAAGTGTTGGATGATGAGCATCAAGACGATGCTCCAGTTATTGCTATGTATGTGTATATATGCATCATGTTGGATGCTTGATATGATCGGTTGGATCATTTATATGTATATGTATGTACTCATCATGTTGGATGCTGGATATGATCAGTTGGATCATTTATATGTATATGTATCTACGCATCACGTTGGATGCTGGATATGATCAGTTGGATCATTTATATGTATATGTATGTACGCATCACGTTGGATGATGGATATGATCAATTGGATCATGTCTATGTATCTATAGATGTATCAGGTGGATACATTGTATGATCAGGTAGATCATGTATGTTGATATGTATCAAGTATGATCATGTATTTGTATATGTATCAGGTAGATACATTGTATGATCAGGTAGATCATGTATGATGATATGTCTCAAGAAGATACTGTGTATGCATCAGGTGGATGCATTGTATGGTCAGGATGATCATGGATGACGAGCTTCAGGATGTTGCTCCAGATGACATATAGCAGAATGATGCAGTGTTGATGATTAGGATGATCATGTGTACATCAGGATGATGTATGGTGAGTATCAGGTTGATACTCTATGGCCGTGGACAGGTTGTGCAGATGAGCATGTAAGTAGACATGGGAGATCTGGACAGGATGAAAAAGACCTCAGATGCTCTTTCAAGGCATTGCTCTGGGAGGACATGTAAGTAGACCTGGGAGATTTGGACAGTATGAAAAAGGCCTCAGATGCTCTTCCGAGGCATTTTCCTATGGCATGTAAGTCGACCTGAGAGATCTGGACAGGATGGAAAAGGCCTCAGATGCTCTTTCGAGGCATTGCCATGACCACATGTAATCAGACCTAGAGATCTGGACAGGATGAAAAAGGCCTCAGATGCTCTTTAGGGTTCTTGCTTGGCAAGACACCCTTTTAAGGTTTTGTGGTAGGAGTCACATGTAATTAGACCCGGAGATCTGGACAGGATGAAAAAGGCCTCAGATGCTCTTTAGGGTTCTTGCTTGGCAAGACACCCTTTTAAGGTTTTGTGACTATCACATGTAAACGATCCTGGGAGATCCTATAGGTCAAAGTTGTGTACCCGTAACAACCTGGGATCCTCTTTCGAGGTTTTGTGACGCACATAATAAGTACTGAGGATTCAATAGTATGGCCAGTGATGATGAGGACCTGCAGGTGGTGGGCCTACACCCAGTATGAAAAAGGACTAGCTCTATAGAACTTCCTATGACGAGTAGATTCAGAGATTGACTGAGATAGTAGCAACAGTGATGATGACGATGATTCGAGGATGATGATTTGTTGATGATGATCCAGAGAAGAAGACTTGTGCTAGCAGATCTGTGTCGAGAAATACCTTCCTAGTTAAGATGGAGTGTTGATGTATATGTAACTTCGGAATGTATTTCATCTATGTATATTGTACTCCTATAGAGATGTGTTATTCCTCTATAAGGAAGTGTCATCATTTGTATTGACAAGTGTTGCAAGTGTCATAACTTGCTGATGGGTTCTTATACCACCATGTATGGGGTCGGCCCTGATTAAGTTAACCATGGGTTATTGTACTAAGCTAGACAAGTCGGCCCCATAAGTTTATTGGGCAGTCAGGACAAGTATAAATAAATATCTCCCGATCTCTATTTTGATCATCTCATTATCTCACTCTACATCACTCGGAAAGTGGTGCACATGTGAGGAGGAGGATCAGCTACTAAGAGAAGACTATCTCTTATACTTGGGTTGTACTTCGGTTGTACTATTTCTCTGTCTATCTCTGAGGAAGTTGTGGGGTTTTTCAACTTAGGGTTTTCTCCATGGAAACTTTGTGTGTCTATTGTCTTCTATGTTTGCTTCTTGTGATGATTGATATGCTTGGTATGATTAATATGCAATGATATACTGTACATGTTATTCTCTCAGTAAAGATCCTAGAGTATATTGAATTTATGCTAAAAAATTAACATTCAAGGCAAATTGCGCACTCATTGGTTGGGACCTTATCAGATAGATCGAGTATTTGACAATGGAACAGTCTGGTTGATCACCATTGATGAAAACAAGACACCAATATTTGCAAATGGTCATTAGCTGCGATTGTATCACGAACCGATCTCAAGGGATGCTTTCGTTTCACATATTGCAACTGATCCAGAATATTAGTTAATGCTAGGGATGGGATTTTTCTCAATCCCTATGAATTCTTAAGAACTGCAATTTCCACACATACTTTGTACATAAATAATTTTTTTTTTCATTCTGTATTTTATCTACTTTTCATTTTGCACTTGATCGGGTTTTGTTTGAAGAATTGTGTGCAAGAATTAATTTAAGGAGCAGCAGTCGTGACAAGGCTAGACGATCGCAGATGCCTTAAATTATTTTCCTAATTTAATAAATCTCTTTGAAGAAGATGGACGATTCATTGGATTTCAGCAGCCAGCTGAAAGATTATTTCCCTATTACTCCATGTTTGCACAATTACGACTCCTTACATTGCTCATTCTTCCAATTTTCGCAGCTGTAACTCCTCTATTTTCTCGTTCACTTCACTTTTCCAACAGTTGTGACTCCGCAGCTCTTTCCATTTATGCCAATTTCACAAGATGCGACTCCACCATTTTTCATTCATTTTACCTTTTTTTCCGTACAGCTACGACTCTGATACTCTTGCCCATTCCGCCAAATTTCGCAGTTGTGACTCCACTACTCTTTCCATTTCCTCCAATTTCACAAGTTGTGATTCTGCCATGTTTGTCTGTTCCACCAAGCCTAGCAGCTGCGACTCCGCCATATTTTGCCGAACTCTCCTCAACTATTCATTTTTAGCCCCTCTTATTCATCAACTACAACTCCACGAGATTGTCTGTCTCTTAGAATAGTCTCACTGCTCATGATTTGACCAGGCTCTCATTTAAATGATGACTCCACAGTTCCAATCATAGTCTTCCAAAAATGAAGGAAATTATTGAGTCGTCTTGCTTATCTGTCAGCATGAATTTACTTATCATCTTGGTTGGCTATCTCCATCTCATCTCGGCACATGCATATTCTACCATCGATGCGACCATGAATATAATTCCATGGAAGAATGGCGGCTCGAGCATAATACTGAAGGTACGGGTTCTAACTATAATCATGATTAGGCATCTATTGACATCACAAGTAATGATGGTTATACTTTCCATTTATCCTTGTCATTTATCTGTAGCAAATCAAATAAACCAAAATCATGTTTAAACTGTTATCCGTACTTATGACTAGGACCACCATTCTACCTGACTCGTGAGATAATCCTTCCACGAATTTTACCTCAAAATTAATTGTTCCACCTTTCCAACAAGGCTCAATTCAAACTTCAACTATCCGTCAACCGTGTCTGCATGCAGTCAGTTCGATGTTTGAAATTGTGACTGGTGCATTCTTTACAACATTTCGTAGAAGCTCAGTGGTATGGGTATTCCTATGAGGTATGAGCCTCTACCAATAGAATCTCTGTATAAAAATAGAGATTTCTTTGTCATTTTTCAAGAAGCAGGATGGACAAATTATCTCCAATGCCTGAATGGTTTTCATGAGGACACGACCCTTGAATTTGCTCGAAGTCTGACGAGTACTCATTCAGAGGTTCGAGGAATAAGGGTAGATGTTTTAGAGGAAATCTTGGCGGAAGTAACGGGATTTCCCGGAATCGGGAAATGGTAGTTTAGTAAAAAATGCTATCATTTGACCTTATTTAAAGATTTCCTGGCAGCTGGGGAAAGTGTTCGACCAACGAGTAGGGGAACAACCTTGGAAACCCTTCCAAGTCCTTGGGACCAAGTTGCAATCTTTTTGAAGAAATACATCACATGCGAGGGGCGGTATGGTGTTGTTTATATCAATGAATTTTTACTCTTATCACATTTACACCACCACCGACTGTTAAACATGCCATACTTTCTTTTTCAATATCTGCAACGCATGGCCTATTATGTTAGAGGTGCTCAACACCTCTTATCATCCCTCACAAATCATGGTCTAATTAAACTACTAGTCTTACAGGCCCTTGCACAACATAATTTGACATGGGAGCAACTTCTGGTTCGGCCAGAGGTACCTCATGAACTTTGCTAAAAAATAATGCATGAGGACTGGGGTTCCACAAACTCAGTTGGGGGGAGAAGAATTGGAACACTAGAAGTTCGATTGGAGGATGAAGAGGAGATAGAAATAGAGGAGGATGATGTGACTCAGTACAGACAGATTATTGGGTCATTGATGTATCTGAAGTATACCAGGCCCGATATATGCTTTGTTGTGAACACCTTGAGTTTGTATCTAGTGGAACCTAGGTGTGTTCACTTGATAGTTGCAAAGCATGTGATGAGGTACCTAAAGGGTACGATAGACTTTGGTCTGTGTTATCTTGGAGATCATGACTTCAAATTGTATGGCTACACAGATACTGATTGGGTAGGAAGTGTATCAGACATGAAGAGCACATCGAGAGGATGTTATTGTCTGGGATCTGCCATGATCTCGTGGTTTAGCAGGAAGTAGTCTAATGTGGCTGTCAGCACAACTGAAGCAGAATATATATAGCTACTTGCTCTGCTAGTTGTGAAGCGATATGGCTATGGAAGTTATTATCAGGATTGTTTGACTTGGAGATGAACTCTACTGTGATCTTGTGTGACAACCAGAGTTGTATCAAGATGAATAAGAATCTTGTGTTCCATGGTAAGTCAAAAGCACTTAGAGATCTGATGTTTCTATATACGGGATATGGTGCAGAAAGGAGCTATCAAGCTCGGGTATGTAAGCACTGAAGAACAAGCTACTGATATATTGACCAAACCTCTATCTCGAGTAAGGTTTGATTATTTCCAAGACAAGCTTGGTGTAGTTCAGAAGGACCCTCCTCGAAAGGGGAGTGATATGGTCGTTGATGATGAGATTGCCTGCATCAACGGTAAGGTCAATGATGTGGATACTTGTATCAATGACGAGGATAATTGTATTGATGATGTGGATACTTGTATCGATGATGAGGATACATGTATTGATGATGAGGTTACCAGTTCCGACAATGAGGTTGATATATGGTCCCTAGTGGACAATAGGGATTGTATCATCCCTGGACATATGTCCTAAAAGAGATCCGTAGACATATGCCTCTAAGAAAGTGGTCCCTAGTGGATGTGATAGGACTGCATCGTCCCTAAACGTTTAGTTCAAAATGTACATGATAGGACAGCATCATCCCTAAACGTTTAGTTCAAAATGTACGTGATAGGACTGAATCATCCCTGAACGTTTAGTTCAAAATGTACGTGAGAGGACTGCATCGTCCCTGAACATTTGGTTCAAAAGGTACGTGAGAGGACTGCATCGTCCCTGAACATTTGGTTCAAAAGGTATGTGAGAGGACTGCATCATCCCTGAACATTTGGTTCAAAAGGTACATGAGAGGATTGCATCGTCCCTGGACATTTGGTTCAAGAGGTACGTGAGAGGACTGCATCATCCCTGAACATTTGTTTCAAAAGGTACGTGAGAGGCCTGCATCATCCTTGAAAATTTGGTTCAAAAGCTAAGCGAGAAGACTGCATTGTCCTTGAACATTTGGTTCAAAAGATACATGAGAGGACTGCATCATCCCTGAAAATTTGGTTCAAAAGGTATGTGATAGGACTGCATCGTCCCTGAACATTTGGTTCAAAAGGTACATGACTAGATTGCATCGTCCATAGACATGAGACTTGTCTTAAATTGATAAGGATTGATCATCCTGGAAGTAGATTTGGATTGCATTGTCCATAGACATGAGACTTGTCTTAAATTGATAAGGATTGATCATCCTAGACATATATCTGGATAGCATCATCCATAGACATGAGACTTGTCTTAAATTGAGAGGGATTGATCATCCGTAAATAGATCAAGATTGTATCATCCTTGGACCTATGTCCTAAAGTGAGCGGGATTGATCATCCTGTAATTGGATCGTGTGTATTGCAGAGTATGCTGCTATGTAGATGCTGTAGATGGAGATGATCCAGATGTTGTAGATCGAGATGATCCATATGTTGTCGATCGAGATGATCCAGATGCTATAGATCGAGATGATCCAGATGATGTAGATCGAGCTGATCCAGATGATGTAGATCGAGTTGATCCAGATGTTGTAGATCGAGATAATCCAAATGCTGTAGATCGAGATGATCCAGATGTTGTAGATCGAGATGATCCAGATGTTGATGATCCAAATGTTGTAGATCGAGATGATCCAAATGCTGATGATCTAGATGCTATAGATCGAGATGATCCGGATGCTGTAGATCGATATGATCTAGATGCTGTAGATCAAGATGATCCAGATGTTGTATATCAAGACGATCTAGATGTTGTAGATCGAGATGATCCAGATGTTGTAGATCGAGATGATCCAGATGTTGATACTATTGATGAAGAGATCCAGATGATGTTGTTGATCTAGGGATCCAGATGTTCATGATGTTGATCGAGAGATTCAGATGATGATTTTACTGTAGCTATTCGAGTGCTGCAGAAGATGAAGACTTAATACTGACGATGCTAATACTCCAGTATTGAAGACCTGAAGATATTCCAGTAACTGGTTGAGTTACTGATGATGTTGATAAAGCTTCCAATGATTTATAGATGTATCATGTATGATGTAGTTGATGACTTTTTGCTCCTACAGATGTTGTTATAATATCCTTCTCGTTAAGGGGGAGTGTTGAGATATTGTAACTTCTAAGAATATTATATTGTGTACTTTATTATTCTGGAGATGTTTCATTCCTCTGATGAGACTTTGTTGTATATCTGGAGATGTTTATTCCCCTGTGGAGATTGTGGTAACTTGGGTTATTAGACTTCCCTAGTGGGGGTCTGTTGATAAAACGCGACCTTGGTCGATAGGGGTTCACCTCACTGTTGACACATACCGCAGTCTCCCTGGGCACTGGCTCGGGAAGGTTTGAGCCCACCCAACAAAACCCGCAGAGCAGATGAGGTCTCACCCAAGGCGTCCAGGAAGAGCAGACGGAACCATGTTTCCGCCAAGGGAGGAGGAGAGTTGTGGCTGCATGGACTAGCTTTATTGCAGTACTTAAATAGAAACTTTAAACATTCGACATGGAGTTATAACATATTACTTAATCGTAGCATTTATCATCACATCAACAGTAAGCAGACATTGCATGAAGAAAATATAACAACATTCATATATTACAACATTGCACAAAGATCGTACCAAAACATCATCATTGTGTTACTGTCACCATCATATACCAGAAGCAAAACATAGATCTCCATATACATCCACCTTCTCGCCCCTCCCTTCTAACACTTACAACTCTCATCTATTTATAGGCCTCTGCCATTACAATGTTCGTACACTTACTAACGACTTCCTAACCAACACTATGGACAAATGACCCATTAATTAACTGACTCGATCCAAATGACCCAAAAAACTGCATAACGTGGTACAATTGACTCAACATTACATAACATATGGTCCAAGTGACCCAAAACACGCCAACTGCGCTATACTTTTAATGCAAATAACTCCTTCTGCACCCTCATTCGATGTGTCGCAGCGTCGGAAGTACTGCGACATTTCCTCGTTGAATCGCCTGCCAACAGGCCCCCAACATAATCTTGTGGCTCTCCCTCGAGCCATGTCAACTGCTGGACATCGTACATGCCATGGTCTTTACTTTGAAGTCTGCATACGGCTATTCGACATTCCGCACCATCTCCTGGGCATCCGTAGCCACTGCCTGATTGCTGATCACATCGTCTGTAGATGGGTGATCGGTAAGCTTGTCCATGACGTGTTGTCGATACTTTTTTACTGCTTGTAGAGCTTCACTGTCCTGCAGCATTAGTTTCCCGCCAATGTCCTGGAATTCTTCCAACTGGGCTGCATGTGTCTTCTATCGTTCATCTTCCTTGGTGACCCGTTGTTCCAAGTCCTTCAGTTCATGCGACTTAGAAATTTGCTCCATTGGTGGCAGGGTTCTCATCACAGCCTTTAATGTGGCCACCTGGCCCTCCGCTTCCTACCAGGATTTAGTGAGCTGTTCAGCTTGCTCATCGTGAAATATGCAGCCCAAAAATTGTACCATGTCGGCAGTGAGCCTGGTTTCCTACATTTCTATCTCCTCCATCTAGGTGGCAACTTCCTCAAGTTCCCTTCTTCGTTCATCCACCTCGGCCTGAGGTGTACCCAATTTCAGCTGGGCCTTTAAAATGTTGTTTTCCTGCCACAACTGAACAATGGCAGGTCCCAGTCGCTGCACTCATTTGAGCACTTTGGTCTCGGGAATGGGCTCCGGCGTATGCTGGCGTGCATCACAAATCGTCGTCTCTAACTTCATGCTATAGTCCCACAGACGGGTCTTCTCTATGCTAAGAAAATCTTGATCCTTTTTAAGTGCTTCAAGTGCGCAAGCCTACTCGGCTCGCTCCTTCTTAATGTCAGCTTCAAGGTCATCCACTGCTTTCTGTGCTGTGGCAGCCCTACTTGTAAGCTCGTCAATAGCGGTGGTTGCAGCTGCCTTGCTTTCCTGCAAGTGTTGATAGCTCTGGCTGATTTAATGCATTCTATCCACCATTTTGTGGGAGGCGACCCTCTGTATTGTTGCCAGCGCCGTCGCCGGTAGTTCATTAACATTGACAGTCACCTGGGAAACCGACTACAGTAAAGTTTTCAAAGCCTCATTATTGGTCACAACCGCAGTCGGGGGAATGTTGATATTCTAAACCCGGGACATCGTGCGGATTGTGACCATTTCCTGCATGGGTACATCGCCAGGTTCCTTTTGTAAAACCACATTACACAAAGAATCCATACAAGCAGTGATCATAGAGAAACCCTCCTTCGCCTTGAGGGACATCTTGTCGGCAGCCGCTGTGGCTGCATGGTTGAGGGCTGTCATTAACCGGCCCAACTATGCCTCCACTAGTAAACACATTCCACTAATCGTCGCATGCTCGTGGTGCCGTTTTGATCGGTTTTCTTCAAGATTGCAGTCACTCTCTGTTAGAATAGTAATCCACACTTAGCACCATAGTCCATAACCATTGTCAATTTTTATTGCTCATGTGCTTAATCACACCATAGTTTGGACTAGGTGACTTTAATTGGTCAAATATCCAATTTTGAGAGTGTTCACACCCATTTCCAAGCAAACCAGTTCACCCAGCCTCATGTTTTGTCCACAAGTGCACCCTCATTAATTGTTGGAGCACCCTCTCTCCTTGATTTGGGGAATTTCAGTTGACTAGGGGTGCTAGGGTGGATTTTGCCCAATTTTGGCTAGATTTGGAGTATTTATTGCTCCCTTGGTCCCCCCAAACTCCTCTACTTGCTCACCCACGCCTGCCTTGGCCTCATTAATGACCCAGCATGCTTCATCCACCTTCACACCTGAATTCGTGACTGTTTGGGATGATTGGGATTGAGTTGGACCCACCTAGGGGGGATTGAGGCCAATTTGTCAATTTTGACTTGTACACTCATCTAGAGCTCACTAATGCTCTCGAATTTCTCATGGATGTAATAAAAACCTATTACTAACATTTTCACATGTTAGAGAGTCAGTTAATGAAAAGATTAAGCTCACATTCTGTGTAAAATTATCTGCTTTTCCAAGTTTTTCCATTGGTTTTGCAAATTAATTCAATTTTGTGAGGTTCTCCATAGCTCCTAGATCTTCTGTGATCAAAATACTCACATGGTATCAGATCCATCATGGAGTTAGTGAGTTGCAGGTCAATATTGAGCATTGAACTACATTCTAGAGAGGATTTCCAGATAAAAATTGAGTTTTTTTTGCAGGTGTTTCAGTAGTTTTCTCACCATTAACACAGTAGTCATGGAAGCAAACCAAATGTTGCTCACACCCTTGAATTTTTTCAATTGGAATGCTGAGATGGTTATCAAGCTGAGATCTAAGGGTCTCTATAGAGTAACCATGGGAACAGAAGTGGAGCCAAATTCTGCTGTGGAGAAAGCAAAGTACTACAATCGACTTGATGAAGCTTATGGATTGCTATGCTTGAGCATTTCAAGGGAACTCTCGTTTCATATAGACAGTTTGACAACCCCCAACGAAGTATGGGTGAAGCTAGAATCACTCTTTGGGAAAACTGATGAACTGAGAGGCCACCAGCTTGAAAATGAGCTCATTAGCTTGAGCCTGGCGCATTTTGAAACCATCCAGGAGTTCTTCACGAAGTTCAAGTCACTAGTGCTTCAACTGCAACAATGTGGAATTGTTTAGAAGGAGGAACAACTGATTCTGTCCATCCTTTTGAAGCTAGGCCCAGAATTTTCTGTATTTGTTAGCACATTTCAGTCAGCCAAAATGACCCTTCGAAATTGGCAAATGCCATCACTAGCTACCTTCATGGAGTGTCTCACTCAGGAGCAGGACAAACTAGTTCAGATGGGCACCATAAAATCAAAGGACCAAGCATTCACAATGGGTGTTTCAAATGCCAACAAAGGAAAGCAGAAAGCCAAGAATTCGAAGCAGCAAGAGAAGAGGAAGTTTGACAAGACCAAGTCTGCAGATGGGGGTTCAAATCTGTCAAAGGAGAAGGACAAGAAGGGAAAGTAAAAGACCAAATGCACCTATTTTCATAGGGGATGGCATCTAGAGAGCTCATGCATGAAGAAAACCATTGACTCAATGGTGCAGCTGCTGGAGAAGAACAACATCCCAGTCCCTGAGGGTGCAAGGAAGAAAGAGAGCACCTCAAATCCTGACAATAAGGAGAAGTGTCATGCTTTGGTAGCAGGTATTTCGAATCCCTCATCCTTTATCATTGATTCAGGAGCTTCCATACATATGGTTTCATCCAGAGAAATCTTCTCCTCTATGCATTCGAATGGTGGCCCAACAGTTCGAATGGGAGATGATTCAGAAATACAGACCAAGGGGATTGGTAGGATTGACATGGAGCATGGCTATTTCAGTGATGTGCTCTATGTACCTTCATTGGCTGCAAATTTGCTATCATTTTATCAAATGACCCATACAGGAGAAGCCAAGAGAGTAACATTTACTCCAGATTTGGTAGAAATATCAGAAATTTCTTCAAATCAAGTTGTGGCAGTGGGGTATGTTGATCATGAAGAGAGAATGTACAAATTCTCCAATTTCATTCCACACTCTAGTGACCATTCTCTTGTCTCTCATGCCAACGAGACCTCCAAGTTGTGGCATGAAAGATTTGGCCACATGAACTACAAATATCTCCAGACATTGCACAAGGACGAGATGGTGGAAGGGCTTCCAGAAATCAAATCTTCAAATGGTGCATGCATTGGTTGTGTAGTTGGAAAGCATCCTGAGCGCAGCTATGAGAAGGGAATGGAAAGGAGAGCCACTCAAACACTTGGATTGGTACATTCAGACCTCATTGGTCCTCTTCCCACTCCATCATATGGTGGATCAAGGTATGTACTCACATTCATAGATGACTACTCTCAATTCTGCTGGGTTTACTTCCTTAAATTGAAGTCAGAAGTGTTTGAGAAATTGAAGATTTGGAAGGCCCTAGTGGAGAATCATAGTGGTCATAAGATAAAGATCCTTAGGACTGATAATGGAAAGGAGTATGTGAATAATAACATTCAGCATCTTTGTGAGGAATGTGGCATCCAAATGCAACATTCAATCCCCTACACACCTCAGCAAAATGGTGTGGCAGAGAGGAAAAATAGATCTCTCAAAGAGATGGCCACTTGCATGATTGAAGCTAGAGATCTATGCCCTAAGCTATGGGATGAGGCCATCAATTGTTCTGCTCATATTCAGAATAGAGCCTTTCAAAAATAAGTCAAAGGAAAAACCCCCTATGAGGCATGGTTTGGCCAAAAACCAAATGTGTCAAATTTCAGGATTTTTTGGTCTAGAGCATGGACTCGAATTCCATCAGAAAAGTGGAAGGCTTTGGAGCCACAGAGCAGAGAATGTATCATGGTTGGATATGGTGAGGACACAAAGGGCTATAAGTTCTTTGACACATCCACACTCAAAACTTTCATTGAGAGAAGTGTGCAATTCGAAGAAGAACCAATTCCATATTTTGAGCTTGCACTGGGGGAAAGCTCTTCTCCTCCACACCTTAATGAAATTAGTGATGATTCCACTTCTGATTTTTCTGATATTGCTGAAGATGACATGGCTGAATATTACATTGCTGTACATGAGTCACCATCAAGGCCCAAGTGGGCTGAAAAAATCATACAAGCTGCAGTTGAATTGGCAGGCAATCCCCAAGAGCCTAGGAAGACTAGATCTCAAACAATCAATGCTTCCTTTGCAAATGAAAGTGAACTTGCTGATCACTGTTATATGATGATTGGATCTGATCCAACATCATATCAGGAAGCTCATCATGATCCAAGGTGGATAGCATCAATGCAAGAAGAATTCCAATCTCTCCAAGAGAACAAAACATGGGATTTGGTGCCTCTTCCTCCCAAGAGGAAACTTGTGCAATGTAAGTGGATTTTTCGAACCAAACCTGTTGCTGATGGTTCTGATCTGAAGTACAAGTATAGATTAGTGGCTAAGGGCTACTCACAAATCCATGGTGTGGATTATACAGAGACCTTTGCACCGGTTTCAAAGATGGACTCAATTAGACTAGCTCTAGCCATGGCAGCTAGTAAGGGTTGGGAAGTTAACCACATGGATGTTAAAAGTGCATTCTTGCATGGTGAGATACATGAAGAGATATATATGCAGCAACCTGAAGGATTACAAGAGGATCCCACACTTGTATGCAGGTTGAAGAAGTCACTCTATGGACTCAAGCAAGCCCCCAGGGCTTGGTATGCCAAAATGGATGCTTTTTTGCTCTCAATTGGTTTCTGTCGATGCAAGTCTGATACAAATGTTTATTTGCAGCAATGTGATGATAATTTGCAGGTCATTGTACTGTATTTTGATGATCTTTTAATTACAGGGAGCTGCAACAAACAAATTGGCTCAATTAAAGCTTCTTTGCACAGTGAATTTGCCATGAGCGACCTAGGATTGCTAAGGCAATTTTTGGGTTTGGAAATTGAGCAATCTGAGAGAGGTATATTGTTGAGCCAACCTAAATATGATTCAAAACTGTTATTCAATTTTAAAATGGCTGAATGTAAGGAATCCAAGTGCCCATTCCTTTCAGGCATAAAACTAGGTGAATTTGAAGACTCTCCATTGGTGGATTGCACACTCTACAGGCAGCTAGTTGGAAGTTTGTTGTACCTTACACATACAAGACCTGATTTGTCTTATGATGTAAGTGCTGTAGCAAGGTATATGCAGCAGCCACATGAGATCCATTGGAAGGCAGCCAAAAGGATCCTTCAATATGTCCAAGGAACAAAGAGCTTTGGGGTACACTATGTAGCTGGTTCTTCACTACAACTAGCTGGATTTTTTGATTCCAATTGGGATGGAGATCCCATTGATAGAAAGTCCACTTCAGGTTTTGTGTTTATGTTTGCTGAAGGTCCCATTTTATGTTCAAGTAAGAAACAACATACCATTTCTCTTTCATCAACAGAGGCCGAGTACAGGGCAGCAGTGAACGCAGCCACACAGTGTGTTTGGTTGCAAGGCATTCTTCGGGAGTTTGGTGTTGCTATTGATTCTCCAACCAATATTTGGGTGGATAATCAAAGTGCCATCAAGATATCTACTGATCCATTACAGAGGAAAAGAACAAAGCACATTGAAATCCATATGCACTACATTCAAGGCTTGGTGCATGACAAGGTGATTTCATTGCAGTATTGCCCATCCACCGAGCAAACTGCATATATTTTCACCAAGTGCTTTACTGAGAAGACCTTCACTCACTTGAGAGCCTTGGTTGGAGTGAGTTATGGATGGTGATTGCTGCAATCTAATTGCAGGTTCATCCCCATGTCCATTTTAGAGGGAAGTTTTTATCCCATGTGGTTTTACTTCTTGCCCTCGGTTCATATGGACAAATAAAAATTTCTGTTTGTAATGAGGTGACTTGAGCCTTTGTTGCCAAGGCCTCCCACTTATCTTTCATGAGTTGTACTAAGTTCTGGTTAAGGGGGGGTGTTAGAATAGTAATCCACACTTAGTACCATAGTCCATAACCATTGTCAATTTTTATTGCTCATGTGCTTAATTACACCATAGTTTGGACTAGGTGACTTTAATTGGTCAAATATCCACTTTTGAGAGTGTTCACACCCACTTCCAAGAAAAACAGTTCACCCAACCTCCTGTTTTGTCCACAAGTGTGCCCTCATTAATTGCTGGAGCACCCTCTCTCCTTGATTTGGAGAATTTCAGTTGACTAGGGGCACTAGGGTGGATTTTGCCCAATTTTGGCTAGATTTGGCGCATTTATTGCTCCCTTGGTCCCCCCAAACTCCTCTACTTGATCACCCACACTTGCCTTGGCCTCATTAATGACCCAGCATGCTTCAGCCACCTTCACACCTGAATTCGTGACTGTTTGGGATGATTGGGATTGAGTTGGACCCACCTAGGGGGGATTGAGGCCAATTTGGCAATTTTGACTTGTACACTCATCTAGAGCTCAGTAATGCTATCGAATTTCTCATGGATGTAATAAAAACCTGTTACTAACATTTTCACATGTTACACAGTCAGTTAATGAAAAGATTAAGCTCACATTGTGTGTAAAATTATCTCCTTTTCCAAGTTTTTCCGCTGGTTTTGCAAATTAATTCGATTTTGTGAGGTTCTCCATAGATCCTAGATCTTTTGTGATCAAAATACTCACACTCTCATCCGCCATTGGTGTTCTGGTTGACTCATGATTAGAATCATGATGACTCTGCTGATCCTGCGCTGAGCCTCAATCCTCGGGACCCACCGGTGGACCTCCAACATCAATCTCTATTGAACTCATGGGTTGTTTCCAGGCCTCTGGCCACTCATTCACAATAACCTCCAAATATTTCCCTGTCACCTTATACTTGGTCTGCAACCATTGTTAATCAATATCATGGCAAGCTTGTATATGAATGACACTTGGTCGTATTGCAAATGCCATGAAAGGTTTGAACCGTGCCACAGTATCTTCAGATATTCATGGGACCTGTGTTGTTGCGGCACAAATCATTTTTGAATACATCCAAAACTGCAATTGGCACTCCTGGATTCGCTCGGGCTCTCATACATAGCATAGATTTTGATAACGTGCCATCGTCGTTCCGCTGCAGCCGGGCAGTCCATGCCCTGGTAAGTGTTAGGCTCTTTCCATGCAACTAGAGCAATCAGCAGCAACAAACAACTATATGAAAAAGCACCTCTACTCAATTGGACCGCTGCAACGTCCTCCATCTATTAATTCAAGAGATATAGGGATTAGTTCATCTGGACTCCTTCCGCACATTGCTTTGCGCAAGCAACTATTCCTGAATTACATTGGTTAGGGAAACCTCCCCTAATCACCTTACAGGACAGGATCTTATTGCCCGTGAGTACCGCCTGATCGTTGCAGCTACTGGTGCGATACCCATGCCCATCCGATTCCAAGCCATACTTCTATGCCAACTCATGCGCCCACTTCTTCTCATTTAGCTTTCCTTGAATAAACTGCACCAGATCAATGCCATTCTTAGGCAAGCCGGTAACGAATGAAATCAAGTAAACAATGACCGGGACCTCTCTGTCCAGCCACAACGAACCCTCATGGAAGCATGACAACAACCGCTTTACACAGGCACCAAATTCCGCTAGGTTCCCAAAATGTGGCATGTTAATTAACCCTAACAAGTCGGCCTGCCGCAGTCCTCATGCCTAGTTGTATATCTCTGGAGCTGGTGAATGGCATGTCTCAGGCACATATGGTGCTAATGCAATGTCGGGGTAGGCCACCATGTCATGGTCCTCGTAGCACAGATGCATCAACGCCGACCCAATATCCACAAAGCACTCCATCCCAGTCGTGAGTGTGGGCATCTTCACACTATATTTCTGTCTCGGGTTTATCTTATGCGGGGTGGCATCCGGTCGAATAGGAGGGATGTAACCAAGGATATTACTAGCTGATTGTCCCAACCATTTGGCAGATGGATGAATGGTGCGACCGGATGGCCCCACCTGCTCCAGAGCTTCGCTAGCCATCGTACACCGCAACAACCTGTTACTTTGCGGGGATTCAGAAGGTTGACTTCCTCAGTGCTTCTTAGCAACACTTGATGTTCCCACTGGCATGTTGGAAACCTCGGCTCCAAGATCAGTGGCATCTGAGGACACAACTTCTTGCTCTATAGCGATCGGAACAAATGGAGACTCCACTTCACTGCTACTGTCCACTATCTCCAGTTTGCTTGGCATACCTCACCACTCCTCCTAATAGACTTAACAGCAACTGGCTCAAATCACTACAGCACTATACAACAACACTTCTTACTAATTCCTCGATGTCTTTCGACTGACGCCAAGCCATATTTATAGCATCTACCCAAATCTACCGTAATCATGACTAAATCATGCATTAACTCAACCAAATCCTGTATTAATGATGCAAATCCGCCATCGATCCTATCCACTGATCAGCTGGATCCGCCATTAATGCCCATCATTCGAACAATGTCGTTAATTAATTGTCTAAAATTTTGGCATTTATTACTAATTTGACTAGGTCGCAACGCTTCCATGTGTCTGCAACTACTACAAACTTGCGGCACAAGATACCCTGCTTGCACATTCCTTATGCCATTGGTGTGCCATCGGCCACCAAACAACCTGCAACACACACTTTTTTTTTTCGATGCGACTCAGACATCGCACTGTTCCAATCCCGACCGATAGGGCTTGAACCTATGACCATTTACTAGCTTGGAGAGTATCGCCCCATCCAATTGATGTAATTGAACTGCTCCTCCTGAAGTAATACTACTGATGCGATATGGACCTAGCCAATGCATCTGAAATTTTCCTGGATGTTTCATAAACTTGCAGTCATACAACAGCACCAAGTCGCCTTGCTGAAACTATTTACTTTTGATGTGGCAATCATGCCATGCCTTTTGGCGATCCTTCTCCACCCCTTGGTGAAAGCCAGTGATAAATCGATCCTCTTCTAGCTGCACCAATTTCACTAGACGTTCATCGAATGCTGCGACATCATCCATTCTTGTAACAACCACAATCTGCAGACTCAGAGCAATGTACTCCATTGGCATAATCGCTTCTTTCCCATATACCAGCCTAAAAGGTGTCTAACCAGCCAACCTTTTACATGTGGTGCGATAGGCCCACAACACTGCAAGGATTTTCAGATCCCAGTTGTCGCGGTTCACATTGCACACCTTTGTCAGTGCATGCTCCAAGACCTTGTTAAACACCTCCATCATCCCATTCACCTGTGGGTGATAAGGTGTACTCTTCTTATGCTGTATCTGCAACTCCTCTGTCAAGGCGCTGATGGTGCGATTAAGAAATTCGTTTCCTTGATCACTCAACAAAATCTTAGGGGAGTCAAAACGAGTGATAATGTGATCAAACAAAATTCGAGCAGCCGTTGTTGCAGAACAATCAACTACAGGTGCCGCCTCAGCCCATCGGGTCAAATACTCTGTCGCTGTGATGATCTACCGTGCACCCATTCATTTCCCTGGTGGAGTGATCGGCCCGACAAAATCCACAGCCCATTTTTCGAACGGTTGCAATGTCACTTGAGGTAGTAGCAGCATCTCGTCACATCTGGAAAGCTTGCAAGTTCGCTGACAAACATCACAAGACCGCGCATAGTCTGTCGCATCATTATGTAATGTGGGCCACCAAAGCCCTGCACATAGTAACTTTGGTCGATAGGGGTTCACCTCACTGTCGACACATACCGTAGTCTCCCTGGGCACTAGCCTGGGCAGGTTTGAGCCCGCCCAACAACACCTACAGAGCGGATGAGGTCTCACCCGAGGCATCTAGGAAGAGTAGATGGAACCATGTTTCCTCCGAGGGAGGAGGAGAGTTGTGGCTGCACGAACTAGCTCTATTGCAGTACTTAAACAAAAATTTAAACATTCGACATGGAGTTATAACATATTACTTAATCGTAGCATTTATCATCACAGCAATAGTAAGCAGACATTGCATCAAGAAAATATAACAACATTCATATATCGCAACATTGCACAAAGATTGTACCAAAACATCATCCTTGTATTACTTTCACCGTCATATACTAGAACCAAAGCATAGATCTTCGTATACATCCACCTTCTTATTGCTCGCCCCTCCCTACTAACACTTACAACTCTCATCTATTTATAGGCCTCTGCCATTACAATGTTTGTCCACTTACTAACGACTTCCTAACCGACACTATGGACAAATGACCCACTATTTAACTGACTCGATCTAAATGATCCAAAAACCCGCATAACGTGGTACAATTGACTCAACATTACATAACATATGGTCCAAGTGACCCAAAACCCGCCAATTGCGGTATACTTTTAACACAAAATACTCCTTCCATGCCCTCATCTGATGCGTCACAACATCGGCAGTACTACAACATATCCTCATCGAACTGCCTGCCAACAGGATCGGCCCTGTATGTGTCATGTGGGTTAAAGGGTTATTAGACCACCTTAGAGGGGTCGGCCTAGTTAGCATTATGTAAAGTGGTTAAGTTGGGGCCAACCTAGTTGTGTAAAATACAAGTTGGAGTTGTGTATAAATAGAGGAGGTGTGTTCCTCATTTAACACACATTCACTCACTTGTGAGTGGCGCATAGGTGAGAGAGAGATCTGCTGTGGAGGATAAGGAGCTCATGTTTGGGATATCATATTTTGTATTTGCTGGTCATCTATATTGAGGAAGCTTTGCTGGGTTTTCTATCCCATGAGGGTTTCCCAAGATAAATCCGTGTCTCTTGTGTTTATGTTGTGCTTGTTGTTCTTTCAGTGATCCTGTATATGCTATTGTTGTCATTAGAGACATTTTGAGGTCAAAAAAGGGCCTCCTCAGAGATGTACTACAAAAATATGAGATATATTAAAATATTATGAATTGGGGGTTTTATGGGGTAGGTATATATGACAAGTCACCTCCCACACTATTTTCTATGCACAATATAAATAACCATGGTTGGGTTACTTTTCAAAATTCACTAGAAATAAAATTAATAAAATAAGTCTACATTGATGTGACTAAGATTCATTGTAAATTCCCAAAAATGTATTGTCCTTTAACATTTATTTGTCTTGAACTTGCAAATGAAATTAAATAATAAAAAACATTTTTAAGAGCTTTTTGTGAAATTTTATGTTGACTTTTTATATTTAGTACTTTTCTCATGAATTTAATAATGTAATTTAATTGAGAATTTATTTACATGTAAAATGTCAATAATATTATTACAATCCACATTGCATTATTATTATTATTATTATTATTATTTGTTAAATCTATTATTAGTCTTTATTAGTTTGACATTAAGTTATTAAATAGAATGGAGTGAATATATAATTTAAAATTAAAAACATAAAAATGATAATATATTATTTTATAAAAAAATGTGAAAGGACTTTCTTTATGAATTAAGAGTACTTCACTTGAAAATGACAATAATATTATTTTATGTGAAAGTGTGAAAAACATTCATTATGAGTACTTTACTTGAAAATGACAATAATATTATTTTATGAAAAGACTATCATTATGAGTACTTTACTTTATGACTTAAAAGTACTTACACCACTACCTTGGTTAACTATGTATTTTTATCCACCATAGAAAATTTGACAAATAAGCATTCTTAACTCATGCAATGCCACCTCACCAAGGGGGATGACGTCATCTACTAGAATGTGATTGGTTGTATTTTATAGTACATTTTCTTTGTTTTGAGGCCCTTTTTTGACCTCAAAATTTCTCTAATGAATGTAATACTAATATTTTATGTCTTAGCATATTAAATCTTAACACCCCCAACTACCCGCTTCTGTCTACACTATAGACCGCAGGTACCCGCAGGTTTTCCTTCGAGAGTAGCATATAACTCCGACTTTGATTGGTTCATCACCTTAGGTTGTTGTTGGGTTGAGTGTGAGTGTTCCTGAGTCTTCTTTGGCCTGGTTCTTGACTGTTCCATACCTTGTTCATGACTAGAACTCTTCTTTTCTCTTTGATTTGAGTCTTATTAGTTTATCACCTTTCTTGATTTTCTAGCTCATTTCATTGGTTGAGTCTCACTATTTGGGGTGTGTTGGGTTGGCTTAGTGATTTGCTTTGCATTCCTGTAACCAAATAGGTAGATTTCGCTTGCATTTTTCATTTCATTATATTGAAAAATACAAAAATATTGTTTTGCATTTTCCTTTTCATTTATAAAAGAAAATTCAAAAAAAAAAAAATTACTTTTCGCATTGCATCTTGCATTCGAGTGCTTGTGCTTTCATTCAGGATTTTCTTGTGCATTGGAAAATTAAAATGATTGCATTTTATTTCGAAACCGTTGGATTTGCTTGTCATTCTAGAGCCGTTGTTTTCATTGAGTAAATGGCTCTAGAGTTTGACAATTGTGCATACTATTGAGTCATATACATCACTAGTTTCATGACCATATCCTTTGAGTAATCACAACCACCTAAAATTAACACTTAATCTTAAAATTGATTAGAAAATATTTTTATTTTATAGGGTGCACCAACTAGCTTAGGTTTACGGTCTTGGAATAGATCATTGTGAGTTAACAATCCAAGATCATTAGACAAACATTATGTGTCTGACCAGGGAGTGGTGAATTCCATCGTATACATCAGTGTTCTTAGGAATCTCTAGTCAGACCATAGTTAAGCACGAGGTCGCGGGAGGTTGGTTGTGGAGATAACCCTCCAATACTAGCTGAATGTGCGATATATTTCAAGGATTTGTTCATATTTGGGTGTACCGGAGGTTCCTGCTCTTGTGCTTCGGGATGAGCTACCCTGCCCATACGACGGATCCCACCTACGACTGTCCTCCTGAGCATTGGTTATATTGTGGTGACCTTAGTGGCCTTACCTAGGTACCGCATAGGGTTCTTGCAGTGGTTATACTGTTTGTGTCTTGAGTCAGATAGGGTTTGGACAGCACAGTTGCTTGTTGTATAGGGATTTGATCCTGTGCACGCAGTGAAGTCTAAGAACCCTTATAACTGATTCTATTACCTCTGGCTATAGTTTGGGAGTCTCAAGCCTCTCCTAGGAAAGACATACCGGCTGTAGTGTCGGGAGGGCCTTGAGCCAGTTCTGTTTGTGTGCATTTGGCTGTAGGTTTTTCTAGGAGTGTGCTCTTGATTTTTTGTTTTTGATCGATAGTTTGCCTGATAGGAGACGTTTTGATTTTATTGTCTTTCTAGAGATATCGTGGCGTGAAGTATTTCTCTACACCGATCTTGTCGGTTCATTGGTTTACCAGCCGTTGATCTTACACGTCGCATTAATAGGGGACGCCAAACGACCCCCTCCGAGTCTTCAGATTCGTACGAAACATATATAGTTGACATGATGACTGCACAATATGGCATAGTAGAAATCCATATGACTCCATCCGGTAGAGTCAAACACACTTCAGACACCCCTACCCCTCGTGAGGTGTGGGGGTTGATCCACCTGAGACCCAACCTAGTTTGTTTGGTCCGGACCCACCCGAGATCGAACCTGGTTTTTATGGTCCAGATCCACTCGAGGACAACCCACTCGATTCTTCGCATCCACATGATTATTTATATGGGCTGCCAGAGTCTCATGTTGACCATGATACTATGGCAGACATTAACCCATTCTCTTTTCGTATGCCTTGTTACAATATAGTTCATCCATATACTAGATCTGGTAGTGAAGCTAGCACTAGTTATGGTGTTAGCAACACTGCACCCACTGGGGGCACTACTTTTTCCACTCACACACATAGTATGGGGACAAGTAACGTTCCTCCTAACAATTCTAATGTTGGAAGACGGCCTCCTCCTAGGACTACCAATCCTAATAGGAATGTTATTCCTACCATGACTCGTCCACCATATAATACACATGCCCATACACGACAACCCAAGACCACTTTTGCGAATGTTAATAATCCTCCTAACACTGGGGGTGGACACATACCATATACTTTTCCAACTACTCCCACTACTAGTAATTCTAATGTAGGAGGTTGGAATGTATCTCATACACATGCTCAGAACTTCACCATTCCTACTACTAGTAATGCTAATGTTGGGGTTGGAAATATACCTCATACTCACGGTAACCACACGACTGCTCACACTACTAGTAATGATTATGTAGGGGGCGGGAACATACCTCACAACTATGGTCATTACAACACGGTTCACGCTACAAGTAGCACTTATATGCCTCATAATTATGGGGGAACCCTTACTACAATACAGTAGGTGCTGGCCATCAGTACCCTCAACCTCAGTATAACCCACCTCAATATGGTGCTCAGAATACTCATATACCTGCTTACCCTCACATGGGTCAGGTTGGGGGAAGTTATCAACCTTATGGCCATGGTTAAGCTTATGGCCAATGAGGTCCGTATAATCCACAGTTTAATGGTCATGGTCAAGCTTATGGTCCATCTTATCCTTCGGGCCCGTATACTCAACCCTTTATGGGAGCTCATAATCAAGCTTTCCAGATGCATCTTTCGTTCCTGAATCGATTGAACCTTTTGGATCTTTTGAAGCTCACGAATGATCGAGTGTGTCACGATCCTAGTTGGCTTCCGGTCCCCACTAAGCTCCCTTCGGACATTCCGAAGTTTGAGGGGAATATTTTTGAGGATCCAGGCTACCACATCACGACCTTTCACCTTTGGTGCTCATCTAGCTCGTTGAATCACGATTTCGTTCGTCTAAGACTATTTCAACGCACCCTCATGGAGGCAACCGCGAAGTGGTATGTCAAGTTGCCTGGGGGAACTTATAGGGGTTTCAATGAGATAGATTTGGTTTTCTTGGATCATTTCCAATTGCCAATTCGTTACGATACTGGTATTGAACTTTTATCCACCTTCCACCAGAATAAGGCCACACATATTTCTGAGCACGTTCAAGAGTGGCGTCGACAGAAGAGGTTGGTGAAAGCCAACATTCCTCTGGATTTTCTGTTGGAATGGTTTCTCAAGTATTTACTTCGATATATTGCTAAGGATGTTTCGATGCCCGAATTTATGACTAAGGAACAAGCCATCTTAAAAGTTCAGCAGTTAGATTTGTTATATTCTCAGTCTGGCATTTTGTACGACATTATCCCAGATGCACCATCAACATGTCATGAGCCCAAGTTAGTTCCTGGACCACATGCCAATGGCATTGTGGGATCTACAATTACTCGACCTGTAGACTTGGTTACGAATTAAATGTAAAATTTGTTGCTTAACCAATCTACTACTGGACATGTTCACACCTTCTTCACTTCCATCCCATCATCCGATGTACATGCTATGCAATCGATGAACCCATTGGGTAACCAGCAACCTGGTGGTAAGAAGAAGGGGAGAAATAATAGAAAGCGTGGAAACAATGGGAACAATGGTAGTAATCGCAATAATCCATGGAAAGAAAACTCCAACCCTCCTCGGGACGACGGAAATGCTGGTGGGGACCGTAAGACTAGACGTAAAGTGAAATTCCCTTGCAAGCTTTGTGGGGAAGATCACCTTACTCACTTATGTCCTCGAATTGAGAAAGCATCGAAGCCTATTGCACAGACCCCAGCTGCGTTGAATGATCCCCTTCCACATGATCAAAATATGGCTTCGCATTCTCCCGCTATTGGTTATGGACCTAATGAGACTACAATGTCTTCTTCCAATACTAGTGGCTATGGATGCATGAATATGGTCCAATCAGTAGTTAGTGTTACTACTCATCAACACAATTATGGTGCACCACAACTGAGTATGGGGAATGAGCCTCTCCCTCCTCCTGATACATCCTTGCATATCGAGAATCCCTCTACTATGTTGTGGATCCTGAAAGGTGTTCTTAAGCACTCTATGCATAATCCTAATTCCTGAGCCGCCTAAAACTACTCCATTGTAGAAGATTTGGGCCAAACGCCATGTGCCATGTCGGCTCTTAAGGTTTCGCAGGCTTTCCCATCACAACGGAAAACCCTTTTATCTGCTTTAGCAGTTCAGGATGGGGGAAGTCTGATCGTTATTCAGTTTGACACTACTGAAGTGCAACCTTGCTTACCTTACCACGTGGCCTTTCAGATACAGGTGGAATGTTTGCAGAACTTCATCAAGAGAATGGTGGTTGATGAAGGCGCTTCGGCATCATTAATGTCAATATCCTGTTGGAAAGCTCTTGGCTCTCCTCCCTTAGCTAAGTTTGTGACCATGCTCACTACATTCGACGGTCGGTCATTTAAGTTGCATGGGATTATCCCTTCCCTTGTTGTCCGCTTGGGTGGGAAACCTGCACCTATTGAAGTCGAGGTGGTTGATGCACCCATCGACTACAACCTTCTACTGGGTAGGAATTGGATGTACGCTATGGAAGCTGTCGCGTCTACTATATTCAGAGTTATTTGCTTTCCACATGAAGGCAAGATTGTGACCATCGATCAGCTGGATTACGTTAGTCATTCTTCCATAGCATCCACGGGATCAGTGGTCCCTCAAGTTACTAATTGTCAGCCGAAAACTCGGAACATGGGTGTCGGATTGTGCCCTTCCATGTTGGGATCTTTTGATTTCCCTTCACCCATTAATTTTATTAGAACCATTTCCGACAATGTGTCTCCTCTATTACATAATGTACCATTCCGGACCTCTTATTTTTATTATCCGTGGACCTTACTGTCCGTGAGTCCCACGTATGGAGACATTGCACATGTTGGGATGACTATGCCATTATCTGTTCTTGAGCTTGCTTATAATGATATTCAACAATCCATGGTCGAGCCGGATCTCTCATCTTCCTGGATAGAAGAAGAAGATCTCGTTATGCTGTTGGTTTGTGCAGCCAACTCATCTTGTTCGCATGATTGCCTTGATGATACTTTACCTTAAGCTGAAGCCATTATCGAGGCTATGTGTGGTAGTGAGAGACCTTGGGAGGACATGCATCATCGCTCTGGTTTTTTTCCCAACCTCGATATCATCGAGCAAGAAGAGTTTAGGACGACTCTGGCCGAGATAGTTGGTCACCCTGTCGCTCTTTTGGGCACACATGAGATTTACCTCGAGAGGAATATGGCTAATATTTCCACTACAATGGTGATCAACATCTCTCGAACCCATGGAAAGATTGATAATGTTCACATTAGTGATGATTGCTCTCCTGAATAGGTTCGCATTTACACCGAGATTTTTAAAGAACTTCGGGAAGCTTTTGCCTGGTCATATGAGGAGATGCCAGGAACAGACCCTACCATTGTTGAACACGAGATTAGAACGTATCCGAACACTAAACCGGTTTGGCATGATCTTCATGCTGTAAACCCTAGGAAGGCCGCCGCGATTGAGGCAAAGGTGGAGAAACTGCTTAAGGCTGGTTTCATCTACCCAGTTCCCCTTACCGAATGGGTGTCGAATCCCGTTCCTGTGGATAAGAAGCAGGGAACTATCTGCATATGTATTGATTTTCAAGACCTGAACCATGCATGTCCGAAGGACAATTTCCCCACTCCATTCATTGATCAGATCTTGGATGCTTGTGCGGGAAGTGAGATTTTTTCGTTCATGGATGACTTTTCAGGATATAACCAGATTCAAATCAAACTTGAGGAGCAACATAAACTGCTTTCATTTTTCCTTGGGGTACATTTGCATACCATAAAATTTCCTTTGGCCTTAAAAACGCCGGAGCTACGTTTCATCATGTGATGACCTATGCCTTTCATGACCTTAAACGTATAATGGAGGTCTTCTTGGATGATCTTGCTGGCCATTCTCGCAAGAGAGTGGACCACCCCAAGCACCTTCATTTGATTCTCGAATGATGTAAACAGTACAAGATTCTATTGAATCCTAATAAATGCATCATTGCTATCAGGATAGGTCACCTTCTAGGTTTTATAGTTTTGAAATAGGGTATTAGAGTCAATCCTCTCAAAGTTGAGGCAATACTTTGGTTGCCTCCTCCGTGCAATTTGTTTCAGCTTCAGAGCCTCCAAGGGAGAGCCACTTTTCTATGATGCTTTATAGTGAATTATGCTAATATTACCAAAGGTTTTGCGCACTTGTTGAAGAAAGACACACCATTTGTTTGGGATGAGCAAGCCCAGCAGTCTTTCGACGCTCTTAAGAAAGCTTTGGTATCGGCCCCTATGCTTAGTCCACTCGACTTTGCACTAGACTTTATACTTTATGTGGTTGTGTCTCAAGAGACAATTGGCATGGTTTTAGTTTAGATGGATGATGTGCTCGCAAAGCATGTGATCTATTATCTTAGTAAAAATTTAGTAGACGCTGAACTAAGATACACTCATGTGGAGAAGTTGGCGCTTGTGATTGTTCATGCATTCCAACGGTTATGACACTATATCATGCTTAGGAAGACCATGGTTATCACACATATCAATCCATTTCAATTCGTGTTATCATGACGTCTTATTGGGGGGAAGTACAATAAATGGATTGTGATTCTTCAGGAATTTGAACATGAGTTTGCTTCGAAAAAGTTGGTCAAGTCCTTGGTTTTTGCTGAGCTTCTGTCACACCTTCCATGACTTGATGAGGATATTGTCCATGAAGATTCCTTTGTGGATGAGCACTTATTTCTTATCTCGTCTGAGCACCCTTGGTATGGGGATGTCATTTTATATCTCCAAACTTTGAAGTTTCCTTCGCACTATTCGTGAGATGAACAACACTGTGTGAAACACCACGCTAAAGATTATACTATCTGGTTTTTCATCTTTACCCCACAGTTTTATAATTAGTGATGGGAGGAAGACTATGGGAGAATTTTTGAAACTTGATAGTTTCAATTATACTATCGTCGGCGACACTTTGTATTGTCGAGGAAATGATTGTATTCTCCGTCGTTGTTTGACTCATGAACAAGCGGAGTAGGTGCTTAATGATTTCCATGCTGGGGCGTGTGGTGGTCATTTATCTAGGCTTGCTATAGCCCAACACATTATGCGAGCAGGTCATTTTTGGCCTTCCATCTTTAAATATTGTATGAACGCTATGAAGAGATGTCACCCTTTCCAGGTGTTTTCTCGGAATGTACGCTCGCATCTCGAGCCCCTTCATCCGGTCGTCACTGTCGGTCCCTTCACCAATCGGGGGGTGGATTTCATGGATTGCAAACTAGCTTCGGCTGGGGGGCATCACCATATCATAGTGGTCATGGACTAATTTTCCAAATGGGTTGAGGCCATGCCTATCATAAAAGCCGATGGTGCTACAGCAGCCCATTTCGTATTCAATCAGATTATCACCATGACAGTCACTTTCAGAACAAAATGATGGAGGATTTGTCACTCAATCTTGGGTTCCGTTAAGAACACTCATCTTCTTACTACCCCCAAGAGAATTGTAAGGTTGAAGCAGTTAATAATTCTTTGAAGAACATTCTCCAACGTACCGTCCAATAGATCAAGAGCAACTGGCATATTATGTTATATCCTGCTTTGTGGGCATATCGAACCACAGTCAAGACTACCACCGGGTTCTCACCATTTCAGCTCATACACAGTGTGGAGTCCATTTTAATTATTGAATGCGAAATCCCTTCGCTTAAAATAGCCATAGATCTCCTCCCTGATATGACAGGTATTGAGCAACATTTGATCCACCTTAAGCAGCTTGACGAACAACATTGAGATGTCGCCATGGCTATAGATGCCAATAAACATCATGTCAAGGTTCAATACGATAGGTCTGTCCATCCCCGACAATATGCTAAAGGGAACTTGGTTCTTTTATATGACCAAGCTAAAGAACCCCTAGGGGTAGGCAAGTTCAACCCCATATGGCCCGATCCTTACATTGTGAGGTGCGTCCTGGAAAAAGGAGCCTATAAATTAGAGGATTGTGAGGGGAACATCTTGAAGGAGCCTAGAAATGGGCTCTACCTCAAGCAATATTACACTTGAACTTCTAGTTCGAGCTGGTACCTTTGTATACTATTGTATAGTTATTTCTATTCATAGTTTAGATTTCATTTAAGTTGCTACGTGTGATGGCTAGCACCATCCCCAAATCCTAATAACATGGAAGATTCTGTTGACATCTGTCAATCAAACGGAATCTTCCATGTTATTAGCATTTGGGGATGGTGCTAGCCATCACACGCAGCAACTTGCTTCTGCTACTTGGGTCATCTATTCGCCTAACCATCTGGTTGTGTCTTCCGGAGGTGCTTGTCTTGGTCCTACATCCAACAATGTGGCCAAGTACAGTGCCATGCTTGAGCTACTTCGGGACATTATTTTGCATGGCATCCAGTTTTTAGAAGTCCACCTTGATGTCGGTACCATGTGAGTGATCCTACTTTACTGCGGAGATTCTTAAGGGTAAGACTCTTTGTTGGAGTCAAGGCCGTAGCTACGGTAAAGCTGTGAATTTTGGGAAAAAAGCACAAGTATGGAAGGAAAGTGCTAATTTTGGGACAAGCACTAAGTTTTGGGTAAGAAGGAGACGGTGCGCAGTACGGTGCCAGATGGACAAGCTCAGCGAAGATCACGGACCGGAAATCGCGGAGCTCGCGCGCACGACAGAAGAGAATGAAGGCTGAATAGAAAGCTCAGCTACCATAATAAATAAGGCAATGGAGTAGAGGGCTCAGCTACCCTCATTTAAAGGCTTAGTACAGAAGTTATGGTTGCTCGGATCAAGGAGGAGCAATGGACCAGAGCATTGAAGGAGAAGGACAAGCGCCCATACCCACAATCTGCGCCGAAAGTCAAGGAGCCTGCAGGAAGCGGCGACATGACTGCAAGCGGCGCCTACAGTACACCTAGCCATGTGCGTGGTTAGGGTTTTTGGGAATCACTGTTGGGAAAGGCCCACAGTTTTGTAAAAGTGTGACCGCCATGGCCACCTATATATATGAATAATTGTAATGGGTAGACGTTAGAGTTAGCGAGTAAGAGTTAGATACTCTCGGGATAGATAGATGGTTAGACTGTTAGATAGTCAGTCTCGAGGATAGATCATGTGTTGATTATCCTTTGCTAAGTGTTTCTACTATCTGTAGAACTAGAGCAGAGTCGGATAGCCGAGGAGCTAATCCCTGAGTTTCCAGACAGTCTGTGTGACGTCTGTGCCTTTGTAATCTCTGTAGAGAAGAGACCAGATAAAGAGAAGGGCTCCCAGCTGTGTGCGTGGAGTTTCCTGCGAAGATCTAAGGCTGTAGCTGTGTGCGCAGCATATTGTATAACTCTATGGGTTTCTGGTTAATATAACACTCCCGAGGACGTGGTTTTCCTCGAGGAGAAGAGCTTCACATATTTCCACTTGTTATAAAGTTTGCGTGAGTGATTAACTGTTTAAGTTCATTACTTGTGTATGCAAAACTCTTGTATTATCTTTGTGACTGTTTGATTGAGTTTGGGAAGGTCCATTAATGACCATAAGTGTTTAAGAACTGAAGAAGTGGCGGAGCGCTGTCGCCGCAGCGGTCGAGGACTGCGATACTTCGTTATTTGCGCAGGGCAAGGAAGTGCTTAACGCTTCGACGCAAGGAATAGTTGCCTTCTGCGCCAGAGAAGAAGGAACCCGCGCAGTTGCGTCGAGGGGCCTGCGGGAAAGTCGGACCGCCAATATCTGAGGAACCAGAAGAGGAAGGACAATCTCTGCGTCACCACGGTTAAGGAAACCTGATTCCTTAGCCCCCCCATAGCCACTTCGGGTGAGACCTCGAGCTGCTGCGCAGCTCGTTGCCGAGAGGGCCAGTGCGCCAAGGGGTTTGTTGCTGCGCTTCATTAAAACCCGGGTCTGCCCAAGTAAAGCAGCCAACAAATGGTTTCGTTGCCGCACGAATGAGACTTGTTATTTAGGCGACGCGCGAGATCGAGGTCAACAAATGGTTCCGTTGCCGCGCGAATGAGACTTGTTATTTAGGCGACGCGCGAGATCGAGGTCAACAAATGGTTCCGTTGCCGCGTGACTAAAACATGCTATTTTTGCGACGTAGAAGGTTGTTGCTCAGACAACAAATGGTTCCGTTGCCGCGCGAATGAGACTTGTTATTTAGGCGACGCGCGAGATCAAGGTCAACAAATGGTTCCGTTGCCGCGTGACTAAAACGTGCTATTTTTGCGACGTAGAAGGTTGTTGCTGAGACAACAAATGGTTCCCTTGTCTTGCGACTTGCTGCTGTGAGACTTACTAATTCCCCGACATCTGAGATTGTTGCTGAAGCCAGCAAAAGGTTCTGTACACTGATATTTGCTCAGTTGACAAATGTGTTACTGGAATCCTACAGCTAAAGAAATTGGAGACTGGTTTGATTTAAAGGCTAAAGAGTTCGCTGAACAAGAAAATAGAAGCCCTATGCTCCAAACAGAAGACTGGTTACAGAAGTATATTTATACTGACCTTCACGAAATTTTCTTTGTTACCTTTGCACTGGAGTTACACGCTTGGATAGCCAAGTTAGCAGATTCTAGACCTACTGTGCATATTGATCGACCCGTTGCTTGGACGCCTGAGCTAGTCAGTATTGTGAAGCGGATAGACAATCCTGTGTCCCGTGCAGTAGACTTTTGGTTGAATAGTCTACTGAAAGGTTTCATCACCGAGTTTGCAGTAGATACAAGAAAAAGTTTCAGTGAAGCTGAGAGGAATTTCTTCCAAGTACACAGAGGTAAGTTCTTAAATTCTCTGAACTTATGGATTAAAATGCTTCTGTATGAAAAAGGAAAGCTATGTATTACTTCTGATGAATAGCATAGACAAGTAATGTCCGTAGATTCTGATAGTGATCCTGAACTTATTGGTTGCACTCGTAGTGGAAAACGATATAAAGTAGGCCTTGACCAATATTCTTTTGAGTCTAGCCCAGAAAATAGCCAAGTCCCTAGAGCAAGCCATATAGAAAGACAAGGGAGTGCTCATATCCCTTATCACCCCTTTACACCGCAAAAACCAGACGGAGCTCAGTATAACCCCGCAGTAACATCTTCTAGTAGCCCACACGGTACTTCTAGCACCTCTGTACCACCTTTCTTTAACCAGCCCAGAAGCACTGCTACAGCAGCCTCACCTCAAACTAGCACAAGAAGGATGGGTGATGACATGAAGCTACCAACTTTTAGAGGAACAGGGATAGAAGACCCTGAGCAGCACTGGTTCTTATGTGAAGCCATTTGGACAATTAAGCAAATTAATGATGATGCTGTTAAACTGGTTTAGCTAGCAACCACACTAAGAGAAAGAGCCTTGACTTGGTTCATGAAATACTCAGTAGCACAGAACAGAACGCTTGCTGAGGTAAGAAATGCCATGATTCGGGAATTCAATAAACCTAAATCAGAATCACAGTGTATAACAGAGCTCAAAGACACCAAACAGTTACCTACAGAATCAGTATGGGACTTTGACCAGAAGTTCAAAGCCTTGATAGATCAAGTAAGCTTCGAGTTTGCACCACAGCAGCATAAAGAATGGTTCATTGCTGCACTGCTTCCACACATTAGACTTCCTCTTATGCAACAGAATCTCAATACTCAGGAACAAGCTCTAGAGATGGCTATGAAACTAGAAGCTTCGCCAATTGCGGGAACAAGCAACGAAGTTGTGCATTTACAGAACCAATTAGCAAACTTAACCTTGCAAGTGCATGATATTAAGAAAGGCAAGGAGATTAAGGAAGAGATTTGGTGTACAAAATGTAAAGCCCAAGGTCATTCAAAGGACCATTGCCCCGTTTTCATAGACTATATTGCAACTGGAGCACCTAACCCTTTACCACAGGCACAAGGGCCTTTGTGTGAAATCTGTAGAACTAGAGGTCATAGACCACAAGAATGTCACTTACTTCAGAAATATGTACAAACTCCAAAGAATCTATATTGTAATTTCTGTAAATCAGTAGGTCATGATGAGAACAATTGTAGAGCATATGATCTTATGATAGAAAGAAAGCATGATGTTTATAGGGTACAAGCAGAGACACAAGGACCCACAGCAGGTCCACAGTATGATCAAACCCGCGACGCCCGAGCAGGAAATTACAGGGGACGCGGACGCACAACAAATTTTGGTCGCGGAAGAGGACAGATCACTTGTTATAATTGCGGAGCACAAGGTCACTTTTCCAGGGATTGCCAAAATCCTACAACCCTCTGCAGGTATTGTAAATCTTCTGACCATATCATTGAAGAATGCCCTCAGTTACAGGCTAAGATGCAAGCAAAGACCCCACAGGTCAATCAGAATATTCAGTTGATTGCAGCAGAAAAAAGAGAACCAGACCCTACAGTTAATATAGTGACACGCAGTGGAGCAACCACTGGTGCGCAAGGGATGGAAATGGGAAATCAAGCGACGCAATGGGTGCGCCGCGCTAATATTAAACCAGCCCCACTTAACCTGCAGAAGCAAAAAGAAGCATTCAAGCAAGCTCAAGAGTATTTTTCAGATCCGAGAGCTTCAAGCTCTGCCGCAACTCCGCAGAACAATATTAGATCGCAAGTGCTAAGACAAGACAACCTGGTACAAGAACAGGCCACTACAGCTGGAAGGCCTGACGAGGAGCATGCACTAGGCAGTGTTCATGTGTTCCTGCGACAATGCTTAAAATTGTTGTGCAATGAAAAGGCAACTCTAGAACTCCAACACCTGTTGGATCAGTGCCAACAGTCTGCTTCGATGAACACACCGCAGTGTGCTGTTCACCAGATTAGGAGTCACATTAGAACTGGAAAAGAGATGAGACTCACAGCGCAGATTGGAGCATTTGAAATGGACGAAGTCATGTTAGATTTGGGCTCAGAAGCCAATGTTCTCACTATGCAGACATGGGAACAGATGGGAAGCCCTCAGCTTACAAGATCCCCTATCCAGCTAAGACTCGCAAATCAGCAACGAGTCTCTCCATTGGGCAGATTACCTAATGTACCTATTGATATTGAAGGAGTCAGAAGCTCTGCAGATTTTGAAGTAATCAAAATCATGGATGATAGTAGACCATACCCAGCACTTTTAGGAATAGACTGGGCATTTGATAATTTGGCTGTCATTAATTTGAAGAAAAGACAGATGACCTTTGAGGATGACCAGATTAGGGTCATCGCACCACTTGATCCTATTCAAGGACCAAGGTATATAGAACCCATTCGCGCAGAAGAAGAAGCGCGCCACATGGAAATTTTGTACCAAATGACTACTAACCACAGTGACTATGTCAACCCCACAGTAGATGGCCATATCAGCTGGCGATGCGATAGCTCGTGCACATCAGACTCAGATGCAGGATTGGAAAACTGGCAGAATCGTTTACATGAGGTTTCTGCAAGACGTTGCGCTATGATGACTAAATCCATTCGATGGATTGGCACAGAATTAACTGACACTCCAATTTTTGATGGTTCAACTGAAGGAACTAAATTCATACAGGAATACGAACAAAAGCTTCCAGAACCGCAGCGCATACAGGCACTGGATGTAGCATTGCGCGCCACACCCGCAAGATGGTGGGTTGCGCATAAGGAGAATATTCATACATGGAAAGACTGTCGCAGAATGATACTGCGCAGATTTCAGGACACCACAGCCGAAGTCCTACGCAAATATGAGGGACAAAGTGACCCCAGGTCACACATCGAAGCATGTATTCAGCAATGGTTAGATATTCCGCAAGATGAATGGGTTCACCTATTCATCCACACATTGGATACAGTTCCAAGGAACTGGTATACTGAAACAGAATTGCGCAGAGGCACTCTTACTTGGCCTCTTATGATGGAAAGTTTTCAACTTACCTTCAGCTTTGAGTCAGAGCATCCAAGTATTGATCAGGCTCTGAAGTATATTAAAAAGAAGGTATTTGAACCATGTCTAGTAACAGAATATTCCCAACCAGATTGGGCTGTCCAGATAGAACATGCCCTGGAATGCTATAACTTCACCGCTGAAGATGAGGAGGACGATCCTCGCAACATCAATATCCCAGAATCAGAAGGGATGCGTAATATTGAAGGTCCTGAGCTTGATACCCCTGCCATCACAGAACACATCAAGCTCAAGAAGATTAACATTGGTACAGAAGCCGAACCAAAGTTTGCTTCTATAGGAGATTATTGGGATGATGAAACTGTTGGACATGTTTCAGAATTATTGCGTGACTACCAGGATATCTTTCCTACCAAGTTCACAGAAATGAAAGGCATCCTCGGAGACTTAGGAGTGATTCGCATACCTCTGAAACCAGATGCCAAGCCAGTAAAGCAGCGCCCATACAGGTTGAACCCGCGTTATAAAGAAAAAGTTAAAGAAGAAATTGACAAGATGCTTGCAGCAGGTATTATTGAACCGGTAGAGGAAAGCGATTGGATTAGTCCTATGGTGGTTCAAGAAAAGAAAACGAAAGGTGAAATAAGAATCTGTGTCGACTTGCGCAAACTCAATGATGCATCAGCGCACGATCCATTTCCCACTCCTTTCACAGATGAAGTACTTGATAATGTTGGAGGACAAGAGACTTACTCTTTCACTGATGGTTTTTCGGGCTATCATCAGATCAGAATCCATCCGGACGACCGCCACAAGACTACTTTTGCAACTGAATGGGGCTCATTCCAGTATACGGTAATGCCCTTTGGTCTTAAAAATGCACCTGCTATCTTCTCTAGAGTTGTTGTTGCTGTTTTCAAAGAATTCATTCACAAGTTTATAGAAGTCTATTTTGATGACTGGACTGTATTTGGCCTATTAAAGAACCATATTGCAAACCTGCGCATGATGTTAGAAAAATGTAGACAGCATCAGATTTCCCTTAACTTGAAAAAATGTATCTTCTGTGCGCCCTTTGGTATTTTGTTGGGACATATTGTATGCAGACAAGGAATCCTGATGGATCCTGCGAAGGTTGCCATCATTGCTAATTTACCTGCGCCCAACTCAGTTAAACAATTGCGCACTACATTGGGACATACAGGATACTACAGAAAATTCATCAAAGGATATGCAAAGATCACAGCGCCTATGGAAAGATTGCTCAAAAAGGATTCAAAGTTCCAATGGACAGAGGAATGCCAACAGAGTTTGGACACACTTAAAGAAAAGATGATCACAACGCCTATTCTAGTTTTCCCGGACTGGAGAAAACCTTTTCATGTTCATGTCGATGCTTCTTCCATAGCATTGGGGGTTGTGCTTACACAGTCTGGAGAAGGAAGTATTGACCACCCGATTGATTACTCCAGCAGAAAGCTATCTACAGCTGAGAAGAACTACACCACTACAGAAAGGGAAGGATTAGCTATGGTGTATGCCTTACAGAAATTCAGACACTACCTATTAGGCGCTCATTTTAAAATGTACACTGACCACTCTGCTTTGAAATATTTAGTCAATAAACCAGTGTTAGGAGGAAGAATTTGCAGATGGCTACTGCTCTTTCAAGAATATGATTTCGAGGTTATTGTAAAGCCAGGCAGATTGAATGCAGGGCCTGACCATCTATCCAGGATAGAGTCAGGAGAGGAACCTACAAGTCTGGAGGACAATCTGCCTGACGCACAGTTGTTTTCTATTCAAGCAGCAGACGAATATTATTCTGATATTCTCGAGTTTCTCACTACCGGCCAAGCACCGGCTGAGTTTACAATCCAGCAGAAGAAGCAACTTGTTGTCAGAGCCGCAGACTTCACTTTGATAGCAGGCCAGCGTTATAAGTTGGGCCCTGACGAAGTTTTGCGCAGATGTATCTTACCACATGAAAAGAGCTCTATCATCGCAGAAGCGCATTCAGGTACCACAGGAGGCCATTTTGCAGGAAAGCCGACCGCGCAAAAGATATTAGCCGCAGGTCTTTGGTGGCCGACGTTGCACAAGGATACTAAGGAATTCTGTAAATGTTGCGATGTGTGCCAGCGCACAGGAAAACCCTCAAGGAGAGATGAAATGCCGCTAAGACCCCAGATTACACTGCGCGCTTTTGATAAATGGGCCATTGACTTTGTAGGACCTATTAACCCACCAGGAAAAAGAACTGGCGCAAGATACATCATTACAGCTACTGAATACCTCACCAGATGGGCTGAGGTGAAGCCAATTAAGAAATGCGACGCTGCTACGGCCGCGCAGTTCATTTTTGAGAATATTATCACTAGATTTGGATGTCCAGTGATTCTCATCAGTGATCAGGGTACACATTTCCTCAATCAGACTATAGAGGCCCTTACTGAAGAATTTCAAATTAATCACCATAAGAGTACACCCTACCATCCTCAAGCTAATGGTACGGTGGAAGCATTCAATAAAATTCTTGAGAATGCCCTGACGAAGATCTGTAATCAACAAAGAGATGATTGGGACCTTAGAGTCACAGCTGTATTATGGGCTTACAGAACCACTTGTAAGAAACTAACAGGTCACACACCTTTCAGTTTGGTGTATGGACAAGAAGTAGTTATGCCCATGGAATACATTATTCCCAGTCTTAGAATTGCGCAAATTACAGAAATGGCAGATTCTGATACTATGAATGAAAGACTTTCGCAACTGCTTGCCTTAGAAGAAGATAGACTCTTAGCCGGATTCCATCAACAGGTACAGAAGGCAAGACAGAAAGCTTGGCATGACAGGCATATTAAGAGTAAAGTCTTTCAGGAAAGAGACTTGGTACTCCTCTATGACAGTAAATTTACCAAGTTCCCAGGCAAGTTTCGTGTACACTGGTTAGGCCCTTTTCAGGTGATAAAAATAACAGACGGAGGTACAGTTCAGCTTGCAAAGCTTGATGGAGAATTACTACCTACAATGATCAACGGGAGTCGGCTTAAGCTTTATCGTGACGGCCACTCCGCTCCGTCGACCTAATATTTTGCTAAAAGAGATGCAGATACCCAGTGTAGTTGAAAGAGGCACCGCATTCAGTCTACACGGAAGTTGCGAGACACTCAGTCTCCGGCTTCCTGCGCAGTTCCTAGAAACATCCGTGCATGTCTAAAGTTTGGTTGGAGCGAACATAGTTGCGCTCTTGTGAAGCTTCTCCCCGGACCGTTGAACTATCGCTCTTGCGGAGTTCCCTTTGATAATTTGCCGCTTGAAAAAGTTTTGTTGTGGACCCCTAGAGGCACAGTTCCCTAAGTTGAAATGACCCGCCAGAAATTTTGAGTTACAGCAGTTATGTAGCCGCGTCTGAATAAATGAAGGATAAGTCCTCTATTTAAGTCTAGCCGTTCTGACGGATTCGACCTAATCTCCGAAATATTTGCATTTAACTCAGGCACCGAAAGCATTAGCTTCTCCCGGAAGGCTGTCAGAGCCCGTCAATCACACTAAATGCACCCCTACGGCAAGGAGGATAACGTGTTGTCAACTCATCTATAGCCGCCTATAGCTACGTTACCCCACTTGGTCGCATTTACTCACCTCTGGCTATAAATACTTCACACTTGTATAATTTTTGGGTTACTTTCCTCGAGTTGCTAGCTTGTTTACAAATCCAAGTTATTGTTTTCAGAGCCGAGTTGTGCAGAGTATTTTCCCTTGTTTTCAACGTCCATATCCTACGAAGGTCCGCCATTTGCTATCCAAAGTTTTGTTCCCTACATCGATTCACGACGGAGAACCTGTCAACTGAAGAAGTTGTTCGTCAATTCCTGCGCCGAGGATTAGATTTCGGCATGACTACTCCAGTCACGGCTTCGACTTATGTACATCCTGGTTATCAGGATCCCAAACAGTCTCCGGCTACAAGAGCGTCGCCATCCCAGCCAGAAGAACCTGTTCCAGAGCCGTTGGCGACCATGGCGAACTATATTCTGCCGCGTCCAGATGATGCGCCAGAAGTACAGATCCCGAAGAATGCAAAGTATCCCATTCCGCTACCGCCACTACCGGCTAGTGTGCAGGTAGAATGGCAACTGTTGGGACACATTCCACTGGTCAAATTCTCTGATTTCAATCTGGGAGACTATAAAATGTATCCCCAATTTGCGCCAGATCGATATCTGACGATAGTTCACAATCCCGTCCGAAAGGTCGATGAATTTACCCCAAGGGGATTTGCAGCAAACTTGGAGAAGCCAGGTTTGTTGAATTTGTTGAAGCTACCGCACTTTGGGCGTAGCAATGAAGTGAATGCAGTCGTTAAAACACTGCTATCCTGCGTTCATGGAGGTTACCTTTGGCTCGGGAGGCCAATTGATCTAAATGTTGATTTAATTCACCGCATTACTGGTCTATCTAAGGCTGGTAAGGATCCCAATATTCATTTTGTGGGAAAGGACAAGGACAGAAAATTGACTGCATAGGTGGTGCAGAAGTATAACTTAACAAGAGGAGGTCGGGCTTATGACCTCACTGCAGTAGAAGATGAGGCACTTCGATTCACAGGAAGTCTGCTTGCAGGCAGACTTCTCACAAAGTGCCGACCGAAGGAAGTTACTGGAGCTGTCGTAGAGCTCGCCATCGCAGCTGCGGAGGGAGAGCAGTACAACTGGTCTCTCTTCCTGCTGAATTCTTTCTTGGCTGATTGCCTGAATGTCCAGGACAATGCAGCCCAATCATTCCATTTTTCTTGGCTTCTAATTTTATGCGCTCTCGTTGGGTGGAAGGAGCCCCCGAATACTCAGTTCCTTCCGCGCCGCGCAGGAGAGGTTGCCGGCATGTGCTACATCAACCTCTGGGATTCTCCTAATCCCGCGAAGCGCAAGATGAACCGCGCTAGCTTTTGTGAGTACTACTTTCTCCTCTGAGATACCATTCAAGAAATGCCAAGGCTGAGCGAGGAGACAGCCACGTTATATGAAGGAAAGTTGGCTTTTACTGTCGACATACATCAACTTTACCTCTGCCCTTGCGGCATTCCAGATGAATGGGCGCTAGGCCTTTACAGAATGACTACAGAGGATGTTGAAGAAACCATCAAGTCTTGGTCTGATGAGTGGAGGGAGGCCGCCGATCTCGCGTCCGCGCTGCCAACCGCCGCTACGAAAGAGAAGGATAAGGGCAAGGAAGCGCGTGAGCAAAGAAGTGATGAAGGCTCCACAGAACCGGCCACCAAGAAGCAAAAAGTGTCGCATCCCGCTGAGGCTATTCCCTCGGGGATCGACCAGTACCTACACGAGCAATTTCGTGAGCTGTGCAATGCGCATGCTCACATCAGAAGTGCTTTAGATTTGCAGTTCGTAGAATTGAAAGGTATCACAGGAAGAGTTGCGCAGACCCATGCGCCAGCATCTACTTCGCAGGCGCCACAAGAAATTCCAAGTGCCGAGCGAGTTGAAGAACTCATAGAAAGGCATACGGTCGTGCATATTCCGACTACCAGCATGACACTTCCAGATCCGCTAACTGCACTACAGGTAAGCGCCGTTGGGCCCGTTGAAATTAATTTGTCTCTAATTCCTATAGAGACTCTACAGCTAGTGCATGAGAAAGTTTCTCTTGAGTTGAGAGCTAGACAGCTCTCTACATTTCAGGAAAATCAACGACTGCAATCGCAGGAGTTAGAGTTGAAGGAAATCCATCAGAATACCTCTGAGAAGCTTGCACTTTATGATGCGCAAGACATCGGTATCAGAAACGCAGTGGATGAGATTGCCCAGTTATTGCCGACTTGCGAGATTCAACCAGATCTCCCTCTGGTTGCAAAAGTTCAAATCATTGGAGAAAGAGCGAAAACCCTGGAGCAAGAAATAGTTGCTATGGCTGAAGGCCATAGAACCTAGATCGTTGAGCTAGAAGCTCGCGTTGCTGCGCATCTTACGGATGATGCCCAGGTACAATTTGAAGCACTGAGCAGACCTTCCACACAGATGAAAGATCGAGTACAGGAAGCCGAGAACCTGATGAACCAGGCTATGGAAGCTTGGAAGGAGCTTGTAAAGCTCCCTTTTAAAGTTGGACTATCAGAACAGGTGCAAGCTGCAGAACAATCTCTCACTGTTCCGAATGAAGAAGCTAAGGCCTTAACAGGCTTACCGAAAATGAAGAAAATGGGCGAAGTACGCAAAATGCAGCAGCAACTGCACAAGCTCAGAACTGAAGATGAGAAGCTCACCAACAGCATTCAGCCATTCATGGATGAGTATGCTGAAATCGTTGCCCAGGTTGAGACAAAAATCAAAGAGATTGCTGAATCTCAGGAGATCATCGATACCATCACTAAGGACGAAGCAACTGCAGAAACGGTGCAGACAGCTGTAGAGTGTGTCGATGAATTGGACTCCGCTATTGCGAAGTGGAAGAAAGCATTCGCGGAGACCCAAGCAAAAGCAGATGCGCAAATCAAGCGACCACACGCCAGTGCGAGTGGCTCGAGGGTGAGCCACAAGTGAGTGTTAGGGGCCTGTTGGAGTCAAGGCCGTAGCTACGGTAAATCTGCGAATTTTGGGAAAAAAGCACAAGTATGGAAGGAAAGTGCTAATTTTGGGACAAGCACTAAGTTTTGGGTAAGAAGGAGACGGTGCGCAGTACGGTGCCAGATGGACAAGCTCAGCGAAGATCACGGACCGGAAATCGCGGAGCTCGCGCGCACGACAGAAGAGAATGAAGGCTGAATAGAAAGCTCAGCTACCATAATAAATAAGGCGATGGAGTAGAGGGATCAGCTACCCTCATTTAAAGGCTTAGTACAGAAGTTATGGTTGCTCGGATCAAGGAGGAGCAACGGACCAGAGCATTGAAGGCGAAGGACAAGCGCCCATACCCACAATCTACGCCGAAAGTCAAGGAGCCTGCAGGAAGCGGCGACATGACTGCAAGCGGCGCCTACAGTACACCTAGCCATGTGCGTGGTTAGGGTTTTTGGGAATCACTGTTAGGAAAGGCCCACAGTTTTGTAAAAGTGTGACCGCCATGGCCACCTATATATATGAATAATTGTAATGGGTAGACGTTAGAGTTAGCGAGTAAGAGTTAGATACTCTCGGGATAGATAGATGGTTAGACTGTTAGATAGTCAGTCTCGAGGATAGATCATGTGTTGATTATCCTTTGCTAAGTGTTTCTACTGTCTGTAGAACTAGAGCAGAGTCGGATAGCCGAGGAGCTAATCCCTGAGTTGCCAGACAGTCTGTGTGACGTCTGTGCCTTTGTAATCTCTGTAGAGAAGAGACCAGATAAAGAGAAGGGCTCCCAGCTGTGTGCGTGGAGTTTCCTGCGAAGATCTAAGGCTGCAGCTGTGTGCGCAGCATATTGTATAACTCTATGGGTTTCTGGTTAATATAACACTCCCGAGGACGTGGTTTTCCTCGAGGAGAAGAGCTTCACATATTTCCACTTGTTATAATGTTTGCGTGAGTGATTAACTGTTTAAGTTCATTACTTGTGTATGCAAAACTCTTGTATTATCTTTGTGACTGTTTGATTGAGTTTGGGAAGGTCCATTAATGACCATAAGTGTTTAAGAACTGAAGAAGTGGCGGAGCGCTGTCGCCGCAGCGGTCGAGGACTGCGATACTTCGCTATTTGCGCAGGGCAAGGAAGTGCTTAACGCTTCGACGCAAGGAATAGTTGCCTTCTGCGCCAGAGAAGAAGGAACCCGCGCAGTTGCGCCGAGGGGCCTGCGGGAAAGTCGGACCGTCGATATCTGAGGAACCAGAAGAGGAAGGACAATCTCTGCGTCACCACGGTTAAGGAAACCTGATTCCTTAGCCCCCCCATAGCCACTTCGGGTGAGACCTCGAGCTGCTGCGCAGCTCATTGCCGAGAGGGCCAGTGCGCCAAGGGGTTTGTTGCTGCGCTTCATTAAAACCCGGGTCTGCCCAAGTAAAGCAGCCAACACTCTTGGAACGATATTTTGTTTCTATTACATACATTCATGTTCCGAGAAGTTTTAATCATGTATCTAATGCATACGCTAATTATGTCCTAGATTGACATTTGTCACATTCATAACATGTATATGGAAGCAAACAAATAAAAGATACATTCATACATTTGTACATACACACATAGTAGAACCGGAGAACCATAGTTTATATAAATAATATGTCCAAAAATGGTAGTGTCATGATACAAAACTGGAGCCCATAGCCCTCAAAAATATACATATCGATACAAAAATAGGACTCTAAGATGTCTAAGCTCTGCGAGGAGGCCTAGATGCCACCTCGACAAGATATGTCTCATAGTGGTAATGCATTGCAGTCGCTACACGCTGTAGTAGTCGCACCCAGGGAGTTGACTCTCCCACTACCTGGCGCTGCATCTCCTCTAGTAGCTGCGCTATATCAGCCTAGGGTACCCTGTTGACCATGCGGGACATGTTGCTCCACAACATCTGTAATGTGCACTCTATTGCAGCACCTACCATCTCCTCACCCATGCCCCATCGACGATATCTTGAGAAGCCCTGCGGTCTCACTGGACCGGTGTCTGCGAGCAAACAGTAGGATGTCAATACATGATACTACCACCAAAAATATTTTTGCATTTACATATATAATAAAAAATCCATAAAAATTTCATACACCAAAAACCCAAAAAGAGTAACTCACCGATGTCTCCAAATGCTGCTCCTGGTGGAAGTGGCATGTCACGATCCTTTCTGAAGTCTATCCCGGCATAGGGGTAGTCATCTATAGATATGACTTGTCAGCCCCACCAATGAAAGAACTCATCAGTGTATGGTGATGCCTTTCATCCACCACCCTGTTGCATCAAGACCTCTTCCCACCGGGAGAGGGCTAGGTCGCGGATATTGTGAGGAAGGACTTCAACCCTCAGACTGAGCCCAGAAAATCATTCAAAGAAGAAAATCCACAAGATACTACTGTATCCAAATTTTTTTGCCTCTCCCTACTTGCACTCTGTTAACTGGGTCTTCATGGACCTCAGTAACATTGTGCACCAGTCATATATCATGGGTCGCATGCACTATGATGCATAGAACATCATCGGTCTTGAAGCCTGGTGAAGGGCTGCCGAACATGTGATCCACACTAGGGTAGCCACTATGATCTTCATACTCAGATCGACTATGTGTTTGGTGGGGACCTGAATTCCCACCATCCGTGTGCCAGGAGTACAATACCTCTCTATATAGTCTAGGATGGTGATCCCTGCACCCACCGAATGAGACTGAAGGCTTGCCACCTCACCACAACAGGACAAATGAGTAATGAAGTAGATATCATCCAAGTCCAGTGATAGTATATGCCCATCTAGGTTGAAGTTCTGTGCATCTATGTCCCAATACTGTATCAAACACTAGAGCAATTGGTTTTGGGCCCTTAAACCCCCAATGTTCCAAAAATTTTAAAGCCCACATGCTTGTAAAGCTTGTTGTGCAGGAAAATCGTTGCAGATAGCCTCATCCACAAGGTCATGTTCCCTTTCTCTCCATTCTAGGACCATCCTAGAGAAAGAGAAACAAAGATTTTGGTCAATTTCACTTTAAAAAACAAACTTCACGGCCGTACCCGCAGTCAAGTTTGCTCACCGAGGCGGGTACCTACGGTCAACGCATGCGTTGACCGTGTCTACCCATCCCTACCCAAGACCTACAACGTTATAGCCTGCAGGTACCACCTATTGATGTATTTGTAACTTTAGAAGATATTCTTCTATGTATTACATTTGTACTTTATTGTATATCCCACATAGATGTATTATTCCTCTGATTGGAAGTGTGGTCATTTGTATTTGGAAGTGTCGTCATGTGCATTGACAAGTGTCATCATTTGTATTGATGGGTTATTAGACCACCAGTGTGGGGTCAGCCCTGGTTAGCACATGTGGCTGGGTTATTATTCTTGATTAGCAAGTTGGCCCTAGTGGATTATTGGCAAGTCAAGTCAGTGTATAAATAGAGAGGTTGTGTCTCTCATTTATCTCATTCACTCACTTCTTAAGCTCACATAGCTAAGAGAAAAAGTGGCGCACATGTGGAGGAAGAGGGGCATCTGCTAGAGACATCTTATTAAGTTTGATCCTTGTGATCTTGGTTTTTTCCTTGTGATCTTGTACTTGGGTTTATTCTATCTCTCAGGAAGTTACGGGGTTTTTCACCTTCTTGGTTTTCCCCGGTGAAACTATGTGTCTCTTGTGTGATTGCTTTTGTGTTTATGATTGATATGCTGTAGAGATATGATGTACATGTTATTCTCTTAGTGATCCTGAATGATAATGGAATGAACTTATCGAAAAATTAACATGGTATCAGAGCAGATCTAAGAAGAAGTCACTATGCAGCTGCGGAAGCTAGGGCTTCTTAATATTTGCGTTTCTCTCCACAGTTCATTAAAGCTAGAAGGCTAGATTGACTCTTCTAGCAAGGGCGCATCTTTCTATCCAAACATAATTCAATTCTGAGCATTTTTAGTTTTGGCCCTAAAAATTAGGGTTTCCAAAAAAATAGGAATTTATGAAATCTGAGGACATAGCTGGAAGCACCTTGGAAAAATCGAAGTTTAGATATTTGGATCAAAATTTTTGTTTGGGTGAAGCTCTGGGAAACTCAAACCCTAATTCAAGGTCCTCCCTAGTGAATTTGGAAGATTGAAGAGCATTTCTGAAGGGTAAAACTTTGCAGTTTTGAATTTCTGAGTATACCAGGCTGATCAGCTCATCAAGGCGCATCTTTCTATCTTTTCAGAATTTTGAAATTCACATTTTCAATTTTTATGGTTTCTGTGACAAACCCTAATCCAGCTCCAGATCCAATTTTCAGCAAATCAAGTGGTAAGACCTAAATCTTTTCTATTTCCATTTGAAGTACTCTTTAAAGATGTCTCACGACACCAAGCTTGAGGATAAGCTTGATGGAGCTGATAACTTCCGAGCATGGAAGTATAGGATTGGGTTAATCCTAAAAGAAAATGATTTGGACACTTACATAAGTGAAGAGGTCCCTATCCCAGAGGAAGATGAGGCTAAGGCCCTACACAAAAAGAATCTGGTCAAGGCTAAGAGAATCATTGTTGATTCTATCAAAGACCATCTCATACCTCATGTGTCTTCCCTAAAGACACCTAAGCAAATGTTTGACTCCTTAACCAAGTTATTTGAAGGAAAGAACATAAATCGAAAGATGACTCTCTGAAACCAATTGAAAGGGGTAAAGCTTCAGAATGGAGAGACCATTCAATCCTATTTTTCTAAGTTCTCTCAAATGAAGGAACAACTTGAAGTTGTGGATGAAGTAGTGGAGAATGGTGAAATTGTGATGACCACTTTGAATGGCCTACCTAGGTCATGGGAATCCTTCATCCAAGGAATCTATGCAAGAAGAAAATTGGTCTCCGTCAGTAAACTCTGGGAAGAATGTTCACAAGAAGAAGCTAGGCTTGTGGCCTGAGAAGAAAAGATGGGAAGTGAAGATCAAGCCCTCATAGCACACACTAAAGGAAGCAAGTTTAAGAGGGAGAAATCTCACGAGAAGAAACATTCTCACTTTCATAAGAAGAAAGATCTCTCTCAAGTTCGATGTTTCACTTGTGATGAGTTGGGACACTTTACTTTAGATTGTCCCAACAACAAAGGAACAATCACTACACCAAGAAGAAGAAAAGTAGCAAAAAGAGATATCATGTGCATGCTGCCGAGGATGATGAACCACCCAAGAAGAAGTCTAAGGCAGAAACTGATGATTCATCAAGTGAAGATGAATATGTTCTAATCTTTGCTCTCACAAGTACTATCTCTCATGGATGTAATGATTGGCTTATTGATAGTGGGGCTTCTAAACATATGACTAGATTTAAAGAATCGTTTGTAGATCTTTCTGAACATGAGTCACCCCATAAGGTGAAACTTTGGGATGATTATCAATATCCTATCAAAGGAAGTGGTGAAGCCTCCTACATGATAGACTCTGGGAAGTCTCTAAAAATGAAAGATGTTCTATATGTACCTAGGCTCAAGAAAAAATTCCTATCCATATCATCTTTGGATGCAAAGGGAATGAGAGTTGCTTGTGTGGATGGCCAACTACTCATGTGACCTAAAGGTAAGACAATAGATGATCCAGTGGTGAATGGAGAGCAAGAGGGAGACTTGTACAAGTTGAAGGGTCAACCTGAACATGCCATGGTACATGAATCGATGAAGCCTGTTACCTCAGGGGGCAATCTGTTAACACCTAAAAAGTGCTCACTAGCTCATTCCCTTACTCACATGACCCATTTGTCCACTTTTCCACCATCTGAGCCTCTGAAACCAACAAAAGGTCACCAAAAGACCTTAGTACACCCCTTTTTCCATTAAAAAAGATTATTTTTCCAAGAAAATCATAAAAAACCCTCAAAAAGGGTCCAAATTCCCAAAAATATTAAAAAGGGAATTAAAATATTATTTTTATTCAAAAAAGGAAAAAGGAGGGAAAATTACCTAAACCATGTTGGTCAATACCATTGGTTTCCACAAAACCACAAATGGTATTCCTCACCACCAAAACCTATAAAAAGGTGGTAGGGGCTCCTCATTTCACATCCTTCCATTATCTCATCCTTATGCTGCTGAAATCTCCCCTGAGCACTTTTAGCCATTGAAGCAACCTTGGAGAAAGAGACCTATTGGAGTTTGGAGCTACTCATCTTGGAAGTTGCTCAACATCAACCTTCACCATTGAAGGTAATATCGCAAGCACTTGCTTGCCCCCCACTTTTCAATACAAAAATTATTTCTTATGTTTCTTGTTCTTGATTTTTGAAATATTTAAATTATTTACTTAGATTCTTGCTTAGATCCATGAAAAGTATTGTTTATTTAGTTTATTGTTTTTATTTCTATTGAAACTGCTACTACTAGTTAGTAGGTGCCCATAGCACTAAGCTTGGTTACAAAACCGAGCCAACAGTCATCCAAATTGATATCACTGCCCCAAGAGGTACACCTGAACTGATAACTTTAGGAGCCTCCTGCAGTGAGCATGACATTGAGGAGCACAAAAAAATCTTCTAGGAATTCCATGATGTCTTTGCTTGGTCCTATACCGAAATGCCTGGTCTGGACCCCGCCATTATAGAGCACCACATTGACACATGGCCTGATGTACCCCCCGTTTGTCAGAAACAACGTCCCATTCATCCCTCAAAGCTCCCAGTTGTCAAAGCAGAGATTGAGAAACTTCACAAGGCAGGATTCATTTATTTTATTGCTTATACCACCTAGGTTTCAAACCCCGTTCCTGTTAACAAAAAACAAGGCACCATTAGAGTATCCACTGATTTCCAAGATTTAAACCGTGCTTGTCCCAAAGACAATTTCCCCACACCATTTATTGACCAGCTCATCGATGCTTGTGCAGGGCATGAAGTCCTGTCTTTCATGGATGGTTTTTCCGAATACAATCAGATTCGGATCCGAAAGGAGGATCATTACAAAACTGCCTTTACCACCCCATGGGGCACCTTTCCCTATCGCATCATGCCTTTCGGCCTCAAAAATGCTGGTGCCACCTTCTAGCGGGCCATGACCTATTGCTTTCACGACTTGGTCCATATCTTGCTAGTCTACCTTGATGACCTTACATCTCGTTCCTGGAAACGATCAGACCACCTTAACGACCTTCGGCAAGTTTTTCTGTGTTGTCGCAAATACCAAATCCGCTTGAACCCACACAAGTGTGTCTTTTGCATTCCAACAGGCCGATTGTTGGGTTTCATTGTTTCCCAGAAAGGAATTACTGTTGACTCCCTGAAATTCCAATCCATCTTAGACCTTCCCTCTCCTCGTACGCTCCGACAGCTCCAAATTTTGCAGGGGCGATCCAATTTCCTCCGTCATTTCATTCCTGATTACACTACCACTGTTCATGGTTTCTTGCGCCTGCTCCGTACCCACATACCATTTGTCTGGGATGAGCAAGCAGAAGCTGCATTCAGAGCCCTCAAGAAAGCTCTCACACAAGCCCCCTTGATCTCCCCTCCGGATTTCTCTCAAAGACTTCATCCTCTACGTCTCGACATCCAAGCATGTTGTGTCCGGAGTCTTGGTTCAAGAAGACGCTTCTCACCAGGAGCATGTCATTTATTACGTTAGCTAGACCTTGTATGGACCACCTCTATGTTACCCATATGAGGAGAGACTCACCCTAGCTGTGGTCTTTTCCGTCCAAAAATTGTGACACTACATTTTACTTAGTCATACCACAGTCGTCGCCGAATCCAACCCCATGGTGTATCCCCTTAACCGACGGCTACTGCAAGGTCATGTTGCTAAATGGGTCTTTATCCTCCAGGAATATGACCTTACTTTCAAAACCCCTAAGAGCACCAAAGCCCTCGCACTTGCCCAGCTCATCACTGATCTCCCTTCCCTTCTACCGTCCCCTCAAATATCCGATGAGTTACCCGACAATCATTTGGTCACCATCTTGTCTGATGACCCATGGTACGGTGATATTTTGCTATACCTGCACACGCAGAAGTTCTAACCCAAAGTCACCCGCAATGGACACCGTCGTATCCGTCACCAAGCCTCTCGCTATCTCCTCTTAGGCGATGTCCTTTAACGGTGAGGGGTCGACACAATTCTTCGTCGTTTCCTTACAGACGAGGAAGCTCAACACATCCTCAATGACTGTCATAGTGGTGCCTGCGGCGGCCATTTCTCTAGAATGGCCACCGCCCAGAAGGTCATCCACGCCGGATATTTCTGGCCCACACTCTTCACCGACTGCATCACAGCGGTCAAATATTGCCATAATTGCCAACTTTTTGCCCCCAAGGCCCGGACGCCACCTGCTCCGTTACACCTAGTCGTCACCGTTGGTCCCTTTTGTAAGCGGGCCATAGACTTCATGGAGTCTAAACCCCTATCTGCTAACGACCATAAATACATCATTGTTGGCAAATGGGCCAAAGCCATGCCTACTTTCAATTGTACCGCTGATACCGCTGCCCGTTTCTTTTTTAACCATGTTATCACTCGATTCGGGGTTCCCAAACAGTTGGTCTCAGACCATGGTTCCCACTTCGAAGATTCCGTTTGGCGCGAGTTATCCACCCTCCTTAAGTTCGAACATCAATATTCCTCTACTTACTACCCCCAAGGGAACGACCAAGTAGAGGCCATTAACAAAATACTTAAAACCATCCTTCAACACACTATTGACCGGCATAAGTCCAATTGGCACCACATGTTGTTCCCTGCCTTATGGGCTTACCGTACCTCTACCAAGACCGCCACTAGTTTTACCCCGTTTCACTTAGTTCACGGCGTAGAGTCTGTCCTCCCCATCGAATGTTAGATACCTGCCCTACAAATCGCAGTCGAGCTTCTCCCTGATACCTCCCCACTCGAGCAACGTCTACTATCCCTCGAACAAGCTGATGAAGATCGTCGTGCCACTCTCCAGACTATTGAAGCCACCAAGAACCGCTCCAAATCCCTGACTGCTACCCTCCAGATGGGCATACATCACCTTCACATGTTCCTTGACTCCCAGCTCAACAACTGCTACCAGGTGCGTGATCCCTGCCTCTTTAGAAAATTCCTGCACACAAAACAACTCAGCCGACAGTTTGAATCCATAACATTCACCCATGTCCCAAGAGCTCAAAATAGTGTCACAGATCAAATGGCTAACAACATCCTAGATTGGCACATCAATCACACCATGTAAAAACCTCCATCATGCATTATCATTCCATAACATCCCATAAAAATATATAAAAACCCAAAAAGATTGCAAGGGGCATCCACGTGCCTATCATCACATAAGCATTTGCATCCATGTGCAACAAAAAATAAAAAACACATAACCTACACAAGGGGCATCCATGTGCCCAACATCCTATACTACTTGCATCCACGTGCAGTACAAACATATCACAAACCATAAGCGCATCCATGTGCGTACAACTAAAACATCATTGTAAAAAGGTGCATCCACGTGCATATATATATATATCAAAAAATACATGTTCATTGGCTATACATGTCCTGAGTACCCCCATACTCAGCTATACACAAAAAATATCTATACATCTCATAAGATACATGCAGGAGATACAAAACTCGGGGGGAGTCCCCTGCACTCCCTAAATGTGAGTCATACCCTGCATCACTGCCTACATCAGCCACCTCCGAGTCCTCCCCTCGCTCCTCCTCCGGAAGCTCCTCATCCCCTGCGGGCTCCTGTGCCCGAGCCCTGTCCGCTAGGATAGCTACCCAGATCGCAATCGACCGGAACTCCCGGAGCACCCTCATGCAATCCTGTATCACATCGGGCTCCACATCCCGCCATCCCTCGTCGGTTACTCCAACTAGTAACCGATCCAGCAACACTCGTATGGACTCCAAAGTCCCATCTGCTTCCCGCTGACGCACCTCGCCTCAGCCGGGTAGGGCTGGAACCGCCACATGTCCCCTGCGTGCCACATGCCCTGGCGGTGGTCTCGGACCCACATCTGTAGATCACACATCAGTTAGTAACAGTATATCTCATAACACACATCATACATAAATCTTGACATCTATAACATGCAAGTAAATCAATACGTACCATCCGGTCCCCATGCCTGTCCTGGTGCCCGTGGCGCCTCTGGGTCCCCGGTGTAGTCCATATCCCTATACGGGAAGTCATCTAGTGGCAGTGGCATCTGTAGCCACCGCAGGTACAACTCCTGCGTAAAGTATCGACCAACCTCGCCGCCACCATGGCGGTGCATCATCTCCCCCCACCGCACCATCCGCGGCTCCCTCAAACCTCCTTACCTGATCGGTACCCGTGGCCGCAGGGTGGGTACCCTCTCCATGAAGAACGCACATAGGAAGGAACCATAGAAAAACCCCTTGCCATATTCCTTCGCCGCTGTCAGCTGCCGCTGAACACAGGTAAGGAACATCTGGCCCCATGCGTAGTAGACACCATCCAGTATGCGCTCCACTAGCTGCATCTGGCCCCCAGACAGCTTTTCAGGTGACTGGGACCCCAACACGCGATCCACACATGTTGCAATAGCCTGCACTGCCGGCTCCTGTAGGTCGATCACCCGGAGTGCATTCCTATGCACCCTAGCCTCTGGAGCACAGTACCGCTCCAGCATGTCCTCCATATTCACATCCACGGATACTCGCGGCTGCGTATCTGCGACCCTACCCAAATAGGGCAACCCTGTCAGAAAGTATACATCTGTCAGGGTGAGGTCCACCCTCTCACCCTGCACCCTGAACGCCTGAATGTCTGGCTCCTAGAAACTCACTAGCCTGTTCAGCAGCAACCCTGCCGAACGCATCATAGGTACCTACGTGAACTTCAACAGTTCGCACAATCCCAACACCAGGGAAATTTTTAGGGGCGAAATTTCGCCAATTGGCTATTTTTCGGGCCTTTTTTCAAAAAATTAATTCGCTATTTGGTCATTTTTAAGCTCTAATATCGCCTATATTTACATAAAATATGTTTTTTTACTATAATATTCGCCAAAATTTACACATTTTGGTAGTAAATTATATGTTTGATATTTAATATTTGCCTTCCTATCTATATATATGATTTTTTCAATCCAAAATAATCGCCTAGAATACTATACTTAGGTATAATATTACAATCCTTAAAAAATACCCTGCCCAACACCGTCCACACTTGATGATCCCCCTGGATGACCGTCACTATCTCATCCGGGATCTCCTCCTCCCTCCACAGCACTAGCGGCATCCTATCAAACACGCAAGGAAAACTCATCAGACTCATGTCAAAGCAATAAACCTTACCCCCCCCGGAAAGTCCCTAACAGCTCGCTGCAAAATGCATCTTTAAGCCCCCTTGCCACGGTTTCCGACCGCGGCTGTCTGGCCCACAGTCGTGGTCCAACACCGCGACTGTTCAAGCCGAACTCGCGGTCTCAAACCACGACTGTCGAGGCCGAACTCGCGGTCCCAAATCGTGTTTTCAGCCTTGAAACCCGTGGTCCCGTACCGTGTGTTCCGCGTCGAACCCCACGGTCTCCATGTGCGTCATCCACCGTGGAACTCGTAGTCTCTGACCGCGGCTCCCTCCTAAAAATCCGCAGCCCACCCCACGTGGACCGTACAAATAACCCCTGGGACCCACTACCCACCCCCCGAACCCAAAAAACGTGCAGGTATGAGTTTGACGGAATACCTGTATCTCCCGGATCTAAAATCGGCCGGTTGGATCGTCCAGAAATGCCACCTCACCTCTGGTCCACTCTGATCACTAGTCAAAGTCAAATAGTACAAATGACACTTGTCATATTGGACCCACTCACTATTTATAGTCCGTTGACTTTTTCTTGTTTTGGCCATTCTGAACCCATACGGAGTCCATTTTTTGAACCGTTTCCACCACTGGAATCAGCATGACGAGACCGTCATGATGGTCAACTCGTTGCATTATTTTTTCCATGTCATTTTTTGCACATTTTTTAGATGCCACTAGTCGCCTCGGTTTGCGTGCCACTTTGGCTGCTCTCCATTTTTCACATATTTTATATCATCGGATTCATTTTTCTGAGCTCGTGATGATGCTTGAGATCATTTCTCACTCTCACCCCCAGATGTTTTGGGTATTTTTTCCAAAATGCCCCCTAGTCACCTCGGTTTGCGTGCCACATTGGCCGTTATCCATTTTTGACACTCTTTATATCGCCGAATTCATTTTTCCGAGCTCATGATGATGCTTGAGATCGTTTCTCTCTCTCACTTGGTATAGTTTCAACATTGTGTCCCGACACCTTGCTGCCTCGGTTTGCACGCCACATCGACCGCTATCGAATTGTTCCACATTTTTACATGAGCCATTCACTCCTATCATACTACAAATATTTCATTATTTTGCCACCATTCATTACCCCGCAAGGAGGCCCACCAGTGTTCCCCCCCCACCCTCGTTCTTGGTCATCATAAATGTTCCTTGATTGAGCACTTCCTCCTTGCCTGGCCATTCCTTTTGTTCGGTATAATTTTATCCCTTTTTCGGGCCAGACAAGTCCTTTACGAAAAAGGCACTTAGGGAGTTTCTGTTAAGCTCTTTTCTGACTCCTAAAACAATGAAAAGATCGCTGAGCAATCTTTCTTCCTTTCATGCTCGTTAAAGTACCTGAAAGGGCGTCTATCTGGTATAAGTTTACCCCTTTTCCGGACCTGGTAGACTAATTACGAAAAAGGAATACTCTAGTCACACCAGCTAGAAGAGTTCTTCATTGCATCCTTTTATGCTTCTTTGGGCCTTGGAGACTAACACATGAAAAAGAAACCCCCTGGAGTCTTCTTATCACTTTCAGACTCTCTAAAATTGAAAGCAACCATGAGCAGGAACTGTCCTGGGCTCGTACAAATCCACACGACAGTACCATTCCATCATTTCAGAGTCTTCTTATCGCTTTCAGACTCCTTAAAATTGAAAGCAATCTCGAGCATGAACTGTCCTGGGATCGTATAAATCCACATGACAGTACCATTTTTTACACACACTTCTTCTACTTCCTGAACCCATGAAGAAGTCCCCCGTGCCTCTTGGCACTATGATTGATCATCTCGGCAGCACCCCCAATCAGGTCGCCTTTGTTTAGAGTATTCTACAGTCTCCTGCCATTTTACACCAGCTTGAGTCTCCCTCATCCCAGTCTCTTCCCAGTATAGCTATGATCCCTTTCCCCTCAGTCAGTTTCATATGCTACCTGATCATCCCCGCCATCATACTCTGAACAAAGGAAGTTTGAGTCCACCCACTCTACTTTCCCAGTTATTCCCCCCAGTTTGTCAGTCCTACCATTAGTACTATCACATTTCGATTCTCCACCTCGCGCTCTTGTCAAGGAAACATCATTTCCTTGATAGTTGCAGGTATCCCTCTGTCGATGACAACCCCTCTATTCCAGAGGATAGACCCAGAGGTCCCTGCACCTTGGACCCATCACCATCTGTGGTGAGTGCCTACGGACCATTTTGAGAGGAGTCATCATTGCCTCTCCGAGTGGTTGTTTCCCACATTGCCTCGGGATCGTTGTTCCGGGCTCCAGTTTGTTTCTTCTCTTCTCCACACCCAAGGAAAACCATACATGACTTATGATGTCTATCGGCCATACGATGAGCTCCTGCCCTCACACATCAGGGGGCAATCTGTTAACACCCAAAAAGTGCTCACTACCTCATCTACCCCATTACAGGACTCATTTGTCCATTTTCCTACAATATTTCCCTTAAAAACCTTGAAAATCCCACTAAAAAGCCTCCAAAAGGCCACAAAACCATAAAAAAAGCCTCAAAAAGGCTAAAAAACCCCTTTTCCTCCAAAAAAATCCAAAATTCCTCTAAAATAGCAAAAACCCTCTAAAAGGGAATAAAAAAATATAAAATAATGAGGAAAAAGGAGGAAAAAACCCTATACAGCTGACCTAAACCATATGGTTCCCAAAACCATGGGCCAGCACTCCACCACCAAAAACCTATAAATAGGTGATGGAGACCCCTCATTTCATATCCACAATCAAGTATACCCTTACTCTGCCAAAATCTCTCCTGAATCCCTAGCTCACCCTTGAGCTCCTTTCACCATTGAGAGCCCCTTTTGGCCCATTTCCACCATTGGAGAAAGAGAAGGAGCAAAGCTGGAGTTTGGAGCAACCCTCTTCGATCATTGCAAGAACTTCACCAACCTCTACACTTGAGGTAACATTTTAATACAAAAAAAACCATTTACATTACCTCTTGTCTTTTTATGTTTCCTGCACATGCTTAGTATAATTTTCATTTTAATATCTTGTCTTTTAATTACTGTTTATTGAACTGCTACTAAGGAGTCCCTTCTCCTTAGTAGGTGCTCATTCGCACAAGCTAGGGTGAAAACCCTAGCTATAGGCAGATACAGAACTCTATGAAGATAAAAGCTTATTGGACATTCAACATGTCAGAAATGATGCATCTGCTTGGATGTAGGTGACTCAAAATAAAATTTCTCTCTAAATGACGATGGAAATCATCATGGAAAATTCTATGGTTATAGAACTCAAGCTTGGGGGAATCATGGTCCATTGGAATGGGTACAAATCCACAGTTGTCTGCATTTTGACATCTTTGTTTCGAATGGGTACTGAGATATGGATTTGTTAGCTGGACCAGTGCAACCTGTCAAAGGTTTAAATGAATTTAGAAAAGTTTCTAATGTAGCTTTACACGGAATAAAGTTAATTCCTCTGTAATAGATACCTTTGGATCTTCTTTACTTTTGGTCTGAGGCTCTCCCATAGAATTTTCTAAAGGCATGTGCAAGGTATCACGAATTATTAATGTAAGTGAAGATATCTATGCAGGGTTTAACTCCACCTTACGGCAAGACAGTATCACTCATCATGAAAGGGCCGAAACAACCTGCAAGTGTAAAAGTTTGCATCAGGGATCTTGATTATCTCACAAGCCTGTACATACAAACATACTCAGCAAACTGTCATTGAAAAGCCTGTTCAATCTAGGAGGATGTCTTTGTTAACTCCAAGGCATGTTACTCAAGGAATGGGGAATCAGATGCAACCCTGAAGATACAATTTTCAATGGGGATGAAGAAGCACTTTGTAACCCATATGCAAATGCAATATTCATTCCAAGGGAGAACCCAAGGGATATATATGAATCTCCCTCCATTAATAATGTGAGGAACGAGCATCACCTATCAAAAATAATGAAATTGTAGGAACAATGTTCCACACTGGAAGTGGACGCTATCGCTGGAGAGTTAGTGATTAGCACAACAAATTTAAGGATAATCAGGGTTTCAACATTTAATTAGCACAATTGAAGTTAAATCGGTGGGGACACCACTGACAGCCCGGATTCAGCAGATATTAGTGTAAAGCCAGTGCTTAGCGAATGGCAGTATACTGATGGTTCCAGAAGCCTTCACAGCCATAACACATTGAATTCTCAACACTCTTACTTGCATCATAATATTTTCATTCACCAACTGGCAGAAAACTCGAAATAACTGTCGTGGAAGGCCGACCTTGCTAGAAAAGACAGACCTCGAAAAAGTAATCCTTATGTTAAGCTTTAGTATGGGGAGAGCATTTGTAGCACACGAAGATCAATAAAATCACGTTTTTTTTTTATGGAGGTCGTTTCATCAAGATGGAGTTTGAATACACATGTTTTCGCCATCATTTCAGTTGAGCTCGGGTTTCAACAAAGTGATCCACACATGGCGCTCTCATTTGACAGTGGAAATACAAAGGGAAAAAGAAATGGAGAACTTAGATCCCCATCCACACGTTACAAATGGAAACCAGTCACATGTAGTTCAGTTTTAAACGAGTCATTTGATATCCATTTATGGGAGCAGATACATATCTAGTAGTCAATTATAAAGTGCGAGTTGGTTCTTCTCACACACGGCACACCTGGTTTTTCCCCATGGGTCACACTTTGGGGTTAGCCGAATGCAAATGGATGGTCATTTTCTGTTCAGTTGGGTTCACCTTGAATAAACCCTAACTCGAACTATTCCGAAAAAATCTGATTGCATCGGTGGTCAAGTCCATCATTTGTTGGTCGCCTAGTTCACGGTTGGTGGTTGATGTATTTTGCTGTAATATGGAGTTATGAGATAGATAGAGTGTCCATCTACCACAGGATTTTTGCCTTTTTTCCTTCAAAATATTAACAGCATGTAATGTTCCTCTCATTCGGCATCCTCGACTAGTGGTGATGAATGGGCAGCTGTCATGAGTTATTTTTCAGCGTAGCACATAGACGGCATCAGTGGTTGATTGGAAACGCCAACTCCAGTTATGGGTTTTTGATTGCATCAGTTCATAGCTACATAGTTTGACAACCATGCACCCGTGTCTTCATTTGACAACCAATTCAGCATTTTGTTGGTTGTTGTCTATTTGGGTTTTAGTTGCAAAATAATGCAACAAGTAATTTCATGAGTATACAACAGGAATTCTAGGAGTGCCACCAATAAAGTAGAGTCACATAGGTATTGATGTTTTCATTTAATCTAGTTTGATTGTGCAATATTGATTTTTGGTTCGCATAGTGCACCTCCCACAGCTAGACAAGAAGAAGTACTCTTTCTGATTTCCAAACACTAGACTGAGCAGGGCTTTCTCAATGATGCAATCTTTCCCCCTTAGTCACATATGACATAAGGCCCTTTGATCTCTCTTTTGACTCCATTCGCCCCTCTGATATACTGGCATTGGCCTTCCCTCGAAGACTAATCCTCCCAACAGTTTGGTAGGTTCTCTCGCCATCGATAGTTTGGGAATACATCAATGTCCCCTGATCAATAGATTCATATTAGTGTTCAACTTCACCACATCTATTTGCACTTTGATGATTGTACTATGTGCCTTGATGCCCATTTTCATTATTGGCGGGTTATCTCGCATCTATTAACGGTATACATCATTGACCGGTAGTCAGATGATGTCACATCAGGTTCGAACTCAACACCTTTATTCACTTGATGGGACTTGCACCATAGATGATTTGTGTAGAAGACCCCAGAAGATAAAGGTATTTAGTATGCTAGTTATGATCGTGACTTTACATCTGAGATATCACCTCTCAGACATCAGCAGTTTGTATCTCTAGTTTGCACCAGTTGTTCCTTTTCAGCAGGAAGCATATCTTACTGTAGAGGGATCATGGCTATGATCACTTATGACATGTATTCACTATGTACTGCCTATTCATGGGCATTGTATCATACTGATATGTATTTAGAGATATTATTGTATTATGACGAGTGAGTTGCTCTTTTCACTTGTGTCTCCATCACTCCACTTCCAAGATTTATAATGTATTTCAACCATTGTAGCACCATTCTCTTGCCTCACACATTAGGGGGCATCTGTTACAATGTAATCTTCTACCTTGTGAGTATCAGCACTCTTTGGCCTTCAGGATCCATTTCACTGACACAAATGTACTTTATGTCCTCTAGACACACCTTTTTCCTATTTTTTATCCTTGTACACTAGCTGTATCACTTCAGTGGGTGTACCCGCGAGCTGCATCACTATATGTAATACCCCCAATTCGACCCTTAGGACATATGAGTCTTTAATGCAAATAAGTGTACATGTGATGTATGTTTTCCTAGCGTGGAGCTCAAGGCCAAGGCCCCGCTAGTGAAAGCCGAATTTTATTTAAAGGGAAAGTATTTGATATTTTGATACCATGTGCTCTTAAGCCATGGAAATTGTAATAGGATGTAAATAAACATCAGGCAATATAAAATGTCCAAAGCTGGCTACGGAGGCAACGAATGAGAAGGGGCCACGTGTATCCACTAGGGAGTGGTGAGGGGGCTATGGGAGTGACCCATAGGTTTCCATATGTCTTTATGAGAACCCATTTGACTTCCTTAGGTGACATTAATGCCAATTGTAAGGAAGTGGTTGAGATTTCAGCCCATGACTTTGATGGAGTATGGGCAGCCCTGAAATTCGTATGGGAAGGTATGGGCTATTTTGACTTGTCCCACAAGTCACTCTACATCTTGGGGGTTGCTCCATCCTTATCCCCATTCCATTGTGGAAGTATGGGACATCTTTCTCCACCCAAAAACGAGCTCCCAGCAATGAGAAAACCAGAAATCGCGACTTGAAGGAAACCCACGTTTTGGGAAGCCAAAAACGTCCCGATTTGGTATTGGACAGAGGAATCCAATGGGGGATCCATTGGTAGGAACCTTGGGGCGAATTTGGGAGCAATAGCTACCCCAAAAGCCATGGGAAAACCCAGTTTCAACGGCCCAGAAAATCAGTGACGGATTTGGGTTATTTGCTGAAAGAGCTGTGAGAAATCCAAGTGTGGATGTTCGAATGGAGGCTGGGATCGTTGGAGTTTATCTTGATGTGTACTAGCTCTGGGATTGAGCTTAGTGGACTAGCATCCCTCTCCATTTCCCATTGCATGCTTGAAAAACCCAACTGTGTGTTGGCTTAGCATGGTTGTCTGAGTGAAATCCTGACTGTGAGGGAGCCATCTAGTTCCTCCTTAGTGGATACACAGCCCAGCTCGGGGGTGATCTCTCAGCTGAAAGAATACAGGCTGGACAGAGATCTATGGTTGGGTGGAACGTTGCTCTCACGTAGCCAGTCGTTTGGGCCATTATAATTCGAGATAAGTATTCTTGATGTTAATTCTATGCCCTGCAAGCATTTTAATTTATGACTGTTGTTTATATGTTGAATGCATGATGAAACTGTGTGCAGATGTATTGTTTAATTCCGCTGTGTTTATATTGAATCGAATTTGCATATAGAAGTTTTAAATGTTAGTTATTTATGTGCAAAAATTATTGGGGCTAAATATGCCATAAGCCCGGTATGTTGTTAATGTTTCCTTCCCTGTTGTTCTATGGAGAAGGGGACGTTACACTATAGCCCGCAGGTAGGATGTAAAATGGTAAAAATCACTAGTTAATTACTTTTTACTCGCAAAACGTGGTCTTAGGGTGACCATTGGCCCTCCATTTGCCTCGTAACGCCTCTATGTGTCCTTTCACTTACCTTTGGAAGGCTATATATTAAGAACTTATGGCATATGGAAGGGGGGAGAAAGAGAGAGCAAGATAACTCTAGTGGATTTTTTCCACATCTTGAGTCTACACTCATTGATCCTTGTAGTTATGAACCTCTTATGTTCACCTTCCAAACTCATTTCATAGTTTGAGTTTGCCATTAATGGAGGATTGACCTAGTTTGTGGTTCAGATTGGTTGCCGAGAAGAGGTTGTATCACATTGTACTTCTTGTTATTTATTAATAGAAATACTCATATTCATGTCCATTAATGTTGTGAATGTTGTTTATATCACATTGGGTTGCATTTACTTATAATATCATGGACCATTGCTATTGATGATGTTAATGTCTTTCATATATTATATGTACTTGTTGTATATTGGTTATCAAGACTAATTTGTAGGTTCAAGTGAATGGATTGAAAGCTTCAACAGGCATCTACATCGAATGTTTGGATCGAGGTTGGTTATATTCTCCATTATCTTATCATTGTCAATTATATAGCATTGCATTGGGAATTGAGTCATTCTATGGTAGTCAGCTGTCTGTTGTGGTCTATCCCAAGCCATAGGAATTTTTCTCCAATAACAAGATGAGACAGAACAAGAAAATCTAACAAAAGAAAGTCTAGTCAGTGATGCCAGTATAATTCCAGTACTCAAAAATTCAAAAATTGTTCCAGTAGGAATCGAGCTAGGGAAAACATTAAACATCAATCAAAACTTTGCGCCCAATGAGTTGGAACAAGTAATCACTCTGCTGAAACAACATAAAGGAGCTTTCGCTTGGGAGTACACAGACATGAAAGGAATTCCTTCTAATCTGTGTACCCATCACATTTATATTAAAATCAACTCCATGCTTGCGTGTCAACCACAACAAAGGATGAACCCGAACCTAAGGGACATAATGAAAGAGGAGATCCAAAAACTTTTGGAAGCAGGATTCATATACCCGATTTCAGACAGTGAGTGGGTTTTCCCACTCGTGATTGTGCCAAAAAAGAATGGGAAATGGAGGGTCTGCGTGGATTACAGAGAATCTAAAAAAGAAATGCAGAAGGACCACTTCCCTTTACCTTTTATCGATCAGGTCCTTGATACCTTGTCTGGGAAGAAGTATTTTTCCTTTCTGGATGGATTTAGTGGCTATAACCAAATCCAGATCGCTCCAGAAGACCAAGACAAAACCACTTTCACCTATCCCTGGGGTACTTTCGCATATAGGGTACTTCCTTTTGGTTTGCGCAATGCACCAACAACCTTTCAAAGAGTAGTGATTGGAATATTTTTAGAGATGGTAAATGACTGCATGGAAATCTTTATGGATGACTTCACTCCATATGGTATTAGTTATGAAGAAGCACTGAAAAATTTAGAAAAGGTCTTGAAATGCTGTGAACAAAGCCAACTCTCTTTAAGCACTGAAAAGTGCCATATGATGATGAGCGAGGGCATAGTTATGGGGCACTTCATCTTTTCTGATGGTATCCAAGTAGACCCATCCAAAATCAAGGTAATTGAAAATATACCAACTCCTGGAACACAAAAAGATGTATGTAGCTTCTTCGGGCATGCTGGCTATTACAGAAGATTCATAGAGAACATTTCCAAGCTAGCTTCTCCTTTGTTCACCTTGTTGATGAAGGATGCACATTTTGTTTGGAATGATGCATGCCAAACAATGTTTATAGAACTCAATAAAATGTTGTCTACAACACCCATCTTACAAGCGCCCAACTGGGCTCTGCTTTTTCATATTTCTTTAGATGCTTCAGACACTGCCATTGGAGCAGTTTTAACTACGCCAGGATCTCCGAAACTTTAGCTTTTCATTAATACTCCAGCAATATTACAGACATTACAGACTCATACAGTGGATCGACCTCGGATTGCGAAGTTTGTCACCACTATCTCTCAACTGTGCCTGAACACAATGTCTTGGGTCCGTTTAGCTTTCGCAACTTCCCGAATGCATGAAGCTACTTGCAAGCTCCTGGGAGTCCCAAGATATGCTCACTAGCACACCCTTACACACAGACACTTTTTACAGAGACGAATCTTAGCTTTCTGATGCGATGTTATACCAGTCACGGCAACTCACAGAGCATAATCACTTTGGCTCTCACACAACCTACAGACTTGCAGAGCAGACTACTTGCTCATGCAACTCCTACTTGCAGAGCGGACTACTTGCTCATGCGACTCGACTCAAGCTGAATGAATCAAATGAATCCATGAGCCTCTTATTTATAGCTTGCTAGGAGGTTACTCGGTTGCAACAAACTTACACCAACCGGTTAAAAGCTAAGATTCCCAAGGACATGATGGGACCACATCATGTTTATCTCATCCCTCCGAGGCTCGGCCATACGGGGACCCGGTACTATGACAACCGACAAATATTGACTGACCAAAAGTAGATTCTTATGGCCAACAAACACATGGCCCACTTATATCAGTCACTATTTATTACAATACAACGGGGAAAAAGCATCTCGAAAAGCATAAAGGCCGAAAACATGGCCGAGAAATTACAAAGTGGAGCATTAACCGGCCCACTACGGCTTCCAAAAGCAATATGTACAAAGATGCTAATCACATGAATCATGGACCATTCTGCTTCATTCCCACGAAAGGAATTTCTTTCTTTTGACTGATTGCTAATTAATCAGTACCATAACCAGATCCGCAAACACATTGGATTCCATCATCATCACCGCATGGGACACCACCACAGACACAATCAAGAACTCCTTCATCGAACAGGTTCTCTTCTATTTCTCGCTTGGCCAGATCATCCTCCCAACTGTAAGGCTGGGACTTAGTATTGTTCCAATAGCTATCTTCTGGATATTCCTGCTCAGGATAAAGCTGATCACTGAAACATTGTTCCACATTGGAACCATGCAAAGCTTCATTAGGACCAAAGATAAATTCAAAGGCAAATAAAGATTCAATTCTGTAATTCAAAGGAAGGGTTCTGCGATGAACTTTGGTGTCCAACCGATTACCATTAATGTCCCTTTTGATAAAATTCTGCGTAATATTTACCACATGTTCTAGTGGTGTATAACGACCACCATGATGTCTCAGCAGAAATTTAAACCATTGATTATGCTGATCTGTAGCTTGCATATCAGCTTCCAAATGCAAAATAAAATTAGCTCGCCGATTAAGCCAATCTACTCTGGGACAAAACTTATCAAGAAAAATCTCTGTCCATCCAGACCACTTTTTATTCCTCATATTTCTAGGGTCTACGCAGATGACAACAGAGGTTTGTTCCCTACATAACTACAAAATAAGGTTGTAGGTAGTCCATGTGAGGTTACACTCACCCAAATCTACATACCATACTATTCCTCATTTTTCTTCGTTGCAGTCTACCCAAATTTCTCGGCACTTCCTCAATTTTTCTTCAGCATCTTGAAAACCATTGAAGGTTTTCTTTTCCCAACGCTCTAAGATCTGGAGCTTGCATGGGCTCGCTTGAATTTCCTTTATCAATGTTAGCATAAGATACTTTTCTGCTTGATGACGATCTGCATAGTCAAGCAGCTCCTTGCACTCATCAACAGTTAAGCTTTTATCCCAAGGTTTCAAAAATAATGCATTTCTGGGCAGTTGATCTTCATCTGGTATAGGGGTTTTTCCTTTGTCATCTTTACCACTGGAACTTGCACCTGCTGAAAACATATTTAAGCTGGGAACTTCTTTCTGCACAGTTTCCCGTGTCAACATATCAGCAAGACAATTTAGATAACCAGGCTTGTAAACAATGTCATAATCAAAATTAGAAAGCCAAATGAACCATTTTAAGATTCTACTACTGTTTTCTGCCATCAAATTCTCATTCTTAAAAATACCAGGAATTATTTTAAGATCTGTTCTGATAACAAATCTCACTGGTTTGAGATACAAAATAAAATGACTGACAGTCTTTTTAACTGCCAAAATCTCTTTATGACTGCTGGGATAATTAAGCTCAGTGCCCTTAAACAAACCAGATGCATACCCACAAATATTTTCTTTGCCATCTATTTCTTCGAGGAGTACACCACCCCAAGTGGTATTGGATGCATCGGTTTCAATTATCATCTTACCAACTACCTGAGGAAGATGTAGAGCTGGCAGATCTTTTACTCTAGCTTTGATTTGCTGAACCGCTAGAGTCATTGCATCAGACCATGGTGCAGGGTTTTTCTTTAACCGCTGCTGCAGACAATGAATATCTGAAGCCTGTCCTTTATAAAAGGGTCTGATATAATTTAAGCAACCAAGAAAACGTTGCAATTGGGTTTTGTCAAGTATCTTGTCAGGAAAATGATCAAATGAATTCAACACATGTTTTTGCAATATAACCTAACCACCTTTAATATGCAAACCCAAAAATTCAATTTCTGTCTTACCAATCTCCATCTTGAACTCGGACAGAACCAAACCATGTTTAAAAACTAATTCGTAAAACTGTTGCAGGTGTTTAAGATGTTCTTGTAAATTCTTTGAACAAATCAGAATATCATTATTAAACACTGCTAACCAAGGGATATCTCTGAAAATGTCTTCCATACGCTTTTGGAATTCAGAAGGTGCATTGTTTATTCCAAAAGGAAGGACTTTCCATTGGTATTGTCCATGAGGGACAACAAACGTAGTTTTATACCTGTCTTTAGCATCAATGCCAATCTGATAAAACCCTGACTTTAAATCAAACTTGTTGAAAATAGAACATCCTGTAATTTTCTGCAACAAGCTTGCTTTATCAGGCTATGGATACCTGATCTTCTGCAATACTGCATTCAGGGGCTTGAAATTAACAACCAACCTCGGCTTACCTCTCTTTTGTTCTGAGTGCTTTTTAACAACAAAAGCATGACATGCCCAAGGACTTTTAGAAGGTTCAATTAGTCCTTTATTCAAAATATATTGTATCTCTTTGGAACATAAATCTCTTTCTGTTGGGCTCATCAATCTAGCAGAGGCTTTCATAGGTTGGATTTTCTGCAGAGGATCAAAAGGCAAACTGACAAAATATTTTTCTCTTGTCCAGAAAGCATTTGGGCTTTTAGAACAACAATCCTTTTTAATCTTTTCTGAGTTCCCTGCAAGAAACTTTTCACTGTGTACTTTCACATAAGAAATACACTTTTCCATTTTATTTAATGCGGCTTTGGACTGAACTGGAGGACTCTGACTTGAAGACAAAGGTTTACAACGCTATACAAATTTGTGACTCAATGGAAGAGAAACATACTAGTTATTGACTGTACAGGAAAATACCATTTTTTGAGTATCAAAAGAAAATGGACTAACTTTCATCAAAAATTCTGAACCTAATACACAATACTCTCGGACTGCATCTAATCTGAACAGAGAGACTGAACTATGTACACCAGACAGAGATATTGGGAAATCTTTTGTTTTACCAGTCAGATACACTGGTGTTCCTTGGATATCTGAACCAAACTCTTTTGTAGATTCCTAATAGTAGGAAGGGATTGCATTACCTTTAGCAAGGTTGAACTGACATCCTGAATCTATTGGACATTGAATCGGATATGGTTTAAAGTCTTCAAGACAGAACTCTAAGGCAATGAACAGTTTAGGACCTGACAAGGCTCCAAGCAGACTAATACTTTGGGACTAAGGTGAAGGAGACCTTTCTGGGGAAGACTCTCGGGATTCTTCCTTTTGTTCTGGCTGACCACACACTCTTTCAATCTCTTTGTATAGTTCTTCATCTGAAGACTGATCCTTTTCCTAGACCAAAACAATTAGAGCATGCTTAATGGCATCAGCTTCTTTAAGCAGTTCTTTTATCTTTGATTGCTTTTCCTTCAACTGCATTCTCATAAATTTCTCTCTATATGCTCTGTGATTTTGTCTATCATAATGGCTACTAGGATATTCTTGATAAATCTCTATCAGATTAAATGCTATAGTAGCCTTTTCTTTACCTTTCCCTTTTCCTTCTGTCAAAGCTTTCAATTGTGATTGCAAAGCTTTCTTCTCTTCTCTTAACTCTGTTCTTTCTACATGCCTATATACAGGAATAGTAGACAATTTCAAATCTAAAGCAACAATCTGTTTTTCAATGTGGTAAGGAGAAACAGAACTGGAAAACGTATACAAACCAAAATCAAATTCAGGTAACTCACACCCCCCTAAATGTGGTTCACTGTCAGAATCAGACTCGGATGAGGATGAGGAGGACTGACCACATTTAGCTAAAATTGGAGGATCTTCTTCACTTTCTGTATAAGAAGAAGATTTGGACTCTGAATCTGGAAAATAGATAACTTCATCAGATGGATCTAGTGAAGAAGCAGAGACTTTGTACAAATCCCACATGGTTGGGTCAAGTGATTCACAAAGTGCAGCCAACCTGGGACGAGCTTTTCTTTCAGGGCACTTGCTTTCCCAGTGTCCAGACTTTCCACAAATAAAACACACATCACCTTTACCTTTATCATGCCTTCTTTTTACAAATATTTTGGATTTATACTTGGATTTCTTCCATGGTTTCTTACCTCGGTATTCTTTATACCGATGTTTAGATTTGTGTTTATAAGGCAGATCTGGGTGATACCTGGACTCAGAAGTATAAAACTTCTTGTTCTTGTTTTTCTTACAATGGAAAATTCCTCCTTTGCCAAAGTGACCACGATTGTTTGCACCACAACCCCAATCAGGCATACCTGCTACATTTTTGCAGAAGGATGCAGAAAACATTTTTTGGTGCCGCTTAAAATCTTTGCTAACACGTCTCTCGAGACAGTGATCTTGCCAAGTTTCAAGAATATGATTATGTAACTGTGCAAGAGAGATACTTCTTAATTCTACCTTTTTATCCTTGAGAGCTTGTTCTACTACATCTGGAACATGAGCTGGGAAGCTTCTCAAGTAGTGCTTAAGGTAGGCTGGATTCCCTGATTTACCAGAGGAGATTAATAATTTCTGCATGTAGCAGAAATATTCTTCTGCTTTACTTAGATCACACAGTCTGGAAGACATAAACAAAGACGCTAGGTGATCATAGTCTTCTCCATCCTATGGACCATAAAATTCTCTGCCAAGTGCAGAGAGGATCTGTTCATCAGCATCATCTGCTGATAATAGTTCATTCCTTGTTTCTTGTGGCAACCATCGCCACCATTCATAGGCAAGACCAGACAGACCAGCAATCAATTGAGTACCTAACATTTGACCTATCAGGTTATGATCTTGTTGCTTCTTGTATAATATCCAATGGGTTAACAACTAAATAACATTCTTAATCTCTTCACGAGATTGAGACTGGATATTCACGACTGGTTGCTCTGGCATCTGAGTGATCAGATTATTCATTGAGTTTATCCCAAAATTAAAGAATTTTGGAGGAGGAGTGGATGCAGAATGTACATCAGGCATGTGTGTACCAAATTGTTCAAAATGGGTACTGGGGGCTTCTATCCTTCTCCTGTTTGACGACTCTTCCATCATATTCAGATCTCCAATATACTTCGGATCTAAAACTGGTCTATAAGACTAAAATGCATCGATCCATTCTTCTATATCCTGTTTAATAGCATCACTCTCACCGAAATCCCATTCTGGTTTTTCCTCATCTGGAATAACATTGAACTGTCCTAATGAAACAGATTTATTATGACCCTTCTTTGCTAATCTTACAAAATGGTCAGGAACTACATAATGCTTTTGTTTCAGTTCCTATGTCTTGGAAGACAGATCAGCTAAGACAACCATTCTTCTTTCTAGCTTTAGTGAAGCTTTCTTTATGGCATGTTCTATTTGGGTCGTATCATGAAGCAAATGATCTAACAATTCAAGTTTAGTGATGACCTTTTCTAGCTGTTCTTTCTGGATAGCACAACTATGTTTTAACAGGATGATATCGTTAGCCATATCATCTAAATTTCTTGTAGTTAAATTGTGCTGCAAGTTTCCCCAATTAGATAACTTGATTTCATCAGAAACAGTCTGATTAGCGGCTGAAGATTTAGAAGGAAGGAATTCACGCCGGGTTGTACCATCATTTGAATATTGCCTAAAAGCAGTTTCTGCAGGAAGATTCCTACCATCAAAATATGATTTTTGGCCACTGGTATTTGTTGTTTCTAAACCTCCTTTGTCTCTAGGCAGGGAGAACATACCTAAACTAGGATACTCATGGAGAGAAGCAGACTCCTTCTGCTTATTCTTTTGAAGCAATTTTTGTTTTATTTTTCTGCATGCTGGACAATCAGCATGTTGACCTCTATGCTCGAAATCTGAAAGACCTGTCTAGGAAGAATTATTTACAAGGGACTCTCTACAAGACTCAGCTAAGGACTTTTTAGACAACTGATTCGACATTGCTTGAAGCTTAGCATTGTTATATGAGGACATGGATGTTGACTTGATCAGAGGGGGACCAAATATTTTTATTGGCTCTTCTTGGGCCGACCGGAAGGAGCAAGATGCTTCATCATATATCAGGGGTTTTGGGTTCATGGTAGCAGCAACTCTTTCCTAGTGTCTTAACTCAAAATACTTAAGTTCCCAAGACTGTGGATAGTTAAATCCAGTCCAGTTGAATGTGACAGGAGTTGCGTTTTTCGACTTTGCATTGGGTTGTTCCACCACGCTGCAGTCTACAGAGCTCTGGTGAACATGGGATTGCAACTGCGGTAGGGTCACATTTCCAAAACAGATACAAACACCACCCTTTAACTGGATAATTCAGGAGCCATTTTGCATGTCAAAACCTTTGGGTAATATATAAGCTTTGAGAATGTTATATGTATGCGGATCATCTAGACTCACAGAAAACTTAGGATAAATGGTACCGAATGCAGGACCATCATGTAATGGAGCTGTGAAGCCTCCAATCACAACATCATAAAATTTATTGTGACGTGTATCTACAACACAGCATAAAGAAGACACAGCAAGACGAGGGCGTACTAATGGACCAAGGCCTAACTTGACAACACCAAAATGTGCATATTTAAATTTCTTTTACTTTGCCCAATCAATCTGTTCTTTGTCAAGTAAAGAGATATGTATAGGCTCTTGATTATCAGTAAATGCAACATCTATACTCGATACTTTAATTTGGGTGACAGAATATAAATTCCACCAATTGAGTCTGTATACATCTCTAGGTAAAATCTAGGGTAATTGCCAGTTTTCTGAAGGATTCTGGTCATGGATAGTTATGTATGATGATTCTTCTCCAGAAGAAGAAGGATTAAAAGATGAACTTCGACGTTCTGCTAAAGAGATTTCAGTGTCGTTGGCTGATTCACACTCTAGATGGGTCAGCGAAACAACATCCATTGTAGGATCCATTTTGAATAAAAGGTGAGGGCTGACTTTTAGTCTTCCGGCAACCTTGTAGACTTACTCACCTAACTCTGGCGGGCCTTACTGCTATGACTTCAGAACTGACTCTTACACCTTTTGGATTCCTACAATCCACTCAGCGGTCATTTCCACCACCTACAAGATACTATTTAATAGAGTGTTTTAACAAACAGATCAACCAATTGCATACACAGAGATGATATTGCAGTAGATTTATACATCATACATAAGATAAAGCATAAGTGTTACCAGAATAATCACAACAGAGATGTTAACTTGGACTAGCTCTTATACCAACTACGCAAGGATCTCCCAAACTTTAGCTTTTCATTAATTATCTAGCAATATTACATACATTATAGACTGTAAGAACTTATCCCCTACTGAACTTAACTATACTGTCACAGAGAAAGAATTCCTTGCCATAGTTTATGCCATCAACAAGTTTAGACACTACATTACTGGATATTCTACTTTTCTGGACACTGATCACTCAGCCATCAAATACTTAATGAACAAACCAGTCATGAATGCTAAAGTTAGTAGATGGTTGTTACTGTTATAGGAATTTGACATTACAATTATTGATAGACCAGGCAAGGAAAATGTTGTTGCATACTTTTTATCTCGACTTAGAAACAATGATGACAATTTACCAGTTGAAGATTCCTTCCTTGATGAACATTTGTTTGCAATATTAGCTGACTCCCCATTGTATGCAGATATTGCTAACTTTTTGGCTGCAGGTAAGCATGATTTAGAAATTAGAAGATGTGTCAGAGAAGATGAAACTTTCAATATTCTCAAGGCTTGCCATGATGAGCCCTGTGGGGGGCACTTTGTTGACAAAAGGATAGGTCATAAGGTCTTGAGAATGGGTTATTTTTGGCCTTCATTGTTCAGGGATGCAAAGAAGTATGTCCAGGCATGTGATAGCTTCTATAGGATGGGCCAGCCAAACAAATTAGATGAGATGCCTCTTCAGCCACATCTTGTGGTTGAACCATTTGACAAATGGGACTTGGATTTTGTAGGGCCTATCAACCCTCCCTCAAAACAGAAAGTTCACATCTTGGTTTGCATGGATTACATGACCAAATGGGTGGAATTTGTAGCCTTGGTTAAAGCTAATGATCAGGCTGTGATTGATTTCCTGTATGATGAAATTTTTACTCGGTTTGGAGTACCCAAGGAAATCATTACAGATGGTGGACCAAAGTTTGTGTCTCGCAAATTGGAAGCGCTGTTACAAAATTTTCATATTCAACACAGAATAACCTCGCCATATCATCCACAGGCCAATGGCCAAGTGGAGAGTACAAACACGGTCATCGAGGCTATTCTGACAAAAATAGTGAAAAGCCATCGTAAAGATTGGGCTGAGAGACTTCCAGAGGCACTATGGGCCTACCGCACTACATGGCGTAACACCACTGGTTTTTCCCCATATGAGTTAGTGTGTGGTAAGAATGTTGTTTTCTCGATTGAATTTGAAATTAGAACCTTGAAGATAGTTGTAGAAGCAAACCTTGATTTATCAGAAGCACAAAGGAACCGACCGAATCAACTTAATGAATTGGATGAAAAGCGCATAGCCACTATAAATCATATAACTTTAATCCAACAACAGCGCTCTAAATGGCATGATAGATTTATAAAGAAGAAAGTCTTCCAAGAAGGAGACTGGGATCTATTATATGATTCACGGTTTAAGAGGGACTTCAATGTTGATGTATATGTAACTTCGGAATGTATATCATCTATGTATTTTATCTATGTATATTGTACTCCTATAGAGATGTGTTATTCCTCTATAAGGAAGTGTCGTCATTTGTGTTGACAAGTGTCATAACTTGCCAATGGGTTATTAGAACACCATGTGTGGGGTCGGCCTTGATTAAGTTAACCATGGGTTATTGTACTAAGCTAGACAAGTCAGCCCCATAAGTTTATTGGGCAGTCAGGACAAGTATAAATAGAGATCTCCCGATGTCTATTTTGATCATCTCATTATCTCACTCTACATCACTCAGAAAGTGGCAGACATGTGAGGAAGAGGATCAGCTGCTAAGAGAAGACTATCTCTTCTAATTGGGTTGTACTTTTCTTGTACTATTGCTCTAACTATCTCTGAGGAAGTTGTGGGGTTTTTCACCTTAGGGTTTTCCCCATGAAAACTCTGTGTGTCAATTGTCTTCTATGATTGCTTCTTGTGATGATTGATATGCTTGCTATGATTGATATGCATTGATATACTGTGCATGTTATTCTCTCAATAAAGATCCTAGAGTATATTGAATTTATGCTCAAAAATTAACATCGTATCAGAGCTAACCTGACAAGAAGACACTGTGTAGTTGCGGAAGCTAGGGCTTCTTGTTTTTGGGTTTCTCTCCAAAGATTTGGGAAAAGAAATATGATAGATTGACTCTCCCCAGCAAGGTTAATCTTTTTGTCCAATCAGAATTCAGTTATGAGCACTTTCAGTTTTGGCCGTAAACATTAGGGTTTCCACAAAAATAGGAATTTCTGAAATCTGAAGACATAGCTGGAATCTCCTTGGAAAAATAGAAGTTTAGAGCTTTGGATCAAACTTTTTGGTTGGGTGAAGCTCCAGGAAACTCAAACCCTAATTCAGGGTCCTCCTTAGTGAATCCAGAAGACTGAAAAGCATTTATGAGGGGTGAAACTTTGCAGAAATCAAATTCTGAGTATAGCAAGCTGATCAACTCATCAAGGAGCATCTTTCTATACTTTTGGAAAGTTGAAATTCACATTTTGAAATTTTAGGGTTTCTCTAACAAACCCTAATCTAGGACCAGATCCAGTTTTCAGCAAATCAAGTGGTAAGACCTAAATATTTTCTGATTCCATTTGAAGTACTCTTTAAAAATGTCTCACGACACCAAGCTTGAGGATAAGCTTGAAGGGGCTGATAACTTCTAAGCATGGAAGTATGGGATCGGGTTAATCTTCGAAGAAAATGAATTGGATACTTACATAAGTGAAGAGGTCCCTGTCCGAGAGGGAGAAGATGCTAAGGCATTGCATAAGAATAACTTGGTCAAGGCAAAGAGAATCATTGCTAATTCTATTAAATACCATCTCATACCACATGTGTCATCTCTGAAGACACCCAAGGAGATGTTTGACTCTTTGACCAAGCTATTTGAAGGGAAGAACATAAATCGGAAGATGACTCTATCGAATCAATTGAAAGGGGTCAAGTTGTTGAATGGAGAGACCATCCAATATTACTTCTCCAAGGTCTCTCAGATCAAGGAACAACTTGAATCTATGGATGAGGTAGTGGACAATGGTGAGGTTGTTATGACCACTCTGAATGGCCTGCCTAGGTCATGGGACTCTTTTATTCAAGGAATCTGTGCAAGAAATAAATTGATCTCTTTCAGTAGACTGTGGGAGGAATGCTCTCAAGAAGAAGCTAGGCTCATGGCCCGAGAAGAAAATATGGGAAATGAAGATCAATCTCTCACAGCACATACCAAGAAAGGTAAGTTCAAGAAGGAGCCATCTCATAACACAAGACCTTCTCACCACCATCACCAAAAGGGTAAGAAGGATCTGAGATGTTTCACCTGTAATGAGAAGGGACACTTTGCTATAGATTGTCCCAAGAACAAAAAGGGTTCCAAGAAGAAGAAGAAGAAGGGAAACAAGAAGAGATATCATGCTCATGCTGCTAAGGATGATGAACCTCCCAAGAAGAAGGCTAGAGCAGAAAGTGATTATGATGACTCATCAAGCGAAGATATGTTCTAATATCTGCTCTCACAGGTACTATCTCTCATGGTTGTAATGATTGGCTTATTGATAGTGGGGCTTCAAAACACATGACAGGGTTTAAAGAATCCTTTGCTAATCTATCTGAACATGAGTCACCCCATAGGGTGAAACTTGGGGATGACTATCAATATCCTATCAAAGGAAGTGGTGAAGCCTCCTACAACCTATCTCAGTTATTAGATGCTTTTGTTTGACATATTGCAACTGATCCAGAATATTAGTTAACGCCAGGGAAGGGAATTTTCTCAATCCCTGTGAATTCTTAAGAACTGCAATTTCCACACATACTTTGTACATAAATAATTTTTTTTTTCATTCTGTATTTTATCTACTTTTCATTTTGCACTTGATCGAGTTTTGTTTGAAGAATTGTGTGCAAGAATTAATTTAAGGAGCAGTAGTCATGACAGGGCTAGACGATCACAGATGCCTTACATTATTTTCCTAATTTAATAAATCTCTTTGAAGAAGATGGATGATTCATTGGATTTCAGCAGCCAGCTGAAAGATTATTTCCCTATTACTCTATTTTTGCATAGTTGCGACTCCTTACATTTCTCATTCTTCCAATTTTCGCAGCTGTAACTCGTCTATTTTCTCGTTCACTTCACTTTTCCAACAGTTGTGACTCCGTAGCTCTTTCCATTTAGGCCAATTTCAAAATATGTTGCTCCACCATTTTTCATTCATTTTACCTTTTTTTCCGTACAGCTACGACTCTGATACTCTTTCCCATTCCGCCAAATTTCGCAGCTGTGACTCCACTACTCTTTCCATTTCCGCCAATTTCACAAGTTGCGATTCCGCCATGTTTGTCTGTTCCACCAAGCCTAGAAGCTGCGACTCCGCCATATTTTGCCAAACTCTGCTCAACTATTCATTTTTAGATCCTCTTATTCATCAACTACAACTCCACGAGATTGTCTGTCTCTTAGAATAGTCTCGCCGCTCATGATTTGACCAGGCTCTCATTTAAATGATGACTCCACATTTCCAATCATAGTCTGCCAAGAACGAAGGAAATTATTGAGTCGTCTTGCTTATCTGTCAGCATGAATTTACTTATCATCTTGGTTGGGTATCTCCATCTCATCTTGGCACATGCGTATTCTACCAGCGATGCGACCATGAATATAATTCCATGGAAGAATGGCGGCTCGAGCATAATCCTGAAGGTACGGATTCTAACTATAATCATGATTAGGCATCTATTGACATCACAAGTAATGATGGTTATACTTTCCATTTATCCTTGTCATTTATCTGTAGCAAATCAAAGAAACCAAAATCATGTTTAAACTGTTATTTGTACTTATGACTAGGACCACCATTCTACCTGACTCGTGAGATAATCCTTCCACGAATTTTACCTCAAAATTAATTGTGCCACCTTTCCAACAAGGCTCAATTCAAACTTCAACTATCCGTCAACCGTGTATGCATGCAGTCAGTTCGATGTTTGAAATTGTGACTGGTGCATTCTTTACAACATTTCGTAGAAGCTCAGTGGTATGGGTATTCCTATGAGGTATGAGCCTCTACCAATAGAATCTCTGTATAAAAATAGAGATTTCTTTGTCATTTTTCAAGAAGCAGGATGGACGAATTATCTCCAATGCCTAAATGGTTTTCATGAGGACACGACCCTTGAATTTGCTCGAAGTCTGATGAGTACTCATTCAGAGGTTCGAGGAATAAGGGTAGATGTTTTAGAGGAAATCTTGGCGGAAGTAACGGGATTTCCCAGAATCGGGCAGCGGTAGTTTAGTAAAAAATGCTATCATTTGACCTTAGTTAAAGATTTCTTGGTAGCTGGAGAAAGTGTTCGACCAACGAGTAGGGGAACAACCTTGGAAACCCTTCCAAGTCCTTGGGACCAAGTTGCAATCTTTTTGAAGAAATACATCACATGCGAGGGGAGGTATGGTGTTGTTTATATCAATGAATTTTTACTCCTATCACATTTACACCACCACCGACTGTTAAACATGCCATACTTTCTTTTTCAATATCTGCAACGCATGGCCTATTATGTTAGAGGTGCTCAACACCTCTTATCATCCCTCACAAATCATGGTCTAATTAAACTACTAGTCTTACAGGCCCTTGCACAACATAATTTTACATGGGAGCAACTTCTGGTTCGGCCAGAGGTACCTCATGAACTTTGCTCAAATATAATGCATGAGGACTGGGGTTCCACAAACTCAGTTGGGGGGAGAAGAATTGGAACACTAGAAGTTCAATTGGAGGATGAAGAGGAGATAGAAATAGAGGAGGATGATGTGACTCAGTACAGACAGATTATTGGGTCATTGATGTATCTGACGTATACCAGGCCCGATATATGCTTTGTTGTGAACACCTTGAGTTTGTATCTAGTGGAACCTAGGTGTGTTCACCTGATAGCTGCAAAGCATGTGATGAAGTACCTAAAGGGTACGATAGACTTTGGTCTGTGTTATCTTGGAGATCATGACTTCAAATTGTATGGCTACACAGATACTGATTGGGTAGGAAGTGTATCAGACAGGAAGAGCACATCGAGAGGATGTTATTGTCTGGGATCTGCCATGATCTCGTGGTTTAGTAGGAAGTAGTCTAATGTGGCTGTCAGCACAACTGAAGCAGAATATATATAGCTACTTGCTCTGCTAGTTGTGAAGCGATATGGCTACGGAAGTTATTATCAGGATTGTTTGACTTGGAGATGGACCCTACTGTGATCTTGTGTGACAACCAGAGTTGTATCAAGATGAATAAAAATCTTGTGTTCCATGGTAATTCAAAAGCACTTAGAGATCCGATATTTCTATATACGGGATATGGTGCAAAAAGGAGCTATCAAGCTCGGGTATGTAAGCATTGAAGAACAAGCTACTGATATATTGACCAAACCTCTATCTCGAGTAAGGTTTGATTATTTCCAAGACAAGCTTGGTGTAGTTCAGAAGGACCCTCCTTGAAAGGGGGAGTGATATGGTCATTGATGATGAGATTGCCTGCATCAACGGTAAGGTCAATGATGTGGATACTTGTATCAATGACGAGGATAATTGTATTGATGATGTGGATACTTGTATCAATGATGAGGATACATGTATTGATGATGAGGTTACCAGTTCCGACAATGAGGTCGATATATGGTCCCTGGACATATGTCCTAAAAGAGATCCGTAGACATATGCCTCCGAGAAAGTGGTCCCTAGTGGATGTGATAGGACTACATCGTCCCTAAACGTTTAGTTCAAAATGTACATGATAGGACAACATCATCCCTGAACGTTTAGTTCAAAATGTATGTGATAGGACTGAATCATCCCTGAACGTTTAGTTCAAAATGTACGTGAGAGGACTGCATCATCCCTGAACATTTGGTTCAAAAGGTACGTGAGAGGACTGCATCGTCCCTGAACATTTGGTTCAAAAGGTACGTGAGATGACTGCATCATCCCTGAACATTTGGTTCAAAAGGTACATGAGAGGACTGCATCGTCCCTGGACATTTGGTTCAAGAGGTACGTGAGAGGACTGCATCATCCCTGAACATTTGGTTCAAAAGGTACGTGAGAGGCCTGCATCATCCTTGAACATTTGGTTCAAAAGGTAAGTGAGAGGACTGCATTGTCCCTGAACATTTGGTTCAAAATCTACATGAGAGGACTGCATCATCCCTGAAAATTTGGTTCAAAAGGTATGTGATAGGACTGCATTGTTGATGTATATGTAACTTCGGAATGTATTTCACATATATGTATATTGTATTCCTATAGAGATGTTATTATTCCTCTATACAGAAGTGTCGTTATTTATATTGTAAGTGTCGTAACTTATACTTGATGGGTTATTAGACCACCTTCTTGGGGTCAGCCCTGTATAAGTCATGTGGGTCAAAGGGTTATTAGACCACCCTATTGGGGGTTGGCCATGTGGTTCAAAGGGTTATTAGACCACCCTATTGGGGGTTGGCCCAGTCAGCATTATGTTATGTGGTTAAGTTCGAGCCTACATGAGTTAGGTAAAAAGGCAAGTCAAGTCAAGTATAAATAGAGTGCGGGAGGCACTCTATTTGCTCACTCACTTCTCACTCATGCACTCAAGGAGGAGTGGTGCACTTATGGAGGAGGAGGATCTGCTGCTAGGTTGTGTCTATCTCTAAAGGTTGGTTGTGTCATTGCTCTATCTATCTCTGAGGAAGTTATTGGGGTTTTTCACCTTTATGGTTTTCCCCAAGTAAATCTTTGTGTCTCTTGTGTGCTTGCATTATTGTCTCCATGATTGATATGCTGTAGATATGCTGTACATGTTGTTCTCTCAGTTAAGATCCTAGATTAGATTGAATTAAATTCTGAAAATTTAACATGGTATCAGAGCTAGCCTGGAAGAAGGCATGATATGGCATGTATGACACTTGTTGCACTTACGATGCTAAGGCTTGATATAGAAAAAACCCGTCATCGTAGTACTTTCGCTATAAATCCATTTTGGCAAATTTTTCGGATCTGAATTTGTTACAGGACGAAGCTAAGATCTCCATGTACCTTGTGTACAAAGGACAACCTCTAATTCGTTGTACTTTGTGATTTATGATCTGTACAATATAGGGTTTCTGCCTCTTCCAGATCTGAGTCAAAATCAGGTGACCCTGGGAAAAAGGTCATAACTTGGGCTAGGAAGCTCCAAATGAAATTTCGTCAAAAGTGACATGTAGAACACAGACTGTACTATCTCAAAAAACGTTTTCAGAGGCTGAAGTTGAACCAGTGACACGTGGCATGCCATACAAGTGAGCTCTCCTGTATTATCCCATAAACAGGTCACGTTGCGACACTTGGCATAAATCTCTCTCAGAGAGTCCAATTGAGGTCAGACCTATCAGGATGGAAATATAACAGGCCAAGCTATCTCAAAAAACTTTTTCAGAGGCCGAAGTTGAACCAGTGACATGTGGAACTCCATACAAGTTCGCACTCCTGTATTATCCCAAAACAGGTCACGTTGCGACATTTGGCATAACTCTCTCTCAAAGAATCCAATTGAGGTCAGACCTGTCAGGATGGAAAGACAACAGGTCAAGCTATCTAAGGAAACGTTTTCAGACCCCGTGGATCAAAAATTTCAGAGTTACGCCAGAAACAATCAGGTACATATTTCTGTCAAAACAGAATTATTTTTGAGTACCTTCATTCATGGCTTCCGGAATTTAGGGCTTCGAAAAAAAGTTGGAATTTTTGTAATCGGAGACCACGGCTGAATACTAATCATCAAAATAAAAATTTAGAGACCAAAATCAGAATTTTTGGTTGGGAAAAAGGTCGGGCTTGATCAGACCCTAGTTCGGGACTTTGATCAGAAAAGTGGAAAATTAGGGCTTCTGTAAAAATGAGAATTTTTTAAATCTGTGACCATGGCTGGAAGATCCTCAGAAAAATAGAAGCTTAGAGCTTTGGATCAAAACTTTTGATTGGGAAGAAGAGTGGGCTTCATCAAACCCCAGTTCAGGGTCACGTCTAGTGAATCTGGAAGTTTCAAAGGAAAAATTGAGGAGTGAAACTTTGCAGTTTTCAAAATTCGAAATATACTAGCTTGATCAGCTCATCAAGGCGCATATTTCTATCCTTTCGGAAGTTTGAAATTCAAAGTTTGAATTTTTGGGGTTTCTTTGACAAACCCATATCCAGCTCTAGGTCCAGTTCTTGCAAATCAAGTGGATTGGGTTAATCCTAGAAGAAGATGGATTGGTCACCTGCATAAGTGAAGATGTTCATATTTCAGAGGGAGATGAAGCTAAGGCTTTACATAAGGAGATTACAAGCGATCTCGACAGGTATGATTCATCGAGGTATGTTTTGAGATTTGTTCATGATTAAGTTTATGGTATGTTTGTCTTCATGTTATTACGGTTAGTAGAATCTTGATTTTAGATTTGTCGTATCACCTTAACAAAATTATGAATGCATGATAGAAGATATTCATTGGTTAGGGTGTTGACACTTATGATTGTACTAATGCATTATGGTGTTGTATGAGGTTTATGTTGTCTACTAACATGAAAGGTACACCAAGAAAGACAAATCATGTTCCAGTTCAAGAACATATGATCATGATGACATGAGGATAAAGACTCATCCATTGTCATGGATCTCATAGAAGATCCATTTACGAGGTATGTATAACTTGGTTTTATAATGGCTAACCTATGAGATATACAGGTTACTAGCACAAGTCATTGAAGAAGAACAAGAAGACATCATGTGAGTATGTTAGACATAACTAACTAGCATGCTAATCCAGGTATGTTTTTCCTATATCAAGATAGAATCCTACCTTGTGTTAGGATCTTATACTGTTGTTGATAATGATTATTCATGAAGTCATAGGTTTGAATAATCATGGTTGTATGCATATTATGTCTCTTATCTTGATTGATGATTCAACTAACCTGAAGAGTCATAGGTTTGAGTAATTATAGGTTTAGATATGTTATGTTTCTTATGATTTGACTAACCATAAGAATCATAGATAAACCTTGAATAATAATGCTTACTATTTCTATTTGAAATGATCATGACTATACATGCTTGAGATTATTGTGTTTTAATAGTATGCTAATGAATGTATGATTTTATATTAGACCTAGAGGATAACACAATGATGATACTAACAAGCATGCATAGGGATCGAGAATGTATATAAGTTCAAGGACAGGTAATCCAGGGAGCAAAGATCAAGAGGGAGTACACTCCAGTGGTTTATTAAAGGATGCAGATATTCAGACGGAGTTGTCCATCTCTCTACATTCCACAACAGAAAGGTGTAGAAGAAGCTACTGCAGATTAGGACTCCAGCAGCTCCTGCAAGAAAGCAAAGACTCAGAGGGAGTCCACCCAACGAACAAACAAAGATAAGTATTTTAATTATCATTTCTTGCATATGTGTTTGTTTAAATAAAATTGTTCAATGATGTATATGCTCATGTTCCTAGACTTAGGATATGTATTGTGCATATTAGAATAGTTGCATTGATGAACAGTATACTACTAATATACATGGGTAAGTGGCCTATGGCACTGTACAACATTCCATTGCTACTTATCTAGAATGAAACCTCTTTGCTGACATGTTGGGAGTTGTGCACACTCTTAACAATGTTCTGGTAGAGATTGGAAGGCATTTAGAAAGTTACGGGATATGGATAAATGTCGTATTGAAGCATTGGCTAAGATAATTGCATGACTGTATGACATATTTCTTTATGTGTAAGAATTTGTTCTGAAAATTATGAGATGATTCTAATCATGCAATTTAACCTGTTTTGTAGGAAAGACCGTATATCTTCACCTACAAAAGGACTACAACATTTGTTACAGCAACAAAGATATCTATTGAAGATATTAAAGTTCCCAGGATCTGGGATGAAGAAATGGAATGACATGATCCGTCGATCATGAAGAATGATGTTTGGGATGCGATCCCAAGAGCTAAAGGGAAGTCTGTTGTGACTTCCAAATAGAACTATCAGATCAAGCATGTTGTAGATGGCAGCATTGAGAATATAAAAGTGATGAAATAGAAGATGCACTAGATGGATTTCAAGATAGCATGGTGTAGTCATATATGTGTGCAGAACTTGGTATGGTAGGATAGACAGCTTTCTATCCAGTTTGGGATTTACCAAGAATAAAGCGGATTCCAACCTTTTCTACAAGGTTGAGGAAAGAAATCCAGTGATACTATTTTTGTATGCGGATAACCTATTTGTTACAGGTGAAGATAGATTGATTGCCGACACGCAGCGGAAGCTTACTATCGAGTTTGAGATGAAGAACTTGGGGATGATGCACTATTTGTTTTTGGCATGGAGGTGTGGCAGAGTGCAGATGGAATCTTCCTTGGACAAGGGAAGTATGCAGTAGAGATCCTGAAGAGGTTTGGGATGATGGATTGCAAGGCCATGGCCACACCTATGGCATCGAATCTGAAGCTTCTATGTGATGCTTCATCTGAGCCGGTTGATGTCTCTATGTATCTTCAGATGATTGGGTCGTTGATGTACCTGACGAACACGAGACCAGACATTTGCTTTGCTGTGAACGCATTGAGTCAGTTCCTGACAAATCCAAGGAGTGTTCACCTGGTTGCTGTAAAGCATGTTCTGAGGTACCTGAAGGGTACAGTGGATTATGGGCTCAAGTATGAAGCGAATCAAAAGTTTAACCTACAGGGTTATGTGATTCAGATTGGGATGGCAGTGTTGCAGATAGGAAGATCACATCTGGGTGTTACTTCAGTATGGGATCAGGTGTGATCTCTTGGTTCAGCAGGAAGCAGTCTTGCGTAGCATTGAGTACAGCTGAGGCTGAGTATGTTTCAGCCTGTTCAGCTAGTTGTGATGCAATATGGCTACAGAAGCTACTGTCTGAGTTATTTGATCTTTCGTTGGATGCTACTGGTATCTTTTGTGATAACCAGAGTTGTGTGAAGCTATCCGAGAACCTAGTGTTTCATGATAGGTCGAAACACATAGAGATAAAATATCACTATATCAGGGATATGGTGCAGAGAGGAGCCGTGAAGCTCCTGTGTGTTGCGACAGACGAGCAGATTGCAGATGTGCTGACAAAGCCACTAGCCAGAGTGAAGTTCGAGTACTTCAGAGAGAGGCTTGGCATTCTTCAGATCGAGGACACTTCGAGGAAGAAGTGATGGACACATTTGCTGAAGCCATTCCAAGCATGTTGGAAAGGGGATCCTTTACATGGCTGTGGATGTAAGCGTTGGATGATGAGCATCAGGATGATGTTCTGGTTTCTGCTTTGATATGATCAGTTGGATCATTTATATGTATGCATCATGTTGGATGTTGGATATGATTAGTTGGATCATTTATATGTATGCATCATGTTGCATGCTGGATATGATCAGTTGGATCATTTATATGTATGTACGCATCATGTTGGATGCTGGATATGATCGGTTGGATCATATGTGTGTGTTTTTGTATATGCATCATGTTGGATGCTAGATATGATCGGTTGGATCATATGTGTGTGTTTTTGTATATGCATCATGTTGGATGCTTGGACCATGTATCTGTATATGTATCAGGTGGATACATTGTATGATCAGGTGGATCATGTATGGTGATATGTATTATGTATTTGTATTTGTATCAGGTGGATACATTGTATGATCAGGTAGATCATGTATGATGATATGTATTAGGTAGATACTTGGTATGCATCAGGTAGATGCATTATATGATCAGGATGATCATGGATGACAAGCTTCAGGATGTTGCTCCAGATGACATGCAACAGGATGTTGCAGTGATGATGATCAGGATGATCATGGATGATGAGCTCCAGGATGTTGCTCCAGATGACATGCAACAGGATGTTGCAGTGATGATGATCAGGATGATCATGGATGCCGAGCTTCAGGATGTTGCTCCAGATGATATGCAGCAAGATGTTGTAGTGATGATGATCAGGATGATCATGAGTAGATCAGGATGATGTATGGTGAGTATAAGGTTGATACTCTATGGCCGTGGATCAGGTTGTGCAGATGAGCATGTAATCCGGTGCCCTGGGAGATTTGCAAATGGCCTTTCGAGGTTTTGCCTATGGCATGTAATTCGGTGCCCTGGGACATCTGGAAAATGCTCTTTCGAGGTTTTGCTCTGGGAGGACATGTAATTCGGTGCCCTGGGAGATCTGCAGATAGTCTTTCGAGGTTTTTCCTATGGCATGTAATTCGGTTCCCTGGGATATCTGGCAGATGCTCTTTCGAGGTTTTGTCCTATGGCATGTAATTTGGGCCCTGGGAGATTTTAGGTCGGAGTTGTGTACCTGTAACATCCTGAGATGCTCTTTCGAGGTTTTGCCATGACCACATGTAATTTGTGCCCTAGGAGATTTCAGGTCGGAGTTGTGTACCCATAACATCCTGAGATGCTCTTGCTAGGTTTTGTGGTGACCACATGTAATTTGTGCCCTGGGAGATCCTTCAGGTTAGAGTTGTGTACCCGTAACATCCTGGGATGCTCTTTCAAGGTTTTGTGGTGGGGTCACATGTAATAGCGCCCTGGGAGATCCTACAGGTCGGAGTTGTGTACCCGTAACATCTTGGGATGCTCTTTCGAGGTTTTGTGACGCACGTAATAATTCCTGAGGATTCCACAGTATGGACAGTGATGATGAAGACCTACAGGTGGTGGGCCTACATCCAGTATGAAAAAGGACTGGCTCTGTAGAACTTCTATGACGAGTAGATTCATAGATTGATTGAGATAGCAGCAGTAGTGACGATGATGATGACTCGATGACGATTATCTAGTGACGATGATCCAGAGAAGATGACTTGTGCTAGAAGAACTGTGCTGAGAAATACCTTCCTAGTTAAGAGGGAGTGTTGATGTATATGTAACTTCGGAATGTATTTCACATATATGTATATTGTATTCCTATAGAGATGTTATTATTCCTCTATATGGAAGTGTCGTTATTTATATTGTAAGTGTCGTAACTTATACTTGATGGGTTATTAGACCACCTTGTTGGGGTCGGCCCTGTATAAGTCATGTGGGTCAAAGGGTTATTAGACCACCCTATTGGGGGTCGGCCATGTGGGTCAAAGGGTTATTAGACCACCCTATTGGGGGTTGGGCCAGTCAGCATTATGTTATGTGGTTAAGTTCGAGCCTACATGAGTTAGGTAAAAAGGCAAGTCCAGTCAAGTATAAATAGAGTGCGGGAGGCACTCTATTTGCTCACTCACTTCTCACTCATGCACTCAAGGAGGAGTGGCGCACTTATGGAGGAGGAGGATCTGCTGTTAGGTTGTGTCTATCTCTTAGGTTGGTTGTATCATTGCTCTATCTATCTCTGAGGAAGTTATTGGGGTTTTTCACCTTTATGGTTTTCCCCAAGTAAATCTTTGTGTCTCTTGTGTGCTTGCATTATTGTCTCCATGATTGATATGCTGTAGATATGCTGTACATGTTGTTCTCTCAGTTAAGATCCTAGATCAGATTGAATTAAATTCTGAAAATTTAACATGCATCATCCCTGAACATTTGTTTCAAAAGGTACATGACTAGATTACATCATCCATAGACATGAGACTTGTCTTAAATTGATAAGGATTGATCATCCTGGAAGTAGATTTGGATTGCATTGTCCATAGACATGAGACTTGTCTTAAATTGATAAGGATTGATCATCCTAGACATAGATCTGGATAGCATCATCCATAGACATGAGACTTGTCTTAAATTGAGAGGGATTGATCATTCGTAAATAGATCAATATTGTATCATCCTTGGACCTATGTCCTAAAGTGAGCGGGATTGATCATCCTGTAATTGGATCATGTGTATTACAGAGTATGTTGCTATGTAGATGCTGTAGATGGAGATGATCCAGATGTTGTAGATCGAGATGATCCATATGCTGTCGATCGAGATGATCCAGATGCTATAGATCGAGATGATCCAGATGATGTAGATCGAGCTGATCCAGATGATGTAGATCGAGTTGATCCAGATGCTGTAGATTGAGATAATCCAAATGCTGTAGATCGAGATGATCCAGATGTTGTAGATCGAGATGATCCAGATGTTGATGATCCAAATGTTGTAGATCGAGATGATCCAAATGCTGATGATCTAGATGCTATAGATCGAGATGATCCGGATGCTGTAGATCGATATGATCCAGATACTGTAGATCCAGATGCTGTAGATCAAGATGATCCAGATGCTGTATATCAAGATGATCCAGATGTTGTAGATCGAGATGATCCATATGTTGTAGATCGAGATGATTCAGATGTTGATACTATTGATGAAGAGATCCAGATGATGTTGTTGATCTAGGGATCCATATGTTCATGATGTTGATCAAGAGATTCAGATGAAGATTTTACTGTAGCTATTCGAGTGCTGCAGAAGATGAAGACTTAATACTGACGATGCTAATACTCCAATATTGAAGACCTGAAGATATTCCAGTAACTGGTTGAGTTACTGATGATGTTGATAAAGCTTCCAATGATTTATAGATGTATCATGTATGATGTAGTTGATGACTTTTTGCTCCTACAGATGTTGTTATAATATCCTTCTCATTAAGGGGGAGTGTTGAGATATTCTAACTTCTAAGAATATTATATTGTGTACTTTATTATTCTGGAGATGTTTCATTCCTCTGATGAGACTTTGATGTATATCTGGAGATGTTTATTCCCCTGTGGAGATTGTGGTAACTTGGGTTATTAGACTTCCCTAGTGGGGGTCTATTGACCAACGCGACCTTGGTCGATAGGGGTTCACCTCACTGTTGACACATACCGCAGTTTCCCTGGGCACTGGATCGGGAAGGTTTGAGCCCACCCAACAAAACCCGCAGAGTAGATGAGGTCTCACCCAAGGCGTCCAGGAAGAGCAGACGAAGCCATGTTTCTGACGAGGGAGGAGGAGAGTTGTGGCTGCACGGACTAGCTTTATTGCAGTACTTAAATAGAAACTTTAAACATTCGACATGGAGATATAACATATTACTTAATCGCAGCATTTATCATCACAGCAACAGTAAGCAGACATTGCATGAAGAAAATATAACAACATTCATATATTACAACATTGCACAAAGATCGTACCAAAACATCATCATTGTGTTATTGTCACTGTCATATACCAGAAGAAAAACATAGATCTCCATATACATCCAGCTTCTCGCCCCTCCCTTCTAACACTTACAACTCTCATCTATTTATAGGCCTCTGCCATTACAATGTTTGTACACTTACTAACGACTTCCTAACCGACACTATGGACAAATAACCCATTAATTAATTGACTCGGTCCAAATGACCCAAAAACCCACATAACGCGGTACAATTGACTCAACATTACATAACATATGGTCCAAGTGACCCAAAACCCGCCAACTGCGCTATACTTTTAACGCAAAATACTCCTTCTGCACCCTCATTCGATGTGTCGCAGCGTCGGAAGTATTGCGACATTTCCTTGTTGAACCGCCTGCCAACAGGCCCCCAACACAATATTGTGGCTCTCCCTCGAGCCATGTCAACTGTTGGACATCGTACATGCCATGGTATTTACTTTGAAGTCTGCATACGGCTGTTCGACATTCCGCACAAGCTCCTGGGCATCCGTAGCCGCTGCCTGACTACTGATCACATCGTCTGTAGATGGGTGATCGGTAAGCTTGTCCATGACGTCCTGTCGATACTTTTGTACTACTTGTAGAGCTTCACTGGCCTGCAGCATCAGTTTCCCGCCAATGTCCTGGAATTCTTCCAACTGGGCTGCATGTGTCTTCTATCGTTCATCTTCCTTGGTGACCGTTTGTTGCAAGTCCTTCAGCTCGTGCGACTTAGCAACTTGCTCCATTGGTGGCAGGGTTCTCATCGCAGCCTTTAATGTGGCCACCTGGCCCTCCACTTCCTACCAAGATTTAGTGAGTTGTTCAGCTTGCTCATCGTGAAAGATGTAGCCCAAAAATTGTACCATGTCGGCAGTGAGCCTGGTTTCCTACATTTCTAGCTCCTCCATCTAGGTGGCAACTTCCTCAAGTGCCCTTCTTTGTTCATCCACCTCGGCCTGAGGTGTACCCAGTTTCAGTTGGGCCTTCAACATGTTGTTTTCCTACCACAACTGAACAATGGAAGATCCCAGTCGCTGCACCCGTTCGAGCACTTTGGTCTCAAGAATGGGCTCCGGCGTATGCTGCCATGCATCACAAATCGTCGTCTCTAACTTCATGCTATAGTCCCACAAACGGGTCTTCTCTATGATAAGAAAATCTTGATCCTTTTTAAGTGATTCAAGTGCGTGAACCTACTCGGCTCGCTCCTTCTTAATGTCAGCTTCAAGGTCATCCACTACTTTCTGTGCTATAGTAGCCCTGCTTGTAAGCTCGTCAATAGCGGTGGTTGCAGCTGCCTTGCTTTCCCGCAAGTGTTGATAGCTCTGGCTGATTTAATGCATTCTATCCACCATTTTGCGGGAGGTGACCCTCTGTATTGTTGCCAGTGCCATCGCCGGTAGTTCATTAACATTGACTGTCACCTGGGAAACCGACTACAGTAAATTTTTCAAAGCCTCATTGTCGGTCACAACCATAGTCGGGGGAATGTTGATATTCTAAACCTGGGACATCGTGCGGATTGTGACCATTTCCTGCATGGGTACATCGCCAGGTTCCTTTTGTAAAACCACGTTACACAAAGAATCCATACAAGTAGTGATCAGAGAGAAACCCTCCTTCACCTTGAGGGACATCTTGTCGGCAGCCGCTGTGGCTGCATGGTTGAGGGTTGTCATTAACCGGCCCAACTATGCCTCCACTAGTAAACACATTCCATTGATCGTCGCATGCTCGTGGTACCGTTTTGATCAGTTTTCTTCAAGAGTGCAGTCACTCTCTGTTAGAACAATAATCCACACTTAGTACCATAGTCCATAACCATTGTCAATTTTTATTGCTCATGTGCTTAATTACACCATAGTTTGGACTAGGTGACTTTAATTGGTCAAATATCCACTTTTGAGAGTGTTCACACCCACTTCAAAGCAAACCAGTTAACCCAGCCTCTTATTTTGTCCACAAGTGTGCCCTCATTAATTACTGGAGCACCCTCTCTCCTTGATTTGGGGAATTTCAGTTGACTAGGGGCGCTAGGGTGGATTTTGCCCAATTTTGGCTAGATTTGGAGTATTTATTGCTCCCTTGGTCCCCCCAAACTCCTCTACTTGCTCACCCATGCCTGCCTTGGCCTCATTAATGAACTAGCATGCTTCATCCACTTTCACACCTGAATTCGTGACTGTTTGGGATGATTGGGATTGAGTTGGACCCACCTAGGGGGGATTGAGGCCAATTTGGCAATTTTGACTTGTACACTCATCTAGAGCTCACTAATGCTCTCGAATTTCTCATGGATGTAATAAAAACCTATTACTAACATTTTCACATGTTAGACAGTCAGTTAATGAAAATATTAAGCTCACATTGTGTGTAAAATTATCTCCTTTTCCAAGTTTTTCCACTGGTTTTGCAAATTAATTCGATTTTGTGAGGTTCTCCATAGCTCCTAGATCTTCTGTGATCAAAATACTCACATGGTATCAAATCCATCATGGATTTAGTGAGTTGCAGGTCAATATTGAGCATTGAACTGCATTCTAGAGAGGATTTCCAGATAAAAATTGAGTGTTTTTTTGCAGGTGTTTCAGTAGTTTTCTCACCATTAACGCAGCAGTCATGGAAGCAAACCAAATGTTGCTCACACCCTTCAATTTTTTCAATTGGAAGGCTGAGATGGTTATCAAGCTGAGATCTAAGGGTCTCTATAGAGTAACCATGGGCACAGAAGTGGAGCCAAATTCTGCTGTGGAGAAAGCAAAGTACTACAATCGACTTGATGAAGCTTATGGATTGCTATGCCTGAGCATTTCAAGGGAACTCTTGTTTCATACAGATAGTTTGACAACCCCCAACGAAGTATGGGTGAAGCTAGAATCACTCTTTGGGAAAACTGATGAACTGAGAGGCCACCAGCTTGAAAACGAGCTCATTAGCTTGAGACCAGCCCATTTTGAAACCATCCAGGAGTTCTTCACGAAGTTCAAGTCACTAGTGCTTCAACTGCAACAATGTGGAATTGTTTAGAAGGAGGAACAACTGATTTTGTCCATCCTTTCGAAGCTAGGCCCAAAATTCTCTGTATTTGTTAGCACATTTCACTCAGCCAAAATGACCCTTCAAAATTGGCAAATGCCATCACTAGCTACCTTCATGGAGTGTCTCACTTAGGAGCAGGACAAACTAGTTCAGATGGGCACCATAAAATCAAAGGACAAAGCATTGGCAATGGGTGTTTCAAATGCCAACAAAGGAAAGCAGAAAGCCAAGAATTCGAAGTAGCAAGAGAAGGGGAAGTTTGACAAGACCAAGTCTGCAGATGGGGGTTCGAATCTGTCAAAGGAGAAGGACAAGAAGGGAAAGGAAAAGACCAAATGCACCTATTGTCATAGGGGATGGAATCCAGAGAGCTCATGCATGAAGAAAACCATTGACTCAATGGCGTAGCTACTGGAGAAGAACAACATCCCAGTCCCTGAGGGCGTAAGGAAGAAAGAGAGCACCTCAAATCCTGACAATAAGGAGAAGTGTCATGCTTTGGTAGCAGGTATTTCGAATCCCTCATCCTTTATCATTGATTCAAGAGCTTCCAGACATATGGTTTCATCCAGAGAACTCTTCTCCTCTATGCATTCGAATGGTGGCCCAACAATTCGAATGGGAGATGATTCAGAAATCTAGACCAAGGGGATTGGTAGGATTGACATGGAGCATGGCTATTTCAGTGATGTGCTCTATGTACCTTCATTGGCTGAAAATTTGCTATCAGTTTAGCAAATGACCCATACAGGAGAAGCCAAGAATGTAACATTTACTCCATATTTGGTAGAAATCTCAGAAATTTCTTCAAATCAAGTTGTGGCAGTGGGGTATGCTGATCATGAAGAGAGAATGTACAAATTCTCCAATTTCATTCCACACTCTAGTGACCATGCTCTTGTCTCTCATTCCAATGAGACCTCCAAGTTGTGGCATGAAATATTTGGCCACATGAACTACAAATATCTCCAGACATTGCACAAGGACGAGATGGTGGAAGGGCTTCCAGAAATCAAATCTTCAAATGGTGCATGCATTGGGTGTGTAGTTGGAAATCATCCTGAGCGCAACTATGAGAAGGGAATGGCAAGGAGATCCACTCAACCACTTGGATTGGTACATTCAGACCTCATTGGTCCTCTTCCCACTCCATCATATGGTGGATCAAGGTATGTACTCACATTCATAGATGACTACTCTCGATTCTGCTGGGTTTACTTCCTTAAATTGAAGTCAGAAGTGTTTGAGAAATTGAAGATTTGGAAGGCCCTAGTGGAGAATCATAGTGGTCATAAGATAAAGATCCTTAGGACTCATAATTGAAAGGAGTATGTGAATAATAACATTCAGAATCTTTGTGAGGAATGTGGCATCCAAATGCAACTTTCAATCCCCTACACACCTCAGCAAAATGGTGTGGCAGAGAGGAAAAATAGATCTCTCAAAGAGATGGCCACTTGCATGATTGAAGCTAGGGATCTATTCCCTAAGTTATGGGCTGAGGCCATCAATTGTGCTGCTCATATTCAGAACAGAGCCTTTCACAAATCAGTCAAAGGAAAAACCCCCTATGAGGCATGGTTTGGCCAAAAACCAAATGTGTCAAATTTCAGGATTTTTTGGTCTAGAGCATGGGCTCGAATTCCATTAGAAAAGAGGAAGGCTTTGGAGCCACAGAGCAGAGAATGTATCATGGTTGGATATGGTGAGGACACAAAGGGATATAATCTCTTTGACACATCCACACTCAAAACTTTCATTGAGAGAAGTGTGCAATTCGAAGAAGAACCAATTCCAGGTTTTGAGCTTGCACCAGGGGAAAGCTCTTCTCCTCCACACCTTAATGAAATTAGTGATGATTCCACTTCTGATTTTTCTGATATTGCTGAAGATGACATGTCTGAAGATGACATTGCTGTACATGAGTCCACATCAAGTCCCAAGTGGGCTGAAAAAATCATACAAGCTGCAGGTGAATTGGTAGGCAATCCCCAAGAGCCTAGGAAGACTAGATCTCAAACAATCAATGCTTCCTTTGCAAATGAAAGTGAACTTGCTGATCACTGTTACATGATGATTGGATCTGATCCAACATCATATCAGGAAGCTCATAATGATCCAAGGTGGAGAGCAGCAATGTAAGAAGAATTCCAATCTCTCCAAGAGAACAAAACATGGGATTTGGTGCCTCTTCCTCCCAAGAGGAAACTTGTACAATGTAAGTGGATTTTTCGAACCAAACCTGTTGCTGATGGTTCTGATCTGAAGTATGAGGTTAGTTTAGTGGCTAAGGGCTACTCACAAATCCATGGTGTGGATTATACAGAGACCTTTGCACTGGTTGCAAAGATGGACTCAATTAGACTAGCTCTAGCCATGGTAGCTAGTAAGGGTTGGGAAGTTCACCACATGGATGTTAAAAGTGCATTCTTGCATGGTGAGCTACAGGAAGAGATATATATGCAGCAACCTAAAGGATTACAAGAGGATCCCACACTTGTATGCAGGTTGAAGAAGTCACTCTATGGACTCAAGCAAGCCCCCAGGGCTTGGTATGCCAAAATTGATGCTTTTTTGCTCTCAATTGGTTTCTGTCGATGTAAGTCTGATCCAAATGTTTATTTGCAGCAATGTGATGATAATTTGCAGGTCATTGTACTGTATGTTGATGATATTTTAATTACAGGGAGTTGCAACAAACAAATTGGCTCAATTAAAGCTTCTTTGCACAGTGAATTTGCCATGAGCGACCTAGGATCGCTAAGGCAATTTTTGGGTTTGGAAATTGAGCAATATGAGAGAGGTATATTGCTGAGTCAACCTAAATATGATTCAGACCTGTTATTCAATTTTAAAATGGCTGAATGTAATGCAGCCAAGTGCCCATTCCTTTCAGGCATAAAACTAGGTGAATTTGAAGACTCTCCATTGGTGGATTGCACACTCTACAGGCAGCTAATTGGAAGTTTGTTGTACCTTACACATACAAGACCTGATTTGTCTTATGATGTAAGTGCTGTAGCAAGGTATATGCATCAGCCACATGAGATCCATTGGAAGGCATCCAAAAGTATCTTTCAATATGTCCAAGGAACAAAGAGCTTTGGGGTACACTATGCAGCTGGTTCTTCACTACAACTAGCTGGATTTTCTGATTCCGATTGGGATGGAGATCCCATCGATAGAAAGTCCACTTCAGGTTTTGTGTTTATGTTTTTTGAAGGTCCCATTTGCTGGTCAAGTAAGAAACAACATACCATTTCTCTTTCATCAGCAGAGGCCGAGTATAGGGCAGCAGTGAACGTAGCCACACAGTGTGTTTGGTTGCAAGGCATTCTTCGGGAGTTTGGTGTTGCTATTGATTCTCCAACCAATATTTGGGTGGATAATCAAAGTGCCATCAAGATATCTACTGATACATTACAGAGGAAAAGAAAAAATCACATTGAAATCCACATGCACTACATTCAGGGCTTGGTGCATGACAGGGTGATTTCATTGCAGTATTGCCCATCCACCGAGCAAACTGCAGATATTTTCACCAAGTGCTTTACTGAGAAGAACTTCACTCACTTGAGAGCTTTGCTTGGAGTGAGTGATGGATGGTGATTGCTGCAATCTAATTGCAGGTTCAGACCCATGTCCATTTTAGAGTGAAGTTTTTATCCCATGTGGTTTTACTTCTTGTCCTCGGTTCATATGGACAAATAAAAATTTCTGTTTGTAATGAGGTGACTTGAGCCTTTGTTGCCAAGGCCTCCCACTTATCTTTCATGAGTTGTACTAAGTTCTGGTTAAGGGGGGGTCTTAGAACAGTAATTCACACTTAGTACCATAGTCCATAACCATTGTCAATTTTTATTGCTCATGTGCTTAATTACACCATAGTTTGGACTAGGTGACTTTAATTGGTCAAATATCCACTTTTGAGAGTGTTCACACCCACTTCCAAGCAAACCAGTTCACCTAGCCTCCTGTTTTGTCCACGAGTGTGCCCTCATTAATTGTTGGAGCACCCTCTCTCCTTGATTTGGGGAATTTCAGTTGACTAGGGGCGCTAGGGTGGATTTTGCCCAATTTTGGCTAGATTTGGAGCATTTATTGCTCCCTTGGTCCCCCCAAACTCCTCTACTTGCTCACCCACACCTGCCTTGGCCTCATTAATGACCCAGCATGCTTCATCCACCTTCACACTTGAATTCGTGACTGTTTGGGATGATTGGGATTGAGTTGGACCCACCTAGGGGGGATTGAGGCCAATTTGGCAATTTTGACTTGTACACTCATCTAGAGCTCAGTAATGCTCTTGAATTTCTCATGGATGTAATAAAAAATTGTTACTAACATTTTCACATGTTAGACATTCAGTTAATGAAAAGATTAAGCTCACATTGTGTGTAAAATTATCTCCTTTTCCAATTTTTTTCCACTAGTTTTGCAAATTAATTCGATTTTGTGAGGTTCTCCATAGATCCTAGATCTTCTGTGATCAAAATACTCACACTTTCATCGACCGTTGGTGTTCTGGTCGACTCATGATCAGAATCATGATGACTCTGCTGATCCTGCGCTGAGACTCGATCCTCGGGACCCACCGGCGGACCTCCAACATCAATCTCTATTGAACTCATGGGTTGTCTCCAGGCCTCTGGCCACTCATTCACAATAACCTCCAAATATTTCCCTGTCACCTTATACTTGGTCTGCAACCATTGTTAATCAATATCATGGCAAGCTTGTATATGAATGACACTTGGTCGTATTGCAAATGCCATGACAGGTTTGAACCGTGCCACAGTATCTTCAGATATTCATGGGACCTGTGTTGTTGCGGCACAAAGCATTTTTGAATACATCCAAAACTGCAATTGGCACTCCTGTATTCACTTGGGCTCTCATACATACCATAGATTTTGATAACGCGCCCATCGTCGTTCCGCTGCAGCCGGGCAGTCCATGCCCTGGTAAGTGTTAGGCTCTTTCCATGCAACTAGAGCAATCAGCAGCAATAGACAACTATATGAAAAAGTGCCTCTACCCAATTGGACCGCTGCAATGTCTTCCATCAGTTAATTCAAGAGATATAGGGACCAGTTCATCTGGACTCCTTCCGCACATTGCTCTGCGCAAGCAACTATTCCTGAATTACATTGGTTAGGGAAACCTCCCCTAATCACCTTACAGGACAGGATCTTAATGCCCATGAGTACCGCCTGATCGTTGTAGCTACTGGTGTGATACCCATGCCCATCTGATTCCAAGCCATACTTCTGTGCCAACTGATGCGCCCACTTCTTCTCATTTTCCTTTCCTTGAATAAACTGCACCGGATCAACGCCATTCTTAGGCAAGCTGGTAACGAATGAAATCAAGTAAAAAATGACCGAGACCACTCTGTCCATCCACAACGAACCCTCATGGAAGCTTGACAACAGCTGCTTTACACAGGCACCAAATTCCGCTAGGTTCCCAAAATGTGGCATGTTAATTAGCCCTAACAAGCCGGCCTGCCGCAGTCCTCATGCCTAGTCGTATATCTCTGGAGCTGGTGAATCGCGCGTCTCTGGCACATATGGTGCTAATGCAATGTCAGGGTAGGCCACCATGTCATGGTCCTCGTAGCACAGATGCATCAACGCCGGCCCAATATCCACAAAGCACTCCATCCCAGTCGGGAGTGTGGGCATCTTCACACTGTATTTCTGTCTCGGGTTTATCTTATGCGGGGTGGCATCCGGCCTAACAGGAGGGATGTAACCAAGGATATTACTAGCTGATTGTCCCAACCATTGGGCAGATGGGTGAATGGTGCGACTGGACGGCCCCACCTACTCCAGAGCTTCGCCAACCATCATAGACCGCAACAACCTCTTACTTTGCGGGGATTCAGAAGGTTGACTTCCTCAGTGCTTCTTAGCAACACTTGATGTTCCCACTGGCATGTTGGAAACCTTGGCTCCAAGATCAGTGGCATCTGAGGACACAAATTCTTGCTCTATAGCGATCGAAACAAATGGAGACTCCACTTCACTGCTAATGTCCACTATCTCCAGTTTGCTTGGCATACCTCACCACTCCTCGTTATAGACTTAACAACAACTGGCTCAAATCACTACAGCACTCTACAACAACACTTCTTACTAATTCCTTGATGTCTTCCGATTGACGCCAATCCATATTTATAGCATCTACCCAAATCTACCGTAATCATGACTAAATCATGCATTAACTCAACCAAATCCTGTATTAATGACGCAAATCCACCATCGATCCTGACCACCGATCGGCCGGATCCACCATTTATGCCCATCATTCGAATAGGGCCGTTAATTAATTGTCTAAACTTTTGGCATTTATTACTAATTTGACTAGGTCGCAACGCTTCCATGTGTCTCCAACTACTACAAACTTGCGACACAAGATACCCTGCTTGCACATTCCTTCTGCCATTGGTGTGCCATCGGCCACCAAACAACCTGCAACACACACTTTTTTTTTTTCGATGCGACTTAGGCATCGCACTGTTCCAAGCCCGACCGATAGGGCATGAACCTATGACCATTTACTAGCTTGGGGAGTATCGCCCCAGCTAATTGCTATAACTGAACTGCTCCTCCTAAAGTAATGCTACTGATGCGATATGGACCTAGCCAATGCATCTGAAATTTTCCTAGATGTTTCATAAACTTGCTATCGTAGAATAGCACCAAGTCGCCTTGCTGAAACTATTTACTTTTGATGTGGCGATCATGCCATGCCTTTTGGTGATCCTTCTCCACCCCTTGGTGAAAGCCAGCGATAAATTGATCCTCTTCTAGCTGCACCAATTTCGCTAGACGTTTATAGAATGCTGCGACATCATCCATTCTCGTAACAACCACAATCCGCAGACTCGAAACAATGTACTCCATTGGCATAATCGCTTCTTTCCCATATACCAACCTAAAAGGTTTCTAACCAGGCAACCTTTTACATGTGGTGCGATAGGCCCACAACACTGCAAGGATTTTTAGATCCCAGTCGTCGCGGTTCACATTGCACACCTTTGTCAGTGAATGCTCCAAGACCTTGTTAAACACCACCACCGTCCCATTCACCTGTGGGTGATAAGGTGTACTCTTTTTATGCTGTATCTGCAACTCCTCTGTCAATGCACTGATGGTGCGATTAAGAAAGCCGTTGCCTTGATCACTCAACAAAATATTAGGGCAGTCAAAACGAGTGATAATGTGATCAAACAAAATTCGAGCAGCCGTCGTTGCAGAACAATCAACTACAGGTGCCGCCTGGGCCCATCAGGTCAAATACTCTGTCGCTGTGATGATCTACCGTGCACCCGTTCATTTCCCTGGTGGAGTGATCGGCCCGACAAAATCCACAGCCCATTTTTCGAACGGTTGCAATGTCACTTGAGGTAGTAGCAGCATCTCGTCGCATTTGGATAGCTTGCAAGTTCACTGACAAACATCACAAGACCGCGCATAGTCTATCGCATCATTATGTAATGTGGGCCACCAAAGCCCTGCACGCAGTACCTTTGGTCGACAGGGGTTCGCCTCATTGTCGACACATACCGCAGTCTCCCTGGGCACTAGCTTGGGCAGGTTTGAGCCCGCCCAGCAACACCTGCAGAGCGGATGAGGTCTCACCCGAGGCATCCAGGAAGAGTAGATGGAACCATGTTTCCTCCAAAGGAGGAGGAGAGTTGTGGCTGCACGGACTAGCTCTATTGCAGTACTTAAACAAAAACTTTAAACATTCGACATGGAGTTATAACATATTACTTAATCGTAGCATTTATCATCACAACAATAGTAAGCAGACATTGCATCAAGAAAATATAACAACATTCATATATCGCAAAATTGCACAAAGATTGTACCAAAACATCATCATTGTATTACTTTCACCGTCATATACTAGAAGCAAAGCATAGATCTTCGTATACATCCACCTTCTTATTGCTCGCCCCTCCCTTCTAACACTTACAACTCTCATCTATTTATAGGCCTCTGCCATTACAATGTTTGTCCACTTACTAACGACTTCCTAACCGACACTATGGACAATTGACCCACTATTTAACTGACTCGGTCTAAATGACCCAAAAACCCACATAACGTGGTACAATTGACTCAACATTACATAACATATGGTCCAAGTGACCCAAAACCCGCCAATTGCGGTATACTTTTAACACAAAATACTCCTTCCATGCCCTCATCCGATGTGTCATGGCATTGGCAGTACTGCAACATATCCTCATTGAATTGCCTGCCAACAGGGTAAGGCCTGTATGTGTCATGTGGGTTAAAGGGTTATTAGACCACCTTAGAGGGGTCGGCCCAGTTAGCATTATGTAAAGTGGTTAAGTTGGGGCAAACCTAGTTGTGTAAAAGACAAGTCGGAGTTGTGTATAAATAGAGGAGGTGTGTTCGTCATTTAACACACATTCACTCACTTGTGAGTGGTGCATAGTTGAGAGAGAGATCTGCTATGGAGGATAAGGAGCTCATGTTTGGGATATCATATTTTGTATTTGCTGGTCATCTATATTGAGGAAGCTTTGCTGGGTTTTCTATCACATGAGGGTTTCCCAAGATAAATCCGTGTCTCTTGTGTTTATGTTGTGCTTGTTGTTCTTTCAGTGATCCTGTATATGCTATTGTTGTGAAATGGAATGTAATACTAATATTTTCTGTCTTAGCATATTAAATCTTAACACCCCCAACTACCCGCTTCTGTCTACACTATAGACCATAGGTACCCGCAGGTTTTCCTTCGAGAGTAGCATATAACTCCGACTTTGATTGGTTCATCACCTTAGGTTGTTGTTGGGTTGAGTGTGAGTGTTCCTGAGTCTTCTTTGGCCTGGTTCTTGACTGTTCCATACCTTGTTCATGACTAGAACTCTTCTTTTCTCTTTGATTTGAGTCTTATTAGTTTATCACCTTTCTTGATTTTCTAGCTCATTTCATTGGTTGAGTATCACTATTTCGGGTGTGTTGGGTTGGCTTAGTGATTTGATTTGCATTCCTATAACCAAATAGGTAGATTTCGCTTGCATTTTTCATTTCATTATATTGAAAAATACAAAAATATTGTTTTGCATTTTCCTTTTCATTTATAAAAGAAAATACAAAAAAAATAAAAATTACTTTCCGCATTGCATCTTGCATTCGTGTGCTTGTGCTTTCATTCAAGATTTTCTTGTGCATTGGAAAATTAAAAGGATTGCATTTTATTTCGAAACCGTTGGATTTGCTTGTCATTCTAGTGGCATTATTTTCATTGAGTAGATGGGTCTAGAGTTTGACAATTGTGCATACTATTGAGTCATATACATCACTAGTTTCATGACCATATCCTTTGAGTAATCACAACCACCTAAAATTAACACTTAATATTAAAATTGATTAGAAAAGACTTTTATTTTATAGGGTGCACCAACTAGCTTAGGTTTACAGTCTTGGAATAGATCATTGTGAGTTAACAATCCAAGACGATTAGACCAACATTATGTGTCTGACCAGGGAGTGGTGAATTCCATCGTATACATCAGTGTTCTCAGGAAACTCTAGTCAGACCATAGTTAAGCATGAGGTCGCGGGAGGTTGGTTGTGGAGATAGCCCTCCAATACTAGATGAATGTGGGATATATTTCAAGGATTTATTCGTATTTGGGTTTACCAGAGGTTCCTGCTCTTTTGCTTTAGGATGAGCTACCTGCGACTGTCCTCCTGAGCATTGGTTATATTGTGGTGACCTTAGTGGCCTTACCTAGGTACCGCATAGGGTGCTTGCAGTGGTTATACTATTTGTGTCTTGAGTCAGATAGGGTTTGGACAGCACAGTTGCTTGTTGTATAGGGATTTGATCCTGTGCACGCAGTGAAGTCTAAGAACCCTTATAACTGTTTCTATTACCTCCAGCTATAGTTTGGGAGTCTCAAGCCTCTCCTAGGAAAGACATACCAGTTGTAGTGTTGGGAGCTCCTTGAGCCAGTTCGGTTTGTGTGCATTTGGCTGTAGGTTTTTCTAGGAGTGTGCTCTTGATTTTTTGTTTTTGATCGATAGTTTGGCTGATAGGAGACGTTTTGATTTTATTGTCTTTCTGAAGATATCGTGGCGTGAATTCTTGCTCTCCACTTATCTTGTCGGTTCATTGGTTTACCAGCCGTTGATCTTACATGTCGCATTAATAGGGGACGCCAAATGACCCCCTCCGAGTCTTCAGATTCGTACGAAACATATATAGTTGACATGATGACTGCACAATATGGCATAGTAGAAATCCATATGACTCCATCTGGTAGAGTTAAACACACTTTAGACACCCGTACTCCTCGTGAGGCATGGGAGTTGATCCACCTGAGACCCAACCTATTTTGTTTGGTCCGGACCCACCCGAGATCGAACCTGGTTTTTATGGTCTAGATCCACCCGAGGACGACCCACTCGATTCTTCGTATCCACATGATTATTTATATGGGATGCCAGAGTCTCATGTCGACCATGATACTATGTCCGACATTAACCCATTCTCTTTTTGTATGCCTTGTTACAATATAGTTCATCCATATACTAGATCTGGTAGTGAAGCTAGCACTAGTTATGGTGTTAGCAACACTGCACCCACTAGGGGCACTACTTTTTCCACTCACACACATACTATGGGGACCGGTCACATTCCTCCTAACAATGCTAATGTTGGAAGATGGCCTCCTCCTAGGACTACCAATCCTAATAGGAATGTTATTCCTACCATGACTCGTCCACCATATAATACACATGCCCATACATGACAACCCAAGACCACTTTTGCGAATGTTAATAATCCTCCTAACACTGGGGGTGGACACATACCATATACTTTTCCAACTACTCCCGCTAATAGTAATGCTAATGTAGGAGGTGGGAATGTATCTCATACACATGCTCAGAACTCCACCATTCCTGCTACTAGTAACGCTAATGTTGGGGTTGGAAATATACCTCATACTCACGGTCACCACACGACTGCTCACACTACTAGTAATGATTATGTAGGGGGCATGAACATACCTCACAACTATGGTCATTACAACACGGTTCATGCTACAAGTAGCACTTATATGCCTCATAATTATGGGGGTAACCCTTACTACAATACAGTAGGTGCTGGCCATCAGTACCCTCAACCTCAGTATAACCCACCTCAGTATGGTGCTCAGAATACTCATATACCTGCTTACCCTCACATGGGTCAGGTTGGGGGAAGTTATAAACCTTATGGCCATGGTTAAGCTTATGGCCAATGAGGTCCATATAATCCACAGTTTAATGGTCATGGTCAAGCTTATGGTCCATCTTATCCTTCGGGCCCGTATACTCAACCCTTTATGGGAGCTCATAATCAAGCTTTCCAGCCGCAGCTTTCGTTCCTCACTCGACTGAACCTTTCAGATGTTTTGAAGCTCACGAATGATCCAGTGTGTCATGATCCTAGTTGGCTTCCGGTCCCCACTAAGCTCCCTTCGGACATTCCGAAGTTTGAGGGGAATATTTTTGAGGATCCAGGGTACCACGTCACGACCTTTCACCTTTGGTGCTCATCCAGCTCGTTGAATCACGATTTCATTCGTCTAAGACTATTTCAACACACCCTCATGGAGGCAGCCGTGAAGTGGTATGTCGAGTTGCCTGGGGGAACTTATAGGGGTTTCAATGACATAGATTTGGTTTTCTAGGATCATTTCCAATTGCCAATTTGTTACGATACTGGTATTGAACTTTTATCCACCTTCCGCCAGAATAAGGCCACGCATATTTCTGAGCACGTTCAAGAGTGGCGTCAGCGGAAGAGGTTGGTGAAAGCCAACATTCCTCTGGATTTTCTGTTGGAATGGTTTCTCAAGTCTTTACTTCGATATATTACTAAGGATGTTTCGATGTTTGAATTTATGACTAAGGAACAAGCCATCTTAAAAGTTCAGCAATTAGATTTGTTATATTCTCAGTCTGGCATTTTGTACGACATTATCCCTGATGCACCATGAACATGTCATGAGCCCAAGTTAGTTCCTAGACCACATGCCAATGGCATTGTGGGATCTGCAATTACTCGACCTATAGACTTGGTTACGAATTAAATGCAAAATTTGTCGCTTAACCAATCTACTACCGGTGATGTTCACACCTTGTTCACTTCCATCCCATCGTTCGATGTACATGCTATGCAATCGATGAACCCATTGGGTAACCAGCAACCTGGTGGTAAGAAGAAGGGGAGAAATAATAGAAAGGGTGGAAACAATGGGAACAATGGTAGTAATCACAATACTCCATGGAAAGAAAAATCCAACCTTGCTCAGGAAGGAGGAAATGCTGGTGGGGACCGTAAGACTAGACGTAAAGTGAAATTCCCTTGCAAGCTTTGTGGGGAAGATCACCTTACTCACTTATGTCCTTGAATTGAGAAAGCATCGAAGCCTATTGCACAGACCCCAGCTGCGTTGAATGATCCCCTTCCACATGATCAAAATATGGCTTCGCATGATCCCTCTACTAGTTATGGACCTAATGAGACTACAACGTCTTCTTCCAATACTAGTGGCTATGGATGCGTGAATATGGTCCAATCAGCAATTAGTGTTACTACTCATCAACGCAATTATGGTGCACCACAACTGAATATGGGGAATGAGCCTCTCCCTCCTCCTGATACATCCTTGCATATCGAGAATCCCTCTACTATGTTGTGGATCCTGAAAGGTGTTCTTAAGCACTCTACGCATAATCCTAATTCCCGAGCCGCCTAAAACTACTCCATTGTAGAATATTTGGGCCAAACTCCATGTGCCATGTCGGCTCTTGAGGTTTTGCAGGCTTGCCCATCACAACAGCAAACCCTTTTATCTGCTTTAGCAGTTCAGGATGTTGGAAGTTTGATCATTATTTAGTTTGACACTACTAAAGTCCAACCTCGCTTACCTTACCACGTGGCCTTTCAGATACAGGTGGAATGTTTGCAGAACTTCGTCAAGAGAATGGTGGTTGCTGAAGGTGCTTCGGCATCATTAATGTCAATCTCTTGTTGGAAAGATCTTGGCTCTCCTCCCTTAGCTAAGTTTGTGACCATGCTCACTACATTCGATGGTCGGTCATTTAAATTGCATGGGATTATCCCTTCCCTTGTTGTCCGCTTGGGTGGGAAACCTACGCCTATTGAAGTCGAGGTGGTTGATGCACCCATTGACTACAACCTTCTACTGGGTAGGAATTCGATGTATGCTATGGAAGCTGTCGCGTCTACTGTATTCGGAGTTATTTGCTTTCCACATGAAGGCAAGATTGTGACCATCGATCAGCTGGATTACGTTAGTCATTCTTCCACAACATCCACGGGATCAGTGGTCCCTCAAGTTACTAATTCTCAGCTAGCAACTCGGAACATAGGTGTCGGATTGTACCCTTCCATGTTGGGATCTTTTGATTTCCCTTCACCCATTAATTTTATTAGAACCATTTCTGACAATGCGTCTCCTCCATTACATAATGTACCATTCCGGACCTCTTATTTTGATGATCCGTGGACCTTACTGTCCGTGAGTCCCATGTATGGAGACATTGCACATGTTGGGATGACTATGCCATTATCTGTTGTTGAGCTTGCTTATAATGATATTCAACAAGCCATGGTCGAGCCGGATCTCTCATCTTCCTGGACAGAAGAAGAAGATCCCGTTATGCTGTTTGTTTGTGCAGCCAACTCATCTTGTTCGCACGAATTCCTTGATGATACTTTACCTTCAGCTGAAGCCATTATCGAGGCTATGTGTGGTAGTGAGAGACCTTGGGAGGACATGCATCATAGCTCTGGTTTTTTTCCCAACCTCGATATCATCGAGCAAGAAGAGTTTAGGATGACTCTGGCCGAGATAGTTGGTCACCCCGTCGCTCTTTTGGGAACACATGAGATTTACGTGGAGGGGAATATGGCTAATATTTTCACAACAATGGTGATCAACATCTCTCGAACCCTGGAAAGATTGATAATGTTCACATCAGTGATGATTGCTCTCCTGAATAGGTTCGCATTTACACCGAGATTTTTAAAGAACTTCGGGAAGCTTTTGCCTAGTCATCTGAGGATATGCCAGGAATAGACCCCAGCATTGTTGAACACGAGATTAGAATGTATCCGAACGCTAAACTGGTTTGACATCATCTTCATGCTATAAACCCTAGGAAGGCCACCGCGATCAAGGCAAAGGTGGAGAAACTGCTTAAGGCCGGTTTCATCTACCCAGTTCCCCTTACCGAATGGGTGTCGAATCTCGTTCCTGTGGATAAGAGGCAGGGAACTATCTGCGTATGTATTGATTTTCAAGACCTGAACCATGCATGTCCGAAGGACAATTTCCCCACTCCATTCATTGATCATATCTTGGATGCTTGTGCGAGAAGTGAGATTTTTTCGTTCATGGACGGCTTTTCAGGATATAACCAGATTCAAATCAAACTTGAGGAGCAACATAAGACTGCTTTCATTTTTCCTTGGGGTACATTTGCATACCAGAAAATTCCCTTTGGCCTTAAAAACGCCGGAGCTACATTTCATTGTGTGATGACCTATGCCTTTCATGACCTTAAACGTATAATGGAGGTCTTCTTGGATGATCTTGCTGGCCATTCTTGCAAGAGAGTGGACCACCCCAAGCACCTTCATTTGATTCTTGAATGATGTAAACACTAAAATATTCGATTGAATCCTAATAAATGCATCTTTGCTGTCAGGACAGGTCACCTTCTAGGTTTTATAGTTTTGAAATAGGGTATTAGAGTCAATCCTCTCAAAGTTGAGGCAATACTTCGGTTGCCTCCTCCGTGCAATTTGTTTCAGCTTCAGAGCCTCCAAGGGAGAGCCACTTTTCTATGCTGCTTTATAGTGAATTATGCTAATCTTACCAAAGGTTTTGCGCACTTGTTGAAGAAAGACACACAATTTGTCTGGGATGAGCAAGCCTAGCAGTCTTTCGACGCTCTTAAGAAAGATTTGGTATCGGCCCCTATGCTTATTCCACCCGACTTCGCACAAGACTTTATACTTTATGTGGCTGCGTCTCAAGAGACGATTGGCATGGTTTTAGTTTAGATGGATGATGTGCTCGCAAAGCATGTGATCTATTATCTTAGTTGAAATTTAGTAGACGCTGAACTAAGATACACTCATGTGGAGAAGTTGGCGCTTGCGATTGTTCATGCATTCCAAAAGTTATGACACTATATCATGCTTAGGAAGACCATGGTTATCACACATATCAATCCATTTCAATTCGTGTTATCATGACGTCTTATTGGGGGGAAGTACAATAAATGGATTGTGATTCTTCAGGAATTTGAACATGAGTTTGCTTCGGAAAAGTCGGTCAAGTCCTTGGTTTTTGCTGAGCTTCTGTCACACCTTCCATGACTTGACAAGGATATTGTCCATGAAGATTCCTTTGTGCATGAGCACTTATTTCTTATCTCGTCTGAGCACCCTTGGTATGGGGATGTCATTTTATATCTCCAAACTTTGAAGTTTCCTTCGCACTATTCGTGAGATGAACGACGGTGTGTGAAACACCACGCTAAAGATTATACTATCTGGTTTTTCATCTTTACCCCACAGTTTTATAATTAGTGATGGGAGGGAGACTACGGAAGAATTTTTGAAACTTGATAGTTTCGATTATACTATCGTCGGTGACACTTTGTATTGTCGAGGAAATGATTGTATTCTTCGTCGTTGTTTGACTCATGAAGAAGCGGAGTAGGTGCTTAATGATTTCCATGTTGGGGCGTGTGGTGGTCATTTATCTAGGCTTGCTATAGTCCAACGCATTATGCGAGCAGGTTATTTTTGGCCTTCCATCTTTAAATATTGTATGAACGCTATGAAGAGATGTAACCCTTTCTAGGTGTTTTCTCGGAATGTACGCTCTCATCCAGCGCCCCTTCATCCGGTCATCACTGTCGGTCCCTTCACCAATCGGGGGGTGGATTTCATGGATTGCAAACCAGCTTCAGCTGGGGAGCATCACCATATCATAGTGGTCATGGACTACTTTTCCAAATGGGTTGAGGCCATTCCTACTGTAAAAGCCGATGGTGCTACAGCAGCCCATTTCGTATTCAATCAGATTATCACTCAGTTCAGTATTCCAAAAGAGATTGTCACTGACCATGGCAGTCACTTTTAGAACAAAATGATGGAGGATTTGTCACTCAATCTTGGGTTCCATCAAGAACACTCATATTCTTACTACCCCCAAGCGAATGGTCAGGTTGAAGCAGTTAATAAGTCTTTGAAGAACATCCTCCAACGTACCGTCCAACAGATCAAGAGCAACTGGCATATTATGTTATATCCTTCTTTGTGGGCATATCGAACCACAGCCAAGACTACCACCGGGTTCTCGCCATTTCAGCTCACACACAGTGTGGATTCCATTTTAATTATTGAATGTGAAATCCCTTCGCTTAAAATAGCCATAGATCTCCTCCCTAATATGACAGGTATTGAGCAACGTTTGATCTACCTTAAGCAGCTTGACGAACAACATTGAGATGTCGCCATGGCTATAGATGCCAATAAACATCATGTCAAGGTTCAATACGTTAGGTTTGTCCATCCCCAACAATATTCTAAAGGAAAATTAGTTCTTTTATATGACCAAGCTAAAGAACCCATAGGGGCAGGAAAGTTCAACCCCATGTGGCACGGTCCTTACATTGTGAGGCGCGTCCTGGAAAAAGGAGCTTATAAATTAGAGGATTGTGAGGGGAACATCTTTAAGGAGCCTAGAAATGGGCTCTACCTCAAGCGGCATTACACTTGAACTTCTAGTTTGAGCTGGTACCTTTGTATACTATTGTATAGTTATTTCTATACATAGTTTAGATTTCATTTGGTTTTCGGATATGCTGATTCGCTTCCGTTTGATTGACAGATGTCAGTGGAATCTTCCATGTTCTTAGGATTTGGGGATGGTGCTAGCCATCACACGCAACAGCTTGCTTCTGCTACTTGGGTCATCTATTCGCCTGACCATCTAGTTATGTCTTCGGGAGGTGCTTGTCTTGGTCCTACATCCAACAATGTGGCCAAGTACAGTGCCATGCTTGAGCTACTTCGGGACATTATTTCGCATGGCATCCAGTTTTTAGAAGTCCACCTTGATTCACAACTGGTTGTGTCGCAGGTTAATGATCGGTACCATGTGAGTGATCCTACTTTACTATGGAGGTTCTTAAGGGTAAGACTCTTGGAACGATATTTTGTTTCTATTACATACATTCATGTTCCAAGAAGTTTTAATCATGTATCTGATGCATACGCTAATTATGTCCTAGATTGACATTTGTCACATTCATAACATGTATATGGAAGCAAACAAATAAAAGATACATTCATACATTTGTAGATACACACATAGTAGAACCGGAGAACCATAGTTTATATAAATAATATGTCCAAAAATGGTAGTGTCATGATACAAAACTGGAGCCCATAGCCCTCAAAAATATACATATCGATACAAAAATAGGACTCTAAGATGTCTAAGCTCTGCGAGGAGGCCTAGCTGCCACCTCGACAAGATGTGTCTCATAGTAGTAATGCACTGCAGTCGCTACACGCTGTAGTAGTCGCACCCAGGGACTCGACTCTCCCACTACCTGGTGCTGCATCTCCTCTAGTAGCTGCGCTATATCAGCCTGGGGTACCCTGTTGACCATGCGGGACATGTTGCTCCGCAACATCTATAATGTGCACTCTGCTGCAGCACCTACCATCTCCTCACCCATGCCCAGTCGACGATATCTAGAGAAGCCCTGCAGTCTCACTGGACCGGTGTCTACGAGCAAACAGTAGGATGTCAATACATGATACTACCACCAAAAATATTTTTGCATTTACATATATAATAAAAAATCCATAAAAATTTCATACACCAAAAACACAAAAAGAGTAACTCACCGATGTCTCCAAATGCTGCTCCTGGTGGAAGCGGCATGTCATGATCCTTTTTGAAGTCTATCCCAACATAGGGGTAGTCATCTATAGCTATGACTTGTCAGCCCCACTAGTGAAAGAACTCATCAGTGTATTGTGATTCCTTTAGGCCACCACCCTCTTGCATCAAGACCTCTTCCCACCGGGAGAGGGCTAGGTCGCGGATACTGTGAGGAGGGACTTCAACCCTCAGACTGAGCCCAGAAAATCATTCAAAGAAGAAACTCCACAAGATACTACCATATCCAAAGTTTTTTGCCTCTCCCTAATTGCACTCTGTTAACTGGGTCTTCATGGACCTCAGTAACATTGTGCACCAGTCATATATCATGGGTCGCATGCACTATGATGCATAGAACATCATCGGTCTCGAAGCTTGGTGAAGGGCTGCCGAACGTGTGATCCGCACTAGGGTAGCCACTATGATCTTCATACTCAGATCGACTATGTGTTTTATGGGGACCTGACTTCCCGCCATCAGTGTGCTAGGAGTACAATACCTCTCTATATAGTCTAGGATGGTGATCCTCGCACCCACCGAATGAGACTGAAGGCTTGCCACCTCACCACGACAGGACAAATGAGTAATGAAGTAGATATCATCTAGTTCCAGTGATAGTATATTCCCATCTAGGTTGAAGTTCTGTGCATCTATGTACAAGTACTGTATCAAACGCTAGAGAAATTGGTTTTGGGCCCTTAAACCCCCAATGTTCCAAAAATTTTAAAGCCCACACACTTGTAAAGCTTGTTGTGCAGGAAAATCGTTGCAGATAGCCTCATCCACAAGGTCATGTTCCCTTTCTCTCCATTCTAGGACCATCCTAGAGAAAGAGAAACAAAAATTTTGGTCAATTTCACTTAAAAAAACCAACTTCACGACCGTACCCGCAGTCAAGTTTGCTCACAGAGGCGGGTACCTATGGTCAATGCATGCGTTGACCGTGTCTACCCATCCCTACCCGAGACCTGCAAAGTTATAGCCTGCAGGTACCACCTATTGATGTATTTCTAACTTCAAAATATATTCTTCTATGTATTACATTTGTACTTTATTGTATATCCCACATAGATGTATTATTCCTCTGATTGGAAGTGTGGTCATTTGTATTTGGAACTGTCATCATGTGCATTGACAAGTGTCGTCATTTGTATTGATGGGTTATTAGACCACCAGTGTGGGGTCGACCCTGGTTAGCACATGTGGTTGGGTTATTATTCTTGATTAGCAAGTCGACCCCAGTGGATTATTGGCCATTCAAGTCAGTGTATAAATAGAGAGGTTGTGTCTCTCATTTATCTCATTCACTCACTTCTTAAGCTCGCATAGCTAAGAGAAAAAGTGGCGCACATGTGGAGGAAGAGGGGCATCTGCTAGAGACATCTTATTAAGTTTGATCCTTGTGATCTTGGTTTGTTCCTTGTGATCTTGTACTTGGGTTTATTCTATCTCTCAGCAAGTTGCGGGGTTTTTCACCTTCTTGGTTTTCCCCGGTGAAACTCTATGTCTCTTGTGTGATTGCTTTTGTGTTTATGATTGATATGCTATAGAGATATGCTGTACATGTTATTCTCTTAGTGATCCTGAATGATAATGGAATGAAATTATCGAAAAATTAACATGGTATCAGACCAGATCTAAGAAGAAGGCTCTGTGTAGCTGTGGAAGCTAGGCCTTCTTAATATTTGGGTTTCCCTCCATAGTTCATTAAAGGAAGAAGGCTATATTGACTCTTCTAGCAAGGACGCATCTTTCTATCCAAACAGAATTCAATTCTGAGCATTTTCAGTTTTGGCCCTAAACATTAGGGTTTCCTAAAAAATAGGAATTTATGAAATCTGAGGACCTAGCTGGAAGCGCCTTGGAAAAATCGAAGTTTAGACATTTGGATCGAAATTTTTGGTTGGGTGAAGCTCTAGGAAAATCAAACCCTAATTCAAGGTCCTCCCAAGTGAATTTGGAAGATTGAAGAGCATTTCTGAAGGGTAAAACTTTGCAGTTTTGAATTTCTGAGTATACCAGGCTGATCAACTCATCAAAGCGCATCTTTCTATCCTTTCAGAATTTTGAAATTCACATTTTGAATTTTTATGGTTTCTGTGACAAACCCTAATCCAGCTCCAGATCCAATTTTCAACAAATCAAGTGGTAAGACCTAAATATTTTCTATTTCCATTTGAAGTACTCTTTAAAGATGTCTCACCACACCAAGCTTGAGGATAAGATTGATGGAGCTGATAACTTCTGAGCATGGAAGTATAGGATTGGGTTAATCCTAAAAGAAAATGATTTGGACACTTACATAAGTGAAGAGGTCCCTATCCCAGAGGGAGATGAGTCTAAGGCCCTACACAAAAAGAGTCTCGTCAAGGCTAAGAGAATCATTGTTGATTCTATCAAAGACCATCTCATACCTCATGTGTCTTCCCTAAAGACACCTAAGCAAATGTTTGACTCCTTGACCAAGTTATTTGAAGGAAAGAACATAAATCGAAAGATGACTCTTCGAAACCAATTGAAAGGGGTAAAGCTTCAGAATGGAGAGACCATTCAATCCTATTTTTCTAAGGTCTCTCAAATCAAGAAACAACTTGAAGTTGTGGATGAAGTAGTGGAGAATGGTGAAATTGTGATGACCACTTTGAATGGCCTACCTAGGTCATGGGACTCCTTCATCCAAGGAATCTGTGCAAGAAGAAAATTGGTCTCCATCAGTAAACTCTGGGAAGAATGTTCACAATAAGAAGCTAGTCTTGTGGCCCGAGAAGAAAAGATGGGAAGTGAAGATCAAGCCCTCATAGCACACACTAAAGGAAGCAAGTTTAAGAGGGAGAAATCTCACAACAAGAAACATTCTCACTTTCATAAGAAGAAAGATCTCTCTCAAGTTCGATGTTTCACTTGTGATGAGTTGGGACACTTTACTTTAGATTGTCCCAACAACAAAGGAACAATCACTACACCAAGAAGAAGAAGGGCAGAAAAAAGAGATATCATGCGCATGCTGCTGAGGATGACGAACCACCCAAGAAGAAGTCTAAGGCAGAAAGTGATGATTCATCAAGTGAAGATGAATATGTTCTAATCTTTGCTCTCACAAGTACTATCTCTCATGGATGTAATGATTGGCTTATTGATAGTGGGGCTTCTAAACATATGAATGGATTTAAAGAATCATTTGTAGAACTTTCTGAACATGAGTCACCCCATAAGGTGAAACTTTGGGATGATTATCAATATCCTATCAAAGGAAGTGGTGAAGCCTCCTACATGCTAGACTCTGGGAAGTCTCTAAAAATGAAAGATGTTCTATATGTACCTAGGCTCAAGAAAAAATTCCTATCCATATCATCTTTGGATGCAAAGGGAATGAGAGTTGCTTGTGTGGATGGCCAAGTAGTCATGTGGCCTAGAGGTAGGACAATAGATGATCCAGTGGTGAATGGACAGCAAGAGGGAGGCTTGTACAAGTTGAAGGGTCAACCTGAACATGCCATGGTACATGAATCCATGAAGCCTGTTACCTCCCCAATTTTACAGGGATGTCCACAGAGTGATAGGGGAAGCAAGGTTTGTTAATCAACATGCAGCAGAGGCATATACAGAACTCTATGAAGACAAAAGCTTATTGGACATTCAACATGTCAGAAATTATGCAATTGCTTGGATGTAGGTGACTCAAAAGAAAATTGCTCTCTAAATGAGGATGGAAATCATCATGGAAAATTCTCTGGTTATAGAACTCAAGCTTGGGGGAATCATGGTCCATTGGAATGGGTACAAATCCACAGTTGTCAGCATTTCGACATCTCTGTTTCGAATGGGTACTGTAATATGGATTTGTTAGCTGGAGCAGTGCAACCTGTCAAAGGTTTAAATGAATTTAGAAAAGTTTCTAATGTAGCTTTACACGGAATAAAGTTAATTCCTCTGTAATAGATACCTTTGGATCTTCTTTACTTTTGGTCTAAGGCTCTCCCATAGAATTTTCTGAAGGCATGTGCAAGGTATCACGAATTATTAATGTGAGTGAAGATATCTATGTAGGGTTTAACTCCACCTTACGGCAAGACAGTATCACTCATCATGAAAGGGCCGAAACAACCTGCAAGTGTAAAAGTTTGCATCAGAGATCTTGATTATCTCACAAGCCTTTACATACAAACATAATCAACAAACTGTCATTGAAAAGCCTGTTCAATCTAGGAGGATGTCTTTGTTAACTCCAAGGCATGTTACTCAAGGAACGGGGAATCAGATGCAACCCCGAAGATACAATTTTCAATGGGGATGAAGAAGCACTTTGTAACCCATATGCAAATGCAATATTCATTCCAAGGGAGAACCCAATGGATCTATACCAATCTCCCTCCATTAATAATGTGAGGAACGAGCATCACCTATCAAAAATAATGAAATTGTAGGAACAATGTTCCACACTAGAAGTGGACGCTATCGCTGGAGAGTTAGCGATTAGCACAACAAATTTAAGGATAATCAGGGTTTCAAGATTTAATTAGCACGATTGAAGTTAAATCGGTGGGGACACCACTGACAGCCCGGATTCAGCAGAGATTAGTGTAAAGCCAGTGCTTAGAGAATGGCAGTATACTGATGGTTCCAGAAGCCTTCACAGCTGTAACACATTGAATTCTCAGCACTCTTACTTGCATCTTAATATTTTCATTCACCAACTGGCAGAAAGCTCGAAATAACTGTCGTGGAAGGCCGACCTTGCTGGAAAAGACAGACCTCGAAAAAGTAATCCTTATGTTAAGCCTCAGTATGGGGAGAGCATTCGTAGCACCCGAAGATCAATAAAATCGCGTTTTTTTTTTATGGAGTTCGTTTCATCAAGATGGAGTTTGAATACACACGTTTTCGCCATCATTTCAGTTGAGCTCGGGTTTCAACAAAGTGATCCACACATGGAGTTCTCATTTGACAGTGGAAATACAAAGGGAAAAAGAAATGGGGAGCTTGGATCCCCATCCACACGTTACAAATGGAAACCAGTCACATGGAGTTCGGTTTTAAACGAGTCATTTGATATCCATTTATGGGAGCAGATACATCTCTGGTAGTCAATTATAAAGTGCGAGTTGGTTCTTCTCACACACGACACACCTGGTTTTTCCCCATGGGTCACACTTTGTGGTCAGCCGAATGCAAATGGATGGTCATTTTCTGTTCAGTCAGGTTCACCTTGGATAAACCCTAACTCGAACTATTCCGAAAAAATCTGATTGCATCGGTGGTCAAGTCCATCGTTTGTTGGTCGCCTAGTTCACGGTTATGTAAGGTTCTAGAGCTGCTCAAGATTGGTGGTTGATGTATTTTGCTGTAATATCGAGTTATGAGATAGATAGAGTGTCCATCTACCACACGATTTTTGCCTTTTTTCCTTCAAAATATTAACAGCATGTAATGTTCCTCTCATTCGGCGTCCTCGACTAGTGGTGATGAATGGGCAGTTGTCATGAGTTATTTTCCAGCGTAGCACATAGATGGCATCAGTGGATGATTGGAAACGCCAGCTCCAATTATGGGTTTTTGATTGCATCAGTTCACAGCTACATAGTTTGACAACCATGCACCCGTGTCTTCATTTGACAGCTAGTTTAGCATTTTGTTGGTTGTTGTCTATTTGGGTTTTAGTTTCAAAATAATGCAACAAGTAATTTCATGAGTATACAACAGGAATTCTAGGAGTGCCACCAATAAAGTAGAGTTAGTCATGCTGTCGAAGGAGAGAAAAAAGTGGATCTAATTCACTTTTTTCACCTTTTATTTATTATTTTATTTTTTATGTTTCTTTTTTGAGAAAAATTTATGAGAGCCTTTTGGCCTATAAAAGGAGGCAATCTCCTTCATTGTAACGATGGAAAAACCTTGGGAGCTTTTCTTCCCATGAACTTAATGAAAAATGTTATGGGCCTCTTTGGATAAACTGAGTATTTTTTGTGGCGTGATCTTGTGATTTTTTTTAGACGAGTGTGAGTAAATCTAGATTCTTCATTTTCTTTTCTTCATGTAAGAGGCCATAGAAGGGTGACAATCCACCACATTGGAAGGTGAAGAACTCTTAGCTGCTTCCTTCTTCTTCCCCTTTGGCGAAGAACTCTTGGCATTCTGCTTTATTCTTCCCTTTGTGAGCATGCATACACAGGTATTGATGTTTTCATTTAATCTAGTTTGATTGTGCAATATTGATTTTTGGTTCGCATAGTGCACCTCCCACAGCTAGACAAGAATAAGTACTCTTTCTGATTTCCAAACACTAGACTGAGCAGGGCTTTCTCAATGATGCAATCTTTCCCCCTTAGTCACATATGACATAAGGCCCTTTGATCTCTCTTTTGACTCCATTCGCCCCTCTGATATACTGGCATTGGCCTTCCCTTGAAGACTAATCCTCCCAACAGTTTGGTAGGTTCTCTCGCCATCGACAGTTTGGGAATACATCAATGTCCCATGATCAATAGATTCATCTTAGTGTTCAACTTCACCACATCTATTTGCACTTTGATGATTGTACTATGTGCCTTGATGCCCATTTTCATTATTGGCGGGTTATCTCGCATCTATTAACGGTATACATCATTGACTGGTAGTCAGATGATGTCACATCAGGTTCGAACTCAACACCTTTATTCACTTGATGGGACTTGCACCATAGATGATTTGTGTAGAAGACCCCAGAAGATAGTGGTATTTAGTATGCTACCAGAGTGAAGTTCAAATACTTCATAGATAGGCTTGGTGTTCTTCAGATTGAGGACACTTCAAGGAAGAAGTGATGGGACACATTTGCAGGATCCATTCCAAGCATGGTGAGAGGAGGATCCTTCCCATGGTTGTGGATGTAAGCACTGTGTGATGAGCATCAGGACAATGCTCCAGTTACTGCTTTGTATATGCATCAGTTGGATGCTTGATATGATCAGTTGGATCATGTATTTGTATATGTATCAGTTGGATGCATTGTATGATCGGGAGGATCATGTGTTATGATATGTATCAGGTGGATACATTGTATGATCAGGATGATCATGGATGATGAGCTTCAGGATATTTCTCTGGATGATATGCATTAGGATGATGCAGTGATGAGTATCAGGACAATGCTCTAGATAACATGCATAAGGATGATGCAGTGATGATGATCAGGATGATCATGTATGATGAGTATCAGGACGATGCTCTAGATGATATGCATTAGGACGATGCTATGATGATGATCAGGATGATCATGTACATTAGGACGATATATGTGAGTATCAGGTTGATACTCTGTGGCCGTGGATAGGTTGTGCAGTTAGCATAGAAAAGATCCTCAAGATCTGGACAGGTAGAGCTGTGTGCTCATAATAGCCTGGGATGTACAGATCCGATACTTTGAGCAGTAAGCTCGTAATCAGTTCTGGGATGCTCTTTTGAGGTTTTGTTACTAGAGGCATATAATCAGCCCTAGAGATCCGATAGGTTGAGCAGTAAGCTCGTAATCAGTCCTAGGATGCTCTTTAGAGTACTTGCAGGAAGCAAGACACTCTTTAAAGGTTTTGTGCTATGTGGGTCACATATAATCAGACCTAGATATTCGAGAGGTTGAGAAGTAAGCTCGTAGTTAGTCCTAGGATGCTCTTTAGAGTACTTGCAAGAAGCAAGACGCTCTTTAAAGGTTTTGTGATAGTCAACATGTAAAAGATCCTATAGTCTGAGCTAGGTTTTGTTGACACACGTAATAAGTCCTAAGGATTCGATAGTATGGCCAGTATTGATCAAGACTTATAGGTGGTGTGCTTACATCCATCATGAAAAAGTGTTGGCTCTGTAGAACTTCCTATGATGAGCAGAATTCAGAGATAGCCCAGAGATCGAGATGTCGAGTACAGCAACAATGATGATGATTATGGTCCGTGATCGAGTGATGATGATCCAACTCCAGATTTGAAAGGCTTGTGCCAATATTTATTGATGACCTGTGACAAAAGAATACCTTCCTAGTTAAGAGGGAGTGTTGATGTATTTGTAACTTCGAAAGATATTCTTCTATGTATTACATTTGTACTTTATTATACATCCCACAGAGATGTATTATTCCTCTGATTGGAAGTGTCGTCATTTGTATTTGGAAGTGTCGTCACGTGCATTCACAAGTGTCATCATTTGTATTGATGGGTTATTAGACCACCATTGTGGGGTCAGCCCTGGTTAGCACATGTGGTTGGGTTATTAGGATTGATTAGCAAGTCGGCCCTAGTGGATTATTGGCAGGTCAAGTCAGTGTATAAATAGAGAGGTTGTGTCTCTCATTTATCTCATTCACTCACTTCTTAAGCTCACATAGCTAAGAGAGAAAGTGGCGCACATGTGGAGGATGAGGAGCATCTGCTAGAGACATCTTATTGGGTTTGATCCTTATGATCTTGGTTTGGTCCTTGTGATCTTGTACTTGGGTTTATTTTATCTTTGAGGAAGTTGCAGGGTTTTTCACCTTCTTGGTTTTCCTCGGTGAAACTCCATGTCTCTTGTGTGATTGATTTTTTGTTTATGATTGATATGCTGTAGATATATGTTCTACATGTTATTCTCTTAGTCATCCTGAATGATAATGGAATTAAATTATCAAAAAATTAACACCGCCATGACCATTTAGGGCTTGGCCATACTAAAAATCCAGCCACTGAAAACCAAAATAAAAGCATTGAAATGAAAGGTATGGATGAGACTACCAACCTGCTCCTGACGGCTCGATGACTAGATGCTTGTAGCTCCCGGAATTAGCAATTGAAGCTCAAGGTGAAAGCTAACTACAAAACTCCAAATGGGTGAATAGTAAAATGAATTGTAAATTGTAAATTTTTATTACAATTTATAAATTTTGAAACCCACTTGTCTATAGTTTTTGCCGTTTTAAGCTGATTTGGACTAATATAATGTCATAGACTAGCATTTTTTTACCATATTTCCTCGGCGAGAGTTGTTTTCAATTGTTTCACACATACGAGGGGTATATTTCATACCTGACATATAGGTTAGATGTCATTTTCACATGCATCATGCATTTGACCTTTTGACCATTTTCATTAACCCTAGGTGCGACCCGCTTCTTAACAACCACAGAGCCTTCACACTGCTATAGAAGTATCGTTATTTAGCGGTAGGGCCTTTTCGAACATGGGTGCCCTAGTTAGAGCCCCTTTTTTCCTTTTGGCACCCATGCCATTGTTTCTCTCTAGGATTGGGAGTCTTTTGTAGTTACGCCATGACTTTGCAATAAAGACTCATACTCTACTTTGTCTTATGCTGGCCACCTCCCATAAGGACTCCCCCAAGTATTCCAAGTTGTGATTGGATTGCATCATCCTGCTTGCCGCTTGAGCCTTGTGTCGGCTCCCGCTTACTCAGTTGTTAGCCTGGTGCCTGAGCACTTTCCTTGTCGAGCCCTGTAGAGCTTACATTTGTCCTTCACAATTTCATGACCTTTTGAACCCGAGGAAACATCCCCCCCGAGTGTACACATCCTACACATGCTTCCTTGCATTGATCATAGGTATGTTCCACTGCTTGGGACTAGTCTGCTCGCTATTTGACACTCGTTCCCTCAATTATTGTACCACAAGCAATTGTATTCTTTTTCAACCTTTCCAAATATGAAAAAGACAAAAAAAAATCAAATATTCCAAAAAGCCAGACGGGATTATGGTTAATACTTCTTGTTTGTAGTTGTTGTGTCACCTTTGAACAGAGCATTCATTCCACTCCATCCATTATGAGTCAGGACTATAGTTGGACCTTAGGAGCTATACTCGTTTCTTAGTTTTACTCCAACAATTGGTTAAGCTTCCATTCATTATGGAGCCCTTTGTCGATGCCTCCTGCGTCGCACAGCCTTATATCGAGTCTATGTTGCCTGAGTCTATCCATCTGCTCATGCTCTTGTTCAAAGGAAGTCCTAAAACCAGTGTCGGCCACTCCTCAAATCTCTTGACTATTGCATGTTGGCCATCCTTATTGAGTCAGTCTGTTCTACTTGAGTTCTTCCAAATATTTCAGCGTATCTAGTACCTCGTGTTGGTCGATGGGGGATACCTTAATTCCCTCCCTCCAACGAGTTTCATTCCATCGACTCCCACCCATTTATTCTGGAATTTGAGACTTAGAGTTTGGTTGAGTACGTTGAGGCTTGCAGTCATTAGTGGTAGGTTCTCTCTCCATCGACAGTTTTGGGAATACATCAATGTCCCCTGATCAATAGATTCATCTTAGTGTTCAACTTCACCACATCTATTTGCACTTTGATGATTGTACTATGTGCCTTGATGCCCATTTTCATTATTGGTGGGTTATCTCGCATCTATTAATGGTATACATCATTGACCGGTAATCAGATGATGTCACATCAGGTTCGAACTCAACACCTTTATTCACTTGATGGGACTTGCACCGTAGATGATTTGTGTAGAAGACCCTAGAAGATAGTGGTATTTAGTATGCTACTTATGATCGTGACTTTACATCTGAGATATCACCTCTCATACATCAGCAGTTTGTATCTCTAGTTTGCACCAGTTGTTCCTTTTCAGCAGGAAGCATATCTTACTGTAGAGGGATCATGGCTATGATCACTTATGACATGTATTCACTATGTACTACCTATTCATGGCCATTGTATCATACCAATATGTATTTAGAGATATTATTGTATTATGACAAGTGAGTTGCTCTTTCCACTTGTGTCTCCATCACTCCACTTCCGAGATTTATAATGTATTTCTGCCATCGTAGCACCATTCTCTGACCTCACACATTAGGGGGCATCTGTTACAATGTAATATTCTACCTGGTGAGTATCAGCACTCTTTGGCCTTCAGGATCCATTTCATTGACACATATGTAATTTATGTCCTCCAGACACACCTTTTTCCTATTTTTTCTCCTTGTACACTAGCTGTATCACTTCAGTGGGTGTACCTGCGAGCTGCATCACTATAGCCCGCAGGTAGCATGTAAAATGGTAAAAATCACTAGTTAATTACTTTTTACTTGCGAAACGTGGTCTTAGGGTGACCATTGGCCCTCCATTTTCCTCGTAACGCATCTATGTGTCCTTTTACTTACCTTTGGAAGGCTATATATTAATCCCTTATAGCATATGGCAGGGGGGAGAAAGAGAGAGCAAGATAACTCTAGTGGATTTTTTCCACATCTTGAGTCTACACTCATTGATCCTTGTAGTTGTGAACCTCTTATGTTCACCTTCCAAACTCCTTTCATAGTTTGAGTTTGCCATTAATGGAGGATTGAAGTGGTGGAGGCACAAGTGGATTGACCAAGTTTGTGGTTCAGATTGGTTGCTTAGAAGAGGTCGTATCACATTGTACTTCTTGTTATTTATTAATAGAAATACTCATATTCGCGTCCATTAATGTTGTGAATGTTGTTTATATCACATTGGGTTGCATTTACTTATAATATCATGGACCATTGCTATTGATGATGTTAATGTCTTTCATATATTACATGTACTTGTTGTATATTGGTTATCAAGACTAATTTGTAGGTTCAAGTGAATGGATTGAAAGCTTCAACAGGCATCTACATCGAACGTTTGGATCAAGGTTGGTTATATTATCCATTATCTTATCATTGTCAATTATATAGCATTGCATTGGGAATTGAGTCATTCTCTGGTAGTCAGCTGTCTGTTGTGGTCTATCCCAAACCATAGGAAGTTTTCTCCAATAACAAGATGAGACAGAACAAGAAAATATAACAAAAGAAAGTCTAGTCAGTGATGCCAGTATAATTCCAGTAGTCAAAAATTCGAAAATTGTTCCAGTAGGAATCGAGCTAGGGAAAACATTAAACACCAATCAAAACTTTGCTCCCAACGAACTGGAACTGCTAATCACTCTGTTGAAACAACGTAAAGGAGCTTTCGCTTGGGAGTACATAGACATGAAAGGAATTCCTTCTAATCTATGTACCCATAACATTTATATTAAAATCGACTCCATGCATGTGTGTCAACCACAACAAAGGATGAACCCAAACCTAAGGGACATAATGAAAGAGGAGATCCAAAAAAATTTGGAAGCAGGATTCATATACCCGATTTCAGATAGTGAGTGGGTTTTCCCACTCGTGATTGTGCCAAAAAAGAATGGGAAATGGAGGGTCTGCATGGATTACAGAGAATTGAAAAAAGAAATGCAGAAGGACCACTTCCCCTTACCTTTTATCGATCAGGTCCTTGATACCTTGTCTGGGAAGAATTATTTTTCCTTTCTGGATGGATTTAGTGGATATAACCAAATCCAGATCGCTCCAGAAGACCAAGACAAAACCACTTTCACCTGTCCCTGGGGTACTTTCGCATATAGGGTACTTCCTTTCAGTTTGTGCAATGCACCAACAACCTTTCAAAGAGCAGTGATTGGAATCTTTTCAGAGATGGTAAATGACTGCATGGAAATTTTTATGGATGACTTCACTCCATATGGTATTAGTTATGAAGAAGCACTGAAAAATTTAGAAAAGGTCTTGAAATGCTGTGAACAAAGCCAGCTCTCTTTAAGCACTGAAAAGTGCCATATGATGATGAGCGAGGGCATAGTTATGGGGCACTTCATCTTTTCTGATGGTATCCAAGTAGACCCATCCAAAATCAAGGTAATTGAAAATATACCAACTCCTGTAACACAAAAAGATGTATGTAGCTTCTTCGGGCATGCTAGCTATTACAGAAGATTCATAGAAAACGTTTCCAAGCTAGCTTCTCCTTTGTTCACCTTGTTGATGAAGGATGCACAATTTGTTTGGAATGATGTATGCCAAACAATGTTTATTGAACTCAATAAAAGGCTGTCTACAACACCCATCTTACAAGCGCCCAACTGGGCTTTGCTTTTTCATATTTCTTCAGATGCTTCAGACATTGCCGTTGAAGCAGTTTTAGGACAACAGGAAGGTAATGCCCCATATGCAATTTATTACATTACTAAGAACTTATCCCCTACTGAACTTAACTATACTGTCACAGAGAAAGAATTCCTTGCCATAGTTTATGCCATCAACAAGTTTAGACACTACATTACTAGATATTCTACTTTTCTGGACACTGATCACTCAGCCATCAAATACTTAATGAACAAACTAGTCATGAATGCTAAAGTTACTAGATGGTTTTTACTGTTATAGGAATTTGACATTACAATTATTGATAGACCAGGCAAGGAAAATGTTGTTGCGTACTTTTTATCTTGACTTACAAACAATGATGACAATTTACCAGTTGAAGATTCCTTCTTTGATGAACATTTGTTTGCAATATTAGCTGACTCCCCATGGTATGCATATATTGCTAACTTTTTGGCTGCAGGTAAGCTCCTAGCACATCTGTCAAAAAGAGAAACAAAGAATATCATACAATAGAGTGATAGGTATTGTTGGATTGATGGACATCTTTTCTACATAGGGCTTGATTTAGAAATCAGAAGATGTGTCAGAGAAGATGAAATTTTCAGTATTCTCAAGGCTTGCCATGATGAGCCCTGTGGGGGGCCCTTTGCTGACAAAAGGATAGGTCATAAGGTCTTCAGAATGGGTTATTTTTGGCCTTCATTGTTCAGGGATGCAAAGAAGTATGTCTAGGCATGTGATAGCTTCCAGAGGATGGGCCATCTAAACAAATTAGATGAGATGCCTCTTCAGCCACATCTTGTGGTTGAACCATTTGACAAATGGGCCTTGAATTTTGTAGGTCCTATCAACCCTCCCTCAAAACAAGAAAGTTCACATTTTGGTTTGCATGGATTACATGACCAAATGGGTGGAATTTGTAGCCTTGGTTAAAGCTAATGATCAGGCTGTGATTGATTTCCTGTATGATGAAATTTTTACTCGGTTTGGAGTACCCAAGGAAATCATTACAGATGGTGGACCAAAGTTTGTGTCTCACAAATTGGAAGCGCTATTACAAAAATTTCATATTCAACACAGAATAACCTCGCCATATCATCCACAGGCCAATGGCCAAGTGGAGAGTACAAACAAGGTCATCGAGGCTATTCTGACAAAAACAATGAAAAGCCATCGTAAAGATTGGGCTGAGAGACTTCGAGAGGCACTATGGGCCTACCGCACTACATGGCGTAACACCACTGGTTTTTCCCCATATGAGTTAGTGTATGTTAAGGATGTTGTTTTCTTGATTGAATTTGAAATTAGAACCTTGAAGATAGTTGTAGAAGCAAACCTTGATTTATCAAAAGCACAAAGGAACCGACTGAATCAGCTTAATGAATTGGATGAAAAGCGCATAGCCGCTATAAATCATATAACTTTAATCCAACAACAACGCTCTAAATGGCATGATAGATTTATAAAGAAGAAAGTCTTCCAAGAAGGAGACTAGGCTCTGTTAAATGATTCATGGTTTAAGAGGGACTTCAATGTTGATGTATATGTAACTTCGGAATGTATATCATCTATGTATTTTATCTATTGATATTGTACTCCTATAGAGATGTGTTATTCCTCTATAAGGAAGTGTCGTCATTTGTGTTGACAAGTGTCGCAAGTGTCGTAACTTGCCAATGGGTTATTAGAACACCATGTGTGGGGTCGGCCTTGATTAAGTTAACCATGGGTTATTGTACTAAGCTAGACAAGTCGGCCCCATAAGTTTATTGGGCAGTCAAGACAAGTGTAAATAGAGATCTCCCGATGTCTATTTTGATCATCTCATTATCTCACTCTACATCACTCGGAAAGTGGCAAACATGTGAGGAAGAGGATCAACTGCTAAGAGAAGACTATCTCTTCTAATTGGGTTGTACTTTGCTTGTACTATTGCTCTAACTATCTCTGAGGAAGTTGTGGGGTTTTTCACCTTAGGGTTTTCCCCACGAAAACTCTGTGTGTCAATTGTCTTCTATGATTTCTTCTTGTGATGATTGATATGCTTGATATGATCGATATGCATTGATATACTGTGCATGTTATTCTCTCAGTAAATATCTTAGAGTATATTGAATTTATGCTAAAAAATTAACATGGTATCAGAGCTAACCTGACAAGAAGACACTGTGCAGTTGCGGAAGCTAGGGATTCTTGTTTTTGGGTTTCTGTCCAAAGATTTGGGAAAAGCAATATGATAGATTGACTCTCCTCAGCAATGTTAATCTTTTTGTCCAATTAGAATTCAATTATGATCACTTTCAGTTTTGGCCCTAAACATTAGGGTTTCCACAAAAATAGGAATTTATGAAATTTGAAGACATAGCTGGAAGCCCCTTGGAAAAATCGAAGTTTAGAGCTTTGGATCGAACTTTTTGGTTGGGTGAAGCTCCGGGAAACTCAAACCCTAATTCAGGGTCCTCCTTAGTGAATCTGGAAAATTAAAAAGCATTTATGAGGGGTGAAACTTTGAAGAAATCAAATTATGAGTATACCAGGCCGATCAACTCCTCAAGGAGCATCTTTCTATACTTTCAGAAAGTTGAAATTCACATTTTGATTTTTTAGGGTTTCTCTGACAAACCCTAATCTAGGACCAGATCCAGTTTTCAGGAAATCAAGTGGTAAGACCTAAATCTTTTCTATTTCCATTTGAAGTACTCTTTAAAAATGTCTCATGACACCAAGCTTGAGGATAAGCTTGAAGGGGCTGATAACTTCTGAGCATGGAAGTATAGGATTGGGTTAATCTTGGAAGAAAATGAATTGGATACTTACATAAGTGAAGAGGTCCCTGTCCCAGAGGGAGAAGATGCTAAGGCATTGCATAAGAAGAACTTGGTCAAGGCAAATAGAATCATTGCTAATTCTATTAAAGACCATCTCATACCACATGTGTCATCTTTGAAGACACCCAAGGAGGTGTTTGACTCTTTGACCAATCTATTTGAAGGGAAGAACATAAATCGGAAGATGACTCTATCAAATCAATTGAAAGGGGTCAAGTTGTTGAATGGAGAGACCATCCAATCTTACTTCTCCAAGGTCTCTCAGATCAAGGAACAACTTGAAGCTGTGGATGAGGTAGTGGACAATGGTGAGGTTGTTATGACCACTCTGAATGGCCTACCTAGGTCATGGGACTCTTTTATTCAAGGAATCTGTGCAAGAAAGAAATTGATCTCTTTCAGTAGACTATTGGAGAAATGCTCTCAAGAAGAAGCTAGGCTCATGGCCCGAGAAGAAAATATGGGAAATGAAGATCAATCTCTCATAGTACATACCAAGAAAGGTAAGTTCAAGAAGGAGCCATCTCATAACATAAGACCTTCTCACCACCATCACCAAAAGGGTAAGAAGGATCTGAGATGTTTCACCTGTAATGAGAAGGGAAACTTTGCTATAGATTGTCCCAAGAACAAAAAGGGTTCCAACAAGAAGAAGAAGGGAAACAAGAAGAGATATCATGCTCATGCTGCTAAGGATGATGAACCTCCCAAGAAGAAGGCTAGAGCAGAAAGTGATTATGATGACTCATCAAGCGAAGAAGAGTATGTTCTAATCTCTGCTCTCACAGGTACTATCTCTCATGGTTGTAATGATTGGCTTATTGACAATGGGGCTTCAAAACACATGACAGGGTTTAAAGAATCATTTGCTAATCTATCTGAACATGAGTCACCCCATAAGGTGAAACCTGGGGATGACTATCAATATCCTATCAAAGGAAGTGGTGAAGCCTCCTAGAACCTAGACTCTGGGAAGTCTTTGAAGATGAAAGAGGTTCTATATGTACTTGGGATCAAGAATAACTTACTCTCCATATCTGCATTGGATGCAAAAGGCATGAAGGTTGCATTTGTAGGTGGCCAAGTTCTAATGTGGCCAAAAGGTAAAACTATAGATGATGCAGTGGTGATTGGAGAGCAAGAGGGAGGATTGTATAAATTGTAGGGAAAACCTCAACATGCCATGGTACATGAATCCATGGAGCTAAGTGAACTTTGGTATAGAAGGCTTGCTCATGTGCACTATAGAGCAATACCAATTGCAAGAAAAGTTGTAGAGGTCTTCCTGAAATCAAGACCAAACATGAAGTTGTTTGCAAAGGATGTGCAAAAGGAAAGAACATAAAGAAGGCATTTCCAAGGAGTTAAAGAAAGGCAAAAGCAATCCTAGAAATCATCCACTCTGATGTATGCGGTCCGATGTCATCCAGTTCTCTGAGTAGGTATGTTTACTATGTCTCTTTCATTGATGATTTCTCCAAGAAGACTTGGGTTTACTTCTTAAAAAGAAAGGATGAAGTGTTTCATAAATTCAAGGAATTCAAAACCTTGATGGAGAATCAAACCGATAAGAAGATCAAGACATTCAGATCCGACAATGGTGGAGAATTCACTTCAGGAGATTTCAAGAAGTTATGCAGTGATTTAGGGATTAAGAGGGAGTCGACTGCTCCCTACAATTCACAACAGAATGGAGTTGCAGAAAGGAAGAATAGAACAATCATGGAAGCAACACGGTCAATGTTGCATGAACAAGATCTACCCATGCATCTATGGGTAGAAGCAGCAAGGACAACTGTATATGTGTAGAACAGAACATCCCACAAGAGATTGGACAACAAGACACCAGAAGAGGTCTTCTCTGGTAAGAAACCTGAAGTCAGCCATCTCAGAATATTTGGTTCTTCAGTATACACTCATGTCCCAAAGGAAAAGAGGACCAAGCTAGATCCTTCAGGAAAGAAGGGCATCTTTGCGGGTTACAGTGAAAGCTCGAAGGCTTACAGAATATACTTTCCAGGGTTCAAGAATATTGATGTCAGCAGGGATGTAACATTTGATGAAAACTCAGCAGTCATCAAATCAAAGAAAACACTTGTTGAATATCATGAAGAACCAAAGCAAACCAAATTTCAAGATACTACCATGAATGAAGCAATTCCAGATGCTGATCATGAAATAGAAGATCCACAAGAACTTGTAGATCCACCCGATGAGAAGTGTTGAGATATTGTAACTTCAAAGAATATTATATTTGTACTTTATTATTCCGGAGACGTTTCATTCCTCCGTGAAGATCTTATTGTATATCCGGAGATGTTTATTCCTCCGTCGGAATGTGGTAACTCGGGTTATTAGACTTCCCTAGTGGGGGTCGGCCCTATATGTGTTATGTGGGTCAAAGGGTTATTAGACCCACCATGTGGGGGTCGGCCCAGTAAGTTATAATGGGGTATTTAACCTAATGGTTAAATACAAGCCTACATGTACTTGTGTAAAATACATATCAGAGTAGTGTATAAATAGAGGAGGTGTGTTCCTCATTATACACACTCACTCACTTGAGGATAGCGCACTTGTGGAGGAGAGGTCTGCTATTATGGAGGAGGAGATCATGTCTCAGGGTTTCATCTTTGTATATTGCTGGTCATCTATATTGAGGAAGCTTTGCTGGGTTTTCTACCCCATGAGGGTTTCCCAAGATAAATCTCTGTCTCTTGTGTTTGTGCTGTGCTTGTTGTTTCCTCAGTGATCCTGTATATGCTATTATTGTGAAATGGAATGTAATGCTGCTATTTTCTGTATTAGCATATTGAATTTTAACATGGTATCAGAGCTAACCTGAAGGAAGGCAAGGTATGGCACTTACGACACTTGCTTTACTTACGACAATTTGAAGGTTAGGGTTTTACATAGCAAAAACCATTCATCGTAGCACTTTCGCTATAAATCCATTTTGGCAAAATTTTCGGATCTGAAATTGTTACAGGACGAATAGTAAATCTCCAGGTACCTTTTTTCCAAAGGACAACCTCTAATTCGTTGTACTTTGTGATTTATGATCTCTACAATATAGGGTTTCTGCCTCTTCCAGATCTGAGTCAAAATCAGGTGACCTTGGGAAAAAGGTCATATCTTGGGCTAGGAAGCTCCAAATGAAATTTAGTAAAACGTGATAGGTAGTACACAGTCTGTACTATCTCAGAAAACTTTTTCCGAGGCCGAAGTTGAACCAGTGACACGTGTCACGCCGTACAAGTTCGCTCTCCTGTATTATCCCATAAACAGGTCATGTTGCGACACTTGGCATAACTCTCTCTCAAAGAGTCCAATTGAGGTCAGACCTGTCAGGATGGAAATATAACAGGCCGAGCTACCTCAGGAAATATTTTCAGAGGGCGAAGTTCAAACAGTGACACGTGGCACGCCGTACAAGTTCACTCTTCTGTTTTATCTCAAAACAGGTCACGTTGCGACATTTGACATAACTCTCTCTCAGAGAATCCAATTGAGGTCAGACCTGTCAGGATGGAAAGATGATAGGTCAGGCTACTGCAAAAAAAGGGTTTCAGACCCTGTGGAGCAAAAATTTCAGAGTTATAGCAGAAACAATCAGGTGCATATTTCTGTCAAAACAGAATTATTTTTCGAGCATCTTTATTCATGGCTTCCGGAATTTAGGGTTTCGGAGAAAGTTAGAATTTTTGGAATCGGAGTCCATGGCTGAATGCTACTCAGGAAAATTGAAATTTAGAGACCAAGATCGAATTTTTTGGTTGGGTGGAAGACCGGGCTTGATCAAACCCCAGTTCAGGATTTTGATCAGAAAGATGGAAAATTAGGGCTTCAACAAAAGTTGGAATTTTTGAAGTCTGTAACCACGGCTAGAAGCTCCTCAGAAAAATAAGAGTTTAGAGCCTTGGATCGAACGTTTTGATTGGACAGAAGGGTGGGCTTCATCATACCCTAGTTTGGGTTCCTGTCCAAAAGATCCAGAAGTTTCGAAGGCAATTTTGAGGGGTCAAATTTTGGAGATTCCAAAATTGAAGTATGCCAGTTTGATCAGCTCAGCAAGACATATTCTTTCATCCATTCAGAAGTGTGAAAGTAAAATATTGAATCCTTAGGGTTTCTCTAGCAAACCCTAATCAAGCTCCAGATCAAGTTTCAGGGGGAATTGAGGCTAAGGCCCTACATAAGAAGACTACAAGAAGTCTCGACAGGTATGACTTAAGAAGGTTCAGGTATGTCTTGAAATCTGATTCTTGATTAAGTTCATAATGTGTTTGTCTTCATATTATTTGTTAGTACAATCTTGATTAATGTTAGACTTATCTTATCACCCTAGTAACAGTATGAATGCATGTGAATGATTGAAGACATTCATTGATTAGGGTTATATGACTGTACTAATGCATTATGGTGTTGTGTGAGGTTGATGTTGTCTGCTAACAAGATTCAGGTACATCACGAAAGACAAATCAAGTTCCACATGAAGACAAAGACTCATCCATAATATTTGTTCTACTTACGAGGTATGTATGACTTTGTTATATTATGCTTAACCTATGATACATGCAGGTTCTAGCTCAGGATCTCTAAATCATTGAAGAGATTGTTTAGGTATGTTGTACATAACTAAGCAGGTATACTAATCCAGGTATGTTTTCCTATGTCATGTTAGAATCTTACCTTGTGTTAGGATCCCTTATATAAGTATACTTGGTATGATTGGTTATGCTTATTCATAAAGTTAGTAATCAAGGGTTTATGCATATTATGTCTCTTATCTTGGTTGATGATTTAACTAACTAGATCAAACAAGAATATGCATGAGTAAAAGAAGACTTCCTTGAAACTATGAATACTAATAATCATGACTGTACATATTCAATATTATTTAGAATTAGAATGTTTTGAGAATATACTAATGAATGTATGTTTGTGTATGAGTTCATGAGGATGACACTAGTGCACTCTTGAGCATGCACAGTGGTACAGAATGAATAGAAGATCAAAAGACATACAGAAGATCAAGCGGGAGGCAACCACACAAACATAATAGATAAGTATTTGAGTTGTTATTTGAAATAGTAAATGATATTGCCTGTAATAGGTTGTATACATATTTGTATAATATATCATGCTAAGTGTAAATATTCATAGAACATTGAACAGTATACTACTAATATGCATATAATTGGTAAGTTGGACAAACATTCCATTGTTGCTTGTCTAGAATGAAACCTCTCTGCTGACATGCTGAGAGTTGTGCACACTCTCGATAGTATGTTCTGGTAGAGATGGAAGGCATCTAGATAGCCACTGTATGCATACAGGATATGGGAAAGTGTTGTGCCAAAGTATTGGTCAAGATAGTTGCATAACTATGTAAATGATATCTGTATGCATAATAGGTTATCATGTCAATATGATTTGATGATTATGAAGTATTACTAATCATGTACCTAATTTTGATTTGTAGGAAAAATCATGATGAATGATGAACAAGCGATGGATGTTCAACAAAAGGATTTACAAATCAAACACACTATAGAAGGCTTGTTGCCAGAAGATTCTCTTAGAAAAGAGAAAGAGAATCATGATGAGATGTTTGTTCCAAGTGGATAGATAAAATCATTCTCTTAATGGTGTAACTAAAGAAGAAGTGTGATTCAGGTTTTGTATGGGTACCCAGGATCGATAATCAATTGATGAGCTTAATGATCACCATGGGTGATGTGGATCTCAACCTTTGCTACAAGGTTAAATATGATTTTTATACACAGATGACATGGATGCAAGAAGGAACTCACCACAGAGTTCGAATAATATTGAGGCTCATATCAGTAGACCCACCTATCGAGAGATGACACAGATAGATATGCAGAAAATCATTCAATGCAGAGTGTGAATGATGTTCAGTCACAAAGGGAGAATTGACAGTTTCTTGATAAGCTTGGGCTTTACCAAAAGTAAAGTTGTTCCTAACCTTTACCTTAAGGCTATGGATCATACTATTATTATGATATCCTTCTTATAGGGAATGAGAAACAGATCACGAAAAGAAAGAAGAAGATGGCTGCAGAAATGAAAAATGAAAGATCTCAGATTGATGCATTACTTCCTAAGTCTGGAAGTATGGCAAGGCTTAGAAGGAATCTTTCTCAAACAGGGAAAGTATGCTGAGAAATATTAAAAGGAATTGATGTGTTGGAATGGCCACTCTCATGAATTCCAACTTGAAGTTCTTAGCAGATGACTCATTAGAGTTAGTGGATATAACTCTGTACAGACATATTATTGGGTCATTGATACACTAGATTATATATATGCTTTGTTGTGAACACCTTGAGTCAGTATCTAGTGGAAACTAGATGTGTTCACCTGATAGTTGCAAAGCATGTGATGAGGCACATAAAGGACACGATAGAATGCTATCTTGAAGATCATGACTTCAGATGGTTATTCAGATTCTGATTGGGCAGGAAGTGTATCAGACAGGAAGAACACATCGAGAGGATGTTATTGTCTGGGATTAGCCATGATCTCGTGGTTTAGCTGAAAGCAGTCTAGTGTGGCTCTCAGCACAAGCGGAATATATGGCTGCTTTCTCTGCTAGTTGTGAAGAAGTTTGGCTTCAGGATTGTTTGACTTAGAGATAGAACCAACTGAGATCCTATGTGATAATTAGAGTTGTATCAAGATGACATAGATTCTAGTGTTCCATGATAAGTCAAAGAACATAGGGAACAAACAAGATTAGATGCGGAAAGGAACTATAAAGGTTGAATTTGTATCAGGTTACCATTGTACTAACCAAACCTTTACCTCAAGTGAAGAAGTTACCAACATACTAACCAAACCTCTGTCTCGAGTGAAATTTGAATACTTCCGAGACAAGCTTGGTGTAGTTAAAAAGGACCCTCCTCGAAAGGGGGAGTAGTATAGTCACTGATGATGAGTTTGTCTCATCGAACAACAAGGTCGATGATGAGGTAACCTGTTCTCCACACCTAGATACTTAGAAATATTTAGATTTAGGACTCTTATACTTAGAATACTTAGTTTTACTTATACATGCTTTTGATGTTAGATGTATTGGTGAGAATACATGCTTTTGATGATAAGATGTATTGGTAAGAATACATACTTTTGATTACACATGTATTGATTAATGTACTTGTATGGTTGAGGATACTTGTACTTGTATTAATGAGAATACATGTGGGGATTGTATCATCCTTGAACACATGTTCTAAAGTGAGCCGTAGACGTATGGTCTCTGAAAATGAAGTCCTTAGTGGACAGGTAGGGGATTGGATCATCCCTGGACGTTCAGTCCTAAAGAGAGCCGTAGACGTGAGGTCTCCGAGAATGAAGTCCTTAGTGGACAGTTGAGGGGATTGGATCATCCCTGTACTTTCAGTCCTAAAGAGAGCCGTAGACGTGAGGTCTCCGAGAATGAAGTCCTTAGTGGACAGTTGAGGGGATTGGATCATCCCTGGACTTTCAGTCCTAAAGAGAGCCGTAGACGTGAGGTCTCTGAGAATGAAGTCCTTAGAGGACAGTTGAGGGGATTGGATCATCCCTGGACTTTCAGTCCTAAAGAGAGCCATAGACGTGAGGTCTCCGAGAATGAAGTCCTTAAGAGGACAGTTGAGGGGATTGGATCATCCCTACACTTTCAGTCCTAAAGAGAACCGTAGACGTGAGGTCTCCCAGAATAAAGTGATGGGGATTGCATCATCCCGGAACTGCTAGTTCAAAATGTACGTGATGGGGATTGCATCATCCCGGAACTACTAGTTCAAAATGTACGTGATAGGGATTGCATCATCCCGGAACTGCTAGTTCAAAATGTACGTGATGGGGATTGCATCATCCCGGAACTGCTAGTTCAAAATGTACGTGATGGGGATTGCATCATCCCGGAACTGCTAGTTCAAAATGTACGTGATGGGGATTGCATCATCCCGGAACTGCTAGTTCAAAATGTACGTGATAGGGATTGCATCATCCCGGAACTGCTAGTTCAAAATGTATGTGATGGGGATTGCATCATCCCGGAACTGCTAGTTCAAAATGTACGTGATGGGGATTTCATCATCCCGGAACTGCTAGTTCAAAATGTACATGATGGGGATTGCATCATCCCGGAACTGCTAGTTCAAAATGTACGTGATGGGGATTGCATCATCCCGGAACTGCTAGTTCAAAATGTACATGATGGGGATTGTATCATCCCCGGACTTCGGTCCCTGAATTGATCCGTAGACGAATGGTCTCCGAGAAAGTGATTTTATTGATGGTTTGGTTACTTGTATCGGTAGGATACTTGTATTGATGATGTGGTTACTCGTATCGGTAGGATACTTGTATTGATGATGTGGTTGCTTGTATCGGTAGGATAGTTGTATTGATGATGTGGTTACTTGTATCGGTAGGATACTTGTATTGATGATGTGGTTACTCGTATCGGTAGGATACTTGTATTGATGATGTGGTTACTCGTATCGGTAGGATACTTGTATTGATGATGTGGTTACTTGTATCGGTAGGATACTTGTATTGATGATGTGGTTACTCGTATCGGTAGGATACTTGTATTGATGATGTGGTTACTCGTATCGGTAGGATACTTGTGGTGATGATGTGGTTACTTGTATCGGTAGGATACTTGTATTGATGATGTGGTTACTTGTATCGGTAGGATACTTGTATTGATGATGTGGTTACTCGTATCGGTAGGGTACTTGTATTGATGATGTGGTTACTTGTATCGGTAGGATACTTGTATTGATGATGTGGTTACTTGTATCGGTAGGATACTTGTATTTGATGATCGTGTGATGACGATGCTGCTGATCATGTGATGACGATGCTGATGATCGTGTGATGACGATGCTGATGATCATGTGATGACGATGCTGATGATCGTGTGATGACGACGCTGATGACCATGTGATGACGATGCTGCTGATCGTGTGATGACGATGCTGCTGATCGTGTGATGACGATGCTGATGATCGTGTGATGACGATGCTGATGATCGTGTGATGACGATGCTGATGATCGTGTGATGACGACGCTGATGACCGTGTGATGACGATGCTGATGATCGTGTGATGACGATGTTGATGATCGTGAGATGACGATGCTGATGATCGTGTAATAACGATAATCGTGAGGATCCAGATGATGATATTGTTATAGCTGTTCAAGTGCTACAGAAGATAAAGACTCAATACTGAAGATGTCGATATTCCAGTATTGAAGATGTTCCAGTAACTGCTTGAGTTACTGATGATGTTGAGAAAGCTTCCAATGATTTATAGATGTATCATGTATGATGTTGATGACTCCTTGCTCGTGCAGATGTTGCTATAATATCCTTCTCGTTAAGGGGGAGTGTTGAGATATTGTAACTTCAAAGAATATTATATTTGTACTTTATTATTTCGGAGACGTTTCATTCCTCCGTGAAGATCTTATTGTATATCCGGAGATGTTTATTCCTCCGTCGGAATGTGGTAACTCGGGTTATTAGACTTCCCTAGTGGGGGTCGGCCCTATATGTGTTATGTGGGTCAAAGGGTTATTAGACCCACCATGTGGGGGTCGGCCCAGTAAGTTATAATGGGGTATTTAACCTAATGGTTAAATACGAGCCTACATGTACTTGTGTAAAATACATATCAGAGTAGTGTATAAATAGAGGAGGTGTGTTCCTCATTATACACACTCACTCACTTGAGGATAGCGCACTTGTGGAGGAGAGGTCTGCTATTATGGAGGAGGAGATCATGTCTCAGGGTTTCATCTTTGTATATTGCTGGTCATCTATATTGAGGAAGCTTTGCTGGGTCTTCTACCCCATGAGGGTTTCCCAGGATAAATCTCTGTCTCTTGTGTTTGTGCTGTGCTTGTTGTTTCTTCAGTGATCCTGTATATGCTATTATTGTGAAATGGAATGTAATGCTGCTATTTTCTGTATTAGCATATTGAATTTTAACAAGAAGGATTCTCACAAGAGGAAACCTGCATAAGCTAGAGAGCTCATTCAAGATGCAAAAAGATATGGAATTCTAGAAGAAGAACATGGAGAAAAGAAGAGAAATAGATCTCATACCAGCTATGTTGCTTTATTCTGTGATATTATGAACAAAGAACCTTCCAGTTATGAAGAAGTAGCGGAAAAGAAAGAATAGAATGATGCCATGGTCGAGGAATACCGATCAATAATGAAGAATGATGTTTGGGATGTTGTCCCAAGACCTCAAGGGAAGCCTGTTGTGACTTATGAATGGATCTACAAGATCAAGCATGCTGCAGATGGAAGCATAGAGAAATACAAAGCGAGATTTGTAGCTCGTGGCTTCTCCCAAAAAGAAGGGATTGATTATGAAGAAAAATTTTCTCCTGTAGCCAGGTACACTTCCATCAGATCAGTACTTGCTATGGCTGCAATGATGAAATGGAAGATACACCAGATGGATGTGAAGATTGCTTTCTTGAATGGTGTAGTTGAGGAGGAAGTGTATGTGGAGCAGCCACTTGGTTTTGAGACACATGACAGGAAGTCATATGTGTGCAGATTGAAGAAAGCCTTGTATGGCTTGAAGCAAGCTCCTAGGACTTGGTATGGTAGGATGGACAGTTTTCTATCCATTTTTGGCTTTACCAAGAGTAAAGTGGATTCCAACCTTTACTACAAGGTTGAGGAAGGCAATCCTGTGATACTACTCCTGTACGTGGATGACCTATTTGTTACAGGTAATGATAGTTTGATTGCTGATACCAAGAGGAATCTTGCTTCCAAGTTCGAGATGAAGGACTTGGGGATGATGCACTATTTTCTAGGCATGGAGGTATGGCAGAGTACATATGGTATCTTCCTTGGACAAGGGAAGTATGCAGTCGATATCCTGAAGAGGTTTGGGATGATGGACTGCAAGGCCATGGCCACACCTATGGTATCAAATCTGAAGCTTCTATGTGATGCTTCATCTGATCTAGTTGATGTCACTGTATATCGTCAGATGATTGGGTCCTTGATGTACCTGAGGAACACGAGGCCAGATATTTGCTTTGCGGTGAACACATTGAGCCAGTTCCTGATGGATCCCAGAGTTGTTCACTTCGTTGCTGTAAAGCATATTCTGAGGTACCTAAAGGGTACGGTTGACTATGGGCTCAATTATGATGTGAATCAAAAGTTTAACCTGTAGGGTTATGTTGATTCGGACTGGGCAGGCAGTGCTGTAGATAGCAAGATCACTTCTGGGTGTTGCTTCAGTATGGGATCAGGTGTGATGTCTTGGTTTAGCAGAAAGCAGTCCTGCGTAGCACTAAGTACAGCTGAAGCAGAGTATGCTGCAGCTTGTTCAGCTAGTTGTGAGATAGTATGGCTTCGGAAGCTACTGTCTAAGTTATTTCATCTCTCGCTGGAGGCTACTAGTATCTTTTGTGACAACCAAACTTGTGTGAAGCTGTTTGAGAATCCGGTGTTCCATGACAAGTCGAAACACATTGAGATCAAATAGCACTATGTCAGGGATATGGTGCAGAGAGGAATAGTGAAGCTCCCGTATGTTGCGACGGATGAGCAGGTTGCAGATGTACTGACGAAACCACTAGCCAGAGTGAAGTTCAAGTACTTCAGAGACAGGCTTGGTGTTCTTCAGATTGATGACACTTCGAGGAAGAAGTGATGGACAAATTTGTAGGAGCCATTCCAAGTATGGTGAGAGGAGGATCCTTCCATGGCTGTGGATATAAGTGTTGGATAATGAGCATCAAGACGATGCTCCAGTTATTTCTCTGTATGTGTATATATGCATCATGTTGGATGCTTGATATGATCGGTTGGATCATATATATATATATGTATGGACTCATCATGTTGGATGCTGGATATGATCAGTTGGATAATTTATATGTATATGTATGTACGCATCATGTTGGATGTTGGATATGATCAGTTGGATCATTTATATGTATATGTATGTATGCATCATGTTGGATGATGGATATGATCAATTGGATCATGTCTATGTATATGTAGATGTATCAGGTGGATACATTGTATGATCAGGTAGATCATGTATGTTGATATGTGTCAGGTATGATCAGGTGGATCATGTATTTGTACATGTATCAGGTAGATCATGTATGATGATATGTCTCAGGCAGGTACTGTGTATGCATCAGGTGGATGCATTGTATGATCAGGATGATCATGGATGACGAGCTTCAGGATGTTGCTCCAGATGACATGTAGCAGAATGATGCAGTGTTGATGATTAGGATGATCATGTGTACATCAGGATGATGTATGGTGAGTATCAATTTGATACTCTATGGCAGGTTGTGCAGATGAGCATGTAAGTAGACATGGGAGATCTGGACAGGATGAAAAAGGCCTCAGATGCTCTTTCAAGGCATTGCTCTGGGAGGACATGTAAGTAGACCTGGGAGATATGGACAGGATGAAAAAGGCCTCAGATGCTCTTTCGAGGCATTGTCATATGGCATGTAAGTCGACCTGGGAGATCTGGACAGGATGAAAAAGGCCTCAGATGCTCTTTCGAGGCATTGCCATGACCACATGTAATCAAACCTATAGATCTGGACAGGATGAAAAAGGCCTCCGATGCTCTTTAGGGTTCTTTCTTGGCAAGACACCCTTTTAAGGTTTTGTGGTAGGAGTCACATGTAATTAGAGCTGGAGATCTAGATAGGATGAAAAAGGCCTCAGATGCTCTTTAGGGTTCTTGCTTGGCAAGACACCCTTTTAAATTTTTGTGACTATCACATGTAAAATATCCTGGGAGATCCTATAGGTCAGAGTTGTGTACCCGTAACAACCTGGGATGCTCTTTCGAGGTTTTGTGATGCACGTAATAAGTCCTGAGGACTCAATAGTATGGCCAGTGATGATGAGGACCTGCAGGTGGTGGGCCTACACCCAGTATGAAAAAGGACTGGCTCTATAGAACTTCCTATGACGAGTAGATTCAGAGATTGACTGAGATAGTAGAAACAATGATGATGACGATGATTCGAGGCTGATGATTTGCTGATGATGATCCAGAGAAGAAGACTTGTGCTCACAGATCTGTGTCGAGAAATACCTTCCTAGTTAAGAGGGAGTGTTGATGTATATGTAACTTCGGAATGTATTTCATATATGTATATTGTACTCCTATAGAGATGTGTTATTCCTCTATAAGGAAGTGTCATCATTTGTATTGACAAGTGTTGCAACTGTCATAACTTGCTGATGGGTTCTTAGACCACCATGTATGGGGTCGGCCCTGATTAAGTTAACCATGGGTTATTGTACTAAGCTAGACAAGTCGGCCCCATAATTTTATTGGACAGTCAGGACAAGTATAAATAAATATCTCCCGATCTCTATTTTGATCATCTCATTATCTCACTCTACATCACTCGGAAAGTGGTGCACATGTGAGGAGGAGGATCAGCTACTAAGAGAAGACTATCTCTTATACTTGGGTTGTACTTGGGTTGTACTATTTCTCTATCTATCTCTGAGGAAGTTGTGGGGTTTTTCACCTTAGGCTTTTCCCCACGGAAACTTTGTGTGTCTATTGTCTTCTATGTTTGCTTCTTGTGATGATTGATATGCTTGGTATGATTAATATGCATTGATATACTGTACATGTTATTCTCTCAGTAAAGATCCTAGAGTATATTGAATTTATGCTCAAAAATTAACATTCAAGGAAAATTGCACACTCATTGGTTGGGACCTTATCAGATAGATCGAGTATTTGACAATGGAACAGTCCGGTTGATCACCATTGATGAAAAAAGACACCATTATTTGCAAATGGTCATTAGCTGCGACTGTATCACAAACCGATCTCAAGGGATGTTTTCATTTCACATATTGCAATTGATCCAAAATATCAGTTAACGCTAGGGAAGGGATTTTTCTCAATCCCTGTGAATTCATAAGAACTGCAATTTCCACACATACTTTGTACATAAATAATTTTTTTTTTCATTCTATATTTTATCTACTTTTCATTTTGCACTTGATCGGGTTTTGTTTGAAGAATTGTGTGCAAGAATTAATTTAAGGAGCAGCAGTCGTGATAGGGCTAGATGATTGCAGATGCCTTACATTATTTTCCTAATTTAATAGATCTCTTTGAAGAAGATGGATGATTCATTGGATTTCAGCAACCAGCTAAAAGATTATTTCCCTATTACTCCATTTTTGCACAGTTGCGACTCCTTACATTGCTCATTCTTCCAATTTTTGCAGTTGTAACTCCTCTATTTTCTCGTTCACTTCACTTTTCCAACAGTTGTGACTCCGCAGCTCTTTCCATTTACGCCAATTTCACAAGATGTGACTCCACCATTGTTCATTCATTTTAACTTTTTTTCCATACAGCTGCGACTCCACCATATTTTGCCGAACTCTGCTCAACTATTCATTTTTAGTTCCTATTATTCATAAATTACAACTCCACGAGATTGTCTGTCTCTTAGAATAGTCTCGCCGCTCATGATTTGACCAGGCTCTCATTTAAATGATGACTCCACAGTTCCAATCATAGTATGCCAAGAACGAAGGAAATTATTGAGCTGTCTTGCTTATCTGTCAGCATGAATTTACTTATCATCTTGGTTGGCTATCGCCATCTCATCTCAGCACATGTGTATTCTACCAGCAATGCGACCGTGAATATAATCCCATGGAAGAATGGAGGCTCGAGCATAATCCTGAAGGTACAGGTTCTAACTATAATCATGATTAGGCATCTATTGACATCACAAGTAATGATGGTTATACTTTCCATTTATCCTTGTCATTTATCCGCAACAAATCAAATAAACCAAAATCATGTTTAAACTGTTATCCGTACTTATGACTAGGACCACCATTCTACCTGACTCGTGAGATAATCCTTCCATGAATTTTACCTTAAAATTAATTGTGCCACCTTTCCAACAAGGCTCAATTCAAACTTCAACTATCCATCAACCGTGTCTGCATGCAATCAGTTCGATGTTTGAAATTGTGACTGGTGCATTTGTTACAACATTTCGTAGAAGCTCAGTGGTATGGGTATTCCTGTGAGGTATGAGCCTCTACCAATAGAATCTCTATATAAAAATAGAGATATCTTTGTCATTTTTCAAGAAGCAGGATGGATGGATTATCTCCAATGCCTGAATGGTTTTCATGAGGACATGACTTTTGAATTTGCTCGAAGTCTGACGAGTACTCATTCAGAGGTTCAAGGAATAAGGGTAGATGTTTTAGAGGAAATCTTGGCGGAAGTAATGGGATTTCCCAGAATCGGGCAGCGGTAGTTTAGTAAAAAATGCTATCATTTGACCTTAGTTAAAGATTTCTTGGCAGCTGGAGAAATTGTTCAACCAACGAGTAGGGGAACAACCTTGGAAACCCTTCCAAGTCCTTGGGACCAAGTTGCAATCTTTTTGAAGAAATACATCACATGCGAGGGGAGGTATGGTGTTGTTTATATCAATGAATTTTTACTCCTATCACATTTACACCAACACCAATTGTTAAACATGCCATACTTTCTTTTTCAATCTCTGCAACGCATGGCCTATTATGTTAGAGGTGTTCAACACCTCTTATCATCCCTCACAAATCATGGTCTAATTAAACTACTAGTCTTACAGGCCCTTGCACAACATAATTTGACATGGGAGCAACTTCTGGTTCGGTCAGAGGTACCTCATGAACTTTGCTCAAAAATAGTGCATGAGGACTGGGGTTCTTCAAACTCAATTGGGGGGAGAAGAATTGGAACACTAGAAGTTCGATTGGAGGATGAAGAGGAGATAGAAATAGAGGAGGATGAAATGGGGGCGGCTGAAACTAAAATGGTAGATGAGAAACATCAAGCAAAGGTGGTATCATGAAGCAGTCTAGAAGCTCTGAATGTGGAATCCTCTCCCGAAATCATAAGAGATCTAAATCAAAAGGAGGGAGTCGGCTCTGTTTCTAGGGAAACAAAATTTTCCCTGCCTCTGAAAAGGAAGGAAGGGCTGATGAGCAAGGGCCAAACATCTAGCCCAGTGAAAAAGAAAAAAATCAAAATCGTTGCGGCAGTAGGAGCCGGTCATCTAATTAGGGTAGATACTAGGATTCCTATTTTAAAACCTCAACCACCTGCTGACACACAATAACCTGCCATATAATAACCTCAATTAGAGAATCTTCTGTTTGAAAATGAGTTGTTAAAGGAGGAGGTGCAAGAGCTTCGGTCAAAACTAGAGAAATGGAAGGAGACATGTAGGAAACTAGCAAAGAAGTATGTGAATGCAAGGGTGGAGGCTACATACCAATTGGAGAATTTATTGTCCATTCGGGGAAATGAAGTACATCAAGAAATAATATGCCCAGAATGTGGAGATATTTTTAATATGGCAAGGCATAAAGTTACAGTAGTAGACCTAGCAGTACAGCGATCTACAAGAGCAAGGCAATTAGAGGAGTTATTTTCGGGCTCAGCCTCATCATTTCAAAGCCATTGAATCGACTCAGTAGGCTAAACGAATCAGGAAATAGGGTGATGTCACACAAGAACAAGCATCCTCAAAATTTTGTTGGAAATGCAATTCAGGTAAAAGATGTTGAGAATGGGATATAAGGAAAAATGATTGTTACATAAGAACCAATACTATGAAAAATATGATGATTTCCAATATAGGTTGAAGCTGCTAAAGGCAGAGGGATGATGTCACACAAGAACCAGCATTCCCAATGGTTAATTGGCAAAATTCATTTCCTCAACTCATCTCCATAATATGAACAGGTATTAGCTTCAGAATCAAACTAATTGGCTGTTGCATGCGGACATGCAAATGGATAGTTTGGGGGAGATGTTGGGCCCTGGAAATGCCCCTTTTTGACCATACATATTTTATCATTTTTACCTGTTATACCTTATTTTCATAAACCACATACATGCCTTTTTCAAGATCGATCAGCAACCTGACAAGGTATAAATCATTATTGCTTCATTTAATTAAATGCCTAAGATTGTTATGGTTATGAATTCTAGCCCTCGATTTATGCTAACTTGTGTTGATTTCAATAAGTTAAGATCAAGCACAGGTGTATCCGCCGAAATTCTTTGGGAATGAATCACGCATGGTGCTAGCTGTTACTGATCCTTCATATCCAAAGGGACAACGCATCTCTCCACATGAAGTTGTAATAGGTTGCTGGAACAGAGCATAGCTACAACAGACAAGACTCCTCCCAATTGGTTACACCATTGATCCATTGATTGCCAGAGTAACAACATCCTTAATGATTAACGGCCTTATCCATTATGGTCGTAATAGTTTAACTGTAACTCGGCAGCACGAAGATCATAGATCTTCATTGCTGCATGATTTTAGTGGATCATGAACTATATTCTCCATGTATAAATACAGGAAGGCTCTCGAAGTCTGGGGTTGGTTAATTATCATTGCATACAAGTTATAACAGAGAGTCGAGATTGTTGATTACCATTTTTAATAAAAGAGCAATGTTCTTGATTTCTTGTTTTAATTTGTGGTAGTCACGATGTCTCTGTTAGAAGGCCAGGTCCTACCTTATCACAGAGATAGCCGATTTAAGTAGGTATATTAATCTAGTTTCTTTCCTCTTGTGTGGTGTGGAATTACTTTAGATGTTACTGTTAGCTACAATAGAGAATTGACAAATGCATTTCCTTTGGTAGTTTATGATTGCATCTTGAATAGCTGTAACTGTGTGGTGTGACAGTCGACTGTGTAGGTTAGTTTTGATTATGCATGTGTGTTCAATAACTATTACATCCAAGCTCATCTTCCAACTCCTTTCAGTGATTTATGCTTTCTAGGATTTCTAGTAATTATCAGTTTAGAGTTCAAGCTTATTTTTAAGTTCTGGTTGATGTTGTATCTTCATTGAATCCATTAGATTAGACAGATTGAGATTAATTAATAGTAGCTGCTGGATGAATCATTTTGGTAAAGATTGAATATTGTTGTTTGATAATTATAGGTTTTAACTTATTGCAAAAGTAATCTAGTTCATTTTCATTTTTAGATCAATAACTACTAGGTTGATTTCTGTAGGAAGGTAGCTGCACTTTGAATTCCTAGATGTGTGAGTTAGATTAGTTTTCTTTATGGAATGATTTTGGCTGAGCAGATAGGTAGGATTATCATCTTCATTTATTTCAACCAATTGCTGAAAATTTTTATGCATAGATTGTGCTTATTGCCATTGAAATAAAAGACCTCCTTGGGCTTGACAATTTATATTGAGCATCCTGTGTGTTAGTTGTATTGAATTGACATATAGGGTGACCAATAGGTATGAAAAGATACACACATGTGTGAATGGTTGTGTATTATTTGGAAAAAATATTGCAAGTGAGACAAAATGTCCAAAATGTCAAGAAGGGAGGTATAGACCAAGGTTCAAATTAGTTGTGGTACCCAGAAAGGTTCTTCAACACTTTCTTCTAATACCACGATTACTCTGAATGTATAGGTGCGGAGACATTGCTGAACTTATGCATTGGCATGCCCAAAATAAGAGCAGTGATGGTAAACAATGACATATGCACGATTCTAATATGTGGATGGAATTTGATAATAAATGGCCCGATTTTTCCTAAGATCCTCATAAAATAAGGTTGGGTTTGGCTCTATATGGGGTGAACCGATTCTCTGATCAAAGTACTAAATGGTCAACTTGGCCAGTTTTTTTAATAAATTATAAATTTAATCCATGGTTAGCAACTAAACCATTTTTCCTAATGCTATCATTGATTATACAAGGAAAAAAAATGTGACTTCAGATATAATTGATGTTTATTTAGAGCCATTATATGATGAGCTAATGGAATAGTGGAAAGGAATTGAAGCAATTCAATATTTAAGGGATGGTCATTCAATAAAATTCAATTGAAGAGATTCCTTATTGTTTATGATTCATGAGCTTCTTGCATACTACAAATTAACTGGTCTCACTGTTCATGGATACCATGGATATCCTTCCTGCAAATTTAAGGATTTTGTGAGGCTCTCAAGAAGTTTGCATGATTTTGTTTATTGCGTACTGTTAAATTTTTAGAATTTACTTCAATCTGATCTAGGATCTTAACTGAGAGAACAACATGTACAACAAATCTACAGCATATCATTCATGGACACAATAATGCAAGCACAGAAGAGACACCGAGTTTACTTGGGGAAAACCATAAAGGTGAAAAACCCCAATAACTTCCTCAAAGATAGATAGAGCAATGATACAACCAGAATACAAGAGATAGTCTTCTCCTAGCAGCAAAGCCTCCTCCTCCACAAGTGCGCCACTCTCCACAGTGTGAGTGAGAGAATAGAATGTGTAAAATGAGAGAGACACACTCTCTATTTATACACTAACTTGACTTGACCTTTATTCAACTAGGTTGGCCTCAACTTAACCACTTAACATAATGCTGAATGGGCCGACCCCCACTAAGGTGGTCAAATAACCCTTCGACCCACATGGCCAACCCCCAATAGGGTGGTCTAATAACCCTTTGAACCACATGACTTATACAGGGCCGACCCCAACAAGGTGGTCTAATAACCCGTCAAGTATAAGTTACGACACTTACAATATAAATGATGACACTTCCGTATAGAGGAATAAGAACATCTCTGTAGGAAAACAATATACATATATGTGAAATACATTCCGAAGTTACATATACATCAACCCTTTCTCTTAACTAGGAAGGTATTTCTCGACACAGGTCTTCTAGCACAAGTCATCTTCTCTAGATCATCGCCACTGGATAATCATCATCGAGTCATCATCATCGTCACTACTGCTGCTATCGCAATCAATATCTGAATCTACTTGTCATAGGAAGCTATACAGAGCCAGTCCTTTTTCATATTGGATGTAGGCCCACCACCTGCAGGTCTTCATCATCACTGGCCATACTGTGGAATTCTCAGGACTTATTACGTGCATCACAAAACCTGGCTGCAACATCCCAGGCTATTACGAGCACACAGCTCTACCTGTCGGATCTCCCAGGAGCACATTACATGTGACCCATCACAAAACCTGGCTGAAACATCCCAGGTTGTTACGAGCACACAGCTCTACCTGTCAAATCTCCCAGGAGCACATTACATGTGATCTCACCACAAAACCTCGCTGAAGCATCCCAGGCTGTTACGAGCACACAGCTCTACCTGTCGGATCTCCCAGGAGCACATTACATGTGGTCCACCACAAAACCTGGCTGAAGCCCCTAAGGCCTTTTTCATCCTGTCCAAATCTCCTAGGAGAAAATTACATGTGGTTGTGGCAAAAACTGGCTGAAGCATCTAAGGACTTTTTCATCCTATCCAGATCTCCCAGGAGCAAATTACATGCCATAGGACAAAACCTCAAAAGAGAATTTGCCAGATATCCCAGGGCACGAATTACATGCCATAGGCAAAACCTCGAAAGACTATCTGTAGATCTCCCAGGGCACAAATTATATGTCCTGCCAAGCAAAACCTCGAAAGAGCATTTGCCAGATGTCCGAGGGTACGAATTACATGCCATAGGAAAAACCTCGAAAGACCATTTGCAAATCTGCCAGGGCACAAATTACATGCTTTTCTGCACAACTTGATCCACGACCACAAAGTATCATCTGATACTCACCATACATCATCCTGATGTACACATGATCATCCTGATCATCATCACTGCAACATCCTGTTGCATGTCATCTGGAGAAGCTCATCATCCACGATCACCCTGATCATACAATGCATCCATCTGATGCACACCAAGTATCTACCTGATACATATCATCATACATAGTGTATCCACCTGATACATAGATACATGATCCACACAATGTATCCATCAACATACATGATCTACTTGATCATACCTGATACATATCAATATACACGATCTACCTGATCATACAATGTATCCACCTGATACATATATAGATACATGGTCCAAGCATCCAACATGATGCTTATATAAAATACATACACATGATCCAACCGATCATATCCAGCATCCAACATGATGCATACATACATACATAAAAATGATCCAACTGATCATATCCAGCATCCAACATGATGCATACATACATATAAAAATGATCCAACTGATCATATCCAACCAGAAACAATAACATCATCCTGATGCTCGTCATCCAGCGCTTACATCCACATCCATGTGAAGGATCCTCCTTCCAACATGCTTGGAATGGCTTCAACAAATGTGTCCATCACTTCTTCGTCGAAGTGTCCTTGATCTAAAGAACGCCAAGCCTCTCTCTGAAGTACTCGAACCTCACCCTGGCTAGTGGCTTCGTTAGCACATCTGCAATCTGCTCGTCCATCGCAACATACAGGAGCTTCACAGCTCCTCTCTACACCATATCCCTGATATAGTGATATTTGATCTCTATGTGTTTCGACTTGTCATGAAACACTAGGTTCTCAGACAGCTTCACACAACTCTGGTTATCACAAAAGATATCAGTAGCATCCAATGGGAGATCAAATAACTCAGACAGCAGCTTCCGTATCCATGCTGCCTTACAACTAGCTGAACAGGCTGCAACATTCTTTGCCTCAGCTGTACTCAGTGCTACGCAGAACTGCTTCCTGCTAAACCAAGAGATCACACCTGATCCCATACTGAAGCAGCACCCAGATGTGCTCTTTCTATCTGCAGCACTGCCAGCCCAATCTGAATCAACATAACCCTGTAGGTTAAACTTTTGATTCGCTTCATACTTGAGCCCATAATCCACTGTACCCTTCAGGTACCTCAGAACATGCTTTATAGCAATCAGGTGAACCCTCCTCGGATCTGTCAGGAACTGACTCAATGTGTTCACAGCAAAGCAAATGTTTGGTCTCATGTTCATCAGGTACATCAAGGATCCAATCATCTGACAATGCATAGAGACATCAACCGGCTCAGATGAAGCATCACAAAGAAGCTTCATATTCGATGTCATACATGTGGCCATGGCCTTGCAATCCATCATCCCGAACCTCTTCAGGATCTCTACTGCATACTTCCCTTGTCCAAGGAAGATTCCGCCTGCACTCTGCCACACCTCCATACCAAAAAAAAATATTGCGTAATCCCCAAGTTCTTCATCTTGAACTCGGCAGCAAGCTTCTGCTGCGTGTCGGCAGTCAATCTATCTTCACCTGTAACAAACAGGTTATCCGCATACAAAAGTAGTATCACTGGATTGCCTTCCTCAACCTTGTAGAAAAGGTTGGAATCCTCTTTATTCTTGGTAAAGCCCAAACTGGATAGAAAGCTGTCTATCCTACCATACCAAGTTCTGCACACATATATGACTACACCACGATGTCTTGAAATCCATCTGGTGCATCTTCTATTTCATCACTTTTATATTTCTCAATGCTGCCATCTGCAACATGCTTGATCTGATAGTTCCATTTGGAAGTCACAACAGACTTCCCTTCAGCTCTTGGGACCACATCCCAAACATCGTTCTTCATGATCGACGGATCATGGCATTCTTCCCATATCCTGGGAACTTCAATATCTTCAATAGATAATTTTGTTGCTGAACAAATGTTGTAGTTCTTTTTTTGTAGGTGATGGCATACGATCTTTCCTACACAACAAGTTAAATTGCATGATTAGAAAACATCTCATAGTTTTTAGAACAAATTCTTACACATAAAGAAATATGGCATACAGTCATGCAATTATCTTATCCAATGCTTCAATACAACATTTATCCATATTCCGTAACTTTCTAGATGCCTTCCAATCTCTACCAGAACATTGTTAAGAGTGTGCACAACTCCCAACATGTCAACAAAGAGGTTTCATTCTAGATAAGTAGCAATGGAATGTTGTACAGTGCCATAGGCCACTTACCCATGCATATTAGTAGTATATTGTTCATCAATGCAACTATTCTAATATGCATAATACACAACCTAATTCTAGGAACATCATCATATACGTTATTGAACAGTATTATTTAAACAATAAAATATGCAAGTAATGACAATTCAAATACTTATCTTTGTGTGTTTGTTGGGTTGACTCCCTCTCAGTCTTTGCTTCTTTTCTGCAACTCCATTCTTATGTGGATTGTGAGAAGTGGTCAACTCCTTCTGAATATCTGCATCCTTGCAGAAACTACTGAAGTGTGCTCCTTTGCTTTCTTGCAGGAACAACTAGAGTGTGCTCCCTCTTGATCTTTGCTTCCTAGATTACCTGTCCTTGAACTTACATCCATCCTTAATCACTATGCATGCTTATTACTAACATCATTGTGTTATCCTTGAGTTCTCATACATAATCGCACATTTATTAGTATAATCTTAATACTATCAAAACACAATAATCTTGAACATGTATATTCATGATCATTCACAGATAATAAACATCAGTATTCAAGGTTTCAGGGAAGTCTTCTTTTACTCATACATTTTCTTATTTGATCATAGGACTCTTCTGGTTAGTTGAATCATCAATCAAGATAAGAGATATAATATGCATAAAACCTGTGATTATTCAAACCTATAACTTCATGATTCTTCTGGTTAGTCATATCATCAATTATGGTAAGAAGCATAGTGTGCATACAACCATGATTATTCAAACCTATGACTTCATGAATAATCATTATCAGCAACACAACAATATAAGATCCTAACACAAGGTAGGATTCTAGCTTGCTATAGGAAAAACATACATGGATTAGCATGCTAGCTAGTTATGTCTAACATACTCACATGATGTCTTCTTGTTCTTCTTCAATGACTTGTGCTAGTAACCTGTATATCTCATAGGATAACCATTATAAAACCAAGTTATACATACCTCGTAAATGGATCTTCTATGAGATCCATGACAATGGATGAATCTTTGTCCTTATGTCATCATGATCATATGTTCTTGAACCAGAACATGATTTGTCTTTCTTGGTGTACCTTTCATGTTAGTAGACAACATAAACCTCAAACAACACCATAATGCATTAGTACAATCATAAGTGTCAACACCCTAATCAATGAATATTTTCTATCGTGCATTCATAATTTTATTAAGGTGATATGACAAGTCTAAAATCAAGATTGTACTAACCGTAATAACATGAAGACAAACATACCATAAAATTAATCATGAACAAATCTCAAAACATACCTCGATGATTCATACTTGTCAAGATTGTTTGTAATCTTTTTATGGAAGGCCTTAGCCTCATCTCCCTCTGAAACGGAAACTTCTTCACTTATGCAGGTCACCAATCCATCCTCTTCTAGGATTAACCCAATCCACTTGATTTGCAAGAACTGGATCTGGAGCTATATTATGGTTTGTCAGAGAAAACCCCAAAATTCAAACTTTGAATTTCAAACTTTCGAAAGGATAAAAATATGCGCCTTGATGAGCTGATCAAACTGGTATTTTCAGAATTTAAAAACTGCAAAGTTTCACTCCTCAATTTTGCCTTTGAAACTTTCGGATTCGCTGGACGTGACCTCAAACTAGGGTTTGATGAATCCCACTCTTCTACCCAATCAAAAGGTTTGATCCAAAGCTCTAAGCTTCTATTTTTATGAGGAGCTTCCAGCCGTGGTCACAGATTTCAAAAATTCCCATTTTTGCAGAAGCCCTAATTTTCCACTTTTCTGATCAAAGTCCGGAACTAGGGTCTGATCAAGCCCGGCCTTCTGCCCAACCAAAAATTCTGATATTGGTCTCTAAATTTTTATTTTGATGAGTAGCATCCAGTCGTGGTCTCCAATTACAAAAATTCCAACTTTCTCCAAAGCCCTAAATTCCAGAAGCCATGAATGAAGGTACTAAAAAATAATTATGTTTTGACAGAAATATGTACTTGATTGTTTCTAGTGTAACTCTGAACTTTTCAATCAACAGGGTCTAAAAAATATTCCTGAGATAGCCCGACCTGTTATCTTTCCATCCTTATAGGTCTTACCTCAATTGGATTCTCTAAGAGAGAGTTATGCCAAGTGTCACAACATGACCTGCTTATGGGATAATACAAGAGGGCGAACTTGTACGGTGTGCCACGTGTCACTATTTCAACTTCGGCCTCTGAAATTTTTTCTTGAGATAGCCCAACCCATTATCTTTCCATCCTGATAGATCTGACCTCAATTTGAATTTCCAAGATAGGGTTATGCCAAGTGTCGCAACGTGACCTGTTTATTGGATAATACAGGAGAGTGAACGTGTACGGCATGCCACGTGTCACGGGTTCAACTTCGGCCTCTAAAAAACTTTTCTGAGATAGTACAGTCTGTATACTACCTGTCACCTCTTACACAATTTCATTTGGAGCTTCGTAGCCCAAGTTATGACCTTTTTCCCAAGGTCACCTGATTTTGACTCAGATCTGGAAGAGGCAGAAACCCTATATTGTACAGATCATAAATCACAAAGTACAATGAATTAGAGGTTTTCCTTTGGATACAAGGTACATGGGAATTTAATATTCGACCTATAAATATTTCAGATCTGAAAACTTCACCACAACGGATTTATAGCGAAAGTGCTACGATGACTGGTTTTTGCTATATCAAGCCCTAGCATCGTAAGTGCAACAAGTGTCATACATGCCATATCATGCCTTCTTTCAGGCTAGCTCTGATACCATGTTAAATTTTCAGAATTTACTTCAATCTGATCTAGGATCTTAACTGAGAGAACAACATGGACACAATAATGCAAGCACATAAGAGACACTGAGTTTACTTGGGGAAAACCGTAAAGGTGAAAAACCCCAATAACTTCCTCAGAGATAGATAGAGCAATCATACAACCAGAATACAAGAGATAGTCTTCTCCTAGCAGTAGATCCTCCTCCTCCACAAGTGCGCCACTCTCCATAGTGTGAGTGAGAGAATAGAATGTGTAAAATGAGAGAGACACACTCTCTATTTATACACTAACTTGACTTGACCTTTACTCAACTAGGTCGGCCTCAACTTAACCACTTAACATAATGCTGGCTGGGCCGACCCCCACTAGGGTGGTCTAATAACCATTTAACCTACATGGCCAACCCCCAATAGGGTGGTCTAATAACCCATTGACCCACATGACTTATACAGGGCCGACCCCAACAAGGTGGTCTAATAACCCATCAAGTATAAGTTATGACACTTACAATATAAATGATGACACTTCCGTATAGAGGAATAATAACATCTCTATAGGAATACAATATACATATATGTGAAATACATTCCGAAGTTACATATACATCAACATGTACATCGTGCTTACTTGAAAAAGGATCATCCATATCATCGACAAAAACATGTTTCAATGGCCAGGAAGAGAATCGTGAAGCACCATTGCTAATAACGAGTGAATACATTATTGAGAATGGACATAAAATAATGTTGTTTATTGAAAGTGGTGGGATTTGTGGTAGTAGGGATGATCTATGTAATGAAAGTGGTGTAAAACGATTGTGCACATTTTATAAGTCTCCATACTTTCAGGATATAGCCATCAGACATTCTGTTGAATGTATGCATACTGTTAGATTTTAATGATATAGTAATAATTATTTTCACATAATCAAGCACAGGAACACAAGAGACATAATAGTTTACCCTGGGAAAACCCAAAGTTGGGAAAAACCCAGCAAACCTTTCTTACTCAGATATTTAATACATAATACAAGCACATAAGATATGAAAGTGATCTATATCAAGAGAGATCACAAATAGAGAAGATACAAAAGAAAGATCCCCAAAATCAGTCTTCATAACCCTGCAGCCTTCTTCTCTCCCTTTTTGCCCACTTGAGTAGCAGTCTTGAGTGAATTGTCTTCTTGTCCAAATGAGGAGGGTGTCACTTGTATTTATATTGTTTATGTACCAATCTTTTTCCACTCTTGGCCGAATTGCCTTCTTAAACTGTGCCGACTTCACTTTTTGCATAATAAAATACATTTTATTTTATTTTCTTTTGTAGGTTGGCTTACTATTTCTTTGTGGCATTATTTTCATTCTTTTAGGGATTTAAATATTTCTTTTGGCCCTCCACAAGTGTACATAATAAATACAAGATAAGAATATATTCTGATGCTACAAATAACATCAACATGTATGTATGTATGTATTACAAATTGAACTCTTGCTTTTTGTGTATAGATATTCTAATGGTGAGTCTATCTTTAAAAATAAATGTTTGAAGATTTTTTGACTACTTGTATGAAATATCTTGCAACATAGACAAGCGAATCCTTTCTTCATATGCTATTTTGTAACTCAGCATCTCTATTATTCACTCATTTCTATGGTAATTCATATTTTAACCCATTTCAAAAACATATGAAATATCTTGCAATATAGACAAGCCAATCCTTTCTCTATATGCTATTTGTTTGGGTACACAGGGTACTACCAAAGGACCGAACACCAAGAGCAACCACTTCACACAAACAGATCACAGATCAACACACCGATGTTTTGACGTGGTTTAAACCCTCTTGAGGGAAACACTCCACGACCCCAGCCAAATAGATTCTACGAGAAAATTTATTATGCAAAGAAAGAAAGTTACAAATGAGCTTCTCATAATCGATCAACTAAACAAGGACCCTCCATGCTCTTTAAATAGAGATCATGGACCAATCGGGTGTTAAGCCACAGATCAAGGTTAGGTATGATCTAAGAGAAATTGAGTTGTCGGATCACTCTATGTCGGGAACAGATCGTGATCGTCAGATTAAGTATTTACAAATGAATACTAATGCATACTAAAGAAACATAGTTTCCCTAACGGATATATTACACAAGTTGATCTTAACTAAATCCTAAGTGTCTAAATATCCTAGCATCCCCCCTTAAGAACAACTTGGGATAGGATTGAAGGATTTACAAAAGTGACACTATTAGGAGAAGGAAGGAGGCATTAGAGCATATCCCCCCTTAATGACAAGTTCCTGAACTCCTAACATTCGTCGAAGTTTAGAAAGCTTCACTTCTGTAAGAGACTTGGTGAAGATGTCTACAACTTGATCATCTGTAGGGCAAAATAGCACTTCAAGAACACGATCATGAACAAGATTTCTGATGAAGTGCATATGTAGCTCAATTTGTTTACTGCATTGATGTAGAACTGGATCTTTGGCAAGCTTGATGGCACTTTGATTGTCGCACCAAAGTGGAGTAGGCTGCTGTTGCTCGAATCCAAACTCTGAAAGGATCTGTCGAATCCATAAAGCTTCCTGATTGGCATTAACTGCGGCTCAATCTTATGCTTCTGCTGAAGAAAGAAAAAGATCTTGTTGTTTCTTACAAGCCCAAGTGATAGGTCCAGATCCCAGACTGAAAACATAACCTGCAGTAGACTTTCGATCATCAGGATCGCTAACCCAATCTGAATCAGTGAAACCAACCAACAAAGGTTTCCCCCCTATACTGTAATGAATCCCAAACTGAACTGTACCTCGAATATATCGAAGCATTCTTTTAGCTACTTTCTAGTGACTTTCATGAGGTGTCTACATATAACGGGAAACATGACCAACGACAGAGGAAAAGTCAGGACGGGAATGAGTTATGTATAAGAGACTACCAACAAGCTGACGATACAAGGTGGTATCGACTTCAGGTGAAGTACAAGTGGCAGAAAGTTTGACTCCATACTGGAAGGGAGAAGGGGCTATTGTACAATCTTCCATGTGAAAGAGACGAAGAAGGTCACAAGCATACTTAGACTGAGAAAGATAGATTCCTTCTTTGGTTTGCAAGACTTGGAGACCAAGAAAATAATGCAAATGTCCTAAGTCTGACATTTCAAAATTTTGCTTAAGACTAGATTTCACATGGGTTATAAGCTTGGGGTCACTACTAGTAAGAATAAGGTCATCAACATATAGAACAAGTATGATGAGATGGTTTCCTACTTTCTTGGTATAGACATTGGGTCGGAATGGCATCTAGAAAAACCAGTGTCAAGGAGAAAGTTATCCATTTTGGCATACCAAGCTCTAGGAGCTTGCTTAAGGCCATATAAAGATTTCTTAAGTCGGCAGACAAGGCTAGAGTTATTCTGAACATATCCAAGAGGTTGTTCCATGTAAATTTTCTCCTGTAAATCACCATGTAAGAAGGAAGACTTGACATCCATTTGATGGACTTCCCAGATGTGTAAGGCTGCAAGGGAAAGAACAAGGTGGATGGATTTCATTTTGGCGACAGGAGCAAAGGTTTCATTATAGTCAATCCCTTCAACTTGGGAAAAACCTTTGGTAACCAACCTTACCTTAAGTCTTTCAACACTTCCATTTGATGCATACTTAGTTCTGTAGACCCATTTACATCTGACAAGTTTTCTTCCTTTTGGAAGAGGTACAAGATCCCAAGTATCGTTTTCCATTAAGGAATGATATTCTTCATCCATAGCTGCATCCCAATATGGATTTCTTGAAGCTTCTGCAAAGGTTTCTGGATCATGATTCTCGGAAACTTGAGCTAAAAGAGAAGAGGCTCGTTGAAACTAAGAATGTGTTCGTCATTCATCTGTAGGATCACCGACAAGATCACCAGATGCTTCACATGTTGAATGGACCCATCGAGAAAGCACTTGTGCTGGTGCAACTAGAGGAACATGAACAGGCAGAGGTGGATTTTTATCCTCATTGTCCTCATAAAAAACTGGATTTGGAAACCTGTTAAGGAAGTTGGAAGAAGAAGAAAAAGGCACAAACACCGAATCATGCTCGCAGGCCAAAGATGGCACACTTGTCGAGTTAGGCTCACAGGCCAAAATATTTTCATGAAATTTAACATCTCTTATAATGATTATATCATGAGAATGTGGTTGAAGAAGTCTATAACCTTTTACATCTTCAGAATATCCAACAAATATGCACTTTTCACTTTTAGGCTGCAATGCTTTCCGTTTTTCATTCGGAATGTGAGCCCATGCTTCACTACCAAACACACGGAAGTGACTTACATCAAGTTTAGTTTTACTCCATGCTTCTTCCGGTGTGATACCTTGTAATGCTTTAGTGGGGGTGCGATTCACTATGTAATTTGCACAATTAATGGCTTCAACCCAAAATTGAAGACTTAGTCCCTTAGATTGGATCATACAATTAGCCATTTCTTTTAAAGTGCGGTTCTTTCGCTGAGCTACACCATTTTGTTGTGGTGTATATGGAACAGTGTGTTGTTGTTGGATGCCTTGTTCAGTGCAGAAAGTAGTGAACTTTTTGTTAACATATTCTCCTCCATTGTCAGATCTTAACTTAATAATTTGATGACCAGATTGTTTTTCAACAAGGGCCTTGTAGGCCAAGAACATGTTAAATACTTCGCTCTTAAGTTTTAGGAAATAAACCCAAGTGCGTCTGGTGTAATCATCAATGAAAGTTAAGAAATATTTGAAACCATAAAAGGAAGCAGTTGGAAGAGGACCACACAAGTCACTATGCACAAGCTCCAAGAGAACCGAGGCATGCCAAGAGGCATGTTTGTCAAAACTATCTCGATGATGTTTTCTGAGTACACAACCAAAACAAACACCATCCTTGGAAGATACCATCAGAAGACCTGCCACCATATTGTCTTTACATAGTTGTTGTAATGAACGATAATTTAAGTGACCAAATCGCTCAAGCCAAAGTTTGCTCAAGTTATCACTATGAGGAACAAAAACTGAAGGGAAAGGTGATCACCCAAATTTGTTAAACTTGTACAACCTGGTAATATCATCAATAATTCTGGTAGCTAGGACCTATTGAGGATCTTTAAAATCCTTGATTACAACTTGGTGAGGTGTAAAGATCACAGTTTTACCTTCACCAGAATGAGTGATATGATAGACTGATAACAAATTACAGGAAATTTTTGGAACACATAGTACATCACTAAAATGATCATTATCTACTGGAACTATTCCAGCTCCTACAACACTTAGAGATCTGTCATCACCAACAAATATTTGTTTGGTGTTACATTCATGCATAGTAGAAAAGATGGCTTGATCTTTAGCCATATGATAAGATGCTCCAGAATCAATGAGCCATTCATTTGAAGTAGAAGAAGAGGTTGCATTATAAGAATAACCAGAAGCACAAAGTGCATGTCCATTAGAGACAAATTCTGAAGACGAATCTAGGATGATGTGGTGCTTCTTCATTGCTGCTTCCAAGGCTGCCATCTTCTTGAAACACTTAGATTCATCATGAATATCTTTCCCCCAATAGTTGCAATGACCCTTAATGTTCTTGCCTTTTGGATTGGATCCTTTTTCATTTTTTAAAGAAGGAGCTAACTGAGAGGGTTTGGGACCCTTATTTGACTTATTATTGTGAAAATTTTGTTTCTTGGGAGGCTTGGACTTTTCTTTCTGTTGGGACAATAAGGCTTTCCCAGATGTATCTGCATTGTTTATTATTCCAAGATGGATGAGTTTATCTTGCTCTCTAATCAAGGAATCACAAAAGGATTCAAGACTAGGCTCTTGATAGCTAGCTGCATTCAAGGATTCTTTCATGGAGTAAAATGTAGATACAAAAATAGAATATGCAGGTCCAAGTTTTGAAAGAATATGATAAATGCATTGTTTGTCTTCCCTCTTAATCTTACATTCTGCACATAAGAGTTTAAGAGTTTTGTAATTAGATAGATAATCTTGAATGTATGAAAACTCACTTGGATTTAAAGAAATCAACTCATTTTCGAGTTGATGACCTCAAATTTCATTGTGTTTACCAAACATAGATTTCAGCTTGTCCCAAGCAGCATCAGGTTCACCAATTCTAGATATGTGGAATCACAAATCAGTAGAGATTGACATCCCAATCAATCCACGAGCTTTGTCACATCTATTTTCCCATTTGATTTTCTTATCATCATCAGTGGGTTCTGTTTCTTTCCCTGGGGTAATTCTGAAAAGTCCCCTACTTTGTAGAACATCCTCCATACAAGATTTCCATGAAAAATAGTTGGAACTGTTAAGTAGAATATCACAAAGGGCAGCCATATTTGTAAATTAATGGCTGGAAAAGCAAAAACCAATAGTCTAGATGTGAAGAGCGTGAAAAAATAGGCGGTTTAAAAAAAAAGGCACTGAAAACTGACTCTGTATGATGAAGTTATGCTTGAACAAAGAAACTGTTGAAGATGTCCCCAATAATGACGTGGCACATAGAGAATGACCAGCTAAAAAAAGGACCCCCCGTCTTCCCAAGATGAACCTCTTACAATCACTTTACAAAAAAGTTGCTTTAAGTGAATCACTTTTGTAAAATAAGTGATTTCACTTTTACAATGATATTACTTTTAAATAATACAACAATAAAAAAGAACTTAAGTAACTCACTTTTTATTTATTTTTATTATTGAAGTGAGATGCACTTTTACAATAAAGTAACTTGAAAATAGAAATTGCATGCACTTTTTCTTTTAAAAGTAACTTCCTAAGACTTGAATTCAAGACCTATTAAGGAATAAAGCAACTTTGAACCAAGTGAGCTAGATTAAAAGGTATGTAAAATATGGGAATGAGGAAGGGGACCTCCTTTTTTTTTTTTTTAAGTGAGATGCACTTTTACAATAAAGTAACTTGAAAATAGAAATTGCATGCACTTTTTCTTTTAAAAGTAACTTCCTAAGAGTTGAATTCAAGACCTATTAAGGAATAAAACAACTTTCAACCAAGTAAACTAGATTAAAAGGTATGTAAAACATGGGAATGAGGAAGGGGGCATTTTTTTTTTTTTTTTACTCTTCTTGCTCGGTTTTTATGCTTGTCTTTAAAAAATCTAATAGTAAACTGATAGAATATGATATTTCTATTCTTTTAAAATAGAAAATAAAAAAAATGCGTCACTATAACATTATACCTTTAGATCTGATGAAATACGCGTTTCTGAAGCAACTGGGAACCGTTTTCGATCAAACGAAAACTATTTTCCAATGGAAACAGTGCTATGAATGCAATGGAACACCTCCCACATCCCATAAATGCACAAAAATACCAGAAATAGAAACCCTTTCGAGTTTCAACAACAGTTCAAGATCTAGATCATAACCGGAAGCTGCTCTTCATAAAAGCTATGATACCATGTTCGAGTACACAGGGTACTACCAAAGGACCGAACACCAAGAGCAGCCACTTCACACAAATAGATCACAGATCAACACACCAATGTTTTGACGTGGTTTAAACCCTCTTGAGGGAAACACTCCACGTCCCCGGCCAAATAGCTTCTATAGGACAATTTATTATGCAAAGAAAGAAAGTTACAAATGAGCTTCTCATAATCGATCAACTAAACAATTTCCCTCCATGCTCTTTAAATAGAGATCATGGACCAATCGGGTGTCAAGCCATGGATCTAGGTTAGGTATGATCTAAAAGAAGTTGAGCTGTCGGATCACTCTATGTTGGGAACATATCGTGAGCATACTAATACATACTAAAGAAACACACTTTCCCTAATAGATATATTACACAAGTTGATCTTAACTAACTCCTAAGTGTCTAAATATCCTAACAGTATTTTGTAACTCAACATCTCTATTATTCAGTCATTTCTATAGTAATTCATAATTAACCCATTTCAAAAACATATAAAAAGTTTTCAGAGCATTTTTACTTGTATTTATTGCTTGTGAATGTGACATGTTTAAAAGTGATTTGTATTTACGATTATGATAATCACGTGAACATGAAATGAAAATCCTTCTCTCTTTTTATTTATTTTTGATATATTCTAATTAAGTTTTATAGGGAATCTGTAATTTTCTTACCATTTGTAATTTGTAGGATGCAAGAATAATGAGTCTCTCTCTTTTACAAGACAATAATACAAATTCATCAGACCCACTAGGATTCGAATGGGAGGCACCTGAACTTGGAAAGGTTATTGTAAGGCCCAATGAAACCAAGATATATATTTGTGTGATGGGATATCATTTGAAGGCCAGTTTGAAATCACAGGTACCATCGATGATTTTCCATATTTAATATGAAAAAAGACATGTACATACACATGATTCCTACTTCTTGGTCCTAATTTATGGACTCTGCACATGGAAATTTTACAAGATGGAGAAATTATGGTTACAACTTTTTGTCATGAGCCTAAATGTAAAATAGGATAACATAAAATACATAGACATAGACATGGAGCATAAGCATTGATATTACAATGTTTCCCCAATAAATGTCCGTGTTTATACTAAAGCATAGCATTAACTTAGTGGTGGTATGGAAATACAAGGATGAACATTTATTTATGCTATTAAATAATCTCTTTTTGGTGCTTCTGATACTGTTTCATCACATGAGGACTTTCGACAACTAAAGATTCGTCGAAATATTTGGATTGAAAAATATGATGATGAAAAATATAGAAAAACTAGTGCTCCTTATGTTTGGACAAAGGAACAACTTTCATAATTCTTAAATTTGATGTCTCGAGCTCGCTTTCCCACTGGATATGTAAGTAGTAGTATTAGAATCCAAACTGACATGAATAGTTTAAGAGGCCTCAATACCCATGACTATCATGTCATAATTGAGAATATTTTACCTATTGTGCTCAGTATATCAAGTTTGGAAAAGGGGCCAAGATTGGCAATTATAAAGAGAATGAGTTTACATGTATTATATCCTTCAAGCTTTTATAGTTTGAGGGAGGAGGTTGTTGAAATCCTTTGTCTAATGGAACGAGAATCACCACCAACAACATTTAACATTTCTATGCATCTTTTGATACATATAGAAAATTAACTAGAGCATTGTGGACCAATAAGAACGAGATGGATGTATCCTATAGAAATATATATGAAGGTTTTGAAAAAATTTGTCCATACTAGGGAAAATGCAGACGGCAACATGTCTGAGGGATATTCAATGCATGAGGCCATGGGATTTTGCACATAATACATAAAGGATTTTAAAAATGTCAATCGAAGTGTATGGGATGATGAAGAAGATCATAGAGTTGCATATGAAGTATTAGAAGTCAATGGAAGATGCTTTATGTTATCACATAAAGAAAAAAGTCTTATACATGCTTATGTTCTTCATAACACATCTTCATTCGATAAGTGGCACATGTAAAAAAAAAAATTACACAACAATTTATTTCTTCAATCACATTTACACATTTATATTATTAATCCTATTATCTTGTAAATTCATATTCTATGTAGGTAATACGAAGAAGAGAATCAAACATGGATGCAACATCGACCTCAAAAGCGCAGACGTCATGATTTGGTTGGAGGTGATTCTTTTCAAAAATTTGAAGAATGGATTGCTTATGCGGTCAATGATGCAAAAGAAGAAGTTCAAGATATAATAGTGGAGTAAAGTGATCTTTCACAGTTTCCACATATATGGTCTATGCAGTTTACTGGCATATGGGCCTATGGTAGTCATTTAAGAGTGGAAGAAAAGGACAAAGGAAAGGGAAATTGTGATTGTGTTGTTGGTGTTGAATTCCTTCATGAAAGTGAGAAGACATTTTATGTTAGATTCATCCAAGAAATTATTCAAATTGATTATGGTGAAAATAGTCCTATTCTATTAAAATCTAAGTGGGTAAAACCATATACAATGCAACTTGATGAGTATGGATTTGTACATGCAAATATACAACAATTTTTATCAAAGACTGATGAGCCATATGTCTCTCCTCTTAAAGTTAATAAATCATATCTAATTGATGATGTAATAATACCAGGATGGTCATATGTCATTCAAAGAGAGTCTTGTTCGAAACGAAAATTCATGGAAGTAGTTGATATAATGCCTGATGGGAAATACTACAACTTACAAGACACATTCAAATAAGTGGTTGAAGATGATGATAGAGTGATTGAAGAAGAGATTTTGATTACCAACAAATATATTGGAAGAGAGAATGTATTTCATGACTCAGGTGAGGGCGATGAAGAAAATAAAGAATATGCACACAAGAGTGATCGGGATTCTAATCCCGGTGGTAATGCAGATGATTATGATGATGATTTGTCACCTTAATTGGTAAGCTTGTCAATTAAAATCTAGTTATATGTATGGTGTAATTTATCATTGAATGTAATATAATATTAGAATGCATAGATGTTGAATACGATTTGAATATATAGAAATGCATAGCATGTGGTTTAAATTGGAGGCATAATAACTTTACATAAAATGCTTTACATGTCTTTAGCATAAATTTACATATTTACTGTTGATTTCAAGGTATATAAGCAACACTTCAGGGGTCGATTTCATGATACATTTGCTCTTTAACTTGTGCACTTAATTTTTGAGCACATGCATTAATAGAATCTGAGTTTCAAATTCATATTCCACTATTGTTCTGCTGATTCAAATGGATGATTGATACACTATTGTTTATTTGGACTTTGGGATATGAAGAAAAAGTCCTTGAAGCATAGGTTAGATGAAAATGATAATGCAGAAAAGTTGAAAAAATATGAGTGCTTTCGTAGAGAACATGTGACCAAGAATGATGAATATTTATCGTCTCTTGGTTTGACAAACATGCAAGTTGTCAATCCACTTAAGTAGTATATTATTTGTTTAATAGTGTTTAATGTTTTATAGGAAAGAAATTTATGTATATAAGACATAATATGATATTTGTTTTGTTTTATAGGAAGGAAAAAAATGGCCTAGAAAAAATGGAGAAAAAATCAAGGGAAAGTAAAGATATAGTGCCACCAACTCATAGAAACCAATGCATTTGTGATCCGACAAATGCATTTGATGAAAATAATAGTGGTCATGATGTGCAATTTGATATAGCACACGGTGATGTGGAGGTTGACATAACACATAGTCCTATGCAGCCTGATGATTTCTTAGCAAAAATTCTAAAAGAGATTATTGATCAACATGAGAAGAAAGGAAGAGCAAGTCTGTAGGTCATTTATGAAAAATGGAAGGACATGTTTAAAGGAACATCTACAAAGACCGGTATTGAGCTACCTACTGACACACCTGATGTGGTCAAGGAAAATTACGTTCCAAGTAATGCAAGTCATGAAGAGACAACACTTACATCTATTGTGCCTCAAAATACATATGTTGCATCTCTTGTTGAAACTGGATCAACCAGAAATATTGTTAGTGGTTGAGAAGATGTGTCCACTTTTGTTAAAAGTCAAAGATTGATTCAAGGATGGTATAGATGGATAGAGATGAATGAAAAATAAAGAAAAATAGAAAGTAAGAATCCATTCTTGGTTGAGGTGTCGAAAGATGGTGAGCCCATTGGGAAAAATGCGGCAAGGTGGGCCTCAGAGTTGGGATCAAGATGTAGGGCTCATTTAGATATTTGCAAATCAAATTTTTTAGATCAAGATCCATGAATTTTGGAAATGTTATCCAAAAAATGGAAAATTCTTTTGAGACTATTGGTGGAAAAATATCTAGAAAATATTATAAGAAAAATATGATAATTTCGATGAATACTTATAGATATAATTGCAGAAAAATAATTACGGAAGGAAAGGAGAGGATATACTCCACTCTATCTCCCAAACAATGGGAGGCATTGAAGGAAACTATGTGTTCCGAAGAATATTTGACAAAGAGGAATAGAGGCTTGAAAGAAAGAGATAATGTGAGGGTTACATATACATTTGGTCAAGGCGGGTTGCAGGACAAAAGAGGAAAATTTGCAGGAAGTGTGTCCTTTTGTTGAATTTATATTGTCATTTATTTGTTTTCTTCATTAAACTAACTATTGAAACTTGACATCGTCTTTTAGTTGGAAAATAATAACAGAGAGTGAGGTGCAAAAGACATTTTCCATTATATGGAAACATTAGATTATATTAAATCTGACAATAAGAGCAAGTGGAAAACTATACTGTTGACATAGAATTCACAACCATTAGTTGGAGGTCAAATAAGTCTAGTAAGAGCCATTACAAATGATGTCAAATCGAGTGATCGATACCAAAATGTAATGAGTTGCATACAGGGTATCAATGAGACAATTTCATAGTTGGTTCCCTCTGTTAATCCTATAGTTTCTGCATGGAATGAACATAAATCTAGTGATTTAAATGAGGTAAGAGGCTCTATTGATCTCATTTATTCTTGTTTGAACAAGTATGCCATTTATTTTTGTAAAGAAAACCATTGTATCTCATTTATTCTTGTTTGAACAGTTTTTGTGCTTGTAAATTGAACTAGAAGTTGTAGGATTTTGTTTGTTTCCACTTAGTCTGTTTCATTTACAGTGAACTCTTAAGTTCTCTTTCTCACACTCTCTTGCTGAGAATTAGTGCACTCAATTAAATCTCTAATAAATTTTGGTTCCCCGTGGATGTAAAATTAGTCAAAGCAGATCTAATGAAGAAGTAAATCAATCACAACAGATGAACATAGAAAATATGGTGCAAAACTGTGCAAAACATGCAGCAGTGCTCAATATCCCAATAAGGGTGAATAATTACAATACAATCTGACCTGACTCATGTGAGTGAGCAATTCGAATTGACTAAGTAGGCCATTCGAATCATTGAATGGAGTAGCTTGACTCCAACTACGAGTCCTCATCATCAATCGGTGGGGGTCATCAATGCACAAGAACCAATCATCCAGGTGTCAATCTGAGTCTAACTGAGTGTGTCATGTGTAACTGAAGTGTGTAGCACTGATTAAGGGAAGGAGGCTTAGTGGGGGGTGCATGGGAGACTAACTGAAGTCAGAACAAGTCATCTAGTCAAACTGGAGGTCCAACGGAAGTGAAACAGTCAGTCGGGAGTGAAACTAGCCTCAAATCAGGGAGAATCGGAGCTAACTGAATGTAACTGAAGTGGAACTGCAGTGGTAGGTGAACAAGTGCTCCCTTCTCTGGCAGTAGGTGAGAAGTGGGTGCCTTTCAGGCTAGGAGGGCTAAAACTATGAAGTAAGTGGCTCCCGGGTGCTAGAATAAGGTGGATAAGGTGTTGGAGGCATCAACCTGGTGACTGGGATGCATGCAGAGTGCATGCAAACCCTAGAATTTGCATGCAAACCCTAATTGCATGCAAGATCTATAAAAAGATGATGTGGATATCCGAACAACCCCCCTCAAGCTAGGCTATGATGTGCAAAAAAAAATAATGTGGGGCCCTGGTAACTAAGACCAAAGGTCACCCCAATACAATAATAATCCAAACTAATAACAGTCAATAAACCGAGGAAATGGGGAAAACCTCATGGGAAAAATACCCCCCCTCAAAATGAACTGTATCACACCAAAATATTTAACTGCTCCAAACTCAAATAGATATGTCTGGAGGTATCTTACTCTTGGGAGTAAATGGATTATGCTCCAAAAACATGTGCTTGAATTCTCCATCAGTGGATGCAAGCGAATGTGGAGACTTTATGAACTTGCTCTTTATACTGAAAATGGTAAGAACAAATCTGAAAATATGAGGATGATCCTGGAACCTGTGATTCGAACCAAGTGAGGTAGGAATAGCTCCAATCGGATAAAATAGATCTTGAAACTTGAACTTCTTATCAATAGAAGTTAAATCAGCTCCAAAAATAGATGAATGGTTTCTTGAGATCTCCTTTGAACCAACAAGGGTGAGATCAAAACCAAAATCAGCAAAGAGTGCATGAGAATTGAACTCAAGCGAATGGTAGTGCTCTTCATCTTCATTAAAACTCTGAGAAACTTTGCAAATGATAGAACATAAGTTTATAGAAGGAATGCAATCAAGGAGGGCGAATGCTTCACCTCCAAAATCAGATTTTACCTCCAAAACATCAAGTAGATCATTATTCTACATGCCGACAAACTCATGTGAAGGAGAGGATTCAAGAACCTCTTCGGAATCTAGAGTATGAGCTTGTTTATGTTGCTCAGAATTTGAAATAGAAGACTTTGAGACAATGAGTGTTGAATCTACAGTTTCTTCTTCATCTTGAACAATTGTTGAGGCCAACACATGATCGGAAAGAACACATAAGGAGATCTCACTGTGCTTGTTCTCCAAAAGGCTAGCATGATCCTCTTCTTCCTGCTTTCCAAATTCTCTGTCAAGTTGGACCCATAGATCACTTGGATTTTCAGCAGTCTTACTGAGGTAGCGCATACAAGGAGACATAGCAAGACATATTTCTCCAAAAGCTCAGTCACAATCATTGAGCCAATCATTCTCCTCTTCATCGGAATCAAAAACTCTTTTATTACCAATGCACATATCAAAAAGACATTGTCTCTTCAAGAATGCAATCATCTTTGGTTTCCATTCATCATAGCTGAATGGAGTAAGAATATTTTGTGAAGAAGAAGTCTCCATCTTTGCATTAGCGAATGCACATGGAGGAAGTAAGAAACCTGCAAATCACACACAAACAAACACTATGTTTTCAGCCTTGCATGCACATGAGCGAATGCACATGAGATGTTGCATGCCACTGCTGAAAATATATTTGTGAGCAAAGATTGCTCTCTCTTCATGTAGAACACCTGTAGACAAGAAATCTTGTCCCTATCATGGCTCTGATACCATGTAAAATTAGTCACAGCAGATCTAATGAACAAGTAAATCAATCACAACAGATGAACATAGAAAATATGGTGCAAAACTGTGCAAAACATGCAGCAGTGCTCAATATCCCAATAAGGGTGAATAATTACAATACAATCTGACCTGAATCATGTGAGTGAGCAATTCAAATTGACTAAGTAGGCCATTCGAATCATTGAATGGAGTAGCTTGACTCCAACTAGGAGTCCTCATCATCAATCGGTGGTGGTCATCAATGCACAAGAACCAGTCATCCAGGTGTCAATCTGAGTCTAACTGAGTGTGTCATGTGTAACTGAAGTGTGTAGCACTGATTAAGGGAAGGAGGCTTAGTGGGGGGTGCATGGGAGACTAACTGAAGTCAGAACAAGTCATCTAGTCAAACTGGAGGTCCAACGGAAGTGAAACAGTCAGTCGGGAGTGAAACTAGCCTCAAATCAGGGAGAATCGGACCTAACTGAATGTAACTGAAGTGGAACTGCAGTGGTAGGTGAACAAGTGCGCCCTTCTCTAGCAGTAGGTGAGAAGTGGGTTCCTTTCAGGCTAGGAGGGCTAAAACTATGAAGTAAGTGGCTCCCGGGTGCTAGAATAAGGTGGATAAGGTGTTGAAGGCATCAACCTGGTGACTGGGATGCATGCAGAGTGCATGCAAACCCTAGAATTTGCATGCAAACCCTAATTGCATGCAAGATCCAGAAAAAGATGATGTGGATATCCGAACAGTGGAAATGCCTTCTTCTTCTTCTTCTTCTGCCTTTTCATCCTTGCATTGTGTAGAACCATCCTTTGTTTCTAGAATCGACTCTATGTGTTCTTCCTTTAAAGTATCGAGTATGTTTTGAGTCTGAAAGAGTGCCAACAACATCTTGAGAGACATCTACAATCACATATTCTTATTATAAATTATATTATATATTGTAAAATTGAATGGTTTTTCAAATCATTGACTTGTAAAGTGTCACCCAAATCAAGTGTAAAGATAGGATTAGTAGTATATATATTTGTTTTCAACTAGTAATTTTTTATGAATATTTTTATAGCCAAAATTGGCACTTCTCCGTCTGTGACGACACTTACATATTTTGGTCGCATGATGACACTTCATGAGATTACTATGAGTCACAACAAAGGACATTTGTGGATGGAAGAGCCATCTTTGGGAATTTGTATGGATGGAATTACCTAATTCATGGCCGATTTGATAGATAGGAACCTTAGGAACAATTTTGGAGACCAAAACGTCTCCAGAAAACCCCTAGAAAAGGTTGATTTGACAATTTCCCACAAAAATGCAGGTTGCACATGGTAAAGCCGCGGGTTTCGCAAAAACCCGGATGTTGTACATGTTCAAAGTTGCAGGTACCCGCTTATTGTCAATGCTAAAAGTTGAAAGTACCTCAGAAACACTAAAAATATATAAAATCTCAAAAAATGGTTGGTTTGGGGTGGTTTTGGAATCTCCTCTTCGGTTGTAACTACTTCCTATTGACACTATATTCTTCACTTTATATATAAGAGAGGGAGGGGGAACATGGAAAGGGATGAATCACATTATAATGTTATGATGGAGGAATTGAGACTCACATCCCCCTCACTCATGCCCCAGTTTCTTGTAAACCCTAGCACATCTGATCAGAGGTTGGGATCCTTGGAGAAGGGAAGCAAGAGACCTTGAATTTTTGATTCATGAAGTGCCATGCTTGAAGTAAGTTAAAATTCTACGTACTTTCTTCATTCATTAATAAATATTGGACATTCTTCCCTTTCGAAATAGATTTGTTCATGTATGTTTCAGATTTTATTACAATTTGATGTTTTATTCCCTTATAAATATCAATATTTTATTTGTAGTCAAATTGGTTTGGGGAAAGTTTTGTTGAATGTTTTCGCAGGTTCTTGCATTGGAGAGAAAGAAGAGAGGCTTGGATCAACCTTTTGAATAAGGTACATATCCTCCTAATGGCCTAATCTCTTTTCTTAATCCTTGTACTTGGTGAACCTTGTATGTCTATCTCTTACCCTAGTACGTTGGTAGTCTCACACATGCTATAGGACACTTTCCCTAACAAAAAATATCTTCACTAAACATGAACCAATCCATGCCTGATATACTTGTTACGTGTTAAAATTCAGTATGCTAAGACAGAAAATAGCAGCATTACATTCCATTTCACAATAATATCATATACAGGATCACTGAAGAAACAACAAGCACAACATAAACACAAGAGACAGAGATTTATCCTGGGAAACCCTCATGGGGTAGAAAACCCAGCAAAGCTTCCTCAATATAGATGACCATCAATATACAAAGATAAAACCCTGAGACATGATCTCCTCCTCCACAATTGCAGACCTCTCCTCCACAAGTGCGCTATCCTCAAGTGAGTGAATGTGTATAATGAGGAACACACCTCCTCTATTTATACACTACACTGACATGTATTTTACACAGGTACACGTAGGCTCGTATTTAACCAATGGGTTAAATACCCCACTACAACTGACTGGGCCGACCCCTCTAGGGTGGTCTAATAACCCTTTGACCCACATAACACATACAGGGCCGACCCCCACTAGGGAAGTCTAATAACCCAAGTTACCACATTCCGACGGAGGAATAAACATCTCCGGATATACAATAAGATCTTCACGGAGGAATGAATCATCTCCGGAATAATAAAGTACAAATATAATATTCTTTGAAGTTACAATATCTCAACACTCCCCCTTAACGAGAAGGATATTATAACAGCATCTGCATGAGCAAGGAGTCATCAACATCATACATGATACATCTATAAATCATTGGAAGCTTTCTCAACATCATTAGTAACTCAAGCAGTTACTGGAATATATTCAATACTGGAACATTAACATCTTCAGTACTGAGTCTTTATCTTCTGCAGCACTCAAACAGCTACAGCAACATCAATATCTGAATCCTCATGATTGTCAGCATCGCCATCACACGATCATCAGCATCGTCATCACATGATCAACAACATCGTCATCTCACTATCATCAACATCGTCATCACACGATCATCAACATCGTCATCTCACGATCATCAGCATCGTCATCATAATCTACAACATCTGGATCATCTCGATCTACAGCATCTGGATCATCTCGATCTATAACATCTGGATCATCTCGATCTACAGCATCTGGATCATCTCATCTACAGCATCTGGATCATCTCGATCTACAGCATCTGGATCATCTCGATCTACACCATCTGGATCATCTCGATCTACAGCATCTGGATCATCTTGATCTACAACATCTGGATCATCTCGATCTACAGCATCTGGATCATCTCGATCTACAGCATCTGGATCATCTCGATCTACAACATAAGTATCCTCAACCATACAAGTACATTAATCAATACATGTATCATCAAAATTATGTATTCTCACCAATACATCTATCATCAAAACATGTATTCTTACTAATACATATATCATCAAAAGCATGTATTCTCACTAATACATCTATCATCAAAAGCATGTATTCTCACTAATACATCTATCATCAAAAGCATGTATTCTCACTAATACATCTATCATCAAAAGCATGTATTCTCACTAATACATCTATCAATACAAGTATCCACACTGATACAAGTATACACAACAGCAGCATACCCTTCAACACACATGATCCAATTATGGGATGGTCAATCCCTCTCACTTTAGGACATAGGTCCAATGATGATACAATCCTGATCCACTTATGGGATGATCAATCCCTCTCAATTTAAGACATCTCTCATGTCTATGGATGATGCAATCCAGATCAACTTACAGGATGATCAATCCTTATCCTTTTAAGACACCTCACCATGTCTAAGGATGATGCAATCCCGAATCAACTTACAGGATGATTAGTCCTTATCACTTTAAGACACCTTACCATGTCTAGGGATGATGCAATCCCAATCTACTTACAGGATGATTAGTCCTTATCACTTTAAGACACCTCACCATGTCTAGGGACGATGCAATCCCAATCTACTTACAGGATGATTAGTCCTTATCACTTTAAGACACCTCACCATGTCTAGGGACGATGCAATCCCAATCTACTTACAGGATGATTAGTCCTTATCACTTTAAGACAAGTCTCATGTCTAGGGACGATGCAATCCCATCATGTACATTTTGAACCCAGTTCATGGACGATGCAGTCCTCACGTACATTTTGAACCCAGCTCATGGACGATGCAGTCCTCACGTACATTTTGAACCCAGTTCATGGACGATGCAGTCCTCACGTACATTTTGAACCCAGTTCATGGACGATGCAGTCGTCACGTACATTTTGAACCCAGTTCATGGACGATGCAGTCCTCACGTACATTTTGAACCCAGTTCATGGACGATGCAGTCCTCACGTACATTTTGAACCCAGTTCATGGACGATGCAGTCCTCACGTACATTTTGAACCCAGTTCATGGACGATGCAGTCCTCACGTACATTTTGAACTTAGCAGTTCCGGGATGATGCAATCCCCATCACTTTATTCTCGGAGACCTCACGTCTACGGCTCTCTTTAGGACTGAAAGTCCAGGGATGATCCAATCCCCTCAACTGTCCTCTAAGGACTTCATTCTCGGAGACCTCACGTCTACGGCTCTCTTTAGGACTGAAAGTCCAGGGATGATCCAATCCCCTCAACTGTCCTCTAAGGACTTCATTCTCGGAGACCTCACGTCTACGGCTCTCTTTAAGACTGAAAGTCCAGGGATGATCCAATCCCCTCAACTGTCCTCTAAGGACTTCATTCTCGGAGACCTCACGTCTACGGCTCTCTTTAGGACTGAAAGTCCAGGGATGATCCAATCCCCTCAACTGTCCTCTAAGGACTTCATTCTCGGAGACCTCACGTCTACGGCTCTCTTTAGGACTGAAAGTCCAGGGATGATCCAATCCCCTCAACTGTCCTCTAAGGACTTCATTCTCGGAGACCTCACGTCTACGGCTCTTTTGAGGACTGAAAGTCCAGGGATGATCCAATCCCCTCAACTGTCCTCTAAGGACTTCATTCTCGGAGACCTTACGCCTACGGCTCTCTTTAGGACTGAAAGTCCAGGGATGATCCAATCCCCTCAACTGTCCACTAAGGACTTCATTCTCGGAGACCTCACGTCTACGGCTCTCTTTAGGAATGAAAGTCCAGGGATGATCCAATCCCTACATGTATTCTCATCAATATACTATCGATCGTGGGAACCCATACAGAACCTGATTCACACTTCTTCTTTAATTGCACCATTAAGAGAATGGTCTTATCTAGCCACTTGGAGCAAACATCTCATCATGATTCTCTTCCTCTTTTCTAAGAGAATCTTCTAGCCACAAGCCTTCTATCATTTGATTTGTAAATCTTTTGTTGAACATCCATTGCTTGTTCAGTGTTCATCATTCATCATGATCTTTCCTACAAATCAAAATTAAGTACAGGATTAGTAATACTTCATAATCATCAAATCATATTGACATGATAACCTATTATGCATACAGATATCATTTACATAGTTATGCAACTATCTTGACCAATACTTTGGCACAACACTTTCCCATATCCTGTATGCATACAGTGGCTATCTAGATGCCTTCCATCTCTACCAGAACATACTATCGAGAGTGTGCACAGCTCTCGGCATGTCAGCAAAGATGTTTCATTCTAGACAAGCAACAATGGAATGTTTGTCCAACTTGTCAATCATATGCACATTAGTAGTATACTGTTCAATGCTCTATCAATGTTTACACTCAGCATTATATATTATGGGAATACAAATATGCATACAACCTATTATAGGCAATATTATTACTATTTCAAATAACAACTCAAATACTTATCTTTTATGTTTGTGTGGTTGCCTCCCGCTTGATCTTCTGTATGTCTTTTGAACTTTTATTCATTCTGTACCACTGTGCATGCTCAAGAGTCATCCTCATGATCTCATACACAAACATATACTCATTAGTATATTCTAAATGCTATCAAAACATTATAGTACTAAATAATCTTGAAAATGTATAGTCATGATTATAGTTAATAAACATTAGTATTCAAGATTTCAGGGAAGTCTTCTTTTTCTCATGCATATCATCAATCAAGATAAAAGATATAATATGCATAATCCTTTGATTACTAACTTTATGAATAAGCATAACCAATCATTCCAAGTATACTTATATAGGAGATCCTAACACAAGGTAAGATTCATGGGAAGTATACCTACTTGGTTATGTATAACATACCTAAACAATCTCTTCAATGATTTAGAGATCCTAAGCTAGAACCTGCATGTCTCATAGGTTAAGCATAATATAACAAAGTCATACATACCTCGTAAGTAGAACAAAGATTGTGGATGAGTCTTTGTCTTCATGTTTTCATGGTCATGGAACCTGATTTGTCTTTTGTGATGTACCTGTATCTTGTTAGCGGACAACATCAACCTCACACAACATCATAATGCATTAGTACAATCATAAGTGTCAACACCCTAACCAATGAATATCTTCTATCATGCATTCATAATTTTGTTAAGGTGATACAACAAATCTAAAATCAAGATTGTACTAACCGTAATAACATGAAGACAAACATATCATAAAATTAATCATGAACAAATATCAAAACATACCTCGATGAGTCATACCTGTCGAGATCGCTTGTAATCTCCTTATGTAAAGCCTTAGCCTCATCTCCCTCTGAAATAGGAACTCCTTCACTTATGCAGGTGACCAATCCATCTTCTTCTAGGATTAACCCTATCCACTTGATTTGCAAGAACTAGACCTGGAGCTGGATATGGGTTTGTCAGAGAAACCCCAAAAATTCAAACTTTGAATTTCAAACTTCCGAAAGGTTAGAAATATGCGCCTTGATGAACTGATCAAACTGATATATTTAGAATTTGAAAACTGCAAAGTTTTACTCCTCAATTTTGCCTTTGAAACTTTCGGATTCACTGGACGTGACCCTGAACTGGGGTTTGATGAAGCCCACTCTTTTGCCCCATCAAAAAGTTTGATCCAAAGCTCTAAGCTTCTATTTTTCTGAGAAGCTTCCAGCCGTGGTCACAGATTTCAAAAATTCCCATTTTTACAGAAGCCCTAATTTTCCACTTCTCTGATCAAAGTCCCGAACTAGGGTCTAATAAAGCCCGGCCTTCTGCCCAACCAAAAATTCTGATCTTGGTCTCTAAATTTCTATTTTGATGAGTAGCATCCAGCCGTGGTCTCCGATTACAAAAATTCCAACTTTCTTCAAAGCCCTAAATTCCGGAAGCCATGAATGAAGGTACCAAAAAATAATTCTGTTTTGATAGAAATATGTACCTGATTGTTTCTGGTGTAACTCCGAAAGTTTTGATCCACAGGGTCTGAAAAAGTTTTCTGAGATAGCCTGACCTGTTAGCTTTCCATCCTGACAGGTCTGACCTCAATTGGATGTTCTGAGAGAGAGTTATGCCAAATGTCGCAACGTGACCTGTTTTGGGAAAATACAGGAGAGCGAACTTGTACGGCGTGCCACATGTCACTGTTTGACCTTCGGCCTCTGAAAACGTTTTCTGAGATATCCCGGCCTGTTATCTTTCCATCCTGATAGGTCTGACCTCAATTGGATTCTCTGAGAGAGATTTATTCCAAGTGTCGCAAAGTGACCTGTTTATGGGATAATACAGGAGAGCAAACTTGTACGGCGTGCCACGTGTCACTGGTTCAACTTCGGCCTCTGAAAACGTTTTCTGAGATAGTACAGTCTGTGTACTACCTGTCACATTTCACGAAATTTCATTTGGAGCTTCCTAGCCCAAGTTATGACCTGTTTCCCAAGGTCACCTGATTTTGACTCAGATCTGGAAGAGGCAGAAACCCTATATTGTACAGATCATAAATCACAAAGTACAACGAATTAGAGGTTGTCCTTTGGACACAAGGTACCTGGAGATTATAGATTCGTCCTATAACAATTTCAGATCCGAAAACTTCGCCAAAACGGATTTATAGCGAAAGTGCTACGATGAATGGTTTTTGCTATGTAAAACCCTAACCTTCAAATTGTCGTAAGTAAAGCAAGTGTCTTTAGTGCCATACCTTGTCTTCCTTCAGGTTAGATCTGATACCATGTTAAAATTCAATATGCTAAGACAGAAAATAGCAGCATTACATTCCATTTCACAATAATAGCGTATACAGGATCACTGAAGAAACAACAAGCACAGCATAAACACAAGAGACAGAGATTTATCCTGGGAAACCCTCATGGGGTAGAAAACCCAGCAAAGCTTCCTCAATATAGATGACCAGCAATATACAAAGATAAAACCCCGAGACATGATCTCCTCCTCCACAATTGCAGACCTCTCCTCCACAAGTGCGCTATCCTCAAGTGAGTGAATGTGTATAATGAGGAACACACCTCCTCTATTTATACACTACACTGACATGTATTTTACACAGGTACACGTAGGCTCGTATTTAACCAATGGATTAAATACCCCACTACAACTGACTTGGCCGACCCCTCTAGGGTGGTCTAATAACCCTTTGACCCACATAACACATACAGGGCCGACCCCCACTAGGGAAGTCTAATAACCCAAGTTACCACATTCCGACGGAGGAATAAACATCTCCGGATATACAATAAGATCTTCACGGAGGAATGAATCATCTCCGAAATAATAAAGTACAAATATAATATTCTTTGAAGTTACAATATCTCAACATTACATAGGTCAAGGAAGAAAATAGTTTCTTTTGGTATCATATCAAATCGAGATTATGATCTAAACCTACCATGATGTTTTAAGGTTCCAATAAATTTTCATCTCAACAAATACTTGACAGATAATTTCCTGACAGATTTTGTCAATGATATGGTATGTACAATTAGAGGTGAGACTTAAATGAATAAACAATATATATCTTCAAGGATGTTTGAGCCATAACTATAAATAAGATCATCTCTTGTAGCCTGCTCTCTCCTCTAGGAATCATCCCAACTTCAATAGAATACCCAATTTGTATTCTAGTGCCTTCACTGTAAAGGAAAAATAAATTACCTGACTCAAGATGGAATTTTAAAAAATGTGTTATTTCTAATTGATGGGATGGAATTTCACGAAGACTTTGATTTTTTGTACTATTGCAAATATCTTCAATTTCTGTTGATTTTCCAATTTTTTAAGAATTTATTTTCCATGTTCTCTCATGTGATTGCATTGTTGTTGTGCATCCACATCAAATAATTCCTCAAAGAAAAATCTCAACCTGTAGTGTTAAGAATGAGTAAACTCCCACTTACTGGTATTCATAGCATCTAGGTTCTTCACCTGTTATATGATTTTTGTCCCAATTTTGAATAATTACTTGTCCTATTTCATGGAAATTTTTGAATTCTTGATGTTCCATCCTTAGATGACTAAGAATTTTCCTTTTATGAATGAGGAAAAGGAAAAGAGAAGAAATATGAAAATGAAAATTGTGTTCGCAAAAACAACCACACTATTAAAGAAAACAACCAACTGTTCACACTGAAATGCTAACAATCTCGAGAGAAACACTCTGCTTATATAGAACCTGCAAAAGCACAAGCTACTTTCTGTATGATAAAAATAAGGGAAAGAGGAAGTCTCTTCTAAAGACAATAGTATGAAACAATAGCCTTTTATGTGTTTTTTATTTATGTTGTATGGAATCCAATATTTGTGTTATTTTAGCTTTTCCATTTTTACCCATTTGTTTTTACCTTTATTCAGTTTATTTTGAGGGGGAGAAGGAATTTGATGGGTCACAGTCTCCGAGAAATAGACAAAATTGAAAAAAGGCACAAAAAACGACCAAGAATACTATTGGCAGGAAACAACCCTCTCAATTTTTCTGCTTTATTCAATAAAATTGATCAGTTCCTTTTGAAATTTATCGCAAAATTATTCAGAGGTGCCTTCAGAATTTTGATTCTAAAGGTACTCTTAAATGGAAGGTATTGATAATTAAAATAAAGTTGAGGAAATAATTTCAATTCAAGCTCGTATTTTTACAAATTTGTTTTTCTAGCAGCTGTGAAATATGATCAATTTTCAAGTACTATTTTAACTTATTATATTTATAATCTGCTAACTATTATCATTCATTATTAATTAGCATTGCTTGAATTTGAATTAATTATTCCTCAATTTCATTTTGTTTTCATTTCTTTTTAAGATATGATTTTTAATATTGAGTATAGGTTGATATATATTTGCCTAGGGTTGATTAATTCTGTTACATAAATCTTTCTAACCTTTAGTAAATATTTATGCTATCCTTGTCATATGTAGATCATATTTTAATTTTTGTAAATAAATAATATGAACATTTGTATATAAAGGGAGATGTTTAACTTTGAGAATACTTTGAAACATAATGAAATTTGGTTTTATCATAGCCATTGACTTATCTTATATGCTTAATAGACATTTTATAAATATCAAGTTGATTATCATTATGATACATTTGATATTCGTTTGATTGATTTTTAAAAATCTCATATCACATTTTTATACATATAATTCGAATTTGATTATCCAACTGATATTTAAGTTTTGGTCATGGTAGGTTACAAATTGCAAATAAATTTTGTATATCATTTGAAATTTTGTATAGTAGGTTATTTTAGTCCAATGGTGCATATTTCAAAGGAGAAGCTGTGGAATCATTTATAATCGCATGTGACTACTTGGTGTCAATTAAACATCATGCCAACACTAAGATTGAATTTATTGATATTGGTTATGAATTGACTCATTTGAAACAACTATTCTCTTACGTACATCTTTGAACCATTATCTCACCTGCTATCCTCATCACCTTCATATCTCGACTAGATTTTAGTACAAGGTAATAATGCCATGGTTGTATTATAATGATGGTTTTGGTCGTGCATCTACTTGTGGTGGTTAAAGGATTATTCCTAAACACAAGTCTAGGGTCATTTCATGTAAGCAGAAGCTAATTTTCCATTATGTCTCATAGATCCTGGATACCTATCCCTTTGGTTTTTACAACAACATTTGTTTCAAACCTTGTTCAGGTTCATAACCTTGAGGAAATGGCTCCTCTGTGTCGTTTTGAGGTATCATAGGTTGCTGCTTTGTTTCATAGAATTGGTTGGGGTTCTTTCTTTAGAAAATTTAGTGGCCATCACACTGAGGCAACTAGGCAATTCGCTTTGAATTTTAAGGAAAGTAAAACTCAAGTGGGAGGGTTTCCGGTTATCGTTAGTTTAGAGAAAATAGCAGAAGCCATAGGTTTGCCCCAAAGAGTGTTGGTTCAAGGGAGAACGGGTTAACAAAAGTAAATGTAAGTCATTACTTCTTCCTCTTCCAGCTAATTCAAACTTGGTTGTCGGGGTTTCTGCTAAGTATTTGAAACTAGAATGGAAAAATGCATATGAAATCTTGGTCATATATGTGGCATGTGATGGAATATTATCTCACATTCGTTATTATCATCTACGTTTGCTCTTAGCTTTAAAAGGTCATAAACCTAATTTACCTTGTTTCCTGTTTCGGAGTTTACAAAAGATGGCTCGAACTCTACAAACCACTGTGGGTGACATGGATAGGAGCCTGTTTCATCATGGCTTGATTAAGATTTTGCTTCAACATCAATTGTTCCTCATTGGAAGATCTTGGGATGAATTATTAGTCGAAAATAACCTAGGCTTAACTCAATATTGGCGAACTCTTCTTCCCAAGGTTCGTAGAAAATGCAAGGCCCCTTTAAACCCAGAAGTTGATGTTGCTAGTAAATACAACATAGAAATGGATGAATTGTCTATGAATGTTAATATTTTGGGTCAGGGAACCAAGTTAGCCTCATCTTAATCTCCAAAGCATTTTGATTCATTTGCAAGTATAACCGAGACAGTTAAGAATGTGGCGGAGTCTAGGAATGGCCAGAATCCTAAAAATTTCATTGATCCAAGTATTTCTGGTAATCTCTGTGGTGTATTTGCAAAAAAACTAGAGAAGTTAGCAAATGTTTGTTTTAAAGAGAAAGATTCAGTATCTATCAGGTCTAGGTGTTTTACTCGTAGCATGGCTACTATTCCTATTCCTATTATCATACAGCATCAAGAGGAATCTCCAGTAATACAAATTGATTGTGAGGAGGCTCCTATTTGTGATGTTTCTCAGAAAGATGTTGAAACAAATGTTAGGGGAGATCATTCCTTTTCATCAGATAATGAATTTACTAATCAGTATTCCCCTGTCGTGTCCGAATTAAAACCCTCATTCACTGATGATTTCACACCTAATGAAAGCTGTGAGGAGTTTCAATTAACCTCCAACAAATTTTAAAGGACAAGGTTTCTGAGTTAAAAGCTGACCTACAGGAAGCATATTTTAATGAGCTGAGTGTGAAAAATGAAATCAAAACTCTGACACAGGAATTATTGTCATGTGTAAACAAATGGTTGGAAATGAAATCAAGGAAATAAAAATACAAGAATGATAGGAAATTGCAAAGATATCCAATGAACAATTACTTGAACAAAGTGAGAATCAAAAGCTTAAAATCAAAATCAAAATCAGAATCAAGAAGGAAAGTTAGACTCTGTAATTCAACTTGAAATATTTCTAATATCAAGGTTTGTCCTATTTTGAATCTAGTAGGTAACATAATTTCTGAGCAGCATGCTCAAATACTTTACTATTTTATTCTCATCTTATATTTAAAGTTTAAACTGATGATGCTTTATTTTTCTTGCACAGGTGGAAGCTGTTTTAATTTTTGGTCAAATGAATGGAAAATTTGCGTGCCACGAGGATTAGGATTTTTTAGATAAGATGATGCAGTTACATCTATTTTAGTTATCGATTTGGAGAATACACGCCAGGTGTTACTTTGATCCAACTCTTCGCTTAAATCAGTTTTCATCATGAAGAATTGGTTTTACAACTATTCATCTTCTAGATGTTGTAGTTAAGTGTAATAGGAAGATGTCGATTATCATCTATTAAAACTCTTAACGGCTCTTAATTAAGAGGCATCTATTTTTAGGCATAATTTAGACAAACCTGGAAGGGATTAGTAGAAACCTGTTGTATTTAAATGATGAAAGAAACAAAGGTCGGGGGGGGAGTTTTTGTGCCAGAAAGAATTTATACTAAATGTCAAACTTTTTCACTGGTGGATATTAGAGAAGAATTGTCTTTTTCTTGCATCTTTCAGGAGCGTTTCATAAACTGGTATCTTGTGATCATTGTTTTGTTGAAACGTATATATATATATATATATGAGTTTGGTATCTGACTTTCTGGTTTTTATTATATACTATCATACTTGGTGTGGTTTTATATAAATCTTTAAAATTGGCTCTAATCACTCATTTCATATTTGATATTTGATATTGCATCTTGATTTATTTAAGCTTTGCTTAGCAAACGAATGCAATTGATATTTATTTCCTTTAACTAATTGATTCTAATATTTCATGTGTTGACAAATATTTTGATTTACAGTTAGTTAATTTTTCTATTATTCAAAGATTGAGGTGTGTTAGTTTGATCATCTTTTTGATAAATTATGGTAAAAGAATTATGAAACTATTGTACTATTTCATCATTCTTTTCTCATAAATATTTTAGTCTCAATGTTACAGTTTCTATTCGGTTGAGTTGGTTCATTGATTTAGAATTGTTGCTTTCCATATTTATTTATCATCACTAGGTGATTGAATTGAGTTATTAAATTTGCTCTCAATTGAGATAGGTTAGGACAGTTAGGTTAATTAGTTTCATTTTTATTTATAGGATAAATTCTGGCAGTTTTTAGGAAGATTTTATTTAGATTAATTTTGTTTAAATTTTGAAATTTTCATTAGATAAATCATAAATCAAAACTAAAACAAAAACAGAAGACTTTCTATAGGAAAGCACATTAGGTTAGTTTTCACTTAGAGACTAGATTTAGGATTCATTTCTTAGACAATAGATCAAAGTAGGATTAGATTTTTGTTGAATTTTATAGTTCTCCTTAAGAGAATAAATTCAACTAGTATTAGGACCATAACCTATGAGGTATCGCCATCCCAAACACACCGGGAGCTTCCCTAAGCTGCTTGTGTGGGATTTATCTCCATAAGTTGGCCAAGTCATAAAATTAGGCCAACAAATATTCACGTAGTATTCTTGGAAGTTTTAAAGTCCCCTCCCATCTATCCAATGCAAGGAAGGGAACATGGCACTAAAATATGGGCTTTTAGAACAACTTAGCCAAATTCATCATGAATAAAATATTTGGAATTACAATAAAATGCATATGTGTGCAGATGCAAATCAATTGAATATGCACAGCGGAATAAAACATCATCCACACACATTTCATACTCATCCAACATATCAAAATAAACATCAAATTAAACATTGCAGAAGTAAAACACAATAAAATACTCATCTTGATGTAATGTTGTCCCAAGCAACTAGCTATGTTGTTGCAACGTTCCACCCAACCATAGGTCTCTATCAAGCCTATATTCTTTCAGAACTCAGAGACCACCCCTAAGTTAGGCATGATATCTACAAGGAAAAGGGGAATCTCAAGCCCAGCATAGCCAAAGCAATGGATACCCATCTCAACCCCAACATTCTTTTGCACACAAAATTCAGATATGGGCTTGGAAACACACTTCCAGCAATGGGACTTAGAAACTATATGGACATGAGTCTTCCCCAAAACGTGGGCACACCAAAAACAGATTGTGGGGAGAGGGAATCCGTTGAGATATTGTAACTTCAAAGAATATTATAATTGTACTTTATTATTCTGGAGATGTTTCATTCCTCCGTAAAGATCTTATTGTATATCAGGAGATGTTTATTCCTCCGTCAGAATGTGGTAACTTGCGTTATTAGACTTCCCTAGTGGAGGTCGGCCCTTTATGTGTTATGTAGGTCAAAGGGTTATTAGACCACCCTAGAGGGGTCGGCCCAGTCAGTTGTAGTGGGGTATTTAACCCATTGGTTAAATATGAGCCTACGTGTACTTGTCTAAAAGATATGTCAGAGTAGTGTATAAATAGAGGAGGTGTGTTCCTCATTTGACACACACACTCACTCGAGAGTAGCACACTTATAGAGGAGAGGTCTGCTATGATGGAGGAGGAGATCATGTCTTTTTATATTGCTGGTAATCTATATTGAGGAAGCTTTACTGGGTTTTCTACCCCATGAGGGTTTCCCAGGATAAATCTCTGTCTCTTGTGTTTATGCTGTGCTTGTTGTTTCTTCAGTGATCCTGTATATGCTATTATTGTGAAATGGAATGTAATGCTGCTATTTTATGTCTTAGCATATTAAATCTTAACATGGTATCAGAGCTAACCTGAAGGAAGACAAGGTATGGCACTTACGACACTTGCTTTACTTACGACAATTTGAAGGTTAGGGTTTTACATAGCAAAAACCAGTCATCGTGGAACTTTCGCTATAACTCCATTTTGGTGAAGATTCAGGGTCTGAAAAGTTTACAGGTCGAATATAACATCTCCGGGTACCTTGTGTCCAAAGGGCATCCTCAGATTCGTTGTATTTTGTGAGTTATGATCAGTACAAGTTAGGATTTCTGCCTCTTCCAGATCTCAGTAAAAATCAGGTGACCTTGGAAAAAAGGTCATAACTTGGGCTAGGAAGCTCCAAATGAACTTTCGTAAAAATTGACAGGTAGTACACAGACTGTACTATATCAGGAAACGTTTTTAGAGGCTGAAGGTGAACCCGTGACACGTGGAACGCCGTACAAGTTCGCTCTCCTGTTTTATCCCATAAACAGGTCACGTTGCGACACATGGCATAAATCTCTCTCAGAGAGTCCAATTGAGGTCAGACCTGTCAGGATGGAAATATAACAGGTCGAGCTATCTCAGGAAAAGTTTTCAGAGGCCAAAGTTCAAACAGTGACACGTGGCATGCCGTACAAGTTCGCTCTCCTATTTTATCCCATAAACAGGTCATGTTGCGACACTTGGCATAACTCTCTCTCCGGAAACCCAATTGAGGTAAGACCTGTCAGGATGGAAAGATGACAGGTCAGGATACTGCAAAAAAAGGGTTTCAGACCCTGTGGAACAAAAAATTTCAGAGTTATAGCAGAAACAATCAGGTGCATATTTCTGTCAAAACAGAATTATTTTTGGAGCACCTTTATTCATGGCTTCCGGAATTTAGGGTTTCGGAGAAAGTTAGAATTTTTGGAATCAGAGTCCACGGCTGAATGCTACTCAGGAAAATCGAAATTTAGAGACAAAGATCAAATTTTTTGGTTGGGTGGAAGACCGGGCTTGATCAAACCCCAGTTCGGGATTTTGATCGGAAAGATGGAAAATTAGGGCTTCAGCAAAAGTTGGAATTTTTGAAGTCTGTAACCACGGCTGGAAGCTCCTAAAAAAAAAAAAAAGAGTTTAGAGCCTTGGATCGAACCTTTTGTTTGGGCAGAAGGGTGGGCTTCATCAAACCCTAGTTCGAGATCCTGTCCAGAAGATCCAGAAGTTTCAAAGGCAATTTTGAGGGGTCAAATTTTGGAAATTCCAAAATTGAAGTATGCTAGTTTGATCAGCTCAGCAAGACATATTCTTTCATCCATTCAGAAGTGTGAAAGTCAAAGATTGAATTTTTAGGGTTTCTCTAGAAAACCCTAATTAAGCTCCAGATCAAGTTTCAGGGGGAGTTGAGGCTAAGGCCTTACATAAGAAGACTACAAGAAGTCTCGACAGGTATGACTTAAGGAGGCTCAGGTATGTCTTGAAATCTAATTCTTGATTAAGTTCATGATGTGTTTGTCTTCATATTATTTATTAGTACAATCTTGATTAATGTTAGAATTGTCTTATCACCCTAGTAACAGTATGAATGCATGTGAATGATCAAAGACATTCATTGATTAGGGCTATATGATTGTACTAATGCATTATGATGTTGTGTGAGGTTGATGTTGTCTGCTAACAAGGCTCAGGTTCATCACAAAAGACAAATCAGGTTCCATGACCATGAAAACATGAAGACAAAGACTCATCCATAATCTTTGTTCTACTTACGAGGTATGTATGACTTTGTTATATTATGCTTAACCTATGAGACATGCAGGTTCTAGCTCAGGATCTCTAAATCATTGAAGAGATTGTTTAGGTATGTTGTACATAACTAAGTAGGTATACTAATCCAGGTATGTTTCCCATGAATCTTACCTTGTGTTAGGATCCCTTATATAAGTATACTTGGTATGATTGGTTATGCTTATTCATAAAGTTAGTAATCAAGGGATTATGCATATTATGTCTTTTATCTTGATTGATGATATGCATGAGTAAAAGAAGACTTCCCTGAAATCTTGAATACTAATGTTTATTAACTATAATCATGACTATACATTCTCAAGATTATTTAGAACTATAATGTTTTGATAACATTTAGAACATACTAATGGGTGTATGTTTGTGTATGAGATCATGAGGATGACACTTGAACATGCACAGTGGTACATAATGAATAGAAGTTCAAAGACATACAGAAGATCAAGCGGGAGGCAACCACACAAACATAAAAGATAAGTATTTGAGTTGTTATTTGAAATAGTAAATGATATTGCCTGTAATAGGTTGTATGCATATTTGTATTCCTATAATATATCATGCTAAGTGTAAATATTCATAGAACATTGAACAGTATACTACTAATATGCATATGATTGGTAAGTTGGACAAACATTCCATTGTTGCTTGTCTAGAATGAAACCTCTTTGCTGACATGCTGAGAGTTGTGCACACTCTCGATAGTATGTTCTGGTAGAGATGGAAGGCATCTAAATAGCCACTGTATGCATACAGGATATGGGAAAGTGTTGTGCCAAAGTATTGGTCAAGATAGTTGCATAACTATGTAAATGATATCTGTATGCATAATAGGTTATCATGTCAATATGATTTGATGAATATGAAGTATTACTAATCATGTACCTAATTTTTGTTTGTAGGAAAAATCATGATGAATGATGAACAAGCGATGGATGTTCAACAAAAGGATTTACAAATCAAACACACTATAGAAGGCTTGTGGCTAGAAGATTCTCTTAGAAAGAAGAAGAGAATCATGATGAGATGTTTGCTCCAAGTGGCTAGATAAGACCATTCTCTTAATGGTGTAATTAAAGAAGAAGTGTGAATCAGGTTCTGTATGGGTTCCCAGGATCGATAGTAATTGATGAGAATACATGTGAGGATTGCATCATCCTTGAACACAAGTTCTAAAGTGAGCCGTAGACAAGTGTCTCCGAGAAAGAAGACGGATTGTATCATCCTTGAACACTTGTTCTAAAGAGAGCCGTAGATGTATGTCTTCGAAAATGAAGTCCTTGGTGGACATGAGAGGATTAGATCATCCCTGGACTTCAGTCCGAAAGAAGAGCCGTAGACGTATGTCTTCGAGAATGAAGTTCTTGGTGAACATGTGAGGGGATTGGATCATCCCTGGACTTCAGTCCGAAAGAAGAGCCGTAGACGTATGTCTTCGAGAATGAAGTTCTTGGTGAACATGTGAGGGGATTGGATCACCCCTGGACTTCAGTCCGAAAGAAGAGCCGTAGACGTATGTCTTCATGAATGAAGTTCTTGGTGAACATGTGAGGGGATTGGATCATCCCTGGACTTTAGTCCGAAAGAAGAGCCGTAGACGTATGTCTTCGTGAATGAAGTTCTTGGTGAACATGTGAGGGGATTGGATCATCCCTGGACTTCAGTCCGAAAGAAGAGCCGTAGACGTATGTCTTCGAGAATGAAGTCCTTGGTGGACGGTTGAGGATTAAGTCATCCTTGGACGTAGTCCTAAATGTACGGTTGAGGATTAAGTCATCCTTGGACGTAGTCCTAAATGTACGGTTGAGGATTAAGTCATCCTTGGACGTGGTCTTAAATGTACGGTGGAGGATTAAGTCATCCTTGGACGTGTTCCTAAATGTACGGTTGAGGATTAAGTCATCCTTGGACGTAGTCCTAAATGTACGGTGGAGGATTAAGTCATCCTTGGACGTAGTCCTAAATGTACGGTGGAGGATTAATTCATCCTTGGACGTGGTCCTAAATGTACGGTGGAGGATTAAGTCATCCTTGGACATGGTCCTAAATGTACGGTTGAGGATTGATTCATCCTTGGACATGGTCCTAAATGTACGGTTGAGGATTGAGTCATCCTTGGACGTGGTCCTAAATGTACGGTTGAGGATTGAGTCATCCTTGGACGTGGTCCTAAATGTACGGTTGTGGATTATATCATCCTTGGACAGTAAATCCAGTAATTCCGAAAGGAAGGATAGTCCTAAATGAATTGAGTGGATTAAATCATCCTTGGACAGTAAATCCAGTAATTCCGAAAGGAAGGATAGTCCTAAATGAATTGAGTGGATTAAATCATCCTTGGACAGTAAATCCAGTAATTCCGAAAGGAAGGATAGTCCTAAATGAATTGAGTGGATTAAATCATCCTTGGACAGTAAATCCAGTAATTCTGAAAGGAAGGATAGTCCTAAATGAATTGAGTGGATTAAATCATCCTTGGACAGTAAATCCAGTAATTCCGGAAGGAAGGATAGTCCTAAATGAATTGAGTGGATTAAATCATCCTTGGACAGTAAATCCAGTAATTCCGAAAGGAAGGATAGTCCTAAATGAATTGAGTGGATTAAATCATCCTTGGACAGTAAATCCAGTAATTCCGAAAGGAAGGATAGTCCTAAATGAATTGAGTGGATTAAATCATCCTTGGACAGTAAATCCAGTAATTCCGAAAGGAAGGATAGTCCTAAATGAATTGAGTGGATTAAATCATCCTTGGACAGTAAATCCAGTAATTCTGAAAGGAAGGATAGTCCTAAATGAATTGAGTGGATTAAATCATCCTTGGACAGTAAATCCAGTAATTCCGAAAGGAAGGATAGTCCTAAATGAATTGAGTGGATTAAATCATCCTTGGACAGTAAATCCAGTAATTACGAAAGGAAGGATAGTCCTAAATGAATTGACTGGATTAAATCATCCTTGGACAATAAATCCAGTAATTCGAAAGGAAGGATAGTCCTAAATGAGATTGAGTGGACTAATCATCCTGTAAATAGATTGGGATTGCCTCGTCCCTAGACATGGTGAGATGTCTTAAAGTGATAAGGACTAATCATCCTGTAAATAGATTGGGATTGCCTCGTCCCTAGACATGGTGAGATGTCTTAAAGTGATAAGGACTAATCATCCTATAAATAGATTAGGATTGCCTCGTCCCTAGACATGGTGAGATGTCTTAAAGTGATAAGGACTAATTATGCCGTAAATAGATTGGGATTGCCTCGTCCCTAGACATGGTGAGATGTCTTAAAGTGATAAGGACTAATCATCCTGTAAATAGATTGGGATTGCCTCGTCCCTAGACATGGTGAGGTGTCTTAAAGTGATAAGGATTGATCATCCTGTAAGTTGATCTGGATTGCATCATCCATAGACATGAGAGTTGTCTTAAACCGAGAGGGACTGATCATCCTGTAAGCGGATCAGGATTGTATCATCCTTGGACCTATGTCCTAAAGTGAGAGGGATTGATCATCCTGTAATTGGATCTTGTGTGTTGCAGGGTATGCTGCTATTGTGTATACTTGTATTGATGAGGATACTTGTATTGATGATGTGTATACTTGTATTGATGAGGATACTTGTATTGATGATGTGTATACTTGTATTGATGAGGATACTTGTATTGATGATGTGTATACTTGTATTGATGAGGATACTTGTATTAATGATATTTATACTTGTATTCATGATGTTGTTGATCGTGATGATCTAGATGATGATGTTGTTGATCGTGATGATCTAGATGATGATGCTGCTGATCGTGATGCTGCTTATCGTGATGATCTAGATGACGATGCTGCTGATCGTGATGATCTAGATGACGATGCTGCTGATCGTGTGATGACGATGCTGATGATCATGTGATGATGATGTTGATGATCGTGTGATGACAATGCTGATGACCGTGTGATGACGATGTTGATGATCGTGTGATGACGATGCTGATGATCATGTGATGATGATGCTGATGATCGTGTGATGACGATGCTGATGATCGCGTGATGACGATGCTGATGATCGTGATGCTGATGATGATGCTGATGATCGTATGATGATGATGCTGATGATCGTGTGATGACGATGTTGTTGATCGTGTGATGACGATGCTGATGATCATGTGATGACGATGTTGATCGTGATGCTGATGATCATGTGATGACGATGTTGATCGTGATGCTGATGATTGTGTGATGACGATGTTGATCATGATGCTGATGATCGTGTGATGACGATGCTGTTGATCGTGTGATGACGATGCTGATGATCATGTGATGACGATGTTGATCGTGATGCTGATGATCGTGTGATGACGATGTTGTTGATCGTGTGTTGACGAAGCTGATGATTGAGTACTATCAACTCTGATGATGTTGATGTTCCAGTATTGAAGATGTTCCAGTAACTGGTTGAGTTACTGATGATGTTGAGAAAGCTTCCAATGATTTATAGATGTATCATGTATGATGTTGATGACTCCTTGCTCATGCAGATGTTGTTATAATATCCTTCTCGTTAAGGGGGAGTGTTGAGATATTGTAACTTCAAAGAATATTATAATTGTACTTTATTATTCCGGAGATGTTTCATTCCTCCGTAAAGATCTTATTGTATATCCGGAGATGTTTATTCCTCCGTCAGAATGTGGTAACTTGGGTTATTAGACTTCCCTAGTGGAGGTCGGCCCTTTATGTGTTATGTGGGTCAAAGGGTTATTAGACCACCCTAGAGGGGTCGGCCCAGTCAGTTGTAGTGGGGTATTTAACCCATTGGTTAAATACGAGCCTACGTGTACTTGTGTAAAAGATATGTCAGAGTAGTGTATAAATAGAGGAGGTGTGTTCCTCATTTGACACACACACTCACTTGAGAGTAGCACACTTATAGAGGAGAGGTCTGCTATGATGGAGGAGGAGATCATGTCTTTGGTTTGCATCTTTTTATATTGCTGGTCATCTATATTGAGGAAGCTTTACTGGGTTTTCTACCCCATGAGGGTTTCCCAGGATAAATCTCTGTCTCTTGTGTTTATGTTGTGCTTGTTGTTTCTTCAGTGATCCTGTATATGCTATTATTGTGAAATGGAATGTAATGCTGCTATTTTCTGTCTTAGCATATTAAATCTTAACAGAATCAATCCCAGGGAAGAAAACAACTTTCTCCCATAGATGTATGAGCATTCAGTGGGCCAAAACAACCTCTATAAACCCCCAAATCAATTTATTCTCTTCCCCGTTGTTAACCAAAACAAAAACAACCTTCCCAGCTAGGAAAATGAAGGAAAACACAGGAAATTCAGGGAGGAAAATGCCCAGGAATCTCCAAACTCGTGAGAGAGAAAAAACTAATGGATGGATCATGGCTTGGGGAGAAATTCATGGCTCTTTTCTTGCCCAAGAATCCAAACATGATTTTCCATGAAGGGTGGCTTGCCCATACCTGAATTTGGACAACCATACCTCTCTATTCCCCAAGGCATTAACTACCTCAACCAACTCTTGGGAGAATAAATGATTGAGCACAAAAGTCAACATGGGTAGTTCAGGGTTCATGGGTTCTCTCATTGACACTTGGCTTGACTTGATTGGCTCAAGGGTTTGAATATTTCCCTCCCAATTCCTTGTAAACATCATGCCCTCATATCTTGTTGCATTGCATATCTAATTGTGGGCATTTATATTAAAATGCATATTTACAATCCCCATGGTTCACTAGCACATGTGTAGCATAATATCAATTACTTGTCTCTTCAAGGTCGAGCGTTCACTAGCGAGGCCTTGGCCTTGAGCTCCACACTAAGAATCATACATAAGATGCATACAATATTTACATTATAGCCCAAAATATTACAAGGGTCAAAATGGGGACATTACAGAAGTTCCTAGAAAAAATATTTCCTTGTTGTTTTTGCACAAAGAACCTCCTTCCTATAAACTTGGTAGATGGGAGGGTTAATCCACCATTTATGGTAACTTAGTTTATCTTGTGTTTAGGTAGTGTTGAAGAGAAACTACCTAGTTAGTCTCTAATGCACAAACATAATTAGTCCATGCTCTAGAATCAAATGGAAATTTTTTTTATGTTTCTATATAATATGATCATTAATAGTGTTTCATGATTCATAGCCTTAGAAACTTAAGAACATGAACAAAGATGAAATACAAAACTTCGTCACCTGAGTTGACACCATCTTTAGTCTCCAATTCTTTGGCATTTTACACATGCACAATTGTTGCATTCTTCATTAAGTTCTTCCACAGATTTTTCATTTCCCCAAGATTTTGTTGCTCACATTTAGAAAGAGTGATTATATTAATTAGTTTCACTTGTATAAATTTTGCATGGATGTCTTCAATTTATTGTTGGTATTCTTTAATTTAGGTAAACTTTAGTTGAACTATATTTGTTTGTGTTGACGTCTATGATGTTGTTTCATATTAGCATAAATATATTTTGGTATTTTAGATTCTAAAGACCATTTGGACTTGCTATTAGATCGTTTAATAGTAGTTCAGGGAATGGCTAACTCAAGTAGAAAGGAGTTGTGTGATAGTGACATCAAACATGAATTTATTGTTGTCAACATTGTTTCAGTTTTTAATGGAGATATTTTGTTTATATCTTGTTAGTATATAGTTATATATATATTTGATTGGACTAAATTTGATATAAGTATTGTTAAATGGTTTTTGTAATACCTGGTGGTTTTATTTTTGGATGATGGTTGTTTTGAAATGGTTGAGTTTCCTGCAGACACTCTGAGTATAGGTTTATTGTGTGATACTTTTGTATATTTTGATACTCTATCAAGCTGGCTCTTTTACTTTTGGTAAGTAGTGAAAGATGTTTTCCTGAGTGATGCTGGACTACCTTCTTTAGGCTGAGGTTTGTGTTTGACATGTAAATTGTACTCTTTGATTCTCTAAATAAATAGCAAGAGACGAGTTCTTTTTCACGAAAAAAAAAACTCCACTAGTTCGAATGATGGAGTTGTAATTCTATTGTTTCATGTTTGAAAAATACAACATTTCCATTGGAGACAGTTTTCTTCTACTTTTAAATGTTTGTATATTTTTTTTCATTATGGTTAAACCACATGTAGAGCAATTATAACGATAAATCAATGGGAAAAGGAAAAGGCCTTTATGGCAATAGATCTCGCAAGGCTGTAGTACAATCTCTTATTAATATTGATATTGATTATGATGAAGTTGGCGAGCATGTACATGACATTAATAGCGGTGATGAATTTCAGGTAATAATTTTTTTTGTGATAGTTAATCTAGACCAATGTTTTGTCATAATTTGTCATGCGTATGATGTTATTTTTGACTAAAGTTTATAGCTTGCAATATTATTTATTTGATTATGTTTGAATGGTAAATGTAGATAAATTATAACAAAGAAACACTAAAATGTAAAGGCCTTTGTCATAATTTGTCATGCGTATGATGTTATTTTTGACTAAAATTTATAGCTTGCAATATTATTTATTTGATTATGTTTGAATGGTAAATGCAGATAAATTATAACAAAGAAACACTAAAATGTAAAGGCCATCTTGACAATAGAGTTGATCTCAAAGCTAAAGTATGACATCATGATGACAATTATATTGATGGATGATGAATCCAATAAGTATGTGCAGGATATTCATAGCGGTGTCAAAATTCAGGTGAGTGCAATAATATGCTAACTATTAGAATATACTTATTATAATAGTTAATATGTCCCTATGTATTCCTAGATCCCTACTTTTTGATCTCAACCCCCCATTAAATTATATGATTCGAACGCTCAATGATAGAATTTTCATCTCATAAAAAAAAATCAATTTGTCTTGAGATTAAATGATGTTTTGTTCCTAATCATGATGATTGTTGTTACTTGTATTGATATAAGCCTGATAAGTTGTTAATTCATTATCTAGTGATCGAGGGATATATGGAAAGAGTTATAGGGATATAGTGCTTGTTGTTAGTATTTTCTCATGAATGAGATTACTGAAACCTCAATGTGACTAGGGTGGGTACTTTGACTAGGGAGACTATGCTAATGGACTATCTCTATAGGGAATATATTCCCCTATTAGGATATGAATGGTACTTTATAACTTAGGACTCTCAGAAATGACATGACAAATGGATTTTTGTAAGGTCTCTCTTTATTTAGTCCAATTCCTTATTTGTTGTCCATGGTAAGAAGAAAATACTTAAGAGCATCCTAGAGTAAAGCCCATAATGCCCACTCACTATACTAAGGGTATAGTTCAGGAAAGAGAAAATCCATTTTATTTCCAATTGTGAGAAAACCATCCAACCCCTAAAAACAATGTTTCAATGATAAACAACATCAAATTAGAGATGAAGTTGTTTTTTCATCTTGTCCAACTAGGATATGGCTTCTTTTTTCCAGAATTCCGAGTCTTGTTAGATATCCGTCAAGATGAGGGCTAGTTTGTGGGTGAAAAGGCTAGTCAAAGTGTGTGTTTCATGTTGTATTTAGGGTTCGGTATTATACTAAGGTTGAATGGTTGTTCGTTACATGTTAATCTATCGCAATGTGTCATCATTATTCATGCTGAACATGTTCTTTTGGATAAAAATTTATAGCTTGCATTCTTTTATTCATATTTTTAAATGTTGTATTTTTTTTTGCATGATGAAACCACATACAGAGTTATAGAAAAGCAGTAGGAAATCTACCTGATCTCAATATTGATAGTGATCTTGTTGAACCTGACAACCATGTGCATCACATTCGTAGTGGTGTTGAACTAGAGGTGAGTGCTAAATATTAGAGTATAATTTCCGTTTTATCATTTTTCATATCTCAATTTAATGTGTACTTATTTTTGTTTTTGCAGAAATGTATTGATCATAAACTCCAAGAAGGTTATAAATTAAAGGTGTTGGATCCATATGTCAGTGCTCTTGTGGGAATTGGTCAGATTCACTCACTATCTATTATACATGGATTTAAATTGAGTGGATCAGGAGATGCAAATGTTAATATTATAAAGGTCATAAGTAACATACCCATTCCTTATGATGACACAATAGAAGGATTTGTCCATCTGAAAGAGAAGGATGGAAGCTTCACATGGCCACTAAGATATTTACAAAAATTGACAAAGTTGCCTTTTATCATAGATGTTAGATAGCTTGGTCCACTTCTTTATGTAGTAGTTTGAATGTATGTTAAACAATATTTTATTATGTGGTGTATTTGCAGACTTGGAAACTCTTAGTCACAGTACTGCACTATGACATTTTTTATTTTATATATATAATCAATCTTTTATTTTATGTTTTAATCTAAGTTTAATATAATATGTGTATTTCTGCATTACAAAATTTATGTTATTCAATAAATTATTCATATCATATAAATGGACATTTACTACTAAACTATAAATCAGTGAATAAAAATGACTAAATATATTACTAAACGATAGCAATTAATAATTACAATGACTAAATTTATTACCAACTCACGAAAATCATTGAATACAAATGACTAAATTTATTACTTGTCGACGACAATAAATGACTACCATGATGAAATAAATGACCATCTAATGTAAACAAATGACTAAATATATTACTAATAGTATATTACCATCTAATGATATTTAGTCATTTGTCTCACTAATTTCCATCCATTAGTAATATAATATTACCATGATATTATCTAAATCAGTGAAACAAATGACTAAATATATTACTAATGGATGGAAATTAATGACACAAATGACTAAATATATTACCAATGGATAGAAATCAATGACACAAATGACTAAATAAATGGCTAGTTGACAACACAGATGATTGAATAAATGACCAGTTTTCAACAATACAAGACTAAAAATTTTTAGTCATTTATTTGGTAGCATTGTATATGACTGATAATAAATGAATATTAGTCATGTGATTAAACTTAGTCATTTATATCCAATTTATACTCATTTGTTTAGTCATTTATTTATGTTTTTCCATTAGTGATAGTTGAATTTTAAGCAAGGTTGAATTATGAATCCATGGTCGACTTCAATCTATAGTTTACTTTTAAGCAATGATGACTTCAATCCAAGGTTGGATTCAATCCATACTTGAAGTTTCATTCCAATGTTATACTGAATCCATATTTGACTTCAATCCAAGATTCAAACTCCTATTTAATTAAACTTGGACATATTCTAGTCCAAGTCACTTTGAAGACAGGTAAAAAAAAACCTTTATAAACCCCAAAATCAATGTTCCAAAAGCGCCAAATCCGGTTCCAAAAGTACCAAATCCGGGTTCCAAAAGTGCCAAATCTGGTTCCAAAAGTGCCAAATCCAGGTTCCAAAAGTGCCAAATACGGTTCCAAAAGTGCCAAATATGGTTCCAAAAGTTCCAAAAGCATACTTTTGCTTTTGATATCCCCCGTTTTGAAATTTGTTTTTATGCTTTTCTAATATGATAAATATGATAATGGAACTTTTAGAACCTGACTTTTCCCTTTTGGAAGGCTACTTTTGACACTTCCAAAACTTAAATTTTCAATTTTGAAAACCGATTTAGGAACTTTCAAGCTCTGATTTTGCATTTTTGAAAACCAAACTCGACACTTTACAAGTATTATAATCATAGTGAAATTGAACATAATAGTACAAACAAACATAAGTGTATTATTTAACAAAATTCTTTCATTTTCATTTTATTCACAATTGGCCTCACATCACTCATGCCATTTAGGTGCAACAAGCAAGTCCATAATCAATCTAACAAGAATGTGTCATTGAACTCTTGACAAGTATACATTTTTGTTATAATACAGTTCCCTTCCTCGTTGCAAACATGTTTTTCTTTAGATTCATCTACAATCACTGTATTTGTAGCATCCCAACCATGGATCAAAATGTCCCAAACTTTGTTTAAAGGATTGAGAAATGCACTAGCCTAGATCGAAATCCTAGGCTCTATCAAGCACCAAGAGGGATCAAATCTCCCGAGGTGCAAACCTCTTCTCAGGTATTGCACTCAAGGATATTTTCGAGGAGAGGTTTGCACCTCGGGACATTTGATCCCTCTTGGTGCTTGATAGATCCTAGGATTTGGATCTAGGCTGGTTCCAGTCATGGGCGGTGACACAAAACTAGATTTTGATCAGCATAGTAAGGAATGGGTTAAGTTGAAAACACAGATAGAATTATGAGGATTATCATAATGTAAGTAATAAGTATTAAGGATTGAGTAAATTGTTAAAGCAAAGGTTTGCACCTTTTTTTAGTGAAGGAAAGAAAATGTTTGCACCTAAAGGGATTTGATCAAATATATTACAATGTGATCAACTTTGATATTTCTTCTCCCTTTTTTCTTGATTCCACTCCTTCTCCCTTTGGCATCTTCTCGTATCGATCATATGTGAAAGGAGGAAGACCATCCATACCTTTTACTCATGATATTGTTATAAATGGGAGTCCCTATTGTTCTTTGTTTCCAATATTTATAGTTTCCTTCTCGAATGTTAATCCCCATTTTTTTTTGCACTATTGATGTAGATATATTAAACGTTGCAACACTGGTTGGGGCCAAAAGAAGTAATGGTGACTTATTTGGAAAATAATCAATTTCTAGTGTTTGTCTAATAGCTCTAATCAAGTAATATTTTCGTGTACTTGCAGTTCCTTGTATAATCATTCGTAGTGGTTCATTGTTCCCACCTACGTAATGCTCAAGAATAATCTCAAATGGTTTTCTTAGCTTCTACACTAAGATTTCAATTGAATAATTTTGAGTATTATTATTATGAACAATGGCATTCAATTGTTGGTTTTCAGATATGAACTGTAGTGCACGATTGGAAGTTTCCATATTAACAAAATTAGAGTTCCAATTTTCCTTGTTATCACATTCCATGTATCCAAGTATGTCATATTCATTGGTATTTATATATTGATTCCTATATAACCATGAAATTATATCCCATTCATGCTTTTTAGAATCCCTTTGCACAAATAACACTTCTTCATGATCTCTTTAGTTCACGGTTGTGTTTTCTAGGTTCTTCTATATGTTCTGATGATTATTTTTCTCTTTCTCTTCTATACATTTGTTGCACTTTTCTTTTTTGATCATCAATATCTTCATTATTTGCAATATTATCATGAGGATCCACAATATACCCTAAAATAGAGAAAAAAAACTTTAATATGTTGAAATCATTGCAAATAGTTTTCCTATTAAATAGATAAATTCAATGTATAAATGTAAATAACAAAAAAGAATGCATTGTTGAAATCAATGCAATTTTTTTTACTTTTTATTAAATTGATAAATTGAATACATACATGTAAAAGCAAAACAAAATATCCATTACTAAAATCAATGCAACAAATCAAATAAATACACATCTTGTGTTATTTAACAACATTTGTGTGTGGTCTATTTGATGATGTGTGATGCCATCCTCTCCTAGGTCTTTGAGATGGTTGATATAGGTTGTCTTCTCAAGGGAATAACGGCCCCTTGATGAAGTCACTAGCACTTGACCTGAGGAGAAGTCAGGAGGACAACAGGGTCACATCATCTAGTGTGCACCTTATTTATATGGTAATGATGAAATTTCAGTTAGTGTATGGAACACTTGTACATTTGAGAGGGATATATGGATGGGTTGTATCCCCACCTTGTTATTACACCCTTGGTATTGTTTCCCACCTTCTTTTTCTTGGTCTTATGGTTAGAATGTTTGTCTTACTACCTTGTCTTGTGGTTAGAAGGGTTGTCTTCCCCTCTTGTGGGTACACCTTCTGTCTTGTGTTTTGAAAGGGTGTTTACCCATCCTTTATCTATGGGGTTTAGCTTTGTGTTGACCTTTACTTATTGGTCCTAGTATGTGCTAGTGCCCCCCCTTGTGCATGTCACCCTACCTTCGTCTTGACCCTAGTACCCACCTAGAGACATCATAACATTAATTTATATTTTATTTTTGGTAACCCTTCTTATTTGCATGGTTTCTTAACCTATTTGTTGGAAACCCTAAGTCAATGAAGAATTAATTATAAGGGAGAGATTTCTAGAATCCACTAAGAGGCTATAAATACTAGAATAATTTTTCATTTGAATCATCTTTAGGACATACCTCGTGTTCGGGTACACAGGGTACTACCAAAGGACCGAACACCAAGAGCACCCACTTCACATAAACAGATCACAGATCAACACACCGATGTTTTGACGTGGTTTAAACCCTCTTGAGGGAAACACTCCACGGCCCCGGCCAAATAGCTTTTACGGGACAATTTATTATGCAAAGAAAGAAAGTTACAAATGAGCTTCTCATAATCGATCAACTAAACAATGACCCTCCATGCTCTTTAAATAGAGATCATGGACCAATCGGGTGTTAAGCCACGGATCAAGGTTAGGTTTGATCTAAGAGAAGTTGAGCCGTCGGATCACTCTATGTCGGAAACATATCGTGACCGTCGGATTAAGTATATACAAATGCATACTAATGCATACTAAAGAAACACACTATCCCTAACGGATATATTACACAAGTTGATCTTAACTAACTCCTAAGTGTCTAAATATCCTAACATCTCCCCTTAAGAACAACTTGGGATAGGATTGAAGGATTTACAAAAGTGACACTATTAGGAGAAGGAAGGAGGCATTAGAGCCTATCCCCCCTTAATGACAAGTTCTTGAACTCCTAACATAGATCGAAGTTTAGAAAACTTCGCTTCTGTAAGAGACTTGGTGAAGATGTCTGCAACTTGATCATCTGTAGGGCAAAAGAGCACTTCGAGAACACGATCATGAACAAGATTTCTGATGAAGTGCATATGTAGCTCAATGTGTTTGCTGCGTTGATGTAGAACTGGATCTTTGGCAAGCTTGATGGCACTTTGATTGTCGCACCAAAGTGGAGTAGGCTGCTGCTGTTCGAATCCAAACTCTGAAAGGATCTGTCGAAGCCATAAAGCTTCCTGACTGGCATTGACGGCTGCTCGATATTCTGCCTCTGCTGAAGAAAGAGCAAGAGCTTGTTGTTTCTTACAAGCCCAAGTAATAGGTCCAGATCCCAGACTGAAAACATAACCTGCAGTAGACTTTCGATCATCAGGATTGCCGGCCCAATCTGAATCAGTGAAACCAACCAACAAAGGTTTCCCCCCTATACTGTAATGAATCCCAAACTGAACTGTACCTCGAATATATCGAAGTATTCTTTTAGCTGCTTTCCAGTGACTTTCATGAGGTGTCTGCATATAACAGGCAACTCGACCAACGGCAAAGGAAAGGTCAGGACGGGAATGAGTCAAGTATAAAAGACTACCAACAAGCTGACGATACAATGTGGCATCTACTTCAGGTGAAGTACAAGTGGCAGAAAGTTTGACTCCAGACTGGAAGGGAGAAGAGGCTGGTTTACAATCTTCCATGTGAAAGCGACGAAGAAGGTCACAAGCATACTTAGACTGAGAAAGAAAGATTCCTTCTTTGGTTTGCAGAACTTGGAGACCAAGAAAATAATGCAAATGTCCTAAGTCTGACATTTCAAAAGTTTGTTTAAGACTGGATTTCACATGGGTTATAAGCTTAGGGTCACTACCAGTAAGAATAAGGTCATCAACATATAGAACAAGTATGATGAGATGGTTTCCTACTTTCTTGGTATAGACATTGGGGTAGGAATGGCATCTAGAAAAACCAGTGTCAAGGAGAAAGTTATCCATTTTGGCATACCAAGCTCTAGGAGCTTGCTTAAGGCCATATAAGGATTTCTTAAGGCGACAGACAAGGCTAGAGTTATTCTGAACATAGCCAGGAGGTTGTTCCATGTAAATTTCCTCCTGTAAATCACCATGTAAGAAGGCAGACTTGACATCCATTTGATGGACTTCCCAGTTGTGTAAGGCTGCAAGGGAAAGAACAAGGCGGATGGAGTTCATTTTGGCGACGGGAGCAAAGGTTTCATTGTAGTCAATCCCTTCAACTTGAGAAAAACCTTTGGCAACTAACCTTGCCTTAAGTCTTTCAACACTTCCATCTGATGCATACTTAGTTCTGTAGACCCATTTACATCTGACAAGTTTTCTTCCTTTTGGAAGAGGTACAAGATCCCAAGTATCGTTCGCCATTAAGGAACGATATTCTTCATCCATGGCTGCATCCCAATCTGGATTCCCTGAAGCTTCTGCAAAAGTTTCTGGATCATGATTCTCGGAAACTTGAGCCAAAAGAGAAGAGGCTCGCTGAAACTGAGAACGTGTTCGACGTTGATCTCTAGGATCACCGGCAAGATCACCAGCTGCTTCACATGTTGAACGGACCCATCGAGGAAGCACTTGTGCTGGTGCAACTGGAGGAACATGAGCAGGCGGAGGTGGATTTTCATCCTCACTGTCATCATCAGAAACTGGAGTTGGAAACCTGTCAAGGAAGTTGGAAGAAGAAGAAGAAGGCACAAACGCCGAATCAGGCTCGCAGGCCAAAGATGGCACACTCGCCGAGTTAGGCTCGCAGGCCAAGATATTTTCATCAAATTTAACATCTCTTCTAATGATTATAGCATGAGAATGTGGTTGAAGAAGTCTATAACCTTTTACATCTTCAGAATATCCAACAAATATGCACTTTTCACTTTTAGGCTGCAATGCTTTCCGTTTTTCATCCGGAATGTGAGCCCATGCTTCACTACCAAACACACGAAAGTGACTTACATCAGGTTTAACTTTACTCCATGCTTCTTCTGGTGTTATACCTTGTAATGCTTTTGTGGGGGTGCGATTAACTATGTAATTTGCACAATTTATGGCTTCAGCCCAAAATTGAAGACTTAGTCCCTTAGATTGGATCATACAATTTGCCATTTCTTTTAAAGTGCGGTTCTTCCGCTCAGCTACACCATTTTGTTGTGGTGTATATGGAACAGTGTGTTGTTGTTGGATGCCTTGTTCAGTGCAGAAAGTAGTGAACTGTTTGTTAACATATTCTCCTCCATTGTCAGATCTTAACTTGATAATTTGATGACCAGATTGTTTTTCAACAAGGGCCTTGTAGGCCAAGAACATGTTAAATACTTCGCTCTTAAGTTTTAGGAAATAAACCCAAGTGCGTCTGGTGTAATCATCAATGAAAGTTAAGAAATACTTGAAACCAGAAAAGGAAGCAGATGGAAGAGGACCACACAAGTCACTATGCACAAGCTCCAAGGGAACCGAGGCGTGCCAAGAGGCACGTTTATCAAAACTGTCCCGATGATGTTTTCCGAGTACACAACCGGAACAAACACCATCTCTGCAAGATACCATCGGAAGACCTGTCACCATATTTTCTTTACATAGTTGTTGCAATGAGCGATAATTTAAGTGACCAAATCGCTCATGCCAAAGTTTGCTCAAGTTATCACTATGAGCAACAAAAACTGAAGGGAAAGGTGATGACCCAAAGTTGTTAAACTTGTACAACCTGGTAATATCATCAACAATTCCGGTAGCTAGAACCTGTTGAGGATCTTTAAAATCCTTGATTACAACTTGGTGAGGTGTAAAGGTCACAGTTTTACCTTCACCAGAATGAGTGATCTGATAGACTGATAACAAATTACAGGAAATTCTTGGAACACATAGTACATCACTAAAATGACCATTATCTACTGGAACTGTTCCAGCTCCTACAACACTTAGAGATCTATCATCACCAACAAATATTTGTTTGGTGTTACATTCATGCATAGTAGAAAAGATGGCTTGATCCTTAGCCATATGATAAGATGCTCCAGAATCAATGAGCCATTCATTTGAAGTAGAAGAAGAAGATGCATTATAAGAATAACCAGAAGCACAAAGTGCATGTCCATGAGAGGCAGATTCTGAAGGCGAATCTAGGCTGATGTGGTGCTTCTTCATTACTGCTTCCAAGGCTGCCATCTTCTTGAAACACTTAGATTCATCATGATTATCTTTCCCGCAATAGTTGCAATGACGTTCAGTCTTCTTGCCTTTTGGCTTGGATCCTTTGTCATTTTTTAAAGAAGGAGCTGACTGAGAGGGTTTTGGACCCTTGTTTGACTTATTATTGCGAAAATTTTGTTTCTTCGGAGGCTTGGACTTTTCTTTCTGTTGGGACAATAAGGCTTTCCCAGATGTATCTGCATTGTTGATTATTCCAAGATGAATGAGTTTATCTTGTTCTCTAATCAAGGAATCACAAAAGGATTCAAGACTAGGCTCTTGATAGCTAGCTGCATTCAATGACGCTTTCATGGAGTAAAATGTAGATACAAAAACAGAATATGCAGGTCCAAGTTTGGAAAGAATATGATAAATGCATTGTTTGTCTTCCCTCTCAATATTACATTCTGCACATAAGAGCTTGAGAGTTTTGTACTTAGATAAATAATCTTGAATGCATGAAAAGTCACTTGGATTTAAAGAAATCAACTCATTTTCGAGTTGGTGACCCCGAATTTCATTGTGTTTACCAAACACAGATTCCAACTTGTCCCAAGCAGCATTAGGTTCATCAATTCCAGATATGTGGAATCGCAAATCAGTAGAGATTGACATCCCAATCAATCCACGAGCTTCATCACATCTATTTGCCCATTTTATTTTCTTATCATCATCAGTGGGTTCTTTTTCTTTCCCTGTTGTAATTCTGAAAAGTCCCCTACTTCGTAGAACATCCTCCATACGAGATTTCCATGAGAAATAGTTGGAACTGTTAAGTAGAATATCACAAAGGGCGGCCATATTTGTAAATTAATGGCTGTAAAAGCAGAAACCAATAGTCTGGATGTGAAGAGCTCGAAAAAATAGGCGGTTTCAAAAAAAACGGCACTGAAAACGGACTTTGTATGATGAAGTTATGCTTGAACAAAGAAACTGTTGAAGATGTCCCCAATAGTGACGTGGCAGCTAGAGAATGTCCAGCAAAAAAAAGAACCCCCCTCTTCCCAAGATGAACCTTTTGACAATCACTTTACAAAAAAGTTGCTTTTAAGTGAATCAATTTTGTAAAATAAGTGATTTCACTTTTACAATGATATTACTTTTAAATAGTGCAACAATAAATAAAAAGCTTAAGTGACTCACTTGTATTTTTTTTTATTATTATTTAAGTGAGATGCACTTTTACAATAAAGTAACTTGAAAATAGAAATTGCATGCACTTTTCTTTTTTTTTTAAAAGTAACTTCCTAAGACTTGAACTCAAGACCTATTAAGGAATAAAGCAACTTTGGACCAAGTGAGCTAGTTTAAAAGGTATGTAAAATATGGAAAAGAGGAAGGGGGCATTTTTTTTTTTTTTTTTTTTTTACTCTTCTTGCTCGGTTTGCGTGCTTGCCCTTTTTCCTGCAAAACAAACCACAAAACGAAACAAAAAAAACTTTTCCACACTTGTGGAGTTAGATCTTGTTAGCTTGCCCGGAAAGTCTACGTTTTCTCTCTGTTTCTGATTTGCCGAGATCGCGCAAAGTGCACGGCAAAGAGCATACGCAGCCGAAAAAAACCCTTTCCCTTTCTGTTTCTGATTTGCCGAGATCGCTCAAGGTGCACGGCAAAGAGCATACGCAGACGGGAAAGCAACAATCCGAAACAAAAAAAATCTAACAGTAAAAAAAAATGAAATATGAGATTTTTTCTTTCCAAAAACGAAATAAAAAAAATGCGTCACTGTAACATTATACCTTCAGATCTGATGAAAAACGCGTTTCTGGAGCAACCGGGAACCGTTTTCGATCAAACGAAAACTATTTTCCAATGGAAACGACGCTCCGGACGCTGGAACACCTCCCACAGCCCAGAAATGCATAGAAATACTAGAACTAGAAACCCTTTCGAGTTTCGGCAACAATAGTTCAAGATCTAGATCATAACCGGAAGCGGCACTTCATAAAAGCTCTGATACCATGTTCGGGTACACAGGGTACTACCAAAGGACCGAACACCAAGAGCAACCACTTCACATAAACAGATCACAGATCAACACACCGATGTTTTGACGTGGTTTAAACCCTCTTGAGGGAAACACTCCACGGCCCCGGCCAAATAGCTTCTACGGGACAATTTATTATGCAAAGAAAGAAAGTTACAAATGAGCTTCTCATAATCGATCAACTAAACAATGACCCTCCATGCTCTTTAAATAGAGATCATGGACCAATCGGGTGTTAAGCCACGGATCAAGGTTAGGTTTGATCTAAGAGAAGTTGAGCCGTCGGATCACTCTATGTCGGAAACATATCGTGACCGTCGGATTAAGTATATACAAATGCATACTAATGCATACTAAAGAAACACACTATCCCTAACGGATATATTACACAAGTTGATCTTAACTAACTCCTAAGTGTCTAAATATCCTAACACCTCGGCTCTGATATGATTGGGAATTTTCTAGGGTTTATTGTGGATGGTGTCAAGTGGTTTTTGCAATTGCTAGGGTCTTCTTGCTTGTACCATCCACCTATTGAAGTTTATAGCCATCATAAAGACTGATATATGGCCTTTGTAGACCAATATAGCTACTCTATGGATTGTTTTTGATAGGTTGCCTACCTTCTAAAATGTTATGCTCCCATCTATGAACTATTTGACTGTCCTATTTGTTTTAAGGCTAATTGGGGGTGACTGCATCCTATAAGGAGGTGTTGATTCCTCATTTGAGGAGGTCATTTCCTTGTCAACTGATATGTTTCCCTTTTGTGTGCCGATATGCCTATCCATGGACCGTTGAAGGAGGGTCGCAGCCTTAGGGATTTCTGCTGACCTTTGTGGATCATTTAAAAGGAAGGTTGATGCCATTATTTGTCTTCTTATTGCCACAATGTTTATTTTGGTTGGCCGCTACTACTGTGGGTTGTTTGTTAACCCCCATGGATTTATTAAGAGGATGCCACTACCATCGGTGTCCTTCTTGCTATCCCGTTGACTGATTTAGCAAGGGTCGGTACCCCTTGTGGACTATTTTGAGGGATTCCATCACTCATTTGTGGAGTATGCTCCCTGATTGACTTATTTTTAGGTCATATCTACTATGTTAAGACATTTTTGGGTTAGATCTACTGTGTTAAGACTTTTTTGGTCAGATATATTGTGTTAATACTTGTCTTCATCATATCTATTGTGTTTAGGGATGCCTTTGGTCACCTGTGGAGGTCACTGCCTATTGGAACCATGTTTTGGTTAGATCTATTGTGATTTGAGGTTTGATATCATGTTGGGTGTTTTCCTAGGATGATACTATGATTTGAGGTCTGTCATGAGCTGTAGATGACCACCACTGATTTTTTTAAGGTTTTTTAGGGCTGTCACTTTGGACTGTTCTTTGAGGTTTCCCTTGTGTCCTTCTTTTTACTATCTTGTTTTTTTGTTAGGCTTGATCTTGGAGAAAATTATTCTACATCCCCTTCTTTCTCTCTCTCTTAGGTATGTACTAACCCTCAGGTAAGGGGCAATTCTATTCTAGTTGTTGACTTTCCTCTAAGAGACAAAGTATGTTCTGAAAGTTATATTTATGAGTATATGGAAGGTCCTATTACACTAAATAAGTTATCAGACTCATTATTCTTTTATTGCTAGTTAGTTATTCAATTAGTCTTACTGATTCTACTCTTTATATATACAATTGTCAACTATATGCTTCAAATTTAAGACATGGATGTCTTGGGAGTGTTAAAGTTGAAAGAGATGAAAATTATGTTTTAATTTAGTAGATCTAAATTTTTGTCTTGTCAACGCTATACTAATTTTGTTTCCAGTACAATTTTAGAAAATTATTTTGCATTACAGTATAAAAAATTAATTTTCTACTTCAAACCCTAATCTAACCTAAAAAAATAAAATCAACAAATAACTCATTATTACATCACATTATACTAAGCCTTCATCATCCCTAAGTACTAATTACAACCATTATATCTAGCATACAACAGTTCCATAGTGAAGCAGAACAGGAAGATGAATTTGTTCTTCTACCAAAGTGTCAAAGAGGTGTGCTCAATGGACATACCAGACTCTATATTAATGCAAAGGAATTGAGTTGAACTGCCAATGTTGCCTCTTATCCAGTAAGTAATTCAATGGTGAAAAAGAGAGTTGGTGACATGATTTTTTCTACACAATCCATGCCAACGATATGACATGATACTCAATTTCAATTTCTAATTGGTGGCACTATATGAAAGCAAGAAACTATAGACACTTTTTGTAGCTTGCTTGCTCCAGCTAAGTCAGCTATGTTTTGGGACAAGGAACTATGCTTGATGTGACTAGAAAGTGAGGGTGTTAGAGTATATACAAGATAATGATACATATAACTAAGATATATTCCCCTCCTTTATGTTTCACCTTCTGCTTTTATCAAATAAAATCTAGTGATGACACTCAATAAGCATTTTGTGCTGATGAACCAAAAACTAGTGAGCTAAGATGATGTATGGAATTTTGATGCATGGATAATCATATAATGGCAATGAATGGCATGTACTTATAACCATGTGTGGTACATCGGTTCATGGGAGGCTTGATGTTGGGCCTTTAAACTCTATCTTTAGGCTCCCCGTATATGATAGCATTACCAACTCCCTTAGAATATGGAGTGGATTTCACTACATGCTAATTAGGAGAGAATGACCATAGTAAAATTAATATGAAATACTACAATTTCCATCCCCTTAACACACACTGAGATTGGGAATACTATACAAGAAACTTAACTTTTCATATCTTTGAAGAGTCATTTAGCTATATTTTTAAGTACAATTTACATTCCTTGTTGTTATCCATTCATGCAAAGGCCAAAGTTAGTATGCTTAAAACACAAAGGATAATAATTATAAAATGAATGCATACCTCCATTAAAATATTTTATGTCATTGGCAAGAGTTCTTATCCATGCATAATCTACTGAGAATCAAGAGCTTTTGAAAGGATTAGGTTCTCTACGTATAATTTCGTAAGGAAAGAATCATGATTTACAAGTTCTGTAAAGAAAATACTGCAACATATGAAAATGAAAAGATGTTTAAAGAAAAAAATCAATAAGTAAAATTATATGGTTAAAAAAAGAAAAATGTAAGGCACGATAAAGAAAGTAATATGATGTCATGCTAAAAATAGTTATAAAGGGAAACAATCAATAACCATAGACCAAAAAAGAAAAGAAATGATTGTCCAAACATCAGCAACCATACACTACAGACCTCTTCCATTCTCTGCTTTATAGGATTTTGTATGTTGACTTAAAATGCAATCTTCCATTTTCTTAATAAAAGGTTAGTATCCAAGATGTAAATGTCAAACAACATATATGAATGCTAGCAAATATTTAGATGGGACATCCTTTCCAACATGTACCTTGGATGTAATTTCAAGGTAAGATTGGAAGTAGATTCAAAAGGACAATCTATTTTATATTGTTTAGGTTAGGAAATGAGAGATTAATCAAGTTATGCATGTGCAATATCATGAAATATGAGCCCTAATATGTCGATGCAACACAAGTTTATTTGAAAATTATAATAGACATGATTATGATATAATCAATTGTGAAAATCAGATCACATCCAAGAAATTACACTCTCTCGTATGAAAAATCTCACACAACTGGTCAAGGTACAAAAATAATGCACAAGAATGGATTTATGTATTACTTCTCATGAATAATAATTAAATCAGCCAACATATGAAAGTTGTAGGCTGTTATTAAATAATGTTACAGCAATAATTCGAATTGATAAAGATTCCAAAGGAATCTCCTAATCATCAGACTTTCTAAAATTTCCCATCCCCCCTAGGTGGCAAGTTGGTTTTCCAAAACTGCTCAAAAGCTCACGAATTCTCTAATTAGTGAGTTGAAGGTGAAATATAGCCAAAATAGATGCCAAATACAATATTTGATTGGATTTGGTGTTAAGGAAATTTTTTGGTGAGAAAAACACTTTCCTAGGTTGACTAGCTTTTCCCTATTGGGGAAAAAGTAGTAAAAGCAGCAACTTTCTTCACAAATGCGCCCTCCTTCCTAAATCTTATTTAGAAATGTTTAGGAATGCACCAAAGTGGCCTAGGTGACTTGTAGATCACACCTTGAATGGAATCTTATCCTCCCATGTTTCCTTGTCGACCACATAATGGCAATTTCCTCAATTATTACATAGAATTAACCAGCAACAAGGATAATTTTAGGGGCGAAATTTAGCCCATGGGCTATTTTTCCATGTTTTTTTTCCAAAAAAAGATTCGCCAATTTGCATTTTTTGAAGCCCCAATTCGCCCAATTTTGATGGGGTAAACTTTTTTCACTCTAAAAATTGCCAAATTATTATATAAAATATATAAAATCATTAGAAACTGAAATGATTTTAGAAAAATATCGCCAACTATTTTATAGTTGGCATTTTAAGAATTGGTAAGATTCGCCCAGGTTTATACACTTTTAAATAAGTATGGGTCCTTAAAATTATCCTTGACCAGCAAGTGATTAATTAATGCATCTTATGTAATTAAATAAATGGTAGGAAGGATTAATTATTCCAACACCCCCTCTTAAGTCTGAATTAAATGATCTAAATATTAGAATATATAAAAAATTCTAAGGGCCCAGTAACAAGACTTGGTCACCCCGTACAAAATACTGTCGGTCCACAAAACAAGGATAGAAGGAACACCTCATGGGAAAAACCTTCCCTCAAAACATGGAAATATCAAAATTGAAAGGTTGTTGATCAACCCTTCACTCCAACACATGTTCAACCATACCAAGCAGTGATCTAAGATAGCTGAATGTCGTCTCTGTGAAATCCATGGTGAAGATATCTGCAATTTGCTCACCTGTGGGGCAATACTGCAAATCTATGATCTGGTCATGCACTAGGCCTCTGATGTAGTGCATATGAATCTCTATGTGCTTGGTCCTCTGCCTCTGTACTGGATCACATGAAACTCTAATGGCACTCTGGTTGTCACAATAAATGACAGTAGGAGTATTGAAAGAAATCTCAAACTCAGACAAAATCCCCTGCAACCAGACACACTGTGTAGCAGCATTCATTGCTCCTCTGTACTCTGCCTTTGCTGAAGATAGTGCTATGGCATTCTGTTTCTTGTTGGACCAGCAAAGAGGGCCACTCCAAGCATGAATACAAATCATGATGTGGATTTCCTGTCAAGGCTATCACTAGCCCAATCCAAATCTGTGAAACCCAAGAGATCTAAGCTTGAATCTGCCACATAGTGAATCCCCTCAGTCTTTGTGCCCTGCACATAATGAAGGATTCTTTTTGCATCCCTCCAATGTAACTCATATCGCTGCTCCATATATCTAGATTCTACACTCACAGCATATGCAAGATCTAGACGAGTGTGTGTCAAGTAGAGCAAGCTGCCAATCAACTGTCTGTATAGAGTACTGTCAAAAAGCGGTGTAGATTTTGCTTCTTCCATTCTAACTCCAGAAAGGAATGGAGTCTTAGAAGGCTTGCAATCATCCATCTTAAACTTCTTTAATAGATTAGAATCATACTTTGACTAACATACCTTGGTTTCTTCTTTTGTTTGTGAAGTCTCAAGCCCCAAAAATTGATTGAGAATTCCCAAGTCACTCATGGAGAATGCTTGGTCCATTGCAGTCTTAAGTGATGCTCTTTGTTCAGTGCTATCACCTGTGATCAGAAAATCATCAACATACATCACTATTAACATAATAAGACTATTAGCAAACTTCATATAGACATTTGGGTCATATTTACACCGAACATAGGATTGTGACAGCAAAAACCTGTCCATCTTCGCATACCAAGCCCTGGGGGCTTGCTTGAGTCCATACAAAGACTTTTTCAACCTGCAAACAAGGTTTGGATCTAATGTGTACCCTTGTGGATGCTGCATATATATGTCTTCTTCAAGTACCCCATGGAGGAAATCACTTTTCACATCCATGTGATGTACTTCCCACCGCTTGGAAGCTCTCACTACCAAAACTAGTCTAATAGAGTCCTTCTGAGCTACCAGTGCAAATGTTTCATTATAATCAAGTCCTTGGACCTAAGAATACCCATTTTATACCAGCCTTGCTTTTTACTTAATGGTTGTACCATCCGTGGCACATTTAGTCTTATAAATCCATTTGCATCTTACCAACTTTCTGCCTGCAGGGAGCTTGACTAGCTCCCAAGTTTCATTCTTCTGCAACGGCTGAAACTCCTCATCCTTAGCAATATGCCATCTAGGATCATGTGAGGAAGTTTCATATGTTTGTGGATCATAATATATCATCATATATCACTTCTCAGAAAGATAAGGATCATTCACATTGAGAGTAGTCTCAAACTGTGATCTAGTACTTCTTTGGTCCCGAGGGTTGCCTGCTAGTTCACCTGCTGCTTGCAAAGTTTTTGCAGCCCACTTAGGCCTTGTAGGTGAGTTAGAATCTGCAATAAATTGATCCTCATCATCATAAATATCAGAATCAAAAATATCAAGAACATCACTTACTTCTTCTTCAGTCGACGGTGAAGATGAATATCCAATTTCTGCGCTCTGAGAGGGCTCTTCCTCAAACTGCACACTTCTTTCGATGAATGCTTTATGAGTTGTCATGTTCAACAACTTATAATATTTGGAGTCCTCTGAATATCCCACAAACAAACATGGTTGGATTTGGGGCTGCATATCTCTCCTCTTCTCAATCGGAATCCTAGCCCAAGCCTTTGAGCCAAAAATCCTGAAATGAGAGATATCGGGTTTGTTACCTGTCCAAGCCTCGAAAGGAGTGATACATTTGAGAGATTTGTGTGGAAATCTATTATGAATATAGGTGGCACAATTTATTGCCTCATCCCATATCTTAGGAGACAAACCTTTTGCCTCAAGCATGCATGTGGCCATCTCCTTAAGATATCTATTCTTCCTCTTAGCAACCCTATTTTGCTGAGGTGTATATGGAACTGTATGTTGCATCTGTATGCCCGATGAAGCACAAAATTACTGAAACTATGATTTTACATACTCACCACCATTATCATATCTTAACACTTTAATATGTCTACCAGACTGATTCTCAATTGAGGCTTTGAATAACTTGAATAACCCAAAAACTTCTAATTTAAGCTTGATGAAATAAATCCAACAATACCTGCTGAAATCATCTATGAATGTGAGAATATATTTTGCTGAATTCAATGAATCATGAGGAAATGGACCTGATATATCAGTGTGTATAAGTTCCAATGGTGCAATGGTTATCTCAAAGGTAGATCTCCCATACTTATGCTCAGGGTGTTTTCCTAGGATGCAGGATTGACAGACACCTTTGGAAAATTTGATATTGGGAAGCCCTATAATCATATCTTTGTCATGGAGTTGGGAAAGGTATTTGTAGTTTGGGTGGCCAAATATATCATGCCATAGCTTGTTGGACTCATTGGCATGGGTTAATAGAGCAGAAGGTGAGGAGTTTGGCACAAAATGAGAAAACTTGTAAATTCTAGAATAGTGGTTAGCAGTACCAAATGCAATAATTTGCCCTGTTGAAATTTATGCTATCTCAACGTCATTAGGGGTAAAGGTTACTCTCTTATGCAGCCCTATATGGGTCATCTGATATACTGACAGTAGGTTTGTAGCAAGTCCAGGGACATATAAAACATTATTAAATGACCCAAACTCGAGATCTATGCTACCTTTTCCTTTGCTAGAAGTTTCAGAATTGTCTCCCAGTACAATATTCGGACCACTGGAAGAGTCAAGTGAGGTAAAATACTTATTTGCAGACACCATGTGTCTTGAAGCACTGGAATCAATGATGAATTATGAATATTGGGAAGTGTTGGCCATCATTGCATGAACTCTCTCTTTGTCATCGGAATTTGATCCTCCATCCTTCCTTCTTGTGCTCTCTGGGAGAGGGATATTGGCTTTCTCCAATGCATGAGTTAATTGGTCGATGGTCTTCTTCATACAAGAGCTTTCGGAATGAAATCCCTTGCTGCAATAAGTGCACTTTGTCCTCTCATTCTTCTTGTTCGGATTCCTCTTGAAGTTTGATGGCTCTCCATTAAAATTCTGCTTGTCTTTTTGCTTATTGGTGGGCATCTTGTAGTTGCCTTTCTTCTTGACTTTCGAATTCTTTGAGTCTCCAAGATTTAGACAATGGTATTTGGATGGATTTTTAATGGATCCCATTAATACCAGCTTGTCTTGTTCTTGTGTTAATGACTCCATGAATTCTGAAAGTGATGGGCTCTTCCAATTTTTAATTGCTTTCCGGGTGGAATGGAAGGCAGAAACAAAAATTGAATAGTCTGGTCCGAGCTTGGAGAGAATGGCCAAAACTAATTGGTCATATTTCTTGTCTATTCCACATTGCTTCAGCTGCAATACAAGAGACTTGAATTTGGAGAAAAAGTCTTGTAGATTATCAAAATTTTGCGGACTCAAAGAGACTAGCTCATTATCCAATTGGTGGCCTCTCAATTCATCGGTTTTACCAAACAATTCTTGAAGTTTCAGCCATACTTCATTGGGTGAAGTGAGGCCATCAAGATGAAATAAGAGTTCTCTAGATGTAGTGAGACATAACAGCCCATAGGCTTCATCCCTTCGATTATACCATTTAGATTTCTCCACTGCTGAGGTTGGCTCAGCTTCTGTTGCCATGGTCACCCTGTAGAGCCCTTTGCTTCTCAGTAGAATCTCCATATGTTCTTTCCAATCAAAGTAATTGAAAGGAGTGAGGATGATATGCTATGTATGATCCATTGCTGCAACTGATATAAACTTTTGGACTGAAATTAGAACACTTCTGGATTCCAAAATGCACCCTGCAGAGAATAGAAATCACCCGGTGGTTTGATCAATGCGCCCTTCCTGAGACTGTTGGATCCTGCAAGACAATCAATAGATTAAAGTAATAGCTTGATGGATCTGATACCATGTGAAAATCATATCACATCCAATAACTCTCCAATAAATTACACTCTCGCATATGAAAAATCTCACACAACTGGTCAAGGCACAAAACAATGGATTTCTGTATTACTTCTCATGAATAATAATTACATCAGCCAACATATGAATGTTGTAGGATTTTATTAAATAACATTACAACAATAATTCAAATGGCTAAAGATGCCAAAGGAATCTCCTAATCATCATACTTTCTAAAACTGTCCATCCCTCCTAGGTGGCATGTTGGCTTTCCAAAACTGCTCAATTCTCTAATTAGTGAGCTGAAGGTGAAATATAGCCAAAATAGATGCCAAATACAAGATTTGAGTGGAGTTCGTGTTAAGGAAAGTTTTTGGTGAGAAAAATACTTTCCTAGGCTGACTAGCTTTTCCTTATGGGGGAAAAAGTAGTAAAAGCAGCATCTTTCTTCACAAATGCGCCCTCCTTCCTAAATCTTATCCAGAAATGTTTAGGAATGCGCCCAAGTGGCCTAGGTGACTTGTATATCACACCTTGAATGGAATCTTATCCTCCCATGTTGCCTTGTGGACCACACAATGGCAATTTCCTCAATTATTACATAGAATTAACCAGCAAGTGATTAATTAATGCATCTTATGTGATTAAATAAATGGTAGGAAGGATTAATTATTCCAACATCAATATGGACCAACATCAACAAAATATCCGTTGTAAAAATTAAAAGAAAGCACATATGAAATTTGGAAAAAAACAATCACAATAAATAATGCCACAAAATATAGCAGCCATGAACCAAAAAATAAAATGAATAAAGTAAGCTAGAACATCAGAACATGGGTTCAATGTCAATAATTAAATCCATTTCTAAAATATCTATCAACTACTTTTGGATGCTATCACATCAAATCAAGTTGGAAAATGGAAAAGACACATTATCCATTTATATCCGCAAATAAGATGTAACCAAGAGTAGAATAAGTAGATAAATGTTTCTACCCTTAAGATTAAGCACAAGAATTAAATGGAACTGTAAGAGATGGACAAGATAAGAATTCAAAAAATTTAACGAGTCAAGTATAATTGTAAAATTTAAATGCTTATTTCCATGGATGTGGCTCCAAATATACAAGTGTTGGATGAGCCATAAATAAAATACATTTATATGCATAAAAAGGAAAAAAGCTAATTGAAAATTCAATCAAGAAGATGAAAACAGATTCCAATGGATTATAACCATGTAACTTCTATGGAACAAAACATAAAATTATTATATTAATGGATAGTACTGGCCATTAGAATCACTGGAGACACTATAAAGAAGGTCACCCCAATAGTTAATGTCCCTTTTGGGTTAGGCATATTACAGTCAATGTCCAGTATTCACACTGGTTACCACCCATTGATGACAATGATGTCTCTAGGGGTTTCCCGTACATGGTTACATGGAAAAAAAACTCCTATACAACACATGACATGTCTTAGAGGACAAGTACATGATAAGTAAAATTATTTAATTTATAAACCATGACTTGGGAATGGTTGGAGATTGCAATGATGTGGAGAACCGAAGGATAGATATAGATTTTGACAATGACAAGATTCAACCTTCTGGATAACTCAATGTAGATTATGTGGATCAATTACAGATGTCCAAAGGACAGGTATATGCAGAAGTCAATGTGAATATTTTCAATCTCTTCACAACCATGAAACCAATGTATTTGCAGTTTAAAACAAAGGAGCCAAATTGTCTCGGTGTTCAACATCAAGCCAAAAGACCAAAAAGGATTGCAAATTATGCCTAGATGAATAAACTAGAGTTGTCAATGAGGATCCCAGAGAAGAGAAAACATATAAGGTCTGCATCAGGGATTAGCAGGGGAAGACAGAGAGTTAGTTTTGAGGTGATTGAAGCAAGTGTGTCATGTCCAATAATCTTGATCTCTTAATTGGATGCAGTTAGCCTCCTGGTAGTGTAGCGGGGGTTTTCACCCTTCCTCGTCCAAAAGGGCACCTACTAAGGGTAAGGGAAACCTTAGTAGCAGGTTAATGGAAAATGATAAAAAACAAACTAATTAAACATAAAGACAGTAAAAAATCTAATATAGCATGTACATAAGACAAATATAAACTAAAACAAAGAACAACAAGATTTCATGGAAATATCATAAAGAATCTTTGAATTATATATTGATGGGAAAGGTGGGATTACAAACAATTGACCTCAAAAATGAGGTTGAGAAAGCTCTAACGGTGGTACAGTTGGTGTGCTCCAGGGCTCCTTTCGCTCCTCAATGGTGGCTAAAAATCCTATCTCATGGGAGGCTTGAGATCAAAAGTGGATGGCTTATGGCTCAATAGAAATTTTAGCAACATAAGGGTAGAGTAGCTGACGGATCATTGAAATAAGGGGCCTGCCCCCCTTTTATAGATTTAGGTTAGGGTTTTAGGGCTTTCTAGGGTTTTTTCCCTCTTTTTCTCTTTTTTTTATTTTCTTTTGAGTTTATTCCCAATTATTTTTATTTTTGGGAAAAATTGACCCTCTTTTAGGGTTTTGGTATGTTTGTGAAGGAATTTTAAATATTTTGGTACCCATTTGGGTTTTATGGGGTTTTGGAGGCTAGATTGATAGGAATTTTGGTCAACAGGAGTATGTGTCTATAGGAATGAGCTGGTGAGTAATTTTTTGATGTTAACATATTGCCCCCTAATGTGTGAAGGCAGGAGCTCATCATATGGCCAATAGAAATCATATGGTCTATCATTCTTTAGGGCTACTTGCATGTGATGGAGGAGAGAAGGAACTGGTTGGAGCCCGGAGCATAGGGTCTGCGTGGACTACAGAAACTAAAAATAGATGTTCTCACTAAGGAATATCTCAACATATGGACGAGGCGGGCATACCCATGCTCGTTTCAAGATATAGAAATAATAATGAGGCCCAAAAGGGGACCTGAACAATACATGGAGAACTGTTGTATACACCATATTGGTCCAGAGGGGACACAAATATGGGACGTACTCATGGTCCAACCATGACTGATCTGAACTGGGTAATCACAGAAGCATACAACTGGGGTGATTCCGAATATTGTCACCAAACGCAACCCGGAGATCCAGGGGAACATATAACTAGGGGGGGTTCCCAAATAGAATCACCAATGTGCTAGAGTCAAGGGACATCCGGGGTCTTTGACAAACAACTGAAGGGACCAATACCCTACATGAATCCCAACGGTGTGATCAAGGTGTTGACGTTGAGCATGTGAGAAACAACCATTCAGAGAGGCACTAAGGACTCCTCTCAAAATCATCCCTAGGCACTCACCACTGATGGTGATGAGTCCAAGCCACAGGGACCTCTAGGTCTATCCTCTAGAATAGATTGGCTGGCGTCGACAGAGGGAGACCTGCAACTACCAAGGCAATGATATTTCCTTGATAGGAGCATGAAGTGTACAACCAAGAGGTGATAGTACTGAATATGGGACTAATAGACTGTGGGGAACAATTGGGGTCACAGAGTGGGGGGGGGGGCTCTCAAACTTCCTTTGTTTAGAACATGATGGCAAGGTTGACCTAGCAGCTGATGAAACTAATCTTTAGGGATAGGGATCATAGATTAAGGGACCAGGGGTTATGACTGCAATGGGAGAGACTCGGGGGAACAAACTGATGGATGAGATTGGGACACTCTCAGGGTGACTCATCGCAAAATACTCTGAACAAAGGAGATCAGACTAGGGAAATTGGCATGATAGTGTGATTGGGTAACATATGTTGTGGTGCTGAGAGGCACCGTTGGGGCCTTTTTCATGGTTTAAGGAGATTGAAAAAGGGATAAAAGTTTGCCCAAAAATGGTATTGTCATGTGGATTTGTACGAGCCTAGGACAATTCATGCTCGTGAGTGCTTTAAATTTTAAGGAGTCTGAAAGCGGTAAGAATACTCTGTAGAGGTGGAGAGGTACCGCCGTGTGGATTGATACGAGCCCAGGACAGTAAGTGCTCGTGGTTGCTTTCACTTTTAGAGAGTCTGAAAGCAGTAAGATGACTCCAAGGGGTTATTTTTCATGTGTTAGTCTCCAAGGCCCGAAAAAGCATAAAAGGATGCAATGAAGAACTCTTCTAGCCGATCTGACTAGATTATTCCTTTTTCATAATTAGTTTACAAGGTCCGGAAAAGGGGTAAACTTATACCAGGTAGATGCCCTTTCAGATACTTTTAGCGAGCATGAAAGGAAGCAATATTCCTCGGCAATCTTTTCATTGTTGTAGGAGTCAGAAAAGAGCTTAACATAAACTCCCTAAGTGCTTTTTTCGTAAAGGAATTGCTCAGCCCGAAAAAGGGGTAAAATTATACCGAACAAAAGTAATCGCCAATCAAGGAGGAAGTGTTCAATCAAGGGACAAGTATGGGAATCAAGAATAGTGGTGGGGGGAACACAGATGGGCCCCCCCTGTGGTTTGGTGAATGGTGGTAAAATAATGCAATAATTGTATTATGGATGGAGTGGAGAGCTCATGTGTAAGATGTGATGTATGAGCTGGTAAAATATGATGGTGACCGATGTGGCACATAAATCGAGGTAGCAAGGTGTAGGGACACAATGTAAAAAAGGTTTTGGTGAGAGCAAGGGATGATCTCAAGCGTCATCATGAGTGCGGAAAACTGAATCCGACGAAATAAAAATCATCAAAAATGGACAATGGCCGATGTGGCACACAAACCGAGGAGACGAGGGGCATGCGAAAAATGCCCAAAAAAACATGGTGTTGAGAGCGAGAAATGATCTTAAGCATTTTCACGAGCACAAAAAACTGGATCCGGTGGTATAAAGAACGTCAAAAACGGACAACGGTCGATGTGGCATGCAAACCGAGGTGATGAGGGGCATGTAAAAAATGCCTGAAAATATGGTGGTGAGAGCGAGAAATGATCTCAAGCATCGTCATGAGCGTGGAAAACTGGATTCGGTGGTATAAGGAATGTCAAAAACGGACAACAACAGATGTGGCACGCAAACCGAGGTGATGAGGGGCATGTGAAAAATGCCAAAAAAAGTGCCTATGAAATCAGGAAACTGACTCAACCACCGTGAAGCTCTTGATGCGTTGAATCCAATGGTATCAGCAATTTGAGAAATGAACATCGAATGATCTAGTAATGGAAAAACAAAAATAAGACCAATGGCTATTAATAGTAAGTGGACCCTCATAATAGGTGTCATTTGTGATTGGTAAGTTTGATAGGAGATTAGAGGAGGCCATAGGTGAAAATTGAGATTGCGAGAGATTCAACCGGTGGATTTGCATTCCGAGAGTTGCAGGTAAGTCTTCATTTCCTAAGCTTTGTCATTTAAGTATTTTTATTGGGAGTTGGGCCTCTAGGGGGCCCTGCCGGGCATTTATTGCTGCCAAGGTGGCAAAGCACAGGTTCCAAAAGGATTTGCGCGCTCGGGAGCATGGTGTTGGGTGATTTTTCCATGCTCGTAGAGCACAGTTATACCGCTCTTCTACATGATGCAGAGAGCACTAACGTCCTTCTGGAAATGCGCGCTTCCTCGCGGCTCGAGCACGCTTAATTGTGCTCTGAAGTGAAAAATTCTTAGGAGAAAGCGCGCTTCAGAGTGCAACTAAGGCGGACATAGTTGCGCCATGGAGCGCGGCTTTCCTAGAGGAATGCGCACTACATATCACAACTATAGGCCTAACAAGTGCGCTCTGGAAGCGCCCATTTCAAGGGGAAAAGCGTGCTCCAGAGCGCATTTGTGAGGTCATATTGTGAGTTGGGATTTGTGCATCGACTTGGGTGTATAAGATGTTGATATGGTTCTAATGGGTTTTTTTGTTATTGGAAGGATGCCAGTGGTGACTTGGAGAGAGCGGGAGGTTTCAAGTACCATATGACGGCGCATTCGGATAAACAGAGCAGTTTAGGAGGCCATAGCTGATTCTGGGCTCCTGAAGTTTGCACAAATTCCATCTATGCATTCAACACCTATATTACTGAGCAAGTTGATTGAGTTATGGGATTCAGACATCGAGGCTTTTATGATTCAAGGTGAGTGACTAGACCTAACCTTGACCAATGTATATTTCTTGACTGGACTACCCAGGTTGGGCATGGTTGTTGATACCTAGTTGAGGAGGCCATAGAACGTGTCGATGCAAACCTTATTAGACAAACATTGCCTTCTGGTGGTGGAGGTGAGTGGTTTTGCACTTATGCTTTGTGATCTGGAGAGTCTGACTACCCAGGATATTGCGGAAATCGTGGTATGTGGTTTGGGTTCGCATGGCCCTCATTGGATCTCGGGAGGGCAGATGTTGTTCATAGAGAGCGTCCTTAAGGGGGCATATTATGATTGAGGGAAGATGTATTTGATAGTTGTTCGGTGAGAGCTGAGCAAGGTTAGGCATCTGGGGAGGGAGTTTTGTTACCTGTCCTTCCTATGTGCATTTTTCTTTAAGAGGATCCCAACACTGCAGCCTCACAGAGTAGTGCAAGAGGCGTTACGGACAGAGTCGTGGGTGTGGCGATGGAGCGAGATGATGACTCGTGCGGATGGAGGGATAGTGGGCCGTGTTTTCATAGAGGCACTATTTAGTCAGTGGATACAAATATCGTCAGTCATTGAGGAATACCCATACTCCCGGAGGGACTTTCGTGGGGACCCGGAGTTGCCGATACATCCTGGTCAGGCTTGGGGACTAAATGGTACGTCTATTTTTTTTGTCTAGTTTTATGCACAATATTATGTTGTAGCTAGTTTGTTTTTATTGACATCTTGATGTTTCTCTTTGCAGATGTGGGACCTTGACCGCCGCCGAGGAATCGGTCACGGAGAGGCCATGTAGAGGGGTTCGATCCAGTAGGTTGTGGACAGGGGCTTCATTGGAGTGTCGCGGTTACCTTGGAAGTTTTATGATAGGGGATTGATTGGCTCCTAGAGGGAATCGAGAGCGATGGATGGCAGCATCTGGATCAAGATTTGACTGACATATTTTATGATGCTCCACAGGAGTGGAGGCCCATCATGTGACATATTGCAATGGCCACACAGATAGTGAGCGCTTTTTCTCAGGGGGATGTACCCTATATTGGGGGGGATGATGAGGATGCAGAGGCGTCAGATGAGCCTGATGAGGAGGAGCCCGAGGAGGAGGATCCCGAGGAGGAGAATCCTATGGAGGAGCTGCTTGAGGAGGAGAAGAGGGAGGATGAGCTAGCGGCGCAGGCAGCTGCAGAGGCTATGGAGTTAGAGAGGGGTGATGATGATGAGGAATATCAAGAGGAGTCTAACTAGGCACTTGATAGGGCTTCCCCCACTGCTCTGAGCATGTGGGGTTTTTTGTAGATACGGCTTATGATATTTACCGAGGATGCTGTTGGGGCTCCTCGCTATGTTTATATGTATATTTGGGTACGATGGGTACTTATGACATTTTCATGATATATATATATATATATATATATCGGCACATGGATGCCTTTTTTGGTGATGTTTTCTTTTTATGCACGTGGATGCACATGGATGCAGTTGTAGTGATGGTTTCCTTTTGTTTTTTGTATGGTTTTTTTTAATTCCTAGATGATGTTATTACGTACATGTGGGTGATATGGTTATATGTGTATGATCGATGCCCTACATGTTGTGATTCTTATGCAAGTCTAGAATATTGTTATCCATTTGGTCTGCTACACTGTTTTGATGTCATGGGACATGAATGAATGTAATGGATTAAAACTATCTGATCATTTACTTAATACGCAGGAACTTTCTAAAAAGGAAAGGATCCCATACCTCGTAATGGTTGTTTAGGTGGGCGACAAGTAGCTGGGAGTCAAGAAACACACGAAGGTGACGTATGCCCATATGGAGGGTAGCGGTCTATAGACCGATCACAACATCGTATTCAACCTAGTTCTTTGTGGTAGCACCTATGCACACTCCATCAAGGTGGATTAGCTCGTGTGAGGGGGAATACAGGACCCAAGATATAGAGGCGATGTTGGGGGACCGATGACTTGCACCATCAGCAAAACCGACGTATTGTGGTGGAAGGGGATCCATCTGTGATCATGTAGGGAAAACAAAATGTGAGGTCCTATGGAAAAAATGTAAAAAACAAAAAGAAATCAAACTGTACAACAGGGACTAATGAGTCCCAAAAAGATGTTATGGGTAGAATCGTTTAAGGTACAACCCATTTCAAGGATTGCATAGGGGGGTTCCTTTAGATTCGATGAGGATGTATGCCCCATGTCCTAGATAGGTGTGTACGATATATGGACCTTGCCACATGGATTCAAATTTTCCTTTCCAAATATTATCGTGTGCTTGGTCATAGATGAGGACAAGGTCTCCTTCTTGGAAATTGCATAGGTGAACATGTTTGTTGTATCTCGCTTCGGAGTATTTTTTAGCAGCCTCAATGGTTTGGAGGGTTGTCCGACGATCCTCATTGGCCTATTCTAAAAGGATGAGGCATTGTTGGAGTGGGAAGGTATTGGGTAAGAGTTCGACAATGATGTGGAGGGCGGGAATTAGGCACTCAATTGGGAGGACCGATTCGATGCCATTTACGAAGTGGAAAGGGGTGAAGCCCATGGCAGTCTTCGTGGATGTGTGATAAGCCGAAAGTGCTGGAAATAACATGTGCTGCCAGTTGGAATTATGGCGATCTACGGTGCGCTGAAGAATGGTCTTCAGTATTTTATTGATCGCCTCTACTTGGCCGCTCCCTTGAGGGTAATATGCAGAAGAGTATTGATGCTTGAATTTCAGAAGGATAGACAACTCCTTCGATCCGAAGTCCTCAAAGTGTTTTCCATGGTCAGAAACAAGTTGTTGTGGGACACCGAAACGAGTAATGACATGATTAAAAAAGATACGAGTTGCAATGTCAGCTTTGCAGTTGAATGTGGGCATGGCCTCGGCCCACTTGGTGAAGTAATCTACAACTACAAGGATATATTTGTGGCCACCCACCGACGAAGGGTTACACTCCATGAAGACAATGGCCCATTCGTAGAAAGGACCAACAGTGATAACTAGATGGAGGGGAGCGGGTGGGGTCCTTTCGTTGGGTGGAAAGAGTTGGCAGTTACGACAATGCTTAGTTGTATTTATGTAGTCGGTAAAGAGGGAGGGCCAAAAATATCTGGCACGGATAAACTTTTGGGCAGTGGTCATCCCTGAGAAGTGTCTGCCACCGGCTCCGCTATGGAAATCATTAAGAACTTGTTCGGAAATCATTAAGAACTTGTTCGGCCTCATCGCATGTGAGGCAGCGGCATAGAATGGTGTCAATACCATGACGATATAACACATCTCCTAGAAGAAGGTAACATGAAGCGTGATGGCGTATGCGTCAGTTCCCATCACGATCAAGGTCAGGTCAAAACTTCTGAGTGCAAAGGTATATCAAGATATCGTCGTACTTAGGGTCATATGAGGAGATGATAAATAAATGGTCGTCGGGGAGACTGGTATTGACGGGATTTGAACTAGACGATGATGGTAAGTCCGTCATGACTTGTGCCAATGCTAGGGCCTTGATGCTCTTGGGTGTCGTAAATGTGAGGTAATACTCCTCGAGAATAATGACCCATTTAGCCACACGGCCTTGTAGGAGGCGATGACTGAAAAGGTAAACCATAGGATTGGAGTCGGCCACAACAGTAGTCTGGCTCAATAATATATAGTGGTGGACCTTTTATTCAAAGAAGATGACAACTAGGGCCAACTTCTCTTCTTGGGGATAACGCAACTGCGGTCAAGATAGGGTCTGAATCACATAGTAGATTATGTGTTCTGAAGAACAAGGACCCCAGAGACGACGTATTCAGATGTCGAAACATACAGGATAAAATATTTTGAGAAATATGGGTGGGAGATCAATGGGACATTAGTTAAGGTTGTTTTAAGGGCAAAAAAGGTTGTTTTAGCTTGCTCATCCTAGACAAACGGGATGAGGGTGGGGAGTAAACGGAGAAACCCATGAATTGTCGTGGCATATTCATGAACAAAGCGGCGTAGGAAGTTGGCTCTCCCTTGTAGACTCTGTAAATAACGTATATTGCAGGGGGAAGGGAGGTCCAAGATGGCTTGAACTTTTTAAGGATCAACGGTTATCCATTTCTGTGAACCTATGAATCCTAACAACCGGCCTACAGGAACACAAAAGATGCACTTGAGGGGGTTCAAGTGGATTATGTATTTGTGGTAGCGTATGAAGACTTTCCAGAGGTTATTCAGGTGGTTAGACCATTCCTCTTGTTGAAATATTGTAACTTCAAAGAATATTATATTTGTACTTTATTATTCTGGAGATGTTTCATTCCTCCGTAAAGATCTTATTGTATATCCGGAGATGTTTATTCCTCCGTCGGAATGTGGTAACATGGGTTATTAGACTTCCCTAGTGGGGTTCAGCCCTGTATGTGTTATGTGGGTCAAAGGGTTGTTAGACCACCCTATTGGGGTCAGCCCAGTCAGTTATAATAGGGTATTTAACCTAATGGTTAAATACGAGCCTACATGTACTTGTGTAAAAGATATGTCAGAGTAGTGTATAAATAGAGGAGGTGTGTTCCTCATTTGACACACACAGTCACTTGAGAGAGGCCCACTTGTGGAGGAGAGGTCTGCTATGGTGGAGGAGGAGATCATGTCTTTGGTTTGCATCTTTGTATATTGTTGGTCATCTATATTGAGGAAGCTTTGCTGGGTTTTCTACCCCATGAGGGTTTCCCAGGATAAATATGTGTCTCTTGTGTTTATGCTATGCTTGTTGTTTCTTCAGTGATCCTGCATATGCTATTATTGTGAAATGGAATGTAATGCTGCTATTTTCTGTATTAGCATATTAAATCTTAACATGGTATCAGAGCTAACCTGAAGGAATACAAGGTATGGCACTTACGACACTTGCTTTACTTACGACAATTTGAAGGTTAGGGTTTTATATAGCAAAAACTAGTCATCGTGGAACTTTCGCTATAAATCCATTTTGGAAACGTTTCAGGATCTGAAACATTTACAGGTCGTATATAACATCTCTAGGTATCTTTTTTCCAAAGGGCACCCTCAGATTCGTTGTACTTTGTAAGTTATGACCAGTACAAGTTAGGGTTTCTGCCTCTTCCAGATCTTAGTCAAAATCAGGTGACCTAGGAAAAAAGGTCATAACTTGGGCTAAGAAGCTCCAAATGAAATTTCGTAAAACGTGATAGGTAGTACACAGACTATGATATCTTAGGAAATGTTTTCAGAGGAATAAGATGAACCAGTGACACGTGGCACGCCGTACAAGTTAGCTCTCCTGTTTTATCCCATAAACAGGTCACGTTGCGACATTTGGCATAACTCTCTCTCAGAAAATCCAATTGAGGTCAGACCTGTCAGGATGGAAAGATGACAGGTCAAGCTATGGCAGAAAACGTTTTCAGACCCTATGGAGCAAAATTTTTGGAATTATAGCAGAAACAATTAGGTACATATTTCTGTCAAAACAAAATTATTTTTGGAGCACCTTTATTCATGGCATCCGGAATTTAGGGTTTCGGAGAAAGTTAGAATTTTTGGAATCGGAATCCACGACTGAATGCTACTCAGAAAAATCAAAATTTAGAGACCAAGATCGAATTTCTTGGTTGGGTAGAAGACCGGGCTTGATTAAACCCTAGCTCAGGATTTTGATCGGAAAGATGGAAAATTAGGGCTTCAGCAAAAGTTGGAATTTTTTAAGTCTGTAACCACGGCTGGAAGCTCCTCAGAAAAATAAGAGTTTAGAAACTTGGATCAAACATTTTGTTTGAGCAGAAGGGTTGGATTCATCAAACCCTAGTTCGGGATCCTGTCCAGAAGATCCAAAAGTTTCAAAGGCAATTTTGAGGGGTCAAATTTTGGAGATTTCAAAATTGAAGTATGCTAGTTTGATCAGCTCAGCAAGACACATCCTTCCATTCATTCGGAAGTGTGAAAGTCAAAGATTGAATTTTTAGGGTTTCTCTAGAAAACCCTAATCAAGCTCCAGATCAAGTTTCAGGGGGAGTTGAGGCTAAGGCCTTACATAAGAAGACTACTAGAAGTCTCGACATGTATGACTTAAGGAGGTTCAGGTATGTCTTGAAATCTGATTCTTGATTAAGTTCATGATGTGTTTGTCTTCATATTATTTATTAGTACAATCTTGATTAATGTTAGAATTGTCTTATCACCCTAGTAACAGTATGAATGCATGTGAATGATCGAAGACATTCATGATTGTACTAATGCATTATGGTGTTGTGTGAGGTTGATGTTGTCTGCTAACAAGATTCAGGTACATCACGAAAGACAAATCAAGTTCCACATGAAGAGAAAGACTCATCCATAATCTTTGTTCTACTTACGAGGTATGTATGACTTTGATATATTATGCTTAACCTATGAGACATGCAGGTTCTAGTTCAGGATCTCTAAATCATTGAAGAGATTGTTTAGGTATGTTGTACATAACTAAGCAGGTATACTAATCCAGGTATGTTTTCCTATGTCAAGTTAGAATCTTACCTTGTGTTAGGATCCCCTATATAAGTATACTTGGTATGATTGGTTATGCTTATTAATAAAGTTAATCAAGGGTTTATGCACATTATGTCTCTTATCTTGATTGATGATTTAACTAACCAGAAGAGTACTATGATCAAACAAGAATATGCATGAGTAAAAGAAGACTTCCTTGAAACCCTAAATACTAATGATCATTACTATACATATTCAAGATTATTTAGAATTAGAATGTTTTGAGAATATACTAATGAATGTATGTTTGTGTATGAGATCATGAGGATGACAGTAGTGCACACTTGAGCATGCATAGTGGTACAGAATGAATAGAAGTTCAAAAGACATACAGAAGATCAAGCGGGAGGCAACCACACAAACATAAAAGATAAGTATTTGAGTTGTTATTTGAAATAGTAAATGATATTTCCTGTAATAGGTTGTATGCATAGAATATATGATGCTGAGTGTAAACATTCATAGAGCATTGAACAGTATACTACTAATATGCATATGATTGGTAATTTGGACAAACATTCCATTGTTGCTTGTCTAGAATGAAACCTCTTTGCTGACATGCTGAGAGCTGTGCACACTCTCGATAGTATGTTCTGGTAGAGATGGAAGGCATCTAGATAGACATTGTATGCATACAGGATATGGGAAAGTGTTGTGCCAAAGTATTGGTAAAAATAAGTTGCATAACTATGTAAATGATATTTGTATGCATAATAGGTTATCATGATTTGACGATTATGAAGTATTACTAATCATGTACTTAATTTTGATTTGTAGGAAACATCATGATGAATGATGAACATTGAACAAGCGATGGATGTTCAACAAAAGGATTTACAAATCAAACACGCTATAGAAGGCTCGCGGCTAGAAGATTCTCTTAGAAAGAGGAAGAGAATCATGATGAAATGTTTGCTCCAAGTTGCTAGATAAGACCATTCTCTTAATGGTGTAATTAAAGAAGAAATGTGAATCAAGTTTTGTATGGGTTCTCAGGATCGATAATCAATTGATGAGCTTAATGATCACCTTGGGTGATGTGGATCTCAACCTTTGCTACAAGGTTGAATATGGTTTCTATACACAGATGACATGGATGCAAGAAGGAACTCACCACAGAGTTCGAATGATATTGAGGCTCATATCAGTAGACCCATCTAACGAGAGATGGCACAGATAGATATGCAGAAGATCATTCAATGCAGAAATGAAAATGAAAGATCTCAAATTGATGCATTACTTCCTAGGTCTGGAAGTATGGCAAGGCTCAGAAGGAATCTTTCTCAACCAAGGAAAGTATGCTGAGAAATATTAAAAGGACTTGATGTGTTGGGATGGCCACTCTTGAATTTGTTAGGAGATGACTCATCAGAGTTAGTGGATAGAACTCTGTACAGACAAAATATTGAGTCATTGATTTGTCTAACGAATGCTAGGTCAGATATATGCCTTGCTGTAAACACCTTGAGTCAGTGTCTAGTGGAAACTAGAAGTGTTCACCTATTAGTTGCAAAGCATGAGATGAGGTATCTAAAGGATACATTAGACTTTGATCTATGGAGATCATGAATTTAGATGGCTACACAGATATTGATTGAGCAGAAAGTGTATCAGATAGGAAGAGCACATCAAGAAGATGTTATTGTCTGGGATCAGCCATGATCTTGTGGTTTAGCAGGAAGCAATCTAGCACAAGCGGAATATATGGTTGCTTACTCTGCTAATTGTGAAACGGAATGGCTTCAGAATTGTTTGACATAGAGATGGACCCAACTGTGATCCTATGTGACAAACAGAGTCGTACTAAAATGGCAAAGAATCCATTGTTCCATGATAAGTCAAAAGCACATAGAGATCTGGCATTTCTATATACGAGATATGGTGCAAATAGGAATCAAAGTTCAACAAGTTACTAACCAAACCTCTAGCTCACGTAAATTTTTCCGAGACAAACTTAATATAGTCCATAAGGACCCTCCTCGAAAGGGGGAGTGATGTGATCACTTATGATGAGATTGCCTGCATCGACAATGAGGTCAATGATGTGAATACCTATATTGGTGATGCCGACAGAGAGGTTGGTGGATGGTCCTTAGACAGGGTCTAAGGTGACAAGGGGATTGCATCATCCTTGAACACATGTTCTAAAAGGAGATGTAGACGTATGTCTTCGAAAATGAAGTCCTTGGTGGACTTGAGGGGATTGGATCATCCCTGAACTTCAGTCCTAAAGAAGAGCTGTAGACGTATGTCTTCGAAAATGAAGTCCTTGGTGGACTTGAGGGGATTGGATCATCTCTGAACTTTAGTCCTAAAGAAGATCCGTAGACATATGTCTTTGAAAATGAAGTCCTTGGTGGACGTGAAGGGATTGGATCATCCCTGGACTTCAGTCCTAAAGAAGATCCGTAGACGTATGTCTTCGAGAATGAAGTTCTTGGTGAACATGTGAGGGGATTGGATCATCCCTGGAATTCAGTCCTAAAGAAGAGCCGTAGACGTATGTCTTCGAGAATGAAGTTTTTGGTGAACATGTGAGGGGATTGGATCATCCCTGGACTTCAGTCCTAAAGAAGAGCCGTAGACGTATGTCTTCGAGAATGAAGTTCTTGGTGAACATGTGAGGGGATTGGATCATCCCTCGACTTCAGTCCTAAAGAAGAGCCGTAGACGTATGTCTTCGAGAATGAAGTTTTTGGTGAACATGTGAGGGGATTGGATCATCCCTAGACTTCAGTCCTAAAGATGAGGCGTAGACGTATGTCTTCGAGAATGAATTCCTTGGTGCACGGTTGAGGATTAAGTCATCCTTGGACGTAGGTCCTAAATGTACGGTGAAGGATTAAGTCATCCTTGGACGTGGTCCTAAATGGACGGTTGAGGATTAAGTCATCCTTGGACATAGGTCCTCAATGTATGGTTGAGGATTAAGTCATCCTTGGACGTAGGTCCTAAATGTATGGTTGAGGATTAAGTCATCCTTGGACGTGGTCCTAAATGTACGGTTGAGGATTAAGTCATCCTTGGACATGGTCCTAAATGTACGGTGAAGGATTAAGTCATCCTTGGACGTGGTACTAAATGTACGGTGGAGGATTAAGTCATCCTTGGACGTGGTCCTAAATGTACGGTTGAGGATTAATTCATCCTTGGACGTGGTCCTAAATGTATGGTGAAGGATTAAGTCATCCTTGGATGTGGTCCTAAATGTACGGTTGAGGATTAAGTCATCCTTGGATGTGGTCCTAAATGTACGGTTGAGGATTAAGTCATCCTTGGACGTGGTCCTAAATGTACGGTGGAGGATTAAGTCATCCTTGGACGTGATCCTAAATGTACGGTGGAGGATTAAGTCATCCTTGGACGTGGTCCTAAATGTACGGTGGAGGATTAAGTCATCCTTGGATGTGGTCCTAAATGTACGGTGGAGGATTAAGTCATCCTTGGACGTGGTCCTAAATGTACAGTGGAGGATTAAGTCATCCTTAAATGTGGTCCTAAATGTACGGTGGAGGATTAAGTCATCCTTGGACGTGGTCTTAAATGTATGGTGGAGGATTAAGTCATCCTTGGAAGTGGTCCTAAATGTATGGTTGAGGATTAAGTCATCCTTGGACGCGGTCCTATATGTACAGTAAGGATTGGATCATCCTTGGACTTTGGTCCTGTGAACTGAGCCGTAGACATGAGGTCTCTGAGAATTGATAGGACTGGATCGTCCCTGGACTTCTGTTCAAAAGGTACATGTTAGGACTTGATCGTCCCTAGACTTAGGTTCAAAAGGTACATGTTAGGACTGGATTGTCCCTGGACTTCGGTTCAAAAGGTACATGATAGGACTGGATCGTCCCTGGACTTCGTTTCAAAAGGTACATGGCTGGATTGCATCATCCTTGGACATATGTCCTAAAGAGAGAAGGATTGATCATCCTGTAATATGATTGTATTGATGATGTGGTTACTTGTATCGGTATGGATACTTGTATTAATAATGAGGATACTTGTATTGGTATGGATACTCGTGTGATGACGATGCTGATGATCGTGTGATGACGATGCGGATGATCGTGTGATGATGATGCGGATGATCGTGTGATGATGATGCTGATGATCATGAGATGACGATATTAATGATCGTGAGGATCCAGATGTTGATGTTGTTGTAGTTGTTAGAGTGCTGCAGAAGATAAAGACTCAGTACTGAAGATGTTGATGTTCCAGTATTGAAGATGTTCCAGTAACTGCTTGAGTTACTGATGATGTTGAGAAAGCTTCCAATGATTTATAGATGTATCATGTATGATGTTGATGACTCCTTGCTCATGCATATACTGTTATAATATCCTTCTCGTTAAGGGGGAGTGTTGAAATATTGTAACTTCAAAGAATATTATATTTGTACTTTATTATTCCGGAGATGTTTCATTCCTCCGTAAAGATCTTATTGTATATCCGGAGATGTTTATTCCTCTGTCGGAATGTGGTAACATGGGTTATTAGACTTCCCTAGTGTGGGTCGGCCCTGTATGTGTAATGTGGGTCAAAGGGTTGTTAGACCACCCTAGTGGGGTTGGCCCAGTCAGTTATAATAGGGTATTTAACCTAATGGTTAAATACGAGCCTACATGTACTTGTGTAAAAGATATGTCAGAGTAGTGTATAAATAGAGGAGGTGTGTTCCTCATTTGACACACACACTCACTTGAGAGAGGTGCACTTGTGGAGGAGGAGATCATGTCTTTGGTTTGCATCTTTGTATATTGCTGGTCATCTATATTGAGGAAGATTTGCTGGGTTTTCTACCCCATGAGGGTTTCCCAGGATAAATCTATGTCTCTTGTGTTTATGCTATGCTTGTTGTTTCTTCAGTGATCCTGTATATGCTATTATTGTGAAATGGAATGTAATGCTGCTATTTTCTGTCTTAGCATATTAAATCTTAACACCTATGAGCGAGTCGTGAGGTCATCCAGGTAAACCAAAATGATGTGAGTCAAGTCGTGGAAGCAGTATGTCATGGCTCAATGGAAAGTGGCACCTACATTATTTAGACCAAACAACATGACCCGGTAGGAAAAGGTGCCCCATGGGGTCGTGAAAGTAGTTTTATATTGGTCTTCTTTCCAGATGTGTATTTGTTTATATCCGGAGAAGTCATCCATGAAGGAAATGACTTCATGTCCCGCACAAACACGGAGAGTGCCCTATTTTTTATTGACAGGGACAAGGTTGGAAACCCAAGTGGTGTAAGTGATGGGGTAGATAAACCCGACTTTTCGCAGCTTCTCAATTTCAACTTTGACTGCACGGAGTTGGGACGGGTGAATGGGTCTTTGCTTATGGAAAACAGGTGGGACCTCCGGCCATGTATCAATGTGGTCTTCAATGATGGTGGGGTCCAGAACGGGAATCTCGATGTAAGACCAAGCAAAAATGTCACGGAACTCCTGAAAATGGTTCTTGTATTCCCCGATTTCATATTCCATACAAGAGGCACCTAATGTGATGAGTTTGGGTGTATCAGGTGTGACGGAAATATTAGCTTGTATGGTAGGTGATATATTGGCCACGTTGCCTTCCTTGAAGGCATCAGTGGTAGGGATCGGGTTCTTAAACCAGTCGACCTTCTCGGGGAGAAAGTCCTTTGTTTCAATTGAGAACTGAGTGGCAGTGGCAGTGGAGGCCTCCTTAGGAATAAACTAAGATCAATGATGCATGTCATCCCAGGGGTAATCATGTACAGTAAGTGTCTTGAGTATCTCCTCATCGCTCCGAAAGTAATGTGTGGCTAGATTGGTTGAGGAGAGGTCGTGTGCGGGGGATGAAATGTGTTCATCTGATGTGGAGATCATGTAAATGGTGTTGATCTCTTCTAATGAGGAATATTTTCGAGGGTGAATTTATTCAATGGTCATGATAGATGAGTCTAAATGGGAATGGGACAATTCATGGAGTACCAATCTATACTCCAAAAGGTCCGGGCAGTGGTGCGAGTAGTGACTGTATATTCCACATATAGCGCAAGCGTGGTTGGTACGTAATGCCTTGTTGCGCTAGTGGGATGGGAGATTTAGTAAAACTACTAGAATGTTAGGGTCATCATCCAAAGTCTTCATGTGCTATTGAAGATCGGGTAATTGTGGGCAGTTGTGGGTGGTGTGGCCTATATCGTCACACAGGGAGTAGTTAGGTGGTGCTCGTGGAGGTGGTTGAGGTTCCATAGGTTTTCTTGCCGATGGGGAAATATAGGTTTTCAGGCCTCTTCCTCCAACGTTTCTAGGTGGTGGAGGGGAAGGGTTCGATGTAGATGTGGATGCCGCAGTGGGGGGGGGGGGTAGGTAGGTTCGCAACACCAGGGGGTGGTCGGTTGGAAGTGTTGACAGGTTGAATAGGTTGGAGGATAACTTGTGGTCATGGGGGAGGAGTAGGGGCAGGTAAATACCACACGGGTAGGCCTAGGGTTAACCGAGGGAGGCTAAGAGTGGCCATAATGGGGGTGCTTATCATTCTAGAGGGTGGGAATAAAAATGGGATCCTATGGATCTGTGTTTCTCCATCATGACTTGGTACCGATGGTGGCTGCGGTAGTAAGGGTGGTTGTGGGTTAGGTGCTGTGTGGTTGGAGGAAATTGTGCAAAGATCAGATACCTTTGTTGCCGGCGGTGGAATAGATTGAAAAGTGGATGTCATGGGAGTTTCGTAGTATATTCCAGGTCCGACCGAAGATGGTTGTAGAGAGGTTGCAGTCGAAGTAGGTTGTTTAACCATAGGGAGGACATTTTTCGGAGCGGCCAGTTCGTTAGGGTCATTGTATGTAAGTTGGTCAACTTTAACTATCTGTCCCTTGTGGGGGAACATCATAATGCAAGAAAACCAACGAAGCAATAGCTTTCATGGCATACATATAACTACGTCCTAGGAAGAGGTTGTAGTCAAGTTATGCATTGATCACTTCAATGTCTATGATGGTTTTTTCAGCTAGTTGGACTAGGACATTATCCAAGAGGCCTTGCGATTGAGTGGAATGACCGTCGTAGGCTCGTAGGGAAGTTGTGGATGGTTGTAATATAGGAGATCCAAGCTTTTTCCATACAAATGTAGACATAATGCGGGTGGAGGCACCTTCATCAATGATACATCGATGAATAACAAGATTTCAGATAGAAGCCGAAACTTGAAATGCTAATGTGGATGGCATACAGGGCTCGGATTGGTCCAGATCAAAAGCCATCAATCGTGAGTCGGAAGGGTCTATGGCCCCAATAGTGGATAATAAGGTCTTGCAATGTGCAGAAAAATTCTTCAAAACCTCAAGAGCTGACATGGTAGCTAGGGATTGGGAAAGGCCATCTACAATGTTATAGTTAAGGGCGGCACGAGCATTGGGATTATTGTTGATGCACTGTAGGGGGAGATCGAGGGCTTTAAGGGCCCCATCTTCGTGTGCTGGGGGTATGCATAATGACTGATCTATGGGAGGAGCATTAGCAGTTGTGACCATGGAGATGGTTTCGGGGGTGGGGTTGTATTGGTTTTGACGCATTTGGAGATTAACGTCAGTTGATGACATCATAAGGAGATGATGGGTACATGAATCCATCTGTTGGTTGTATGTGCGCCATATGTGATCTGCTGTGGTGGTTGTGCAGTTCCTTGGGTGGGAGATAATGGTTGGTTATTTACCACTCCTTGCATTGGCAAGGGATTTTGCAACACCATGGGAGGTGGTTGGGGATTCAGCTGTGCAGGATCAGCAGCCTAGCCTTGGCATTGGGCGTCATATGTCCAAAGTTGACGGGCGCACTCCAAATGTGGACAAGAGTGTGTGTAGTGGCCGTAGACCCCACATATGGAACAAGGATGGCTCCTATGCAGATTGGGGTTCTTTCCTTGACATGGTGGTCTGTCGAGGTTTTGGTTAGTTGGGGCGGCATTGTTTTTATTTGAGGGGTTTTGTTGTTAACCGCCTTGGTCCTGGGGTTGGTTGCTCCCATGGTTACGTCCTCTCCCCAAATTTTGTTGGCCTTGCTGGTTACATTGAGCAAGCTGATTTTGTTGTGGATGTTGTTGGGCGTAGAATTTCCCTTGGGGGTAGGGAGGGTTCTGTTGTTGAGCAAGTGGTGGGGGTTCCTACTGAGGGTAGTAACACGGAGTTGCTTGAGGTTTCCCGGGTGCTGGTGGGGAATGCGGTGGGTGATAAAATGGAGGAGCTTGTGGTTGCGCAAGTGGAGCTTGCGGAGGATAATAAGCCAACTGAACATGAGGTTGTGAATGTGTGGGAGGGGCCTACTGATGATAATAAGTGGTAGTCACCGCACGAGAGTTGTAGGGTGGGGGTACATGGCCATAACACTGTGGTGGACATGATGTTCCATGCATATGAGGAGGTCAGGCGATAGGAGCATATGATGTTGTCACTCCTCAATGGGACATGGCACGTGAAAGGTCAGGGCCATGAGCATTAGGTGCTAGCCGTGTAAGGTTTTGTATGAGACACGACATGCCCAATGATTATGTCTATGACATGGGATGCTCTCGGCGCATCGCTCTGGGAAGGGTCGGCACGGGGGCATCAGGTAAGATGGAGTATAGGTAGCCAAAATAGGCATAGATAAGGTCGAACTATTGAGATTTCAAAATGGCTTCTTCCTCGGATTGGGGGCGCTCAGATGCCACATCTTTAGTGATGGCGGGTATGAGGGACTTTAGGAACAAATCTAAAAAGATATGGTCATCCAACTTAATCTTACACAAAGAACGTCTTTTACGCCATTCGTGGATATGGTCCATGATGTGGGTGGTCGTATTCTATCTACAAGATAAGAGGATCTCAACACCAGCATCGTAACGAACGGGTAGCTAGAAAAATTACAGGAAAGTGGAGGCAAGGGATTTAAATGTAAGATGAGTCCTGTGAGGTTGGTTAATATACCACTTAGCTACAGTGCCAGTGAGGGTTCATTGTAGTAATCAGAGGCGAATAGAGTCATCCACAATGGAGTTGGAGGAACACCATAAGTGGGAGGACATGATATGATTCCAGGGGTCTTCTCCTCCCTTCCCCTTAAACTTGGGTATGTCTAATGGGAGTTTGATGGGCATAGGAGGCCATGTGCGATCATGCCATATAGGGTCATTAGTCAATCTAGCCAAGTGAGGGAGGTTAAGACTGGCCATGAATGACAAATTAGAGGAGGGATGTGGTGTGGGTGTTGGGGCGAGAGTGTTTGTTGTGGCAGCAATGGTGTGGCCATTGCCCCCCAGTGTGTGGGGAAATGGTGTGGGCCATAGCGGCCATGGTGGGGCCGCTGCCCCCAATGTGTGGGGCAACGGTGTGGGTCGTAGTGGCCAAGGTTGGGACACTGTCCCCAATGTGTGGGGAAACGATGTGGGCCATAGCTTCCATGGTGGGGCCGTTTCCCCCAATGTGTGGGAAACGTTATGGGCCATAGCTGCCATGGTGGGGTCACTACCCCCAATGTGTGGAGAAATGGTGTGGTCCATAGTGTCCATGGTGGGGACATTTCCCCCAATGTGTGCAGAATCAGTGTGGGTCGTAGCGGCCATGGTGAGGCCACTACCCCCAATGTGTGGGACAACAGTGTGGGCCATAGCTGCCATGGTGGGGCTGCTGCCCCCAATGTGTGGGGAAACGGTGTGAGCCATAGCTGCCATGGTGGGGTCGTTGCCCCCAATGTGTGGGGCAACAGTGTGTGCCATAGCGGCCATTGTGGGGCCACTACCTCCAAGTATGTTACTAGTCACTACTGGATTTGTATTGGTGACCAATCCACTACCCATAGGGATGGATTGAGTGGTGGGAATGTTAGGCGTAGGGCCCATAGATTGCATGATGGGGATGGTTGTTGATGAGGTAGTTGGGTGAGTAGTCGACCCACCACCAACCACTCCACCGAAAAAGGTGTTGGACATCATACCGACGAGGGGGCTAGATGGAGCAATATATGTATTTCATTATGGTTCAGAATCAAATGTGGTATAGGGGGCGTCGGGATCAGGTGACGAGGTTCTTCGTCTATGGTGAGGAGAGCCAAGTAGACCATGCTGCAGGGGTTGGCCCCGTTGGTGTCGGGATTGTCTCTAAGTCTCAATGCTGACGATGAAAGTAAACCAGGTGAGGTGTGGTGAGTGAAAGCCTCAAAATCCTAGTGCAACCATGCATGCACAAGGAGAGCGCTAAAAAATATGGTACTCAGGCCAACAAAAATGCTCAAAACGTGTGCTGTAATAGTTATGCTATAGCAAACGGAGTGGTCAATAAAAATGCTCAGAATACCAACAGAAAAGGCTCCTAAAAAATAAAAAAGGTGTACTCACTAGACTCAGGGGAGGTAAGGGAGCATGCAAATGCCTGACTAAAAGGTATGCTAGCTCAAACCAGACATATCCTCTACGGGGTGATGAAATCCCAGTTAGAAAATAGGAAAAGCAGAACCAAATGGATAAGCATGCCCCCTACTGGGAGGGACACAGGGTACAAGAATCCTAGAAGAATGGCTACTAAGATACCCCATTCATGACACGTCCAGAAAGGTGAATCTACAGCTCCAGTCCTATCACCGTGTGGGCCTAAAAGGAACACCACATGCGAACAACGAGTAGGTAGCCTTCAGTTACTAAATGGATTGCGGTATTCCACTCAGGCCTCTGGAACCAGTCTTGCTACTTCGACCCTCCTAAGGGAGAGGCCTTTCCGAAAAATTGGTCGTAACCATGCTAAAAAATACTAGGGGATTTTGGTACCCTAATGGACAACCAATATGTCTCAAATGTAAATGATAGAGGGGTGTTATTTGAATGCATATCCCCCCTGTCATACCTAACTACAAAATTCTTCTTTGTTCCCCAAGTGGGGTTAAAGATTGGTTGAGTTAATTAGATTTTAAGGCTTACTTAAGTTAGGTGAAAGAGTGTGTGGACTAATGATATTGGCAGCGATGTAGCAAGCAAAAATAGAAATTTAAATGCTAGAAAAATGACATAATGCTGAAATTTATGTGCTTAACAAAAACTATTTTATTTTTTAAACAACTAAAACAGTACAAATCTAGAAATCAGAATGTGGCTATGGGGTCATTATATGTAGCGTGCAGCATGCGTTTCACACCGGGAGGTGTGGTGTGCAGCGCAAAAACTGGGACAAGAGCTGCAGTATCCAGTGCGTAAATCGGGGGTTGTAGTGTGCAGAGCAGGGGGTGGTAGCACATAGAGCGTGGGAGTGCTGTGGTGTGCAGCGTGCAGGGCAGGTGGAAATATGTGGTGTGCAGGCTGGTGGCTACAAGTTGCAACACAATTTTTAGGACAGCAGCTGTGGTATGCAGTGCGTAAATCGGGGGTTACAGCGCGCAGAGCGGGGGGTGGTAGCACGCAGAGCAGGGGAGTGCTGCGGTGTGCAGTGTGTAGGGAGAGTGTAAAGCTACGGTGTGTAGGCTGGTGGCTACAGGTTGCAGTTCACGGTGTGGCGGGGTGTTTGCAGTCGAGGCTGCAAAAGTGGCAGGGTGAAGAGCGGCAGGGGCCGCCATGGTGGCGGGGTGGCGAGCGACAGGGGCCGCGGGATGGCAGGGTGCCAAGCAGCATGGCTTGTGTATCGAGACGAGACTGCGGGATGGCGCGTGCAAACCATAGTATGGACCATGGGCAGAGAAGGGTAAGGTGCGGTATGACACCGCGTGAAGGTGTCAGGAGGGTGCAGTGTGCGGCGCGCATGGTGGATGGGTAACCGTGGTGTGACCCGCGGTAAGGCATAGAAAAAATGCACTACGAATCACAACAAAGGTCTAAAGAGTCGAGCTGTAGACCATGTCAAAAGGGTGAATAGCCGTAGTGTGGAGCGCAGCTATGGGAAAAAAGTGGGTGGTTTTCTACATGAAAAATGATGCAAACTGGTTGCAGCCGAACATAAAAACCCGCAGGCCTATAACTAAGCAAATAAAACCAGAAAACGAAAGTTTTAACAAATAAAAATAAAAAATAAAACTGTAAGAGAGAATTTCAGACAGCGGAGTCCCCAAACTATAGTGGAGGTTTTCACCCCTGCTCATGCAAAAGGGCACCTACTAAGGGTAAGGGAACGCTTAGTAGCAGATTAATGGAAAATGATAAAAAAACAAACTAATTAGACATAAAGACAGTAAAAAATCTAATCTAGCATGTGCATAAGACAAATATAAACTAAAACAAAGAACAGTAAGCTTTCATGGAAATATTATAAAGAATCTTTCAATTTTATATTGATGGGGAAGCTATGGCTTACAAAGAATTTACCTCAAAAATGAGGTTGAGAAAGCTCTCACGGTGGTACAATTGGTGTGCTCCAGGGCTCCTTTGGTTCCATACTCTCCTCCACAATGCATCAATGGTGGCTAAAACTCCTATCTCATGGGAGGCTTGAGCTCAAAAGTGGATGGATTATGGCTAAATAGAAATTTCAGTAGCATAAGGGTAGAATAGGTGATGGATCATTGAAATGAGGGGCCTCCACCCCTTTAGTAGATTTAAGTTAGGGTTTTAGGGCTTTTTAGGGTTTTTTCCCTCTTTTTCATTTTCTCTTATTTTCTTTTGAGTTTGTTCCCAATTATTTTGATTTTTGTGAAAATTTGACCCTCTTTTAGGGTTTTCATATGTTTTTGACGGAATTTTAAATATTTTAGTACCCATTGGGGTTTTCTGGGGTTTTGGAGGTTGGATTGATAGGAATTTTGGTCAACAGGGGTATGTGTTTGCAGGAATAAGCTGGAGAGTAATTTTTTTATGTTAACAGGTAGAATACTGGTAGATGTAGCATCACAGAGATAGAGGAAGAAATATGCGTATGTGATGGTGATTTTCAAAACAGAAGAACCATATTCGTTTTCTCCTTCACAGCCTCAAAAAATGTGAGAAATGAGTAAAAAATTCAAGGCTACAATTGAGTCAGAGAGAACAATAATGGATACGTTTGTTTTAATGCTTGATGACATAACTACTAGTATAGGAAATTGAAAGAGAAATTTCAAGATCTAGCCAGGCATATAATGTAGATAGTTCTTTACCCAAATCATCATATTAGAAAGAATAACTAGTAATCCTCAACAAAATCCAGCAGATAGACAGTTATGTGGCATCTCAAAGCATGATGATCAATTATGTCCTCAAAGGAATTAGATAGCTCAAAAAAATTAACAATGAAGTTATTCAATCCTAGCAATTTTCTAGCAAGGAGATCAAACTCCCCAACACGTACAAATTGCATGCATTTATATATATGCATGATGAATAAGCATATCTTTTTTGTTGCTTCTGGACAAAGAAAATAGGACGCAATAATTAAAATCTGACCTTGAGGATCAGATGAGATAATTTTATTAATGTCCAACTATTGACCACAAATAAGCCAAAGGGAATGCTAAGTACAATAGTGAAGGATAAAATTGGGAGTCCAAAGGACACTGCTATAAAAGTATATAAAGCATAAAGCATATCTAATCTATGTTGCGTTAGATAATATCTATGGGATAAGACCATGAAACTAAAAAGAAGAGGTAATGAAGAAACATGCAAGTTCTAATAAGAAAACATTGACAAATATTCCTATTAACACCCAAAAAATGCTCACTAGCTCATCTTCCTAGTAACATGACCCATTTGTCCACTTTTCCTACCATTTTAGCCTCTAAAAACTCAAAAAACCCTCTTATGGTCACCAAAAAGGCCAAAATCCATCTTTTTCCCCTGAAAATATTTAAATTTCCTCAAAAAATACCAAAAACCCTCTAAAGGGGTCCAAAATTCCCAAAAATCAACTAAAAAGGAATAAAATTCAAAAAAGGAAAAAAGAGGGAAAAAGAGAAAAAAAACCCTAAACCATTTTTACCAATACCATTGTTTACCCTAAACCATGGTTGTATTCTCTATCACCCAACAGATATAAAAAGGTTATAGAGGCTCCCCCTTATTCATCCACATTCTTGCCTATCCTTATGCTGCCAAATTCATTCTTGAGATCTTGAGCCCATCATTTGTACCTAGATCTACCATTGGAGTGAACCATTTTGGCCAATCCCCATTTGCATTTGGAGAAGATAAAGAACCATTGGAGCATTGGAGCAACCTACACCTGCAACTGATCAAGCTCAAACAACCTCACCATTGAGGTAACCTTTCATTTGTAAATCTATTTTTTATGAATCAAATTTGTTTTCCATGGAAGATCTTAATTTTTTACTATTTACTGCAAGTTTTTTATGCACGTATTAGATTAGTTTTTACTGTTTACATTAGCTTTTTTCACTGTTTTATTGAAACTGCCACTATGAAGTTAGTAGGTGCCCATTTGCACAAGATTGGGTGAAAACCCAAGCAACACTTCGAACGATGAAAGGCAGGAGGATCTCATGCCTAAAATACCCATGCCAACCACCCCTGAATCCCTCTCTGCTAACATATGAGGCTAAAGTGAAGAATTTCGTGATAAATGACCAATTAGATGATCTATAGATGTCGATGTATTTAGTTTGAGATATATATTTCTACCCAAATGATGTAGCCATGTAAGGATATGTGGAGGAAATCCCTTGTCTAATAATGCTATGTGAACTGTACCAGAATCTATTGCAACATCCCTATACAGGTCTCACTTGTTGCGTTCGGAAAGCCTCCTAGGGATTGTTGTTTTGTCAAAGCTAAACATTACAGTTGAGTACAAACATGGTCTCAAATGGTGGAAAATATATATCAGGTAATATAATAGATATAGGTACAACGATTACATATCATTCCTAGAAGCAATCTTTGTAAATATGTTAAGTTACATCACTCTTGTATATAAACGAAAATGCTTTTTATATACTTACCAAAAGAAGACACCATTACTAGCCAATTCTATATAATTCTCTTTCATTAGATCTAATAAATCATGGCATATACAAGCAAGGGAAAGTAATGCCTCTACATTGCCAAGCCACTATAGGAGAGGAGATGAGATATCAATATAAGAAGAGTATAACAAGAAATATATAGACTTGTCATAATAGAGGAAATAAGTAATTAAATATAGAATGCGGATAAGTATAACCATAAATATATAGTCCATTCCCTATAACAAGTAATGGAAGCTCTGAATCCTCCCATCTCTTCAAGTTCAAAACATGTGGAATGGTATCCTTGCTATCAATTTTAGAACAATGTAATATATTACAATAATGAACAAAAATGATCATGATTAAGTTAGTACAACATATCATTAGCTTGTGATTAGAATTACATCCTCTCTCTACCATAAATATACCCACTGTATGGTTTATACAAGTTTCAGGACAGACGCTGTGGTATGCAGTGCGTAAATAGGGGGTTACAGTGCGCAGAGCGGGGGGTGGTAGCACGCAGAGCAGGGGAGTGCTGCGGTGTGCAGCGCGTAGGGCGAGTGTAAAGCTACGGTGTGCAGGTTGGTGGCTACAGGTTGCAGTGCACGGTGCGGTGGGGTGTCTGTGGTCGAGGCAAAAAAGGTGGCAGGGTGAAGAGCGGCAGGGGCCACCGTGGTGGCGAGGTGGTGAGCGACGGGGGCCGCGGGATGCCAAGGTGTCAAGCAGCGTCGCTTGTGTATCGAGACGAGATTGCGGGATGGCGCATGCAAACTATAGTATGGACCACGGGAAGAGAAGGGTAAGGTGCAGTACGAAACCGCGTGAAGGTGTCAGGAGGCTGCGGTGTGCACCGCGCATGGTGGATGGGTAATCGTGGTGTGACCCGTGGTAAGGCGTAGAAAAACTGTACTACGAACCACAACAAAGGTCTAAAGAGTCAAGCTATAGACCACCTCAAAAGGGTGAACAGCCTTAGTGTGGAGTGCAGCTATGGGAAAAAAGGGGGTGGTTTCCTACATGAAAAAAGATGCAAACTAGTTGCAGCCAAACATAAAAACCCGCAAGCCTATAACTAAGCAAATAAAACCAGAAAACGAAACTTTTAACAAATAAAAATAAAAAATAAAACTGTTAGAGAGAAGTTCAGACAGTGGAGTCCCCAAACTATAGTGGAATTTTTCACCCCTGCTCATGCAAAAGGGCACCTACTAAGGGTAAGGGAACGCTTAGTAGCAAATTAATGGAAAATGATAAAAAAAAAACTAATTAAACATAAAGACAGTAAAAAATCTAATATAGCATGTGCATAAGACAAATATAAACTAAAACAAAGAATAGTAAGCTTTCATGGAAATATTATAAAGAATCTTTCAATTTTATATTGATGGGGAAGCTAGGGCTTACAAAGAATTTTCCTCAAAAATGAGGTTGAGAAAGCTCTGACGGTGGTACAATTGGTGTGATCCAGGGCTCCTTTGGTTCCGTACTCTCCTCCACAATGCATCAATGGTGGCTAAAACTCTTATCTCATGGGAGGCTTGAGCTCAAAAGTAGAATAGGTGATCGATCATTGAAATGAGGGGCCTCCACCCCTTTTATAGATTTAGGTTAGGGTTTTAGGGCTTTTTAGGGTTTTTTCTCTCTTTTTCTCTTTTTCTTATTTTATTTTGAGTTTGTTCCCAATTATTTTGATTTTTGTGAAAATTTGACCCTCTTTTAGGGTTTTCATATGTTTTTGAAGGAATTTTAAATATTTTAGTACCCATTGGGGTTTTCTGGGGTTTTGGAGATTGGATTGATAGGAATTTTGGTGAACAGGGGTATGTGTTTGCAGGAATAAGCTGGAGAGTAATTTTTTGATGTTAATAGGTAGAATAGTGGTCGATGGAGCATCATAGAGATAGAGGAAGAAATATGCATATGTGAAGGTGATTTTCAAAACAGAAGAACCATATTCGTTTTCTCCTTCACAGCCTCAAAAAATGTGAGAAATGAGTGAAAAATTCAAGGCTACAATTGAGTCAGAGAGAACAATAATGGATAGGTTTGTTTTAATGCTTGATGACATAACTACTAGTATAGGAAATTGAAAGACAAATTTCAAGATCTAGCCAGGCAGATAATGTAAATAGTTCTTTACCCAAATCATCATATTAGAAAGAATAACTAGTAATCCTCAACAAAATCCAGCAGATAGACAGTTATGTGGCATCTCAGAGCATGATGATCAATTATGTCCTCAAAGGAATTAGACAGCTCAAAAAAATTAACAATGAAGTTATTCAATCCTAGCAGTTTTCTAGCAAGGAGATCAAACTCCCCAACATGTACAAATAGCATGCATTTATATATATGCATGATGAATAACCATATCTTTTTTGTTGCTTCTGGACAAAGAAAATAGGACGCAATAATTAAAATCTGACCTTGAGGATCAGATGAGATAATTTTATTAATGTCCAACTATTGACCACAAATAAGCCAAAGGGAATGCTAAGTACAATAGTGAAGGATAAAATTGGGAGTCCAAAGGACACTGCTATAAAAGTATATAAAGCATAAAGCATATCTAATCTATGTTACGTTAGATAATATCTATGGGCTAAGACCATGAAACTAAAAAGAAGAGGTAATGAAGAAACATGCAAGTACTGATAAGAAAACATTGACAAATATTCCTGTTAACACCCCAAAAATGCTCACTAGCTCATCTCCCTTGTAACATGACCCATTTGTCCACTTTTCCTACCATTTTAGCCTCTAAAAACTCAAAAAACCCTCTTATGGTCACCAAAAAGGCCAAAATCCATCTTTTTCCCCTCAAAATATTTAAATTTCCTCAAAAAATACCAAAAACCCTCTAAAGGGGTCCAAAATTCCCAAAAATCAACTAAAAAGGAATAAAATTCAAAAATAAATTCAAAAAAGGAAAAAAGAGGGAAAAAGAGAAAAAAAAAACCCTAAACCATTTTTACCAATACCATTGTTTACCCTAAACCATGGTTGTATTCTCTATCACCCAACATAAATAAAAAGGTTGTATACCCTTTCCTATCCTTATGCTGCCAAATTCATTCTCGAGATCTTGAGCCCATCATTTGTACCTAGATCTACCATTGGAGTGAACCATTTTGGCCAATCCCCATTTTCATTTGGAGAAGATAAAGAACCATTAGAGCATTGGAGCAACCTACCCCTGCAACTGCTCAAGCTCAAACAACCTCACCATTGAGGTAACCTTTCATTTGTAAATCTATTTTTTATGAATAAAATTTGTTTTCGATGGAAGATCTTAATTTTTTACTATTTACTGCAAGTTTTTTATGCACGTGTTAGATTAGTTTTTACTGTTTACATTAGCTTTTGTTACTGTTTTATTGAAACTGCCACTACGAAGTTAGTAGGTGCCCATTTGCACAAGATTGGGTGAAAACCCAAGAAACACTTCGAACGATGAAAGGGGGGAGGATCTCATGTCTAAAATATCCATGACAACCACCCCTGAAGCCCTCTCTGCTAACATATGAGGCTAAAGTGAAGAATTTCGTGATAAATGACTAATTAGATGATCTATAGATGTCGGTGTATTTAGTCTGAGATATATCTTTCTACCCAAATGATGTAGCCATGTAAGGATATGTGGAGGAAATCCCTTGTCTACTAATGCTATGTGAACTGTACCAGAATCTATTGTAACATCCCTATACACGTCTCACTTGTTGCGTTCGGAAAGCCTCCTAGGGATTGTTGTTTTGTCAAAGCTAAACATTACAGTTGAGTAGAAACATGGTCTCAAATGGTGGAAAATATATATCAGGTAATATAATAGATATAGGTACAACGATTGCATATCATTCCTAGAAGCAATCTTTGTAAATATGTTAAGTTACATCACTCTTGTATATAAACGAAAATGATTTTTATATACTTACCAAAAGAAGACACCATTACTGGCCAATTCTATATAATTCTCTTTCATTAGATCTAATAAATCATGGCATATACAAGCAAGGGAAAGTAATGCCTCTACATTGCCAAACCACTATAGGAGAGGAGATGAGATATCAATATAAGAAGAGTATAACAAGAAATATATAGACTTGTCATAATAGAGGAAATAAGTTATTAAATATAGAATGAGGATAAGTATAACCATAAAGATATAGTCCATTCCCTATAACAAGTAATGGAAGCTATGAATCCTCCCATCTCTTCAAGTTCAAAACATGTGGAATGGTACCCTTGCTATCAATTTTAGAACAATGTAATATATTACAAAAATTAACAAAAATGATCATGATTAAGTTAGTACAACATATCATTAGCTTGTGATTAGAACTACATCCTCTCTCTACCATAAATATACCCATTGTATGGTTTATACAAGTGGAGGTAGATTATCGATGAGACATAAGGAATTCACATATATGTTCTTATAAGTACACAAAAATTGAAGATTGACACTATCAAGATGCATAAAAAAAAATTAAAAAACATATAAATGAGATGGAACTGTAATTTACATATTTAAAAAAACTAAAATTAAGAAATTAAATAATATTGTTATCACCTGATACCAGTGCATGCATACATACATACACATATAAATGTTCATGAACTTGGGATAGGAAAAATTAGGAATGACCAGCAAAACATGGCAAGCATACACTCAAAATTGAAGAACTTGTCCAAACAATCAAAGAAAGAAAATGCAAAAGAGAACTGTATCATTGTATGTGTATGTATGTATGTATGTATGTGTGTACAAACATGTATAGGGATATAATCCTATGTTGATGTGTATGTACATGCATTGAATGCGCCACACACATAGTACTACTATATTTATATCTCAATATATGTATATTCATCTAGACATTTATACAAAATACTAAGATATGTATCCTATGTGAAAGTATGCATAAATTAAAAATATAATTAGAATACAATAAAAATAAAATATTACTAAAACGTTACAATAGATTGCATGATATCCACTACAACATGTTTACTCTATAACTTATTGGACATGAGTATACTTCCTCCATTAAACCCACAAACCAACCTCCAGCTTCTAACGAACATAATATTTAAGTCTCTCAAAAATTTGAAACTGTAAGGCTAAGTGACATGCATAATAAAAAATATGAGCGTCCATGTGAAGGGAAATGGTCATTTTTCATCTACCGAATAACTTATTCTTATTTCATGTGTTTAGCTAAGTTTGAATATCAGGTTCCAAGGAAATCCTAAGGGATGAATCTTGACTCCATTCGTGTGAGATTGACATAGAAAGACAACAATATTCAATGGTCTATTTTTGAGGTGAATAGGGACTACCCAAGTCTCCAAAAACGACATTAGGATTAATTTAGAAATAAGAATGGCAGTTAACGTTAGCTAATGCTCTATGTGCATGTCTCCCAAACTCTCTGTGCATGTCTCCCAACCTCTCTGTTGGGTAATGCATCAAAGAAGTGATAGGGATGAATGTTTTGAAAGGTGTAATATATGACAAGGGTTGAAGGGATCAGTTATCCTTCATGTCCATTGATCACAGTATGTTCCCTATATGAAGGTAAACAATGCACACTCCAAGATTTGAGAAATTATGGGAAAAACAAGAGAAATTAGAGTTGCAACATTGGTTCTTTGGGATTCTTCAGCATAGAGTTTTGAAATCTCAACAAAAAATATTTTTTTCTCAAATGGGATTCCTAATTTTCATAAAGCACAAGGTTATTTACGAAAAGGTAGTTTTAGGGCTTTGATAGTTAAAGCCTAGCATTGTTTTCTAATGCAAGAAAACGTGAAGTTGGGTAACACTTTCGTGAGAATCGGGTGCCCGAGAAACATAGCGGAAGCTATTCGGCCGAATAGCCATATTTATTCGGCCGAATAAATATGGTTATTCCGCCGAATAAGCAATAATTTATTTGACCGAATAACTTTTAACGGTGAACCGTTTAAAATAACGGAGACCTCGAAATGCGTAACGAAAAATGCTTAACAGTTGTTTTTCGGCCGAATAACCATTGTTATTTTTAACGGTTCCGTGACGGAAAATCATTATTTAGTCGAACAATTATTCAGCCGAACAATTATTCGGCCGAATAATTATTCGTCCGAATAATCTCTGAGACCTGAACGCTTGACGATTCTGCACAATTTTCAGGTTTCTCCATTTTCGGAAGGTAAAAACAACCTCTTACACTACAAAATGACTGTCGGACTTGATACCATTAGTTTCATCATTGAATCTACTTTACATAGGTATAGATTTTGTTGTGTATAGATAAGAACTGATATTTTTAATTTTGTTTTTCGTAACATGTGTCGAGTTTGGATTCATCTCTTACAAAAAATGGTGAAATGAAAAATCCATAACTTTAAAAATACACCACCAAAAAAATTGAAAAAAATATCGGAATCTTAATTGGCGTGTCTACTTCAAAAGGGTGTTCGTAGTTTTTTTATTTTTAGAGTCAATTGAGAGAAAAGTGGCGCAACAAAAAACATGTTGAAAATCGACTAGGTTTCCCCATTCATCGACTTCAAACAAATATAATAATTAGTATATAGATCCATTGGTTACAACCTTATAGTGGGGCACTAGTACATTGTGTGTAGATTGTCGTAGCATTTTTTGTTTTTGCAAAAAACAAGTTTAACAACGATTTTACGGGTGCAACAAAAGATGACTATTTTGTAGTCCTTTCATTTTATAAGAACACACTATCAAACATTTGCGAAATCGAAATATCAAATCTCAATAAAAAAATTTGAAAAAATTATAAATAGAAATCTAACATAATTCTCTAAAAGTTTTCTTTTTACTGCAAAGTGAAATTCTAAACAAAAATATCACTTTTGTTCGCCTAAAGTTGAAAAACATGAAAAAATCGGAATTATTTTCTCACAAGACCCCCCAAAATAGACACCCATCTTCATTTTTGTGTCAAAATTGTATCTATATTTCATTTTTGATCTCTTGGAGATGAGGAGATAGAAGTGGTGTGTCCACTCAAGCCCACTATCTATACCTATACACAGTTAGTTCCTTTCACAAATAGAAGGGATGAACATTTTATTAGGGCTCATGCTCCATGTATGTCCTCACCTTGGAGTAGTGAAAGGAGTAGGTTTTTGGTTGTCCTAGTTGGTCGTTAGAGTGTTTGTGGTGAAGAGATACAACAACTCAGAGACTCAATGCAAAATTTAAAAGGACCCACATAAAAAATCCCAAAATCCTTGTTAAGAAAAATCGAATAATAAAGAACATTGAAAAAATGGAGGAATTTATTGATGCTTACATATGCATTGAGCTTCCTGGAAAAGTTGGAGAAATGTTTGTACATGAGCTAGTTGGTGTTATTGCGAGGGCTCCATCTAGTTAATATTGAGTATGTGGAGCTATTACCCACAATATCCTGAGTCTTGGTGAGAAATAGAGGCATTGTATTTCCGCATCTATTGTGAGATCCATCCATATAGTATAACTTGGAAAATAAAAAACACCAAACAACTAAAAAACCCAAATGAATACATGGATCGAGCTTGGATGTGTTATGAGATATTTCTAATGGAATCTGTGTGGGAAATCTCATACATGTTGATCCCCACCATATGAGTTCTTTCCCAGCTCACTGTGTGTTGGTGTCCATTTTGTCACCATTTTTTATCATCAAACACACTCTGATTGGCGTTATTTTCGTTGTTTCGCTATTATAAATCATTCTCTTTGCCATTCAGACCATCAAACAGACTCAGGTATGCGTTTATTTGAAAATTGTACGAATCACGAATAATTACTATCATTTTTTATGGTTTATTGACTATCATCTCATATTTCTAGATATTCTTGGTATTTAGTTTTGGTTCTACAGGCTGTGGTCATCAAACAGACCTCCATTCAGACGCTTGTTCACGTTGCAAACATCAATCACATTCAGCCCATTATTCAAACCTTTATTCAACCCGAGAGATCATAGGTTGGGATATTTCTGGTCATTAAAGGAAGAAACGGAAAGATGGGTTCTGTTAGCAACGTGGCTGCCAAGGTTGGTCACTACCTATTCTAGAAGATTTTCCCTCCTACTCACCTCGCTTGACAATGCATCTGCTGCTCACGTCAACACTCCAGAAGTTCCATCTTTCCTATTCGTCCAGCCTGATAGCACGCACCTCTGCCCACGTCGGCGTTCCAGAAGCTCTCATCCTCCTACACTTAGTCTGCCAACGCATTATCTGCCCACGATGGAAGGGAACTGACTCACATCTGTTCATGTCAAGGGAATCAACATCGTGGACTTAGGAAGACGCATGTGCGCTATCGTAAATCACCATGCAATCGTTTGTAAATCATTAAGGCTTCTATTTTTAGAGAGGTCAACTATGTCAACCTTCTCTCTAATTGTAAACTTATATATAGATGCCTCCTTTGGAGAAAACAAGACAATATATAATATACATGCACGCTATCAGTAATTTGTAAAAACGCTGTGTAACTTTCTCAGTTAATGGAAATTCCTAGATTTTGCTGTTGATGTTCTGATGTTGGTGATTAGTTTGAGTTAAGCCTTCATCTCTGATTGCTGGGAAGGGCCCCTCAACAAACGGAGGTTTTATTGTGTATATTTTGTGTTTTCCTTTTTGCAAGTAAATAGTTTCCATTTCGAGTAATTGTGTTTAACTGCGTTTTCCTATAGCTGTTGTTTCCTTTCTTGTAATTTATTTCCCGTTGTTAATTTAATTTACATGTTTAGAAGTTAAAAGTGACCTGTCATGCTTAATTCTCCTTAGTTTGCTTTCAGTTTGTTATTATTAATTAGGCAGAGTCAATTAGTTAATATCTTAGTAGTTCAAATTCAATTTATAGTAAGAATTAGTTTTTCCAATGTTTTCCTGTAGCTGTAGATTAGTTTTATTCACGTTCCATCTTTGTTTGATTATGCCATATAAATAGTTCATTTATTTAAATAATGATTAGTATAGCTTGCTTCTTGTTATCTTATCTCCTAAACAGTCTATTCACTAACTTCCTTCCACTGTAGGTTCATATGCACCAGTCAACTGACGTTAAGATCATCCAATTTGCTTCTCTCCTTAGTTTAAATCATTTTCCTCCATCCAGACCGTCCTTCAGACTATCATCCAGATCATCATACAGACCTTAATACTTTCTGCATTGTTTTTATGCTTATTTAGAATCCCGTTTCGTAGGTTCTTTTAGCTATAATATTTCTTGTCTCGAATTAGCATTCTTAACTGTAATTAAGATCTTGTTCCACCGTGCTTAGAGTTTTAATTTAGTTTCATCATCATTTTTAGTTTTCATTTTGTTTTTCTTAACTTTGTTTTAGTTGCTTTACAGATTATGTTTCTTTTGTACCTAATTCATTAATGCTTTACTATTCTAGAATTCATGAGTTCCATTCTTAGTTTCATCATGTCGTGTTTCTTAAGATTAATTTCGAATTAGATTTAGTAATTTCATTCTCCAAAAATGTCTTAGTCTTGATAGTTTCTTTGTTCAAATATAGAATTTGTTTCTTTCCTCCATACAGTTAATGAAGATGTTCATGAAATAAGATCTGATCTAGAACTAAGTTATCTTAATTAAGTTTTTTACTTGCTTCTATATTAGATTCATTCTCAGAATTAAGTTATCTTTATCAAGTTTTCTACTTGCTTCCAAATCAAATTCAGTTCAAGTAAATAGCTTTATTAAGTTTTCTACTTGCTTCTAGATTTCATTAGTTCCAAGTCATTTGCTTATGGATAGAAAATAGATCATCATGTTTAAATTCAATTGTAGTTGGACAATCTTTAGTTTGCATTTATTTGTAGAAGTTAAACTAGATTTGCTTCCATTTTGTTTCCTTGTCACATTCGAAAGTCACTTTGATACATTCTCTCTTATTCCTATTACATTCGATACACTTCCTCAGAATCCCTAAGGAGAATGGAATTAGGTAGTCCTTAGTTTAGTTTTGAGTATTAATTGAATGCATAAATAGTTGTTGAATTCACTAAGTAGTTTGTAGATTTGCTTTAAGTTGATATATTTTTCTTGTTTCCATAGCTAGTTTTCAATTAAGTCATTTCATAGATAGGTTTCTAAATTCATTTACAGTGGTCTTCTAATTCTTAGAATAGAACTTTGTCAGTGATTTTCCGTTTCATCAAAGTAGTATTGTTTTTATATTGTTAAGTTATTTTCCATAGGGTAGGGTAGTATAGCTTGATACTATTTCGATCTATTGGTCTAGTTAGGTTTAATCAGTTCAGTAGTTGTATTCTTAAAAGTTTGACTCAGTTTTTCATTTTGAAAGATCTTTCGATCTTTTCTTTATTAAACGTTTCTAAGGTTTGCCGAGCTGAAACTTAGGTCCTATTCTACCTCAGCATATACTGTGCCACAACTCTAAGATTACCAACCCTAGTCGATAATTAAATATTTGGTGATTCCTTAAGACAGTAAGTACACCCCAACATTATGTTTCCATGTTCAAGAATTAAGCAATATTCATGTATAGACCAACAACCCATGTTATTTTAGGGAAGATCTCATTTTCTACTCCAGAATGCGACCTCCAACCAAGTCATTTCAGTCTGATGTATGATGTATATTGTAATCCCTAAATGGATTTCATCAATTCACATGTTGAAGTTGGGATTGATGTAGCCATAATTTGGAACATAAACATATCCCATCTATTAGAGGGATCAATATTGTTAGCAAGTGCAAAACCCTAAAAACTCTTCCAAGTTTGAGAAATTCGATCAAGATGTGACCTTGTCCCGACATCGATATCATTGATGGATGCCAAAAGGAACTGGCCCAACAACTCATTGTTGTTCCACGTTATTGTGTTCCATGGAAATTGGGCCACAACCCACCTCTACAGTGGACACAATGCTGAATACTCATCTTGGATCAATTGAAATGTTCTACTTTCATAATAGCCTCTTCTTCGCTTTATGGCATGGAAGTGGCAAAATATTTAGCTATGGTGGGTTGGATAGAATTGATAAACCCATCCACCAAAAAGGGAGGTTGTATTTCAATCTTGCATTGTGTACGGTGTCTACGCCACTCATGGATGTGTTCAACGATGTGGGTAGAAGTATTTTGATGAAATTCAATGAGAATTTCAAGGACTAGATCATGTCATATTGGTAGTTGAAAGTATATAATGAATGCGATGGCCCATGTTGCAAATGTGGAATGGGTGCAACTTTCTAGGTTTACTTACTGTTAAGTAAGTATTTTGTTTCTTCAAATTTGGTTTGATTTACACTTTTGGTTTGATTTGCGCTTTATTTTAAGTTATTTATTTTCTTTAAACTTGATTTCTTCCTCCTTAGTAAGTTTTCCTTAGGTTTTATATAAGATTTTGGGCTTGCTTTTGAGTTTTCATATTTTAAAGCTTTACATTTGTTTTTGATGAGGGGTTTTAAAAGTTCATAATATCAAATAAGAAGCTCATAAATATTATTCTAAGTGAGGACATGTATAATCCTAATCCTGATAGCCTTAAAATCCCATGCAAAATGATATAAAGTTGTTTAAAAGCAACAAAACAGTGTCAAAGCTTTTCTTGTAGCGCTGGAGCCGAAATTCATCAAAGAAGCGCTACAAGAATATCGTGATCCCAGATTCTTCCGATTTTCTAGCAAATTTTGGCACGCTCGGGCTAATGAATGATTGATTATGTGTTTTAGAGGATTCATGACGTGTTGATGCAGAAGACATCATGATTTCAAATGCTTGCACGTCGTGAGGAAATCGTGCTCATCATCAGCACAGGTGTAGTTCAGTTTGACAGATATTCGCACGGGTTCAGGTAATGTGGCATGAAGTTGTTATCTACAAGCTTATTCAAACACAGAAGATTTAATGAGATAACATAGCCACTTGAAAAAGACGAGCATCGTTTCCAACTGGACAAGTAAGAGGCATTGAGGGATTCACGGGAAATTAGGGCTTCCTAATTCCGTGGTGAACTGCTAAATTGAAGATTGTGCGACATCTGTACAACAAAGCTGACTCATCTGACAGTGTGGGTCGTGATTTTAAACAACCACAGTGGAACAATTTACAGGTATTCTTAAAAAACCGATATAACAGCAGATTTGGGGCTTTTTCGCTTCAGCTTACTCTGTTCAAGTTAATTGAAGGTTAGGTAAAATTGTGCTTTTAAACGCAATTTTAACCAGAGAAATAGCTATTTGCTGATAAGCTGCGACGCCAGATTGAAGGAGGGTTGAAGAGTTTTTATGAAATTTAACCCTGTCAGTGCTACGAATAACCTGTACATTCAATAGTGCTGTTAACTTCCAAAATTCATCTCTTGTTCACAAACAATACAAGAGTATACATTCAATTTGCAGTGATTGAAGCATAATTGATAGGAGTGGTAAAATAAACAGAGCTGAACCAACAGATGTAGAATGGGTTGAAAAATTGCCTGAGTGTGTGGAGCTATTCAAACAAGCTGGCTGGATGGATTTTTTCAAAAAAATAGATGGATATAATGCAAAGGTATCCTGCAAGTTTTCCCAGGGTTTCAAGAATGATATGGTGGTTTTTGATACCCTAAAATTCAAGCTGACAGTTAAATTGATTTCAGAAGCCACAGGAATTAAAGATGAGGGCGAACAATGGTTTAAGAAGCTGCCCTTTGAGTTTGATCCACAAAGATACCTCTTACCCAATGTCATACCTGATTGGAATAAAGGTGTCCTAATCCAAAATGTCAAAAAAGAATGGGTAGAACCGATTAGAATATTATAGAGTTATGTTACTTGTGAAGGCAGGTATGCTTTCGTATACAAGTATCATTTTAGATTTCTTCAGCACATGGTGGGAGTATCCAAGATGAACTTGCCATTCTTCTTCCTGAAAAGTTTGCAGAAAATGTCCAACAAGGTGAAAGGGAAAGTAGATCATTCCTCTCAGACCATCTTTCATCATGGATTAATCAAGTTGATTGTTAGTACTGCCTTGCAGCATGAAGGAAAGACCTGGGATTTCTTCATTTTTTGGTCTGGTTTTGAAGATCAAAAATCTAAAAGACAAGCAGATAAGGGCAAAGTCTTACTCAGAAAATTAGGTCATAAGCCCAAACTGGAAGATAAGGGAAAGATAAAAATTGAAGAATCAGCAGACCCTGTAGAGGAAGACAATGAATAAAAAGCATTCTCAGCCTGCTCTAAAGGCAAGTTCACACTGTTTGAAGATAAGAAGGAACAGCCTCAAAAGAATTTAGAGCCTGTAGCAGATCATTAGGAGGAGAAAAAGGTTGATATTAAGGTGGTTCATGTACCTAAAGAAGAGATTCACACTCAGCCAAGAAGCCCTATCACAATTCTTTCAGATGATGAGGGATATCTGTTGGAAGAAGAACAGCCCATTTCCGAAATAGAAGTCAAAGCTGAAATTGAAGAAATTCATGTTTCAGATAGCAAGACCACAAGTCCTAATAGGAAAAGGAACAAGCTGGAAGTAGTGGAATTGGCTGCTATTCAGTACCAAGGGAAAGAACTGAAGATGATGGCAGAGGCAACTGCATATTGGAGACCTAAAACTAGGTCAAAGAACAAGTTGAGATTAAATATGAAGAAATTGTTGAATCCTAAATTAAATACAGATGATGTGACTGTCTTAGATGAAGTGTCCATAGATGAGGATAAACCAGAACTAGAGAAATTGCAGCAATGTTCAAAAGAAGAAATTCATTTAATGGAAGCAGCAGGTGAAGAAAATCCAAAGCCCATAATTGATGACACTTCTACGAAGTTGTGGATGGAATAGACATAAATCTTCAAGAAGCTTGACATTCCTTGGAGATCTGATGAAGATCAAGATTCTACAGTGGATAAATTAGCTAATTCGGACAGGAAACATTTGCAGAGAGCTGTCAAACAATACAAACACCAGATGATCTATATGTAGGAGGTCAACGATGGTTTGATGATGGCCAACAGAAGGTTAAGGGAAGATCTCCAAGATGTAAATGATAATTTTCAAGAGCTAGTGGCTGATGCAAAAGAAGCACTTAAAAGGAAAAGAGCTGCTGACAGTCATTGCACCCAGTTGGAGAAGACAGTTCAGGAATTGCAGCAGAAAAACAAAGAGCTCATAAAAAATATTAATGACATGGAGCAGGAGCAAAAGAAGGCAAAGAAGAAAGACAAGGCTTCAGATGGTATCGCTCTCCTAGCTGAGGTGGCAAAAGACCTATAAAACAGTTGTGCTTTCAGTTAGTTGTCATCAATTAGCAAACTGATATGTTAATGAGGTGCTATTTTTAGCATATTTTGTAACTTGTAAATATTCTGCCTTTACTTTACCTCATAGAAGAGCTGGAAGATAGTTAGGGTTAGAGACCTAACTGATTTTGTAAAGCATAGTATTTAGACATGTTAGGAAGTCATTGAGAGGGTTCTGGATTTTTGGGAGCATCAGGAGGTCTGCAGACTGTGTGTATCTTCAGACTTGTTCAGAGATAAGTACTGTGTCTCTTATAAGTATTGGCTGATGAAATAATGAAACATATGACTTTTTTCCCTCCAATTTGTTTGTGTTGGATTTGTTATTGAGCTTGTTTAGCTTCTTAAATGGTAAATTCATTGCTAGTTAATGTGTATTTTCTAGTGATGCTTATCCTTTATGTATGAACCTCACCACATTCTTTCTGTGGGATCTCATGTGATATGTTATACATCTTTATCAGTTTCTGTTTATGAATTAGTTTTTACTTTTCTTTTGAATGTATTCCTTGACTATGCTCAAAGTTTATAACCATTTAAATCATACAAAAAAACCCTAAATTTTGTTTTATTTATTGAGTTGTACTCTTGAGATTGTGTTAGCTTGTTTCTATGGCCTTAGAAACAATTTCTGGCACTAACATCTTTGGCTCCGTTGCCGGGGACGAAGCTGAAGCATATCTTCCCTGGGATACTTATCAGTTTTACTGGTTTAAGAGGTGGACTTAAATCAGATCTTTTTAAAGGCTATTTTCACCGAAAAGCAGTCACAGTGGCTTCTAAAGGGATTGGAACTAGGAACAGACCTACTTCTCCATTGAAACTGGGTGTGACAGACCCTGAACAGATCTTGAAAACAGCAAAGAAACTCAGAAAGTCTCAATCTTTGCCAGCCTCCTGTGACCTTGACCAGTTGGGTGTATCATTACATTCAGCTGAAACCTCACCTTGGATAAAACCTACCATCGCTGAGAGCACTTTTCAGGTTTTTACTAATCCTCAAAGTTTTTTGAAAGCTAAGACTTCTTCTCCTGATAAAATACCTATCTTTCAGCTGAAAGTAGGAAAGAATCCCTTTCAAAAAGGTTCTAGCCAAGCTTCTACATTGTTCAAGCCAGTCAGTGCCAAAATGGTAGGCCAAAACCCACCCATGGATATGATGGATCGGATGGTTGCAGCTAGGTATGCACCATTAGTTTTACCTTAGCCTTTACATGCATTACCTGGAGGTGATTACCAGAAATATATGCCTAGGTTCAATGGACAGGGGGAAACCACTGCTGAGGAACATTGGGAGGCTTTCCTAAGTTATGCTGACAATCAGAACATTGAGATTAAAGATGTGTGGATGAGGGTATTTGTTTACAGCCTTGATGGCGATGTAAGAAAGTGGTTTAGAGATTTGCCTGCCAACTCAATCACTATAATTGAAGAACTCCATGATCTTTTCATGAGGCAATGGGGAGATACAAAGGACCACACCTACTATATAACTAAGTTTGGAGCTCTCTGTAGGAAAAAGGAGGAGACTGTTGCAGACTTTTCAAAAAGATTTAACAAGATGTACAGTAGAATTCCTGCAGAAATAAAGCCCACAGAAACATCAGCTAAACTTACTTATGCAAATGACTTTGATCACGAGTTTTCCTTATTGTTGAGGGAAAGAACACCTATCACCCTGCTGAACATGCAAGATGCAGCATTGGAGGTAGAATCCAATTTGCTGGCTTCAAAGAGACTTAAGAAAGAAACAACACAATAACTTTATGAAAGAAAAGGAAAGAAGGAGGCTGTTTCAGCAAGTACTGCTCCTCAGTCTATTGAAGCCAAGATAGATGAAATGGTCAAGCTGAATCTTCCAATAAAAATATCATTCAGAGCATCAAGAAACTGTTGAAGCATAACAAAAGATCTTGGGATTCAATGCTAAAGTATGCATTATGGGCAGATAGGATTATAGTGAAACAAGCAATTGGAACTTCTCCATTTCAACTAGTTTATGGTACAGAGGCAATGTTCCCTGTCCAATTGGGAATTCCAGCGATGAAATTCCTCCAGAATTCTCAAGAGGAACCTAATGATATGCAAAGGAGACTATTTGAGATGATAGAGTTATAGCAGAATAGAGAGAAGGTGGATGAAAAAGCACAACTGTACAGATCCAAAATTAAAAGCAGATTTGACAGGAATGTTAAAGAAAATACTTTCATAGAAGGTGAGATGGTTCTAAGATGGGATGCAAGAAAGGAGCAGAAAGGTAAGCATGGTAAGTTTGATAATATTTGGTTTGGCCCTTTTCTGATATCAAAGGTTTTAGAGAACAATACCTTTATTCTGCAGTCCTTGGAAGGTGAGGAGTTGTCTAGCCCTATTAATGGGCGATTCCTCAAACATTTTTACAGTTTATAAGAGCATTTTCATTGATCATTGTACATACCAGTGAGTGAATCACAATAAGACTCCATATCCCAATGGATAAGGCACTGGTCTTCAGGTTCTTGAAGCCTTGCAGGGAGGTCTTCATCCCGCAGCTGGAGCCAGATGTTAAGTTAGTATTTTGTTTCTTCAAATTTGGTTTGATTTACACTTTTGGTTTGATTTGTGCTTTATTTTAAGTTATTTATTTTCTTTAAACTTGATTTCTTTCTCCTTAGTAATTTTTCCTTAGGTTTTATATAAGATTTTGGGCTTGCTTTTGAGTTTTCAGATTTTAAAGCTTTACATTTGTTTTTGATGAGGGGTTTTAAAAGTTCATTATAGCAAATAAGAAGCTCATAAATATTATTCTAAGTGAGGACATGTACAATCCTAATCCTGATAGCCTTAAAATCCCATGCAAAATGATATAAAGTTGTTTAAAAGCAACAAAACAGTGTCAAAGCTTTTCTTGTAGCGCTAGAGCCGAAATTCATCAAAGAAGCGCTACAAGAATATCGTGATCCCAGATTCTTCCGATTTTCTAGCAAATTTTGGCACGCTTGGGCTAATGAATGATTGATTATGTGTTTTAGAGGATTCATGATGTGTTGATGCAGAAGACATCATGATTTCAATTGCTTGCACGTCGTGAGGAAATCGTGCTCATCATCAGCACAGGTGTAGTTCAGTTTGACAGATATTCACACGGGTTCAGGTAATGTGGCATGATGTTGTTATCTACAAGATTATTCAAACACAGAATATTTAATGAGATAACCATAGCCACTTGAAAAAGACGAGCATCGTTGCCAACTGGACAAGTAAGATGCATTGAGGGCTTCCTAATTCCGTGGTGAACTGCTAAATTGAAGATTGTGCGACATCTGTACAACAAAGCTGACTCATCTGACAGTGTGGGTCGTGATTTTAAAGAACCACAGTGGAACAATTTACAGGTATTCATAAAAAACCCATATAACAGCATATTTGGGGCTTTTTCGCTTCAGCTTACTCTGTTCAAATTAATTGAAGGTTAGGTAAAATTGTGCTTTTAAACGCAATTTTAACCAGAGAAATAGCTATTTGCTGATAAGCTGCGATGTCAGATTGGAGGGTTGAAGATAGCAGTTTCATTTTTATGAAATTTAACACTGTCAGTGCTACGAACAACCTGTACATTCAATAGTGCTGTTAACTTCCAAAATTCAGCTCCTGTTCACAAACAATACAAGAGTATACATTCAATTTGCAGTGATTGAAGCATAATGGGCAGGAGTGGTAAAATAAACAGAGTTGAACCAACAAATGTAGAATGGGTTGAAAAATTGCCTGAGTGTGTGGAGCTATTCAAACAAGCTGGTTGGATGGATTTTTTCAAAAAAATAGATGGATATAATGCAAAGGTATCCTGCAAGTTTGCCCAGGGTTTCAAGAATGATATGGTGGTTTTTGATACCCTAAAATTCAAGCTGACAGTTAAATTGATTTCAGAAGCCACATGAATTAAAGATGAGGGCGAACAATGGTTTAAGAAGCTGCCCTTTGAGTTTGATCCACAAAGATACCTCTTACCCAATGTCATACCTGATTGGAATAAAGGTGTCCTAATCCAAAATGTCAAAAAAGAATGGGTAGAACCAATTAGAATATTACAGAGTTATGTTACTTGTGAAGGAAGGTATGCTTTCGTATACAAGTATCATTTTAGATTTCTTCAGGACATGGTGGGAGTATCCAAGATGAACCTGCCATTCTTCTTCCTGAAAAGTTTGCAGAAAATGTCCAACAAGGTGAAAGGGCCAGTAGATCATTCCTCTCAGACCATCTTTCATCATGGATTAATCAAGTTGATTGTTAGTACTGCCTTGCAGCATGAAGGAAAGACCTGGGATTTCTTCATTTTTTGGTCTTGTTTTGAAGATCAAAAATCTAAAAGACAAGCAGATAAGGGCAAAGTCTTACTCAGAAACTTAGGTCATAAGCCCAAACTGGAAGGTAAGGGAAAGATCAAAATTGAAGAATCAGCAGACCCTGTAGAGGAAGACAATGAACAAAAAGCATTCTCAGCCTGCTCTAAAGGCAAGTTCACACTGTTTGAAGATAAGAAGGAACAACCTCAAAATAATTTAGAGCCTGTAGCAGATCATCAGGAGGAGAAAAAGGTTGATATTAAGGTGGTTCCTGTACCTAAAGAAGAGATTCACACTCAGCCAAGAAGCCCTATCACAATTCTTTCAGATGATGAGGGATATCTGTTGGAAGAAGAACAGCCCATTTCCGAAATAGAAGTCAAAGCTGAAATTGAAGAAATTCATGTTTCAGATAGCAAGACCACAAGGCCTAATAGGAAAGGGAACAAGGTGGAAGTAGTGGAATTGGCTGCTATTTAGTACCAAGGGAAAGAACTGAAGATGATGGGAGAGGCAACTGCATTTTGGAGACCTAAAACTAGGTCAAAGAACAAGTTGAGATTAAATATGAAGAAATTGCTGAATCCTAAATTAAATACAGATGATGTGACTGTCTTAGATGAAGTGTCCATAGATGAGGATAAACTAGAACTAGAGAAATTGCAGCCATGTTTAAAAGAAGAAATTCATTCAATGGAAGCAGTAGGTGAAGAAAATCCAAATCCCAGCATTGATGACACTTCTACGAAGTTGTGGATGGAAGAGACAGAAATCTTCAAGAAGCTTGACATTCCTTGGAGACCTGATGAAGGTCAAGATTCTACAGTGGATAAATTAGCTAATTCTGACAGGAAAAATTTGCAGAGAGCTATCAAACAATACAAACACCAGATGAGCTATATGTAGGAGGTCAACGATGGTTTGATGATGGCCAACAGAAGGTTAAGGGAAGATCTCCAAGATGTAAATGATAATTTTCAAGAGCTAGTGGCTGATGCAAAATAAGCACTTAAAAGGAAAAGAGCTGCTGACAGTCATTGCACCCAGTTGGAGAAGACAGTTCAGGAATTGTAGCAGAAAAACAAAGAGCTCATAAAAAAGATTAATGACATGGAGCAGGAGCAAAAGAAGGCTAAGAAGAAATACAAGGCTTCAGATGGTATTACTCTCCTAGGTGAGGTGGCAAAAGACCTATAAAACAGTTGTGCTTTCAGTTAGTTGTCATCAATTAGCAAACTGATATGTTAATGAGGTGCTATTTTTAGCATATTTTGTAACTTGTAAATATTCTTCCTTTACTTTACCTCATCGAAGAGCTAGAAGACAGTTAGGGTTAGAGACCTAATTGATTTTGTAAAGCATAGTATTTAGACATGTTAGCAAGTCATTGAGAGGGTTCTGGATTTTTGGGAGCATCAGGAGGTCTGCAGACTGTGTCTATCTTCAGACTTGTTCAGAGATAAGTACTGTGACTCTTATAAGTATTGACTGATGAAATAATGAAACATATGACTTTTTTCCCTCCAATTTGTTTGCGTTGGCTTTGTTATTGAGCTTGTTTAGCTTCTTAAATGGTAAATTCATTGCTAGTTAATGTGTATTTTCTGGTGATGCTTATCCTTTATGTATGAACCTCAACACATTCTTTCTGTGGGATCTCATGTGATATGTTATACATCTTTATCAGTTTCTGCTTATCAATTAGTTTTTACTTTTCTTTTGAATGTATTCCCTGACTGTGCTCAAAGTTTATAACCATTTAAATCATACAAAAAAACCCTAAACTTTGTTTTATTTATTGAGTTTTACTCTTGAGATTGTGTTAGCTTGTTTCTCTCGCCTTAGAAACAATTTCTGGCACTAACACTTACCATTTTGTTGCTGCTCTACTGAGAGTATGCTAGAAGAGGCGAATCCTCACAAGGTCATCCACTATGTTTCTATATGAACAACATAAGTTAAAGACATAACTTTGTTGGTGAGATTGTCTCCCTATTTTCCTTCGAATTTTGGAATATCGGAAGGAAGCCTGTATGGAATACCTGACCATTTCGCATCATGAGCAATGGGGTCATTTGTCATTTTTTCCAAATCAGGTAGATTTAAACTAGCCATAAATGGTATGGTAACGAGGACAGGTCTTTCCATTATGTTCGGGATATGATTTCCTTGAGGGGGATATTGAAGTGGAGTTGTAAAAAATGGTTGAACTCCTATGAGAGAAGATCGATCAAAGGAATCTGAAGGATCTCCTTGGGGAGAATCCAGCAGGGTACAACTTCTGATGGGGGAAGAAGTGGTGTAATTAATAGATTCTCCAAGGAGATAAAATGTACCTAGCAAGGCATTGCCTCGACCAGATGATCCTATCAATGATACCTAGGAATGGCCCTGAATTGAATTCCCTCTCCATGCAATACAAGGGGAAGGTGTGAAAACACACCTCGAGAGAGGGGATAGTCCTTACAGTCTATGAGGTTGTCTTAGGATGTTATTTTGTTCCTCAATGGTGAAGTATTTTTGTTAATATGAGAGTGACAGACTGATAGTGAAATAAACACAATTGAACAAATGCAAAAATATGCCAACCACAATAGTTGCAAAATGGTGCGATAAGTGAGTGATATGTGCAATATTGGTTTTAGTGCATGAGTTCCCACATGTAGGTTCTTTTTATTACGAGTTAGTGAACTTATAGTTAAAAAAAATAAATGTAAATTCCCTACAAGACTGAATGTCCTTCCTCTCAAATGTATTTGGTCCTCCCAAACTCACAATTGATGGTGATAATGCTATCCACTCACCAATAGACTAGTGGAGGTAACAAAGATCTAGTTCTACAGGCGATGGAGCCAATGATCGAATCAAGAATAATTGGAAACACCTCAGAATGACAATATCTACCTTCAGGAATCAATTGCACTCAAAATTTCTCCTTGGTGATATCCTAAGTTGGGCCACTAAGTTACCTTGTGTCAAGTGTGGATCAGTGGTTCATCCTACACGGTATATTGTCGTCTTCCTACAACAAGCTGAGTGGATCGTAGTAAAGAGAAGGGCAGCTATACCTCGGCTTTTACCTTGTTGGTCACGGTGCTCTTCTGATCAGGGTTTTCTTTTAACACTTGCTTATAACAGGATTTTTGTATGTACCCTAAAAGACAACAATGCTATGTTTCAAAATATTCCTAATGAAACTAGATTGGTGGTAAGTAATTGATGCCTAGGATTTTTGTATGTACCCTAAAAGACAACAATGCTATGTTTCTAAGAGATGCTCATGGCGCTTTGAAAAATCAAATTATTCTAACTATTAGACAAGTGTGCAATGGAGGTATTTAACACTTCTCACCCATTTTCTTATTCACCAAGATCACATGAAGTGCGAGGTGAACAACATATACTTTGCGATACAAGTGTCTTTAGGTCCTTGCTTGTGTGCAAAAAATGTTTTCTACACTATCAATAGTACTAAAAACAACATGTCGATTGATGCATAAACAAGAAATGGTCTTGAACACTAGTGACAACAATGAGGCTCGTTGAAAGCCTCAAAGTTGGTTACCTAGTTAAGTTTCAAGCAAGATGTACTCTTTACTTCCTAATATTGGTCTAGGTGCACTAATTACTAAAAAATTAAGTAATTGGGTGAATTAGCCTTAAATTAAGTTCACTAGTAAGAAACAATTGGGCTTCCAAACTAAATTATGCAGATAAAAAGAAAATCATCAACAGTAGCGTGTCTAAACCACATTCGACCATGGGTATAGTATGGGTAAATACAAAACATATGCGTGGGTAGCACAAGTAATAAACTCACCTGACACATTGTAAAACCCCGATATTTCTGAAAAATTTAAAATTTTTATTCTTAACAATAAATGTTAACTAAATAATATTTCTGGTCCTGTTTTAAATTCAGTAACTAACATAATCTGTTTAAAGACTCTGTCTTATTAAAATTTTGATTTCTATGATTGTAATTAATGACTGTTTTGTTTTCAAACCGCAAGGGAAGAGCTAGTCATAGCTGGCTGGCTTACTTAGCTTACGAGCTAATGCATAAGTCGTCTTTTGTTTCTCAGGTGCGCCGGTGAAGTAAGGATTACTGTATGTTAAACTTGGTAAGCATCAATACTCCCTGTACTTTAAAACTTTAAGAAGATTTATTTACTATTGCAAGTTGTAGTGCAAGACAGTGAAGTTATTCTCATGAACTTATATTTGAATTAAGATTGATAGTCTGCCTCGACATGATCTTTCTTATTCAGATAGTATCAACAGGTTTGCGACAGATTACATTGTTTCAGTTATAATTATTGTTTTATGAATATGACTCTATGTTACTGCTATAACTATCACTGGAACAATTGTTATATCATAATTATTGGCTGCATAAACGACGTTAACTTTATGTGATAAGTTGTCAACTAATACCGGTGATTACTGTTGTATTTCTGGATTACTAATGTGAGTTGGGAAATGTGGCGCCTCTAGCGTTGTTCCATTATATTCGACTATACTGCAATGTTCAATGTCTACTTAAAGTTTAATTTATGTTACCTGACTGTGCCTTGATTTTAACTACCTTCACGATGTGAACCTGTAGATGGAATTCTTTTTCAACATCTTAATAATAGAGATTATTATTCAAAATTGTTTACTGTTAACAATGGTATTGGTAGAAAATACGATGAGAGTATATAATGGCAATTGTGTATCTTGTCATAAAGACTTGGTAACATTTCAAGGTATTAAGTAACAAGGTGTTTTCATTTGAAGGTTGACTACCTTATTGCTTACATGATCATAGAAAGGTAATATGCTCATGGCATTAATCTATGGCTTGGTTTCAATATATATATATAGTATAATGATTGTGCAACCATCATAATGTTCCCATACGTTGGCAAACTTTATATTCAATATAGTGGTAAGGTTGTATCTATCATACTAGGTTAAGAGAAACTCTATGGTTGAAGTTGACTACATCTCATTCATATCATTGTAGGGATTATACATAACACGTACCTTGGAAATTGAAGGTTTGATTGCAAGGCATGCACTATTTGTTGATTGAATGTATTCCATATTATAATTCCATACGTTGGAGTTTGACTTGTATCTACGCAATGATTTTTGAAATCGATAAATAATGATTTGGATGGCAATTGAACTATATGGTCTCGACCCATATTACGTTGATATATTTTGGATGCTACGTGGTTGACTCTCCTCCATGCAGTTGGTGATATATAAGCTGTTATCGAAAACCCTACCAGGTTATTGTATTTGCCTTCGGGCTTGGGTCCTAAGGATGAAACCCTCCGTGTCTGAGTTTCGTAGTCGGGGCACTGTAACAAAGTGCAAAGTGTTGTGGTTATGGTCTCGTGGTTTCATTCTGTAGTAAGATAAGTCCTCGGCTCTGGTGATGGCGTCTGTTACAGTTTCTTTGTTTAGTGGTCTCGTTGTTTCATCCTTTGTTTAAGTCCCAGCTATTTACAGTCCATCACTGTGCTGGTATGGATATGAGACAGGGTTTTGCTATTTTCTTTTAGTTATGAGAGGGTTGATGCATTTGGGTTTTGGGTATGCTTCTTGACTGGTTCGATCCCAGCGTGAGGGTTTCGTCGGGAATGTTACTTTGTCTCAGCTGTCAAGAAATGTTATGAAGGTGTTCCTTACTCTTTCAACCGACAAGGGTGATGGGGTTTCAGTGCTTGCTTCCACCGGTGGCTTCCAGGTTATCCACGGTTACATTGCTCAGGTAAAGTGATAACTTTATTTTTGCAGTTTCGGTTTTGCAAGCAAGTGCAGGTTTACTATATATTCAGAATTCTTGGTATTGATAGTGTATTAACATCTCTCGGCATTGAATGTGCAGGTCACGCGGCTCTGAAGGTGTACAGGGTTTTATCTCCAATGCTGGCTCCTCCGGGTAAGCCGGGTTATCCACAGCTTTCTCTTCCTTTGCTGGTTTTCTGGTTAGGGTTGAGTCTTGGAGGAAAGCTCCTGTGTAGTGAGGTCATTAACGACTTGATGTTCATGGGTGCAGTCATCTGTATGAAATTGTTTTGTTTGAAATGAAAAGGGGTTTGAAACCTTGTTATGTTTATTGGAGAGCCCTTCACGGCTCAGACTGTATGAGGCCAGGGTTTCTGTTATTATACTCGTATTGGCTAAACATAGGGTTCTAGCCTCGCTGTATAGGATTTATACTTAATATAATACTGAGCCTGATATGGCCGTGTTTCATTTTTGTGTTTTGTTAATTTATTAGAATGTGTTTGAAATGTAAAGATAGATGAGTTCTTCGGTACCTGCAATGGATGATAACTCTGTTATAAATGAAACCCTATAATTGTCTCTCTGCGTTTTTCTCCGTTTTGGAGTATTAAATAAAAGATTGTGGAAGTTTATCGACTAAGACTGTAATAGTTAATAGCATAGGGTTATTCTGATGAATTGGGGGTTTTGTTTTGTGTTCAATGCATATGTATGGTATTGTTAACTCGGTGGTGACTGGGAACGAGTTGTAACAAATTTATTTTGAATCTTATATAAATATTAAATAAAACTGTGGATAGAATAATATATACATAGAACTATGTATAAAGATACTGTAGGTTCTGTCTGCCATATAAGGCATTCTTTTCATTTGTTTTCAGTCTGTCGAAGGAATATTGTAAGGCTACGGCCGTGTAGGGTTTGTGGACTACTCTAAGGTAGAATATTTATAATGAAATAAATATTATTACTGTGTATAATTAAGAAGGTTTGTAACAGCCAATAATGGTTGTATTCGTCGACAGTTTCTCTGTTGTGATAATATGTTTGTTTTGTTTAAAACAACTCTGTTAACTTTATTATAATAACATGGCTAATATATTCTAATACTAGGTTGAAAGAAAATAATAATCTACAGTTTCTATGTGTTTGTATTTGACTCCTGTGTTAATAAATAAGATTATAAGGAAGCTTGTAACAATGAATTGTTGTTACAGTCACCCCTTTAGTTAATCGATAGCTGTCAAACATGTTCTGAGTATAAACAATATATTAAGATGAGTTTTGTTTATCTGTTAACTTGATATAAGAATGAACTGTAACTATAGTTGACTAAAATATGCAATACATATATATATATATACAGGTAGATTACTCTAACAGGAATTATCTCAAAGTAAAAACTAAGATTTATCTTTATTTGTTCTTATGATTGTTTACTAGCTATAAATCTGGAATATCTACTGTTTAATATTTCTGTCTATATTTTACTATTAACAGGAATTCTAGAATATGCATAGACATGGTATTTGTTAACTGTAACAGTAACAAATAGGTTCTGTATAAGATAAATACTATATTTAAATAAAAAAATAGGAAAGTTTCTAAAACATCTGAGTTCTGAAATTTATACCAAAAGAGAGTACAGAGACTGATTTACTGAAGTTGAATACAGTCAAAACATAGTTGTACTAGTCTAGTTCATATAAAAATTAATTAAACCAACAACAGGAAGAGTGGCAGAACCTGTAGCTATAGTAGACAATAACAGCAATGGGAGGCTGTTCCTCCCTACCAATTCCTGGAGAGTGCCCAGATAGCACTTCTCAGGACCCCCGAGCTTGCTCTGGTCTAACTGGCTGGAATTAGGTACAGTCAACAATTCCCTCAGCCAAAACAGCTATACTGGAACCAAGTTACTGCAACTTCCTGCTTCAAAACACTTCCTTACTGTTTTCCCACTTCCTCAATGGGACTCCTGAATAGCATTCACCTGAATTTATTCTCCCTCTAGAACAATTGCTGAACCCCCAGCTCAGTTCATTGAGTAGTATATAAAAGATTGCCAAGGTCTTAGTTGGGCTAACTGTCATTAATGAGCCACCTGCTCAGATTCCACTTTCTTGGGGAATCATGACCCCAAAATATAGGGAAGTTGCCACCTGCAACTTAGGAAGTGTTTGAGGATGCTGCCACTTGTCTTTTGTCCTTCCACCTAATTCCATCCACCAGTTAGACCAGTAACCTCTTTTAACAGCTCTCCCATGCTGTTGTCTCCATAATTTATTTATTAATAATAATTATTCAGAATTTACATTCCATTTCTGGAGACTCTGCTGAGTCATCCATTCCTACTTAGCATTAAATTTAACATAATGTCTCAGGAATATTAAAAGTAATTACATTATTTTAATAAAATTGGGGTATGTGACATACACACCCCCTTAAAATGTAACATCGTCCTCGATGTTACTTATTCTTTGTCTTCAGCCACCTGCTGGAATAGATGGCGATATGCTTCCCGCATCTTACTTTCCAGCTCCCAGGTAGCTTCTTCAGGACTAAGGTGCTTCCATTGCACCTTCACTTGTCCAATTATGTGGTTCCGTAGAGTAATTTCCCTCCTCCTGAGGATACAATCCGGTTCCACCAGAACTTCCCCTTCTGGTTCTACCTATACAATGTTCCAATCAATAACATGAGTAGCATCATGAACATATTTTTTTAAAACAGAGATATGAAAAACATTGTGTACTTTTAAATTTGGCGGCAATGCTAACTGATAAGCAACTTGACCAATTCTAGCTAAAATTTCAAATGGACCACAGTAACGTGGTGCTAATTTTGCACAACTTCCTAATCTTAGGGAGCTTTTCTTTGGTCTTACCTTGATGAACACATGTTCACCTACCTGGAACTCTTTAGGAGTTCTTTTCAAATATGCTTGACTCTTTTGCCGATCCTGGGCAATCTTCAAGTTTTCCTGCACTTGTTTCACAATCTGTTCCATTTCTTTCAATAAATCAGGTCCTAACACTAATCTATCTACTGGATTACTCCAAGAGATAGGAGTGTTGCATTTTCGTCCATACAAAACCTCAAAAGGACTAAACTTAGCTGATGATTGATAGCTGTTATTGTATGCAAATTCGGCTAAGTGTAAATAATCCTCCCACTTACCTGGTTGATCTTTAACATACATCCTTAACAGATCTTCTAATATTTGATTAACTCTTTCCGTTTGTCCGTCAGTCTGAGGATGGAAAGAGGTGCTGAAATTCAAAGTGGTGTTTAATCCTTTGAACAAGGATCTCCAAAAATTTCCTGTGAATTTAGGATCCCTGTCTGATATAATGACTTTTGGAATACCGTGTAACCGAAAAATCTGTTTTAGAAAGATATCTGCTATGTTTGCAGCCTTGTATGTGGTTTTAACAGGAATAAAGTGTGCTGATTTACTTAATTTGTCTACCACTACCATAATCGAATTATTCTGATGTTGATTTTTGGGTAAACCCGTAATGAAATCCAGGCTGATTATTTCCCATTTCAAGCTAGGAATAGGTAAAGGTTGCAGCAATCCGGCTGGATGTTGGTGTTCTGTTTTTACTTGTTGGCAATCCAAACACTTAGCTAAATATTCAGCAGTTTCAGATTTCATGTTAGGCCAAAAATATTCTTTTCTCAACATAGTGATAGTCTTTTGATAGCCAGGATGCCCGGAGTAAGGGGTTTTATGTATTTCGTCTAAAATTAACAGCTTAACTGTAGGTGCATTAGGGATATACAGCCTGTCCTTAAACAACAAAAATCCGTTTTCGTTTAAACTATACCCTTTTATCAAACTTTCTGTGGGCTGTTCTTTGGCTGTAATTTGTAAATGTTGATAATTTTCGTCTAATTTTATCCCTTTAGCCATCTGTTCATTTAAATCAGAGGTATAAGTGCTGCTAGCTGATATAAAATTCAGTTTTGCATTCCTGCTCAAGGCATCAGCCACCTTATTTTCCTTCCCTTTTATGTGTTGGATTTCAAAATCGTATTCACTTAGGAATGCCAGCCACCTGGCTTGTCTTGCATTTAAATTTGGCTGGTCTAAAAGGTATTTCAGACCTTTATTATCTGTTAGTAAGGTAAATTTTCTGCCTATTAGGTGGTGTCGCCACATCTTTAAAGCATGAATTACAACAGCTAATTCTAGGTCATAAGTGGCATAATTATTTTCATGGATTTTCAGCTTCCTAGATTCGTAAGCAATGACGTGTCCTTCTTGAGTCAGCACTCCGCCTAAACCATCATTACAAGCGTCGGTGCAAACTATGAAATCTTTATTTGGGTCCGCTATTCTAAGAATAGGTGCAGTTGTCAATAATGTCTTAAGTTTCTTGAAACTTTCTTCACATTTCGCGTTCCAATCAAACTTCTTCCCTTTCTTCTGCAAAGAAGTGATTGGGTTGGCTATTTTTGAAAAGCCTTCAATAAACCTCCGGTAGTAACTGGTAATTCCCATGAAAGATCTAACGTCCGTCACATCTTTAGGTACTGGCCATTCATCAATCGCCCGAATCTTTTTGGGATCCACTGAAATCCCTTCCTTTGTGATTACATGTCCTAAGTACTGGATTTCATCTTTGAAGAAGTCACATTTACTAAATTTCGCAAAAAGTTGTTGTTCTCTCAGTTCTTGTAAAACGATACGTAAGTGTTCTTTATGCTCCTCCTCGCTCTTAGAATAGACTAAAATGTCATCGATAAATACAACAACAAATTTATCTAAGTACTTATGCATTATGTTGTTCATTAAACACATGAAAACAGCTGGGGCATTAGTAAGTCCAAATGGCATTACGACAAATTCGTAATGTCCGTACCTTGTTCTAAAGGCTGTTTTGAAAATATCTTCTTCCTTAATTCTTACCTGATGATAACCCGATCTCAGATCGATCTTGGAAAATACCGTAGCGCCACGTAGCTGATCAAACAGATCATCAATATGAGGTAACGGATACCTGTTTTTGATCGTCATCTTGTTTAGTTGACGATAATCTATGCAAAGTCGCATAGTTCCATCCTTCTTTTTAACGAAAATCACTGGTGCTCCCCAAGGGGATACACTGGATCGAATATAGTTCTTATCTATTAACTCCTTCAACTGAGTTTTCAACTCGTTAAGCTCCAAAATATTCATACGATACAGGGCTTTTGAACTGGGAACAACACCTGGTACCAGCTCAATTGTGATGTAATACCTCTCTCTTTTTGTAATTTTATTGTTTCGTAAATATGTCATAATTGTAAGTGGCCCAGGTGAGGAACCCAAGGTCAAGGCCCCACCTGCGGACATTGAAAATATTGTTATGTCATTTCCTAAAGTTGCAAATGTCATTGTAAAACCCAGGGACTAAAGGATGACGACTCAACTAAAACAACGGGCAACTGAGCCACTAAGGGAGAGTCTCCTACTGACGACTAATGTCATCCTGGCGATAGTTAACAAGGTGCTAACTAATACTAAGAATTTTAAGGGAAATCCCCATGGATGTCCTCGATTTCCTAGTGTGGTACTTAAACGCCAAATAAATAAGTTATGTGTGGAAAATATCCTAAGAGGAGCTTCATAAAGTATCCTTAGGAAGTATACTACACAAAATAGATATTATTAAGTAGATATATATATATATTTATATATATATCAATATACGTACATGAGAAGATGTATATCCTATTCCTAGAAGAGGTTGGGTGAGAACATTATTAAAGCTAAATAAATTTAGCTGGATTCGAATTATTTGGTAAGCTTAGCTTTGGTAAAGCTCAGTTTGTTTGATTAAGAAAATTGTAATACTTGTTATAGGTGACTTCAAGTGGTACTTGAGCTAAAAACAAACACTTGATGTAGATATAGATTATATTATGCGCGCACCTATATATATATAAATATTATAAATAAAAAAAAAAAAAAAGTTAAACTTAGATCGAACTAACTTAACTTCATATTGGAGAGTTAGTGAAGAGTACTCCTTGCGTCTTCAACCACTAAGAGAGATCGTAGGACGGTGGTCTCCTTAAAAGAGAACCAAATCTTACCGCGCCATCTGCCACGAAAAAAAACAACACGCTAACCCTTACTACGGGACGTTTGTCGTTTATGGAGGAGCTCTAACTTTACGAGCTGCCAGCTGCCATCGGGAAGGAAGCACTTCTTGTTACCTCCGTCCTGCTGCAAGTGGCAGATGGGTATATATATATATTTCTGCATAGAGAAGGGGGAGCAAAAAAAACATCACGACTACGGGGAAACATGGTGGTTATTCCAAGAAGGAGGTGCTGCGACCTGCAATCATAATGTTCTCTGCTAGCTATGGCGTAAGGAGGAATGGATGCGCCAGTTAACCATCAGAGAATATATCTTAGACTTAGATTCCTTGGAGGTAAGTTTGTCTATGTTATTTTCCTCCATCTGCGTATACGCTGGATTCCGTTATGTATAGGGCATATGGAATAAATGTGTTGTGGTTTGCGATATATTTACTGTTCTCCTTCTGAGCATCGTGCATATGTAATGGTTTATACATATATATGACGGTTCTGCCTGTTGATATCCTGTGGTGAACCCTTTGATAGAAGTTTAGTTTAAATGCGAACTCTGCATCTTTCCATTAAGACAACGTATGTATTTAAACCCGGATCTGCTAATGCTTCGATAGAAGTTTAGATTAAGGCAGATGCGAACTCTGCATCTTTTCATGGAGAATAACGTATGTATTCAAACCCTGGAACCGCTTGAGGATCTTTTGTTCTGGCTGTTGTTGGATGTAAACCCGATCTAGTTTCGGTGGTAGGCTTTCATTGGATTTTGTTGTTTCTCTGTTGAGTGTGGAAAGGGTAGGAAACCCCTTTTCTCTTTAGTTGATGGAGTTAACGAGGGAGGCTAATCGCGGCTTAAGCCTGGGATTGCTCAACTGGAGCAGCCCTTACTAGAGAATACTTCTGCATTTTCATTGGAGTGGAGCGCTTCTTAAGCTCAATGTTTACTAACTGGAGCGACCTCTGAGATAAAGATTTATCCCTGCAACGACTGTAATTGATCTCTGCATCAGGAGATAGTCGATCTCGTCTCAGTCAGACGCTCTCAACTTGAGAGTGGTTCCCTTAATAGTACCTTACTTTGGGTAGTAAATGCTTTATGCTGGTTCTATTGCTAGTTCTTTCATAGCTTCCTCGGTAATATCGACCCTTGAACTTTTTTTTGGTGTGAGTATTTTTTAGCTATGTCTATACCTTACTCTGCATCCCTGCAAGAAAAGAACCACACGGCCTCTCTCCAAGATACAACCTTTTGTACCGATTATTTTTGGATGGCATGAAACCAGAGCAGAATCCCACCCTCTATGTTGGTTACGGGATAGATGCATAGTTGCTTCATCTCTATTCTGGTTTTTAAATAGTTTACACAGGAAACATAGATTCCAGTTGAAATTTTATTTTGAAATGGTACCTTGGATATCATGTTTTCCTGTCTTACCTGTGTACATAGTCAAGTTGTCCATTTGTTACTGCGTGTAGTGGAACGAGGTTGAAACCTCACATAAATATGTTCGTTTTACTATGTGCCTCTATCTAAAAACCGTGCGGACATCAGCGATGATATGGTAAATAAATCTTTAGGGTAGATGCTTTTGTTTTAGTTACCTTTATGTGTGGAAAAGTGTATTAAGTTATAGATATAAAACTTAAAACCATGCATTATGAGATATCATCGTATGGGCATGTATGATTACTTAATCTTTTACCTTAAAAGAACCCATTAATCTTTAGGTGTAGATGCTTTTGTTTTTAGTTGCCTTTATGTGTGGCAAAGTGTATTAAGTTATAGAAATAAAAACTTATAACCATGCATTATGAGATATCATCGTATGGGAATGTATGATTACTTAATCTTTTACCTTAAAAGAACCCATTAATCTTTAGGTGTAGATGCTTTTGTTTTTAGTTGCCTTTATGTGTGGCAAAGTGTATTAAGTTATAGAAATAAAAACTTATAACCATGCATTATGAGATATCATCGTATGGGAATGTATGATTACTTAATCTTTTACCTTAAAAGAACCCATTAATCTTTAGGTGTAGATGCTTTTGTTTTTAGTTGCCTTTATGTGTGGCAAAGTGTATTAAGTTATAGAAATAAAAACTTATAACCATGCATTATGAGATATCATCGTATGGGAATGTATGATTACTTAACCTTTCACTTTAAAGGAACCCATTGCATATAAAAAGGGATGTAACCGTTGTTAAGTTAATAGGTAAAGTAATAATCTTATGTTATGTAGAAAAGTTCTAGGAACTTACTCTTTGTACAAATTCATGGGTAAGAGTATAGCAACATTTTGTTAAGGGGAAACTTTGGAGAAAGTATATTAATACTTAGTCTTATGCCTTTATGTCTTATTGCTTATATGGAATTAAAACCCTTAGTAGAAGTATTGAAAGACCATCTAGCTTGACTTATAGTATAAATCTACTTACTTATGTTTGTTCTGTAAGATGTTCTCGATGAGAGAGACTTCGAGCATATGGAAAGAAATTATTGCAACATATGTGTTGCTGGATGTAACTCTCCTCTTGAATAATAGAAAGAATTATGACCTGCCTTTGTGGACGTAGCCCAGTCGGGGTGAACCACCTATATCTTTGTCTCGATCTTATGTGTGTTCAAACTTGGCGTTATTGTTTTGTTCATTGGAGATGCTATGTGAATTACTTGTATGTCTTCTTCTGGTACATGTGTGTTGTGGTGCTGAATTAATGGTCATGGATTAATGTCATAAAAGCTTCTTTGTATGATAATCTTGTTCAAATTAAGTGTATGCATTGAAAGAGTAAGAAATTAATTGCAGATGTTTGGAATGTGAAAAGTAATTGTCGAAATTCACTAAATCCTAAGAATAAAGATTGGGTATGTGACATCTGGTGTATAAATTGAAATGTTATAAGGATTGATGGTTGATGTTTAACTAGGGGCATGTTCCTTAAGTTTTCCACAAGCATGTACAAGTTTAAGCGTTAGAATATATTGCATGGGAAAGATCTGTGGTATTAATGATAAAACATGAAGATCCATCTTTCTATTGAAGTACAAGGTAAAGTATTTCATATTAGGTTAGGCTTTAGCTATAGATCTCCTAAAATGATGTTTAAATGCGTCGATTACATACTTTATAGCTTACTTATGAGTAAGTAGTCATCTGGATTTTCTTTGGAAGCTCACTACATTATCACTTTGATCTAAATGGGTATGTTACATATGGTATCAGAGCATTAGGTTACAACACTAGGGCCTAATGAGCTCAACATGCGATAAGTGAGTATGAAGGTTGATAAGTTTACTAATCAATGGTTTTCGTTTCATTTTGGATGCATGGATTGCATTGGAGGAGGGAAAATGAATCTCAGAACTCGACTTCAAGTTTCTTCCGCCAGAGCGCAGGTTGCAAACACGCGGGCTTATTTGGGCTCAGTCGGGGAAAACATATATGAGCTAGTCGAACTGGCGACACAAGACGTAATAGAAAATTTCATTTCAACGGATCGACAACAGGTAGCTTACACGTCATCATTGAATTGCAAGTAAGTATGTTTCATTTGGTGAAAGCATTATAATGGCGCAACATTGTTTGTAGGTAAGGATAGTATATGTTTCATTATGGACAATCTATTATTGGTAAATATTAGCTAATGAATATATCCTCCTATTTTACAAATTAGAATTCATTGGATGACGAGAAAATAATCGTTAGCATGATAACGGTTATGGTTTTGTGGAATGAGTCTTCGTATATTGAACGTCATTCTAGTTGTGAGTGTGCTAAACGGAGGAGCTCTCCTAAATCTGTTGATTGGATAATTCGTCTTAAAATACTTATTACCTTCTCTACCTTTAGTGTTACTCTTAGGAGTGGATATTTTTCAGTTTCAGTAAACGCGTCATGTGGGAGAATAGGGTTGATACATTTTGTTAATTGTTTCTGACTAATCGAATTCTATTGATCAATTCGTCAGGATTTCCGAATATGAGATTCAGATAGATAAAATAAGCAACTTATATCTGTTAAGTCGTTTATAAAGTAAGTATATATGCTAATACCTGACTACAGAAGATGGTCTAATGTTTTGATTATGTTAGGAACTGTCAAGTTCCTTTCATATATAAAGCCGAACATTTCTTGTGGAAGGTTAGTTCGGCTGTATGTATGTATGTATGTATGTTACCAGAACTTCCTAGTTATGTCAACATCGTAAATTTATCATTCAAAATGGCTTTATACATATGTTATATGTGGTGTCAAAATGATTATTTTGGTTAAGAAATAAAACTATAGTTAATCATGTTGCTCACATAATGAATGCATAGATGTAATTAATGGTGAGTATGTGTTATTGTATGAATAAAAGTATTGGAAAACTAGAACCGCCACGGAATGGTAATACATGACACTTTAAATTCTCTGATGTTTCTATAATGACTGTTTTAAATCCGCATTAGGAGTTAAGGAAAAACCGTTAATATCATGGAAGTTCCATGATAGATCAGAAGTAATATTTAACAGTAATTGATGTATAAGCTTTTATGAAACAAGTCAAGGTAGATGATTGACATATGTTTTATGCATGATTGCTCTTATGATTTAATTACAGTTTTTCTTTTACGACTAACGCATTTAGTGTTGTGGTCGAGCGGAATGCTATATTCCCACACACCACTACAACAGTCAAGAGGTAAAAATGGGATATATAGATGCAGGTGATATTTAGTGTAATACTAATGTGTGATGATACAAGTAAACTGGTACCTCGACATATGAGGATCTTATAAAGATATGCGGCCACCCTTACAAAGGTATATGGTTATCATTATAAGGTATGCAAGTATGTTTTAGAAAATTGGTGATTTCTATGTGCTGTTGGTTGTATAACTAAAGTAGGAAGTGTGTTTGAAATTGTGAAGGATAACATTCGAGGTTAAGAAATCATCATGTCCATGGGTCATCATAGGAAGAATATTATTTCATGTTCAAGGAGTTATGTAATCCTATTAAGTAAGTTAGATATGCTTGGAAGGAGAAAAACGTTTACTTCAGATGATCAAGTGTGGATATTGTAGTATGAAGAATGAATGATTTTCTTATTTACAAATATTTGATTTTGTTATATAAAGTGTTACTAACAATTGAATTTGGCAGATGGCCAAAACTCGGTAGAACTTGTCGAAAGACAAAAGCGTAATATATTATGCATGGTCCAATAAAGGGGTGAGGATGAAAGATCCACAGTGCAGCTTTTATTATTGTTAATTATTGTTGAATAAAGCACTAGACCAAATTGGTCAGAGAAATTGTATGGTTATAAAATGTAATATGACGAAATAATTGATGAATTTGAATGAGATTTTCCTAGACTCAAGCAAGGAGGCTTGAGGGGATTAGATTCCTGGACTCAAGCGAGAAGGCTTGAGGGGAATTATGCGAGAGTGCGTTAAAGGCACTGAAACACTCCCGAGAAATCAAGGAGTTGACACCCGCTAGGATTCTTGAAAGAATCAACAAGCGGTAAAGACCTAGGCAAACTATAAGACAATGCATATGCGGGAGGCAGGACGCTGCTTAGTATGCATGAGAGAAAGTATTGCTGCGTGAGCACTGTGGTGTTAGGCAAGAAATCTGTGAAATAATTGCTGTGTGAGCACTGAAGTGTTAGGCAAGAATTTCGAAAGAATTGTTGTGTGAGCACTCGGGTGTTAGACAAGAATTTTCTGGATCAAGTGAATGGTTTGTTGTGATTAAGTGCATAGTCTACATTCCTGGATCACTTGAATTATGTGTGCTTGTGATAATAAAAGCACAAACAATGATTAAAATATATTCCATAGACTGCAAACGTTATGTTACAATAAATGACTCCGTATTTATGAATATGAGTTTGATCATGAAGTTGATGATAAGTTTTACGGTTTCTTTGAATTCCGGTTTTAAAAAAAAAAAAAAAAAGCATGGTGATTGATAGTGACTTGCGAGAAATTCATGAAAGACCAAAGAAGGTAAGAATATAAATGATGAAGCAAGCAGAAAGGTGACTCAAGAAGAGAGGACGAACTGCTAGAATATATCAACACCGAGGACGGTGTTATTTTTAAAGGGGTGGAGGATGTAATACCTCTCTCTTTTTGTAATTTTATTGTTTCGTAAATATGTCATAATTGTAAGTGGCCCAGGTGAGGAACCCAAGGTCAAGGCCCCACCTGCGGACATTGAAAATATTGTTATGTCATTTCCTAAAGTTGCAAATGTCATTGTAAAACCCAGGGACTAAAGGATGACGACTCAACTAAAACAACAGGCAACTGAGCCACTAAGGGAGAGTCTCGTACTGACGACTAATGTCATCCTGGCGATAGTTAACAAGGTGCTAACTAATACTAAGAATTTTAAGGGAAATCCCCATGGATGTCCTCGATTTCCTAGTGTGGTACTTAAACGCCAAATAAATAAGTTATGTGTGGAAAATATCCTAAGAGGAGCTTCATAAAGTATCCTTAGGAAGTATACTACACAAAATAGATATTATTAAGTAGATATATATATATATATTTATATATATATATCAATATACGTACATGAGAAGATGTATATCCTATTCCTAGAAGAGGTTGGGTGAGAACATTATTAAAGCTAAATAAATTTAGCTGGATTCGAATTATTTGGTAAGCTTAGCTTTGGTAAAGCTCAGTTTGTTTGATTAAGAAAATTGTAATACTTGTTATAGGTGACTTCAAGTGGTACTTGAGCTAAAAACAAACACTTGATGTAGATATAGATTATATTATGCGCGCACCTATATATATATAAATATTATAAAAAAAAAAGAAGAAAGAAGTTAAACTTAGATCGAACTAACTTAACTTCATATTGGAGAGTTAGTGAAGAGTACTCCTTGCGTCTTCAACCACTAAGAGAGATCGTAGGAGGGTGGTCTCCTTAAAAGAGCACCAAATCTTACCGCGCCATCTGCCACGAAAAAAAACAACACGCTAACCCTTACTACGGGACGTTTGTCGTTTATGGAGGAGCTCTAACTTTACGAGCTGCCAGCTGCCATCGGGAAGGAAGCACTTCTTGTTACCTCCGTCCTGCTGCAAGTGGCAGATGGGTATATATATATATTTCTGCATAGAGAAGGGGGAGCAAAAAAAACATCACGACTACGGGGAAACATGGTGGTTATTCCAAGAAGGAGGTGCTGCGACCTGCAATCATAATGTTCTCTGCTAGCTATGGCGTAAGGAGGAATGGATGCGCCAGTTAACCATCAGAGAATATATCTTAGACTTAGATTCCTTGGAGGTAAGTTTGTCTATGTTATTTTCCTCCATCTGCGTATACGCTGGATTCCGTTATGTATAGGGCATATGGAATAAATGTGTTGTGGTTTGCGATATATTTACTGTTCTCCTTCTGAGCATCGTGCATATGTAATGGTTTATACATATATATGACGGTTCTGCCTGTTGATATCCTGTGGTGAACCCTTTGATAGAAGTTTAGTTTAAATGCGAACTCTGCATCTTTCCATTAAGACAACGTATGTATTTAAACCCGGATCTGCTAATGCTTCGACAGAAGTTTAGATTAAGGCAGATGCGAACTCTGCATCTTTTCATGGAGAATAACGTATGTATTCAAACCCTGGAACCGCTTGAGGATCTTTTGTTCTGGCTGTTGTTGGATGTAAACCCGATCTAGTTTCGGTGGTAGGCTTTCATTGGATTTTGTTGTTTCTCTGTTGAGTGTGGAAAGGGTAGGAAACCCCTTTTCTCTTTAGTTGATGGAGTTAACGAGGGAGGCTAATCGCGGCTTAAGCCCGGGATTGCTCAACTGGAGCAGCCCTTACTAGAGAATACTTCTGCATTTTCATTGGAGTGGAGCGCTTCTTAAGCTCAATGTTTACTAACTGGAGCGACCTCTGAGATAAAGATTTATCCCTGCAACGACTGTAATTGATCTCTGCATCAGGAGATAGTCGATCTCGTCTCAGTCAGACGCTCTCAACTTGAGAGTGGTTCCCTTAATAGTACCTTACTTTGGGTAGTAAATGCTTTATGCTGGTTCTATTGCTAGTTCTTTCATAGCTTCCTCGGTAATATCGACCCTTGAACTTTTTTTTGGTGTGAGTATTTTTTAGCTATGTCTATACCTTACTCTGCGTCCCTGCAAGAAAAGAACCACACGGCCTCTCTCCAAGATACAACCTTTTGTACCGATTATTTTTGGATGGCATGAAACCAGAGCAGAATCCCACCCTCTATGTTGGTTACGGGATAGATGCATAGTTGCTTCATCTCTATTCTGGTTTTTAAATAGTTTACACAGGAAACATAGATTCCAGTTGAAATTTTATTTTGAAATGGTACCTTGGATATCATGTTTTCCTGTCTTACCTGTGTACATAGTCAAGTTGTCCATTTGTTACTGCGTGTAGTGGAACGAGGTTGAAACCTCACATAAATATGTTCGTTTTACTATGTGCCTCTATCTAAAAACCGTGCGGACATCAGCGATGATATGGTAAATAAATCTTTAGGGTAGATGCTTTTGTTTTAGTTACCTTTATGTGTGGAAAAGTGTATTAAGTTATAGATATAAAACTTAAAACCATGCATTATGAGATATCATCGTATGGGCATGTATGATTACTTAATCTTTTACCTTAAAAGAACCCATTAATCTTTAGGTGTAGATGCTTTTGTTTTTAGTTGCCTTTATGTGTGGCAAAGTGTATTAAGTTATAGAAATAAAAACTTATAACCATGCATTATGAGATATCATCGTATGGGAATGTATGATTACTTAATCTTTTACCTTAAAAGAACCCATTAATCTTTAGGTGTAGATGCTTTTGTTTTTAGTTGCCTTTATGTGTGGCAAAGTGTATTAAGTTATAGAAATAAAAACTTATAACCATGCATTATGAGATATCATCGTATGGGAATGTATGATTACTTAATCTTTTACCTTAAAAGAACCCATTAATCTTTAGGTGTAGATGCTTTTGTTTTTAGTTGCCTTTATGTGTGGCAAAGTGTATTAAGTTATAGAAATAAAAACTTATAACCATGCATTATGAGATATCATCGTATGGGAATGTATGATTACTTAACCTTTCACTTTAAAGGAACCCATTGCATATAAAAAGGGATGTAACCGTTGTTAAGTTAATAGGTAAAGTAATAATCTTATGTTATGTAGAAAAGTTCTAGGAACTTACTCTTTGTACAAATTCATGGGTAAGAGTATAGCAACATTTTGTTAAGGGGAAACTTTGGAGAAAGTATATTAATACTTAGTCTTATGCCTTTATGTCTTATTGCTTATATGGAATTAAAACCCTTAGTAGAAGTATTGAAAGACCATCTACCTTGACTTATAGTATAAATCTACTTACTTATGTTTGTTCTGTAAGATGTTCTCGATGAGAGAGACTTCGAGCATATGGAAAGAAATTATTGCAACATATGTGTTGCTGGATGTAACTCTCCTCTTGAATAATAGAAAGAATTATGACCTGCCTTTGTGGACGTAGCCCAGTCGGGGTGAACCACCTATATCTTTGTCTCGATCTTATGTGTGTTCAAACTTGGCGTTATTGTTTTGTTCATTGGAGATGCTATGTGAATTACTTGTATGTCTTCTTCTGGTACATGTGTGTTGTGGTGCTGAATTAATGGTCATGGATTAATGTCATAAAAGCTTCTTTGTATGATAATCTTGTTCAAATTAAGTGTATGCATTGAAAGAGTAAGAAATTAATTGCAGATGTTTGGAATGTGAAAAGTAATTGTCGAAATTCACTAAATCCTAAGAATAAAGATTGGGTATGTGACATCTGGTGTATAAATTGAAATGTTATAAGGATTGATGGTTGATGTTTAACTAGGGGCATGTTCCTTAAGTTTTCCACAAGCATGTACAAGTTTAAGCGTTAGAATATATTGCATGGGAAAGATCTGTGGTATTAATGATAAAACATGAAGATCCATCTTTCTATTGAAGTACAAGGTAAAGTATTTCATATTAGGTTAGGCTTTAGCTATAGATCTCCTAAAATGATGTTTAAATGCGTCGATTACATACTTTATAGCTTACTTATGAGTAAGTAGTCATCTGGATTTTCTTTGGAAGCTCACTACATTATCACTTTGATCTAAATGGGTATGTTACATATGGTATCAGAGCATTAGGTTACAACACTAGGGCCTAATGAGCTCAACATGCGATAAGTGAGTATGAAGGTTGATAAGTTTACTAATCAATGGTTTTCATTTCATTTTGGATGCATGGATTGCATTGGAGGAGGGAAAATGAATCTCAGAACTCGACTTCAAGTTTCTTCCGCCAGAGCGCAGGTTGCAAACACGTGGGCTTATTTGGGCTCAGTCGGGGAAAACATATATGAGCTAGTCGAATTGGCGACACAAGACGTAATAGAAAATTTCATTTCAACGGATCAACAACAGGTAGCTTACAAGTCATCATTGAATTGCAAGTAAGTATGTTTCATTTGGTGAAAGCATTATAATGGCGCAACATTGTTTGTAGGTAAGGATAGTATATGTTTCATTATGGACAATCTATTATTGGTAAATATTAGCTAATGAATATATCCTCCTATTTTACAAATTAGAATTCATTGGATGACGAGAAAATAATCGTTAGCATGATAACGGTTATGGTTTTGTGGAATGAGTCTTCGTATATTGAACGTCATTCTAGTTGTGAGTGTGCTAAACGGAGGAGCTCTCCTAAATCTGTTGATTGGATAATTCGTCTTAAAATACTTATTACCTTCTCTACCTTTAGTGTTACTCTTAGGAGTGGATATTTTTCAGTTTCAGTAAACGCGTCATGTGGGAGAATAGGGTTGATACATTTTGTTAATTGTTTCTGACTAATCGAATTCTATTGATCAATTCGTCAGGATTTCCGAATATGAGATTCAGATAGATAAAATAAGCAACTTATATCTGTTAAGTCGTTTATAAAGTAAGTATATATGCTAATACCTGACTACAGAAGATGGTCTAATGTTTTGATTATGTTAGGAACTGTCAAGTTCCTTTCATATATAAAGCCGAACATTTCTTGTGGAAGGTTAGTTCGGCTGTATGTATGTATGTATGTATGTTACCAGAACTTCCTAGTTATGTCAACATCGTAAATTTATCATTCAAAATGGCTTTATACATATGTTATATGTGGTGTCAAAATGATTATTTTGGTTAAGAAATAAAACTATAGTTAATCATGTTGCTCACATAATGAATGCATAGATGTAATTAATGGTGAGTATGTGTTATTGTATGAATAAAAGTATTGGAAAACTAGAACCGCCACGGAATGGTAATACATGACACTTTAAATTCTCTGATGTTTCTATAATGACTGTTTTAAATCCGCATTAGGAGTTAAGGAAAAACCGTTAATATCATGGAAGTTCCATGATAGATCAGAAGTAATATTTAACAGTAATTGATGTATAAGCTTTTATGAAACAAGTCAAGGTAGATGATTGACATATGTTTTATGCATGATTGCTCTTATGATTTAATTACAGTTTTTCTTTTACGACTAACGCATTTAGTGTTGTGGTCGAGCGGAATGCTATATTCCCACACACCACTACAACAGTCAAGAGGTAAAAATGGGATATATAGATGCAGGTGATATTTAGTGTAATACTAATGTGTGATGATACAAGTAAACTGGTACCTCGACATATGAGGATCTTATAAAGATATGCGGCCACCCTTACAAAGGTATATGGTTATCATTATAAGGTATGCAAGTATGTTTTAGAAAATTGGTGATTTCTATGTGCTGTTGGTTGTATAACTAAAGTAGGAAGTGTGTTTGAAATTGTGAAGGATAACATTCGAGGTTAAGAAATCATCATGTCCATGGGTCATCATAGGAAGAATATTATTTCATGTTCAAGGAGTTATGTAATCCTATTAAGTAAGTTAGATATGCTTGGAAGGAGAAAAACGTTTACTTCAGATGATCAAGTGTGGATATTGTAGTATGAAGAATGAATGATTTTCTTATTTACAAATATTTGATTTTGTTATATAAAGTGTTACTAACAATTGAATTTGGCAGATGGCCAAAACTCGGTAGAACTTGTCGAAAGACAAAAGCGTAATATATTATGCATGGTCCAATAAAGGGGTGAGGATGAAAGATCCACAGTGCAGCTTTTATTATTGTTAATTATTGTTGAATAAAGCACTAGACCAAATTGGTCAGAGAAATTGTATGGTTATAAAATGTAATATGACGAAATAATTGATGAATTTGAATGAGATTTTCCTAGACTCAAGCAAGGAGGCTTGAGGGGATTAGATTCCTGGACTCAAGCGAGAAGGCTTGAGGGGAATTATGCGAGAGTGCGTTAAAGGCACTAAAACACTCCCGAGAAATCAAGGAGTTGACACCCGCTAGGATTCTTGAAAGAATCAACAAGCGGTAAAGACCTAGGCAAACTATAAGACAATGCATATGCGGGAGGCAGGACGCTGCTTAGTATGCATGAGAGAAAGTATTGCTGCGTGAGCACTGTGGTGTTAGGCAAGAAATCTGTGAAATAATTGCTGTGTGAGCACTGAAGTGTTAGGCAAGAATTTCGAAAGAATTGTTGTGTGAGCACTCGGGTGTTAGACAAGAATTTTCTGGATCAAGTGAATGGTTTGTTGTGATTAAGTGCATAGTCTACATTCCTGGATCACTTGAATTATGTGTGCTTGTGATAATAAAAGCACAAACAATGATTAAAATATATTCCATAGACTGCAAACGTTATGTTACAATAAATGACTCCGTATTTATGAATATGAGTTTGATCATGAAGTTGATGATAAGTTTTACGGTTTCTTTGAATTCCGGTTTTAAAAAAAAAAAAAAAAAGCATGGTGATTGATAGTGACTTGCGAGAAATTCATGAAAGACCAAAGAAGGTAAGAATATAAATGATGAAGCAAGCAGAAAGGTGACTCAAGAAGAGAGGACGAACTGCTAGAATATATCAACACCGAGGACGGTGTTATTTTTAAAGGGGTGGAGGATGTAATACCTCTCTCTTTTTGTAATTTTATTGTTTCGTAAATATGTCATAATTGTAAGTGGCCCAGGTGAGGAACCCAAGGTCAAGGCCCCACCTGCGGACATTGAAAATATTGTTATGTCATTTCCTAAAGTTGCAAATGTCATTGTAAAACCCAGGGACTAAAGGATGACGACTCAACTAAAACAACAGGCAACTGAGCCACTAAGGGAGAGTCTCGTACTGACGACTAATGTCATCCTGGCGATAGTTAACAAGGTGCTAACTAATACTAAGAATTTTAAGGGAAATCCCCATGGATGTCCTCGATTTCCTAGTGTGGTACTTAAACGCCAAATAAATAAGTTATGTGTGGAAAATATCCTAAGAGGAGCTTCATAAAGTATCCTTAGGAAGTATACTACACAAAATAGATATTATTAAGTAGATATATATATATATATTTATATATATATATCAATATACGTACATGAGAAGATGTATATCCTATTCCTAGAAGAGGTTGGGTGAGAACATTATTAAAGCTAAATAAATTTAGCTGGATTCGAATTATTTGGTAAGCTTAGCTTTGGTAAAGCTCAGTTTGTTTGATTAAGAAAATTGTAATACTTGTTATAGGTGACTTCAAGTGGTACTTGAGCTAAAAACAAACACTTGATGTAGATATAGATTATATTATGCGCGCACCTATATATATATAAATATTATAAAAAAAAAAGAAGAAAGAAGTTAAACTTAGATCGAACTAACTTAACTTCATATTGGAGAGTTAGTGAAGAGTACTCCTTGCGTCTTCAACCACTAAGAGAGATCGTAGGAGGGTGGTCTCCTTAAAAGAGCACCAAATCTTACCGCGCCATCTGCCACGAAAAAAAACAACACGCTAACCCTTACTACGGGACGTTTGTCGTTTATGGAGGAGCTCTAACTTTACGAGCTGCCAGCTGCCATCGGGAAGGAAGCACTTCTTGTTACCTCCGTCCTGCTGCAAGTGGCAGATGGGTATATATATATATTTCTGCATAGAGAAGGGGGAGCAAAAAAAACATCACGACTACGGGGAAACATGGTGGTTATTCCAAGAAGGAGGTGCTGCGACCTGCAATCATAATGTTCTCTGCTAGCTATGGCGTAAGGAGGAATGGATGCGCCAGTTAACCATCAGAGAATATATCTTAGACTTAGATTCCTTGGAGGTAAGTTTGTCTATGTTATTTTCCTCCATCTGCGTATACGCTGGATTCCGTTATGTATAGGGCATATGGAATAAATGTGTTGTGGTTTGCGATATATTTACTGTTCTCCTTCTGAGCATCGTGCATATGTAATGGTTTATACATATATATGACGGTTCTGCCTGTTGATATCCTGTGGTGAACCCTTTGATAGAAGTTTAGTTTAAATGCGAACTCTGCATCTTTCCATTAAGACAACGTATGTATTTAAACCCGGATCTGCTAATGCTTCGACAGAAGTTTAGATTAAGGCAGATGCGAACTCTGCATCTTTTCATGGAGAATAACGTATGTATTCAAACCCTGGAACCGCTTGAGGATCTTTTGTTCTGGCTGTTGTTGGATGTAAACCCGATCTAGTTTCGGTGGTAGGCTTTCATTGGATTTTGTTGTTTCTCTGTTGAGTGTGGAAAGGGTAGGAAACCCCTTTTCTCTTTAGTTGATGGAGTTAACGAGGGAGGCTAATCGCGGCTTAAGCCCGGGATTGCTCAACTGGAGCAGCCCTTACTAGAGAATACTTCTGCATTTTCATTGGAGTGGAGCGCTTCTTAAGCTCAATGTTTACTAACTGGAGCGACCTCTGAGATAAAGATTTATCCCTGCAACGACTGTAATTGATCTCTGCATCAGGAGATAGTCGATCTCGTCTCAGTCAGACGCTCTCAACTTGAGAGTGGTTCCCTTAATAGTACCTTACTTTGGGTAGTAAATGCTTTATGCTGGTTCTATTGCTAGTTCTTTCATAGCTTCCTCGGTAATATCGACCCTTGAACTTTTTTTTGGTGTGAGTATTTTTTAGCTATGTCTATACCTTACTCTGCGTCCCTGCAAGAAAAGAACCACACGGCCTCTCTCCAAGATACAACCTTTTGTACCGATTATTTTTGGATGGCATGAAACCAGAGCAGAATCCCACCCTCTATGTTGGTTACGGGATAGATGCATAGTTGCTTCATCTCTATTCTGGTTTTTAAATAGTTTACACAGGAAACATAGATTCCAGTTGAAATTTTATTTTGAAATGGTACCTTGGATATCATGTTTTCCTGTCTTACCTGTGTACATAGTCAAGTTGTCCATTTGTTACTGCGTGTAGTGGAACGAGGTTGAAACCTCACATAAATATGTTCGTTTTACTATGTGCCTCTATCTAAAAACCGTGCGGACATCAGCGATGATATGGTAAATAAATCTTTAGGGTAGATGCTTTTGTTTTAGTTACCTTTATGTGTGGAAAAGTGTATTAAGTTATAGATATAAAACTTAAAACCATGCATTATGAGATATCATCGTATGGGCATGTATGATTACTTAATCTTTTACCTTAAAAGAACCCATTAATCTTTAGGTGTAGATGCTTTTGTTTTTAGTTTCCTTTATGTGTGGCAAAGTGTATTAAGTTATAGAAATAAAAACTTATAACCATGCATTATGAGATATCATCGTATGGGAATGTATGATTACTTAATCTTTTACCTTAAAAGAACCCATTAATCTTTAGGTGTAGATGCTTTTGTTTTTAGTTGCCTTTATGTGTGGCAAAGTGTATTAAGTTATAGAAATAAAAACTTATAACCATGCATTATGAGATATCATCGTATGGGAATGTATGATTACTTAATCTTTTACCTTAAAAGAACCCATTAATCTTTAGGTGTAGATGCTTTTGTTTTTAGTTGCCTTTATGTGTGGCAAAGTGTATTAAGTTATAGAAATAAAAACTTATAACCATGCATTATGAAATATCATCGTATGGGAATGTATGATTACTTAACCTTTCACTTTAAAGGAACCCATTGCATATAAAAAGGGATGTAACCGTTGTTAAGTTAATAGGTAAAGTAATAATCTTATGTTATGTAGAAAAGTTCTAGGGACTTACTCTTTGTACAAATTCATGGGTAAGAGTATAGCAACATTTTGTTAAGGGGAAACATTGGAGTAAGTATATTAATACTTAGTCTTATGCCTTTATGTCTTATTGCTTATATGGAATTAAAACCCTTAGTAGAAGTATTGAAAGACCATCTACCTTGACTTATAGTATAAATCTACTTACTTATGTTTGTTCTGTAAGATGTTCTCGATGAGAGAGACTTCGAGCATATGGAAAGAAATTATTGCAACATATGTGTTGCTGGATGTAACTCTCCTCTTGAATAATAGAAAGAATTATGACCTGCCTTTGTGTACGTAGCCCAGTCGGGGTGAACCACCTATATCTTTGTCTCGATCTTATGTGTGTTCAAACTTGGCGTTATTGTTTTGTTCATTGGAGATGCTATGTGAATTACTTGTATGTCTTCTTCTGGTACATGTGTGTTGTGGTGCTGAATTAATGGTCATGGATTAATGTCATAAAAGCTTCTTTGTATGATAATCTTGTTCAAATTAAGTGTATGCATTGAAAGAGTAAGAAATTAATTGCAGATGTTTGGAATGTGAAAAGTAATTGTCGAAATTCACTAAATCCTAAGAATAAAGATTGGGTATGTGACATCTGGTGTATAAATTGAAATGTTATAAGGATTGATGGTTGATGTTTAACTAGGGGCATGTTCCTTAAGTTTTCCACAAGCATGTACAAGTTTAAGCGTTAGAATATATTGCATGGGAAAGATCTGTGGTATTAATGATAAAACATGAAGATCCTTTAGGCTATTGAAGTACAAGGTAAAGTATTTCATATTAGGTTAGGCTTTAGCTATAGATCTCCTAAAATGATGTTTAAATGCGTCGATTACATACTTTATAGCTTACTTATGAGTAAGTAGTCATCTGGATTTTCTTTGGAAGCTCACTACATTATCACTTTGATCTAAATGGGTATGTTACATGTAAAGTCTAGCTCTCTCTTGGGAGGCAATTCTGGGATTTCCTCAGGAAAAACGTCACTAAATTCATTGACGACAGGAATGTTCTCTACTGTTTTCTGGTTGCTTTCAGACTTATCGATCTCGTCTGTAATAGTTACAGCATAGGTCTTGCACCCTTTCCTGACTGCTCTTTTAAGTTGTCAAGCAGAAATTTGCCTAACTACTGTTTTCCTAGGGATACGTCTAACAGTTATAGGCTGTCCACTACTGTTTATACACCTAAAAGTTTTGTCAAAACAGTTTAAAACGACCCTATGTTGTTCCAACCAGTCCATTCCGATAAGTATGTCATAAGAGCCAAGTGGTAAAACGTTCAGTTTAACTGTAGTTCTAAAATCAGTCATGTTTAAGATGCATTCTTTTACATAGCAGTTTACTTTTCTCTTTGTCCCAGTAGCTAATTGTACAGACCAAGAATTATCAAACCTTTCAACAGTCAATTTACATTTTTCTACCAGCTGAGGTGAAATATAACTAAGACTAGCACCTGGATCTATTAATATAGTAACTGGGGTTTTGTTAATCATACCTCCTACTTCCACCATGGAAGTTTGGTAGTCAGCCTGGCGGTTTTCTAATGCTGCATTAATTCGGGGCATAGTTCCTGCAAAATATCCAACTGTCATTTCATCTTGAACAGTATGAATATTGCTGATTTGTTTCTTTCTGTTTGGGCAGACTGAAGCATAATGTGGCCCATTACACTCCCAGCACTTGACAGGTTCTTTTCGCTCAAAATTTTTTGTGTAGTTTCCATGGTTATTAGGAGTCTCTTTGCTGTTTTTGTAATTGTTTGAATGGCTGACAGCTCCATTTTTGTTTCCTTGGAAACTTTTACTATTAAAGTGGTTCCCGTTTTTGCCATTCTTGAAACTTTTATGGGGAACAAATTCCTTTTTCTTGTACTCGATCAGATTGCTGTTCTTTTTGGCTTTCCAGCTGGCTATCCCCTCTTTCTTTTTATTCTGTTCGCAATAGAAATTTGCCTTGCGCATAGCTTCTTCCAGTGTTTTTGGATTGTCATATTCAATTCTGTCCTTGATATGATAGGGCAGGCAACTAAGAAACCGCTGTATTTTTGGTTTCTCTTTGACAAAATACGGTACATAACGCAACAGACTTAAAAATTTACTGTTTAAGTCCTTCATCGTCATAGATCCGAGTTTTAGTTCATAAAATTCTTTGGCCCTTTCTTCATAATACTGCTCGGACAGGAATTTCTTCTTGAAGTATCTTTTAAAGGTACTCCAATTAACTTCTCTTTCTTTAATCCCTTTGACCCTTTTCAGATCTTGCCACCATATGTCCGCCTTTCCCGAGAGGTTGTAGATGGCCATTCGTGCCTTTAGCTGATTTGAGTAGTTATAGATCTGAAAATATTTTCTCATCCCGGATAATCAGGATTCTGCCTCTTCTCCAGTTTCAGCTTCTCCATTGAAAGTTGGGGGCTTTATCTTCTTAAACTCCCCGGAAATCTCTTCATAAGGCCTGTACTTTTTCCTTCGGTTGTGCATCTCAGCTTCACTGCTGTCACTGCTAGTGTGATAACTGGGTTGTCCCTTTCTTTCTTCCGATGAAGAACTGCTGTCAGATTTAGTTGGTTTTGTCCTTTTTGACCCTCTTTGATGACTAACTTCTTCTGAGTTAGTTGGTTTGCTCCTTCCTTCAGTCTGAAATTTTTCTATCAATAGCTGATTTAGCTGTTCCTGAGTCTTTAGAATTCTTTCATTATCCTTTTTAACTGTTTCCATTTCTGTCTTTAATCCTCTTATGGTCCGCATCAGCTCAGTGGTGTGAGCAATTTCTTCTTCTGTCTCAAGTTCTTTTGACATCTGTCTTGTCACAGCATTGGGAGATTCCTCCTCAGCATATTCTCCCAGTTTTTCCATACCTGTCTGTAAAATTCAGAAAAGAGAAATTTTCTGTTCTGTTCATGAAACCGAAATATATGTTAGTATTTTATAAATAAATAAAAAAATTTCTTTTATGGTCACTGTTTGCGGAAGTTTAGTGGAGTCACATCCAAGCCTAGTGTCTGAACCATGCTCTGATACCACATGTAAAACCCCGATATTTTTGAAAAATTTAAAATTTTTATTCTTAACAATAAATGTTAACTAAATAATATTTCTGGTCCTGTTTTAAATTTAGTAACTAACATAATCTGTTTAAAGACTCTGTCTTATTAAAATTTTGATTTCTGTGATTGTAATTAATGACTGTTTTGTTTTCAAACCGCAAGGGAAGAGCTAGTCATAGCTGGCTGGCTTACTTAGCTTACGAGCTAATGCATAAGTCGTCTTTTGTTTCTCAGGTGCGCCGGTGAAGTAAGGATTACTGTATGTTAAACTTGGTAAGCATCAATACTCCCTGTACTTTAAAACTTTAAGAAGATTTATTTACTATTGCAAGTTGTAGTGCAAGACAGTGAAGTTATTCTCATGAACTTATATTTGAATTAAGATTGATAGTCTGCCTCGACATGATCTTTCTTATTCAGATAGTATCAACAGGTTTGCGACAAATTACATTGTTTCAGTTATAATTATTGTTTTATGAATATGACTCTATGTTACTGCTATAACTATCACTGGAACAATTGTTATATCATAATTATTGGCTGCATAAACGACGTTAACTTTATGTGATAAGTTGTCAACTAATACCGGTGATTACTGTTGTATTTCTGGATTACTAATGTGAGTTGGGAAATGTGGCGCCTCTAGCGTTGTTCCATTATATTCGACTATACTGCAATGTTCAATGTCTACTTAAAGTTTAATTTATGTTACCTGACTGTGCCTTGATTTTAACTACCTTCACGATGTGAACCTGTAGATGGAATTCTTTTTCAACATCTTAATAATAGAGATTATTATTCAAAATTGTTTACTGTTAACAATGGTATTGGTAGAAAATACGATGAGAGTATATAATGGCAATTGTGTATCTTGTCATAAAGACTTGGTAACATTTCAAGGTATTAAGTAACAAGGTGTTTTCATTTGAAGGTTGACTACCTTATTGCTTACATGATCATAGAAAGGTAATATGCTCATGGCATTAATCTATGGCTTGGTTTCAATATATATATATAGTATAATGATTGTGCAACCATCATAATGTTCCCATACGTTGGCAAACTTTATATTCAATATAGTGGTAAGGTTGTATCTATCATACTAGGTTAAGAGAAACTCTATGGTTGAAGTTGACTACATCTCATTCATATCATTGTAGGGATTATACATAACACGTACCTTGGAAATTGAAGGTTTGATTGCAAGGCATGCACTATTTGTTGATTGAATGTATTCCATATTATAATTCCATACGTTGGAGTTTGACTTGTATCGACGCAATGATTTTTGAAATGGATAAATAATGATTTGGATGGCAATTGAACTATATGGTCTCGAACCATATTACGTTGATATATTTTGGATGCTACGTGGTTGACTCTCCTCCATGCAGTTGGTGATATATAAGCTGTTATCGAAAACCCTACCAGGTTATTGTATTTGCCTTCGGGCTCGGGTCCTAAGGATGAAACCCTCCGTGTCTGAGTTTCGTAGTTGGGGCACTGTAACAGAGTGCAAAGTGTTGTGGTTATGGTCTCGTGGTTTCATTCTGTAGTAAGATAAGTCCTCGGCTCTGGTGATGGCGTCTGTTACAGTTTCTTTGTTTAGTGGTCTCGTTGTTTCATCCTTTGTTTAAGTCCCAGCTATTTACAGTCCATCACTGTGCTGGTATGGATATGAGACAGGGTTTTGCTATTGTCTTTTAGTTATGAGAGGGTTGATGCATTTGGGTTTTGGGTGTGCTTCTTGACTGGTTCAATCCCAGTGTGAGGGTTTCGTCGGGAATGTTACTTTGTCTCGGCTGTCAAGAAATGTTATGAAGGTGTTCCTTACTCTTTCAACCGACGAGGGTGATGGGGTTTCAGTGCTTGCTTCCACTGGTGGCTTCCAGGTTATCCACGGTTACATTGCTCAGGTAAAGTGATAACTTTATTTTTGCAGTTTCGGTTTTGCAAGCAAGTGCAGGTTTACTATATATTAACAATTCTTGGTATTGATAGTGTATTAACATCTCTCGGCATTGAATGTGCAGGTCACGCGGCTCTGAAGGTGTACAGGGTTTTATCTCCAATGCTGGCTCCTCCGGGTAAGCCTGGTTATCCACGGCTTTCTCTTCCTTTGCTGGTTTTGTGGTTAGGGTTGAGTCTTGGAGGAAAGCTCCTGTGTAGTGAGGTCATTAACGACTTGATGTTCATGGGTGCAGTCATCTGTATGAAATTGTTTTGTTTGAAATGAAAAGGGGTTTGAAACCTTGTTATGTTTATTGGAGAGCCCTTCACGGCTCAGACAGTATGAGGCCAGGGTTTCTGTTATTATACTCGTATTGGCTAAACATAGGGTTCTAGCCTCGCTGTATAGGATTTATACTTAATATAATACTGAGCCTGATATGGCCGTGTTTCATTTTTGTGTTTTGTTAATTTATTAGAATGTGTTTGAAATGTAAAGATAGATGAGTTCTTCGGTACCTGTAATGGATGATAACTCTGTTATAAATGAAACCCTATAATTGTCTCTCTGCATTTTTCTCCGTTTTGGAGTATTAAATAAAAGATTGTGGAAGTTTATCGACTATGACTGTAATAGTTAATAGCATAGGGTTATTCTGATGAATTGGGGGTTTTGTTTTGTGTTCAATGCATATGTATGGTATTGTTAACTCGGTGGTGACTGGGAACGAGTTGTAACAAATTTATTTTGAATCTTATATAAATATTAAATAAAACTGTGGATAGAATAATATATACATAGAACTATGTATAAAGATACTGTAGGTTCTGTCTGCCATATAAGGCATTCTTTTCATTTGTTTTCAGTCTGTCGAAGGAATATTGTAAGGCTACGGCCGTGTAGGGTTTGTGGACTACTCTAAGGTAGAATATTTATAATGAAATAAATATTATTACTGTGTATAATTAAGAAGGTTTGTAACAGCCAATAATGGTTGTATTCGTCGACAGTTTCTCTGTTGTGATAATATGTTTGTTTTGTTTAAAACAACTCTGTTAACTCTATTATAATAACATGGCTAATATATTCTAATACTAGGTTGAAAGAAAATAATAATCTACAGTTTCTATGTGTTTGTATTTGACTCCTGTGTTAATAAATAAGATTATAAGGAAGCTTGTAACAAAGAATTGTTGTTACAGTCACCCCTTTAGTTAATCGATAGCTGTCAAACATGTTCTGAGTATAAACAATATATTAAGATGAGTTTTGTTTATCTGTTAACTTGATATAAGAATGAACTGTAACTATAGTTGACTAAAATATGCAATACATATATATATATACAGGTAGATTACTCTAACAGGAATTATCTCAAAGTAAAAACTAAGATTTATCTTTATTTGTTCTTATGATTGTTTAATAGCTATAAATATGGAATATCTACTGTTTAATATTTCTGTCTATATTTTACTATTAACAGGAATTCTAGAATATGCATAAACATGGTATTTGTTAACTGTAACAGTAACAAATAGGTTCTGTATAAGATAAATACTCTATTTAAATAAAAAAATAGGAAAGTTTCTAAAACATCTGAGTTCTGAAATTTATACCAAAAGAGAGTACAGAGACTGATTTACTGAAGTTGAATACAGTCAAAACATAGTTGTACTAGTCTATTTCATATAAAAATTAATTAAACCAACAATAGGAAGAGTGGCAGAACCTGTAGCTATAGTAGACAATAACAGCAATGGGAGGCTGTTCCTCCCTACCAATTCCTGGAGAGTGCCCAGACAGCACTTCTCAGGACCCCCGAGCTTGCTCTGGTCTAACTGGCTGGAATTAGGTACAGTCAACAATTCCCTCAGCCAAAACAGCTATACTGGAACCAAGTTACTGCAACTTCCTGCTTCAAAACACTTCCTTACTGTTTTCCCACTTCCTCAATGGGACTCCTGAATAGCATTCACCTGAATTTATTCTCCCTCTAGAACAATTGCTGAACCCCCAGCTCAGTTCATTGAGTAGTATATAAAAGATTGCCAAGGTCTTAGTTGGGCTAACTGTCATTAATGAGCCACCTGCTCAGATTCCACTTTCTTGGGGAATCATGACCCCAAAATATAGGGAAGTTGCCACCTGCAACTTAGGAAGTGTTTGAGGATGCTGCCACTTGTCTTTTGTCCTTCCACCTAATTCCATCCACCAGTTAGACCAGTAACCTCTTTTAACAGCTCTCCCATGCTGTTGTCTCCATAATTTATTTATTAATAATAATTATTCAGAATTTACATTCCATTTCTGGAGACTCTGCTGAGTCATCCATTCCTACTTAGCATTAAATTTAACATAATGTCTCAGGAATATTAAAAGTAATTACATTATTTTAATAAAATTGGGGTATGTGACATACACACCCCCTTAAAATGTAACATCGTCCTCGATGTTACTTATTCTTCGTCTTCAGCCACCTGCTGGAATAGATGGGGATATGCTTCCCGCATCTTACTTTCCAGCTCCCAGGTAGCTTCTTCAGGACTAAGGTGCTTCCATTGCACCTTCACTTGTCCAATTATGCGGTTCCGTAGAGTAATTTCCCTCCTCCCGAGGATACAATCCGGTTCCACCAGAACTTCCCCTTCTGGTTCTACCTGTACAATGTTCCAATCAATAACATGAGTAGCATCATGAACATATTTTTTTAAAACAGAGATATGAAAAACATTGTGTACTTTTAAATTTGGCGGCAATGCTAACTGATAAGCAACTTGACCAATTCTAGCTAAAATTTCAAATGGACCACAGTAACGTGGTGCTAATTTTGCACAACTTCCTAATCTTAGAGAGCTTTTCTTTGGTCTTACCTTGATGAACACATGTTCACCTACCTGGAACTCTTTAGGAGTTCTTTTCAAATCTGCTTGACTCTTTTGCCGATCCTGGGCAATCTTCAAGTTTTCCTGCACTTGTTTCACAATCTGTTCCATTTCTTTCAATAAATCAGGTCCTAACACTAATCTATCTACTGGATTACTCCAAGAGATAGGAGTGTTGCATTTTCGTCCATACAAAACCTCAAAAGGACTAAACTTAGCTGATGATTGATAGCTGTTATTGTATGCAAATTCGGCTAAGTGTAAATAATCCTCCCACTTACCTGGTTGATCTTTAACATACATCCTTAACAGATCTTCTAATATTTGATTAACTCTTTCCGTTTGTCCGTCAGTCTGAGGATGGAAAGAGGTGCTGAAATTCAAAGTGGTGTTTAATCCTTTGAACAAGGATCTCCAAAAATTTCCTGTGAATTTAGGATCCATGTCTGATATAATGACTTTTGGAATACCGTGTAACTGAAAAATCTGTTTTAGAAAGATATCTGCTATGTTTGCAGCCTTGTATGTGGTTTTAACAGGAATAAAGTGTGCTGATTTACTTAATTTGTCTACCACTACCATAATCGAATTATTCTGATGTTGATTTTTGGGTAAACCCGTAATGAAATCCAGGCTGATTATTTCCCATTTCCAGCTAGGAATAGGTAAAGGTTGCAGCAATCCGGCTGGATGTTGGTGTTCTGTTTTTACTTGTTGGCAATCCAAACACTTAGCTAAAAATTCAGCAGTTTCAGATTTCATGTTAGGCCAAAAATATTCTTTTCTCAACATAGTGATAGTCTTTTGATAGCCAGGATGCCCGGAGTAAGGGGTTTTATGTATTTCGTCTAAAATTAACAGCTTAACTGTAGGTGCATTAGGGATATACAGCCTGTCCTTAAACAACAAAAATCCGTTTTCGTTTAAACTATACCCTTTTATCAAACTTTCTGTGGGCTGTTCTTTGGCTGTAATTTGTAAATGTTGATAATTTTCGTCTAATTTTATCCCTTCAGCCATCTGTTCATTTAAATCAGAGGTATAAGTGCTGCTAGCTGATATAAAATTCAGTTTTGCATTCCTGCTCAAGGCATCAGCCACCTTATTTTCCTTCCCTTTTATGTGTTGGATTTCAAAATCGTATTCACTTAGGAATGCCAGCCACCTGGCTTGTCTTGCATTTAAATTTGGCTGGTCTAAAAGGTATTTCAGACCTTTATTATCTGTTAGTAAGGTAAATTTTCTGCCTATTAGGTGGTGTCGCCACATCTTTAAAGCATGAATTACAGCAGCTAATTCTAGGTCATAAGTGGCATAATTATTTTCATGGATTTTCAGCTTCCTAGATTCGTAAGCAATGACGTGTCCTTCTTGAGTCAGCACTCCACCTAAACCATCATTACAAGCGTCGGTGCAAACTATGAAATCTTTATTTGGGTCCGCTATTCTAAGAATAGGTGCAGTTATCAATAATGTCTTAAGTTTCTTGAAACTTTCTTCACATTTCGCGTTCCAATCAAACTTCTTGCCTTTCTTCTGCAAAGAAGTGATTGGGTTGGCTATTTTTGAAAAGCCTTCAATAAACCTTCGGTAGTAACCGGTAATTCCCATGAAAGATCTAACGTCCGTCACATCTTTAGGTACTGGCCATTCTTCAATCGCCCGAATCTTTTCGGGATCCACTGAAATCCCTTCCTTTGTGACTACATGTCCTAAGTACTGGATTTCATCTTTGAAGAAGTCACATTTACTAAATTTCGCAAAAAGTTGTTGTTCTCTCAGTTCTTGTAAAACGATACGTAAGTGTTCTTTATGCTCCTCCTCGCTCTTAGAATAGACTAAAATGTCGTCGATAAATACAACAACAAATTTATCTAAGTACTTATGCATTATGTTGTTCATTAAACACATGAAAACAGCTGGGGCATTAGTAAGTCCAAATGGCATTACGACAAATTCGTAATGTCCGTACCTTGTTCTAAAGGCTGTTTTGAAAATATCTTCTTCCTTAATTCTTACCTGATGATAACCCGATCTCAGATCGATCTTGGAAAATACCGTAGCGCCACGTAGCTGATCAAACATATCATCAATACGAGGTAATGGATACCTGTTTTTGATCGTCATCTTGTTTAGTTGACGATAATCTATGCAAAGTCGCATAGTTCCATCCTTCTTTTTAACGAAAATCACTGGTGCTCCCCGAGGGGATACACTGGGTCGAATATAGTTCTTATCTATTAACTCCTTCAACTGAGTTTTCAACTCGTTAAGCTCCAAAATATTCATACGATACGGGGCTTTTGAACTGGGAACAGCACCTGGTACCAGCTCAATTGTAATGTCTAGCTCTCTCTTGGGAGGCAATTCTGGGATTTCCTCAGGAAAAACGTCACTAAATTCATTGACGACAGGAATGTTCTCTACTGTTTTCTGGTTGCTTTCAGACTTATCGATCTCGTCTGTAATAGTTACAGCATAGGTCTTGCACCCTTTCCTGACTGCTCTTTTAAGTTGTAAAGCAGAAATTTGCCTAACTACTGTTTTCCTAGGGATACCTCTAACAGTTACAGGCTGTCCACTACTGTTTATACACCTAAAAGTTTTGTCAAAACAGTTTAAAACGACCCTATGTTGTTCCAACCAGTCCATTCCGATAAGTATGTCATAAGAGCCAAGTGGTAAAACGTTCAGTTTAACTGTAGTTCTAAAATCAGTCATGTTTAAGATGCATTCTTTTACATAGCAGTTTACTTTTCTCTTTGTCCCAGTAGCTAATTGTACAGACCAAGAATTATCAAACCTTTCAACAGTCAATTTACATTTTTCTACCAGCTGAGGTGAAATATAACTAAGACTAGCACCTGGATCTATTAATATAGTAACTGGGGTTTTGTTAATCATACCTCCTACTTCCACCATGGAAGTTTGGTAGTCAGCCTGGCGGTTTTCTAATGCTGCATTAATTCGGGGCATAGTTCCTGCAAAATCTCCAACTCTCATTTCATCTTGAACAGTATGAATATTGCTGATTTGTTTCTTTCTGTTTGGGCAGACTGAAGCATAATGTGGCCCATTACACTCCCAGCACTTGACAGGTTCTTTTCGCTCAAAATTTTTGGTGTAGTTTCCATGGTTATTAGGAGTCTCTTTGTTGTTTTTGTAATTGTTTGAATGGCTGACAACTCCATTTTTGTTTCCTTGGAAACTTTTACTATTAAAGTGGTTCCCGTTTTTGCCATTCTTGAAACTTTTATGGGGAACAAATTCCTTTTTCTTGTACTCGATCAGATTGCTGTTCTTTTTGGCTTTCCAGCTGGCTATCCCCTCTTTCTTTTTATTCTGTTCGTAACAGAAATTTGCCTTGCACATAGCTTCTTCCAGTGTTTTTGGATTGTCATATTCAATTCTGTCCTTGATATGATAGGGCAGGCAACTAAGAAACCGCTGTATTTTTGGTTTCTCTTTGACAAAATACGGTACATAACGCAACAGACTTAAAAATTTATTGTTTAAGTCCTTCATCGTCATAGATCCGAGTTTTAGTTCATAAAATTCTTTGGCCCTTTCTTCATAATACTGCTCGGACAGGAATTTCTTCTTGAAGTATCTTTTAAAGGTACTCCAATTAACTTCTCTTTCTTTAATCCCTTTGACCCTTTTCAGATCTTCCCACCATATGTCCGCCTTTCCCGAGAGGTTGTAGATGGCCATTCGTGCCTTTAGCTGATTTGAGTAGTTATAGATCTGAAAATATTTTCTCATCCCGGATAACCAGGATTCTGCCTCTTCTCCAGTTTCAGTTTCTCCATTGAAAGTTGGGGGCTTTATCTTCTTAAACTCCCCGGAAATCTCTTCATAAGGCCTGTACTTTTTCCTTCGGTTGTGCATCTCAACTTCACTGCTGTCACTGCTAGTGTGATAACTGGGTTGTCCCTTTCTTTCTTCTGATGAAGAACTGCTGTCAGATTTAGTTGGTTTTGTCCTTTTTGACCCTCTTTGATGACTAACTTCTTCTGAGTTAGTTGGTTTGCTCCTTCCTTCAGTCTGAAATTTTTCTATCAATAGCTGATTTAGCTGTTCCTGAGTCTTTAGAATTCTTTCATTATCCTTTTTAACTGTTTCCATTTCTGTCTTTAATCCTCTTATGGTCTGCATCAGCTCAGTGGTGTGAGCAATTTCTTCTTCTGTCTCAAGTTCTTTTGACATCTGTCTTGTCACAGCATTGGGAGATTCCTCCTCAGCATATTCTCCCAGTTTTTCCATACCTGTCTGTAAAATTCAGAAAAGAGAAATTTTCTGTTCTGTTCATGAAACCGAAATATATGTTAGTATTTTATAAATAAAAAAAAAAATTTCTTTTATGGTCACTGTTTGCGGAAGTTTAGTGGAGTCACATCCAAGCCTAGTGTCTGAACCATGCTCTGATACCACATGTAAAACCCCGATATTTCTGAAAAATTTAAAATTTTTATTCTTAACAATAAATGTTAACTAAATAATATTTCTGGTCCTGTTTTAAATTCAGTAACTAACATAATCTGTTTAAAGATTCTGTCTTATTAAAATTTTGATTTCTGTGATTGTAATTAATGACTGTTTTGTTTTCAAACCGCAAGGGAAGAGCTAGTCGTAGCTGGCTGGCTTACTTAGCTTACGAGCTAATGCATAAGTCGTCTTTTGTTTCTCAGGTGCGCCGGTGAAGTAAGGATTACTGTATGTTAAACTTGGTAAGCATCAATACTCCCTGTACTTTAAAACTTTAAGAAGATTTATTTACTATTGCAAGTTGTAGTGCAAGACAGTGAAGTTATTCTCATGAACTTATATTTGAATTAAGATTGATAGTCTGCCTCGACATGATCTTTCTTATTCAGATAGTATCAACAGGTTTGCGACAGATTACATTGTTTCAGTTATAATTATTGTTTTATGAATATGACTCTATGTTACTGCTATAACTATCACTGGAACAATTGTTATATCATAATTATTGGCTGCATAAACGACGTTAACTTTATGTGATAAGTTGTCAACTAATACCGGTGATTACTGTTGTATTTCTGGATTACTAATGTGAGTTGGGAAATGTGGCGCCTCTAGCATTGTTCCATTATATTCGACTATACTGCAATGTTCAATGTCTACTTAAAGTTTAATTTATGTTACCTGACTGTGCCTTGATTTTAACTACCTTCACGATGTGAACCTGTAGATGGAATTCTTTTTCAACATCTTAATAATAGAGATTATTATTCAAAATTGTTTACTGTTAACAATGGTATTGGTAGAAAATACGATGAGAGTATATAATGGCAATTGTGTATCTTGTCATAAAGACTTGGTAACATTTCAAGGTATTAAGTAACAAGGTGTTTTCATTTGAAGGTTGACTACCTTATTGCTTACATGATCATAGAAAGGTAATATGCTCATGGCATTAATCTATGGCTTGGTTTCAATATATATATATAGTATAATGATTGTGCAACCATCATAATGTTCCCATACGTTGGCAAACTTTATATTCAATATAGTGGTAAGGTTGTATCTATCATACTAGGTTAAGAGAAACTCTATGGTTGAAGTTGACTACATCTCATTCATATCATTGTAGGGATTATACATAACACGTACCTTGGAAATTGAAGGTTTGATTGCAAGGCATGCACTATTTGTTGATTGAATGTATTCCATATTATAATTCCATACGTTGGAGTTTGACTTGTATCTACGCAATGATTTTTGAAATCGATAAATAATGATTTGGATGGCAATTGAACTATATGGACTCGACCCATATTACGTTGATATATTTTGGATGCTACGTGGTTGACTCTCCTCCATGCAGTTGGTGATATATAAGCTGTTATCGAAAACCCTACCAGGTTATTGTATTTGCCTTCGGGCTCGGGTCCTAAGGATGAAACCCTCCGTGTCTGAGTTTCGTAGTTGGGGCACTGTAACAGAGTGAAAAGTGTTGTGGTTATGGTCTCGTGGTTTCATTCTGTAGTAAGATAAGTCCTCGGCTCTGGTGACGGCGTCTGTTACAGTTTCTTTGTTTAGTGGTCTCGTTGTTTCATCCTTTGTTTAAGTCCCAGCGATTTACAGTCCATCACTGTGCTGGTATGGATATGAGACAGGGTTTTGCTATTGTCTTTTAGTTATGAGAGGGTTGATGCATTTAGGTTTTGGGTGTGCTTCTTGACTGGTTCAATCCCAGCGTGAGGGTTTCGTCGGGAATGTTACTTTGTCTCGGCTGTCAAGAAATGTTATGAAGGTGTTCCTTACTCTTTCAACCGACGAGGGTGATGGGGTTTCAGTGCTTGCTTCCACCGGTGGCTTCCAGGTTATCCACGGTTACATTGCTCAGGTAAAGTGATAACTTTATTTTTGCAGTTTCGGTTTTGCAAGCAAGTGCAGGTTTACTATATATTCACAATTCTTGGTATTGATAGTGTATTAACATCTCTCGGCATTGAATGTGCAGGTCACGCGGCTCTGAAGGTGTACAGGGTTTTATCTCCAATGCTGGCTCCTCCGGGTAAGCCTGGTTATCCACGGCTTTCTCTTCCTTTGCTGGTTTTGTGGTTAGGGTTGAGTCTTGGAGGAAAGCTCCTGTGTAGTGAGGTCATTAACGACTTGATGTTCATGGGTGCAGTCATCTGTATGAAATTGTTTTGTTTGAAATGAAAAGGGGTTTGAAACCTTGTTATGTTTATTGGAGAGCCCTTCACGGCTCAGACTGTATGAGGCCAGGGGTTTATGTTATTATACTCGTATTGGCTAAACATAGGGTTCTAGCCTCGCTGTATAGGATTTATACTTAATATAATACTGAGCCTGATATGGCCGTGTTTCATTTTTGTGTTTTGTTAATTTATTAGAATGTGTTTGAAATGTAAAGATAGATGAGTTCTTCGGTACCTGCAATGGATGATAACTCTGTTATAAATGAAACCCTATAATTGTCTCTCTGCGTTTTTCTCCGTTTTGGAGTATTAAATAAAAGATTGTGGAAGTTTATCGACTATGACTGTAATAGTTAATAGCATAGGGTTATTCTGATGAATTGGGGGTTTTGTTTTGTGTTCAATGCATATGTATGGTATTGTTAACTCGGTGGTGACTGGGAACGAGTTGTAACAAATTTATTTTGAATCTTATATAAATATTAAATAAAACTGTGGATAGAATAATATATACATAGAACTATGTATAAAGATACTGTAGGTTCTGTCTGCCATATAAGGCATTCTTTTCATTTGTTTTCAGTCTGTCGAAGGAATATTGTAAGGCTACGGCCGTGTAGGGTTTGTGGACTACTCTAAGGTAGAATATTTATAATGAAATAAATATTATTACTGTGTATAATTAAGAAGGTTTGTAACAGCCAATAATGGTTGTATTCGTCGACAGTTTCTCTGTTGTGATAATATGTTTGTTTTGTTTAAAACAACTCTGTTAACTCTATTATAATAACATGGCTAATATATTCTAATACTAGGTTGAAAGAAAATAATAATCTACAGTTTCTATGTGTTTGTATTTGACTCCTGTGTTAATAAATAAGATTATAAGGAAGCTTGTAACAATGAATTGTTGTTACAGTCACCCCTTTAGTTAATCGATAGCTGTCAAACATGTTCTGAGTATAAACAATATATTAAGATGAGTTTTGTTTATCTGTTAACTTGATATAAGAATGAACTGTAACTATAGTTGACTAAAATATGCAATACATATATATATATACAGGTAGATTACTCTAACAGGAATTATCTCAAAGTAAAAACTATGATTTATCTTTATTTGTTCTTATGATTGTTTAATAGCTATAAATCTGGAATATCTACTGTTTAATATTTCTGTCTATATTTTACTATTAACAGGAATTCTAGAATATGCATAAACATGCTATTTGTTAACTGTAACAGTAACAAATAGGTTCTGTATAAGATAAATACTCTATTTAAATAAAAAAATAGGAAAGTTTCTAAACATCTGAGTTCTGAAATTTATACCAAAAGAGAGTACAGAGACTGATTTACTGAAGTTGAATACAGTCAAAACATAGTTGTACTAGTCTATTTCATATAAAAATAATTAAACCAACAACAGGAAGAGTGGCAGAACCTGTAGCTATAGTAGACAATAACAGCAATGGGAGGCTGTTCCTCCCTACCAATTCCTGGAGAGTGCCCAGACAGCACTTCTCAGGACCCCCGAGCTTGCTCTGGTCTAACTGGCTGGAATTAGGTACAGTCAACAATTCCCTCAGCCAAAACAGCTATACTGGAACCAAGTTACTGCAACTTCCT